>CM068708.1:12673880-15560130 GCA_035079005.1 Fraxinus americana | reverse complement strand
ATTGATCAAATTCTTGTCTAGCTTGTACTCGTCATTTATCGAAGAATAACATAATTTGGTTGAAATTTTATTTAAGTCGATAGAAGAAATTGGTAACTTTTCAATCAATGTGCAAGTTTGGTATAATGTATTGAAACCACAGGTTATAATATAGTAATATTTTAACTAACCTTTTATTTTTTAATCTTATTCAATATTGTCTAGTTTAATATATCGAACGTACATCGAATATTTGCAATTGAGGACTCCAAAAGTTAGTATCTTCAAGGGAAAATAAATTGGTTTGATTTCATTTTCATTGTACATTTCTATCAACTTTATACTGATTATTACTTGTAACTTGATTTTATTTAGCCCATGTTTGGTACACATTAAAATTTTTATTCTCATTGTTCTACTTATTTTCAACCACACATTCTTCAATAAAATAATATTTTTCTTCACATCAATAACTTTTCCTTATTTTTCACCCATACATTCTCCATTAGTCTACTATTCCAAAATATATTCTTCCAAAATAATGTGACTCAAACACACCCAATCATTTTTAAACAAATTCCTTAAAATGATTGGATGGAAGGGTGATAGGGTAACCTTCTTATTTATATCATTCATAGAGTCAATTTTGATCTAAATTTCAATTCTCGGCATCTATATAAAACATAAAAGAGATGCATTTACACGTGATGCGCATATCATCGAGACTTAATTTTTATTGTTATTGGGCTTTATCATTTATGTTTGGGAACAATACACAACTCCTAATTTTAAAGAACACATTCCATAAATAACAAACTCATTAAAATATTTCAAAAATTAGGTGATAAAGAAATTTATTAAATATTAAAATACAATATAATATACATTAATTATTTTTACCAATGTCACCTCACCTTCCCCATCCTATCACTCCAATGCATCACCTTCCATCCACCTCTCTACCAGAGACAACCATTGGCTTCGGAGACTATTTCGGCGGTCGCTCCGATGAATTAAAAATTTTCATAAAATTAAAAATTAGAAATCACACACCACCTCATGGATCCACCTACCTCCACCCCCACTCGCTGACACATGTCATCCGTGACTAATTATGATCAAGTTTGTGTTTAATGTGACTGACTGTAACCAAATTTGTGTTCAATATGACTGTTTGTGACTAGGTCAATCTCAAGTCACAATTGATCATAATCAACACAAAATTGGTCACAAACACATACTTGATCGTATGGGGTCACCACAAATAACCAAGGGCATCGAATGAAACTGTACATTTTGTACCGTCAATGTTTACTACAATCCAAGTCATACCTTCTCCAAATCCAGAATGGAATGGATATCAGGCTGCACCCTATTTTACATCAGAGAGGAGCTTACCACACAAATTTACTTGTGGAATGTTTACCACAAATGGAATGTTTACTTCTCCAAATTTTGCATTTTCACGAGTCTACCACACAATCATTTATTTTCCACTATATCCGTTTCTCATAGCCACAGATCTTTTTCGATAAGAAATCAAGTAATCTTTCTCATATAACATGAATCAAACTATTATTTCGGAAAATCCCATTTTTCTCTGAACAATGTCTTCAATTGTCATGTACTCCCCAATAACATTCTGTTGAGTAAGAAACTTGATAAATATTAGATTTAAAGCTATTTCATTCTCTCTAGTCAAAGCCATGGCCGGAAGCAGTTCAATTTGTCTCTGCTGTTGCTATGAGGTAAACAAAACCTTCGATCATTTTCGAGAAAAATTCACTCTGGATCTATACACTTATCCTTTCGACCACTTATCGACCTTTAAGACCAATGAATTGGGGATGAGTTGTATGAGTCACACAGGGATGTTAGGCCTTCCCTTGTCGTATTGAGGTGTAGCCCTAGAGGCAAATTTTCTACTAGATCATGTAATAGTGAAAGTGAACGGGATATGACTACTTATTTGCAAATTGCTCATCGAGTGAGATTAGGACAATCTTCTTATTGTATCCCCAAAATACGTCCTCCAAAGTACATCATAAACGTCCGCTCTACAACGTTACATAGAATCTCCTCTTTGCAGTGCTTTTTAATAGAAAAGGTGGATAGTGTATAAGGAGGTAAAGTCAAAATCACAATAAGAAATCCTATTACAGGTAGGATTGTCCTACATCACCTTGACTCTACGCAATTTTCATTGTTGACATGAGACGAGCTCTACAGCAAAATGAACTTCAATAATTCAATCAAGAAACAAGGAAAACAAAAAAGAATTAATACTAAACTTCAATAATTCAATCAAGAAAGAGGGAAACATTCATGAACTCTGTCAAAACTGATCATCATCAAAAAAGATTAATGAACGGTTAATTTTTACATCAGATAACATCCAAAATTGAAATCTAACTCTGTCAAGTATATGATATGATATGATATGATATGATATTATCTTGTCATGTCTAGTACTCTAAATTCATAACGGCTTCGTCAAAATCCTCGCGTGGGAGTTGAACTTACGAAGAAACTGAAGCATGATTCAAAACTTTCTCTCTTAGCCCGTTCAGTGTCTCCCCAAATGCTTGGAGTTCATGCAACTCCATTTTCTCCAAGTTTTCATTCTCCCACCAAAATTCCCTCGTTGCATCGTCATTTTTACTCTTTTCTTCAACCACTGGATCGTTGGCATCATCAAGAAATTGGCATCGATTCAAAACGGATTCCACAGAGGGTTCGCCAAAACTGAAAAACTTGTTACCCGGAGATTGGATGAGAATTGCTACATCTGCGCCGCACAATAGATTCGTTTCAGCAGCCTTCTTGAAAAGACCCGCCCGCCTCTTGGAAAAGGCTACTCGTAAACTTGTTTTCTTGTCGATCTTTTGGAGTACGATCTTTCGCCTACCCTTTGTTTTCTTCTCCAGAATGTTGTCAGACATTGTCATGGCTGAAAAGGGAGAAAATTTTGGATTGTTACTTCGAAGACAAGAAAGAGTTCATTCGAGAGTTATATATAGAGTTCGCGGGGAGGACTGGAGGAGAGGATTTAATTGTCGCTAATCTAGAAAATTTTAACGGTAATAATGCATAATGCTTCAGTGCTAGTTTTGAAAGTGTTAAACGGTAATTATTTAGACGCAATAAAGCTTAATTACCACTTATTATTGATATTTTAAGAGAACTTTAGAAAAAAAAAAATAAAAAAAATAAAGCATTTAGTTGACAACCATTATTTGAAAGCTCTTTATTCTACACATTTATTTTCAACCACACATTCATACAATAAAATATTTTACACGTAAATCCAAAACATTTTCTCTATTTTTCAACCATACATTCTCCAAAAATTTACTATTCAAACCTCGACAAATAATGGCCGTCAAACATGGGTTAAATTATAGGCTCAAATATAAGGTATTGAGTATTGACAAATATTTTCTCATATAATACTATTAAGTAATTAAGAGCTGTAAGTGCATTCTTTGCATTGTTAAGGAGAGCGATCGGCAACTTTTCATGTAAACTTACTATTTTTATCGATCAACGTGTTTGTGTGAGCTTAATGGATGGGATTAAATTTTCATTTTCAACTCTATTATCCCCATTTACTTATTAATTTATTTTTGTAATGTTATTTCTATTTTAAAAATGATTTAAATTTAAAATATTAAAATAGACCATTTAAACATCTCTATGTGAACTACAATCAACGTTAATTGCGTTTGAATAAATTATCATTTTAGATAAATTATACTTGTTCTTATTTATGAGCAGAAAATCAAAACAGTAAATTTGTTAATACCGAATGATTCACCATGTACATCGTCCAGATGCGGTGCTAGCGATACTGCATTAGAAACTGGCAAAAAACTGCAGTGTTGGCAGCCAATTCAATACTGCCAACTTGCATTGACTAACAACACTACTTTTGGACCTTATACAGGGTGATTCACTTTGTACAAGTAGCATATCTCAAATAAAATAAGGTGATCATGAACCCATTACAATTTGTCTAGGTTGTACGGAACTTAAATTGGAATGGGAGAACATGCAACAATTTTGACATAGTCGGTTTGTTTTCTAATTCTTATATTTTCTTAGGTACACAAGAAATGATTAATCAAATTTTTGTCTAGCTTGTACTCATCAATATCATTAAAGAATAACATAATCTGGTTAAAATTTTATTTATCGGTATGTTATCTTTTCTAGATCTTTACACAAATTTCATTTTCATAAACGAAAAGACGAGAGTGAGTGCTCCTTCTATCATGCATCACATTTTCGAAGAGAGAAGAAATTAGCAAATTTTCAATAAATCTTATATTATAAGCATATGTTTGATATAATGTACTGAAATCGCCCACTGTATTAACTTATTTTTTCTATTTTCAATCTTATTCAGTTTAATAAATTGAACGTGCCATTAATATTTGTAATAGGGAACTCCAAAAATTAGTCTCTTCATGGGGAAAAAACATTGGTTTGATTTCATTTTCATTGAGGTGATATTTCTATCAATTATGGACTGATTATTACTTGTAACTTGATTTTATTTAATCATTTTAAAACAAATTTCTTAAAATGATTGGATGGAAGGATGAGAGGTAACCTTCCTATTTATATCATTCATAGCATCATTTTTTTTTATCTAAAATTTCAATTCTTCCACTTTTTATAAAATGCGAAAGAAATAAGCCTTTACACAACTCTAAAACTCGATTCACTCTTTTATACTACATCTCTATGTCACCAACACTAATCTTTTTCGATTAAGAATCGAACAATCTTTCTCATATCATGTGAATCCAATATTTGTTTAAGGAAAATCTCTCTTTTTGTCAATGATTATCCTTGTCATTTACTCTAGTACCTATCACCTTGGTTTTAATTGGTCATTTTCAAGCATCCTAAAATGGTCTCATGTTATGCTCCGGTGTTTTAGTCTCATATTGAGACCTATTTTTGGCATAGGAAGTGATCGAATTGGAGAATGATGTCTGAATTAAAGTTGTAGCCAGATGAGTTAGCTTTCCAACGTATTTTGCATCGCCTCAATAGGACATCGGAATACAAAGTTATGATAAAAACACTGAAAAAAGGTGCAGCTGCCTGTTTAAAAATTAAAACAAGAAATTTCGTTACATAGTCCGTTATATTGAGACCTATTTTTGGCATATAAAGTTGTCGAATTGGAGAATGATGTCTGAACCAAAGTTGTAACCAAATGAGTTAGATTTTCAACGCATTTTGAATTGCCTCAATCGGATATCGGAATACAAAGTTATGATAAAAATACTGAAAGAAGGTGCAGCTACCTGTTTAAAACAAAAAATTCTGTTACATAGTCCGTTATATTAAGACATATTTTTTGCATAGAAAGTGATCGAATTGGAGAATGATATTTGAATCAAAGTTGTAGTCAGATGAGTGAGCTTTCCAATTCATTTTGAATCGCCTCAATCGGATATCAGAATACAAAGTTATAATAAAAACACTGAAAGAAGGTGCAGCTGCCTGTTTAAAAGTTAAAACAAGAAATTTCGTTACATAGTCCGTTATATTGAGACCTATTTTTGGCATAGAAAGTGATCGAATTGGAGAATTAAATCTGAATCAAAGTTGTAGCCAGATGAGTTAGCTTTCCAACGCATTTTGAATCGCCTCAATCGGATATCGAAATACAAAGTTATGATAAAAACACTGAAAGAAGGCGCAGCTACCTGTTTAAAACAAAAAATTCTGTTACATAGTCCGTTATATTGAGACATATTTTTGGCATAGAAAGTGATCGAATTGAAGAATGATGTCTGAATCAAAGTTGTAACCAGATGGGTTAGCTTTCCAACGCATTTTGAATCGCCTCAAGTGAATATCGAAATACAAAGTTATGATAAAAACACTGAAGGAAGGTGCAGTTGCCTGTTTAAAACAAAAAATTCCGTTACATAATCCGTTAAAACAACAAATTCCGTTAGTTTTTCCGTTAAACCAACAAATTCCGTTAAATAGGCACTTTTTATATATAGAAAGATTTTAAGAGAACTTTAGAAAAAAAATAAAAAATTAAGCATTTAGTTGACAACCATTATTTCAAAACTCTTTATTCTACATATTTATTTTCAACCACACATTCATACAATAAAATATTTTACACGTAAACCCAAAATTTTTTCTCTATTTTTTAACCATACATTCTCCAAAAATTTACTATTCAAATCTCGATAAATAATGGCCATCAAACATGGGTTAAATTATAGACTCAAATATAAGGTAGTGAGCATTGACTAATATTTTCTCGTATAATACTAATAAGTAATTAAGAGTTGTAAGTGCATTCTTTGCATTGTTAAGGAAAGCGATCGGCAACTTTTCATGTAAACTTACTATTTTTATCGATCAACGTGTTTGGGTGAGCTTAACGGATGGGATTAAATATTCATTTTCAACTCTATTATCCCCATTTACTTATTAATTTATTTTTGTAATGTTATTTCTATTTTAAAAATGATTTAAATTTAAAATATTAAAAAAAAAACAAAAATTAAGACGCCAGACGGGGACCATTAAACATCTCTAGGTGAACTACAATCAACTTTAATTGCGTTTGAATAAATTATCATTTTAGATAAATTATACTTGTTTTTATTTATGAGCAGAAAATCAAAACAGTAAATCTATTTGTACAGAATGATTCACCATGTACACCGTCCAGATGCGGTGCTAGCAATACTGCATTAGAAACTGGCAAAGAAGTGCAGTGTTGGCAGCCAATGCAATACTGCCAACTTGCATTGGCTACCAACACTGCTTCTGGACCTTATATAGGGTGATTCACCTTGTACAAGTAGCATATCTCAAATAAAATAAGGTGATCATGAACTCGTTACAATTTCTCTAGGTTGTACGGAACTTAAATTGGAAGGGGAAAACATGCAACAATTTTGACATAGTCTTTTTGTTTTCTAATTCTTATATTTTCATTTAGAGCGAAAGACAAAGGAAGGGGAAAAAGTACTCGAATCGCTTCCGAAGTTCAGTTTGTCTTCATTTAGTTCTTCTCCTTAGATACACAAGAAATGATTGATCAATTTTTTGTCTAGCTTGTACTCATCAATATCATTGAAGAATAACATAATCTGATTAAAATTTTATTTATCGGTACGTTATCTTTTCTAGATCTTTACAAGAATTTCATTTTCATAAACGAAAAGATGAGAGAGAGTGCTGCTTCTATCATGAATCACCTTTCCGAAGAGAGAAGAAATTGGCAAATTTTCAATAAATCTTAGATTATAAGCATATGTTTGATATAATGTACTAAAATCGCCACTATATTAACTTTTTTTTTTTTCTATTTTTCAATCTTATTCAATATTATTCAGTTGAATATATTGAACATGCCATGAATATTTGTAATAGGGAACTCTAAAAATTAGTCTCTTCAAGGGAAAAAAAAAACATTGGTTTGATTTCATTTTCATTGAGGTGATATTTCTATTAATTATGGACTGATTATTACTTGTAAATGGATTTTATTTAGTCATTTTAAAAGAAATTCCTTAAAATGATTGGATGGAAGGACGATAGGTAACCTTCCTATTTATATCATTCATAGCATCAATTTTGATCTAAAATTTCAATTCTTTCCCTTTTTATAAAACACGAAAGAAATAAGCTTGTACACGACTCTACAACTCGATTGACTCTTTTGTACTACATCTCAATGTCACCAACACTAATCTTTTTTGATTAAGAATCGAACAATCTTTCTCATATCATGTGAATCCAATATTTATTTAAGGAAAATCTCTCTTTTTGTCAATGATTACCCTTGTCATTTACTCTAGTACCTATCACCTTGGTTTTAATTGGTCATTTTCAAGCATCCTAAAATGGTCCCATGGAAGAATGATAGTGCAGCTTCATGTTTATGCCTTTCATATATACCACACATTTCGTGAGGCTTTGATTTGAGATTTCAATTCTTACTACTTTACTAAAAAGCGAGAGCATTAGTGGCATTAAATTACAGGTTCCATTAAATGAATCACATAATTTCATCTTTAATTGAATCTATCACATATTGCAACATAGATCAGTGATCTAGCATAACTGGTGTTAGATAGCATTATTCTTTACAAAAACATGTAGAATTTTGTATATGCACGAGTCAGCCACGCAATTATTTAGTTCCCACTGTCTCCCTTTTTTGGTTTTTCTTGGCCACAAATCTTTTCAGATAAGAAATCAAGTAATCTTGATTGTGTAACATGAATCCAATTATTATTTAGGGAAATCCCACTTTGCTCTCAACAATGTCTTTAATTATCATTTACTCCCCAGTAACATTCCATTATATAAGAAACTTGATAAGCATTAGATTAATTTATCCTAAGTGAGCCATGGGGAGCAGTTCAATTCTCTCAGCTGTCGCCAAGAGGTAAGCAAAAATACAAGCCTATTGGGCCTTCCCTTATCGTTTTGAGGTGATCTAAGCGACGCGAAGATCGTGTAATAGTGAGAGTGAATTGACTATAACTATGAGTGTTTGCTTTACGTTTTTCTATTTATTTTTTATTATGATTGCTCTCCTGATCAAGATTAGGGTTTAATTCTACCCAAATATTCCCTTACATGGCAGATTGGAAGGCAAAGTAGCCCTAATTACAGGTGGAGCAGGAGGGCTTGGATCCGCTACAGCAGACTTATTTTGTCAACATGGTGCTAGAGTCTTGATTGCTGACATCAAAGATGATCAGAGCCATACGATCTGCAAAAACATATCTACATCAAATGCTTCTTTCATCCACTGTGATGTTACAAATGAATCAGACGTCCAAAATGCTGTTAACACTGCGGTTTCAAAGCACGGAAAACTTGATATCATGTTCAACAATGCAGGAATCATGGATGTCAAAAAACCCGACATTTTAAATAATGATCGAGCTGATTTTGACAACATTCTTCGCGTAAATGTCACGGGTGCCTTTTTGGGCACTAAACATGCTGCCCGGGTCATGAAACCGGTCGGCCAAGGGAGCATAATCAACACAGCTAGTGTTTGTTCAGTTATCGGGGGCGTGGCTACTCATGCTTATACATGTTCCAAGCATGCACTGTTGGGACTTACCAGGTGTTATTTTAATTGTAATTGAGCCAAGCATATTCTTATATTCTCATATTTGAAGTCTTTTTTACACTTCATTGAATAACATATTGCGTCTCGTTCATCGACAGGAACACTGCGATTGAGTTAGGACATTATGGAATTCGAGTTAATTCTGTGTCACCATATGCATTTCCTTCATATCAATCGAGGACATTGTTAGGGCTAAAAGGGAATGAATGGCTGGATGATAAGTATTCAAATTTGAGGGCAGAGGATGTGGCTCAATGTGTTGTATATTTAGCAAGTGATGAATCAAAGTATGTGAATGGGCATAATTTGATAATTGATGGAGGTTTTACACTTGTAAATTCAGCTCTTACCATGTTTTCTCAATAAAACTTCATGTACTTTTGATCGATTTTGTATTTGTTTGTTACATCGCATTTGATAGTTACTAAGATTAGACAAGATTTTATAGTTCGATCAAGTGTATGCAAGATGTCTTTACAATATAATTGGTACATTGATCTCAATGACTATATAAGACAAGTCATAAAATTTAGTTCACATATATTAGAGGTGTTCCAATATATTAGACCTATCCAAGCTTGACGCAGCAAAAGCTCGATTCAAGGATCGTGTCTTGGGTTAGCTCGTCCCTAGAGCCAGCCCACGTCGAGTCCACTCGAGAAAGAACTAGCTAGCACTAATCGATAATTAAGTTTGTATGCTGGTGACAATCTGATTTATATCTCTAGTATAAATTCTTTAATCACGAGAACTAAGTGAAACTCGATAATATTGAAAGATATGAAAATTTCGAAAAAACTAAGGTGGTGTTTGGTTTGCTATTTTTAGTCTTCAGTTTTGCAAAAACTCAAAATTTGTTGTCTAATATATTTTAAAATACTTTTCAAAAACAAGGTTGAACTTATAAACATACTTTCGATGTGTTGAGTATTTATAGTGAAAACGCTGAAAACACTCAAACATATGTAAGATTTGCCAAGTTTAAATGAAAAAAAAAAAAAAAATTTCAATCCATAATATTAATTTTTATTTTTTATTTCATATATTTTGCTAACTTGATTTAGAAAAAAATATTTGTAAGATTCGCCAAGTTTAAAATGTATATATTGATAGAAAATTGAAAAAGGAATAACGAAATTTATTCAAATCCTTTTCACATAAAACCCTAGATCCATATCCATATTGAAATCTAGAAATGAACATAAACATAAAACATACCCGAATCCATGACAATTAAATTGTTAGCCTGAAAGAATCACGATCTTGATTGTTAGCCTGAAAGGATCACGATCTTCCAATTTGATTTGTGAACTTCACTTCAATCTTGATTTCTATGGATGGGGATGTAGAAACCTTGAAGAACCCACTCAAATGGGGACCATGACCAATATATAAGATAATGACCATTCATTATCTTTCATTTGTTTTAAATCGGCCTCGACAATTTAGAACAAACTTAGGTCTCTACACTTTAATTCACGAAATTCAATACCCATTAGTCAAACTTTATCTTTAGTGGATCACTCTAATGACTAATTTATTTTGGATAATAGCACACATTTTTAATATGTTACATGTGGCCCCAAATTGCTAAAATATTCCAACAATCTCATTGGGCCAAATGTGTAACCTTTCAAATGTGCAACCTTTATGAGCTCAAAATTTTTGCTATTATTATTATTATGGGTATTTCAAACAATCTGTCCATTAGTCACATCGATGTAGGATCAAGCGATTTTTGTCATTTAACGTGACTAAATCCATCAATGGTCACGTACACCCATATAACCAAATGACATAGATCAATCATGGAGTGTAGTACGAAAATTACATGTTATGTGACCCAAACATGTCTATTTCAAACTGTCCAACCTTATTTCTTAAGTGAGATCGATCTTGAATATAATAACAGTGTAATAAATCGAAAACTTTATTTGTATGCAGACAATATCCAAATACACAAATGTGTACAAAAGCATAAAGCAAAACAAAATACAAACTCCCCAAACTTGATATCCTCATGATATACAACACCCATATGAGCAATGTGCTCATGAAAGACTTTGGGTGTCAATCCCTTAAAGCGGATCCGCAATCATGGAGTTTGTCCCAATATGCTCTATAAATCTGTCACTCTGTACTCTTTCCTTCACAACCGGGAACTTGATGTCAATGTGTTTTGACTTAGATGAACTCCTGTTGCTATTAGAATATAGAAGCTGCAGAGTTATTGTCGCAATATAACTTTAGTGGCCTTTCTACGCCATTCGAATACGACTAGTGACAAAATTTCGCCATATTCCATGATTAGATGCCTCATAGCAAGCTACAAATTCTACGCCATGGTAGAAGAAGCTATGAGTGTCTTGCTAGCACTCCTCAGAAATAGCTCCTCTGCTAACGGATAAATATAGCACGATGTGGATCTCCTACATGCCTTGGCATCCAAAGAAATCGAGAATCGGGTATCCTATGATCTCTAGCGATCCGATCCCGATATAGGTGAGCATGTAATCCTTTGTTCTCTTCAAATATCTCATAACCCTTTTGGGCTATCCAATGATCCATTCCGGGGTTAACACATATCGCCTAGCATTCCAACAATGAATGCTATATGTAGACGTGTACAAACTTGAGCACATAAGACTCCCAACAATTTGAGGCATGGGAATCTTCTGCATTTCCTTAACTTCAAGGTTATTTTTCGGGCATTGTTTGAGACTAAATTTGTCTCCTTTAGCAACGGTGTCACCCGATTTACGATCCTGCCAAACCTCTTAAGTACTTTATCGATATAGCTCTTTTGTGACAATCGAGAATACCTCGAGGCGATCCTGATATATCTGAATCCCTAATACAAAGAGGCGTCACCAAGATCTTTCATCTCAAAATTCCTAGATAAAAATCTCTTGGTTTCGTGCAACATGCCTATATCGTTAGTGGCAAAGATGTCATCAACATCTGAAAACCAGAAAATATGCTTACTCCCAGCCTGAACTTGTGATACACACAATCATCAACGACATTTGTCTCGAAACCAAATGAGATAATTACTTGATGAAATTTGTAGTACCATTGGGAAGCTTGTTTGAGCCCATAGATGGATTTCTTTAATTTGCAAACAATGTTCTTCGGGTCTCCCCTGACACAAAGTTTTACGGTTGCACCATATAGATTGTCTCATCAATGTCGCCATTGAGAAACGCCGTCTTAACATCCATCGATGTAACTCGAGGTCGAAGTGCGCAACAAGTGCCGTAATTATCCTGAAAGAGTCTTTCGTTGGCGGAGAGAAAGTCTCTTTGAAGTCAATACCTTCCTTTTGGGTAAAAGCCTTTAGCTACAAGACGAGCACTTATATCTTTCCACATTACCTTTCGAATCCCTCTTGGTTTTAAAAATCCATTTGCAACCAATAGGCTTCGCATGCATCGCGACAAGATCCCAAACTTTATTGTCTTGCATAGACTTATACTCATCATTCATGGCATCAATCCACTTTTGAGAGTCAGAACCCTGCATGACCTGACGGAAGTTGATTGGATCATCTTCCATCAATCCATTATTTTCCTCATGTTCTTGGAGAAATACTATAAAATCATCCGAAATAGCATTTTTCCTTTCTCTCGTGGATCTCCTTAAAGGTATTGGTTCTTGAGGTTGTTGAGTTTGAACTTGGAATATTTACCTCATTTTGGATGGGAGGTTCTTCAACATTATCTTGTTGAGGTTGGATATGCTTCTTGACCAATGACGGTATAGGGACTTGTTCATTGTCAAAAGTAATAGTATCCTCAACTTCTTCCTCAAAGATAATGTCTCTAACCTTATTTCTCCCCCCAAACTCAACATCCTCAAAAAATGTTGCAGTTCCCGTTTCAAAAATTGACTTAGTTATGGGATCATAAAATTTATAGCCCCTTGATCGCTCAGAATAGCCAATAAAGTAGCTGCTTACTGTTTTGGAGTCCAATTTCTTTTCATATGGCCTATAAGGCCTAGCCTCAGCTGGACATCCCCAAATATGAAAATGCTTTAGACTAGGCTTTTTACCTATCCAAAGTTCATATGGAGTTTTGGCAGCAGCCTTAGTTGGCACTCTATTCAGAATATAAGCCGCAGTCTTTAATGCTTCTCCCCGTAGTGATTTTGGTAAAGTAGAATGACTAATCATACTCCTTACCATATCCTTAAGAGTCCTGTTTGATCGTTCGACTACACCGTTCATGCTAGGCGTCCTGCATAGTGTATTGTGGGACGATTCCACATTCCTCTAGGTATTTAGCAAATGGTCCTGGACATTGTTCACACGATCCGTCATTTACGCCGTAGTACTCACCACCACGGTCGGACCTAGCAGCTTTTATTCTTTTGTTGAGTTGATTCTCAACCTCTGTTTTAAACACTTTGAACATGTCCAGTGACTGAGACTTTTCATGAATAAGATATAGGTACCCATGTAACGTGAGTAATCGTCTATGAATGATATAAAATATTGTTGACCATTCCAAGAAGCGTAGGGAATGGTCCACAAATATCGTGTGTATCAATTCTAAGACATCCAGAAGTTATTTAGCACCTAATCCTTTTGTTTTGGTCTGTTTTCCATGATACATTAATACATACATCAAAATACTGTGAATCGAGAGTCTAAAATACCATTTGACACAAGCCGTACAACTCTAGATTTAGAGATGTGACCTAAGCGCTTATGCCATAATTTTTCTTGAATTTTCTTTATGCAATTTGCGTTTAGTACCACGTGTTTCCACATGCAGGTTTTCATTATATGATGTAACAGTATCAAGCAAGTATAGATTATCAAATGTAGATAATAAACCAGTACCAATAATATTAGAATTTAAAGAAAGACTAAACTGATTGTTTCCAAATGAACAATAATAACCAAATTTGTCCAACAAAGAAAACGGAAACCAAATTCCGTCTAAAAGATTTGGTACAACTTTAGTGTCTTTCAAATCCAAATAATGACCAGTTCCCAACAATAACCTAAAAGTGCCTATTACATCAACTTCCACCGATTTGCCATCACCAACATAGATGTATCTTTCACCATCACTTGGCTTTCGGTAGCTCAGGCAACCCTGCATAGAAATACTTATATGAGTAGTAGCACCAGAATCTAACCACCAAGTATTTCTAGGTACTGAAGCTAAATTAACCTCAGAACAGACCAAAGTAAGATTTGTACCTTTCTTTGCACGCCACGCGAGATATTTAGTACAATTCTTCTTCACATGTCCGATATTTTGCAAAAGAAACATGCTTCTTTGTTGTCCTCTTCTTGTTTCTTTTGTCTTGGACCCTTAGAGACTTGAAATTCCTTCTTTCTTTTCTTGCCCTTATCTTTAGAAGTGCTTGCAAGTGAACATTTTCGGTTCTATCTTGCTTCAACCTTTCTTCCTCTTGCACACAATATGAAATGAGCTCATTTAGAGACCATTTCTCCTTTTTTGATTATAAGCGACCTTGAATTATTTGACGTGCGGAGCGATATCAATATCAAATGGACGAGCAAGTCATCGGACGGCTCGAGCTTTAGTGCCTTTAGTTTTGAAGCAATGTGAGACATCTCCATGATGTACTCCCTTATGTTTCCTTTACCTTTATACTTTATTGAAATCAAGCTTTGCAAGCGTGCTTGTTTTGACACTTATCGTTTTCGCAAAACGTTTCTCAATTTCGGTAAGGAAATCCTTAGCATTAGTCACTTCTTCGAATCTGCGCCTCGAAAGGCTTAGGAATGCCGCGCTTAATGATCATCGGACTCATGCGATTAGAGCGTTCCCACTTCTCAAAATTCCTCCTTTCATCGGGTGAACTTTCATCCGTCAGGAGGAGTGGGTTGCTCAATCAGGAGCAAGGTCTAGATCCATGCAGCCGAGAACAATTAATACGCTCTCTTTCCAATCCTTGAAGTTTGTCCCATTGAGCTTGGGAATAGAGTTGATATTAGCAGAGATATGGCGTAGCTTGGATGAATTAGGCTGTAGAGAGAAAATGGAAGAATTATGCTCGCATCAATATTAAGATTCAATAATCAATTAATCAAATCATGGTAAATCCCCGTCTCAAGATACCTAGCACATCATTAATATCAAGTCTTTGGACGATGTAATATTAACTGTAAGTGGTACTCTTGGTGTAGTGATCAAACATTGACAATAAATCCTGTCAAATAATAAACCCATCTTTGGATTGATTTATTATTCACATGGAAACCTTATAATTATCACACATTTACCACCACAAGTGTGCATACAATTCGGCCAAATATTAACCTTCCTTTGGGCCGGCTAATATCCGCATGAACAAGCATACACACAAGTCCTTCTAATATTCTAAGTTAATTAATTTCCACAAGAGAGGTTGCTTTGGCAACATATTGCTTCAATCAATTCACTTTTGAATATTATAAAACCAATTGAGTCCTTTATACCATAATTTGAAAATTAGAATGCTTAATTTTATTCATTATGAAACTTTAAGGGCCTAAGGGTTAATAATTCAATACTTTAGGGGTTGAAATTAATTAATTCAAAACTTTATGGGTCAAAAATTAATTATTGAAAACTTTAGAGACCCCAAAAAATAATTATTTAAAACTTTAGGGACTAAATGTTAATAATTGGAAAGTTTAGGATTCAAAAAATCAATTATGCGGAACTTTAGGGGCCAAACTAAACCAATTATGAACATTCGGGGACTTAATAATTAAATTGAGAACTTAAATGGCCCAAATTAATTAATTTTGAGAACTTCAGTGAATTATAAAAACCGTAACTTAAGGCCCAATTAGGATTAACTATAAACCTTAGGGACTGATATGTAAATATTAACCCTAATTTTAAATTGCAAGCAGGGGGCCTAAGAAAGTCTAATTTGCAACTCATGCCCCGCCCCAAATCTTCCATAACTCCAAAAACCTCCAAATTAATTCCCAAATTAATGCCTCTTTTCAACTCCATGTACCGAACACATTAATTATGAATTAAATGTCTCCTTCACACGGCGCCTGAGATGGCGCCGTGCGAGCTCTGCTTAATTTGCTTTTGAAACGGCCGTGGCTTTTATGGTGCTTTGCAAGACCGTGTTCTTCTGTAATGTGCAGCGACAATACAGTACTGCAAACGACGGCCGTCAGCATTCTTATTCTGACGGCCGTAGATGCCTCATCAGCTTGACCCATGCCGATCTTTGCTCAACAATGACCATTCTTTAATAACAATGGCCGTGGCTGCCATTTTTAAAAAAAATTTTTTTTTTTTTTTTAATACGAAATCCAAAAAAAACCAAATTCAAAATTAGAATTTTTAAGAAAAACATAGATCCTTATTATTTAATGCTATATCCATAGAATAAATCCGAAAATCATATTATTACATGCTCAAAATCTAAATCCAAAGCATAATATGAAAAATTGATAATATAACATGAAAATCAAATAACAATATTATAACATGCTCAAATTCTACATCTATAACATAAAATGTTAGAATTCTATAATATAACATGCTATAAATCTTGATAACATAGTGATCAATAATTCATAGAATTTAGAATCTTAAAATTTCATTCTCATGATTTCAATTATGAATGGCTCGATACCACTTGATAGAAAATTGAAAAAGGAATAACAAATTTATTCAAATCCTTTTCACATAAAACCCTAGATCCATATCCATATTGAAATCTAGAAATGAACATAAACATAAAACATGCCGAATCCATGACAATTAAATTGTTAGCACGAAAGAATCACGATCTTGATTGTTAAGCGCGAAGGATCAGCGATCTTCCAATTTGATTTGTGAACTTCACTTCAATCTTGATTTACTATGGATGGGGATGTAGAAACATGAAGAACCACATTTCGAATGGGGACCATGACCAATATATAAGATAATGACCATTCATTATCTTTCATTTGTTTTAAATCGGCCCCTCAACAATTTAGAACAAACTTCCGGTCTCTACACTTTAATTCCACGAAATTCAATACCCATTAGTCAAACTTTATCTTTAGTGGATCACTCTAATGACTAATTTATTTTGGATAATAGCACACACATTTTTAATATGTTACATGTGGCCCCAAATTGCTAAAATATTCCAACATATATTACTTGACAATGTATGGACATAAAATTATCCTATTTTACTAAATAATCAAATTTTATGTAATAAAATGTCATAAAATAATTTCTCAAAATTTCAAAATATACGTATTTTCCAATTTTCTATTTTGAAAAATAGATTCTTAAAGTGTCAAAACAAATGCATTTTTAATAATATTAGAATAAGCCTTTAGAATAGAAAACTGAAAATAGACTCAAAAAGAAACATAAACCAAATGGGTCGAGTTATCGTGACATCTTCAGTAAATATATATTTCTCGCCAGATTTTGCTATTTGCGTATTCATTTATGATAACTTTATTGACAATGTGATGTGTCTGTAAAAAGTTATGGGTTAATCCATTTGTACTTAATGAATTACCCCCTCTCACATAATGCGTGAGGTCTGACAATGTGGTCAACATTCCCATTGTGAGTAATAAGTAAAAAATTCAGTAAAAAAATTCTGTACATATAGCATGATCCAAAATTTATTGACTACTAAAATAACCTTTTGTTAAAATTGTCCAATAACATAATGATACGTGTCATTCTTAAAAAAAAAACTGTCAATGAAATTGTACACAAATCATGACTTATTTTCACCAATTTACACGTCCTCTGTCATCATATAAGTTTTTATCGTCGCTCGTAAAAAATAGCAAGAAAAACTACAAGAGTTAAATTATTTGTACCACCTCCTTTACCACTTGATTTACAGATGAATGATGGTTGGATTAAATGTGTGAAATGTGAAATGTGGCGTGAGATTTTGCCAAGTGCAAATTAGGTAAACCAAGGTGTAAAGAAAGATGTACATGTAGTAAGATTGAAACTACAATATCAATTTGCAGTAGAAAACAGTTTTATTGCTAATTTTTTCAAAAATAATTTTCCTCGAGAATATTTTATTTTCTTTTATGTCCTAAAATATTCATATTCCAAAAGAAAAGAAAGAGTTTAATTCACACAGCCATATTTTGACATCTGATGAAGAATTTTTTGATTATTGAGGCTAATTGATCGGTTTGCTTACACCGACCCACAAACAATTAAAAAGAACACTTCAACAAGAAAACAGCAGAAATTCTTGAAAATTTGTCACCAAACAAAGATTCTTGAACTTTTCCGCAATAGCTTCAAGATCTTTCAGCGGTTCATTAAATCAGATGCTGGAAAATTAAGCTTCGATCTGTGAGTTCTTTCTTCTTCTTCTTTTTTTACTTTAATTTGTCCATTTGGGTTCCAAGAAAAAATATACAGAAAATGAAAGAAGAATACCTAATTTTAATATTTAAAGGTTAGTATTAACTTGCTGAAATTGTTCTGTATGCTGTTTTTAATTTCAAGATTTTCTGCCATAAAAAGAATTAGAGAGTGGAGGGTTTCATATTTTGCATTATTTTTCTTTTTAAGACATTGTGAGTGACTTTTAGGAGTAGAAATTAAGCATTTATTTGTTTTTATTGCTTTATAAATTTAATTGTGGTTGATAAAAAACAGCAAAAATAGCACAAGTGTTTTGAATTTTTACACATACGCAATGAATATTAGGTAATTTCTTATTTAGTCTCTGGGTTATGGAATATGTAATGTGCATTTTGTGCTCATTTATTTATTATTTCTTTTGGCAGGTTTTTGAGCCTGGCATAGTAATCATGTCGAGGGGAATGCTTCTCATTGTTCTTATGCTGATACTGATTATAACATCTCAATTTGAATGGAGGCAACAGCTTGGGGGCGACGCAGATACGAGTTCAAGGGAGTCTCAGAAGCAGCCACAAATTTCTAAGAGAGAAGAAGTTGTCAAAGAGAAGGTAATGGCAGCTATCTTCCATTCTTTTACCATCGAATTCATTCATCTAAAAATTATTTGCACTTGAACCATACTATTTTCTTACTTGATTATGTATATGTTTTGTGAGTAGGTAAAATTGAAATGTTTTGGCACCTAGGATATGAGATGACTTGAAGTTGTTTTAGATTCATCTAACGTTTGAAGTAGTTGTCCCTTAACCCTCAATCTCTCATCTCTTGACGTTAAGAAAAAAAGAAAAATAAATAAATAAATTATTCCATAATACATGTATGTATTTGATGAGAGTTTCTGGGGTAGGTGCTCTCATGGTTCGCGAGAAGGAAAAAGACTTATTATATCCAAATGCCTACTGTACTTTACTTGCTGGCTATATTGGTTTAGATAACGTTGTAAAATGAATGTGTCAAAAGGCATGTCTTAAATTTGCATTAAGTGCTGATAAATTTGGCGATGTTAATATTAATGTGTTAAACCACTATGGTACCATGCATTACTCACTTTTTCTGTTAATGTTTTTTTATTGCAAAATATAAGGAACTTCATTTTAGAACATCCGCTTCTTTTCAAGATGTTATCTTCACGTTAATATATATATATATATTTTTTAAATTCCTTGGTATTCAATGTAACCAATGGGGTAGAGAATTCTTCTGAGGACAAATATTGAGGATCTAAACTAATAAGATGTCTTCTTCAAATCCACTTCATGATAAAAGATGCTCTATATAGACAGCTGTAATATTCTAAGCTATAATTCCATTGATGCTCCTTTCCTAATATATTGACTTTCCCTACAAGGAGCGTGTCCTCCTGGTCTCCTGGTACTAGAAATATCTTATGTATGAGCATTTGTTAACATTTTGGTTGATCCTTAAATGTTGATCGTATTTTTGAACTGTTCCATAATATTTCAGTAAGATTTAGGACACGTGCTAAGTATGGTGGTTTAAGGATGAGTAACATAAGAAAGAGGAACGCTCACAAATGTATCTTGATCGACATAAAACAGCTTAGAAAAATTGCAATAAATGTATCTTTGTATTAATGCTTCAGAACTATTATGAAGTATAAAGGGTAAGGCCTCTGTGTTTAGTGAGCCACTCACATGCTAGTTCACTTTAAACATAGGAAGCAGAGTAGCAGGTTCGCCCGACTGTAGAGAGTAAAAAGAATTGATCTGGGTTTTGTACAATAATATATTCTTTGCTCTCAGCCACACGGCTTTACATGGTTGTGAAGGGTTTGATTGAATTGGATCTTCTATTTGATATATAGAAAGGAGTGGCATTGTGGCAGAATCCAATCGCAAACTTATTGGAATGTATGACTTGGCTTGTTGTTTGTTGTAATCAGTTAGTGTTTGTTAGCAATTGACACGTTTACCAATCAACATTCCTCTTGTATTACACCTTCCATTTATAGATTAGTTGCAATAAATACAGTTATGTACAAATGAAATAGGGTTGAATAATGATGCTAGCATATTAGGCAAAACTGTCCTTTTGGGACAGAAGGAGTAACATGGTTTGCTGCTATTTAATGACATGATAGAGGCAAAACTGAAAATCTCATCTCCCCAGCGATTACTGCAATCATTATTGGCTTTAGTAAAAGTTGGTGCCGGGGTTTGGAATTATGAAGGTCTTATTATGTCATTCCTGAATAAAGGTATGTAGCAGTTTTCATTTTTAAAACGTCACATGTAAGTTGGGTGAGCAGCAGATCACCTCTTGTATGTTTGACGTGCATGTTTGGCTAAGCTAAAAAAGTCTGCAATAGGTAAGTTTGAAAATAAATTAAATATTTTGTTGGTCACTGTTGAAAATAAGTAGTTATTTATTTGAAATGAACTCTTACTTTATTATCAAAACAAGTAAACTATTTACTTATATTAAGAAAACTTATCCGAAAATGTCTGGGAACAAAAAATTATTAAGGGCTCTTTTGGTAGAACTTCTGTTTCTTATAGAAAAGTGTCCTAATGATGTTATCTTGGATCAGCTCCCTCTAAAAGCTCATCTTATCGGACAACTTTTAGGAAATTATCCGAACAAATCCAAAAAGCAATTTTTGACTTTTCAAAAGTTCTGCTAAACGAGCTCTTAATAGCTTAGCCAAAATGCTCTAGTCCTCCAAGACAAGATCATGTTGCACTTACAATTATAGAATCTTGCTCGGGTTAACATATCCCAAGGAATTTGGTGGAACTATAACCACGAACTGTACTGAGAAATGTGCAAGTAATGTTTCGGGGCCCCTGCCCATAGAAGTGAAGAGAACAATTATGAAAATATTAGTTGAAAAGGCTAGGATTTGGGTCGAGCATCTTTACCAGGTTTTGAAAAAATTGAAGGATAAACTAGCATATCAAAAGCGACATGGGTTGTATATTTTCGTGGCTTTGATTTAATATATGCTTTCTATCTTTGCTTTTCTCTTTCACGAGGAACTAAGAAGGATACTTTTCCTGAAGCATGTTACTGGATGAATAGCGAAATAAACAAGTTTTGACCTATATTATCTACTCATGCAGATTATCTTATCACAAGAGAAGAACATCCAGAGACTCAATGAGCTCGTGCGGAGTCTTAAGGAACAATTACAGCTGTGCCAGTGTAATAACGAGACCATTAATGGCACTGTTAGCTCGTTGACTGAAAACATCATTGAGCTTGAGCAACAAATTCTGGAGGACTAAACGTTGACCTTGAAGTTCTTGTCATCATCAAGGGTTCACCGTTCATGCAAGGTTTCAACTTCTGTTGTGTCGTTATCTTTTGCTTTGTTGTAATACCCTACGAGTTTTTGCTGTTTGATGCTAAACGAAGACACTTCTTGTACTTAAGTCTCGGCAAATGTGTGTTAATAGTCGCGAGTAAATGCTGTTTATTCCTATGCCTTTCTTGAAATTACCATTTTTAGTTGAATCCTAGTTCTTCAGAATTTAGCATAGTCGAAAATTTGCGCAATACAGTGCTCTGTTTTTGCTTTCACCCTTTTAATACAGAAGCTCGAATGCTAGGCAACAATAGGGATGTCAAAATGGGCTGAAAGTGGGTGGGCTTGAAAATTAATACTTTTTTTTTTTTTTTTCAAATGACCCACCGCATGGGCTCATTGACAAGGGATGAGGGCCTGAAGATAGACCTATGTGGCTTGTTCGTGGAGTCGGGCTATCCTTGCTTTTGATGAGTTGGCCCACTTATAGAGGCGATAGCCCTTGTACTAATGGTTGAACATTGGGAAGAGTTACAGACAATCACATTTTGTTCGAGTAATTCCAAATTAAGTGCCCTAATCACATAACAAAAATCAAACTAACAATTATTAACTTGCTGTATTTTTACCATTTTTTTGTTCTCTCATATTAAGAGTAATTATTTTGGGGAGCCCGATCAACCTTGGTTTTGGTGTGTTGGCGTAAATGGCTTTTTAACACAATTTGACACTTGTAAATGGTAACTACAATTTTGGTAGCTATTAGTTTTCTGTTGTTTAAAATGCCGGGGAAAATATTTTTATCAACTTACAAATTTGAGATATTAATGACACACCCTAATATTTTGCTTTTTTAATTGCTACTTGTAAATTTGATGGCAGAGAGAGTTTTAGATCACATAATAATTAGAGTTTGAATATTTATAGATATTTAGTTGCAACCAAAATCTGTAAATATGTAGTCTTTGTAAATTGTAAAGGATGGAAATTCAAGAAAATATTTGGATGTGTGAGCCAATACCAAAGTCAAAAACTTCATCAAATTCATCAATTTCAAAAGATAGAAAGTAGATGGAGTACAAAGCTAGAAATGATCAAAAAATCTCTAAACTCTGTACCCTAAAATCTGTGATAGTCTTGCCATTGTTAAGAACTTTGTTACGCCTCTCCACCGAGGCTCCAGTCAAAGGTCGCAGTCCACGTGAAAAGAAAAGTCAACAAAGACTCAATTGGTCAAATGCAAAGAAGTCAAACAAAGACTGAACCTCATGTGCTGAAGTACTACCTAAATGGTTGAAGCTCTTAAGTCAAAGCGCTACGTAAGAAATCAAAGAAGAAGCTGAAGCTTTTCACACAGAATACCACCAATACGAAGTTCCATTCGATCGAAACCCTCAGTTCATTCGAAGTCCCTAAAGTTGAAGTTGTCTCTTACAAGATTTATAGGCAATATTTAAGAATGATTGACGTAATGTTTGTAATAAAGAATGTCAAGTGTGTCAACCTAATGTATAGGCAACTGACCCGTTGTCAATGTATTTAATGTATAATAGACTTAGTGATATGAGGCTCCAGTTAGGGAGATGAGGCCGCGTGATTCTGATCCAACGATTAACATGTTGGCTAGAACTCAATAAATATGTGGTCTTTATAAATTATAAATGATGGTCTTTTGGAATATTGGTTCTAATATGCAAGAATACACTCAAGAAAAATGCTCTCAATATACCCTCTTGCTTACATTTGTTAGTTGGATCTTAGGTTATTGACATTTTATTGGTGATTGTTTGTTAGTGCAATCATCTTAGTCACAAGCTCCCTTCACTCTCCGGTTTTCATGTCAAAATGTGTCGGAATTTTTTTGAGTTGGCGTTAGTGAACCCGACATCTGTTGTCTACGTTGACGTTACGAAAAACGGGGTCAACAAACTCAAAGAACCCCTTATGGATTTTTTGCAGATCAATAATTAGAAATAATTTTTAGAGAGGCAAATCTATTGTGTAGATGGTCTTCAAGAGCTTTTCATTTTTTGATCATCATGATATCATTGTTCATGCAATTTGGGATAATTGTGCCGGCTAGATCCACCATATTGGCCCTCCATCGTGCCTGGAGAAGAAGCTGCCTTGGTCTTCTCCGATAAGAGCACGTGCAATGGTCATGCCAAGATATTAAGGTCTTGTTTGGTACTCGAACTTTTTAAATTATTAAACATTTTTCCAATGTAGAAGTAGACATTTACTACAGTGCAGTTTTAATGAGCAAGTAGTTTGTCTATGTTTCTCATTTATGTTCATCCTTTATTTTGCTTTTGCATTTTTTTTTATTTTTTTTTTCCTTATGTATCATTCATCCTCTCAACCTCAATAAAAGATAGGGTAACAAAATGGATTATCATATTTTATCAAGAAAATAGAATTTCTCAACAATCCTCCAAAGCTCTTATATTGGAATTTTAATCATCACTAAGCAGGGGTTTAAGGTTTCTCGTCTATAATTTCTTTGCTTTATTTTTTATTTTTATAGCTCTTGTTGTGCCCTAAAGTCAGTAACTTAACAATCAAAGGGGTTCTTGTAAAAATAACCTAGTCAAAGCCCCATAATTCCATTTTGACTTTTTTACTTTAACAATATTTCAAAAATGACCCATTTGCTGTAAAAAGATAAAAACACCCTTAAGTAACTAAAACAATTACAAAACATGTTTGTATTAAAAAGACAATGCTACCCTTTTAGTTAATAAACAAAACTATTGTTACGAAAAAAATAATCAGCACAAACAGCTGAAAATTCGAATGTTAACGACTGTTAATAGCCGATTTTTTCTGGCTGTTAACAGCCGAAAAAGTCGGCTGTTAAGTTGAGGCTGCTTGAGTATTTTTATCATAACTTTTGTTTTCGATATCCGATTAAACCGATTTAAAATGCGTTGGAAAGATAACTCAAAGCGCTACAACTTTGTTAGAAATAGCTCTTTTTCAATTCGAACGTTTACTAGGCCAAAAATGGATTTCAATCTCCAACTAAAAATTTGGACATCCTTGTGCGGTGGAAAATTGATTTGTTTTCACTCCTTTTGATCTTTAGTTATATCCATTTGACCCTTAACATTCTCGAATCTTCATTGTGAGTTTCGACACAATTTTTGAGTACCTTGATATATAGAACAAGCTAAAAGTTGATTCATCTCGATAAGATATGGTACTAAGAATTCAAATCAAATATCATTTGCCATTTTCAATTCAACATATGAACGTTACGTCTAATATTAAAGTGAATTATTTGTTTAAGTTGAACAAAACGCAAATGACACTGATTTGCGTCCCTTGATAACACGTTAAAAAATAATATATATTGTTTAAATTATTTTAAAATTTTCCTTTCGTTTTTATTTTTGTATAAAAAATGAAATAAATAATTTTAAATTGATAATTATGAAAATGAAATATTATTTTTTAACGTGTTAACAAATTCTTATTTTTTTCCTTTAATATTTTAATTAATTTAAATTTTTTAATTAAATATAATTTGTAAACTAATCTTTCATTTTTTTTATATCAAAATTAAAACAAACAGAATTTTTTAAATTAAGTAAACAATTACATTTTTAAAAATAAAAGATTAGTTTACATTTAAAATGAAAGATTAGATTCGATTACGTAAAATATTTAATTGTATAAATATTTATTTTATATTCGATTTATTCAATTATTAATAACATTTAAAGAAAAAAATAAGAAGTTACTAATATGTTAAATGATAATATTTAATAATTAAAATTAATTAATTATATATATATATATATATATATATATATATATATATATATATATATATTTTTTTTTTTTTTTTTTTATATTACGTAAATTAATTAATTTTATAAATATTTATTTCATATTCAATTATTAATAATATTAAAAGGAAAAAAAAGAAGTTGCTAAAATGTTAACATAATTTTGATGTTGGCGCAATGCTATAAGTTTTTCTATATATTAAATAATATTCCATTGGACAGAAATGAAAAGCGTCACGTAGACATTTGATAATCAATTTTGCCAAATTATTTAATGTCATCTGAACAAATATTTGAATTTTGGGATCTAGACTGACTAGCATTAACAAGACAAATCGTCTTAATAGTGCAATCTAAAATTTATGCTCATAATTTAAAATTTGAGCAAGTAGTATCGCAAATTCAAGTTGTGAAATATAATAATGTCGTGCAATCATCTAGTAGATGTATCTATTAAATAAAAATAAAATCTAGATCGTCAACATGGAGGGTGAAATGACCTCATATATCGACCTAATTAGTTTTGAATTTATAGGGATTTAGTCCTAACTTTAGATAATGATAGTAAATGACCAAATTATAATACAAAAAACCAGCATTATATGTAAATTCATTGAATTGGAGAATCTTATAATTCTTTATTGAATGTCTATTTGAATTCTTAATAATTTCTTGCATCATTATTTATTCAGGATGGTTTGACCAATTATGTCGAATAATAACATTAAATTGAAATTTTTGTTCGATATAAGATTTGCTAATTATACTAATATTAGTATATTGTACTAATTAACACATAGATTTTAGAAATTTTATAAGCTTCTTTTATTTTAAGTGGAGTACAAATACTAGCAATAGTAAAATTTATTTTCTCTATTTTACTAAGGCTGTGTATGGTGGGGATTGTTTTAGGAAAAAAATCAATTTTTTTACCGTTGTTTTCAACTTTTGGGGCCCAGTTTTGAGTGAATGAGTCAAAATGTGCGGCTCCTTTTTGAAATTAACGGATAGAATTTCAATTTTCAGCACAAACAGACAGGCCCTTAATATTGGCTCTTCTGCAAACTTCACAAAATTCTCGTTAAATATCAAATAAAATTTTTGTCTAATTATTCCTCAAGAATGATGATGATTGAAAAGATATGGGGATTGTGTTTCTTTAAGAGCATCAAAATTGTTCTTATTAAATATTGATACACTAAACTTGATCTTTTTTGGAGCAATACTAAACTTGATCTTTTTTGGAGCAATATGACAATTATTCAAGATTAATAAAATATTATTATGGAATAATTTTTTCATGGACAATTAATATGTATGTATTTTATACTTCTTCAGAAGTAATTACATATTATCTTATAAAAAAAGTCGTACTTCTTTGAGATCAACGATCCTATATTTATTTAGAATATTGCTACATTAAATTTATGTTTCTTCAAGAAATATAATGAAGTGGTAAATATAAGTTTAAATAAAATTGTGATCATCGAGGAATCAAGACACAATATTCTTCAAAATAATAGTATACAAAATCTATACTAATTAATAAACGACATAATATTCTTATTAAATATTAATATGTATGCGGTCGTTCTCTGAAATAATCAAATATTCTATGAAAATACTGGACTACTTACATATAAATTATATTTCTTCAAGAGCATTAACACATTTATCAAACGTAGACTTATATAAAGTTAATCTTCGTGACCAATACAATATTTCTCTAGAGTATTGATTTTTATATAATTTTGATTTTTTACAAGAATAAAAAATAATATTTTAATTGAATATTTTTATGTAGTTGGGTTCTGTTCCTTCAGAAATATCAATACTAGTTTCTTCATAATATTACTAATTTGTGCTTCGTTAAAGAGCAACAGAATAATACTTAAATGTATAGATAAGAATATAATGCTTCTTTTAGAGCATTAATACAATAATTCTTTGCTTATTGATATGTGTGAAATTGTATTTCTGCAAGAGCAAGACAATTACTCTATGTATAAAATTTGTACTTATTCGGAAACACAACATGGTATTATATTTGTGCCACTTCTAGAGCACAATAAAAGATTATTCAAAAATATTAATATATTAATGCCAGTGCTTTTCCCGAGAGTTATAGCTCAATATTCTTGAAGAATGTGGTATTTTTGAAGTTATATTCACCAGGTATAAGTAATATTCTACTAGAATATCAACATAATATAAATGTGCACTTCTTCAAAAGCAAGAACATATAATATAAATTTATACTCGAAATTGTTGAATATACAATCAAAAGATTCTCCTAATATGATATATAATACAATAAAAAGTTTTTTTAAAGAATATGAATTTCACATATTTGAAAAACTTTATGAATGTGAAAGAAATATTAAAAACAATACTCAGATTTGCAAGCTTTAAAGAATCTTGAATAATTGACAAATTTCATATTTTTCAAACATGAAAACTTGAAAAACTGTGTAGTACTTTAAAAATTCAAGATTTTTTCAAACATTTCAAAATTTAGTACTTTAAAAATTCAAGATTTTTTCAAACGTTTCAAATTTTGCAACTATTCTCATAGCTATTTCTCATGGATAAATCATTCAATTTTGATCTTAACTGTTGTATTTGAAGAACAAGGAGTAAGGCCCAAATTTCACGAAGATTGTATTGTTAGAACTTTATTAAAACTTAAACTTTATGATCTTGCCAAGATCTTCATGTCAAACCATCAAGAAACTGAATTAACGCGGAACATACCTTAATCAATTGATTTCTGATTTGAACAATGAATCTGGATCTGTAAATCTTTAGTTTGGTTGCTTCAAATCTTCATCTTAATTCCTGATTGTGGGTTTTATGGATCTTCCTCTTCATATGCCTTCTCTTGTATTCTTGTGTTGATGGGATGCCACAAAGAATGAGAAAAATCACACATGAATTGGGGACCATAACCCTTTATATATTTCCATATGTATTCGGCCCATCGTCAAATACAAAACCCTAATGGATCCGGTCTCTACACATATAGTCCGGCCCACACTTTAATTAGATGCTTAAAGCCCAATTACTTAATTCCTTATTAGATCACTTTAATTTTGGGCTTAACTTTAAGATAGCGTTTATACACAATTAATTACATATGTCGGCCCATCACGGGAAATTAAATAATTTCCCAACAATCTCCCACTTGGGCCACATATGCTACCTTATAAATGTGTATAACCTTATGAGCTCAAAACTTTTGCTATCATAACCAAAAGCATCTCCGAACAATCTCGTCCATTGATTATATCAACATAGGATCAAAGCGGTCTTCGTTATAAGTAACATAACTAAACCCATCAATGGTCACGTATATCAATACAATCAAATGACATAGATCAAGTGTGGATGTGTAGCATGGAAATTACATGTAATGTGATCTAAGCATGCCTATTTCCAACCGGTCTGCCTTATTCCTTAATACCTTATGAGATCAACCATAAACTTTAATCGAGTGGAAGCTGAATACTTTATTTCTGAAATGAACTGAATGTGCACAACCGAAATTATGTGTCAAAAAGACAACATCCAAAATACAAACTCCCACTAAACTGGCATATCATCAAAAGATGCAACACCCATGTGAGCACCATGCTCATGAAAGACCTCGGGTGGTAGCCATTTAGTAAATGGATCCATAGAGTTTGTCCTTATATGCCTTATAAAAACCTGACCACTCTGAATTCATTCTTTAACAATTAGGAACTCAATGTCTATAAACTTTGACATCATCATGTTCCTATTGGAATACAAGACTGTTATTGTCACAAAATAACTTAAATGGTCTTTCATTTCCGTCCAAAAATATGCAGCCTAGTGACAATATTTTACAGTCAAATTCCATAATCAAAATCAGAATATCCAACGATCTCCAATTGGTCTGATTTTTCCTGAATGTGATCATGTAATCCTTTGTTCTCTATAGATACCGAATAACCTGATGGCTGCTTTCCAAATTTCCATCGCAAGTTAATTAAATATCTGCCTAGCATTCCAACAAAGAATACTATATCCGGATGTGTGCTATCCTGAGTATACATTAAATTCTCAATTGTCAAAGTATAGAGAATATGATGTATATCCTTTATCTTTAAATTTATCATTGGGGCATTAATTGAGACTAAAGTTGTCTCCCTTAATTGTAGGGGTATTACTTGATTTTCATATCTGTATTACAAATCTTTTAAGAACCTTATTGATACAACTCTTTTGTGATTACCCAAAAATACACCAAGAACAATTCTTGTGTATCTATATCCTTAATACAAAAGGTGCATCACAAAGATTTGCTTACTCCCACTGAACTTGTGATATCCACAATCATCAATTGAATGTATCTCGAAACCAAATGAGATAATTATTTGATAAAATTGTGATACCTATTCGGGAAACCAGCTTAAGCCCATAGATGGATTTCTTTAATTTGTAAACCATCTAATGCAACTTAAGACCAAAATATGTCATAGAAGCCATAATTGTCCTAAAAGAGTTTTCATAGAAACCGAAGAAAAATCTCTTTATGCATGGCATCAATCCACTCTTTAGAATTATTCCTTTGCATGGCTTGATGAAAGTTGATTGATAAGTCATTCTTTCGTCAATCCATGTCATCCTTATTTTCTTGGAGAAAGACTATAAAGTTATCCAAAATTGTCTTTCTTCTTTTATAGTGGATTTCCTTAATGACATTTGTTCTTGAGGTTGTTGAGTTTGTTTTTCTGGAACAATCTCTTGATTGTGTATGGGGGATTTTGTAATATTGTCTTAATCCGAAATTGCTTCTTGAACAAGATCTAGAGCAAGAATTTGTCCCTGAACCAAATCATTGTCAATTGCAACAGAAGGAATATATAAATATTCTTCATCTAAGACAAAATCATAACCTTATAACCTTATCTCCCCTCACAAACTCTACATCCTCAAGAAATCGAACATTTCCCGTTTCGAAAATTGATCTGGTAGTGGGACCTTTAAAAATTTGTAACCCCTTAACAATTACTTTACTTGGAACTTTGTTGAGACTTTAAGCTGCAGTCTTTAGTGCTTTAAACCTAGGAGGATCCTGATATACTGTGGGTAAATTCCACATTCCTCTAGGAATATTGCAAAAGGTCCTGGACATTGTTCTCCTGATTCGTCATATCTTGGCATAGTATTTACCACTATAGTAAGATTTGACTTGTTAAATTCTTTTACTGAGTCGATTTTCGAACTCAGTCTTGTATGCTTTGAACATGTCCAGTGTTTGGGATTTCTCATAGATGAAATATAGGTAGCCATATTGAGAAAAAATCGTCTATGAACTAAATAAATGACTGTTGACCATTCCAAGAAGCCGAAGGGAATGATCCACAGATATCCGTATAAATTAGTTCTAAGACATCCGAAATCCTATTGGCACCTAATCTCCTTATGTTTGTTTGTTTTCCCTTAATATAATTTACTTAAGTCTGAAAGTATCAAGGGAATCAAGAATTCTTTCTGACACAAATCTTTCCATTCTCTTTTGAGAGATGTGACCTTATCGCTTGTGCCATAACAAAGCAGAATTCTCATTGGTTAATTTATGTTCAATACCACGTAAATCCAAATACAAGGTTTCTTTATAAGAGGCAACCGTATTAAGCAAACATAGGTTATCGTAACCGGATAAAGAACTGACACCCACAATATTTGAATTAAGAAAAAGATCAAACTGACTATTTCTAATTGAACAAGAGTAACCAAAGTTGTCCAACGTAGAAATAGAAACCAAATTCCATCCAAAAGGACGGTACCGTAAATGTCTCTTTCAAATTCAAATAATAATCAGTCTTTAATGATAACCTAAATTCCGTAAAGCCTCAACCTTGACTGATTTGCCATCGCCCCAGATAGATGAATCTTTCAGCATCAATTGGCTTTGGCAGCTCAGACAACCCCGCATAAATACACTTATGTAAGTGGTGGTACCGAAATTTATCCACCAAGTGTGTCTTGGTATTGACATTAAATTTACCTCAAAACAAACCAATAGTGAGAAATGTACTTTTCTTTACACGCCAAGCGTAGCATTTAGCACAATCTCTCTTTATATATCCCAGATTTTCACAAAATTTACAACTAAATTTATTTATTTGTTAATTTTGAACCGAACCAGATGCACTTTCTTATTCTTTCTTTTCTTTAACTTGTCCTTAGAGGTACTAGCCAAGTGAGCACTTTCGGTCCTTTCTTGCTTCAAAGATTTCTTCTTCTTGCACACGGTATGAAATGAGCTCATTTAGAGTCCATTTATCCCTTGACGATTATAAGCGACCTTGAATTGTCTGAGGAATAGAAATTAAAACCAGATGCATGAGCAAATCATCAGATAGCTCAAGCTTTAGAACCTTTAATTTCGAAGCAATATAAGACATCTGCATAATGTACTCCCGAATATTTCCTTTGCTTTTATTCCTTAGTGAAACTAAGTATGCCAAAAGCGTACTAGTTTCAGCCTTATCACTCTTTGCAAAGCGTTTCTTCAATTTCAGCAAGAAATTTATTGGCAGTAGTTACCTTATTGGACACAGCGCCCTTGAATGATTCTGGAATTTGACGCTTCATGATCATAAGACTCATGCGGTTTGAACAATCCCACTTATTAAAGTCCTTGTTTTTATCAATAGAACTTTTATCCGTAAGTGCAGCGGGTTGTTCGGTCCTTAACGCAAGGTCTAAGTTCATGCAGCCAAGAACGATCATAACGTTCTCTTTCCAGTCCTTAATAGTTGGTTCCATTTAGCACAGGAATGTAGTTGATGTTGGCAGATATTGTGGAAGTTGATGGATTAACTGAATAGAGAACTAATACTTAATCTACATGTTCACATAAGAATCCGTATTAAACAATTAATCAATTCAAATAATGGTAAACCCCATCACAAGAGACCGGGCACAACATTGATATTTAGTCTTTGGACAGAAATATCAACTTGTAAGTGGTACTCTTGGTGTAGTAATCAAATATTGACAATAAACCATGTCAAACAATAAACCTATCTTTGGACCGATTTATTGTTCACATAAAATAAAATCTTATAATTGTCACATATTTATTACCACAGGTATGTAAATAATTCGGCCAAATATTAACCTTCCTTTGGGCCGGTCAATACCCGCATGAATTACGTACACACAACCTTTCTAATATTCCAAATAAATTAATTTAGGCAAGAGAGGTCACTTTGGTGACATGTTGCTTCAATCAATTCATTTAGAAAAATTAGTAATCCAAAAGAAATACCAAAATTTGAATTATAATTGTTAATCCTTAATTCTTTTAATTTATTTTGAAACTTTAGGGGCCTAGGGTTAATAATTCAGAACTTTAGGGACCCAAAAATAATAATCCAGAACTTTAGGGCTCAATAATTAATTATGAATAACTTTAGGAGTCAAAAATTAATTATTCAAACTTTAAGGATCCCAAAATTAATTGTTGAAAAACTTTAGGAGTCAATAATTAATTATTGAAAACTTTTAGGGATCCAAAAAATAATTATCCGAAACTTTAGGAGTCAATAATTAATTATTGAAAACTTTAGGGATCCAAAAATTAATTATTTAAAACTTTTGGGGCCAATTTGGAACAAAATCAGAAACTTTGATGCTTTAATTACAAAATCAGAACTTTAAATGGCCCAAAAAATAATTAATTTTAAAACTCCAGGGGCTGAATTATTAAAATCCATAACCTTAAGGCCCAACTTGAATGAACTTTAAACTTTAGGGGCTGAATAACCAAAATTGGAAACTGTAGGGGCCTTAACATTAAAATCAAAGCTTTAATGGTCCAAAAATAATTAATTTTGAAACTTAAGGGACTGAATTATTAAACCCGTAACTTTAAAGGCCCAATTGGATGAATTTATAACCTTAGGGGACTGAAACATCAAAACCTTAAACTTAAGGGGCTAAATCCTTAAAATAAAACCCTAATTTGAAATTGCAGTCAAGGACCTCAAAACTTCAAATTTACAACCCAAGCCCCCGCCCCCAAAATTCATCCAAACCCTAATTTTCAAAAATTTAACAAAACTCTTCTCCTTAACCCTTGGCGGCGCCGTCCGGCGCTGCCAGAGACACATGCGGCCGGGGCTGTCGTCCGGCAGCCCCCCCAGCCACCCATGCTGCTGCAGCAGCGAGGAACGCTGCTGCAGCAGCCCTGAACACGCTGCTGTTCAGCAGCGTGGCCACGCTGCTGTTCAGCAGCGTGAACGCTGCTGAACAGCGTTCGGTCACGCTGCTGTTCAGCAGCGTGAGCTGCTGGCCACGCTGCTGAACAGCAGCGTGGCCCTCCCAGCTGCCAGCAGCAGCCCGGCGCTGCTGCTATCAGCAGCGCCGGCTGCTGTTGGCAGCTACAGTAAAAATTTTTTTTTTTTTTTTTTTTTTTAAAAACCGAAATTCTGAAAATCTTTAAAATTAACCGAATAATTTTCAAATTTAATAAATCTAAATCCGAAATTATTAAATTTGAAAACCATAAAAATATACAAGAACCAAATTAAAAATACTTGATTCCCAATGATTTAACACTTAATAGCCTCGATACCACTGTTAGAACTTTATTAAAACTTAAACTTTATGATCTTGCCAAGATCTTCATGTCAAACCATCAAGAAACTGAATTAACGCGGAACATACCTTAATCAATTGATTTCTGATTTGAACAATGAATCTGGATCTGTAAATCTTTAGTTTGGTTGCTTCAAATCTTCATCTTAATTCCTGATTGTGGGTTTTATGGATCTTCCTCTTCATATGCCTTCTCTTGTATTCTTGTGTTGATGGGATCTGCCAAAGAATGAGAAAAATCACACGTGAATTGGGGAATGATAACCCTTTATATATTTCCATATGTATTCGGCCCATCGTCAAATACAAAACCCTAATGGATCCGGTCTCTACACATATAGTCCGGCCCACACTTTAATTAGATGCTTAAAGCCCAATTACTTAATTCCTTATTAGATCACTTTAATTTTGGGCTTAACTTTAAGATAGCGTTTATACACAATTAATTACATATGTCGGCCCATCACGGGAAATTAAATAATTTCCCAACATGTATTGCGTAGCGATGAGATATCAACATTTGATAACAAATGTATAGCCACTACCAAAAATCATCTTCTCACCTACAAATAATTACCAGGTAATCAGAAACGGATTATCCGTTGATAAAAGTACTAGACTTTTAACTACGAAAATCACCAACGAAATTTTCGTTGGTAAAAGTGGTAGCTTTTCACCAACGGATATTCCGTGCCTAATGTTGTTATTTAATATGCTTACCATTTACCAAAAGTATTTCCGTAGGTAATGTAATTCAACTTTTTTTTCTAAAAAAATGTGTCAACCTTTCACCTACGAATTTTTCGTGGGTAAAGAGTAGTTCATATTATCAATTGAATTTTCGTTGCTAATATTAATCAATTTTAATAATTGAAAATTCCATAGGTGAAGACTAATTCATATTAATTACGGAAAATCTGTTGATGATTTTTTAAATTTTAATAATGCCAAACCAAATAAATTTTTATCCCACGTCGAAAATTCATAACAAAATCTTTGAAGATGACCTCTATAAATTATTAGTATAATAAGTAATTAAACAACTTTTTGAACATTTCAATTCAGTTGGCAAAAATGTTTAAGGATTATAATTATTTAACAAAAATAAAAAATAAATAATTTTTTTTTACCACACCTCACACCTGTGCCGTTATTTATAACACTAATTCTTAACAATTGTAATGATAAACATTTACCAATGAAAAATCGATTGGTAATTTTTAAGATTTTTACCAACAGAATTTATGTTGATAAACTTTACTAACGAAAAATTCACAAGTAAAATGTTTACTCTTTACCTACGACGCGATCTGTTGGTAACTATCATCAACCCTCTATTTAACAACGAATTTGTGGTTGCTAATATTTCGTTGGTAAAGAGCAGTAACAACGAAAATCATGGTTTCGGGAACGGAAAATCTGTGCCTAAAGCCATTTTTTTTCGTAGTGAACTATCCAGATTTTGTGAATTTTCTGCACTGTTTATCTTGAAGTTTCTCTGTATTTCGGTTGAGCTACTTTGTGTTGATAACGTATTATAAATTATAGATAAAATACAAGAATAAGAATATAGAATAATAGAGAAAAGTAAATAGGGCCAAAACTAAGTTTGTATTTTAATATAATAATAATCGTGCTACATTGACATAATCCTTGATACAATAATTGACATAATGCCACATGTGACTTCATCGTTGAACTGTATTTGAACACATTCAACTTCTTCATCCAATCACATCTTGCTAACTAATATTATGTCACTTCATCTATCAACCACTTTCTGTCAAAGTTGCATAACCCTAACAATGATCTCTACATATATATGATTTCTGTAAGAGTTACAATTTGAATAAAATACACTCTCATAAAGTAAGTAAAACTTATTTTAAGTACGTTAAGATTGAATAATCATCAATAATTATTCTATAATGTTACAACAAAAATTGAAATCATTAGTTAAGATTCCTCAACTTATTTTATCTTTTTTTTTTTTTTTTTCCTTTTTTTAAACATTGAAAACCTAAGGGACGATTTATTTTAACAACATAAAATTAACTAATCAAATAAATACAAAACGCCCAATTGACATTCTTACTAATGGAAAACAAATAAAGCTATTAATTCACTGAATTTTTCGTCCTCTTTATCTGTAAACTATTTGTATCATATCCAAGAACACGGTAAATTTCTTATTAAAAACAACATGAAAATCTCATTTCAAACTCTTAATTACAAGATATTAGTTGGTTTTTTAAATGCATGTATAACAATTCTAATCTTTGTTGATTTAATTGTAAAGATCGTTTCGTGGAGGACTTTTGCAGTAGTGTCCTAAAGTGATAAGAGATTGTTCCAAATAAAAAGTGTAGAGAAAGTGGTATAACATGCCTTAAAGGTTGTATACACAACCTAGCTAGAATATTGTATGCCTCGTGTAAAGATTTTTTAGAAAAACAATATCATTCGTATGATCAAATTGATCTATACCATCTAGTAGAAAGGAGGTGCAGCTATATAAGGCTGAGGGGACCTCGTTTATAAATTGAAGTTGAGTAAATTTGAGTGTAATTATAATATTCTCACTACAACAAAATTAACTTTTCATAACATTTGTTTATGACATGCAGAAAAGGTATGTCATAAAAATAGACTATTTATGGCATGCCATAAATTATCAATTATTTAAAGTATTTATGGCATACATGCTTTACATCGTAAAAGCTGAATATTTACGGCGTACTTTCAAGATGATGAGTTTTTTGAAAATATTGGACTTGTTATGGCATGTATATGTGTGCCGTATATTACTTTAAACATTTATGACATACATCTCAACATGCCATAAAAATGTATGATTAACGAGGTTTTTAAGGCATGCATTTTTGTACGTCGTAAAAATTTTACTTTTCTTTTATTTCTTCTTTTCCTTTTTCATCCAAACACGAATTTTTACCTCTTTCCCCGTTCGATTCCTTTTTCCCTTTCCCCATTCAATCAATCATGCGGTTGCCGCATGATTTTGTGTTTATTACCAGTTGTTCTTCCTAAGTTGAGACCCATCATTCATAGAGTTATTCAATACCCAGCATATGGGCTCATCGATAAGGGTTGAGGGCCTGAAGATAGTCCTATGTGGCTTGCTTGTAGAGTCGGGCTAGCCTTGCTTTAGATGAGTTGACCCACTAATAGAGACGATAGTCTTTGTAGTAATGGTTGAACATTGGGAAGAGTTACAGACAAATCACAATAAACAACCAAAACCTCACACCTATCTTCCCAAATCGGTTGCTACTAAGGTGCCCACAAAGGGCAATCGGAGATAAATGATATAGGCACAATAACCAGCCACAAAGGCTAAGAAAATGGGAAGAGGATGGCACAAAGCCATGGTAAAGCACAAAGCTAATCGACCTCTCTTCTCTCTTCTCCACACAGCTGCCCAACTTTCACACACTCTATAACAACAGTAATGGGGCAACTAATATGGTAGAAATTATGGGCTTTTAGTTCAAAGGATAGTAAGGCCCAAAAGGTACCAAGTAAGTGGGCTAACAACCTTAAAGTCGTCCAAGAGTTTGGGCCGAGCCATGAGTAACACTATTTAAATTATGCTACTACCAATGGTCCAAATAGGTTGTAGTAATGGTTTGTTCGATTATGGTGTCGACACTTCACATCGGCCGAAGGCCTATGAAGTAATCTAAATACAAAACACGGTTTAACATCATTGCCCGAATTTATTGGGTATCAAAACCCAACAAATCTCCACATTGATTTCCAATAAATCTGCAAGCGACCAAAACACACAATTTATTCTTACACAATCAAAATAACCAATAAAATTGGTATCACGGACCTTACCTCGTGTTTCGAGCTCGAAACGCATAACATACCTACTCTATATACTCACCGGGGCAAAGATCAAGAACACTTAAGTAGTAGCAGATAATCACAACAATTAATCAAGAGCAACTAAACATGCGATGGGGGATATCATTTATAGGAAAACACATAGATCTTTTCAAACATGCTCACACAGAACAACAGATTAACACCAAGTTAATCAAACACACAATCAACACATATGCAACAAATGCATAAATGATCTCACGAAAAGATCTCACCACACTTATCATATCCCATTACGTGTTGCTCGCACCTCGAGAACACATATCTCAATGCCCACAATGCTCACTAGACTAATCACTCAGAACACATGTCTAACTGTTAAGCTTCTATAGATCCTAAGTTCTCGGGATAATCCTCTATTACCACATCACTTCTCCCAACCTACGTGGATAATGGGTCTCCACCTAACAGAAGTGATAAAAGTGTCTCTCTCACACTCCACCTGATCAGGGTCTCTTCACAGATAAAGGATTCCAACATTTAATCACCTCTCCACTCGTGATCCAAATGTCACATTCAACATCCATGTGCATACCACCAATGCACCTCTAGGAATCTATACTCCACCTTACCAAAAGACATACACACACTGCTAATGCATCTCAAACCCACTATGCATGCAAACAATTACACCAAGTAATAAGATCACTCCAATTCATGCCAATGCACATATCAAACACATTGAAAAGCAACATATAATCATGCAACGGAATTGAGAAATCACTCACATGCAAAAAGGATTATACATGGATGCAAATGTAGTAATTAGGGAAACACTCAATAGGGTTCACTAGGGTCATCACTCGACCTTAAAACCAAATTTGTCTCGCCTCTCATCTTACCCTTTTTCTTGGGACAATCTCTAATGAAGTGTCCAGACTTACCACAGTAATAACACCATCTACAACTAGGTTTGTACCATCCTTTGCTCTTACTAATTTCACCACTCGAATCACCATTGTCTTGAGCTTTACTCAAACTCATCTGCTTAAATTTCATTCTACTCCTCATCATATGCAACTCATCACTTCTTTTGTCTTCTTTTTCAATCTTAATCTCTATCTCCTTACTCCTAAGGGAATCGATGACAATCTCGGGGGTTAAGGTGTCCCTACCATACTTCGTCACATTCTTAACCTCTCTATGTGAATCAGGCATAGAATTAAGCAAAATGTTAGTCTTATAGGTTTCAAACACCTTCTCATCACAATTATACAGTTTATAGCCTAAAGTAATTCAGTAAATGTTTTGCAGTTTCGACCGTCAAACCCACAAAGGGCAAAATCGTCCAACTTTTCCTGCGTAACCTAAAATACTAAATCAAAAGTATCAGTACGTTTAGGAACTTAAACTTAACAACCTGCCTGAAGAAACCCTTGTCAGAAGAGCCCGCACGCGTTGCCCACCCGCCGACAGCGGTAGCGGTGGCGACCACCTCCACCACGCGCACCACCTACAACAGCGCCTCCACCTACTGAGCTCAAAAATGGTTTCAGTTCTTCCGGGCAGTAGCTGGTTTGTCCGGAATCGAAGAAAGTAGGTTCGACCCTTTTTGAAAATCGCAAGGCAGGTTCTTCTTCTTCTTCAATTTCTGGGCTGGTTTTGGACGATTGCTTGTTGGAATCTACACCAAACCTCGCTCTGATACCATATGTTGAATATTGGAGCTCCAATCACAATTTACCGAGCTCAGTTTATCCAAAAACGACACCACAATCAACAACCAAAACATCAAACCTATCTTCCCAAACCGATTGCTACTAAGGTGCCCACAAATGGCAATGGGTGATGAATGATATAGGCACAATGACCAGCCACAAAGGCTAAGAAAATGGGAAGAGGATGGCACAAAGCCAATCGACCTCTCTTCTCTCTTCTCTACATGGCTGCCCAACATTCACACACTCTATAACAACAATAATGGGGCAACTAATATGGTAGCAATTATGGGCTTTTAGGTCAAAGAATAGTAAGGCCCAAAAGGTACCAAATAAGTGGGCTAACAACCTTAAAGCCGTCCAAGAGTTTGGATTGGGTCATGAACAACACTAATTTAAATTAGGCTACTACCAATGGCTCAAATAGGTTGTAGTCATTGTTTGTTCCATTGTGGTGTCGACACTTTACTCATCAGCCGAAGGCCTATAAAGTAATCCAAATACAAAACACGGTTTAACATCATTGTCCGAATTTATTGGGTATCAAAACCCAACAACTACAATTTTGGTTGCTATTAGTTTTTTGTTGCTTAATATTCTGCGAAAAATATCTTTATCAATTTACAAATTTGAGATATTAGTGACACTTGCGAATGCACCCTAAATTTTTGCATTTTTTTAATTGCAACTTGTAAATTTGATGGTAGCTGCAGTTGAAGATCATATAATATTTCTAATTTTCTAGTAAGTTCTATAGATTCAGTTTGAATATTTTATAGATAATCAGTTGCAACATAAATCTGTATATAGATATATATCTTACACAAGGAAGTCTTAGTTCCAACAAAATTCTTCCAATTATATAACCATCTTTAATCTCTTCAAAAGTTCTCATTTTTTTTTTTTCAAGAAAATGGATTCAAGAGCCAAGCTTTTCCCATGGTGGCATATCCCAAGTTTTCCAAAAAAGTCTTCAATATCACAATCTGAAATTTATGCTCGTAATTTAAGATTTGAACAAATTGTATCGCAAATTCAGGTTGTGAAATATAATAACTTCGTACAATCATCTAGTAGACGTATATATTAAATAAAATAAATTCTAGATGGTCAACATGAAGAGCGACATGACCCCATATATCGCCCTAATTAGTTTTGAAATTTATAAGTGTTTAGTCCCAACTTTAGCTAATGATGATCAATGACCAAATTATAATACAGAAACAAACATTATATGTGAATTCACTGGATTGGAGAATCTTCTAATTTTTCTTTGAACGTTCATTTGAATTCTTAATAATTTCTCGCATCATTATTTACCTAGAGAGGCAAATCTATTGTGCAGATGATCTTCAAGAGCTTCTCACTTGTTTTTTGCAACTAAATCACCTTATTATAATGAAATTATTGTTCAAGTATTTACTCATATTTGGAATATTGATGTTGATTGCGAAACCTGCCAGAGCCACTGCGGCGGTCCTCCAGCCACACCAAGAGAAGAAGCTGTTGGAATATTTTAGCAATTTGGGGCCACATGTAACATATTGAAATGTGTGTGCTATTATCTAAAGTAAATTAGTCATTAAAGTGATCCAGTAAGGATAAAGTTTGACTAATGAGTATTGAATTTCGTGGAATTAAAGTGTAGAGACCGGAAGTTTGTTTTAAATTGTTGAGGGACCGATTTAAAACAAATGAAAGATAATAAATGGTCATTATCTTATGTATATATGGGTTATGGTCCCCATTTGAGTGTCTTCTTCAAGGTTTCTACATCCCCATCCATAGAAATCAAGATTGAAGTGAAGTTCACAAATCAAATTGGAAGATCGTGATCCTTTCAGGCTAACAATCTAATTATCATGGATTCAGGTATGTTTTATGTTTGTGTTCATTTCCAGATTTCAATATGGAGATGGATCTAAGGTTTTTTATGTGAAAAGGATTTGAATAAAGTACGTAATTTGATTATTCATTTTCCATTTTCTATCAGAAGCTGCCTCCATGTTCTTCAACAAGAGTTGGGCGACGTGATACCAGAAATTGTCATGCCAAGACATTAAGGACTTGTTTGGTACTCATAACCAAAAACATTACACAGTATAATCTGAAAATTTTTACCTTTTTTTTATTTATTTTACATTATTCAATGTAAAAATAGACATTTACTATGTGCAGTTTTACTGAGCAAGAAATTTCCCGTTTATGTACTCATTTATGTTCAATTGTTCATCAAGCGTTTGTCCCTCCGCTCCGTACTTTATTAATTTATTAATTAATTAAAATTTTTTTTTTTTTGGTGTATAATGTGGACTCATTCTCTGCACTTACTAAAAATATGGTAATGACGATGGATTTTCCGCTGACTTTGACTAGGGGTGTCCAAAAGTCCCGAATCGAGCGGTTCTTCATAAATTAAATACCCGAACGGGTATCCGAATCGAGAACCAATGGGTTTGGGTCGGGTCTCGGGTCTAGACCAAGAACCGAAGAATCGAACAAGAACCGAAACTAAATAATTTTTTTATTTTTTATATTGAATTAATTAAATTATTTTATTTTTTTCCTATACAAATTAGCAAATTAATTGAATAAATTAGATTATTTCATAATTTTAATTTTTAAGTCCAAATCATTTTAAAATCCATTAGCCCATTTTAATTTGAAGCAAATAAATATACTTTATGTAGTTTTGCTGTAATATTAATATCTACTTTTTGGTATTTGTATGCATTGAATTAATCTTATTGGACGGCTAGTTTTGTATATTTTTTTGAATTGGGCTACGTTAATTTGTAAAAGTTACGAATGAAATGTTATTAATTGTATTTATGTAGTGTTGCTAAAAATATTAAAAAATTTAATTATAGTACGGAACCGAACGGAACCGACCCGAACCGAACCGAACCGAACGGAATCGAACCCGAACGGTTCCATAATTATATTTGGACCCGACGGGTCCATTTATTAAATACCCGAAAGTTTTGGGTCGGTTCGGGTATCTTCAGAACCGAACCGAACCGACTCATGGACAGCCCTAATTTTGACAGTTCGTATACAATGAAAATATAATTTCATGATGGATTTTTTTTATCAAAAATCTGCGGTCTCACAAGTCGCAACATCCGTCGAAAACTCTATTTATTGCTCAATTTTAATCAAAGTTTCATGTTACAAGAACTTGAAGTTTGTTATTTATTTCAATTTGATCATTCAGGTAAATTATGATTTGTTTGATCCCATTTTTTGGGTTAATAGATTTTGGAATAGTAATTTTTTTTAGAAAGAATGTTTATAAATTAGGGAAAAACTTTCGATTTACGTATAAAATTATTTGAAACTGAATTTTAAAAAAATGAATCCTACAAAATGAGGCTCAAACAAAGGCTTATTAATATACAGTTATTAAACCCTAAGGGGTGTTTGACACCGATTTTTGTGAAAGAATGTGTTTTTGAATAGTGATTGATGGAAGAATGTGTGGTTAAAAAGTAAGGAGAATTTTTAGGTTTATGTGTAATATTATTTTATTGATAAAATGTGGTTGAAATGAAGAAAGAGAAAAAAATGAGAATGAGAATGAGAAAAAAAATGGGTGTCAAACGGGGGATTTTCTAATGAAATTTTCACTGTGAAAGACGACAATAGAATGTGGAGTTTTTTTTTTTTTTTTGTCCATCCATTCAATAAAAGTAATAGATATTAACTAAGCACCTGAAACAAAAAATAAAAAATCAACTACTTTGAAACAAAATAAGTTTAAAGATTTATTCAAAAGAGTTATTAGCACAAAACGGCTCTACGTATGAAGTTCATTGTGTAAATCGTCCAAACATTTTTCTTTGGGTGCATTTTCACCCCTATTTACACCTCTCATTACGAAAATCATTCTTTTCATCAAATTTCTTAATAACAAGATGTAAAATGACGAATATACCCTTCTATTTAAATAAAACAAAACAAAATAAAAGAACTAATTACAACCACTCCCAAATTTTTTAAAAATATGCAAATGAGTTCCAAATAAATTATGAAGAAATAAAAAATGAGGAAAAATTTTTTTTAAAAAGAAAATCATCATCATCATCCTCATCCTCTTCCCCCTCCCCCCCTCCAACCCTTATCCTCAAACTCTAAACCAAAGCAAAAATCACCGCCACCTACCACCGTAAATAATAGTATGTTCTCCACTCAACCTTTTGTGCTCACTTGCAGGGGTATGGGTCTTGAACATTAAGACACCTTTCATCCTTATCTAGTTCTCAATTCCTTTTCACCCCAAATGATCATTTGGTAAAATTATAAGCCAATTGACATCCTGAGCAACTTAAAAGAAACAACTAAACCCAAAATCTCACAGCAATTAGATTGATTGCTCCGTCCATGATTTTATCATTTTATTAACCCATTTACGGAGATTCTTAGTCAAGAAGAATGATTTATACAAATACAAGAATTGTTAAGGAAAATCAGCAGCCCAACTTCACATTGTCCCTCCAATCTCACATAAAAATTTGCATTTTGTAGGCCACTATATGCAATCCAATATTCTTAGAATGGTTTACAAAATCCTATGAGAACCTCCAGTCTTGAACTAAATGCGTTAATCTTATTTTCTGCACACAATGTTGTAATTTCATAGTAATCATGCTAAGAACAAGAATCACATCTATTAATTGATAGTTTGAAATTCATACTTGCGGAAGACATTATTATGTATGAATATTATCAGCTAGATCTTCCTCTTCCTGATTCTCAAAATATAATCACCCATCAATGGGACAAGCCAATAAACGATATGGAGAGGAGAGAGAACCTAACCATTATATAGAAAATTATAAAGCCAGCTCATTACCGACTCTAACCCTAATTAGGGTTTAAATAATTCCAGCCTACATATTTCAAATTGCCACATTATAATAATATAGCTTGTAAGGTGTACAACGGTCTAAGTGATTACTAACATATAGGGCCTAATCATGGTATCATTGCAAACTGTTTCGCGTGGAAATCGAGTCTCGTTAAATATTAAAATAAAGTTTAGACGATTGTATAAGGAACGACAACCTCTCGAGACAAAGTCCCAACGAGGAATGTTTTATTCATGAAAATACAATTTGCAAGAAGCGAAATGCCTCCAAAGGGCACAAGCACACTGAATTCGCAAAGCAATTGAAAGTTAACCAAAAAAAAAAAAAAAATTGAAAATTACATATTCTCTGTTTAAGGTCGTTTGATTCGTTGTTTCTTCTAAATTCTTCTCTCTTTCATACTATTTTGACGGTTTTCCTTGTAGACCTTTGAAAATTGATTCTCGCTCTATAACTATCCACTTTCTCCATTATAGATGACTTGTCAATAAACTACCGTTTTCAACCGCTGTCATTACTCCTATCACTTAACTTTTTGCAACCGAAATTCTTGGATCATGGAATGTGATAAGAATACACATTAACTGTTTCAATAACCGTTGCTTCGAACAGTAACCAAAACACTATATTCGCCCAGATCTTCGGTGTCACACAGAGTTGAGCGATGACAGGTTCGCTAAGATCTTGGGTGTCTGGGCGTTTCTTAGGCTTGAGCGATGATGGGCCTCCATTACATAATTCCGTCTTGGATTTTTATATGGTCTCCTTTGGGTCCTTCCTTCAAATTTCCTGAGTAGGCTTCGTTCTTTAGATCATTTAATTGCAATACAAACCCTACATCTAACCCGTAAAATTCGCAATCAAATTGAAACTCATATAATAGAATTATTCCAACACACAAAAACCATACGGACAACGGGTGTTAGTTTCACATTGGTAGGTGGTTGTGATTTTTTGCTTTGGTTTTGGTTTCAGGGTAAGGATGGGGGTTGAATATAGGGAGATGATGAAGAAGATGATAATTTAAAATTTTTTTTTCTTGTTTTTGGTTTTTCATAATTTATTTGGAATTCGTTTGCATATTTATATTTTTTTAGAAAAAGGTGGTATAATTGTAATTAGTTTTTTATTTTTCTTTAGTTTTCTTTAAATAAAAGCATATATTCTGCATTTCACAGCTTTTTATTTAGAAATTGGATGAAAATGATGATTTTTACAATAAAATGTGTAAATATGGGTGAAAATACAAAAAAAAAAAAAAAAAAATGTAACGCTGAGATATTTTGCACAATAATCTTCGTACATAGGGACGTTTTTGTGCTAATAACCATATTCAAAATTTTAAGTTGAGTGACTAATAGTGCTTAAAATATCATAAGAAATAATTAAGGTGTTACGGAGGTCAAGTTTGTGAGCCAAATTTATAGACAAGTACAATAAAATATCAATAAATTAATAATTTTGGTTAAATAATAAAAAAATTCAGTTCCAATTCGAGCCGGTATATTAAATTAATAATCATGCTAAATGTATAAGATAATAATTTTATTTAAAACTCCATAGAAACCAATAAATAAATAAGATTATAGTTATTTAAATACGTAAAATATTATAATGTATATTAAGGGAATCTCTATTTAACTTATATTTTTCAATTCAAGAACTCAAACTATGTATCTAAAATCATTTGCCATTTTTTTTGTATTCAAATCAAACTCAACTGCATTCATATTTTCTTGTAGAATAATGCTATCTGCAGCTCACTGCAGTAGTTGTCATATGTGGCACACACATGTCAAGTGTGTATTTAATGCATTAATGTGGTAAAAAAATTACCACATTAATATATCAAATAACTACATGTCATGTGTGTGTCAAATAGGACGACTGCTGCAGTGAGCGACTATGAATAGCATTACTCTTTTTTGTAATGCATACACCACATTTGATTTAATTTTTTTTATGCTCCGTAGAAATAAATTGTTTAAGGTTATGATAGCTTGAAATACAAGAAAAGATTGGTAAGAATACACCTACCATTCGAGTTATGACCATATCCGTTATGAGCATTTACTAATAATGACTTGATTAGTAGATGAATGGTAAGAATACACCTACCATTTAGGGTTATGATCATATTTTTTCACTAAGATAATTTGAAAGTATAGATTAGAAGTGACTTCACCCGAACTTGTTTGGTAGGGATTTTTGGGGGAAGAATTGATTTTTGAATATTTATATGATGGGAAATGTGTGGTTGAAAAAGAAGAAAAAATTATAGATGTGATGGAAAATATTATTTTGTTGAAAAATGTGTGGTTAAAAATGAGAATTAATTTGAGAATCAATTTCAAATCACTACCAAACACCCCCTAATTTGTAGATACCATCAATCATAGATAAATTAAATTCATTAACCTTTTTTAGGACATGATTTCGTTTCAAGAATTAAATCATTAGTGTTACATTTTGAGTTGGGTCAACCAAATTATTAATTTATTAAATAAACATGGACTTCTCTTAATTTTCTTTCCAACTTTCGGACGATTGAGTTCAAGATAGAGCAGCAGCATTCTTGGCGCACTGGGAAAAAATGGAGTTGAAACGAGCAGCAACGTGAAGGAGTCGAAGCAAGGCTGACCTTGAGATTTTAGGTACCTTGTGTGACATTCAAAAATTGTGTTTTTTTTTTTCATATAATTATATATTTCAATAATATTATTACATTTAAATATTGATTTTTTTTTACCCATCGTGAATAATAAAAGTATAAGTAAAACTCAAAAGCAGCTCCCAAACTTCATAAAAATTCATATGTCATCAACAACGAACCATTCAAGCCACTGCCCTTTTCGTGCAATTCCACATGAGTAAACGTAGAAATAAAAACAACAAATATCACGTGTAAAAACATTTCCTCTTGTATTTGTAGAAGCAAACTTACTAATTAAACTTTCGTAATCAATATGTTCTAAAAAATCTTGTTTAATAGATATAAGACATGTGTACTACCAATCAAATGAAAATGTGAAAAAATAATAAAAATTAGGAATAATTAATATAAGAGTCACAATATGTCTATTTGTCTTATCACAAATTACATATGATAGATCCAAAAGGGGAAAAAAATTGAATGTAATCACTTATGAGTTATTGTCCAACAAAAACTTATCTTCCTAAAAAAAAAAAAAAAAAAAAAAAATCATGAAATAGCAATTAACAAGTAGACGATCGATACTAATAAAATGGCGATGTTACAATATAAATTGTACTATTCTAGAGCACGTAACAAATATTGATGGTAGAGCTTTTTCTCATCTTTGTTTGACTGTTTTTCATGGGTTAAAGGGTTGGGTCGTGAAGGGAGAGAGGGATGGCAAAGAAGGATTTATGGGTTGCTTTTCACTATTCACTTTAATCATTTGAATTTTGGACTATTTATTGTTTTGTTAGATTGGTAATTGGTTAATGAAGCTAATTTAGCATTTGGAATTGAATTGGTAAAATAGATAGTTTAAAATATATAGTTTTCGTAACTAAGATAGTTTAAAATTAGAAAATTATAAATAATTTTTTAAAAATAATATGTTAAGTTAAAAAATATTAAAGCAATATAAATTTTTTTGAACTCTTTTTCTCATAAATATTGTACCCTTTAATTGAACGTAATAATATTGTACACTCCCACCCCCACCCCCACCCCCTGCGTTTGAGGTCCATTTTTTGTGTAGAATGCATTTTGGAATAGTAGATTAGTGTAGAATATATAGTGAAAAATGAAGGAAAATTTTTTTAGATTGCGTGTAATATTATTTTATTATGCATGATTGAAAAAAAGAAAGAAAAATGTGTTCTTTTAAAAAAAATTAAGATCAAACAAGGTCATAGGCCCATTAAAAAATGTTGTGCCCCTACAATATTGAGGTCCTATTCAATCATTCAACTCATGGACCTCAGGGCTGCCTCTAAATCAAAGTGCAGGCTCAAAGATGCCTTCATTGGGGTTTGATTGGACACGAGTTTCTTTTAGTTTCTTTTCATTTTTGAATTATTAGTTGGATGGTGTTTTTTGTCATTCATTTATATAGGCGTTACCAAACCTTTCAGTTAGTAGTAGATTTGACTCAAACCTTTTATTTGTGTCAACTACGATACCAAAACTTTCAAAAACTCACACCCGAAGTTCAAATGGATAGAAACGATCCATTTTGACTGTTAGTTGATCATTTAAAAAAAGACCTCTTTTGACCAATATAAACTGTTGGATTAATATAATAAAATCTAGAAAAAACTAATGAATTCCAAGGCACGAAACACGTTATCTTTTAAGAGATGTTTCTCCCCTTTCCAACAAAGTCACGACTGGGGTATGATAGAAAATCTCTCTCAGGATACAATGGAGGCGTTTGATTCAAATTGTGACTATTTGATCAAACTAAGAAAACACTTTATAATGAAACTGATGATGCTAAGAGAAAAGAGAGAAGAATAGAAAATAAAGATTTTTTTAATGTGTCTTGCAAATGAAAATTCGCCCAAAATATATAGAAATGGAGACAACCTTTTGAATAGGTGTGTCCCTTGAAATGAATGGACGCATCTGTTTGAAGAAATATACATATTCAAAGTCTTCTGAAAATAAAATTCTCTTTCGGGGGCGTTGCCCCCGAGCCCCCACGGGGGGCGCTGCCCCCTCGACCACCGCGACCTGATCGGGTAGGTTGATCCCCGTTGCGTAAAACACTAGTCGGGGCGGCAAAACATTCGCAAAACAAAAGATAACACATGCAAAATGATGAAAAATATCTAACATAAAATGGTACTTTTATATTATCCTGCATAAAATAATGTTGTAATAATTAAATTTGAAAAAAAAAAAAAAAAAAGGTTATTCCCCCACCTCCTCGCCTCAACCACACGCCTACCCCACCCTTCAAAACTGATGAAGAGAGTCAGCCAACGTCTACACCATCGCTATTTCCATCAACACCGCCCACAAGAATAACATAAATTTTATCCAAAAAAATGTCGAAAACTATACTAATTTCTTTGAACATCGTAATGTCAAAAAATGGGATTTTCTTCCACAAATTTCTTTAAATTATCCATGTCCAATAGACCACAACTGAATTTTATGAGGTCAGAAATTCTGCTTTGTCGTTGTCATGCTGACTTGGCTATTTTTTTAAAGTTGTGTTTGAGTCACATTATCTCGGAAGAATATATTTTGGAATAGTAGATTGATGGAGAATGTGTGATTAAAAAAGAATGAAATGTTATTGATGTGACGGAAAATATTATTTTATTGAAAAATGTGTTTGAAAATGGTAGAAGAATGAAAATGAAAATTTTAATGTGACTCAAATATGGGCTAAATCCTTCTCCTAATCCAAATCACCTACCAACCTTAATTCAACAGAAGATTCAATTGGAATTTTGTGATTGATCAATAAAAAAACAAAACAAAAACATCAATTACAATGTAGAAAAAGTCTGTCGGCAAATTTATGCAATATTGGAATGAACACTGCTAGTGCTGCCTTGATACCCAATATATTTGGCAACAATAATCCCTGCAATCGAAGGTGGAGGAAATTTCCCTCCCGCATTCAAGCCCGCAGCCAAGGAATGGTGTTCTATTATATGTCTCAAGGACCACTTCTCCGGTTAATTTCAACATATTTAGGGTCACACGTTGTATATTAAAATGTGTGGCGATATTATTTACATGATATTAATCAATTAAAGTGATCAGTTAAAAATGTATTATGACTAATGAGTATTAGGTTTCATGGAATTATAGTGTAGAGATCGGAGTATTGTTTTAAATTGATAAGGGTCAATTTGAAGCAATTGAAAGATAGTGATTATTTAGTTACTACTATTATTTTTTATGGTTATGGTCCACATTTGTTGGTATTTTTGAGATTCTCTACATCCCATCAACAAAGTGCGAAATTAAAATGAAAATCACCAATCAATTGGAAGATCGTAACTTATTCAGGCTAAGAATCAGAAATCTATGGATCAATGTATATTTATACTTCCGCTATTTTCATTCTCATAGATTTCAAGGTGGATAATTATATTTGAGAAATGGTTTGATAAAATTAGGATTTTATTAACTGTTTTGATCAATAATCATTTTCTGTTTTTCTATAATCCTTCTTCATCTGCCCTAGAAACTGACAAAAAGAAGGGTCGGCAAAAAAGAAAGAACAAAAACAAGTAAAAAGACGATGAGAAACAAGAGGACAAAATACAAGCGTTGATACAGCAGCAGGCCAGCAGCCGATTTCATTGTCTTTTACTTCTTTAGTTTCAACAATAAAGAGTACACTGGAAGAGGTGAATTCGATGAGTTTGGGACGACGATGTAGGCAAATATTTCATGAGGTGTGGCGGAAGTTTTATAGGTTGGTGTAAATTTGAGAGGTGGGGGAAGAAGAAAAATCTTCTTTTATTTTTTTAATTTAATTATTATAAGATTATGGGTAATTATATTCACACCACTTTTTTTTTTTTCCTTGCACCACATTTTAATTGTATTTAAGGTTCTTAATATTTGCTTATTATAGCACTCATATCCCTAATGATTTTTCGTGTCATTTTTTTCCTCATTTTTTTCCATCAGTTAACACATTTTACGTTTGATAATAGTTTTATGTCCAAAAGTGCGTTGAAATGTCGTAAAATAACTATTTTCAATCATATTTTAAAAATAATAAATAAATACAAAGTGCGAGAAAAAAAAGATCTTTCCCTCATTTTAAAGAATGAAAGCAAAATATTTTGATAAAAATTATTATCGTTGATGAAACTTACTAATTAATAAATGGTTGAAGATAAGAATTCGACAAAAAAAAAAAAAAAAGTTAAGAAAATAATTGTTACTATGTGCAAAAATTGAGGAGCCTAACTACAATCAAAATGTGGTGTAACAAATAAAAATTGTGGTGTTAATATAATAACCCTTAATTTTATTTGAAATGATATAAAAGTACTATTTTATCCTTTCTACATGGGACAAAAGAAGTCAAATTTGTTTTAATGGTCAACAAACAGTGAAAATTGATGGTTTCCATCCATTTGGACTCCAATACGAATTTCTAAAAAATTTGGTATCGTGATTTGTACAAATGAAAGGTTCAGGTCAGGTTTGCTACTAAAAAAAAAATGTTCGGTATTATGGCTACAATTCTCCCATTTATGTAGGACCCATTTAAGGGTAGTTATATTCTCACCACATTTTTTTATAAATACACGACATTTTAAGTGAGTAATACTATTTAGCATTATTTGTGTTAAAACATTAGTCTATGTGACACTAATGTTGCATTAAATAAAATGTATAATTAAATGAATCGATTAATTCTACATTTCATTAAGTTCATCGCTTAGCGACACCTATATATGTGGTGCTAGATAATATTATTCATTTTAATTACATTAAAAGTCATTAATCTTTATTCATTATAACACTTATATCTTTAACATTTTTCTTCGTCATATTCTTATTTTTAACATTTCATTAATTAGAAAATTTTATCCTTAATCATCATTTTCGTCCAAAAATATTATTAACGTGCTTTAAAATGAGATAAAATATTTAATGACATTTTTGCAGTATTATTCGTTTTGCTTATTCAAAAATACAATGGACATATGAGTCTTTTTATTCTATTTTAAGGAAATTTTGGAAAGAAATTATAATCATAAACAATTTAAGTTAATTTGAGAACAAGAATGTGATGAAAAAATTGTGAGACATAAATGTAATAATATGTAAAAGTTACGAACATTTAATATAATTAAATTGTAGTCTAAACATTAAAAATGTGATGTGCTCCTATTTAAACTTGGTTTCATGGGGAGTGTTGTTTCTGGTGAATTTTGAATAAAGAAATGCAGTTCTTGAAAATCTACCTTTTGTAAGAATTGTTGCTTAAGTTGTGTTCATGGTTCGTTTATTCTTGGTTCTAGACCAAATTTTACGTCATTATTCTGTATAAACCAACTAGTCTTGTTGTCTAGTGGTATGTTACTCTTACAAATAATTAGAGGTTTTTTTTTTTTTTTGTCAGTTTTTTCCTTAATGCACGCAATTATACATGAGGGATTCCCATTTACAATTTAGGGAGCTCTCTAACGTCATCATGAAGAAAAGAGATATTTTGACTTTACTTATTCAAGTGTTAAGGATTGCTATCTAACATATCTCACAACACAATTTTCATACTCGTCACTTACTATTAGGATTTGAATTTCACGGCTCGCAAAGTTACCTTTTTGGTCATGCCCCGATGGAGTGCGTTTGTACATTAGCCTAAAACTTACTAAGAAGTGTCATCATGCCATGTTGAAGTTGGATAAAATTTTCATCATATATCAATTAACCATACAACTACTTACGAGGTTCTTGGAAGTGTTCACCTCGATTAAGTCATTCAACATAAAGGCGTTCCGATTATTATTAGCATAGCCCGTGGTGCATAACCGCTTAAATATGTCTTTGATCAATATGTCACAAAACACTACCCAAATTGTGCTCTTTTGGCCAAGCATCACATTTAAGACTTCGACCCTCCCTTTAGCAGATCTCTTTGGGGAGTGATTTGGAAGATCCAAAACCCTACGATCCTACCAATTGAGAAAGAATCAATATATTTCTTTTCGGGAGATTTGCTAATTTCTTCTTTTGAAGATCAATGAATCAAATGATATTTCTGAAGGTTTAACACCTCGATGTCGGCTCTTCGTCACTCGAGAAGTATCGACGTAACTTCATAGAATCATTCAATCTGAATGCTAAATCAGATGTCGGCGTAAATGATGGAATCCACTAATACATTGGACTAGTTTGATTCAACTAGAATATTAAGATTGATATCTTTTGTTCTTAAAGAGACATTCGTTTTGCATTAGTTAAACTGATAATTAACCAAATTCAACACAAGAAGCAATTTTCCTCCAAAGAATAAATTAATTTCTTAGATTAACCAAGTTAATCAATCATTAACAAATAATTACATCTTAATCCCAATCTCTGTCTAATCAACACATTTCTAATCCATATAAAACGCCAGCATATTGCTCATGCCCAAACTTCCCGAAGTGAACGTCCCTAATCTTTTGAAAGGCGTGCCACGTCAGCAAGCTATCTGAACCGGCCTGATGACACTTCCCGACAACCCGGTCTACTTCCAAAGCCCTAGCAACCCGGTCCAGACCGCCATACAAACTCTCGCAGAACCGGATCAAATATTTCACATCGTACACGTTATTCCCGAAAAAGACCCTGATAATTTCCAAAAAGTCGGTCAACTCCGTCGGCAACGGGCTGCGCGTGAGAATCTTCACAAGGTAACCGAAATCGTACGTGCTATGGAACGTAACCCAGCTCACTGAGCCATTGCACACGAGACCAGAACTCATCATCAACTCAGCGAAAACCGCCGAGTCTACTCCTGAAACTCGATTCTTCTCAAAGTCAATTCCATGAGTCCTCAACAATTCGATCGAGTCTGGAGCGTGTATATCACGCTCCACGTCAAAATCTGAGAAATTAAACTGCCAGATAACCCGGTAGCCGGATCCCAGATCCGGCAAATTCCCTGCAGCATCAGAAAGAGTAAGACCAAGTTGAATCAAATTCAATACGTCGACGTTCGACTTAAGGATCTGGTAATGATGAAACGGCGACTGCCTACCACGATGGTGGTGGTGATGCTTTGATTCTTCCCCCGAAGATTTAAAAATCACACCCGGAAATTCTGTATCCATTGAAATATAGGGGTACTCGTCAATTAGGGTTGAGATCAATCTAAATTCAGATTCGAGATTCTCGGACCATACTTCACGGATTATTATAGATCCGGTATTTTGTTTCAAATTTTGGGGATCCATGAAATGGGATTTTGACAGAATTCACGAAGTTGGAAATCTATTGAGAAAATTCAGAGAAAAAAATAAAAATAAATTGGGATTTACTTATTGGCTTGGAAAACTGATGAGATTGGGATTGGTTTTATAGGGATATGAAATGAACTGAACAAATAATTGAATCAGGTGCAAGTGGGATGAATTCAATTTCCAATTCAGAGAACGCGGAATTGTTTACTGTACACTGTTTTTAGAAGGGGGGGAGAAAAGGAGTATTTAATTGAAATATCAATCAATATTTTAATTAAGGAAAATTAGCACGTAACGTCCCTGTTATTATGAAAAACGTCTTTATCTTTTATTTTTTTGGCATTTTTACATTTATTTCCATCTTTTATTGCGCAAAATGTCATTTTCATTTATTTTCTCAATTAAAAAGTATGAAATGACGAATATATCATTTTCTTTAAATAAAACAAAGAAAAAAAGAAAAAATTAATTGAAATCATAGTTCCAATTTTTTTTTAAAAAGGGCAAATGAGTCTCAAATAAATTATTAAAAGAGTAATTAGTACATAATGTCTCTACCTTTACTATTATTGCAAAACAAAAGTCTCAACATTTTATTTTTTTTGACATTTTCACCCTTAATTACATATTTGATTACGCAAATCATTCTTTTTATCAACTTTCATCCAATTTTTCAATAAAAAACTGTGAAATGATGAATATACCCTCATATTTAAATGAAAAAAGTTAAAGAATTAATTGTAACCATAGTTCCAAATTTTTTTAAAAAAGTGCAAACGAGTCTCCAAATTTTTCACATTTTTTTCTTTTTGTTTTATTTAAAGAGAATGGTATGTTTGTCATTTCACAATTTTTAACTGAGAAAATAAATGAAAAGTAACGATGTTTTTCACAATAACAATAAAAAGTGTAAACGTTATATGCTAATTACCCTTTTAATTAAATAGGTGATTTATTATTTTTCGTTATTCTGAAGTCATTTTTTCTAATCTACATCCTTACTCCCCTTTCACTAATTGAGTCCCTATTTGCATTTTTAAGTGGCAACTTGAAACTGTATCAAATTATAGGCAAGAACAAGACGTCGAGAACACCTATAATGTTATTGTTGTGATTTCACATTTCACTGATTCTTGAGCAGCTCGAAAGTCTATTGAGCCATGGAGTAAAAATTCGAGAATCTTCCTAGCATGAGTCACAAAAGAGAGAAGTGCTAGATGGCCCGGCTCAATGACCGGGCCATCATACAGGTGCCGACGTGGCACCATACAATTGGAGGAAGGGGCCAGGCCTCGGCCCCCCTCCAATCACAGGGCGCCACCTCGGCGCCCTGTCAAATGCCCCGGTCATTGAGCCGGGGCATTCAGTTTACTCCCACAAAAGATAAGTGGTTTGCATTGGAGAAGAATACGAATATTAGTGAGCACGCATTCGATGTGGGATTTATAGATTATAAGCCTGACATGTTGTTCGAGCATCAAGCGCCCTCTTGATTGACCTAAAGACTGCCATTTGGCAGGATCTGCAATTGAATATTTTAAGGCATATTTCAATGAAAGAAGACTTTCTTACCTCCAGAGTCGATTCTCGTAATATTATATTTAACGTGTCATTAGGTTAAGATCTTGAGTAGGTTTATAGAATTGAATATGATCAATTTTAACAAGATTAAATTAAATAACTGTTAACTTGATGAGTATTCCGGATCGTGCAGGATAGAGTTAATTGTTTCAACGCTCACTGAACTTTGGGTGGTGTCACGTTTTACTCACTGTACTTTAACTTGCACCATATCACTCACCGAACTTTGCACCGTTGCACTCCATTGCTCACCATGTTCCTCCCGTCATTAATGGCTGCACACGTGGAGGACGGAATTGACACGTGGTCGTTAAATTCCACATCATAGTGTAATTCTCCCCAAATATGAAAAAATTGAAGCTGTAGATTCATCTCTCCCATCCCATTCATTCCTTCCAATCCCGAACCATCTCTTCCAATCTAAATCCCAAATTCAAATTTGCAGACAACTCTAATCCCTAACCCCAAATCCATCTCTTTAAATCTAAATCCCAAATTCAAATTTGCAGACGGATTATGAAGCTGGTGAACGTTCTGATCATATAAATGGATTGCCATACACAACCATTAAATTTGATTCCTTTGTGTTAGATATTGAACGCTTAGACAAAGATATTAATGCAAATTCAAGAATTAAAGTAAGTTTTTTCTTTCTTAATTTGATCTTTTTCTGGGATTAAGCCTTTATTCTTTCCCTTTACTTTGGCTTTCTTTTTGTTTAAATTTTCCAAAAACAAACTATCTATGCGCGCAAAAAAAAAAGGGCTATTCTTTTTTGTTTATGTGTGTGCCTTTGGATGATAAGTTGCAGAGAAGCCTTTCAAGAAAAGGGACATTCAGAGGAGTCGAGAAGAAAAATACAGCCAATGAGAAAGACATTAGTGTCACTGCAACTTCGCCTAGAGGTAACCATTATTCCTTTTTTTTGCTATGAATTTAGGTTGTCTTGGGTAACGAGGACGAAGTTTGAAGGATTTAGATTTGGGATTAGGGTTGTCTGTGTAGGGAATTTACTTAATCATGCACAGCGGAAATAAAACAATTTTCAATTCCCAAACGAGGATCTGCAATGTGTTTAGATAGAAACTGTGATGAGAATGATACATTTGATGAATTCCACAAACTCTTTTGCTTTTTCTTGAACTCCAATGATCACGATCTGCAATCCAAGCTGTCCAATTGTCCAGCCTCCAATGGTGATCCACACAGAGAACAAGAATGACGGCTAGGGTTTCTTTTCTTGTGCTAGCAAGAATAATGAAAATTCTCTACAGTTTACAAACCCTAACAGCTTATTAATATAAGCCCAAGTGGGCTTGGCCCATCTCTAAACTTAACTCGGTCCGATATTTAACTAATCAAATTAATTAAATCCGGTCCATGAATTAATTAATCCAATTAATTAATTCGGGCCTATTAATAAACAACCAAATTAATTAATTATCCAACACTTGTCAATTAATTAATTGGTAAATCTCATTCTTCTGATTCTCTTTTGTGTGTGACCCATTAGGTTCCCGATCACGATGTCGAACGACGTGAATTATTATTTTGATCTAATCAAAATCGATAAATTAAAACGCCCCTTTTAATTTATCACTAATTCATTTTCGTTGTCCCAGATTGACATCTAGCAATGTATCAGGGCAATACATGTGACGGGAAATATCACGTAGCATGACAAAACCAAACTTGTTCGTTTACCGTGAAACTATAATCCTTTCGTTAATATGATCCGATCAATTATGAGATATGGATATGTGTCAATCTCAATTATCGATCATATCTTTTATCCCACTGTTAAGTCAATGTACGTCGAAAACTCTTTCCCGACTTATGAGTTCACCTTGGCCAAGGATTTCATTATCAACTTAACTGGATAAAATGTAGATCATAATCTCTTATTATTTAAGAGTGACGAATCCTCTATTGATCATTCACAACCTTCATATGATTCTTGACATACCCGACCGATGCTGTATTAGCGACCCTTGACAGAGCAACATCCAACATCACCAAAGTATGACTGCCCTCATATAAGGTACTATGATGACCTCAAGTCAAATGACCAATTCCACTACCGAACGTTAGAGATTAACCACTAACACTTAGATAGTTATCCATGTGGAATCTCTCAGCGGGTCTCCAATGTTTTGTTCTATAACAAAACATCCACGTGTTCATTCAAGTGTCACCACACTTTAACTTGTGAGATCAGCTACTTACTTCACAAGTAAGAATGCCACACGCGATAGTCTATCCGTAATAACGATATCCGTATCTCGTTATTACTTCGACCACGGACGATTAAAGATTCAGTCATTTGTAATTTGTATCTCACAATCACAACTCTTTGTGATTAACAAATCACCAAAACTTGAATCTACGGATTCTATTATTTAATTTATTAGAATATTAATTCAATTAAATAATAGATATTGCCATACATATGCATTGATTATATATATATATATTCAAAGTGTTTATGTCCAAAGTTGATTGGACCTAGGGCATAACACTTACAAACTCCCACTTGCACTAGATCCAATCACTTATGTATATTATACCATAAGAGTCTACACGACGATCATGTTTATGCTGCTGCGACAACTCTTTGTCAGTGGATCTGCAATTTAATAACTTGTGGGAATTCGTTCTTTATTTACGTCATTTCATTGTATTATCTTTCCAATAAGATAACACTGCCTTAACATATGTTTGGATCATTGATGAGACCTTAGTTCCTTCGCTTGCACGATGGCTCCATTGTATCACAATGCATAAGCGTGTGATCAACAATGTTAGGAACTACTCTAAGTTCAGTAATGAACTCCCTGATCTAGACCACAACTTTTGTTGCTTTGTAAAGCAATGATGTATAAGGCTTCCATTATTGAATCAACGGTTATTTGGAACATTTCCAACACACCGCTTAAGAGTAAACCGATATCCTATTTGAGATGTGCTATTATTCCAGCCTGACTAGAAGTTAGCATCATTCTATCCATGAACTCTCAGTTCATTTTCTCCATATAAAATCTTCTCGAGATTTTATCTGTATAGATTGAGATGAGTTAAGCAATCTTCTAGATCTATCTTTATAGATCAACTTGCTTCTCCCACATCCATCACAGAGAAATTATTTAACAACCATAATTTCAACAATTGAAATATAGAGACGTCGTTTCCTATAATATGTCTCATACATATAATATCAGGAATGCGACAATACTCCCACTATCTTCTTGTAAACGCACATTTCGTCTTTATTTTTGATAAAATCAAACATTTTGACTTTTTGTATCAAATCGAAGATTCCAGCTCCAAGAGGCTTGTTTCAATCCATATTGACATTTTCTTGTAAACTCATTTACAACCTATGTGTTCTAATCCATTAGGCAAGTCGACCAAGGTCAAACCTCGGTTACATACAACAAATCCATCTCTTTAAGTCAACACTTGACTTTATTTCTATGTAATTAGTAGGTTCATTATCCTTGATTAGTAATCATGGATTCGTACCTTCTAGGAGGTCAAATGATCCTACAAGATTTACACTGAGCTAACGTGTCCTCAGAAGTCTCCACTTCCTGATCAAGAGTATGTCCCTCAGCTGGTGTGGGATAAGACTCAGGTTTATCTATTCGGTTAATTATATCCGTGGACTCTTGAACTCTTTCAAGATTTATTCTACTCCCACTGTCTCTCTTAGAGTAAACACTTTCTCTAAGAGTATGACATGTCTTGAGATGAACATCTTCTTCTCAACGAGATTATAGAATTGATATCCAATTATCCCTTGGATATCCACAAATATATAATTATCGAATTTAGTCTCAAACTTATCCGATTCAGTGCGCTTCACATAAGTGTCACAACCCAAACGTTCATATGAGATATGTTGGGCCATTCCATAACTCGTATGGAGTTTTTGTCAACCGATTTAGATGGGGCACGATTTAGTGTGCAGCACGTGGCAATCAGTGCATGATCTCAAAATGATTTTTGAATGCTTGCATGGCTTGTTCTCAATTGCACTATATCTAATAGTGTACTATTCCTCATTTCAGATGCATCATTATGTTGCAATGTATGTGGAGGAATCCACTGCATGAGAATCTAATTCTATTTTAGATAATCTAAAATTCTCCATTTTAGATATTCTTTACCCCGAACAAGTCTTAGTGTAAGAATATATTTACATATTTGTTTATCAACTTTTAGTTTGAATCCTTTGAACATTTCAAGAGATTCATGGTTGAATTTCATCAAATATATATGATCATTTCTGAAATGATCATTAGTAAATGTGATGAGATAAGATAAACTTCACCTGACATTAATTGATATGGATCTACATACATCACTATGTATTAGATCTAATAATTGTGCAGATCATTTTCCTTTTCAAGTAAAAGGAGATTTGGTCACTGTGTCTTACAGACATGATTCGCATTTGTCAAATGATTCAAAATTATTTGACCCAAATATACATCTCCATGTAAGTTTGGAATTGCATTCTCATTTATGTGACCAAATCTGCAGTGCCAGATATAGGTGTTATTCAGATTATCATTTTTATGCCTTTCAATTTCTATACTCATTATAGAACACTCAACATTTAGAATATAAATGTCATTTTGTAATTTACCATAACTATTAAGATCTTATCAAGATAAAAAGGAACAACAATTGTCCTTAACATTAGAATAATTCATGTCAAAACATGAAATTTATTTAATGCTCTTGGTAATGGTGAAAACAAAATTAACATTTCTCGAATTTTAATATCAAACATAAAGGCAATGGCAAGAAATATGCTTCTACAGGCAATGCAACAACTTTTGCTCATTTTCAACGTGTAGGTCAACTTCACCCTTTTGCAGCGATCTACTTTTATTTAGTTTCTGCATATTTATACAAATATGAGATCCATATCTAGTATCTAATACTCATGAAACTAAGGAAGTAGATATAAGCCTTGCAATTTCATTTCCAATGATCTACCATTCCAAAATGATAATAAGGATCATCAGATTTGGTATTGTCCTTATTTGCTTTAACCGTCCTAGTCATCTTGGTTGCTTTCTTAAAGCATCCTTTAGACTTCCATATAGGAATTTATGACTAAGATTTGTCCACTACAAACACAGATGTTGGACTTAACAGTTTTAAGCATGTTCAGCATCTCAATGAGCGTGCTTCGAGTTTATTCATGTTAAATTTATAATTAGTTATGAATAACTCTCTGACAGAGATTGTAGAACCAAGTCTATACTTAGTTCATTGTTCATGACTGAACGCAATCAAGACAACTTCTCAAAGTAGTTTGCATCTTCAGTACACAAGCATCGACTGAAGATTCTTCTGTCATTAAGCACTGGTATAGTTGCTGGGAAATATCATATATTTCCTCGTATGATTGTTCACCATTCAACATATTGAGATGAAAAATCATGTGTTAGCATCTATACTCTTATGTTGATTTGTAACTCAGGTGACATAGTTACAAACATCACATATGTTGTAGTACTGTCGTCATCACTGTGTTTATTATAGCAGCCACCTCTTCTTTTATCGAGTCATCAACAGGTGTCTCTAGAAAGGACTATTCAATGACACAACCAATTTTTCATGCCTGAGAACAATTCTCAGATTGCGGCGTCAATCAAGAAAATTTGCTTTGGTTGGCATACAATATGCCTCTTAAATACACATGGTTACTCATGATTCAATAAATGTAAACGACGAAAAGTAAAGAAATAATATATATATATATATATATATATATATATATAGTGCATGAAATAATTTAACATGGTTTTTTATTAAATTAATTTCGCTCCCACTGTTTAACCCAAATTTATGACCCTCTCACATAAATTTATGGAATCCGTACTTGATTCTCAGTGGGCTGGGATCCCATTTGTTATATTAAAACCTTGAGTGTACTCAACAAGCCCTAATAAAACATTTGGGTAGATACATTATCAATTGTATCTCCATACAACTCCCAGATCATTAAGCCGACAACTCTTTGTTTTCACACATCTTATGTGTTAGCTTAACATGCCTCTAAGATTTATCTCCTTGAGTGTACTCAACAAGAGATAAATATTAGTTAAGTCAAACCCATCATTCAGAAATATCTAATATTTCATAGTGTCAAACATATCCCTAATAGACAAGCCTTGAGTGTACTCAACAAGCTAAGATCGATTTAGGACTCTCGTTTTTCACTATAATGAAGGAAGGCGAATATAAATATGACTTAATATTTTAACATGCCTCTAAAATTTATCTTCTTGAGTGTACTCAACAAAAGATAAATATTAGTTAAGTCAAACCCATCATTCAGAATTATCTAATATTTCATAGTGTCAAACATATCCCTAATGGACCAGCCTTGAGTGTACTCAACAAGCTAAGATCGATTTAGGACTCTCGTTTTTCACTATAATGATGGAAGGCAAATAACAAATTGACTCAATATTTTTAACGAGGGTTTTCCATGCAAAAGGTCTCATCGTAATAATTATATATATTTTATTATACATCTAACATGCAAATAAACATATATATAATAGTGTGGACGATTATGGACTTATATTATCTAGTCTTCCCGAGCCATAAGGAAGACTAGTCGGTCAGTTCCTAGGGGGTATAGCATTGATTCATACAATGCTCAATCTCTATGGTCTCCTCCTCTCCTTGTATCTCCAATTAGTCCAGCTACAACTTGTATCCTATACTAGTTGGCACGCAGGCCTAAATAATATTGGACACGCAGGCCCATAATAATAACAACGGACTCGCAGGTCCAAAATAAATAAGAGCTCACAGGCCCATAAACAACAAGAATAAAACTAACCATTCAACACATCCACATGATCGAGTCCATAATCATCCACTAATAAAACATTCATCATATAAATGCATTCCTATAATATCTAATATTATATGCAAACATGTTTCAAGTTTCTAGCAATTAAAGTCGTCTAAACTAATTTAGACAAATGGATCGGAACAATTAAATAATTAATTAATCAAATTAATTAATTTATTTAATTAGCGGACTTATTTAATTAAAATCAAATTTCAATTAAATATCAAATTAGAGTCCAACTCTAATTCTACAATTATAGGGCGGGACTATTTAATTAAAATCAAATTTTAATTAAATACCAAATTAGAGTCCAACTCTAATTCCAATAAAATTTTAGGGTAAGACAATTTAATTAAAATCAAATTTTAATTAAATGTCAAATTAAAGTCCAACTCTAATTATAATCAAATTAATAAGGTTGAATTTAATCAAAATCAAATTTTAATTAAATACAAAATAAGAGTCAAACTCTGATTCCAAGATATTAGGGCGAACTTATTTAATTAAAATCAAATCTTAATTAAATACCAAATAAGAGTCAAACTCTAATTTCAAAAACAATTTAGGGCGAGACAATTTAATTAAAATTAAATTTTAATTAAATGTCAAAATTAGAGTCCAACTCTAATTTTAACAATATACTAGGGTGGATAATTTAATTAAAATCAAATTTTAATTAAATACTAAATTAAAGTCCAACTCTAATTTAAAATGAATTAATATTTTAATTTAGGATAAAACTCTTAAATAAAATAAAATCCACTTTAGGGTCAAAGTTTAATATTTAAGTTAAAATCTAATTTTAACGAAAATATAAAAAGTCGTCAATTTTAAATAAAATTTTGAACGGGTCAAAATTGAATTTTAGGTCAAATCATTTGAAAATCAAATTAAAACCATTTTAATATTTAAATTCAAAACTATTTTGAAAATTGTAAATTGACTCAAGTTCCAAATTAAAAACAAACCCCTTCAATTTCGAAAATTGCAAGACAGTCCTTCATTTAAAAAATTGCAAACTTAACCCTTTATCCATTATTGCAGGCGGGGGCCTGAAATTTCGAAAATTTCAAAAGAGGCCCCCGTCTCCACCTCAAATCACGTCTGAAACCCTAAAACAATCCCTCCCTATTTGCGGCGCCGGCGACGGAAAAAAAACGGTGGTGCAACGGCACCAGTATTGTAGTAGCACGGCGTATTGCAATAACCAAGAACGCCGTCTTATTTGCAATTTCCAAATTTCTTGCCCATTGACTGGTGCCGTCACCTCCAAGGCGGCGGCGGCAGATTCATTTTTTCATTTTTTTTTTTAAATATGGAAAATCAGATTTTCTCAATTGCTAGAAACAAGAAAAACAATAACAATCAACTTTTGATTGTTATAAGATGCAAAACAATTTCTAACAAACACAAAGTAGGCTCTGATACCACTGTAGGGAATTTACTTAATCATGCACAGCGGAAATAAAACAATTTTCAATTCCCAAACGAGGATCTGCAATGTGTTTAGATAGAAACTGTGATGAGAATGATACCTTTGATGAATTCCACAAACTCTTTTGCTTTTTCTTGAACTCCAATGATCACGATCTGCAATCCAAGCTGTCCAATTTGTCAGTCTCCCAATGTGATCCACACAGAGAACAAGAATGACGGCTAGGGTTTCTTTTCTTGTGCTAGCAAGAATAATGAAAATTCTCTACGGTTTACAAACCCTAACAGCTTATTAATATAAGCCCAAGTGGGCTTGGCCCATCTCTAAACTTAACCCGGTCCGATATTTAACTAATCAAATTAATTAAATCCGGTCCATGAATTAATTAATCCAATTAATTAATTCGGGCCTATTAATAAACAACCAAATTAATTAATTATCCAACACTTGTCAATTAATTAATTGGTAAATCTCATTCTTCTGATTCTCTTTTGTGTGTGACTCATTAGGTTCCCGATCACGATGTCGAACGACGTGAATTATTATTTTGATCTAATCAAAATCGATAAATTAAAACGCCCCTTTTAATTTATCACTAATTCATTTTCGTTGTCCCAAATTGACATCTAGCAATGTATCAGGGCAATACATGTGACGGGAAATATCACGTAGCATGACAAAACCAAACTTGTTCGTTTACCGTGAAACTATAATCCTTTCGTTAATATGATCCGATCAATTATGAGATATGGATATGTGTCAATCTCAATTATCGATCATATCTTTTATCCCACTGTTAAGTCAATGTACGTCGAAAACTCTTTCCCGACTTATGAGTTCACCTTGGCCAAGGATTTCATTATCAACTTAACTGGATAAAATGTAGATCATAATCTCTTACTATCTAAGAGTGACGAATCCTCTATTGATCATTTACAACCTTCATATGATTCTTGACATACCCGAACGATGCTGTATTAGCGACCCTTGACAGAGCAACATCCAACATCACCAAAGTATGACTGCCCTTATATAAGGTACTATGATGACCTCAAGTCAAAGGACCAATTCCACTACCGAACGTTAGAGATTAACCACTAACACTCAGATAGTTATCCATGTGAAATCTCTCAGCGGTCTCCAATATTTTGTTCTATAACAAAATATCCACATGTTCATTCAAGTGTCACCACACTTTAACTTGTGAGATCAGCTACTTACTTTACAAGTAAGAATGCCACACGCGATAGTCTATCCGTAATAACGATATCCGTATCTCGTTATTACTTCGACCACGGACGATTTAAGATTCAGTCATTTGTAATTTGTATCTCACAATCACAACTCCTTGTGATTAACAAATCACCAAAACTTGAATCTACGGATTCTATTATTTAATTTATTAGAATATTAATTCAATTAAATAATAGATATTGCCATACATATGCATTGATTATATATATATATATTTAAAGTGTTTATGTCCAAAGTTGATTGGACCTAGGGCATAACACTTACAGTCTGCAAATTTGAATTTGGGATTTAGATTTGAAGGGATGGATTTGGGGTTGGGGTTAACAGCTGGGGAGATTGAAGGAATGAATGGGATGGGAGAGATGAATCTACAGCTTCAATTTTTTCATATTTGATGAGAATTACACTATGATGTGGAATTTAACGGCCACGTGTCAATTCCGTCCTCCACATGTGCAGCCGTTAGTGACGGGAGGAACATGGTGAGCAATGGAGTGCAACGGTGCAAAGTTTGGTGAGTGATATGGTGTAAGTTAAAGTACAGTGACTAAAACGTGACACTACCCAAAGTTCAGTGAGCGTTCAAACAATTAACTCGTGCAGGATACATTAAAAAGGAGAAAGATGTTCAATTTTATTTTTATTTATTTTTTATGAAATAAAAAAGCTTCAGATCTCGTGAAATATTAATTCAGTACTACTGTTACAAGTATCCTTAAAAGTATAAAGAAAGTAGGTTCTTTAGCCAACAATAAATAAAAGTGTTATTTTTATTTTGGTCACTAAAAGACGGTAATTTTAAAAAAGAATTTTACCTATATTAAAAATAATTAAAAATTTCAATGAAGTCAAATATTCACTTAAAAGTCTAAAACAAGCTATTTATTTCACTTTTAAGTCAAGTTTATTTAATTTAATTAATTAATTATCAATCATGTACATCGGAATATTCCCATTATTTTATTTTATTCGATTATTTTTTTATTTTTAAATGCAATTAAATTTTAAGAATCAAAATAAACTAAAAATACGAAAATAGGGGCTAGTTCTGAGCATGGACCTAGGGGTGTTAGTTTGGTTCGTTGACTATGAAGCCCGTGGCTTGACCCGGGAAAAATCCGAGGTGGCTCGGCTCGCGGCTTGGGACAAGTCCCATTTTGGAGCGTCTGCCCGAGCCCAAGGTAGCCTGTGTAGCTTTATGAGTCACACATGCCATTTTTTCAGCTCGAGGGCAAATTTAAAAAAAAATAAAAAAAAAATAATAATATATATATATATATATATATATATATATATATATATATATATATATATATATATATATATATATATATATATATACCTGCGTGTGCTTGCTGCCTTTCTTTTTCAAAACAATAATAAAAAAAAAACTATAAGCCTGCTTTGCCTGATAATGCCCGATCCAAAAGCTCGGGTTGAATCTAGATTTTTTGGTCGAGTAAAAGCTCGGCTCAATTAGGGCAAAAAAAAAAAAAAAAATTCGAACCAGTTTTACTCGAGTCCAATTTTCGAGTTTTGGCTCAACTCGTTGACATCCTTATAAGGAACACGTTCTTCATTTTCGTCCTTATCCCGAATCCCCCGGTGGGATTGGGAATCAGATTCCAATTATCGAGAATATAACTGGAGGTAGGCAAGAAAAGTATAAATCTGCAAGCTTTAAGTAATTAAATGAATAATTAAAAGGGTGATAATCTGCATGATTTGGTTAGTAATTTGGATTATTTAATTATTATTATAAGGAATCATTTTTAAGCTGGATGTGATTATTTAGTTTAATTAATTCAAAATAATTTTAAACAAAACAACAAAGAGGAATCTTCCAATTGAAGAACTCATGTTGCTTCTCTGGGAGTTGGTACAACTTTCTACTATCGTAGGGCATATTCGGTAGAGATTAAAATCAGATTAAAATTGAAAAATTAGTCGTTATTGTTGACTTTTATTAGACGAGTGGTACCCAATAACGGTTATATTTTTAATTTTAATTGGATTTTAAGTTTAACCAAACATATAATTTTAAAATTTACAATTTATTTAACATATAGTAAATCGACTTAGATAACAGAATAAATAATAATATTATTTTTTAATATTGTTCAACGTTATATAGTTCACTTTTTCTATCTAATAATTGCAAGTAGACGATCTTTTTTTTTGGTATTGAGTGGTTATATTTCCTCAAGACATTTAAAAAATGAAGTTCATCAAGTAAAAGAGAGTGTGGAGAGGCCCAAGAGGCCGCTGCCTCAGGCCCAGAATTTTTAAGGGCCATTTTTTTATTTTTTTTTTTTTGGTTTTTAAATTAACCTAAAAAGCTAAAAGCCTAAAACCGTCTTCACTTCTCCCTCCACAGACAGACCACTGTTACGACGCTAGCAGAGGCGACTCTAGAGTATTTTGAATCTGGGTTTGTAGGGCTGTAAGCAAAAACCGCCAAACCGGAAAACCGAACCGAAACCGCAATTTCGAAACCGACGGTTTGGTGCCACGTGGACCCATCAACGAAATGGTTTTGAACCAAACCAAACCGGTCAAAAACGGTTTGGTTTAGGTTTGAGAATTTTAATTATGGTTTGAAACCAAACCGGACCGGCGAAAAATATATAAAATAAAAAAAATAAAAAATTGATATTTTTGAAAATTTATCCAAAATTTCAATTTTGTAAAATTGAATAATTTTGTCATTTTGTAAGTATTTTTGTCAATTTCTAATTTTCTATTAATTATTAAGATTTATGACCCGCCCAAGCCTAATTATATATATAAAAAAAAGGCCCAAATTTGAAAGAAGTAGCACTAAACAGCTCAACCCAAGTCCATATACTCACAAATCACAACCCTAATCTTTCAATTTCTATTTCTCTCACTCGCAACTCGCTGGTCGCAGCCTCGCTCCCCGCGGCGCCTCCTAGTTTCCCCCAAATCGTCAACGCCCTCGAAATCTCGAACCTCCCAGTCGCCGGTAGTGTACGTTCGCCGGTATTATTAGACTATTTCAGGTTCTTGCATATTTATTTGATCGTGAGTAAGGCTTGAAATTGAAATTTTGTCACTTTCTAGTTGAAATTTGTTTACATATTTATTGATCGTGAGTAAGGCTTAAAGTTGAAATTCGGGCTATCAGGTGCGCAAAAGACATTTGTTTACATATGAGAGAATATGTATAATTCCGTGTTAAATTGCAGAAGATGAAGGTGGGTTTATATAGTGGAATGGGGGAGAAAAAATATTTGCATCTTGTCTTTTGGAAGTCATTATTAGATGGATCCGTGTCTCAATTCTTTTTTTTTTTTTTTCCAATTTGCTAATTAAAATTTTTTTTGTGTATGAAGGACAAAATTGATCATGAGTTCTGTGGCTTCTTGAGAATGTGAATGTTTCTTCCTTTTACTAGTTCTGTGAGTTTTGTGACAAAATTTGATGTTTCTTGAGTCTGTGACAAAATTAATTCGTTTATTCCTTTTGCTAGTTGAAAATGAACATTATTATTTTTTTTGGACCTCATATTTATTTTAGTGGACTTGTATTGTATTTTTATCGTAAAGTATTATCCTAAAACGTCGAAAGGACGAATAAAAAACTATGCTTTAGTTTATTGTGATTTTACTTTTATTTTGTTGTTATTTAAATTTATAGTAAATATATTTAGTTTGTTTTAAATTTATTTCTAGTAAGATATAAATATATATTGAATTAATGGCATTAAAGTAGATACTAGACAGGAAAAAAATATACGCGAAACCGACGGTTTAAAATCGGACCAAACCGTTAGGTTTAGGTTTGAGTTTTTTTTCAAATCGGTCAAAACGGTTTGGTTTAGGTTTGAGTTTTTCTCAAATCGGTCAAAACGGTTTGGTTTGAAAATTTGTCAAAAACCGCAAAAACCGGACCACTTACACCCCTATGGGTTTGGCTTAAGTAAGTGTGAATTTGAACTGGTTTTTGCAAATCTACATTTGCTCATGTTAATTGTTATTTTCAATTTTGGTAATGTAATCTCTAATGGGATTTTGTAAATTGAATATGTATTGTTAATGTTCTGGGTTTGGTTTAATTAGGTGTGCAATTCTAAGTGACCTTATACATAATTAGGTGTTCTGGGTTTGAGACAAATCCCAGAAATCTCTTAGGCTATTCAGGGAGAAACTAAATGAGAATTTAGTTGTTGATGTGCTAAAGAATGTACAAAGTACTAGATTAAGTGTCAATTTCTTCATGTGGGTAGGTAGGCAAATAGGATATACTAATAGTTTAGCTGTTTATAATTCTGTTTTAGATTTATTGAGTTGCGGTAAATATGACAGAATACTGAACCATTTTTTAGAAGAAATTAGGGATGATGATAGAGAAGTGCTTGGGAGATTGGTTAATCTACTGATTCAGAAGTGTTGTAGAAATGGGATGTGGAATTTGGCTTTGGAGGAGTTAGGGAGGCTCAAGTATTTTGGGTATAAGCCTTCAAGAGCCACATACAACGCTTTGATCTTGGTGTTTTTGGAAGCAGGCATGTTGGACATGACATTTTTACTTCACATAGAGATGTTGCGTTTGAGTTTTAAGATGGACGTGCATTTGTTGGGTTGTTTTGTGCATTCTTTAAGTAAAATGGGTAAATGGAGAGATGCTTTTGAGGTAATTGACAAGGAAGATGCTGTCCCCGATATAGTGCTTTATACAAAAATGATATCTAGTTTGTGTGAAACTTCACTTTTTGAAGAGGCTATGGATTTTTTGAATAGGATACGATCAATTTTGCCATGTGGGTGCCTAAAAAAGGGGAAATTGGGTAGGTGTAAAAGGATTCTTAGTATGATGATTACAGAAGGTTGTTACCCAAGTCCTAAAATATTTAATTCTCTTGTTCATGCCTATTGCAAGTTTGGTGACTATTCACATGCCTATAAGTTGCTGAAGAAAATGGCATATTGTGGTTACCAACCTGGTTATGTTGTTTATAATATACTGATTGGAAGTATCTGTGGCAATGAGGAATCGCCAAGTCCAGGCGTGTTAGAATTGGCAGAAAAAGCTTATAGTGATATGCTTGATGTAGGAATAGTATTGAACAAAGTCAATGTCAGCAATTTCGCGCGATGCCTTTGCGGGGTTGGAAAGTATGAGAAATCATATATTGTGATTCATGAAATGATGAGCAAGGGATTCATACTTGAAACTAGAACATCTTCGTATTGTTATTTGATTGCAAAATAAATATTTGAATATTTTATTTTTATTTGTTGCTTTATTGTTAAATTTACCGTAAGACTCTTTTAAACGAAAAAGTGGATTGTCTGTTATGACTTAGGGGCCCAAAATTTGAAGTTCGCCTCAGGCCCCGCGAAACATAGGTACGGCTCTGATCAGAGCTAAACTGTATATTGCATGAAGATAAAAATTCGTAGCACAATAGAAAATTTCGATATAATCTAGGCCCTCTGGTGGACTAGCCTGGACCAATAGCGTCGGCTTGCCTTTCCGTTAGGTCATCAGTGGTCTACGCAAACTGTTTCAATATTTCTTTTTTCCTTTTTATCTCGTAATATTTTTGTACGGGTCAATTTAGCCTTGATAAAAAAGTGTGAACCGAGCTAAGACTACTTTATACCTCTAGATCATGCAGTTCGAATATGGTACACCCTTGTGGGTACCTTATGGAACTCATATCTCATGTGGCAAGGCAGTTGGCAATTGGAGGGACCCATTATTTGTGGAGTTTAAATGAGGTATACCAGCCCTTGTACTGTTCCCGACATGCACATTAATTGTGCCTGCAAAGTCAATACATGAGAGGCATTTTAGTCCATTTCCATTACCATTTTTTCGTCCAATTAGCACAGGTAAAAAACAAAACACAATTTCACACCATTTTTAATCAAATTGGACAGCGGATTTCCGCTCTTCCCCGCCACTATTAGAAACGAAACACCAAAACGAAGGTATTTAATTCCTCCTTCTGTTATATTTTGTATGTGCAATATTTTATATCCATCATATTATTGGTAGCAGACCTAATAGAAAATATTTAGGGTAAATGCTATTGTTGTAAATAATGTTTTGTATAAGCAAATCCTATTTTTTGTGAAATTATATATATATATATATATATATATATATATATATATATATATATATATATATATATATATATATATATATATATATATTTAAAGTGTTTTGGATTTATTAGAATGTTTTTTAGAATGTTTTATTTAATATGTATCTAATTTTATAGAAATATGTCTGTAGTTATTTTTTATTTAGTACGTATTTAATTCCTTTAACCGAATATATTTGCTAATATAATTTTTGTTCACCAATTTTAATAGGGATGGAATCAGAAGCAAATGGCGATAATGTGTTTGTGCCTCAAGTTTCTGTTAATCTTATTCCCCAAATAGGGCAAGTATTTGAATCACACGAGGATGCTTACAAATTCGACAATGCATATGCACGGGCTGCCGGTTTTAGCACACAGATAGCAAATAGTAAGAAAAACAAAGGAAGTAACGAAATTTACTAGAAGTTGTTTGTTTGTTCAAAAGAAAGAAAAACGAATGAAACGTATCAGTTGAGATATAAGGATGTTGTACAACGAACAGAGGAAAGAAATCGTGGCCACACATACGTTGGATGTAACGCAAGATAGGCTCTGTTGAAGCAACAGACTGGAGAATCCTGGATAGTGAACAAGTTTGTAGAAGCACATAATCATGGACTGACAACTCCTAGCAGAGTACACTTGTTATGGTCACATAGGAATATCTCGACCAGCAAGAAGGCACTAACGCATCAATTATCAGAAGTGAATATATCGGCATGCCAAAAGATGCGCCTTATAGAGCTAGATGTAGGTGGCCCGTCATCGGTTGGTTGTATCCAAAGAGATTTGTACAACTACGAAGCTAAAATTTGTGCAGAATAAAAGGGGCACGATGCAGAAGCATTGATTAAGCACTTTGCGTTTGAGAAGGAGAAAGACCCGAATTTTTACTACGCCTTTGACATTGATTCAGAGAACAAGTTGGTTCGCTGTTTTTTGGCTGATTGTGAATCACGATGATCATACGCATTTTTCGGTGATACAGTAGTTTTCAACATCACATATAACACGAACACATACTCGATGATACTGGCACCGCTTGTTGGCGTAAATCACCACGGGTAGACAGTTCGTTTTGCATGTAGATTGTTGAGTGATGAAATGACTGAATCATTTGTTTGGTTGTTAACAAAGTTCGTTGATGCAATCCCAAATAACAGGCCATCGGGGGTGATTATTATTTATCAAGATGCGGCGATTTCAAAAGCTATCTCAATGATTTTACCTTCGACTCTGCACAGGTATTTCTTGTGGCATATTCTAAACAAATTTTCTGAGAAAATTAGTGCTATGCTGTATATCGAGCAGTACCATTAGTTGGTCAACATCATCAAACAGTCCAAGTCACCTGATGAGTTCGAACATCGCTGGAATGAAATAATGGAAACTTCTAATCTGGATTGTAACGAGTGTATGAGTACCATGTATGGATACGTAGTCGGTGGGTACCGGCGTACGTAAAGCACATATTCAGTGCAGGGATGTCCAGTAGCCAGAGATCAGAGAGTGGTCACCCATTTCTGAAGAAGTATGTAAACAGAGATTGCACCCTAATGGGATTTCTGACACGTTTCAATAGAGCACTGGTTCATCAATGACCAGAAGAGTTGTATGCTAACCACGTTGACACCAGCGAGCAGCCCAGATTTAATGAGCATGCTATGATGGAGCAGCAACTAGTGTAAGTGTACACTAAATATTTTTTTTTGAAGTTTCAAAAGGAAGTCCAACAGAGTAATCACTACATTTGTTTGAAAAAAACAAGTTTGACAGATGTTAAAGTGTACAATGTAGAGTGTTTTGAAATGGGAAAAACATTTGATCGACGGTGGGAGGTAACTTACTATACCCCTACTAATTTTGTGGCTTGCTCTTGTCGTATGTTTGAATTTGAAGGCATCCCTTGCCGCCATATGCTTTGCCTTTGGAAGAAAAAACAAGTGTTATTGCTTCCAGAGAAGTATATTTCGTGACAATGGACAAAAAATGCAAAAAGTGGATTTGTGTTTTGATTCATCGACTAGATTGTCGCTTGACGAAGGGACCAATCGTCCCCTTATGGCACAACATGGAATGCTGTCTTAGAAGGCCTCATTGTTAGTGGACCACGTATCTCTAATAGATGATCGTACTACATTCCTTATGTGTAAATTCGAGGGATTACATATTCGATTAAAGGAATTTGAGGATGAATCCCCAGTTAGCATGAACAAGAGTTTAAGAAGAACTCGTGATGTGACATCGTTAGTGTGTGATCCCAATGATGTAAGGGCCAAAGGGTGCGAGAAACGAATAAAGTGGTCGAAGGAAAAATCAATGTCCACCTCTAACAGACAGTGTAGGGTTTGCCATACACCGGGACATGATAAGAGGACATGTCCATATATAAGACAGGACATGTAATTCATTAACTCATATTTGGTGCACAACTGGCTGTGTTGCTTTATTATATATACCTTCTAAGGAATTATTTTTATCCAGTGCAAATGTGCCGAGGCCTCTACTATCCCCGAAAATGACTTAGATGAGACTCAAGGAGACGTTGGAACCCACTTGAGTATTGCTAGTAGCTATCCCAATGGTGGTAGTGGTTTTTTTGAATTCCAGATATGCGTGTTGTTGATTTATGTATTTTTTGTATTAGCATTGCAAGGTACTCGGTCAAATTGAATGACATTTTAGCACATAAAATTTATTGTGGACTAGAGATGTGTTTATAAAGTAGCCATGTTGAGAGTTTTACAGTACTAGTTTCATCCATAAGCAAAACAAAAATAATACACATAGAAACATGATAAAAAGAAGTGGAGCACATGTTAAGCTGACGTGGCACAAAAAAAATCAATGGATATTGAATTTTATGGCTAGGCATGATTCACGCGTCAAAATCAATCTCAATCATCAATTTCATGAGATCCACTACTTTTACATATTTTTTAGTTATACATTCTAAAAATATTATAATCTCTTCTAAATTATCCGTCGACTTCGCAAGTCTTCTTCTTCTTCTTAATTCCTTATGCGTTGAGTAATTAAAATCAAGCAAAATATTATATCATTTTGATGATTTGACTTGATTTGGGAAAAAAAATTAATTGACCAATCTCAAAAAATAACGCGAAGTTTAAAAAAATAACATGAAATTAATTAATCAATATTCATGGCCAATTTTTGAGAAAATAACGTGAAATTAATTATTCAATATTTAGGGCCAATTTTTGAGAAAAGTGGTTCACACTTGGACGAAAAAATGGTAATGAAAATGGACTAAAAGGCCTCTCATGTGTTGACTTTGCAGGCACAACTAATGTGCATGTTAGGAACAGTACAAGAGCTGGTATATCTCATTTAAACTCTACGGATATGGGTCCCTCCAATTGCCAGCTGCATTGCCACATGAGATATGGGTTCCATAAGGTTCCCACAAGGGTGTACCATATCCGGACTTCTAGATCATGATGGAAGATTAAACATCTCATCGACTTATTTCTCGAGAAGAATTACAATCGTTGAAATTTGCAAGAATAGTTTCATAAAATGAAAAATCTCATATTGAAAAGAGTATTGACTCTGCTTTCTGATAAGTGCATTTTCTAACGTGTATTTAGCCACATTACATGACTAATTGTTGGCATAAATGCTTGATTATGGCTTAATACGACATAAATTGTGTTTGTAGGACTATAATGATGAACGTGGTGAAAATTCGGAAAAAACAAGCGAAGAATGATTTAAATGAAGTAAAAGCAAAGTGTGAGGACTCAATTGCAAATACTGAAAAGTTGTGTCGATCCCACGATAAATATTTGAGAGTGTTGGGTATCAATTGGATGAGGAAGAAGCCAAAGGGATGAAATAGAGTCGAAGTACTATCACAAATCAACTTTCAGTCGAAAAAGTTATTCTTTGAATTTTCAGTCTTAGTTTGAGACCCATTTTTGACATAGAAGACGTTCGAATTTGAAAATTGATACTTTTGGAATATTTGTAGACCTTTAAGTAAGCTTTTCAACACATTTTGAATCACCCCAATCGAATATTAGGAGAAAAATATATAACCAAAATACCAAAAGCAGTCCAGAGGATAAACCATGCGATCGCATGGTATAAAAACCATGCGGTCGCCTAGCCTTCAACCGGGAGGATTTTGGTGCACTTGAGTTGTTCCATGCGATCGCATGGGGGACTACTTGCGATCGCATGGCTTGTTCTGGACGCGAGAAATTTTTGTTTCCTTATTTGATCCAATCACTTATGGAGGGATATCTGGAGACCCTATTTAACCTAAAAACTCGTCCAGAATTAGGGTTATGCATTCTTAGAGAGAAAAAAACATTGAAGAGCAAGGAAGAAGGCAAAAACGAGGGATTTCACTCCAAGATTCAAGATTTAAATTCAAAAATTGGGTGATGTCTTCTTCTAAATATTTTTATTATTCTTTTATTTCATCCATGTTAGGCTAGAATTTTATTGCACTAGGTGAACGACGAACCTCGCATTGTGATTTTTTAATTTCTATTTTGCAATTTGATATTAAACACATTTGATGGATGTTGAATGATTTATATGCACTTTTTTGCCTCCATGATTATAGTGCACAATAATTGTGTGAGTTTGGGTGGTTTATTTTATGCATTCGAAAGAAGGAGAATAAACTCAACTAAGTATAAATCATCGTTTTGTTCATAAATGATAGAAATATACCGATATGCATTACGTGAATCTTTAAGTGTTTACAAAACATCACGCATTTTTATATATTGCATTTTTTATAGAAGGTATGCGAGAATATGTTCAATTCTACTCGAAAGAAATTATTGAATAAGTTAAAAACATTGATTTTTCAACCAATTCATCGTGCTATCAAATTGTGAAATATAAGTTAAAAGTGAACTTGTTTGGTGATTCAGGATCCTAATACGCATTTTCATACATTAATTTTTTTAACTTTTGCATTCAACCATTACATTTGCATTTAGTTCGTAATTTTAGTTTAATTTACATATTAGTCATAGTTCCATCATAAAATCATAAAAATAATCGTATTGAGTTTAATAGATTCAGTAAAGGTCGCGTAATAGAAATCAAGTTAAATCAATCTTCGTGAAAACGATACTCGAAATTCTTGAATTTTCACTTTATTACTTGTCAACGAACCATGCACTTACGGTGATTTAAATCCGAAACATTTTTTTTCATGAACAATTTCTAAACATGGTTAGCAATAGAAAGGTTGGTCAATGTTCATTGGCGTCATATTTTACAAAAATGCTACTTGTAAAGCTTTTCTATACATTGAGAATGACACTCTTTATTTTCAAAAAAATTGTGGTTGAAAAAAATATTCTTTTTTTAATTGTTTAATGGTGTGTTGTCAAACGACACATTGTAAACAACAATGTAAAATATGATGTACATGTAGGAAGATTGCATATTTTATTTGATCTTATTACATGTACATCAAAATTTACATAATGAATTACAAAATGACATATGTCACTTTACTATTTACCAGTTTAAAACACAATTAAGTTTTTCATCCAATCTTTTTGTAACACCCTAAAATTTTAGTATAAAAATTTATTTGTTCTATATATTATATTTTTATTATTTTAAAATTGAGAAACTGAAGTAATATATGTATTAACTTCAAATTTTGGGCTAAATTGTTAGATATTGTTAAAGCAACTAAAAGTATATCAGTATGAGTTTCGTTGGATATCTTGTAATTAATCGTGTAAATTAGGCTCGAGAAAAGTTAATTCATATAAATTAGTCTCAAGATATTGAAGTTCAAAAAATTGTAATTTATTTATTTTTAAATTAAAATAAATTGGGATGAAAATAGCCACGCGAATGAATGTGAGATAATTACTATTTTTTTAGAATTCTATTTAAAGTCAAATTGCCATCAGTATTACGTATTAGGATTAAAACCACATTTTTGTTGTGATAAGTATTTTGTACACATGTCATCTTGCGAATTGATTTACTATAAATTCAATTTTAATCAAAAGTGATAAATTCGATTTCCATCACAATTACATCATGACTCAACTACTATTTTTTTTTTTTAACTATAAATAGTGTGTCAATGTCCACAATTCACTACCAGTGAATTTTACACAACAGTTTTAATATAAAGCAACTGTAAATTCTAAGTATATTTTTATTATCAAAAACTCGTTTGATTAAACATTTGAGAATTCAAAATGAGAAATGATGTGTATCTCACTTGATCACCGATATACTCAATAAAGAGAATTGTGGTATGAATTGTCTATATTATTGTTATATAATTGTGTATGGAAACTGCATGTATCTTACTGGGTGTTTTTTAAAATACTCACTCTTACAAATTTTTACAAGGTAGATCAGGTCAATTGGAACTGTGTCGGGATGGTGTAGCGAATTGTCAAGAGATTTTGTCATACGAAAATAATAAGTTTTACTGCCTTTAAATTCATTAGTTTGTTTTGTTTAATAACGTTAATAGTGAATTTATTAGTTGTGAATGTTTACATTTTTTTTTAGACAATATTTTATGATTCAAATTCAAATTATGGATGTTCCAATATTTTGTTTATTAAACAATTTTATCGTTCCCCTTATTAAGTAAATAAAAGTAAATGAAATTAACTTTTGGTAACAACTCAAGATGTATGAAATTTTGGAGCGTTACAACACCTTGAAAATTTTAGAATAAAAATTTATTTATTCTATATATTATATTTTTATTATTTTGAAATTGAGGGACTGCGTAATATATGTATTAACTTCAAATTTTGAGCTAAATTTTTAGATATTGTTAAAGCGACTAAATGTATATAAATATGAGTCTCGTTGAATAACTCGTAATTAATCATGTAAATGAAGCTCGAGAAAAGTTAATTCGAATAAATTAGTATCAGGATATTGAAGTTCAAAAAATTTGTAATTTATTTATTTATTTTTCTTAAAAGTAAATTGGGATGAGAATAACCATGTGAATGGATGTGGGATAATTATTATTTTTTTATAATTCTATTTAAAGTCAAGTTGCCATCATTATCACGTATTAGGATTAAAATCACATTTTTGTTGTGATAAGTATTTTGTACACATGTCATCTTGCGATTGATTTACTAGAAATTCAATTTTAATCAAATGCGATAAATACGATTTTTCATCACAATTGCATCGTGACTCAACTACTATTTTTTTTTTGCTATAAATAGTGTGTCAATGTCCCACGGTTCATTACCACAGAATTTTACACAACAATTTTTATATAAAGTCGCTGTAAATTCTAAATATATTTTTATTATCAAAAGCTCGTTTGATCAATCAAGATAAGATACTTTTTGTGCAAGTTGTTTATTTTTTTATGCTTTTATATTCAGTAATTTATGCTTCAAATGCTGTGGACATTCGGGTTCGACCTAACGGAATGTGAACTCTTTTGGGTTCTTTATGATGAAATGTGAAATCTTTCGAGAATTCAAAATGAGAAATGATGTGTATCTCGTTTGGTCACCGATATACTCCATAAAGAGAAATGTGGTATGAATTGTCTACATTATTGTTATATAATTGCTTATGAAAACTGTATGTATCTTATTGAGTGTTTTTAAAATATTCATTCCTACAAATTTTTACAGGCTAGATCGAGTCGATTGAAGTTGTGGAGGGATAATGCAACAGACTGCCAAGAGATTTCGATATATGAAAATAATAAGTTTTAATGTCTTTAAACTCATTAGTTTGTTGTGGAGGGATAGTGCAACGGACTGTCAAGAGATTTCGATATATGAAAATAATAAGTTTTAATGTCTTTAAACTCATTAGTTTGTTTTGTTTAATAACATTATTATCGAGTTTATTAATTGTGAATGTTTAAATTTTTTAAAGACACGATTTATTAATTCAAATTCAAATTTATGGATGTTCTAATATTTAGTGGAACAATTCCGCTCTTACAAACCCCCAAGATTCGATGGCAATGCAGACCCATTGGCAACTGAGGAATGGAGCGAATTTTCAAACATCTTTCTTGCATTGATGCTTAAAATGTATTATGTGTAGAATTCATGTTGGTTGATGCTGTAGGCCACTGGTGGTAGTCAACATCTCGCACTAGAAAGGATATCAATATAGATCTCGTTGTATAGCTCGTAATTAATCATGTAAATTAGACTCGGGAGAAGTTAATTCGGATAAGTTAGTGTCAAGATATTGAAGTTCAAAAAAACTATTATTTATTTATTTTTAAATCAAAATAAATTGGGATAATGAAAGCCACATGAATGAATGTGGGATAATTACTATTTTTTAAGAATTCTATTTAAAGTTAAGTTACATCACTATCACGTATTAGGATTAGAATCACCTTTTTGTTGTGATGAGTATTTTGTACACATGTCACATTGTGATTGGTTTATTAGAAATTCAATTTTTATTATATTGGATAGACACGATTTTTCATCACAATTATAATATGACTCAACTACTATTTTTTTTACTATAAATAGTGTACCAATATCCCACAATTTACTACAACATAATTTTACACAGCAGTTTTCATATAAAACAGCTGTAAATTCTAAGTATATTTTTATTATCAAAAACTCGTTTAATCAATCAATGTAAGATACTTTTTGTACAAATTGTTTGTTTTCTTATACTTTTATGTTCAGTAATTTATGCATGAATTGCCAGTGGACCTTCAGGTTCGACCTAACGGAATGTGAACTCTTTTAGATTCTTTATAATGAAATGTGAAATTCTTCGGGAATTTAAAATTAGAAATGATGGGTATCTCGCTTGATCACCGATATATTCCATAAAGAGAAATGTGGTATGAATTATCTATATTATTATTATATAATTGCGAATTGAAACTGTATGTATCTTATTGGGTGGCTTTTAAAATACTCACTCATACAAATTTTTATAGGGTAGATCGGGTCGATTGGAGCTGTGGCGGGATGATGCAGCGGACTGCCAAGGGATTTCGTCATATGAAAATAATAAGTTTTAATACTTTTAAATTCATTAGTTTGTTTTGTTTAATAACGTTATTATCGAGTTTATTAGTTGAGAATGTTTAAGTTTTTTTAAAGACATGATTTATTAATTCAAATTCAAATTTATGGATGTTCTAATATTTTGTTATTAAAGAATTTTATCGTTTCGCGAAAGTTAGATTTTTGGTAACACTCCATTGTTTGTGAAATTTTTGGGGCGTTACCTTTTCCCTCCACGTCATTTTCGATAATCGCTTATATACATTTTTTTATGTACAAGGAACAGAATCCTATTTTATTTCCTAAATAAAATCACTTAAAATTTAGAGTTAGGTATATAATATAAATTCATATCATTTAAGAGACGTGACTCTATATGATAAGGGGCATAAAACCTAAATCCAACATATAAAAAAATTAAAAATTACAAATATAACCGTCAAATATTTCATTTGTTCCACTTGCTTAATGATGTCTAGTACAGTGCAGTTTAACATACCAAACATTTCATGACTAAATTCCTAATACGTTTTTACAAATTTAACAAACCTAAATCCTAAGAGTACTAGGAACATCCCTTTATTGAGATCAAATGAAGGATAAAATGCTCTTCACTTCTTAAATTTCTTGATCTTGTCTTCCTGCAGAAAATCAAGCAAAACAGTGCTCTTACATTTGGGGCATTTTGGATCCTCCTTGAATAGCATGACGTACATGAGACATCGAGGACACCCGACCAGCATCATGGAAGTGGCCTCGGGGCTGCTCAAGTAGTGCAAAGTATCGTCCGGGCTGCCCTCCAGGGACATGCACAAACTTCTAGGCGATATTTCGATAGATGAAACAGATCTGTTGGGGGATTGAACTTGTACACTTGCCCTTGGTGGGGATAAATTCAGTTTCAACTCAAGTTTTGGACTCTCAGCATTGTAATTCATTTTCTTGAATGAATGTTTAATATGCTCAACTAGACATGATTAACAAGGAAAAATTAGTTTAAAATTCCATCAGTTATCCACTAACACGCCGACAAGTATGCCTTCTATGTATATATAACAAGTTTACATGTAAAAGTATGCTACTCATAAATAAGTTTGAAAATAAACAAGTTACTTATTTTTAACAGCAAGGTAACAAAAATGTAACTTGTCAATGGAATAGTAAATTAAACAAGAAGGAAAAATGAAGAAGTGATAAAGAACACAAGATTAACTTACTTAGGCAACTTCTTCAACCAAAACTTGAAATTTCGAGGCCAATTTTTCTAAGTGTTTGCTTTTGCTTCAGTGCCTTCAAGAACAATATATATATAGCAACAAATTGGAGAGATAAAAGTACAGAAATTTAATTCGGAATTGATTACTGATATAAAAAGTCAGAGGTATAAACTAAACTGAATTGAATTGTAATAAAGGAGAGGGCAGAAAGTGTAAAAATCCCTAGAAATTTGGTGGCAAAATGAATTAAAACCAGTAAATATTTGCAACAACAGTTTGGTAATAGCTTCATTCATTGCAGAGGAAAGATCTGGTGTGTATAATATATGTAATGAGAGCAATTAAAATCACCATTTATGGCCAAACTGCTATCAGGTTGGACATTAAAGCCAGGCCATTTGTTAACTCTTGCAACATTCATTATTTAGGAGTACATTTGTTTTACCCGGCATGTTGGGTGGGCAATACTACATAGGACGATGAGCAAATTTTGTATTTTTCTTGTTCAATAATCAATACTGTCCACCAACATGTTTGGTGGACAGTAGTGGTATAACGACTAGGATCTCGACTCTATAAGAATTTTCGCACCAACATTTAACTTGAGAACTGTCGCTCCCACCGCATAGCTTCCCTTATTTATGAACTGTGCAAGCTTGGTTGCAACGAACTGTAGTCATAGAGAGTGAGAAAGTAAAGAGTTCTCACTCGTCGTGAAAGACAACTTTATTCTCATCTCGCTTGCCCTGTTACGACTTTTTCGACCCAGCAACTGCAAAAAACAGATTCAACATTGAGTCATTTTACTTGAAAACACAAACTACTGCTACTTCTAGCTGGAGTAAATAAATGTGAAATAAAGAAAGACCTAAACAAAACTAATAGATCAGAAAATGAATAGCTACAGTACACTGGTAGTTAACAATCAAGTGACACATCAATATCTTAATGTACATTGTACAAATCTTTTGATTTTTTTATCAATCAAAATCTGTACTGTTTACAATTGCCAATCTTTGGGGTAAACTCACCCCAACCAACCTTATTAATGTATGACCAGAAATCTTTCCAAGATTGTGCTGAGTTTCTTTATATCTAGCAACAACCCTGCTGCTTAAAAGGATTATATATTTATTTTACATAAAGCATTCTACCAGTATTTATTTGTACAATAAAATCCAAACTCTCCCCCAAGTCCCCAACCACAGTGTCTTCAAGGCATGTTAGTGGTGTTAATAGGCTGGGCCAGGATAGTTACGGTGAGGCCCGGAATGGCCCAGTTACTGTCCGGCAAGCCTAGTCAGCGACATTTCTATATTCTGATGGGCCCGCCCGAAACATGACCCATGCCAGGCCTCACTCACTTCGACTCCACTGGAGCATGTTCGGCATGGTGGGCTGCATTGCTATACTACCAGGATTAAAATTGTCAGTTATTATGTTGAGTAATTGAAAATTTCCATATAGTCCCTGCTTCTACTTCCCCTCTACATCCTTTAGTAAATCCTTGTCCATTTAACGAATTCAATATATCAAATATGTCATTAGTGTCTATCGTATTGATATTTATCTCGAGTTGAAGCCAACTTCTTCATAATGCAAATTTTGCAAAACCCACTTTAAGACTTGTGAGTTTAACCGAGAAATTTTCGTGATCGTCCCCACTCTACATCCCCTCTACACCATTCTGTAAAGCCCAGTCCACCCAACTAATTCACTGTACCAAACATGCCATCGGTGTCTATCCTATAGATATCCGACTCCAAGATTTAGCCTTCTCCTTTATCCAAATTTTGTGAACCGGGATCACCAAACTATAAATATTCATCTACTTAAAACCTGAAATAAATATATCTTTTATCTGGCCAAAATATGTCTGTCCCCAGTCCACCAAAACTCAGTATTATCCCTAATCCCCACATCTGCAAACAACACATTTGGTTGTTCGAAAATAAATGTTCCTTTCACAGATAACATTCTATTATGGAAAGTTTTTAAAATTTCATATATAGACAAGTTTTATGAATAATGCATCTGTCCTGCCCCCAACTGCACACACATTGTGGTTTACGCTCCATTGAGTTTAAAATTGAAATGGGTGGAAATGTGTGTTTTTTTTTAAAACTGTCCAATAATGTCAAAACACTGGCACAATGTCAAACTTGTTGTCAAAGAAAAATGTACATGTAGCATGATTTTTTATTTTTATAAAGTGAAATGATTATCTGCTCCACAAGTTTCATATAGTACGAAGCATTCATTTTATAGCTTTAAACAGACAAAGATAGAGCAAGCACAGACAAATAAGAACCTCCTAGAATTTAAACTGCATAACCAAATAAAGCAGGACAATGTTTCTGTAGATCTAGCAAAAAAAAATCACGTAGCCGATTGTTGTAGAATTGAAGATGTAGAAAGAATACACATACAATTTCAAAATGTAAAAGGGCTAAAATATCTATGTTACACCAGTGAAATACATAGAACAAACTTTGAAATCGATGAACAATTTTCGTCCATTGAGAAAACAAAATTATGAGTGTGTTTTGAACACATTCTTTTGAAAGAATGTATTATTGAATAGTAGATTGATGGAAACTGTGTGGTTAAAAATGAAGGAAAAATTATTGATGTGATGAAAAATATAATTTTATTGAAGAATGTGTGGTTGAAAATAAGTAGAAGAATGAGAATGAAAAAAATAATGTGTACCAAACAGAGCAATATCTTTGAAGAGCTTAGTTTTTTTCTTCCTTAATACTCGAATAGTATGTATATATATATATATATATATATATATATCAGCCAAAATTGCAAAGTTTAACATGTATCAACTTTCATTGCAGTGAAGTTGTAGAAGAGAAACCCAACTTGCAAATTGCAATACCAATCAATGGATTGAAACTCTAATGGCTAAGTCAAGAACAAGCTTCAATCATCTTCCTCGTCAACATATTTTGACAGCTTCCGTTCACAAGCATAATCTGAAAACACTCAACCTAAGACTTTCAACATCAGAAAACCCTCGGTCGTGATTAAGAGAAGTTGCTGAGCTATACTCTTCTGTGAACGCAGCCTCCTCCACCTTACACCTTTTCTTGAAGGTACTCTTGTAGCATCTATGTGGCTCGAGTAGCTTGAAAATTGTTCCTTCTACACCCCCAAGGACTGCCATTGCCAGTTTAAATCTTCCAAGAAATGAAGTAATAGTTCTTTATTTCTATTTTTTACTAAAAACAGTGAGCACGACTTCAAATCCTTCCAGATTGTGTTACATGCTAACGATAGGGAAGAATCAGTTGCCAAATGATCAGAACCACAAAAACCTTTTTTATCAAAACATTAACTTCAATGACAGTCAAGGCTTTTCTGCAGCTAAAATACTGGACTCTAGTTCCCACCGAGCACCATCGTTTTTCTTTGATACAGAACCATTGCTTTCTCCAGAAAGAAAGAATTCAAAATCAGAGTCGTCATTCAGAACTTCTGAACAAAATAAATCTCTCTCTGTTTCTGGATCAAAACTCCATTCCAATCTTTTCAAAATATCACGGTCCTTCCACTGCCCCAAAACTGATACAGCCTCTTTCTTAGCCTTCCCTATCATGATCTCCTGCCATGAAAATGCAGCATCAGCAGTCCTTTTGAGAGCCCTGTCATTGTTATCACCCACAATCACTGTCTTCAAACACCTAAATCTTGCTTCCTTCAGAATCTCCACAAAATCTGAATCATCAGACACAAGAACAATACACTCAACCATTCTTTTGTCCATAACATCCACCATATGATTTCTCAATGCAGAGTCAGCCGCCCGTGGCTTGTCTGAAACCTTCCCAACCCAAAACCCTGCCCGTTTCAATTCACCCATCAACCCAAGCCCCACTTTCGGAGTCAAAATATCCCTAGCAGCATTTCTATACTTCTCCATCTTCATGGCATACTTTGCCACCAAGTTCACTCTCCTCTTCCCTCGTGCAGACTCGATCTGATTTAACCTTTTCATCTGCTCACGTTCATGAATTTGCTTGAAATGATTAATAAAATTCTCGTTATTGTAAAATCTTCTCCCACAAACTCGACATATATATGGTTCATCTGGCTTAACACCACCCATATTTTCCAGCTCATTCAGTGCTTTCCTCTCCCCCCTCTGCGCCCTAACTGAAGGGGGAAATATCGAAAAGCATGATGATTGGCATAAGCTATCATATATTGGACAGACCCAAATTCTTCTGTGGCCTTCTTTAACCTAGTGGCAGGATCATATGGAGAAAATGATTTTGGTGGCTTGCTATCCAAATCCCAAAAGATACCCACATTGTTTCGAGGAACCCTCTTTACCAAACTTGAAGGAAAGACTGAAGATTCACGATTCCAGTCTGATGCTGAACTAAAATGGTGAAATCCACACACTGCAAAAGTTGTTTGAATCTTTTTAATGAACTGGATTTTGTTAAAAGTAGTATGCGATTTGACCGTATTCAGCATCTCCAGATGTTATGAGGATACACTGGCAAACTCAATTAGAGGCCAAAAATTTTGCAAAAAGAGCAGAGCATATAATAGAAAATAGAACAGCTAACGGCATGCCAACTGGAGCTCATGAATTAATTCACAAATGAGACGAAACAGTCTTCTGCAAGTTTTGGACTCACCTACAACAAACTAAAGCACTTTATCAGATTCCTTATCTGTTAAAATGTTTATGCAATCATAATTAATCAAGGCTTATGCTGATGCTGATCATCTACTGATTTCACCAGATCCTTGGGACCACTATCCATCAGCTTCCGGGACCACATTGTTTTCTATTGTAACAGATTTTATTCTTTCAGTTTTCTCCTCCTCACGTGTTTAGTTTGTTGGGTTTTTGATACCCAATAAATCCGAGCGATGATGTTAAACCGGTTTTATGTTGGATTGGTCTTTATAGGCCTCGGCCGATGATTGAAGTGGAATGTCGACACCACAATGAACGTACCATCCCGACACCCTAAGTGGGCCATTTGAAGTAGCCTAATTTGTTTAGTGTTGCTCATGGCCCGACCCATTACCTTGGACGGCTTTTTTAGTTGATAGCCCACTCGTTTGTTGAACTTATTGGGCCTCTACTTTGTGTTTGACCTAAAAGCCCAATTCCTTGTCTTTGGTATATATCCTACCCGGTTTCTAGTGTTGTGAGAGAGGGAGAATGTAGGAGCCGTGAGAGAGGGAGAGAGAGCCGTGACTTTGTGTCCTTGGGTGTTGCTATGTGCTTGCCTTGTCTTCTCCTTCCTCTCTAGCCTTTGTGGTTGTTTCTTGAGGCTGCCTTACTCTTCACACCGAGTCCTATGTGGGCTGATTGGCTTGGGAGCAACCGGTGTTGGGTGGTGTCGGTTGGAGGAGATGGTTTTGACGTTGTGGTGGTCGATTGGTTTATCTGAGCTCGGTTTAGTGGTGCAATTGGAGTCCAATAACCCTACAAATGGTATCAGAGCAAGTTGGTGGTGGATTGGGCTTCAAATTCTGATCAGAAATCGACCAGAAAATCGGCAGAAACTGAACCGAAAAACTGCCCAGATTTTTGGGCGAAAATCGGACCTGCAAATGCGATTTCCGGCCAAACCAGAAGGAGTTTGGAGAAACGGACACCACTGGCGGACTCAGCAGGTCGAGGAGCTGCTGGGGGAGTGGCGCGTGTTGGTCACGCGCCGACGCGTCGCCGGCTCGTGGGCCCCACGCGCCGCCACGGTGGAAACGCGTGGAGGCGCGTGTGATCAGAATTTGGAAAAACGATCTTCAGGCAGTTTGTTGGGGACATCGAGACGGACCCAACGGTGTTGACGGATTTCAGTTTGGGGTATTACGGTGAAAGTTAGACGAGTTTGCGTTTGGACGTTCGGGTGCCGAGTGTCGTTTTGTGTTGCCGTGGTTGCCGGTGATTTTAGGACGAAGAGTGACGGTCCTAAAGTGTTGAATTCGCAGCTCTCGATATTTACGGACCTTCAGAAGTGGTCCGCTCGGTATCGTGTTCTTTGCCTTTTATTATTGCAGTTAAAATTATTGTGTATGATGATTTATTTTTCGCATTAGAAGTCATCGTGTGGGGTGACGTTAGGTTTGGGGTTACCGTGAAGGGGTAACCATTGCCTGTTGCTAGACCTAGGAATTACTTGTTAATTATTTACCTTAAATTCTTCGTGAATTTATTGTCGATTTATTTTTCATTATTTAGAATTGCATGTGACCTTAGGAAAGTTTACTTGACTATTCTATGTGAATTATGTCGGTACTTTACTTGTGGTCGTTATTGGTTGTATTTTGTGTTTTGTGCATTTTTGGGTAAAATGACGACACATTATGAGTTGTGCATGTTTTAATGAAAAATATGATATTTTAATTTGGCAAATGTGGTCTAAGGCAAGTGCGAAAAGTAATATGTGTTTTAATTGTAATTATTTGGACATTGTTGAAATAGACTGTCCTAGGAATAATAAAAGGAAAGTTGATGAGAGTGGTGAGGCGGATTTTGTCTTTGGGTCGAGTGATGACCCGTGTGGGGTTTATTGAGTGTAAACCTGGTTACTGCTATGTGCATTTGTGTGTAATCCTTTCTGCATGTGTGTGATGCTCAATTCGGTTGCATGGTTATATGTGCATTATTCAATGTGTTTGATATGTGCATCGGCATGAATTGGAGTGATCTTATTACTTGGTGTAATGTGTTTGCATGCATAGTGGGTTGAGATCTATGGCGTACTCCGTTTGCTCTGGTAGTGAGAAGTAAGATTGTGTCGAAAGTCTTCCTGACATTGGTGGTCAGGCGGCGGGTCCCGTTTGGTAACGGCGGTACAAGACGATTGGCGGATAGATTATCCCGAAGTAAGAGGGGCAGCCATTTTCTCCTTTATCTTTGTGAGCCTGTGTGGTTTGTGAGATTATGTGGGGCAGTCTGTGAGGGTTATCTTCGTTCTCTGTGTGAGCCTCTGTGTGAGTGTAGTGAAGTAACCAATTCTTTCTTCTATCCTCTTTGTGAGTGCCATCGTCACCCTTCTCTTTGTGGGATTTATCCTTTGTGGATTTTTTGAGCGTTGGTGTTTGGAGTAACCTTGTTGGTGCGTGGGTCAATTTTAGATTGAGCCCTAACCTTTGTGGTCACCGAAAGGTGTTGATTTTCCATAGTGGGATTGTGATGCATTTGCGGTGTGTTGGATGTCTTTTGGTAAGGTGGAGTATAGATGCCTAGGGGTACATTGTGGTTTGTACTGTGGGATGTGGAGTGTGACATTTGGATCACGAGTGGAGATGTGATCAAATGTTTGGAATCCTTTATCTGTGAAGAGACCCTGATCAGGTGGAGTGCGAGTGAGGCACTTCTATCACTTCTATTAGGTGGAGACCCGTTATCCACGTTGGTTGGAAGAAGTGATGTGTTGATAGAGGATTATCCCGAGAACTTAGGATCTATGGAGATTTACCAGTTAGACATGAGTTAAGTGATTAGTCTAGTGAGCATCGTGGGCGATGAGGTGAGATATGTGTTCTCGAGGAGTGAGCAACACGGAATGGGATAAGATAAGTGTGGTGAGATCTTTGTGAAGTCATTTATGCACTTGTTGCGTATGTGTTGGCCTGTTGATTGACTTTGTGTTAATCTGTTGTTCTGTGTGAACGTGTCTGATAAGATCTATATTATCCTATATGATATCTCCATTGCATGTTTTATTTGCTCTTGACTAATTGCTGTGAGTATTTGCTTCTACTTGGGTGTTCTTGACCTTAGCCCTGGTGAGTATATGGAGCATGTACGGTATGTGTTTCAGGTGGAGACATGAGGTAAGGTCTGTGATACCAATTTTATTGGTTACCTTGATTGTGCAAGTGTAAACTGTGTGTTTTGTCTACTTGCAGATTTATTGGGATCAAGGTGGAGATTTGTTGGGTTTTTGATACCCAATAAATCCGAGCGATGATGTTAAACCGGTTTTATGTTGGATTGGTCTTCATAGGCCTCGGCCGATGATTGAAGTGGAATGTCGACACCACAATGAACGTACCATCCCGACACCCTAAGTGGGCCATTTGAAGTAGCCTAATTTGTTTAGTGTTGCTCATGGCCCGACCCATTACCTTGGACGGCTTTTTAGTTGATAGCCCACTCGTTTGTTGAACTTATTGGGCCTCTACTTTGTGTTTGACCTAAAAGCCCAATTCCTTGTCTTTGGTATATATCCTACCCGGTTTCTAGTGTTGTGAGAGAGGGAGAATGTAGGAGCCGTGAGAGAGGGAGAGAGAGCCGTGACTTTGTGTCCTTGGGTGTTGCTATGTGCTTGCCTTGTCTTCTCCTTCCTCTCTAGCCTTTGTGGTTGTTTCTTGAGGCTGCCTTACTCTTCACACCGAGTCCTATGTGGGCTGATTGGCTTGGGAGCAACCGGTGTTGGGTGGTGTCGGTTGGAGGAGATGGTTTTGACGTTGTGGTGGTCGATTGGTTTATCTGAGCTCGGTTTAGTGGTGCAATTGGAGTCCAATAACCCTACATAGTTATTGGCTTGTTCTCCAATCTAGTAGCTGTATATATATTGTACATCATTCATTGGAAATATATTGAGTTTTCATCATTCTCTTTCACTTAGATTATACTCAATTTTATCTTGGTATCAGAGCCTGAAATGGCTAACACCGAATCAAATGAAAATGCTCAGTCACAACCTACTTCTAGCACTCTGATGTCTTCAATGGTGGGAGGCAATCAGCAGTCATCACTTGGAATTCATCTCTCTCAAGTTGCTCCTGTAAAGCTGGACAGAAACAACTTTCTTCTCTGGAAGAACATGATCATGCCAGTAATTAGAGGTCATAATCTTGAAGGTTTCATTACCGGAACAAGAGCCTGTCCAGCTGAGTTTCTAGCTACTCAAACTACTGACTCTACGTGCACAACTGTGGAGATGATTCCCAATGCAGACTATATGAAATGGATGTCCACTGACCAGCTATTGATGGGCTGGTTATACTCCTCAATGACACCAGAAATAGCCATGAGAGTAATGGGGTCATCAAGCTCATGTGAACTCTGGAATGCACCAAAGAAAGTTTTGGAGTCTTGAACAAATCAAGGATAACTTTCCTTATCAGTGAACTTCAAAGGACAAGGAAAGGTTCCATGACAGTTGACCAATACCTCAACACCGTAAAACAGCTAGCAGACAATCTGGAAATTGCTGGAAAAACGATTTCTCATGGTGATCTTGTCACTCAAGTACTGGCTGGCTTAGATGAGGACTACACTCCTATTGTAGTCCAAATCAATAGTAGAGAAACCATCTCTTGGCATGAGTTACAGTCAGTACTCATGACCTATGAAAGTAGGATTGAACACCTGAATGCTGTGAAAAATGGTCTTGCCTCAGTAAACCTGAAGCAATCATCAATAAACTTTGCACACCAGCCAAGTGCTAACAGAGGTGGAAGGTTCACCTTTAGTGGAAGAAGCTACATCAATAGAGGCGGTAGAAACAGAGGAAGAGGAGCAAGAACAACAGGTAGTAAGGGACCATGTCAAATCTGCGGGATGAGTAATCATCTAGCTGACAAATGCTTTAATCGCTATGATGATAGGTATATGGGCTCCAAACCTGAGATGCACTATCAAGGAAATTCATCTGGACCAGCAGCCTTCATTGCTTCACCAAACACTCTTACAGACCCTGCCTGGTTTGCAGACTCTGGAGCAAGTCATCATGTAACTGGTGAGACAGGAAATCTGATGGAGTCACGTGAATTTGGTGGTAAGGAGAGCCTTACTGTTGGGAATGGTAATAAGCTTCATATTTCCCACATTGGCACAAATCATTTTGGCACACTAAATAACAAGTCACTGGCCCTCAAAAATGTTCTTGTTGTACCTGAAATCGAGAAAAACTTGATAAGTGTCTCAAAATTAACTGCTGATAATAATGTCTTCATGGAGTTTTATTCTGGTTTTTGTGTTGTCAAGGACAAAATCTCGAAGAAGGTGCTGCTGGAAGGGAAGCTTAAGGATGGACTATATCAATTTCAACCTCCAAATCAAGATGAAAAGCCTTACTGTCAAGAGTTTCTTACCCAAAATAAATTTCATTCCTCTGTTCTTGTTGCTGAATCTAGAGTATCTGAGGCCAAAAATGAGCCCAAATTAAAACTATGGCATATACGACTTGGACATCCTTCAGGTTCTGTAATGTCACAAGTTCTAAAATCATGTAATGAAAAGTTCAAATTTAATGAAATGAGTCAATTCTGTGATGCCTGTCAGCTTAGGAAATCTCATGCTTTGCCTTTCAATCTTTCGAACACTTGTGCATCAGCTCCTCTTGATCTTATTCACACAGATATGTGGGGGCCTGCACCCACTCAATCTACTTCAGGATTCAGGTATTACATAATCTTCATTGATGACCACACCAGATATACCTGGATCTATCCTATGAAAACCAAATCTGAAGCCTCAACTCAATTTACTCAGTTTAAAAGTCTAGTTGAAAACAAGCTTGAAAGGAAAATAAAGGTACTTCAGTCTGACTGGGGGGGTGAGTTTAGAGCTTTCACCAACTTAGCCTTACAGTCTGGGATTGAAATGAAAGTTTCCTGCCCCCATACCTCAGCTCAAAACGGTAGAGCTGAAAGAAAACACCGGCATATTACAGAGACTGGCCTTACACTTCTGGCTCATTCTGGTTTGCCCTTACACTACTGGTGGGAAGCCTTTCACACAGCCACTTATCTTATCAATCGACTACATTCACCTGTTCTCAATAAAGCATCACCTTTTGAAATTCTGAATCATCAGCAGGTTGACTACAAGTGCCTTAAAGCTTTTGGATGTGCTTGTTTCCCTTGTCTTAGGCCCTATCAAGATCACAAGTTCAACTTTCATTCCATAAAATGCGTATTCCTTGGTTTCACTAACTCCCATAAAGGCTACAAATGCCTTAGTCCTACTGGAAAGATCTACATTTCAAGACATGTGATTTTCAATGAAAATGACTTTCCCTTCAAGTCTGGTTTCCTTGATAAAAAGAGTGACCTGCAAACTAAAGACATCATTATTCAGTATCTACCTTATACCTATCAAGCCACTGATCCAACAAACTCAATTGATATAGTCCATCCTGATGCTTCCCCAACAGACAGGCCTCTTCAACTTCATCAACCTGAAATATCTGAGAGTGAAACTCAAACAGCAAATGAAAATGAAATACAAGAATCTGGTGAAAGTGATGTGATAAGAGAAGGGCATGTTCAAGCTGAAATTCCAGCCACAACTGCAGATGTTAATGAAGAACAAAATGCAGCAGAGTCAGTCAGACAACACCCTATGGTTACCAGAAGTAAGGCAGGTATCTTCAAGCCAAAGGCTTACTCAACTCACTGCAAAACATTGAAAAATGATCTTGAACCTGATGATGTAAATCAAGCTTTAGCAAGTAAAGACTGGAGAAAAGCAATGACAGATGAATATAGAGCTCTCATGAAGAACAAAACTTGGAAGCTGGTGCCACCACCTCCAAATCATAAAGTCATAACAAACAAATGGGTATTCAGAATCAAAAGAGATATTGAAGGAAAAGTGATAAAACACAAAGCAAGACTAGTTGCAAAGGGGTTCCTTCAAACTTCGGGAATTGACTTTCATGAAACTTTTAGCCCTGTGATCAAAGCTTCCACTCTAAGAATCATCCTTACACTTGTAGTCTCGAGAGGTTGGAGCATCAGGCAGGTAGATATCAACAATGCCTTTTTAAATGGCATGCTGAATGAAGAGGTATACATGTGTCAACCTGAAGGGTTTATTAATGAAGCCACCCTAACTACGTGTAAACTTGAAAAGGCTCTCTATGGGTTGAAACAAGCACCTAGGACCTGGTATGACAAGCTTAAGGAAACACTTCTGAAATGGAAATTCATAAAATCAAAGGCAGACTGCTCCCTATTCTTTCACATGAATCAAAGGCAGGTAATTTTTGTTCTAGTATATGTTGATGACATAGTGATAACTGGAAATGATCACAAGATGTTGCAAAGTTTTATTGACAATCTGAACAAGCAGTTTGCGCTAAAGGATTTGGGTGAGCTGCATCATTTTCTGGGTATTGAAGTGAGAAGAGATAATTCGGGAATGTATCTTACTCAAACCAAGTACATAAATGATCTGTTAAAAAGATTCAGTCTTGAACATCTTAAGCCTTGTACAACACCAATGGTCATTTGGCAGATGCATATCCAAAGATGAAGGAGAGAAAATGACTGATCCGTCTCTATACAGGAGTGCAATAGGAGGTTTACAATATCTGGCTCACACAAGGCCTGACATAGCTTTTTCTGTGAACAAACTTAGCCAATTTCTGCAAAGTCCTTCAGACCTACATTGGAGAGCTGTCAAAAGAGTTTTTAGATACTTAAAGGGAACAATTGAACAAGGATTATGGATCCAAAGGAGTGAAAGAATAACCATAACGGGTTTTGTCGATGCCGATCGGGCTTCCGCCCGATGATAGAAGATCAACGGCGATTCGTATTTACTTGGGAGATACTTTGGTCGCCTGGTCTTCCAAGAAGCAACAAGTTGTGGCAAGATCCAGCACCGAATCAGAATACAGAGCTTTGGCTCAAGCTGCTGCAGAAATAAGTTGGATTGAGTCTCTGCTCAAGGAAATCAGTTTATGTCCTAACTCACTACCTATCTTATGGTGTGATAATCTCAGTGCTAGTGCTTTGGCCTCTAACCCCGTTTATCATGCTCGAACCAAACACATTGAGCTAGATGTTCACTTCGTTCGCGACAAAGTCCTGGAAGGAAAACTGATGATACAATATATCCCCTCTTCAGATCAGATAGCTGACCTATTAACAAAACCACTTGCTCAAACCAGATTCCTGACTCTCAAGGACAAGCTTGGAGTAAAGAACCAAACTCCAGCTTGAAGGGAGGTGTTAAAATGTTTATGCAATCATAATTAATCAAGGCTTATGCTGATGCTGATCATCTACTGATTTCACCAGATCCTTGGGACCACTATCCATCAGCTTCCGGGACCACATTGTTTTCTATTGTAACAGATTTTATTCTTTCAGTTTTCTCCTCCTCACGTGTTTAGTTATTGGCTTGTTCTCCAATCTAGTAGCTGTATATATATTGTACATCATTCATTGGAAATATATTGAGTTTTCATCATTCTCTTTCACTTAGATTATACTCAATTTTATCTTTATCATATAGATTTTGGTGTTCCAACAGAAGTTCATCTTAGTGTAATGTTAATACAAAAAGTAAAATGTCTAAAAACGAAAGATCATCCATATTCAGATATTTACATATAAAATTCAACACCCTGAATAGTCTTGTGATCATTCAAGAAGATTGAATAATGTAAAAAAAAAAAAAGTTACCAACATAAATCCTCTTTCACAACTCCATTTGATCCAATGTTTTACAACTAAGTCAGGCCAATGTTAATTTTGTATGATGCCTTGTACTTTGTTTGATTGAAATCACATCAATTTTGCAAGTGAAAGCTTCTTGAGGCCTAGAAAGAACAAACCAACTATCTAGGTTGACATTCCCTTAATTATTTATCAAGTAACGTCACATTCACCTCTTATCCTAATTTTTTGTTTTATCCATTCAGTATCATAATACCTTCATTTCTTTTATATTAATCTTATAGACATTTCTTTAACAACACTCCCCCTTTTTGGTGTGGATTATATTCAGATTTTTAGGCCCCGTTTGGTACACATTATTTTTTTTATTCTCATTCTTCTAATCATTTTCAACGACACATTCTTCAATAAAATAATATTTTCCATCACATCAATAACTTTTCCTTCATTTTTAACCACACATTCTCCATCAATCTACTATTCGATAATACATTATTTCAAAAGAATGTGTCACAAACACATAAATGTTGATGAAACGTATAGTTGAAAAGTCGTGGATCCCATGAAATGTGTACTTAAATTAATTGTCGATTTTAACTTAAATTTTAATCCAGGTCTATAATTGATAACAGCTTAAAAGCACAGTTGGTGTAATGACTGACATATTTTGACTTTTAGTTACGCATTATATCCTTTTTAATGTTCTTTCTTTGGTCCAAAGCAGCCGCTTTTGGGATGATAATATTATTGCCTATTGTAACTCTAATATCCGCATTATTTCTACCATAATTAAAAAGATTCAACACATTCCATTTTAATCACATTCGAGCAAAAAATTACAAATCACAAAACTACTTAAAAGTCAAAGACTTATTACCATTTAAGATTCATAGTTTTGAAGACCTTTCCATTGATAAGGCATCGCTTTTTCTCACACGGTTCGAAATCTAGAAATAAAGAGTTCATTTATGCAATTCCCTGCATATTTGATCAACATGAAGAATCAAATATCCCTTTGAGTCAGCAAATTTTCACTTTTAAGTATATTTACTTGACGGTACTGATAAGTGTATTTTCTACACTTATTCGGAGCTTGAAATTATAAAATTTTATTGTTCTTTTGGCAAAATACTACCTAAATTGTGTTTATATTTTATCTTATAAGTAAAACTCAATGTTGGAGGAAGAATTGGAGAAAAGAAGCAAAATATGGTGAAAAATGGTAAAATCCAAAGTTCGAGTATCAAATTACAAATACTCAAGAAGATACTTTGAAAATTGCTAGGAGACAATTGGATTGAAATTAGAATTCAAAAAGGAATGGAACATGATCAAAATATTATCAAAATCAATTTCCAATCGCTCAAGATATATTCTAGATTTTTAGCCAAATATTGAGACTCATTTTTGGCATAGTAAACGTCCGAATTGGAAAAACTCTATTTCAATTAAAGTTGTAGCCCTTTAAGTTATCTTTCCAACGCACTTTGAATTGCATCAATTGGATATCAGAAGAGAAATTTATGACTAAAATACGGACTGCTGTGCAGAGATAAAAAATCTGCGCGCGAAGGCAACATTCCTTATTCGATTAGAACTCTTTTGGAAATCAATTTGGACGTGATTTTCAACCAATTTTCGACTCCTATAAAGAGAGAACAGCAAAAATCCATATGGAAAACCTCCCAAAACCTAAAAATCTCTATATTATACATATTTTGGAGGCGAAGAAGGTGGCTAACAACGTGGAATCAAGGCGAATTGCATAGGATATTGAAAATTCTTCATCCGGATTCAAGTTTCACATCAAGAACGTGGATTTTTCCAACTTCTTCCATCTTTCTTATTTCCGGGTGATATTTTTTCAATTATTCTTGTGTAATTTAATTTCTACAATATGTTAGGCTAAATTCCCTTGTATTGGATAGATGATGAAGTTAATTAATTTTTAGTTTTTAACTTGATATCATGTGTTTTTAATTTAATTATTGCATTGTGATTTCATAAACATATATGAATTTATTGTTTTTAATGTTTGCGCACCATTATGACAATTAGTTGCTTATTCGTAGTGTTGGAAAACTCACGGTAGGTAGAACACTATTTATGGAACACACGGACAATAAATATTAGGAATAATATTTATGGCATGTGCGATCATGTGTGATAATCCTAAACGTCAATGCTTGCTTGTCATATGAATTCGGACTAGGCGATGGAAAGAATAGTAAATGGAAGTGGAATTATCGATCGTCGCAATTGCATGAATCAAATCAATTATCACTGGTTGAAAATTGAAATTAAGAATTGATTAGTGGAGTCGGAAATCCAATACACTCACCCACATTTGATTTAAAACCATTTTTTTTTTTTTTTTTACTTTCATAGTTATAGAACGTAGTCAACTAAAAAATCAACCATCTTTTGTTACATTTGCGAATTTAAATATATCGAATACTCTAAAATTGAGCCTTATTCCCTGTGGGACGATAACTCACTCATCACAATTATTACTTGTACAACGAACTCGTACGCTTGCGAGATTTTTACGTAACAAGTTTTTTGGCGCCGTTGTCGGGGAATAATGGATTTAATTTTAGTAGCGTTTAGCAATACATCTAAGATTCTGACGTGGCATGGTAAAAATATTTTTGCAATGAATAATCTTGATATGGACGACGAGGAAGAAGATATCTATTGTGAATTATGTTATGGGGTGCATTATACTGGCTACTGCGTGAATACATGCACTGAACCCTTTCAACTCAAGCTCCTGCGGTTTAAACAATATTTAAGATGTCGAAAACTAGCAATTGACACATCTTTTGAAGCCTACATGCCTGTGGGCGAGTGTATCCCTTCCAACACGTTTGTGGAATTTGGTCCTTTCATGTTGAACGAGGAGGCAATTGCAAAATATTACACTGATCTTGCCAAGTTAGATTAAAACAAAATGTGTATGGGAGATGGCATATTCTGGATTGAATTTAAAAGGTGGAGATACAATCCACTCGAAAAATTTGAAAAAGAATTTACATTGCTCGTGGAATTAAATTGTGAATCTTCCATTCAACCTGAGGAGATATCAATTTTGGAAGACGAGAACAAAGATGACGAAAGATCAATTACAAAGGAACAAAGTGAAGACGAGCCAATTAATGAAGACAACATTAACCCACATTCTGTAGACTTCATTGATTGCCCTATCATTGAATTTGTAATTAAACCCGAAGAGAAGGAAGAAATCTATTTAGTTGAATTTAAATCGGAGGAGATAGGCATATCATATCGCATTGGAGAGGGCAGTGTTAAAATTTGTAGAAGTAATGAAGAGTGGAGCAAAGTCAGAAGAGGCAAATTGAGCAAGGCGTCAAAAGCGTTCTTCAAAATTCCATAATGTCGAAACAATAAAGTCAAGCTAAGGATTTTAAATAAAGCGCTTGTTGGGAGGCAACCCAATACTTCTATCCCTTTTATTTATTTTGCTTATTAGTTTTAAGATAACTTAGATCAGTTTTATTTATCCATTTATTATTTTTTTATCCATTTTAGGGACTCATCATCCATACATCGTTCCCACTCAGGTCTTCATTATGTTAGTTGGTTCATTAGATGTTAGAGTTAAGTAACACTTGTTACAGGTATTTGATCTTGAATATTTTATTTAACCGCATTGTGCAGGAACATGACGTCGCGGAACACTTAAATCAACTAGGACCAAGGAGCTTAAGGGAGCAATATGAAAGTTAGCGATTGGATTACAAGCCAAATCAGGGGAGTCTTTTCTTCATTTTCTTCAACACCCCTTTATATGCAGATTTAGAATGTAAGACATTGAGAACAATGTCTAGTTTAAGTTTGGGGGTGGAAAACACGAGTTTTCATTTTTCTTTTATGTGTTTTTGTGTGCTTTTATTGTTTCAGATAAAATAAAATTAAAAAATTAAAAAAAAAAATTCTTTTTGTGTGTTTGTGTGAGTTAGTTGGCCTGGTTGGCAATGAGAATGTATTGAATTATAAATTGATTTATGAATGGTGAATAAATTGCATACTTAGATTATTTTTTACTTTTCCATGTGAAATTTGATATTTATTGAGCACGTGAATTAAGTAAAGTCTTGTGTAGGAATGAGTTGATTTCATAATTTGATAGGTTAAAATAGTGGACTATATATGTTAAAACCCAAAACCACTAAATTTTTCATCCTTAGACCAAAATTAGAATAGTTTGGGGGATTTCACTACTGTAGGAAGATATTGAGATAAATGGGGATTCCATGTGTGAAAAAAAAATTGTGTGGATTGTCTAAGGTCACTAGGATGCAATTGGGTGAAAATCTTAAGTTAGAAGTCGTTTTACTTGAATTGGTGTTTAATAAGGGACATTGCACTAATCAAGGAAAAAAAAATTATTTTATTTGAAAATTTCTTTTCGTAGCCTTTATGACTTGAGCAAGTAAGTCTGCAAGGGTTTTTAAAACCTGGTGCCCTATGGTCATCTGACTTGCGAGTCTTCGGCCGAAAGCTTGTTACATGAGTCACTTAGAAAGCTTAAGGGAGAGAATGATTCAAATAAAGAAAAAAAAAAACGTTGAAAAAAAATTTTTGATTGAGAAAAAAAAAAGAAAAAAGCAGGTGCATGAAACAGAAGACGCACCAAATGCCCTCGTTATGTCTCAAACACTTGTTTAAGGAAATTCGACTTTTTGATAAGGGATTATTAGCCTAATTAAATCTTAAAGATTGAAGCAATCAAATTATGGAGAATCCTTATTTATTGATATATTGACTTACAATTAGTGAGATTTACCTAAACTAGAGGGGTGAGGATAGTAGAAAATTCAATCTTAGGTCTCACACTTGGAAAGAGCGAAAAGAATAAGTTTGGGGGTGCGTGAATCTTACGAGCGATGAAAGAACATATTTGACCATTGAGGGTCGGGAATTGAAACAACTCATGAATTCATAATGCTATGCTTAATTCTTCACACACACACATCGATTTTACATTGGAGAATTAGATTTTAATCTCTGCATTGTGATTTTGAAGCTGTGCATAGATTTGATATTATGATTTCAATCTTGAGATAAAAAGCCAGGGTAAGTAGCTAAATATTTTTGCTTTACTTGATTGATAGACCATCAATTTGGTAATTAGTATTGCATGTTTGTGTGTTTGTTAGGTTTTAGTTTTGTTTGAGGATAAACAAATATTCAAGTTTGGGGGTTTGATAAGTGTATTTTCTACACTTATTTGTTGCTTGAAATTATAAAATTTTATTGTTCTTTTGGCAAAATACTACCTAAATTGTGTTTATATTTCATCTTATAGGTAAAACTCAATGTTGGAGGAAGAATTGGAGAAAAGAAGCAAAATATGGTGAAAAATAGTAAAATCCAAAGTTCGAGTATCAAATTACAAATACTCAAGAAGATACTTTGAAGATTGTTAGGAGACAATTGGATTGAAATTATAATTCAAAAAGGAATGGAACATGATCAAAGTATTATCAAAATCAATTTCCAATCGCTCAATATATATTCCAGATTTTTAGCCGAATATTGAGACCCATTTTTGGCATAGTAAACGTCCGAATTGGAAAAAATCTATTTCAATTAAAGTTGTAACCCTTTAAGTTATCTTTCCAACGCACTTTGAATCGCATCAATTGGATATCAGAAGAGAAAGTTATGACTAAAATACGGACTGCTGTGCAGAGATAAAAAATCTGCGCGCGAAGGCAACATTCCTTATTCGATTAGAACTCTTTTGGAAACTAATTTGGACGTGATTTTAAACCAATTTTCGGCTCCTATAAAGAGAGAACAGCAGAATACATATGGAGAACCTCCCAAAACCAAAAAATCTCTATATTATACATATTTTGGAGGCGAAGAAGGTGGCTAACAACGTGGAATCAAGACGAATTGCATAGGATATTGAAAATTCTTCATCCGAATTCAAGTTTCACATCAAGAACGTGGATTTTTCCAACTTCTTCCATCTTTCTTATTTTCGGGTGATATTTTTTCAATTATTTTTGTGTAATTTAATTTCTACAATATGCTATGCTAAATTCTCTTGTATTGGATGGATGATGAAGTTAATTAATTTTTAGTTTTTAATTCGATATCATGTATTTTTAATTTAATTATTGCATTGTGATTTCATAAATATATATGAATTTATTGTTTTTAATGTTTGCGCACCATTATGACAATTAGTTGCTTATTCGTAGTGTTGGAAAACTCACAGTAGGTAGAACACTATTTATGTAACACACGGACAATAAATATTAAGAATAATATTTATGGAGTGTGCGGTCATGTGTGATAATCATAAACATCAATGCTTGCTTGTCATATGAATTCGGATTAGGAATAGGATCGTCTTGTGGCAATCATAGATTTATTATATCTTGGGAAAGAATAGTAAATGAAAGCGGAATTATCGATCGTCGCAATTGCATGAATCAAATTAATTATCACTGGTTGAAAATTGAAATTAAGAATTGAGTAGTGGAGTCGGAAATCCAATACACTCACCCACATTTGATTTAAAACCGTTTTTTTTATTACTTTCGTAGTTATAGAACGTAGTCAACTAAAAAGTCAACCATCTTTTGTTACATTTGCGAATTTAAATATATCGAATACTCTAAAATTGAGCCTTATTCCCTGTGGGACGATAACTCACTCATCACAATTATTACTTGTTTAACGAACTCGTACGCTTGCGAGATTTTTGCGTAACAAGTTTTTGTACTATTGAAATTACTCAGAAAAAGCAAAGAAATTTTTTTCTACTTGAAAAAATAAAGGTAAAATATTCAGACATGTTTTGGGCAAAAAAAATTAATTACAAAAATTTTACCTTTTTTTAGCTCTAGCCAAACGTGCTCTGAAATTGAATCCCAGCGAAAAACACCAAGTAAAACAACAAAATAGAAGGGAAAAAAAATTACATGGTTAAGATTACGATATCAGAATACCATAAAGGTAAAATCTTGAATTCAATTAACACCAGGAAACCAAACTAAACGCAATCTATCATGTACAATAATTTAGAAATACAAAACAGAAATTTTTATAGCTGAAAATTGAAATAATTACTTACCTAATTGAGGAATGAAGCTAAACAAAACACGATTCGAGACGGCGAGGAGAAAAAGTAGGAAGTGGCATTGTCATTTTTCAGAAATCACACTGATATTAACTAAAAAGGATGAGTCGTATCCTTGACGGCACCAGCAGGTGAGGGAGGTAAATCGCAGGTTATGCCTCCAAAGATAGAGGGTGGAAGGCTTGCTTGTAAACTTGCACTTATTTAAGGGTCAAATTCATATTTCGAGATACGAACTCTTGACGCAACAGTCTCAAATAAAGTTGGAGTTTTTTCATCATCCCATTTGCTACTTGAAGATGTGCCCCGGGGCTACACTGATGTTAACTAGTTCTTACAAGAGCAGGGGTGTTAAAAGTGCCGGTATGGGCCAGTCCTTTTAATACTAGGCCCAGCATATTTCTACAAAATTGTGGCCTATCAGCGCCCAGTGGCTATGAGAATGGGATGGCCGAGCTGGACCGGTTTGCGGACCCAGTATTTAAGGCCTAAGCCCATGGGAGTATGGGAGCACACCTCACACCCTATATGTGAACTTACACCATCTCCTCCTCCATCGCTGGCTAGAAACATATTCAGTGCCCGTTTGGCCCTCATTATTCCACATTATAATGAGAGGGATAGTAATTTTTTAGAGAATATGTGATTGATATGAAAAGAAAAAAATGAATTATAATTTAATAGGGCCAAACGAGGGCTCATTATTATTCTATCTAATCGATTGTTCATCATATCCTTCTCAAATGTCTCCTCCTCCTTAATAATCGGACTAACCCACTCCAGACTGTACAATAGAGATCGAGATAATTGCATAAGTGCGACTCCAGATCCATCAACGAGATTCGAATACCCAAAAAAAAAAAAAATAGAGTTGGGACACAGGTCGAGCCATGGCCAAGTCACGTACAGCCCAGTTGGACATGGGGGCATTAGAGACGAGTGCAAATATATTATTTTCTCTCTATCTTACTTTCCCTTTTCTTTTAAAGATTTTTTTTTTTTTTTTTTTTTGGCAAAGTAACTTTCGAATTACTGTCGAGAAGTTAGTTTTGAAAACATATTCACTCACAACTATACTTTTAAAATTTTTAACATTAGCCAAAGATATTTGAGGAAATTGGGCAATATCTTTCCAGAAAATATGATTTTCAAACTTTTCATGTCTTGTGTTAGGTAAACTTTGAGTTCACACGTTGCTATCTCTGTACATACGAAAATCTGATTCTAAAAATTATTTTTTGATGGCTGATTGTTTTGAAGATGTTATTCTTTATCCAATTTTTACAATGGGAATAGTACCACGAAGCAATAAAATTAAAATATTAGGATGAAAACGATCCTTCTTGAAAGTTGGTGACACAAATATAACTCACACAAAAGATTAGGGACGTTCGTTGCTATTTTTCCTATTTTTCATTAATGTTTAAATTCGAACACAAAAGGTATTGAACGTGAAATTATTTACAACTTATTATGTCACTGAAGCTTGTGAATTCAATTAATAATTTGAGACATTTGCTTAAATCATACACAATGAAGATATAGTGACAATTATGTATAGACTCATTCAATGAACCCACCAAATCGGTGTAAAGCGTCTAGGCATGGCGTATAGATGCAGCGAGTAGTAGGTAGCCAAACCTCATCCTCACCAAATGGGAAATCATGATGACATCTATTCATGTTTTTGAATGTTATAACGTCATATTTGATGAACTAGAAAAGTAAAAAAGTACAAGAGAACATGAAGATGACACTTGATCAATTGATAGATAAATCGATAACCCAATTATCATGAATAATGCTATTTATAAGTAGTGATATTGCCAATTGTAAAGTATGGGCACAATGCCACGGGCCCACCAGTTGACAAAAATATATGTGGGTGTTTGGTGGGGATTAAAATTAAATTTTTAGTAAATTGTGATTAAAGTTTTTGAAGTGTGTGGTTGAAAATTTGTAGAACCCATAAAAGATGTGGTTAATATTAATTGTTTGACTTTGACTTATATTAAAATCTGATTTTAATCCGAAACAAACATGGCAAGTGATTCAAGCTCAACATATATAATACCATATTGTCATGAAAATTCTCGACAACTTCTTGCACCTTTCTTAACATCATATATTGAAAATTACTACATAGTTTCTTAGACTTGGATATCAAATAATAGAACATAGTAACATTAAAAACTACAATTAAACCCAAAAATATAATCAAAAGGATAAGAAAATAAAGAAAGAAACTGAGAGAAGATTCATAAGGTCTTTCTGTCTACGTGCAAGTAGTCTCCGTTGTCTTCACTGACGTTACCTATTCCACCGAGCCTCTCTCCAATTTGACGACCCGCTACTCATCAAACATCAACATGGCAATCCATCACCAGTTGATATTTCATAGCTGATCCAACAGCAATGCCACTGTTTTTATTACCAAAATTTATGTAAGCAGGACAGTTCACATACAAGTGATATCTCCCAGAAATGAAAGTGCCAACTTTCCATCTGATACGTCCAGCAATCCTAATGTCGATCAACACCGTTCCTGCTAGCTGATCCTGATTCAAAGCAACGGTCAGAAATGGTGCAACGGGAACTGCATCTCCATACAGAAATGGAGACCAAACTGTGATGTCTTTGTGTCCTTGGTACGTAGAGGGAAGCAATGTGGGTAGGGTTATTTGTTGGCCATGGTACGAGGCGTATACATCGACTCTATCATAGTATATGCCGATTCTGTCATTAGGGTTTCGCGAAGAGATGGTGATTTGGATGTTGGAAGTGATGGCGTTTAGGGTCGAGACGTTGAAGGCATAGACGGTGGCGTCTTGGAGGATGAAACGGGGTTTTGTTGGCCGCAATATGAGCCAGACGAGGAGGATGATGAAGAGGATGAGGATGATGAACGCGAGGATGATGGCCAAGAGGCGGCGGTGGAACTTTTTCCGGTCCTCGTGGTGGTGGCCGCAGTCCTTGGCCGACATGATTGCTTTTGTTATGTTATAAATGTATTAAGGTTAGAAGAGAAGGAATAGGGAGTTATGTGGACATATGATAAAGTCACATTTATACTAAACCTTTGTAGTACATAGGGGTCGGGTGGGATGGGGCCAGGGTGGTTCAATGGGATTTTTTTATTTTTTTATTTATTTAGTATAATTAGGTCTAACAGAGTTACCTTAATTTCTTAGAATGTGAGACACGAGCTTGTAAAAAATGTACACAAAATCAGACACTTAGGACTAGCGGGTTTGTATTAGGACGATGAATGCTTGTGTTTGATCGTCTTTAAAATTACTTTTTGAAAAGTATATTTGTCCATGCAAAAGTACTTTTAAAAATTACTTTTGATAAAATAAATAATTTTTGTTTACTTTTAATAGGAACGATTGAATGTCGTCGATTGATCCAAACTATCTTTTAGATTGAATCCAAAGGCTAAAGATTCATGAATATTAGTGGGACCCAAATCCAATGTATGTAAATTCTTGAGATCGCATGAAGATTAGGTAACCGACCACTTATTGGATCGACTTGCAATATTTATTTACCTATTGTGAATATATTGCATTACAAATATTTGAACTTAAATGGAATGAATAGATGAACATATTTGTGTATTTGAATTTAATTTTGGTGTTGTGAGTTTATTACACCGCAATATCTAATTGTTTTCTTGCAATATGGCAAGAAATTCTATTGGACTTTGTTGAATTCGCTAATGTTTATTACGTTGGACCTTTAACGAAAATAATGTCTCGTCAATGTGCATTTTGATTTTATATGTTCTCTTAAAAAGATTAGACAGTACTAAACAATATTAAATAAGAAATAAATTGAAAACTTACTTATGATAATATTTAGCCCTTACTTGGCTCAATTAAACAGTTAGATTAAAATTTAAATCAAGATCAAAAATTAAATTTAATTACATACTTCATGAGACTGGCTATTTTTCAATCACACACACCATCAAAATCTAATTTTTATTTAAATCAAACGGCATAGTGAATTATATGATTGAATACTAAACTAAAGAAATGGAAATATGGATGCCCATCATTTTCTTTTGACTGTATGATTCAAATAACGAATTCTGGGTAGATGTAACAACCATTTCTTGATTGAGGTAATTATGATGAGACATTACCCCTTTTTGATTGATGGTTCCACTTGAACCACCGTGGGACCACCATCTGTTGGTGGTGGTTGATGGTGGATGGGTGGTGAGGTGAGAACGAACCTGCAATGAAACTTTTCTTGGCTTCGAAGGTAAACAAACACGCAATATAATAAAGCAATAAATATAAGATCGATTATATAATCGTTTTCCGCTACTCTATTCGATTCATTGTTTTCACCCCCAATAATTTTCTCCTTCCCTCTTAAAAGGCGAGGTTTTACACTGGTAAATGTTTTACATAAAGCTCGTATTTGACACGCAATACTGCATGATAAAATAACCAACAAGTGTATACATATATGGGCCCGAAAGGAGATTTCTGGTAAAACCCCTCTCTTTCTTAACATTGTTCAGACTGTAATATTTAGGGATCGAAAGATGATTTTAGTGAAACCCACTGATCTTACAAGATGTTGGAAATGGTTATACGTGCAAGTATTTGCAGTAAGGCTTAACTTCTATAAGTTTGATCAATGGAGTGCAGACAAAATGCAAAAAGTAAGTGAACAAAGCAAAATTATAAAGTTGAAAGCTTTGAGATGCAAATATTCTAAAGGGGAAAACATCCCTGATAAAAAGATGGAAAAAGGAAATACACGAATAAGAAGGAGGAAAGAATCCTTGAATTTCAATTTGGAGATAGACAGCGAAAGGTCCAATCCACATTATCAAACATGCCATAAATGTATGGGGTGAACGAACCAGTTATTGTTCCTCTGTTCTGACTATGAGTAAGTGATAAACATGTAGCGGGCAAAAATAAGAGACCAAGAGAGTAAACTATGAATGGAAGAAACTACCCTGCAAACTATCAGGAAACTAACACGATATTTAGTTCGATTCAAGGGGGTTCTGTATACTGAACTTCAAACAACTTAAGAAAACAATGCAAAAATATTAGGGAAGTGCTACAAGTACATTAGGGGTGCCATAATGGTGTCCATAATTAACACATGACACCCCACCATTGGAGAGGTCTCAACACACTCTCCAATCGTGGGGTGTCATGTGTCCATTATGGCACCCTAATGTACAAGAAAAATTATCCAAAATATTAAGCCTAAACAAATATTCGAAGAAACCCTTATTCCGTTTAAAGGATTAAACTTCCTATAAACTTGCATTCATGCTTATGTCGAAAAGGAAAAGATGAACACCGTCAACACAAATCACATCACGTGTGTGTATCTTTCGTCCATGATCTCAGCGGTGGGTCCCAACGTGCGACCATGCCTGTTGGAAGAATGAGCTAGCAACTCACAGACAATGGCTCGGTGGGTAAATAAACACAGGCTAACAGACGTGCATTCTACTAATTTCTACCGAACCACTATTTGACTACATAAAGATTAACTTCTGTGAAGGATTGGCATCCAAATTCTGGCAGAAGGCACTATAACAATTAACAGGTTTCTCTCCAGGAAACTACTAGCAAAGTAAGAACAGCTGCATACCATTACATTAATTACATACTTTATTCCCGTGGGCATCGTCCCCATTTTCTGTTCTCATCCCAACGTGAGAAACATATTCGACAGAATCTATTATAAAATCGATAAATACTCACTGTACGTAAATCTTTGTCAACAACCAAATAGTTCAATCAACCACCAATCAAACATCCTTAATATCAAAGCTTCGTCTATTTGCATTAGAAATCATAACTATTTTGGTAATTATTGAAGAACAAGGAAATTGACTAGAACAATCTTAAACGTTAATTAGCTAAACTTGACCATGAAAAATATGTTCAATTCCAACTTAAGATCTATAAATAATGACTAAATAAGCTACCAACTCGTTCCCTCACCCAAACACTTCTCTCTGCAGCTATGGGAGTATTGCAGACGAACACATGTTAAAATTCAGTGTAAACCTCAGTTTGAGAGCAGGCTTGGGTGTTGGGTGAGACGAACACATGTTTAAATTCAGAGTAAACCTCAGTTTGAGATCCACCCAACACCCAAGCCTGCTCTCAAACTACTAATCTCATATACAATCTTATTACATGTGTATGTAGCATTGAATAGCGTAAAAATTATTAATACAAAATCTTACTTTTTCTTTACAAACTCACATTAACCCACTTAAAACCACCACATCTATCCAGCAATGGATAAAAACAAAAGCTGTAAAGCAAATCCTCACAAGATGTAGGCGTTGCAATTACACAATAGATTGGGTATACATTGTGAGATGATATTGTAGTAGTTCTTATGACACACATTCAAAACATTTCCAAAATCGGGAACATAGGAATCAACATGCAAACAATAAAATGCTTCTTAAGTGCAAAGTCTAGAAATAGAAATAATATGATTCGATCATATATAGATAACATGTATAAGAATATTAAAGCACTTAAGCATTCCTATATTTTCCATTAAAAATATAAGTTTCCCTCTCAAATCACTATTTCCATCTACAATCTTATGAAACGTATATATAGCGTCAAATAGTGCAGAACTATTAATGGTGAATCTTACTTTACAAAACTCACCCTTTCCAACTTAAAACCTCTACATTCGATGCACAGACTAATAGTCACGTTCATATCCAGCAACGGATAAATCAATAACTGCAATGTACAAATCGTCACAAGAAGTTCACGTTGCAATTACACAGTGGACTAGATTGCCATTGTCAGCTGATATTAGTTTCGTATGCCACACATTTAGAAAACATTTCCAAAATCTCACATAGATATCAACATGAAAACAATACAACGCTTATTTAAGTGCAAAGTCTAGACATAGAAATAAACATGATTCGATCATATATATTTTCACACCAAAAATGTCATTTTTCATTGGCAACAATTGATAACCTCTGATTCTTACTCCTAAAAGATAGATATCATTAGCAAAACGAACATGAACTAAAAATCATATTGAACAACAAATAAACCAGCCATAATCAAAATTTTAAAGAAATAGTAATAAATTTAACTGTACACCACATATATTATCCTACATCCATTGCCAAATTACATTCATCCTTGTTCAACAAATTCAAAACACCAAACAAAGATTGCCTAATGATTTAACCAAAAAAACAATGAAAATTCATTAGTTCACCTCAGATCCCTGCACGGCACTGCCTCGGCCCACCGGTTAGCATACCGGATCTCCCATTACTTGTAATCCCAACAACCAGATCCCCACAAAACACCTTCAAAAACCTTCTTCTTGTCCGCCAGGCCTTCGCCTCAAACTTAACCCTAGAAATCATCCTCAAATTGAATCCCACATTCCCATTCTTGCTCCTATCCCAGTTGATCCCATCAACTACCCTCTTATCCACATACCTCCCAGCTGCTGCGAAATTCGCCTTTATGGAAGTTTCATTTTTGGTATCTTGGTAAAATGGAGGAACGGTAGTATCAGCAAGAGACTCTGATTTGTAAAAAACGTCAGCGCTAATATGATCGTAACCAAGTTTCATTTTCTTATTCGGGTTCCGGGCGGTGATCTGGATCTCCGAAGTGAACGAGACTAGAGAATTATTTCCGACAGTGAAATTAGAAACGGAAAACGAATCTACTCGGAACTCGGGGAGCTGGGGGCGGAGGACAAGCCAGACAATAAAAGTGATGGTACCCAATATGATAATAAGCCCAATAACAAAGGCGAAGATGCGGCGGAGACAGGTGGCGCGGCGGGCGGAGTATGGGTCCTGGTAGTAATTCTGCTGGTTATAATGGTTATTCTGGTGACTGTAGTAGCCAGTGGTTGGAGGAGGGGCTGCGTAAGGGTAACCAGTGCCGGACGGAGGTGGATTGCCGCCGACGGCATAACCGTTGGGATTGGGATTATGGGTCGGGGCGGGATAGCCTGTGACGGGTCGATTCGGGTCATCCATAGTCGTAGATTATAGAAACATCTAGCATATGTTTTGTAGTGAGAAGTACTGCGTACAAGGGCATCCCAAAATTGCACCAAAAAAGTATGTTACGCGAAAAAAAAAAATTGTGGAGAATATTTTATGCCCTTAGATTTTAAAATATTAATTTTAATTTAAGTTTAAGTTATCAATAAATTTTAACTATTTTATAGGATTTTTTAACTTTTCAATCACATATTTTATTAATTTTTATCAAAATTTAATAAAATAATAATTTAGTTCCCATCAAATAGGGACTATATATACAAACTGTGACAATTCGTAAATGAAGTTACATTGATAAGTATAATAAAATGAATTTTATATTCATATGTTCAATAAAGAGATAATTGCAGCAGCAGTCCCAAACTTATCACTTTTTTGTAGACTCTACCTTAATCTTCACTTTGTGTCACCCCCAATCTCAAACCTTTTAAAAATTAGTACTTGGAGTCCAAATGGATGAGTTTTGTTAGTTTGACCGTTAGTTAACCCAATAAATTGACTTTGACAAATTTTGAAAAGAATAAAATAGTAATTTTGAATTGAAATTAAAAAAACTAAATAACAAAGAAAAAATCACTGTTCAATAGTAGTTTTGAATTGAAATAAAATAGTAATTTTGTCCTCTTTAAATTTGGTCAAAAGACATTTTGAATGTCCAAGATCTGCTAATTTTTAAAAGGTTTGGGACTGTGGGTGACACGAAGTGTAGGTTAAGGTAAAGTTTGCAAAAAATGATAGGTTTGGGATCGCTGTTGCAATTTTCCCTGAGTTTTATCATTTCGAATCACATAATTTATCACGTCACATGAGAATTATCTCACTTGCATTGAAGATGAATGATACTAGCAATGGGACGGAGGAGGTCAGAGATTAAGATATTATTTGCCTTCCTCAGATATTTTTGGAGACGCTACGAAAATGGGATGCTTTAAGTTTGATTTCACTTATTGGGACGGGACCGGGAATTTAGCCATCACCTCAGTAGCTACTTTATTGAATTGAAGGAGACAATCTTGCAAGTGCTAAAGCTAACATTTTATCATCTTGAAAAGTGTTAGAAACAATTATATAGCATGCGACTTATATAACAAAAATAAAAGAACGAAGAGAAGGAAATGGCAAACCGAATAAACGCTAAACAAAATTGCAGAAAACAGTAGATTGAGGCTAGAATTCGACTCTATTTCCTTAAGACGATTTTGGCCTGCTACGGTGCTTACAGTTGACGCCAATCGCCTCCCAAGATACAACAATCTTTCACTTGCGGTGTAGAAGCACTCTAACAGCAAGAACAGCGAACCAGAAAACGTTTCGTACTCTCTCAATGAACGGGAAAACAATTTTAGTTATGCACAATGCAAGACAAGAGAACTATGAATTTTGAATGAACGAAAATCGGAAACTGGGGTCCTATTTATAGATTTCCAAAAACTGCAGGCCAAGAGTTGCAACTCTTTGAAAGTTATTCCTGAATAGACACAACTATTGGTTTGTGTCCGTTTTAGTCCAAACAGTTTCGAATAGATTAGAAAAGACACACCTTTTCACTTAATCAATTTCCGAAAATAAAAATAAATTAAATAAATACTTTTAATTTATTTTATCCAAAAAGAATATAGGAACCAACCACGACCCACGACCCGACCTGACCCGACTCGTGCTCGTGCCGTGCCGAGCCGAGCCGGCCGGTCGGACGGACGGCGGCGGCGGCGCGCGCGCGTGTGGGCTTTGGGCTAGTCTAGACATTGTTTAAGACTTCCCCCTTTCAAAGACTATTGGTACCCCTTGGGGCCCAAACCCATATCCAAACTTGAGGTATATAAATTGGTTCAAAATTCTTTCAACTTCCTATGTGGGATTAAGTTCCCACACTTGATTTTAAATTCCAGGATTTTTACTTTCAAGTTGCCAACTTCTAGCATTAATTTCTCACTCATCCGGAAATGGTTTTGTGATATTAAATATATCTCGAATATCTACTCGCGGAGTAGAACGCGTTTGACCATTGACCCGCACAAAACGGATACCGGGTCCCACCCGAATTATTGGTCAAACTTGACCCATTTCCAACAATCCCCCACATGAATGGAAATTACCGAAACTATGCAAATGAAATGCGGACACTAGAGAGAGTACAAACGGAAAGTTATTGCATCAGGAGAGGTAGCTTGCGGCTTTGAACCTGCCTTAGTGAAATACTATCGGATTTACTTGGCTAGTCGGTGAACGTGATGTCTTGAACCGTCCAGCCGTTGGTGTAAACCAAGACAACAGTATCCACACAATAACCTTCCTAACAATTTCTTAGGTTCTCATGGTTGTGTTCATTTTGGCCTTGAACAACTCTTGGGTTTCATAAGTGCTTTAGAGAATTCAAGCCCCATAATTCTCATAGAAGCGGCCCCACTTCTCACTTATATAGGTGATCTCCTATTAAGAGTATTCTGCCTTACTCCACTCGATATATTCAAGCTATAGGAATCATTAAAAGTTAAGACTTAACCTCACACACTCTGCAGAACGCACTTTATTTATTGTAGGAATGGATAGGATTTTTACTCCTAAGTGCTCAACTGAATCTTCATAACTTAATTGTCCCATTGAACCAAGGTTTTGGGATCTCCAGTCAACAAGGTTGGGTTACCATTACAAAGACTTCATGCGTCAACTGCTTAATGGTATTGTGTCTACGACGAATATGTCTCGACTTACCATTATAAATACTATTTTGTGTCCTTCCGATAGCCGATTGATTGTCGCAATGGATACTAATAGAAGGTACTGGTTTAGGCCAACATGGAATATCCTCTAAGAAGTTACGAAGCCATTCTGCTTCTTCTCCAGCTTTATCCAAAGCTATAAACTCTGATTCCATTGTTGATCGAGCAATACATGTTTGTTTAGAGGATTTCCAGGACACAGCTGCGCCACCAATGATAAAAACATAACCACTTGTGGACTTAGAGTCTTTCGTATCAGATATCCAATTTGCATCGCAATATCCTTCTAATACTGCTGGATATCTGGTGTAATGTAATCCAAAATTTAAGGTATATCTTAAATATCGAAGTACCCTATTCAACGCCTTCCAATGGTCATTGCTTGGATTACTAGTGAACCTACTTAGTTTATTAACTGCATACGCAATGTCCGGACGCGTGCAGTTCATAATATACATCAGACTACCAATAATCTGAGAATATTTTAATTGATATACAGGTTCACCTTTATTCTTGGCCAAATGTAGACTTACGTCTACGGGTGTTTTAACTGGACTTTCATCATAGATATCAAATTTCTTAAGAACGGTCTCAATGTAATGAGATTGTGAAAGAACAAGTCCATTAGGTGTTTTAGAGATTTTAATTCCTAAAATTACATCTGCTACACCCATATCCTTCATGTCGAAGTGTTTTGTCAACATTTTCTTAGTAGATATGATCATAGTATGGTTGCTTCCCATAATTAACATATCATCCACATATAGGCACACAATGACATATGCATTAGGTGTATTTTTAATATAAACACATTTATCACACTCGTTAATTTTAAAACCATTTGACAGCATTGTTTTGTCAAACTTTTGGTGCCATTGCTTTGGAGCTTGTTTTAACCCATACAAAGACTTAACGAGTCTACACACCTTTTTCTCCTGTCCAGGAGCTATAAACCCTTCAGGTTGTTCCATGTAAATTTCTTCTTCTAACTCGCCATTCAAGAACGCAGTTTTTACGTCCATTTGATGAATTTCAAGATTATGTAACGCAAAGAATTGCAATAAGGACTCTAATAGAAGTAATCCTTATAACGGTGAGTAGGTATCGAAGAAGTCAAGGCCTTCTTTTTGTCTATAGCCTTTTGCTACCAACCGGGCCTTATATTTATCAATAGATCCATCCGACTTTAACTTTTTCTTGAAAATCCACTTGCATCCTAGAGGTTTATTTCCAGGTGGAAGATCAACCAATTCCCAAGTGTGATTTGACATAATAGATTCTATCTCACTATTAATAGCTTCCTTCCAAAATGGAGCTTCTGGGTTAGACATTGCTTCACTAAATGTCTTTGGATCATTTTCTATCATATAAGTTAGAAAATCTGGACCAAAAGATGTAGAAGTTATAGTCCTTTTACTGCGTCTAAGTTCATCTTCATTGTTTAGATGTTCATTATTTACAGTATCATAAGTCCGCTTATTTGAACTTATTTCGTTCTTTTCCTTACATGGAAATACATTTTCAAAAAATGCAGCATTCCTAGATTCAATAATAGTACCTTCGTGTACATCTGAAATGTCTGACTTATGAACAAGGAACCGATATGCACTACTGTTATGAGCATATCCTATAAATATGCAATCAATAGTTTTAGGCCCAATTTTAATTTGTTTAGGCTTAGGTACTTCTACTTTAGCCAAACACCCCCACACTTTTAAGTGTTTATATGTAGGCTTATGACCTTTCTATAGCTCATAAGGAGTTTCATCCTTTTTCTTTTGAGGTATTTTATTAAGAATGACATTTGCAGAGAGGATAGCTTCCCCCCACAAATTCTGAGGCAATCCAGAACTTATCAATATAGCGTTCATCATCTCTTTAAGAGTTCGATTTTTACGTTCAGCAACGCCATTTGACTGAGGTGAATAAGGCGCCGTTGTTTGATGAATAATTCCAAAAGTAGAACAAAATTCTTCAAACGGTGCTCCATATTCTCCACCTCTATCACTTCGAATAATCTTTATTCGTTTGCTAAGTTGATTTTCAACTTCATTCTTATACTGTTTGAAAACATTTAAGGCCTCATCTTTACTTCTTAAAAGATAGACATAACAATATTTTGTGTAATCGTCAATAAAAGTAATGAAGTACTTTTTACCACCTCTAGTTTGCACAAACTTTAAGTCACAGATATCACTATGAATCAATTCTAAAGGTGTAGTAGTCCTTTCAACAGAATGAAAAGGAGCTTTGGCTAATTTAGCCTCAACACAAATCTCGCATTTATGGTTAGGATCAAATTGTAAAGAAGGCAGTAAATTTAAGTTCATTAATCTACGAACGGATTTAAAATTTGCATGTCCTAATCGATTGTGCCATAAACAAGAAGACTCAACGATATAAGCAGAAGAAGATGTATTATTATTCTTCATAGTTTTTGGTACAATAGTGAGGACGTTCATTTTGAACATCCCATCGCTCAAGTAACCTTTCCCCACATATACATCATTTTTGGTGAGTACAAATTTATCAGCCACAAAGACTAATTTAAAACCATGTTTACTAAGTAAAGCCCTGGATATAAGATTTTTGCGAATGTCGGGCACATGCAGCACATTGTTGAGGACGAGTTCCTTGCCCGAAGTCATTTTCAGCACCACCTTTCCTTGTCCTTCAACTTTTGAACTTGATGAGTTTCCCATAAATAACTGTTCTCCATTGATGGCATTATAATTAGAGAACATCCCTTTGTCGGCACAAACGTGACGGGTAGCTCCAGTATCTACCCACCATTCCCTGGGATTTCCAATATTGTTGCATTCAGATACAACAGCAGACAAGTTCAGTTCTTGTATATCATTGGATAAGGTATCTCTTTCAGTCATGTGTGCTTGAGCATTCTGTTTCTTTGGATTGCGACATTCACTAGCACGATGTCCAGTTTTTCCACGCTTGTAGCAGCCTACCTTTAAACTTCTTAGCATTCTTCTTATTGTCCTTCTTAGGAACATCACCGTAAAACTTTCTTTTCTTGTTCTTCTTTGAACTCGATTCCACCATGTTTGCCTTTTCTTGCACAAACCGTCCTCCGCATTTCTTTTCGATTTCTTATTATCTTCTTCAATCCTCACCGAACAATTAATTCTTCTAGATTCATTTCCTTCCGTTTGTGCTTGAGATAATTTTTGAAATCTCTCCACAGAGGAGGGAGTTTCTCAATTATGGCGACCACTTGGAATGATTCACCGACAATCATGTTTTCAAAGCATGTATGTCATGAAGAAGAACCCGCAATTCTTGAACTTGGCTAATAATAGTCTTGGAATCTACCATTTTGTAGTCGAGGAATTTTCCAACAATAAACTTCTTTGTACCAAAGCATCCTCCGTTTTGTATTTTTTCTCCAAAGACTCCCAAAGTTCTTTTGCAGATTTCATAGCACTATAAACGCCATATAGTGTATTGTCCACCCATTGAGAATATAGTTTTTGCATAAGAAGTCTGAGTGCTTCCATGCGTCCAAAGCGATAAGGGACTCCCTGTTGTTTGGTCCTTCTTGAATTGCCGGAGCATCCTCAGTTAGGAACTTTGCCAAATTCAGTGTGGTTAAGTAAAATAGCATCTTTTGTTGCCATCTTTTGAAATCCATTCCACTGAATTTTTCCGGTTTTTCTCCATGTGAAACCGGAGTGGTGTGAACAGGAACAGCCATAGGTGGAACCGTAGTATTGTTGGTTCCAATAGGGGAATTTACATTACTTCCACTTGTTACATCCATTTCTGTTACGAAAACAGAATATAAATAATTATAATCAAAGTATGGCAATGATTATAAATAATCGATTAATAGATTATAAGGATGTAACATTGGGTCAAACACAATATGTATAAATAATATTATGTAATTAATATGAATTATGCAAAGCGGATTTAATAGATGACGTTAAATAATCAGTTTATGCATGTAAACAAAAATCAATAAATACATGCAAACAGATTATAAAGTTACGCTAAATTCGAATTATATAAATGCATGCAAATAATAAAACAAACTAACTATAAAAATCGTCTTAAGATTGTTAGAAACAATTATATAGCATGCGACTTATATAACAAAAATAAAAGAACGAAGAGAAGGAAATGGCAAACCGAATAAACGCTAAACAAAATTGCAGAAAACAGTAGATTGAGGCTAGAATTCGACTCTATTTCCTTAAGACGATTTTGGCCTGCTACGGTGCTTACAGTTGACGCCAATCGCCTCCCAAGATACAACAATCTTTCACTTGCGGTGTAGAAGCACTCTAACAGCAAGAAGAACAATAACCAGAAAACGTTTCGTACTCTCTCAATGAACGGGAAAACAATTTTAGTTATGCAGAATGCAAGACAAGAGAACTATGAATTTTGAATGAACGAAAATCGGAAACTGGGGTCCTATTTATAGATTTCCAAAAGCTGCAGGCCAAGAGTTGCAACTCTTTGAAAGTTATTCCTGAATAGACACAACTATTGGTTTGTTGGAAATGGGTCAAGTTTGACCAATAATTCGGGTGGGACCCGATATCCGTTTTGGGCTAGTCTAGACATTGTCTAAGACTTCCCCCTTTCAAAGACTATTGGTACCCCTTGGGGCCCAAACCCATATCCAAACTTGAGGTATATAAATTGGTTCAAAATTCTTTCAACTTCCTATGTGGGATTAAGTTCCCACACTTGATTTTAAATTTCAGGATTTTTACTTTCAAGTTGCCAACTTCTAGCATTAATTTCTCACTCATCCGGAAATGGTTTTGTGATATTAAATATATCTCAAATATCTACTCGCGGAGTAGAACGCGTTTGACCATTGACCCGCACAAGATGGATACCGGGTCCCACCCGAATTATTGGTCAAACTTGACCCATTTCCAACAAAAAGTACTAATCCTTGAGAACCAAAAAAGTGTAATTAGAAGGTATGGAATTATTAATACAAAGTGTACTACATAATTTTCCTATCATTGACGTCTAGTACGAGGTTTATGTCGAGTGAATAGCATTGTTCTTAACCATCAAACAAATAATAAGAAAGCACTGAATAAGTTGAAAAAAGTCTTCGAACACGTAGGTTCTATTCTGACACGTGACTAGTCAATTTTGAGTTTACAAAGACTATTCAAAGAAAATCACATAAAACCCTTTTGAACAAGAGAATATAAATCTGAAACTAATAAAAGTCAAGAATCAAACCATACCAAACAAAAAATAAAAAACGTGATTCGGTCACTTGCAAATTTCGTACCACGTCTCTCTCTTTTAATCTTATGCAGTCTTACTCAATCTAGCCCACTAAACGCAACCTCGATCGGATTTGGATCAAGGACTACGGCTAATAAGCAAGCAATATGATGAGGGAAAAAAGAAGGTCAAGAATCAATAGAAGAAACACAACCATCAGCTTCTGCATTATCTCCCATTTTCAAATTCTTGCACAGAACTTGCACTTGTTTTTCCTCGTGAATCCATTTCCCAGCTCTAAACCGAGCCAATCCATTCATTTTCACATCAAAATCCACTTCTTTTTTGCTCGAATTATTCATGTTCCCTCCTTCGCAGTTCACCTTCATTCTTTTTGCTTCACTCCTCTTCCTCAGAGAAAAACCCTGCACAATACATTTCGAAATCTCGCTATTTTCGTGCAATAATACAACGTCTAAACCCGAAAACCAGAGGTTTAATCTCCTGTTTGGATTCTTCACCGTGAACTCCATTGAAACGTTGGCATTTGATACAGAGAGGGATTTGACGTTAAATTCCGGCAAGCGGGGATTGAAAATTAGCCATAATATGAGGCTAAATGCAATGATTGCTAGCAGAAGTAGAATCGAAATAGTGATCAAACACCGTACTAGCGGCGTTGCTCGGCCGTTTGTCGGCCGAGAGTTTTCAATGTTGCTGGTGTTATTCATTTGATTTGAGTGCCCTGTGCGAATTCTAAAAGTTTGATCGAGCAAAAACTTGGGGTTGATGAATGAGGCAGCAGAGGAACGTTTGTGTATATATAATAAAATATTACGCGCTAAACCATGGGAAGGTGGAAAATCCTGGGAAGTCAGTCTTTCTGGAGAACGACAAAAAAAAACCGCCACTCCTCCAACTTAACCAGTCACGCGGTTCTTTTTAAGCAAATGATTGGTACTTGAAAGCAAGACAAACTTTTATGCCTCTGTTCCATGGGATCAAAATCAGATTTTAGTATCATATCAAAAAAAAAAAAATCAGATTTTAGTAAATTTTGATATAAATTGTAGACCCCATTAAGAACGTGATTAAAAGTACATGTAAGATAGTCAAACATGGCCTCTCAATGTTTTTTCTTACTTTTGACTTTTAAGTTATTATTCATTTTGTTAAATATAATTTTTAAAGTTACTTCAAACAATCAAGCTAGGGTGCCAGAATTTTTTTGACACCCTAGTTGACATACACACACAATAGGGGTGGGTGGGAGGTATGTTTTTGCATTTTTTATTCATGTGGGATCGGCACGGGTCCCACTCGAATGTGAGAGTAGGTCAACCAAGTGGGCAAATTTCATCTGGCAAAGGAGCTTAATTCTACTTCAAATCCTACTTGTAACTTTCAAATTACTTTCTAAAAGAACAACTTTCAGCCATGGTTAGATATGCTCTAACTCGCCGTGTAAAGGACATGAGTGATGTAGTTTCAGTTGAGTTAGCAGCCACAATGTGAGGGTTCGATCCCTACCTCTTACAAAGTATGTAATTAGACTTTTTGTGAGTATCAGTATGACAACTGTTGTTCCATTGTTTGCTGAGTCACATCCCGCGATTTTACCTCCTCTACAATGCACTAGGGCCGGGACGGTGGGGGACCCTCAAAGTTAGGGTTCAAGCCTTTTTTAGATATGCTCTAACTCAACTTTCATTTTATTTCAATTTAGCTGATGACTTAGTCAGAAAAATCAATAGTCCATTGAATCCGTTGACATGACTTATCTAGCAATATACATTTTTGTATAATAAGATTATTGAAAATAATACATTAAGCAAATGTTTTTTACGTCTCATCATTATTTCTGTTAATCACGTCAAGATTTCTATAAGTGTGCATTTGATTGCGAGCATGAAATTTGAGTGAAAATAAAATAAATTATAGACAATTTAATTATTTAGAACTTATTTGTATATATATATTTTTTAAGAAAAATATGGTAACTTGACCAAAATTTGGAAAATATTTTTCGTAGAAAAAATTATCAATCAAACACCTCAAAAGTATAAATTTTGGGGAAAAAAATGATATTTTTAATTAAAAACAAAGTCGATCAGATACACACTATATTTTAAAGTGTATTGAAAATGAAACTTGATAGATTAATTTTTAAAAAAAATCTTCCAACAATGCTTGAGCTGTAAGCGCAATTCAATCCAATGTGAATACGAGGCCCAAAATGAGACGCCGAGCATGGCCGGTGACTCGGTGCAAAGGAAAAAAAACAAAAAAAAGAGCTTTCTGTTGCGTGGCATGGAACTAGACGGGCAAATCACTCCAAATTTGTTTGAAAGATTAGATTTGACCTTTTCCAAGTTAAATTTAGGCCTATCGAAAACATTCTTTAGTGCTTTTAAGTGATTATAATTGTGGATCTTACCAAGTAGATAATAAATGATTAATAAGCTGTAGATCCTATAAAATATGTTAATAAAAAAGTATGTTTAATCAGCTTAGATTATTTTAATTGTACTTACATGAATAATTTAATTAATATGCTAATATTTGGATTTTGCTAGGTTGTTGACGTAATTTAACAAGTTAGTGAGCTCAATCTAGGGATGGGCTTTTTGCCCCCCGAATTGGATTGGAACCAAATAGAATTGACCAATTCAACTCCGATTCATCTACTGAATAGGTTGATTTTGGGATCATGAATCAATAACCGATTGGTTCCAGTCCGATTCTTAGTACTGCTTTGAGAAACAATAGTGAATTCGATTTTCACGAATTTTTCTTTTTGCTTGCGCCAAGATACACTAGATCTTTGAACACTAAACCATAAAATTATCTCACATCAAAATTTCATTTTCGTTCACTTCTTCTTTCCTCTACATCAAAATCTAATTATTCAAGTTTAAATAATTTTATAAATTCATAATTTTAATGCAACCCAATATAAAAAATATATATTTTTAATTCAATATTTCATAAAAATTCGAATTTATCATTGTTTCCAAACGGTCATCAAGATCCTTAAGGATTTTTAAATATAATCAGGTTATAAATACTACATATACTTTAACATATATTGTTATATGAATTATCTTAGAAATTAATTTTCGAACAAGATTTTACCGTTTATGTTATGTTTAATAGTTTTTTTTTTCCATTTTTTCCCCTCTACAAGTTGAACTTAAGCGTTGGGCTGAATTTTTGTTTCCTTGTTTCCTTTTTTAATTGATTTTTTTTTTTGTATTGTTAGATTACAAAAATGACAAGTGATTTCGTACTCTATTTTGTCTATTTTCAATCGTCAAGTAGTTTTATACTTTATTTTTATAATTTTTTCAATATAAAGAACCCAAACATAACCGATTTGTTCGATTTCGATTCGGTTCTATAGTAAAAATACGGAATCAATGGTTTCATTCTAAGATTCTCATTGGTATTCGATTTGGTTTATTATTGATTTCTACGCTCTCTCTTTGTGGTTTGAGAATGGTCTTTTGTGAGCAACTCATCTTAGGTATTTAGTGGAGTTCAAGGTTTGAGCTTGTTGATTGGAGTAACCTTGTGGTGTAGGTTTAAAGTGAGGCCTAAATATGTGTGGTCACTAAAGGTGTCGTATTTTGCACATTGCAGAGCTCTTGGTGTTGTAAATTTCTCAACAGTTAACTTACAAATAAATTTGTTAATATATTTTTTATTGATCAAAGTTGGATATAAGTAATTTCACGGTAATGTAAGACTTGCTTTAAATATAACTAAGGGTCTGTTTGACTGCAATTGTGAAAAATGGGTGAAAAGAAAATGAATTGTCTAGAATTTGTTTTTTAGAGAATTGTTAATTAAGTGTGTTTGATTGATATAATTTTTCACCCTGAAAATTTTTAAATTTTTGATCTTTTTGTGTTCGTTTGGCTTTGTTTTATAAGAAAATTGTCCATTAAAGTGATAATTTGTTTCCACAATTGGTTATAAAATTTGTTTCCATTATCAAAAAGTAAAAAAAAAAAATGGAAATTTTTTTTCCTAAAAAATCATTTTTTAAATCAAAATTTAGTATTCGTTTGACTTTATTTTACATGAAAATTATCCATTAAAGTGAAAAAAATTTTACAATTGTTTATGAAATTTGTTTTCATTACAAAAAAAAACGTGGAATCAGATTTCCCATAAAAAAGGTGGGAAATCCAATTCCACAAAACTGGTGAAAACAGGTGCATGAGGTTGTCACTCGGAAAAATTTTGCCTACAAAAAAATGGCCATCAAACAAGCTAAATGGGTAGAAATGGAATTCATTTTCCATGAAAAATAATGTTTGTCAAACATGCCCTAATACTTTTTGTACTCAAACGAAACAAAAAAGTAACATATTCAAACATGTTAGAAAATAAAAATCTACTAAAAATAGTAACTTATTCCAATTCAATTCTAAAGGATCAATCTTGCTCATGACCATCACGAGTGGAAGAGCTAATGGCCGAGACAGCCCGTTAAGTGGGACGCAGGTCGTTACAAATGGTATCAGAGCCCGGCTGCCAGCCGAAAATCAGGACCTAAGTGCTATGCGGGACAAAGTGCTACGCCATAGGGCGGGAGCCACTTCTAGAATCCCAACGCCTGGCAACAAATCCTCAAATGGATCAAGCGCGACGAGGACGTCACGAGTCTAACGTGGGGTGATTGTAATACCCAGACCAGGAAAGTTTAAAAGATTTGATAGGTACTACTCATACCAACAAGGTGCACCTTCTTTTCCGGAAGTCCATCGTTAGAAACTCCACAGTTAAGCGTGCTTGACTTGGAGCAATTCTATGATAGGTGACATACTGAGAAGTTTTCTTGGGGAGCGTGCGAGTGAGGACAAAGCATGCTGAAAAAACTCATATTTGTACAGTGAGGACAGTAGTCGTCGATCTAACGGCCGAGACAGCTTGTTAAGTGGGACCCGAGTCGTTACACGTGTAGTGATCAACAATGGTGAGAAAGAACTTATGACCATCACGAGTGAAAGAGCTATATAGGCCCCATACATCACAATGGATGAGATCAAAGGGGTTTGAGCTTAAATGATTATTAGAAACAAAAGGTAAACGCCTTTGTTTGGCAAGGGGACAGATATAACAGGGAGCAGTGTCATTCTTCTCATTTTTGAGGTGCAATTGATCCTTTAAAATTTCAAGTCTTTTAAAAGACAAATGTCCCAACCTATGGTGCCAAACATGGGAGGTCACCTTATTGATTACAGAACAGACATGACTACTAACAGCTTTAAAGAAACTACAATTAGTCTTCATTACTTCAAATCTTGCCTTAATGATGTAAAGGCCTCCAATCACATTAGCCCTACCAATCATCCTCCAACTGCACTGATCCTGAATAGTACAGTAATCAATGAAAAATTTGACACTTACATCTGAATCCTTTGTTAAAGAACTAATGGATAACATATTAAACTTGAACTGAGACACAAATAACACATCTTGAAGAGTCAGTTCAGGTGTGAGCTCAACAATCCCATTAAAATGTACAGAAATCTTGACTTGGTTAGGCAATGTAAGATAGGCATTTTGTACTGCTCTTAATGTTTTGAAAGATGCACGGTTGAAACAAACGTGACTAGTTGCCCCAAAATCTATAACCCAATGATCAGCAGAATTCAACATCTTATTATTTGAAATAGACAAGCATATACCTGATACGTTGTCTGAATTCACACTCTTATCTCCTACATTTGCAACAGCAAGGTGTGTGGTTAGTATATTCATCAAATGCTTGTACTGATCAGGATTTAAAGTTTCCACAAAGTTCCCAACATTGCCAGCAGTTTGACCTGAAATTGAATCAGAAATTTGGTTAGTCACGGCATTTGACTTAAAACCAGATTGATTGCTAGAACCGGCCCTTTGTTTTGCCTTGTATCTAGGTGGATAACCATGGAGTTTGTAACACTTATCAACTCCATGACCTCCATAACCGCAGTATGTGTAAATAGGCCTATCTCTCCTTTGATTCCTGTTATAAGACTGTAGTGAATTTGGCTTCATATCATCAATTTTAGCATAAAAAGCCAAGGAATCAGAGGCTCCAGTATTCAAATTTACACCCCTTTGTTGTTTCTCCTGAGAGATGAGAGAGAGAACACTTTATTAATTGGGGGAATTGGGTCCATAAGCAATATCTGACCCCTTACTTGAGCGTAGGACTCATTCAACCCCATTAAGAAAGACATCACATATTCCATGTGATAGTGCTCCATCAATTTCTTGTTCCCTTCACAGATACATATTCCACAGGAACAAGAAGTTCTATAATTGCTAAGCTCTTCCCATATAGTCTTCAACTTAGTGAAGTAAAAATTGAATGACATTTGCCAATGCGTATGATTCATTAGATCACACCTTAGTTGAAAAATTCGATGACCATTCCTCTGTTGGAAACCCTCATTTAGGTCAGTCCAGATTTCATGTACCGATTCAGAGTATATTATCCTGGCTGAAATCTCCTTGGATACAGAATCAAAGTCCACTAAACAACCATATTGTTGTTGTAGATCTATGAGAAGATCATAATCATCATCAGGCAGAACGATAGATCCATCTATAAATCCTACCTTGTTCTTCACTGATAACGTTATAAACATAGCATGATTCCAGGATGTATAATTTTCGCCAGTTAATTGCTGTGAAACAAGTATAAGACCAGGATTATCTGAGTGATGAAGATAATATGGATTGGAGCCATCTTCGTTGGCGGAATGACTCATCGAAGAGGATGAAATTTGAATTGGATCATTTGCCATGATCAGTGAACATCAATCAGTAATGAAAATTAAATTGCGAAGCTGAGAAGATGTGTATCGCTCTGATACCATATTACAGAGAAGAATGAATTTGAGAAAAATCTTAATCAACTCAATTGAAAAATACAAGAGTTCCCACTCAATAAATACAAGCTGAAAAATGAAAAAAAGTGGGAAACATAAAAGGCGGGAAAATTAGTTACAGCTAAAATATCTAACCAACTAAACTAACTAGACTCCAACTGATGCATTACATGTGATCTAGACAGCTAAGCTCAGTTAACCTCTAGCTGGATCCATTGGCTTCAAAACGTTAAAGATGAGTGAGTAAGTAGTAACAATTTTGAAGTTCAATGATGATTGATTAAATTTACTCCTGTGACCACTATCACAATGTGAGCATCCATCCCGAGTTTTCGAACATACCCATGAAGCAAAGGACCTAAAGTTCGAGCTTGTTGGAAGAAAATGGGCACAACCAGGAAAAAGAGTGACAAAAGTTATGTAATTGGGCTCGACGCTGCAGAGTCACATTCGGGTGAACCCTAAGGTTGCTTTTGATAAATGGCCGTTCTTGCAGTGGTGGGCTATTGATGTGGTCCAAGATGCTGTGGTGGGTTCAAGAGTAACGTTAATTTTATTGCTGTGGGTACTTTTCCAGCGATGGAAATATGGAGGACTCGTATATTGAGATGAAATGTTGCGGCTTGCGGCGGCGGCGATGGTGATGGAAGGAGTTGTTGAGTGGTTGTTGGGTTGATTGAGAAGGCGGGAAGGCTCATCGTTTTTCAAATTACTGTTGAAAGTTATTCAGATTAACGATTATTATTTGAATCCTAAGTATAAATCGAATATAAATCCTTAAAATATGCTATATTGAAGAGGACCACAACGAAGACGAGTTCGCATTGAAATTTGAAACATCATTGAACCTGTTTGGAAGTGTACATTGGCAATGACAATACTTATCTTTAATATCTTGAAAAATAAACGACTATCTATTAAAAATATGTAAATAATGAATGGTTAACGAATCGAACTAATTGTTAACGAAACCAAATAAATAAATTTTGGTCTTCAATTTTATGAAAACTTGAACTTGTAAAACTTGTAAAATCGTTAGGTTTGTTGACCTCAATTTTTGCGTCAACGGAATCTTGACCAGCTTTCCTCTACGTATGCATTCTTGTACACTGTAATACACCATTAGGAGGCAAAGACCGTTGGTCAAGAAAAATATCCAACGATCGTTTGTACTCGACGATCAAGTCAATTGTCGAACAAAATATAATAAGAGTGCAAGAGAGGAAGAGGAGATTTGACTATAATTAGAATTACATTACCTTAATTGTGAATGCACTCACCTATATATCAAGAAATAGAAATTAGCCAAGTGGATTAATGGACCAAGCCCAAGACGAATTTGCTTGATTTAATAGGTCCAATATAATTAGCGGCCCGGCCCGGCCCGACCTGTATACGCACGAGCTTGCACGAGCTCTCGTTTGTAATGAGTCGAGCTTCTACTCGGCTCGTTACTCGTGGGTCAAACTCGGGGTTTTTAATATTTTTTTTTTATAACTATACCTGTTATAAACCTTTAAAAAAAAAATAAAAAAAACCCACGAGCGCTTGTTAAAAAACGAGCCGAGCAGGCTCGGCTTGGACTCGAACTCGTCAAATGACGAGCCCGAGCGGCTCGTGGCTCGTTTTTTGACTAGCCGAGCGGCTTGATTGCCACCTCTAAATATAATCGAATAATGAATGTTGAGTCGTCCATGTGGGATTCCCTCCGTCACGTGTATGTCACATAATTTGTAGATGTAATAAGGTTAATTGGCAGATTTTTTGGTTTTTTACTATCTTTAAATATATGACAAAACATATTGTTTGCTCAACTCGATTTCTTCGGTTGGTTGATTCGATCCAATTCCTACAATATTCCTTTATCATATGGTCCTTTACTTCACTAGATATTGTTGTTGATAAAAGGAAGAAAGATAACACAAAATTCACGATTATTCTCTGCATCCTCGAGCACCACATACGACTTCCCTAACTTAAAATGAAAAATATACACACTTTTAAATAGATGTAAAATCGCCTACCAACATCAAAGAACAATATGGTTCAAGCCTTAGATGCAAGCGAAAATATAGTGACATACAATTAGGATGTGTTCGATGGATATTATTGAGAAAATAATGTATTTGAATAGTGATATGATAGGAAATATGTGGTTAAAATGTAAAGAAAAATTATTGATGTGATTGAAAATATTATTTTATTAAAAAATATGTGGTTGAAAATAAGTTTTGAAAAAATGTGTGTCAAATAGAGGCCAGATAGCTAAAAGAATCTGCCAACACTCTCTGGCAGCAAGGCTACAGTCAGTTATAGAGCGCTGGTCTCAGTCACAAGTGGACACGGGAGGAAGGCTGGGCCCCTCGACTTAAAATCCACTGGGCTGCTGACGTCTTGCGACCCAGGTGGTTAAAAAATGGTCCAGTAAATATTTTGGCATGACTCGCTTGACATAGAAGCTTGTCTTGGTCATAAGTAGACCTGGAAGGCAGGTCGAGCCAACGTTTGCAGGGCGAGCAAACACTGGCCCGCATGCCTAAATGTGTTGGCACGACTCACTTGACATGTCTAGTTTTTCCGAGACATGAAAGCTACCAAGTGCTTAAACATGATATCGCGCATTTTCATTCCATTAGCTTTAACATTACAATAATCAAAATCACATTGTAATTTCATATTTTCATTGCTCAGTGTAGCGCTCAGTATTATATAAACAAGATTCTAGCTTCTTCTTTTTTCCCCCTCCAATCTCTCTACCAAACATGTCAAAAGTGTTCAAGAAGACATTTATTACGAGAAGACAACAAACATTTCAGCAAAATGCTACTTTAAACTCAACGAGCATCAGCCGAAGTGAACGAATCTGCAAATCCCGATGGCTTAGCCGGGATACTCCCTTTGCTGTCTTGACTAGCACCATACAGATCTTGTGAAACTCCTTCTTGCCAACCCTTCAACATTTGAGGAAGAGGCAGCGTGATATCAATTCCCGAACACTTATCTGCTTCTTCGACTGGTTTCCATTTCTCGACCAGTTGGGCGAGAATGTTCACAGCATGTCCCATATCAGGGCGATGATTTTGCTCTCGTGCGGTGCAATGTCCAGCCAGTTCAGCAATAATGTAAATGCTTTCATATATATCTTCTTTTGCATCAAGTGCAGGATCGATAGAAGAAATAAGTCTCTTTGTCAGATTTTATCTGCCAAAACCACTCGGCCAAGTATCTCTGTTCTTCGGGGCGTTGTTCATCAAGTGCCACCAATCCTGTCAAGATCTCCATCAATACTACTCCAAAGCTGAATACATCAACCTTTGTAGTAATTTTCCCAGTCACTGGAAAGAAAATGAGAACATGTGTCAATGGAGAAGCTATAATTAATATAAGATCAGTTTCAAGAATTGCTTGAAGAATAGTCTTACCAGCATATTCAGGTGCAAGATATCCAAAAGTTCCAGCCAACCTGGTTGCAACAGACCTCTCTCGGTCGGGAGCCAATTTCACCAATCCAAAGTCTGCAACTTTTGCTCTATAATTGTCATCAAGAAGAATGTTAGATGATTTGAGATCTCGGTGTATAAAGCTCTGATGAGCCAAAGTGTGAAGATATTCCATTCCTCGAGCAACATCGAGGGCAATACAAAGCCTTCTCGTCCAAGATAAAGGTTCTAAATTCAATTTTTCCCAACGGAAAAGATGTCTACTTAGAGCCCCTTGAGTCACGTATTCATAAACCAAAAGCCTTTCATTTCCTTCAATAGAGTACCCCAAAAGGGATACAAGATGCCGGTGGCGGACTTTTGAAAGCACATCAATTTCTGCCTGGAACTCGTCCAGTGCTTTGTTACTAATGACCCCGGCTTCCATTCTTTTAACTGCTATTTTCGTTCCGGATTCAAATTCTCCCCTGTAAACTGTACCAAAACCTCCACGTCCAAGCTCGTTTTCTTGTGCAAAATTATTGGTCACCTTGCGAAGTGCCTGGACTGAAATGACCAGGTGTCCTGCCTCGATGAAACAAGCGTCTTTTTCCAACCAATCACTAGTTTTACTCTCAGTGCTGGTAGTATTTTTAGTCTCCAAGGCAGAATTATCTGCTACGGCAATCTCCACCATTTTTCTAGGATCAGATGAAACCTTATGATGGATAACACCACCACCAGGTGCCTTTTTTGTCTCTCTTCTTTTGCTAAGGCAGTAAATAGCCAAAAGAACTCCAAGAAAGATACCTGAAGCAGAACCCACAATAACCACTAGTTTGGGCTTTTTGGAGTTCTCGGGTTTTTCCAAAGTATAACCTCCAGAAGGTGAAGGCGGAGAATCCAATAAGGGTGGCTGATCACCATCAGATGATGGACAGATGTAAGGTGAATTCATACTTGGCGAAGGACTGTTAATTGGAGAAGGGGACAGTGCTCGGCCATCAGTTTGTGAAGGCGATCCCTTGGATCGATTAGCAACCATTTTTGGATTACCATCAGTGATTAGCCTCACACCATTATGAAATCTAGGCAATGGCGGATCAAAATTGTTTCCACTTAAATCCAACAATCTCAATGATCTCAACAGAGTCAAATTTGCAGGAACTGTTCCGTGTAGATTATTTCCTCCCATGCAGATTCTGAGTAATGAAGGTAAGTTCACGAGTGAAGGACTGAGTGTACCATTAAGCCCGAGCTTTGGCAAATTTATGACTGAAACTTGGTGCTTTAGATTACAAGTGATCCCCCACCAAGGTCCTTGACACGGATCATTACCGACCCATTCAGAAGCAAGTTTTTGGGGAAAACTCAAATCATGAAGAAACTCTAAAAGTGCATTGACTTCAGGAGCACATCGTTCTCCGGGATCAGATTGACAGAATGAATTGGAAGCATAACTAACACTTACTGCTTTAAACTTTGGTATTGGACCCATGAACATGTTATTGTTCAAATCCAAGGCTTGAAGATTCATATTGGCCAGGCTCGGGGGAATTAGCCCAACGAACTGATTTCCCTTGAGATTGAGATCTCTTAAGGAAGTTAAGTCCCCAATATCATCCGGAATTGATCCTGTGAATTGATTTCCATGTAACCATGCTTGAGTCAGCCAAACCATAGTTCCAATTACATCAATGGAACCGGTCATCCCTCCTCCATTTTGATCATTCAACCACAAAACCAGCAACATTGAGTCATGAAAAGTCGAGGGTATATCACCAGTCAACCCATTATACGCCAATTTCAATGAAGTAAGAGATGGCAACTTTCCAAAAAAATCAGGTAGTGGTCCAACTAAATTGCATTTCGAGCAAGAAAAATTCACCAACTGTGAAGACTCTGCTAGCTCACCAGGTATAGGCCATCCAGTACTCTCGTTAAAGGGGTTACTATCCAAAGCCAAAACGCGAACACTACTAAGTCCATCAAAAAAATCGGCAGGAATCATATCAAAATCATTATTATCCAAGTAAGCAAATTGCAAATTCGACAATCCACTAAAACTTGGTAATTTTCCATTGAAATGGTTGTTTTGAAGCCCAAGATTCTGTAGTTCATCCAACTGATTCAAATTCTGTGGCAAAGGTCCCTCTAACTCGAGGCCCTGAACCTGAATCTGCGTGACTCTGTCATTCGAACAAAACACGTGAGGCCATGCAGGAGGGCCACAGGGGTCATTCCCCTTGGCAGGCCATTTCAAGAGCTCTGGATTTTCCAATCCATTTCTAAAATCATTCAAAATATTTAAGTCATTTTGGTTTGTGACACCACTGACAGATCCCAAAAACCCACAAATTACCACCCCCACAACAACAACGCAAAGTAATTTTCTTTGATCAGAATTCATTTTCTTTGCATTATTACATAAAAAAATTTCCAAACAAGCCCAAAATTTAAATTTTCTGGGAAGCAGAGAAAACGTGCTTAAAGATCAAGAAAATTGGACAAACCTTCATTCCTTCAATGCTGCATGCAAATTCAAGAACTGCTGGAATTGTGTAATTTTTCTAAGCAAGAAGAAGGAAGAGAGATGAGGGAAGGATTTAGTTTAACTACTCTTCAGGGTTTCAATCCTTTAACATTTGGATCAAACCCTAAAGAACAAGTACAATTTCTGTGATGACCACCTCTCTCTCCTTCTATTGGTTTTTTCTTTGTGAAAATTACCTAATTCCCTATTCAAATTCCAAAATCAGATTTTAAGGTTTAATTTTCAAAAATCAGATATTTTGTATATAGATATAGGTTTTTTATATTTAATTAATGTTAATAATAATATTATAAAAATTAATTTATAAAATAACTAAATATTTATAAAACCAAAACCTAATTAAAATCACTCTCCTCCCTATCTCTTCATGCGATCTCGCCGGCACTCTCCTCTCTCTCTTCATCCATTTTCGCCGGCACTCTCCTCTCTCTCGCCGTCGCCGCCCATCTTCGCCCGCCATCTTCGCCTATGGCCGCACCCTCCCCTCCCCTCCTCTCCCTAGGCTGCGTGAAATCGCCCAAGGCCGATTTCGTTGCTGAGCAACGAAATCGGCGGCGATTTCGTCTTGGGACCCCCCCTCCCTTCCCCCCCCCCTCCCCTCCCCTAGCTGCTGGCGTGAAAATCGTCGCTGAAAGGCCGATTTCGCTGGAGAAGCCAAATCGTCGCACAGCAGCTTCGCTTTCATTCTTTGGGAAACCATCCCGGCGACGATTTCTTGCTTTTCCGTGACGATTTCGCTGCTCCAGGCAGCGATTTCAATTTTATTTTTGTGGAAGAATGGGTTCCTGATTTGTGCTATGCGGTGGTGGTTTTTTGGTTTTTGATTTGTATTGTGCGGTGGCGGTGGTAGTCGTGGTAGTGGGTGATGGTGAAATGGGGTGGTGGTGGTGATGGGTTTTTCAATTTGTATGTTTGTGGTTGCTACTAGTTCCCTTTTTTAAGTTTTCAAGTTTGTTTTATCTGATGGTTGTGGTGGAGTTGCTGGTGGTGGCATTGGCGGTGAGGGTTGGTGATGATAGTGGTGGTCATGGCGGTGGTGCGTTGGTTGTAAGTGGGATGCGCATGGGATGGGGGTTGTGACCGTTTGTGGTCGATTGTGACTTGTGACCTGGACTGTGACCTGGACTGTGACTTGTGACCTGGACTGTGACCGTACAAAAAATTCATGTCATCGGAATAGTCGTCGGAATCGGAGCAGTCGCCGGAATAGTCACCGGAATCGGAGTGATCGCCGGAGAAGTCGTCGGAATCGGAGACGTCGCCGGAGTGGTCGCCGGAGCAGTCGCCGGCGTGGTGGGGTGGTGGTGGTGGGGGTGGGTTAATTTTATATATATATTATATATTTATTTATTTATTTATATCTTTTTATATATTTAAATAAATAAATAAATATTTATAAATGTGTGTATATATAGGTCAAAAAATCTGATTTTTGAAATGTAAAAGTTGTTTTGTTATTTTTGAAATAGGGTAAAGATAAAGTAGGGAAAGTGAATTTTTCCCTTTTTCTTTTTTTCGCCTTTTCCCCTTTGTTTTCATTTGGAATACTGTGTTTACCCCTACATACACACACTGTTTGCAAGGTTTAATGTATAATTTATGATAATAAAAAATCTGCCTAGAATTTACTCGAAAAAGGTAAAGAAATGGTAAAAAAAAGGTAATTAATTAATATTTTTTCTTCTTTTTATAAAAATAAATAAATAAAACCACTTTCAGTTTTAAGGATTTTGCATATTTGAACATGTAGTCAGTTCAAAATAGGGAAGTTAAAGATTATTAAACATTGATTTTACAGATTTATATTCACCTAAATATTAATTTTAAGCACATATTTACTAGCAACCACTTATTATCCATACATTTTTGTAAATTCATTAATCATCCTCACAATAGTGACTTTATCCACACATTTTTGTTAATTCATTACTCATCCTCGCAATTAAATGAGTCATGCTTGGTGTACAGGGAAAAATCGCCCGCTCTTTAAAGGGCGGAATGTGGCATATACTCATTGGTACTCGACAAAAAAAAAAGGAAAAATGTAGCCACACAGGTGCTTGCAGCAACACTTGTAAGGCTTCTGGATAGTTTTCCCCTGTACGTAGGGAAAAACTGGACAATAATAGATTTTCCCAAACAAGCATAATAATTATTTGGCATCGTAATTATATATTACACCATAATTTTTATTAACTACACTATATTAAACCATAATTTTTTTCTCAAACAAGCATAATTTTTATTGCACCATATTTTAATTGCAATTAAAGTTTTTGATTCTTGCACTTGTTTATTCAACTGTTTTCTTCTCATTCTTATCTTAACTTTCGATTAATTTATCGTATCTTTTCTCCAATGACAATTTCTATCTAAATATTTTAACGGAATATATGCTAATTAACGGAATTTTGATAACAAAAATGCAATCGACCAGTTGGAACTATTGAGAGTAAAATGAGTCAGTGTTGAAAACGTTCATTAGAGTTAAAATGTGGTATAATTATCAAGAAAGTATAAATTACCTTTTAAAATTGGCCCAAAGATATAGATAATAGATACAATGTATTTGATTTGAATTATATAAAAGAGAGGGTGAGAGATACGGAGACTAGTCAATAAATAATAATAAATGCCCGTTTTCTTTATTTATCGAGCTTGTTTGAGCCTCATTTTTTCAACAAAATGTATTTCTAAACAGTGATATGACCTCATTTCAACTACACATTATTCAATAAAATAATATTATACGTAAATTCAAAACTTTTTCTTATTTTTTAATCACGCATTCTCCATCAAAACACTATTTTAAAATGCATTTTTTGAAAAAAAAAAAAAAAAATGGGGGTCAAACAACCCCTAAATTTAGGGTGTGTTTGAATCTAATTTTGAGGAGAATAGAAATTTTAGAATAGTGATTGATGTGAGAATGTGTGGTGAAAAAGTAATGAAAAGTTTTTGATTTGTGTGTAATAGTATTTTATTTGGAGAATGTGTAGTTGAAATAAAGAATGAGAATGAGAATGGGAATGAGAATGAGAAATTAATGGGTGCCAAACGGGGGCTTAGATATGAGTAAAAGTTATTTTTGAATTATTTTTTGGTTTTAATGTGTGTGAACATTTTATTTCTTTTACTTTTGATAATATATTTACTTTATTTTAAGCCATTGTATGATCGCCATTATTTTCAATCCTTATTTTTCACTTTTATTTTCAACTACACATTCTTCAATAAAATAATATCAAACGCAAATTCAAAAATTTTCCTTATTTTATAACCACACATTTTTCATCAAAATATTACTCCAAAAAAAAAAAAAAAAAGGGAACTCAAAAAGGCTCTAAAAGTGATTCTTTATCGTCTAAATATGTAACTTATTTTCAATTCTAATTAATATGAAGTCGTTGGATGATATTCTATTTCCATGAACTTTTCCCAATAGAAAATTATTTGTTTTAGGCCTTAGAACTTTTTTGAGTGGGGAAAATATGTTCCGAAATAGTATTTTTTTTTTAATAATACGTGGTTTAAAAAAAAAAGTATATTTGTAAAATTATTTAATGGAAATATTTATAGTTGAAAATGAGTTTTGTAAAAAATAAGTTTGGCAAAAAATAGAGCTTAGGCTTATTTGCTTATAATTAAACTTACTTGCAAGTAATTAAGTTTTCTTTCTTTGGTAAAAAAAAAAAAGTTTCATTTTTGTTTTCTTACTTTCGTTTTTCCTTCTTGGAGTTGGGTATTGAAATTATGTTTGGTATAAAAGAAGTTCGAAGTAATTTTTTTTTTAAAAGTATAGTCCAATTTGCTCTGCGACTGTCAATTAAACGATATTATTTTGTCACTTCAAAAAATATTTATGAAATTTTTTCTTCTGATGATGATTAATATAATTTACACGTGGGGTTGAGTAAAACATGTATTTTATTTGTTTGAAGTGTGTATGTAGTTTATTTTCAAATAGCATAATTTGTATAATGCCAAGAATAGAGTAAATTTTTCAAGATTCAAAGAATAATGGACCTCTACCAACTAGTACTAGCAATAACTCACTCCACAAAATCTTCTATATATTAAAAGTGGTTATGTAACGAAATTTCTTGTTTTAACGGAAAAACTAACAGAATTTATTGTTTTAACGGATTATGTAACGAAATTTCATGTTTTAAACAGGCAGCTGCACCTTCCTTCATTGTTTTTATCATAACTTTGTATTCCGATATCCGATTGAGGCAATTCAAAATGCGTTGGATAGCTAACTCATCTGGCTAAAACTTTGATTCAGACATCATTCTCCAATTCGATCACTTTCTATGCCAAAAATAGGTCTCAATATGAGACTAAAACACCAGAGCATAACTTTTCGGTTGGAAATTGATTTGTGATCATCTTTTGACTAAATTTGATCATCTTGACGTCTTCCTTTATCCAATTGACTCCGATCACTCTCAAATCTTCATCATGAGATTCGACACAGCTTTTAAGTATTTATATTTTAGTCCCCGAACTTTGGATCCCTTACAATTTAGTCATTTCTCCAAATTTGTCAACTTTTACTTATTTTCTTCAATCTCACCGACTTACATCACAACATCAAAATCACACATCTAATTATTTATCAATTACATAAACATTATATCATTAATTATTTAAATGGTGTCTGTTTCTGCTTTTCAGCAGAAATCAAGCCGTTGGCAGCACAATTCATGTTGTTGGGAGCCGCAATTTTGGACAAATTCTCTCACTGTAGGGCTGTAGGTTTGAAAAAAAATGGTAACATAATCAATTTTCCTTTCTCCTTACAGCGCGCCCAGACACGCCCTTAATTAACCAAAAAAATTACATTTTTATTGATAACAAATTAATTCTTAAACAAAATTATTAAATATAAACTAAGCAAACGTGCATTACACGTTGCTTGCACCTAGTATTAATTATAAGCTCAAATTGGGAATTAATTGTTATACAAAGATAATAAGTAAAAATAGTTCTTCACATTGACATTCTCAAAATGACCTCAATGAATTTTCAATTCAATGTGTGAAAATATGGATAAGACTACAGACACAGAGCAAACAATGCACATATCTAATAGAAAGAGAAAAATAAATAAATGATGATTGAAAAAAGAAAAAAAAAATGTTTAGAAATTTTAAAGAAACTTTTATTAAAATAATCACCATATTTGATTCTTGTTTAAAAATTATGTTTTTCTGATTAATTAACTTGAAAAAATAAGTCAATCTATATATTATTATTGTTTTTTTAAATGATTAGTTGCAGTAAATTGAGTTTTGTTTACCCTTTCAATATTACTAAGAGCAAATTTTGTTTTTGTAATTTTATATTATTTTAATTCTTATTTAATTATATAATTTCCTAAAGCTAATATTCTATTTTTTTAAATCTTTTTAAATTTATTTAGATCGAATCGATAAACAATCTATTATACCAATGTTTGTGCAATTAACTTCTGACTGATTATGCATAAACATTTAAATCAATTTTCTATACATTTTTACACCAATATGGTATTCTCAACTCTCAACATTGATAATCATAAGCCTCGTGTAGAAGATCAATTAAGAATCAAACGAGGGCATAATGTATGTCAAATAGGGGCTAAATATATAAAGTTAAATATATAAATGCAATAATAATAAAAATCAGAAGTAGGGGTTTCCTTTTTTAATTTTTTACACAATTCATCTGAATAATTAATTTAATTTGTCAAGTTCACCTTAAATAGCTTAATTATTTAGCCTCCATTTCATAAAATTTATCAATAATAAAATGTATTTCATCAACTATTTATAAATTCTTTTCAAATGAATGCTTAGGGTTTGTACTTGATTACCAACTAACATGGGACATGGGTAGCTAAATGAACTCATGAGCCTTGCTCTACAAAGAGACATGCATGGCATGAGTTTGGTTTAGTACTAAACTTTGATTAACAACAAGGCACGATGCATTGAATTTAAATTGGTCAACGTGTAAAAACATTAAAACATATATCTATATATATTATATTTAAATTGTTCAGCGAATAAACACGTGAGCACATTCTCTACGTGTTGAATTACTTTGATCAAATCTAGTCAAGATTTATATTGAATAGATATAATTTCAGAAAAGCCTCTTCAAGTTCAAGATCAAGTCATTGCAACTATATCAAGTTAAAATTGAATCCACTGGCCCCCAAAGCATATCTTCCAATGGCAAAGGGGAGGGCGGTTAGGGCTCAGCGAGGTAGTGTGCAAAGTTCGATTTCCCTCAAGGTGGAATTGACTTTGTTGCAAGCGGGAGTTACCATAGGGTTAAAAGCCCAAGACCTATCTATAAGCTCTCCACCCTGGCTCCTGGGAGGCACATCCTGCGATTTACCTCCTCTACAATGGCCCAGGGCATGGTCGGTGGGGGGCTCTCAAGGTTGGGTTCAACCTTTTTTTTAAAATTGAATCCATTGAACTCGACCCAACAAATAGAAAAAAGTACACGTCCTTCTTGTAAGTACCATTTTTATGGAAACTTTTGTAACACTTCAATTGTATCTTCAACTATAGCTAGGGAAAATTGTACTATTAGTCTCCAATCTATTGCTTTATTTAGTAAATTAGTAACCAACATTTGAAAATAAACAAATAACACACCAACCTTTCATCATATAGTTGTACAATTAGTCCATATTGCCATCAACAATTCGAATCTCAATTAAGTCGTTTGGTGACCTTCATATGTCCAACTTTAGGAATACGTGTTTCCATGAGAGTTGCATGATTACTTAATGAAGATATAGATTGTTTCCGTTGTTGGAACTGAATGTATAACTACAATGAAAAGTCGATGACCAACTTACTACTCGAAAGTAAAATAGAGAACAACGATGCAATTTTCCCATTATGGCCCACCTAAATGTAAAATGTGTAATTTCTCATAGTATGATATAAATATATAGATTTCAAATTGCACCGTATTTTATGGTAATGATTCTACAATATATATCATCTCATTTTTTTTTAATTGAAAAATTAAATTTACAATCACCAATATTCGTGCTTTAACGACACTATTTGATTAAAAAGTTGCACAACCCCGCGCCCGAGCCATTGGTAAGCCTCCATGCAAGTACACAAGCTCCAAACATCAAATAAAATTCCACTTTCATTGCATAAAAAGCCTTGAGATTGCTTTGGACCAGCATCATCAGTACAAGGAAAGCAACAGTATTTTGTTAATATAAAGCAATCACCTTACATACGACATAAAGAAGAGAGAGAGCATAATTAGGTCAACTTCTTTCGACCATACAAATGAAGACGATCGAGAGAGTATTCCCCTATTCCCATGTAAAGATTAATAAAATAAACAGGGACGTTATGATAATAGATACATATCCGCTTGCCTGGCCATACTCATGCGGGACCCGCAACTGTGAAATCCCTCTTTGTTCTGGTCTACATTAAGCAACATTGAACCCCAAATTTCAACTGCCACGCACTTCATGCCTAGTTGCCCTATATCTCTATTAGATCTAGCAATAAACCAAGCATAATGACCAAGACTGAGTGATATAGCATATCCTAGACTAATGGAAATAAGGCTTCGTTTGTCGTCGTTTCTCAACAGGATATATACACGGTAAATACTTGATCAAGAAATCAACTTTCGTATCGCAAATTATAACTCATCTACAAGAAGCTAGAATCACACCTGATCCCCAGTCAATCATACATGCTTTTTATTATTCTCCTTGTGCACATAAAGGAGGAGTAGTATGAAATGAAAATCTCACGTACGGTTCTAGAACAGAGATTCTTTTACTTGAATTACGACCCCCAATCTGATATTATGGTGCCGACATAGATTGAAATTCCATTATGGTCCAATTCTGATCGGTAATAAATACAGGGGCTTTGCAATATTTGATTCTATATATTCCATTTACTATACGAAAGGGTGGATTTAGCATATTTAAGTAGTTGTTCTGTAACACTTTGGATACAATGAACAAATAAAAGAAAGATCCAAAACACCACATTTTTACATGCATTGGAAGTAACAAAGAATAATTTTACAACACAAGGACACAACTACCTGGTTAATAACCTTAACAAAACATATAGTTGAGTGAATCAATGTCTGCAGCTTATTCAACAAATGTATTTGTGCTCTATGTCCAAAATGCAAGATAAATACAACAGATCATCTCAGTATGATCCATTACTTTTCTCTTTTTAGTGTCAAATAGTGTTGAGTAAGATCTTTCTAGGTTGCATTTGACTCCTTAAAAGTAAAAAGACAAGAAGTTCTTTTTCCAAGCCTCAGAGAAATGCTAGTCGGACTGAAAGGGAAATGGTGTGGAATGGAATCTTTCTAGGATGCATTGACTCCTTAAAAGGCAACAGATAACAAGTGAAGTTCTTTACCCAAACCTTGAAGAAATGCTAGTTGGTCTGCAAAGAAAATGTTGTTGAGTAGCATCTTTCTAGGCTGCGTTTGACTCCTTAGAAGTCAAAAGAAAGCTGGTCTAGTTCTTTTCCCAAGTCTTGAAGAAATGCCAGTCACACTGAAAGGCAAATGGTGTCAATTGAGTAGCATCTTTCTAGGCTGCGCTTGACTCCTTAGAATGCAAAAGACAACTGGTAAATTTTATTTTTCAAGCCTCAGAGAAATGCTACTCGGACAGATAGGCAAATGGTGTTGAGTAGTGTCTTTCTAGGCTGTGTTATACTACTTGAAAGGCAAAAGATAACTATCGAGGTTCTTTCCCCAAGCCTCAAAGAACTACTGCTTGTCCGTCTGAATTGCATCCCGCCTAACTGATTTTTATCTCTTAAATGAATAAAACTGCCAACATTTGTCAAGCCTAATGAATTAAAAGTGAAAGAAGGTTGGCCAACAATTCCAAGTTATATTATATAATATCGAAAAGCACTATAGGCTATATATAATCTATATGAACACATTGTATTACAGCTGCAATCTCAAGATAGCAACAACTAAGCATACTGTCTTAAACTATTTTAAGAAGGGCACCTTATCCATTTGATATCGCTTCATGGATTCGACAACTTCAGTCGTGAAGGCCTCATCTTCCGGGTAATAGGCAATAGGATCAGATATTAATGGATATGGAATATTGAGCACACCCTCAAGAGTTGCATGCAAACAATAAGCCGAATATGTAACATGATATCCACCTTCTTGGACGATCAAGATACGTCCATCGCAATACTTGTCAGCCATTTTGCGAACTTTATGTCCAATCTCCCTATATCCTTCCATTGTCAGGCATTGCCTTCCGTTTGGATCAAACTGAAACATGGAATTAAGCTACATTGAGATGCTACAAAATAGAGAAATGATGTGGAATTTCTTTCTTATAAAGTGCCTGAAATAAATAAACCATTTCTCCCTTGCATATTGAGCTGTTTTTTTCGAATTTTTGAACAATGCCACCTAACAACTAACGGTTTAAGTTGTGAGAGCGAGAACACTTGATATAAGATCAGACACGTACAAATTTTACAAATGGCTAATAACGAGATTTGAAAACCAGACTTTTTTCTGCTCTAATACGACATGGTCTAAAAGCTTCAGTTATTAGAGAGGAGATATATTCAGTTGTTAGATGATGTGGTTTAATATGGTATATAAGCAAGCAAAAGACTCGAGTTCAACTCTCATTGCCACACATTTCTAAAACTTGTCCACTCATCAAGCCATCGATAAAAATGAATCAAAATATACATGAGGGGGCAGGTCGAAGACTAAATTCAAATAAATTAACATGATCTTTCTCTAATATAAGTAACATGTTAACAAATATAAAAATGTCGATGAGAGGTCATATAAGAATTTCAAATAAAATTAATACAGAAAGTGCTGCCTCACCACCACCCAAAAGCATCTCTTCAAGAACATCCAATACGTACTGTTGACCTCAAAAAATGTTGCCAACAGATGTCGGGCCCACTCGTGCACACGTAAGCTTGATCCAACACGTTAATGCCGATCAACGATCAAGATGACTCCAGAAACTGAACGTGGGAGTAGCTCAAAGACACGAGACGTCTCCGTTCGGGCTTTCGGCAAGATAAATGTAACACGATTGTATAAAAAACCAATCGGTAAAATCAAGATTTATAGTTGAAATTCGCTATTCTAATGAGAGAGGAGAATGATATTGCTTCAAGTATTTGGAATTTTTCATTACCCTTTTTTGTGTTACATGGTGGGGGTATTTATAGTGTTACAAATGAAATAATGACATTTGGATCAATTTACACGTGGCATCATCTCCTGGGCCAGGGCATCAAATCCTAGCAATTAAGTTGACTTTCCTAGCCTTACAAAACATCAAATACTCTTACGTTGACAAGACAGGGGGCCTTCACTCTTACGTTCAACCCCTGGAAAGCCTCTTCACACTCCTCATTCCATTGAATTTCTTGGCCTCCCTTCAACATCTTGAAGAATGGGAGGCACTTGTCTGTGGCCTTCAAAATGAAGCAACTTAGAGCGGCCACCCGACCAGTCAAACTTTGCACTTCCTTTGGTTTCTGGGGAGACTTCATTTCAATCAACGCTTGGATCTTTTCAGGGTTCGCCTTAATACCTCGTTGATTGACCATGTACCCTAAGAACTTGTCTGACGCTACCCCAAATGCGCACTTGAGGGGATTCAACTTCATGCAGTATTTTCGTAGGATTTCAAAGGCTCCGTTGAGGTGGGTTGTGTGATCACTCACCCTCAAGCTTTTGACAAGCATGTCATCCACATAGACCTCCATGGTATTACCAAGCAAGTCAGCAAACATCTTATTCACCAGCCTCTGATAAGTTGCTCCGGCGTTCTTGAGTCCAAAGGGCATCATTTTGTAGCAATAGAGGTCTCGGTCCGTAATAAAGGAGGTGTGTTCCTCATCGCCTAGGTACATGAGAATTTGGTTGTAGCCAGAATAAACATCCATAAAGTTTAGCGACTCATGTCCCGCGGTGGAATCCACCAATTGATCAATTTTAGGGAGTGGAAAACTGTCTTTTGGGCACACCTTGTTGAGGTCGAAAAAGTCGATGCACACCTTCCACTTCCCTTTATGTTTCTTCACCAGGACCGGATTGGAGATTCACTTCGAATAAAGGGCCTCCCTGATGAAGTCATTGTTGATTAATTTCTGTACCCCTTCCTTCAAGGCCTCATACCTTTCTGGGTTGAGAGCTCGCCTCTTCTGTCTATGCGGGGCAGCTTTAGGATCAATTTTCAAATGGTAGCAACTGACCCCTGGGTCAATGCCCACCATATAAAATTCATTGTTGATAGGGGAGGTTCTCCCATTTCCACAGCGAGGGTGATCTTTCCCCTCGGAATGATGCTATCCTCGGTGAAACCGTACAAAGGTGTGTTGGTGAAGGTTAACTCATGGTCTAAGATCATTTTATCAAAAGCGGACCCGAATAATATGTTCACCGAACTGCCATTGTCGACCCGCATTCGTTTCAGTCCATTTCTAGCTATCACAGCCCTTACCACCAGAGCGTCACAATGGGGGTAGTGAACACCTTCAGAATCTTCATGAGTAAACACGATAGGAGGTGATTGGTTCCTTCGAGAGCTGTTGCCCACAATGTAGCTAGTTAATGGAGGACCCCTCGCTTCTCGAACATAATTTCTTTGTGAGTTTCTGGTTTCTCCACCAACATAGGGGCCTCCGAAAATTGTATCAATCTCATGAACTGGGGCATCCTCCGGTCTATTTCGATGGCTTCTTCGTTGATGCTCATCTGAGTTCTTATGCCTTTCATGTTTTCCCCTGCGAGGAGATACCTCCCTATGACGGGAAGGGGCCTCGTCTCGCCTAGGCTGCTGCTCTCGCCTCGGCAGGGCCCTACTCCTTGGTCTAGAAGTATCCTGGTTGTTACTTCTGGAATTTGAACTTCTAGGATGTTGGGCTATATCCCTACAGTCCGCTGTGTCATGGCTATAAGAATGATGATAAGTGCAGTACCCTTGGGAATTAGTTCTGCCTTAGCTTGAACCTCTTCCCCGGCCTCGTCCTCTACGGGGGGCCTGATGCATTGACTGATTTGGTTGAGTGTTGGTGGCTGGTATATTCTCATAAGCCAGCGTTGGTACGACGTTCAATGTGGCTGCGGCAAGTGCTTGGCCTGAGCTTTGGCCAATTTCAGCATTAGGCTGGTTCCATTGCTGGTCCATCGGGGGGAGGTTGGACCTTTACCACGTTGTCTTTGCTAGGGCTGAAGGCCTCTGTTTGCCCTATTCCTGTGGTCTATCAGCTCTTCATTGATGATTTCCCATCGCATCATCTCTAATAGTGCATCATAAATAGTTGGATCCTGGTTTTGTACATCTCTCCAAAATAATGTGTTCATGTTCAAGCCTCCTCTCAAAGCAGATAGGGCTTCACGATCCGTAACTTGAACACAACATGTCATTTCGTCTGTGTAGCGGGATAAGAAACTCTTCAGGGTCTCATCAGGTTGTTGCCTCATATCCTGGAGACGCTGAATAGGGGCTTCTCCCTTTTTGCTTACAGCAAATATCTTCAAAAATGTGGTTTTGAACTCTGGCCAGCTACGAATACTCCCAGGCGGTAGCCTGCTATACCATATTTCAGCTGTTCCACTAAGTGTTAAATGAAATGCCCTGCACTTTACAGTTGGGGTGGCGCCTCTCAAACTCATATGTGTTTTGTAATTGTTCAAATACTTCACTGAGTCGCCTCTCCCATCATATTTTGGTATCTTGGGCATTATATAATGGTTTGGAACCTGGACATTTCTTAGCTCTCGTGAAAACGGCAGGTTGTCATCGTCGTCATCCAAGTCGCATGATCTCTGTGGACCATCTGAATCATAATTAGCTTCAGCCTCATACCTAGGTGGTCCTGCTTGGTTGCCGCCTCCTCCTCCCTCCTTTGGTGCTTGCGTCGAGGCGGTACAATTCGAGGGGACATGTCCTTGCCTTTCCTCCGATTGCCAATTTTCCAGAGGTGGGGGCTGTGGCGTGTTCCTAGGCGCTGAACTTAATCGGTCGAATACACTGACGGACCTCTGGGGCCTCGGTCCTGGCTCATACTCTGGAGGAAAATTGTCCTCCATGTTTAACGGGGCCTCGGTGGGTCGGCCAGAGGCATAGTTGGAGGAAATGTCAACTCTCGCTTCTCTTTCAATAGGACTTCCTCCCCTGTTATGCCTAGGAGGGTGAACTCTTTGACTTTGTACCTCTTCAGGTTGATACTGCTCCTTGGGCACATTAGGAGGAATTGGACGACCTCCCTGTTCTTGCATCTGCATCAGCAGTTCTTGCATTACCAAATTTTGGTTGGTGATGTTCGTCATATTGGCTGCCATAGTCGCCATTTCTCTGGTAAGCTGGGCCGCCAACCTCCTACCACCTCGTCTATGGTGGTAATGGGGTCGGCGACGGACTGCTGGGGCCTCATTATCAGTTTCCCTAGCTCGCCTGGGGGGAGCTTCCTCTTCTGAACTCATATCTTCCCAAGCTCAAAACCTTAAATATTTTTTTCGATTCTGGAGACTTCCTCTTGTTCTTTTCGCAAGAACAAATCCTTTTTCAAGGGGGATGCCCAAAATATTTTCTCAAACTAGCTTTTTCCACGGGGTTGCTCGTGGTTATAGTGTGGTTTCCCACAGACGGCGCCAATATGTTGACCCCAAAAAATGTTGCCAACAGATACTAGGTCCACTCGTGCACACGTAAACTTAATCCAACACGTTAATGTCGATCAATGGTCAAGATGACTCCAGAAACTGAACGTGGGAGTAGCTCAAAGACATGAGACGTCTCCGTTCGGGCTTCTGGCAAGATAAATGTAACACGATTGTATAAGAAACCAATCGATAAAAACAAGATTTATAGTTGAAATTCGCTGTTCTAATGAGAGAGGAGAATGATATTGCTTCAAGTATTTGGAATTTTTCATTACCCTTTTTGTGTTACATGGTGGGGGTATTTATAGTGTTACAAATGAAATAATGACTTTTGGATCAATTTACACGTGGCCTCATCTCCTCGGCCAGGGCATCAAATCCTAGCAATCAAGTTGACTTTCCTAACCTTACAAAACATTAAATACTCTTACGTTGACAAGACAAGACATAAAGTTGCTTTTCACAAAAGTCACATCAATCACTCACATGAAGATCTTCATCATTGCTATATCTTTTCCACGTGGGCCTTCATTGATAACATAGCCCCGTAATAAACGAAAGCCTCGGATCAGTTAAGGCCTTGGAATAAGCTGGGGCCTCGGTCTCCATGTCAAAGGCTAGGAAAATACACCCTAACTCAACTAAGCTGGTCCCAGCACTGCAATATGGTGCTACGTGTCGCTTCCCTTTACGAACCGTAACACGTACTATATCTATTTCTCTAGACAAGAAAATTTGAGGTGGCATAATGTACCAAAAACAAAAGACAAGTGAATCAAGATAAGTTATATTTTCAATTGCAAATAATGCATCATCTTGCATTCTTATTTTTACTTTGGGCTAAATGCACCAACTTACCTACCTGTGTATTATGAATTTGCCTCTTTAAGCCTAATATTCCTAATGCATAGTGAACAAGGCAATATATGGTTCAATTAGCTTCAGAAAGCATTCAACTTACTGCACTGGAGTCTTGACCAACGACCAAAACAATCATGTCAGGTTCGAATTTCTCTACGGATGGAACAACTAACTTGGCCATAGCATACGCATACCCTCTATCTCCAGTTCCATTTGGCAGAGGTATATTCAAATTATATCCAAAGCCATCCCCTTCACCAAGCTCATCCACACTTCCCGTCTGTGGATGAGAAGGACCCCACGAACCATGATTCATATGAAGGGAGATAGTAAGAACCCTATCAGAGCAATAGAAACCTTCCGCAGTTCCATTCCCGTAATGGACATCAATGTCAATAACTGCAACTTTTTTAAACCTAGAATCAAGCCCGAGCTGTACAGCAAGACCAGCATTATTGAGAAAGCAGTATCCGTCTGCTTGAGAAGGCTGAGAATGATGACCTGGCGGCCTAACCAATGCATAAGCAATTTTTCCGTGCCCATCAAGGATATATTGCATTGCTGATAACGTGGTACCAGCAGCAAGAAGTGCAGCATCCCATGATCCGGGATTTAAGAATGTTCCAGCACAAATAAGCTTTCCCCCATTTTTGTCAGCCTCAACCAGTTCGTTTATGTAATCTGACAAATTTGGAAATGCAAAAATTTTTCAGCCTCGGACTTGGTCTAACTTCAAATATTGTCAAGAATAATTGCGCACAACTAATTTACACCAGGGTCAGCACTTAATTTTCATAGTCAATTTTTTTGATTTTTTCATGTCTATATAAGTATGAATGTAAAGTGAACAGTGAAACGCTATGGAAGAAACCTTGCCTATATCTACATGAATCAGAAGATCAAAGCCAATTATTGAACATAATTGGAGTTGTTTCTTACTGTAATTTTCTGCTCTAAAGTTCGTAGAAGTTAAACACAGAGCTAATCCACATTATGTACTAACATTAATTACGACCCTCTGTAGAATAAAAAATTCTATTTTGCACATTTCTTCACTAAGACTTGGAAATATTTATACTTGTTGAAGGTTTAAATCAAAAAATACCTTCTTGGAACCTATAAATTCAAACGGTTAAAATGTATGTGACTTACTAAGCACAACTCACTATTCATAATTCAATTATAAATGTATTTCTTACTTCATACATTCACTACCCAGATCTGTCTTTAACTTGGCAACTCGGTGCAAGTTGTTCTTGATCACAAATTGTTCATGATCAGTTTAAGCAACAAGACAGAGGTCTTCCCGAACTCCCAACCTTAAGATCTCCTCATCTTAATCAAGCTTAAAGCTATCACATATCTTCTCTTCCAAATTGTACTTCTTCAACTAAAAGCTTAAGCTGTTACTTATTTAACTTCAATCCTTAACACATTGGTGCACAATTTTTATAACTCGCAAATAGTTGCTAAACATCAAAATGTCAATATCGATCTAGTACCTAAACTTTATAATGTCTACCCCATTAGTCTATTCGTCCAGTGAAACTAATGGCTATGCTGATTTGGCTAACGATACAAGTTCAAAGGAAAATGCCCAATAACAAAACATAAGAACAACCAAGTAAATGTAAAAATCAGGACAAAATTTTACCTTGAGTATGAAAATAAAGCAATTCAGAGATGAGGGCAGGCCTTCCTTGGTGCCAAGAAATGAAAGGTGCAATGGGTCCCTTTTTAAGAATGGACACCATATTTTTCACCCTGTCTGAATTCTCAGGGTGCTTGTCTAGGACATCAAGAAAACCAGGATCCATTCCTGTGTCGAAAACTCCTTTGCCCGTGTCGTGTTCCAGCATGCCCTCGTGCCAGAACACGTGGATTTGGTCGGATTTTGCTGGTAGTGATGAAGGGAGATTTGAGGGAGAAGAAACTGGCTCACCCGAGGAAGCCATGGTTGAATCGAAGATTCTCACTCCTACAAGAGTTCTTCAGTTGTTTGATTGGACTAAAACAGTAGTTTCTGGTTTTGAGTAGTGAAGCAAATGTGGAGGCACGATGATGGGGAAAATACGGAAATACAAGCATTTGACCCAAATTCAAAGCCAAAATTTCAAACTAACTCCAAACTAACCCATTTCACTATTCAAACATATAAACTACCTAAAATACTTTTAATATAAAAAGTTTCAAAATAAGTTATTTTAGTCCTTATAACTTTAATTCTAATTTTGGATTCGACAAAATTATTTGCCCCTTACAATAAAAATTAACTTTTTTTCACCATCAACTCTTTCCACCTATCTTGAGCCGAAAAATTTGATATTGATTAATAATTTTATTTTTGAATTTTTGCATTTTAGGTCACATAAAATTGGTATCAGAGCCCTATATCTTGAGGAATTAAAGACATTAGAGAATGGAAGATAATAACGAAATTTGCATAGGATGGTACGTTAACAATTCTACTGAATATTTAGATACTGATAGTTATATTCAACATCTTGTTAATAAATCAAGAAATTTGATTAATAAAATAAAAGACTCCGATAGTCTTAAAATAAAGAAAAAATTTGAAAAGAAAATTACTTTTCTTTTAATAGATTTTGATGAAGTTTTAGACGAAGACATAGGATATCTTGTTAAAATGCCTATTCTTATAGAAATGAAAACTTTAAAAAGAATACAAAGAGTTCTTAATAATGAAATTAGAAGAATTGAAGAATTAGATACCTAAAAATCATGGAAATTGAAAATTCGGAAAATTTAGAAACTGAAGTATACGAAGGAATAGAGGGATATGCTTTAAAAGGAAAATTTGATTGGGAAAAATTTAGAAAAATTAATAGAGCAGAATTAAGTCTAAAACCACCAGGAGAAAATAAATTATTTAATATTTTAGGATCAGCCTTCAGAAGAAAGAAGTTAGTCATTAACGAATATCATGAAATAGAAAAAGCCATAGATATTAAACATACACAAGGAAAAATAAAATTAAATCTTATAACAAAAATAAATATTAATGAATTCCTAGGAAAATTAAAACAAGAAAAACAAGATAAAATATCTTATGTTTACCTTGCAGGAATACAAATAATAATAAAATCATGTTTTAAAGAAGAAATTAATAGTCCTATAATACTTAATCTACAAGATGAAAGATGTATAACTGCAGAAAATGGAAATTTAGGAATAGTAAAAGGAAATTTAGCCTATAAAAAATTAAAATTTACTTGTTATCCAAGATATTGCGTACATATAAATGATAAAAATTTAGATGATTGTCTTAGTCTACATTTTAAGATGACTAATAAAATATTAAAAGATGATAATAAAGTTTTTACTATATTATATCAAGGATTATATTGTTATACAAATAGTAATTATGGAAATATATATAAAGAAAAACATTTTATAGAAATTGACGAAGAATTTAGAGATATAGGAAAAGCAATCTTACCTAGAGAACAAGACATAGAAGAAATGGAAAATTTTGAGATAGGACATGATGATGCTATAAGTATGGATCAACCTATAATACCAAAACAAATAACATATAAAGAAAATAAAATAATTATTGGAAATAATACAATAAGACATAGTATTTCAAAAATAATACAAAGTAAAAATAATAGTGTTTATGGAATCAAAGGAAAGTTTTTTAATGGAAATAAATGGATAAATGAAATTAAAATACTTATTGATACTGGAGCAAGTCAGAATCATATTTGCTCTCTTATTGATGAAGGAATTAAAAAGAAAAAAGTTGAACCTTATAGTTATAGAGATTTTGAAGGAAAGATAAACTCTTGTGATATCATAGGACAAGTTCAAATTAAATTAGGACATTTATTATTAAGCATAGAATGCTATATTGATAATAATATGAATTTTGATGAACATCCAATATTATTAGGAAATTCATTTTTAAATAGTCTTGATAATTATAAAATAGACAAAGAAGGAATTCTTATTACACATCAAGGAATAACTACATATTACCCTAAAGAAAAATGAGTAGAGAAATAAAATTCCCAATAAGTGTATATATACAAATAACTGTATTTGAATCAAAAATAACTACTTGTGCTCTAATTGATACAGGAGCTGAGATAACTGTCTTTAAAGAATTTTTATTACCAAAGTGGATAGAAAATAAACAACAATTAACTTTACAAAGAATAACTGGAGTAAGAGAATCTTTAAAATATAAAAATGAAAATATAGAAGTTATAATAGGATCTAAAATAGTAACCATAAGAAATGTTTACCAATATAATATTAATGATTGTGATATTATTCTTGGAAATGACTTTCTACAACAGTTTAGTCAATATAGTCAAAATATTTATACTATTCAATTAAAAACACCATGTGGACATTTACTAAAAATTGCTAGAGAATTTAAACGATTCGTAGTTCAACAAATTTTTCATGGTGAAAAAATAGAATTTATACCAAAATTACTCAATTATTCAATCAAAACAATTACTCTTGATCAAATAAAAGATCTTTTAGCTAAAAATTATAATGAAAACCCACTTGAAAAATGGGAAAAATCAAAAACAACAGCTAAAATAGAACTATTAGAACCAACAATCATTATTAGAGTCAAACCTATACTCTATAATCAAGAAGATAAGGAAGAATTTCAAATACAAATTCAAGAACTTCTTAATCAAAAACTTATAAGGAGAAGTAATAGCCCTCATAGTAGCCCAGCTTTTATGGTTAGAAATCATTCGAAGATAAAAAGATGAAAACCTAGGATGGTAGTAAATTATAAAGAACTTAATAAAAATACTAAATTTGATGGATATTATTTACCAAATAAAGAAGTATTAATAAATATAGCTAAGAATAAAAAATATTATTCAAAATTTGATTGTAAATCTGGATTTTGGCAAATTAAACTAGAAGATAATAGTATACCATTAACAGCATTTAGTACTCCTCAAGGATATTATGAATGGTTAGTTATGCCATTTTGATTAAAAAATGCACCACAAATTTATCAAAGAAGAATGGATGAAGTCTTTAAAACTTATAATTTTCTTATTGTTTATGTTGATGATATACTTGTTTGTTCAGAAATATATGAAGATCATCTTAAATATCTTAGAATTTTTGCTACACTTTGCTCAAAAGAAGGTATAATACTTAGTCAGAAAAAAGCAGAAGTAGCAAAACATGAAATTGAATTCTTAGGAATGATAATAAATAGTGATGGAATAAAATTGCAACCTTATATTTCAGAAAAAATAATTTTATTTCCTGATAAATTAGAAAATAAGCAACAAATTCAAAAGTTTTTGGGTTGTCTTAATTATGCTGAAGGATTTATAGAAAAACTTGCAGAAAAAAGAAATAAACTTCAGAAACTATTAAGAAAATCAAATAAATTAGGTTGGAATGAAGATCATACTCTTTGTGTTAAAAATTTAAAAGAAAATTGTAGAAATTTACCTAAACTTAGACTTCCTGATGAAAAAGATAAATTAATAGTTCAAACCGATGCTTCAGATTTATATTGGAGTGCTTTATTAAAAACTGATTTAAATGAAATTTGCAGGTATACTAGTGGAACATTTAATAATGCTGAAGTAAATTATTCAACCAATGAGAAAGAATTATTGGCAGTTGTTAAAGGAATAAACAAATTTAAAATGTTTTTGTTACCCAAGGAATTTATTGTTCAAACTGATAATACACAACTAAACGGACTAGTAAATAATAAATTACCAAATTCACCTCAACATAGAAGGTTACATAGATGGCAAGTGTTACTATCTTTTTATAATTTTAAATTTGAATATATTAAAGGAAAAGATAATTTATTTGCTGATTTCTTGAGCAGGAATCATGAATATGGAAAAGATTGAAGCATTTACAAAGGAATTACAAGATCTTCTAACAGATTTTAATGCATATTATCTTGCTGTTCAAGAAGATCATCTTGATATTCGACAAACTTTGTGTGATTTATCAAGCAAAGTTGTTGAAAGTGGGAAAAAGATTGAAAAATTGAATGATAACAAAGAAAAAATAGTTGAAAAATTGTCAGAATGTTTAGACTTTTTTGCAAATTGTAGCCATGAGTATCCTCTTTTAAAAGGTGAATACAGCCGAAAGGCTAGTCACATCCCATTTCGGGAAATTAATACATCCACCTCGAGTGGAGAATCAAAATTTAAGAGAAATGACTCTCTTACCTCGCAAGAGGAAAAAGTCATAAAAAATGGTCCACAACAACTACCTGTCAGTATGGACAAATTGTTGGAAAAATTTACAAGTGGAAAAGGAGCCGCTGAGTCTAGTACTCAAACATCCTTATCAAAAGGCCCATTGGAACAGCCTACTGTTATCAGTGAATTCCAAGAAGATAAAAAATCACCAATTTGTGACCTTAAATCACCAAAGGGAATAATTGCTACTCATCACATCAGAGCTAATCTACATCCAATGGAAAAGGAGTATTATGAATTCTCAGAATGGGTATATAATTTCAGAGAAGGAAGTTCTCTATATTTGACAAATTTCTTCCAACGACGATTTATCCAAGGATCAGTGCAGTTCAAGGAGCAGATTCTAATATTGTTCGAAAATTGGCAGCATTTGGATTTTTAGATCGACTCTTCCCAGGGATAGATCTAAAAGAAATTGAACAGTTTGACAAAGAATTTGTTAATTGTGTTAAAAAATTCAGCGATAAACAACCGATTGAACTGAGATTTTACACAATTAGTCCTGAATATAAAGAATCAGAGTGGTATGGAGAACATCATCTCATCACAATTCGGAAAAATAATGGAAATCCACTCAAGGAGATTCAGATTTTTAAAGAATTACCCACTATTGATAGAAAATGGATGATTTACAGACGAGCTCTCGGAATAAAATCAGTCTGCTAAACAATGCAGTTCTTTTTTGGAGAAAGATACATGGTCTATGGTATGAGCAATAATTGGATCCTTATCTGTAGAGGAGATAAAGAATCAAAAATTCTTGAAGAAAAAATCTGTGGAATTATGAACGATCAATTCTCTGGAAGTGAAGAATGCATTAAAGAAGCCTGCCGACTCATGGGACACATCCACAAGTGAAGGACGATCAAGAAAAACATGACTGACAGCACCATGTGAACTTTGAAGATAAGAAGACAGCTGTCAAGCTGGAATCAAAAGAAATTGCCGACACTGGAATAAAGACAACGAACAAGAACTTTAAATATTTTCAACCACTTTTGAAATTATTGTACTTTTTACTTTTGTGTTGTAAAAATCTGATTGGCCAGAAGCTTCTCGGTGAAGTGCGAGCCTTTCTATAAATTGAGACTCTTCTCATTAGAAAGGATCATCGAAAATTAGCCATCTGAAATATCATCCTGAACTACCATCTAAAACCTTCAACAATGATCTTTGTAATCATTCTCTTTAGAGAGTAGAAACCACTCTTCGGAGTATCAATCTCTGTAAAAATCTTTGTATAATAGCTTTCAAGCTATCTTCAGATCAATAAAATCTTTGAGTTTGAAATAAATCTTTTATTACGCTTTGAGTGTTGTTCTACACAGTGAGTCTGCTTGAGAGTTTTGAGTGCTTTTGGGTCCATTTTGCTGTGATGCTATCGGATTTTGGCCAACTCTTGTGACGAAGGTGACCAGGAACATATAACATTCTTGCTATTTGGCGAAGCGTGGTAAGACCCTTATTTTAAGCTACAAGAAAATTTATTGTCTGAAAATTTGCATGAAAATTATTATATAAGAATTTTTATGAGATTGTTTACTTTGAAAAACTTTTATCATGGAAAGTTACGAGTTTTATTATAGATCTGTACCTTTTAGATATACTAATAGTATTGATTATAGTCACATGATAGAAATTCCGGAAACTTATGATAGTTATACTAGAGGAATAAATTTCATAAAAAGAGATAGTAGATATTATGAAAAATGCCTTACAATTGTATCATTTGGATTAAAAGAAAAATTGCCTAAAGAAATAATAAAAATGATTATATTTTTTTGGTTAGATAGTGAAAATAGTGAAAGAACTTTTGAAACTATAGAGCATGTAAGTTATAATGAAGTTTCTGAATTATATGATTTTGATCTTAGTTTTGACGATATAGAATAAGAATATGCCTTGAATAACTAGAAAATTTTGCGATAATAAAATAAAAATTTTAGAAGAACAGATAATAACTGACAATAATCGTAGAGAAATAGAAAGGGAAATTTCTAATTGGAATAAAATTAAAAGAGAATTATTAAGGAATGAAATTACAAGATAATTAAGAAGAGAAGAACAATTTAGAAGAGAAATAAGACAAATGATAAATAATATAATAATTAATTCCTTAAATATACCAGACTAATATGAGTTTACCAACAAAAATAAGATTTGATAAACAAGAAATAGAAAATATTAGATTACCAATAGGAAGCTATCAAACTAAAAAATGGAATACAACTCTGTTTCAACCTTTAAACTCATGGAGAAATACAGATGAATGGTTAAATATGACTACAAATTGGACTAATGCATTTTTATGGCAACAATTAGGACAATTAAAATCTAAAGATGTAGAAGCTATAGACGAAATAAATAATATAGATCCAAAAGATGAAATAGCTAAAGAAATGTTAGAAGTTTTAAGCAAAAATATGTCTAAACAATTTAATAAAATAAAAGAACAAATTAATAATTTAGAAATACTTGATGAAGCTAAACTTGAAGAAATTCAAAATCGAATATCAAAAATTGCACAGAAAAATAGTATTAATAAAATAGCAACTTTAGAAGAAAAAGTAGACATTATTAATTATAAACTTGATATTCTATTAAATAAATTAGGATTTGAAATTGAAAAACCATCTTATAAAAAACCTAAAATATGAATATGAATGATAAAATTAATTTAATTGAGAAAAATATAAAAACAATTGATGAAAAAATAACTAGAATTGAAATAGGCTACGAAGAAGAGAAAGAAAGACTACAAAATAACTTTTTAAGAATAGAAAATCTTTTAAATAGAATAATAGAAAATCTAAATAAAGAAAAATCATTTAAACCAGATTATACCAAAGAACTTAAAGAAGTCAGAAAGAAAATTGAAAAATATGAAGAATTAATAAAACTTAATGGAGGATTAAAAGAAGATATAGAAAGATTATTGATTGATCTTAGAAAGTAAGAAGAAAATCTTATAGAAAAAGAAGAAGGAAAATTAATTATAAAAGAACAATGAACGAAGAAATGGAAAATTTAATATTTGACTTGGAAGACTTAAAAATTTGTGAAGAAATAACTAAAAATCATATGGTCGGAAAAACAGGAGGACCACGAGCAGTTAAACAAGAAGAATATGGAGAAACTAGCACAGCTAGATATGAAGCAGAAATAGACACTAGAAGATATGTTAATACAAAAGTAGATTTTAAAACTACCAAAGAAAGAATATATAGAGACCAATTTAAACCAGTTTTAAGAGAATCAAACCCAATAAAAATTGCAGGATCATATTTAAATTTAGATTGTGAATTAGATGTTAGAAGAGCTATAAATGAATGGAGTACTAATATGATAGCACACTTTAATTATAAACGCAGTAATACAGATAATAAAAATAGAACTGAATATCTATTAGCAACATTTAAAGGAAATGTGTTTAATTGGTATAGAGGATTAAAAGAAACAACAAAAGGTATTTGAAAAGATAGTATTGAAGCAGGATTTGGAATTAGTATAATAGAAGGAATAAATAGAGTTGCTACAAGAATTTATAGAGAATTTGCTGGAGAAAATTGGGTAAATAAAAGTACCAAAGCTAGATTAGAAGAAATAGAAGATGCTAAAAACAGGATGGACCATTTACAAATTTGTAATATGTGTTACCTCAATGAATATTGTTGTGAATATAGTAAATATTATTATATGATGTTTGGAAGTGGAGCTAATAATTATTATTATTATAAGGAAGTTTTTATTAGAAAATTACCACCACCATGGAATAGTTATTTCAAAATAAGATTAAAGAAAAACAATTAGGAAGAAATGAAGAAGGATATACATTAGGATTTATTATAAGAATTATAAAAGACGAAATAAGTACTATGTGTAGTAATCAAATGATTTATAAACAATCAGGATTTATACAAGATAGGATTTGTTGTAGAGATACCGAAGTACCAGGAAATTGGGGATGTTATGATTATAAAAGAAAAATAAAAATAAAACCCAAGAAATATAAAAAATATAATAAGTTTAAAAAGAAATATTTTAAACCAAAAAGAAAATATTTTAGAAAAAAATATAAACCTTATAATAAAAAATCATTAGATAAAAAACGATGTAAATGTTGGAATTGCAATGAAGAAGGTCATATTAGCACTGAATGCCCAAAAAAGAAAGTTAGAATATTAATTACGGACTTTGAACAAATTAGAGATGAATGTGAAGAAGTTGATATTGAAGAAATAGAAGTAAATGAAAAAATATTTGAAGAAAAATCAGATTTAGAAGAAACGTCTAGTGATGATGAATAAAAACAAGAATAAAACTAATTTCGAAAAAATTATAAGGATTGAGGACTTGATCTGCAATAAATGACCCATTTCATTAAGGGTAAAACTGACTTTTTAACAAAAATCTTAAAAAGCCACTATTTATAGGTCATTTTGCAAAATCTCCCGGGGAAAATATCTAGTCCCTGTCCAATGAGATAATTGTCTTCAATTTTATTTTTAACGTTCAAATTTAAATTTTATTTTGAAAATAAATAAGTAAAGGAGAATACAGCATTGAAAATGGGATAATTTAATCAATTTTGCTAAATGAATAGTCTCCTTTCACAGAGAGTATCACAATCCTCTCACTCGTGGATGGGACCCCACCTCCATGTGAGTGGACTGTGAAGGAGACTGTAAGTGTAGCATTGTTCTAATTTAATCTCGTCTTGCTACCCTAAATTTCCTGGCATGACCATTGCCACGCCTGAACAAACCACGTCAAGAAAAATATTGTCGTATCACATGACGATATCTCTATAGATGTTGCAATCAATTGATGAATTGAATGCAATTTAATTCTAAATTTATTAAAGACAAGATTTTTACTACTATAATCAATTTGAAAAGAAAGTTGACACACTTTCTATTATTTGTATCTATAGTCTTAAAGTTTCATTTTATAGGTCGACAACTTGTTAAGATGAATAGCATATGCATATCATTACATATTGGTTATTGTTTTCGATTAATTTTTTTCATATTTATGTAGTGTAGAATAATATGCCTTCATATGATGATAGATTATTTGAAACCTCAATCTTGAAATTCAATAGTTTGTTTGAACTTTAGATCGAAATTCTAGTTTGAGCTCCTTGAACTCTGATACCATACAGTAGCGTGGTTAGATCGTTAAACATCAACGTCAATCTTATTAGAATAAGTTATCCAAGCATTAAAATTTTCATATTTAAGCGATATGGGATCCAATCAAATATGATTTTGTTTCTACATATAGAAGGTTTTGTGCATGTATTTTGTTAAATTACTAACTCGAATGATTAAGCTTCTTGATTAGCCATAGATGGTTCATTCACTAAAATAAGAATTCTGCTTTCTTTCTTGGATTCTTCTCCTTCAACTCCATTTTGGTCCTGACTCTTAACTGATATTGCTTGTAGATTAAGCCTCTATTTGGTTAAGATAAAAATCAGATTTTTAGTAGATTTTAATAAAAGTTAATCAAATTTGTGATTGAAAAGTCGATAAAAATTTTGGGCCCATGAAATGTATGATCAGAAATTAGATTGAGGAAAATGAGTTTTAAAGTAAAGATTTTAGGTTTTTCAAGTAGATTTTCAGGTTCTTGACTCGCAGATAAGGAGAATGGCCTAGTCATGGTTTCAGTAGACATGGCTAGTTGTTTTAGTGCTTTTCCAGATTCTGAACTCATTTCTGAAAGTGCCTCTTGAATGATACCATTGATCTCCTGCAATATTAGAAGAAAATTGTATCAATTAGATGTATGGGTGGTTAATCACTTTACGACATATTTATTTCACAGTACTCGACAGTGTAATGGATAAGTAAATAAATATCCATCACATTTGCACTTATGAAATACTCGAACAATCAAAGACTTCCAATAAAAACATCTACTAACTGAAGAGACAGTCGTAAATTTTGTAGATTGTCCAGCCTAGGAAATTTTTTAAGTTTCCGTATGGACTTTAAGCATTCTTACACGTTCATAGAATCATAGCAGAATTCTTTGTTATGTTTCTAGTATTGTTCTTTTTCAGGCTAGCATCAGCAAAAACTTTGGCATGGACTTATTATGGCAGCTAAAACCTAGGTTAAAATGTTAGCAAATATCTAGGAATTATGACTAACAACACAACTCGGTGATCAGTTGGAAGGGATTGTAATTTACATGAATTTGGAGTTTAGGTTGCCTCTGAGGGCTTCAAGCCTGCAGGCACATAGCCTCGTCAAATTTCCCATTATGAGATATTGTTTCCATGGATGGCGACGCGTGAGCTGGCCATGTCCCCGGTTCCAAACTAGCAAAATTAGCTGCCAATAAAAATCCTTTAAAATCAATGATATTAGTATGAAGATATTTGCTTTAACGGAGAAAGGTTCACCTACCAAGGTTTATTCGTTGTTTTCTGAATCAAGAACACTGTTCAAGCCAGATAAAAATGATCTATCGTCTTGGGATTCTGCTACTGATGATGATTTATTGGAAAACTCGGCTGCAAACTCTGAAGACAACGAAAAGTTAAGAGAATTTGTTTGTGTGCAGAGTTTTAGTAATATTATACGATGTTAGACCATACAATAAACAAGATTTTAACTTCTCCTGTAAATGGTGAAAATATTGTACCTTCCGAGAAATTCCCAAGCTTCTTTATGTTTCCAGCAACAAGTTTGTGAAGATATTCACCAGACCATACAGGACAAATGAGAATGTATACAATCACGGAAGTGGATGCACTGATGAAAATGATAAATAGCCTCAAATGGGCCAACTCGAATATTTCGTTAGTTCTAATACCAGATATCAACACTAGACAGAATGTCAGTATGAAAATTAACATTTCATAGTCGTAACTCACCTTCACTTTTGGAAGGAATCGTATGAATTTTGACGCCAAAGCTGCCAAAAAAGAACTATATATATTTGATGGAATCAGCTCGTAAGTTAGGCTTGACTAATAAGATGGAAAGGGCGTTTTCATCAGGACGAGAACGATTGGACCCAAACATTATGAAACAAATGTTTAGCAATACTTAAGGTCAGATAATTATACTTCAAAAATGCACAGTTTTTAGCAACTTACCAACAGAGAATTCAAAGACAAAGCACTACTGTGATGATAGCCCACATTGCTGATATACCAATGCTTTTGTACAGAGGCTGCAAGTAATACAAAAGTGAAACTAAGGTAAGTGCAAATTCAACTTTTTGTGAATGAATCCCCCTTGGATCTTCTTGTGCAATTTTTTCTACATGTCTAGTGAATTTTTTAGCCATTTCGCGCTTGAAAATAGTCTTTATTTCCCGATTTCCGGATTCAAATTCAATTGCATATATGCAAAACTAGAAGGAATTAGGAAATAGGCTTGTGGAGTGAGTAGACTGGTTACTTATATACAAGAGACGAAAAATATGGACAGGAACAAAAGAATAGATTCATTTTTCTCGAAATGCATGGAGTCTAATCATGTTATATAGATCCCCTCGACCAGAATGGATCTAGTACCCTTCTCTTCACTTCACTGAAACCTGTATTCGATAGTATTATAGTGCTTTGAGTCCTCTCTTCCACAATACTATTGAAAATTAAGAATCAAATCAGCCTTTTGTATCATTCACAGCTTTTAAGCCTTGCTAGACAATGACTCGCGTTGAATTCTTCTAATGAGAAATATTAGCCATGTGAGAATTGGATTATATTTGTGAACATAATAGCCTAAGTTGTATGTTCCATTGTGATTAAAGATTTGAACGCATTAAATCTACTAACCTCCATGATTAGATCGAACTAAAGAATTCTGATCTGGTTGTTCTGCTGTTGATCAGTACGATACAAATGTGTCATCCAGTGCTCTCGCTACGATTACCAGTGGCTTTTATATGGGATACAAATCTACTTCTCTATGATTAAATGAAGTTAATAGCTTCTTAACTAACTGACTACTTGGAAATCATTCTCCTCATGATTGTAAAGCATGAATAAATGTCTATTGGTCCCCTTCAAGCATGTTTTCTTAATGCAAAACACGAAATTTCATGTTTCTCTATGCTTAAAAATAAGTCAAACTTACTTTTAAGTTCTGCATTTACATAACATGATTTTAGAAACTTACTTTTTTAGTCTTCTCTAACATGATTTATGTACAGACATTTTGTTTGGTCTGAAATCGTAGGGAACATGCTATAAGTTTATAACCCCTAAATACACAGAATGAATGTATTCTTTGAAATAAAAGAATTTTTCCACTCTTTCTTCCCCGAGAAATTATGTTGTGAAATCATCAGTGCGTGAATTTTTCAGTTTGCTAGTGCAACTTGAACCCTCACACAGGAATATCCACTAGTATAAAACCACAAGGACGGGAAGACACTAGAATTTTACTTATTTTCTTCTTTAACTCTATCAATTCATGTTGGGTCGTTCAACGTAGCGTACCAAACACTTTTGGTTCATCTTGAGCTTAAAATTATGTCTAGGAAGCGTGAATGCTTATACTCTTAGAATTCTCTTTGCATGTGAAATTTTCGAAGAAAAAGTATAGGTCACATATTACGTTATATATATTTATATCATACCCCGTGTTTGTATTACATTGCGTCAGTAACTCATGATTATGTGGATGGAACTTTTAAATATGTATTTGATATACAGTTTTTAACCCTTTTTTTTCTTTTCATATTGTTCAGTAACTTGGAATTGATCTTACGAAACAAACATAAAGGATTAATTACTACTCTCAATTTGTTCACTTTTCAATTGACATGTCCCATATATGCTTCCCTTAGTTTTTGAGCTCCCTTAAACACCTACCATTTCAATTCCTTGCATATCGGGTATGGAACGTTTTGATAATTGATCTTGTGACATTTACAACGGTTAACGAGAATAAAAATGTAAACATGCAGAATTTATGAATAAAACTTTAATACTCTGCTAATTCAATTTAAAATATCACAAATAATTTCATTTTTAACAATGGAAACTTTTCTCTTGAAAAGTGTCTCAGAAAACTCTTTTTCTAACGATGACATATTGGAGAATTTTGAAATTTTACTAGTGATCAAACATACAATCTAAGAGGCCAACCCTAGATAGCCTTATTCATACAAGCTTGAAATAAAATAAAATCTAATATAATAATTTTCAAAACGAACTAAAACAAAACCCTAATAATATTATAAAAGCTCGTTGGATCCTTTAAACGAAGTAAACTATCCAAAGTCAAAAGGACCGCTCAAAAATTTACTCTAAACTTTGCTCAGAAGCTTGTATATTTCTGCTTAAAAATATCAAGTTATTCCAACAATGTCCGTGAATACATAAAATAGCATATATCCACCACTAAGAAACTTGTTTGACTGACAATATATCGAATTAAAGAAGCATTTTTGTGTAAAATCTTGAATGACATATTCTAAATTAAATTAACATGAAAAATCGGTCAGATCTTGAATAGTTATTTTGAATGTGATAGTATAAGTCTATAATATAACTTAAACTTCTTAAGAATCATACATATTTGAGGGAGTTATATATTCTTAAGCTATCATTACAAAAGAAAAAAATAAAGCCATTATGTTTGTACTCAATAAGTAATTATTCAAAGAATCCAGATTTTCTTCAATTATGCTTATATACAAAAATAAGTATACTCAATTTGATATGATGTAGCCATTTTCTATCGATATCGATCATTGCTAGCTTCCCTTTCCTTTCTGGACATAAAAGATACTTAGCATAACTGAAAAGAAATTAGATAAACAATATACATTGGAATAAACAAGATTGAAAGTGATTGAAAAAGAAGAAGAGTAAAATGTTTGTTCATTACCGTGTTCAATTCTATCATGTTTTGAGTATCAAAACATTGTTCCAAGTATACAAGGAATGGAAAATAAGAATTATTAAGGTGGTGTTCTCTTTGTGTTTCAGTTTTGTGTTTTGAGTTTTGAATTCGTTTTGTGTTTTGTGTTTTGAGTGTCTGTTTTGAAATTTCTGAAAATGCGTTCTGTTTGCCATTTTGAAAAACTGTTTCTGAAAACATGAAAATGGAAAACGCGTTTACTTTGAAATTTTGAGAATTTTTTTAAATAATATTTTTATTCAAAAAATCTTATTATTCAATAAATTTTATTGAATAATCATGAAATCATATTGAATAAATTTTATTGAAAATCTTATTATTCAATAAATTTTATTGAATAAATTTTATTGAATAATCGAGCTGTTTCACTATAACCAACATATGAAATCATGAAAAGAAAGGTACAAGCCAATGTAATTATCTAAGAAGAAATTCCAATAGAAGATCCTAGCAGAAAACCACTAGATCTCTGTTCGTCTGGCAAACTCTACCACATCTTTCAAAATTTGTTTTGTATTCGTTTCTTTTCATTATCCGTTCTTTTCAGTTTGTCTTCCTTTTTGGCAGAGGCAGGGGAGATGATTGCAACACGAGGAGCTCCTGACCAAATCAGTTTCCAATTATACCCAAATTATTTCCAATAATTCCCAAATGAAAATGTACACACCATAAAGAACAGAGATTTGGCTGGATAGGAGGAGAGAATGATAGCAGATTTGCTTCCTCAATTGAGGCAATGGGTTTTGAAGATCCTCTTCATTTTATTTACGCATTCATGTTGTTGAAGGTCGCTCTAAGCAACCTTGCAATGTGTAAACAAATCAACAAACTAGTCCAAAGTTGAACTACACGGGAGAATATATCCATGAAACAAAATTTCAAGTGTATGAAGGTCCTCAACCAAGCCAACCTCAATTGATTCACTGACCACCAACTACATAATCTGATTCATGAGATAGGCATCTTTATATTTTAACACCAAGGTAGTCTTGGTAAACACAACTTTGCTTTAGGGGCAATAAACATGACACTATTAAGCCGCCTTTATTTGACAAAGAAAATTCTCAAGCTTATCTGTATTTAGAAAATCCATGTTTGTAGGAAAAATGAGAGTAAAGCCAAAACCAACAGGAAGAAGGAACCATTTGCAGTGAGATTTCACTTGGTCTCTGTCAGCATTTATCTCATTTTTCCTTTCCTTCCTGGCTGAGAAAAGAAAGGTAACTCACTTCCCACACAACATATTAATTCTGTTGTTGTGATAGAATTCCAATGTAACTCAGCATAATTTGTATCGATTTCTATTAAAATAGAGCAAGTTGTATAGGCTTCACAAAGCTTAGTTGGCTTAAATTTGCATATAGAACAGAGTCATCAAAACATGAGATTTAGAACAGTTTCAATTAATAATGTTAATACTTTGTACTAAAATTTCAACACTCAACACTCAATCCACACACTCTGCCTATCCCCAACCTTCCTATTTCCAAACAACCCACAAGCCTTCTCTACCTCAATTTCCATCCTTCCATACTCCTGCTTCTCCCCAACCCTCACCTCACCCCCCGTTTTCTGCACTATCAACTGCAGAACATAGCATATCCCCAAAACATGAACTTTATTCGAACCTTTGTACCAACTATTCTGCCATAGGCCAATGGGAGACATTTGTTCTATTGGCCATCAACTTCTAATAACTAATCAACACAACCAGTCACCAAAATCACCACCACTGCAATTTACACTCCACCTGCAATCAACACAACCAGTCACTGCCGTTGCAATCAACACAACCACTGCAATCAACCAATCACCACCACTGCAGACAACCACTGCATCAACCAGTCATCACAGCCAGTCACCACCACCACTGCCTACCATCGCCACCACCAGTCACCAATCAACACAATCGAAATCGAAAAAATCAAAAACCCCCAAAATTTCAGATCGAAAGTAGGGAGAACTTCACCTTCGCCCTGCCACGAACAACGCCGTCACCAATGGGTCGCCGAGTCGAAGAGAGAGGAGGCAGAGACGGGACACAACCACCACAGCATCGCGACGAATGGGTCGTGACGCTGCGTTCACAGTAGTGGCGCCTCCCCATGCTAGCGCCCGCGAACGTGCCGTCACGGCGCATCTCCTTCGTGGCCGGTTGTAGCGTTTCAATGGATCGCCGGCGTCCAGAAGAGAGAAGGAAGAGACGGTTGTTCTGAAGAGAGAGAAGGAAGACACGGTTTTGATCATTTTCCGCGTTTTCCAATTTTTTCGCGTTTTGCACTGAAAACGCCCAAAATGATAAAAATGTCGTTTTGTGTTTTCAATACAAATTTTTTGGTTGTTTTTAAAAACGCGTTTTCGAAAATAGGAAAAAGAACGCGTTTTCACTGTTTTGAAAAATCGAAAACAGAAAACGGATGGAAAACAGCAAAGAGAACAGGGCCTAAATAGTTGCAAATATTTAGGATTCGTTTGGTATGTGTTTCAGTTTTCTATTTTATTGAGATTTGTTAAATTGTATCAAAGCGGTGAATTCTTCTGCAATGGAGAACCAATCGGATCCTCAAACTGAGAATCAAAACCAGATGAATCAGGCGGATTCACCTGTTGATCCGTCATTTGTCGAGACGATGGTTGGAGATATGGCGCCGATTGTCAATCGTTTGATTAGCGATCCTAGCAGTCCATTTTACCTTCACTATGGTGATAACACTGGAATGCAATTGATTCTTGTTGTTCTCACTGAAGAAAATTATGCTACCTCGAGTAGAGCTGTGATTATGGCCCAAAGTGTGAAGAATAAGGAGGGTTTCATCGACAGCTCCATTACCAAACCTTCGTCTGATGATCCTCTCTATAGTGCCTGGAGAAGATGCAATCATGTAGTATCTTCGTGGATCATTAACTCGATTCCAAAGGAGTTGTATCCTAGCGTGATGCATAAGGACTCAACTAGGCAGATCTGGATCAAGCTCAGAGAACGGTATAGTCAAAGCAATGGTCCTCGCATTTATGAGCTCAAAAAGCAAATTGCCTCGATTTCTCAGGCAAATAATTCTGTTAACTCTTACTTTAATAGATTCAAGGGGCTTTTGGAAGAATTGGAGAATTACAGACTAGAAATCAGCAACACTAACTACAAATCTGAGGATCAGACTATGCAGTTTTTTTATGGGATTAGATGAACATTTTTCTAGTGTAAGAAGCCAGATTTTGTTAATGGATCCTATACCCTTACTTAATAGAGTATTTTCTCTAGTCCTGCAAGAAGAAAGGCAAAGGGAAATTGTAAATAAAAGGCAACATAACATTGTTGATGGTGCTACCTTTACTAGCAAATTGATGTCTAAATACATAGGCAATCAGAGAACCACTTTTCTGAATCAGCCACAACGAAGAGAAAGGCCTAACTGTAGTCATTGTGGAATGCCTAGGCATATTAAAGGAAAATACTACAAATTGATTGGATATCCCCCTGGCTATAAGTTTGCCAAAGACAAAAATCCTATTGCTATGTTGTTAGTAAGGCATCTCGAGTTGTGGATTCTGAGATAACCAATTCATTATCAAATGTTACTATCACACCTGAACAATGTCAACAAATCATTGCACTGTTGGCGCCACAGCTCCAAGGATAGGTTTCAGGAGTTAATGAGCAATTCACAAATGATGTTTCCACCTCATCTCCCACACCTGATGCTTTTGCCTTATCAGGTAATAGTATCACACCTACAGGCAAGTGGATAATTGACACTAGTGCCTCTGAACATATGGTTTGCTCTATCAAACATTTAACCAAAGTTACTGGCATTATTAATGAATCAATTCGTATGCCTGATGGTAGTTTGGCTGTTGTTACGCACACTGGAAATGTGAATTTGTCAATGTTTTGAAAATCGACCCGGTCATCGATCCGAAAAAGATGAAGGGTCAAGGGTCAAAAAGTTCAACCGGGGTCGAACCTGATGCAATACATACATACAAAAATAATAAAATACTATGAAAACAATATTATTATTTTTAAAATTTTCATATTAATAATTCATACTTCAAAAACTAAAAATCAATATGTTAAAATAGTTTACTTTGTTGAATTAAAATAATTTAAACTTATAGAAAATGATGGGCATTTTAACATTTTTTTTGTTATGCCACTATCCCACATTGGAAGTTTATGAAACTACTAGAGTTAAGAGCATATATAAAAGGCACAATCCCACATTGGAAGTGTAGCGCCCCGAGTTCCGTTAATCCGGATTGCCACGTCATCGTCTTCTGTAACTGATTTAACTAAAAAGTTTTGCAGAAAATAACTAAATTTCAAACTTCGCATTTATAACGGTAAAAATCTCGTCGACAACAAAACTCATTTTAATAACTTAAGAAAATTGATTAAATTTCAAATCTCGAGTTTTTGAAATACTGAAATAACAAAGTACATTAATAGCGTTCAAATACGAAATTTCCAAATATAAATAACTGAATTCATTAAATTGTTGCCACACTGCCCATCAATCACAATCGCCTCCGAAGTCTGCAAATATTGATAAGATAACGGGGTGAGTATTTCAAAGAAATACTCGGTAGACTCATCGCCGATAATTAATTACAAAATAATTGAACATATACTTATGCAATATACAACGTGATATTATCATCATCTTTGGTTCATTTTCTTGAAAATCATAGGCTCTTTAAAAACATAGGCTGAGGGTAGTCTCGTCTCGTGCATTTAAGCACATAAGTTATGCATAACATTCTCACCTTATCTCATAAGAGATTCTCTTCTTTCTCATGCAATTAAGCATATAAGTTATGGCAAGTATAACAATATCATATATCTCATATGACATATTCTCTTCTCATGCAATTAAGCATATAATACACGTAAATTCACATAAGACATGCAATTATAATTTAAACTAATTAATGGTGGCGAGTCTACCTCAAATGTCTCGATTTGCGTGAAAAGTTGAGTGGGATGAAATCTCAATCTCTTAATTATTCGTACGTATCGTCTAGCCAAAATAAAAAATAAATTTGAATTAGTATTTCGAATATTTAAGGCTTTAAAGTGATAAAATAAAGTTTAGGGATTAAATTGGAAGTTATTGAATTTGAATTTGACAAATCTAAGGGTCGAAAATACTATTTTCAAAGTATTGGGGCTAAATGTGAAAAATAGAAATTCTAGGGACTTAATTGAAAGCTATTGAAACTGGAAATAAAAGTTTAAAGGCTGAAATTGAACTTTTAGAAGTTAAGGACTAAACTGTAAATTTGTTAAAACTGAAAATAAAAGTTTAGGGGCTGAAATAATAATTTTTACAAGTTAGGGACTAAACTGTAAATCTTTTAAAGCTGAAAATAAAACTAAAAGGTTGAAATTAAACATTTTATAAATTAGAGACTAAATTGAACATTTACTAAAATTGAAAACAAAATTAAGGAACTGAAATTAAAATATTTAAAACATAGGGACTTAAATAAAATACTTTTAAACTTGTGAGGGTTAGGGTAAATTCTAAAATCAAATTAAAACAAAATAAATAAAACTAAATCATTGGGACTGAAATAAAACAACTTTAAAACTTAGGGGGCTTAAAGGTAATTTTCAAAAAAAAAAATCAAATATCTCTCTCTCATTTACAGAGAGAGAGAGCATCGACGGGGGGAGGAATCAGCCCCCCTTCGATCGATTTTGACCACCGGCTGGGCGGTCGGTGTTGGCGTCACCGTCGCGAGGTGGCGCCGGTGCGTAGGTGGCAGTGGCTGGGTGGTTTGACGCACGGAGGGCTCGGGTCCTTGGGATTCTTGGCGGCATTCGATCGGAAATGGGTTGAAATATGAGGTAAGGTAATGGGTTTTTGATCTAGGGCATTATTTCATGATTTGGGGTTGGTTTTTGGTGGCGGTTTGAGGTGGATATTTGGGCAGTTTGTATTCGGCTTTCGAGGCTGTCGGTTTCGATTTTGAGCTGTGAGTTGGGTGGCTGTAGTGGTGCAAAAATGGTGGCTGGTTGCAGCTCGTGTGGTTGTGGTTGACTGGATGGTGAGCTCGGTCTCAGTTTGGTGAATGGCCATGGGGTGGTGTCGTTGCTTGGGTTTGGAGTGAGCTGTGGATTTGGCTGCAAATGGTTGGAGTTGGGTGTGAGTTTGCAGGTTTGGTGGCCTTTTGCAGTAACTTGAGCTGGGTAGTTTGAGGTGGTAATGGTGGATTGGGTTGAAGCTGGGATTTGCAGTGTGAGTTTCCTGTTGATGCTAAAAATGAATCTTCTAGCATCAATGGTGAGTTCACTGAAAAATAAATCCCGGGGATGATGAAGTTTCTTACCAATTTCTTGGCTGCGTGAATAGTGGAAATGGAGTGGTGAGGAGTTGATGTATGAATAGTGATGATTAGGGCACAAATTTCTAGGTGGGTAATTGGGCCAAACAGTTGGGCTTAGCATTTGGGCTGTAGGGTTTTCCAATTGGGTTTAGGTGATTTGGATTTAAAACGATTTCCTTGTTGGACTTGTATAATTGGACTTAAATATTGGGCTCTAAATATTGGACTTGAATTATTAAAATTGGATCCAAATAAAATAAATCCGAATTGAAATTAAAATGATTACTCGATATTGGATTCGATTCGAAATAATTTAAATTTGTTCACAACGGCTAGACGAACACGTTCTCACTTTAACGTTAGGGTTTAAGTCGAGCGACACGTTTTTCTAGAAATAATTTTATATCATTTAAAAGTTCTCGGTCTCTACAGAAAGTATATGAAACCTTTGGAGAGAAGTGCACCTATAAAATGAGCATGAAATCCATTAATTCTCCATGGGCTTTTGAATTGTAAATTATAAAGCTCATTCATGAAGTTAAAAATTGTTAATTTAAAAAAAAATCGTAAAAATCGCTCAAAACTGTGACCGAGTTACGGTTGAACCGGCCGGTTCGACGGGTTTTAAACGGTTTTGTCAATAATAAAAAATCGGACATGATTTGACCAGGTTTTTGGCCCGTTCCCCATTTTACCGGTCGAACCGGCAGGGCCGGGCCGATTTGGACAACATTGGAATTTGTCACCTAGCCCCTGTTTGGCCCCCATTATTGTGCATTTTTTATGGTTGAAATTTTTTGAAATAGTGATTGATGGGAGAATGTGTGGTGGAAAAGTAGTGAAAAGTTTTAAATTTGTGTGTAATATTATTTTATTTGATAAATGTGTGGTTGTAATGAATAGAGAAAAAAATTTAGTGTAATGGAATGGAATTTAATGGGGGCCAAACAGGGGCCTAATCTCATTTTGACAGATGTTTTGGTTGTGCCAAGTTTCAAGTTCAATTTGATATCTGCCAGTCAATTGATACTAAAACATCATTGTTGTCTGATATTTCTTCACAATTGTTGTTTTGTTCAGGAACTTTCAACATGGATGACGATTGGGGTAGGCAAGCTTGAAGGTGGTTTATACCATTTTCAACATCCTGAGCACCGGTGCAATGGTCAATCTCTAGAGTCTTCTTCAAGTTTTACCTCTATTCACAGTTTAAACAATCATTTTCATCATTTTCAAGTTGTAATAAACAGAGTTATGTTGCTTGTACATCTGTTAGCAATTTTACCAATATGAATATTGACATTTAGCATTGTCGTTTGGGCCATATTCCTGTATCTCAGTTGTCCCTTTTACATAAATATATTCATGTTATTACTTTTAATGAACACTTGCATTGTTCTGTTTGCCCCTTGACTAAGCAACATAGGTTGCCATTTCAAGCTAGTGAAACAAAATCTTCCAAGCCTTTTGAGCTCATTCATTGTGACATATGGGGTCTCTATTCTACACCTGTCATTGATGGATCAAAATATTTTTTAACCATTGTTGATGACTATAGCCGAATGACTTGGACCTACCTTATGAAAGATAAATCTCAAACTAGGCATATCTTTAATTCATTCTTTCACCTAATCCAAACACACTTCAGTTCAAAATTAAGATCCTCAGGTTAGATAATGGCTCTGAGTTCCTCATGACTAACCTCTATCAAAACAATGGCATCATTCACCGAATGAGTTGTGTTGAGACTCCACAGCAGAATGGGGTTGTAGAAAGGAAGCACCAACACATTTTTAACATTGCTAGGGCTATCAAATTTTAGGCTAAATTACCTCACAAGTTCTGGGGAGATTGCATTTTGACTGCCACACACATCATTAACTAAACTCCAACGAAAATCCTCAATAACATATCACCTTTTGAAATGTTATACTAGACAAAAGCATCTTATACTCACCTTCGAGTATTTGGGTGCCTATGTTTTGCCTCAACACTCAAAAGAAACCGCACTAAATTCGATCCCAGAGCCATACCTTGTGTTTTCATTGGGTACCCCTATGGGATGAAAGCCTATAAGTTGTACAACCTTTAGACCAATTCCACCTTCATTTCTAGAGATGTCATATTCCATGAAACCATATTTTCATTTCATTATCCAGCCTCTTTGAAATCAATTTTTTCACGTGGAGATTTACCACCTCAGAATTATTCTCTTTTTCCAAATACTTCTCATCAATCCACATATATTCCTTCATATATTCCCACTACTTCTTATTTTCATTCATCAATGTCACCTGATCTTCATTTTTCTAATCCTCTTCCCACTTGAATCTTACTTCCTCATAATGAGCCTTCATCTGATACTATCTTCACAAATTTACTTGCAGTCACCACATCTGACACTTTACCTGCTGAGGCTATACTTCAACCACCTGTCATTCCAAACTAGAAAATCTGATAGGCTAAAAAGAACCCCTTCTTATCTTCATGATTACCATTGCAACTTGGTCACTCAGGTTCCTACTTTCCAGTCAGATTCCATGAAGAAAGGGACTGGATCTGGAACTCAGTATCCCATATCTGATTGGCTGGACTATAGCCAGTTATCTCATACACAAAGAACTTATGCTTTGGCTCTATCGATTGTTTCTGAACCTAAGTCCTTTAATGAGGCTTCCAACTCTCCAGAGTGGTGCAAAGCCATGGAAACAGAATTTTAAGCATTAGTTTCCAACAATACTTAGTCTATTACTGAACTTCCACTCACAAGAAACCAGTTGACAGTAAGTGGGTTTTCAGGGTAAAGTTGAACTCTGATGGTACAGAGGAAAGAAAGAAAGCTCGGCTGGTAGCTAAAGGTTTCACTCAGCAGGCTGGTTTGGATTATGAAGAAACAATGAAGACACTTCTTGTTGTTGCTACTCATCATCGATGGCACATTCATCAATTAGACATCAACAATGCCTTTCTACATGGTGAATTAGAAGAAGAGGTGTATATGAATCAGCCCCCAAGTTATGAGCAGCAGGGGGAGAGTGGGAAAAGACTTGTTTGCAAGTTGAATAAGTCCATTTACGGGCTCAAACAAGCATCAAGGCAATGAAATATTAAATTGACTACCTACATTCTCTTACATGGATTTCAACAATCAAAATCTAACTATTCTTTTTTTAAAAAACAAAGTGGCTGTTCATTTACCATTTTACTCATCTATGTGGATGTTATCATTATATAAGATAATGATTTGCCTTACAATGAGTGTTTCAAGAAGAGCTTGAATAATCAGTTCAAACTTAAGGATTTTGGTAACTTGAAATATTTTTTGGGACTTGAAGTAGCTAGGACTTCACAGGGGATATCGGCTTGTCAAAGAAAATATGCGAAGTCCTTATGGATGCTGCTTATCTTGGAGCAAAACTAGCAAAAAGTCATCTACCACATAGTATTAAACTGAGCAAGAACACAGGTGAAGTTATCAGTGATCCAAGTGTTAGCCTAAGAATAACTAACCAAGAGGAGGGTGAATTGGTTTTTAAAACTTTTTTGAAGAATTAATCTAAATTCACGAGTAAGGTCAATTTTACTATAATGGTAATTTACAATAAGGAGTACCGATCATTTACAATGTTGAGCTTTCCGAGATCTCAACACGACCCACACTATTGAGCTTTACGGGATCTCAATATGACCCACACGGTGACTTATAACAAGGCGCACCAATCCTTATACAATGTTGATTTTTAAGGGATTTCAACACGACCCACAATTCAAAATGAATTTTACAATTAAAATATTTTCTTCTTAATGAATAATAAATTTAAAGTTGAGAACAAGAAGAGAAGAAGACAAATACTTCAATAGATAGCAAATGATAAAACTCGAATGTTATGTTGGAAAACTTTGATGAATGATAATGAAATAGTTTGGCTCAATATATCAAAGTTTTCAACCAATTAATCTCTCTTAACAAATAATAACAAGTTAAGTATAAAGAGAGATTTACACTTCAATAAGTGTTGGCAAAGAAAACCTTTATCAAGATAGAAAATAGATGTGTTCAAAACTTTTCTTGCAAAGTTGATTTCTTGATGAAATAGATAAACCAAGTTTGGATCAATCAAGAAATTCTTGTAATAGATGAAGTGAAAGATAAATCAATGTAAGCTCAATATATTTTCAACCAAAAACTCTCTCAAAATATCTCTAATAAGTGTTGAAATTGAATGGAAGAGAGTTGGGTATTTATAGATGAAAATTTATCGTACCGAACGCACCATAATGGACATCCGATATTTATCAGACGGTCAATTTAGCCATTATTTTTTGTCAGAAAATCAAACCGTTTGAAATTTGACCATTGGAGCAATTTTGATTTTACCGGACGTCCGGTAAGACAGGAACAACTTTTAGTATTTTGATCATATATTTCTCTCCCAAGGTCTGATTATGGTGATTCAAAATGGGTTGAAAAGCTAACTCAAAGGACTACAAATTTACTTTAGAAATCATCTTCAAATTAGATCATCTTCCATGTCAAAAATCTATCACAATATGAGATTGAAAACCGGAGTATAACTTTTTGATTAAAAGTTGAAATGTGATCTTTTGAGCGACGTTTGAAAATGATTTTTCAAGGTTTTGGATATATCACAAATGTTCATTTTTCAAAATCATTTTCATGTCAAAATAATTTATGGAAGTGATGAATTTATGAGAAATATTTGAGCTTTATGTACTTGCGAAACATTGACGAGTTATACCTTTACATATAAAAATGAGGTTCGATAAATAACTCTATCTTCAATATTTTTGATCTCTTCGAGCCTCTCTTTGACTTGTACCTTTATTTGCAATTCTGTTAAGTTCCAATTTGATTGTCGTATGCAAATCACTATTGTCTCGAATGATTTGTCTTGAATGCTCGTTTAACCTTCACTTGTACTTCATTTGAGTGTGAATAATAATCTTTATAACTTTGAAGGCTTAAACACTTAATTCAATTTGTTACTAAACAAAATGGACTTGTTTGTTATAATCAAAACATTAAGGTCATGATTAACCATAGGTCAACACCAAGTATGTATAGAAGGCTGATAGGCAGGTTGTTATACTTAATAATTACAAGGCCTGACCTATCTTATCCGGTGCAAGTTCTCAGTCAGTATCTTGAGTCACCAAAACTACCACGTTTAGAGGCTGCTCACCATGTACTGAGATGTTCGAAAGGAACAGTTGGGCAAGTTTTGTTCTTTGATGCAAAATCTGATCTGCAACTTAAGGGATTTTATGGTTCAGATTGGGCTACTTGCTTAGATACAAGACGATCAGTTACCGGCTATTGCATATTCCTTGGAAATCCAAGAAGCAATACACCGTGTCCAGATCATCGGCTGAGGCTGAATATAGGTCAATGGCTACTGCAATTGTGAAATCAGTTGGCTGAAAAACATTCTTAAAGACTTAGGAGTCCAACAAACCAGGGCTGCTTTACTCTTCTGTGATAACCATTCCGCCATCCATATAGCTAACTAGCTGGTATTCCATGAAAGGACCAAGCACATAGAAATTGATTGTCACCTTGTTAGAGACAAAGTGCAAGATAGAGAGGTGAAAATGGTGCATACAGCATCAGAGAATCAGTTGGCTAATCTGCTAACTAAGCCGTTAGTTGGAGTCAAGTTCAAAACTTTACTTGGCAAAATGGGAATTCTGAATATATACTCTCCATCTTGAGGGGGAGTATTGAGATTTGTTAAATTGTATAGAGTTATTTATGTCTTTTGACACTTCCATTTTTGCGTATATAACGAACCTCTGTAGCTCAGTTTCATTCTAACGAATTCAGCTCAATTCAACAACTTCTACCGCCTTTTCTCTCCATTGCCAGATCTTATTTTCTCTTTTGTAAACTTCACATATTTTAAGGATCTATTTTAAAATTGATAAAAACATGTTTGATTTGTCATTTTGAAAAAATATTTCTCAAAAGAGAACTAGATTGATTTGAAATTTTGAAAAAAATATTTTATGATAATTTCATGAAATTTGATTATTTAGTAAAATAGAATAATTTCATGTTAATATATTATCAAGTAATAAATACATTTTAAAGTTATTGAATCTTGCAATATTATTTTCGCTACAAAAGTAAAAAATAATAATAAAAACAATTGAGTTGGCAAAACATAGAAAATAAATAAATAAAAATTGATGACGATTGATAATTTTTATCTACATTCATTTAATATAATTTTTAGAATTTTTATGTAAGGTTATTAAGAGCTAAACTATTTTTATTTTTTTATATAATTTTTATTTTTCTATAATTTAGTTTTTCTGAATTCATAGTTTTTTAGATTTCTTCAATTTTTTATTTTTTAGTTTATTTATTATAATTTTATATTTATTGCATTTTAGAGCTTTATTTTTTAGAATTTTATATTTTTGTCATTTATAATTTTTAATTTACAGAATATTATGCAAATAAAATTTTATTTACACGCTTATTCCCATGTTTTGAGTGTCTTTAGAGTTTTCATTGAAAATATTCAAAAGCTAAAAATGTGTTTTGAGTTTTATATTATAATTTTAACGTTGTTTTTGAAAATACATATTGAAAACTATCGGACCGAACAAGCTTTGTGAGTTTTGCAAAATTTAAAACGACAAACCAAATATATCCTTAGTATTTTCTTTAATTTATAAAACATATCATCCAGAAGCTTAAACCGCTAGAAAAAGCATCAAATTTGTTTATTTAAATATTATTTATAACGTACTTTTTATTAAGGGTAAAATATCACAATTAAGATATGAAAAACTATAATCAATATATATAGGAAGGTTTGAACTATTTCTCTTGGTTAGTTTGAAGTTGAATTCAAAACTCAATATGGTATTTGAGGTCAAAAAGTTCAAATGAGCAATTCAAGTGTCTAAAGCTCAAACGTACTGTCAGATTCTAGTATTGGTATTCCCAATTAAGTTTACTTCTAGTGCACGTTAAGCATAAATACCACATCCAACACATATAACGGTTTGAATTACTAGTCCTTAACAGGGTTGACTATTTAACATGAAATTCCAAAACTCAATATCCTAACTGGCTATGATTTAATTTTTCTTTCTTTCATTAGTTGCCGAACACATCAATTTTCATATATGGAACATACTGAGTCTTGATAGCACCACCTTTGTTTAACACCGTGTTAATTCGACTCATCAAACAACTTAAACTATTGCAAAGAATATGAATTTATTGATTTACATTTTGTTTTCAACCTCTTTCTCACATTTAAAAGCTTAAATTGCCAAAAAAAATTTACTTATTTTCAAATTCATCTTTCACACTATAGACAGTGTTATAACTTGCTATTAGCATTTGCCACGTGGTCGACCCAATGAAGTTGTGGACTCATTCCTGCCGAACCACCGGCCATAGAAGACGAGGCCCAGATGGTAATTTCCGAGGCCCATTATTAATTCGAGGTGGACAAGATGAGGAGGCCCAGATCCGAGGCTCCACTCCAATTAGCATCCCACGTAAAGAGATCTTGAATTTATTATAAAAATCTTATTTGAATGATTGATGTGACTTGTAAAAGGTGCATTTTGTGTCATGCCTTGTCAATAGAATATAAGAGTATTAAATGCTTTGTAAAGTTAAGGAAGTCAACGTGAAGGCTAGGATTTGACATTTCGACTGAAGGGATGAGGCCACGTGTAATTTCATCATCATTCTGTTTTTAATACTATAAATACCCCCACCATATAAAAAGGGGGGACTAATGCAACTTTAGATACTTGGAGCAATTGGTTTTATTCTCTTACATTCATTTACAATCTTAAATTTGAGTTTATTGTGATTGGTTATTATTATACAATCGTATCTCGGATATCTTGTCGAAACCCGAACGAAAATGTCTCGTGTTGTTGAGCTTCTCCCACGTCCAATTGTAGAGTGATCTCGACCGTTGATCCACCTTTACGTATTGCATCTAGCTTGCGCATGCACGAGTGGATTTGTCATCTGTTGGTAGCATATTTTGAGGTGAACAGACAGCTCTGTGGTTTTTTGAACAGACATATCATCAATCTATTTTTCTTTCTTTTAACCTAAAGATAGAATATCGTCACAAAGTTGTCAATATCAAACACTTAACTCAAATCACCATAGCTATATATAGTACACAATATTGCATAGTCCCGTCTTTTCTACACAAGTATACCAAGAAAACACCGGCAATGGAAGACAATACCTACGCCTCGACCCGCTCCCCCTTTTCAAGTTATCTACCTTGTCATTCCACCCAATAAAACTAGCCCGGGAAAGCATAAACGAGGAAACCACTTACAGCAATTGTTCACCATTTCTAACAGTAACTTGCATTTGATTACAAGTAACATACACTAATCGAACTTCTAATATTACTCTCCTCTAAGTGCACGTTCCGTACGTAGTACTCGAACTTACTCAACAATATAATGAACATTTTTTTCTTTTAGTGTCCCATGCTACTCAATCTTCCCTACATTGCATGCTGTAGGTGTCACCCTAGCTCCAAAGTAATATCAGCGACAGTTCAGCATATGGAAGACAGAGTATCCATCAGAACATCTGATGGGATGAGTCTGGTAAAATTGATAATCAGGCGAGAACATCTGATGGGACGAGTCTGGTAAAATTGATAATCACGGCGAGCATGACCTTTACTCGCTCTTAACTGGTCCAGATGAAAATCTAAGAATTGAGTGGATAACAGCTAACCATGGGATCTACCAGTTGCAGGAATAGAGGCTGCTTCCTGAAATTGATGAACCATCATGGTGTCGTTGCTACTGTCATTGAAAGGTGCAATGTCACCACTTTTTGCAGTTTTCTCCAGGAGTTGAACGAGCGAGATAAAAATTTCCATCCTCGTCACGTCCCTGTTTGCCTGCTTTAATCAAAGCATATATTTGAAAGGTTTTAGAGATTCCAATGTAAAATCACATGAGGATGTAAAACAAGATGGAAGTATGTTAGTTCACCTAAGTAGATCAAATCCCAAATGCCAAGCTTCGATATGTCTTCCCCCATGCCCCGACACCCACACACATACACAAAAAGCAAAAAAAAAAAAAGGGAAATATAAAAGCAAACTTGCAGTTGGAAAGGAAAAAAACTGCAGTATCACAAACTATTTCAGCTATCTGATTTATGAACATGACTAAGAAGCATCAAAGTCCACAATCCATGTCTACAAAAAGCATACCAAGATCAACCAATTTCTATGTTCAAGACTCGTTATAACCATTGAATCATTTCATCTAAAAGCTTGAGCATTTAGAGAAGAGACTCTTAAGTTAATTATTTATATTTAATCTTCAGTACACTACCGATCATCACGTGCAGGCCAATTTCATTTTTCTATCAAAGGCATGTCACACACACAACTTTCATAAATAAGTGGTTGTGAAACTAGAACTAGAGATGCCTACTTTCTCTAGTGCCTTGTTGAATCATCTCTTCTAAAACCATAACTCATTTTTTTGTTTAAATTGAGACTTCAACAGTAACTATTACCTCAACAACAAAGCGTGCCCAGATCTTGTCCTTGCAACTTTCCATAAGCCCCTTCAAAATGGTTAACCCGAGCCCTCTAATTACATCAGCTATTTCTAAAAACAAACCCTGTTCTTCACAAAGCATCTGCACAAATGGAAAAGAACAAAGATTCACTAAGCTAATGAGAAACTAACAGAGCTTTATGAAACGAAGCCCAGTGACCATTAAATAAATATCCAGGTCTTAAAAATGTAATAGGCGCATGTAATTACCTCCACAAGCATTTGTTGGGGCTGGTTCAGATCCTCGACTATGATGGGGCAGACCATAGATGTTGAACCAACTTCATAAGCCCATGTTGCTCCACCTTTAAAGTCATCTTTTAAAAGCACACCACCATCCTTGCTAATAATCTGAAAGTTTACGAAAGAGAAAGATAAGCTGTCTTAATTCATTCCAAACTTTCGTACGTAACACTAGTGGAGTTCTCCACTTCATCACATTAATCAAATTTCACAATTCTTATATTCTCGTAATGTCCTGAAATTTACATATACAAAGTTCACATTGAAACGCCATTTACTTCACCAATGTGAGATATATATCCCGTCATCTTCCTAAGTCCAATTTGTCCAATGTACAGCTAGATTCAAAAAGTTATGCAAAACACTTGAGGGGCATGTTTGGTGTGCAGTATGGGTTGGACAATAGAACAGATCAAGATCTTAACCTTTTCTACCTTTTCTATACAGTCTAGTATTGCACAGTCCATAAGTCCACCCTACCAAATGAGTCAGAGAAGTTCAAGTGGTATATCGCACCTTCGATTCTCCTGTTTGTTTTAGCTTATCTGCATGCTTTGTGACACTTTGCATGAAAGTCATATGCTTGATAGTGCGCTCCAGAAGAGAATCAATGCTACACTGTTAACAAATTTAAACATGTATGAATATCATTACAACCCAGCTTATCTCAAAAGGAAGTAAAACTTCGAGCTTCAAAAAGAGATCTTACCTTTGACCCATTTGGCACGATTTCCCTCAATTCCTTGACACGGTCTTGGATCATTTGGCGATCTTTTGGCCGGGGTCTTGGATTTTCACCTGGTTTAAGCCTCTTCCGCTTTGCTTTGCTGACTTCATCACATTTCTTAGAATAACCGGTAGACACACTGTTCGTTTGCTTCACATCATGAAACTTTTTGACCCATGAACTTATTTGTGATTCATAAATAGCACTTCTTTGGGAATAGGTTCCCAAGTCATTCTTGGAAGGTCCAGAGACAAAGGAGCAAGAACTCACTGTTCCTGCTTTTGCCAAATATTTCGGAACACCAAATAACTCTCCCTTCATTTGATCTGACGCCCCAACCCGGCCATAAGGAAGTGAAACATCAGGTGCAGATGAGCAAGTCTTATTTGACAACATTGTCTTACAAGAAACATTGTCGTCTAAGCCGTGGTTAGTATAAGAGTGAACCCCAGAGACAATGGCATCTAAGAGATGGTCACCGTCAGTCACGTAGGAATTGCCACTATCCGAGTTCCCTTGACCAATAATATATATTTCGGAAGCAGCGTCCTCACTTTTTATGGACGGAGAATAATTCTTATCTGAATTATGTTTGTTCCAGTCTGATCCATTGTTCAAACCATTGCTCGAACAACTATTAAGTAATTTATTCTTAAAATCAATGCCCAAAATGTCAAACAAGTCGTCTCCTGATAGAGGTTGGACATGTCCATCTTCACATGCAGAATTTTTCAATATATCCGAAGACTGATGCTTGACTGCAGAGATATCTGAAAGCAAGTGATTCATGGTCAAATTGTCAACAGAATCAGAAAAAGATGCCTCCATTTTGGACGAATCAGCATTCAGAAGCCCACTTGAAGTTGGATCCATGTAAGCTATAGCACCAGAATCTTCATTAGAACTAGAAAACTGGCCTGATTTTGTTCTAAATGAAGATGTGAGAATGCCATTGGAAACGTTTGGGCAGCTAAAATGGCCTTCCACACCAGCATCTGGTAAGATTTGTGGTTCTGGCCATCTTAAGCTGCCACTATTTAATGTAGATGTACTGCTAGAATGTTCATCTAATCTCGAAGTTGGGATGTACAGAGAAGCCTGTTGGCTTATTTCCGAACATGAGGGAATAACTTCGGCTTTTGTCCCTCCATTCACTAACGGGTTTGTGGAAGTAAAGTTCAAATTCATTGACGAAGCAATTTTTGCTTCATTGTGGACATCATCAGGCTTAACATGACTCATTATTGAGTTTGATGCTTGAAATTCTCCAACATTTGACTGATGGCTTACTGAAGACCAAGATGTTTGACTAGCGAACATAGAAGTCTGACTGGGATTTTCAAAGTAGTTGCAACCGTCATGTTTTGCCGCATAGTTGTCAGATAGCAAGACACCGGGTAGATATCCCAGCTGACGAACCAAGTTCTTCACATCATTCACAAATTCCACATTTTCCACTATCTGAGACAGCAAAGTCACATACTTCAACTTAATGAGAAGATACCTTTGCATAGCTATTAAAGGTTCACCTCTAATACTCGATAAATAATCGAATTTCATTTCATATACAAAAGGCGTTGCCTTGCAACAAAATTACACTTCATTGTTACAATTTTCATCAACACCACAGCATATGTTTAAGTATTCGTGTCTACATTATGTATAGAATACAGAGAAAGAACTTACTGCCAAGTGTGAACCAAGCTGAACAACACCATGGGGAAGAACAGGAACAACTGCAATTGTCTGAGAGGGGGAAAACCAAAAAAAAAATTGACAAAACAACAAAAAGCTGGGTCCCAAACAAACCAAGAAAAAGAAACTTTACCTGCATTCCAGCTGAAAATTGTTGACACGCTTCTTTTACAACCTAGAAACCAATAAAAGATAAGTGATTTAACACTGTTCAAGCTTCGAAATAATTGGAACTTACTGTAACAGAGATTCATAATATCTTAGAAATTTCAATAATGTATCAACTGTTTGTAGATGTTTGCAGCAATCTATTTCAACAGAAACTAGCTTATGGGCTAGCCAAGCCAAATGCGAAGCAAGTTTAAAGAAATGATGGGCTTCCAAACAAAGAAGAGCTAGAAGCAAATGTGTTGGTTGAATAGAAAGCGCGATGAATGCACTTATCCTCCTGACTATAGATTGACTACGTAGGATCTTCCATATTTGTACTAAGTCGCCCAAATATTACTAAAAAAAAAGGATTTTCAAGGGGCTGTTTTCTGATAGTCACGGATTGAGACTGAGAGGCATACGATCACCATCGTGAGTTCTTCTTTTTGATAGTGACAACCTTTAGAGGCGAGTGGACGTAGCCCTTACATTGAGGATGAACTACTATGAATGTGTGCTTTGCTCATTTTCTTTTTCTTTTTAGTTATCTCGTAGATAAAAATTAGAAATTAATCCATAACGTGCACAAAGCTGAGCGTCATAGTATGGCACTTTCACTACAAGAAAGCAAGAACTCTATCACTAACAGAAGTCTCTTAAGCTATACCTCTGTTGGATGTGCTTCTCCAGTAAAGCTCTCAGAAAGAATCCACTGATGATTTCCAGTAAATGCAGCCCTTCCGATTAGTCTGAGATACAAATCCGTAAATGTAATTAAGATGTGTTCAAAGCAACTTGTTCTCGGTCTCAAATTCAACAAGAAATACATAAATAAATTTAACGGAATCACTATTACCCTTCTCCAACAACATTAACATAATTGTCCATCATCATTCTGTTCACAAGCATGTGCACTTTGTTCCCTGCTTGAGCCCCGGGCTGTAAATTACGAGTTTCAGCTGAAGCCCATGAAGCATCATAATTTTCAAGACAAATTTCAGGATTCTCAATCCCGGGTAGACTAGAACATGATATAGGTTCATAATAACATTCTTCCCAAATTAAAAGCCTGTGAAGTCAGAATTCAGTTGAAATCAACACATCTTTCAGAACGTCGTAGTCTAAAAGAATATTTTTAAAGAAAACAAAGACGAGAAGGAAAGTACACAAAGATTTGAACTTTACAAAATCGAAATGAACAAATTCATTCTCAGGAAATCATAAACAGTAGAAAGGGTTTCATCAGACTAAAACAAGTCTCATAACCTCACACTAAGATTCTTTGAGACAAGCAAATGGACAGACCACAAAACTCCAAAGATAGAAAATGAAATTTATCAGGCAAAAACAAGACAACAATATCCAGTAGGTCTACAACACGTCAAATCATATCTCGATTATCGAGGATTAGGCAATTCTAATCCATGGCTAATGTTTGGTGAAATGGATAGGACATTACTAGACAGTATTAAACAAGAAAAAACAAGCCAAGATTTCGTTCTACTATCCAATACGACGTGCACAGATTGTACAGCATTATTAAGGACCTGAACAAAAAAGTATTATCATCAGTTCATACTTTTATTCCTTCATTTGTTCTTCATTACCAGCACAAACTCCAAGAAAAAAAAGAAATAGATTAGTCCCCAAAATTAACCAAAAGCAACTGAAAAAAAGCACATATCCAACAGTAAAATTTATACAAGATGTCATAAATGTAAAACAATAATTCAAAATATATTCCAGTGCCACCCTTTCCTTGGAAACCAAAACCACAATTCAGAAGCCTATTTTTATTTTTTTTCTTTTCTTCCCCTCATAACCACCACACATAAAAAAGACATAGTAGTCATATATACTTCAAAAAAATATAAAAAAGGATATGAAGAGCCTAAAAAAGAAAAGTAATTAATTTTTATTGAACTCACTTCGGGTTTTGTAAACCAATCTTCCAGAAAACAGCGTAAGACCATTGATTGACTCCACAAAGAGTCTTCAATGCCTCTTTGAATAAGTACCCCATAGCAATTTGAACCAACGAAGAGCAGAATATATGAATATTCTTGTATGTATCTGTAAACAAAGATATATCTAGAAAGATTCTGTTCAGAACTGTGAAGAAAAAGGATAATATTTGATTTTACTACTCCTTTTCCCAGGGGAGAAACACTTTCCTTCCCTTTTCCTTCAGTTTTTCCTGATAGGTTTTTAGCCTAACTTCCTCTGCAAGACCCACGCCCTGCCTGTTTTGTTCTCAACCCACCACTCCTTTTCCTCTCTGGATCCAAATTCCCTGCTATGAAGCTCTTGCAATCCATTCTTCAGAGTAAAATGAGAAGGAAAATGAAAGGTAAAACTTTTTCTTGTGCAGATGGAAAACTAAAAACGCAATACCCTTTACTCTGTTCTACACTATTCCAGTGGATTTGAGCTCACAGTTAACCACGACAATGAATTTCCCCATTTCTCAACGCATAGAAATTGTAATTTACGCTGTGTGTGAAGGAAAGAACTCTGGATATGATTTTTATGCAAGTTCTGAAATCTTGTTTCTGGTAAATGATCTTATGTCTACTTTTCCTTTGTGTTACACTGCTGAGAAAGATAATGGGGGTAGGGGTGGGCGGGGGCTTGGGTTACGAGGTGTATGTTATTGATTGGACGCCACTACAAAGAACATTTATAACAAATATAAACCTTAATAAAAAACAAATAAAGAACGCAAAATTTTGCAGTAAAAAACCAAAAGTTTACAATCTGTAACGAAATAGAGAAGAGTGTATGAACTATATGATGATTAATCAATGAGAGGTGGGAGACAAAACCAGGCATGATTTTCGGTGAAAACTACAATCTTTGCCATTTTCTTTGTCGTATTTCTGGGCTTTTTTCAACTAATTTCTTGGTGACTCAGAAATTTGTGTCTGTATTTTGGGACTCTAAAAAGAATCTCGGAATTGGTTCAGTCAAAAACACTAGAACTGTTCCCTTTAATTTAACACCCAAAAAGCAGAATGTACAACTCTGAAAAAGAAAAAAAAAATTATCTGATATTTCAGCTTTCTAGGAAAAAGAATTTCAGGAATTGGAATCTAATTTTGCTTGAATCCCAATATTGCAATTGTTATTATTGTTGTTGTTGTTGGAACATATTGGACGGTCTACATGTTCAGTACTCGTCCTAAATAAAATTGAACAGTATAATTAATAAATTTTTAATTTCGATTGAGTGACTATCGAATATGTTCGTGTTATGATTTTTGCTATCCAATACTAATTAAAATGCTAATAATAATTAGTAAGTAGTTAAGAGCAATGAACTAGATGTGAGATGTACGAGATCAAAGAAACGAGTTTAAAATCAAAAATTATCAGTTTTTACGTTCAGTCTAATTAAGCATACTATCGTAAAATTTATCATTCAAAACTCAGATGTCTAGATATTGTATATCAATAAAGAAACTTGTTTTTTTTTTTTCTAAACTAAGAAAAAGGATTAAAGAGTATTAGGGTCCTAATTTGACATCAGTAATAACAAAATGTTTAATAAAACATACAATTTAGAAATAAATTTAATTTATTTTAAACAGAGTAAAAAAAATACTTTAAAAGATATTTTATGTCATTTTATCTAATTGAGGGGACAATAAAGACAGTTAAGACACACTGCCAAATAAAGTCTCACATCTAAAAGCATACAACCTCAAAAGGACAAATACCTTTGTCTATTGTATTGTATTTGAGGAACCTGACAAGAGTATGGAATTACCTTTTTGACCCTCATTAACCTCCAACCTTGAGTTTGTGCAATAAAATTAAGAGCCTAAAGTAGGCTGCAGGGTTTTCATTTAATTATCACATGATTATCCTATATACATATTTCACTTCAAACTTCTAAACACATGCTTATTTTGTAAGCAAACCCTATTGAAAATGATGAGTGGAAATCGATGTTTCTGATTAGATAGAAGTTGTTAAAATTAAACTATAATATAGCGATAAAAAGGGGAGGATAGAGGATTGGTCTTTCGTAATTTTTCGAGATCAGTTGAGAATGGTTATTGTAGCCTGAGCTTGACGAGTTATGAGCTACCTTTATGCTTAAGGATGTTTGAGGAGTGACAATGAGGGAAGTACATTATAGCCAAAAAGTGACTCTTTGCTATTGGTTTGGGCTTTGAGTTCTGGTATTCATTTTGATCCTATGAATCTATTTTATCTAATAATGTTGATTTATTTCATGAGGTCGACAAAGAAATTTGTCACATTGTACGTCCCTTGAAGAAAAAAGTGTCGACAAACTAAATTCATTTTCTTTTTTGGCCCCAACTACTAATACCTAGGTGCATTGATCAGTTAATGTTTGAGTTTCATTATCTAAAAACTCATTTTTTTTTAAATTCATTTTCAACCCTACGCTCTTTCAATAGAATAATTTATATGTGAATTCATAATTTTTTTCTTACTTTTTAACTACTTTTTTCAAAAAATTACTACTACACAATTGTTATTATTACTCTTATAATTATTTTATCTATTTATTTATTTATTTTGAGAAAAATGGGACTCAAAGGGGGCCGAGTTCCTTTTTTCATCTCACTGGCCGTTTCCGGTGATGTTCATCTGCTGACCTATTGACGTTATAAATGATTACCCTCACTTTCTGCCATAATTACACAAAGTGGCAGATTAAATTCAGGGGTCCTTCTCGACCACAGATTTTGTCGGGTCAGGACCATGGGTCCACCGGGTCCATGACGACACTGTCACTTGGTTTACTTTTTTTTTTTCTTTATTCTTTTTCACATTTTCTTTTCTTGTAAAGTTCAAAAAAGTTTTATTTGGGAATAATAATAAGAGTGATGCTACGTGTACATCATAGTGTACACACGACTTTACACCCTCCTCACATGGAGAGGGCCCACACACAAATAAATATTCGTGGGCCCCCTCCATACGAGGGAGGTGTAAAGTTATGTGTACACCACGAAGCATTTTTCTAATAATAAACTATGCACTTGCTCTAATATTAGTTATTAATTTCACACAAATTTGACTTTTTATTAGATTAATTAGGTATAGTTGAGCAAATACATATTTTTATATTTCTTTAATTATTTTTTATTTGATAGGCGGGATATAATTAAAAATAATTTGAGTAACTAATTAAAGAATTACCAAGTTTAATTATTTTAATTACTAGTTAAAAATAACTCACTTAATTGTTGGAGATTCGAACCCTGGTTTTGCTACCTTATGTTTTGTCATTGTCGCACTTTATAAAACACGATTTTACTTATAAGCTGGCTATGGTGATCTGCTGACACATGTCTTCAGTCTTGACCGTTGGATGAGATCTGGATTGAGATATATATGCTGGCTACGACTGTTCACTTCATTCTGGAGTCTTCTCGCGTTCAAAGAGGGTTAGGGTTGAGAGAGTTTAGAGATAGGGTTTTCTTCTGATTCGATTCTCTGTAAATTCTTTGATTATCTTTCATGTCCTACGAAGGTTAGATTTAGAATACGTGATTTCTTAGAGTGAAGTCAGTTTATTTGTTGGGTTCTGTAACTCGAAAGAGGTGGAGGTCAAATCTGGTGATTCTTGTGTGATTCAACCGAGATCTGTTGAATCCTTGAAGAGATAAGTCTCTATTTGTATTCTTTTAGTTGTTTAACCTTCTTGTAACCTTCGTTGCCAGTTTGACGGCAGTATAGTGCAACCGAGCATTATCCTTTTGTGGATGCTCAACAGGGGATTAGGTGTATACCGAACCTCTGGGGATTCGGCCGAAAAATCTCTTGTGTTCATTTACTTTCTTGCAGTTTAATGGTTTTCTGTTTTTACGTTTCTTGTATCTTGACTCTAATACATGTGGGTCTTGGCCTTTCATTGATCAAAAGAAATTTTCTAGTTACCTACTATTAGTTACTTAAATACACTAGCATTACTAATACGGTACTAAGTAAGTCCGTGTTTGACAACTATTATGAAAAAAAAATTTCTATATGCTCATTTTCAACCACACATTCAAACAATAAAATAATATATACTTAAATTCAAAAAATTTCTATACTTTTTAAATACACATTCTCTTGAAAATCACTATTTAAAACATTATTTTTCTCAAATAATGATTGTCAAACAAGGGATAACTATCACATGGAATCGAGGAAGGAAAATTCTTATAGTCGCCTAAGAATTTATTTAAAAAACAAAATTCATTTTATTAGTATTCTACCCTATTTGACAATCATTAAATGAGAAAAGCATGTTTTGAATAATAATTTTAAAAAATATATATGTGGTTAAATATTTTAGGATTTTGCTACATGTATATCAAGATTTACATATTGGATTACATAATGTCGCAAATTCCTCTTCATTTGTCAATTTAAAACACACTCATTGTTTTCATCCAATATTTTCCATCTACGTCATATTATGTAATCTATTATGTACAAGTAGCAAAATTCAATATTTTATCATGTGAATGTGTGGTTAAAAATTAGTATGTTGAAAAATAATTTAAAAATAATGATTGTCAAACAGGGGTTTAAAATGAATTTTTTTGGGGGACATGAGTTTTTGAAAAGTGATTTGGAAAATGAGCTCATGTATTCGAATGAAAAGAGGCAAGAGAGATTTTTTTTGTTCTTTTTAATATTTTTATAAGTTTTGGATTGATTTGCATTTTTAGAAAGTTTAGGAATAAGATTGCAATTTATTCTTGATTTTTCTTTTCTTTTCTTTTTTGTTTTATTTATATAGAAAGGTATATTAATCATTTTATGTTAAAAATTGGTAAAAAGGACGTTTTGCACAAAAACGTGCAAAGGTGGGGACGTTTTGCACCAATTACCCAAAACTAAACATTATTTGTTGTTGAGAATGATGCATATATAATCTACATTTGTTTCGATTAGTTATATAAGTTAATTTTTAAGCATATGAAAAAATTACTTTTAAATAAAATATTGCTTTTTTTCATACTTTATTATTAAAATAAGTAATTTGCGTACTTCTAATTTCAACAAATAAAAGTAAATTATTTTAAATTTACTTATTTACTCATAAATGAACTTTTAAAGTTTAACAAAAAATCTAAATGTTGAAATGAGTTGGAAAATCATTGTCTCTTTTTCTTTTATTAATTCATTTTCCATGAAAAGTAATTATGGGTTGTAAGAAGTATTAATGACTTTAATTTCTTTTATCATTGCAACTTTTACAATAATTAGGTGCAAGCAACGTGCAATACACATTTGCCTAGTTTATATTTAACAGTTTTGTTTAAGAATTAATTTGTTATTAATAAAGATGTAATTTTTTTGATTAATTAAATAATTAATGATGTAATGTTTATGTAATTGATAAATAATTAGATGTGTGATTTTGATGTTGTGATGTAAGTTGGTGAGATTGAAGAAAAGAAGCAAAAGTTGACAAATTTGGAGAAAATGGCTAAATTGTAAGGGATTCAAAGTTCGGGGACTAAAATGTAAATACTTAAAAGTTGTGCCGAACCTCACGATGAAAATTTGAGCGTGCTCGGAGTCAATTGGATAAAGAAAGAAGTCAATGGAATCAAATTTAGTCAAAAGATGATCACAAATCAATTTCTAACCGAAAAGTTATGCTCCGATATTTTAGTATCATATTGAGACCTATTTTTAGCATAGAAAGTGATCGAATTGGAGAATGATGTCCGAATCAAAGTTGTAGTCAGATGAGTTAGTTTTCCAACGCATTTTGAATCGCCTCAATCGGACATCGGAATACAAAATTATGATAAAAACATTGAAAAAAGGTGCAGCTGCCTATTTAAAACAAGAAATTCCGTTACATAATCCGTTAAAACAACAAATTCCGTTAGTTTTTCCGTTAAAAACAAGAATTTCCGTTTCATAGCCACTTTATATATAGAAGAGATGAGTTGGAAAATCATTGTCTCTTTTTCTTTTATTAATTCATTTTCCATGAAAAGTAATTATGGGTTGTAAGAAGTATTAATGACTTTAATTTCTTTTATCATTGCAACTTTTACAATAATGATAAGACTTTGGGGCCCTTTCCCACCAAATGATTAAATGTGCTTTGATGGTTCAAGTTTTTGGAATCACTAATTATCATTATCCTTATCTTAATGATTCGACGGTCGGATGGTGAAATTAATTTGAAATCAATCTTGTCATAAAAAAGTTATGAACAAACACTATTTTTCAACTGGTACTGTGATTTTTTTTGGGTTGCTCAACTTGAAAAGGACAAAACATAACGAAGACTAAATGGTTTGACGAATTTCATGAGTATTAAGAACAAGTTTTAAGGTACTATTCATACGTATTTAAACAATCATTAGTTGACCTAACTTGATGGAAAATGCTGTTGAAACCAACCTCTGAGGTCATTAAGGTCGGATTAATCACTGTCATTAGAGGAGCATATGTTGAGTTCGATGACGCAAGGTCGGCTCAGATGTAAATACCTTCTAGGAGAAGCTCGTGTAATCTTTCAAGACAAGGAAGAATATAATGATTGAAGATCTCTGACAAGATATATGGGTTACCAATCACAAGGATACACTTGGAAAGGTCTGAAATCAGCGTCCACGTGATTCTCCAATCAGAAACGTTAACATCCTCCATTAAGTAATGCATTAATTGTTGGGGGCCACTTTCAATTAATGCTCTGAAGAAGTTTGACAAAATTCAGCTCGGCAACCAATCTAACCGCACCAACCACTGTATTTCCTCAACTCGAAATTCCAGTGACAAGACAGGAGGTGCAGCATGCATGCACGTTTTCTCTATAAATAGGGATCCCAAACCCTAAAAGAAAGGATCAAAAAAAAAAAAAAAACAAATAGGAATACAAGCATACACAAACTCTTAGCATATCTGAATACTTCAAAATTCAAATATCTCCTACTATTACTAGAAAATGAAAGGGATTGAATCATATTCTTGTATTCTTGTAAACTCTTGATCATTTCAATAAGAAAAACACGTTCTTTCATTAAGTTGGCTTAAATATTGTTCATCCAAATTTCAACGTCAACAAATGCTATTTGTACAACTGAGGTTGACAACCTCTCACATGTGTGCGAGGTCCGCATGTTTAAACAATTCAAAAAAAAAAGCGGACCCCTCCCATGTGAGTGGTTGTCAACCGAGGTTGTCAACCGAGATTGTACAACTAGCATGATCCTAAATTGATTACATTAGGGTCGTAATTCAAAATTATCTTAGATTGTTAATCCAAATAAAATTATCTTAGAATTATATTTGAAAATTTTAAATTATTGAATATTTAGACACATTATGTGGAATTATACAATTAAAAGCACCAAGTTGTTTTTTAAATGTTTCTAAATGCTTAGATCATACGAGTCAATTTATCTTAAATTTGAATATTACAATCAATAATTAAAATAATAAAGAACGCGAAAGATGATCACGGAGAAACCCCAATTGGGTAAAAACACAAGGCACTTTGCTAGTCAATAATCCACTATAAATCGAAGCAAACTTACAGTACGGCCCAGACCCGTCTACCTCGTAGAACTTCTGGCCTCAATTCCTGCAGTCTTCCTTATTCCTACTAGAGATGTGCTCCTTCGAAACAAATCTCGACTCCTGGTTTATACCTTAGCCCCCGGACTGCATGCTGCTAATGCCATATCTGGACTTCGGTATCTCACCTTAGTCTTCTTGAATTTGTGCTTATACAACAGCTCTCGATCCCTAGTATCGATTTATTTTCGGTGGTTTCGTGTTTGATCAAAAGATTGTGTGTTTTGATTTGTGGTTTTATATGAAACCATATGACTTGATCAAAAAAAATATGATTTGGAAAAATTTATGGATCAAGTAATATGTGGTTGTTGAATCTTGGAATCAATGAATGTTTTGGATTTTTAAATGAATGCTCTCTATAGAATAAATATGATTCAACACACATTTGGACGTTTATAGGGTATGATATATGTAAGGAAAATTGTTTGGGATGAAAATGATTATAAAATCAAGTGTTTGAAGTAAAATAGAATCCTGGACGTCGACCCTTCACTCGAGCGCCAAACCGCAATAGGAGAGCAGCAGCTGAGCAGTAGTAGTATTTTTATCATAACTTTCTCTACAAATGTCTTATTGAGATGATTCAAAATGCGTTGGAAAACCAACTCAAGGGGCTACAATTCTTCTGGAGGTAGTCTTGTCCAAATTTCAATTTTTTTTCTATTTGAGAAATGCGTTGTATTATATTTTACCATTATACATGTAGGATTTTATTTATTTATTTTTTTTTTTTTTTAAATATTGAATGTGGTGAGATTCAAAATTTAGTATGTAATCATACAAAAAGACATGCACATACATACATTAAAGATGAAACATTAATGTAAATGCATTGGCTTCCATCTTGTTTGGGCTCCATTTTTCCAAGAAAATGTATTTTTGAATAGTAAAAAGTTGGAGAATGTGGGTTAAAAAATAAGAAAAAGTTTTCAATTTACATGTAAAATTATTTTATTAAAAAATTTATGGTTGAAAATGAGTTTTTATTAAAATGGAACCCATGTTGCCAAATGTAGTATGTGCATTGTAAAAAATAATTACTTTGTACAAAATGAAAAAAATGTGAAAAAAAATAAATATGCCAAATGTAATACGTGCACTACAAAAACATTAGAGATGAAGTTGAGTTGCAAGGATAAAAAAAGACTTTAGATGCATATTTTGAAAAAGTTGAAAAAAATAGTTGTCAAATTAAAAGTTCGGTAATTTATATTAATATGAACTACTGTAAATTTAAACAGGTATTATTTTATATATACGTCAAGCCTTAAATGATCTAGAGAAAATTTAGGATCAATTTCCACCACTTTGGTGGGAATTGGTTTTCTAGGCTACATTTTTTCTTTTTTTTTTGGGGCAATGGAAACAAATTATATCCCTTTAATGGATAATTTTCATGAAAAATAAAACTAAACGAATACCAAAAGATCCAAAATTTCAATATTTTTCAGATGAAAAATTATACCAATCAAAAACAATTAATTGACAATTCTTTAGTAAAACAAGTTGTAGGCAATTCAATTCCATAAAATTCATTTTCTTACACCCAAATTCCATTTTTGCAATCAAACGGACCCTTATATCTAATGCATTTAGCGAGATTATTAATTTAGTACACTAACTCAAGTCGCGATCAAAGAATTTTACTATTTAAATGATGTTATTAATTTATCGAGCATTCATTTATCGATGTTTTACTGCTGGCTTTAGTGAATGAAAATTCAAGTATTCTCAACATGTCAACCATGTGTCTAAATTCTCATTCTTTTGTATAGCGAACAAGTTTTTGATGCCTAATTTTTCAACATTTATGAGTGCTTCAATAGGAATTAGAAAATTGTTCGTGATTTTCACATATTTATATTTTCGAACGTGCGACTCTACATTATCCATTTTCTTCGCTATTTAAAGTCGCTCAACTCTCTTTCCATGCGTACTAAAGACATGTACATTTTTAGATTGGACTTTATGTGCGAGATCTTAATTATTTAAAATGTGATGTAGCTCGCACAATAAATTTCTATAAGCATAAATTGCACATTTAACCCCCGAACCTTTAGCAAAAGTAGTGATTGATTCTATAACCAATTTTTCTTATGATTTTATCCCCAAGCTTTGAGAAATTAGCAGAGTCTGTCCATATATGCGGTTTCTATCCAAAATTATTTTTAAATGATGTAAAAAGACAATCTTACCCTTTAACTTAAATCAAATGAAAATAAAATGAATCAACAAGCAAAAAGAACAAAAAATTAAGCAAAACACCTAAAAAAAAATAAAAAAGAAAAGTCCTCTACCCCCATGATCCCATCCCATTTTCCTTCTGCAGAAATCGAGGGATTTTCTCCCTTGTCAATATAGATAGAAAAATATAACTTTATGATGTTGGACATATGAAGGTCACGATAAAAAAATATAAATTTATAATGTTGGATATATGAAGGTCACGTAACGATTTAATGCTTATTTGAATATCTTTTGTCTTCGAGGACTGGTTGTGAAACTATGATGAAATGGCGAAAACCAATTTGTTATTTTAATATTTAGAAACTTGCTATTCAGTTGATAAACTGAGGAGTAGTGGTGTAATTTTGCTTTTTAAGAGTTGGATTCCTATGTTTGAATACGGGCATGTCACATGCTACTTTCCTTTTAGCTATGGTTGATATGAGAAAAGGCAAGGTGAGGGGGGAGGGGGGGGGGGGGGGGGGTCAAGTGAAAAGTGGAAGGAAAAGTGACTCAAAAAGGAAATTGGAGCCAAAGGTAAAATTATGATATTTTACGTTAAGATATATTCGTAATACCTCCTCAAATGTACATTTTAAGGGTATTGATAACAATTTTATTATAAAATATGACTTCGATCAATCAATAAAGTACTTGAGATGTGCTTAGAACAAAATGATGGATAAGATAGACGGGACATTAAGAATGAAAAGTATACAAAAGAATTTGTATATCAGCATATTTACAAAACATCTTTTGATTAACTTAGACAATTCAAATTCCTTAAGACTACGGGAATTATTTCTAGGGCTAGACAAAAGTCCTGGATCGAACCGAACGATTCTTCATAAATTAAATACCCGAAAGGATATTTAAATCAAGAACCAATGGGTTTGGTTCGGTTCGGTTCGGTTCTCGGTTCTAGGCCAAGAACCGAATAACCGAATAAGATCTGAATCTAAATAATTTTTTTAATTTTTTATATTAAATTAATTGAATAATTTTATTTTTCTATAAACAAATTAGCAAATTTAAATAATTTTCTACTTTTTGGTATTTGTATATATTAAACTAATCTTATTGGACAACTTGTTATTTATATGTTTTTAAATTTGGTTACGTTAATTTGTAATAGTTACGAATGAACATATTATTAGTTGTATTTATGTAGTGTTGTTGTAAATGTTAAAAAATTTAATTATGTTACGGAATTGAACCGAACCGAATCCAAACGGTTTCATTTATTAAATACTCGAAAATTTTGGGTCTATTCGGTTCTGAAGAGAACTGAACCGAATCGAACCATGTCCAGCCCTAATTATGAGCTTGTTTGGTAGGGATTTTTTGGAGGAAGAATTGATTTTGAATATTGATATGATGGGAAATGTGTGGTTGAAAAAGAAGAAAAATTATTGATGTGATGGAAAATATTATTTTATTGAAGAATGTATGGTTGAAAATGAGAATTAATTTACTGTAAAAAATGAGAATTCCTACTAAACAGACCCTATTTCATTAGATTGAAATATTTAATTCCATATGTATTTTTAAGGCCATCCTTAAAATGCAAAAGAGTACAATAATTCAACATATAACATGAAATTTATGTATTACATACTTTATAATAATAGCCTTTGAATCTTTAGTTCCCGCACAAATGTAAATATATATACTTAGATCATGACATGCATTGGTTTGTAATATATAAATGAACGGCATTAAAGAAAAGGGACAAGGCATAAAAAGATGGAACAAACATGAGTTAGTGCACTTTTTGGTGTTTTGTTGCTGGCACTTTAGTAGACCTACAAAACTTGTTATTTTGTGGGTAAATATATACCATAAAAAGGTGTAATTGACCATTTCATGTGTTACATTTTAATTGAATTCTTGACTTAATTATTAAATAATAATGCATTGATTTTATATTTTCATCATCAAATTGAATAAAGCTTCGAAAAATGAGTCATCGGCTCGCTCACACTTATACGAGAAGGAAGACGTGCAACCAGAAACTACAAAAACTCTTCCTAAACGAAAGTTGTCCGTGAAAGCCAACAAGAGAATGCGGCCGATCTAGGTGGCATATTTCTTCAAAAGAAAGTGTATAAATCCTTCTAATGATAGCTTCGCCTTGTCATGTAATTAGATTCGAATATGATTGAGAAAAACAGATACTATCTACGATCTTTAGTATGTTATGAATTCAGTGGTTGAGAAATGCACAACTTTTTTTTTTTTTTTTAAGTAAATAGAGCTATTTATTTAGATTGTATTTAAGATAAAAAAATATATATATATTTTTTAAAAATAATTATTATTTCACTGTTAAAATAAATAACTTACTTATGTTCAACTTTAATTAATAAATAAATTGTTTGGTTTAAAACTTACTCAAAAAGTAAAATTAATTTTTTTTTGTTTTAGCTTATTCAAACATGATTGAAAATAAGATACGAAGAAAAAGCTATAAAATTATTTTTATAAGAAAAAGATAAGACACGGTTTGAGAATCTTGACCATAAGACAGGATCAATTTGTATGTATTGTGGGTTCATTTCCACTTAAACTTTATCGTCTTCAATTTGTCTCCACTCTCATCTTATTATTCATTTTCTACAAGTCACGTGATATAATTATATAAGAAATGTTCCCACGTGCTCTATAATAGTAGGGTCCAATTAAAATTCTTATTTTTATTGATTTTTTTTGAATTTGATAAATTTTAATATTTTATTGTTGGTTCGTCGCTCTCTTAATTTATAATCACTACGATGAATAGTTAATTTTATTAATTTCACTTTTAAATAATATTTTTTTTGTTTTAATTATGGTCGTCTACTTTGAGCTTACACATTGTCCCATCAATGTTGAGTCGATGATAAATATTTGAAATTTTTTTAACTCATCGAGCATTATAATGTGTTAGCATTTTGTAATTAAAAAAAAAAAAAAAAGCCCCCACGAGAATGGCGTAGTGGTAAAACATGAAAGTTCTCTATAGAATATCGGATGTTCAAATCACCGCGCCAGTTGGAAGGCAGATGCCATGTGGAGACAAAGTTATGGTGCACTTTGTTGCCTCTTCGGAAGTCCGTCCGCACATCATAAAGGGATGTCCACAGAGAGGAGAACCACTTCCCTGAATGTCCGGCTCAAGTGTATATAAATTGTGCCAGCATTCGAATTTACTCGGGTGACGTTCAAGGGGGAAGGCTGCCAAGGCTGCCACTACTCAGGATTAGTCGAGCGAAGTTCGGACACCTGAGTCATCCAAAAAAAAGAAAGAAAGAAAGAAAATTCAAAATTTCACAAAAGTCTGGGTGGAGATTGATGTCAACATATTAGAATTAAAGTGTGGAAAAAGGGGTAGTAATTTGTATGATAATGGGACACTGAGATCTATGGCATTGACATTGCCGAGTACCTTTCTGTTCTGAAAAGAGAAGTTGCTGTAATGGTTTAACTTTTTTTCCATAAGTTGCTGTAAGGTTTAACTTTTTTCCGTAAGTTGTTGGTAAAGTGGGGTTACACATTTCTATTGCCCAACAGCTCAAAAAATGGTATCTCTATATTCATAATTGCGTGTAGTAAAATTTTGTAATCATGTTTAAACTCGTTATTTTTCTTATTTATTATATGAATAAGATTTTATTTATTTTGATGATAATATTTGATTATTTTATAAAAGTACGTTGTAAGTATATAAGTAAATTATAAAATAAATAAATTTTATTTATCAAAGTTGGAAAAAATAAATTTTTATCTTGCTATTAAGGTAAGAGTCACTTATAAAATAATTTTTTTTAAATACATATTTAATTATGTTATTTTTATGATTGAACAAGAAAAAAAGTTATTAATTTTGAAAGTAACTTTTATCCTATTAATAAATAAAAAATTTAATTATTATCAATTTTAATAAATAAATATTAAAATTTTCTAACCCAAACTTGTAATTTGCAAGAATGAAGAATGATGGTAAAAATAACTTTGGTAGGCCATGATCCATGGCATGCCTTTAGACAAAATTATGTCTAGTTACTTCTCTTTGCCCTCTGGTATCATACATTATAAAGAGAAATTGTAATGATACTATACATTTTTAACTATTGTTGTGAAATAATTAGGTTGCTAGTGGGAATTCATGATGTATAGCAAGTTTACAAGATTAGTGCATGTTAAGTAAATGCTTCTTGGATATTGCATTCATCCATATCTATCGTGAAAATGCCTTTCTAGATGTTCATTAATGGTTTGACTATTTATGTGCATTATTTTGACACGGTAAAGCGATAGGTATTGAAAATCGAGTGATCCGTGTGTTTCGCATATTGCTATTGTCAAGTTTGGTAAAGTCAATCGGACAACATATGCGATTATGTTTTGAGTATTGTATATCAAATTAACATGACTTACAAGTTCATCAACTAATTTATGTTTTTAAATTTAAATTTCGAAATCCAATTTTGTGCAACCTCAAACAACCAACCTTTCAATTGTGTTGTGAATTCTTTTAAAAAGATTTGTTTTAAGAATAACGACGATTATGTCTTTTATGTACATAAGTAGGATTTATAGATCAATTGACAGTCTCAGGTAACATTTTCTATGGAGCGTAGGCCTCCCAAAAGGGAGACCATAAGAGAAATAGTACACGAACGATTTAATTAATTGAATATCCTACACAAAAAGAAATAGCATGAGATTGGGTACTACAATCCAAACACTTCTCTTACATAAAGACTTAATTAACTCAATTTATTACATAATAAATGTGGATATTTGAATGTCACACACCAAAAAGAAGATGACAAGGAAAGGTAACTCTTAGTAGGTGTCATACTAGGAATTTATTTATAGAACAATAAGCCATTTTTCTTGTGGAATCATTGCATAGTCCATTATCCTTGAAATTGATAGACAAATAAAAAAATATGGATAAGATGGGATTGAAAGCTCTTGATAAAAATCATGACCAAAGATGTATAATTGTGTTTTGATCTATGCTACAAGTTGTCTTGTCACTTGCAAATAGTTAGTTAGTGCGTCTCTTATACGCGGTATTACAATAGAATTATTTACGACATAAAATTATATTGTATTCATCATAGCAAATACAATTTGAATTTCTTATTCATCTTTAACCATATCTCATGTAATCCAATCTAATATACATCTCGATAAAATTATGTTTCTGATGTTTTATAAGACTGGATATGATTAAAGAAAGAGATATGGTAGGGTGTGCCTATTGTTCAATTCAGTACGAAGTCCATAACACGCCGTATTATAACTCTTTAATATGATTGGTGCAATCAAAAGTAATATCTTTTTCTTGCAAATGTTTATGAACCTATTTCTAAGTTTTGTTTATTTGTGGTGGAGGTGAATTTGATGGTGCTTTGGTGGGCCAAACTGGTTTAATGGGCTTGGTAAAAAGGTAAATGGATAGAGATAATTGGAGTTCTGAATTTAAGCTAGTTAGAAGATACAATTTAAAAACTAAAAAATTTATTTTAAAATTTCAAAAATCAGGTCATAGTTAGATTTAAATAATTAGATAATCGGTTAAAAATATTTTATTAATTAAATATATTAATGTAACAATACTATACACTTTATGGTCACAATCACAAAATTTCATAGTCACAAATTACAATTTTCATAAGTCACAACTTATTTATCGATCACAAATTATTTAGTCATGCATTATTTTCTCGGTCACAAGTATCACACAATTATGGTTACAGTCACAAATCACATAAGGTCACAATTATAATACAAAGTTTGTGAGTTACAATTACAAATTTAGTCGCAATCATACATATTTTAAGTTACATATTATTTATTGATAATAAATTACCATTTTATCGATTACATACTATTTATTGGTCACAAATTACTCATTTTACTGGTCACAATCACCTAAATAATAGGTCAGAAAGGCTCTTCACCCACCCCCACCCCGACCACGGCACCAACCGAACGTCGCATCACCTCGCCTCCACCAACTGAATGCTCCACTAACCACCACCATCAAAAATCACCCCATAGAGTAGATTGAAGGTGGAAGAAACCACCACAAAACCCCGAAGCTACCCCAATAAAAACTTCATCGATCACCATCTATGAATGTAATGAAAGAGAGAGAGAGTTGGCGGGCTATTATTGTCCATAGGCGATTTGCTAACTGACGTCAGAGAAGGGGATTTTTGTGTTCCCCACGACTACCTACTCCTCCGCTTACTGTGGCTGATGCTCACTACGTGCAACCTCACATGCGTTGATTTCTTTCTTCTCTTTTTTTCTCTAGTGATTGGCTTTGCAAATCGGCGTGCAACGATGAGGGAATGTGTTTACCGGCTTCGAAGAAGAGAAGTAAGATGAGGGTCAACTATGCTATGTGATTTTAAGATTTTTGAAATTTGGGATTTGGGTTTGTATGATTTAGAGAGAGAAGATAGATGATATAGAGAGAAAAGAAAGAGGATATTGAAAAAAATTAATAATATTAAAAATTAATTCATGACCTAATTTGTATAAACAATGAGTTAATTTCACAAATGGTCACTGAAATTACAGCAAAATTTCAAAATGGTCACTGAAATTCGAAACTTGCATAAACGGTCACTTAACTTACAATCACTTTCAAAAATGGTCACTGAGCAAAATTAAGGGACTTCCTTGTACTAATTGAAATCTAAATTAACAAAACAAGGCCCTTCAAAATTGGAGGGGCTGAAGTGGAAAATTCAACCAACACCGGCAGAACTTCCCATCTGTCACCGCCGACTTCCACCTCCAAAAAACCACCAATCCACCCCCTACACCGGGAGTATCACCACCACCAGTATCGGCCTCACCCACCCAACAAACCCCAACCACCAACCCAACCTCACGCCGCCCCCAAATGCACTCCCATAGCCACAAAATCGGTCACAGTTCGCAGCAAAAAAACTTGGCGACAACCACTATTCCAATCACACCCATCACGCCCAACATATATGGGCCTCTTCTACACTCCAAGGCGCATCCAACCATGGTTTCATATCATCAAATAGTGAAGCAATTCAAAATTTTCAGGCCCAAATTCCAGCCCCTCACGCACGCGTATAAGTTCAATGAATCCACCTCCAATTGACCGGCAAAGTGATGTTATTGCTACAAATTGGACCCAGTAAAACCTTCAGCAGGTCAATATGATATTGGGTAACTCCTCAATTGAATCGATCGATCCATTACTTGCTCCAATTTTTTGAATCAAAATCTGCCCAATTTTAGCCATTTGACATAAAATCTGCCCAATTTTTTTCTTCTTGCTATCTATTGGTGGTGGATATGGTGTCGGTGATGTGGCTTACGGAAACTATTGGTGGTGGTGATTGTGGTTGATTTTGAGGAGGGAGATCAGAGACGAAGATCAGAGACGGGGTTGGGAGTTCAAAGATGGGAAGGGAAGGCATAGGGTGTTTTATCCAAAGAAAGTTGCACTTCAGCCCCTCCAATTTTGAAGGAGCCATGTTTTGTTAATTTAGGTTTCAATTAGAACAAAAAAGTCCCTTAATTTTGCTCAGTGACCATTTTTTAAAGTGATTGTAAGTTGAGTGACCATTTATGCAAGTTTCGAACTTCAGTGACCATTTTGAAATTTTGCTATAACTTCAGTGACCATTTGTGAAATTAACCCTATAAACAATTCTTAAACTTAGTTTTTGATGTTGGAAGTTGAAATACATTGATGGGGTGTAATTTCCACTATAAAAATCTTCACTGTTTTTTCGAGAAAAAATTATCGAGGTTTGTAAACATTTGTTCTAGGCCAGGAAATATTAACCACGAAACCGTAAACCATACAGGCCCAATGGAGTCAATTTGGATTGATTTTGATGGAAGTGAGGTTGATTTTCAAGTTGGCTTGGACCCAACTTGAAAAATGTGGATTTTTTTTTTTTCAATTTTAAAAGAAATTTGATTTTCAATAGGAATGGCTAACGAGATGGTAACCCCATTCTCCTTCCTCGCCCCTACCCAACGGGGATTCCCCGTCCTATCCCGGGGATAGGGAAGGCCCCAATCCTCGATTAACTCTCATTTATTTTATTTTATTTTATTTTATTTATTTGTTAGTTTTTCAAAGCCAATGTAAGTAGAGCAAGTTTAATTAAAAAAAACTAAGCCCTTCAGACATTTATAATCTGTGATTCCCCATTTGTAATCTGAAATGATACATTCAGTAAATCATTTGGGAATTAAATTGCAAGGAAAATCAGATTTGTACATTGAATATTATAAATAGAAAATGCACTTAAAATTTCCTTTTTCTCATGAGTGATAGCAGAAAACTTTTAAGCCACCTATTTGGGTCTCTCTCTCTCAAAAATAAATAAATAAATAAGTTAAATGGGATGGGTCTAGGGCGAGGATCATGATCCCAACACCTCATTAATACAAAATTTCCCACCCCGTTGTCATCCCCAATTTTCAAGGGTATTTTGCACTTGAAATCGACAAATTTAACCGTTGTAAACCGACTCGGATCGACTTTTGCTATATTTGGATTGGTTTTCTAGTTGAGACTGATCTGCATCCACCCCAAGTTTCTTCCATCTTTAGGTTGGCTAATCAAAGGTATATAGAAAGTGACAACTACCAGCCTTGCAAACCTGAGGTTTTACGATGATAGGTTGTGTTGATGATAATTCCACCTACAATTGAACAAATCAACAATGTGAGTTATGAAATTAATTTAAACAATAAAGAAAATCAAAATGAAGAAGAAAACTAAATTTGAAAAATGAAAAACAATGAATTCTCCCTTTTAATTACGCTCAGAAAAGTCAATCAAACATCACAAAGGCAACACCAAATTGGAGATTTTTTGCAATCACAAAGGCACACAGAGGCACAAGGGAAATGACAGAGAAAACGGCACACAAAGGCAGGAAGAAGATAGCAGAAACTGAGTTTCAATTGCACATAGCAAGGACCGTTGGTGTGTTATAAAATGAAGCCAAAAGACTCCAATTTATAGGCAAGGGACGAAGGAATTTCCCAAAATTTTCTCACCAAGATAGAGTTCAAGAAACTAAAATGGTTACCAAGGATAAGGATAGTGCAACCATCTAACTTCCATGTGAGAAAATGGATAAAAGTCTCATTTCACATTATTTCCAAAATTGAGTATTGAGCATTGGAACCGATGACCTGATTTCCTCTAAATACACAATAGGATTGGGCTACATCAATTGTGGTGTGAATTTATTAATATATTTCAATCTCGGACTTATAGCCTATGAAGAAAAACGGGTCACGATTTTTCATCATTGCCTAGAGGTTATTTGGGCATCACTAATATACCCAACAACCTCTACCTTGATGCCAAATCAACCTGCAACCAAGCTAAGATAACAAATTGCTTAATAAAAGAGATTTAAGAGTTTTTACCGATATTTAGAAGGTCAAAGTAGCTTCTAACTTTACCAATGGGAGCACATTAGTTCCCATGTCTGCAAGATTATATTCTGAAAGAACTTTCTCAAATTTTACCAGTTTTTGAGAAGCTATATCTCTAATGAACTGCAATCTAATATCTATATTTTAGTATGTTCATGAAAGATAGGATTTTTGCATAGGTGAATAGTAGATTGATTATCAAAATATATTGTCACATTGTCATCAAAAAAGCCAAGTTCATTTAATACACCTTTAAACCACAATGATTCTTTAAAGGTTTCAGTATCAGCAATATATTCAGTAGTGGATAATGCAACAACATGTTGAAGTTGTGATTTCCCGATAACACATGAATTACACAAAGTAAACACGTAGGAAGACGTAGATTTCCTATTATTTTTATACTCAGCATAATTATCATCGATAAAGCCTTTCAATTTTACCCTTTCAGTACTAAACTTATATATTAAGCAGCATTGCATGTTCCTTTCACATATTTAAATAGTCATTTTAAAGCTTTCCAATGTTTGGGATCAGGGTTTGACATATATCTGCTAAGTGCACTAACAGCAAAGGCTAAGTCAGGCCTAGTACACATCATTAGATACATCACAGAATTAATGACATTTGAATATGGAACTTTTTCATATATTCCTCTTCATCTTCATTAGCAGGTGATTCTTCTTTAAATAATACAAAATGATTGGCTAAAGGCAATGTAACAGGTTTGCATTCATTCATGTCAATTTTTTTTCAAAATTTTCATGATATATGGAGTCTGATGGAAAAACAAAAATGAATTTGACCTGTCTCTTTGAATTTTCATGCCTAAGATCCTTTTAGCATTACATAGGTCTTTCATATCAAATTCATTACTCAAAATAGTTTTATATCATTTAACAAATTCAAGTTGGAACCAATCAAAAGCATATCATCCACGTATAATAACAAAACACGCTGTTATTATTTGCATTACCTTGATAGTATAAACAATGATCTAATTCACTCATTCTAAAACCAATTGTTTGAACGAACACATCAAAACGTTTGAACCATTGTTAGGAGATTATTTTAGACTATACAGAGAGTGTTTAAAAAAAACACAAATTATCAGATTTTTGTTTATTTTCAAAACCCTTAGGTTTATCCATAAAAATCTTTTCATCAAATTCACCATGCAAAAAAGTAGTTTTAACATCAAATTGTTCAAGTTTCCAATTAAAATGCACTACTAATGCAAGCATAGTCCTAATTGTGGCAACTAGAGAAAGATTTCATTATAATCTATCCCTTCATTTTCTGTGTAACTTTTGGCCACAAGTCTAACCTTAAACCTTAAAACCCCTCATTTGGTGATTCCCTCCTTAATTCTAAAAACCCATTTATACCCAATAGTTAACTTGTCTTTAGGTCTAGGGACTAACTCTCATGTTTAATTTTTATCGAGGGAATTTATCTCTTCTTTCATCACTTTAACCTAATCCTCAGATTGTTCACTCCTCAAGGTTTCTTCATATGTATTTAGTTCCCTATCAACTAGTTCTTCATAGCTAATATAAGCAAGTTCAAAATCAGACTCTAACCTTTGAGGCACTCTATATGTTCTCCTAACTCTATCTCTAGCTAACTCGTAATCAGACAAAAGGTTTCACTCTCCTTGATATTCCTCTATAACCTCATCTCTCTCAATATTTTCACTCTGATTATCTTCTAATTCAGGATTTTGATACTCCACCTCAATTGAGGTGGTAGGGTTTGAACACTTAAAGGCCTTAAATCCACTTCGGATTCACCACTAGTGTTTTCTTACTTTTTTCTCTTAAGGTGTCACTCTCTGATTTTAGACACGGCGTTTCAGACTCATTAAATGTAACATTACGACTTATGATGATTTTAACTCCAGTTTGACTTCTATCCCAAAGCTTATACCCTTTGACTCCTTCAGGGTGTTCTAAGTAAACACATTTTTGAACTTTAGGTTATAGTTTTTCCTCATTTTGATGAGAGAAAATAGATGAGAAAGATAGCTTATGATATTTATCAAGCACGCAGTGATCACAAAATGAAATATTAGACACATAATTTTTTCCAAATACACATTTATCATTTAGCAATTTTAGTCCTTTAATACTTGTGTAAGCTAATCTATTGTGCCACTTGTGTGTGTCTCCGAGTTGGTCAAATTTATAGAGGTAGATGAATTTTTAATAATTTCAACAGTAGTTACATAAATATTGTTTCTTTTAGTACCTTTACATGTGACAAAAGCACTCTTAATCATTTTTAGCATGTTGCTTCCAATTTTATCAGAAAATCATCGATTTCTAATGCTTCTACTGAAATAAGAGTCCTAACCATTTCAAGAATATATCTGACTCCATGTAATTTAAGCACATAAATAGTGTCAAATTTTAACGTGATATCACAAATTCCAACAATTTTATATGCATGGTTATTGCATAAAATAGCACAATCACTTTCAGATTCTTGCAAATTTTCAAACTCGTCTTTATGTGATGAAACATGGAATGATGCACCAGAATCAAGTATTCATTCATGCAAATGTGATTTCACAGTCAGATTTAGTTCAGTAGGTTTAAAATTCAATAACACATAAACTTCACAACATTCATGAAAAGAAGTAATAACATTTGCCTCATCGTGGACCTCTTCTTTTTGTTTGTTTTTCTCAACATAACAATTTTTAATGAAATGTCCAGTTTTATCGCATTTATAGCATTTTCTACCTTTAACTTTACTTTTTGACCTAGATGGACTTCTACTTTTTTTTTTTTACTTCCAGATGTGTATCCACTTTGGTTATCACGAGTCCTAGACTGAGACCTATCTCTATCCATCACTTTTTCTCGACTCTCCCAGCTCGTATTTTCATAACTTTACTTCTTAACGAGTCTATGACAATTTCAGGTGTTAAAGTATCTCTTTTGTATTTAATAGCATTTTTGACTTCTCTATAAGTGTAATGGATTTAGAAACAAAAGTATATCTTTTGTATTTAATAGCATTTTTAACTTCTCTATAAGTGTAATGGATTTAGAAACATAAAACTCCTCCAATTTTTTCCAAAGTTCTTGAGTTGATTTTAATTTACCAACTTTTCTTAATACCACATCAAATAAATGTAAAATGATAGAACTATATCCCAATTCATCCAAATTCTCTTTTTCTTCATTAGTCAAGTTTGTAGGAAAAGAGTCATCAATAATTTTTTAAAAAAAATTGTTGAACAAGAATACCTTTCATTTCTTGTTACTAAATTGAAAAATCTCATTTACCATTAAAGATACTCAACTCAAAGTGATGTGTCAACATCTCACCAAAAAATGTACAAAACACAAACTTATGTATGTAAAAGTCACATGTCATATGGATTACACAGAGTAACAAGATTTCTATGTTTTACAATAACACACTATTCTAGAACCCCAGGATTTCGTGAGAATCACGTTCTTAGATTAATGGAAGAAACTAGAATAGGAGTTTGGGTGTAAGCCTAAAATAATATGAGATTAAATAACACAACAACATTCAACAAATAAATCTAAGACGACAAATAAATAGTTTCACTTAGAAATTAAACAAAAAAGCCAAGTAATCCTAGGTTCTACCAACAAGCAATGGTTACTAAATAATGGCAACTCCCAATCCTAATGATCACGCCCCACACACTGATCTTCTAGTGCGATAATGTAAAAAATTCAGCCAATTTACTAGAGCTGACCAGTTCTGTAGTCCGTAAAATAGGAGAGATGCGAATTTACTGCTTTGGGGGCTACTATTTTGGCCTAAAGTAATTCAGTAAATATATATAACAATTGAGACCATCGACCTACCAAGTCAAAATCGTCTAACTTTCGTTGCAGTACTTGAACAAAAAACTAACGATATACGAATGTTAGAAATGTCAAAATAAAGATTTTGTTTGAAGGAACCGTCGTCAGAATCCTCTGCACGCGCCATCGCCGGAATGACCACACGCCACCACCGTCGACCACGCACCGACCAGTTTGCTTTTCCTTCACCTGTAGAGTCCGAATCTGGTCTCAGTTTCTTCTGTAGGTCAGCCGATTGTTTGGAAAAGGCAATTGCAGGTTCGGGTTTCAAAAAATAATTCTCGATTCTTCGCGTTTTTCTGCTTCTGCTGCGTAATCTCTTCAGTTTTTGATTCCCCACCAACCTCTAATACCAATTGTTGATGCTAATTCAACCTAAAATTGAACAAATCAACAATGTGAGTTATGGAATTAACTTAAACAATAAAAGAAATCAAAATGAAGAAGAAAACTAAATTGAAAAATGAAGAACAAAATGAATTTCCCCTTTTAATTAGGCTAAGAAGAGTCGATCCAACACCACAAGGCAACACCAAATTGGAAACTTTTTGTAGTCACAGAAGCACACAAAGGCACAAGGGAAATGGTAGAGAAAACGATACAAAGGTAGGAAGAAGATGGCAAAAATTGAGCTTCAAATGCACATAGTGGAGACCGGTTGGTGTGTTATAAAATGAAGCCAAGAGACTACAATTTATAGGCAAGGGACAAACGAATTTTCCAAATTTTCTCTCCAAGATAGAGTTCAAGAAACTGAAATGGTTACCAAGGATAAGGATAGTGCAGCCATCTAACTTCCACGTATGAAAATGGACAAAAGTCCCATTTCACATTATTTCCAAAATTAAGTATTGAGCATCTAGTCCAATTGGCCGATTTCTTCTAAATACCCAACAAGATTGGGCTACATCAATTGTGGTGTGAATTTATTAATATTTTTCAATCCCGGACTTATAGCCTATGAAGAAAAACGGACCCCGATTTTTCATCATTGCCTAGGAGTTATTTTGGTATCACTAAAATACCCAACAGGTTGTGCTACATGTACATCATAAGATTTTTTTTATCAACAGGTAATCTAACGATTTTGATTGAGTCAAAATCTTATCATATAAATACAAAATTAAAAACTCTTCCACACTTCATCAATCTGTAAAGCATTATATAAATGATGATATACAACAAACATTTTTCTTCAATAATTTATATAAAATTTCTCTTCTGTGCTAAATGATTAAAAGGGTAGCACTTTCAAAACAAAACGTCGATAAAGGACCCATAGCCTATTTTATAGGGAAAGCCCGACGTTTATCTTTAATAACTTTTAATAAGCCATTTCAATAGTTAAATGGGCCCTTCGAGAATATAGCTTTTGGTCTGTATTTGATGATCATACAAATGGCCCACAGAAAAGAGGAAATTACACAAATCCGAGTTTTTAAAGATTGGTTTTCAAAAATCCGGTTTAAGTTTATTTATTCAAAAATCAGGTAATAATTTTATATTTTAATAAATATAATAATATTAATAATCCTAATTTTTAATTTTTTATCACTCCCATCTATCTCTGGTCTGCACTCATTTTTCTCTCTCGCCTCTTTCGTCTTCTTCCTCTCTTCTCTCTCTTTCTCTGTCCTCTCCCTTGCTGTCGTCGTCGCCGAAGACTACAGAGCTTTTCGCTATGAGCAGGGATAGCCGCGTCGCTGCAGTCCATCGAAGCGTATCACTGGCGACATGCTCAGTCTCTCCCTCTCTATGGCATGGTGCGATCTGTTTATGTGGCTCGATCTCTCTCTTTTGTTGTATTCTAAATCCGTCTCTCCATTGGTGCGATGTGGTGGTGTTGCGGCAACGAGGGTGGAGGTGTTGGTGGGTTTGTGGTGGATGGTGGTTGTCATGTGGTGCGGTGTGGTGATGTCTGTGTTGTTGGCGACGACATAGATGGTGGTGGATTTGGTGGCAGTGACGGGAATGGAGGTGGGCTGGGTTTGGGAGTTTTTTTGGATCTGGTGATGACAATATTGTTGGTGGTGATATTGTGGTGGTGGTGTGATGCGGTGGTGATTTTTGTGGTGGTGTTGGCGATGACGGGGTTGGAGGTGGTAGCAGGTTTGTGGTGTGGTGTGGTAATGTCTTTGTTTTTGGCGACGACGGGGATGGTGGTGGTTCTGGTGGCGACGGTGGCAGTGTAGGTAGTGGTCGTATGTGACCCTCTATTTGACCTGTGACCAATTATTTAAATGTGACCTTAAAATTCGATAATTTGTGACCTTAAAATTCGATAATTTGTGACCAATAAACTTGAAAATATGTGATTGACTATACAATAATTTTTATTATTTGTGACCAATAAAATAAATTGATCTTAAAATTCGATAATTTGTGACCAACAAATTTGAAAATATGTGACTATTTGATAAATTGTGACCTATAATTTTTTTTATCTATGATCAACAAAATAAAATGTGACCTATAAAATTTTTGATTTGTAATTTCGAATTAATTTGTGATCAATAAATAAGTTGTGACCTATGATTATGTACCTATGACCATTAATTGTATAATTGTGACTTTATTATATATAATTAATAAATAAATACATGATTTTTGTATTAATTAAACTTAAAATTTGATTTTTGAATTGTGCATAGTTAATGCTAGGGGTGGGCAAAAAATCGCTCAACCCGCTCAACCCGTCCGACCCAACCCAAACCGACCGGGTTGGGTCGATTTTTTTCATTTTTTTGGTTGGGCTCGTGTTTGGGGCGTTGAAGGCGGGTCGGGTTGGGTCGGATTGCGGGTTAAACCAAAAAAACCCGACCTGACCCAACCCAACCCAAACCGACCTGACCTGACCCCCCCTTCATATTAAAAAAAAAAAAAAAAACTTAAAACCAAACCAAACTCGACTTTTCAGTCTACTCCTCATTTTCTTCGACTCCCTTCATTTTCTCTGTCTCCGACTCCCTTCATTTTCTCCTCTCAAATTACCGATTTTGGACTCATAGAAATAGAGTGAGAGTGGGATTCCAAATCTTGTTTCAATTTCTAGTTTATAGAGCTGAACTGTCGAGTTTCCTTCTTGATTTATGTCATTTTGTTAGCAAAATTTTAATAAAAAATCTGCTACTTCTTTTGTGTTTCATCTATTTACATCTTGTGTGCGAGAACACATATATGAAATAAGTTAGTAATTGGATTTATTCGATACAAAAGTGCTTATTTACACATGGGTGGCGCTGCATTGTGATGGGCCCGCTGAAATTGTATATCTAAACCCTAAATCTTAAATGACTCTAGTGGAAATAAGCTGAAAATGTATTTCTAGTAGTTGTAATTAGAGATTCAGAGTTGCTATATCACAGAAAAACGTACACTATTGGGAGCATTTACAAAATTAGGAATCCTTTGTCTTCATTTTGTGATTACAAAATTATAATTATCAGAATGAAAAATTCAGCATGTGTATTTGAGTTACTCCTTTATTTTGCACGTTTCCAGGTATATTCAAGAGCTTCTTTAGTGATATTTACATTATGTAAATGTTGTCAAATATGTTATGTGTTATCAAATATGAAATTTATTGATATTGAAAGACTATTAATGTTGTTTTATATTCAGTATTTTGGTAGAAAAAAATCAGAATTTTGAAACTTTAATATTTGTTGAAAGATTGTTCCAATCCGACCAAACCGACCCAACCCAACCCAACCGACATTTGGTTGGATTGGGTTGGGTTTCAATTTTTTCGTGGGTTGGGTTGGGTTGGGTTGTGTTGAATTTCGATCAAACCGATCGTATTGGGTTGGGTTTGGGTTGGGACAAAACCCAACCCAACCCAACCCACGCCCACCCCTAGTTAATGCCTTAATTGTGAATTGTTCCCCACAGAAAATTAAACTTACATTTAGGCCACAAGGGTATAGTGCCAGGTCATTCTGTTCCACTGGTTTGAACTTTGACTCTTATCTAGAGATGGCAAAATGCTCTCGTCCCGCCCTATTTGCCCCTCGATGCCTCATTCTCAGTACAACGGGGATTCTGCGATTAGGCATGGAGGGGGAGCATAGTCCCCGCTCCAGCTCTTACATTTAATTTTAATTGAAGATCGAGAGAATATGAAGATATTTAATTCCGTCCTTCCTCCTCCAACCCGTTGGCATCTGTATTTTGACCTTGTATGGTATTTTATCTACTGTGAAGTCAATAAAATAAATAAAAGTATATGCGTTATAAAACATTTCGGCTATCTGTCACAATTATGTCTAATCTAAAATATAAAATACAACCTTGTCCATGGTATGGATAGTAGTTTTGGTCAGACCCAAATCTGAAAAACACAAAAATAAATAAAAGAAGATTTGGGTTCAGCAAAAAATATTCAAAATTAAATAAAATGGAGTCAACACATCTGATCTGTAACTACTAAGTACCAATTATTTTTAAAATTTGTTTTATCAATTATTAAGATGTAGCTATTATCAATGGAAGTGACTTCTTCTAAGATACAATCAATTATTGATCAATAAGAGACTATTTGTTCAAAAGCCTATATGCTCTTATGGTGAAGTTTGATTATTCTTTAAAAAATAAATAATTGTGTTGTTAGGTTGCGAATTAAATGATCTTTATTTCTTGCTTCGTGCGCATTTCAAGAAAGTCAAATTGATGATATAGTCATTTCGCTGATCAATAATTTGTAATTGAAAACTATCACGCATTGTGTTAGAATTGTGTAAAATTAAATTTGAACATTAGACAACGTTGAAAGCTATAGTGTATAAGACCATAATTAAGTGCTATTCAATTATTACTAACATACATTTATTTTTTTACACTTGAGCGTGAGACCGCGATCCTATATATAGAAATGAAAAATGCTAGAAGTACACAAAGGTGTATATAAGGGTGTCCATAATGGACACCCGGCGCCCTCCCATTGGATGGAGTGTTGGTGGGTCCGGCACTCCCTCCAATGGGAGGGAACCGAGTGTCCATTATGGACACCCTTATGTACACCCTTGTATATCTGTAGCACATCTCTATAGAAATAAACGAAGTGAAACATCGAGAGATGTGATCAATTGACCTTCAAAGTTACAAGGGAAGATAACAAATTTAACACAAGCTACACTTTAAAGTATTAATCCCATTAATCACGACTCTATGTACTGTTTACTGTAAGACTTATTAAGATTGACACACACACCGACAAGCGGCAAAATGTTCTTTATCGAGTCAATATATATGCCGTGTAGACACTTTAGTCGTTTTAATACTTCGTTGAAAAACTTGCCTAAAGTTTATTAGTAACCTTTTGTAGGTAAACTTTCATTGCCCCAAATACAATTTCAAGGAATTCATACATACATTTCTCAAACTATCCTCTAGAAGACGTGACTTAAAGTTATTCACTACTACTTTTTGAATGGCTGACCCGACTTGGAACAGGACAAAGAATAAAAACGTGCCTCTAGAAAAACACGTTTTCCATAGAGTCGTCTAATGGGCCTACTTATCATTATGAGAATGAATTGTTACAAAAGATGTGTGGTTCAGATGGAGTGAATTGTGGTACACATTCATTATTTTCAATTCATTTGACATTGGATCTTCGTGGTACACATTCCAGAGCTAAGGATGACAGTTATTTGAAATTTATTTGAAATTGGATCTTTTCTACATAAGTAAGATAAATAATTATGCTACGAACAAAATAAAGAATCTACAGAAGCATAAATTATATATTCTGAGAAATAATGTTCTTGTCAAGGTTTGTATCAAGGAGCATGCAAATTTCAAAATCATATTGTTTCTTTTCAAAAATTGATTTCTTCAGCCAGAGAAAGGATTGGAAACAAAAGAAATCATTTCTTATCGTAAAAAAAAAAAAAAGAAAAGAAAAGAAAAGAGAGAAAGAAAAGAAAAATAAAGAAATATTTGCAGTCGTAATCTCAAGTTTTTCAAAAAGCGTAAAGGAGCCCCAATTAAAAACAAGTCAAAAATTAAAAAAATCATTTCTTATCCACCCCACCTTACCCTACCTATCCCCCTTCTAGCAACACCGCCCAAATCATCTCATCTTTAAAAATAAAACAAGAGGAAAATGAGAATATCGATAATGCAGTTCTGCGTGACAGAACATGAACATATAGAGTACGTTTCCAAATCTGTATGATAATTTTCATCCATGACCATTTGTTGGAAATGGTTTTACATTTTGTGATTTTGGGCAACTGTGGCGCTCAAAATTATATGGACCCTTACTAAAAACTTTAACGGGATCAAATATATTCACGTTCTACTTCGTGGAATGATTAACATGATATATTAATTTATCGAAAATCATTTATGACTGAATGAAATATTTGCATCAAAATTTATATATTTGAAACTTGATAAAGTGAAGAATTTGATTGAATTGTTTTTCCTTTTTCCCACGTAGAAAAACTAGCCAAAAAATGATTGGTTTATGTAGCCCTAAAGGGCACTCAATTTTATGGAAAGGGAGAGTATCTAGATACCATTGGGTTTGAACCACATACGCGTGCGCACATTGCTATATTCGACTGGCTCAGCACGTGTAGGGTTCGAGTTTGAGTTCAGGTGCAGATCCTTGTCTTATATATATCTTTTTGAAGAAAATTTATTTCAATATTTTATATTAGTTTTATAGGACAAATTGTAATTAATTGAATTATTTGGATACTAGATGAAAATAATCTAACCTCTTTTAATTAAATTTGAATCGTTGCCTATTTTCACATAATTTTTCTGAATGTAACCAACATCTATTTGTGCAACCGACAAATAGGCATTTATTTTCGATCTAGACAATGATTTCTGTTCGTTTGAAAGACTCGATATAGTCACCATTGTTCTGAATAAGACGAATAATCTAGAAATAGTATGCCTTTCGATGAGAAACATTACACCATTTTCAAATGCAATTATTCCTGCTTTGAATCTATTTTCTCTAAATTCTGCTTCTATTTTTAGAGTACAAAAAAAAAATACTATATTGAGTCCGTTAGAACTCTTACTTATTATTGTGTTGATTGCATAATAGATGAAATTCGTTTTATCGTGAAAGACGATTGCTAATTACCTTTAAATACCCTAAAAAAATGAGCAAATTCGTATTAAAGACATATAGTGAAGCTGGTGGAATCGAATTGATTTCTATTCGTATTTTTTATCCTTACACGCCAATTTGACCTTCGAAGCAATTGGTTCAAACCCAATAATAGGTAGAACTTATTCAATATCGTAGTCATTGGCATCTAATAGATTTTTCGATCCACCATATTTTATGAAACTTTGAAGCTTTTATATTTATATTGTTATTTTCAAATGGTCTTGATTAGATTCACTCGACAAAATTCTATCAAAATATGGTTAGAAACAAAACTTTTTATTATTAAAATGCACCAATTAGTTAGAAAATCACAATGATAACAGCTACTCTTTGGAGAGCTAAAATTGCTTCAATTATTTTAGCTGCCCTATTATTACATATTTCAATAATTGTGGACAAGAAAGAAAGAGGACATACATATGTTGTAATAAAGTTGGCACATGATCAAATTCTTAAAACCACACAATTTGGAAGACTCAATGAGCATATGTTTCATATTCAAAACTGTCCAAAATAGAATATCCCACATAATATTCGGAGCAATGCACCCACAGAAGTCGGATAGAATACACACAAATAGGTGGATCCCGATTTTTTGATAATATTTAATTCACATAGAACCTATCTCCCATGTGAGTGAAATTCAAATTCCTGTACAAATTCTGTTTTTTTTTTCCTGCAGCTTTTTTCTAATATTGGTGCTTACTCAGCTGGCTGGCTGCCAATATTTGGAACTGTTTAAAAGTCAAATTCAATGTAATTTTTAAACCGTTCCCCGTGGGTTGAATCAACTTTGGCCATTGGAAAGAAAATAATATGACTGGTAAAACAAGGAAAGAAAACACATGAAACTACTTGAAATTTTCATGCTCTTTTTTATGACTGGTAAAACAAGGAAAGCAAACACAAGAAACTGCTAGAAATTTTCATCAATTTTCGTGCTCCTGCAGTGGAAGATGAACTACATGGTTCAATAAAGTGTTAAAATAGGGGTGGAGTCAACGGTGAATTAAAATAATAATAATAATAATAATAATAATACCCACTAGTCCAAAATATATACAGAAACAAATTTTTTTTTTATAAAAAATATTTTTTTACATTTAAAAATATTAATTGAGTTTGGATTTCATGGGCTAAACCCCTCTATCTGCACGTGTTTGACACGAATAGAGGTTTTGTTATCAATTATTTACAAATAGTGCTGATCTAGTATAAAATTAAAAAGGAGTGTTTAGAGTACTAAATTTGTGATAAAGTAAATTAAATAATATTTAATAAAAAAATTAAAATTTTATTCATTATACCATCAACTACCGTTCAACTGTACTAAGGCACCAAAACTTGGAGTTCAATGATTTTCCCATTCAAACTTGCCCATAAACCAGCCGCTTTATCTTACCACTTTTTTTTGTCTTTGAACCACCCCCCCCCCCCCCCCTTCACCCCTTTAATGCATTTTCTTATCCTTATAGTTTCTATGTGTATATATATAGCCTAAGATTTTAGATCCAACTATTCAAGAAAAGATGGATGAGAATATTGACGTGCCTCAGTATTTCTTATGTCCCATATCACTTCAGATCATGAAAGATCCGGTAACCACCGTCACCGGCATAACGTATGACCGCAAAAGCATCGAGCACTGGCTGTTGACGGCGGAGGACGCCACCTGCCCCGCCACCAATCAGCCTCTGCCAAGAGATTCCGACTTGACCCCGAATCACATGCTCCGGCGGCTGATCCAAGCATGGTGCATTGCCAATGCTAAGTATGGGATTGATCGAATCCCAACCCCGAAAACTCCTCTCCACAGGTCTACAGTTCTTAATCTCATTCGGAAACTCAAGAATCCTGTTATGTATGTAGATTCCTTGAAGAAAATGGATGAACTTGCCAATGAGAATGAGAAGAACCGGAAGTGCATGGCTGAGGCCGGATCAGCCAAAGCAATGGTTTCGTTCATTTTGAAATGTTTCAAAGAAGGTAATTAACTAATATACCTCGTTTAAAAGCTTAAACCTTTGAACATGAAATACATATATTTATTTAAATTTAGAGCATGTAACATTTGGCTAAGCTTAATTTCTTGAGTTAAATAAGTACTTACAATGAAAATATATACCAATGTTAATAAAAAATATTTAAGTAAATTTACTTATAAGTAAATATGTTAAGCTTAGCCAAACACCAGTCTTTAACATGCATATTGAATTTTTTTCCTCATCAAAGGCCTTACGGGTGCTGTCTAAATTCTTAAACTGTTATTTAAAATTTTGTCTTCAATAGGTAAAAATACCAGCCTTGAAGAAGCTCTGAGAATTCTCCATCTAACCTGGAATCCTTGTATCAACGAAAACCAGCAACTTGTAGAAAATAACCTAGTTCTCGTGGAAGCATTAAGGTGGATCTTGAAGCGTACTAACCTAGAAAACAGTGTCATCACGAAAACTCAGGCCCTTATAGTATTGAAAAAGGTCGTCGAAGTAGAAATTCCGAGTTTGCTCGAAAGATTAAACCCCGATTTCATCAAAGAAATGGTAAAAATCTTACAGTGCAATAAACTCAAAACATCACAACAGGCAGTAAAATCTGTCTTGCAAATCCTTATACATATGTGTCATGTGGGAACAAACCGAATGAAAATCATCGAGGCAGGAACAGTTTTCGAGCTTGTTGAAGCTGAACTAAATCAAAACCACGAGTCGAAGAAAATTACCGAGCTTATATTCACACTTTTAGCACATTTGTGTTCATGTGCTGATGGAAGGGCACAATTCTTGAAACATCCTGCCGGAATTGCAATGGTTTCCAAAAGATTGCTGAGAATTTCTCATGCAACTGATGATGGAGGGCTTCATATATTTGCTTTGATTTCGAAATTTTCCGCTACACATGAAGTTCTTCTAGAGATGCTGAGAGTTGGAGGCGTGTCCAAGATTTGCATGGTGATTCAAGCAGATTGTGCAGATGATTTGAAGAAGAAAGCGAGGGAGATTTTGAGGTTGCATTTTAATGTTTGGAGAAATTCACCTTGTATACAAGTTTATCTTTTGACGTGGTATGCTAGATAGCATGCACCTCGAACAAATAACGTTAGCGACATGTTTGTTACGATGTATTGGACAGCGTTTACATACCAAATTTTTGTCAACACTGTCTTATTTTGAGAGAATAATATGGTTTTTGCTTACAGAAGCGAACTTCAGAGCAAATAGGTGGTTCTTGAAAAGAATCCATCATTCAGGGGTCAAATGAGCGATATATAATTGTGTTTTTCAATTTGTGACGGATTTTTATTGAATTTTAATATTAAGACAACTAGGTACCAAACCCTCGACATTCATTTAAGCCTTTGATTCGTGTGTTATTCAACTTTTTGCACAATTTCAATGCATTAAGGGGAGAATGGGAAACTTCCATAGTTAACTGCAAGTAGTATTACCCCTGATATTGAAATGTTGGCTGCTTATCATTTCGAACTTTGAATATATGTCATGCGTTATCGTGTTTTTAAGACATGTATAAGATGCTGAATGCTAATTATCTTGCAATTAGCGGGAAAAAACCGTCCCTTTCATGGATTCGGAGTCGAGATCCGTGCTGCCTTCAATTTGAGACTTGGATCCTTCGCTGGTTGAATTCTCTTGTAGATATGGACGAACGGGGCGAATTAAAGCCGCGTATTAGTTGGGTGACTGGGATATTATTTGACTCTTCATTAATCACTTAATTAAGAAATTAACCCAAAATATTTGTTTGTATGAAGTTTCTATGTATATACATACATGTATATGAAGCTATGAGTCATATAACAGTTTAATTAGAGAACAATTATAAAATTAATTAAAGAATAATCGATGATGTACTTTCTTTTTTTTTTAATTTCTTGCCGTTTGAATTATTTGGAAGTTTGACTACAACTTGTAAGAGACTTAATTATAATCTTTATATATTCCTAGAAAGAACAGCTAAAATGCGTGTTCGGTCTAACTTAAAATCCAATTAAAATTGAAAATATAATCGTTATTGTTGAATTTTATTAGATGAGTGAGACCCAATAACGACTATATTTTTAATTTTAATTAGATTTTAAGTTAGACTGAACATGCCGTAAACATTTGAATTATAATTAATTAACTCGACTGCAATATTTTCCATTCAAAATCAAATTTCATCAATTTTGTTGACCATATAATAAGAAATATCCAATTGGATTAATTTGCGTCATGCAATTTAATTTATTCGAGTAGTTTACGGGTAAATTGTTACACATAATTCTCGAGAGGAAAAAATGGTTTAAAAAACAAATAATCGCTTCTACGAAAAACAAGATTGCTCTCCAAAAAAATTATATATAATATCTAACCCCGTGTTTGGTCCGGATTAAAATCTGATTTTAATTCAAGTCAAAGTCAAACAATCAATATTAACCACATCTTTCATGGATCCCACAACTTTTCAATCACACATTTCAAAAACTTCTATCACAATCTAATAAAAATCTAATTTTAATCCCCACCAAACACCCTCTAGTGTGTTTTAAACGGTAGATTGAAAATTACTAATACCTTATTATTTATAGCTAAATCCGCGTCATCATTCAAAGTATTTGAATTTTCCGAACAATCCAAATCTTGACTCGAATTATAAGTGATATAATGTGACAGACATGAAACTAGAAAAAACATTATAAATTGTTATCCTAATTAATAGACAAGGATTAACAAGTTGAATTTATTGGAGAGAGCCAACACTTGACGGGTCTTCTTTGAATGCCTATTATAGATTTAAATTCGTGAGTCATGGTCAATACGACTTCGTCTTCATGGTTGCAATTGGCAATTTAATCTCACGAATTTCAATTTATAATAGGCATTCAAAGAAGACCCGTTGTTGGCTTTTTGAATAAATTCAACTTTTATTTTTGTTGTTTATGAACACTTATATTTATATAAATTAATTTTTTATGAGCCACAAGTAAAGTATAAACAAGTTATTTTTTAATTAATTATCAATTCGTAATACCCGAAACTAAAGAATATAATATATATTAAAATTTTGATATTTACATTTTGCCCATTAATATATAATGAAAATAATGAGAATTATCTCTACCTTTTTTATACTATTTTTATTTTTATTATTATTAGTATTATTATTTTATTTTTATCTTTTCATTTTATTTGATTTGAGTGAACCTAGATTTTGTGAATTATTTTTTCTTGATTAAAACCGTGGGGAGAAGAGAAACTATGTATAATTTGGTATGTTGGGGACCATAATAAAAAATGTCTTTATATATTGCTCAATTAGAGTTCCTATAATCCCTTAATTATAATAATATTGGTATCTGCTCAATTAGCCCATATTTATTAAATAGCTAATATAATTGAATTAAATATGTTGTCATTAAATAGAAAAAATCATTGTTTTTCCCAACCTCCTAAATATTTAGGAATGCCATTAAATAGAAAAATCGTTGATTTTTCTAACCTCCTAAATAATTTGGAATACCATAACATTAGTACCATTGATAATGTCGGTTACCCCACATTGAGGCATTATCATATTTACACTATATTGAGAATTTAGAACTCTAGCAATGTTGAGGTTGTAATTGAGTTGGTAAGTTTAAAGTCAGATTTCAATGTATCGTGGAATACATTCTTGATGAGCATCAAGAGTATCGAGATAACCGAATTCATCGAGATACAGTTCTTCCACATTATCACCCTTTTTGGAACCTTGTAAATTATTGTGAAACTTAGCCCCTGTTTGACAACAATTATTTGTAAATTCTTTATTCTATATACTCATTTTCAACAACATGTTCACACAATAAAATATTATGCAGGTAAATTCAAAATTTTAACTACTTTTTAACTACACGTTCTTCTAGAAACACTTTTCAAAATATTATTTTTCCCAAAGAGAAATGCTATTCGTTCCCATTGGGGATGTATCCTCAGTCTATGTGGCGTTAATGTGGCATTAAATGATAGGTGAAATTAAATAAGTCATTTAATTTCACCTATCATTTAACCAATCATTTACATTCACATACACTGGGGATGCATCCCTACTGGGGATAAATAGCATTTTTCTTTCCCAAATAATAGTTATCAAACAGGGCTTAATATGGAGAATTTTCAGCGATCAACTCCTTGTGCGTGAGGCGACACAGAGCATGGACTAAGACAAACAGGAAAAAAAAACATAAAAAGAAGGGAAAAGAGATGAGTACAAAAAATTATTAACGAATTCATACCGACGCTGAAGTGACGTGTATGATTGGCCTGTTTTTTTCTCTCTCTTCATATTTCAATGATTCCAAGTCATGTGTTGTCTATCAAACATTTTTAGTGTGATTATAAAAAGAATTGACATACTATGTTTAACCTTGCTTGTGGGATGCCGTGAAAAATACAAGAAACGCATGAAGGGATTTGTAGGCTGGAGGAAAAAGGAGTCCTACGTATATGAGAAATAATGGAAATTCGTTACCTGCTTGTGAGAATTATAAAAGGAAAATAAATTTAATTAATTTATTAAAGTAAATCTTTACGTCCGTATTTGACAATAAATAATTTATTTATTTTTAACTTTGATCATTAAATAATTATTAATTTAAATTTATTAAGAGCATATTAAATGTAAATTTTTTAGAATAAATTTTATAAACAATGAGTCCTTTGGAAAATATTTAATTGAAAAGTTATAAATTTACGTGTAAAATATTTTATTTAAAAAATGTATAATTGTACACGGACGAAAAAAAAAAAAAGGTAGAATTTTGGAGAATAGTAAACTTTTTAAGCTTCGTCAATCATGCATACCTGTCCATCTTGTTTGAGGTGTCAATTCGGGTGGTCCAATTCGGGTCGGCCCGCATGAAAAAAAAAAAAATCCGCCCGCTACGGGTTACGGGTCGATCCACAAATTTTGAACTACAATCTAAACTCGCCCGCGACCCATCCGGGTCAAACCCATGCGGGTCGCACGGATCGCGGTTTGTTCCAATTTGGCCTGTATTATTGTATAAATAAAATTATAAAAATATAGAATTTTTCATATTTATAGTAAAAAATATTTTTTTTTGTTAAATATAAACTAAGAATTGAACAAAATGATAAATTCATATTTATACCAAAAAATGTTTATATAGAATTCAAATTTAATGTTACATGAATTATTTATAACTTTGCAAAGTTAAATTTAATTTAAACAAATAACAACTAAATGTATTTTTAATTACTATTATCAGATATTTATAACATAAGTACATCACAACTAAGTTGGCACCTTCTTTTATTATAATTTATAGTTTAAATACATCCCAACTAGGTTGACTCTCTCCTTCCTCTTTTTTTTCAAATTAAAAAAAAAAAAAAAATCACGGGCTAGCGGGTTAACCGCTGCCCGGGAAGGTGCAACCAGCGAAGCCTGCGACTCACGTCTCGTTGACTCGTGAACCGCCCGTTCGGGTCACGAGTCGGCCTGTGGTCTTGGGTCTATCCGGTCCGATTTTCAAGGGCATGTCTGACCCGTCTGTCTTGACATCTCTATGTTTGATTATTTGACATGCTTTGAAATAAAAGGAAAAAACACGGAATAAGAATTAAATCAATTCAAAAAACGCTCTTTCAATTATTGAAAAATTTTAATGGAGAAAATTACAATCTTTCTAAGAGTATTATAGCTAGTTTGATTTAAGGAAAAATTTCATAAATAAGGGACTAAGTATCACCAATTTCAAAATTAAGAATAGAGGTTTTAAATTTCAAAAATTAGGTTTTTATTAAAATTTATTTATGATTTAATGAATTAATTATATTTAATGAATTAAATATATTAAGGTCACAGATCTATACAATTTGATCACAAATTAACTATTTAATTAGTCACATATTATTTTTCGATCACAAATCAAAATTTTTATATGTGTCAAATTATTTTACGGTCACAATTCAAAAAATTTATAAGTCACAATTTGTTCATCGGTCACAAATTAAAAATTTAAAAGTCACAATTTATTTATCGATCACAAATATTATAAGTCACAACTTATTATGCCGTCACAAATTATCAAATTACGGTCATAAATTAACATTTTTTAGGTCACATATTTTTTTCTTGTCACAATTTATCTTTTTTATTGGTTACATATTGTTTATTTAGTCATAGGTTGACCAATTTAATGGTCACAATCAACCAAATAATCTGTGACCACCACCAACGCTTGCGACAATCACCTCGCCATTGTCTCCAGCAGCACCACCACCACCGTCGCCGCCCAATAGCAATATCACCATCTCAAACAAACCAACACCACAACCTCACAGCACCATTGTCACCACCTCCAACAAACTACCACTTTCATCTTCAAAACCACCACCGCCAACAACAAGATTCATCGCCGCCGCCACAAACAAAACTACAGCCAGATCCAACATAATCGTCGTTACCCAAACACCACCACCACCACAGCCCTCATCCACTAACTGAAAACACAACCCAAAAATCCCACACTAGATCGCGGAGGTGCAAATCCCGACCATGACGCGCAGCCAATCCCGACCATAGCACAAAAATAACCACCACCGTCCCACACCAGATCGTGGCGAAGCGACATGCTACGCACGGCTGCCCCCATCCGTGGACAGAAGTACCGCGTTGCTGCTGCGAGAAAGCGCTGTTGCGCCTCCGATGCCACGCTTCAATGTCGGAGTGTCATCTCGTCGGAGAGAGAGAGAGAGAGTAAAGAAAATGAATTAGGAAAATGATTAGGGTTTTGGTTGGGTGGTTATATATGCGTATTAATTTGATTTTGTAAAATAATTATTAATATTAAAAATTTTAATTATAACCTGATTTTTGAATAAACAAACTTCGGATATGATTTTTGAAATTGAATCTTAAAATATATGAATGGGTGTAATTTCCTCTTGATTTAACCTTATTCGGGTTTGTAAATTCCATGGACAGATAAGAACAAAATTTATTAAAATTTAATCTTAGTAAATTAACGGTTTTAATATTTATATAATTTGCAAATATCCGAAAATACTATGTTGTCAAGTTCCAATAAATTACGCAGCTAATTGATCTAATAATAAGTCAATGCCCTATAATTAAAACATTTGTAATATAGCTTATTATAAAACAATTAAACCACTTGTACAGAACTATTTCATCTGCAAAAATGTCAGAATACTCACATGGGATGGGCCCCATGTGAATAAAATATTATTATAAAAAATGGGGCACACCCCCCATGTACGTGTTCTGTTATTTTTACATAATTTTTTTCTGTAACAGTAGCATTGTTCATTATAAAATTATGGCCTTGTTTGTTTCTGATTCTCAAATCAATTCTCATTTTCAACCACACATTCTTCAATAAAATAATATTTTCCATCACATCAATATTTTTTTTTCTTTTTCAACCACACATTTCCCATCATATCACTATTCAAAATCAATTCTTCCCCCAAAAATCCCTACCAAACAGGCTCTATATAGCAATTTTCGACTTATATTTGGTTGATTTGATGGTTAATACTTAGTTGAAAAAGAAAGAAAAATTATTGATATGATTGAAAATATTATTCTATTGAAAAATATGTGATTGAAAATGAGTAGAAGAATGAAAAATAAAAATATAATGTGGCTCAAACATGGACGTAACTTTAGCTTATTATAAAATTACTAGGTTTAAGCAACGCGCAATGCACGTTTGCTTAGTTTATATATAATTTTTTTGGTTAATTAAATAACTGATGATGTGATGTTTATGTAATTGATAAATAATTACACATTGTGATATATTAAAAAAAGAGTATTAATAGAATCTATAGCATTGTCCTATAAATAAACATCGCTCATAATTTTATGAAAGCCGTTTGAGAGTTTCAATAGAGAGAACATTAAACTATCTATATTTTTTCTCATTTAGTTTCTCCGAATCTACATAAACTTGAATCTTCCAAATTTTTTTTGATAATTTCTCTGCAACGCTTTTAACATATGGTCGATTTTTCTACAAAATAAATATTGAATAGGTTTACACAATTAATAAAAAATACAATTATTTTTTAAATAACTTATTATAATAAAAATCAAGTTTGAAGAAAAATTTAAGAGATACATCTCCAGTATGTCCCATCAATTCAACCGTTGAACAACCAAGTGCATGTTTTGCTATTTCACCAAACCTATAGCAGTACAATTTAAATCAAAATTAACAATTAATTTTAGCAACATATTTTATGAAATCTACAACTTTTCAATGATACATTTTATCAACTTTTGTCAGAATTTTAGTGAATTCACTAAAATTCCGATCTTAATCTCAATAAAACATGGGCTTAGTATTATATTGATTTTTTATAAGCGAAATAAATGTAAATTAGCCTCGTTGAATAGGAGGGCAAAGGCTTTCGAAAATGGTGTTTGGTCTTGCAAAATGCATTTTTTATTTTCATGCTATCCTCTTTTTCAAAGACCCTATCATATCACCATGCCCATCTATCTTAGAATATTGCCTTTTTTATAATCGAAATAAATTTAACTTGATTTTGATTATTTTTTAATTTTTTTTAATCAAAGTGATGAAAATGTAAAAAACGTTGTAGAATCTTTTATTTATATTGTTCATTTTATTAATTATCAAAAAAAATTATATTATTCATTTTGAGAATAAAAAATCTTATTCATATCCAAATGACTACAATGCCTTCCCGACTACAGATCATACGCCATGTTTCACAAACGCGAAGAAAAATAATAAAAAATTAATATTTAAAATGTAAAATCTATATTCAAATTCAATCGGGAAATCCAAAAACCTCTTTTTTTCAACATGAACTTTTCATATTATCATGATTCTTGAACTTGAAAAATATGTAAAATACTACCATTTCTTGATTGCTAACTAAGATACAGAAAATATTAATTTCATGAAAAATATAAGCCATTCTTGATTTCTAACCAATCATTTTCGACAAGCCTTCAATCGATTTTCAAAATGTAAAGAATGAAAGTAGGACGATGAAGAAAAATGATTCGTGTAAGATATATGTCAAGAAGAATCAGAAATGGAAGCCTCCATCTTTTTAACCATGAGTTGCAGCCATATTCCATACTTGGGCACCAAATCTTCCAATCTCCACCCCACAACCGGATCCAAGTAATGTGCAATGCACGTTTGCCTAATTTATATTTAATAATTTTGTTTAAGAATTAATTTATTATTAATAAAGATGTAATTTTTTTGGTTAATTAAATAATTAATGATGTAATGTTTATGTAATTGATAAATAATTAGATGTGTGATTTTAATGTTGTGATATAAGTTGGTGAGATTGAAGAAAATAAGTAAAAGTTGACAAATTTGGAGAAAAATGCTAAATTGTAAGGGATCCAAAGTTCAAGGGCTAAAATGTAAATACTTAAAAGTTGTGCCGAACCTCACGATGAAAATTTGAGAGTGCTCGGAGTCAATTGAATAAAGGAAGACGTCAATGTAATCAAATTTAGTCAAAAGATGATCACAAATCAATTTCCAATCGAAAAGTTATGCTCCGATATTTTAGTCTCATATTGAGACCTATTTTTGGCATAGAAAGTGATCGAATTGGAGAATGATGTTTGAATCAAAGTTTTAGCCAGATGAGTTAGCTTTCCAACACATTTTGAATCGCCTCAATTGGATATCGAAATACAAAGTTATGATAAAAACACTAAAAGAAGGTGCAACTGCCTGTTTAAACCAAGAAATTCCGTTAGTTTTTCCGTTAAACCAACAAATTCCGTTAGATAGACACTTTTTATATAGAAAGATATAGCAATTTTAGACTTATATTGAAAATCAAATAATCACTTTACGTTACTTTTAAAAAAACCATTGAAATATTTGAAGTTTTTGTTAATTTCTTTTCTTGACGTAATTTATAGTAATACTTTTGTGAATACTAATATCATAGAACGTTATCGATAAAGATATTTTTTTCTTATTTAAAATGTAGGACCCATTAGTGCCACATAATCTTTTAACAATCATGTTACATGTACATTCTATTTGACATCAAGTTTGACATTTAATGAGGTGACACAATCACGGTCTTTAATTTTTAAAACGCTAAATCAACTCACTGATCAAATTTCTTTTGCATAAGAAAATGTCATCCTTAACGTTAACAAGGAATATACATCTAGCATTATACATTTTTAAGGAAGGTCGTGATAGTGGGTTAATGTGGGATAAAATGATTGCACAAAATCCCAACGTCACAATCATTAATGAATTATGTTTGGTGTACAATGTTGTTGACAACATGCTACGTGACATGTTATTAGATAATTTTAAAAACAATTTATCTTTTCAACCAATACTTTTTTGCCACCTGTTGTAAAAAAATAATAATAATAATAAATAAATTAAATTAAATTATCTATCATTTATTTGTTTTTCTTGCATTTTTAAATTAATATATCTATTTAGGCTACCATCCAAGATGAAAATGGATCGAAGGGCTCGTCAGGGAGCTTCATAATCATTACATTTTTCACATCATCCCACAAGCAATCATGGAAGACTCTATGCTTTTTCTTTCTTTTCTTGGCCTCTCATGCTCTATGTGACAATATTACACACAAGGACTTGATCGGGAGAAAATTTAAGCTTCTCGCATGATAGGGTGGAAGGAGTATCTCAACCAATTCGGTTATCACGATACTCTTGATACTAACAACAATGATTTATTTGACAATGAATTAGTGTCTACGATCAAAACTTACCAGTTCAATTATAAACTCAACACTAAAGATTTTCCTACACATCTTATGGAGACCATATGATATGCCTTGACATATTAGGTAATATGGGGCTAAAGAGACACCGTTCTAGTTTGAGAGACTTCTCGATGATGGATTTTATGGAGGATATTCAGATATAAGTCTTGCATTTGTTTTATATGACCATGGCAGGTTAATTCCCTAAATGGTCACTAAACTTTTAAAGTTCTCACGGAATCGCTGAATTTAAAAACTGCCACCTATAGCCACTTAATTTGAAAAAATTGGTACATCATCCATCACTACGTAAACAACGCTTGCAAAATTGGGAGGATTTGATGACATTGAGCATGAGTCTGCAGGTACGTGATCGATTTTTATTTGCAAACCATCCAATGTATATTTGAGTTTTTTTTCAATGATTGCTTAATGCGTGGTTTTATCCAAATGTAGAGTTTTTCAAAATCTAAATTTCACAAACTTTATGAGTTGGATTATTATAGTTTCTAACTAATTATAGTATAATTTGTGTAAAAAATCTGATTTATAGTTTCCAAAGTGTGATATGCCATCAAATCCTTCCAATTTTATCAGCATTGTTTACGCAGTGATGGATCGTATCAATTTTCAAAGTTAAGCGATTAACAGGGCAGTTTTTAAGTTCAGTGGCCCTATGAGAACTTTAAGAAAAGTTTGGTGACCATTTAGAAAATTAACTCGACATGGCGATGAAATCTGTTTGATGGATGCGAGGGGAAACTTGTACTTGCTTTTGAGCCTACCGATGGCTGAGTGCATTTTGATGCGTCAGAGGATTGGATAGTTGGTTCTCTTCCTCGTACCTTCGATGTATTAGTATTGCATTGCATGAAAAAAAGAAAAATCTAAAAGGAGGTCATAGTGAGTCTTACCCTTAATTTTGTATATTTAATACAATACATTAACTTAAAATAAAATTATTAAACCCATTTTAAATAACCATTTTTTGTTAGCTATGCTAAATAGTGATTTATGATATTTCATTTTAAAATATGCGACATACAATTGGTCACACATTCTTCGAAACATATAGAAAACCTACCCCGACGATCAAGAAAAATTGCCCCGAAAATAAGTCAAAAGAGGTAATGGCACAAATTAGATTTATTAAACTCATTTCGTGCAACTATTTTTAACTCACTATTGCAATCTCATCGTTTGCCGATTTTGCTAAATTACGCCGTGAGTACTTCAAAGCTTTATCGAGAACTCTTCCTAAGAAACAAGAATTGTAATTTGAAAATTAAAATAACTGTTTATTAAAAAGTTCCAAATAAGCGAAAATCCAATTATTGCCCATATTTCCAAAAAGAAAAAATGTAATTTAAGATTTATAATCTAAGAAAAGTGTCGATTCGATTTCTTGCCCTTTTTTCTTGATTGTCTTGATTGTCGATTTGATTCAAATCAAAATTATGAAGTTCGATTGATGATAAACTCGTAAAAAAAAAAAAGGCTACACTATTTATCTCACTGCAGTTTTACAAACTATTATTAGTCCAAATATCCATGGAATAATACGAGCTAAAAAATAGGCATTCTGAACTAAAAGAGAAAAACATAAGTCTTCAAATTATATATTATATTATCTATAAAATCAATCAATCAAAACGACTAAATTTGAAAGTGGAGTAGCAAATACAAAGGAAGTGGTAAAACTAAACGCCAAAAATTAAAAAAAGGAAATTATTCTAGTACTATACGTTGATCATCATATGGACGCAAAGTTCTTTTCATCGAACCATAATGGCAGATTGTGAAGTATTCGAGGACTTGGTACCACTATACATTACATTAGTACCATCGATAATGTCGGGAACCCCGCATCGAGGCATCATCATAAATGACACTGTGCGAAAATCTAAAATTCCAGTAATTTCAAGGTTGTAATTGAGTTGGTATGTTTTAACCGCAGACTCCAATGCATCGTCGAATACATCCTTGTAGTTAGCATCAAGAGTATCAAGATAACCAAAATCGTTGAAATACTTCTTGACTCGATAGAGTCCTTCAATGTGATCACCTTTTTTAGAACCTTGAAAGTTATTGAGAAACTCGAAGGGATCACTTTGCGTGAGAGTAAAACGGATTAAGAGAAGCAAGAAAAAACATGCAAAGAATCGACTAACTATGAACGTCATGACTATATTACCTATAAAGAATTGTTATTGTTCGTAGGATTACGTGAGAAAACTACAATGATAGAGTCTTTATTTATAGAGACCGTTGTCCAAAGAATCCCAATTGATGAAGAGTCCTTTGATCATGGAATTATAGAAAGTTACCAAAGAACAGTTATGGAATCCTTTCGGGATACTACCAAATAACAATTAATGTGGAGTAACATTCAAACAGAAATCTTTACATGGGCCTTCCCTTGATTGGGCCAAGATGGATCCCATCCTTTTAACATTTATCGGTAAATAGACCACTTTCCCTAGTTTGTAAGTTTTGAAAAAGGAAACAATACATAAATAAGATAGTTAAGTATCACCATTTTAAAATTAAAGATAAATATTTTAAATTTCAAAAATCAGATTTTCATTAAAACTTATTTATAACTTAATTAATTATATATATATTTTTTATTAATAAATATATAAAGGTCACATATTTTTGCAATTTGGTCACAATTCAAAAATTTTAATGTCACAATTCAAAAAATTTATAAGTTACAGTTCGTTCATCGATCACAGATTAAAAATTTAAAAGTCACAATTTATTCATCGGTCACAAATCACAAAATTTATAAATCACACAACTTATTTTACGGTCACAGAATATCAAATTATAGGTCGCATATTACTTTTATTGGTCACAACTCGATTATAACTTAATAAAATGTGAGTCACAATCACAATTTTTAGGTCACATATTATTAATTTGTCAAAAATTAACCAATTATTGGTCACACACCAACCAATTTATTAGTCACATTCAACAAATCATTTGTGACCATCACCAACACAACACCACTGCTGTCTCCGTCGCCAACACCACCATCACCACCACATCCCAGCAACAAAATCACCGTTTCAAGCATGCGTCCACGTTTTCACCACCACCACTACACCAAACTGTCAACATCACCACCACCACCGTCCCACCACCACCTTCATTACGCCGCTGCCTGATCCATCACCCAATCTAACATAATCGCCGCTACCCAAACACCGCCACCACTACCATAGCCCCCATCCACAACTGAAAACGGCCCAAAAATCCCACACCAAATTACGACGGTGCAGATCCCGACAATGACACGCAGCCCACCACCTTCCCATACATGATTAGGCAGTGCAGATCTCCTGACCACAGCACAAAAATAACCACGATCACCACTGTCATACGCCGTACACATGCCCAACCATCACACTACAACCACAAATACAGCAACACAACACAACAGCACCGCACAACTCCACTTCACCACAAAAAAAAAAAAAAAAAAAACAACAAATATGGATCGTGTAGAAGCGCAGTCGCACCGCGCTGTTGAAAAAAACAACAGATCTAGATCTGTGGGCTCTTGTACGCAGTCGCACCGCGCTACTGAAGAAACAATAGATCTGGACCCGTGGGCTCTCGTGGAGGTGGCGGTGGCGGGTCGACGGCGGCGAAAGAGGAGGGGGTAGAGAGAGAACTGGTTGGGCGGCGGTCCAAGCACAGAGACGAGGAGGTGGTGCAATGAATTTTAGGGTTGATTTGGATTATTTTAATTTGGATGAAAATTATATAATTAATATTAAATTAAATATAAAAAATCTGATTTTTGAAAAGTTAAATTTGTGAAGTGATTTGTGAAAATGGAAAACTAAAACCAGGGCTCAGTGTAATTTTTTCTTTGAAAAATACATCACTACAATACTTTACATATACAATTTCACATTAACAGCCTGTTTGGGAGTCGTTCTTTTAGGCATTGATGAGAGTGATTTTAGTTCTTGTGCACCATTGATTTATAATCCGATCATTAAAAAAAAATTTAGACGATAAAATCATTTAATTTGATGCATTTTTATTTTGAACATGTTTCCGTATTTGATAATTCATAATTTCTAATGAGGTAAAATATTAGCATGATTGCAACTTATTGACTATATGTTTTGTGCTATATGTGACCATATTTAAAAGCGATTATTTGTAATCAAATATGTGTAAACTATTATTGTTTGTGATCATGTCTGTGTAAATTGCTATTATTTGTGATCAGACTTGTGTTATTTGTGACCTACTGTAACCAATTATATATTTATTGTGACTATTTGGAATCATGCATGTCTTTACTGTGACTATCTCAAACCAAGCATGACTTGTTAATTGGTCATGGAGGCATAAATCTTAGGTCACAATTAGAAATTTAGTCACAATATTTTTAGGTCATTATGTTAATTGATCATAAGTTATTTCTCAATCACAAATTTATCAAACTGCGTGCGAATGGGGACATCGGAGAAACATTGTCTGAGAAGAGATTTCGGTACCGTCCGTGCGCGTTTGAGAAGGGAGAAGTTGGTGAGTTTTCAAGAGTTGTTGAGATAATAACAGTGGATGGGTAAAAAGATCTCATTCGATATTTTCCATATTAATTTTGTATTAATTAAAATTTATTATCACCTAATTTATGCCCAACTTAAATTGTTTCTGATGCGAAATCTACCTGGTGGGCTCTATACGATGAAATCTGCCACTCAAATCCTGCACTCTCATGGCAAATGAAAAGCCTTAACTATTCTTACAACTCACATCCCACAAATGTGTTCCCAACTGGAGCTGTGCCAACTCTCAAAAACACGTTTTAACTTTAATTATCAAATCACAAGACCTCATTTTGAGTTGATGACCCTCTAATCCTACTGGAATTTATGGCTCAGAAATTACCCAATAACAACTGAGTTCCCTTATATTTTCTCATTGGCAAACAAAATCACAAGCAAATTGACAAGAACGGACATAAAATCAACAGAAAAACTAGATCACGTTCCATAAAAGAAATCAGCATCTCTCTCTTCATAGCAAGATAACAGTGAAATTTAGGACTTCAAAATTGTTTTATCACTGTTGAGCACATTGCACCCTCTGGGCTCCACCATGCATGTCCTCATCCTCATCATACGCCTCTTGATGCTGAGCCTGCTTCCTCCTCATCTCCTCCTCAATGTTAACATCGTGTAGAGTCGTCTCCTCACACTCGTCCAGTTCCATGTCCGTTACTTGTGACTGAGGCTTTGGAGGAAGAATTTCCTCCAAGGCCATGACTTGATCGGGACTTAAAGAATCTGGGAAATCCACAGTGAAATGAATGTACAGTTTACCCTTCATGAATGGTCTTTGATACATTGGCATTCCTTCATCATTTATTGCCTTGAAAGAATCTGCAAGATTTTCAGTCGATACTCGTATGTCAGATCACAATAGAAGTTTTAAGAACTTAGTTATTAAACCCGAGAAATTCAAATGAAATGATGTACTGACCAGGCTTCACAACTTCCCCAGGTTGTGATTTAATTAAAAGCTGTCTGCCATCAAGGTGAGACAATATAAACTGAAAGCCGCATAAAGCTTCAGTGAGTGACAAAGTATGCTCCACGAAAAGGTCTTCACCTTTTCTCTTGAATTTAGGGTGTTCCTTCTGCTGAAGGACAAAAACTATGTCCCCAGTGATTGTATCAGGCTGTAGAGAAACACAACTCTCAATCAGCTTCACGGGCAATAATCTCTTCAATCCTATAGTTATATATAAGATTAAGACAACGTACCGCTTCATCAGCTTCTCCGGGGAATGTAATCTTCTGACCATTTTGCATACCTTTTTCTACATGAACTTCCAGAACTTTCTTCTCCTGAACAACTTTTTCACCTTTGCATTGAGGACATCGATCTTTATCGCTAATAGTCTCTCCAGTTCCTTTACATTCGTTGCATGGGTGTTGCATTTGCTGAATCATACCGGGGCCAAGCTGTCTTATTGTAACCTTCATCCCTTTTCCTTGACACCCTGAGCACTTCATTGAAGCTCCAGATTTTGATCCTTTGCTGCCAAGGAAAACATAAGAGAATAAATGAGTTAAGATGCCCGTCTACAGTGTAATTGCAGGCCAAGGAAACCGAAACTTACCCATTACACTTCGAACACAGTGCATTGCGTGATAAAGAAAGCTTCTTTGTGGTACCGAGGTACAGATCCTCAAGAGAGACCTTCAGCGGATGGACTACATCCTCTCCTCTCCTCTGCCTCCTTCCTCTGCTGCTACCACCACCACCTAATAATTACAAATAACTCCATCGTAAGTGTACCATGTTTTCCAAGCAAAGTACAGAGAAATAAAGGCTACAAAAACTATGTCCATCTAAATCCAAAACGAGAGAGAGAGAGAGAGAGAGGAGAGTTTCAGTCAAAAACCTCCAAATGGACTTCCACCGAAGAAGGATGAGAAAATGTCGAACGGATCGTGCATGCCACCACCTCCACCCATTCCTTCCTTGAGTGCATCTTCACCATACTGGTCATATATCTCACGCTTTTCAGGATCACTAAGAACCTCATAAGCATGAGCAAGCTCCTTAAACTGTAGCATAAAAAATTATTAAATCTAAATCATGTAATCAGGTCAATTGCTATAAAAGGGGGGAATAAACAAACACAACATCCGACAAATAATTGCTCTTTTTCAAGCAAGATCCAAATATGCATGCATTGAAGGATTTCAACTAGCTTGTGTATTTAACAAAATCGCCAATGTCCACTGAACCCAAGTTACACAAATCTACTTTGACTTTCAAAATTAACTAGTAAAAGGTGCAAGAGTAAAAAAGAATTCAAAAAGTTCATAGTCCACTTTATTATATTACAACTAGCATAGTTGTCCCTCAAATACAACTTCCTTCCAGGTTCAGAATTCAACAGAAAACCAATAGGATAATTGGCAGTGGAGCTCGACTTACAGCTACTACGCCACGCAGAACTCTAGGCCATTGGCCGTAAAATTAGATAAAGCCAGGAAGGCTGGTAGAATTAGATTAGAAATTAAAAGAAACTTGTCAAAAGTAGCACATTTTTCACTTCTCTAATTTTCTAACATAAATCAATTTTTTAAGTACTAAAAACGCAACTTCAGCATATGCAACCTCTATTCTCTGACTCTGCTAATACTTGCCCTGCATAATTTGGTTGATACGGCTATACAAAAGTTTAAAAGACTGCATTCAACAGCAACCTATGATCATTACAATATTGAGGGGATGTTTCGGGAAATGAAAATTAACTCATGTTTAAGCATTGACAATAAAGGATATTGAGTTTGCCAATACAACTCGTGTAGGATACGGCCTATGGAATCTTCCACGGAAAATTGCTGTAACAGAAATAATGTTCTGATTTTTCAAGTGAAAATGATTTTTTTAACAAATAAAAAATGTGTGGTTAAAGAAAATGAAAGAGTTGGGGATCCTATAGCACGTGTGGTTGAAGATATTTTGAAGAAAAATGATTTTTAAAATCTCAACAAGCTCTAAATGTATTCACCCTTTCAACGCAAGAGTAAATTCTAAAACCAAGTATTGAAATCGAAGTCAAATAAAATTACTTTCAATCCTTCTCTTTCAATTTTCATCAATTAATTTAAACTTCTCCTCCTAAATATTATCAATCTTTTTTCATACTGATCCTTTTTTCCCTCCTGCGAGGTCTATCATTCAACTCAATTAATAACCAATTTCAAAACAGATCCGGAAAAAACCAACATAAATTGATTTCATACGCAATTTCAAACAACTGAAGAAAATATTAATTTTACAACTAGTAAAAAAATACCACTACATGCTACATAATTGCAGAATCTACTACATGCACGTAAATTTTTCATCAAATATCACAAAATAACAAATAGAAAAAAAAATATCGAAGAATAAATGAATAGAAAATGACCAAATATACCTTCTCAGGATCTCCACCCTTATCTGGATGATTCTTGATGGCAGCTTTCTTGTACGCCTTCTTCAAATCATCCGGTGACGCCGTTTTAGACACTCCAAGAATCTCATAATACTTAGTGTTATCACTCTTCTTCGGTGCCCTCCCAAACATCTTGAACTACTACCAAAATCACCAAATTTACCGAAAAATTACCAATTACAATACAGATCTAATATTACAGATACAAATTTGAGGATCGAATCAATCAATTTTAGAGAGAGAACACGAGTGGTAGGAAGGTGAAGGAGATGTATATATATGAATTTTGTATGGTGGAGATTGAGTCTAACGGAAGGTGTAAAAGGATCATGACCGTTGTATTCCGAATAAGGATGGGGTCTAGAATTTTCTCAGGCTTTCTAGTGATTTTAATTTTTCGATTCTCATTGGGAGGATGGACGTGGACCGTTGATCATGGAAACTGACGGGTGGGATTTTTGTTCCAGATTATTCTACAAAGGAAAGTATTAAGAATTTGCTGAAAGGCCCTTACTCTTTATGTGATGGGTTTTTCCATCTGGGTTCACACACCCTCTCCCACTTCAATAAAAAATAAAAAAAATTACCCACCCCACATGTGTGAATTGCCGATGGGCTTGCCGTACATGTAGGGTCCATTTAATTGGAAGAATGGAAAGAAAATGAATTTCAAATAAAGTAATTGTCTAGAAAATGTTTTGCATTGAACTGTTAAATAAGAACTTGTTTGGGAGAGATTTTTTGGGGAAAAATTGATTTTGAATAGTGATATGATGGGAAATGTGTGGTTGAAAAAGAAGAAAATATTATTGATGTGATGGAAAATATTATTTTATTGAAGAATGTGTGGTTGAAAATGAGAATTGATTTACTGTAGAAAAATTTAATTCCTCCCAGACAGGGCCTAAGTGTGTTTGATTGTTATAATTTTCCACCCAAAATTTTTTTAAATTTTATGTTCGTTCGGCTTTATTTTATATGAAAATTGTTCACTAAAGTGATAATTATTTCTACAATTAGTTATAAAATTTGTTTCCATTGCTAACAAGTAATATATATATATATATATATATATATATATATATATATATATATATATATATATATATATATATATATATGTATTTCCTAAAAATCATTTTTTTAATCAAAATTTAGTATTCGTTTGCATCAAAATTGTCCATGAAAGTGAAATTCTTTTTACATTTGATTATGAAATTTGTTTTCATTGCTAAAAACAAAAAGTCAGACGGGAAAGACTTTTCCCTCATTCTAAGGGAAATAGGCGCGTGGCCACCCTCCCAAGAAAATCGATTGCCATCCATATTTTGCCCATCAAACAATTATTTTGGTTGGAAATGGAATTTAAATTCCCAATTCCATAGAATTCTTTGCCCATCAAACAGGGCTGTAGCATATTTCTCATGTGATTACAGAATTCCCCACCATCAGGTTTTAATTCACTAGTCCTCGTAAATTGTGAAGCTAACTCTTTAATTGGGAAAGTACTTGGTGTACATAATATACACAAAGGGTGTCCACACACCCCTCACATGAGGTGTGGCCCACAACATACGATTGGTGAATCAAATGAATAATCTCTAAGGTCCTGTTTGATAAGTACCATTTTTCATGGAAGTCAAAATATATTTTTCAACTTTCCACTTTTTGTCATGTTTGATAGGTAAAATATTTCATGGAATTTGTTTTCTTATGAAGCCTCACGTGATTGACTTTTTCTTATTTTTGAGGAATTGGTTTTCCCACCACTTTGGTGGGAAATGGGGTTTTCCGGTCCCCTTTTTTTTTTTTTGGGAATGGAAATGAATTTTATCTCCAATTTATAAAAAAAAAAATTTTTAATGGACAATTTTCATAGAAAATAAAGCCAAACGAACACTAAAAGATTCAAATTTTCAACATTTTTCGGGTGAAAAATTATATCAATCAAAACGCAATTAATTGACAATTCTCATTTAAATGAATTCTAGGCAATTCAATTTCCTAAAATTCATTTTCTTTTCAGTTTTCACCCAAATTTCATCATTACAATCAAACGAATCCTAAATCTCAGTACTTTCTTTGAATATGGGCCTTCATTCAAATTCTCCTACTGTCCCAGTTTAATCTGATTGGTAATCAGGACCCCAGTTTCTTCAAACTCAATTTTGGCGATTTTTCTGTGAAAAAATGAGTTAATTAAATAATCTGTCACCAACATTTACTTGATTACTATTTGCTCACCCCAGGCCAAAGCATATGAAAATCTTAGGGAGCCATAGTCTCTGTTAAATTTTTTTTTTTTTTTTTGAAAACGAAACAAATTTCATTGAACATCGCAATAACCAACGGTACACGGAAGAAAAACCTCCTACACAATGCCCTGTCAAGAGGGATAAACGTGCGACCTAAGCCGAAGCTCTAGCTATTACAATTGTCATAAACGACCAACAGGAACCAACCAAAAACCACACGAGCCAAAATCCAACCCACACAACACGGTCCTCAACCACACGGAGTAGCCAGCAAAAACGACACCCACAACAGAGGCAGCCAACCAGGATCAGGAGTTCCATCAACCATATCATCTCATCAGCCCTTCACCATCAAGGTGAGCGGAAATCCAATGAACCCAGAAGAAGCCCCACCCAAATCGAAACACCACCAAACAACCCAAACAGAAAGAAAAAAAACCAAACAAACCAAGCTGGTGAAACCCAATCAAAACAACCAAATCACAACCAACAAACAACCAGCCATACCAACACACCACCGCACACACCGACGCCATCACTGGAGAACCAGCCAAAACGGCTCGCCGGCGAAGCCCAACAGCAGCACCGCCCCGCCTGCTCCGACCACATGAGACCAAAAACGACCGAGTCCAGCCCCTCAATTCCAGCCACACCTCGCCCGCCACAGCTCACCGACCGAGGCACACAAAAGCCCCACCACCAAAGCTCAGCCGACCACACCACCACCCCGCCGAAATCCCGCCGCAAACATGGCGAAGACTCGGGCACCACAGACAAACACAGAAAAACGGAAAGAAAACCCAAAGAAATTGGCCAAGTGACCGATACACACCGGGCAAAAAGGAAAAACACCACCAATCAACAACCCTTGCCAACGCTGGAAATCCAGCCAAAACGGCACGCCAAGAAACCCCAACAAGAAGCCCCACGCTTACTCCAAACACCGGAGATCGTCAGAATCGAGCCCGCCGCTCACCACTGACCTAACCTCGATCGCCCCTCTCTCCTACCAAAGCAGACACGAAAACCGTCACCACTGCTCGTCCGACCACACCACAACCCCGCCCAACCAACGCCTGCAAAACGACGATAGCACGGGAACCAACAAAGGAAGACAAAGGGAGAAAAGGAAGGGGAAAAACTGAAAAGAAAAGGAAACAAAGGGGAAAACGGGTGTTCCCCCCCCCCCCCCCCAAAACGAACCCACGAGAACAGACCAAGAACCTTTTTAACGATTTCTCTTTAAAAAGGGGAAATAATCATTCTTTTCGTACCTCCTATCAATTTTTTTTTTTAATTTTCCCCCCATCTCTGCTCTGCAAACCTTTATTCTAAACTAACGTGAGTTGTGAACAACTATTAAAGATTAAGTGTTAATAATTTCGATTTCACTTAGACCATATTTGATTGCTCTTTTTTTTCCATGAAAAATGGAAATTAAAATTCATTTCCACTTTTTTGTATGTTTGATTGACTAAGGGGGTGTTTATTTCTGATTTTGAGAATTGATTCTCAAATCAATTCTCGCTTTCAACCACACATTTTTCAATAAAATAATATTTTTCATCACATCAATAATTTTTCTTCCTTTTCAACCACACATTTCCCATCATATCACTATTCAAAATCAATTTTTCCCTCAAAAATCCCTACCAAACAAGCACTAAATTTTTCATGAAATTTGTTTTTCACATTTTCTTGGTTTTTGAAGAAAATATTTTCTCATGAGTTTGGTGGAAAAATCATTTCTATGCAACTTTTTTTTTTTTTTTTAGCAATGAAAACAAATTTTATCTCCAATTGTAATAAATTTTATCCCTCTATGGACATTTTTCATGAAAAACAAAACCAAACGAATATCGAAATATCCAAAATTTCAATACTTTTCAGATGAAAAATTATACCAATCAAACACGATTAATTGACAATTTCCAGTAAAACAAGTTCTGGACAATTCAATTCTCTGAAATTCATTTTCTTTCTACCAAAATTTCATTATTGCAATCAAACGGACCCTTAGATCAATTTAACATTCATTCAATTCGAATTCATTCAACCAATTTTTGCATATGTGCCAACAATTGTATTGACCTATCGTAATTAGTAATCTTTAGGACTGAACAAAAATCAATCCAAACCACTTAAACCGACCAGTTTGGGCTAATTTTTAACTTCAATTGCGTTGGGTTTTGGTGGGTTGGAAAATCTAATTTAAGGTTGGTTTTGATCTCAGGTTATGAATTAAAATCTAATCCAAACAAACCCAATGAATTAAAAAATTTAATACCTAAAATAGAAAAATCTAAATAGAAACGGTAGTGGAGACAAGAGATGGATACTGAAATCTACATAATGTACAAACATCCCTTTTTACATAGGTTGTATGGTATGAATATTGCGTACAAATGCAAAATAATCTGATGATAAACTAAAAATTAAGGAAGTGATAATGAAATGAATAAATTCCAAAAAACTGTAAAAAGAAAGTGTTCAATTGTTTCAAACTTATTTATGCATTATTTTTCAGGAAAAAAAATCCTTATATAGGTTTAAAACAACGAAAATTTTCAAGTAGTTTCGAATTTTAAAAAATTGTCCAAATAAAAAAAATTAATAATAATTGGATTCAACTTAAATCGGAGCCAAACTAAAATCGACCAACACAACCCAAACCGACCCAAGTTTGATCGATTTGGGTTGGGTTTAAACCAATAATTGTGTTGGAATGATTTGATTTTAGATTAAATTGGCCATGTTTGATTGGGTTTGTGTGGATAAAAAATCGATCTAATCCAACCCACACACCAGCCCTATTGATCTCTCTCAAGTAATACTAAATTTATCCATATGCCCTGAATTTATTATATCATACACATATGAACGCTAACTTACATGAATTTTATATAGATTGCATAGTTTATAACTATCTCTCAATTTTTTTATAATACTTTTATATTATTTGTTGTACGAGTTAGAATCATATATCACATCTCGGTCTCAATACTATTTCAAAGGCATTCAAATGGTGATCAAGTAATAGAAACATTAAACGTACAATAAATAATAAATACATAATAAAGTTGCATGAAAAATTTGGAATTGAGCCCCTGTTTGAGCCACATTATATCATCGAATTCAAAACAAAGAACAAAGACAAGAATCTTGCAATTGTTGTTTCTTGGCACCCAATTCATAACAATGGATCGTCAATTTTATCTTTGGAGCTTGTATGTCTCCCTGCCAATTGTGTGATTCAACTTTTAAATCTCAAATTGAGATACAAACCTCGAGGATTCAATATAGTTAGACGTGTAATTATGTTTCAAGATTGTATTTCTAGTCTTCCTTAAGTTTGAAATGAAATATTCATATTTACAGACCTAATTAGATCTAAAATAAAGTTTCAAGAGGAAAGGGAATCATAATTTTAGTCCAAGTAAGATATCTCAAATTCTTGAAATTTAATATTTTCGTGTGTAATTGGTCCTTGTTTCCATTTTTAATTCAGATTGAGTCCTTAAATTTTGTAATTAAGGTTCTTCAACTTTCAAACGTGACTTGTTGGTCCCAACTTGGAAAATATGCCTAATTTTACTCCTATTTGATCAAATATTGCTCCTTATCATCCGTTCACGTCTAATCCCGACGTTTCTCCTAAAATAATCAAAAAACACATAAAGTTAAGCATCTATTTCATAAAATACTCTAAAAAGTCATATTATGACACTACACATTTGGTTTTCGTCTTGCGTTTCAAGACCTCTTCTTGGCATTGCAACGCTTATCTTTCCACTCTTTGGCCCGCGTGGCTGTCTCATCACCTTGCCTATAGTCCCTTATCTCGTGTATCCTTTTGATGTTTTTGTAGGATTGTGCTAGTGAATCAAAACGTGACACTTCAATATAAATTATACCTCTTACCTTAGTCTAATACCATATCCACACCTAAACGAGGTCTCGTTGGAATGCAAGCTAAGCAGCCTCACCACCCCCATAGAGCTCATTTAGTTCACAATGTCGATCGATCCTGCTACATATTTCTATTCGGTTCAGTTTTAATTCAACTTATTATATAATCTTAGTTAACCATGAGAGTTCAGTAAAATTTTAAATAAATTTTTTTCGATTAAAGTTAGAATTATATAGATTACTTATTTTGATAGTAAGACGAGTTATTTTTAACACAATTAACCTTTTTAGTTAATAAAAAAGCTTATAAAATATATTTGTAAATATTTTGTCCAAAAAGTATTACACTAAGGCCCTGTTTGATACCTGACTTTTTCCATGGAAAATGGAAAAACAATTCCATTTCCACCCATTTGTGATGTTTGATAGCCAAAATTTGGCTTGGAAAAAGTTTTGCTACCCACCCACTCACGCGCCTGAGTTCCCCAAAATTAGTGAATTCCTTTTCCCACCTAAAAGGTGGGAAAGTGAATTCCAACTTGCTGGCCTTTTTTTTTTTATTTTTTTATTTGGCAATAGAAATAAATATCATACCCAATTGTAAAAAAAAAAATTCACTTTCTTGGACAATTTTCATGTAAAACGAAACCAAACGAACACTAAATTATGATAAAATAATAGTGAAAAAATAGTTTTAAAGCAAATTTTTTTTTTTTACTTTTTGACAATGATAACAAATTTCATGACCAACTGTAAAAAAAAAAACCACTTTGATGGACAATTTTCATGTAAAATAAAGTCAAACGTGAACAAAATTATCCAAAATTTCAAAATTTTTCCGGGTGGAAAATTATACCAATCAAACACACTTAATTAACAATTATCTGGAAAACCATTTTTAGGCAATTATTTTCCCTATAAAACATTTTCTTTCCACCCATTTTCCTCACTTGCAATCAAACGGACCTAAAGACAACTATTATTTAGGAAGATAAAATTTTAAATAATGATTTTTTGAATAATGAGTGGTTAAAAAGTAAGAAAAATTTTGAATTTACGTGTAGAAAATTTTATTTTATGAATATATGATTAAAAATGAATATGTAGAAAAAAATTAAAAAATAATGATTCTCAAGCATGGGCTTAACCAAACATGTTTGTCATGTGCTCTGATGCTCTCGTCGACCATGTTTTATTCGACCATTTTCCTTCATGAAATTTTCAATTTGATAATCAAAAACAAAATCGAAAAGTTACAGTCCAAAAAAAAAAAAGAAGTTACGAATCGATTCACCTAAAATTTTACCTTTTTTTTATATTTTAAAATTTTTACTGCTGGTTCGACATAAATTTAGCTCATGTTTTACCATTATTCAAAAAAATTGTTTGCTACAATAAGGGTGCGTTTGATTGCAAGGGTGGAAAATGGTGGAAAGAAAATGTTTTACAGGGGAAAAATTTGCCTAGAAAATGTTTTGTAGGGAAAATGATTTTAAGTGTATTTGATTGGTATAATTTTCCACCCGGAAAATTTTTAAATTTTCTATTCGTTTGACTTTGTTTTATATGAAAATTGTCCATTAAAGTGATATTTTTTTCTACAATTGGTTATAAAATTTGTTTCCATTGCCAAAAAGTAAAAAAAAAAAGGAAAAAAAAATTGTTTCCTAAAAAATCATTTTTTTATCAAAGTTTAGTGTTCGTTTGATTTTGTTTTACATGAAAATTGTCCATTAAAGTGAATTTTTTTTTTACCATTAGTTATGACATTTGTTTCCATTGTCCCCAAAAAAAAAAAAAAAAATTCCAGCCAACCGGGAAAACATTTTCCCACCAAAAAGGCGGGAAAACATTTTCATCAAAAACCCGAAAATTGCACACGTGTGGGGAAAATCTGGAAAATATTTTCCGTGGAAAATTTCGCCTATCAAACAGCCAAAAAAGTGGAAAGTGGAAAATATTTTCCTACTTCCCCGGAAAATGTGGCCTATCAAACACGGCCTAAGGTTCTCCACCACACATTCACCAAATAAAATATTCTACCTACAAAACAATAAAATTACTTTAAATTTCAACCACACATTTTTCAAAAAATATTATTCATTACTCTATTTTTCTTCAAATAATGAGAGACAAATGACAAATAATCCTTAACCGTATACAGGTTGAACTTTCCACGTGGAGACGGAAAGTGATATCCGAATCCAAAACGGCAGGAAAATACGGATCTGGGTGTGGGGCTAAAGAATTCCCGTGATTAACTCTTGGCTGCTTTTTCCCCCGACAATGATGTTCAGTTAACTTTTCTAAGCACCTCAAAAACGAAGCCGTCTTCTCTTCTTTAATCATAACCCCTCCCACTCGCCCAAATTCCCAAATTTCTGAAAATATCTCGATCAATTTGAAATGTACAGTTCAAAAATTCTCCACTTGGATTATTGATCAAAGTTTTGATTTACTGGATTTTGATTCTTTTCCTTTTCCTATAGACTGATTGATAGATCCACTTGCAACACTCAAAGATACAGTGACAAAGGTTCTTTTCACTTTTTTTTTTCCTGACATTTCTCACTTTCTAGTTTCTACACTCCCTCTCTCTCTTTATATATATATATATATATATATATATATATATATGCATACGTGTGTGTGTTAGTGGAACAGTAGCCAACCTGATTTTTCAGGAGACTTAAGCTTCCATTTTTTTGTATTTCTTTGTAAATTACGAGTTAAGCAATATATATTGCCTGTCACTTGAATTATGGATTTTATTTGGTGAAGTTTGTCTATGAACGAAATCTTTTTTATTTTATTTAATGAACTGGATTTTTTACAGTTTGCTGCTTTGTCGGTTTAATTGTGTGAAAACGGCTACTGGTCTAGTACTAACGTTCGAACCATGGCTTTTGTCATTCCAAAGGTGAAATATCTTGCAAATTCAGTTGAACAACTATGTTTTACTGTCAAGCGCTATGAGTTTAATGCAATCTTGTCCACTGTTTGTTGAATTTTTGTCAAGTGGTTCTTTGTGCTATTTTCATGTTAACCTTCTGGCTGTAGAATTATTACTTTTCCATTTAAATGCATATACTTCATTAATTGGGAGTCACGAATTTCTTTGCATTCGAAGGTTGGCAATCAACAAAGCGTAATCTCATTAATAAGATTTATTTTTTCCGAACCCCGTGGGCTACAAATTTTAATGTTAACGAGCATTTAAATTTTGGTATTTATTTGGAAGTCCGCAAGGAATTTGACTCTTTAGAGGGTCGTTAATCAATTATATGAACATACAACTTATTTTCAGAATGAGTATTACCAACGTGATTGTGTAGATTTTATGTTATTTGCTGGTTGTTTCCAAGGGAGCTTTTCCTTTCCCATTTTTTTTCTTTAGTGGATTACAATTCAGTTATTTCCTATTCTCCTGTAGTATTTTCTTCATCTGCTGGTTGGTAATGTGGGAAATGGTTAGTTTTGATAGCCATTTCCTCCTTTCTGTTTGATAAGCTCTTTTCAGGAGAGAAAAAATGAGATTTGTCTTAGAATAATGCCAATAATTAAAAATTTGGGCTTTCTTGTGGTAGGTCTGGAGCTGATATATTGATATGGGTGCCTCAAAGAAGTGGATCAAAGCATTGATTGGTTTCAAGAAACCAGAGAAATCAAAATGTTCGGAGAAGGATGAAAATGTAGGTGGTATTTTCTGATTGCAGTTATTTATCAGGGAAAATAATGATATGGAAAGGCAATCCAAGATTCGCAAATATTGCATTTGCTTGCATTTAACTCTGTTGATTGCCCTGTCTCTGAAAAGCTTCTTTTCGTCTATCTGTATATTCCACCTTGACTCGTGGGCCTGAAATTCCCTTCCCTGCTGGCTTTACACGCGCTGAAGGGATATTCTTGAATTTCGTGTCGAATTTTCCCAAATTTATGGTATTTACCTTTTCATTTCTGGAGTCCTGGTGCAAGAAAGTTTCTCAAAGTGATTGGAGCTGCTCGATGTCGATAATATATTTGTTGGACATGTATCATATGTAATTTATGAACTAAAAATGGGCATGGAAGAAACTTGAGATGCAAAACCGTTTCTTCTGCATGGAAAACTGTAGCAGAAGTACCTTTCCTAGTGTCATATATGAATATTCTGAAACTTACATGACTATCTAGGTCTGGAATATAGTGAAATTTATTAAATAGGCATTGTTCATTGACTAAAATTGTCTTGACGATGCAGAGAACAGGAAGCATTGGCAAGATTTGGCATCGAAGAAAGCATTCTGTTGAGATTGATGCCAACATACTTCAAGATGCGGCTACATCAGTTAAAGATGCCAACTTTCAGCAAGTTTCAGATTCCACTAGCTCTCCTTCTACTTCACTTCAGGTGCAAAATGCTGCTCAAGTTCAACAGATAACGAGAAAAGAATGGGCTGCCATACACATCCAAACAGCCTTTAGAGGATTTCTGGTATTGACTTGATTCATTTTCTATGTTTAGTTGTTACTGAACTAACAAAGACTGCTGTATTTTCAGACTGCTGTATTTTCTCGTACTTAACGTACTGGCTTGACTGGATATTTCATGATTTCCCATCTAGATTTCTTTGTTTCTGTTTAATATGAACCAGCAGTTGACATTTCATTAACATACAGGAAGAAGAGATTCAACATGCTGTGCACTGTGATTTTTCTTTTTAAGTATGTCAAGAATTGGTGTAAAAACACTAGAATGGAGTATATGTGAATGCTCATACATGTAAAATATGAAAATAAATCAAATGTAGACAATCGAGATTTTGTTGATTAGGAGAAGTCACTCATTTATGTTACGTCATAACCTTCCGTTTCTGTTGCTCTTATTCATCATTATGAAGATTTTGTAACACATATGTGGTCACCATTAACCATTACTTTCAGTTCAGCATTAAGATTCGTTTACAATGACATGGTATAGAAAGTGTGATTTTATTGAAAGGAAATTGGATTACAATTTTTTCTAGAGAATATATTGTATACAGGACAATAAAACACTTGTAAATTTTTTTATCGAAGTGGATAATTATCTGGTAAGTATAATATTTGGTGTGTACATTAAACAAAATAATAAGTAATATTTTCTACATATACTGTAAGTGTATAATACGGGAATTTACGTTGATTAGAGTTTATCACGCTCTTATGTTGCTAGGGTACTTATGTGTATCTGGATTTAGAGTTCTGTTTGGGGGCAAAAATCAGCTTTTTCTTAGAATTAGATTGTACTTCCATTTGAGTTTCTCTATAAGAAATTAGTCAATAACTTAATCATGTACTTTACCACCATTGATATCGAGGGAGAGAGTGGTTTCGGTACTGTGTTTCAACAATTTGAATGGTTCATATATTGATTTTTTTTTTATCAGGCCAGACAAGCTCTACGCGCTTTAAAAGGATTGGTGAGGCTTCAAGCTCTTGTCAGGGGCCATGCTGTAAGAAAGCAAGCTGCTATTACCCTCCGTTGTATGCAAGCTTTAGTAAGAGTTCAAGCTCGTGTCCGGGCGAGGCGTGTTCGTTTAGCATTGGAGAGTGAAACAGAACAAGAGAAGCTTCAACATCAACTTGAACACGAATCTCGCGTTAAAGAAATTGAAGTAAGATGCATTTGGTCTTGAACTGATAACATTACTCCGTTAGGTGGTTGTGTAAGAATTTAGCATAGAAAAGATATTTATTTTTAATTACACACGCTTAACGGTGGCATAAATGTATACTTAACGGTGGCATAAATGTATACTGAACCATTCTTGATTTAGAAATACTTTTAACCTTTCTGTCACTGGACTTGCATTTTGAGGTTTTATGTGCAACAACATTATTAATTTAAGATTAAGAGATTCACATGTGATCTAAAACCTACAGAAGGAGGGATGTTATTTAACCCATGCTTGATATCGTGTCTGATTTTTTTACTGTTATCCCAGGATGGGTGGTGTGACAGTGTTGGATCTGTCGAAGAAATTCAAAACAAATTGTTGAAGAGGCAAGAGGCTACAGCTAAACGTGAAAGAGCAATGGCATATGCTTTGGCACGCCAGGTAAACATTATATTCTTTCGAATTAAAAGACAATTTAGCTATTATGTAAATTGCACGAAATCATGCTGAGTACTCCAAAAGTCAATCATCAGAAAATTGAATAATGATGGAAAACCTCAATCCAAATTCTTTGTCCTCTCAGAATTTCTTTTATTAAACATCTTATGCCTAGATTCTGTAGATTCTATGTTTACCCATAGGGAAAGAGGGGATAAATGATCACCATTAATTAGAATTGAAATCACTTGTAATGGTGTTCAATGGCCTTAAGATAGAATATTATTGTTCAGTGGCAGGCAGGGTCAAGACAGCAAACAACTTTGGCTGGTTTTGAACCAGATAAGAGCAACTGGGGCTGGAACTGGTTGGAGAGATGGATGGCTGTTCGTCCATGGGAAAACCGTTTTTTAGACTTCAATCTGAAAGACGAAGTGAAGATTATTGAGAATGGATCGGCTGATGCAAATAAAGGGGCCAAAACCCAGTTAATACCCACTGGAAAGAAATCGGCATCAAATATTGCAAATGAGAAAACTGTTCCATCACGTTCAAGCATTACCTCAAATGAAAAAAGGGGTCTACCACATTCTGACGGCAGCAACTCTTCACCCAGCAAGTCAGCAAACGTGCAAGAAACGCCAGTCATGCTATTTTCTAATACAAGGTCAAAACCAGTTCTTAAAGACTTGGTTGAGGAAACTACCTCTAAACCTGTTGCTGGTTCAAGATCGCATAGCAATCCAAAAGAGAGATCCACCCTTTCAGATAATAAACAAGAAAAGAAGCGATTGTCTCTGCCAAGCAGCGGTCAGTCTCTTTCTCATGCTTTCCTTTTTCTTTCCGAAGATTATTGTTGACAAGACATTTTGAGCAAGTTTGGCTAAGATAAAAAAAAAGTTTACTTGTGAGTGAAGAAGTTTTCAGATAATTATTTATATTGATTGAAATTAGAATCAAGTTGTTCTCTTGACATTAGGGGGGTAACTTGTTTGTACTTGAAAAGCTTGAAATACAGTCAGTTATCCAAATATATATAACTTTTACTTACTTTTAAGCTTAGCTAACTCCTATTTGGACAGTAGGGTAATAGTTACTTTCAACGTAAGTAATTTTTTTTTGCTTAAAATGAAGAAAAAGGCAAGTTATCTAAATATGTTAAGAAACGAAAAGTGTCTTAAAAGTAACTTTCACTTATTTTTAAGCCCCTGTTTGATACCCATTTTAATCTCATTCTCATTTTTTTTCTTTTTCTTCATTTCAACCACACATTCTCCAAATAAAATAATATTACACACAAATCTAATATTTTTCATCACTTTTACACCATACATTCTCCCATCAATCACTATTCCAAAAATTCTATTCTCATTTTAATGAGATTCAAACACACAATAAGTTATCCAAACATGCTCTCTTTGTTCTTTCTTGCCTCTAATGTGGATATTTGTGACTCTCAGTTTTCTACATCCTCCCTTAATGCAATCCAAGATCCTCTTGGATTCAACTAGTTAAACACCTCATGTTGTGATCGTGCAATTATAGAGTTCATTGAAATCTTGAGTCGCAAAATTTTAGATTGTCACAAGTATCCATGATTATCTGCCATTTCTAATACATCGATTAATAGCTGCCTACTGTTTATGAGTTTCTGTATCACGCTATGCTGTGGCTTGGATATTGCACATTAGCAAATATGCACTTCGTCTTGCTAACTGCGGTTCTTTGCAAATCGATCAGGGCTAAATCAAGGGTCTCAACCAACCAGGCAACCCAATCGAACTGCCATCAAAAGCTGGCCTACGGGGCGGAAGCCCGCGAGGATAAATCCAAGTTGAACGGGAATGGCGTAAAGCCTTCAAAATCTAGCATGGAGGCTGATCATTAGAGTTTAGATTTTAGTCTGTTGTACAGAAAGGGCTATTTTTATGTGAGAAGATGCTTATTTTTTGATGTCACCAGGGCTCGAAGTTAAGCAGACGAGGAGTGCTCTTGAAATAGGAATGACGGAAGTGTGACTATTGTAATAGATTATTTATTATTGTATTCTATTGGTTCATTTGTGTTTATTATATCGAACTATACATGACCTAATATGTACAAAACAGATACACATAGAAGACAAGTGAAACCTATGGTAGTGTAGAGAATTGTCTTGTCTATTAACAAGACAATTTTACCTTTAAGCTCAAAATTGATTAAAAAATCATCTTGATTTGACGGGACGGGAGGGGAGGGGAAGAATTTCTGGTTTTGTTTTTCTTTTGTTGTTTCATTTTTTTCATCTTGTTTTTCATTTGTTGTTTCATTTTTGTTTTTGAGGGGTATTGCGTCAAAATGAAAAGACAAAACATGTAAATGGTAGGATTCTTTTGGACCGATTAACCCTTGAGTTAAAAAAAAAAAATTGAAAAAAAATTGATAAAAATTCTTCTTGATTTGACAGGAATTGGTTGGGGTTGGGTAGGGGATGATGGAACGGAGAAGAAGAATTTCTACTTTGTTATAAACTCGAGAGAGAAAATAAAAACGAAAAGTAAATATTTTATATTGAAAATCAAGCCATATGTTTATAAACAATTAATTATGGATATAATGGTAATAAAAATTAGTATTGCAAGATTATAATTGTCATTCATTAATAATCATATTATTTACAATATAATTTTCCTTTTTTGTTGTTTTTTTGTTATTTATTTCCATAAAAGGATAGTACGTCTTTTCAATACAATTTTAGCAAGGGTAAAAGTGGCACTAGAAAAATGAAAGATTAGGATGTATATTCTATGATTTGAAGATTGAGGACCAAGATGAAACACAACTCAAACATTGGGGGCTTATCTGCTAATATAGATCAATTTATATCGCCATTAGTTGATTCCTCCGCCGCCGCTGCGTCGGGCAAAGCAAATACAGATACACACATATACGCGTAGAGTTAAGGTGCATTGTTACATTGGATTGCAGAGGGGAAAAGAAGTTTCAAAAGCGCAATAATAATGAGAAGAGCTGGGTAGGGCGAACTCTAATGAAGCACCCACAACCAGATGATTCAGCAATCAAAGGAGAAAGGAAATGCTACCGGAGCCAGCAAAATAAGGTGTTGGAATCGGTGACGGAGGTTACTGATATTGAGGCAGTTATCGAACAGGCCAATGAGGCCTATCCCCTCTTCTCCGTCGTCAATTCTCCTGTCAATGTTCACTTCAATTCATGAGACCCCTTTTGCGATTTTGTTAAAGCATATTGTAGATTAATGGCTACAGTTACAAACTTAACTAAAAAAATTAGGCTTGGAAATTGAAAAGCAAGTGTATACAAGAGCTTGTAAGATTGGCAATTTCAGTTCTTTTATGCATTTAGTGCTTGTTTGGTAGGAATTTTTGAGGGAAGAATTGATTTTTAAATAGTGATATGATGGGAAATGTGTGGTTGAAAAAGAAGAAAAAATTATTGATGTGATGGAAAATATTATTTTATTGAAAAACGTATGGTTGAAAATGAGAATTGATTTACTGTAGAATTTGAGAATTCCAAACAAACAAGCTCTTATTATATCTGGTTGAAACAATTCATATAATGCTCTATTTGGAGCTTAGAACGTGATCATTTGAACAGGGACTCTGGCTCCAGCATTGTTGGATATTGTTGGACAAGTTTCACGAAACTGAATATCGAATTTACTAATTGAGTACCGAATATGTAGAATAGATACTGTATTAGTGAATTTTACTTAAGGCGTGGGTACGCCCTACTGAATTGAAATTCTGCCAATTTTGCTTAAGGCGTAGGCACGCCTTACTGAATTGAAATTCTATCATAAGCGAACGACTCACACCGTATTTGCCGTTTAACAAGATATGCACTAGCAGATTCAACAACTATGAATACAACAGATTCAATTATACATACTAGATTTAATATTCTAGCAGATTCAATAATGTGTCAACTTGTAGTAAAGTATAACAAGTAATAAAATTGTAAGTAGAGATGCAAAATATAAATTTGCATAAACGAGTGACAAAACAAACACTTGTAGAAGTTAAATAAAAGGAAAACTTTTAATCCGAGACCTGTATTACACACAGTTTCCTTAAAACAGATTCACTCCATCACTGTCCGTGCTTGAGGTTTAAACTGAACGTCTGTTTCCCAGGATACAACGGTAGAACTAGTAGTTTTCGAGCACTACAGATACTACTCTAGCAAATCGAATTTGTGCCTGAACTATATCACTAACTGGACAAAAATCGAAATTGTACTCAGATGAACTGAACGAGGGCTTTATGCAGACGTAAATTTTGTATGCAGATGATTTTAGGTGTGTGGAGAAAAGTGGAAAACGAATTACTTATAGGTTCATAAAATTGGTAACTTTCCCATTAACTAATGACAATTACAAGAGAAGTTTTAAGAGTTTCAACTATTTCAGAAAATGAAAAGTCAATTGAAAAATAAAATATAGCAAAACGTAGGCTCTTCTAAGGGGTCAATTTTTGGTCAATCTGCTACGATATTCGTGTACGCAAGTCGCGCCCACACACAAGTTCAAGTTCCAAAACCTCTTTCGGTCCGTGATTTGTACCCCCTACGCGCACGTAGAGAGAGCCTCTATGCTACACATGATTGCACCATTCTAAAGTGTAATTCTTTGTAAAGTGATTTTAGTTTTCATCCACTTTCTATGTGAGACAAACTTATTTGGTTTTTAGTTTTCCCACAAACATAAACTCCTTTCATATGACATACTTTGAGTTTCAATTTCTCATTCACTCGAGCATCATTTTTTACAAGTAAGTATATGATTTCGATATACTCATGGAGGAGAACACAAATCAACTTTCATCTTCCAAAATAGCCAAACGGGTCCCGCTCAAAATTCGTGTCAAAGTCAGTCACAACTCAATTTTTCCAACAAGCATTAGTAATATGATACCAAAGGAAATGAGAGGGCAACAGAATAAAGAGGAAGCGTTGCATGCTAGCAGTTTTTGGGTTCCACACAGGCATACATTTCCCTTCTCTTGATTTCAATTCGATTGTCCATTAGAAGAAAGGGATTCTAAATATTTTTCGCTTTACTAGCCTCCATGGAATTACTAATATGTCTGTAGAAGAACATGATGTTGAGCTACAGCCTTGCAAGGTCACGCTATCTTAAATTATATCACAAATTCATTTGGTTTTGTAATATTTAATACTTGCTTAAAATTATTTGCGAAATGCAGGATTTCTGTTGGGACTTGATGCACCGTGCTGCTAAAAATTTTCATTTTGAAAATCTCATTCCATCATTCCATTGATTTATGTATATATACCTCTTCTCATTGTAAATTGACTGATGCGGGCTTGAGGAGAATGATCAGCTAGTTCACACTCCATTCGAGAAGAACCTAGATATATGGTGACAACTTTGGAGGGTGGTTGAACGCAGTGTTCTGGTGAGATCATAATATCTCCATCTCTAAGTTAGCATTGAATCCTTTGAAGGGTATGAGAGGGTTAATGTGACCACCGAACAGGTCATAAACTTGTAATATACTTGTTCTCCGTGTAGTCAAACCAATTTTTATTAACGAAACTGCACCTAAGTATTTGGAACATAAGTTATGGAGAAGATTCCAGTCATTACAGCGTATGACTATTTCTCCAATCAAAAAGCCTGGAGGCAAAATACATTTATCATGTTTTGTAATCCTAGATATAGTTGTTTAGCCAAGTAATTTGATGACAATGTAAAGAATATAATATATCTTTTTGACCGGAAAGGAACACCTTTGAACTCCTTATCCAAGAAATCCATAAACATGCTTCAAAAATTAGCTCTATCTCATATCTTGGGAACTTCTTGCTCACATCCTTACAAAGATCCTATTGTTTCTCTCTCCCCCACATAAACAAATGAATAGTTGAAAGTATTTCTTTCCACGTAACCGCACTCCTATTCCCCTTAGTGGAAGGGGTTATTGATCATTAAGGCTCAAAATCATTACAATTTCTTTCTTTCTTTCTTCAATACTGTGACTGCGTGTATTTCATTTTCATTTTGTATCATGTTATTTACTTTTCTGTGAATGCTTCTCTATTCTTTCTTTTGGCAGCTTGTAATGATTGTTGATGCGTGGGACCCACTGCTCTACCGTTGCCCTGATTTTGAGGTAGTAATTGAAACTTGATTCTACGCTACAATGACTTTAAGTTGCTTCTTTATTTCTTTGAACCATTTAGAATGATTCTATAGATGTAATGATTATACAAAAGGAAAAAAATTGGAATTTTGAGACCTCTGATCAAGCCTAATGCGTTTCTAAAAGCCCATTTATTTTTATGGCCGATAAATAATAAACCCATCATATGAATCTTGGCAAAACGACATTTGAGATAAGCACTATTATTGACTCCTTGACACAATAAACATGTTTATGTTTATACTCAGTCTTTAGTGCCAATCTTTTCATTGATAGCTGTTTATACTGATGAGACACTTATTTTACCAAAATACAGGCATGTGCACGAGAAGTTGATCTCCACAAAAAGATATTGCTTCTCGTTCAGATCTTCTATCGGATTTTGTTAGGTAACACTGCCTCTGTTGTTACCTATTGACTTCTCCCATTAGACATCAGAATTTGATGCCTAAAATTGCTGTAGAAACAAATGGGCTGAATACTTCCATAGACAGGGAATTTTCTTTGCTTTTTGGTCAGCTAAGGCAATTTTGCAGCTTTGGAGGGGAAAATGTCAGTTCCTCTATGGGAATGCAAAAAAGTCTGCAAGAATTGGTTGGTACTGATATTAATGTATATGGCAAGGAGGAGCTACTTGCCCTCTTACAATCTGAAGCAGAGTAAATAGTTTCGGCAAGAAGCAGTGTAAGCTCCAATGTAAGAGGCCCGTCTCTCAGTCATCCTAATGATGGACATCTTGCTGGACATAAGCCATGTCATAGCGTAATTGTTGGATTTGTTGGGTATCTCAATGTGGGGAAGCTTTGGCAGGAGAGAAACAGATTGGCATTACCTCAACTCCTGAGAGGACGAAGCATTTCCAAACATTGATAATATCTGACAAACTCTTTGGGATTGCACTGGATTAATGTTTGCATATTTTAAGAGTTCAAGATATGGGATGATTTCCTCTGGGGCTTTACATATTCATCATATGACTGCACACATGGAGGCTATGCAGGTTGAAGCAAATCGAGTACCTAGGCATGTTATCGAGAATGTCTACAAATTTTCTTTACCAAAACCTAAGCTGTACGAACCACAATCTCAGCCTCCTTTGGCAGCAGAGTTTTTGAGAAGTTATTATGAATCCCGTGGATATGTTACCTCAAGTGGATTGCCCGATGGAAACTTGAGCTACTCGCCAAATTAGACGGGGAAGCTTCCTTACTTTGAAATGTCTCATGTATTGCCTATCGATTAAGATAATTTTTTTTGCCAAACCAAGCCCATTGAGATTCACAGATCAAGTTCAGATTCATCTAACCTGGAAGACCATTTGAGCGATGAACAAGAAGGCACTCCGAGACTAAGGCACTAGTAGAAAAAATCTTTCAAACACCCCTGATAAATTGATAAACAACATAAGAAGCCTCAGAGAAAGACAGCTCATTATTGAAGAATAACACTCAAATGCCACTTCAACAAAGCTGTTCAGATACACACAACAAATTCCTAACAACTTATTAGCATGTATTGTAATTTATAGAAATGTTTAGGGATAACTTGGTCTTTTATCTTGTATAGTGCTAGATGATCACTTTTATATATAGGCTACTGTACAGCAAATGAATTCAACTGAATTACAACAGATTCATTACTTTGGGTTCCTTTGTTAATTTCATTTTCTTCTTTCTGTTTCCCTACTTGTGTTTTCATTTCACTAAATCTTACATGGTATCGAGCAGTAAACAATGGCCATCAATGATATTTCACTTCTTAACAAATACACCAACCTTGCAGACCCAATCCAAATAGCACTCTGAGCCAAAAACAAAATTGGATTCCTAATTGGAACCCTTACCAAACCTTCAAAATCTGATGACACCTTTTATGAGCTTTGGGAGAGATGCAACGACATGGTTGTGTCTTGGTTGCAGAACTCAATTGTAGTCCAGCTGCATTCTTTTGTTGCATTTGTTGATGATGCTCACCAGATTTGGTGTGAACTGAAAGAGAGATTCTCACCACAAAATGGACCTCATATATATGAACTCAAGAAGCAGTTGGCTAATCTCACCCAAGATGATGATTCAATGAATGCATATTACAATAAACTCAAATCCGTTTGGGATGAATTATCTGTTTGTGATCCTCTACCTATTTGCTCATGTGCCTCAATCAAGCTCATTTCATACCTCTACCAACGGGATTGCGTCATCCAATTCCTTATGGGTCTTTATGATTCATTCGGCAATATACGTGATCAGATTATATTGATTGATCCCTTACCGCTAGTCACCAAAGTATTTTCCTATATCCAACAATAAGAGCGACACCGTGTGATAGCTACCCAACCTAACCCCACAAATAACTCTATAGCTCTTGCTGCCCGAAAATACATACCCACACATTCTCCAAACCAAGGTAAAAGTGATAAGCCTTTCTGTTCCCACTGCAAAATCACCGGCCATAGATTAACCAACTATTTCAAATCTGGAAATGCGACAGCACCTATATGTACTCACCACAAAATGGTAGCATTGAACGCTACAAGGCGCGTTTAGTCGCCAAAAGTTTTACCCAACAAGAAGGGCTTGACTACACAATCCTTTTCACTCATGGCTAAACTTGCCACAGTTCACACCCTACTCATTGCTGCCTCCATTCAATGGTGGATTCTCAAACAATTTGATGTTCAAAATGCCTTCCTTTACGACGATTTAGACGAAGAAGTTTACATGCGTACACCACCTGGTTTCTCCAAATGGTCTTCTTCACAAGTGTGCCATCTACACAAAAGTATCTACGGCTTAAAACAAGCCTCACGGCAATGGTATCAAAAATTCTCTAATGCCTTGCTTGATTTTGGTTTTCAGCAATCCAAAGCCGACTACAGCCTCTTCACCCAACTGAAAAATGGATCTTTTACTGCCCTACTTATTTGCGTTGATGACATTATTGTGGCAAGCTCCAACATTCAATCTGTTGATTATCTTCAAGCATTTCCCAACAAACATTTCAGAATCAAGCCCTTTGGCGATCGCCGTTATTTTCTTGGCATTGAAGTCGCTCGATCCTCCAAGGGAATTTCCATTTGTCAGCGTAAATATGCACTTGATCTTTTAGCAGATGTCGGTACTCTTGGCTCTCGACCTATCAAAATTCCCATGGATCAAAATATCAAACTCAACAAAACACATGGAGACCCTCTCCCTGATCATCTTCCCTATAGGAGCCTAGTTGGTCGACTTCTTTATCTCACCCTCACTAGGCCTGATCTCAGCTACTCAATCCACCATTTGAGCCAATTCATGTCAGTCCCTACAAAGACACACTTACATGCTGCTCATCAAGTCTTGCGTTACATCAAGAATGCGCCTGCACGAGGTTTGCTCTTCCCTTCCAATGCTTCCCTTACTCTTCGTGCATATTCAGATTCTGTATGGGCATCATGTACCGACTCCCATCGCTCAGTAACAGGTTTTTACATCTTCATTGGCCGTTCACTCATCTCATGACGCTCAAAGAAACAGTCTGTTGTCTCCCGAAGCTCTGCCGAGGTCGAATACAGGGCCATGGCCTCAACCTCATGTGAATTACAGTGGTTATCCTACATCCTTCGAGACTTACACTTCCTAGTCCCTCTCCCTATTGATTTATATTGTGATAACTAAGCCGCACTACACATTTCCAAAAATCATGTCTTTCACGAACGTACCAAACATATCAAGTTGGATTGTCACCTCATTCTCGACAAAATTCAATCTGGATTTCTGCGCCCATGTTCCATTCGTTCCAATTCTCAGCTTGCGGATGTATTTACTAAAGCTCTTCCTTCATCCCAGTTTACACTTCTGTTGTCCAAAATGGAGATAGAAAATATCTATACTCCAGCTTGAGGGGAATATTGAAGAATAATACTCAAATGCCACTTCAGCAAAGCTGTTCAGATACACACAACAAATTCCCAACTTATTAGCATTTATTGTAATTTATAGAAATGTTTAGGGATAACTTGGTCTTTTATCTTGTATAGTGCTAGATGATCACTTTTATACATAGGCTACTGTACATCAAATGAATTCAATTCAATTACAACAGATTCATTACTTTTGGGTTCCTTCGTCAGTTTCATTTCTTCTTTCTATTTCCTTTTCTTTGCTGCTGGTGTTTTCATTTCACTGATTCTTACACTCATAGAGGGTAAGAGACGATGAAGATGATGGAATGCCAGCAACTAGGGTCTTCCAGAATCCTGTAAGCACAGTCCATCTGAAAGCTTAACCATCCTTGATACTCATCATTTTTGTTGTACGTGCGACTATCTCCTGCTTAGGTACGCTGTAGTTATGTAAACTGAGGGCATAATCTTACGATCATCCTCCCAATGATTCTGAAAAAATAGTTTTGTGAATGCCGAAGGGGGCAGTGACTAAAATGGTTGACAAAGTTTGACAGAAACATTATCCATACATTTATTGTACGACTGTTGCCTAATGTTTTTAATGGAATGATTCAAATGGTATACAAGTAGATAGCTTTATTCTCTATTTTGATCATGCATATTGTCAGAACTAATTATTCAAATGTACCTTTTATTATACTCCTGTTAAATTATATCCTCGTGTTTGAAGGTGTCGAAATGTGTTGGACAATCTAGACTTTCCATGACTCTGTAACCTGTCACGTAAAGGTTCGGGTTATGGCCTGGCCTGTGTTCTATATATATATATATATATATATATATATATATATATATATATATATATATATATATATATATATATATTATACACACTGGAATTCAATGTTTATTTTATGCATAATTTTAAATTGGGACAGATAATCAACTTGACCAAGGTCACTGAATTATGGTTCAAGACTAATTATTGACATGGTCAGATTAATGGATCATTGGGTTATTGGTTTAACTGTGAGTCATAGGCTCAACGAGCTGGTCAATAGTAGTGTAAATCTAAGTGAAAAATTTGTGCATGAATTACCTATAAATCAAAGCATTAAGGTGTATCATAAATCAAGATGTACGATCAAACAATGTGGAGTAAAAACTCACTAGTGCATTATTTTTATTATCCAATTGAGCAAAAAAGTTTTAAGTTGGACAAGTTGTACTTTGCGAAATGTGCTATTTCGAAAGCTAAGCATCTATTTAACGACACTTAAATTTTTGGAAATAATTTATTGCATAGTGACCGTGGCCATTGAGTAGCTATGTCAAATCAAATCACTTACCAAATAATTGCCACATTTAACCTTTTTTTATTGGAAATTTTCAAACATTCCAAAAATACACTTCCCAAAAATGAGAGAATGGGAAAGCGGACCGTGTCTTTTAGGAGAGATACATTGAAGGGCAAGGTTGTAATTTCAAAATGGTTAAATGAGGTTAGGAATGGTACATCAATTTACAATGGCTGTAAATGCAAAAAGGTAATAAAGGCGGTCAGGTGACCATTATCTTTTAATTCATATTTTACTGTTTGGTGAAATCCTATTATCTTAAAAGAGGGATTTTGAGGATTACTATTCATTTGTGATTTTTTTTCACATATCACTGTTCCATATGTGGACAAAAAAATAAAAAATAAAAAATACAAGCCTACAATTGTTGACTTTGAAAATAAAAAAAGGTCGCTCTCCAGCGCACCACGGAGACACGGGCGTGGAGACGTGTCTCCGTGCAGACATAATAATAATAATAATAATAATATTAATATATATATATATATATATATATTTATTTATTTTTTTCTTCGGGACGAAGACATCTGTGTATCTCTGTGTCTCCACGGAGATATGGAGATGTGTCTCATTGGAGACATGGAGACGGAGACACGACCGTGTCTCCGTGCCTCACGGAGACACTCGTTTGAGTTTGTTTACTAAGTCAAAACGGAACTTAATGTTTCTTACTTCATTATTTTCAGTATTTATTTATTTTGATTTATAGCCACCCCATTGAGGGACTTGCCTAATAGGTGTCTTTACAAAATTCCAACTTTTACTCTTCCACGGACATTTGAAGATGATTAGCGTGCTGTGAGAAAACAAAAAAAATTTGGATGGGAACGAGACTATGCTGCATAAATTATGTTAATACCACATATTTCTTACTACATGGATAAATTATTTTGGAGCTAGAAACTATATCACGCCTCTCCCTGTTTTAAGGAATAGAATGAAATGTCTTTAATTATTGAATTATGATGGAGACAATGAATGCTGCTTTAATTATAACTCAAATGGTCTCATATGATATCATTTTGTTAATCGCACTGAGCTTGAGGTCATAAATTGATAGCCTGAATAATCAGTCGCACGTGCCTATTTGATGACAATACTTAGAGAGTTCTATCTTTCCTATCATTTGCCTTTTGCAATTACAATACACCTACAAATATCCTTATTATGCTGTACTTGACGAGCATTTGTTGTTGAGTAGTTGACACAATTTCATTCTATTGGTTTCTAGCTGTCTAACTTATAGTGCTTCTCATTCTCTCCAGCCATATTAGTCTTTCTCAAGGTCGGATTGGAAGCTCATTTCTATAGCTTCTCTGTGTTTAGTTTTTTCAAATTCGATACTCAAGCTTCCAAGGATGTTTCGCTAGAAGGGTAAGTGACTTAGAATGTGTAATTTCGATGGATTATATTTGCAGTGATTTAAACAGGTTTGAGTTTTCTTCTGGATATAGCATCCATTTTGTTAAAAAATCATTTTATTTGTTAGCATAAACTTATTTCATATGTGTAGTGCCCCTGAAATTTCTTTACATTATTATCTGCTTTAAACTGTCGGATTTTTACTATATGCAAGTATTTTTACATGATTTACTGAAATATATATGTAAGATGTCCTTATTTCAATCTCATACACGGTCTATACACTATTCTCAGTCTTTAACTAATTTATGTGAGGAGACAAAGAAATTAGTATTATTTGCAGCTATTGAAATCATTTTCCATTTTCATGTTTTGCTTTTTTAAAATTGAACTTTTGCTGGTTGTGATAAACACTTAACTCAGATATTTTAGTAACATGTATAATTCTTATTCTTGATTTAGAGGCTACTGCAGACATTAATAAATGTTCGGAGAAAATAACTAAAGCTAACAAGATGAATGGACATAACAAGCACATAAAGAAGACGAAATACCATATCCAACAAAATGTCGTGTATTTACCTAGCCGATGGGTAAATACCATAACATCATTATCAATATGCGACTTGGTATTGGTTAATAGTCATACACCAGCTTCAGTATATCATCTTGATGAGGCTCTATGCTTGTTGCTTCAAATATTAAATTGTTGAAACATTGTAATTTTATGTCAAAAATTGGTAAGAATATTTTCTTAAATTCCAATTTACAGGTTAACCAACCCTAATCTTTTTACATTTGATGTAATCTGTTAGGTAAAGTGTATTTACTATACAAATTTTTAAGTTATGAAATATTGTATAGAAAAAATACAATTAAATGAAGGAGAATTCAACACATTTAACATGGTAACATTGCCTACAAAATAACCAATCCCGTGCAATGTATGAGCAAAAACTAGTCTCTTTAAAAGGCCAAATTAAATGTTGTCAAACAGGGACTAAGTGTAGTGCAACAAGATCTATTTTTGGTCAGATGGACAATAAGAATAATGTACTCACGATTTTTTTTTATTTCACTAATAATATTTATGTACAATAAGAAGTGATAGTACAATGTGCCGTAATTACAAATGTTACATTAGATGCGATAAAAAATAGAGCGGAATGAAAGAAAACAGATTTTGTTATTCAAGGTTAAAATAGTAATTTACTCAAATCAACGAAAAAACAGCATATCGATACACAAAATACAAAAGGAAAATTTCATATATAAGAAATTAAGTACTACTCATTACAAAACTAAGAAATAAGGTTTAAAACATTGAAAATCAAATATTAATTAAACTTTATTTGTGAAATAATTAATTAAAACTATATTTTATAAATTAAATATATCAATGTCACAATTCTATACGGATTGGTCACAATTATCGAAATACTTGGCCACAAATTATTTCTCGATCATATATAAAAAATTAATAGGTCACAAATCATTTCATCAACGTTCGAAAAAGTATTCTTCTCCTTAAAAGTCAGGGACTAATAGTGCATTTTTAAAAATATTTGTTAGGATTAAAATTTATTTGTGGGAAAAAATATATTTTTGAATAGTGATTTTTTGACAAATGTGTGATTAGGAAGGAAGGAAAAATTTCAAATTTATGTGTAATATTATTTTATTGAAAAATGTGTAATTAAAAAAAGAAAAGAGAAAAACATATTTTGAATAAAATGAAGCCCGTACATGGACTAAATATCTATCCAAAGCGACCTTCAAACCCCATATGTGTTTGTTAGGTCAGGTCATTTTCACATCTCCGCACCTACAACCAATCCCAACATCCTTTTTACTTTCAAAAAAAAATCGATGAAAAAGGGTAGGCCAACAAAAATGAAGTTGAAACGAATGAATCAAACTAGTCTCTATGACTACAATTTCAATTCCATTAAATGGTTCGGTCCTTCCATCACCCCAAAATAAAAGAAAATATCTCTTAGGGAGCGTTTGATTATAATGGTGGAAAATGGGTGGAAAGAAAATATTTTACAGAGAAAAGATTTGCTTAGAAAATATTTTGTAGGGAAAATGATTATCAAAGTTTAGTATTTGTTTGACTTTGTTTTGTATGGAAAATGTCAATAAAAGTAATAAATTTTTTTACTGTGTTTAGAATTTTATCCAATTGCAAAAAAAAAAAAAAAAAAAAAAAGAGGGAAGCAGCAACCTGAAAAATCACTTCTTACAAAAACAGTAGGAAAACAATTTCACCAAATTTTCGGAAAATAGGCACGTGAAGTTGCAGCGGTGAAAACATTTGGCAGGTCAAATGTTGGCTATCAAACATCTATAAAGGAGGGAAATAGAAATTTTTTCCCATTTTCCATGGAAAAGTGATGCTATTAAACACTGCCTTAGTTCTATAATAGAAATTTGTTTCTATAAAAGAACGATCTTTGATCCATACTGAATTTTTCGGCAAATAGAATATCCCAGAACATATTAATCATAGCGAATTTTAAACTTTCGAAAAAGGAAAAAAAAACACGTTTACTTTTGTTATTTCAAAATTATTTTGACACGATATACACATGGAAAATGACAATTACACTTAGGCCCTGTTTGATACGCCAAATTTTCTAGGGAACTAGGAAAATATTTTCCACTTTCCACTTTTTTGGCTGTTTGATAGGCGAAATTTTCCACGGAAAATATTTTCCTTCTTTCCTCCACACGTGTGCATTTTCCGACTTTTTGATGAAAATTTTTTCCCACCGTTTTGGTGGGAAAAAATTTTCCAGGTTGGCTAGAAAAAAAAATCTTTTTTTTTTTTTTTTTTAGCAATGGAAACAAATGTTATAACCAATGGTAAAATTTTTTTTCATTTTAATGGATAATTTACATGTAAAATTAAGTCAAACGAATACTAAACTTTAATGAAAAAAATGATTTTTTAGGAAACAATTTTTTTTGCCTTTTTTTTTTTTACTTTTTGGCAATGGAAACAAATTTTATAACCAATTGTTGAAAAAATTATCACTTTAACAAATACTTTCCATGTAAAACAAAGCCAAACGAATAGAAAATTTAAAAATTTTTTGGGTGAAAAATTATACCAATCAAACACACTTGAAATCATTTTCCCTACAAAATATTTTCTAGGCAAATATTTTCCCTGTAAAATATTTTCTTTCCACTAATTTTCCACCATTGTAATCAAACGCACCCTTAACGAATGACAGTAAAAGTAGAAGGCATTTACTTTCTCCATTTTCAAAAAAGATTTGACATTACTGATAAGTTTTTGTTTGTTGAACTAAGCTTGTTTGGCATAGAAAAATGATTTTTCAAAGAAAATTTGTGATTAAAAATGATTTTAAATTTTTTTGAAAACACATTTACTTTTATTATTTCAAAATGTCTGACATCACGTATAAATTTGACATGTTATACTCGTCAAAATGACAATTACCCATAAATTAATCATAGCAAAAGTAAATCGCATGCGATTTACTTTTGCCATTTTATAAAAAAATTTGACATTACGGGTAAGTTTTTGTATGTTGAACTATGCATATTTGGTGCAGTTTCTCTTAGAAGGACAATGCTACAAATTTGTACTTGTTTGCCAAAATTATAATTAACTTTTCTTATTAACTATACATTCTCCAATAAAATAATATTACACGTAAATTCAATTTTTTTTTTCTTTTTTCCTCATCACTCATTTTTCTTCAGAAAATGATTATTCTTCTCGGTGACCTATTTGAGCCCTTTTTTGTGTAGAATGCATTTAGGAATAGTAGATTGAAGTAAAATGTAAGATTACAAATTAAGGAAATTTTTTTGAATTATATTTAATATTACTTTATTGAAGAATATATCGTTATGAAGAAAAAAGAGAAAAATATAATTTAAAAAAAATAAGGATCAAACAATGTCAAATTTATAATATAGAAATTATGAGGGCAAGACGGGCGCTTATAGCGTTCAATGGTGTACACCATTCATTAAAAGTTGTACCTTAGTTCAATTCACCGATTTGCCACTACTAAAATTTCGTCATGCCGCCGTAGTTTGAGTTCAACTGTTCAACTCTACGGTACTTGTCGGGTTTATTCAGCCGTACACACAAACACACGTTAAAACGTATCTTTAAAAAGGAAAAAAATAAAAATACAAAAGATCTCTCTTTCTCTCTATAGAGAGATCATAGTCATACTTACACTTGAACCTGTAGAGAGAGAAAGCAAATTGATTTAGTGATAGAAAGTGCGTGTTTGGATTGGCCGTCAATTCGGCCTTCCTGTGCATCGAATTGTGTAAAAATTGAGAGATCGAAGCTAGGGCTTTTGGAAAATGAATCGTTGAGAATTCGAGCTATGATATTACTATAGAGGTTTGGAATTAGGGTTTAAGTTAGTAATGGAAGTGGATTCGGCTATGGGTGGTGAGTCCGGTCACGATCCATCGGTCCAGACTAATTCAGCCAACGGGCCGGACCAACCTGCCGATTCCCAATCTCTGTCTGCTCAGCAGAGTAATAATAATACTGTTAATAGTAATAGTAATAGTTGTGGTGGTGGAGCGGTGGTGGTAGGGCCGCGGTGTGCGCCGACTTACAGCTTGGTGAATGCGATAATTGAGCAAAAAGAGGATGGGCCAGGGCCGCGGTGCGGCCATACTTTGACTGCTGTCACGGCAGTTGGGGAGGAGGGTAGTCCGGGATATATTGGGCCGAGATTGATTCTGTTTGGTGGGGCCACAGCGCTTGAAGGGAATTCCGGGGCCTCAGGAACTCCTTCCTCGGCTGGAAGTGCTGGGATTCGTATGTTTCTTTCAATTTTTGAAATATTCTCAAATTTTTTTTTTTTGAGACTTATAATTTAGTTAATTATATTTGTAAATGTGGAAAGAGGATTTATTTTTTATTTTTTGCTAAATTGGTTATTTAGTTATGTTGAGTTGATTGAAATGTCATTTCTGGTAAGCTACTGTGGAAATTGGGTTGAGTGACCCCAAATTTGGATGCTTTTGCTGGAATTCTTAGATTTTGGGTTACATGCCCATTGCTTTTGTGAGGTGCATGGAAAATTATTTTGTAGTAAAGTTGGGGTTGAAATGAGATGTTGATTTATTTACAAAAAAAGGTTGAGATGAAGATTGGAGTATGTTTAATAATCCCCATTATTTCTAAAATACATTTTTCTATTTCTTCTTTTCAACCACACATTTTTCAATAGAATAATATTATATGCAAACTCAAAACCTTTCCTTATTTTTTAACCAAATATTCTCCAATCTCCATCAATCTACTATTTCAAAGTGTATTCTACAAAAAAAATAAAAAAATAAAAAAATGGGGCTCAATAGGTCCATAGTCTAAGATTCTAGCTTAAATTGTTTCAGGTTGTTGAGAGTGTTTAACTGATTTCAAGTTTGAAATTTGTAAAAAGTGAGGTGATTCTTTTCTATCTCTTCATATTGGCTTGTAGTAGTTCAAGATATTGAGGGATTTCATATTTATCTGTGTTGAAGAGTAGCTTTAACTAATTTTTGGTTGAAATTCAAGTGAAGCTTTAACTAATTTTTGGTTGAAATTCAAGTGAAGTTACCCTTTTAATTATCATCCTGAGAACAAAAAATGAAAATGTGATAAATATTGCTTGTCATTACTTGGAAATGAGAAAGAGACTCTTGCTGAGGAAAGATGATTTAGGTTGTGTAAATGAGTGAGGCGTGTCTTTTCGAGGATAGTAATTTTAGGGAATGCTTATTTTAATTATTGTAAAATGAATAAGAATAGTGCCTGATTGCTTTTTTGGTCAATAGTTAGAACGGAACTGTAACTCATTATGTATCTATGATGTTTAAGATGTATTTAATTGCAGGGCTGGCTGGGGCTACTGCTGATGTACATTCTTATGATATATTAACAAATAAATGGTCTCGGTAAGCTTAAGTTTATAACTTATCTCATTGGAATTCGTACTCAATTTTCTGGTGTAGTGGTTACTCATCTTAGTTTTGAATTTTTTTGTAATAAGGTTCCATGCTTTAATGCAGACTTACCCCTATTGGAGAGCCACCGACACCAAGGGCAGCTCATGTGGCAACTGCTGTGGGTACTATGGTTGTTATTCAGGTTTGTTGACAGGTGGATTAATGTTGAGAATTTCTAGTTGTATTTATTATTTATGATTAAGATATTTAAGATATTTTAATGTTCTGTCATTCACAGGGTGGAATTGGTCCAGCCGGTTTGTCCGCAGAAGATCTTCATGTCCTGGACCTCACACAGCAACGACCGCGATGGCATAGGTTAGCCTCTTTGAAATAGCGCGCATATGCATATTCTGGAGACCTATACATGATTGCATGCTTATGCATTAAAAAAATGAAATGTGCATTCTTGCATTAATAATTGCATGTTTATCTTTGTTTTTGTGTTCTTTTAGGGTTGCGGTCCAAGGTCCTGGACCAGGGCCACGCTATGGGCATGTCATGGCTTTGGTGGGCCAAAGATATCTCATGACAATTGGTGGAAATGATGGTAAGTATCACGCTCCATATCTTCCCTTATACTATTATTATTTTTTTTTTTGTAGATTCAAGCAATGATTTTGTGCATAACCTCTAGGAAAACGTGCTTTAGCTGATGTATGGGCACTGGATACTGCCGCCAAGCCATATGAATGGCGAAAACTGGAACCAGAGGGTGAAGGTCCACCTCCATGCATGTAAGTTTTTTGCCACTTTCTCTTTTACCTTGGCATTCATTCTTTCTACCTCTCCTTCTGTTTAGGTCTTTCCATTATGACTCCAGCATTTCCTTTTTCCTCCCATTACCTTATCTGCATATAATTCCGTTAAAAGTGGACGGAAGTTTTATTTTATCCTTTGTCTTTCAATATTACTTCTGAATTCAGATCACTGAGGGAAACATAAAAGTCAATCAGGTAGAATACTTGGCTTAATTTGCCCTTTTCTTCTATTTTATTTTATTTTTTTATTTTTTAAATAAGCTTACACATAATTGTTTGCAAATTTTCTGGTTGCTTGGATAGTTGAGAAATGGCAACAATAATATCAATGAAATCTCACTGGATTTAATATTTTGCTAAATGGACCATCTTATGAAATCAGCTTTTATATTGCAGTTCGGCAATCTGGACGAATTTCTCTTTCTGTTTTCAGAATATGATGGGATTACATATTTTTGGGTGGTCTGGATGAGGGCTAAACTGATTCTTTGGCTTATTATGGTTTGAGCTTCTCATGGTGTCGTGTAGTCTACTTCGTCTACCTGACTAATTAATATTCTAGATTCTCACTTTGTCATTCAGTTATTCAAGTCAATAAATGCTTTTCATATTTGCAGCTAGTTTGACCTAAATCTGTAATACCCCAGACCAAGAAAGTTTAAGAGATTTGATAGGTACTACTCATATCACAAGGTGCACCTTCTTTTCTGGAAGTCCATCGTTGGAAACTCCACAGTTAAGCGTGCTTGGCTTGGAGCAATTCTATGATGGGTGACCCCCCTGGGAAGTTTTCTCGGGAAGCGTGCGAGTGAGGACAAAGCATGCTGAAAAGACCCATGTGGTACAGTGAGGACAGTACGTCGTTGATCTAACGGCCAGGACAGCCCGTTAAGTGGGACCCGGGTCGTTACAAATGGTATCAGAGCGGTTTGCCAGTCGGAAATCGGGAACTAAGTGCTATGCGGGACAAAGTGCTACGCCATAGGACGGGAGCCACCTCTTGAACTCGTAGGAACCACCTCTAGAATCTCAACGCCTGGCAACAGATCCTCAGATGGATCAAGCGCGACGAGGACGTCGCGAGGCTAACGGGGGGTGATTGTAATACCCCAGACCAAGAAAGTTTAAGAGATTTGATAGGTACTATTCATATCACAAGGTGCACCTTCTTTTCTGGAAGTCCATCGTTGGAAACTCCACAGTTAAGCGTGCTTGGTTTGGAGCAATTCTATGATGGGTGACCCCTGGGAAGTTTTCTCGGGGAGCGTGCGAGTGAGGACAAAGCATGCTGAAAAGACCCATGTGGTACAGTGAGGACAGTACGTCGTCGATCTAACGGCCAGGATAGCCCGTTAAGTGGGATCCGGGTCGTTACAAAATCAGTTTGTGATGTTACTCAGAAACATAACTAACAGCATAAGCATATTCAAAGTGGATAGAGCACGTTGTTTGGGGAAATAACTTGTAATGTTTTTGTAGGAATTGAGGCTCATTTGCTTTGGCAAAAAAGAGCCAATTAAATTTACATTCAATGAGATCAACAAGACATTTATTGCATGGATCATTAACTCACCAATCGATAGCCAATATGATTTGCATTTGCTTGTCTCTGTATTTTACAAGTAAAAGAAATGGTGGGAAAAAAATAAGGAACACATTTTAGTCCTCTGCTGTTGACTTACAGTTGTATGTACATTTCAGACAACAATTTTCACCATTTTTCCGTTGTAAGTACTGGTTTTACTTTTTTATATAATAAATCTGGTTTATGCCCCTGTTTGATCCACATTATTTTTTTCATTCTCATTCTTCTACTCATTTTCAACCACACATTCTTCAATAAAATAATATTTTCCATCACATCAATAACTTTTCCTTCTTTTTCAACTACATATTCCCCATCACATCACTTCAAAAAAATACATTCTCTCATTTTAATGTGCACCAAACGGGCTCTATATATGCATACATGTGATGTTTGCATCTGGACATATACTTGTTTTGTATGTGATGAAATGGAAAGTTTGTGGATTTTTTTAGAATCAAATATTCTAAAATTGCAGGACGACACATCAATTGTTTTAAATTTGTAGTAGTACAATCAACCATGTTGTCTTTGTTGGTTTAAGGAGAATGTCTGTAATCGTTTCTCAGTATTTTCTATCCTAAAATACTTGATCCTTTTGGAGTTTTCCAAGCCTTCTTGAGCTTTTGACTTATTTTGTTCAATCCTCACTTTATGAGAACTTTTATTGTCCTTTGTCTTTTGATATTTGTTCAATCCTCACTTTATGAGAACTTTTTTTGTCCTTTGTCTTTTGATATTTGTAATTTCAATATGTATTTAGAAATACGGATGACTTGTTGCTTATCTAAGTGTTTAATTTCACCTTCTGCATTTATGGTAGTTGCTTAAATCAGGTAAAGAAGTAAGGCCATTTTGTTATTAATTGTAGGGAAAATGATCTTTCGAGCTTGAGAATCCAATTTTCGGTTAAAAGAATCTCTTTAAATGTGAAAAATTATTTTAGGAAGCAATGCTGGGGTCTTCTTATGCTTTGCTAGGTTGGAAAATTGTACGGGCTCATAACTGATTCCATTTGACGTGGTAGAGAACTTGTTACGCATTTTATGTAACGTAAATATACTCCAAGTATACGGTGACAAGTTTTGTAATATAAAAATCAAGTACAGATGTCGAACCCACAATGATTGAAATTCAATTTATTATTAAGTGTTATAATTATGTATCCTCTATTTTATCTAGACAATCAAATTATAAGATCAATGGTTTTAAACTAATCTAATGATGAATATGGTGATGAATTCAACGATATCAATGCAGGTTTGAAAGATTTTTCAATAGGAGAAAGTCTAGGATTTTGATTTCACCTTAATATCAAATATGTTTCTCAATTATATAATTGTTTCTAAATAATTTTCCTAAGTTTATAAGCAAGAACTCTAATGTAATTCTACTCCCTCTCTCGAGTGCCGAGTAAAACTATTCATATATTTCAATTCTAATATCTACATTCCGAATTAAAATCTTGAAATTATCAAGTTCATGGTTCTTAAGTAAAACATGCTTCAAAGATTTTATACTTTATCTCGAAACCTATAAAATTTGGGTTGTGTTATTCTATAACCGAAATTTAAAGCATCTAATCATTCAATTAACGACCAATTAATTGAAAGCATTAATAATAAATAACACAAATAAACATGATTGGAAAATTTTAAAGAAATAACTATAATAAAATCAAGCCATATTCTTAAGTTTTGGTTTTATCAAACCCTAGATTAGATGTTTAGTTCATGACGGAAGCCATATAAATAATTCAAATAAAACAAGATAGAGAAGAGAATAGAAAAACTAGTTTTGGTAGATTTTCAATCTCCTTTGCGATGTTCTTGATATCTTGATGATGGCTTGCTTCTTGCCTCATTGAATGGTCCTTTAAAATTAGTTTTTAGGGTTGTATTTATAGTATCTTGAACTCTTGGAAAAATTAGGGTTGGATTGAAATTTAAAAAGAATGAAAAAAATTCAAAACATCTCTCCATCAGGTGGTTTCTCAGCATTGTGTTTTTCCCTTTTCTCCCGAGATTGGGTGTTGGGGTGCCCAGTTTGTGGCGCTTGGGCGCCAATGCAGCGCTCCCATTTTCGGGTAAAAGCTTAGCACTGTGCTTTCTTAAATATTTTTATCATAATTTTTCTCCCGATATGATGATATCTGATTGAGACGATTCAAAGTGTATTGGAAAGATAACTCAAAAGGGTTACAACTTTGCTTAGATAGCTTTTTCTATTTTGAACGTTTAAATCTGGAACATAGTTGTGCAGTTGAAAATTGATTTGTAAAAATATTTTGATCATATTTAACTCTTTTTTGACTTCTAATTGTATCCAATAATCTTCAATTATTGTTCCGAATCAACTAGTGAAAAGTTACAATTGAGTCCTCAAACTTTAGATTTGACATTTTTTTGGTCGTTGTTCACTTCTTTCTTTCAATGTAGATTCCAATCATCAAATTTCACCAAATCAACATCAACTTCCCATTGTTCCACCTAACCTATAAAATAACACGAAAACACAAATCAAAACGTTCTAAAGCTCTAAGAATCAAATGAAATAACAAGATTAAGTAGCATTCATATGATGAGTGAAACACACTCATCAGAAATGCTAGCTTGACCAAGCCTGGCACCAACTTGGCTTCTTTTATGAATCTTTTTGCATGTGCACAATTTCACTGTCTTCATTAGTAGTTTTATAATTTTTTGAGAAAAATGTATATCCTTTTATATGACATGGTATGAACATCTGGACTGTGTCTTTAAGAAGTGAAGTTATCTTGATCTTTTGCTTGCCTGTCGCCTTTCCCAGGTACGCAACTGCAAGTGCACGCTCTGATGGTCTTCTTCTTTTATGCGGAGGAAGGGATGCAAGTAGTGTGGTTAGTGTGATTTCTGAAACTTTCACGTCATAGATGATTATGATATACCTGGATTCACTTATTCTTTGCTTTGGATGCCCAATTCTTTACATTTTCCTCTTCATTTAATGTTTCTATTTGTTCATTTTTCATGGGGTTACTTCACTATACCTTCCTAAGTGGTGCCTTAGTCCTAAATTTGGTCTATTTAAATGAAGGAGCACTGGTTTCTTTTTCTTTTTATGCTGGTTATTTTATATATGTAGATGTACACTCTTTCTGTTGATCATGTTATTATATCTATTGTCAGAGATGGAGAGTCTACTACCCAGATTACAGTTTCTGTTGATGCTTCTCTCTTAAATATTTGTCTTTTCTTGCATAACGATTAGGTGGATTGAGTGTAGGTGTCACTAGTTGATGCTGAAACTTGACTGGCTTAAAGGTCAACCTTGTGGTGCTAAGATTTTATTCTGAAATTCACATCATCTTTTGCATTGCCCTTATTTTTGAAAGTTTTAAGAATCTTCTATATGCTTGCTTGGAAGGGTAATAATGCACAATAGTTGTTCCTGTGACACCACTGGTGTTTGAAATTTTTTTCAGTAAGTTGGCTAATGATGAAGATGACAATTAACGGCAGAAAGATCAGTTAACACTTTTTCTCTGGTTCTCTGTTGACCCAGTCTGTTCATATGTTTTTATGCAGCCTCTGGCAAGTGCACATGGGCTTGCCAAACATAGAGATGGTCGATGGGAATGGGCCATTGCACCCGGTGTCTCACCATCTCCCAGATATCAGCATGCAGCAGTGAGTTCTTTTATTAATCACTGATCGTGATAAACTTCATCTGTAATTAGGACTACTTAAAAATCAAAGAATTCTTCTCTCATGCTAAAACTTATGATTTAATACTGGTATTTTTAGGTTTTTGTTAACGCACGTCTTCATGTATCTGGAGGGGCACTTGGGGGTGGACGCATGGTAGAAGACTCATCAAGTGTGGCTGGTACTTTTCTTTATTTTTATTTATTTATAAAGAATCTCTCTTTTTTCTCTTGCATCTACCAAAAATTTGAGTTGTCCTAGAAGAAGATTGCATTGCATCAATTTTTCAATAATATCTGCATGTACCTTTACTGTGCAGTTTTGGATACCGCAGCAGGAGTTTGGTGTGATACAAAGTCTGTTGTTACGAGTCCGAGGACTGGCAGATACAGTGCTGATGCTGCCGGTGGGGACGCAACAGTTGAACTGACAAGACGCTGTAGGCATGCTGCTGCAGCTGTTGGTGACTTGATCTTCATTTATGGCGGTCTTCGTGGTGGTAAGACATGATACTGCAGCATTGACAAGATATGTTATGTTTGTTTTATTTAGTTTTGGATATAAGGCGGTAACTGTTACTAGTGTTTCTTGTAACACTGTATCTCCAATGACTCAAGTAATCGTGTAACAATTAAAAAATAGTTAGCTTTGTTTAGGAAAAAATTAGAGTCTAGGTGCGTAGGAGTGATGTCATTATGTTTCGGATTTTTTTGTCAGGATATTATAATAAACGCTAAAATGACTAGCTTATTATGCTTGATCTGGTCGTTTATTATTGTTATAGTTTTTTTATCTTTGAACTCAATGTAATTGTAAGACGTTTTACACAATTCCTTATTTTCCCTGTAATTAAACCTTTGTGGGAATATATTATAAAACTAGGATAAGTTGGATTTTACCGGATTTCTAAGGTGAGGAGAATTAGTTCAACTGAATGTTTGAAATAGAAAATGAATGCCTTTTCCTCCTTGAAAATTATAATGCAATTGAAAATCGTAATGCGTTAACTGACTTCGAGTTTGGGAGACTAGTTAGGAAGTAATACAAATTTTATTGGGGAGTTGAGATTATGTCTCGCATTGAGTGTGTTGTTACTAGGATTCATTTAGTTTGTGGTGAAATATTTGAAATACATAGTGAACACACACATCTTGGCATTGACATACATGACACGCACCTGGAGGAAGTGATATGTTAGTTCTCTATTCTTTCAACATGTATGTTTCACTAAGCCTGTTAAGAACCATGATATGTGTTCCAGAGGGGATGGGCAAGTGAATTGATTTGAATTTCTGGTACAACTGGGAATAAATAAGTGATCAACAAAATTTCTCTAGTTTTCAGATACTGAGATCTTCAGAGTGGACTCTGTAAATTCTATGGGTCAGACAACAAAACAAGAAGAGTACTCGACTTTCTTGCCACCGATTCTGAAAGAAGTCAGTGAGATATGGAGCATGTTTGGGAGTGATTAAAATTCAATTAAAATTGAAAATATAGCCGTTATTGGGTCCACTCGTCTAATAAAAGTCAACAATAACAGCTAGTTTTTCAATTTTAATCTAATTTTAATCTCTACCGAACACACCCATAATCATAAGTTTGGAAGCTTGATATAGTTTTTGTTTGCTCATTATGATGATGCAATATGCAGTATGTTTTTTGTGTTTTTAGATGGTTAAATGATAGCCAGGTTTTGAGTTTGCGTAGAATTGAGATTTTTAAAGATTTGTAGACATCAATTTTTGGCTGCCCAACTGGTTTGAAGACTGAAAAGGAAAGACAGCAGCTGGGTTGTTATTTATCTTGCCTGGCATTCTGAAAAGTTAGTTTAGACTATGATCTGCTATTATCCAGGACAAAATCTTCGGGAACATTATTTTTGGGTATTTAAATAAGTTGACTTTCCTTCATATGTTTATATGTCAATTGTCTCCCTGCCTTAGTTTGGAACCTGTTTCTGTTTCCAACATGGATACTAGTGATGGTGAATGTCACGTTTTTGTAAAGATTTTCTGTTGCATACTTACTTTAGGGATCTAGATCATATATTAGCGTCCTTTTTTATATTGGTTTAGCTTTTGATTATGCACCTGATTGAGTTTTTCTGGAAGTTGGATAAAATAAAGTTTACTTTGTAATAGGTTTTCACTACTTGTTGCAATGTCTACATATTTTAGCATTGAAAGGAATATGCTCAAATTGTATCATCTGTTATTATGTGCTGCCGCAGGGTTGTTGCTTGATGACCTGCTTGTCGCAGAAGATCTTGCTGCTGCTGAAACAACTAATGCAGCTTCTCATGCGGCTGCAGCTGCTGCATCAAATTTGCAGCAAGGGAGGTTACTGGGTAAATATGGATTTGCCGATGATAGAACAAGGTCACTGGTGCCTGATACTATTGTTGATGGTGCTGTTGTGGTAGGAAATCCTGTTGCTCCGCCTGTAAATGGTGATGTGCATACAGACATAAGCACAGAAAATGCAATGCTCCAAGGTTCTCGGTAAGCTCGTGAATAAATATTTATATAGATTCATATTCTGTGGTTTACAAATGGCTCAGTAGTTTTTGCTTATCAGTGGCTTAAAATTCATATATTAAATTCGTATGCTTTGCAGAAGACTGAGCAAAGGTGTTGATTACTTAGTTGAGGCTGCAGCAGCAGAAGCTGAGGCAATTACTGCTACGTTAGCAGCTGCTAAAGCTAGGCAAGTTAATGGGGAAATTGAGCTTCCAGATAGAGATCGTGGGGCAGAGGCAACCCCTAGCGGGAAACAGACATCTAACTTGATTAAGCCTGATTCTTCAGTATCAAGCAGTCCTGCTACAGCTGGAGTTCGGCTTCATCACCGTGCTGTTAGTATCAGAATAATAAATGATATTAAACTCCTGTTTGGTTTGGCTAAAATTTTTTAGTAGATTTTGATAAAAGTTGATGAAATATGTGGTTGAAAAGTTTATATAAGTTGCGGGTCCTATAAAATGTGTGGTTGAAATGAGCTCGAGGAAAAATGAGTTTTGAAAAATTGGGGCCAAAAATGGCCAAGTAAATTTCATTTTCAGTCGAAGCCGAGTTGTAAATTTGTTTCGTTATATGTCATCAATACATTGGCAGGTTGTTGTGGCTGCAGAGACTGGTGGGGCTTTAGGTGGCATGGTCAGACAGCTTTCTATTGATCAGTTTGAAAATGAAGGCAGACGAGTCGGTTATGGTACCCCAGAAAGTGCAACTGCGGCCAGGAAACTTTTAGATCGGCAAATGTCTATTAACAGTGTACCCAAGAAGGTACTCCTTTTCTTTATCCTCAACACAGTAAACTTCATCAAATACAATGTTTATACAGATTTATTCCTTTGTTATTGCATTGAAGAGTGTCAGTAATGAGTCCCAAAGTAAATTGCTAATATCATGCTATTTGCTTTAGTCAAATTCATTAGAATTGTGCACTTCTGCTTTCTACTTGCATTATGTTCTCCACTGGAGGTTTACTAATCTGAATTTCGCCATAACAAAATCAAGCGCTATACGTATACGTAAAAGAAAAAAATCACATTTCTCTGAATGCTTGGATGTTAACCACATGGTTTTATTTCCATGTCATAAAATTTGATGTGTATATATATATATGATGAGTCCATTTCATTATTAATTTTGCTTATCGTAAATTAGTTATTTTGAAGTTGTTGGGTCATGGCCTATCTTCTGCATTCCCAGGTGATTGCTTATCTTCTAAAACCTCGTGGTTGGAAGCCTCCAGTTCGTAGACAGTTTTTCTTGGATTGCAATGAGATAGCAGATCTTTGTGACAGTGCTGAGAGAATATTTTCCAGTGAACCTAGTGTACTACAGCTCAGGGCTCCTATTAAGATATTCGGGGATTTGCATGGGCAATTTGGGGATCTTATGCGTCTTTTTGATGAGTATGGATCTCCTTCAACTGCTGGGGATGTAGCGTAAGTTTTCAACCTATTGTATCCTTCTACCAAATGCTTATGCTGTGAGACTGTTTAATTTGTCGTGCTAGCTTCCATGATGCCTAATTTGTTGTTTTTTATCATCGATGTTCCAGTATTTTCGATAAATGCTTCATTGACCATGCAGTTCAGAAGCCATCATAGAATTTAAATGATTCCATTGTTGATTGCATGTTCTATTGGATAGGCTAGTCATTCCCAGTTGGGAAGTTTGGCCTTCTTTCCTGACTCTGTTGTCCATCCATTGTTTCCCTCTCAAGATGCAATTCTAAATTATGTTACTTTCACTTTTTCGATGAAATTTGTGATATTAAATATAATTTTAGTCTCTTTTAATATTGTCACGTTCTAGAATATTTACTGAAACAGAAGATTATATTCCCCCTGTCATATGCATCTATGCCCCTTTGCCCCTACTTTTACGTGATTTTCACAAGTTGCTTAGATTGACTTTTAACTGTTTTATTGTTTTATATGACCTACATTGATTGTAAAGTCTATTCACCTTCAATGTGATGCTAATTTTGTATATAACTATCAGGTATATTGATTATCTGTTCCTAGGGGATTATGTTGATCGTGGTCAGCACAGCTTGGAAACCATAACCCTTCTCCTAGCTATGAAGGTACTTCTCCTGTCTGTCATTACAGCCTTATCATTTCTTTTCCCCCTCTCCATTCTGAAGTGTTCTAATGCATCTTCATCCAAATAAATGAACGTGTAGGTTGAACATCCTCATCAGATACATTTAATTCGTGGTAATCATGAAGCTGCAGACATCAATGCTCTTTTTGGCTTTCGAATTGAGTGCATTGAACGAATGGTAAATTATCACGGGTTTTATTAATTGTGCTTTTCTATTATAAAAAAATTGTAGGGACCTTATAATGGTGCCTTAAATAGGGTGAGAGAGATGGAATCTGGGCATGGCATCGGATAAACAGATTATTCAACTGGCTCCCTTTGGCAGCATTGATTGAGAAAAAAATTATCTGTATGCATGGTGGTATTGGAAGATCAATCAACCATGTAGAACAAATTGAGAATATTCAGCGTCCAATCACTATGGAAGCAGGATCAATTGTTCTCATGGACTTGTTGTGGTTAGTGCATGTCTGTTCTTTCTTTATTTTTATTCTTCTAATTTTCCCGATTTCTATTCTTACACTTGAATATTTCCTTGTAGGTCTGACCCCACAGAAAACGACAGTGTGGAAGGATTACGTCCAAATGCAAGGGGTCCTGGCCTTGTTACCTTTGGGGTGGGCATTTCTCTCATGATCTGTTTTCAACTTCTTCATTTTTTATTCTTTACTTTAGGATGATGACTTTTTGATTGTGCACCTCATTGTTTTGAATTAAATCGATCTTTTTTATCCTGATTTCTCTGTGTGCATGCGTGTTTTTGAGGGATGTAGGGATTAATGTTACTGACGTTCATTTTAAGTAGGTAGGAAGTTGCAGTTAGTTAGTCTGCAAATAGGGTCTGTTCTTGTTGCTGAAGAATTGAGCTTATTTTGGTCAAGAACAATTTTACATCTTAGCTTTGATATTTTTCTTTTCTTTTTGAGTTAAAAAATTGGTGACCACTTGCCCAAGTCAAGGAGTTGCTAAAACTTTGCAACTTAAACAACAATCAGAAAGCAATGAATGAGATGTTGCAAATTCACCTAATGTATGCCTCGTGAATTTCTAAGGCCTGTCATCTTCTCTGATTTCATTTTTTTCTTTAATCCGGTTGACTGAAGAAGCCTTTGAGTAATTATGGTCAAAAGATATTATTCTGAGAGTCGGTGAGAATGAAGTAGAGAGGTCCTATATTATTTAGAAGGTTCACAAAGGATTGGTGGAGTCTGCCAGACCTTATTCGAGAGGTTATAAGATGAAGAATAAGTTGATTTATTTTAACACTTATTCAACATCTTGTACGTTTATCCAAAATTAATGTTATTTTTATAATTATTCTTGGATTATTTTGTGCAACAAATGGAGAATTGTTTGAGTTCTTGTTAGTTTCTGTGTCCGTTGAGAAGTATGGCTCATCCAAGTTTCTATCTGTGCAGCCTGACCGTGTAATGGAGTTCTGTAATAACAATGATCTTCAACTGATTGTACGGGCACATGAATGTGTAATGGATGGATTCGAAAGATTTGCTCAGGGACATTTGATTACTCTATTTTCTGCCACAAACTACTGTGGTATGACCTAATTTTAATAAACATTGGTTGACTTATAGTTCTATAATTTCTATTCAAAATTTGCTTTCAGTTTGAATGTTCTCTGTAATTTTCTTATTTTTAATCCTGCAGGTACTGCAAATAATGCTGGTGCTATCTTGGTTTTGGGTCGAGATTTAGTGGTTGTGCCAAAACTAATTCATCCATTGCCGCCTGCAATTTCATCTCCGGAAACGTCTCCTGAACGCCATATAGAAGACACTTGGATGCAGGTGCTTACATATCTCAAACTTGGCGTTATTTGATATTCTCCACATATCCGACAAATGACTTCTTATATTTTGTTGATATTGATCTTGCTGCTGCTTTTTTCTCTCCTTTTCGGTTGCAAAATTAGGAACTCAACGCTAACAGACCACCGACGCCGACTAGAGGCCGTCCTCAAGTTGCTAATGACCGAGGTTCTCTTGCTTTGATTTAGATCATGCTTCCAGATATGGAGTATGTTTAGCTAAGCTTAAAAATAAGTAAAGATAACTTTTAGTTTTCAGCTGTTCTTGGATAAATTACCTTTTTCTGACTTTTAATTAAAAAAATTACTTATTTTTAAAGTAACTCCTACCTTATTATCTAAATCAGCAATTTTATTTCATTTTTTATCAATTAAAAAAAAGCTGTTTATTTTAAATTTTTATATGTAAGTTAATAAGTGAACCTCTTAAGCTTGGCCAAACATGCTCACAAATTTTATACTTCTCTGAGGCTCTGGCTAACACGTATGCAGTGATTTGTGCATAGCACGACTCTACATGGAGGATTTTCCGATTTGTATTCCTTATGGAAACGGCAAGGCTTTGAACTCGTGCGATAGTTCACATTCTTGATCGACCTTTAAAAGAACACACAAGCTCATCCAAGCACCATTTTGCTGGCGGTGATTTGCCTACTTCATTTGTTGTGCTGAAAGCAGTTCGTCGGGAATAGTGAAAGTTGAACCGTTGTACATGAGCCTCAGACAGAAGTTGCAGTGTTTCATCATTTATTTGCCATGTGGGAGGGTGGGTATTGCTTGTTATATTTTCTCTCTTTTTGTGTCTTGGGTGGGTGTATTATTTTTATTTATATTTTAAGAGGACGTGAAATCCGGTCCGTATAGTGATTGGCGGGATACTATGATGTTGAAATCTTCTTGTCTGTGTGTATAATAGAGGGTGTTGCAATGTGCAATTTGTGTTTCTACTCTATTTGATACAACATTTGTGTGGAAAGATGAGAAGTCGTTCTGTATTAGGATTATTAGCTGGTGCATTAGTCATCTCTGGTATACTGGTGTCCTTTATGATGGTGCTTTATTGTGTACAACAAATTTCGTGTACAGATAGATACATGGAAATTGTTTCAAATATGAAATTTAGATACTAGAGTGGATTTGATCATAGTATTGGTGGCTTTTCTTCTGCATGATTATCTGATTAATGATCCGATTGTTGAGACATTCATTGGTCTTGATTTTTCTACTTCAAAGTATTTGATTTGGCGATAGAGAAATTTATCTACTGTGATTGTTTATATAGCACTGGATTTGGTTGATGCTTCAAATTTGCGCGCACAATTATACCTATGTTTGGAGCTGGGCCAAGCATGGTTTTGATGCACCCAGGGCTGGTTTACGTATATGCACAATTCTGGATTGAGATTCAAAAAATAATAGGAGATCATCTCTATATGATATGGTAATTGATGTGGGGGTGAAATAGTAAGATCAAATATTTGTGGATATGAAATCCACTTTATTGATTTTATTAATTAGAGTAATACTATTTATCATCGTGGGTGTTACACCACCCGTCTAGATGATACTGAATAGTATTAAATGACATATGATTTGATGAATAACGGAATTGTATTTTTAATTTAGCCATAGCATAGTGTTACCTATAATGATGTTGTAGATTAGTGGCGTTATATAATATTTTTTTATTATTTGTGAGGAGATCATTCTTAGTTTCTACATATAGCATTATTCTTATTCAAATGGAATACTTGCGCTTGACCCAACGTGACCCATGGAGCTGGCCAAGTACGATTTATTTTAACCTTGGCCATGATAGTCCAACCAAGTTTTTTGCCTCTACAACGGTGGTTCTTTTCCCGTGTTAGCAACTCCTACCTACAACACAAGTGACAATGTGAATGTTTGTGTTAAAAAGGTCTCATTTTGGCCAAAAATCTTTAGCCGGTAACAAGAATGCACGAGCCACGTGAAAGATAAACCTTGACTAGAAGTGGTATTGTTGACCTTGGTAAAAACTGATTAGGCCAACAGTTGAAGACTTCGAAGCTTAACCAACAAAGACAAGGTAGACATTGAGAGGTGAGTCGATGTGGAGCAAACCCCAAGGCTGACTCTGGACTCGGTGAGTATGACACTTAAAAGGCAACTAGTATGAACAACTCAACTTAGAAAATGTCTAGATGTTCAAAATGTTAATAAAATGACTAGATTATTCAACACGCTAGCTCAACATAATATTTACTCAAGCCAACAACTATGTAATTGTCAAGTACTAACTGCTAAACACTGTTACGGGCCTGTGTCAGACCCGCCACCTCGCCCACCACGTGTCCGTACACATGCCCCGAGCCACGCGTCAGCCGAGGTGATTGTACGTGGGACGAACTGATTGTACGTGCCGGGGTGATTGCATGAGGAACGAACTGAACACGCGTCAGCGAACGAACCGGACTCATCCACAAGTACGCAGTGGATGCAAAGGCCCGCACTCCGCTTCTACAACGCTGCAACGCTTCACCGTCACACCTCGCCTCTACAAAGATCTTCCCAAAGTCAAATCTCTGACTGATGGGACGTGTGGCAGTCTTCAAACGGTCAAATCAGCAGCCTATAGCTGAAACATTCAATACCAGTCGACCTACGGAGGGACAGAGTGACACCTAGGATGGGACGAGCCTTGAGGATCTGGCAACACGTGTCCCCTCATCCAATGGCCCTCCTCTTTCCATCCTTAGTATAAATATCCCCTCCTTGTGCCAAAGATGGAATTGGAATCCCATTTGCTCTCCTACATACTGCGAAACCAAGTATCATCATTTCCCTCATACTTGTCCATTTTATCGACACTATATCGATCATCCCCCCGGCGAGTGTTCTACCGCCGGTGAATCCCTTACCGGTTGAATATAAAACTGACTTGACCGTCGGAGTGCTTGCGGCCGCTCCCACCCCCTCCGGGAGAGGCCACGAGTGACTAACGGCGTGCTACGTGTGCAGGAAGAGCTGACTTGAAGACCTATCCTGTTGGCCACGTGTCCAAGCCATTTTTCGAGGTCAATAGATTGGCGCCGTCTGTGGGAACTAACTTAACCACGAGTTCTCCCACCAAAAAGTTGCTTAAATATCCGGTTGATATTTCCCCCTTGAAAAAAGGGTTGATTCTTGAAAAAAGAGTCCTTTTCAGCCACCTCGGACCATGAGTTCCAGTGGAGATGATAATGCGAGGGCAAGGGATGTCTCTAAAGAAGAGATCATTCGAACCAATGTTACGCAACAGCGGCCTCATCACTGCTACTGTAGAGGTAGAAGAACGGCAGCACGATTGGCTGCCGAAGTGGCCCAAATGGCCACTAACATGAGGACCATCACGGCTTAGAATGCAGCCATGCAGGAACTTCTCATGCGGGTACAAAACCAGGGCGGTTTTCAAGCTCCGCACCATTCACAGCAATCAGCCCAGAGACGAACTGAGGCGGAATCCAGCAGGGGAACCCACGTGAGTCCCCAGGGAGAGGCTCCTGTAGAAAGGGATGTGGGAATGGACACTTCAAATTACACCGCTGCCCCAGCCGGTGGTGCCTCTGCAGGGGAGAGTTTTCCTCCGGAATATGAACGTCCTCAGAGGTTTGCCAGCGTTTTCGATCGAATCGGACGGGCACCTAGAAATAGGAACCAGCCCTCGCAGCAAACAACTCGCCAGCAGGGGCAGGAACAAAGCCAAGAGGTCCAAGCCCTTCCACCTAGAAATAGGCGGGAGAGGCGAAGCCAAGTGGATTGGGGAAACAGGGCTGAAACGGCTCAGCGTCCACCCCGACATCAGGCAGATGGGAATGATTCTGACGGACCCTGTAGGTCGTATGAGCTTGATGATGATGATGACAATTTGCCCTTCTCCAGGGAGCTTCGCACATTTCCGATGCCTCTCAACTTTGTTCCTCCTAAAATCCCAAAGTACGAAGGAAAGGGCGACCTGGAAAAACATCTCAACAAATACAAAACACAGATGAGCCTCAGGGGCGCCTCGCCAGCTTTGAAGTGCAGAGCATTCCACTTGACCCTTGGAGGCGCTGCCGAAGTGTGGTATAGCAGATTGGCACCACTTAGCATACAGAACTGGCCGGATCTGAAGAAGGCGTTCTTGAACCAATACCTCTCTAGGAAGGAGGGGGAGGCTCCTATTCAACGCTTGCAAGACATGAGGCAAGCAGCAGGGGAGACCCTAAAGAATTACCTCGCTCGTTTCACTGATGAGATAACCTACTGCGAGCAGGTCACGGACAAGGAGGCCCTTTCGGCTCTGAAAGGAGGACTGAACATGAACACTTAGTTCTGGAGGGATGTCCGAAGCAAGAAACCTTCGACATATGATGAGTTGGTGGAAATGATGAAAATAGAGATCGTCACGAGGAAATGATCGATCACAGAAACAGGGCTGCCCAAGGGCTTCCACCTCCTCAGAGGCAGATAGGCAGGGGGCCCACCTCCCAAATAGTGAGCCAGCAATGGACTCAAGCTGGGCACACAATGGCTCCCACCTCAGGACAAGCGTTAGCCACTGCCACACTCAATGCGGTTCCCACCTGGCCTACGAAAATGCTGGGCCAAGCACAAGCAACACTGCTAGAAATACTGGACGACCCTCCACTTCTAGAAATAGGGGAAGAGGAGGAAGGCCTAGAGATAGGCCCCCAGAAGCGCGACCTTATTGTACCATTCATCGCCATTATGGCCATGACACTAGGGATTGTGCGGGCTTAGGCAGACCTACAAGCAACCCTCGTAACAACAGGGAACACAATTATGAAAGCAATAATCCAAGGCGCAGGCCCCCCAGGAGGGGTGAGACGAGGCGGCACTCTCTAAGCAATAGAAACGATGATAGGGAAAGGCCCCGGAACGGGCAACGCCCTAGGAGAGATTCGGCCCCCTCTAACGAGCAGAAACCAATTCGTGAAATAGACACCATTATTAGGGGACCCCACGTGGGAGGTGAATCAAGAAATGCTCAGAGAAAGTATACCAGGGAGGCGAAAACCCCACCTATGGTCAGTTACCTGGTGAACCAATCACAAGGTGGAAGGGCTGCAGAGCCCATAACCTTCACCCAGGAGGATACTACAGGAGTGTACTTCCCACACTACGACGCCCTGGTAGTCAGAGCCATGGTGGCTCGCAACGGGCTGAAACGTATGCTGGTAGATAATGGCAGCTCAGACAATATCCTGTTCGGCACAACTTTTGACAAAATGACAGTGGATCACGAGCTAACACCCATGAGCTCACCTCTTTACGGATTCACTGGAGACGGCATCATTCCCAGGGGTAAAAGTACTCTTGCTGTTGAAATGGGCGCCTCGCCCCAGGTAGCACATCACTTCATGGAGTTCCTAGTGGTTTGATCGCCGATCCGCATACCATGGAGTTCTGGGGAGGCCTGCCCTAAAGGAACTGTGGGCAGTCACCTCCATCCATCACCTCTGCATGAAGTTCCCAACCGAACGAGGGGTCGCTACTGTCCAAGGCGATCAGATGGGATCCAGGGAGTGCTATCTTAACTCCCTTAGGAAGGCAAAACCTTGAGTCAACATGGTGCTGGATGCTGAAATGACGGAGGCCCCTGAAGGGCAGCCTCCGACGCAAGATGTAATCATGACAGAAGCCAGGTCCGAAATATCTTTGGAGGAACTGGACCCCAGGGTGGTTGAATCAGAATTGCAAGCTGTCCCAATGGAGGAACTAGAAACGTTCCCAGTGGACTCCCAAGACACATCCAAGGTCTTGCAGGTCGGAAATGAATTGAATGAAGAAATGAAGGAGGAACTGAAAAGCTTCCTCCGACAAAATTCCGATGTCTTCGCATGGAGGCATGAGGACATGATTGGTATAGACCCCAAGGTCAGTTGCCATCGCTTGCAGGTCGATCTGAGCTGTTCTCCACATAGACAGAAGAGGAGGGCGTTGAACGCCGAAAGGTATAATGCCCTGAAAGAAGAGGTGGAGAGACTCATCAGTAACGGTTTTGTTCGTGAAGCCAACTATCCGAAGTGGATTTCAAATCCTGTGCTTGTGAAGAAGCATAACGGTAAATGGAGGGTTTGCATTGACTTTTCAAACCTCAACCAGGCCTGCCCAAAGGACAGCTTCCCACTCCCACGGATCGACCAACTTGTAGACTCAACTGCTGGGCACGAATTGTTAAGCTTTATGGACGCCTATTCAGGCTACAATCAAATACCGATGTTCCCAGGCGACGAAGAAAGCACCTCTTTCATCACCGATAGGGGGCTTTACTGTTACAAGGTGATGCCCTTTGGCCTGAAGAACGCTGGGGCAACCTACCAGAGGTTAGTCAACAAAATGTTCGCCGATCAGCTCGGCAAAACAATGGAGGTCTACGTTGATGACATGCTTGTGAAAAGCCTCATGGCTAAGAAGCATATCGAACACCTGGTTGAAGCCTTCAAAACCCTAAGAAGGTACCACATGAGGCTGAACCCCTTAAAATGTTCTTTTAGCGTGGCTTCCGGAAAATTCTTGGGTTACATCGTGAATCAACGGGGAATAGAAGCCAACCCAGAAAAGATTAAAGCCTTAATCGAGATGAGGTCACCTCAGAAACCCAAGGAAGTGCAACGGCTCACTGGCAGAATAGCCGCACTCAATCGCTTCATCTCAAGGGCCACTGAAAAGTGTCTGCCCTTTTTCAAAACCCTCAAAGGAGGCGGGAAGTTCCAATGGACTCCAGAGTGCGATGAAGCGTTCCAGGAGTTGAAAAACTACTTGGGGCGAGCACCCCTCCTCAGCAAACCAAGGGAATGAGAACCCTTATTGTTATACTTAGCCGTATCTAAAAGCTTGATCAGCTCAGTTCTTGGCGGGAAGAAGCGGCGCACCAACTGCCAATATACTATGTGAGCAAAGCCCTGCTCCCCGCCGAAGTGAGATACCCAGATATGGAGAAATTGGCTCTTTCATTGGTCACCGCTTCTCGAAAATTGAGGCCATATTTCCAACCTACAGCATTCATGTTTTGACAAATTTCCCACTAAGGCAGGTCTTGCAGAAGCCAGACGCCTCGGGAAGGTTACTGAAATGGGCAGTAGAGCTCAGTGAGTTCGATATAATTTATGCGCCCCGGACAGCCATCAAGGATCAGGCCCTGGCCGATTTTGTTGCGGAATTCGCCAAGGCCCCTGAAATCGAAGTGGATATGGAACCAGTAGAGCCTCCCACTTGGAACCTCTTCGTTGACGGTTCCTCCGGAGAGACAGGCTCCGGAGCTGGTATAGTGTTGGAAAGTCGGAGGGGCACAGGTTTAAGTGCGCAGTAAGGCTCGGATTCAAGGCCTCCAACAACATGGCTGAATACGAAGCTCTCCTGGCCGGACTTCGGAACTGCAAGTAAAAAGATTGGTTATAAACAGTGATTCGCAGTTAGTGGTGAATCAGGTCAATGGCAACTTCATGGCCAGGGACAAACATATGGCAGCCTACCTGAAGCTGGTCATGAATTCCCTGCCCAACTTCGAAAAATTTGAGCTAATCCAAGTGCCTCACCAAGAGAATTGCCACGCCGATGCCCTATCAAAGCTGGCCCGCAGCAAAGATTCAGAGCTTCTAAAGGTGGTCCCCATCGAACACCTGGGCGAACCATCTATTAAGGAGGGCGAGAAACTAATGTGGGTTGAGAGCACCCCACCATGGATGCTACCTATACTGGCCTATCTGAAAGAACAAAACTTGCCAGAAGACGAAACCGAGGCGCGGAAGCTTCGAAGAAGGGCCGCACACTTTATCCTATAGGACGATATTCTGTACAAGCGTGGCTTCTCCTCTTCCCTTCTCAGATGTACATGAGGAGAAGAGGCGAGCTACATCCTTAGGGAAGTGCATGAAGGCGTTTGTGGAAATCACTCCGGTGGAACAGCCTTGGCCCACAAAATACTTAGGCAGGGATATTACTGGCCAACTCTGAAAAGGGACGCCACTGAATTCGTACGCAAATGTGACAAGTGCCAGCGCTTCTCCAATGTGCAGAGGCAACCATCTCAAGAGCTCACAGTGGTATCAAGCCCCTGGCCTTTCGCCAAATGGGGTGTTGATTTCATTGGCCCCTTGCCAAAAGGAAGAGCGAATGCTCGCTTCGCCATAGTCGCCATTGATTATTTCACCAAGTGGGTAGAAGCAGAACCTCTAACCAAGATCACTGAGGCCAACACCTCCAAGTTCCTTTGGAAAAACATAATCTCCCGGTTCGGCATACCTCACTCCCTGGTTTCAGACAACGACAAACAGTTCGACAACAGGAAGGTCCGGGACTTATGTGATGAGCTTGGAATCAGAAAGCATTTTTTCGCACCCCATCACCCCCAGGCAAATGGGCAGGTCGAGACGGTCAACAAAACCATCAAGCTCACCTTGAAAAGGAAGTTAGATGCATCCAAGGGCGCCTGGGTTGACGAGCTTCCTCAGGTCTTATGGGCCATCAGGACCACTTGCAAAACCGCTACTGGGGAGACTCCATTTTCTATGGCTTATGGAGCCGAGGCAATGAGCCCTGTGGAGGTTGGCGTTCCATCCCCCCGCCGCCTCCACTTCGACGAGGTGATGAATGATGAGTTGAGGAAGCTTGAGCTGGACTTCCTCGGAGAAAAGAGGGACGAGTCCCAGGTTAAGCTCGCCTCTTACCAACGAAAAATGATGCGCTACTATAACGCCAAGGTGAAGAAGAGAACATTTCGCATTGGAGACTTGGTGCTTCGTAAGGTCTTCCCTTCGACCAAAGATCCTGGCACAGGGTCTTTGGGACCGAACTAGGAAGGGCCTTATCGCGTGATTGCGGAAATCAGGCCTGGAACTTATAAAATTGAAGACCTGAATGGGAAAATGATGCCTCACCCCTGGAATATTGAACATTTAAGGAAATATTATCAGTAGGGAACGTGTACTATTGTAAATGTTGCAATCAAATAAACGAATGTTCTGTTCACTTTGTTCTTGCATCGGCACGCATCAGACAAACTTGGCGAGGTGCAAACCCATCCAAAGGGTACACCCCCAAGATATTCTGCCTAAGCCAGAGGTGGTGCGGGTGCCATCCTAGACGAAGCAGCGTGCACACATCAGACAAACTTGACGAGGTGCAAACCCATCCAAATGGTACACCCCCAAGATATTCTGCCTAAGCCAGAGATGGTGCGGGTGCCATCCTGGACGAAGCAGCATGCACACATCAAGTAAGTCCGATGCGTTATTCCTTGGTTCATTGGCTTCTTCCATTTTGTTAAGTGGTCGAGTAAGTCCGATGCGTTATTACTTGGTTCATTGGCTTCTTCCATTTTGTTAAGTGGTCGAGTAAGTCCGATGTGTTATTACTTGGTTCATTGGCTTCTTCCATTTTGTTAAGTGGTCGAGTAAGTCCGATGCGTTATTACTTGGTTCATTGGCTTCTTCCATTTTGTTAAGTGGTCGAGTAAGTCCGATGCGTTATTACTTGGTTCATTGGCTTCTTCCATTTTGTTAAGTGGTCGAGTAAGTCCGATGCGTTATTACTTGGTTCATTGACTTCTTCCATTTTGTTAAGTGGTCGAGTAATTCCGATGCGTTATTACTTGGTTAATTGGCTTCTTCCATTTTGTTAAGTGGTCGAGTAAGTCCAATGCGTTACTAGGTTCATTGGCTTCGTCCATTCTATTAAGTGGTTAAAAGTCCGATGCGATATTATTTGTTCGAAGCTATTCTACAAGACCATGCAACAAACGAAAAAGAAAAGAAGCAACAACACTTGGAAAAAATTGAATCATTGCCAGGGGGGAAGAGGCCGAAGCCATTACATATAAGGAGAAAAAAGAGCTGCAAACTAATCTACATTAATCTCGGCCTCTCCTGGAGGGGCCCTTTCGTCCTCGACGGGCTTGCCTCCGATAGGGCCCCCGAACTCTTCTTCCAGAAAATTAATGTTCAGATCGGGGTGCCTCTCACGGAGGCGTGACATCATCTCCTTCGCCGCCCAGGAGGCCCAGTAGTTGGCGAATTCGTCGTACTCAGGCGTATTTTCGAAATTATCCTTATAGTTCCGGATCGCCACTTCGCCAACGGTCTTCGCCTCAGCCCTTAGAGAGTTCACCTCCTCAGTCTGGGCCTCGATGATTTTCTTCTGCTCAACCCTCTCTTTATTTGCCTTCTCCAAGGCTTTGGACGTGAGCCTCTGGTGGTCGTTGGCCTGATCCACCCTCTTCATCAGGGCTGCCACCTGGGAAACAGACTCGCGAAGCTCATTCTTTAACTGATTGACGTGAACCTCAGCCGAGTCTAGCTTCGTGGCAGCAGTAACCCACTTCTCCTCCACCTCCTCCAACTCCTTTTTTGCCTTCTCCACCTCGGCCTCCCAGTTTGAAGAGGCCTCGACCCTCTTCTCCAAATCCTCATTCTTCTTTCGAAGGCCCCTCACCAAGTCTTCTGCCGCAGCGCCCATACTTAGGGCCCTTACCACGCAGGGCATTGTTTGCAGCCAGAAAGTCCTTGATCTCGCACGAGGCAGCGTGGTTTGCTGTGGACTCTTGCAGCAGAGGCGGTCTCGGGGGGGAGCATCTCCAACACAGCCCGGGGAGATCATCGTCCTTGCTCCCCAAAAAATCAGTGGCCTTTTTCTTGGCCGGGGCAGTGGTAGGCCTCTTCTGCCTCTTCTTGGGCGCCCCTCGGCGAAGTAAACAGTGATCGGCACAATGGCCTGGGAAGGAGGTGGAGCCGCCACGGTAACCCCCACTTCAGTCGGGGAAGGAGAAGCCACAGCGGTTGGAGCAGGAGTAGAGGTCCCAGTTGGACCGGCCCGTCTTTTCCTCGGGGCGAGGGAGGGTCCTTCCTCCTCGCACTCCTCGGCAGGCTGCTGACCAGCCTTGCTCAGAGACTGCAAACGCTCCGACTGCTTTTTGTATGCAGCCGAGCTGGTTTTCAGGATTTTGGCCTCCGCCACGCTCCGGCGGATTGTGGCCAGGTCGGGCCTAGGGGGCCTCTTGTTTTCGAAATCCCCTGCAAGGAAGAAAATTGCTAAGTATCCAGGCGAATATTGAAGACAGAACCGAAATGAACTACACTTACCTCTATTCGTCATCAGCCTGTGCAGAACGAAGTGGTGGTTGTGATCGATCAACTCCTTGTAGCTTCTCTTCGGCAGAGGCGTCTGATACAGTCGGGTAATTATGTCCCAGTCCTCCTCTGCAATTTCGCACCTCGGGAGGGAGCCTACAAAGGACAAGTGTTAAAATCATGAGCAAGGTTGGCCAAGTAAATTCAGATCGGAAGGCTACTTACTGCATGTAGAGTAGACGGTGGGAACAGTCAGAGGCGCCATGGGATCGTTCTCCACGGTATCCCACCGACCAGACACCCAGAACCACGAACTCCTCCAGCCCTTGATCGAGGAGGGCGTATCCACCACAAAGGGCGAGTGAGACCCCCAGGGAGCCAGGTAGTACCAGCCTTTGCTCGCACTCCCCCCGCCGTGATTTTTGGAAAGAAGAGGGAGTGGAACACACTGAAGGGCATGTCCACTCCGATGCTGGCCCTTCGCCACAGCATCCATGTCCCCACCATTTGGGACCAGGCGTTTGGGTTGAATTGTGTAGGGGCTAACCCAAAAGACCTAAGGACTAAGCGAAAAACGGGGTGGAAGGGGAGCCTCAACCCAGCCCGGAAAAGATGGTCACTCACTGCTACACACCCCGGCCTAGGATAGCAGGCTCTCTCATGTGGTTCGGGTCGGATAAGCTGAATATTGTGAGGAATCCTAAACACCTCCCTACACTTTTCTACCTGCTCCGAGGTGATTTTAGACGGGTATTTAGAGGCCCCCCATTGCACAGATGTGTCTACGGAGGAATCTGGGCGTTTCCAGATGTTCTCCCCGGCCCTAATGGCCCTGCTCAGCTCGTCGGACGAGATTAATATGGGTTCCCTCATGGATGTACTCTCTTCGCCTCGCCTCTCCTCACTACCCCCCTCAACAACTTGCCCACTCGACATCTCACTAGACAGACGCAAAAAACGAAAAGGGTATGGAGGAAACTGAAATCTAAAATGTTACCTAAATCCGTTGGAAGGTACTTGCCCACCGGAATTCACAAGGAGGTCGCCGAAATCCTGAATGCTCGCCGGAGAATATAAACGGTCACTTGGTTCCAGGGAGTTTGAACGAACTCGAGACTTTCGCGAAGTAAAGGTTTCGAAATGAAGGGGATGGGCCTTTTATAAGCCCCTCAAACTCACCCCAACCGTTAGATTAGCCTAAAACACATCTGGACCGTGCAACACTGAGATGCAAGGATCTCCGTTAAAACCAAGGGCCATTTGAATGGATGGCCCTGATGAAGCGGTGAGTTACACGCGCAGCTTGAGCACGTCGCCTTAAGGAACGAGAGCCGTCGCCATCATTATCATTTATGGCGAGGGAGGCGTGCCTTGGAAGCAAGCAAACGCCCCTCCATGATTACCTTGGGAAGATACAAAGGCCTTCAAATCATTAGCACATGGTTCAAGGTCAATCCATATCGCCTCGGCCACAGCAGATTAAGCATTGCAACAGCTCTCCAAAGAGTTGCCAACCCATATAGCCTCGGTCACAACAGATTAAGCGTTGCAACAGCTCTCCAAAGAGTTGCCAACCTACATCGCCTCGGCCACAGCAGAATTAAGCGTTGCAACAGCTCTCCAAAGAGTTGCCAACCCACATCGCCTCGGCCACAGCAGAATTAAGCGTTGCAACAGCTCTCCAAAGAGTTGCCAACCCACATCGCCTCGGCCACAGCAGAATTAAGCGTTGCAACAGCTCTCCAAAGAGTTGCCAACCCACATCGCCTCGGCCACAGCAGAATCCCGTATTGCTACGGCTCTCACCACCAACAACTCATCCCCGTACCTCCCAGCTCGGAATTAAAAGTCCTTGCATTATATAAATATTCATACACGGACTTGCGGGATTATTGTTACGGGCCTGTGTCAGACCCGTCCCTCGCCCACCACGTGTCCGTACACGTGCCCTGAGCCACGCATCAGCCGAGGTGATTGTACGTGGGATGAACTGATTGTACGTGCCGGGGTGATCGCATGAGGAACGAACTGAACACGCATTAGCGAACGAACCGGACTCATCCACAAGTACGCAGTGGATGCAAATGCCCGCACTTCGCTTCTACAACGCTGCAACACTTCACCTGCCACACCTCGCCTCTACAAAGATCCTTTGTACAAAGATCTTCCCAAAGTCAAATCTCTGACTGATGGGACGTGTGGCAGGTCTTCAAACGGTCAAATCAGCAGCCTATAGCTGAAACATTCAATACCAGTCGACCTACGGAGGGACAGAGTGACACCTAGGATGGGACGAGCCTTGAGGATCTGGCAACACGTGTCCCCTCATCCAATGGCCCTCCTCTTTCCATCATTAGTATAAATATCCCATCCTTGTGCCAAAGATGGAATTGGAATCCCATTTGCTCTCCTACATACTGCGAAACCAAGTATCATTCTTTCCCTCATACTTGTCAATTTTATCGACACTATATCGATCATCCCCCCGGCGGTGAATCCCTTACCGGTTGAATATAAAACTGACTTGACCGTCGGAGTGCTTGCGGCCGCTCCCACCCCCTCCGGGAGAGGCCACGAGTGACTAACGGCGTGCTACGTGTGTAGGAAGAGCTGACTTGAAGACCTATCCTGTTGGCCACGTGTCTGAGCCATTTTTCGAGGTCAACAGATTCCATTCATTATCTTTTTATATAAATGGGTCCTTATTGTCAATTTTTAGAAATAGGACTCCAATCACCACTAAAATTGGGCTCAGTTGCTTCCAATCGAACGCCACAAGTCACAACCCAATCCGAAATCAAATTTCCCTAAACGGTTGCTCTACAATTTTTGCCCACAAAGGACTGAATGTGAAGGATGTGTAGTGTCAAAGGATCGACCACTAAGGTTAAGGAAGATAAAGGAGAACAAATTACCAACAGCACAAAGCCAACGCACAAAGCTAACAACGGAATCTGTTTTTCTCGCAAAACCCGGCTGCACAAGGTTTTCACACTAACAGTAACAGTGATGGGGCGGTGGGTACATAGAGAAAATAGGTATGGACTTTAGGTTAGAAAAGATAGGGCCCAATAAGAACTATGTAAGTGGGCTAATAACCGAAAAAGCCATCCAAGTCTTGGGTTGGGCCATGAGCAGCACTAATTTAATTAGGTTGCTTCAAATGGTTCAAGTGGATTACGTGACAGGTTTAGACAATTGTGGTGTTGACATTTCACTTTACTCATCGATCGAGACTTATAAGTATAATTCCAAAAAAAGGGTTTTAACATCATTACCCGAATTTATTGGATATCAAAACCTAACATCAATAATAGATCCACCAACTAATCGTGTTCAATCTTCAAACTGACCAACTCAATTCTTGTTTTGCATTTAATTATTAAATAATCAAACAAGGCTTACATGCAGCATGGTAAATACAAAATAGGCCATTACCTCGATAATAATGAGCAAACTAATATCTGCAATATCATGAACTATTAAGAACTTTCAATTTTCTGGTAAATACAACTTATAATTTCTTTGACACTTACCCAGGGTCGCATTCGATAAAGGTGTCAATGGGCCGGGCCGGGCCGAGCCGAGCCGAGCCGAGCCGATACCCACACGAGCTCACACGAGCCGAGCTCGTGGCTCGTTGCCAACAAGCCGAGCTTAAGCTACTTAGGGTAAGTGTCAAAAAATATATATATACACATTTTCTATATTTTTAAAAATATACATTTTCCAAAACATTTATAATTTTTAAAATAATAAATATACATTTTCTAAAACATTTGTATTTAAAAAAAAAGATAAACTCTCCTCCTTTATTCGGGTTTGAGACCGGTTACTTCAATTTCGAGTAAGCGGAGTTAAAATTGTACACGAACAACTTGTTACGTGTACAATTTTTTTAAAAAAATTATAAAGGTGTGAAAATAAAATTTTGTAATGAATGTAGTGAAATTAAATATCACTTACTTGATTACATGCAATTTCTGCATGTTTATGTTGAATTCGATAATTAGCGTCTTCCCAATCTTTTACGCACATTAAAAATTCCAAAATATCTTCTTTTAGTCGACTTCGGATATCAGAGAGAACTGTCGCATTTATATTCTCTAATTATTAACATAATAGCATTAAATATAGTTTGAGTGTTATGAGGATACTCAACAATTTTAAAAGTAACAATTTTTTTATGCGTGACCCAAAGTGGGTCTATATAGTGTGCAGTTGCAGCTATATAACCTCTCTTATTAATTCCTTCCTACAAATCCGAAGTTAAAGATATCACACCCCCATATTTTTCTAAATTCTCAATCAATAATTTCTTTGAATTAAGAAAATATTTAATTGTATTAGAACGAAGAGTATTTCAACTTACTCCAACGTACCTCGGTTGAAGATATTGTTTGACGTAGTTTTTGAAATGTTGGTTGTCCACTATTGCTAGTGGCAGCTTCGCCGAGGCAATGAACTTCACCATTCCCGTTCGAGCTTTCTCTTCCGAATACATCCACGTAGAAAGTGGTGTAGTAGTAGCACCGGCGCCTAGAGTACCAAACTGTAGTTGCGTTTGACCAGCTAGAAGAAGCTCATGTTTGGCCGTACATGTTTTGTAGTGACGGTTGAGGAGGGTGGTTCCAATGCCTTTTTGCCATGCCAGTCGTTGTTGGCAGTATTTACATACTGCTTTGGTTTCGGGAAGTCCATCAACCACACCACCAGTTTTAACCAATTTGAAATGGTCCCAACATTTTGTCTGCTTCTTCCCCTTTCTCTTCCCTCTTGCATCAGCAATATTTAATGTAGGTTATTCATCTTGTTCCAAATCAATTGGAACACTAGGATCAACATCAACGTCATCCAAATCAATTGGATGACTACCTTCACGAACGTCGAAATCTTCAATGTTTTCTGGAATTGGTAATTCATTGAAATGGCAAATTCATTCCCAAATTGACTTTGGGCAGGTGTTTCGCCTTCCATACCTAACAAGTTTTCAACAAATTGTCGTAGATCCATTTGTGAATAATAAAAATTGAATGTTGAAGACTTAAAGTAGAATGTAGAAATATAGAATTGAGAAGTGAATGAAGATTATATAGTAGTGAGTGTATAAAATGAATTGTAAAAGAAATGAATGATGATGATTTGTAGAATGTAAAAAAAAAAATGTAGAAGAGGATTATAGAATAAATGAATGATAATTATGATATTGTTGATAATGATTTGTAAATTGTAGAATGTAGTAGAGAGTAGAGTAGAGAATGAAAGTTTGGTAGGAAAATTGTGTAATGAGTGAGTATTTATAAAAGAAGAAAATTAGGAAAAAAAAAAAAGTGACCAAAACGATCACTGAAAAATTCAGTGACCGTTTCGGTCACGTATGGTTTATTTTTTTTTAAAATTTAACGAGCCCAACGGCTCGTGGGCTCTTCTTGGTTGAGCCAAAGAGCCAGGCTCGTGGGCTCGTCTTAGACGAGAGGCTCGCCAACAAGCTGTTCGGCGAGCTGCTCGTGAATAGTACAAACCAATTGGGCTTGGCTCGTCAACGGCTCATTGATCGCTACAGTACGAGCCGAGCGGCCGAGCCAACGAGTCGCTCGACTCGATTACCACCCCGCTCGGCTCGTGCTCGAGCTCGTCGTAGCTCGTGGATCGTTACAATACGAGCTGAGCGCCCGAGCCAACGAGTTGCTCGGCTCGATTGTCACCACTAGCATTCGAGTAATGCCCTTTTATTCCAATGCATAAATGGCTAGAGTTCGCGTCTTCTCATTTTCAGTCTCGGGCGTTCGGCTCGATTGTCACCACTAACATTCGAGTAATGCCCTTTTACTCCAATGCATAAATGGCTAGAGTTCGCATCTTCTCATTTTCAGAATTGCTTTAAATAGAGAGGATAATAAGAGTGTGTTTGGTAGGGATTTTTGGGGGAAGAATTGATTTTTGAATAGTGATAAGATGGGAAATGTGTGGTTGGAAAAGAAGAAAAAAGTATTGATGTGATGGAAAATATTATTTTATTGAAAAATGTATGATTGAAAATGAAAATTGATTTACTGTAGAAAATGAGAATATGTACCAAACAGGCCCTAAATGTCGTTTTGAACACGTAAAAGTACCTAACGCATCGAGACTTGTACATTGAATTTGAAGATATTTCCCAATCTCGTCCCATATTAAGACAAACCCCAAATCCTTCCTCTGCGGATAAATTAAGTTACCGGTAATTACTATTAGTATTGAAAATGAGAAGGGGGCATTACAGGGGTGATTCAGGCGGCCGTGGCCGTGGCGGTGGTCGTGGTGCATACGGAGCCCAATTGAATCAGCAGCAGCAAAACAGGTCTGGGTATTATCAAGGACGCCACCAAGAGCAGCAGGAAAAAGACCCTAATCATTATCACAACCAATTGAGATGGGAAAGAGACGGTGGTCACAATAAATTGCCTATGAATTCCATGTCACCCAATGCATCATTCGACGAAGGCAAGTTCTCTATTTCACTTCGTTTAGTTTTTTCCTTTGGATTAAGTGTAGTTTATCGTGGATTTTGTTAAGAAAATTGTTCTCTTTGGAATTACGGCTTGTAATCACCCGTTCTGCTTTGTTGGATCAACTAAGTTGGGGTGGGAAACGGAGTATATTGCTTTGAGTAGTGTTATGTCTGCTGTCTGCCTGCCTTTTCTATTTCTATTTTGTTAATTTTCTCTGTGCTTGCTTGTTGTCAGAAAAGGAAAAAGATATTTAGGTTTGTTAAGATATATATGATATCCAAGATGTCTTGTTTATTAAATGCCAAAGATTAAACTTTTTAATGTTTCTTCTTAGATTAAAACAAAGAAAAGAAAAGAAAGAAAGAAATCTACCACGTGTTTGAATTTTTTTTTTTGAAAGTGTACTAGTTTTGTTTCTTTTGTGGATAGTTCAGTCTTTTGCTTGAGGGTTAGGGGGTTTGTTAAGGCCTATCAGTTTATTGTCCAACGAGAAAAATATTTAAGTTGTAGGAAGAGGAAGCAAAAGTATAATTTTAAATCTGTAGAAAAGAACTAATTGGTTACTAATTTATTTTTTTCCAAGTCGTTCAAGAATCATGTATACATGAACTTGTTAAGAAATATTAATTGATTTCGAAGCTCCAAACATATTTTTGACATTGAAAAGCAAACATGAAGGATTTACTCGAAAAATATATATCATGTGCTTGCGGGTATTGGAAAAATTAATTACTTTTTAGAAATTTGTTCCTACTTCGATCTTGCATTTGATTATTAGTGCACTAACAATTGCAGAACACCCATTCACTTTTACACCATTTTGTTTATTGGAGTACTTCTGGTCATCCCAAGATTAGGACTTCTATTTATCAATCTTAACCAGCTGTTTGCCAATTGAAGTGGTTTGGAGTAAGCGTGATCTCACCATGAGCTATTTGAGATTCTCCTCATTTGCTTTTCGGAGCCACATGGCCAGAAGAGAGTCCATAATACCTGCTTAACCCTCACTTCAAGGGACCATAGACTGGAAGTGATCTCTAAAGCACCACATTCATCCGAATACAAGGAATGGGACATATTCATTTGGATGTCCCATGCAGACTTAGACGTGCCTATGCCTGAAGCCACTCCCTGGTGGTCCTGACCACACTCCAGAACTGGAGCTCATGTGGAACCTTTAACTTCTGGTGTAACAACATAATGTGGAAATATTATATTTGCCTAATGTCCAGGAGATATTAACCTGACACCAAATGTCATTATAGAGCTGCACCTTAAATTTGCTTTCACATGGTTGGCTATAAATTAAAATATTCAAAGCCCAATAAGAAGCGTATATTTGAAAATTCAAATGGGCAGGCCTGACCTGCTTTTGACAATTGTGATCAGTTTCTGCATTATTGTTGTTTATAAAGCGCTTCAAGTGACTAACATAAGGTGTCTTGTGTTTAAGGAGCTATCATAGTTTGAACCATATACATACAAGAATTAGTCTTGTTGAATGCTGTGCTCTTTGCTTATCTGTAAATAAAGTAAACCTTTTTATTATCTCCTGTTGGAATTGTATGATCTCTAGATTTTTTGAACTTCGTGTAAGATGAGGTTATTTTGATTATATTGTCAATAGTTTTTCTCTTTGAAAACATCTAATGTATCTTAGGCAACTCATTTAAATGTTTTTAGAAGTGATCATTCTTTTAACTTCCTACCACCATATCCTTGATCCACACACGTGTTACATATCCAAACATGTTTGGAAACAGAGCCTTTTTAAGTTACTTTTGAGCTTAGCCAACCATGCCATATATTGTCAGTTACCAAACTTAACAACATTATCGTGATCTTAAATGTTTGATGAGTTAAGCTCGGAAGGGTTTAATTTTCTTTAGTTACCATCCCTCAAGGACCTGCCCGATGCATTAACCAATCCCCCAATAAGAAAGAGGAAAAAACTCACACACTCTCTATTGGGTTTTGACTTCAAGATTTTTTGTTATAGGTCAAGGATATCAAGCTTCTAGATCCTACTACCAAGATCAGAGGCCGGATCCTCAGATGCCATTCGAAAAACAAAGTGGTAGTGATCCCAGACATCAGCCTCGCGAAGAGGATATGGACATAGGATACGAAGATGATCGCATGTCACAAACTTTTGAAGGTCTTGAGCAGAGATTCCTTGATGACATCATGAAACTGAGTAAAGAACAAACTGATGCAGAGGATGCGGAAAATGCTAGGCATCGGGAGGTTTGCTCATCTTAATACTCATTTTTTTCTTTTATTTTTTAAATATTAAGTTGACGTAGATTTAATATGAAGCTAAATATCCAAGAAAGCATGTTCCGTTGTTGCTAAAAGGCTTTGAGATCGGTTTCAAAAAAAAAAAAAAGCCTATAAAGTCTAAATGCTTCCAAATTCTCTGTTGCTTTCTGTAGTCATTATTTTCTTATGCTGGGTAGATGGAAAATAAAAGGATTAGGTCAATGAATGTAATAAATGTACTTAGCTTATCTGGGTAGAGACGTTGGATTAATTGAATTTTACCCATTAGGTGCATAGATGAGTTTGTGGTTATTCTTTCTAATCGCTCTTAATAGGAATTACCAATGTATAATTTTTACAAAGGTAAAGCTAAACTAGTAATAAAATACTTAGGTAGAAACCATTTTCGTAAGACTTTTGTATCATGTTTGTTGGCACTTAAAAATTCCATTTTTAGGAATCTCAATCTAATTGAAGGCCACTGTGGTTTGGATCTTGTAAGCACATCATAATTATACGAGTTAGACATTTAGGAATAGTGAGAAGAAATATTCAATGTTTTAACTGCGTCACTTGCTGTCACATTTTGCCATGAGAACCAAGTATCTCCTTGATCTTTGAAAATCGATTAAATTAGCTAAATTATTCCTGAACAAGTGTGGCTTAATTCTAGAAGGAAAACAAATATCGAGACCTGATAACTAATGATTTCCTTCCAAATTGTTCAATCCCATGTTACAAGAAAGTATTAATTTAAATGCATTATCCCGTTTAAAATGCCTAATGGTTTGGTCTTGATATACCACCCTCTACAGTTTGGTTTTAGACATTCGCCTACATTACGATTTCTAAATCTACTGCGGTTGTATACACAATTGAGATTTCTACTTACTCAAGTAACTAATTTTGGTGACAAGGACTACGAAATAAAATCTTAAGACATTTTTTTCCAGATATGCCCATTCAGGCAAATAACATAGCAGGCTATTTGAAACGAAAGAAAGGATACTTTATGGTAATATTCAAACATTCTTTTAAGCATACAATATAACAATACCCCCAAAGTTATGGATGGACTCCATGTTGGTACATGGTGCATTACAAATTAAATTTTATATTGGTCTGCTCCTCCAACCAAAGTCCAGGCTTCACTTCTGATCTTATGGTGGATTTTGTATGCATCAAAGCTGCTTGAGTGCAGCTGATCTGGTCATGGAGACAACAAATATTTTTTTATTTTCACCATGTAGTCGACGTTGAATTAAGGCTTCTCTATTGATATGGCAGTATTTTGTGAACAATGAAAACTGTTAGGGAAACTTTAGTGTCGGTGACCAGCCTTTGTTTTGTTTCAAGTTTGTCAATGAACTTACATTGTTACAATTGGGTCATTGAATTTTAATGTTGATTACTATTTGGTTATTACATCCTTATCCATTAGTTTGACTAACCTAAAAGCTGGCATAGCGGTTTAGTTGTCGGCCTACTTGGCAAATAACTAGTCTGACAAGTCATTTTTTCCGTTAGCAAACTAAAAGACCTGAACTGCAGGACCAAATTGTAACATAACAAATTGAAGCTTGACAATCAACACAAAGTTTTTACCTGAACAGCAGTATGTTTAACCTTCCTGTTATGATTAGCTACTTGAAGGAACTGTGAACAAAAGATATGCTTTTGCACTGGGAGGACATTAAAATAAAATTTTCCGGACAGCATTGTTCTGTTGCTTGGATGCCATAGGAGTTGCATGTCTATCTAGATTACACTTGTTTTCAACTGATGATGTGCCTGATCAATTTGTGCATCGTTTTCTTTTTTCTGTTTTTTTCGTTTGATCAAATTGTGTGGTGTGGAACAGAGAATAAACACAATCAACATACAATATCAAGAGCAGCTAGCTGCACTACGAGCTCGACATGCCACTCGCAGGGACGAGTTTCTTCAGAGGGAGTCCCATGCAAGGCAACAGCAATACCAGCAGGCAGCTATTGACCAATATCCAAACAGTCACATGAGTGCTAATGATCCTCACAGGTACAATGTTAGAACTTCACCAGCAGAGGACTCACACCGAGCTTACAGTGCCGATCAGTATGATTCTTACAGGGAACGAAGTCGTTTTTCAGGCAGTGCAAGGGATCAGGGATTTGAGCCTAAAGTTCAATATACAGGAGGCCGGGTTTATGACACTGGCTCTCGCTACTATTGATCAAATTGTGGAGAATAGCGTCGTAACTTCTCTCTTGAGTTTGTGCTCAACATGCCATTGTGTTACTAGTTAGGCTACTTGTACCTACATGCTATCGTATTTTCTAAGTTTAAGGTTTTGTTTATTCTTTATAGGACACCATGACTTGATTAATATCCTGGTAATGTGCTTTATTCCCGTTAATTATGACAGTCTATGCGTTTCATTGTTTGTAACTTTTATCGAGCTTTAGCTTGTTTGAGTTTAAATTAGTCTGATTTAGGTTTGAGCTAAATTTAATTGGGTTTTCAGTATTCAAGTTGGAACGAAATTTGGATAACAAGTCTTGAGCTTTAGTTTGATTTTCTTGAGATGATACAACAAGCTGATGGCTAAGGGTTAGTTTGTGGGTTCATAATTAATTGGATATCCTTCTCTTACAAGTCTATTTTAAAGGGTGGGTTCTATCCATTAGTTGTTAAAACTGGTATTAAACCAAGTACCTTTTGGGCATGATCCTCGTCTAGGACCAGGTGACCTGAGGGATTACTTTCAATAAGAGATTGATTGATCGGAGTATCAAATCATTTAGATGTTGGCAAGGACTGTGGAAGAAAGAAAATCTCTGCCCGCAAACCGCTTGTTATGTTGAAGAGTGTTACAAGAGTAAACATATAATACCCTAATGTATAGAATGTTATCTATAGGGACTTGTCTTGTAAATATTATTAGACTTGTGTATATATGTAAACCTAAGGGATTTATGTATGAATAAGAAAAACAATAGAATTCCCTCTCCTGTCTCTCGTGAACGATTACATGGTATCAGAGCTGCTGTCACGCCGTCCTCTACTCTATAGTCCCTGACGCTAGGGCTCTATGCAGCAGTTGCCGGCGTCGTGTGCGAGCTGCTGTGTTTCGCCAGTCAACCGAGCTGCAGTCGCCAGTGTCGGACTTGAGCTGCAGTCACGCCGTCCTCTCCTCTTCGCGAGCTGCCGTAGCCGGTGTTCCTCCGCTGGTGTTCCTCCGTTTCCGTCGCCTCCTTCGTCGCGAGCTACAGTAGCCGTTTCTAATGGGCTTTCACCTGGGCTGTTTGTTGGTCTTCTGCATTGAGTTTTTTGGGGCCTGTAGTTTGCCTGTTGATTGGATTCTACTGTGCCCAACTCGTTTACAGCCAGTTCTTGGAAGTGTGGGTGGTTTGCAATTTGTAGGTTGTTACCTGGAACTTGCAATCTTCTGGGAGTGACAGGTTCGGGTTCTTCAAGTATTTTGTTATTTGTTGTGATTGTTTCCTCTGTTATTCATTTGATATTTGATAAATGGAGGATAAGACGTCTATGGTCGTGTCTGAAGTGATTCCTATGATGTCAAGAATCACGGAACATAAACTTAGTAAATCTAATTATTTGGATTGGAGTAAGACTATAAGATTGTATTTGCGAAATATTGCTATGGATAATCACTTAACTGATGAACCACCTAGTGATAGTGCGAAAGCCTCATGGCTAAGGGATGATGCTCGTCTGTTTTTGCAAATACGTAATTCCATTGATAGTGAGGTGGTTGGTTTGATAAACCACTGTGAATTTGTGAAAGAATTAATGGAGTATTTGGAGTTTGTGTACTCTGGCAAGGGAAATATCAAACACACTTATGAGGTATGTCAAGCCTTTTATCGTGCAGAAAAAGGCGACAGATCTCTTACCGACTACTTTATGAATTTTAAAAAGACTCATGAGGAGCTTAATATGCTACTTCCATTCAGTACTGATGTCAAAGTTCAGCAAGCTCAGAGAGAAAAAATGGCGGTTATGAGCTTCTTGGCTGGTCTTCCTTCTGAGTTTGAGACTGCTAAATCTCAAATTCTATCTAGCCCTGATATATCCTCTTTAGAAGAAGCTTTTAGTAGGGTACTCCGCACAGAATATTTAGCTTCTACTCACCCTAATAGTGCTCTTGTCAGTCGCACCTCTGAATCTGGGAGACAGTCATTTAGAAATGACAATAAGGGGGAAAACTTAAGTAACTACGATCGAAAGTTTAATGTTCGAGGACAGGGTTCGGGAGGTGTGGTATGTCACTATTGTCAAAAGCCAGGACATGTGAAGAGAGATTGTAGAAAGTTGCAGCGCAAGAATCAGTTGAACCAGTCAGCCCATGTTGCATCTACTAATGATGCTTCTGAGAATATTCTAATATCTGCAGATGAGTATGCCAAGTTCTCACAATATCAAGAATCTCTAAAGTCTTCATCTACTCCTATCACTGCAATCGCTGATTCAGGTAAAATGAACACATGCCTTGTTTCTTCATCTTCGAAATGGGTCATTGATTCTGGTGCCACAGATCACATGACAGGTAATTCTAGTCTATTCTCTTCTTTCCAGTCACATGCTTCTAGTTCTACAGTTACTCTAACAGATGGGTCTACATCTCATGTTCTGGGGTCCGGCACAATTATTCCAACACCCTCAATTCCTTTGCACTCTGTTTTAAGTTTACCTAACTTGTCTTTTAATCTAGTCTCTATCAGTAAGCTCACTCGTTCTCTTAATTGTTGTGTCTCATTCTATCCTAATTTTTGTTTGTTTCAGGATCTTATGACGAAAAAGATTATTGGTAAAGAACATGAATCTGGAGGCCTCTACATTCTTGATACACAAACACCAAAGTCTATTGCTTGTTCTGGAGTTGTGACCCCTTTTGAAGCACATTGTCGGCTCGGTCATCCTTCGTTGCCTGTGTTAAAGAAACTTTATCCTCAGTGTTCTAGTTTATCTTCACTAGATTATGAGTCCTGTCAGTTTGCCAAACATCACCGTTTGAGCTCTAGTCCTAGAGTCAATAAAAGAGCTAGTGCCCCTTTTGAGTTAGTTCACTCCGATGTTTGGGGTCCGTGTCCTGTTGTGTCTAAAGTTGTGTTTAAATATTTTGTTACCTTTGTTGACGATTATTCTCGAATGACATGGTTATTTTTAATGAAAAATCGTTGAGAACCGTTCTCTCATTTTACAGCTTTTTGTGCTGAAATCAGAACACAATTTAATGTTCCTGTAAAAACTTTGAGAAGTGACAACGCTAAGGAATATTTATCAGAATACTTCCACAATTATATGGTTCAACATGGCATTATCCATCAAACTTCTTGTGTTGATACACCATCTCAAAATGGAGTTGCTGAAAGGAAAAATAGACATCTTCTTGAAACTGCTAGAGCCTTGTTGTTTCAAATGCAGGTACCTAAACATTTTTGGGCTGATGCTGTTTTTACTGCCTGTTTTTTTATTAACCGTATGCCTTCCTCAGTTTTATCTGGTGAGACTCCCTTTCATGCCATTTTCCCTCACAAGTCCTTATTTCCTATTGAACCTAGGACATTTGGTTGTACTTGTTTTGTTTGGGATGTTCGACCTCATGTTACAAAACTTGATCCCAAATCTCTAAAGTGTATCTTTCTTGGTTATTCACGTGTGCAAAAAGGGTATCGATGTTATTGTCTCAATCTTAATAGGTACCTTGTGTCTGCTGATGTTACATTTCTAGAACAAACACCATTTACTTCATCATCGGGTTCTATCAGTCTGTGGGAGGATGATGATGATTTATTAATCTATACATGTACATCTCCTAGTTCTACTCTTCCCTCATCTGCTCGGGTCACACCTGCTATAACACATGTTTACTCTCGCCGCCACCAATTTACTGCTCCTGATCCGGTTCCTGTTCCTCCACCCTCTGTTTCATGTCATGCACCAGTTCCTTCGTCATCAGATCCAGTTCCCAGTTCGAGTGATGATCTTCTCATTGCACTTCGCAAAGGTAAACGTCAATGTACTTATCCAGTATCTTCTTTCATGTCATATAACCATTTATCGCCATCCTCTTGTTCTTTTGTTGCATCTCTTGATTCTGTCACTATTCCTAAAACTGTTCACGATGCTCTATCTCATCCTGGATGGCGTAATGCTATGATTGAGGAGATGAATGTTTTAGATGAAAATGGTACTTGAACCCTGGTACACTTACCTGCAGGTAAAAAGGCTATTGGATGTAAATGGGTGTTTGCAGTTAAAGTCAATCCGGATGGGACCGTTGCTAGATTAAAAGCTCGGCTTGTTGCTAAGGGGTATGCTCAGACATATGGGGTTGATTACTCTGACACCTTCTTTCCTGTTGCTAAACTTACGTCGGTCAGGTTATTTATTTCTATGGCAGCCACACATAATTGGCCTCTGCATCAGTTAGACATTAAGAATGCATTCCTTCATGGTGATCTTCAGGAGGAAGTTTATCTGGAGCAACCACCTGGCTTTGTTGCTCAGGGGGAGTATGGGAAAGTTTGTCATCTTCATAAATCCTTGTATGGCTTGAAACAAAGTCCTCAGGCCTGGTTTGGAAAGTTTAGTCAGGCTATTGAAAAGTTTGGCATGAAGAAAAGTAAGTCCGACCATTCTGTTTTCTATAAGCAGTCTGTAGCCGGTATCATCCTATTAGTTGTCTATGTTGATGACATTGTTATTACTGGGAGTTATTCTGGTGGTATTTCATCTCTCAAATCTTTTCTTCACAGTCAGTTTCACACAAAGGATTTAGGAACACTAAAGTATTTCTTGAGTGTTGAGGTGACGAGAAGTAAGAAAGGGATCCTCTTATCTCAAAGAAAGTATGTGATTGACTTGTTGACTGATACATGAAACTTGGGGGCTAAACCATATAGCACTCCAATGGTTCCAAATTCGCAGCTTACAAAAGATGGTGAATTGTTTGAAGATCCTGAAAGATATAGAAAATTGGTTGGGAAGTTGAACTATCTTACCGCGACTCGTCCAGATATTGCCTATTCAGTTAGTGTGGTAAGTCAGTACATGTCTTCTCCAACTGTTGATCATTGGAGAGCTGTAGAACAAATTTTATGCTACTTAAAAGGAGCACCTGGGAGAGGAATTCTGTATGGCAATCATGGTCATACTAGGATTGAATGTTTTTCAGATGCTGACTGGGCAGGATCCAAGGAAGATTGAAGATCTACATCTGGCTATTGTGTATTTGTTGGCAAAAATTTGGTTTCATGGAAAAGCAAGAAGCAGAGTATGGTTTCACGTTCAAGCGCAGAATCAGAATATAGGGCTATGGCTAAATCCGTGTGTGAGATAATGTGGATACATCAGCTCCTCACTGAAGTGGGCCTCAAGATTTTAATACCGGCTAAGTTGTGGTGTGATAATCAAGCTGCACTTCATATTACATCTAATCCAGTCTTTCATGAACGAACGAAACACATCGAGATTAATTGTCATTTCATTCGAGAGAAGATTCAGCAAGGACTGGTTTCTACAGGGTATGTGAAGATAGGAGAACAATTGGGAGATATATTCACAAAGGCTCTAAACAGGGTTCGAGTTGATTATCTCTGTAACAAGCTGTGCATGATAAATATCTATGCTCTAACTTGAGGGGGAGAATTACAAGAATAAACATATAATACCCTAATGTATAGAATGTTATCTATAGGGACTTGTCTTGTAAATACTATTATACTTGTGTATATATGTAAACCTAAGGGATTTATGTATGAATAAGAAAAACAATAGAATTCCCTCTCCCGTCTCTCATGAACGATTACAAAGAGATACTTTCAATAAGAGATTAACTTATTTTAATTATCTAAATAAAATGTTAGAAAAATGGTTTGCAAATAATCAATTATATTTGAACTTTTCGGAAATGATTTAAAAATAATATAGCATCTTTGCCGTTTTGTGAAAGAAATCAGCTAATCTGGCCACTTTAGTAATTCTTACTAAAACATCTTGCTAAAATATGAATAGTAATCGACTAGGAAATCAAGACCATGTTGAGTTAAATTTTAGTTGCCGTTTGATAGCCATTATTTTGAGAAAATAGAATTTTGAATAGTGATTTTTGGAGAATGTGTGATTAGAAAGTAAAAAAAAAAAAAATTGGAATTACGTGTAAAATATTTTATTGTATAAATGTGTGGTTAAAAATAAGTATGAGAATTAAAGAGTTTTGAGATAATGATACGATATTAGTGCAAACAAATCATTTGATCCGTTTGGAGTCAAGTCGATGACATTCAAAGAGTGCACAATGTGCTTGAAAAAAAATCTCATGACAAATATTTTAAGTCGTGTTTATATTTACTCTCGTACATAGTACGAAACACACACGCTTTAGAGCCCGTTTGGTACACATTAAAATAAGAGAATGCATTTTTTTGAAGTGACGTTAGTGGTGGCAATGGGCCGAGCCGAGCCGGCTCGGCCCATTGACGAACGAGCTCGGCTCGTGTTCGCACGAGCCGAGCTCGTGGCTCGCCGGCAACGAGCCGAGCGCGAGCTCGGCTCGCGCCCGAGCTCGCCCAAAGCGGGCGGCTCGGCGAGCCGAGCTTAAGCTCGGCTCGCCGGCTCGCCTTATTTTTTTTTTTATATATATATAAATAAATAAATAAATAACGTTACTACTACAAGTCTATTTTTTCTATTTTTTTTAAATATATATTTTCCAAAACATTTATCGGGGCTCGTCAAAACATTTATAATTTTTAAAATAGTAAATATACATTTATTTAAAAAAAAAAAGATAAACCCTCCTCCTTTATCCGGGCTTGGGACCGCTAGCTTCAATTTCGTGTAGGCGGAGTTAAAATTGTACACGAAAAACTTTTACGTGTACAATTTTTTTAAAAAAATTATAAATGTATGAAAATAAAATTTTGTAATGAATGTATTGAAATTAAATATCACTTACTTGATTACATGCAATTTCGGCATATTTATGTTGAATTCGATAATTAGCGTCTTCCCAATCCTTCACGCACATTAACGCTTCCAAAATATCTTCTTTTAGTCGACTTCGAATTTCAGAGAGAACCCTCTTCCATGCACTAAAGCCGGACTCCGAAACTACGATTATTGCTTGGGAGGTGTTAGTAGATCTTTTGCAATTGCGAAACAATTGGCCATCGACGTTCATTATTTCGCCGGAATTGATTACATCTTCGAACTTTTCTTAAGCGGATTTGTTACTAGGCATAGTATAACGAAAGTAATCAATTAATTAGGATGGCAACGCATTTGGACTACTACCGAAGTTTGGTACATGCAGGTGGAAGACATACTACTACTACTAGAGGAACCATATGCATATGCGGTTGAATCATATCTAATTGAGTCTATGTTTTCTAATAAATTAATTACTTCAAGCGTCGTCATCGTTTATATTAGTGGGAGAAGGAGTAGGTACGAGTAACTTGTGTACCTATTCTTGAATCATATAATTCATACATCTCGATTAACGTTTGTTCCAAATTCCTATAAGTAATAGGCATATTAAAAGTTAAAGCATTTGAAATTTGGTCAATTATAAATTTGGTACCGATAAATTATATCGGGGTCCATCAACGCATACTAAAGGAAATAACATAGGTAATTCTTCCCAATATTTTCTAAATTTTAATTCCATAGCATATATAACCGCATGCAAATCGGGGGTCATTTTGATATCTATTAAAAGCCCTAACGAGTTATATAAAGACGTTCAAGAACCATGCAACTAGTTGGATAATAAACACCAGACAATATATTCGTAGACGTATAAAAACTTTCCAAAAATTTCTTAATTTTAAAAACCGTATTCAATCGGATTCATTTAAGATATCATCGATCAATTAGTCTCTAATATGCCTATTGTTATAAAATTCGATGATAAGCACGGTTCAAAACCTTCACATGATTTTAATAATAAGTAAGTTGAATTCCACCTATGACCTACGTCGGTAATAAAAGTTTTTGTATTAGAGTTCCCGACTTGTTCACAAAATTCTTCAAATGATTGTTTTCTACTAGGTGTAATCGTGATATACGTAGGAGTGCATTCCTAATTCGACTAATTTCGTCCTTCACATGTTTTAAACCGTCTTGTACAATTAAATTAAAAATATGGCACACACATCGAATATGGAATAAATAACCACCAAAATCGGGTTGAAGTACTCTATGCAATTTATCGATAACTACTTTATTTTACGAAGCATTGTCAAAAGTAAAAGAGCAATTTTACTCTCGCATTTATATTCTTTAATTATTAACATAATTGCATTATATATAGTGTTAGCATTATGAGGATACTCAATTATTTTAAAAGCAATAATTTTTATGCATAACCCAGTGGAGTCTATATAGTGTGCGGTTGACTATATAACCTCTCTTATTAATCCTTCCCATAAATCCGAGAAGTTAAAGATATGACACCCCCGTATTTTTCTAAATCCCCAATCAATAATCGCTTTGCATTAAGAAAATATTCAATTGTATTAGAACAGAAGAGTATTTCGACTTACCCCAGCGTACCTTGGTTGAAGATATTGTTTGACGTAGTTTACGAAATGTTAGTTGTCCACTATTGCTAGTGGCAGCTCCGGCCTGTGAACTTCACCATTCCCTTTAGAGTGCTTCCTCCTCCGAATACATCCACGTAGAAAGTGGCGAAGTAGTAGCACCGTCTCTACTAGTACCAAACTGTAGTTGTGTTTGTCCACGTTCAAGAAGCCCATGTTTGGCCGCACATGCTTTGTAATGACGGTTAAGGTGAGTGGTTCCAATTTTTTTTTGCCATGCCAGTCGTTGTTGACAGTATTTACATACTGCTTTATTTTCTGGAACTCCATCGATCACACGCCCAGTGTTAACCAATTTGAAATGGTCCCAACATTTTGCCTACTTCTTCCCCTTTCTCTTCCCTCTTGCATCGGGAATATTTAGTGCAGGTTCTTCATCTTGTTCCAAATCAATAGGAACACTGGAATCAACATCAACGTCATCCAAATCAATCGGATCGGCATCGCCTTCACGAACGTCGAAATCGTCAATGTCTTCTGGAATTGGTAGTTGGTTGAGACCGGCAAATTCATTCCCAAATTGATTTTGGGCAGGTGTTTCACCTTCCATACCGAACAAGTTTTCAACAAATGCTAGTGGATCCATTTGTGAATTGTTGAAATAGAATGTAGAAATGTAGAAATGTGAATTTGTAAAATGAAGATAATATTAATGTAAAAAAATGTAGAAGAGAATTATAGAATTGTTGATAATGATTTGTAAATTGTAAATTGTAGAGTAGAGAGTATAGAATGAAAGTTTGGTGGGAAAAAAAATGTTGTAATGGGTTGGGTATTTATAGGAGAAGAATTGGAGAAAAGTAGAAAAAAAAAAAAAAAAATTTAAAAAGTGACCAAACGGTCACTGAACCAGTGACCGTTCTGGTCACTTTTTAAATTTTTTTTTTTTTTTTTTTTTGGGTGGGCTCGTCTCACGAGCGGCTCGTCGAGCCGCTCGTGAACAGTGACGAGCCGAGCGGGCTCGGCTCGTCTAGCCCATGAGCCCGCTGGGCTGGTGCTCGGGCTCGTTTTTTACGAGCCAGGCGGCTCGTGGCGTGAACGGTCTGATACGAGCGGGGCGAAGCTGAGGCAGCCGCTCGGCTCATTTGCCACCACTAAGTGACGTGGTGGAGAATGTGTGGTTAAAAAAGAAGGAAAAGTTATTGATATAATCAAAAATATTATTTTATTAAAAAATATATGATTGAAAATGAGTAGAAGAATGAGAATGAAAAAAATAATATGGGCCAAACATAACTTTAACATACTTTACATGAAAATTAAACAATCTTGCATTAGTTTACGTGTATATCAATGGTCCATGCATTAAAATCTTTCTTGGAAGATCCGTTCACGGACTGTAAGGACTCCCGCCTGGCACGCCCTTCCGCCGTTGATCAAGTTCTTTGCTTTCTCTCTCTATATCACTCACAAATGTTTCAATAGTAGGCGACTGGTAGTTGTCTCTGCGTAGAAAGATCCAGACAAAATTAATAGCAGGATTTCTAAGCAGGTATGAGGTGGTTAGGTAGCAGTTCGGGCGGAATTTAAAGAGGGCAGGTCTGGAAAATCATTAAATCCATCGTTCAATAGTGGAAATTTTAACCCAATAGTGTTTATTTTCTGGCAATGAAACCCGCCGGAGTATTCACAGGCGTGTTCGTTTTGGTAGCGATTTACTGTGCTGTTGACCCGTACAAGCACAGTGCAATATCGGAATTCCCGGAGTTTGAGGCGTTTAAGGTTGAAATGCCGGCCTGGTCTGAAATCCCAGTTGAAAGAGACCCTGAAAATTTGCTACAGAAAGCTGAAATTAAGTTCTTGAACCAGGTACAAGGCCCCGAGAGCATGGCGTTCGATCCGACCGGCCGTGGCCCGTACACCGGGGTTGCTGATGGGAGGATTATGTTTTGGGATGGTGTGAAATGGATTGATTTTGCTTACACTTCGGCCAATCGGTGAGAATTGGACTGTAGGGTTCATTTTTTGCTCTGTTTTGGAACTTTTATAAGTGTTTCTTGATTTCACTTTATGAGTCTTGAAATTATAGTTTTGTTGCGGAACATCGAATACAAATTGTTTTTGCTTGTGAAAGGCTTGTCTTGTGGGCTCATAAGCATTTTAAGTACCCGAGTTGAAATTTGTTGTCCATCCAATACATTTTTGACACAGAGACACATCGCCAACTTGGAATGTGCAGAGGTTTCAAAAAAATGTATTGGCATTTTCCCATATGTTAAGAAGAATAAGAAATGTGCCGGTTTTCCCTAGCTATCCGGTTTTAAGTGTATGGGTGAGATATAGGCTTTTAGCTAAAGTGCTTGTAACATATTGCATAGTATTTGGTGTGTAATGGAGATAATAGTAACCATTTAAAAGGTTTGATATTTCCTGTAAGTTAAGTGAAAGATCTGCATTTACATGTTTTTTATGGTTTCCCTGTCTTTTGATCAATGGGAAGTTCATTTTAAATTCTTTGTGATTTCCTTTTGATAACTTGATTTATAGACAGGTTAAACTGATGCAGTTAGAATGCTGAATTGTCAAAAAAAACTTTGAATGTTTTCATTGTTGTGTGCACACATAAAAGGATTTCTACAGCTTAAGTATGACATATATATGCAAGATTCATCTTCTAAGTATCGGTGTTTGGCTTATGCTAAGCACTCAGGTGACATGACACACTGCAATAGGTGGTGGGAGAACGTCACACACACACACATATAGCGAGGAGGACTTTATTTAGCGCCACTATAGTACTCGAAAATGGTACATTGAAGATTTTTGGCAATGGATTGACGTGGGTATTTTTAGGGGAGTTGTGGTGTTAGACAATTACCATGATTTACTATTTTTATCTTTGTGTTTGCAGTTGAAACATCTCCTGCATAGATCTATAACATGTAACATTTATTAAAGTAACCTGATAACGAGCAAAACCTCTTCCAAAATTTTCAATTTGGCATGGCCGGCGCTGTGAAATATTTGAATTCATCATGTCTCTTGATGTAAGATTTATCGAAAGAAGTTGTGAGAAACAATTTATGTAGCCTAGAGCAAATTTAATGGAAAAAAGGTTTAGTTTATTGTCTTGGAGGTGGGAAACCTCTAAAATTATGAGAATGCAAACGTGATTCTTGTTCCACCATTTAGTGTGGTTTATACGGTTTTGATAGTTTTCTTGTCTTGAAGATGGACGATTACTTTAATTTTAATTTTCAGGTCAGGCCTATGTGACCCAAAACCGTCACCCATGGGCTATTTGAAGAACGAGCATATCTGTGGCAGGCCATTGGGTCTAAGATTCGACAAAAGAACTGGTGATTTGTATATTGCAGATGCATATTTGGGGTTGATGAAGGTTGGCCCTGAAGGCGGTTTGGCAACGGTCCTAGCAACTAAGGCCGAAGGAATTCCTTTTGGATTTACAAATGACTTGGACATTGATAATGAAGGGAACGTCTATTTTACAGATAGCAGCACCAAATTCAAAAGAAGGTAACTTAAGATATTACGTGTTTGGCTAAGCTTAAAAAAGAAATTATTTTAACTATTTGTTTTCACACACGTTTGGATAAGTTACCTTTTCCTTAATTTAAGTTAAAAAGGTTACTTGGCTTGAAAAGTAGCTCTTACCTATTTATTGTACTGTCATTACGCAACTTATTTCCTACACTTAACGAATAAAAAATCATTTTTTTTGAAACTTGCTTATTTACTAACCTTATTCAAACATGCTGAAAGTGTCTTGCTGTTGCTGCCAAAGTATTGTTTATTTCAACTTTGTATTTGTGAGTTTTGTTGGGTCGATTAGAAGGAAGAGAGGAGAAGTCATAACTTCAATTCTTGCTTGAGAATTTTACGAGGAAAAAGTGTAGAAAAGTAAATCGGAATATAAGATCTTCGGGTAGAAAACCAATTATAAGTACTTGTAGCTTTATTTTTTTATGCGGTGCTCATGCATGTATATATAATGAAATGATCTACTAAGTACCGCTAAACATCGATGACAATATACATGACTCTATAAATTTGTGGTGGGTCGTAATTTTTGAATTAAATTTATTATTCACTAATGGATTAATGTATCATGTCACTCGTGCTTAGTATAAGATGAACACTCTAGCTCTTTAGATCATTCCTCCCTTTCCAGTGTCTCTCTATATATCTAATGAGCACCGATTTTTATATTATGCTAATCATCGGTAACATGGTACATCCATCCATTGGTGTATATATAGAGAGAGATGATCTTATGAGCATCGGTGCTAATCTTATGCTAAGTACCAGTGACTTGACACATCAATTCATTGTTGAATAACAAATTTAGTTCAGTTATTAAATCATCTCTTTTTATATATATAGAGAGAGAAATAATCTCCTAAATACGGTGCTTAGCTTAAGCACCGATGACATGGCACATCAATTAATTAGTGGATAATTTAATTCTTGACACATACCATGAACTTATTCACCAATAAATTAGTGTGCCATGTCACCCTTGGTACATCGGAGATCATTTCTCTATCTATTTATACAGATCTTTCGTCGTAGAATTATAAGATCATAATCAGAATACATAGTTCTCACATGGTGTTATTGTTTCAGAAACTTTATGCAGTTAGTTTTCTCTGGAGAAGATAGTGGGAGAGTGCTTAAGTACAATCCAAAGACAGAAGAAACTACTGTTCTTGTTCGGAATCTCCAGTTTCCAAATGGTGTCTCCCTAAGTAAAGACGGATCGTTTATTGTGTTCTGTGAGAGTTCAATTGGCAGGTATGAATCTATCTTTAATACGTAAGTTATGCGTGCAATTCTTAGAACCGCACACTTCGTAAATTTTTTCATGGTAGTTGCCAGTCAGATGGAAAAAGAAGAAAGCCTGCATATTCCATTGCTTTTTCCTGGTATTTATGCATATGTCTCAAGCTGCAAGAAACATGTTCTTGAATTACTCTTGTCCTGGACTTTCCTGTTCCTAGTCACAGACAATGCCTTTAACAGTAGGTTCTAAGTATGAATTCGACTGAGTCCCCTTCACGAGCTGAAATGGAAATGACACCAAAATTTTCTGTTATTATAGTAGTAAATTTTGCAGCGAAGATTGTTTAAAAGAGAAATGAAAGTGGGCTACGTCTAGATGATAGCATTAAATAACATGTTTGGTATGAAAGAGTGGATAGCAATGGACAATACTACATGAAAAGCTAGAATCTTATTTGTTATGTTGTTATGTCATGTTCAATATTGTGTATTAAAGGTGAAGTAACTGTACTAAAACTCTTCCTCCAATTGTGTAGGTTGCGAAAATACTGGTTGAAAGGTGAAAAGGTTGGGACCTCTGAAATAATGGCCGTGTTGCCTGGATTTCCCGATAACGTCAGGACAAATGAAAATGGTGAATTTTGGGTTGCTATCCACTGTCGTCGATCTCTATACGCTTATTTATCCGCTCTATACCCGAAAGCCCGGAAATTCTTGCTAAAGCTTCCGATAACTGCAAAGATCCATTATCTCATGCAAATTGGAGGGCGCCCTCATGCCGTGGTTGTGAAGTATAGTCCAGAAGGTAAGCTTTTAAAGATTTTGGAGGACAGACAAGGGAAAGTTGTTAAAGCGGTAAGTGAAGTGGAGGAGAAGAATGGGAAGCTTTGGATTGGGAGTGTTTTGATGCCATTTATTGCAGTTTATGAATTAGACCAAGTGTTTTAGATTACAAGACTTTCCGTTCTTAATTTCTTGTGTTTCGGGTAAAGCCCATATGCTTTTTGTAGTTAGTTTTCCACACTTTTCTCGAACTTTATAGGGGTACTTGAATGAGTCCCTTATGAATGTCATGAAAACCTTTTGTAGTATCAAGTATGTGTAATGTCAAGATTTCATGTAACTTATCCACGCATGTTTTGTTCGGTGGTTAGACTGGATAAGATTAAAGAAAAAAGCTATTTCTCACACTTTTTTTAGACTTTTTGGGGTACTTTAATGAGTCCCTCATGAATGTAGTGAAATACTATTGTAGTATGTGTAATGTCAAGAATTCCATTTAATGTATTCGTGCATGTTTTGCTCGGTAAATTACATTAGATAATACCAAGTGCTTGTTTCCTAGAACTTTGTTCAATTAAACTAGGTTGTCAGAAAAAAAAATTTGACATGCCTTTAGACATCCTCTTACATGTGGTGCGCAGCCTTTCTCCCCCTATTGTGAGGGGAGGGTGTCAAACCCTCACTGACAGCCTAGCAAGGTTCAATTTCGTTAGTAGTCTATCAACTTTGCAATGGGTCAAATTTCAATTTTAACAACATATTACAAGAAATATTCATAAATTTCATCAATTTTTTAATCGCTCTGTATTAGTTTTTATTGAATTTTGTTAAATATTTTTTAACAAAAGTTTTATCAAACAACCCGCGAGGAAGACGTATTTTCACGCTTCTCTTATGAACGTGTTTCTATGAACCAGAATAGATTCCTCGTGAATGTAGAGAAAACTATTGTAGTATATATAATGCCAAGAGTTCCATCTAAATTATCCGGTCATGTTTTGCTTAGTATGTTGGACTCAATAAGATTTAAGGTGTCAATTTTTGGGTATTGGAATATGTTCTCTGCATATAGTGAAGAACATTGTAGCTTGGGTAGCCCCATCCGTCCCTGCGGTAATCATAACCTAGGTCACAACTTCAACCTAGGTAACACGATGACTTGCAAGGCTAGACTCTATTGCCAATTAAAATCCTTCAACCTAGGATAGCATACAATTTGAAGTCGACAATGTAGCCAATGACACATGAATTGCGTGTTATAAAATCTATAAATAGGCGCAATGATTCTTATAAAAGGTCGAACTTAGTAAAATCCTCTGTATTACATTTCAAAATCGTTATGAATGAGAATCTTCTCTTTATTTTCACAAATTTCAACAATTGCTATATAAAATAATCTTATATTGATCTAAACTTGTCACATCATTTTTAGTCATTAATGACATACTTTGCATAAAAAAATAGGTTTTTCATTTGTTAACAACCGGATTTTCCTATCCTTCAAACAAAAAGTCAAAAACTAATTAGAAAAGAAAGATATATAAATGCACAGTCATGTGTTATAATTTGGTTGACAACATGTCACGTGGCATTTACTAATTGGATAATTTTCACATCAACTTGTGTTTGCAGCCACTACTTTTTTGCCAACAAACGTTGTCATCCAATTTGTCGTAGATGGTTGTAAAATAGATTAATCGTTAACCAAGTTTCCAACAAATTTTTACTAACCACTGGTCCAGTACACGGTACTATAAAATAGACGCGTAGCAGCAGATCAAGACACCAACTGGTATCATCAATATTAAAATCACACTTCTCAACAATACCTAAATCCACAGTCAAAATCAAGAAATTATTGTGAAAGTTCTATACAAATCTAAATCATCAAAGATACCCAGATCAAGAATTTTGATTTTAGAATTAGTAGATAATAATGAGTGAAACTCAGGATAAAAAATCTTTCTTCAAGCGACACTGGGAAGGGTACAAGGAGTTCTGGGCTGAGAGATTTTCGTTTTTGGAAAACTACTCGAAAGTGCTCAACCCAGAGAAGCCATTGCCCCATTGGGACAGCTCTGTTGTGGAAGAGTTTATTGCCTCTGACTCCGTTCATGGTCCCACTGTATGAACCTCAATCTATCACCGATTTTTCTGTTTACAATTACATGTGTACAAATGGGTGCCTGAATATCTGTGCATGTTAGTGTAATTTCTGTGTTTCTTGATTTATTATATTGGTAGATTGGTTTTCTATAAGATTGAAGCTCGTGTGAGCGAGATTTGATGGAACTGGGCATCTGAAAATATCTAACTTGTCCACCTGGCCCGCCCCGAGTTCTGTGTGCCTATATATGCATATGTATGTAGTCCTTTGTTTTTAATTAGATGAAAATTGTATTTTTTTTCCTTGTTTTCATTTTTCAATTTTATTGTGCACGTCTATTTCGAGTTGTGCTGTGTGATTAGATTACTTGATTTTGCTTAATTTCTATAGGATGATAATTATACTAGCTAACTGCGAACACCCAAATTGTATACCATGAAAAAGGAATTTTTACCTTACGTTCAATGTTTGAAATTTAAGGACAAGAACTTCAAACAATATTGATTATTTAGTTAGTGGTGCTCAGCACGAGGAAATGCATTTGGGAAGCATTGGAGTGGACTTAGGAATGGGTGAAGGTGAGAAAGAAATGAAATTGACGTGGGATAACATCTGCTCGGTATGTCCAGGAATGAGGGTGGCTTTGAAATCCAGATTCTCTATCCTGATTTTATTCTTATGTTTAGTAAAATCAATTGAGCATTGCAGCAGAATCAAAATGGTTAACAAATGAATCATGCCCTCATATCTAAAAATGTCTACATCAGGGCTGTGAATGATGGAAATAATTGAATGAGGATGCAGGGTGGTTTGGGAGGATAGATAAGGGGCATGTTTGGTAAAAAACTGCTTTCTTATCAGTAGGGTTCCACCACATATTGTGTGGACCAAAATTCGTTAGCCCAGCTTCCACACAATTTATGGGACCCCCGCTTATGAGAAAGCAACTTTTTTTTTTGGCCAAACATGCTCAAGGGAATTGGGAGTCATGGGGGTAGTGAAGAGGGCATTGTATGGGGTTGTGAGGATCATGGGGCTGTGGTTGGAGGAGAGAATGTAATGGGTTAGGGGGGATGTAGAAATGTGTCTATGAAGGTGGTTTCGGTTGAGTCGCGGGAATGGTGGACTGCTGGTGGGATGGGTGGTTGATGGTAGTAGGGGGTGTTGGTGGGTCAGAGGTAGCCCAGGAACTGCTGGAGAAAGTTGAAGGCTTACAGCTGGTGTATGAGGTTGCGACTTGGCGGAAAATGGGGTATGAGCAGACATTTTCATTTCTTAGAATCTTGGGAGGGTATTTTAGCTGGTTAAAATGTAGCCTTTCCTATGAGATTGGGAATGGGCTAACCAGAGATACATAATCCCATAATTTTGGAGATGGATTTCCTAAGGAATGAATGTTCTAGGAATTTAGTTTTCAATGAGTGTGACTGCGATAGAACTTGTATGTTGCTTCCATTCCCTTATTTCAAGTACCACCTTCCTCTTTCTAGTCAGTAAAGAGTCCACTTTTAACAGACAACAAACTGAAAAATATTGATGGCTACCAAAGGTAGTTATTCAGGAAAAAAGGACTCATTATGATTGTCTGCCCCATATAACGTGAAAAGGATTCTGGGTCGCTTGAAAGATGCAATACTACATTACTCGCTTACAATGGAAGTAAACTATGACTCAGTATATTTCGTAAATAACCAAAACCAGTTGACTATAATAGAGCTCACATAAAGTGAGAGAAAGGGCTAGAATTTATTAGGCTATTGCCTACACATTTAGGGGCCGTTCTCTTCGTGTTTCAGTTTTGTGTTTTGTGTTTTGAATTTGTTTTGTGTTTTGTGTTTTGAGTGTCTGTTTTGAAATTTCTGAAAATGCGTTCTTTTTGTCATTTTGAAAAACAGTTTCCGAAAACATAAAAATGGAAAACGCGTTCACTTCGAAATTTTGAGAAATTTTTTAATAATATTTTATTCAAAAAAAGCTGATTATTGATAAATTGTAATTGTTTAATGTAAGCCCCCATTTGACACACATTTTCTTCTCATTCTCATCTCTTTTTTTTCTTTCTTCATTTCAACCCACATTCTATTAATAAAATAATACTACGAAACAAAATTCTCGGTATTTTTTAATCACACATTCTTCCATCAATCACTAATTCAAAATTCATTTTTTCTCAAAAATGGGTGTCAAACGAGGGATTGATATAATACTAAATAACAAATACATTTGAAAAAGTGATACGTACATTTTTTTGTCAAGATATTAAAAATACAACATAAATTACATTTGATGAAACAGTTCAATCGATACAATTAGAAGTTTACGTGTCATGACAATATAAGCAGATACTGAACTACATACAAAATAAATCAACGAAGTCATGTACGACGTCTTGAGTAGTCATTTCACATTTGTGTAGCAATTTGATCTCTAACTTGTTCCATTTGAGCTGTTTGACTAGCATCAAAATGTATGGCTTCTTGTGCTTGACTTGACTTGACTCCGGTATATCATCGAACACCATATTCTCCTCTGAATACTCAGCGAACAATCTATCTAAAGCGTGCTCCTGGCGAATAAAGTTGTGTATTGCGCAACATGCAGTAGGTATTTGTCTTTATCTACTAAGAGGATGATTGGTGATTAATTTCAAAATAGGAAATCTTGCCTTTAAAACTCCAATGCAACGTTCAATAATGTTACGACACGAGGAGTGTCGATAGTTGAACAATTCTTCCTTCCCACGTAGTCTTCCCCGATCCCAGCGTAGTCGCTGTGAGATGATATCTTTGACCTCGATAAAGACGAGAAACCCAGGCATGTTTGGGTAGCCAGAATCAACAAGGTAAAATTGGTCTACATTTAAAAAAAAAAAAGCTCACATAGTGTAATATTATACATACATTGACAATAAATATTTGTAGTGCAAGAATATACCTCCCCGTGGCATCGGAAAGTTGTTCGATCTTCTTGTAACTGCGTCAACGAATACTCGCGAATCATTAGCGATTACTTCCCAACCGGAATACGCAAAAGTGAATTTCATATCGAAATCACATGTTAACATCACATTTTGTGTTACATTTGTTTTCCTTCCACGAAAAGATGTTTGTCTAGATGCGAGTGCCCATCTTTGCGACATGTGTTCCATCTATTGCGCTATGCAATCCTTAAAGAAAGGATATTTTTGCAAAATCCGTTCATCGCTACATCTTGATTTGTGGGTGGATTATCTCTGTGCGAATCGCGACAACCATATCACTCGTTTAACCCGTTTATGTATTGTGTTGTTCGAATCGAAACCTATCGCCAATAATACTATATCGGGTAGTGTGCCCTACAATCATCGAAACATAGCAACACCCTCCTCGACACTCCTTTTTTCCATCTTCCAACAACCACTTTGTGTTTCAAAATATCACAAAAATTCATGAACACATGTTTTTGCATACGAAAATTGCGATGGCATACATCAGGATGTCCATTTAGAATTTCGAACGTACATTTTCCTAGTAAGCATTGATGTCCCACAAGGTATCACATGAGCGGTAGTTCCTCTGTGAAGATCAATCATATTAAGCATCATCAAATTGTCGATAGAATTTACGTCGAAGTACATGTCATTAACAAGTCGTCATCGCTAGAATCTTGACGATGGAATCGTCACCAATCACATTATCATCCAAATGTGAACAAAATATACCATTAATTCTTATAACAACCGGCGTTACTTCACATATAAACGAACATCGGTTCTACAACTTGACAACATAGATAAGTTCATACATGAAAACGAATATCACCATAAAAGTTTACAAATAAACTAGGAGTTCGGAAAATAAAACGATCATTAAACCATAAGTTACAAAATCAAAGCAAGATTTCGGCAATGACATTAAAACAACAATCAACATCAAAGTAGTTCCAAGATAGGTCCTCTCCTTGCTTGAGCATCTTTACGAAGGACACCACTAAAGTGTGACTTTCAAAAGCCTTTATTGCTTTCATATAAACCTCATTCGACAACCCTTGTACTATTTAAGATGTCCATGCACATGACAGCGGAATAATTATCATGAGTACTAACCCATTTATCAGATTGATTTTGAGGTTTTCCTTGTATCTTCTCAAGCTTTTCTTTGAAGTACGGTGTTCGAACCTCGGTTCTTCATTCCTCGTACTCGCATGTAGATGACCAGCATGTGCCATACGGGGCCTCAAGTTTATCATTTTTCTTGATCTTCGGTTCTTTACGTGCCGCCCGACGTACCCAATTTCCTCGCGGACGAATATTAGAAACCCCATCCACTTCCTCTAAATTTTCCACACGTACATGCACTCCACATTGAAGTCGTCTTATTTGTCTTTCTTCCTGCGATGTGTTTGGAAGTGGTAGAAACCTTGCCTAATCCGCCGGATGGCTTGATGATCAGCTAAATATCTCCCCCAGTGTGATAGTGCTTACAGCACCTTCCTTTTTGAACGACTTGTCAATCCAGGTTAATCTACATTACAAAAAGAAGTCGCATTAGAAAAGGGGTACAATTGAAAATCTCAAAAATGATGAAAGAAAATATGCTTTCATAAATAAATATACCGTATAAAAGTGTTGCCAAACTTCCTCTGCGGCGTTAACTTTGTTGGTATTGGGATCCCATGTGACCCAGGTATGCGCATGACAGTTCGGAGAACATACGGTGAATCTTACGTAAGCGATTCCACTTTCCCTTTAATCTATCTATCCAGTAATCCATTTTGGTTGGAAACGACCATTGTTTCATTGATTACGCATTCATCTCTTGTGAACGTAGAACATTGCAATGCGTTTGATTTCACTCTCTCGTACGAAATTTCAATAAAAGTAAGTTCATTCTCATCCGACCATGACATTGGTTCCTTATTCTAACTCTGTGACCACCCGTATTTCTATATTCAAATACATAAAATTATCACATTAGAGGGACCATTCTGAGTCGAAACATCTCTAATCAAATTACGTGTGAAAGCAAACTCAAAATAATTAGAATCACAACTTCATTTGTTGCTAAGTAATTATTTCTTTAATTGGTAGGGCCAAATGCCACTCCATTGCTCCCATAAAGCTAAGAATAATCATTTTTCCTTTTCATTTGCAATCCTATTGACAAGTTCTTTTTCTTTAAGTTACTTTAAGGTTCCAAAAACCAATCTTTATTTGAAGAACACATTAGTCGAACGAATGATGCATTTAAATCTGAAAATTAACTAAGTATACAACTTATTAGATTGTAAAACAATTTTTTCAAAACTCTAATTAATGACGAGAAATATTAGGGTATAAAACTTGCATCTGGACTTCAACGCATTTTAAAATGAAAATTGCTAATAATAATTACAATAGGTAGCATGAGTTTGGACTTCAAGAGTAGACTATTTACAAACAATCTTGAAACTAAAATAAAGCATTTAAGTCCCGATCCACAAGGGAGAAGTATAAATTAGCAAAATAATTAAAACTATATTCTTTTTGACATATATAACCAACTATCTTTTACATATGATACGTGAAAGCATTCGAGAACAATAATTACGTTTGGCATTGCAAAATTGGATTTGCAAAATTCTATACCCGTTCTAAAGTGGTGAACGTGTACTACTAAATCGAAAGAACAGGTGAAAGGATTACAAAGTACTTGTGTTCCTCTTCCCAAAGATTATTTAGGCATGGTCGCGTGGAAAATTAAGAAGTCGTCTTCAAAAATTAGGACATTAGAAATCATTTACTTGTGTGCTTAGCTTTTACATTGCGGGCGTCGAACTCTACGTCTATAAGTGATTGTCGTGCACTATCAAATCACAACTCCATAAACTAGTTCAATGGCGAAGTATAAATTTAAAGGCGTTGTACGATACTTAATTGGCTACGACATAACTAGTACAAAATAGTTTGCATGTATAATATAAGGACAATGAATACTTGAAGTTTCAATAAAATTGTGCCATGTTTACTACACTCCTAGTTAAATCATGAAGTAGTCCGGCGAGGCGATTGCATAAAATTACTGTTAATTTAACCTCTATGCCTCTAAAATTACGTTAGGAGAATCCCTTGCTCCTCTTGACTCGGAGGCGCCTAAAATGAGCACAAAATCTGAATCACCACCTTGCGAATCACCATGAGAATCATTCACCTTGACCGCACAGAAATCATTCACCTTCGACTACTTTATTCGCAGAATAATTCGCAGAATCACCTCGAATCATTCGCAAGAATCACCACGCCGACTCACCTTTATTTCACGGGAGGCTGAGCCGGGGTAAGTGCTTTGGAGGCATAACTACAGGCCACGAACCTCCCGGCTCCGGCCACCCGGCGCCCCCGCCTCGGCGCCCGGCTCCACCCCTGCGGCGCCGGCTCCGGCTCCACCACCTGCGGCGCCGGCTCACGCTCCACCCTCCGGCGCCGGCTCCACCACATCCACCTCCACCACCGGCTCCACCTATCCGCCTCCACCACCGGCTCCACCCCACCTCCGGCCCGACTTGCCCCCACCTCCGGCCTGACCGACGCCCCATGACGAGAAACAAAATTTTTCGCACCAATCACATAAACAAACAGAAACAAAATCGAACCCAACAAGTCGAAAATTGAGGGCTCGAGACTAACTAGAGATTATTACAAGCAAAGAAACAAACCTTGATCTAGCTCGGCCAAAATCTTGATTCGGCTTGAAACCCGTCGTTACGGCCCCAGATTTCGCTTGGCCAGAACAAAAAATTCCCCAAATTTTGAAGATCCGGTCGTTTAAGCTCCGTCCCGTCGTTTCAGCAATCGATTTGCACTTGGAATCGCCGCCGTTGATCGATGAACAGTGACGGTGGGTGAGAAAGAGAGAGTTGAGAGAGAGAGATAGCGGGGTCTGAGGGTGAGAGTGAGAGTGAGAGTGAAATGATCGTTTCGCGTGTTTTGTATTTTAGGCCATTTCGTGTTACCATTTTACAAAACGAGGTTTTGGTTGTTTTCCGTTTTCAGTTATAAATTTTTTTCCATTTTGCAAAATGTGTTTTCGAAAATAAGATAGAGAACGCGTTTTCGTTGTTTTGAGAAATTAAAAACAGAAAATGGCTGGAAAACGACAAAGAGAACAGGGCCTTAGTGGGGCTTTTTATGAGCAACGGATTTCAGTACTATTTTTAGGGTAATTGGAAGTATAGTGGACGTGTGCATTTTGAAGAAGTTAATTTCCATTTTTTATTTTTTTGGATAAATAAATGTTTTCTCACAGGTTCTCTTAACCTTTTGGAGAATTCGTTATAGACAAAAAAATGTTCTTCCAAATGGTGACAATACATTGGTGCCCAACTGCCCATTATTAAAGAGTTTACTGGTTTTTTTTTTTTCCAGATATTCTCTCTGACCCACTCCCCACCCCAGAAGGAAAATAATAATGCATATGCATTAATAAAAAATAAACAAAAAAGGGAAGGAAAACTCACTCACACAATGTCACATGCGTGCTTGCATATCATGAATTGTTGATGTTTCTCACTGCTCAAACTGGACAGTTGAATTCGATGTTTCGTAGTCTTTGGTGCATTTTTAGGCAGTCTTAACTTTTCTTTCTCCTATAATTTTCTGAAACCGCAGTTTTATTGCTTGTTGCTTTCCTTCGCTTTCAGCTCAAGACTGCCAGGGAAGCAGCTCAATTTGGTGTTGCAGGTGCTGTCATAGGAGCAGTTACAACAGCTGGCTACTGTTGGAAGTACTCGCGAAGTGCTCATGGTATACTGTGGCTGTCCTTGATTTTTGTTTGTTGTATAATTTCACACAATACCTAGTTAATAATGCCGTTTGGGTTCCAGCAGATACTTATTGACAAGTGCTCAAAATTATAGTGTATCTGACACTTTCAAAGAACACGAAAATAAGTCTACATTATTTCATTGGCCTCCTTGACTTGGCCAAGTTAATTCCAAGATAGGTCATTAAAACATTGGTGCAACGAGCTTAACAGTTACGACCATGATTATGACTTTAGTTGTTGAATCATTGATAAAAGGAAGAAAACACCAATCCCTTTTTGTATTAAGAATATACTGATTTGGGTTCTCCTCTCCTAAACCCACTGAAAATCTTTTCCCTTTTTGTCTATGATTCTGTTGGTGTGTATTATTAGAAATCTCGATGGAGTTGATCTTTACTTTAACTTGAATGTCCATATGTAAGCATATATACTTGCAAACATCCATCTATGCATGCAGTAATTCATAACAAAAGGGTTTCTGAATATTTTTCTGGGAGCTGAGAATAGAGGCATAAATTATCACGCACACCATTTTTCTTGATCCACGGATATTTTGTTCTTTCTTAGAAAAATTAACTATCATGGACATATTTTACTAATTAGTGAAATGAAGACAATAGCAAACATCCATAAACCATCTTAATTAAGCTCTCTGGAGGGATGGGAAATGAATAAAGATTTTGAGAGGCAAATGTAATAATGTTATTATCAGTATCATTTTTCTGTAGAGAATCATGAGATTATATGGTGGCAGCTGTTGTAGAAATGGTTTTGGTAATTTAGATGTTCAAAAGTGTTATTTGAGCGTGGAGTAAAATTAAAGTTCTTAATCTCAGATCCAATCTTTGGTGATGTTTGTTAACCTCATGCTGTATACATCAATTATGCATCTGATTATTTGTGCGCGCACACACACATACACATTGAAAGTTCGTTGCTTCTCCTTAATCTTCCATCTGTTTAGATTCTGTAATATCCTTTCCTAGTGTGCTATCCATTTTTTTTATTCTTTCCCCAACAAGAATCAATCTTCCATTTTATTGAATTCTGTAGTCTGTCCTTACATTTTTGTTGAATTTATTGAGTATATTATTGAATTGAAAAAGGGAAATTTGTAGCGGAGGTTCCAAACCTTTCAAAATAGTGAAAATTACACCCCACACCTTTACATCGTAGTAGATAGCCCACAAACCTTTTAAAACTTAGTGGTGGAAGGACCTCAGGACGGTCACATCCAAATTGATTAAAAGTCAAGATTTTGACCTTGATTTAATCAATTTTAAAAAGGAAAAGTGGTAAATCTACATTTTTTCCAACTAAAACTATGGATTGAGAACGTCCCATTGTGGACTCATAGATTGAATTCACTGTGAAAATCTCCTCGCTACGCAAGTCGCGTCACTGCATTCGTTCAGAAAATAATTAAAGAAAAGAAACAAGGGAAAGAGAGAAGAAATAAAAAAATATTTCTTCCGTCTTTTCCCCCACCTACTGACCCATCCCTACCCCTGCCATTGCTAACACTTGCAACTGCCACCGTCACAACCTCCACCTCCCAACTCCATCCCTACAGCCGCCACCACCCACTTCCTCTCAGTGTGCAGCCATTTTTAGGCACTCGATAGAATCCAGTCTACCACTAGTCCAAGAAGATAAAAATGTTCAAGATTATAGCCCTCATAAAAGATGGTTGTGGTCATTTCTTTACTTGTCAAAACATTCAAGTACAACTAAGAAAATTAAAACCCATAACAAAGATTTGAACTTCCATCTAGTAGTGTAATGTGGAGGGGACAAGAAGAAGGATGAATTTGTGGCTTATGAAGAAATTGAGAGTCCAAGAAAGGTGTCAAGATCCAGATATGTTGGTGGTCGAAGTAGAAATTTTTTACGTGATTTCTTCTAGAGAATTTCAACTGGTTTTGGTGATTGTACTCTCGTAGAGTGGAGTCTTATAGAGAAGGCAAATCTGAACTTTCTTCAATACAAAAAAAAAAATAAAAAATGGAGGTAATAATGGGTAGGTTTGAATAAAAGGGATGGTCAAATGTGGTGGGATTTATTGGTGGTTTTAGTATCACTTAATCTTCATCTTCATCCTCATCCTATCTTCTTCTCATTGGGCTTCATCTTCAACTGAAGGTACTGCAGCAACACCACTTTGATAAGAATTCTACTCCCAATTTGGCTGCAATTCCTTTATTGTTGGCCATAGGGGATGAGAAATTAAAGAGTAAAAAGGGGTGGGGGAGTGGGAGGGGGCGGTGGCAGTGGGTTGGGGTGAAGAAATATCTTCTTTTTATTTCTTTTCTCTTTCTTTTGAAAAGGTAATGAGTCATTTGTGCCCTTCATTGGATTGATCAAAATTAGGTCTCTTTTCCTTGGTCAACTAACGGATATTAAATGGAAACCATCTAGAGGTCCTTCTGCCACGCAGTATTGAAAAGTTTGAGGGCTATTTGCTACGATCTAAAGGTTTGGGTGTAATCTCCACTGTTTTAAAAGGTTTGGGACCTCCGCTGCTAATTTCTTTTGGAAAAAAAAATGGATATATAGTTCTAACTTGTAACTATTTTTGTTTAATTGTATCAATTATTTATTGGATGATAAATTAGCTACAAAATATAGATTATAGCAATTTAATGAGTATCTTTTTGTGCATTAACAGTTTAGACATGGGGTAGTTTAAAAAATACAACTTTCATAGGCTAACAGCTGGTGGAATATCTATTGTGCATTGGCTTAATAGCTTCGAGTCCTTGGTTTTGTTCGGATTCCTTACCTTTTTGAACCTTGTTGAACCCAAAAGGAGAAGACGTAATGATTGATGGCTGTTGAAGTTGAAAACTTAAAAGTGTATGTTCTTCTTTACTTCAATTTTAGGTAGTTAAATTCCAGGACCACCCTACTTATGACCATGTAATATGGCTAAATCCCTCTACTTTGATGTAACTCTCTGTTGGTGTAGCCAGCTCGAGTATAAAATAATTTTGGGAAACTGTTACAGCCTGACTTTTAGGTAATTAGTGATGGTTTTTCTGATTCTGGTCTCTTCTTATGTAACCCTGTTCTTGATTTGCTTCTCGTTACCTGTGCCTTAGGTTTTTGTGACATTAGTCCTTTTGTCTGGCTCAGCCACCGCTCAAGTAGATTTGAGATCCTGTAGATAATTATGGAGTTACCCATTGATAACTTCTCCGAAAATATTTTTCACCGTTCATTTTTTCTTGTTAGAGATATAATTACAGTTAGGTCTCTCCCATTGGGTTATTAATATGCTTACAAATTAGCTTGCTGGATAGGATTGACGCCCATATTGTATGTAATAGTTAGCAGGATGTGGTTGGGTAACCAGCAATGCCAATGTTCCATCTCTTGCATGTCCTCTGTGTTTTCTTATCTTTTCGTGCTTTCCTCCTTATTTTTGTTATGAAAGAAATTCTTACACACAATCTTGTTTACTGTGCAATGCTCGGTACATGCATCTAGTTTAGATACAACTTTGATGAATGCCATGTATTAGCAAGATAAATATTTCAAGGCAGCATCTTATTACACGCACTTTTTCTAACGGGGAACAAAAACTCCACAAAAAGACTAATGAGCCGCTGCGTTCTGAGCTTGTGACTGGTCTTCTTTTAACCTTGAGCGTTCATCCCTGGATTTTTACCTTAATGATTTTGTCCCGGCTAAGAGATGCGGGATATTTCAAACTAGCATGAATCTATAGTTTGAGAAGTTGTAACTTAGCAGAAATAGTTGGGATCGAGTGGAATAATACTTGCTAACTTCCAGTGCATTCGACAGGTGCAGCACTTGCTTTTGGTTTTGGAGCCGTCACTGGTACTTGCTTTGGACTGGAAACTGCGAACCATTGGTTCCAGCTTTATAGGTTGGATACAATGGCTGCGCAGATGAAGTTCTACGAATGGCTGCAGGACAGAGCTTGAGGACCGTCTTATATTGGACGTGCATTAAAACCTGGATGTAATTTCTCTTTTAGGCAATAAGAATCCGTTTGATTCAGTATTTTGGTCTGTTTGTTTTTTTTGGTGTTGGTGTTGGTGTGTGGAGAATTTGTACAATATGCAAAAATTTCAGTCAGTGGATTTCTTCCTTTATTATTGTCTCGTGCAATTTTTTTGAGGAATTAATGGCATGTTTAGTAAGCTAGATTAGATAGTATTTGTTTTAAAAATTAAAATTGTATGTGTCAAATACTACCATGAACTTGAAGGAGTAACGTCATTCAGCACCACAACACAAGTGTCCAGTATAATTTTGATTGACAACTGCATGATTCATTTAAATATAATGTCATATAATTCATTTAAAGTTGAATCTATCAAGTATAGTCACCTAAATAATAGTCTTCCACCCTGTACCTTTGGAGGCATAATTTGCGATTTACCTCTCTCACCAAAGTCCAGGACGGGACGGAACCGCCAAGGGTGCAGTTCATCCTTTAGTATCAAATAGAAATATAAACATTAATTTTTTGCCATTAGCGATAATGCATTTATAGCATTCCCTCATTGCAGTTTATAATGCTAGACGTTATTACCTGTTCAATTAATAGACATCAATTAATTGTTCATTTCAAACCAGACATTATTGAACGAAACGTGTTAAGTTTTGATAATACTAACGTAACAGACATGCACGTATTAAATGTTTTAAGTGGTATTATATTTTTATTCATTTAGCTTCTAATAGAGAATAGTTTGATTCTTTTTTTGAACTCAATCAAAAATTCAAAACAGTTCAAACATAATAAACCAAATCTTATAGATAATCATTTTATAGATGATGAAAAGATTGTCCTATTTGGAAATCTCCGAATTTAATTCAATATTTTCCTTGGGAAGTATTGTCAAGAAAGAGAAAAGTATTATCTTATCTTCAATGGCACATTAGCCATTGAAATAGACTAAACATAAAACTGTCATTAGAAAGGTATATGCAAGCCCCAAGTACTTTTTCAGACCAAATTACAGAGGAAAATGACACTCATTCGAATTTCTTGATCAATGAGAGATCATTGAGCATTTTTTCAATTGCGTCGTCATCATGAGCTCGTCCTCGAGTCTGGAAAACAAATGAGTTTTCATAAGCAAGAGTTGAACAATACCAACCCCAACATCAGCATACAGAACAAACTCGATATCACTTTATACAAGGCATGCTATGGATTAAACCTTAATTCCTAACTCCTAGAGCAATAATAAGCAAAACGAAATAAGAACACAGCAAATACCCAAATTTGTAGGGGTTATCAACATGAGAGCTACATACACTCATCCCCACAGTCAAACATTGCAAGCAATGGAAAGAAGAATCAAATAGCAAGTATTATTCCACAGTAGGTAATTATTTGGACTCAAGGCTTCTCCACAGAATGCAAAAATCAAGTATACTAGAGGTAGAGGTAGAGGTTGAGGTTGAGGTACCTTGATAGACGGGACCATGGCAAGAGCTTCCTCTACTGTTTCTGGGCAAAGGTTCCCAAGTACAGAAAGCTGCATATTAAGTAAATTAAATAAGATTACTAGGATATTCATCAGGTATGAAGGATATCTATGCTTGGTAAGTGACATGATTACCTCAAATTCAGCCAGCTGATATCGACTGAGAATTCTGACCTTGAGTTAAGATTTACATTGTTTAGTTGAAATAAAGCAACGATTAAAGCAATGAGGACGGAATAACACAATCATTTGTATCCCTTGTTGGATATACTAGAAGGCCTTGATAGCATGAGCTTCAGCCTTAATGCGCAAAACATAATTTAAATCAAGCAACAGAATTATTTAAAACCTGACATAGAAATAGCAATCTAAACTATAAATTATACAAGGAAAAGCTAGTGTTTCCTTGCAATGTGTACATAAACAATCAGTAGAAAAGAAAGAAAGCATGTGCTTCATCTTTAAGCATTTCAAATTTTTTTTTAGCAATTCAAAGTAGATAACAGCACTTGCAACCCAGATGCTAACTTCGTGACACGAAAAGTGCAAGTTATTTGTGATAGCTCAAGACCTCCATGTCATAGGTGTAAATCAAACAGAATAAATAAAGCAATGCAATTAACTTCAGCATATTGATGTTTTCATCAATGTTCTTTGTTTATAAATCATTCTATAAGTGAGCTCAGAAGCAACAATATGTGAAGCAGAACTGTCTTGTGTCATACTATCTGAAGAATAAAAGAAACAAAAGCAACTCGTGGAATATGAACACCTCTATGCATATAGAGGGACATCCAAAGTAGAAGGTTAAGTGGTGTACCAGCCAAAGGATGAAACGAGGAGTATAAAAACAAGGAAAAATGGAAACAAATCAATACAGTAATGGTCCTTAATCCAAAACCATAGTGCTTAAATGCAGTATGAAGTGTCCTACTCAAACAAGGTTTAACATAAAAACAATCATCAGATTAATCATAAATGACACGTGCAAATATAAAACGTAAGGAAAAAATCATCATAGATGGATACTCTCGAACTTGTCTGACAGCATCAGGGTTCTTATAACGGCTGAAGCGCTTCACATATTGGAGTGACTTCTCGAAAACCCTAGAAGAAGGTAGATAACCGTAATTTAGACATAATGAGTTCATAATCGTATATAATCAGTCACGTTCTTTCAGAAAAAATATGAACTGGAATTTTATACAAAACCAAGAATTTGTTAGACGTGAACAAGAGACCATATTTTTTGACACTTAAACCGACAAGACAAGTCATCACTCATCATTTATCTCTAAAGAGAACAGAAGGACGAGACTCAATTTTCTTTCTGAACCTAAAAATATGCTCTCTTTTTGTGTAATATTCTCTGTCTTACCTTCTCAAACCAAACAACAAGAACTAAATATCTCCACCTTCCACTTTATCGCCTATTAAGATAAAAGGCAAAATAAATCCAGCAATAGTAATCTAAAAACCTGGAAAATCGAAAGATAAAAAATAACTCATGGCACAATGCCTTTTTTTTCCAATTTAGTATCAACATCAGAAAATAATAAGCTTTTGCACTGTGAAACTGCATTTTCATTTAGTTCTGAAATTTTTTAATTTTATTGTTCACCGATCAAGATTTCCTACAGAAGGTTACATAGCCTCCAAAAAGCAACACAATAAAACTCAAGAAAAAGATCAAAATAAACTATTCACGTGTGAAGAATATGCCAAGGTATGCCAAAGTGCTTCTTCTGGGACAAACTCATCTCAATTTCAATCCTAAGCATTCCCGAACCAACAAAATTTAGAAATTACTTAATGCAGTACATACAAATTGTATAATTGAAGCATAGTGGGTGATCCAGATTCAATGTGAGTAAATGTGAACAGATGCCTACATCAATATCACGATCTCCACAGAGATCAAATTTGATATACATAAGATTAGAAAAAATGCACTCAAAAGTTGGCCCATGTTTGGCTAATGTTTATAAACGGTTTATAATCAATCAAACCACTTTTTATCCACACATGAAATGGGACCCACAAGTACTACTCACTTATGTACCACTCCTTAACAATTCCCAAACAAGCTCTTAAACAACAAAAGAAAGGAGAAATTTGAAATTGTGTCAAAATATACTTACTGAGATATTTGGTTCATAGGGTCCTCAGACATCTGTTGAAGCTGCTCATACTTGTGTTCAAGAATTAGAGCAACTTCACAGTTCATGAGACACTTCGCCTTCAAAAACTCTGAACAAATAAATTACATAAAAATGTCAGGTTACATCTATATGATGCAAGGGCCTTAGATTTGTGAGCGACAACGAAATGAAAATGCAGTATCATTCTTTTTATTGGGCAAATAAGAATTACACTTACAAAAGTGATACCAGAGAAGAAGAAGAACAAATAAATTTAACAAGAAATATAGCGTGGGTTTATAAAAACTTCAGCTTATCGATTCTTTTATACGACCCAATTTGCAAAAATTGAGCATCCTCGTACAATTTAGGTTTAAACTAGAACACTGAGAAGATCAAACAAAACATTGTTTCTAACAAAAATTATGTTTGACAAAATAAACTATGGACTTAAATTAAATAATACACAATTAAGAAACCCCAGTTTAACGCCCGTGAAATCGTCAAATTAACTCAAATACTTTACAAAAAAAAAAAAAAAATGCTCGTGCTATTTTTCGTTTGATTAAAGCATGGAAAACATAAAATTATGAGAAAAGTGAATACCATCGGGGATTTTGAGTTCGGCGGCGTTTTCTTCTTCTTCTCCAGACATTCTTTGAATTAAGTCTCACTCTCTCAAATTCGAAAGGGAGACTATGGAATTTATATTGTTTTACATATTTTTGTTTTGACCCCTAAAGTTTCTGTTTAGGCTGGAACGCTTGATCTATCATGTGCTCTGCTCGTGCTCCCAAATTAAAGTCGCATTTACTAAAATGCAACTCTTCTAGTTGGGGCGTTTTTAACTGGATGATGACACTTCGCTTGCTTCTGGGCGTTGGATGAAATTTTGGATGGTTCTATCATTTGACTTGGTTGCGGCTCTTCGTTTGGCATACTATACATTTTGGTTTCCGTCTTTTGAGAGAAAAAATAACCCTCTAATTCGGGTTCTTCATTTTATTATTTTACTCTACTCGAAAACCTCATTTGAGGCTATAAATCTTGTAATCCTAGTATTATACTTGAAATATGAGTGATCTATGTGAAGAAGTCTGAATGACCATGTTTTGTCCACGTCTTTTTTTCATTCTTCTACTCATTTTCAACTAGGGGTGGCAAAAAAGTTCGGCGGCTCAGGCTCGGCTCGGGCCCGGCTTGGGCTCGATCGCACCGAGCCGAGGCTCGGGCCGAGCCCCATGTGGGGGCTCCGAGCCGAGCCCGGGCCGGGTCGGCCCGTGTTATTTATAAAAAAAAAAATTCAAAAATTTAAATTAAAGCTGTCTGTGTAAGGCAACTACAACTGTAGCTGCCTCACACAGGCAGCTACGGGTAGCTGCCTCACAGGCAGCTTGGAGTTTTGCACTTTTGCCTGCGTGCAGGCACTTTAAGTGCCTGCACGCAGATGACGTGCACGCAACCTCTTGCGTGCACGCAGATGAAATTTTTTTTAAATGAAATGTCTTGTCAAAAATTTAAATTTATAAATTAAATATAGTTAAAACGGATATATTTTTTTGTCTATAAATACGAGAAAATTTTTACAAATTCATATCAAGCTATCTCATATTTTCTTTACGCAATATTCAAATTCCAATTGAGCTAAGTTGGGGTTCAAAATGGAGTCGATATTTGGAAAGCATGTTGCAATTATTGCGGTAAAAAACTCAGTTGGAAGCCTAGTTCGAGCACATCGCATTTAAATAGACACATATTAAGAAGTTGCAAAGCGAAACCAGTCGGTCTTGACCCGAAACAGACCGAACTAACATTTACTGGTTCCGGTTCTACTCTTTCCACTTTTGTATATTCACAGGAAAGATTTCGTGAAGGAATGGTTACATACGTGGCTGCAGCAAAGATGCCGCTAACGATGATCGAGTCAATACACTTTACTCGTCTTGTGCAGAATTATCTCCAACTCAGGTATCATTCTTATTGTACAAATACTCTTCGTTCTGATGCTATAAAATTATATAACAAAAGAGAACAAACTAATATTGAAAGTTTAAAAACTTTTAATTGTGTTATATCATTTACCTCTGATTTATGGACCAGTGTTAATAAAAAAGGTTATATTGCTGCTACAGCTCATTACATTGATCACATATGGATTATGCATAAAAGAATTATTACATTTAGATGTGTAGAATATCCTCATAATGCGACTACTATATACATGGTTTTAAAAGATATTATACAAGAATATGGTATGCAAGAAATGATTCGAAGTTTTACCTTTGATAATGCTAGTGTAAACAAAGTTGTTGTCGATAAATTTATTGATGATTTGAACCCTATATTTGGAGGTTTATTTTTTCATCAACGTTGTGTATGCCACATTATTAATTTGATTGTAAAAGTTGGATTAGAACATATAAAAACACCGTTAGATAAACTTAGGCAAGCAATTAATTTTATTACTATATCACCTGCAAGAAAGCAAGCATTTAACAGTTTATGTGCTGAGTATGGCTAAGAAGAGGAATCATTTGTCACTGATGTATCACATAGATGGAACTCTACATATCTTATGTTACACTCGTGTGAAAATTATGATAAAGTTATTACAATGTATTATAATGGTAGGCATACATATGGACCCGAACATAATTTGGAAGATTGGGAATGGAATCTTGCATTTATCGTTAAAACATTTTTAAAACCTTTTTTTCAATGCCACAAAGGAATGTAGCGGTGTTTATTACCCTACATCTTCACTTGTTTTACAATATTTTTTCTATTTTGCACAAACATTTCAAAAACATAGGAATTTCCCAATTTTTCTTGATATAGTTTATTCTATGGAGTTAAAGTTTCGTAAATATTGGGAAGAGATACCCTCATTATTTTTATTAGCTTCTGTAATGGACCCTCAACTTAATTTAACTGGCACAAAAGTTATTATAAATGGGATTTCACGTTTCATGAATATACAATTTTCACATACGAATATAGAATCAATGTTATGCGAAATGTATAACTATTACGCTGAAAAAGAAGGTCAGTGTAGTTCTTCCCAAAATTCTTTTTCAAAAAACACTTCAACAAATGTAGATAATATATGGAGTTATTTAGAGACCAATACTAGTGTTTCCTCATTTAATTCTAATTCGTCAATACTAGAGCAATAGATGTCAGTGGTACAAATCTTGAAATTCCTTCGGAGTTAGCTAGGTATATGTGCGTGGACGTTCGTAGTATGTTACAACCACAAGAATTACAGGATTTTAGTCTTTTATCATGGTGGAGATGTAACGAAAGGCAGTATCCAATTGTATCAAAAATTGCTCGCGATCTACTAACACCGTCGGTGTCTACAGTAGCATCGGAGGCTGCATTTAGTTTAGGTGGTCGAGTTTTAAGTGACGAACGATCAAGACTAAAAGAAGATATATTGGAGGCTTTAATATGTTTGAAGGATTGGGAATGTGCGGAATTACGTCTTCAATAACAAGTTGATAGTATAATGGCCGATGAGTTACAGCAGATTAAAGCATAAGATATTGTAAGTTTTTAAATTATTTAGTTTCAATTCAATACGTAATTTTTAATTTTTTTTGTTTCAAAAAAAATTGTACACGAAATATTTTATTCGTGTACAATTTTAACTCCGCCTACGATAATTGTAGCCGGTCCCAAATCCGGATAAAGGAGGAGGGTTTTATTTTTCAATGATAAATAGAATAGTTATTGCCTTGAATTATTGGAATTACGACCCTCAAGGAAGTTTCACCATGACATTACAAGAAATAATAGTTACATACTTTAAATAAAAATGAAGCTTTCATAATCTCTTTAATTTATAACACGTATTACGCATAAAATGTACATTTTTTTTTTGTTTTAATGTAGATTTTACAAAAAAAAAAAAAAAAAAACCCGAGCTGGCTCGGCCTGCTAAGGCTCGGGCCTAAAGCTCGGGCCGAGCCTCATTTTTTTTGGCCGGGCCCTGCTCGGCTCGGTCCAAAAAAAGCTCGGGCTCGGCCCGAGCTTTTTTTTCCGGCTCGGGCTCGGGCTCGGGCTCAGCTCGTTGCCACCGCTATTTTCAACCACACATTTTTCAATAAAATAATATTTTCCTTCTTTTTTAACCACATATTCTCCATTACATCACCAGTAAAAATGCATTCTTACCTTCAAAATGTGCACCAAACGGGGGCTTAGTATAACTTCATATTAGGATTTGGAGATTTGAGCGTTCTTGGTGAAATATGCATTCGATCTTCAAAGTGATTGAAAGATAAGTTTTCGGTAAATTATATCTATTGTAATTTTGAACTATCTTATAACCTTTGTCGTCATTTTTGGCTATCTAGTGCATCCGAGCATATATCCTATTTATTGGATATTCAACATGGAATTATTTGTTAAAAGCGGTCATTGAACCTTTGAGACTTCGGACGAAAAATCTTTGTGTTCTTTTAATTTCTGCAAGTTCTACTTTTCTTTCGATTGAGATTATTTTGTATCTTGAGTTTAATGTTGTGTTTAGCTGAATTTTCTCAGTTTCTAATTCCTTGTTTTTTTTTTCAAGTCTAATTTTGCTGTCCACGATCTCCCATTTGTTGTCTCACAATAAAATTTCAATGCATCACTACAAATTTAAAGTGTTACATTTTAAAAATATCAAAAAATCATACAAACTCAATGCATTGTTGAAGTCTCGCAATTGGTAAACCTCAAAATTATAGCGAGGTATCAAATTTTAATTAAAAAAATCGATGTCGAAACAGTTGAAACTAGCTAAATTTTAGGGTAACTAGCACATGACATCCCCACCTTTCATCGTTATTGTGAAAAATGTCCATATATTTTATTTTTTGGTATTTTCACCCTTATTTTCACATTTTATTGTGCAAAATGTCATTTTCATTCATTTTCTCAATTAAAAATTGTGAAATAACGAAAATACCCTTTCCTTTAAATAAAATAAAAGAAAAATGGAAAAAACTAATTGCAAACATAATCTCAACTTTTTTGAAAATAACAAATGAGTCACAAATAAATTATTAAAAGGGTAATTAACACATAATGTTCATATATTTCACTATTATTGGGAAAAATATCCATACCTTTTATTTTTTCTTGTATTTTCTCCATTAATTATATTTTGATAACGTAAACCATCATTTCTATCTATTTTCTCAATAAAGAATTGTGAAATAATGAATATACACTTATATTTAAATAAAAAATATCTTTTTTTAATTTCTAATTCTTTTAATAATTTACTTGGGTCATTTGCACTTTTAATTTTTTTTAATTTTTAAATAAATTTAATTGGGGCTCATTTGCACTTTTCATAAAAAAAAATTAAAATTTTTAAATAATTTATTGGGGACTCATTTGCACTTTTTTAAAAAATTGGGACAATGATTGCAATTAATTCTTTTGCTTTTTTATTTAAATATGAAGGTATATTCCTCGTCCCACTATTTTTTATTGAGAAAATAGATGAAAATTGATAAAACCGATGGTTTGCACTATCAAATTATAATTAAGAGAGAACGTCAAAAAAATAAAATGTACGAATGTTTTTTACAATAATAGTGAAAGATATGGACATTATGCGCCAATTGCCCTTTTAGTAATTTATTTGGGACTCATTTGCACTTTTCAAAAAAGTTGAGACTATACTTGTAATTAAATTTTTTTATTTTTCCTTTTGTTTTATTTAAAGGGAGTAATATTTTTGTCATTTCACAATTTTTAATTGAGAAAATGGATAAAAAGGACCTTTTATGCAATGAAATGTGGAAATAAGAATGAAAATGCCAAAAATTGAAAAGAATTGACGTTTTCCACAATAACAGTTAAAGGTGGGGACGTCACGTGCTAATTACCCTAAATTTTACTCCTACAACATTGAACTCAATAAAATTTAAATAAAATACATTATTTAGAGGCGTCTAGACATACAAAAAATGTCGAGCTTGGCTCTTTAATTTTGTGTTTCTTCAAACACATTACAATCTAGTAGAAAAATATTCAAAAAACATAAATAAAATTGAGAAAAGAAGTTGCACAATCCAAATATCATAAAATAAAAAAAATTAGAATTCGCAAGGAACGAAAACAATATTGAAGAAAATAAAGTGCAAAACTCTATCGCGCGACCTTAAAGTCTAGTTTAATCATCGTAATCAATTTATCACTGATACACTCGTAATTAAAATGTGCAATAAATAATAGACAGGCATATTATCAATATAAATCACTAGTTAACAACACGATTAGACTGGTAAAGTGAAATTATGGGAACACAAGGACAATTGAAAGCAAATAATTTGTCCGCATCAAAAATCCAACATATGAACAAACATGATATACATTCAGAAATCAGGATCTTGAAACCATAGAACAGTTTACAACTGCAGTACGATATAGGCTCAAAGATGAAAATCAAGAGCAAGGTTCGTTTATTGGACCACACAGTCTGATTGCACTCTTTACACATTGATTTAGTTACGATTACCATATGCTGGAGGCATCATGACAGCAGAGAAAATCTCCGAATAATGGAGTTCACCTGACGACAAAGAAACATCGATAACAATTACATAAAATCAACTCCATTACCCAGAAATAACAATACAACGTAAAGTAAAAATTGTTCAAACTTAGTTGATCAAAAGAACTTGTAAACAATCCTGCGATTGAATTCCATCTTGCGAACTATTTTTTTATCTTATCATTAAACATCGAATGCGCCAGAGTCGATAGATAACCAAAACAAGGCTTACTGTGAAAAGGAAACCGATGAGTTGATGCAACTAAAGAATCCAAACTTAGTTTGTCACAGTACTAGAAGCACATGGAGCTTGTGGGTTGTCATCGGTCAAACCAGAGTTACCATCCATCTCTACGGTGTGTTGTTCAGCTGGAACTGGAGTTGAGCTATCCTCTGTATTATTGGATACAGAAGCTATGTTGGTTCTACTATCTTCCGCTATATCAAGATGATCCATCATGCGGGATACAGGTGCAAAACCTGGATCAACATCTCTATGAACTTCAGTGGCAGGGTCAGGCGTTGAACTATTGCGAGCAAACAGTCTCTCCTTCCAGCCTCTTGTGCTCTTGGTTATCGACTCTTTGTATCTGGTAGGAAAATAAAAACAAAATGTTCAGTCCAAAGACTCGCCAAAAGAAAAACTCACCTCCTCTACCCTAGAGTAAGAGCCCAATTGGAAGGGCTTTTGCTTCCTACTTTTTGTAGAAGAGCTTTTTGAAGAAACCACCTTGAGCCAACTTCCTTTAAAAACCCTTCTAACCAGACAAAATGATCCAAACAAGCCAAAAAGCAACTTTTTAGTCTCAGAAACAGCTTTTAGCTAAACGGCCCTTAAGAGTCCCCTTATAGAAATCTAATTTTATGGGGTTTGGTTGTGATTTTTAAGATCTACTACACTGAATTACCTTTTCTTCTTCTCTCACCCTTTTTGCTCTTCTAGTTAAGTTGAATGTCAATAACGAGAGACATAATTTGACCTTAAATTGGATAACGATTTCAATATATCCCGAAAAGAGTAGTGTGACATTTAAATCGGACTTGGGGAGCAAATGATATACACAGTCTCCTAGTACCTTGTTGACAATGCACCTAGGCGAGATTTGAGAGACTCTGAGAATGACTGCAAATCTGATGGTCCAGCTATATCTTGACTGCTAGGGGAAGTCTGAGCAGGAGACCTCCTGCAAGAGAAATTGTAGACTAAGCTGTACTGAACAACAAAAAAAATACTCATAGCCGATTCCTACGAGGTTAGCAAAAACTAAAATTAAAATCATGAAACACTATTACTGATTGCTAGAGGAAATTCCAAGTTGTATTGCAACAGCGCTTGATCCTGAGGCTGAGGTTGTAACCGAATCAGCTTCAGCAGAAGATGGCTGTGAAGTAATTTGTGGAGAATCTTCTTCTACAGTAATAAATGGAGAATTTGGGCCAGCTATCATGACTGTAGGAGGTGTTCCGACTCCACCTCTATGAGCAGGGGAAGAAGAAGCAGAAGAAGAATTTGGATTAGTTGAAAACACCAGAAAATGGGGACGGCCTTGAGTAGATGACCTACTCCTATGACCTTCCCTCCTACCAAGCTGACGAGCCCTTCCCATAGCAGCAGCAGCAGCTAAGTGTTGAATAATACGTTCTTCAAGTTCAGAATCACTTCCACTAACTGGTAACTGTACAAGAAGTTAAAGAAAACTCGTAAATTCAACATGAGTTACTAAGAAATGAATATGGGGCAAATGTTTGTAAGTGTAGGAATGAACCACGAACATGCTGTAATTCGATGTCTCCCAAGGTTGGATGATGAAATATAGTGGTGTTTCTAGGTGGATTCATTCTCAGGTTCCTCTCATGTTCCACAGCATCAAGCAATTCTTGGCTGCCAAATAATGCATAACAAGGGCCCTCGTCAAGAAAGATCACTGAGAAGAAACAGATGTGCAAACTTGAGAAGAGGGTAAAAGCCGAATTGATATACCTGCTAGGATCCTTCAGGCTGATGGTTTGCCAACACATGGGGCACTGGGAGCTTCTCTGGCACCTAATATTTATTGCAAAATATTTAACAACTTTATCAAAATCCTATACTAATACACAACAATAGATATATAACCCAGGGTCTCCCAAGAAAAAAAAATCAGTTTCTTTTCGAAAATGACATACGTAGATTCAAAGAAAGATAAGGATAAATCATTAGAGTAGCTATCTTTTATGTTATGTGAATTAGTTACATTAACTGATTAACACGAGGAAGGTGCCATTAAGCAACCAGATTTACCACAAAGCAGAACAAGTAGGGATTTAAGCAAAGGGTTAATCCATTTGTACATAATGGGTTACCCCCTCTCACATAATGAGCGGCCTGCATGTATTTAAAAATTTCGATAATGTGATCCACATTCCCATTGTGAGTAGTAGGTAAAAGATTCGGTAAAAAAATTCGGTACATGTAGCATGATCCGGTATATAAAAGTAAACTGCTTATACAAATTGCTGCATATTAACATTAACCTTGACTTCTAAATCTAGACTAGAAATTCTAAATATTATTTTTTTTTTTCGCTATAAAAACTCAGGACTTCATCCAGAAGTCTTGACAAATTTTTTTTTCTCAAAGCCTGCTTTACATAAAATAGAAATACCATTTTCGATATAAAATTTCCTCAAATATTCACCCCCCTACATAGGAAAAAATAACTACTTAACCAAGTTTTCAGGTCCACAAAATAAAAATATATTAGTTTGGAAGACAAAGCGTCAAAATGGATGACTTTAATTCACAATAGCTGAAGTTAAGACAACATTAATGCCAAAACAATTCGAAATGTTTGACCAAGAGGATGCACGTTAACATAACCATTCATTCTGTGCTATTAATTTGTCACTGGATCTTTATGTCTTTCACAGGATCACCTATTTCATTCACCTCTATACTGTCAAGAAAGGACAACCAAAAAATCCATCTACTCAACCAAACACTTTTTTCCAAATCATCTAATTTCCTAATTATGTTTTTGAACCTATATCAAAGTTATAACAATTCAGCATAAAGAGGCAATAAGTTTCTTGCCTACAAGGATATGAAGAAATCATAGTGCATCACAAATCCACACAATAAATTATTTGATGCAAGAAATTTTTCAGTGACAGCAATCTTCATACCATTCAAGAATGCACTGAAGATGAAACTCGTGCTTGCAAGTAGTCACCTGCAAATGGAAAAGCGCAATTAAATTGACAAGTAAATTACAATCCATAACAATTCGACCTGCTATCCTAATACATACTGTTGAAGGATCACTATCAGAAAATTCTTCAAGACATATGCTGCAAGCATCGTCACATGCCTCCTGAATTCCACCTTCCACAAAAGCTGCAGCCGACGTCAAATGGTTCTCAGGCACCTTTTCATCATCTTCCATCTGTTAAAAAATATATATATATATTTATCACAAAACACATAGACCCATAAACAAAATTGTACATGAATCACAGCATTTCACATTTTACACAATCGTAAATATAAGTAGAAAATAGTATTCACAAAATTCAAAGACCTAATGACGTGCCAATATGAAAGTAAAACATGATAAAAATAAATTAAACGAAAGATTAGTAAACAAAAAATGACGAGTGAATTTTTCATATGAAAGCAATCAAGTTCTGCATTTCAAAAGGGGTATTTGATTTGAAAGAATTCATATTTCAATACCACATAAAAATAAGTTGGGTTGGGTTGATCTAATCAAGGTAAATTCATTTCTCGATATAAATGTATATCTTTCCACTGAAATTCAATGTCCAATGGAAGTTGGGTACTAGTTTTGCTGATAAAACATCCAGCTTCCACAATCACATAGACTCCAAGAAGACCGATTCATAATTAAGTAGTTAAAAAAAAACAAGAAGTTCAATTTCAAAATTTCATAGCTCAGCCCAAACCCTTGAACAAAAATTTAACCAAAACAAAGATATTCAACTAAAACTGTCACCTACTTCGCTAATTATACCAGAGAACAATCCCAAAATGCCCATAATATAATCCATAAAATTATTCAGATCACTCTTTAACCATATCAACACCCAACAATTGGAAACACGTGGTAACATAAAAATTACACAACACCCATAAATGAATTCGTAAAAATTACAAACTTGAAGACAATGAAATACCCAGCAACTGAAATCCAAGAATTTCACATAATCACCTACATAAATGCAAATTACCTAAAAAAAGAATGTTCTTTTTGGTGGGCAACTAATAAAAGTGATCCAATCTAACACCAGATCCAAGCAAAGAGTGATGAAGAAATGATTGATATACAGAGAAAAGAAGAGATTATTTATTGGATGGGTTTTTGATACGAGAATTTGAGGGAAGGAAAAAAAGGTGGAATAAAGAGAGAAACCTTGGAATTTTCTGGTTGGCTTTTGGATAATTAGGCTGTTTGATAGGCCACATTTTGTTTTTTTTGGGAAATGGGAAAATATTTTCCATTTTATATTTTTTTGACTGTTTCATAGGCGAAATTTTTGACGGAAAATATTTTTTAAATTTTCTCCACACGTGAGCAATTTTCGGGTTTTTGATGAAAATATTTTCTCGACTGACTAGAATTTTTTTTTTTTTTTTTGGCAATGAAAACAAATGTCATAACTAATGGTAAAAAAAAAAAAATTTCACTTTAATGAACAATTTTCATGTAAAACAAAGTTACGAACACTAAATTTTGATGAAAAAAATGATTTTTTAGAAAACAATTTTTTTTTCCCTTTTTTTTTTACTTTTTGCTAATGGAAACAAATTTTATAATCAATTGTGGAAAAAAAAATATCACTTTAATGGACAATTTTCATGTAAAACAAAACCAAACGAATAGAAAATTTAAAAAATTTTCGGGTGGAAAATTATACCAATCAAACACACTTGCAATCATTTTCCCTGCAAAACATTTTCTAAACAAATCTTTTCCCCATAAAACATTTTCGTTCCACCCATTTTTCACCCTTACAATCAAACGCACCCTTATATTTTTTCATTTTCATTTGGAACACTTACGGATGGAGTCCCCAACCTATTAAAACTATAGCAAGTACATCCCAATCTAATATTTTGACAACCCCAGTCCCAGCATTTCATTTTTACAACATTTGAATTTCCAGTTGACAATTGTATCATTTTATTTTATTTAAAACTCATTTTATTTTATTAAAAATGTAATTTTACCCTTATATGTAATTAAATTATTAAATAAAATAAATAAATAATAGAAAGCAAATAAAAGTAAAAAAAAAAAAGACATAATGCACCCAACCTCCCACGGTCACCTCCGAGCTCCCTTGTCCGACTAGATTTTGGTTTTCTTTTAATTTTAAAAAATATTAATAAAATGTTTCTAATAAAAATTGAGTATTTATTGCTTAATCAAATATAAGCCCTTGTTTGAAATTGATTTTTTATTTTTAATTACTTTTCTCCACTAGTATTTCAATAACAAGTTCCAAAAAATTATTTTTGACATTTCCATATAATTTTTTTCCTATTTTTAATCACACGTTTTCCAAAAATATCACTCCCCATAAAATCAATTTCACGCAAGTGCTAAGAATAAAATTGTCTATTTGGGAACTATAGTGCTAAAAGAAGAAAATGTTGAAACTATAAGTGCCAAAATATTATGTTAATGACCTATTTACTATATGTTTAATAGGTTGGGGATCTCAACTAAAATATTCCCTTTTCTTTTTCAATGAGACCTTTTACTTTTTTGTGATGCAAGTTGGGGTCGGCTTGACTTGACTTGACTCAAGGCTACGAAACGGACTCGATTCGATTCTTTGGCTCGTGGACCTTATGGGTCGAGTCAAGACATTTACGAGCTTTACTTTATTGGGTCCTATTATCTTGAATAAGAATTACATTATACATATCCACATCTCTGACTCGAATTGATTTTAGGCACGTGTTTATCATCTTTGTTAAAGTACAATTAACAAAATCCTAGTTTGGAGTTTTCGCACAACCTAAATTGAGTAGTTGAATAACATGAAGAGACGATTGTTTTTACTAGGTAGTTTAACTTATTAGGTTGTTCACAAAGTGAACACGAGATTATTGATCAAATTCCTCCGTTACTTTTGTAAGTTGTTAACTTAGGTCACATGCTTTATTCATTATTCACCTACAAACTTTGAGTAAGTGACAAATTTACTACTCACTAATAGTGTATATGCCCTAATGACAATTGTTTCTTTAATGACTTTAATCCTTTCAAACTAGTATTATAAGATTACAATCTTTGTTACTGTGTCATTATCACAAAGATGCACAAAACATCCTCTTGGTCGGTCCTCCATAGTACAGGCATCTCCTTCCTCTATGTATGGAAACGAGCTAAGCTAAATCGGCTGTGACTCTCTAGACATCAAGCCCATGAATCGAGCTCTGAGTGGCTCCCTAACCAAAAATAAGACTCGAGCTTGGTCCATGAGCTCGACTCATACTAGGCTGAGCCGAGTGGTTCATTAGACCCTTTTTGTTATTATTTTTCAAAATTTTTGACTGTATATTTTTGAAACTGTTATGATATTGAACATTCATTTTTAATATGATTAAAAAAATATACATATTTGAAAATAGATTAATATACACATCTATACGAGCTAGCAAGGCTGAACTCAAGCTCAAGGCAACCTTGATTAAAGTTGAAATCCAGCCATTAGTAGGCCCAAGATTCATGAGCTGAGACCACGAGCTTCTGAGTAGCTACATTCCTAGCCTTTTCCCCCATTTTCTTTTTTCATATGCTCCCATGAGACCTTGATGAATTTCGTGGATTGGTGGCAAAAGTTCTTATATGCCATGTCCACAGTCTTCCAGTGTCATGAGACACTCGAAAAATATGAAAATAAAATCAACCTAGCTATTGACCTAAAAAAAAGTAAAAGAATTGAACCTGACAGTTTTGAAGTTGAACTGCCCGATTTTGGTTGTGAACCAACCGGTTTTGGAATTCCTTCTAACGGGTTTTCGAAAAGTAAACTATTGGAATTTGGGTGTGACCCGAATTCCTTTGTTGAGGTATTTGAAGTATTGAAAAATTCCAATTGAAGTGCACATCAAGAGAAATTCAAGTTTGGAATGCTATATGAGTCCTATATCAAGTTGAAATTCTATTTTGGAAGCTCATTGGGAGTTAGCCCCACCCACCTGTTTCGGGATTTTTCCGATTTTTGTTTCCTACTTCGTTTTGGACTCGTATTTTGGGAATTCTATTTCATCAACAACTCTATCAAGAGGGCTTGGACGTCCCCTACATGTACCCTATAAATACTAGGCTCTTCTATACAATTTTTTTGTAACAATTATAATGTGAGATTTATGATTACTATTTACTAGCTTTTAAGATCATTGTAATATTTTTCTCTCTTCTCCATTACTCTCGATGCACTAAAATCTCATAATTCCTCTGATATATTCTTGTCTTCTTTTATTCTTTTATTCATGATCAAATACTTTATTACTTTGCCATATAACTTCAACATCTCAATCCGGTGATTAGTGTCACAACAAGTGGTATCAATCCTAACAAAAACAATAAAAAACCAAAATGAAACAATTAATAAAGTTGGATGAATAGTGATTTTAAACTCGAAATCAACACACTCCATATATAGCTAATTTTCTTGATGCATGCTTATGTTGCAATGTTCAACCGTGTATCCACATTAACATATTCAATAAACTATTACAAAGTTGCTTTCTTGCATAGGATTCCATCATCATTCTCCTTAAGAACAACCATTTTTTAATGTCAAATAAACATCATGGTACATGTCTATGGCCAGATATACTGTGTTGCCTTTCATTCCCTAGTAATGGTTGTAAGACCATAGTCGAAAGGAAAGCGAGGATCGAAATGTGGATCACCAACACTCATCGGAGGATGATCGAATGTCCTAAACTAAGTACGTGCTAGTTTGCGAGTAAAACCATGGTTACCGAATAAAACATCAGAAACATCTTGCACTTCGGTTCTCGGAAGCCAAGCAGCCACAAGTGCATCCACTTTCGGAAGATGAGGTTCTATTACAACTGGATGACCCGAAATGATATTCACAACACATTTCACATATTCACACAGATTTGTGATTGTGTCATAACCAGGCTTGGTTATTATCAGATTTATGCTATCGCCAACAATTTTCGAATAAGGTAGTTCACGAACTACTACAATGGCGTAAGAAAAGATGTTGGACATCAAGAATTTCCTATCGAGAATTTTCGCTGTAGACAACTTCTATAAAGAGATCAACAACATTCCTCACAAAAGTTAAAATCTTGGTACCTATCAAAAAAGACGAACTAATGCGATCCAAGGTGCCATTGCAATGAGGACAAGCTCGAGGAAGGATCGATGACTCGATCGAGAGTGAAGCAAGTGAAAGAGGCGATGACATTGCTTGTTCAAGCTATGGTTGATGGTATGGCATTTATAACAAAAAAATGAGCAAGTTCCATGTTGGGGTCGAGGTCGGAAGTCCAATGGATCATGCAGATCGAGGCAGAAGAAAGCGAGGCTGAAATTTATGCCTATGCGGCCGCGAAGGCATATACCGAAACTCAAAAGAGTTTTTTTGGTTGTTCCATGTGGCCGCGACCAAATATACCATACGGCTGCATGGTACAAAAACTGGGCGAAATTTTCTTTTTTACTCGAATTTCCTTATTTTGTTAGAATTCTATTAGATTACGAACTTTTGCTATTTTGGCAAGTTAATTCCATTTTTTACCTAGTTACTAGGGTTTAGTATAAATACTTATTTCTATTCATTGTAAAGGCACTTCATTATTAATTGAGATTAAATCTTGTGAGGCTTTAAGCTTTCAACCTTGTTCTTCATTGAGCAAACTTCGAACTTATCAAGAATCGAATTCTTGTGGTGTTCAAACTGCCGAGCTAGATTCATTACGCGTATGATCAAGAGGTCAACATATTGTCGGCGATTGTGTTGGTTGCTTGGTTCATAAATCTTGGGTCGAATCCAAAACCTAGATTAGTTGGCTTTCTTAGGTTGGTTCTAATCTCGTTGTGGGTTGCGTAGAAATTATTGCTACGTGGTTCTCATCAGTTGGTATCAGAGCGAGGCTCCAATAATCAAAGGTTATATCTTTTCTTGTTTTGAGTCTTGTTTTTCTTTTGTTCGTCGCGTTCTTCAAGGTATTCCTTAATTCTTGAGTCTTGATCCATAAGAATTACAAAAAAAAAAAAAGAAAGTTAAAGTTATTTTTCGGGCTATTTACAAGTCCGAATTAAATTTCGTTTGTTTCACTGGTTTTGTAATCACTTTCCCGAGTTAAAAAAATTAAAGTTCGTCCGTACTGTACCAAAAAAATTTATTATTATTATCACCGGGAAATTTCCAGCGTCAGATTTCATTCTTGAGTAAAAAAAATGTGTCGAAGTCAATTCAAGAATCACTTTCTTGAATTAAAATTAAATTCACTTTTACTTGTCCAATTCACTGTTCTTTTTTCATCCCATAGATCTCTTGAAGTACATCTCGATCATAACCCGGTTTGAATTCTTCGAGAATAAGATTTCGTTGAGTTTGATATTGACTTTGAAGCACTTGGGTGAAAGCATTGAGTGGAAAAATGTAGAGTGGTGAGACTAATAGAGGGAAAAATCCATATTGAGTGATACACGAGTGAAACACGTGAGGCGTATAAAATCTTAGAATTAGGATGCCTGACAGAGATAGTTCTACATCAAATGGGAATCAAGATCAAGCTGGGCTGGCGAATGAGATGTTTCAGTTGTTTGAGAGGTTGTTTGGTGACATGAGGGACATGATGGATATGCAAGATGCATTACTTGCTGACTTACATAGGGATAGCTCTAGGGAGATTCCTAATGCAAGGATATAAGGTAGGCAGGGGCGTGGGATGAATCTTGAAGATGAAATTGAAGCGGGAATTGGAATGGATGAGGATGCATTGGCGGATGTTGACTTGGGAAGAATACATGGTAGAGTAGATAGGTACGAAAGAAGGGATCATGATCGTGATGGAGATGGAGATGGAGATGATGGAAACATGAGCAACATCAAGATGACTATTCCAACATTCAAGGGCAGAGGTGATCCAGATGCGTATTTGGAGTGGGAAAAAAAGTTATAATGGATCTTCGATTGCTATAATTATTCGGAGGAAAAGAAGGTAAAAATTGCAATCTTTGAATTTACTGATTATGCTATTACTTGGTACGATCAAATAGTAACTTCAAAGATGAGGAATAGAGAGCAACTTGTTATTACCTGGGGGAATTGAAAAACATCATGAGGAAGAGGTTTGTGCCTAGTCATTACTATAGGGAGCTTTATCAAGGGTCTCGGAGTGTGGAAGGCTATCACAAGGAGATGGAGGTTTTGATGATTATGGCAAATATTGAAGAAGATGGGGAGGCCACCATGGCTCGATTTATGAATGGTTTGAATAGGGAGATATAGCATGTAGTAGAATTACAACACTATGTGGAGATGGAGGAACTACTACATGTGGCTATGAAAGTGGAAAAACAATTGAAGAAGAAGGGGACAACTAGGTATTCATCAGGATCTTTAGATTCCAATCCTTCATGGAAACTGGGGTGGGATAACAAAGGTGATGGGGCTGTTCAAAAGGGAAGAGTTGAGTTTCAAAAGGGGAAAGCTGAATTTCCAAGGGGTAAAGAGGAGAATACTAACAAGGCTCCAATCAAGGCAGGAGCCCAACCAATGAGGAATAGGGACATCCAATGCTTTAGGTGTTTGGGATCGGGGCATATCGCTTCTCAATGTCTAAACAAAAGGACAATGGTGGTGCGCAATGGAGAGGCGGTGAGCGAAAGTGAAGGTGATTATGAAGACATGCCGGAGTTGGAGGAAGTTAGCAATGAAGCAAAGACGGAATATGCCATGGGTGAGTTATTGGTCATGAGGCGAGCTCTTAGTGCTCAAATCAAGATAGATGACTTGGAGCAGCAGTGGGAGAACATATTCCACACAAGGTGTCACGTCAACAATACGATATGTAGTGTTATTATTGATGGAGGTAGTTGCACTAATGTAGCTAGCACCACACTTGTAGAGAAGTTAGGACTTACAATGATGAAACATCCCAAACCATATAGATTGCAGTGGTTGAATGATAGTGGTGATATTAGGGTAAATCAGAGGGTTTTGATTAATCTTTCTATTGGGAGTTACCAAGATGATGTTATGTGTGATGTAGTCCCTATGCATGCTGGGCATATATTGTTGGGGAGACCTTGGCAATATGATAGGAATGCGATACATGATGGGTATAAAAATAGGTACACCTTTAGAAAGGATGGGAAGGCAATTACTCTTGCGCTATTGACACCACAACAAGTGTTTGAGGATCAAATTAAGTTAAAATGTGAGGATGAGAGGAGAGTGAAAGAAAATGAGCGTAAGAGAGAAAATCATGAGGTGGTTAATGGAGAGGAAAAAAGAGTGGAACCACATGAGAAAAAAACAATGAGGTTGAGAGAAAAGAACGAGGGATTGAGAGAAAAGAAAGAGAAAATGAAGGAAAAGAAAAAGAGATGAGGGAAAAGACGAGAGAAAATTTCTTTGCAAAAGGAAGTGAGCTGAATAGAGCTATAGTTGATAGGCAGCCCATGATTCTTTTGGTATACAAAGAATCACTCCTCAATTCTGAGGAGCCTAACATATCCCTCCCTAGTTTGGTTACTTCTTTGTTGCAGGAATTTCAAAATGTTTTCCCAGATGATGTGCCTAATGGGTTACCACCCATTCGAGACATCGAACACCAAATTGATTTTGTACCTGGAGCTGTTATTCCAAACAGACCAGCCTATCGTAGTAATCTCAATGAGACTAAGAAACTACAAAGGTAGGTGGAGGAGTTGCTAATCAAGGGGTATGTGAGGGAAAGCATGAGTCCATGTGCCGTGCCGGTGTTACTTGTGCCAAAGAAAGATGGAACTTGGAGGATGTGTGTGGATTGCAGAGCCATCAACAACATTACGGTAAAGGATCGACATCCTATCCCTAGATTAGATGACATGTTAGATGAATTACACGATGCATGCATATTCTCTAAAATTGATTTTAAAAGTGGTTATCATCTAATTAGGATGCGAGAAGGGGATGAATGGAAAACTGCTTTTAAAATAAAGTATGGGTTATATAAATGGTTAGTTATGCCATTTGGTCTTACTAATGCACCTAGTACTTTCATGCGTTTGATGAATCATGTTTTGCGTGCTTTCATAGGTAAATTCGTGGTAGTATACTTTGATGATATCTTGATTTATAGTAAGGACTTGAATGAGCATGTAGAACATTTGAAGTGTGTGCTTGTGATTTTAAGAAAAGAACAACTTTATGCTAATTTCAAAAAGTGTTCATTTTGCATGGAAAAAGTTGTCTTCCTTGGATATGTTGTTAGTGCTAAGGGAATAGAAGTTGATGAAGATAAAATCAAAGCTATTAAAGAATTGCCTACACCTAGAAACATAACTGAGGTTAGGAGTTTCCATGGCTTGGCTAGTTTTTATAGGCGATTTGTTAAAGATTTTAGCACACTTGCTGACCACTTACAGAAGTTGTTAAAAAAAGTGTAGGATTTAAATGAGGGGTGGAACAAGAACTTGCATTTAAGGCTATTAAGGATGGGCTATGTAAAGCACTTGTTTTAGCATTACCTAACTTTGATAAAACTTTTGAAATTAAATGTGATGCGTCGGGAATAGGTATTGGTGTTGTTTTGATGCAGGATGGAAGGCATATTGCATACTTCAGTGAGAAACTAAGTGAAGCAGCATTCAACTGTCCTACGTATGACAAGGAGTTGTATGCCATTGTTCGAGCTTTGGAGACTTGGCAACATTATTTATGGCCGAAAGAGTTCGTGATCCATACTGACCATGAATCCTTGAAGCATCTGCGGGGCCAAGGAAAGCTAAACAAGAGACATGCACGCTGGATGGAGTTCATTAAGACATTCCCATATGTCATCCGATACAAACAAGGTAAAGAGGGTGTAGTAGCGGATGCGTTGTCACAATGGTATGTGCTTCTTATTTTTTTTAAGTGCGAAGTTGCTTGATTTTGAATATGTAAAGGATATGTATGTGAATGATGATGATTTTTCTGGTATATAAGTCATGTAGTAAGGGGGCTGTTGATAAGTTCTTTAGGCATGATGATTATTTATTTCGGGAAAATAGATTGTGTGTTCCTAAATGTTCTATGAGGGAGTTGTTGGTCAGAAAGTCACATAGTAGAGGCTTGATGGGTCATTTTGGGGTCAAGAAGACTTTAGAGATGTTGAGAGAACATTTTTATTGGCCTAGGGTGAAAGGTGATGTAGAAAGGATATGTAGTCGATGCATAACGTGTAAACATGCTAAATCTAAGGTTTTACCACAAGGACTATATACACCCTTACCTGTGCCTAGTGAACCTTGGGTTGATATCTCTATGGATTTTGTTTTAGGTTTACCTATGACTAAGAAATGGGATTCAATTTTTGTGGTTGTAGATAGGTTTAGTAAAATGGCACACTTCATTCCTTGCCATAAGACTGATGATGCTACAAACATTGCAGGTTTGTTCTTTAAGGAAATAGTACGTTTGCATGAGATTCTTAAAAGTATTGTGTCAGATCGAGATGTTAAATTCATTAGTCATTTTTGGAGAGTTTTGTGGAATAAGTTAGGGACTAAGCTATTATTTTCTACAACTTGTCACCCACAGATCCAATTGCTACGTACTGTGATTAATAATAACTTGAAGAGTTGGGAAGAATGTTTACCTTTCATTGAATTTGCATACAATAGGGTCATACATTCTACTACTTCATTTTCGCCATTTGAAATTGTTTATGGATTTAACCCACAACACCATTGGATTTGATTCCTTTGCCTGATAATGAACTTGGTAGTTTAGATGGGAAAAATAAAGCAGAAATGGTAAAGGCATTGCATGAGAAGGTAAAGTTCTAGATTGAGCAGAAGAATAAGCAATATGCTTCTCAAGTAAACAAAGGGCAGAATAGTGTTACATTTGAACCTGGTGATTGGGTTTGGCTACATTTGAAAAATGAACGTTTTCCAGAACAACAGACGTCAAAGTTGCAGCCTCGGGGAGATGGTCCTTTTCAAGTCATTGAACGGATCAATGATAATGCTTGCAATCTCGATCTACCCGATGAGTATAATGTTTCAACTACTTTTAATGTATCCGATCTCTCTCAGTTTGATGCAGGTTTTGATTCGAGGACGAATCCTTTCGAAGAGGGAGGGGATGATGTGATCCAAGGTGCTGTTGCAATGAGGACAAGCCCGAGGAAGGATCCGTTAATAATTGAGGAAGGATCCATTAATTATTGAGGAAAGATCGATGACTCGATCGAGAGTGAATGAGTGAAAGAGGCGATGACATTGCTTGTTCAAGCTATGGTTGATGGTATGGCATTCATGACAAAGAAATGAGCAAGTTCCATGTTAAAGTCGAGGTCGGAAATCCAATGGATCATGTGGATCAAGGCAAAAGAAAGCGAGGCTAAAATTTATGGCTATGTGGCCGTATAGACATAATAGCCTTGCGGCCACAAAAGCATATACCGAAACTCAAAAGAGTTTTTTTGGTTGTTCCATGCGGCCGCGACCAAATATACCATGCGGCTGCATGGTACAAAAACTGGGCGAGATTTTCATTTTTTCGCGAATTTCCTTATTTTGTTAGAATTCTTTTAGATTACGAACTTTTCCTATTTTGAAAAGTTAATTCCATTTTTTACCTAATTTCTAGGGTTTAGTATAAATACTTATTTCTATGCATTGTAAAGGCACTTCATTATTAATTGAGATTAAATCTTGTGAGGCTTTAAGCTTTCAACATTGTTCTTCATTGAGCAAACTTCGAACTTATCAAGAATCGAATTCTTGTGGTGTTTAAACTACCAGGCTAGATTCATTACGCGTGTGATCAAGAGGTCGACATATTGTCGGCGATTGTGTTGGTTGCTTGATTCATAAATCTTGGGTCGAATCCAAAACCTAGATTAGTTGGCTTTCTTGGGTTAGTTATAATCTCGTTGTGGGTTGCGTAGCTACTATTGCTACGTGGTTCTCATCACAAACATTATAAAAAGCTAATGCATAATAATAAAACCAACATAGATTCCAAATAGTCTTTTATCATCTAAAACAAAATTTATAGCATTGATGAATTGGGAACCTAATTATGATATGCATGACTTGTTGATGATTTGAATGCGGTTAAGAGTGTTGATTCTAGTCAAGATCCTTCTTTTGATGCATTCAGTTGTGATTCTATTACATGGCTTGTTTCAACCTTATTAGGTGGTCATTAGATCACTTTGCCCCTATTTGGGGTAGCAGAGGTGGAAAATATTTTCAGTTGGAATTGTTGATGGAGAAGTTCGCTTGTGTTTTTTCATTGAAGAGTTCAAGTTTATTCTTTGTAGTGGAATTTGTCTCCATGTAAAGAATCTTTTGAAATTTTGTTCATTGCAGTGAGATTCGTGTCAGGGTAGAGATTGTTGAAATTGGGCGTGACCTCGAATTTTTTGTTGAAAATAATTGAGAGTGCACATTAAGGACCTGTTTGGTACAGCTTAAAATTCAATTAAAATTGAAAATATGGCCGTTATTGAGTCCCACTCGTCTAATAAAAGTCAACAATAACGACTAGTTTTTCAATTTTAATCCAATTTTAATCTCTAATCCTATTTGAAATGCTATTGTTGAATCATATTTAAGTTTACTTTGCGAATTCTATTTGGAAGCCCATTGAGAGTAAGCATTTGTGTTTGATTTGAAGAGGATATTAGGATGAAAAAAATCAAGTCTTTGAAGTAAATGACCAGAGAATGGGCACGGTAGAGCCACGGCGTCGGAAAAAAACTGCCTCACGCCACGACGCCACATGTTCTACCTCCCTACGTTGTTTTAGTCTCCTTTTTGCTTTGGACTCTATTTTTGACATTCTACTTCATCTACAACTCTATTATGAGGGTGTGGACGTCCCCTATTTGTTCCCTATATATATTTGACTCTTTCATAATTTAGTAGGGCGATGATTTTCCCATAAGAAATTGGAAATATTGTAAATAATCTTTGTATTCTTTCTTCATATTATAATAAAATTCCAATTCTCTGTAAAATTACATTGTTCTTGTGTTCTTTTGATCAATTACTTTATATTGTAGCTTAATATCTTATTTTCTCACCACAAGCTCGTATCAGAACATTACAGCCCATAACAAAGTGCAATATCAAGTAAAACGAAATTAGAAACGAACAAAACAAAAAATCCTAAATCTACGAGCTACGTTCACCGACGCTGCAGATTTTCATTATGAAGAAAAAAGAGATAAAATAGTGATCACATGTCTATCTATCGCTCTAAAATCTCCACTAAAAAGTTCTCTATGTGTATGTAAGAATAATAGGATGGCCTAATACACATAAGAATGACTAATAAACGTAAAAGTGAATAAGTGGTTTAGAGAATATGTGTACAGTACGATTAGACTTCACACAGTTTAATACATCTGATATACGTCCTTACATTACTCCTAGTTTTAACATTATGTACCGCAGCTAAAATTTCATTTCAGAACATACCAATTGTAATGTCACCGGAAAGGCCATGCCATTCAATTGTCCATCCTTCACATTGATTGCCAATATTGCGAGCATGGCTCTCGGCCACAAGTATCTTCGGAGCTTTCTTTGGAAGGGGAAGCATTTGCTCATCATGATTTTTGCCATTTTTCAGAAGGACAAGTGATCTCCTCACAGCTTCTCGGGCCAACTCTCAATGTTCCTGTTCAGAATTTCATTTGATATAATAAACTATTTCCAACTAAAACACAAAAGAAAAATTAATTTCAAAGAAATGCTGTAACGTTGTACCCGACTTCCGAGTTGATTCACTAAGCTGAAATCAGCTCTTGGATTCTCAAATAGACCCAAAATAAATTTAACCCTTGGTATTATCTCAACAGCATCATCAATTCTGTTCATAGGGATGACATTTTCCTTCACCAGTAAAGTCAGGTCATCAATGAACTCTATGAATTTCTTAGGAATTATAACTTGCAATAAAACCAACGCAAAAGTTAGAGATGGTACTTGTTTGGTTACCCTTAGTGGATAGGATTGAAGAATATAATCAACGAGATTTCGACTCGTTTTTATTATTTTCATACAGTTCAATAGTATCGAGTCCTCCCTAACAATATCCCTACCAAACATATTGTTAATGTAGCCCCGTACTTAGTTGTTTACTAGTCAAGGAGAAACGTAATTGAAATGCATTCTTATATGTCTAATTGATGATCCCAATATTGGATGTCATCCCAAGGCTGTAATCCCGAGGAGGGGCGGGCCCATTTTATGGGAATCCCCATGAACTCCTCAGGATTGGGCATCCTTGAATTATTAGAGCTTTACTCTATATCAAGGTTGATCCTACCCGAAGGAGAAAAGTCCTACTATTATTGTGATACCTCATCCTAAAAAGACTCTACCACCAAAATTCTATCATAATCCAAACACGTGGGTAATACGAAACCAACTACATTATAACTTCCATTTGCACTAGGACTCCTAGGTATCTCAACATTGTAGTCCTACTAGGAGTCCACCACCTACCTCTATAAATACATCATTCTCATTTATTATCAAGGTTCGTTTTTACATAATTCTTCAGCACATATTTTTTCATAAATTCTCTTTCTGACCTAAGCATAGGAGAGGCGATGAGAACACACCTCGACACCTTTGTTTCAGGTAGCAAAATACGTCGTTTGTGCTCATTCTCAGTCATCAAGCTCGAAAGTCAACCGGTTTGATTTTTGGTAGCATCACTAATTATTCAAGATTTAATTGAATGATCATTTTACATTCTGATATAGCTATGTTGATCCAAGGAGACATAAATATAAAATTATATTACACTGACAAGTACAACCCCCATTTTTTAAAGTTGGAATTTAAAAATCAAGGCAAATTGTGATTATTAAAACATTTGGGTAAAAAAGTCAAAATAATGCAAGGAAAATTATAAGTTCGTGTCAAATTTGTCGTGTGTCTTTCATTTGCACAAACTTATGGTCCCCATGCATTATAAAAAACCCCTTTTGATCCTAGATCAACTGTTATTATAAAACTAAACCATGGGAGTTCATCTATAGGTCCTTGAGTCGAGATCAGCACGAAAGAGATTGGATATTGCCAATAATTTTGCCTCAATAAACTTATTTGAAGGTTATAAACTTATGAATATTTACTCAGTTTGGATGTATTTTTTAAAAGCACATCTGATGATCAAGAGAAGGCATGTTCTATTTGAAAATTTAAGAGAGACTTGATAAATTTCGTCAATTATAAACTCTTTATGAACTCCACTTAAAAGTATTGTTTTTATCAGCAGTGTGAGTTAGCCTAATATTTGTTTTTAGTGTTATTTGTGTCAATTACCAACTAGAAAATTTGGTATGAACTTCTCTTCAATCTAGCAGTCTTGTTTGTATTGGGCCATGTGAGTTGGGCTAATATTTGATTTACGTCAGGCTTGGTTTAATCCCAGTTCTTGAACCATTGGTCCATTGAAGCTTTGTTATCCTTTATTATAGAAACATTTAGGGCTTGAGCCCCATTTTTGGGAAAAAAATATATTTTAAAATAATATTTTTTTGAGAATGTATGTAGGGATGGCAAAAAAACTCGACAAATCCGATACCCGCGGGGACCCGCCCCGAACGGGGAGAGAAAAACCCGCTTAAACGGGTAACGGGGCGGGGATGGGGAGGGGAATTATTCCCCGAGGCGGGGACGGGTAACGGGGTCCCCTCCCCGCCCCGTTAAAAAAAAAAAAAAAAAAAAATATATATATATATATATATATATATATATATATATATATATATATATATATATTTAAGAATTCAATACTTTAAATGAACATTTTTGTTAGTTCTAATAGAAAATAGCAACTAAAATTATTTGTTTAAATATAATGAATATGGACAATAAAAATAAATTATCAAAAACTAAAAAAAATTATATATATATATATTTAAACGGGAAATAAACCTACCCCCGCCCCGCCCCCGCCTTAAACGGGGAACGGGGCGGGGACGGGGAATGAATTTCTTAACGGGGATTAAAAAATGTGTGGTTGAAAATGAGTTTTGAAAAAAAATAAGTTTTTTAACAGATTGAACAAGCTGGAATTAGCTGGAACTAATTAACTGGAAGGAGCTGGAGCTGAATTAGTCAGTTAGTTGGTTAATTCCACGTGTCCATCATGTATTAGTCTATACAGTTAGATGTTAGTTTGTTAGTTAGATTCTTTTCTATTTACTAGTTTATTGCCTGTGCAATGCACAGGCTATGTTATTTTTGAGGTAATATTAGCGTGCTGAATTTGCCAATAGTAGGTGAATGATAAATACTGTAACTGAAACTTTAGGGAAAAAATACAAAAATTAAATAAAAATTGAACTGTACAAAATTTATAAAAGGAATTAAAAAATATCGTATTCGAAGATAGCACAGTTCAATTGATGTTGAAATTTTTAATATTTTTAATTTGAGAATGATATCTTGCAGGTTAGAAATAAATTGGAAACAAATTAAATATTGATATAATCAGAAATGACTAAAAATATGACAAATAAAAGAAACCGTAATAATAAAAATTAAAAATCGAAGTAGATGAAGTAAATTGAAGTTGACACATTTTTTTACTAGATTGACGAGTGGTGTTCACCGATAGGGATCGGGGACATTGCCCTCGAAGGGGATTGATTTGACTGGTCAGGTCGAGGGGGTCGAGGGGGCAGCGCCGGTCTTGGGGGTTCGGGAGCAACGCCCCCGAAAGCTCTTTTGATTTTTATGTATGTATTGCATTGAATATTTTCTAATTTTTCTGAGTTAAATTAATAATAAATGAAATTTTAATTCTACGTATTTATATAATGAAGTCGAAATTAATTCTAAATTTTTGTATACGTGGTAAAGAGTTTATACTTTTTTTGTTAAAGACACACCATTCTATTAAATTAAAAAAAAAAAAAAAAAAAAAAGAACCTCCCTGTGCGTACACGGGGAGTTGGCGTCTCCTCGTGCCCACACGGGGAGAGCACGTCTCCCCGTGCACGCACGGGGAGTAATTTTTTTTTTTTATTTCTTCTTTTTTATTGTCTTTCCTAGTCAATTTTTCAACGATTTTTTTATCTGCATGAATTCAGGTAGGATTTTATGTAAGTATTATTATTTGTTGTAATTTAAGTAGTTAAGTTGACCTAATATGCTTCAGAATTTATTGTGAAATATAGAGAAATATTAAATCTACACAAACAAAATTAATTATACCTAACTACTTACGAAAATCTTAATTATGGAACACAATTGTATTTATTTAATGAAATACTAAACATGAAAAATAATAATAATAGAAACTAAAATAATTTTTTACATATAAATACTTACAGTAAACAAAGATAAAGACTTACAGTAAACAGCAATGAATGTTAAGAAATTCTCGATGATGGAACAAATTTTTCTTCATTAGTTCTCCCATATAAATAGACTAATCTTTTCAGCCGACTACAAAAATATCTTTTCAGTCGGTTTGCATGTTTATTTTTGGTTTGCTTCTCCAATACGTGATTATTTATAAAATATCAACTGCAATTGACGGTTTGCACTAAGTCGGTTTGCATGTTTATTTTATTTTTTATAAATATATACTTTGTTTGTTTTTTTTTCCCTTCCCTAAAGTCAACACTTGTAGACGTTTATATTAGTAGGGAGGATATATAACTGTGTTAATAGGTGGGATAAAATGGACAATGAAAATGCTTCAGAAATGAATAGTGAATGGCGGATTGACTCTTTTATATTAGTAGGAATTAATTAATTAGTAGAGATATATATATGAACAGTAACCAACATGTCAAAACTCAAATGAACAGTAACCGACATGTCAAGACTAAATCACCTAAAAAGAAAAGAAAAAATAACATGTCAATTGATACATGTGAATAAATTAATTGAAGTGGGCCTCTATTTGATTAAAGTTGAATTTGAAATCAAATAAAAAGGGAAGCAAGACAGGATTTCAGTCATCATTAACTAAGGGCATAATAGTACATAACCATTTAAAATATGGAAGGTATGACACTGTTATATAACCAGTTAAAAAAACCAGATAAAGTGTGAAAGGTAGGGCACGGAATGAACAATGGATTTCGGATCCTCTCTTTTAAAGGAAGTAGGATAAAGTTCGATGCAATGTATTGTGAATTAGTTTTTCTACATTAAATAAAAAGTTCAGCTCGTTTTCTTTCTTTTGTTCAATATGGTATTAGAGTAAACCTTGCTTCCTTCATTCGCGATTTATCTTCTCAATTGAATCATCATTTTTTTCTCCATTTTCTTTTAATCGAATTTTTGATTCATCATGGCATCTGCAGCGGATGTACATAGTCAGAATAATTCCTCTTTACCTCAACCATTGATGATGGATTTAGTCCATATTTCATTCACCACTCAAATAATTCAGGACTTGTTCTGGTTTCCCAGCCCCTAACTGGTGGCAATTATGCTTCATGGAGTCAAGCAATGGTGATTGTATTATCCGTGAAAAATAAGATTGATTTCATTGATGGATCCATATAGCTCAACCTCAAGGCAATGAGGATTTACTTAATCATTGGATCCGCAACAACAATATTGTCATTTCATGGATACTTAACTCAGTTTCTAAGGAAATTTCTGCTAGTGTGATTTATTTAGAGTCTGCACATGACATTTGGATCAATATGAAGGAGAGATACCAGCAGCGGAATGAACCTCGCATTTTTCAATTAAGGCGTGAATTGATTAATCATACTCAAAGGCAATCTTCTATGAGTAATTTGGGAAGAACTCAGCAATTATAGGCCAGTGTGTTCATGTGGAAGGTGTAATTCTGGAGGATCTAAGAAACTTTTTGATCATTACCAAATGAGTATGTGATGTTGTTTTTGATGAGTTTAAACGACTCTTTTGCTCAAATCAGGGGACAGCTATTATTCATGGATCCTATACCTCCTATTAATAAGGTGTTCTCTCTTGTTTCTCAATAGGAGCACCAAAGGAATGTTAGTGCAACTTCTAACATCCCCACTTATAATCCATCCGATTTTCCTAGATCTGCCTCTGGTATTTCTATTGATGATTTACCTAATACATCATCTCTTGAAGTACCAATTGAGGTTGCAAGTAACTCACAAGATTTGCACTCTACTCCTTTTCTCATTAATATTCCTTCCATGGATCGTCTTGGTGTCAGAAGATCATCTAGAGTTAGCAATCCCCCCATCATGCCTTAGAAACTTTCACTGTAATCTCTTGAGAAATTCCTAGCAAGCTTCTGATAAGTCTCCTTATCCACTTTCCAAATACATTTCCTATAGTTGTTTTTCTCCTGCACACAGCAACTTTCTTCTATCTATTTCTTCAAACTTTGAGCCTCAATTTTATCATCAAGCTGTGAAATTTGATCATTGGAGAGAGGCTATGGCGTCTGATTTGAAAGCTATGGAAATGAACAACACTTGGTCCATTACAACTCTGCCTAAGGGTAAACATTCGATAGGCTGCAAGTGGGTTTATAAGATCAAGTATAAATCAGCTAGCAGCATAGACAAATACAAAGCCAGATTGGTGGCAAAAGTGTATACTCAACAAGAATGATTGGATTTCATCGAGACCTTTTCCCTTGTTGCTAAGCTAGTAACCGCTACGGTTCTTCTAGCTATTGCTGGAGGTAGTAAATGGCATATTTCTCAGCTGGATGTTAACAATGAGTTTCTCAATGGCGATCTGTTTGAGGAAATCTATATCGACCTTCCAATGGGATACAACAAACAAATTAATTCTGGACAGCAGGACGAGCACCTAGTATGTAGACTTCACAAATCGATATATGGCTTGAAGTAAGCCTCAATGCCACTTCTCAAAGTTCTCAAATGCTCTTATCCATCATAGATTTCATTAATTGAATTCTGACTATTCTTTATTTACCAAAGGCTCTGGCAATTGTTTTGTTGCTTTACTTGTTTATGTAGATGATATCATTATCACCGAACCTAATCCTCAGGAGATTGAGTCTCAAAAAATCTTTCTACATAGTCAATTCAAGTTGAAAGACCTTGGACAGTTAAAGTACTTCTTAGGCTTGGAGATTGCTAGATCATCTAAAAGCACTTTCCTATTCCAGCGTAACTACACTCTTGAACTACTTGAAGACACAGGTTTTCTAGCCTGTAAACCTGCTGCACTGCCTATGGACCCCAAAGATTTGTCTCACCTCTTTTGAGGGTAAACTTCTTATTGATGCTTCACTGTACAGATGGCTTGTTGGTCACCTATTATACTTAACCATCACAAGGCCTGATATCACATTTACGGTCCACAAGTTAAGTCAGTTCGTATCTCAACCAAGACAGCTACATTTAGATGCAACTCATCACCTATTGAAGCATATCAAATCCGCTCCAGGTCAAGGGATTTTATTTTCTGCATAGTCTTCCTTTCAGTTACGAGCTTTTGCAGACGCGGATTGGGGGTCTTGCCTTGATTTAAGAAAATCTATTACAGGATTTGGTGTATTTCTTGGAGATTTCTTGATTTCATGGAAAGCCAAGAAACAAACAACATTATCTAGACCATTAGCTGAAGCGGAATATCGTGCATTAGCGTCTCTGGCTTAACCAATTACTTCTTGATTTTTCAGATTTCACCCGTTGTTCCTGCTTTGATTTTCTGTGACAAGCAGGTGGCTATACACATTGCTTCTAACCCAATTTTCCATGAAAGCACCAAATACAAGAGATTGACTGTCACTTTGTAAGAGACAAGATCACTGATGGTTTTATCAAACTATTACCTATTCAAACACAGCACCAACTCGCTAATGTTTTCACAAAGGCATTACCAGCTTCATTCTTATTTCCCTTATTATCCAAGATGGTTGTTATCAATCTCCGTTGTCCATCTTGAGGAGGAGTAACAGATTGAACAAGCTGAAATTAGTTGGAGCTAACTAGAATGAGCTGGAGTTGAATTAGTTAGTTAGTTGGTTAATTCCATGTGTCCATCATGTATTAGTCTACACAGTTAGATGTTAGTCAGATTCTTTTGGATTTAAAGTTCAATGCAATGTATTGTAAATTAGTTTTTCTGTATTGAATAAAAAGTTCAGCTCGTTTTCTCTCTTTTGTTCAATATATTGGATAAAATGAGGCTCAAACAAGAGTTTAATAAATTTACATAAATATTTTTATAATAAAAATCTAATTAAATTTAGTTAGACGTATATATAATATTCATAAACTCTAGGTAGTTCATAACCAATGCCAACTCAAATTTATTAAAGTGCTCACTAGTTCTTTGCTCGATATATTCCAACAATATGATTCATAAGGTTTTATAGAAATTATAAGATGTATAAAAAAATGTTTCAAGATTTCACAAAAAAAAAAAAACAAAAATGCCCTATATATAAATACATAAATATTGATTAATTCTATCTAATTCGACCTACAAAACATTACAAAAAAAAAAAAAAATGGTTATAATTTAAATATTTTTGTTATTACATTTTGTTTATTATTTTATTAGTTCCGAAAATCTTTATGAAAAAGAATTTGAATGCACTCAACGATTTGAGAGTCCAACTTTTGAAGTTTGATCGAGGTCTAAAAAATATTAGGTCCAACCTTACTCAGTACTCATAATCCAAAGTTTAGTGAAGATTTATTCATTACACATTCACCAATTAAAATTTAATAATTTATCTTATAAAGTAGATTAATAAAGAGAGGATCCATTTGTTGGGTCTACTCGATGTTGTACATATCATAGTCATGCAAATCTTTCAAAAAGGACAATAGAAACAAGAAATTCTTTTCTTTTTCCATGCAAGAAGATATACCAACTCCATGCTCAAATAGAATACCCCAAATCTCCTTCTCCAAGAAAACAGATGAGAGATCCTCTCAAACACCCGAAAAAGAACCATTTCAAGCAAAGGTATATCTAATTTCGAAGAAATCTAAAGCACTGACGTATAAAGGAACAAAGAAATTTCAAGGCACACACAATATGTTTGTTTAAATGCCCCCATAGAACTCATCTTTGTACACCATATTCTTTAAACCCATTTGTATCCCATATTTGGTGAGTATTAAGGATCTTAATTCGTTGATTGAGATATCAACCAGTAATTTTGCTAACATTTTTCTCTTTGAAAACAGAAACTCCGTCGGCACTTAGAACGAAAACAAATTAGATGGATTCCAAGATGGGAGCTTCAGCAAATTATCAAATGAGTTATTTTCAACCAGCAAGTCAGTTGATACAGGATGAAGATCACGATACTCTCATTTTAGATCTGACTGGTGTGTTCCTTATAAGCTTTTGATTTCTAAATTGCATTTTAGTCATTCTTATTGCCACTTCCATCAATCCATATGAAATTTTGTTACTAAGCCCCTGTTTGCCCCCCATTAATTTAAATTTTTGGGGGGTAGATAATTTTTAGAATAGTGATTGATGGGAGATGTGTGGTTGAAAAGTTTTTGATTTGTGTGTATTATTATTTTATTTGATGAATGGATGGTTGAGATGAAGAGAGAGAAAAAATTAATGTAATAGAATGTGATATAATGGGGGGCAAACAAGGGCTAAATATCATCCTCTCAAAGATGAGTCAAACTAGATCAGGTTCGGTGTTGTCCAGTCGAGCATACTACATACTAGACATGGCATGCTTTTTTTCGTTGTTTGATTTTCATCGCTATACTACAAGAATTCCCCAGAGAACTTGTCCGAACACCGATGTTAACCTGTTATTCACTGGGTTTAGGTAAATACTTACCATTATATTAATAAAAACGATACCTAAGAGTATATATGTGTTAGTAGGGAACGAGATAAAATCTGTTGAAAAACATTTATATTGAAAGTTACACAAGTTTAATGAGCTCCATGTTCTTTATGTATAGTCGACTTTGAAAATTGATATTGCTAATCTATTAGTTACTATCATCAACTGATCATGATTGTATAAGAAATTATGGATGCAATATGATCCATTTTAATCTCTAAAATGAAGTTATGGAATGCCGAAAGTATATCATATTCTACAGGGTTTAAGAAAGACCAGTTGAAAATTCAATTAACTCGTGAACCAAGAATCCTAAAGATCAGTGGCGCACGGCAACTTGAGGATAATAGGTGGATCGGTTTTACTAAGGATTTCCCGGTTTCACAAGATTGTGACAGCCAAAAAATCAGTGCAAGATTTGACGATGGCGTGCTGTTTGTGACTATGCCAAAACTGATTAGTCCAGCAGAAAAAGAAGACAGCGAAGTGCCTACCTCAGAAACCCAAAAACCTCAGACGTCCACAGAGGAGCCAATAGACACTCCAGAAAAGAATAGAGAACAAGCCAGCCAAAAGACTTTGGCAAGTGATGATCAAAACGAGCAGACTATTGCCGAGAAAGTTGCTGAGAAATCCCTTGAGAAGGACAAAACAGAACCCTCAAATGCGAAAAGCCAAGAACAAGACCTTGAAAATAAATCTGCAAGTGATGATCAAGACAAGCAGAATATTGCTAATAACGTTCCCGAAAAATCACTTGAGAAGAAAGAAACAGAGTCCTCAAATGCCGATAATCAAAACGAGCAGACTATTGCCAAGAATGTTGCTGAGAAATCCCTTGAGAAGGACAAAGCAGAATCCTCAAATGCGAAAAGCCAAGAACAAGAACTTGAAAATACATCTGCAAGTGATGATCAAGACAAGCAAAATATTGCCAATAATGTTTCCGAAAAATCACTTGAGAAGAAAGAAACAGAGTCCTCAAATGCCGATAATAAAAATGTCAAAGAAAAATCTGCTGAGGGAAAATATAACAGCATTGACGATGATCAAAATGCAAATAGAAGTTCAAGCGATAAAGGCAAAGAATTTTCGAGCAAAGGAACAGGCCAAAATATGAATTCTTTGGCTAAGGCTAGTGCAAATGCTAGCGGTCCAGTAGCAATGTTGAAGATGGCAAGGCAAAAGATGAACTTGGTACTGTTTGTTCTGTTGGCTTTTCTTATTGCCCTTTATGTTAGTAATCTTATTTGGTATTCCAAGAAAGCTGAGAATTGAGGGTGGTCTTTCATTTTGTGAATAATTTATGTAACAATTCAAAGAATAATGTATTTTCCATCTGATTGAAGGGAATAAATAATAAATGGAATTTAATAGTATTTTCATAGTTTATAAGCAAAATATGTTTTGCTTCTTTCGGCACGTAGAATGATGTGCGTTGAGCCTGATGAACAGATTTATAGACCTGGTTGAATATGTTGTGAATAACACTTAGGATTCGTTTGATTGTAAGGGTGAAAAATGGGTGAAAAGAAAATGAATTACAGGGAAAGTAATTGTCTAGAAATTGTTTTGTAGGGAATTGTTAATTTAGTGTGTTTGATTTGTATAATTTTATACCCGAAAAATTTTTAAATTTTGTGTTCGTTTAACTTTATTTTACATGCAAATTGTCTATTAAAGTAATAATTTTTTCCACAATTGGTTATAAAATTTGTTATGAAATTTTTTTTACAACTAGTTATGAAATTTGTTTTCATTGAAAAAAAATAGCAGCAGCACCTAGAAAAGCTTTTCCCATGGGGGGAAAAAGTTTTCCCTAGAAAATTGTAGCAATCAAACAAGCCAAAATCAAGAAAATGGAATTCCTTTTCCAAGTTCTAGGGAAAATAACACCAATCAAACAGGCCATTAGTGTTGTTATATTTTCACCGTGATATAGAAAGTCAAGTACGTGGATGTTTGAGTTAGCTTTTGACAAGTTAACCGTAGTAGTGAATAATGTTTTTTATTTTTGAGAGGGGAGGAGGCACTGAGTTGCCTTTTGACCACTATCAAAATGTCATTCAAATCAAGCGAGCTACACTAAAATCAAAATTACTTTGACAAAATGACACAAGAAAAGTTCTAATTTCACAAAGGTTGCAAAGCACGCCATAGAAGGTGATCTTTCCCCTGACCTCGCCATTTTGAGCTCGTGCATCGTAGCTCTTCTTGACGAGGAGAGTAGAACCCGTCCTAAGCACTACTAAATTGTCTAACAGCATGTTAAGCTCACTAACACAAAATTTCTACCAATCAGGAAAACCTATTGACCAAATTCTAAATCAATGGAAACTCAAAGGAATAATCAAGGTTGTCACAATACCCATTAAAGTAATATGAAAAAAATGCACGGGTTTTGTCGGTAAAAAAATCAAATGGATTCAAGGAAACGTATCTATAAGCAATGGAGGTAGCATTCTACCGATGTCAAGTCATGGCGACTTCCTGCAAGGCAAGATAATTCAATGTCGTTGAACTCGATGATGGCCTATCAAGACCCTATAAGTATAAGAGAACTCCAATTGAATAGATTATGCCAAAGCTTTTATTTTTTATTTTTTAACTACATATTTCCAATCCATACACTATTCCAGATTGCATTTTTTTTAAAACAAAAATGGGGTGCAAACTAGCCCTATAAGAACTGCAAGCAAATACTTCGTGAAATTATTTGCAAACATCTCTAACTTAACCATCTAAGTCTCATCAATTTTTGAATATTAAGAATTAATACGAAACTTGTCCGAGTTATGTCCAACTCTATATTATTTGTTCAAAATTCCCATAATTTTTAGGGAAGAGTTCAAAAATTAGGTGGGAAGAATGAGACAATTCAATATTCAGATTTTAAGTTTCAAAATTCATAAATCAGGTATTAATTAATTAATTATATATTTATTAATAAAATATATTAAAGCCACAATTTAAAATTAATGGTCAAGGATAGATCATAGTTTATTCGTAGGTCACAAATTTTCAAATTAGTTGGTCACAGATCAAAAAATTTATGGGTCACAATTTATTTATCGATCACAAATTTTTAAATTAGTTGGTCACATATTATTTAATGGTCACAGATCAACAAATTTATAAGTCACACGATCACAAATTTTCAAACTAGTCGGTCACTGATTCTTTCATGGTCACAATTAAAAATGGTTAGTCACAGGTAACAAAATGGTTGGTCACAAATTAACCAACACCCCACTTCCACCTTCGATCCTAATCCACCACCTTGACCGCACACCACCGCGCCCAAGCCAACCACTGCACACAGCACCACCATGCCCAACCCAACCACCGCACACAGTGCCAACTGCACCCTACCACCGCGATAACTGCACGCACCCATCCAACACACCACCACCGCACACCCGTAGCACCACGAATGCACCCACAGCACCATACCGCTGTCGCACTCACCACAGCTCTCCAGTCCACAGCACCACCACGGTGCACAGCACCTCCACAGCACCACAACACCACCACCGCACCCACAACACACACACACCACCACCATCTCACAACATCGATTTGAAAAGTCCCCAACCCCAGCACCACCACCTCACTGCAGCACAACCCTATCACCACTACCTCGCTGTACAATCGCCGGTCGCACAACCCCAGCACCATCACCTCACTTTAGAACGACGTCGTTGCGATGCCGACACCGTCTCCGACGATGATGTGTTATGAAGAGAAAATGGAGGGATATAGAGAGAAGACGTCGCTGCCGATGGTTCAACTCCAATGGTGATGTCGCTGCGCAGGCGATTCAACTCCGATGGTAACATTCTGCGTTGGAGATTCTGTTGAGAGAGGAGAGATTGAGGAGAAGAGAAGACGGGTGTATATGGTTGTGATAAAGAGACGGGAGAAAATGTAGAGAGAAGGGAGATGGTAGAGATAGAAAAGGGGAGGAAAAATGATTAGGGTTTAGAACAATTTGGGGAAATATTTTATATTTAATTATTAAATTGATACCTGATTTATGAATAATGAAACTTCAACCCTGATTTTTGAATTGTGATCTTTAAACACCTGGATTTCTGTAATTTCCTCTAATTTTTATTACGTTGTCCTGTGCAGTCGTATTTGATATCGTGAACCAATCATAATTTTCTTTTTTATTTTTTCAAGTGCGTGCCAAGCATAATCTTAAATAATCGTCCATCCAAATCTAAGATAAATAAATTTAGAATATTCTAAATCAACTTAGCTAGTCATCAAATCTTTCTCAAGAAAAGTCATCCTTGAATTTGTCTGTATTAATCACGTGCTACAAAACTGTGGCAGTGTCATTTTCACTAATGACTATTAATCTACATAAAATAATGCAAACAGCACTTTGGAAAGTGAGATAAAGTAAATAAAAGTAAACCAAAAAGGGTCTATATACAATGGAATGGAATTGCTTAATGATTCGAAGAGACAAGTCTATAAACATTTTTGAATTAAATATAATTATTTTTGTGCAAAAAAAAGGAATGATTTTTTCACACCTCGTCGTGAGAGTTGCTCGAGAATTTATTCCAAATAAGAGAATAATTAACTACTCTCGAAAAAATTTCTAAGTCCAATAATGCCAGGTGATGCGTGAAAGAATTGGATTAACCTGGACCTTTTTCACATTCACTCAAACTGACTTGAATTGAATGTGACTGTAGTTAATTATTTTCCATTTGGCTTTGCTTTGTTCATCTCCCATACTCTACCCCATTAATACTGTTCATATTATATTTTACGTTAATAGAATAAAATATATACATATATAAATCTCTCTCTCTCTTTCATCTTTTCACTCTGAAGGGTCAATAACCCTGCAGAAGAAGGAGAGAGTTGAAACAGGGCTTCTCAAGAATTCTCTAAGGTGAAACCAAACCGAACTTCCTTAATTCCTTTTAATTTTAATTAGTTTTCTGCTTCTTTTTTCTTGATAGAAGTTGGGTTTTTTTTCTTGCCTTTTGGATTAAAGTTCTTGATGATTATAGATGATATGTCTGTATATGTAATTTGGTGGGCAAGTGGGTGGGGATTTATGGAACTTGTGGTTTTAGTTTTCTTTTTTCTTGTTAATTTTGCTAATTATTTATGTTTTTATTCAAAAGACAGCTTCAAGATTTAATTATTTTTGCTTCTTTAAATTATATTTGGTTATTATTTCTAGTTTTCATTATCAGAAATGGATTCATTAATTTGTTTATTAATCTCGTACAAAGCAAAACTTGAGTATGGATCTGTGAAAATTACATTTATTTTCACTAATTTTCCCAGGAAATTTGTCAACTTTTATTGCCAATTTTCTGGGAATCAAGTTAAGATTTCCTCTTGCTCTTGTTTGACTTGTATTATAATCTGCTCAGATCTGATTTTATTTGCTCATGACAGCTTTTTAATAAAGAATATGCTTAAACTTTTTAGCTGTTCTTTTTTTCTAATAGTTGTCTATATATACACTCGTCCTCAGATTTTTAGGAAAAAATTCCTAGTTGATGTTGTCTCATTTCCCTTGTATCGATGTTTGTAGGTGGGGACAGCATGTTGTTTAAGTGATTACCAATTCATCTTTTGCTAAATCTTGTGTTTCCTCGAAGATAGAAGGCGACGGACTATCTGTTACGATGATGATGTTTGATGATATGGGGTTTTCTGGTGATCTTGATTTTTTCTCGTCTGCTCCTCTGAAGGAAGCCGATGTGTGTGGCCCGCAACCAGTTGAGCAAGAGCCGGTTGTAGAGGATGATTATAGTGATGAGGAGATGGATGTGGATGAACTTGAGAGGAGGGTGTGGAGAGATAAGATGCGACTCAAAAGACTGAAAGAAATGAATAAAGGTAAGGAAGGTGTCGATGCTGCCAAGCAGCAGCAGTCTCAAGAACAAGCAAGGAGGAAAAAGATGTCGAGGGCACAAGACGGGATCTTGAAATACATGTTGAAGATGATGGAAGTTTGCAAAGCTCAAGGCTTTGTTTATGGAATTATTCCTGAGAAGGGCAAGCCGGTAAGTGGGGCATCGGACAATCTCCGGGAGTGGTGGAAGGATAAGGTACGCTTTGATCGTAATGGACCGGCTGCCATAGCAAAATACCAAACAGATAATGCAATCCAGGGGAAGAACGAGGGGTCAAATCCCGTTGGTCCGACCCCTCACACATTGCAAGAGCTCCAGGATACAACTCTCGGTTCACTTTTGTCTGCTCTCATGCAGCACTGCGATCCCCCTCAGAGGCGGTTTCCGTTAGAGAAAGGCGTTCCGCCTCCATGGTGGCCCACGGGGAAGGAGGAATGGTGGCATCAGTTGGGTTTGCAGAAGGATCAAGTCCCTCCACCATACAAGAAGCCGCATGATTTGAAGAAGGCCTGGAAGGTGGGTGTTTTAACGGCCGTGATCAAGCACATGTCTCCCGATATTGCTAAGATCCGTAAACTTGTAAGGCAGTCAAAGTGTTTGCAGGACAAGATGACTGCCAAGGAAAGCATGACTTGGCTTGCCATCATTAACCAGGAGGAAGCTTTGGCTCGAGAGATCTACCCCGATCGATGTCCGCCTTTGTTATTGTCCGGAGGGAGTGGAAATTTTACCATGAATGATAACTGTGAGTACGACGTTGAAGGGGTGGATGACGAGTCTCCCTTCAACGTACATGAGCAAAAACCCAACCCCCTCGGTTTGTTGAATAGCGGGATGGAGAGATTCACTGATAGACTGCCAGTTCAACAGCAATCTCATCCAATGAAGGATGAATTCATTAACAACTTGGACTTCTCGAGGAAGAGGAAGCCGGGAAATGAGCAGAACACCGTGATGGATCATAAGGTATATGCGTGCGAGTTCCTTCAATGTCCTCAGAGTGATCTCCGCCATGGTTTCTCGGACAGGATTTCCCGGGACAATCATCAACTTGCTTGCCCTTATAGACATTCTTCTGAGTTTGGGAACTTCAATATTAATGAAGCCAAGCCAGTCACCTTTTCTCAATCACTTGTCCAGGCCAAGTCAGCTGCCTTGCGCGTACATCCAACTCCACCTCCCATCGATCTTACAGGACTTCCGGAAGACGGGCAAAGAATGATTAACGAACTCATGTCCTTCTACGATGATAATATTCAAGGGAACAAGAACTCAAATACCGGGAACTCTACAGTTACAAAGATGCAGTCTCTTCAGTTGCCGAGCATTCAGTGTCAACAGGGTAGCTTCCTTAACAGTCAAGGAATGGCTTTATCGGGTAATATTTTTGAAGAGACGAACATGCCCACCAATCATCCTATATTCCCCACAGCAGAAGATCGATTCAACCAGTGCAAGATCGGAAATTCTCCTTTCAACTCCACCCCTAATGAGAATTTCCAACTGATGTTTAGTTCTCCGTTCAATATGCCGTCCATTGACTTTATCGAAGGCTTTCCTAGTGGTGCAAAGGATGACGTGCCAAAGCAGGATGCCACAATTTGGTATTAAGAAGATTGACAGATCGAAGAATTCACATACACAATTGTGACTTCTTCATTACGGTATCGTTTCTACAATTATCCAGTAGTAGATGTTCGTGGCAAGGCTGGTAAACGAAAGTTAAAATCTTGTATATTGTATTGTATTGTCGAGTCTAAGTCCAATACGGTGTACTAGACGTACCGATTTGGGCATGATTGTAATAAGCCAAGTGAGGATATGGTTTCTATGAAGACATTTTACACATGCTCTGCTAAAATGGATAGACTTGTAGACATTAAATTAATAAGGTTAGTTGTCTTCTGTACTACTACAAATTAAGGTTTGATATGTCTATTGTGGTGAGCAGTTAATGTAATATGGTGGCTGTATTTTGTTGACTAAGTAGATTGTCTTTGCGTGGACATCTCGTATTCTCGTTGTAATTAGTACAATATGATAGTGATTGGTTGGTTGGTTCCAATTTCATTCGTGTCTTGTTTCTGATGTTTGGTGGCTGCCATACGCTGTTGACAAACTGGTTAAAGAGGTTAAAGTGGACCGGCGGCTTGGTTGGACGACCGGACCATGACTAGATTTTATTTAGACCCTATTTGAACATAATTCTTTAAAATTCAATTTTTATCTACACATTCTTTCAATAATATAATTTTACGTGTGAATTCAAAAAAATTCTTAATCTTTAACCTCATATGTTCCAAAAAAAAAATCATTTTTTTATAAAAATTTCTTTTCAAAAAATGGGGTTCAAAGATGGACTTGGTACCATGTAATTGAACATAAAATAGATTTGAATTACCGAATTTCATTATGATAGTTCGGTATGATCTTGACTTGTGGGGAAAAATGCTTATCACATTAGAAAAGAAAAATATAAATAAATGAATAATTTTTTTTTTCTTTGTTGACCATCTTTAAACTTTGACAAGACAGTTTAACATAATAGAAGTTGATTCTCAATATTACTTATTCAATTAAACCACTTGTACAAAACTATTTCACCTAATAAAATGCCAGAATACTCACATGGGGTGGGCCCTATGTGAATAAAATATTATTATAAAAAATGGGGCTTGCCCCATGTGACAATAGCATTGTTCTTACTTCTACACATAGAAGAAGCACTTTGCTTCTACTGTATACAAGCCAACATGATCGGTTTTTGCTTCAACCCAAACGAACCCAACATGATCGTTTTGATCAAAATTTAACCCAACCCAACCCAACCCAACTCAATCAAATATCAGTCGGGTTAAGTTGGTCGATTTGGGATTACTTGTCAACAAATATTAAAGTCATTCAATTTTCTATTATACTAAATTTGAATAGACAAGATTAAATAGTAAATAAATAAATAAAATTATCTATTATTTTATACAATCTTCATTAGTTGAGTCTACAAAGAATAAAGTGCATTTTTCTTTTAAAAATAGGCGGGTCGGGTTAGGCGGGTTAATTCGGTTTTCATGGGTTAACCCATAACCCGATCCGATCAACCCGCCACATAGCCAAAAAACCGAGCCCAATTATAAACAACAAAAAATTGACCCAAACCGATCGAGTTGATTCGGTTTGGACGGTTTTGACGGGTTTGGTCGGGTTTTCCCCACACCCCTAATCACATCGAGTACAGTTTACGATTAAAATTTTATTTGTAAGATTAAAGTGTTCAAGTGGCTATAAACTGGCTCCAAGTCGTACTACACACTTAGAGTCACATTCTAGCACTTCCTCAAAATCGAATACATACCAACTGATATTCTTAGTTATTTAAATAGAATTAGCTTTTTACGGAAAATAGTCATTTCCTGTCTGACTGTAGAGGTGTCAATCCGAGTGGTCCGGGCCGGGTCGGCCCGCCAACATGTGAGCCCGGTAACGGCCCGCGTGAAAAAAAGCTCGCCCGCTGCGGGTTTCGGGCCGGTTACGGGTCGGCCCACAATTTTGGACTACAACCCAGGCCCGCCCGCTGACCCATCCGGGTCGAGCCCATGTGGGTCACGGGTCGCGCGGGTCGTGGATCGTTCCGATTTGGCCCGTATAATTGTATAAATAAAATTATAAAAATATAGGATTTTTCATATTTATAGCAAAAAATATTTTTTTATTGGTTAAATATAAACTAAGAATTGAACAAAATGATAAATTCATAATTATATCAAGAAATTTTTACATAGTATTCAAATTTAACGTTACATGAATTATTTATAACTTTACAAACTTAAATTTAATTTAAACAAATAACAACTACATCAAAATGCATGTCTAATTTATCTACTTCATCTTCTTCTCAATCCAAGATTTTTACAAATTTTTGTAAATTCTTGTTGTCTAGAATTTGAACAAGAAATATAATTAATAGATTCTCTAATTATACTTATTTGTGGTGCTATTAATTTCAAACCATCTTGCACAACTAAATTATCCCCCCCTTTTTATGAATTTTTTTTATTTTTATTTTTTCAATTTTTTTTGTTTGGCTCTCTCCTCCCCTTTTTTTTAATTTTTGTTTTATTTTTTTTTTTTCAATTTTTTTTACGGGCCGCGGGTTAACCGCGGCCCGTGGGGGTGCGACCCGCGAAACCCGCGGGTTACACCTCCTTGGCCCGTGAACCGCCCGCACGGGTCACGGGTCGGCTCGCGGTTCTGGTTTTCACGGGTCATGGCCGGCCCGTCCGTCTTGACACCTCTATCTGACTGTCACTCTGAGAGGTACTCGTTTTAAGTCATTCCAAACATGCTCTATATTAAACGAAATCTACCAAAAAAACAGTATGTGAATAATTATAAACCCATAAACCAAAAACTTGAATGAGTAGTCAAATAAAGAACAGTAAGTTGTCAAGAGCTCATTGGGACAACTTGTCCTCATCCATTGGTTCAGATAAAGTTTGCAAACTACAATCAGCCGCCCCCTTCAACAAATAACAATAAAAAATAGAGTAATGTTATTTATTCCTACTGAGATTACAAACACAGTCTAAATGGCTCTAAATGATAGATTAAATAAAAGATGAAATTAAATGACTCCACCTAGACTGTGTGTAACATCAGTCGAGATGAATAACATTATTCTAAAAAATATCAGATTGGGGGGAAAAGAAAAAAGAGAAAAATAATAATGGCGTGCTCATGAACATGAACCCAGCACATGTTTTGTCAATAAGCAAGTGTTGCTCATTGGTTCATTATTATTTTATTTTGTTTTATTTATCTATTTTAGGATTTTTCCACCAATTATTCACACACATTAATTGATTCATATAGTAATGTCATTTTCTTCTTTAGTCTTTTTTCTTTCCAAGAAAAGATCTAAGAAAAAGGGATTAAAAAGAGCCTATCAAGTGAGCTTTAAATTTTGGAATGGATTTTGTAGAGGAGCTTTTCTCATTGTCTCCAAATGCTTTTGTTAGGTTTAGGATGTGTACATAAAGCTAAGTGTTAAAAGAGGTGATATGGACTTTGGACCGTTGAAATTTAGAAATAATTCGCTAAAATAAAGGAGGATGGGAGTAGCCAAATAATTTTAGGCTTAGGTTTAGGATTGGTACGACAATATTTCGTGACAATATACACAAGATCGAAGCTAGAACCATAGAATAAATACATGGCTCAAACATGAGGAACTAATCTTACGCTAATGTTTCATCTCTAACATGCTAACTATTATTGGATGGAATTAAAGATATTTAACGTACTTAATAGAATCTATTAGAGTCCCACATTGGCTGATAATATTTACACGATCCAATTAATAAGGTGAGGGCAACCCTCCCCTAACAAGCCGATTTTATTAGGTTGAGTTATACCAAATATCCTTTCTAATATGGTATCAAAGCAGACCCAGTTTTATAATGTTAGGTGTATTCAATATCGATTTGTTCACAGTTATTTGGTATGATTTACGCTGTGCGTGATGGGACATATTACACGATCCAATTAATAAGGTGAGGGCAATCGTCCCATAACAAGCCGATTTTGTTAAATTGAGTTAGACCGAATATCATTTTTAATATAATCGTCTCTACCTATCTTTTTTCCCCCCTTAATTCGAACATACCCTCAAGGATAATAATTTTAGAATGTGTTTGGTGGAGATTAAAATCGGATTAAAATTGAAAAACTAACCGTTATTGTTGACTTTTATTAGACGAGTGAGACCCAATAACGGCTATATTTTCAATTTTAATAGAATTTTTAGTGTTACCAAACAAGCTCTTAATATTTTAATATCATCCTCCAAACAAGCAAAAATAAGTTGAAAATGAAATATATTAGGAAATTATTTGACTTAGAAGCAATAAATTTTGAAGTAAGGAAAAGTGTATATAAACATTTTAAACTATAAATAAATTGAAAATCAAGTGAATAAGTGGATAATATTTATGAATCTCTTGAAATGCGTGGATAAAAATAATTTTGAATATTTTTTTCCTTATATTTTCTAATAAATCTCTTAGACTTCAAAGAAATTTAAAAAGAGACCTTTAATAAATAAATAAAAAATTATAGCGGAATGAAGAAATATAAAAAACAATTAGAATCATACTTTATTTTGGTAGACCTATCACTTAACTGTAAGATTAATTTATGACACATTTTGGCAGGTTGGCCTTCTTTCGCCTTTTCTTTTTGTAAAAAAATTTACCGAAAAAGCTACATTAAGTCGAGTTCCTTTAAAACTCTTTTAACAAAATAAAATACTTTCAAAAATTATCAATAGATACAAAAACAAATTCTTGGTATAAGAAAAAACCTTTTTTACTTTTCAAAAATCATGTTAAATGGACCCTTATTAATTCATTCAAATATTTTAATGGACCATCCTTTTCAATTAGCTAGATAATTTTTTTTTTTTTATATCTAGGTGTCCACCTTCGGCGACTAATCCTGGAGTCTACGCCTTGACTCCTCAAGATGCAGACTAGATAATTATATGTTTACTGAATGTTAGGCACGTCAAAGAACAATTCAACTCAAGGGCATGATCCAATATTGTGCCATGGGTCGAGTTTTTGAGAGTTATATCTAGATCAACTCGATCTATTCTCATACCTCTACAATATTTCTCGTCTTCGTGTACGTAGTAAATCATTTGAGGTGGGTGGGGTGATGGGATTGTTTTGGCCACAACTCCAAGGGGGCACGTACCGACATATGAAGCAACATTTTGAGACAAAGGAACATGGAGTTTCTTGTAAGCACCTATATATGCATGCACCTTGCCCGTTTACATAAAGTACAAAATTCCATTAATTATTCATTATTTGAAAAACTAAAAATTTGGAAGGGACATGTCCTTCAGACAAGTGCTGTCTGAAAATGAGCAGACAAACAATCCTTAGTGATATGCAAAGTGTCTAGTAAAGCCACTTAGACAGGGTGAAAAACAGGGAAGGGGAAAACAGACTGATTTGTCATAAAATGATTAGCTATTTTTGTTTTAAATTTTCAAACTGTCCAACCAAATTTCGACACGTGTCTCACCTGGATTTGAGCCTGAATTTGTAACATGGCTATAATTAACATTTTTAAGTTTTTGACTGCTTAGCCAACTTATAATCTAAATAATATAATCCTAATGATCTGGCTATATATCTTTTATCAAGTGATCGGTAATTTGGTAGTGTCCACGTGTTGAAGAGATGATCTTATGAATCGACCAAAGTGATAGAAAAAAAAATTCGGGTTTAATGTAAATTTAAAATATTGAAGAAAGATTCACGCTTTTTAACATGAGAATTTCAAGTGTCGCGTGCATACCATTTTACTTTCAAGACATTTTTAATAGTTAAATGAAGAAATATATGTTTGTAGTAGAACTTTGAATTCAAATTACAGTATTTGCTAATTTGAGTTGCATAACATCTTAACTCGACAATTATTCATAACAATTTAACATAAACTTAAACGTAAAAATATTGATCGTACTTTTCTTTGACCGTGTTTAATTTGATTCGCGACTAGCGTAAAGGAAGTATAGTCATAGGCAAGAATATATTAAGGTATAACTATTGGCTTACAAATTACTTTTATGGAGAGTGGGTCATAGACAACGAATTAAGAGCATCTTCAATGCAACTGCATATTGCTAAAAAAATTTGTCACATAAGCTAAAATAGACAATGCAAGCTGACAACAACTCCGTCAAGGTAACATGACAATCAAAAATAGAAAATATCTAGACAGATGTCTAGATGTAGAGGTACTGCTACACATACTAACTCGATAATTTAATTTATGATTTCTGTTTTTAGAATATTCAACTCTATTTTAATCTATATTTATTAAATATTACATCAAGTGAGAATCATTTTTTGGACAATTTTAACCATACTATAATTCAACTATTTCAATAATACTCTACTTTTCGTTTTTCAATATATAATAAGTACTACAAAATTCTTGTTTTGTATGAATTTCGTGTTATTAATTATCAATTAATTAACATTCACATTAATCTAGATTCAATAAATCTTGACTTGATGAAATTTGATCTACATAAATCTAAAGTTATTATATATGAATTTATTTATAAACATGTATCTAGGAATTTTAATAGGTATTTTAAATTCATGTATTAGTAATTAATTCTTATGTAACAAATAGTATAAAAATGTTGCTCATCTATAATATTTCATCATCACAAAAAAAATTGAATCATAGAAGTTGAGTTTTGAGAGTACAATTTTGATGTAGGACAACTAGCTTTGGAGTTTGAAGAAGTGCTGGACAGGGGGCAATTTGGTCATTTGGCGCTACGGTGTCGGAATGGGCCGACATTTGGCAGGTTGATTGGAAACGGCCTGAAAATTGGACTCGGGACAAAGCCCGAGATCTCGGGATTTTAGCTAAATTCCTTCGTTTAGGCTTTCAAATAATTAATTTCCATATTTTCAGTTTTAGATTTTCGCTATTTTTGGAATGTTTTAATATTCTATATTTTTAGGGTTTCTTGTAACGCCTATTTAAAGGCTTTTGAACGTTTTTCTGATCATTATTGATAAAATTTCGTTTCTTTGGTAGATTCCAAATTTGGTTCTTCAAATTTAAGTTCGTAAATCTTCGTCTTCTGTTCTGCGTCAAGTGATATCAGAGCAAGGATTTGCCTTGTTTTTCAATGGCCAACAACAACGAAGGAGGAAGAGTTAATCTTCGCGACGCTGGTCGCAGGGATACAGATGCAGATTTGTGGGCAACAATTGACGAACAGAGGCAAGCGATTGTGAGATTGGAGGCTATGGTTTAGCGTCTGTTGGAGCGTCCTCCTGTCCCTGTCGATGGCGGTGCCCTGAACCATCCTACGGTAGAAGGCCCTCCTAGGGTCGCCAGAAACAGACCATATGCTGATATTAGCGATAATGATTCAGCGGGAATTCATATTATATACTGATCATCAGGCGTTCAAGTACCTAAATAGTCAGAGGAGTTTAAGTAATATGCATGCTTGATGGTCAGCCTACTTGCAGAAATTTCCTTTCGTTCTGAAACATAAGTCCAGGGTTCTGAATAAAGTAGCCGATGCATTAAGTTGACGTGCAAGATTGCTGGTGACTATGCAGTAAGAGATTGTTGGGTTCGAGTTTCTGAAAGAATTGTATACCGATGATGACGACTTTGCAAAGCTGTGGGAGAAATATGTCATGCAGCAAACAGAGGGGGAGTTCCATATTGTTGATGGCTACTTGTTTCATGGTAATCAGCTATGTGTTCCTCGGAGTTCCTTGAGGGAGAATCTGATACGAGAACTACATGGTGGGGGTTTGAGTGGACACTTGGGACGTGATAAACTATTAGTGGAGTAGCCGAGCGGTATTACTGGCCTCAGCTGAAACGTTACGTGGGAAATCTGGTTCGTAGGTGTTATGTCTGTCAGACTTCAAAGGGGCAAGCTCAGAATACTGGTTTATACATGCCTCTACCTGTGCCAAATGCAATATGGGAAGATTTATCGATGGACTTTGTTTTGGGGCTGCCTCTAACTAAGCGTGGGGTAGATTTTGTATTTGTCATAGTTGACAGGTTTTCCAAAATGGGGCATTTTATCCCATGCCGGAAAACATCTGATGCTTCTCATATAGCCCAGTTATTTTTTTGTGAAGTGGTTCGTTTGCATGGAGTTCCACAATCCATCACTTCTGACAGGGACTCGAAATTCCGTAGTCATTTTTGGGTTACACTGTGGCGGCGGATGGATACTACTCTGAAATTCAGTAGCACAGCACACCCACAGACTGATGGACAGACTGAAAATCTGAACAGGACGCTGGGGAATTTAATACGCAGCATTTGTGGTGATAAACCAAAACAGTGGGATGTGGCGCTGGCGCAAGCCGAGTTCGCTTATAATAATGCGGTTCACATGCTATGGGTAGATCCCCTTTCTCTTTGGTGTATTTGAAGCCTCCTAAACATGCATTGGACTTGGCTCGCCTTCCAAAGGTTACTGGTTCCAATGTGGCTGATGAAAATATGGCTGAATAGGCTCGTAATGTTCAGGTAGAAGTGAAGTGTGGATGTCAAGAGGCGTGAGAAATTGTTTGCTGAAGGTGATCAGGTGATGGTGTTTCTACGCAAGGAGCGGTTTCCTCTTGGTTCCTATAACAAGTTGAAGCCGAGAAAATATGGTCCATACAAGGTAGTCAAGAAGATCAATGACAATGCTTACGTGGTCGACTTGCTTGCTGATATGAACATCTCTCGCACCTTCAATGTGGCTGATCTGTATGAGTTTTGTGCTGATATTCTAATCTATCCGGAATATAACTCGGGGTCGAGTTCTTCACATGCGGGGGAGACTGATGTAGGACAACTAGATTTAGAGTTTGAAAAAGTGCTGGACAGGAAATTGACGAAGAAAGATCGCGTAAGGGGCAATTTGGTCATTTGGCACGACGGTGTCGGAATGGGTTGAAATTTTGGCTGGTTAATTGGAAACGACCTGAAAATTGGACTCGAGGCAAAGCCCGAGATCTCGAGATTTTAGCCAAATTCCTTCGTTTAGGCCTTCAAATAATTAATTTCCATATTTTCAGTTTTAGATTTTCGCTATTTTCGGAATGTTTTAATATTTTATATTTTTAGGGTTTCTTGTAACGCCTATTTAGAGGCTTTTGAACGTTTTTCTGATCATTATTGATAAAATTTCGTTTCTTTGGTAGATTTCAAATTTGGTTCTTCATATTTACGTTTGTAAATTTTCGTCTTCCGTTCTGCGTCAAATTTTCTTTTATTAAATTTATATTCTAAATTTTATTTGTTTAGTTCGTTGGAGACTTATCAAATCTTTCAAACAAATTGTTATCAAATATTAATTTAACAATACTTATAAATTTTTTTAGAATAACGTGCAATGAATGTTCAAGTCCGACTAGTATTAATAAAATACACGTACACAAAAATGTTGAAGTATTGATAAAACTATCGGGGGTCAATTTTAGACTCAACCATCTATTTATAAGACATATATACCACGTCGATAAAAAAAATTAGATTATTTAAATGTCGGATAGATTATAATCGCATTGGAGATCATCTAAACTTTAACCTCAACAATTTTATAATTAACATATGAATCTTTTCTCATTATTCCATTTGATTCGTCACTTTTTATTTTACTAGCACTGTTAAACAACATTGTCTCATTAATAGAAAAATTGTTCCCTTTAATTTTCTTCAACATTTATCAGAGGTGAAGGCTTGCAAATCATACAATATACTTCAAAAATCAAAGCATATATCCCTAAAAAACATTCATGAATCTATTAGCAGAATGGCATGAAATTAGCTTTTCTCATATTTTTCCTTTCCTTCTTTTATTAGATTTTTCTCCGATTTTATTATATATTTTTATCATTACAGTAAGTTAGAATTGACATAAAAGAAAAGAAATCCAAGAGATTTTTAACATAAAAACGGTCACACGTATATTATCCATACTTCGTTAACACAACACCAACACCAAACAAAAACCAGATACTGCACGAGATCGATGGAGCATCTTACAGTAAATTAATGTAATCAAAGACGGATTATTTACATTGCCTCATAGGTCTTAAAATGTATAGTTAATTGCAACGCTTATGTATCAGGACCCGGTCATTCTTATAGAACGACGAGTTTCCTATGTAAATGGTCTCCAGTCAAACTCGCATCTCCGTCATGGTCATGGTCATGGCCATGGAAAATGAGAGTCAAGATTCCAACTAAACATAGAACAGAACCTACAAGAAGCTTGTCATAGCGTTCGACCCAGTGGAACTTGATCTGGCTTGCACCATAGAACGAGAGAGCTACCAGCGATGTCATTACAGCTATCGTGCTGCATATCCAAAATCACAATCTTATTTCATGTTCTGTCGATGTACAGAAGCTAATAGCAGTTTAAAATGTAGAGCTATCAGGAGTTGATGAACCACAAAATGCAGGCAACTCGATGTGGCAATCATTAGCTTAAAAAGCACAAACCATGCTTCGATCCAGAACATGTTAGCAGCAAAACATCGAGAATCATCCCAGTATTCAGAAACTTCTTAAAATCCTAAGCTTTGAAATTGAAAGATTTGGCTTGTGGATTTAAAACTAGACAGGGACAAACAATTTGGGTAGATTTCAGAGTTTTTACGACCTACACATTACTAGCAAAATCAAAATGGCTACATGATATGAGCTTGTTAAGCTAAGCGTGAAAGCATGTGTTACTTTTTAAACGCGACTAAAAAAAATTCCTTGCTTGAAAAGTAAGGGATGAGTAAATCCTTATTTGACAGTAAATCAGGGCTTACTCGACCAACAACAAAATTATTTATTTTAAAACTTATTTACTTAAAAGTAAACTTGTAAGTAAATATTTTAAGCCTAGCCAAACGTGCATACACATTTTGATTTTTCAAAACTGAGCAGTAACTATTTTCAGTCAAAAGAGCAGAAAATTGCTGCAGACCCCAAATGTTTATCATATTATCGTAGCAAAATCTAAATAATTTGTTTAAATCAATAATCTCAATAAGTTCTTTTAATGAATACTAGTTGCCTAGATGTAACTAGTAAGCGCCTCCGTTTGGCAAAATTTATAAATGGTCAATTTCAACCACAAATTCAAATGGACCTACGTACTATCTACTTTTTCATCACTCTTTTCTATTTAATTTATCAATTTAAACATTTGTAAATTCGTGCCGAACAGAGGCTACAAAATAATAGGGTGAAAGATAATAAAGCAAACATTAGATACTAAACATAGAAACAGTACCTGAATAACAGAACTATGATTGCAAGCACCATCATAGAAGATGAGTTCCCGACAGCAAGAAATACGGGAAGAGTAGTTGCACAAGGAGACAATGCAGGGACAAGAACAAGACCAGCAACGGCCATTTTTTCCATGGGTTGGTTGTGAGAATGGCTATGACCACCCTTTCCAGACAGAAACAAAATTATGTAACTGCCCCCAAGAACTATAAGCAACAAAGATGCAAGTTTATGCACGGTTTCCTCCCCCGCAATTGTGTTTGATATGGTAACTGCTGTTATGCCAAGCAGTGAAGTGGATAACACGTGCAACACTGCTCCAAATGCAGCTGCATGCAGATAATCAATTAGAAATTATCAAAACTATATATGTGATTAACAAAGTCATATAACTTATATTGGAGGCGGCAATATATGACTCGTACTAAATTCAGGAACTAACAAATTTGATGGCTGCCTCAAGGAAAAAAGGTAAAGCTTAAGACGACACTATGGGTCTGTTCGGTACAACTTAAAATCCAATTAAAATTGAAAATATGGCCGTTATTGGGTCTCACCTGTCTAATAAAAGTCAACAATAATGGCTAGTTTTTCAATTTTAATTCAATTTTAATCTCTACCGAACACGCCCTATATTTCACGAACAGCAGGTTTGGCCCCCGAGGTTCCACTCCTCAAGGTAGCCTTCCCCTCATTCTTAGGCCGACAAGCTTGAACATCTAGCATACACGCACACTATGAGTAGAGTGTTTAGAAATACCTACATATGATCATATCATTAGTGTACTTTTTGGTAAAATAAGCCACACGCCTAGTTGTTGGCGACCTTGCCGTGCCAAATGGGGAGATAAACATTCTCACTACATGACATTCTCTCCCATTCGAATTCGTTTACACATTCGTGGCGGGAAGTGAACTTCGCATCAATAAGCATCTCTCTCATTGCAAGAATAACAACAGTATCACCTCCACGTGGATTGGCATTCACACAATGCTCTCTCGCACATTAAACTGCAGTAACTCGTACTTACCGCCTTCGACACCAACCTTCACCATATTCCCTTCTAAACAGCAGTACCTCAACACATGTCGAAGCAAATGCACAATCTTCATCATTGTGATCTGCGATGTGCGCTCCGCAAAACTCCTTGAAAGGCACATAGGCACAATCACGCAACACTGCTCTTTTCATCCTTCTTTCCAACAGCTTCCTTCATTGTGTTCCGCCAGCTTGCCGACACGATCCATGGCCCAAAATCTTTTCTCCACAAAAACGGACGCCATTGATCCTATAATTAACAATGCACGCTCGAGCGGTCCCCTTCTGATACCAACTTTCACGGACCATATGTTTAGCTCCCGAAATTCCATGCCTCAAGGCAGTCTTCCCTTCATTCTTAGGCCAGCAAGCTCGAACAACTAGTATACACGCACACTATAAGCAGGGTATTAGGGAAATACCTGCATATGATCATATCATCAGTGCACTCTTTGATAAAATAAGCTACACGCCTAGCTATTGGCAATCTTGTAGTGCCGAAAGGGGAGATAAGCATTTTCACTGCGTGATACTATGACTAGTTAAGCATCAAATAAGTACCCAAATTAAGAATCTTAAACCCATCTAGATACAACCAATGTCCATTAGAATGAGATATAACAAAAGAAAATATGGTGCAACTATACATCCCCCAATCATGGCAACCAGATTCAGCCGTCAAGCCCCAACATATTCCTTGCCAATCTGTATCTCGCCTTATGTACTGTCCACTGTACATTTCTTTCGCATCCCCAGTGGTCCGAACCCAAGACTTCCCTTAAGTAGTACTTGAGTTGAATGCTATTATCAATTGAACAAATTTTAGTACGTTGGGGATGCGAAATAAAACCACGATGGGGGCACGACCCTTTAGTGGGCAATTTGTATGCAATATAGACATAATTTGCATGGAGCATATCAAGGCTTGATGAATAAATCATATGGCCATGGTCAGGGGACTTATTATTACTACGATGGACATGGTCTGGTTTGGTCCGGTTCAGTTCTAAAGAAACCCGAATTTTCGAATATTTAGTAAGTGAAATTGTCGGATTCAAATTTAATTATGGAATCATTTGGGATCGGTTCCATTCAGTTCTCGGGTTCCGTACAATAATTAATTTTTTTATATTTAAAACAACGCTACATTAATTCGACTATGACATGTTCAATCTTAATTATTATAAAATAATGTAGTTCAATCTCGTGATATATTTGCACATCTCTTTGTTCAGTTCTTCATAAATTTAATTGTTAAAATCATACGAAGAAGAAAATAGCGAGCTCACAATAATAAAAAGACAGAAATGTCACCACTATAGAATAAGTTATTTAGGTAAAACTTTGGTCAATTTGATTAAGTTGGACTTGGGTGGAAATTAGAAATAGTAAAATTATGTTTTAGGTTTGGGCTAAATTAATTAGTTAGCAAATTTATTTTAAAAATAAAATAATTTGACTTATTTAAAATAAAAAATTTTAAAAAAATTAGAGATTCGTCTAGAATTGAGAATCGAATTGAACTGAACATGTCGGTTTTTTATTTAGGTACCTATTCAGGTATTTAACTTAAAAAGAATCATTTAATTCGGTTCGGTTTGGGAGTTTTGTCCAACCCGAATCATTACATATGACATGGTTATTGAAAGGTTCCAACTAGGGACATGCATTTAATCCGCGAGATCGATCGCCCCGACTGAACTTATTCAGGTTGGATCGGTTTGCGAATTTATTGAAGAAACACAACACAAAAAACCTCAAATTGAGAAAAAATAATAAAAGATTTACTATAACTACAAACTAAATATAACTTTGCAAATTGACCCCTGCTTGTCTCATTATTATGTTACATATTTAATTAGGTTTTTTTACTTTTTTTTTGGTTTAGAGACCTCAACTATTTTTTAAGGTCCAAATAGTTTTATTTTTTAGCAACTACAGAGAAAACCTTTAAAATCTTCATTTCTAATTGATTTAAATGGTCCAAGATTGATCGGTTCGGGTTGGTTTGGTTTTACCACTAATTCTAGGTTTGTTTTAAGCTAAAAGTTAGTTAAACCAAATTGTTTGGTTCGGTTTAGGGTAGGTTTGAAAGCCAAACCAACTTAACCCATGCAACCCCGTAGATATAGCATCTTTTAAGGTTGAGCATATTCTAACAATAAGGAGTACATCAGGAACAGGTATATTTATAACAATTCATTCGAATGGTTCATGTAAGTATGAAAAGGATACTTATGCAATCGCTAGTTAATCAAGCCTAACTGTTTCGATACCTACAATAGTATCAACAAACATGTTAAAAAGAGAGCTAATGACGGGCATTTGTAATGCAGTCCAGCCACTCAAACTGCAGTCTCTACGAACAAATCTATGATAAACTAGAAAAGTTGGATGTACAATCGATAACCTTGCCAAAAATCAAACAGAAAGAAATTATCCAAAAATTGTACGTCACAATGCTCTTGTGGAAGCGGGGGAAATTGGTAATTTTTTATTTGAAATGTTTGATCAACTACACGTCTGTTGCAATAAACTACCTACATGATCGGGCTGGCCCCTAAACTTTATTCTATTCCACTTTATGCCTTTGGGTTATAAATTGGTTTAAAGTCTCTCTTCCTTTAGCTATCCAACAGAACATTTAGAGCTTGGTATAGGGTATCTATCTAAATTTACTTCCTGACCCTCCAAAATCATATCAAGTTCTTCTGCATTTGTCCAGAGCATTCTAATCTTATGCATCAATCTAAAGTCCTTATTATTATTTTTTATATATATAAAATTGAAACTACATACTAAAAACAATCAATGTTTTGGACAATATGATAGTATATTTGACGCCAATCTCATCTTTATTTCTACCATAATCAATGAACACTCTATGTATCTGTCTTAAGGTTCATTTTCGTATGGTTGTTGTGAGTAAAGCTTTATCATTAGAGTTTTTGCTAGCAGAGGTTGTTCAAAAAGGGCTATTAATAGTTGTTGATTGTTCGGTTGTTAATGCAGAAAGTGTTGCGAGTATTATATTGATTGTTTGGTAGTATAACTACAAAAGTGGTTTTGTTTTATTACTTGTACAAATACTACATATTTGTTTGACAAAAATTAAATAATTTATTCATAAATAATATTTAAGATAAAAACATATTATAAACCTTTCAAAAAGAATCCTTAAAATTCATTTAATATTTCGTTATGCATAAGATAATTTGGATCTATTTAGTATTTTAGTAAAGTATAATAAGGATAATTTCGTTAGTTGTAAAGTTTCATTAAATATAGATTTGAACTTCTCATATAAGCTGGATGTAGAGTTTTTTAAGAATCTCAAATTTTAAGCTTCTCTAAAAGAGTTTTGAAAAGTTTTTTTATTAGTCAGCAAGCATTTTTGGACTTTAACCAAACACCCATTATTTTAACCAAAACAGCTTTTGCCCTCCATGAAGTGCTTTTGAGCTTTGTAAGAGTTCTTCCAAACACACATTTAGTTCCACGTAATCGTAAACTAATGTTTTCAAAGTCCTCGTCCAAAGCCCTAACTAACATTTATCCCCTTCCTTGTGCCATCTACAAATATGTCTCAAAACATACAACAGAGCGCCTCATTTTGGATACCTAGTAAGCTCATCTAAAAATATATACATATATAAAAAATAAAAATAAAAAAGGAAAAGGAGACTTGGCAGAACTTTTATGCAAGCATATAGTAATAGAAAATTCTTTACTACCAACTCCACTTGATCTCGAATTCATGATGCTTCTTTATGCATATCTTTAGTAGAAATTCCTTACTTTGCCATAATCCAACTTATCACTTCATCGACCATCCTATCATACGGTTTTGCCAAGTGAAGAAAAAACATACGCAAATCTGGCTTGTTTTCTCTATGTTTTCCATCAATTTCCAATGTAACGATAATATTTTTTAAAATTGATCTCCTCAACATAAAACCCAAATTTGTTATCTTCTACCTTCGCATATTATCTTAATCTATACTCAATACCCCTCCCATATACATAGGGAAAACAAGCTTACGTGATACCACAAGTGCAGAATACGAGCTTCTTTAAGCATCACATCCAGTGACTCCATGCCTCAAGCGAATAAGACAACCACGATACTTACCACATGCTACTCAGGATTTGGTTGTGAAGCACTCGACATAGTCATCGGTGTCAAGGAAAACAAACCCAGTAAATTATTTACTTTAAGCTAGTACACGATCCCTCATTTTGAAAAGTTTTGTCATTAGCATTCCTCCCATTGAAGCTCACGTTATTCCAACTACCACAAAATATAGGAAGTAACCAAAAACAGTATCTAACCATATTCAATTCTCAAAATTGCCACAATAACTTCCCCAATTCATCCACCTAGCTGAACTCCATATTCTCCTAAACTTTGCAACTCATTTAGTTTCGCTTGTTTATCAGAATTAATCAGAAAACCGTAGTGCCATTAAATACCGTTCATATACACGACAGTGCTCCCACATATAATGACTCCAACAAATCAATAAATTGTACTACATCTAACAACCACTACAAAATTCTTCAGATCAATCAACACCATGGAAAACCCCTTCTTTTTCCCCATAAAACCTGGCGGCAAACTTCTAGATCTCACCAATCACACGGGAATTCTTAAGATAATACAACAATCTTCCATTCCAATAAAGAAAAATGACATTTCTCACTCTCTCAAAGTTTCAATTAACAGTTCAACGGAATGTATACATATACAGCAACTTACATATAAACTAGGCGCGTATATATCGTCACTTACTGACAAGGAGAGTGCGAGAAAGCGACCATTTCTGAGCCCGCCCAACGATTGAAAAAGGCAACCAATGCGTCGGTATGAATGAGTGTAGCAGTGAAACTGTTGCTATTCCTCCGATCGTCGATAGATCTTCTGCACTGATACTGAATTTTCCACTCTCCATTTTTCCAATTCTTACTTTTCCTTTTGATTATTTGAAAGTGATATTGGCATCAACAGAAAAATAAATAAATAAATGCTATTTGCACAATAGGCTTTTAACATGATGATCCAAATTCAGATATTTTAGCTCTGTTTGGTCCGAAATAAAATTGGAACGTTGCTACAGTAAAAAATTGCTACCCTATTTTAGTAATTTTTGAAAAAAAAAAAAAATAGTGGATGCCATAAAATATGTTTGTTAATTTAATTGTTAATTTTAGATTTAAATTTTGATTTTAATCGGTACTAAACAAGGACTCAATGGGTTGAGGATTCAAACCTCGATTTTGAATGTCAGATATATGTGGCCATACCACATAATGGTTAAGGCGTTCAACATCAATTTTCTTCGATAAAATTTACTCTTTAGAAGGTAAGACTAAATTCTTGTTTGATGGTCATTATTTGTTTTTGAATATGATTTTTCGAAAAATATGTCATTAATTCCCTTATTGAAAAGAGTTATTTGGATAAATTTGAGTTTTGAATAGCTGTTGTTTTTTAAGAACTAGTCACAGCTAAACGTGCGTTGTACTTTTTTTAAAAATATTTTATAAACGCTGTAAAAATAATATTTGAAAATTAGTTAATATAAAAAATAATAAAAAAATTTTGTTTATGTGAAATGAATTTTTTATACAATTTAATTATTTATTTACGTGTATGATAATAATTAACATTAATTTATATATATCCAACTATAATTCAATCAATTAATTCTTTAGGTTCATGCACGTACACTTTCTATATTTTGGGGGCTATTCAATTACTCTAGAAATATTATAATTCAATTATTGATGTATGTGCATGTATACTAATTAACGTTTATTTATGAATATATAAAATATAACATTAAATCATCAAGTTCATGTACACATATTTTGAGAGTTATTTAATTATTCTAGTAGTAAGTAAATTATTCAAGTTCATGAATACGTATTTATTTTCAAAATTATTTATTTTATCATAAATTATTCTATAGTATATAAATTATTAAAGATCATATAATTTGGGAGTTATTCAAATATTATAGGAGTAAATAAATTATTCAAATCCATGCACACTTATTTAATTTCAATATTATTCATTTAATTTATGATATAACGTCATTTGTCTAAATGTATATATATTATTCTTTTTTCTTTATTCATTGATTCAAATTAATTAAATTTCATGTTGGTTCACGTGCACCTCATTTATTTAAATGTATATAAATTATTATTTTTCTATATCTATTAATTCTAATTAATTAAATTTCATGTTGGTTCACTTACAATCCATTTGTTTAAATGTATGTATGTATATATATATATATATATATATATATATATATATATATATATATATATATATATATATATATTATTTTTTCTTATATTCGTTGATTCAAATTAATTAAATTCCATGTTCATGAATCAATTTGATTGTTTTCGTACAATTCAATTGTTTATTTTCGTGCATATTTAATAATTAATATTTTATTAAATATATATTGAAAAACGAAAGTAAGATACTATTGAAATAATTAAATTGTAGTAGGGCTAAAATCGTTCAGAAAATCATTCTCACTTCATGCGATATTTAATATATTATAGATGTGTGGTTATAAAATAGGAAAAATTTTGATTTACGTTTAAAATATTTTATTAATGTATAGTTGAAAATGAGCATGTAAAAAAAGTTTTAAAATAATAGTTATCAAACATGAGCTAAAAAGTATAAAAAAAAAAATTAATTTACATTCAGAATATTTTATTATGTGAATGTGCAGTTGAATATGAATATAAAAGTTAAATAATTTTATTTTAAAGAGAGACAAACGAAGGTTTAATTTAGAAAATAAAATCTCATATGTACAGTCAAAATGTACTTTTTATTTTAGGGTGCGTTTGATTGTAAGGGTGGAAAATTGGTGGAAAGAAAATGTTTTACGGGGAAAATGTTGTTTTGCAGGGAAAACGATTTCAAGTGTATTTGATTGGTATAATTTTCTACATGAAAATTTTTTAAATTTTCTATCGTTTGGCTTTGTTTTACATGGAAATTGTCCATTAAAGTGATATTTTTTTCCACAATTAGTTATAAAATTTGTTTCCATTGCCAAAAAATAAAAAAAAAGGAAAAAAAATTGTTTCATAAAAAATCATTTTTTTAATCAAAATTTAGTATTCGTTTGATTTTATTTTACATGAAAATTGTCCATTAAAGTGAAATTTTTTTTTTTTACCATTGGCTATGAAATTTGTTTCCATTGTAAAAAAAAAAAAAAATAAAATAAAATAAATTTCCAGCCAGCCTGGAAAATTTTTTCTCACCAAAAAGGAGGGAAAAGTTTTTCATCAAAAAGCCGGAAAATGCACATGCGTGGGCTAATCTCGGAAAATATTTTTCGTAGAAAATTTCGCCTATCAAACAGTCAAAAAAGTAGAAAGTAGAAAAATATTTTCCTAGTTGCCTGAAAAATGACGCGTATCAAACACGCCCTTAGAGAATTTTAAAATTCATTGTGAAGGTTTGAAGTGTAGTGTGATTTACTCGACGTTGTATTATTGTAGTGAGCAGAAATTATTGTACCAAAACTTAAAAGGCACGGTAAGGTCATTTTCCATCTATTTAAGGATAGTATAATGCCACTCTTAGCCTAAGTCACCAATGTCGAAAGGCCTAATCTCAACTATTGCACTCCAAATTGATAGGACTTGGAACTCCAACCAAGCAAAAGTCACGAATTAGATGATTCTTTAATTTGATCGTCGATACTTAAACACAGAATTCTATTGTACTTTCAATATATCATTAACAAAATGTATGCGATAACATTCATACCTCTAACGATCAGCAAATTTCAAATGATCCGTCATTGTAACCGTCCTGAGTAGCTCTACAAGTGCTACTAGTCCTCATAATTCAAATTACGTTCGTACTCACTTTTTCACTAATATAGTTACAGGAACTTTGTCGATAGCCCTACTCAATAGACCAGTTGAAGAGCCTACGAGTCAATCTGTCAATGTATGTTTACGGTTTGCAGTCCATTGGGGCCTTTTGTTCCAGCTCCTCCTGAAGTTGCGATGGGAATGTTCCGAGACCAAGGAGGTCCTTCTCCTTTTGATGGTGGTAGAAATGGAAGGTCAGGGCACCAGGTCAGTGGGCCTGCCCCAGTAATAGCTTTACCTCCAACATTCCGACAGGATCCTCGGCACTTGCGAAGGTCAGCTGTTCTTCCTTATATTTTCTGTAAGTGGACAATGATACACCAATGTAGTGTAACAAGGTACTGAAATTGAGGAAACAATTGGGGCCGGGGCCTTTTAGAGAGAGCCAGTTCTGTGGTTTTAAATACTTAGTTCAGTTTGAAAAACATACAGCAACCTGTGTCATAATTAGTAATTACTGCACATTTTCTGCAAGTTGAATGAGATCAAACTATTTTACTCTCTAAAACACTCGTAGCCTGGTTTTCTCGTCTCTGTTTCAGTCAAACATTATTTTGATGTGACCTCAAAACAAGTTTTTGGAGCCTCTTCCTGGTAGAAAGCAGAACATCCCTTTGTTTTTCCACCCAATACATTTTTGCTAATAATTTACTGTAGAAATTATCAACCATTTGCTTCTGGATCTGTATTTTCCTGAGCTTTCACCATTCAGTTTCTGAGTGGAGGATGACAAATGTTGATTGCATTTAAGATTACCTTTGTTTCATTTTTTGGCTTAAAGGTATTTTTTATGATCAATCTTCAGTCAGAGCTTGTGCCTCTAGATTAGTCAAGCTTAATTCAATAAATAATCTCTTAATATACATGGCTAAGCTATTTATCAGACAGAGTCCTCTCTTGGTGGGCAAGTGGCAACTCGACTATTGACCATGATTGTACAAGGGATTCAATTCAGTATAGGTGTGCAATGTTTTTGTGGAACAATGTATGACAGGAGGATGGATTATGTTGAAATATTCTCCAGCCCAAATCAGCCCAACAGCAAGACCATCAGCCCAACAGCAGATCAGCAGCCCACGTTCTTCAGTCCACCAGCCACCAGCAAACCAGAAACTCAGTTCAACAGCTTCTCACGTCCAGCACATGAATACTATTCTAGATCCTTCATTAGTTAGTTAGTTTGTTAGCTAATTTCCTCTATATATAGACTAGTTGCATTGTAATTTCCTTAAGCAAGTTGAATGAGTATTCATCTTCTTCCCTGCTGTAATTCAGCAGGCTCTATCCGGTTTCTCCCTTTTCTTTTTCCTCTGTTTATTTCAGCTTCAATTTCTGTTCTCCTTCCTTGATTTTATCAGATTATATGGCAAATAGTTTGATCAACCTTTTTCTCAACAGAGCCATAAACGGGACCCAGCATAGTCTGTGCATGGGCTAGTCTTTGTTTAACAGATGGATTGAAAAATTCTGCTGTTCTCTAGCCTGCTAATAATCTTTTTGGCTGGTATGTCTAACTGTAGGATACACCTGAGCTGTTTATTGAAGCACTTTTCTCAATGAATACCCATAAACTGAACACATGGAAATCTGTTTTATAAGTAATCTTTGTACGAGTGTGCTAACGATACCATCAGCTAGAAGTTTCGACCTCATTACTCTAGGATTAAATTTGAAACTTCTGCTAAAAGATAACTGCCAATTAGACGACGCTTTATAAATTCCATTTATTTTCATTGAGACGGTTAAGGAACTTCGAATGTTAACAAAATATATCTGCATGTACTAGTCTTCATATTTCTCATTTCACAATGGAATTTCTAACCTGGGTTTAAAAATTTTTGCAGCTATAATGACCTGGATACTCAAGAAGATGAAGTAACGGTGATCGACTATAGGAGTCTATAAGTTTATACGATGGACAAGCAATAAGAGTACGTTGCTTGCATCGCACTTGAAGATTTAGAAAACAGAAAGTGCACAAACTTTATGATATGTGAAGGTGAGGAGATGCACTCTACCCGTGCATGTGCTACTAGCATTGGCTTTTTCTTGCTGTTAATACAGTTAGATATGGCCAGGATCAAAGTTTGCGGCTATTCAGAGTTTTCAAAAAAAAAATTCTTCCCACCCCGAGAAATGTTTTCCAAGTATTCAAAGGGTAAGAGTGCCGTATAATTTTATTTTTGGACATTTTGTTTATATTTTTGTTTTTCATTTATCACATAAAAGTTAAAGAACTTGATGTAGTTGGTAGGGGTGTGCATTTTAATTGGAATCGAACCTCTCGAATCGGAACCAAACCAGAATCTCCTTTGGTTTCGGTTCGGTTCTAGAAAAAATTAAGAATCGGTCGAATGTCCGTTCGATGGTTCTTGTACCGGAACCGTGGGTGCCAAACTCTAGAATCGAATTAGTCTTTTTTCATAACATTTTTATTTTTGAAATTTATTCATCCTAGCTCAGTGATCTGATGGGATGCATAGGAAACAATGAGATGGAAAGAGAAGTTGACATGTTGATTGTTACGCTATTTTTATAGGATTTATTTTGCTATTTTCATCATTTGTAGAATCTAGTACTTTTTTGTTGGTTTCTAGTTTTTGGTTTGTCCTTTTGGTATGTAATTTGGTGTTTATGTTGTGTTAGATATTGTATGCTATTTGGTGACATATTTACAATCAATAAAGAAAATGTTGAAATATATATTTTGTGGTATATTTTATTTCTTCTATTTCTATTAGATATTAGGAAGATAATTTATATTGTTGGCTAACAATATTACAAAAAATGTTATGGGATCGAACCTGAACTGTATCCAGTAATTATTTGGACTTGAATGATTTCGCTTGCGAAATATTTAAGGTGTAATAAGGGGTTCTAAACACTGAAATACTTGGATCGATCCATTCGATGCTTAGTTCTAGTAGTTGGATTTAATTTACTACGTTACAAGAAATGAAATCTTGGAATAACAAACTTAAAATTTTACATGGTTCTTGTTTCAGTCGATTGTAAACGAAGTCTTGATAAAATTTTAATTCAGCTGCATGAAATTCTTTTCACCATTCAGTTTAGTTTTGTAATATCCTCTTTTTTCCTGGTGTGGTCTCACACACAACAGGCGAGGTGTGAGGTTTACAAGCTCGAGACGGTACCAGTTGGAATAATGAAGATAATTGTTGAAATTCTTCACATTATTTACTGATAGATTACAAGGTATTTATAGAGATTATACAAGGCTTGAATATTCTAGAATCATTCACCATGTGCATGACTAACTAATTAACAAAGCTGGCTAACAAAATTCAGCTCCCACTCCTGAATTTAAGGAGCTGCAACGGTCTTCCACCAATCAGTTGGGAAGCTATCGGCTACAATGGCTTATTCTAACATCCCCTCTCAAGGTGGAGTGTGATCTAACACGTCAAGCTTGTCTCTAAGGAATTGAAATCTGGAGCACGACATGGGTTTGGTTAACACATCTGCTGTTTGATCTGAAGTCGGCACATACTTGATTTTTAGTTGATTCTCAAGCACTTTGTCCCTCACAAAATGAGCATCTAACTCTAAGTGCTTCGTGCGGGCGTGATAAACTGGATTAGAAGCCAAAGCACTTGCACTTAAGCTGTCACACCAAATAATTGGAGTCGACTTCTGTGGTAATTTCAACTCTTGCATCAGTGACTGAATCCAGGTGATATCTGAAGCACAATGAGCAAGTGCCATGTATTACGCGGTGCTAGACACAGCTACTACATGTTGTTTTTTGGAGCACCATGACACTAGATTATCCCCAATGTATACACAATATCCGACAGTCGACCTTCTGTCATCTGGGCAAGTTGCCCAATCAGAATCAGCGAATGCAATTATGTCTAGGCTGTCAGTCTTATGAATGGCAAGTCCATAGTTCAGTGTTCCTTTTAAGTATCTAAATACTCATTTAAGTACCTTCCAATGTGTCTCTGTTGGCGCCTGAAGGAATTGGCGTAGCCTATTTACTGAGTAAGTCATGTCTGGCCTTGTGTGAATCAGATATTGCAGTCCATCGATGGCACTTCTGTACAAAGTGGGATCTTTCATAGCTTGTCCTTCAGTTTTGGAGATTGGTTTCCCAACTGCCATGGGTGTTAGACTGGGTTTCAAACTTTCATAGCCAAATTTCTTTAGTAGCTCAGTGGCATATCTTGTTTGATTTAGATATAGGCCAGTTGAATCCCTCAGTGCTTCAATTCCCAGAAACATCTTCAGGTCACCCATGTCTTTGAGTGCAAAACTGATGTTCAATTTATCGATTAACTCCTGCAGCCGTTGATTGTTATTGCCTGTTATTACTGCCAGAAAGAATAAGGAGTTATCTGCTTTCGATTGCTTGAAGTTCCATTCTAACAGAGTTTGCTTCAGTCTATCGTGCCAGGCTCTTGGAGCTTGTCTCAAGCCATAAAGTGCCTTCTTCAATCTGCACACATGGTTAGGCTGATCTTTATTTACAAAACCAAGTGGCTGATTAATGTAGACACTCTCACTTAGGCTGCCATTCAGGAAAGCGTTATTTATGTCGACTTGCCTGATTCTCCAATCCCTTACTACAGCAAGTGTCAAAATAATTTTCAGAGTTGAGGCCTTGACAACAGGACTAAAAGTCTCATTGAAATCAACCTACGATCTGAAGAAATCCCTTGGCAACAAGCACGGCCTTGTGCCTTTCTACCTTCCTGCCGAGGTTGCGTTTTTACCTTGAACACCCATTTGTTCCCAATAACTTTCATTCCATCTTCATGTGGTACTAACTCCCATGTATCATTTCTTATTAAGGTATCATATTCTTCTTGCATAGCCTTCTTCCAACACTTGATTGACAAAGCCTCTTCAGCATCCACTGGTTCAACTTCTGAGAAATCGTTCGCTGTTAGGCTTGCATAAACCTTTGGCTTAAAAATTCCAGCCTTGCTTCTGGTTACCATTTGATGTTCTGTGTTCCAAATCATATTTCTGTTCTCTGCAGGTGCTTCATTCTGCGTTTCAATTTCATCTTGCTGACCTTGAAGTGTTTCAGAAGCAACTGGTTTAATTGTACCTACCTTCATCACAGTGATACTGAGGTTCTGGATTAACTCCCTCATTTGTTCTTCTATCTTCATCAAGAGGATCTGCTGAAGGTGAAGCATCAGGTTGGGTTGTAGCAGTTGAATTTTGTGATGAAGATTTGTGACTGATATCAATGATAGGAAGGAGACTCAGAGTATTTTCATAAGTCTATGATTTGACTCTTTTGTTCAGAAAACCTGACCAAACGGGAATTCATTTTCATTAAACACAACATGTCTGGAAACGTACAATCTACCACTAGAACTCAGGCATTGATAACCCTTTTGTGAATCACCATGACCAAGATACACACATCTTTCAAAGTGGAAATCAAACTTATGGTTTTGATAAGGTCTAAGATTTGGATAGCATGCACAGCCAAAGACTCTAAGCTGTTTATGATCAAAGTTTTTCTTGAATAGCTTCTGGTAAGGTGAGTTGTGATGGAGTACTGGTGTGGGTAGTCTATTAATTAGAAAGCATGCTTGACTTTGAATGCTTCCCACGGTAATGAAGGGGGCATTCGAGCTTGAGCCGAAAAGAGTTAAACCAATTTACGCCAATGTGCATACGTGCTTTCGTTCGACTCTACCATTACGAGGCGATGTGTGAGGGCGGGGAATGTCTAAGTTCGATACGACTGCTAGGGCAATTTTGTTGAAATTCCTAAACTCCCCTCCCCAATCAGTTGTAATGTTTTGATTTTCCTATCTAGTTGATTTTTGATTTTTGAAGTGAATGAAGGTGGTTAAGGCATCTGACTTGTGTTTCATGGGGTATATCCATGTGAATCTGGAATGATCATCTACAAAAATTATGTAAAACCTATGTCCTGTGGTAGATTTTAATGGGGCAGGTCCCCAGACATCTGTGTAGACAAGATCTAAGGGATTTTCAGCATGTGATGAAGAGATGTTAAACGGTAAAGCATGTGATTTCCCAAACTTGCACAATTCACAGAAAGAGGGAATTTCATTGGTTTTGATAACTTTATTACACGATTTTAGAACTTGACTCATTACATAATCTGAGGGATGACCCAAACGTCTATGCCATACATCAAGTTCAGACTCTAAAACTTTAACTGGAGACGAAGATCTGCTTGGCCCGGCTCATGTAAAACAGTGAACATTATTCTGGTTGTTTGACTCAGGGACTAAGTAGTCTGGTTTGTGACTTGGCTGCTGCAACTGGTACAACCCTTCCTTAAGCACTCCTTGCAGTAAAATCCTCATCGTTTGAAGATCCTTAATAACACAATAGTTAGAATAGAATTCAACGAACACATTATTATCATAAGTGAGCTGTGAGATGCTGACTAAATTCTTTTTAACTGAGGGAACATGAAGCAATTTGTTCAATGCTAGTGGCCTATCATTCATTGTGAGTAATTTTCCATTTCCTATATGTGAAATGTGCAACATACTACCATCACCAATAGCCAATTTTTCCTTACCTTCATACTTGTTTATGGTTTGCAGGTTACCTTTGTCTGTGGTAACATGATTGCTTGCTCCAGAATCAATGAACCAGGCTGGATCTTAAAGAACTCCAGGTGATGCTATATATGCAGAGGGAGTTGAGTTGAGATTCTATGACCCTTGGTTACTTGGTCTACTTCCCATAAACCTCTCATCATATCTATTGAAACACCAGCTCGCAGAATGATTGTTGATGCCACAAATCTGGCAGGGTCCTTTGATATCGTTCTGTCTCCCAGTTGAGGTTCTACCTCTACCTCTTGACCTGCCTCTGAAACTTGAAAATCTCCCACTGCTGGTACCTCTGAAACCTCTGCTATTAGATCTGTGTGCTAGTTGCACACTTGATTGATTGATGCTCAATGAAGTTAGGTGTTCCTAACCTGACTTAGATGTTCAAGGCGACTTTCAAAAGTCATAAGAACAGAGGATAGTTCATGCCACGATATGTTTTCTCTACTATTAACTTGTACAACAATTGGTGTGTACTCATCATCTAAGCCTGATAAAACCTGTGTTATCAGATCGCTTTGATCTATAACTTTTCCAGCTATTTCCAGATTATCAGCCAACTGCTTAATGGCTGACAAATACTAATCCATTAACATAGAACCTTTTTCTGGTTCTCTGCAGTTCTCCAGTGAGGAACATTACTCTCGATTTGTTAAGTATTCCAAAGCTTTCCTCTACTGATTTCCACAGCCTGCTTGCACTTGTACACCCCATGACTTTCATCGCAATTTCAGGGGTCATTGCTGAATATAACCAGCCCATTAGTAGCTGATCAGCTGAGTTCCACTTGATAAACTCAGGATTTTTTCTCATTTCTACTGCTTCTTCCTGTCCAGCAGTGGTTTCAGTGGTGATTTGAGTTGCTAGGAACTCTGGAGGACACTCCCTTGTCCCCAGTAGATATCCATCGAGGTTGTGCCCTTTGATTATGGGCATGATCATGTTTTTCCATAGAAAGAAGTTGTTTCTGTCGAGTTTGACAGATGGCAAATGAGTGATATTCATTCCAGCTAACGAGCTTTGATTGGCAACTGTGTGTGTGATTGGAGCTGTATTAAACTCAGACGGATTTGATTGATTTCCTGATCCGGTGTTAGCCATTTTTGGCTCTGATACCAGGTTGGAATAATGAAGATAATTGTTGAAATTCTTCACATTATTTACTAATAGATTACAAGGTATTTATAGAGATTATACAAGGCTTGAATATTCTAGAATCATTCACCATGTGCATGACTAACTAATTAACAATGCTGGCTAACAAAATTGAGCTCCCACTTCTGAATTTAAGGAGCTGCAACGTTCATCCACCAATCGGTTGGGAAGCTGTCGGCTACAATGGCTTATTCTAACAGTACCTGTTTGAATGTCATTAGTAATGTAAATTACTTAATTCTGAGCATTTTAGAATAAGAACAAGAGTAGGGTCTCATAATATTCAACTTAATTTGCTATATTAGTGCTTTTTTTGCGTTCAAAATTAAGAATGAACTGTTAACAAGAGAACTTCACCATCATAACAATTTCATGGAATTATCAGTTGAATCCATGAGATACAAAAATTCCCTAAATTTATTGCAGGCAGATTCTGGCAAGCATATGCATAAAACCATTGTACCATTAGAGCCGGCCTCGTCTCCTTGCGGCAAAAATAGACAAACTTGTGGAGTTGGAGTCAGATCAATTGGACCAGCATATACTGGCCTACCCCATCCAAAATCAGCAGATTCATAAATTGAAAATCTTGTCCATTGTGTTATTGTTAATTTTCCACCAAATTCCAACCTCTTTGGCCTGCTTGCTTCAACATAGTCTATTGTAGATCTCAAATATTCCTCCGATACGCCTAGTCGAGCCTCGTGCACCAACCGGGCTGTCTCTGAAAGTTGTCTGTTGACAAGCCTTTGGACCGTACTTGTTGCACACGCAACACACAAGGCATTGCCATAAAACCCGTCTTTCAAAGGTGGGTTTTTGAGCTTCGGACGAGCATTGACGGAAAATGTCAGACGAAGCTCGTAATCGAGAGGCTTTACGTCTAAAGCCTTAACCCAAGATCTCCACACATGAGCTGCCATTGCATCAAAGGATGTGCAAGAAAAGTTTCCATCTGATCGTGCTAAGTTTTTCACATGCATTTGAAACTCTTGACTTATTCTGTAGCATTTTTGGACAGGTTTGACTTCCCATAGACTCTTTGTTAGGTTCGAACAATCATCGATTCTCTTGAACTCGGTGTGTGAGAATTCGACCTTTGGTGGATCACGGGGTCGAAAAGTTTCTCGATCCCAGCAAGGGGTCGGGTTTATAACCAACGACCTGGTTTTTGCGGTTGCAGCCCATGCACTTAGGAACTGCATTGCTCCAAGCCCATCACAGAGGCAGTGGCAAATTCTCAAACCGAGGCTAAATCCACCACAACTAAATTTAGTCACTTGTGCTATCAATAATGGCATGTCAACAACTTTATACTGTTCTTCATTAGGAAATCTGTATATCAATTTAACCCATGCAGGATTTGAAACGGTTAAATCTCCTAAATCAGCTAAGGCCACATCCGAACGCGCCTCAACTAGAAGTACACCTTGATCAGGACCGAAAAATACTTCTAGCTTCCCATTCTTCGTTTCCCTTAACCTCCCTGAGAAAGGATAATATGGCACTAACACGCTTCTTAGAGCGTCTCTAAGTACTTTCATGATCGGTTCATGATGGAAATGCCACTCATTCGATCTGTAAAAGTATACGGTTGGAGTGAAAACACGTGCTCCAATCATGTCATCAAGATTCGAGAGGTAAAGGCTCTCGTGGCTGGATACAGGGGTCATGATCGGGGAGATATTTTCTAGGGTTATTGGAATGTCTAAATGAGAAAAATGAAGTTCTTGAATCCATGGAGCCATGAGAGAAAACAGCTTTTACAATTAATTTGTAGACGATCCAGCTTACAATCTTCATCCATCATGCGTGTAACTATCAGATCTTAAGCACGCAAAGATCCCGAGGTATTCATTTGGTGTAAAACTGTTGATATTACTATTTTATATTACTAGAGTTAAATTTTGTTGGTAAAGTTATGTTTATTCATAGGAAATATCATTCAAAATGGATGAGTATGAGTAGTTGAAGGTAGATAAAAACCCTCTCCAAATGGTAAAACCAGACATCCTAATATGTTGCACTTCACAAGAATAGGTTCATAAGTTTAAGGTCAAACGTACAACGCCCTCATAGAAATTGTGCCTGCCAACAAAAAACCGTAAATATACCATGTTACACTGGTGTGCTGGACCCATACATCTATTATTGCGTTTCTTATATCGCAAGTGTACGGTATCGTAACAAGCAGTATAATTAAGTCCGGATATCGTTCCCACGAAGACTATACTTTAGAACTTAATCTAATTTTTCTAACTCCTATTTGACAAAATCATATAAATAATTATGATGATTGTGATTATTTTTCCTAACTACTTTTAATTAATTGAAAATATAAAAAGATTGCAAACAATGGATGATTAAATATTTAAATATGTGATGAATATTAGGGTATAACAATTTCATCTATTGATCACCTTAATTCTTAATTCAAGATTCATAATCTAATGTAATGTTCGATCGAATTCTTCTATTGTATTCAATTTATCTCTCACGAGTTCTCATTGAGCTTATTTAACTACTTAAATTTCATATCTCTATGCGAATCAACCATAGTTAAATGAAACACCAATTCTAAGAATTTATATTATGATTGCAATAATTAGTATATGTATCTCTACACGTTATACTAATTTATTGAATTTTATTATATGGTCTAAACCTCAAACTCACCTCTCGATTCGTAAAAGACTCACGTAATTATCAAATTATCGATAAGGTAATTTAATTCATTAAACTCATAATAAAACAAACACCTATAAGAATAAATCACATGAATCTTGAATAGAAAAATTAAGGATCACAAGTCGATTACATTGTTTTTCCTAATATAAAAATTAGTTATTCATCCCGTAAAAATAAAAACAGTAAAAATGGAACGACATCACCAAAAATTGACGAAATTTGAAATTTCTCGTGTCCGCCTTTCTTCTTCTCTGTCTCTCTCTTCTTTTTTTTTCTCTCCTCTCTCTTTTTTCTTCTTTTCTTCTTTTTTTCCTCTTGCTACAACAGCCTTTTATCCTCTTTCCTGTACGCGTTTTTTCCTTTCTTTTTCTCTTTCTTTCCTCTGCGTTTTTGTGTCTTCTCTCCGCCCTTTTTTTTTTCTGTCTTCCTCTTTCATACAAAAAAAAAAAAAAATAAAAAATAAAAAAAATAAATAAATAAATATATATATATATATATATATAAAAGTTTAATTTGAGCCTCCAATTAAAATTTTCAATGAAAGTCTATTGAGTCCCGTTTAACTCGAACTCATTTAATATAATATTTCTCTCAAATGTTTTATCTTTGAATTTTGCAATTTTTCGTCACTTTTACATTCTTTTCTGCAATTCTTTATTAAACATAAAGTTTTACCTACAAAATACAATATAACATAAATTAGGTAGAATTTTATCCAAAAGACAATAAAATATCATAATTTAGGGTCTCAAATAAGCGTAGAAACTACACTTATCATATATCTTATTGTCCGTGTTTAGGATTGTACAGAGATGTTATCTTCTCCTTAATAATGTCCGGTCCTATCTAATTATTCTTACCCAACACGCCATCAATGTGTGTGCAAACGATAAACGTTAAATTGCAGCACATCTTGGTAAGCATGCAACCAGGGCAAGACAAAATCTCCTACTTTCCCAGCAGTTTAAGCCCCGAATGTAGGCATATCTCTAACACAAAGGCAAAAAGAAGCTGAATGATTGCTTCCAAAGAACTAAAACATTTTGGAAAATAAGATACGCAGTCTCCAACAAGCATAATTAGAGAACTCTTATGGCATCATGTGTACGATATGTAAGCGCCGTGTTAAAAACCAAAAGAACACACTATTCATTCAGAAGTCCCAATTCACGGAGCTAATTCACAACCTTCCCCCAACCACAAGTCTTAGTATCAATTCTACAATTTTCTCAGAAGCAATCAAATGATTTACAGAATTAAACACATATAAATGAACTTTTGAGAATGAAGAATCAACACAATTCACACTAAAAAATGCAACTCCACATAAATATAGAACATGAGAAGCAATGGTGAGTGCCAAAGATGAAGCATACAGATACCTGGAGAATCGTTGTAAAGGAAATAATCACACACACATTGTCATCAAACTCAAAGATTTTTTTGAATTCTAAATAAGCTGAAAATCACAAAAGCTGCTAATACTATACTTTCATGTATCATAATAAGTGAATAACAAAGATTAAAAGAACAGTAGATAGAACAATCAGAAACTACAGTCTACTACTAAGCCTTCAGCTTCTCAGTTATCCCATGTTTGTTAGAATTACCATTCATTTGGTTCTTCTTTGCAGCAAATGAACGCTGCTCAGTCGGAGCCACCTTTACTACTCACTGCAGTTTAGGCCTTCTGCATCCACGTCCTGTTTCCCACTTAAGCCTCTCAAAGAAGAAACAATCAGAAACTACTGTCTACTACTAAGCCTTCAGCTTCTCAGTAATCCCATATTTGTTAGTATTTTCATTCATTTGGTTCTTTTTTGCAGCAAATGAACACTGCTCAGTCGAGCCACCTTTACTCCTCACTGCAGTTTGGACCTTCTGCCTCCTCGTCCTGTTTTCCAGCCTTAAACCTCTCAAAGTAAAGCAAGAAGGTCCAGATTGACAACACCTTCTTCACCTCCACAGACAATATGATCAGAACAAATGTCCACAGAGAATAAATTGCATCCAAACCCATGGAGCACTCTAAGGAGGTTCTATATTTTTATGTCGAATTGCCTGCCTTTAAAAGAATTTTCAATTGAAGAATGCCTACTGTCTTCAACATTTTTCTCACATCAATAAGTTAAATCTTTGTGTCACTGGAAGCTGAAACCAGCCACGGAAACTCAAATTACGAGAATAAACGGGTCCCTTGTAAGGAATCCATTTTGCAATCTTCCGTGCATTGCACTTGACATTTCTGGTTATCTCGAACATGTGTATGGAATGGAACCGATCTTCTCCTCCAATAAACAAGAGCTTCCGAGATGAATTACCAGCATGAGCATTGCAAACAACCATAAGCTCACTACTGTTAGTAGAGTACCAATTGTAAACATCAGAACCTGCCTGCTCACTACAATTGGATCACGAGGAGCAACGCTCCTAATAAAAATTATGTAGTGAACCGGTACCACTTGATTAATAAATAAAGGAACGAGAATAATATGACAATATGAAAATCAAACAATAACACAAGATTTACGTGGAAAAAGATCTACAGGCAGAATTGGAGAATTTATTAATATCAATAATGGAGGATTGCAAGTTATTGTGTAGAATGTAATGATTAATTTTTCTAAAGTTTACTCGTCATATATATAATGCAAAGAAGAGTCTAAGATGTAGTGGAGTTCAATTATAACAAGCCTATACAATAATTGGGTATTTGGAATAAAATATAATTTAAAAATATGCTAAAATCGAGAACTGTCAAAATCCAGAGCGATGGCAGGAAGCTTGAGCGTCCTCCTCGCAGATAGCTAGTGCCGAAGCTCATGTTCTGATTTCTCGAGAGAGATCAAGGCGCTTAGCGACTAGCGAGCACGAGTTCGTCGTTTCCTTCACCTTGCATGATTTCTTCCTCTCCTATTGCAACTTGGACTCCTTCAAGTCCAACACAAATACCAACTCTCAAATTGAATTCCAACTTGAATTCCCAAATATACTTCAACAAGAATTCCCAACTAGACTTCAAATAGAATTTTCAAATAGACTTCCAAATAGAATTCAAGTCATACCCTAATTTTAACAAACTCCACGACATGAATTCCAATGCAATGAACAAAACTTCAAAAATTCTCGACTTGGATACAAATTCCACTACAAGGAATCTCCTCCAAAAATTCTCCGCATCTTTCACAAAACCCAACTAGGACAAACTCAATAATTAAAATCAACTAAATTCAAGCACTGCTTAGCAAAATTATCTTGGCACCAAAGTTGCTTGAATTATCCACACGAGCAACAATGTCATAAATAACTTAATAATAACTACCAAAAAGGGCAGAAACATACATGTAACAAAATCAACATAACTAACTAGGGGTGTCCATGGGTCGGTTCGGTTCGGTTGTGAAGATACCCGAACCGACCCAAAACTTTCGGGTATTTAATAAATGGACCCGTCGGGTCCAAATATAATTATGGAACCGTTCGGGTTCGGTTCCGTTCGGTTCGGTTCGGGTCGGTTCGGTTCCGTTTGGTTCTGTACCATAATTAAATTTTTTAATATTTTCAGCAACACTACATAAATACAATTAATAACATTTCATTCGTAACTTTTACAAATTAACGTAGCCCAATTCAAAAAAATATACAAAACTAGCCGTCCAATAAGATTAATTCAATGCATACAAATACCAAAAAGTAGATATTAATATTACAGCAAAACTACATAAAGTATATTCATTTGCTTCAAATTAAAATGGGCTAATGGATTTTAAAATGATTTGGGCTTAAAAATTAAAATTATGAAATAATCTAATTTATTCAATTAATTTGCTAATTTGTATAGGAAAAAAATAAAATAATTTAATTAATTCAATATAAAAAATAAAAAAATTATTTAGTTTCGGTTCTTGTTCGGTTCTTCGGTTCTTGGTCTAGACCCGAGACCCGACCCAAACCCATCGGTTCTGAATTCGGGTACCCGTTCGGGTATTTAATTTATGAAGAACCGCTCGGTTCGGTTCGGTTCGGGTTCGGTTCGGTTCGGTTCGGTTCGGGTTCGGGTTCGGTTCGGTTCGGTTCGGTTCGGGACTTTTGGACACCCCTATAACTAACTACTTCTATAAAAAGTTCTTTGCCAGACTTAATACCTTCGACTGCATTCACTACAACAAAAACAGTCTACGGCAACGTTTGAACGTGTGTTGCAAAATCAAGTGTTGTCGTAGAGTGGGAGGTCAAACGTTGCGGTAGAGGTACCGCAATGTTTGCCAAACGTTGCGGTAGACCTCTACCGCAACGTTTGCCAAACGTTGCCGTCGGTCATTTTACAATTTTTTTAAAAAATTTGCATAATTAATTTATTTGATTTCCAAAAAACCTACTGAAACAAATGCTTACAAATTAGTCGTATGTAATCAAATGTTACATAATTCTAATAAACAAAAATAAGGGATATGATTCAATACAATATGCTAACATCATTAGCATACTCAAAAGGTTAACATCATTACCCTATTCAAAAAAATTGCAATCACAGTTGACCAACAAAAAAAGATTACAAAATATTCGATTCATATCTGAATTTGCTTCTGTGACCGCTGGTTGTCCCAAAATTAATTTCACTCCCTACATATGACAAAAGTAATAAGGGTATAATTAGCATGTAAATCAACTACTAACAATATGCAATGTCAAAAAATATCAACTCTCAATCATAGTCTTATACAATATGCTAGCTAAAGAACATCAACATCCAACAACATGTTAGCTAAAAAAAATCAACAAGACAACTTTGACATGTCCTATCTGTGACTAACTTTTATGAAAATTTTGACAGAGTTCCCCTATAATGTAGACTAAAACCATCTGAACAATAGGCAATACCATCAAACCAAAAACATATAATTTAAAATAATTGGAAGGAGTGGTTTGAATAGAATTTAAACAAAAAAAAAATTGTCTAGAAGGGGGGAATAAGTGTATCTATAAAATATTTACGCATACGTTTAAATTTGAACCGAACCCATGCACTAGGCCTCACAATTTTCTAGATGGCCTGAGCGGCCGGGTTATATAATGCGTGCATGTTGTATCTGTAGGAGATATTACACCGATAATGTGCATATTATATTCATCAAGAGCATGCCGTTAATATGCGTGAAATCGAAACATCATTCGACTTATCGAAATCTGATTTGAGAAGATAAAATAGCGATTTACCGACTTCGAATATAATAATATGAATTCTTCACTTCCCAATATGAGTGAACGCATGTTGTTCTTCAATTCAAACCCTTCAATAAAACACATAAATAAATTAACCATATTCTGAAATCAAGCATAAATAAAATCAGAAATGAGAAAGATGAAATGCAAGTGATGCGATCGGTCGAGACAAGTGTTTGACACTTTTTCCTTAACATGAATTTGCCCCGCATCGGTGCTAATGGTTTCTCGACAATCATCTCCCAAGATACAACGATCACGTCAAGCCATAGGAGCACTCCAAATGACTTAGACCAACGAACTCGAACAGAGTTCCCTCTCTACTATAACCATGATTTTGATGCAAGAGAAAATCACTTCTATAAAGTGTTTTATGCAAAACTAAAGTAACCATGATATGAAACTATCAAATGAATTGTTTGTTGTGTAGTTTTAATCCAAACACATAGGGAATCCATATATATAGTAGTTGGAACATCCATATCAAGAGACACATCTCTTGAATAATCATAATTATTGGAAGTTACTCATACCAAAAGTCATGCTCTTCAAGAGTCATGATCCATATGAAAAGAAACATCTTTTCATCTACATTCTCTAGAATATTCCACAATATTCTACACAATTCCAATAATTTCAAGTATTAAGTGGTTTAAGTTTGGCTTAATTTCTCATTCACCAAATAAGGAATTTTCACTTATATCATTTCAATTGGTCACAACCAATTTCCAATACAAAATTCCAACAGTATCACTTAGATGTGACTTACTCTAGATATAATTATATTTTAAATGTCGAATTCACTTGAATTTTTGAGGGTTTCATCTTCCTTTTAGTATTTGGTTCATTGGTTAGAGATAGATTGTCTATATAAAAATTTGAACTAGAATTAATTTCCAATAGCTAGGAATTTATTAACAAATAATTTCTTAATTTTTTCTTGGTTTAGGAAGTAATAACAAAAGGTCAAAAATATTTTTCACGAGTGATATGTTAACTATCCAAAATAGTGTCAAAGATTAAATCTATTCTTATCTATAGATCGAGCTAATATTTATTTTCATTGTTTATTTTTAGACACAGAACTTCTAATATTTTATTACAGATATATGACATAAGTTGAAATTCAATGCGTAACAAAGAGGAGGGAAAGAATAGAATGTAAACGACATGTGGTCAAGGTGAAACAGGATAAGCTTTTTTTCTCCTATCTCTTGTTCACCGTTCATTTTCATTTATTTATAAGTTCAACCATTTATAAAATCCAAAAATGATTGGAGTTAAACTTTAAAGTTTACCAAAGAAAAAAATAGTGTTACGTTTTGGTAAAAGGTCTCATTTTAGTGCTATTTCTATCAGATTTCACACGGGAAAAAGGTTCATTCTCTTTGACAATCCAATATGTCCTAAATTTCATTGTGCACTTAAAGAGACTTTTCTGCTGATATAAACAAAGCACATGAATGAGCATATGATAGAAACTTTGATATATTTTACTTATACGTTTGTCGAGTCATCAGCCTGTTATTGTTATTTTGCTATTGTCATTTTACGAAGGCTGATGTTTTGCAGCTGTTTGACAGATTCATCCACTTGCGTTAATGATGGATTGGAGGGAGTGGTTTGAATAGAATTTAAATTCATAGTTTGTTTCGACTCCCACCAACTGCAACTCTCATAATTTTGTCTTACACATAGAAGAGAGGGAAAATATGACAATAACAAATTTTGTTAAATTGATCACAAAGTGGGGACATTCGAGACAAAGAAGGTGAATGGGTTGTCTAGGAACAATTTCAGCCAATTCAACAATACGTCAATACCCAAACATAGCCAATTTCAACTCAACAACTTCAACCATATCTATTCAGGCCTCAGCAGTCGGCAAATAAACATCAGCAATACCATTCCAATTTCACAACTTGTCTGCTAGTGATTCTCTGTTTTTAAGAATTGATTTTGGAGCCATTAAAGTTAACCTTTTCTCACAAGCTACCAGCTCATTTCAGTGAAATGCTGACCGTTGAAGGACTCAACGGTCCAAAAATGGCTTTTCATCCACAATTTAATCCCTAGCAGACAATCCTCAATTCCATAATAGACGACACAGAAATGGAGCAATAACTGAAAATAGAAAAAGGACCAATTTCATTTCAAGACTCAAGCAACGTTTGCCAATAATCTAATTGCTAAAGAAATTAAGAAAATACCTAATCTGGGAGGAGGAGAGAACAGAGAGGTCACTGCAGACAGGGGCGGAGGTTCGCGACTTCGCTTTATGGTGGTGGAATGGGTTTTGTTTGTTGTCGCCTCTCTGCCCATTGCTGGCTTCACGGTGGCTTCGCACTCGTCAATCGTCACTGCAGGCGCTGGAGGAGGAGTCAACTGCAGACGGAGGGCGAGGTTCGCGACTTCGCGTTGATGGTGGAAAGGGTTTTGCTTGCTCTCGCGTTATGGTGGTGGAATGGATACCAGTTTCGGGCGTGGAATGGATACCAGTTTCGGCTGCGCTTGACGGATTGGGGAAGAAGATGGATTGTCTCCTCTGATAATTTTCGGTGGGTATATGTTACGGGTTATGGATTGGGCCGGTAAATGGGTTATGGATTGGGCCGGTAAATGGGTTATGGATTGGGTTTGAATTGAAATGGGTTTACGGGTCGATTAATTTTGTTTTGAAATATTGGATTGGGCCTTGTTTGTGGGTTGTTGGGTTTGAATTGAAATGGCCCTTTTTCGCAACGTTTGCTGATTGTTGCGAAAAGTCGCCCTTTTCGCAACGTTTGCTGAGTGTTGCCAAAAGTGAGACTTTTCGCAACGTCTGAACAAACGTCTGACTTTTCGCAACACTCAGCAAACGTTGTGAAAAGGGGTCTATTGCAACATTTTTTTGAAAAACGTTGCTAAAACTCATTTATACTAGTTAATGGCAACATTCACTTCCTAAAATGTTGCCAAAAGATCCTTTTGGCAACATTTATCAACAAATGTTGCCTTTTTAATGTTGCGAATGACTCTTTTTGTTGTAGTGATTTAAAGCATAAACAACTAAATCAGCCTCCCCGTACCTTTGTGGTGGCCTTGTATCTCTCATGGGTCTTTAGCAATTGAATATAGTGGAACCGCTAGTGGTGGCGGCAAAGCGGCATTACCTATGACTTCGAAACTCGACTAAGATGTATTCTTTAATTTAGACCTTAAACCAAACTCCAACGGTACTGAACTAAACTCAAAATCTACCCGAGTGTCTAATTTCTGCCGATTGATATCAAAAGATTCTGTAGAACCTTGCAAGAAGTATAACTAGAACCTTCTCTTCCCTTCATCACAATAAGGACACATTTATTAACTTTTAGGACTCCACATTCACCAATGTATTTGTACCCTTTTGAATCAAGAATACTCAAGTAGGTAAGATTTTTCTTCAAATCTAGAACATGTTTTACAACATCAAGTGTCCCAACAATCTCATCAAACATCTTAATTCTGACCCTTATAATATCAGCTATCTTACAAGTTATATTATTTTCCATTATTACAACACTTTTGAAAATTGTTTCATCATTCTCCATCATTGTAGTAATCTTTTGCAGTACTAGCCTTACCAGAAGTTTCTAGTTATTTTTCCTTCTGGTTTGCAGCCACTGATTTTTTGTTATTCTGCAACTTATAACAATCATTTTTAATGTGTCACATTTTCTTGCAATAATTACATGCTTTATTACTGTAATTAGACCTTAATCTACGCCTCACATAACTATCATGAACAACAAAACCATATCCATTAGCTTCAGATCTAACAAGATGCTTCATATTTTTCTTTCAAAATAGAGCATCATATACTTTTTCAACGGCGAGAGTATCACAACTGTATAAAGCGAGCAGCTAACACAATAATATCAACCTTAAATCTTTTTCATCATACCTGACCTCCAAGGTCTCCAAATCAACGATAATTTCCTTAAAAATAGCTAGGCGATCTTCCAATGATGTACCTTTTGTCATACGGTAAGAATACAATTGCTACTTCAGATGTAATTTGTGGTTAGACTTTTCGTCACGCATAATTGTTCCAATTTCAGCCATAATGCAACAGCGATTTTCTTCTTTAAAACATCTCGAAGAATATGATTCGAAAGATGAAAATGTATTGGTGATAGGGTCTTTCGATCATTACGTTGTTTCTCCTCCTGCATTCAAGTTGAGAGCATCTTGTCAAATTCCAACAAAATCATCGAAATTCATCTACGCAAGCACTACTCGCATCTTTACTCGTCAAAGTGAAAATATGATGTTGCAAACCAAAAGCGGAATATCATACTTCACGATTGCCATCACAAAAATCAAACCTCGAACTAAGTTGATCAATCTTCACTTTGATATCATTTATTAAGAATTATGTGTTGAACCGATACCACTTGATTAATAAATAAAATAACGAGAATAATATGGCAATATGAAAATCAAACAAGAACGGAAGATTTACGTGGAAAAAGATCCAAGGGCACAAGACGAAAATTTATTAATATCAATGATGGAAGATTATAAATCGTTGTGTAAAATGTAAGTATTGATTCTTCTAGAGATTTACTCCAAATATATAGTGCAAAGAAGAGCATAAGATATGGTGGAGTTCAGCTATAACAAGTCTATGCAATAATGAAGTGTTTGAGATAAAATTGAATTTAAAAATATACCAAAATCGAGCTATGGTTTTGCCATCGTCGAGTGGTGGCCAGCTGCTTGGGCAGCCTCCTCGCAGATAGCGTATGCCGAAACTCTTGTTTTGAGCATTCATGTGGAATTAAGGTTTGTAGCAAGCGCCAATTTGTCGTTTCCTTCTCCTTGCATGATTTCTTCATCTCTTATTGCAACTTGGACCCCTTCAAGTCTGCTTCAATTGACAAATCACCAACTCCCAATTGAACTTCCAATTGAATTCCAACTTGAATTCCCAAATAGACTCAACTAGATTTCAAATAGAATTCTCAAATAGTCTTCTAAATAGAATTCAGATCACATCATAATTCTAACAACTCCAATCATTATGTACAAAGACCTTCAAACAATTCAAAGAAGATCATCGCAAACACGTGCAGAACTTGTTTTCTTATATAAAATCAAGTTGAATTGACACTCTTGGGGTCTACAAGTTATATAAAGATATACATATGATAAATGTATTTTATACACTTATTTGGAGTCTAAAATAACGATATTTGATAATTTTTTTGACAAAATATATCCTAAATTGTTGTATTTTATGTTATGTAGGTAAAACTCAATGGTTGAACAATGAATCGAAAGAAAGAAGCGAAAATTGGAGGGTGGAAATAGCAAAATTCAAAGTTTGAGGACCAAATTGAAAATATTTAATAGTTGATTCGGACCACAAGACGATACTTCAAAGATTTCTAGGAGACAACTGCATGGAATTTGAACTCAAAAATGAATGAAATATGATCAAAATATTATCAAAATCAATTTTCAATCGCACAAGTTATATTCCAGATTTTTATCCCTAAATTGAGACCTATTTTTGACATAATAAACTTTCGAATTGAGAAAATTCTATTTTTAGAAAAGTTGTAGCCTTTTGAGTTAGCTGTGTAGAGACAAAACATCCGTGCGCGAATCCAACTTTCCTTATTCGATTGGAACTCTTTTGAAAGTCAATTTGGACGTGATTTTCAATCAATTTTCTACTCCTACAAATGCATAATAGCAGAATGCATATTGGAACTCTCATATACATCTCATACTCCAATATTCATCAATTATTGTCATCAAATGAGAATAATTCATAGTTTTTGTAAAAGAATTAAATGAGATTTTCAAAAATTTAATCAAGTGGAGATTCAAACTTAATTTTTAGAAAAAACATAGAAGACGCAAGTGGAGATTCATCAAGAAACCATTGAAGAGATTCAAGATTTTAAGATTCATTTTCATCTTCTTAATTTATCAAAAATTCGGGTTAAATCTTTTCACTTAAATACGATTTTTTGTAATTTCGATATATTAGGCTAATTTTATGCATTACTAGGATAAGATGAACCATTGTCCTAATATCTTTAGTTTTTAATTAATTATTTTGACTTTGATTTGATTTGTGGATATTTATTATCGTTTTTATCAATCTTTTCAATTGCTTGATCACCAATTGAATTGTTAGTAAATTTTATTGTTATCGAGAGAGACAATAGGGTTTAAGCACATTATAATAAATATTGTAAGGGTCGATAGAGGATATAGATATACATCTATATTTTATATGGTTTCAATATATGTTCTAGTACTTGTTAATGCATTTATCATATTTGCATCTTTCATCGAGAGATAGAAGGGTTACACGAGGGAAATATATTTGATCGCTATTGAGAGAGGCTTTCAATTAAATTAGAAACATTGAGCAATATGAATGATTTCAAATTGTCACTTTAATTATTACACTAAAAATGAAATAATATGGGAGATTCGACATCTTAGTAATGTATCTCACATATTTAAAAACACATTTACTTACTTTCATTAGTTTAATTGATAATTTAGTGATTAATATAAAAAAAAATCCCAAATTTTGTTTGTTATTCGATTAAAGTTGTAATTAATTTTAACTCAATCAAACACATAGTCCTCGTGGGTTCAACACTCTATTAACTATTTTATTACTTGTTCACGATCTCGTTCACTTGCGAGTTTTCAAATGATCAACGTACACATAAGTTTTTAGCCTCAAATTTTTTAGATTTAATATCATTTCTATCGGCTTATTTTTTGGCTATGATTCATAAATGTTAGGTTGGTTTTTAATACAGTTTCAAAGTGGGGAACTACACGATGTAACTATCAAACTAAAATACCATTAAATGATGAGCTCAAACTAGCGAGACGAGAATGACTACTTGAAGTGGATTTTATAATTCTATTCCGCATTGCCAATTCTATGGTAAAATGTAACAAGTGTTTGTATAATTTAAGTGTTAGCTTTACAATGTAGGAGGATTCTATTGAGAGTCAAAACCTCAAAGTGGGAAATTCTGATAATCACATAAACTACAAGGGCCTTTTATCAAAATTTTGAATACTTTCTGTTGACCTCAAGATCCGTCTTATCGAGTGATTAACATAATCTCAACCAACTTTTAACTTTTCGTCCACCTAAATATCACTTACACACTGGAACATACCGTTAGGGTGTAAAGGTTCCTCTATAAAAAGAAAGATCTAGTCACTTTTGCACTCCAACAATCAAGTCAACTATCAAAACGAGATAGAATAAGTTCAAGAGAGACGGATGAGTCAAGATTTGACTAGGGTTTATAGTACATACATTTGGTGAAAAATGAACTCACATAACCTCTCGATTGGCCCCCGTTAAAATTATAATTCATTTTTCTCTCTTCTTGTTGGGTAAACTATGTAAATCATATTAAATTGTAAGGAGTGACACACACACACACATATATATACACTCCATATTGTTTATACGTACATACCTTTTTATGTATATTGACATATATGTAATTCTTTAAAAAAAATTCAGAACTGTCAAATAATAAAGTTTTCAAGCAAAGGTAGGACTATTTGAAAATAACTACTAAAAATCACCCAAAATTGGATCCTTCACAAACTATTGAAGTCGGTACTTCAAAAAATCCCCATAACCGGTACCCAAAAAAACTCCAAAGCAAGCCCTAATTCTCGTAGAACATGGAAGAAATTTATTTTGTTAACAAAAAATCAAAAAATTAGAATATATTTATAAAATGAACAAAATATGTGATAATAGATAAGGGTGTGATTGAGATTGAGATTGAGTTCAAAATATACCATTGAGATTCAAACGTTAAAATCTTTTTTTTTTTTCGCTTTGAAAGAAATTGGGAAAAAATAAGGCGCGAGAGAATTATTGAATTCATTTTTATTTTTTTTTCCATTTAAAGAGTGTATTTTTTATAGGCTCATTTTATTTAGGAATTACTATCTAATTTTTAATTTAAAACTACAATTCACCTTCACCTCCATTTCTATTTAGTCAAAACTATCTCATGACATCTTAAATAGCCACTCAAAAGGGCATGAATAATAAGAGAGCTACTCGATAGATCCGAATAAATTTAAGTGCTTTTTAATCAAGATTCTATCTATGACCATTTTATAGTCTATTGAACAGTTTGCATCCATTAAAACCTAGATTCTATAACAGTAAAATGTTGGAGATTTACAAGCGACGAATGGAAGGTAAGAGATTTCAATACTCTATTTCATAAAAGATAAGGATTCCTAACTATGCACATGTTCGGTGAAGATTAAAAGCTGATTAAAATTTCAAGACAAAGTCAACAATTAATTTTAACCACAAATTTTCATAGAATCCAATTTATTTCAACTACACATTTCATTAGGTTTTATCAAATTTTAATTGCACCAAACATGGACTATAACATTTTTGTATTTAAATTTGATAGACTCTAATTAGGGGTGGGCGTGTGTTGGATTGTGTTCGTTTTTGCCTCAACCAAAACTCAAACCCAACTCAACCCAACATGATCGGTTCGATCATAATATAATCCAACTCAACCCGTGTAAATGTTAAATTCCAACCCAACCCAACTCAATCGAGTATTAGTCGGGTTGGATTGAGTTTGTCGGTTTGGGACAACTTGTCAACAAAGATTAAAGTAGGCGGGTCGGGTTGGGCTGATTTATAATTGACTCATGACTTATATAATATTAGGTCTTCATAATTGCAATAAACAAAAAATCTGAATTATTTTGGCACTTCATGTCTGAAAATGTTACATGGACAAATTAATATTAAATTATATGAAGCCAATAAATGTTTTTGGCAATTAAAATATTTTTGAATTGAATGTGTATTTTCTTATACTATTTATCGTAAAATGCATTCTATCCCGATCTTATAATATTATTCTAAGAATTTCCAAGAAATATCATAACACTTGTAAAGTTCCTAAATATAGTCGGGTTGGGCTGGGCTGGACGGATTTATTCGATGGGAAAAATTCATATCTAAGGTATATTCTTTACCTCAATTCAAAAGTAAGGTAAATAGTTTGAAAATTCAAAAATCAGGTATGGATTTAATTAATTAAAAATATTTATTAAATAAAGATAATAAAGTCACAGTTTGTGATTAATGGTCACAAATTCATAATTATAAGTTATAGATTTATTTACTAGTCACATATCGCCAAATTTTTTGATCCAAAATTGTTTTGAGGTCACATATCAAAAAATTTGTACTTCACAAATTATTTCAAGGTCACAGATTTTTAAATTAGTTGGTCACAGATTAGTTCAAGCTCACAGATTTTTAAATTAGTTGGTCACAGATTATTTTTGAGTCACGTATTATTAAATTTTTAGGTCACAATTGAGTAATTGGTCACAGATATTACCAAACATTTGGTCACATACGACCGCCGCTTGGTCACAGGTCATAGATCGACCAACACCCACAGAACACACAACATGGTGAAAAACTGAACCCCAACAACAACAGGTCCGCCACCACCAACAATAAATCTGCCACCAACGACTGCAAATATAACCAGCCAACCACCAACCCTCCACCCCACAGATCCGCCAACCGCAAACAACAGGCAATCCGCCACACCCACTACTACGCCACCGCATAACACAACAAAAAAAATCACAACCACCACACCCACAGCAGCGTCGCGATGCTACTGTGGGGTAGCAACAGCGTGAGACGCTGCTGCAATTCACGAAAAGCGACGCAGCAACGTCTGTTGTGTAAGACGCTGCAGCGAAATCGCGAATCGCAGCAAAGGGAGGGGGAGGGTGATGTGGAGGGCTGAGAGGGGACGGAAGAGAGAGGGGAGGGCAAGCGATGGAAGGGAGGGCAGGCGACGGAGAGAGAGAGAGAAAGGGAGAGGGAAGGGGGTATTGAGTGAAAAATTAGGGTTTGAGGATTTATATAGCACCTGATTTTTGAAGATTTTCGGTCCCTGATTTTTGAATTTAAAACTTTAAACACCTGCCAACATGTAATTTCCTCTTATTCGATTTTCATGAGTTAACCCATAACTCGACCCAACTTAATCCGCCTACACAACCAACCCACCAAATTGTGTAAAAACAACAACAAAACCGACCCAAATCAGTTGGGTTGGTTCGGTTTGAACGATTTTGACGGGTTCGATCGGGTTTTGCCCCTCCCTTAACTCTAACTATTGTTTTTCCGTATTTCATTAATTAGAATAATAATTTGCATAATTTACTCTACATGAACAAATTAATTAATTGAGTTGCACTATTTCCAATTATTTACAATTTTACATATTAGATTATTAAAATCCAATTATACAAAATAATCAAGTATTGTATTAATTAAGTTCCTTTGATCATTATTTTTACTAAGGGTAGTTGTATTACTCTTCGTACTTAAAGTGAGCTGCATTGGAGATGCCTAAATGTGTCGAGTTATACGATGACACCTTAACACACCGAACAATTTATTAGTCAATTTTTTAAAATCAAAATAATAGGCTAATGTGGATCCGCATCTTCAAACACTACCCATCTTTGCAAACAAATTGACTTATAGCACTATGAGTCTTAAATGATGCTAAGGGATCGTTTGATAAAGTTTCTAATAAAAATTTTAACAAAGTTTTATGAAAGTTACGAGTTCGATGAAATATGTGAATATGTAATTAAAAAGCTGTGGGCTTTATAATGTGTGCAGTTAAAAAATTGATAAAAATTATAAATCTATATAAAATATATAATTAAAATTAATTGTTGATTTTGATTTTGATTTTGACTTTAATTTTTTTTTAAATCAAATTTTTACTTTTCTCAAACAAGCACTAAGGGTGCGTTTGATTGTCAACCTAATTTTCTACTTTTATTCTGTTTGATTGACAATTTTCTTCACGAAAAATATTTTCCTACTTTTGGTCATGTGATCATATTTTTCTTGAAACCAAAGAAAATATTTTATTTAGGGAGATGTGGTTTTTATTTTCCATGTAATTCTCTCTCATCTATCACTTCTCTCTCATTTACATAATAATAAAAAATGAACAAATATAATATTTTTTAGGTTGAAAACTAAATCAATCAAGCAAATTTAATTAATAATTTTCGTACAAATAAGTTCTAGACAATTGAATTGCCTAAAATTTATTTTCTTTCCATATAAATTTCACGCCTTCAATCATCCTAAGTGTGAACAAATGTGAAACCCCCAATTACAGATATTTCCCTTTGGTTGACAATTGTCAAATTTAATTACAAGTAACATTAAAGTTGTGAGTTTGAAGTTCTTTAAATCTAATCTTCAATTACAAATATGGTAAGATAGAATGAAATCCCAGTCTCCGTTCCCTCTCTCTCATATAAATATCATCATTTGAGGACTCTGATTTTCTGTCTCTCTCTCGTACCCAGAGGTCAGATTTTGGAATTAGCACATAATTTGATAATACAAACAATGAAATCATGCAAATACTTGCCAAAAAAATTGAAGGGTGGCTATGTGTTTTTACAAATAAGAAAATGAGTTGCGCTTCAACCCTGAAATCTCTCGTCGATTGTTACTCAGATATTGCCATGTAATGGTTCTTTTTTCGATTTCCATTTTTATTTGTGTAAGCTGAGCCTCCTTTATCTCGTTCTCCCCGTCTTTCTCATTTTTCTCTTTCGAATAAGTGGATCTTGGGCCAATTTCATCTCTTCTCCACTTGTACAAAAGGGTTTCTGGGATTTTCTTGGTGTTATCTTTCTGGGTTTTCTAAATCATAGCTCAAAACAAAAGTAGATTTTAGCTTTCCTCTCAATTTCTGATCCGCATTGTTCTACTTTTGGGCGTTCTTTTAAGAATTCAGCTGGATTTGTGCTTGTTTTTCGCTTACAGTTATAATTTGAGGTTCGGATTTGCATTTGAAACATTAAATTTCAAGTTTAAGGGATTTTAATCTTAAAATCTGGGCTCCATTTGATTCGCGAGGAGTGCACTGCAGCTTCTAGGACCGTCTTCTCCGCATTCAGGTATCCAAAGTAAATTAGATAATTATATAATTAATATAATAATAATATTTCTTCAAGTTCTGTTAATGCCTTTGCATGAATGAGCTTTTATAATATAAAAAATAAAATAAAATGCTGTTATCTAATTTAAGATCCTAAAATTACTGGATGGGCTATTACTGTTCTGGATGTTTAGATCTTGCATTCGAGAATTTGGAAACCGAATTGCACTAGGTTTACTCGATTAATGCACCTTTGACACTATTTTTATATTCAAATGCCTGTTTTATTTTGGAAATTTCCAATTATATCAGTTCTATAGCATGCAATGATGGTTTGATTTCGTTGTTTTCACCAATTTCAGTAGGCTTTGGTTTTAACAGGCACGGTGATTTTACTGTTGAACAGTACAGAGTTATAAATTTTTACTATCGGGTTTTGCTGTGGAATGCAGATATAATGGAAAATTTTCTTTTGAATTCATTGTTTGTGAAATTATTGTGCTTGTTGCCCCATTACCTATTTACCTTTGAGAAGTTCTGCGAAATTATTGGTGTCAAACCGTTATGCTTGCCATAAATTGATTCTCAATCTGACTATTAAGTTATTAATTATAGACATGAATTATCCTTAATTTATCTGTTGCGGAAATCCTCGAGAAATCTTGATTCTGGGCTCAGAAATCAACCAAACGAACCAAGGCTCGACCCACAAACTTAAACACTCGGTTACCACTATGGTTTCCACCCAAGTATGAAGATGAAGATTGTGATTTTGCAGCCACTATGGTGAAAGAAAAAGTAGAAGAAAACAATGGTGGAATTTCTTAAAGAAACCCCCAAGCCGGCTGCCTCCTCTTTCTCATTTTCTCTCCACTCTCGCACATACCCAAATTCAAACTCAAGTGGAAAAATGGCTAAGGCAAGTGTATATAACCCTCAAATTAGGTCACTCAAATTATGGGCCAAGTTACTCTCTAAATGGGCCAATAATAATCCAAACCACCAATCAATAACCCAACTCAATAACCACTACTTGGGCTAAACTCATGGGCCATCCTAAAGTGTTCAAAGTTGTTTCCGAGTCGAACCATCACTTTGGTGTCGATACAATTCCCGGCATCGATTTATCATCATCATCTGGATTTATTGGATATCAAAACCCAACTTTATCGAATGCAGGGAATCATCATAGGATTTTAATAATTTTTAATGCTACTGGATAATTCTGGAAATCGTTAAAGCTGCGCAAAATCCTCTGTTGGTCAAATTATCATGTTTGGAATTTATCATTTGTACCTTTGTTTTGAAATTTAAGTCATTAATCGTTACTTTGCCTCCGTTCGAGATTGATTATTTGTGAATTTTTAGGAGGAATAGTGATGGAGACCACGAAATATGTGGATAATAATGAGCCCATGTTTGGTCCACATTCCCATTTTCATTTTCATTCTTCTATTATTTTCAACTACACATTCTTTAATAAAATAATATTTTTGATCATATCAATAACTTTTCCTTTTTTTTCAACCACATATTCTCCACCACATCACATCAAAAAAATGCATTCTCTCCTAAAAAATGTGCATCAAACACACTCTGAATAGTAGTTTTGAATGTGTGGTTGAAATTAAAACTTGACTTTGACTGAGTAGTAGAATTTACTTTTAAGTTATTAAGCTCCTATTTGGTTTAGATGAAAATTAGTTGTTTAATAGATTTTGATAAAAATTTATGGAATGTTTTGTTGAAAAGTTCTAGATCCCATAAAATGCGTGATTAAAATTAATTATTAACTTTTACTTAGATCTTAATTCAGATTTTTAGTTAAACCAAACAGGGACTAATTATGTAAGCCGAACACACACTTTGTCTTTTCAAGGCATTCCTATATAGTTTTAGTAAATTTGACTCATAAGAATTAGTCGGATGATGTTTCATGGAACTTTAATTTTATTTCCTTTGATTATGACTGGTTACGTGATGGATGAATGGGTTTATAGGTTCTCTTGGAATGTGATTTGTTTGTAATGGAATTCACAATTGTCGATCCCTCTTTTGACATTGACTAATCGAGTCCTCCCTCTATATGTTTTGTTAATTTGATTCGTAAGAATTAGTTGGACAACGTTTCGTGGACTGTAATTCTTTTTCTTTCATTTATGATTGATGACTTGATGGATGAATGAGCTTATAAAATCTCTTGGAAAGTGATTTCTTTGTAGAAAATTCACAATTGTTACTTTCTGTTTTCGTATCTCTAGAAAGCGCATATCTGCATATACACGAAGTATTTTCTAGAATCCACTTCTCAAATAGTGTTAGTTTTTCCCATCATTTTGTTAACAAATTCAACTGTGTCAAAAATGAGATCACATTTTTGGAATAGCCCTACATTTTTTGTTGTCTTTGTACGCAATTTTCTTTAGTTTATCATCTTATGAACTATTAAATCATTTTCCCTCGTTTGAAATAGGTGAAGAGCATGACAAGTGAAAGCGAGGAAAAAATGATATCCAAAAATAGCGTAGATTCGCCATATGTCGACGAAGGTAATAGTGAAGGAAATGTTTGTGGGAATGGTCCACTAAAAAAAGGTCCCTGGACTTCTGCAGAAGACGCCATTTTAATTGAGTACGTTACCAAGCATGGAGAAGGGAACTGGAATGCAGTCCAGAAGCACTCGGGGCTTGCCCGTTGTGGAAAAAGTTGTCGCTTGAGGTGGGCAAACCACCTAAGACCAGATCTAAAGAAAGGTGCGTTCACTCCAGAGGAGGAACGTCGTATCATTGAACTTCATGTTAAGATGGGAAACAAATGGGCTCGAATGGCTGCCGAGGTGCGTATCACACTTTGAACATCGCTTCTCATTTAGTTGGTATATAATCTTTTTCTGATAGTCTATGCCTCATTGCACTGAACTGTGAATTCTTTAAAAGATTCGCCTGGCATGTACCAAACACTCACCCTGTTATGCATGAGTGTAGCTATGGTTTAGTCTAAGGTTGTTCAAATGTCTAATGTTGCATTGGCATTTCTGGGGAGGGTGGACATGCTGCAGTTTTTGCTAGAACTCGACAAATATCGGGTCTGTTTAATCCTTGGCAGCACAAAGCAATTGCCTAAACAAACAGGTCTAGATTAGGCGTGGCAAGTGCACAACAATTAGATTGAGCCACAATAAAAATTTTAACTTTCTTTTAAAAAGTTGAAAAAACATAACAATAAAATAGGAAACTGAGTATCCAATCCAGTTCTTTAGGTGCATGGTGAACTCCAGAACCAGAACCTGCCAATCTGGTTTGGGTTTGGTCAGTTTCGGGTTCCGTGAAATTTTTGCCTGCTATATATGTGGGCCTATGAACTTACGTGCTTGTTTGGGAGTGCTTTTAAGTGCTTAAAAGTTGTAGCTCCTACATAATGTGTGGATAATAAGTGAGTAATAAGTTGTGGATCCTACGAAATGTGTGGATAAAAAATAATGTTTGATTAGCTTAAATTATAATTTAAGTTGTGCCAAACATGCATGAAGATATAAATACAACATCAGCAGTCAGAAATAGAGTTTTCTTTCCAAAAAAATTGATGATATATTTTGAAAACCAGTTTGCTTGAAGACGCTTCAAGTTAGTCCCTGCAGCTCACTTCATTTATATATCTATACAGGGCCCACCCTTATAATTTTGAGCCTTAGACGACTAATTATTATGAGTCCTATAAATATATATATATTTTAACAAGCATAGCAATACTTAAATATTTTAAAATATGAGATACTTATATTTGAACAAAGTTGTTTTATTTCACTTTGTATTCTTGGTTTAATGCTGCGGCAACTAGGCATATAGTAGGGTTGCCTAATTTCATGATGTTTCTCTCTGATTTAAAGTGATAGTACACTTCCTGTGTATTATGCTTTTTATATAAAAATTTTGATTACCTTTCAAAAAAAAAAAATATTTGAACAAAGAATTTGTGGAAACCAAAATAAAATATTAATAGCATCTCCAAGAGACTCTCTATTTTTAAAGAGCATATTCTATTATTTGGAGAGCATCTATAAATTTAGAGAGTTAAAATTTTGAAGTTCTCCAACAAGCTCTTCATATTTAACACTTAATTTTACTACTCCTAAAAAATATTTATTATTTTTATTTATCTTTTATTTTAACTAGCTTTTCTTTAGATTATTTTATTGTTTTCCTACATTGAAAATTGAAACACTTTGAATGCATTTAATTATAGAGAGTTTGACTCTTCAAATTCAGAGAGTCAAACCCACTCTCTAAATTAAAATATTAATTTAAAGAGTTTTTTGGAGCATGATTTTAAATGTTGGCTATTTAAAATAGAGAGTATTTCATGTTTAAAGAGTCTCTTGGAAATGCTCTAAGTAGTTCACAACTAATATCTTATGTAATAGCGAAAACCAGTCTTATATATGTGTGAACATAGCAAGTGAATAAAACAAGCATGACTATAGTTGTCCTAAAAAGTGCGTCCAAGAGTGAGGCACGGGCAACACACTTTGTCTTGGCAATAAGCGCAGTTGACCTCTTAATGCATGGCACACCTAGGCACGCTTTTTTCTCGTTTTTAAAAAACCTTTTATTTGACTTTAATTTATTGACTTTTTATTTTTATTTTTATTTTGCTTTATTGTTTTTAAATGTTTTTATTTGACTTTAGTTTTAAAAATTTTAAATACTTTATTTGTACAAAAGTCAAAAATGACTTCATCTGTTAAAGATTTAGATAAAAATTTAAGCTACGATGCTATCCATATTATGTAATTATAATTTTGAGACTTATCGTTTTGTTAGGAACTTCGACAATATGTATGAAGTTCCTCTAAATCTGTTAAGTAGGATTTGTTTAGTTTAAAGTTGAAAATATGAAAAATAATCTAGTTTTTGCATTTCGAAAGTTTGAAAATTGTATAATTGATTAATTGTAGGAATTATTAAGTAAATAATATTTTATTATTTTAGATGTTTGGTATGTAATATTTTCATTATTAAATAATTTTTAGAATGATTAAGGAATTTAAAATAATAATAAAAATAAGTTACACTTTTTCACTCATAAGTTCATAAAATGTGAAACTTGATCTCCACGCCTAGCCATGCTTTATACTTTTTAGAATATTGGTTATAACACACTTGTTTCATCGGCCGCATCAAGATGGTTCATTCTTGGAAATGGATTCAAGTTGGCAACCAGCTTACACAATTTTAACAAAAGAACACAATTCATAGAGAATACATATAATTGCGGCAAGCAACTATAAATGACAATAAACAAATGATTGATGATTTAGATCTCCAAAAATTATAAAGGGAAAACTATAAAGCCACACTTGTGAAAAAAGTTACCAACCATTTGGCTCTTTTCCTCTTCCTGAACTTCCTTAAAACGTGGAACCGGCATGCCATTGTAAAAGCAGATGTATAATCAAAGTTTATACAAACCAAATACCCAAAATGAAAATGGATTAAATAATCCGGTAGGCTTAAATTTTAGACAAAACATATTTTTGTTTCACCCCTACCCTATATTCATAATTCATCCCCCATATATGCACAAAATAATTTATAATCTGTACCATATTTAAATTCTACAGGCCAAAAAAAAAAAAGAAGAAGAAGAAAAAACTCATTATCTCTCACCTTTTTCATCTTTTAAGTAAATTGTTCCACATTATACTTGTAAGTATGTAGATCCGCATGCAAAATAAACAGAAGTCTCTACGTATGTATGGGTGCGTACTTGAAGATAGAATGGCCTGATCGAAACTGGTGGTATGGGAGTGCAAAAATGATCATGAATTGTATAGCCATATCTTATTCTTCCTCAAGCTGCGAGCAGTTGCTATAAAACCTCAAATATATCTAAATAGATAATTCTATAAGAAAAATTTGTCCGAAAATGCACCTCTCCAACATTGTATATATTTAATCAACAGAAAATAAAATCTTCCCGGGTCACAAAATTGGAAAAAAAAAATAAAAATGGACTTGTTCTTGGCTCACTTGGGATTGTAGGGTGACTTCATTTTCTTGCTTTGGTTTCTCAGCAATTTCTTCATTTCTATTTCCTTTTTCACTTTTTTCATTTCCATCTTCAAATGAAGAAGCCATACTGTTCCCTTCCCAGATAAAGAGTAAGTACCATCCACCAATTTTTATTTTTATTTTTTCTGAGACCCCTACAATTTTGAGTTCCTAGGACATTGCCTTGTTGGCTTTGGTCTATATGATATTATGTAGCCTTACTACTCAAAGAATTGAATTAGCGCTCGTTGGGGCGCCATTATTGTGGAAAAAATGCATTCTTATATCACATTGCCCACCATGTTAAAGCTAGTCCAAATGGTGTTGTACATATATACGGTCAACTTCCAATCTTACTCCTATCTTGAAATGTGAGCATGTATTGTTCCAAATAAAAGCCATGCATTTTTTACTTTTCCAAGTTCACTTTGGCAGATTGTTGTCAATTCGGTGTCAGAAATCAGGAAAAAGAAAGAGTTTTGAACTGTGTAACGATTAAAAATTGTCTAAAAATGAGATGAAAATGAGCTCCAAACTGGGGCTTAGTAAGTATTTCAGGTTACAAAAATCTATAATTGACAAATATACTGTATTAAAATGTGCATTGGTGGACTAATTTAATTTCTTTTGGTTTTGAATTTAAAGAAATGATCAGCTTACCAATGAAATTGTTGCCAAGCGCTGTATTGACATATGTAAAGTTTCCTTCTGATATGTTCAAAATTTACTCTTTGTTTATATTTTTATAGCAAGAGAGGTGTTAATGTTATTTTATGTTTCCCATCAACCAAATTTTTTAGTGATAATTTTGTTCTTACACATTCAATTTACATTGACAATTATATCCATTAACATAAAGGTTGGATCGTGAAAGTATCGTGCATATTCTTTTAACCTCCAAGAGGCAAGAACAAGTGCATCTATGCCTGTATCATTCTCCTAAGAGTGAATTCTAAATGTGTCAAGAAATCCACTCATTCTCGTTGATCACCAGTGTAATATATGCTCGGCTCTTTTTGGCGTCCAATTAATCTCCTGTATATATGTTATAAAGGTTTTGTATTAATAATATGCAATAAACAAAGTGCGTGCTTGGTATGAAATATTGGACTGTACAGTGAACAAAATTTTAGTTGCTTTTTCCTTCTTGATGTTGTCCGGTGCTATCTAATCCATCTCACCAAAGATGCCAAAAGATCATGAATAAAAGTGCACGTACTTTCAAAAATAGTATTTATTTGGTTGCACTACTCTGGCAGGATTTGCTAGTTCTAATTCATTTCTCTCATCTTTTTATTTAGTTGCCTGGTCGCACGGATAATGAGATCAAGAACTACTGGAACACTAGAATCAAAAGAAGACAGCGCGCTGGCTTACCAATCTATCCTCCTGATATCTGTACTCAAGCATTAAATGAGAACCAACACCACGAGAACATGGATAATTTCTCATCCGGAGACATCCAACAATCTGACTTCTTGTCGATGAATGTCTTCGAGATTCCACAATTTAATGGTATGGGACTCAATCGGGAGTTGTATACACCTGTCCTTCTTGATATTCCTGCTAGTAGCCTGCTTGTAGAAGGTCTTGACTCTTCTTACCCTAGCAAGTCTTTGCTCTGTACAATGCATCCATCTAAGCGTCCTCGAGGACCGGAATCTATGTTCTCTGGTGTAAGTGCACCTAGTGGTGTTACTGGTGTACTCCCAGGTAGCAGTCAATATCCGAACGATGGTTCTATGAGGATTGTTCAATCGTTCGGGTTTTCCTCTGCATATGATCATGATTCAACTTCCAACCATGCATTATCCTCGAGCTTAATTCCTGGCTGCCATGCCATTATGAATGGCAATCCTTCTTCTTCAGAGCCTGCTTGGGCAATGAAGCTGGAGCTCCCTTCACTCCAAACTCAAATGGGTAGTTGGGGGTCACTATATTCCCCACTGCCTTCTCTTGAATCTGTCGATACTTTAATCCAATCCCCTCCTACCGAGCTTACTCAATCATGTAGTCTTTCACCCCGAAACAGTGGACTTTTGGATGCTGTGCTGTATGAATCCCAAATGAGGAAAAACTCGAAGAATTATTGCCAGCCAACTTCACCTGCTTCCATTATGCCTGTTGATGTACTGGATACTTCATCTCACAAACTCCATGAGACGGAATGGGAAGTGTATGGAGACCCAATCTCTCCTTTTGGTCATTCATCTTCATCGGTGTTCAGCGAGTACACCCATGTGAGCGCGAATTCATTAGACGAACCCCCATCAGCAGAGACCATGCCAGGTTTGAATATTTATTTATTTGGTATATCAGAATTGTATACTTGGTATTTAACCCCAATGTGTTAGGTTTTTCTTGTCTTTTCCAGATTGTACTTATGTGATTCCTGCATTATTTGAAGGATTTAAAGTTAAAGAAGCAGAAGCTGGCACAGAAAAACAGATGATCTTCTCCCGGCCAGATTTCTTGCTTGCCTCAAGCTGTTCAGGTCTTAATGAAGACCTGACCAAGGACTATTCTTCACTGAAAGATGCATTCGGACCATTTCTTGGCGATGATTTGGGCAAGGATTGCAAACAAATTGACACTTCAGCTAGTTCATCAGGTCAAGGGTGCGAACACGATTCTCGTGCATGGAATGCAATGTCTACTGCCTAGCCAATTTCATGTAACCAATGGAATCTTGAATTTCGATGTCTTGAACAACTTTTGTAATTGCCGTGTTTACTTGTGCTTTGAACAAAGTTGTCACAATTCTGAAAAGAACTGTAGGAAACATCATAATTGGCTTCATAAACCAGGAAGAGTTCTATGACATTTTGTGTTGGTTTTAAGGTTGTAAAATACATGCTGTAATTTGTGTGTCTCACCAGAGGTATACGCAGGTTTTTGTTAAGGCTAATTAGCACAAAACGTTCTTATCTTTGAGGTCTATTGTGGAAAACGTCCAAAATTTCATTATGTGGTGCAAAACGTCCCTACCTTTCACTTTTGTAGCGCTCAACGTCCTTTTAGTCTCTTTTTGGCGATTTTGCCCCTCATTCAAATAAAATAAAAAGAAAAGAAAAACAATCTAACAAATTGCAATGATAGACCCAAACTTATTTAATAGTGCAAATGACGATTCCATCAACAATTGAAGTTCTCCCATCGAATTAAGGAGCAATGAAGAATCATCAAAATTGACAAACACAAATCTCCAATGGCAGTGAGTAATCGAATATGATTTTGATGCAATTGATGATGACCCAATACTGGAATAGAGGCGCCAGGTGATGTTGAGCTAAGTCCAAGTGGTCCCCCTCCAGAGTGCACCGGACGGCACCGGAAATCGCGTTTTCCGTTGGTTGACTCACGAGCTCCGTGACAGAACTGTTTTCGATCTGAAATTCAGCCAATTTGACATGTGATATGGGTGAATTGCCACCATGTTTAGGTACGTCTGGATGTAGGGAAGCTGCCAGTAGGGGTCTGCGATCGTGAGTGTGAGCGTCGGCACCGGAGTTCGTGTTCTTCTCAGACGAGTTCGCTACAGTCGCGACTCTTGTTGATTTTTCTGCAAAATTAGCTTGTTGTAAAGCTGTAAGTAGTGAATTGATGGCTTGGATAGCTTCGTCCAGGGTAGTGCAGTCTGCCGGGGGTAAGTTTCGACCATGGTTGACCGGATTCTTCGAGATTCCAGTAGAATTTTACTTCGATTTTGGTCGAATTTTAGTTCGATTTTGCTGTTTTTTGAGGCTGAAATTTGAATAGGAATGTTAGGGGTTGATGAGAACATGGCGTTGGTGTAAAAATCCGGTGGCCACTGTGACCTGAAAATGGCCGGCAGGCGGCGATAGGGTGGGGGTGAGTTTTGGGAAGAATGTGAAGTTTGGTGGGTTATTTGCACTTTTAAAAAAGTTTGGGTCTATCGTTGCAATTTGTTAGATTGTTTTTCTTTTCTTTTCTTTTTATTTTATTTGAATGAGGGACAAAATCGTCAAAAAGAGACTAAAAGGACGTTGAGCGCTACAAAAGTGAAAGGTAGGGACGTTTTGCACCACAAAATGAAATTTTGGACGTTTTTCACAATAGACCTCAAAGGTAGGGACGTTTTGTGCTAATTAGCCTTTTGTTAATGGTTTCGATGACTGAATCATGTTTGATAGTAAACTTTGTTGCTGGCAGTTTTTCCTTCTTTTAGACAGGTTGCTTTTACATGTGTATGTGTGCGCGAGCATGCTCGCACTTGCGCATGCTCTGAATGATGAAATTGTTGAAGATGAAGATCTTATTCTTAGGTCAATGTCACATAGTCATTTAAACAGGCAATACCCTCCTAAAAATTACCTAGTCTGATTCTCTCTTTGACAAATTTTACCGTAGTTAAGCATCAGTGTCTTCAAGAGAATTTTCCGCCCCCTTTGGAGATAGATACTAGGCGGAAGGTAGTAGAATCCCTTGGAGGAATGCTGAAATCATGGTTAGTGCCCTTTGTGGCTGGTAACTTGGAACCAAATGTCCAGCTCCTCTCACTGTTACAAATGTTAATCCTTTGTATTCCACCACATATCCTCCTACCTGCCATTAAACACATGCAAGTATTGAACTTAGAAGTTACAGCCACATAGATGCCATAAACCTGACCCGAAACCAATTTGACTATCAACCATTTGACAACTTGCAAAAACTTAGTATGTATACGTTGCATGACTTGACTAATGAGTCAATGTGGTTATACTATGTAGATATGTCCTTCACCACAGATCTGTGAAAGTTTTGGCCAGGGCCGTACACAGGGAACATCAAAATTTGGACTCCTAAATCGTAGCAAGTAATCAATTTTTTTTCGTTTATAGAAGTTTTAGGAACTAAATTTGTTAACTTAAAATCAACAATAAAACAACAGTTAAATATTCACATGGTTATGCATATTCTCACCTCGTTGTCAAGGTACCACGGGTGCCAAGAAGTCTGGATTGGAAGGTTAAGGCTGTTTATCGAGTATCTTGATGATGTAACCGGAACATTTGCATCTATGTCACCACTGAGAAAGACATTGTCTTTCAGTTCGATATAAACAATGTAGTTGTAATAGACAAAATTCAATTCGAAGAATGCCTTAATGTAAGAATAGAACTTGCCTGTATATCCAGACCCTAAGGCCATTACCAATCAGATCCTTAATTACTGGCAAAATGGTGTCCGGGCTGTCTGTCCAGTTATAAGGTCTGCAATAACAAGAACATAAGAAGTCGCAATAATGGATATGTATGTGTTGGACTGGATGGAGCCTAATTATACTAGGTGTACTTATCCTGCTGATTGCTGATCGACTTACTATTCAGACTATATAAAGGATTTATTAGGAGGCCATATTTTGGGCGTCAGACATGATACATCGAGAGAGAGAGACGAGGAAAACTCGTGTACACCTTTTGATCCAATATAGAGAAAACGTGTAGCAGCGAGTGGGCCTAATTCTCACATTGAGAGTAAATCGCTATAAACCTGCGGAGGCTTAATCCACAAGAGTCTTCTTTGTGAATGTTATTTGAGTAATGCTATTCATCCCCAGTGGGGATGAAAACACAGTCTAGGTGGCGCTAATGTGGCATTAAATGATAGGTGAAATTAAATAAGTCATTTAATTTCACCTTTCATTTCACCTATCATTTACAGCCACCTAGACTGTGTTTTCATCCCCACTGGGGATGAATAACATTACTCGTGTTATTTGAAGTTACCCAGTCTGTTCATTTGTACCTGCAGGCAGTCCAATTTGTGGACTTGGTGTGGAGTGCGCTTTGCACGTCTGGATTATTCAAGTAGGACTCCACGTATGTATCCGAGCATGGATCAAAGTAGTTAACCTGATTAAATCAGTGAAAATGTCTGGAATGAACTTATCATCATGAAATCGACTCAGTAAAGTAGGCAACAAAATCACAAAATTGCTTACAGAACCACCGGAGCCGTTTCTGAGAGACTTGTTTAGGCAAACCGGAGCATAGATGTTATTTATCTCGATATTTCCTATTTCTTCGGGGGTTTTGTCTGCGTAGCTCCAGCATTCATCAGATAAATTTCCATTCAACAAACCACAAAATTTTACGATTCCATTATGTGTTTCATCTGAATTCAAGGCGTGTGTCCAAAAGTAATCGTAAATCCCTCGTGCTGTTGTAAGGTCTTCAATCCATGCATTTCCCATCTGAAAAATTCAAAAAATGAAAATCTGGCAAGAGTGCTGTAGATTCCGCCTTAATAAACGAGCAAAAATTGTGTACACATGTTGTATGGAACTTACAGCAATGCCTTTCAGATTGATAACAGTATGATTTGAATTCTTATTGTTGAGCAGTATGGTATATGCAAGTTGAGGCACATAATGACCGGAGTAACTCTCACCGGTGATGTAAAATTCCTGGGTTTTGTATTGAGGAAACCTCTCAAACCAGTTGATGAGAAAAGTATAGGCATCACTAGCAGTACTCTTATCACCGGTGGTGTTATAAGGAGAAGACTTTTTCGTGTATGAAAAACCAACTCCAGCTGGTGACTCCAAGAAAATTACATTTGCCACTGCAGGAAATCAAAGTGGATTCGAGATTCAGAAACTAAACATTTTTCAAAGAACATATTAGAAATTTGATGGCTCATTTGATAGGGTGGACCCCACAATATTCGCATTCGACAATATTAAAAAAAAAAAAAGCTAAAATCTTGTTCATGGTACTATTGAGTCCATTCTAGTACTCACCATTGTTCCACGCATAATTATTTCGAAAAAGAGTTTTTCCATCACTACCGACTCTAAAAGGGCCTAATTCTTCCATGGCTCCATATCCAATGGAGGAACATCCTGGACCTGTTAATCACACATGCAACAAATGTAATTTAATCTCTATACAGCAGCAAAATTATAGCAATATTTATGATATCTTCCGTATGCTTGACTGGACAACACTGAACAAGATTAAAGAAGAAACTGTACAGTATTGTGTTTTAAACACGCCCCTACCATCTCTCTCTTCATAAGCACGTGGAGGAGGAAGTTGTTAGGACCTTATCAAACTACACAATGCCTCTTGTATGGACATAGGATTATATCAACACTTGAGGCACGTTGATATGCCGAACTGGACAAAACTTGACACGATCAAAGAAGAAATTGTACAATACAATGTTGTCTCGAAGGAAGTTATTAGGAATTATGGAACTAGACAATGCATCTTCTTAACCATTTTTCTTACCTCCATTTAACCATAGAACCAAAGGGTTGGTCGAGGAATTCTTTGGAGACTCGACAAAGTAATAAAACAACGATCTTTCAGCCGCTGGATCAACCGTAACATACCCTGCATATTGATCAAATTCAACCATATCAGGTTGTCCAGGCAACTTGTCAATCTTATCGGCTTCCATTAGACCATCTTGGGGTGCAACATACACTGGAGAATAATCTCTTGTTTCATCTAATTGTGCCCAGGTGCTTGAAATTGGAGAATTCTGTGATTTTCTTGACATAAAAAGTCTCTGAAGATATGTAATCTGGTTTGCATTACTAAAGCTACAGAGTACAAAAAGACTTAAAAGAGGGATTTGTACTTGCATTTTGCCTAATAATGAGTATAGCAGGTATGCATCTTAATACAGTCTATATATAGAGTAGTAATTGGATGAACTGAACAAGATTAAGAAAAGAGATGTCGGATCTTGTTCAGTACTCTGTATTAAACATATCAGAACTTCGCTATCAGTCCAATAATTTTTAGCAGGCCGGCTGAATAACATATGTTGTCCTACTCTGGTTGTTTGTAATCAGACTCCTCTTTTGGTTGGTCTAAACAAATCGAAAATGTTGTCTTGTCAGTGTCTTTTTATGTAATGGTCAATGCCATATTCTTCATTTTCGTGCTTTTCGTTCTATTAAGAGCTTCTAAAGAAATTATTATTATTGGTCATCAGTTTTGAGATTAGAATCACGTAGGCCTAACCTTGTACAGGTTATAAATATTCCCAACACCCATAACCATACAAAAACACGACATGAACCAATTTCAGTACTAGAAATTAGATCATGCTATGGGAATGAAAGAGTGAAAAACATTGTTGCTCAACTTTTAGCGAAATTTCATGTTAACAGCCGAACTTTATTTTTGTTCCAAAATAATGAATGAAGTGTTTACGAAACCAACAGATTTTACACGTAAGCAATTATGTATATTTTGACCAAAATAATAATGCACTACAATAAGTCTACGCTGCATTCTCATGTCCTTTCCAACAATATCTTCATATAATTAGTTTTACAAATGACACTAGCATCCCAGACTTCCTCACAGAGCAAGAGCACACACCAGTCGACGGCAGTCCGAGGTGAGTACAACAATCCACTATGACCCACAAGCGAACATGAATATCATTATTGAATCTCACCACAAAGCCATTCTTAACAATGCACGTCACTGCTGCCAATTATATTGTTGATTCCGGGACCCAGACACCATGTTTGAGCCACGTCCAGTTCCAGAAGCCCCGTATTGACCCCCATGAGGATAATTTGGACCTCCGGATCCATAGCCACTTCCTCCACCTCCTCGAGGACCAGCACCCGGGATGCCACTTGAACCGTATGGAGGAACCCGCCCTTGAGGCGGATATGGGCCACTACCATAACCTCCACCTTGACCACGATTTGGGTGGTTGTATCCTCCAGAGGGGTTTCCACCGGGTGGGTATCTGCCAGGACCTTGTGAAGGTCCCCGAGGCTTTCCATAATGATGGCTCGGTCCTCCAACAACCTGAGGTTGCGACCCGTTCATTGGTGCATTGGGACCTGGTCGCATCTGAGCATGCGCATGTCCAGATTGCTGAACTGGTGGAAGGCGAGAATGCTGTTGTTGGTGTTGTTGTTTCTGCCGTTTTGCATTTTCTTCATGTTGGCGCTGCTGCTGACGCTTTTTCTTAGTCTGGAACTCATGTGAAGATTCGTATTTGGGCAAACTGAGAGAAACAATTTCAGTGAAAAAAGGTAAGGCACTAATGATAACACAACCAGAGTTTTGTTCAGGAAAAGCATTTATGATGCAGATGAGGTTAAAATATAATGAAAGGAAGAAAAATAGGTATGGCCATGATCATCACAAATTTAAACAAGGAACAAGTTCTTCATTGCCCAAAATAGAATAATCGCTTCAATGAAGGGTGCAAAAAGGGTTCAGATATTTAAACCTCTTGGGATCGCACGGCAATGGGTCTGTCCAGAAATACTCAGCATCAAGAGCATCCTTTGCTGATATTCTCTTCAGAATGGCATTAGAAAAAACAGTAAGAGACCTTAAAAAGGGTAAAGGAGCAACAAACTTCCATGACAATCAATTAGCCAATTATGGAACTCTATAATGTCATGTCAGCAACAAATTCTATATGTGATGCCAAGAAATACTCTGGCACCAAGAACATCCTTCACAGATATTCACTTAGAGAATATTAGAGAGAGAGAGAGAGAGAGAGAAACTTGACAAGCATAATAATCAATACACTTCCATAAGAGTCAATTAGCCAATCATGAAAAGGCATAATGTCATGGGCAAAATTTTTATATGCGTTCATCTACTATAATAGCCTTTGTTTGAGCCCCATTTTGTTGAAAAAATAGATTTTACAATAGTGATTTTTTGGAGAATGTGTAGTTAAAAAGTAAGGAAAAATTTTGAGTTTACGAGTAAAATTATTTTATTGGATTAACGTGAGGTTGAAAATAAGTTCGGAGAAAAAATGAGTTTTAAAATAATGGAGCTCAAACAATTGCTTAATATGTGAAAATGTGCAAATAATAGCAAGCACCAAGATCTTGAGATAGTATTGCACAATGAGGAAATTATTTATAAACAAATTTAAAGAGAAAGGTAAAACTTCAGAGATGGTACCTGAGAAGGGTCAAGGGTCAGCATCTTGTCGAGTAAATCCAACGCATGCCGGTCAAAGCTAAAATTTGAATATATATATATATATGTCAAATTAATTTTTTTTTTTTTTGATAGGATATGTCAAATTAATTTTAATTTGTACACTTGAACAAACGGGACACATTGATTACTTACTGTCTGAAAAATTCTCTAAGACGTCTTTTCATTGGCCTCGATGGTTTCAAATTGTTGTACCAAGGAATTTTTGAGACCCCAGGCCAAATATCCTCGTTTGGAGCCCCACAGAGCTCAAAAATTTTATTCAATTGCTCTGGCTATAAACAAAAACAACAATATAACTACAATAGCACGGTACATGAAAGAATAAAGGAAAATTCTATTGACACATTAATGAAAAAGAACTAGAAAATCTAGTAAAGTCACATGCCTCTAGGATATCATGGTAATTATGGTATTATCTCAATATGAATAAAAATGGTCTCTATCTGCACATGAAAAAATGGGAACACTACTTACGGACTCGTTGAGAACAATTACGATCTAGTTGATGGCCTATTAGAAATTTAGAAGTAGAGAGCACTCTCGTAGGTCTTCAAGTACAGAAAAATAATGTACCGAGTTCGGTTCGATGATCAGATGGCGTTGCTTCTTCAGCCTGAACTGAGAATCCACATCAATGCCTCTTACTATGATCATATTAAACAATACGAATAAAAATGGGATCTATCCACTCTGAGTCTTAATTTAGTTGTTTTTAGTTAAATAAGCTGATTTGTAAATTTTATGACCTCATATCCAGTTTAGTGACAATTTTGCAACTTAATTAATACTGTCATGGCACTTTTGTCAAATCAAGGAGATTTGACCATTTTATCAACAGGCGCATTTCAGAAATTTCCTATAATTCTACATATTCTATCATTTATTTTTATGTTCAGGACAATCAGTGACCCAATGTCCTATCTGCAGTCTTAAGAGTCCTTGTTCAATTAGGATAAGGTCGTTTATTACTAGTTTAATCAAATTCTTCTTAATGTAGGAGTTCTTTAATTAATGTTAACTAGAATTTTGGATCATCCTGCTATTAGATTTAGGGTACACAAGAAAAATATAATCTCTCGATCGTTATAACCAAAGGAATCAGACATTTCTGACCTTCAATATAAAGTTTAGAGTCTAACCAATAGTAAATATAGCTACCTCATCTTTCCCTGGAAATATTGGTTTCCCATGTAGAAGTTCAGCAAATATGCAACCAACTGACCACATGTCAACAGCTGGACCATACTTCGTGGCACCGAGGAGCAACTCTGGTGGCCTACAAAATTTAGGCCGTGATTATCAACCAAATCCTAAATAAATACAGGATCTTGAAACCATTCAAATAGAGACCCATTTAGCTTAGAAACTAATGCTGTCTAATTTAAGATGAAACATTAGGTCTCCTATGAAGCTTACCTATACCATAAAGTAATTACACGGTTTGTAAGATTAGCATTGTGATCACTTGAGAACGACCTGGCAAGACCAAAATCTGCGAGCTTCAAGTTTCCTTCATTGTCTATTAAAAGATTAGAACCTGCAAGAAAAAAATTGAGTACACCTAAATGTTAGCCTCATAAAATGGATGAAAAACTAAAGCTGAATGCTTGTTTTGAAATTAAACCTTTAATATCACGGTGAAGTACTTGATTTACATGACAGTAGTGAAGCCCTGTCAATAGCTGTCTCATATAGCACTAAAAGAAGAGAGAGAAAGTGAAAATCAATTATCTGATTGTCACTCTTCTTTTCCACCAGAAGCATCTGACATTCAGCGATTAAATTATCTTGAATCTTCACACTAACTGTCATACCTTTATTTGTGGCACTGAAAATCTCATTCCAGGACGATCGGCGAGACCAGTCAAATCATGGTCCATGTATTCAAAAACCATGTAAATCCCACCTCTGTATTTGTTACCATCTGTGAGACCAAAAGAGAAAGAAATGCAAGAAATCAACCAAAAGAGTTAACAATCGAATTTATCAAGATGGTTTTAATGAATATAGTGATGATGCTCATTCAGCAAGAGAATAGCTTACCTGGTGGACCTTGCTCATCCTTCTCAGGACCTGGATAACATCACAAACTTAAGATGTGATTACCCAATCACAGTAGAATAACATTTAACAAATAAAATGACAAATACAAGAATAACAAAAAAAAGGGAAGGTAGATATGCCCTCAAAAATTACCTGGAGACGTTACAATCTCCTTCAACTTTATTACATTTTCGTGGTGCAGCTTCTTGAGGATTTTAATTTCACGTATGGCCGTTATAGGGAACTGCAAGCACAAACTCAAGTAATGAAATCTGCAAGTTGCTTCAACAATCATTGATTTACTTCCATATCCTTTTACAGAAATTAAGCAATCTTATAACAACCAATGATCTAATGTACACATTGTTCAAATAAACAATCTTACCCCTTCTCTTTCGTTGTCCATTCGAATTTTCTTCAAAGCAACAATTTCCCCTGTTTTGATTTCTCTAGCCATGTAAACTTGCCTAAAATCAAAAATTGTACGAATTTATAAGGAAAAATAGCAAATAAATTTTAAAAAATCAGATACACATGCAGAGAAAAAAAGAATCTTCAACCAAATTGAAAGGAAACAACAGAATACCCATAAGTTCCTTCACCGATCTGCTCCAATTTCTCGAAGCAATCGACACCTCGCGAACCCCATGCCGGCACTTCGCTTATATTTAGTTGCTCCAGTGCTGCTATCGCCATTCTTTATTCCTCCTCTTAATCCCTTTTTTCGTATTTCAATTTCTCTAGCGCGGAATTAGCGTTTAAATATCGAAAGTTAAAAAAAAAAAAAATTGGAATTTTTCGCTAAATACTACGACGAAGGGAATTCGGAATTAGGGTTTAAGATTGAGTGGAAAAAGGACTTTTTCTATTTTATTTTTATTTTTTTGGTAAATTTTCAGAATAAAAAACAGAAGGTACAGATCAAAGAGAAACCGGTGATGGAAGTTACCGGTGGCTGGCTGTGGTGGTCTACAGAGACGCAAGGTTGTGGCCTGCCCAAAGCGAAAAGGGCAAATCTGGATAATGGACATAAGCTTTAAAAACACTTGAATTAAAGATTCGGATGTTTCTTTTTCTTTCTTCGCCGTTTTGCGAGCAGGATATGCTTCCTTAATGGCACAAAATTTAAATAGCATATTTTACTATTTAGGCACCGTTTGGTAACCATTTTTTTTTTCATTCTCATTCTTCTACTAATTTTCAACCACACATTCATCAATAAAATAATATTTTCCATCACATCAATAACTTTTCCTTCATTTTCAACCACAAAAAAGGTGTGATTTGACACAAAGAATACATTTTTTCTAGAATAATGGTTACCAAACGGTGCCTTAGAGAGTATTTTACAATTTCGAAAGTATTTTTCTGCAATTTTCAGAGTATTTATAAATTTAGAAAGTAAAAATTTTCAAGTACTTTAACACACTCGGTATATTTAACACTTAATTTTACTACTTTAAAAAATAGTATTTTATTGCTTTTCCCTATTTTTTAGTTTCACTAGTTTCCCTCCAAATTATTATATTATTTTTTTAATTAATAATTGAAATATTTTGAATGTATTTAATTACAGAGAGAATTTGGCTCTCCAAATTTTAAAATATTAATTTAAAAAGTCTATTAGAGCATAATTTTAAGGATTTGACTCTTTAAAATAAAGAGCATTTCATGTTTAAAGATACTCTAAGATTAGTGATGATACAATATCAATTTAAGTGATACTGTGTAATATGCTCGATAAAAGATAGAATTAAATGCTTCATTTAAATTTCCAATCATTTAATGTCACTTGTGTAACGCCCAAAAATTTCATTCATTTTGAAGTGTTACCAAAAATTAATTTCATTTACCTTTATTTACTTAAAATACGGAACGATAAAATTCTTTAATAACAAAATATTACAACATCAATAAATTTGAATTTGAATTAATAAATCATGTCTTTAAAAAAAATTAAACATTTTCAACTAATAAACTTGATAATAACGTTATTCAACAAAACAAACTAATGAATTTAAAGGCATTAAAACTTATTAATTTTGGATGTTGAAATCTCTTGGTAGTCCGCTGCACCATCCAACCACAACTCCAATCGACCCAATGTAACCTGTAAAAATTTGTAGGAGTATTTAAAAAAAAACACTCAGTAAGATACGTGCAGTTTCCATACGCAATTAGATGCAATAACATAGACAATTCATACCACATTTCTCTTTATGGAGTATATCGGTAGTGATGTCAAAAGAGCCGAGCGGCTCGTTGGCTCGGCCGGTCGGCTTATGAAAAGACGAGCACAAGCCGCTCGAGCTCATCAAAGACGAGCCCGAGCCACGAACCGAGCGTCCTGCTCGCTAGACTAGTCGAGCCAGCTCGGCTCGTGAAATACACGAGTGCTCGTGGGTGGTGCCCACGAGCCGAGCTCGTGGAATCGTGAAAAAAAACAAAACAAAACAAAACAAAAAAAATAAAAAAAAATTTAAAATCAAACGAGCCACAAGCTGAGCCGCTCGGCTCGTGGCTCGTTAGTTCATGAGCTCGTGGGCCAAGCCGAGCTCGCCCATGAGCAAACGAGCCATGAGCCGGCTCAGCCTATTGACACCATTGTATATCGGTGACCAAGCGAGATACCCATCATTTCTCATTTTGAATTCTCGAAGGATTTCACATTTCATTGGAAAGAACCCAAAAGAGTTCACATTCCGTTAGGTCGAACCCGAAGGTCCACTGACAATTCATGCATAAATTATTGAATATAAAAGTATAAGGAAACAAACAATCTGCACAAAAGTATCTTACGTTGATTGATCAAACGAGCTTTTGATAATAAAAATAAATGTACTTATAATTTACAGCTGTTGTGTAAAATTCTGTGGCAGTGAATTATAGGACATTGGCACATTATTTATAGTTGAAAAATTTAGTGGTTGAGTTATAGTGAAATTGTGATAAAAATCGTATTTATCACATTTGATAAAATTGAATTGCTAGTAAACAAATCACAAGATGACATGTGTACAAAATACTTATCACAACAAAAAGGTGGTTGCAACTTGATTTTAAATAGAATTCTAAATATAAAAATAACAATTATCCATTCACGTGGCTATCCATCCCAATTAACTTTGATTTTGAAAAAAAAATACTAATAAATTACAATTTAAGGCAAAATCTTTCTACCTCAATAACTTGGGTCTCGCTTATCTATGATTTTTTCTTGAATCTAATTTACATTATTAAAAACAAGTTATCTAACGAGACCCATATTGATATACTTTTAGTCGCTTTAACAATACCTAAAAAATGTAAGCCAAAATCGAAGTTAATACATATATCACTTTAGTCCTTCAACTTTTTTTAAAAATAAAATATGACATGTAAACTAATTAAATTCTATTTTAAAAATTTTGGGGTGTTACAACTTGGACAGGTGTTTTAACACTAGTAATATTGAATAGTATTACGCTTCCCTAGTAGTCGCAATTTTTTTATTAGGGAGTACTTGTTACTTTATGTCACATAAAAATATGGATTATGTCATTTGTTTACATAATTGTCGACAACAAATAAATGGATGAAAACCCCATTTTCTTTTTAAAATGTTCAATGATGTAATGTCACTTGACAAAGTGTAAACAATTGTGTAAATCATGATGTACACCAAGTATGATTGTAAAAATATACAATTGAATTAAATAAGATCCACTACTTAATTTGGATTCAAATATGAATGAATAATACATACGTCGATTCAATGTTTGCAAGGAAAACTGTATTTGAAAAACTTAAATTATAGTTTAAGTTGATCTCGTAAAAATTATAATTATTATTCACTTATTATCTATACATTCCATCTAGCTCACAATTTGCAAACACTACCATACATTTAATTGTGATATTTTATTTATTTCGTGACTATCGCCTGTCGTCGTCATTTATCTCAAACACGCCATCATTTGTTGCTTTCTAATAACCATAGAATTTCCATAGTGGAATCTTTGATTGTGTTTTGGATTTTACTATTTGTACACTGAATTTATAAACTTTGGTTGACACTTGCATTGTTGTCGACAATGCATTGGATGAAAAAATTGTTCAATTGGGTAATATCACGTAACAAAGTGTAAATCAAAGTGTACATGTAGAAAGGTTTTTGTATTTTTCTTATTCAACCGTAAAACCACGGTCTTCAATGTCTTCACTGATTTCTCATTGGACTCTATCATTACAATTTACCAACAGATAACGTCACGTGATTTAATTAGATTGAAATCTCATCAATCAAATAACTTCCACACTTACAATTTGATACATTGTCACTATGTAAAATATTATGTGAATAGTCATATACATGAAGTATTTTCCTAACATCAAATGTCCATGCTACTATGACTATACACATTTTTTTAAACGAATAAAGCATTTATTTTTGTCAAAAAATATATAAAAACCCTCTAAATTAATTCAAGGGTGAGTCCGAAGAATATTAAGCCCATGTTTCAGCTTTTTTATAATTAATTTTGGGAAAAATATATTTTTATAATAGTGATTTTTTGAAGAAAGTGTAATACCCCGAATTTTCTTACTATTTTCATAAGGGCCCGAACTTAATATTGGTCATTTAAGAAATGAAATAGACAATGTCTAATCTTGTTATCACACTAAAGCTCAGAAGTTAAAGTGATTAGTTTGACCCACTTATTTGCACGAAGGATTTATTTTCATTTGTGCATAATTTTTTGAATTTATCGTAAATTTGGTTCGGGTCGAATATTTAAGTATCATATATGTTGATAAAATATATCAAATATTATACTCTTTCTTTTTGTAGCTTGTGTTAAATAATATAAATTGGGTTCAGGAAAAATTAATTTTTAATTAGTGATTAGAAAGAAAAGTGCTATCCTTTAATATTTTATTAACATATATAATATGAAAATAGAATTTTTATTTTTTTTTTAAAAAAAAGAGAGAGAAAAATGAAAAAAAAAAAAAGGGAACTTTGTTACGTGGGAATTTGAAAAGATATATTATAATTTAATCAAACCCATTAACTTTGATAATAACTACAGTGAGTAATCTAATTAATTCTTAATTAAAATGAATGCTTGAATTATTTAACCAGCATTTGAGTTGCTTTCAAAGTTACGTGTGAGAGAGAGATATACGTTGTGAGGTGAGAGTGCTTTATTTTAGAAATTTCATAAGTTTATTTCTATTTAAATACATGCACGGTTCATTTTCATATTATCATTTTAAACCACATTTTCAAAATATTGGGGTCAACTGGGTAAAAATACATAGTGCAAAAGTGATAGATTCTTATTTGGGAAAAATTCACTTTCCCTACTTTATCTTTACCTTATTTCAAAAATAACAAAACAACTTTTACATTTCAAAAATCAGATTTTTTAACCTATATATACACATATTTATAAATATTTATTTATTTATTTAAATATATAAAAAGATATAAATAAATAAATATATATATAAAATTAACCCACCCCTACCACCACCACCCCACCACGCCGGCGACTGCTCCGGCGACCACTCCGGCGACGTCTCCGATTCTGACGATTTCTCCGGCGATCACTCCGATTCCGGTTACTATTCCGGTGACTGTTCCGGCGACTGCTCCGATTCCGACTACTATTCCGATGACATGAATTTTTTGTACGGTCACAGTCCAGGTCACAAGTCACAGTCCAGGTCACAGCCAAGATCACAGGTCACAATCGACCACAAACGGTCACAACCCCCATCCCATGCGCATCCCACTTACAACCAACGCACCACCGCCATGACCACCACTATCATCACCAACCCTCACCGCCAATGCCACCACCAGCAACTCCACCTACACCATCAACAAAAATCAACCTAAATCTCCAACACCACCAAAATATGGAAACCAGCACTACCACTCCAACAACACCGTTCGGAAGAAACCCCCCACAGATCTGCAACAATAGCAAAAATCAGACAAGCAACCACCACAACCATCAGATAAAACAAACTTGAAAACTTAAAAAAGGGAACTAGTAGCAACCACAAAAATACAAATTGAAAAACCCATCACCACCACCACCCCATTTCACCATCACCCACTACCACGACCACCACCGCCACCGCACAATACAAATCAAAAACCAAAAAACCACCACCGCATAGCACAAATCAGGAACCCATTCTTCCAGCAGCGGATGCCCCAGCAGCGAAATCGCTGCTTTCCCAGCAGCGAAGCTGCTCCAGGCAGCGAAATCGCTGCCGGAAAGATTAATAATATATAAAACATCTGATTTTTGAAAGATTAAACTTATCACCTCATTTTTTAATATGAATTTTGAAAAGTAGGGTTTTGGGTAATAGACAGTTCTTATTTTCTTGATATTTATATAAATTTTGGCATGAAATACTTTAAGGCCTTATGATCGATTCCTATGTTAAATCATTCGGGGTATACTATTTGGTCAAATATGTAAATCTTATGAGATATAGGAATTTTTAAGAAATTTCTTGAGCTATTGGATATCGCAACCAGTTTGCTTTAAATTTAAGAATGTTGGTATTTTAGTCATTTTATATTCATATCATGCTAAGCTTTTATTTGATTCCCATTTTTTTAAAATACGTTTTTCTCTTTTTTTTTCAACCACATATTTTTACAATGAAATAATATTATACGTAACCCAAAAGCTTTTTCTTTAGTTTTAACTACACGTTCTCCATAAATCTATTATTCCAAAATACATTTTACAACAAAAATGGAGCTCAAACAGACTCTAAATAAGAATATGCATGTGTTTTACTGTTTTTACTCAATATTTTTAAAATACTCACTCTTACGATAATTTTTCAAATTAGAAAGGGTCGTGTAGACGCGTGGAAGTTGATCAAGTGATGCTTATGGGATCGCCAAGTAAAATTTCTAGAAATGATATTGCCAACTTTTATTTGAAAAACATTTTTATGTTAAATTTCGTGTAGGTTTTAGTGGTTTTTTTTAGGGTTCAAGCATTTGACATTCTACGTTAAATTTAAATTGATGGTTTGAAATCGTAGTATTTCAAGATTTTATTTAATACAAAAATTTTCATGTAAATTGTTAGTTTAACATTATCGATTTATCAATCAAATCTCAAAATTTGAATAAAAGTGAATTTTCGCTTAAATTAGATAAAGAAGATTTTTGATAACACTTCAAGTCTATTTTTTTATTAAAATAAATAAATAAGAAATAGATTTTGGGACGTTTCAGAAAATGTGGCTAAAAAATAAGGAAAAATTTAGAATTTACGTATAATATTATGATTGAAAAAAGGGGGAAATGCATTTTAGAATTAATTGAACCCAAACATGGACTTAATTGCAAATCACATCGATTGTTGTCCACTAACAGCCTAACAAAATCAATTGGTGCAAAATTAGAAGATATCTAGAACTTCAAGAAAAGATATTAAGTCGATAAAATGATAAAATACCTTTAAATACGATTGATATCAACTTTGTAGAGATGACGTGATTAACATATCTCAACTCCACTCACGTTCACGTAGCCTAATTCTAGCACACTTAGACAAATTGTTAGTTGCGCGTGGCCTTCTCTAGTAGTGGGGGAGGGGACTATGAGCACTTGAAGGTCAAGTTATTCAACAATAATAGTGTATTGGGTGTGAGGTGTGCTTGAGACGCGAGCCACTTAGGTGTTTTCGAGCACTAGGGGTGGTGTATAGATATATGTGAAAACAAGAAACAAAGATTATAACTTGAGTGTACAAAATTGCATTATCATCAAATAACATTAAGTGTGAGTTTTTATAGTAAAAGATGTGTGATACAAACCGTTGGATGGAAAGACACGTGGCCTCGTTGCAATAGCCGAGGCATCTCTCATAGGCATCAATCCATCATAGTGTGGGTGATAAGTGTAGTTTCTACACTTATTCGAGGTCCTAAATGATGATATTTTATTATTTTTTGGATAAAATACTACCAATTTGTATTATATTTCATTTTGTAGGTAAAACTCATGTTTAATGAAGAATTGAAGAAAAGAATGCAAAGATAGTGAGAAATGGCTCCATTGTATCAAATACAAAGTTTGGGGACTGAAATGTAAATATTCAAAAGTTACGTCAAACCTCGCGATGAAGATTTGATAGTGTTAGACATCAATTGGATAAGTAAAGAAGCCAAAGGGAGGAAATATAGTCCAAGTATTATCTCATATCAACTTTCAGCTTAAAAAGTTATGCTTCGAATTTTTAGGCTCACATTGAGACTCAGTTTTGGCATAGCAATATTTCGAATTGGAAAACTTATATTTCCTAAATAATTGTATCCCTTCGAGTCATCTTTTCAATGTATTTTGAATCACCTCAATTAGATATCGGAATAGAAAGTTATGATAAAAATACTGAGAGTTGTTCAACTGCAAAAATCAACCCTAAGGCGCCCGCCCTCGCCTGTAGGCGAGGCGCTCACCTCGCCCCCTAAATGCCTCGATTGAGGCTTGACAAATGGCTAAGACGTGAGCCCTAGTTTCTACTAGGTGCTCGACTCAAGCTAGAACGAGAAAAAATGGTTTGTTTCCTTATCTTGTTTTGGGAGTTTCTAGGGTTGGTATAAAAGGGTATTTTTCGAGGTTTTGTGAAGAGAGCCGTATTTTGAAGAGAAAAATGAGAGACCTCCATTGAACCTAAATTTCATCATATTTTACATATTGTGGAGGTGAAGAACAAGTCTATATATAAATTCAAGGTGAATCATACAAGAATTTTGAAGATTCATAGCCCGGTTTCAAGATTTGAGTCAAGAACGTGAATTTTTCTTATTTCTCCCATCTTTCTTATTTTCGGGTGATTTTTTCCAATTATTCTTGTATAATTTAATTATAAGAATGTTAGGTTAAGTTTTTCATTGTATTGGACGAATGATGAACTATATTGTTGGTTTATTTTAATTCAAGACAATTAGTTTAGTATTTCTTGATTTTTCTTGATTAGTTTTGCATTCCCATTAAACTATTTGATTGCTTGATCACCAATTAGATAGTAAGTTACTTTTGTAGTGTAGTAATACTCACAATAAATTTAAAACGCGGCAAAATCAACACATGGAGGATAGGTATTAGGAATAATATCTATGACATGTGTGATAAATCATGTGATTCAATACTTGTTTTTCATATGAATTCGGACTAGGAATAAAACCGGATCGTGTTAAACATGGGTTTAATATATTTTGAAAAAGAATATTGAATAAAAGTAGATTATTGATTGTCTTGAATGTATGAATTTACTAGATTACGAATTAAGAATTGAATTAAATGACAATAGGGGGATTCACGATTCCAATACAAAATATTTACATATTAAATAAATACTTTATTTATTTTGTTATTTTAGGATTAATATAGAAAACATATAAATCATCTCTTTTGATATTACCACACTTCGAATTTAATAGTAGTTATGAAACTAAAAATTAGACTTTATTCCTTGTGGAAACGATACTCTTAACTCACAAATCTTATTACTTGTACAACGATCTCGTACGCTTGCGGGTTTCACGGGAACAGTGGGTGGCATTTAATGTTTCTGAAAAACAGTTACCCTAGTACATAGGTATGACATCTGAGTCATAAATTGATGATTTGACCTTTAGGCGCCTACTGCAAAACTGTCACATCAATAAATCATGGGAGGATCTTGGGAAGAGGATCTTTAGAAAGAGGTGAAGTGGGAGGTACCTTTTGTTAATAAGGAGGTTGGTTACCTTTTGATGCATTTGTTTTTAGTAATTATGTTTTCTCAAATACCAAGCTAATGTCTTAAATAACATGTCGCCACATAAGATGATGTCATAGCTATTAGACATGACTCGAGCATTAACCCATACGAGGTACTGGATCTTGGGATACTGATCAAACTGATGGCTTAGTGATCATATTGATGGGACAGTGGTCAAAATTAGATAAAAAATTGAAAGTATAAACTTTTTGTTGAAACAAAATTAAAGTTTTTAAATTATTTGTCCCTAATTATTATTAAGTATGTAAAATAAAGTAAAATATTGGACTATAACTTTTAAAAATATTTTTATAAAACTATAAATGAGCAATGAGATACATATAAATAAGTTATCAATAAAGCATTGAGTGCTCTAGTGGTGAGGAGCCAATCATTTACTTAGTGGTCTAAGGTTCAATCACCTGGACACAAAAAACTTCTGAAAACAATTTTAAAAGAGGAAATTACACAGAACCAGTGTTTTCAATATTCTTCAAATTTCAGATATCAAGTTTCACTTTTCAAAAATCAGACATTTCATTTTTATACAAATCCTAATTATACAATCTCTCCATTTCTCACACTCTCTCTCCTTAGTCTCGACTCTCTTGTCTCTCTCTATCCGTTCCCTCTGGCGGCTCGTCAACAAGTAGAAGATTGCTCCGGCTCTGGCGATTACTCAGATGGCACACAACCTAACTACCATGCTTGCACCATCCTTCGCGCAGCAGCGTGTCGCCGCTCTCCCTCCCCTGTCTCGCCTCCCTTTCTCATGTTTTATTGCGGTTTTTGAGGTGTTGGTGGTGCAGGGGTGATAGTGTATTGTGGTGGTGGACTGTTGTGAGTGGTGCGGTGTACGGTGGTGATACGTTTTGAACGTGGTGGTGGATCTGTAGTGGGATTGGAGGCTGATTGGAGGTGTGATTTGGCAGCGTCGGGAAAGTTCGTGTGGTGGTGTTGGTGGTCTGTGAGATCTGCAAAAAGCGAAGCAAATATGTGGTGGGCGTGGTGGTCTGTGAGATCTAGGAGAAGCGAAGCAGGTCTGTGAGATGAGATGGTATGTTGTTTTATTGGAGGTGGTGTTGCTGTTAGGATATGGTGTTTTCTGCAATGTGTTTGTTTCAGGTGGTGTTGCTGTCGGGAGGTGGCGACGACGATGGCAGTGGTGCTGCTGGAAGGAATAATGAGGTGGTGGTTACAAGTTGGTGGTGGTCACAGATTATTTGGTCGTTTGTGACCATTAAATTGGTTAATTTGTGACCAATAAATAATATGTGATCAATGAAAAAGATAAATTGTGACAAAAAAATAATGTGTTACCTAAAAAAATGTTAATTTGTGATCGATAATTTAACAATTTGTGACTGTCTATTAAGTTGTGACTTATAATATTTGTGATTTGTGATCGATGAATAAGTTGTGACGTATAATTTTTTTAATTTATGATCGATGAACAAATTGTGACTTATAAAATTTCTGAATTGTGACCGTAAAATAATTTGTGACCTATAAAATTTTTTATTTGTGATCGTAAAATAATTTGTGACTTATAAATTTCTGATTTATGACCGATGAACAAATTGTGACATATAAATTTTTGAATTGTGACCGTAAAATAATTTGTGACGTTTCAATTTTTTTTATTTGTGACCCATGAACAAATTGCGACCTATAAAATTTTTGAATTGTAATCGTGAAATAATTTGTGACATGTAAAATTTGTGATTTGTGAAAAATTAATAATATGTGACCAAATTATATGAAATTGTGGCTATTTAATTAATAAAATATATGTTTAATTAATTAATTTTAAAAAATTTGAGATTTGAAATTTTAAACCTTATCTCTTAAATTTGAAATGGGTGAAACTTAATCTCTTAGTTATGAAATTTTCCCTTTTAAAAATCGGTAAAACTAGGTCGGCAATTCAAATTATAACCACTGGTTGACCGGGTCAAAGCCCAATTTTTGGTCACTTGCATTCAACTAAATTGGTGTTGCTCGGCTTGGGCAAGGGCCCAATTCGTCAAGTTTTTGGTTCAATCGGTCTGCCCGAATCGAGTTTAATTACATCAACAATCGCTGACCAAAAAGCCTTGCACATCGATAATAGCCTTACTTTTATTATGTACGTATGAATGCTGTCAGCTTATTTTATGCAACACATGAGTCGAAGCTGACCAAAAAGCTTTGCACATATCCCTGTTGCCCATTGTAAGTGAAAACAATCCATTGAAGAAAAATAGGATAAAATTAGGATTTATACTATCTAGTCCCATTCAATAGTTTCGTGTATGTATGCAATTTTTATTTTTATTTTTATTTATCATAACATTTTATTCCTGCCGCCTTAAAAAAAACATTTATTCTGTGCAAAATACATGTTACATGAATGAGTTAAGAGATATTTACAAAATATCTTATATATGATTGTCTGAACCAAAATTAAAAATTATTGTAATACATAAAAAAGTATAATATTTATTCAATGCCATCTTTACCAAATTAAAGCGATCTAGAAGCTTAAGCTAGAGAGCAATATCGATGCATGAAATTATTTGATAGATTTTGGATGAAAATCGTTAGAGATTCTTTCGGCTCACATTTATTAGAAGTTTGGGACCACGATGTTTGAAACCTTCAATGCAAATTTCTCTTGTTTTAATTAATAAAAGATTAAAAGACCATTTTGTTCTTATTAAAATTGATCAAATAATAGTCAAATACTTGAATTTTGATCACCTAACAAATTTTTGGACAAAAACATCTGGAAGTCCTAGTGCACATTTTGAAAAGTTTAGGGACATCTATGCTACAACTGTAAAGATTTGGAACCTTCCCGACAAATTTCCCTTTTTTTATTCCACACCTTTATGTTTAAAGGATGTCCATATTCTTTTTTTTTTTTTTTTTTTGATGAAAAAATATTTCATTCATAAAGGCAAAAAAGCCTTAAGAGAGGATACAATAGTGCCTATAAATGAAAATTACATTTTCAAGGAAAAAAGGGATACTGTGCCAACAAAGGATCATGTCTTCAAAAGACCATGCATGCCGCGCCGAAAGTGAGCTGCCGATTACTAAGCCTATCGCAGTGTTGGAGGCTACATTGAGGAAATCGTTGTATTAAGTCTTTGATTTGAGCAGTCCAAGATCGAATTGGTGTAGATGTTGATCCTGATGTGTTGACTTCATTAACAAGGAACAAGCAATCACTCTCCACTAATAAGTTTGATATGCCAAGGTTAAGGCATAGTTGTAGACCTCTCGCAAGTGCAGCCGCTTCAACATGTTCAGGTTCCAGAAGCAGAGCCGGCCCTGGGGTAAAGCCACTAAGGCAATGGCCTGGGGCCTCCAATGTTAGGGGGGCCTCTGAAGAAAATGTATAATTTAGAACTTTATTTGCTCACCTAATTATTTTTTACATTTAAATCTTTTCGTAGTTTATTTATCAACACGGGATGTTAAATATTCATTTCTTCTTCCTAATCCGAGCTTCTGAGATTTCTCATTCAATCTTGAATCTTCAATTCTCCAAAGCATTCGAATTCGTTAAGACGAAAAATTTTAAATTTTTTCTATAAAAATGGTTTGAATTTCAATCTAGTTCCATCTTTTCAGTTTGCTATCATATTACTATCTACATAATAACTGTTACAATAATAGCCCATGCCGTACGAGTTACTCATTCGGCCTCGAATTAGATCTTGAAGCAGCCATTCATCGGTCAAAGTGTATGTTGTGGAATTTGTGTATTTGTTTATTTTCAGTAAGCAACGTAGAATTTGTAAATTTAAACGCATGCAATCCCTTAAAGAGGTTGAATCAGCTTGAAAAATATAAAGAATAATTTTCTTAGACCGAACACAATTTCAAGGGCTGTTTCACGAATTTCTTTTGAACAATGAGGCAGGCTGTCAAAATTAGTGTTGCTCCACTTGTAGAAAACTATGTTTAAGGCCTCGTAATAATTAGTCGCCTAGGGTCTCAAAATTCTCGGGGCCGGCCCTGTCCAGAAGTGAGTTTTCAGGGCCACTTGCTGTTAAAACTATTCCTCCCTCATGATCACGTCCAGCCTTACTTAGATCAAAGAATAAAATGCCATCAACATTGAGTTTGAGTGCATTGTTAGGTGGTGAAGACCACCTATATTTGCGGAGAAGCACACTAGGAAAATTGTTGAAAAAAGGACCCAAAGCAGCATCAAATTTTTTGGCGAGAGCAGAAGCAATTACTTGTGATGGTGAAACCAAAAACTCCAAGTAATAAGCAGAAATTTCTAAAGATCATAAGTTGAAGTGTTGGACATTACATCAGTAGCTGCTTGTAGGAATCCTTCGTGATAAGCCTTATTCTGTAGCATTGGGAGATTATCAATTAGGAATCGATGAATAGAAGGGCAGTGAAGTAGAACATGGCATAGATCTTCCATTTAGTAATCACAAAAACAGCAGTGAGGGTGAATATGAATCTTCCTTCTGATCAGATTCTGTTTAGAAGGCAACCTTTCTTGACAAGCTTTCCAAGCAAAAATCTTTACTTTTTGAGAAATTTTAAGTCGCCACATAGTATTCCAGAATTTCTTTCTATCGGACTCATTCGAAGGACTGCCACGATCAGGAGTTAAACAGATTTTGAAGAATCCATATGCACGGCTAACAAAGTAGATTCCGGTTTTTTCATGTTCCCACGACCAGACATCCTCTTCTCCCAAGTGGCTATGATGTAATTTCAGAATAGCCTCAACAATTTTTGGATTGAAAAGAGCTCCAAGCTTATCCAAATTCCACCACTTTGATTGAGGATCAATCAGGGATGACATAAGACAATCAAGCTGCTGGTTATAATTTTGTTGTAAATTGGCCCCCAGCTCCCTGCTCAGTTCTGTAACACTAGGGATCCACTTATCATTCAGGATATGTATAGTGCAGCCATTTCCCACATCCCATCTTCCTCCTCGTATCCATAGATTTTTAGCCTCCCAAATTCCGCTCTAAGCTTAGGACGGATTTTCCAGATGCTTTCAAAACATTGCCATCAGGAAAATAATGGGCCTAGTATATTTTATAAATCAAGCTGTCCTTGTGTTACAAAAGTCTCCAAGCTTGTTTACCAAGCATAGCCATGTTGAAGATCTCAAGCTCCTTAAAGCCCATACCCCATGGATTTCGATTTACACATAATACTCCACGATTGCCAATGGATTTTCCTCTCCTCATTTCTTTGGCCCCTCCAGAATCGAGCCATCATTCTCTCCATTTTAGTACACAATGTGGAGGGGAGTTTGAAGCAGCTCATAGCATATGAAGGGATCGCTAAGGTCACTAATTTGAGGAGAACCTCACTTCCTCCTTGGGAGAAAATACTAGTCTTCCATCCTTGCAATTTCAGCCACACTTTATGTTTTATTTCAGAAAAGGCTCGAGCTTTTGATCACCGACCATAGGTGGTAATCCAAGGTACTTTTTATATTGCTGTATTTGGAGAGCATTCCAAGGGGCCATAATTGCTTGATGTTTGTCAGGTTTTACATTTGCACTAAATACCATTAAAGTTTTATCCCTGTTCAATTGTTAACTTGAGGTATCTTCATAGATACCGAGGATTGTTTGTATTTGAGAAGTGATTCCTTCATTAGCTTCACAAAAAATCAAACTATCATCCACAAAGAGGAGATGATTCAGCCTTGGAGCTCTTCTGCACACTTGAATCCCAATCACCTTTAGTTCGTACCACCTCATTCATTAGACTGACCGGTCCTTCAGTACACAAAATGAATAAGTAAGGAGAAATGGGATCTCCTTGTCTTAAGCCCCTAGATGGTGTTATGTGACCAGTGGGATATCCATGAATAAGAATCGAAAAGGAATGGGTAGTGATGCATTTCATTTCTAGTTGGATAATCTTATCATGGAAGCCCAATTTATGCATGGCTGCTTGAAGAAAAGGCCATTCAACTCGATCATATGCTTTGCTCATGTCAAGTTTAAGAGACATGAAACCTTTCTTACCTTTTGTCTTTCATTGCAAGAAATGGAGCATTTCATAGGCCACAAGTACATTATCTGTTATGAGTCTCCCTTTAACAAAAGTTGATTGTGTTTTCGAAATCACCACAGGTAGCACTGTTCTGATTCTATTAGCCACAACTTTTGAGACCAATTTGTACAGAACATTACACAGGCCGTCCATATTCTAAATATATTAATTAATGTCAATTTTGACACAAGATGATGATTTCATCGCGTGAGATGGATCAACTTAATCCATTTAGCACGTAAGTATTTATCTTGAGCATTATGAAATGATTGTGCTAATTAATGTGTAATATGGACCATAGATTAAATCCAACCATTGGATTTAATCTTGTCGTCAATTACACATTATAGTCATGTCCTTTCATAGTACAATATTTGAATTTGAATTTGAATTCAAATTGATATTTGGCTCTATAATTACAAGTCTAATTCACCTTATCATTTTGGGATTTGACATAACAAAAGAGAGTAAGCATAGAGAGGTAACCAAGTGGGAGAAGTTCATAACTCCGGCGAAATTCTTGGAGGCTTTCAGCGGATTTATTTCTCGATATATCCATTGCCAATCCCATGGACGACGGTGCACGATTTGGTGTGGCAAAAATTTGAGCTCAACATCATATAACACTCCACTAGTAGTGTAGAAGAAGCTTTGAGTCTTTTTGGTTCAATTTTACACTTTGAGAATTTATATTTTCGCATTGTAGTTGTAATAATCATTTTTTCACTACTTTTTAATTTCAATAAATAGTATTAGAGCTTAGGCTAGTGGTATAAAATGCTAAAACAACTTGAAAATTGGATTGGAAGTCGAAGGGTTCGGGTTTGGTCGAAAACTAGTAAACCCGAATCTTTAAACCCATTTTCCAGACAAACCACGCACCTGGTGGATGAACATCGACCACCACCAGACTCTAGACGACAAGCAAAACATATCGGTATCGTGCGTGAGACACACGCTCCAACGGTGAAGGTGGCGCGTGAGCACCAGGCGCAGAGATATACGCCGTGCGTAAGGGCGCGTGAGCTGGATTCATCCGGAGGTGAAAAAAGGCAGTTTGTTCCTTGTGACATTTCTGACCTCCAACGGTGCTGGATTTCAGTTTGGTGCACTGTGGAAACTAGGGGTGTCCAAAAGTTTCGAACCGAATCGAGCGATTCTTCATAAATTAAATACCCAAACGGGTACCCGAATCGAGAACCGATGTATTTGGGTCGGGTCTCGGGTCTAGACCAAGAACCGAAGAACCGAATAAGAACCGAAACTAAATAATTTTTTTATTTTTTATATTGAATTAATTAAATTATTTTATTTTTTTCTAAACAAATTAGCAAATTAATTAAATAAATTAGATTATTTCATAATTTTAATTTTAAAGCCCAAATCATTTTTAAAACTCATTAGCCCATTTTAATTTGAAACAAATGAATATACTTTATATAGTTTTGCTGTAAAATTAATATCTACTTTTTGGTATTTGTATGCATTGAATTAATCTTATTAGACGGCTAGTTATTTATATGTTTTTAAATTGAGCAACGTTAATTTGTAAAAGTTATGAATGAAATGTCATTAGTTATATTTATGTATTGTTGCTGTAAATATTAAAAAAATTTAATTATGGTACGGAATCGAACGGAACCGACCCGAACCGAACCGAACCCGAACGATTCCATAATTATATTTGGACCCGACGGGTCCATTTATTAAATACCCAAAAGTTTTGGGTCGGTTCGGATCTCTTCAGAACTGAACCGAACCGACCTACGGACAGCTCTAGTGGAAACAGATATGGCCTCGGGCAGAAAGGTGAAGTGGAGAGAGCTTTTCCGTTGGTGGCAAGTTGAACAACATAAGACTGCCAAAGAATTGTGGGAAGCACTTGACAAGTTATTTTTGGAAAAATCTCTTGCAAACAAAATACATTTGCTTCAAAAACTTTCCAGCTTTAAGCTTGACCCGGGAAAGAATCTTGAATCCAATTTGGGTGACTTTAATAGACTTGTCAAGCGTTTGGCCCACAACGATAAAAAAATTGATGATGAGTATCTAGTGGTTATACTTTTAAATGCTACGCCCGAATCCTATTGAGAAGTTAGGAATGCTATCATATATACTAGGGATACTTTGACCTAAGATATTGTGACTGATGCTTTAAGGGCTAGGGAACTAGAGCTTAAGAAGAGTCGGGGGATAGCTCGAGAGAAGAGAGTTTGTTTGTTAGATGGAAGAATGATACGAGGGAGAACTATTTTCAAAGTAAGAATGGCAGAGGAAAATCGAAGGGTAGGTCCAAGTCTAGAGATAAAAGTGGTATGATATGTTTTCATTGTGGAAAGTTAGGGTATTTTAAGAGAGACTTGATTACACCCAAAGAATAATGCGGTAGTTGTAACACAGCTTTGGGGTGTCGTATCCAAAAGGAGATGGAAGAATATTTAAAGGATCAAAAATGCTTAATTGTTCTCTCAAATGTGTAATAAAATTTAATGTTGAAAGGTGAAGTTGAAATCAATAATTCGAAGCAGTGAAGCGTCGGAATTCCCTCAATTGGATTGGATCAATCATATCAATTATTCATTTTTATAACACACTTAGAGGCTTTCATCCCGACACTCTAATTAGAAGATATATTGTGAAAATTAATTTAATTTACAAATGTAATCCTAGAATTTAGACTTAAAACATATTCGCACAATTTTATTGGAACAAGATCAAAGATCGACATATAATCAAGCATAAGGCAGTAATCAATCCGTCAATAAAGTAAAATTGAGAATAAAATTCAACAACTAGTTTAATCTAACAATAGAAGAAGCATGATTGGATCTATGAAAGATATAATAATTATTAAATCAATCTCAACAATAAATAATTGAAATTGAAACTCAATAAATAGTTTGATTGAATAATGGAAAAAGCATGACTCAATCCATGAAAAATCTTGTAAATATTAAACCGATTTCAATATAAATTCAAGATAATGAAAATCTAAATTATAGCATTGTTTGACAATGAAAAGATCAAATTAAATGAATAAAAGACATGAAATCACCAATTACAATCAAGTTCCTCCGTAACTTCACCAAGATCTTTAGTTCCTCATGTGTTTCTTGAGTCAAAGAGGAGAAGAATGGTGTATGGGGACTTTTTCATATGTATTCTGCTGTTAAATATTTGTAAGAGTCGGAAATTAGATGAAAATCACGTTCAAATTGGTTTCCAAAAGAGTTCTAATCGAATAAGGAAAGTTGCTTTCGCGGACGAATTTTTTGTCTCAACATAGCAGTTAGTAATTTGGTTTTAACTTTCTCCTTCAATATCTGATTTAGATGATTCAAAATGTGTTAGAAATATAAGTCGAAGAGCTACAACTTTGTTAGAAATATCTCTTTTCCAATTCGGACTTTTACTATGCCAAAAATGGGTCTCAATATTCGGCTAAAAATCTGGAATATATCTTGTGCGAATTGGAAATTGATTTTGATAATATTCCATTCCTTTTTGACTTCTAATTGCTTCCAATCGACCCTTGGCACTCTCGAACCTACATCGTGAGCCCCGGCATAATTTTTTAATATTTACAATTTAGTCCCTGGACTTTCACTTTCTTCCATTCTGGTCATTTTTTCACTTGTTTCTCCTTATTTCCGTTACATTCATCACTTGTCCTATAAAACATGAATTGCATAGAATTAAACTATATTCCAACATATTAATCAATAATTGCTCATATTTTGACAGTAAAATAAGTATGTAAAAACGTACTTATCAAACTCCTCCAAATTTGAACTATTGTTTGTCTTCAAACAACAACAATATAACTTAACTCTACAAACAACGTGGTTTAACCACATGTCGTGTCTCAAGTTTGAAACTTGGTAGTCAGACAAATGAACAATTACAACAGTGCAAAAATTAAATCAGTCTCCGCCTGTTATATGCATAACCTGACGTGTGTGTGTGAAAACTCATGTCAACATATTAAGATTATGATTGGTTCAATCCCTAACTCATAGTAGTCAAATATGTACTTTCCTCGCTCGAGAGATACACACACCCCCAAACTTATACTTTTCATTCAATTTTTCCGGGGTGTATCCTAAGTTGAATCCATTCAATTCTGTTCATTACCCTCTCTTAGTTTGGATAGATATTACTCCTACAAGTCCACACTTCAACAAGTCAGGATTCTCCTATATTTTTTATTGCTTTAACCCTTAAGACTAGGCTAAATTACTTACTTCTCGTCAAATGTGTAGTATTGTCAACTGAATGTCGGGGCGTAATTAATGTATTTGAATATATTTTTTTCTTTCTTTTCATTTTTTTCTCCATTTCTTTTTCTCTTTTTATTTTAGTATCTTCTCATTTGCTTTCTATATAACTCATGTAACGAGCTTTAGGCCAATAACTCCCAAATCAGATGACCATAGGGCACCAGGTTTAAAATCACCCTTATAAGCTTAATCACCCGAGTTATATAGGCTCGAAAAGATGCTTTTTATGTACTCAAAGATTAGTGCAATGCCCCTTTTCTTTTAAACATCCAATTTTTAAAATTAACATCTAACTTAAAGTTTTCACCTCGTTATTATCTCAATGAGTTTCAGACAATCCACACAAGGTTTTCATGCGTGGAATCTCTACTTATCTCAGTGTTTCCCTATAACAGTTCAATCATCTCCAAACCATCATATATTTGGATTTATGGAATACGACACTAGAGGTTATTAGGTTGTATCACTAAGTTCCACTATCCTCTACAAAATGAATTGAATCATTACTCAATATGCCAAACATAAGTGACGTGCATAGAAAATATCAAGTTTTACATAAACAGGTTTAGACTAATCTCATACTGCACTATTTTCTTCATTCACAGCTGACACCTATTCCAATAATCACATCATAACTGGCACATTTGTTAAACCCACACAAGCACACAAAGCAATAATTAAAATTTAATGCTAAAAGATAAAAAAATAGAATTTTTTGAATTTTTTTAAACACACAAATATGCAAAAATTGTAGTAAAAAGATGAATGAATAGATAAATGAAAGCTCATGAATTTTTTTTAAATACACAAACATGCAAAAATTGCAATAAAGAGATGAATGAATAGAAGAATGAAAGCTCATGCTCCACCCCCAAACGTAATTGAAACATTGTCCTCAATGTTTAAGCATGAATATCAAAGAAAATAAGGGAAAGATATCACCTGAGCATGGCAGTGAATCAACAGAAACTAGAGGTATAAGAAGTCTGATAGTACTCAATTGGATGGTAATGCAAGAAATGAAAGAAACTAAAATAATGCAAAACAAACTAAAAAAAATCTAAAAATGAAAATATAGAAAAGTAAAGTGACGGACGGACGGACCTGGAAGGTGTCAAGGATGGTAAACCGGGTCTGCAAGAAGAATTTCTTCCTCCACAGGCACCTGTTGCTCATACATTATCTTTAAACGCTGTCCATTCACTTTAAATACCCTACCATCTTTAGGGTCCTCGATTTCAATTGCCCCATGGTTAAAGACCTGTTTCACTACAAAATGACCAAACCACCTAGAATGAAGTTTCCCTGGATGTTTATGGAGTCGGGAATCATACAAGTAAACTTTCTGATTTGGTTCAAACGTTTTCCGAAGAATGTGTCTATCATGAAACGTTTTCATTTTTGCTTTGTAAAATTTAGCATTCTCGTAAGCATCATTTCCCAACTCCTCCAACTCAGTTAACTGAAACTTCCTAAGTTTACTACCTTCATTTAGATCAAATTTAAAGTGTTTGATAGCCCAAAATGCTCGGTGCTCGAGCTCTACAGGCAAATGGCAAAGTTTTCCAAATACAAGTCTATACGGTGACATGCCTAAAGTGGTCTTAAAAACAATTCGGTAGGCCCAAAGTGCGTCGTTCAATCTCAACAACCAGTCCTTACGATTAGGGTTTACAGTTTTCTCCAAAATTTGCTTGATTTCCCTGTTAGCTAATTCAACTTGTCCACTGGTCAGGGGATGATAAGCAGTTGATATTTTATGAATGACCCCGTACTTTTTCATTAGAATCTCAAACGAACGATTACAGAAATGTGTACCCCTATCGCTAATGATAACCCTTGGTGTGCCAAAGCTAGATAACATATTTTCTCTAAGGAATTTCGCAATTGTTTTATTGTCATTGGCTCGACAAGTTGCTCCTTCGACCCATTTGGAAACATAATCAACAGCTACAATGACAAATAACCAAAGGAAGGTGGAAATGGTCCCATAAAATCAATACCCCAGCAATCAAAAACTTCTATCAGTATAATGGGGTTCAATGGCATCTTATTGCGTCGAGACAAAGCTCCAAACTTTCTCACAAGATTTACAATAAATGTTAGTGTCTTTGAATAAAGTAAGCCAATAAAAACCACATTACAAAATTTTTGCAGCAGTCTTTTTCATGGAAAAATGATCGCCACAAGCCTGTGAATGACAAAAGTCTAGTACGCTAGGTATCTCCTCATTGGGCACACAACACCTCAAAATTTGATCATGGCAGTATTTAAATAGGCATGGGTCATCTCAATAAAACTTACGCATCTCAACTAAAAATTTTCTCTTATCCTGTGCACTCCACTCTCTTGGGATTTCACCTATAGCTAGGTAGTTGACAATATGAGCAAACTGGGGTAAAGAGGAAATAGAAAACAAGTGTTCATCTGGGAAGTCATCTCTAATGGGCAATTGATTTACATTATCTTGAAAAGTTAACCTAGATAAATAGTCTACTGCCACATTTTCTACCCCCAATAAAACTTACGTATCTCAACTAAAAACTTTCTCTTATCATGTGCGCTCCACTCTCCTGAGATTTCACCTATAGCTAGGTAGTTGACAATATGAGCAAACTAGGGTAAAGAGGAAATAGAAAACAAGTGTTCATCTGGGAAGTCATCTCAAATGGGTAATTGATTCACATTATCCTGAATAGTTAACCTAGATAAATAGTCCGCTACCACATTTTCTACCCCATTTTTATCTTTAATAGTAATGTCAAATTCCTGTATGAGTAAAATCGACCTAATCAGTCGTCCCTTAGCATCCTTATTGGAAAGAATGTACTTAAGAGTAGAATGGTCTGTGAAGATTGTGATAGGAGAACCAATTAAATAGGATCGAAACTTATCTAAAGCAAAGACTACAGCTAGTAGTTCCTTCTCAATTATGGAGTAGTTCATTTGAGCACTATTTAAGGTCCTACTAGCATAGTAAATGACAAAATGTTTACCCTCCCTTCGTTGCCCAAGTACAGCACCTACCACATAATCGCTAGCATCACACATAATTTCAAATGGTAATGACCAATCAGGTGATTGCATTATGGTTGCTAAAGGTAGCTTGTCGGTCAAAGTTTTAAACGCCTATTGGAAAGCTGGGGTCCAATCAAAGATAGCATCTTTGGCTAAGAGATTACATAAAGGTCTAGATATGGATGAAAATTTTTGTATAAACCTTCTATAGAAACCTGCGTGGCCAAGGAAAGATCTAATATCTTTGGTTGTCTTAGGTGTGGGCAATTTGGAGATCAATTCAATTTTATATTTGTCAACCTCTATCCCCTTAGATGAAACAACATGACCCAAGACAATACCTGAAGATACCATAAAATGACATTTTCCCCCAATTTAAAACTAACCCATTTTCCTCACATAGGGTTAGAACTTTCTCCAAGTTTAACAAGCATGCATCAAAAGAAGTACCAAAAACAGTTAAGTCATCCATAAAAACTTCCATACAAGTTTTTACCATATCATTAAACATACTCATCATGCATCGTTGAAAAGTAGCAGGACAAATGGCATCCTACGAAATGCATAGGTACCAAAAAGACAAGTAAATGTGGTCTTTTCCTGGTCCTCCAAAGCTATCTCAATTTGATAGTAACCAGAATAACCATCCAAGAAATAGTAAAAAGGATGGCCAGCTACACCCTTAAGAATTTGGTCCAGAAATGGGAGGGGAAAATAGTCCTTGTGAGTGGCAGCATTCAACTTCTTATAATCAATATACATGCACCATCCGGTCACAGTCTTTGTAGGGACCATTTCACCAAGTTCCTTTTTAACCACCGTGACACCCGACTTTTTAGGAACCACCTGCGTTGGACTAACCCATTTACTATCTGCAATTGGGTAAATAATACCAGCATCTAACAGTTTAAGCACCTCATTTTTAACAACTTCTTTCATGGTGGGGTTTAACCTACCCTGAGGGTCTCTTTTAGGATTAGTTCCCTCCTCTGGGTGAATTTTATGTGAGCAAATTAGAGATAACCTTGATATCAGCTATAGTCCATCATAGTGCAGATTTATATTCATTCAGAATGTTCAAAAGCTATTTACCTTGAGAAGCATTTAATTCTAAAGAAATAATTACAGGAAAAGTGTCACCTGGTCCAAGGAACACATGTTTCAGTCCTGGGGATAGTGGTTTCAGCTCTTGTGTTGGACTCTCAATACTTGATGGTTGCTGCCCTCTAGTTCTAGCTGGTAGTTCTTCAAACTTTGGTTGCCATGGTGATGTTCCATAACCCTGAAATTTAGCAAAAACAGCACAAATATTAGCATATTCTTCATTACGGCAATGTGCAGGTATTTCAGAATTTGTAAGAAATGAGTTTAAAGGATTGAAATCAATGGTCGCAGGTGAATCCTCCTGAGTGAGTGCAACCATGTACGTTTGATGGCACTCATCATCTTCCATAAGCTGCTTAGTGATGTGAAAAATATTGACTTCAAGAGTCATATTTCCAAAATATAGCTTCATTAGACCATTTCTGGAATTGATAAGAGCATTAGCAGTAGCAAGAAATGGTCTACCAAGAATAATAGGTATTTTGGAGTTCACATTCACATCAACTTTCAAATCTAGAACTAAGAAGTCAACAGGATAATAAAATTTGTCTATTTGCACCAAAACATCCTCAACTACTCCTTTAGGTCTTGTAGTTGAACGATTAGCCAATTGTAAAACTACGGTTGTAGGTTTAATCTCACCTAGGCCTAGCAGTAGATAAATGGCATAAGGCATGAGGTTAACACTAGCTCCTAAGTCAAGAAGGGCTTGTGCAGATTCACAACTCCCAATGATGCAAGAAATTGTAGGACAACCAGGATCCTTATATTTTGGTAGGACTTTCTGTTCAATCACTGCACTCACTTGCTCAGTTAAAAAAGCAGTTTTCTTGACTTGATGCTTCCTTTTCATAGTGCATAAGTCTTTGAGGACTTTTGCATACATAGGAATTCGAGAAATCACATGCAAGAGAGGTAGATTGATTTTTACCTGCTTAAGGTGTTCTAAGATCTCATCATGTTGGCTATTAGCTTTCACATTAGGCTTTAGAGCTTGAGGAAATGGTGCTCTAGCTAGGTTTTCCACCACCTTATCACTAGGCTCACCCTCTTTAGAATTACTAGAGTCTTTCTCTTTTTCTTCTGCTTCCCTAGGCTTAATGATTGGTTCTACAACCTTCCCAGATCGAGTGGTGATAGCATTTATCTCCTTAAGGTTGTTTTGTACACCTAAAGTTTGAGCCATATGTTGTCCCTTAGGGTTAGGTTGAGGTGGAGCCGGAAATTTTCCACGTTCCTCTATTGCTAAGGCATTAGTCAATTTGGTTATATGGCTTTTCATTTCCTTACTCTCCTCAACAACTTGATTGATCATGGTTTCAAACTTCTGATTTGTTTTCCCCTGAGCCTCCATAAAAGCATGTAAGGTGTCCTCTAAAGAATTCCTAGACGTTGAGGGTTGATGTGATGGTGTATTGAAAACTCTAGGTGGCTGAGTAGGTTGCTGGTTATCAGATTTCCAGCTGAAATTAGGATGATTCCGCCACCCCTGATTGTAGGTCTCAGAATATGGGGCATAAGGCTTTTTGTACACACCTAAAGCATTACAGTGTTCATCATAAACCCTCCATCTCAGCTAGAGCAAAACAGTCTTGCACTGGATGATCAAGTCTACCACACACACAACATACGGCCCAGAAGACTCAACACGAGCAACAGTAGATGTAGGCTTTGAACTACTAGTGCGTAGGTTCTCAATTTCTCAAGTTAGGACTTCTACCTTAGCTCTAAGTTGTCTCCTTCCCTATGATGGTAGATGTCTGCACTAGAAGGATTTCCTACGGCTCATGACCTATTGGTGCTATCAGTAGCACTAGGACCAGTCCAGGTGTGGGCTTTCTCAGCTAAGTCATCTAAATATCCACATACCAAACATCAGACTCAGGTTACTGATTAGCTTGAACAACCATTAACAAAGTTTCCACTTCCTTCTTTTCAGCAAAATTAGATTGCATTTCCTTTTCTTTAAGTAGCCTAGTATTACAATCAGAACGATAATATCCAAATTTATGACATCTATAGCACTCTACTTTGGATTTGTCAAATTGTTGATCTCGTCCTCTGTCTTTGCCCTGAAATTGATCATCATTGGCTTTGAAATACTTGCTGCCATCTATATTGCTTCGATCTCCCATTCCTCTACCTCTATAATTTGAGAACTGAGTAAAGGTAGAAGCTTTTAGAGCTTGCTCATCTGCATTTGAACTTCATATCATCTTTTGTTCATGGACCACTAGGGAGCTCTGGAGTTCATCAAGTGAGAGTTCATCTATATCCTTGGATTCTTCAATTAAGCACACAACATAATCATACTTTGGTGACAAGGAATGCAATATCTTCTCAACAATGGCAACACCATCCATTTTCTCACCATGAAATTGCATTTTGTTTGCAATCCCCATAGTTCTTGCACAATAGCTGGTAACAGATTCTACATCTCTCATTTGTAGAGTCTCAAAATACCTTTTCACGGCTTGAAGCTGTGCACGCTTCACTCTTGACGAGCCTTGATATTTTTTCTTCAGTGAATCTCAAATATCCTTGGAAGTTTCTTTGCTAAGAATTGTCTCTAGGATATTTTGATCAATGGCTTGGAACAAGTAATTCTTTGCCTTCAAATCCTTAGCTTCTTCCCTTCCAACTCTGTTTTTTGAGTATCTGTTAAGGCTACACGAGCTCCTGGTTCTCCAATTCCAGATTCAATTGCATGCCAATATTATTTGGACCGTAGGAAATTCTACATTAGCATGCTCCAATGGTCATAGTGAACATCGAAACGAGGAATTGCTGCCTGCACAAAATTTGTCTCTGAAGCCATCATTTCACTGCTTCTGCAAAAGAAAAACCAAATGAGAAAATAAAGCTACTGCTTTTTTTGGACTGTTTGGGGACTCTCACACTTTTCTCTCCTAAACCTGGCTCTGATACCATTGATACAAAAGAAAAGAAAACGTATGCAGTTTGTGAAGCTCTGTATTATTCATTGAATAAAATAATAGCCCATAAATAGGCAGTACATATAGAAGGAAAAAACAACTAAGTCTACCACACTAAGGCACTAACCTCAACTCCTATAAACTAGGCAAAGAAAAAACAACTTTCTTGTAACTACTAAACAAAAGACTAAGGACTCGGTCAAGTAACAACCTGCCAAAACAAATAATAGAGCTTCCAAATAATAAGTGAATAATATTAAAATAAGTCTCTAACAAAAATTGCATCGTTGCGAGCGCCGCCGCCATGCCCATCACGATGCATCGCCCACCGGTCTATGAGCAGCACTGATCTGAGATCTCAAAGCAGCACGTTCTAAGAAGCGTCGATAGGTTCAGATGGCGCGGTGCTATGGAGGTGGTTTTGAGATTGTTGTGGTGCGGTGTTGCTGTGGTAGTGTGATTTTTGCATTGTTGTGGTGTGTGATGGTTGCGATTAGTGTTGTTCTTATGGTGTGTTGGTGGCGATCGTGGCGATGATGCGGTGGTCGTGGGTAGGGATGTGATGGGATGAGGGTGTCTGTGATTGATTGTGACAAATAAATTAGTTAATTTGTGATCAATAAATAATATGTGACATAAAAAATATGATTGTGACCCACAATTTATTAAGTTGTGACTGAGAAATAATTTGTGACCAACTAATTAGATAATTTGTGATTTTTAAATAAATTATCTTATAAAATTTGTGATTTGTGATCGATGATGAATAAATTGTGATCAATTAATTCGATAATTTGCGACTAAATTGTATAGAATTGTGACATTAATATATTTATAATTAATTATTTCATAAATAAAATTTAATTAATATCTGATTTTTAAAGTTTTAAACCTTATTCCTTAATTTTGAAATGGATCATAAATGATCTAAGATTTTTAGATATGAAATTTTCCCAATGAAAATTGATAGGAGGTTAGTTTTTTAGTTTTATTTATTTATTTATTTTCACATGAGCCTGGTTGGCTAAGTTCATGCTCTAATAAAAGGAAGTTAGTAGCTAAAAAAGCCCGAGTCCAAATTTAACTTGAAGAAGCTCAATGATGGATAGACAGACAGATCATGAAGAAACTAGGACAGCAAAAACTTAGGATTACATGAGTTACAGAAAATCTAATTTTTTTTTCTAATTGCAGAAGGAAATTCGACATGTTATGTTGCTGTTGATCAGCTATACAGAAGCATGTAGAACGAAATCCTAAAGGATCCGACAAGAAAATCCTTGGATTCAACCTAACTAATGTATTCTGCCCTAACTAGATTGTTACAACATCAAGAATCAACATCTAACCCCATAAAGATTAAAAAGAATATACATACATACATATATATATGATGCTGTTATCATTCTTCTTCATCATAATCTTCCTCTTCCTCGTCTATCGTCCCCTTCAAATTAGCAAATTGAGTAGGATCACCGGCTATCCTCTGCATGTCGTCAAGGGACCAACCCGGTATATCTTCATGCTTCATTTCAGGACTTGGCTTTGTTGCAGAATCAGATGGGGCTCCACTTAATATCGAGGTGGAATCCCCATTCTCATTCAAGTCTATATTGAGATCAAAACTTCTGACCGAGTTATCTGCATCCTTCTCACCGGCAATTTTTGAGTCTGCAGAACCTGCAACATCTTCCAGCCTTTCCAAATTTACTATTGGTTTCTCATCATTCTGGGACAAATCGGGATCTTCTTCAAACTTTTCATACCGATTAACTGATTCTCTATCTACTGTTCGACTAACTCTACCACGACCTCTACCTCTACCTCTACCCCTTCCCCTACCCCTACCCCTACCTCTCCCACTGCTGCTGGAGTGGCCAGTCTCGTGCTACAATAAAGAAAACATCCATCAGAATTAAGCAACAATAGTAACCTCTCTACATTCATTGTTTTTTATTGTTTGGGCGGGGGATATGAAGTCGAGGAACAAACATTAATTTTATGTTTCCAAGAAACAATTACCAAGTTCCAATGTTATAAGTGAAAACACAACCAAAAATTACAGTGATTAATTTCTCAAAAGTTATAAATCCCCTACCAGAAAATCAAAATTGATATATTTCAAACCTGCTAAGATATCATCTCTATCTTAACAATCGTAATTGCCAGAGAATTTTTTAGTAATCTCTACAATTCAAGAACCTAAATGAACAGTGTAGAATATTTTCTCTTCTTTAGCACAAACTCCAAATGAAAAGTTAAAAATATAAGATTAAAAGGGTGTCTGAAACCCATTAATTTTTTTAAAATTTTTCTCTTTCTTAATTATAACTACACATTCTCCAAATAAAATAATATTACACACAAATCTAAAACTTTTCATTACTTTTAAACCATACATTCTTCCATCAATCATTACTCCAAAATTTATAATTTCCCAAAAATGGGTGCCAAACACATGCTAAAAGTAGACAGTGGTGTCAAATTGAAGAATAAAACCTAAAAGCTTCTTATATTTTTCTGTTTTTGGTTACCGGAATTATATATTTTTGCAACAAATTTTGAATGGGAAGCAAATCATACTATTAGACGTCAAAATTCAAGATATATCAATATCAAAAATTAGCTTACCACACTAACCCTTTTTGACTCATCGTCATTGCCATCTTCTTCATCTTCTAAGATTTTCCTGTATGAGAAAAATACAAGCAATTTTAATCTCAATTTTCAAATATCATAACAAATAAGAAAGCAAGAATATTATAGCTTCACAAACCTTCTTTTAGCAGCAGATCTATCCTCAGCAGCAACAGCATCTGAACCACCTAAATCAGGAACCCTGCTGACAGTGTCCTTTAAAAAATCGAACACATTAAAGCTCTGCACACATTGCTTCCTGAGAAAAACAAGGATATAGTTAAATGATCGTGAATACGTACAATGTATCTCCAAGCCACATCAAAAGACGAACTTTCAGAAGAACTTACAAGTGTAAAGAATTCACAGTTTTTGCTCCCTTTTTTAGGGTAATCTCATAAGTCCGGTCACAAAGATCTTGCAGAAATAGTTCGAGGGCCTTAGCTGCATATAACCACAATAAAGTTATAAAACAGCAAAACTAACAAATCCTGAAAAAAGAATGAAAGACAACAACAATACAACATGACCAACTCCGTGATTTAACATCTCCAAACAATTCGAAAAAAGAAACACAATTGGATTATTGGAATTACATACAGACTAAGAGTGGTACAGCCATAGCAATCTTCCCTATGTCCTCATCAGCTTGCATAATCTTCTTTATACGAGCCTGCAAAATGAAGTTTCAATGAGATAACTGGACAAAACAATTCATCTAGTGGTAGTCACTTATATAATATCTAGTTTCCTAATTTCTCAACTGGCGTAGAATTTATCGCCATAGTAATAGATTGAAAACAGTAAGAAATTTGAAATCTGGACAGTAAAATCGCCCTCGCAAACTGTGACGTAAGTTTAATGGCATGTCTATCTAGAAAAACTACTGTCTCCACCTTTTGTAAAACATGTTGAAAGCTTATTGCTGTGGAGGTTTAGTTTTACGGTCTTCAATGGACAGGAAATAGTGCAGATTAACACACCATCAGCCAAAAAATAACAGCAAACTTAAAAACAAAAAATATAGCAAATCGCATAACTTGGTCATATTTGCCTTGGAGTGAACTGACAGATTACGCTGACATGAATAATAAATTAAAAACTGATTGGAAAAATACAAATTTAAATGAACTTCTTTTAGATATTCACTAAGCAATCAATTTTCTTTTCCTCCCCGCTTTCTCCTTGAGCTGAAGACTTACGCTTTCCCTAACTATGCAAAGACTATTAATCATTTGTAAAAATATGAACGCACAAATCAGCCTCCACTTCATGAAGGTTCTGATAGAAGGCTTAGGCACTTTACTGTAAATTACTGCTTTCTAACCTACACAAACACGTCCTTTTCTTAAAAATTAAAAGGAAAAAAAGCATTTCAGCATAAACTTAAATTCATTATATTTCATTTGTCAAACTAATTAACCTACATAAAGAGACATACGACTCTATTAATCTTCAAAACCAAAATCAATTTCATTGTTTTTCAACTGCTTACCCAATATGAAGAACAAACGAAACGACTCAATTAGTCTTCATAACCAAAATTAATACTTACATACACATATAGAAGAGAAGACTTACGGCTGGAAAACGAGTATCAAGCTTCTTTCTCATGGCGTCAAGCTATCAAACAACTCCAATTCCTCAAATTCTCAAACAAAGCGTCGCAATGAAAATAATTCCACTTTTTTGCACGCAGAAAATTCGAAATCGTTACGTTACGTCTTTGAATTTAGATTATGATTTTTCATTAAAAAAAAAAGGTAAAAAGGGATCATATATTCGGAAGAGATATTCGGTATTATCGGAGCCTCCACCCATGATTTTCTTACCCGACGTTTTACACAGTCCAACTTTGACTTCTTCCCCGTTTTTCACTTTTTTTTCTAATTTTAAAATCTGGAACTGTTAGGGTTACGTAAGGTGGCTAGTCTACCAGTTGGTTGCAGCCACGTAGAATAAAGCTTTGAAATAGATAAAATTAGAGGAGTTCTCAGCCAAATTGATCTCAATTTTGGTTTTGTACCTAATACATTTTTTGAATTTAACACTAAACACCATTAAGTATATATCATTCAAATTAGTTTCCATCTTATTCTTCCTGCGAATAAGATAATTAAGAGGAAAATGATACTTGTACATTAGAGGATACATAAGGGTGTCGGGGTCGGCACTTCATCCAATGGGGAGGTGTCGAGTGTCCATTATGGACACCCTTATGTACACCCAGATATACTTGTAGCACCAAGAATATATATACGACTTTTATATGGTGTCTACACACAGTACCATTGCTAATGCATAGAGAATAATTTAGGACACACGTCTTTGTGGTGGCCACATGAATTCTCTCCCTCTCTCGTTTCCAGCATGATTGTATTCGACCTTTTACTAATCTATGCTAACATCGGTTTCTTATCGTTTCATCTACAGTTGTCTTCGTAATAACTTTATATTTTTTCGAACAGTAAAAACAAGAATCCCCAACTAATCGGATCATGAAGAAACCGGTAATTTTATTACTTCGATACATTTGCTTGGGAATGTCGGTTCAAAATTTCTTTCAATAATTTTCATGTCGTTAAGGCGGAGAATTGAATTACAATCTGTGACCCATGATTTTATTTTATAATCTTCCACACTGTATAAATAAGCACAATAATGGACAATTGTGATGAATTACAAGAAGACGTTTTGATGCATTTCAAAAAGACAGACTATTCAATAGACTCTGAAAACTCCATTGATGACGAAGAAGCAGCATCCATAGATACTTCTGTATAACATTGATTTTCTGCACGAGTGATGAAGCTGGCTTCTGCATTCATAACGTATTAAAATGTCAAAGAAAGCACAAGGAGCAAACGTGCAGTGTCATTCCACGAGAGCAGAGTATAGAAGCCGAGTATGATATCATTCGACCAACAGATGAGATCCGTTTATAATACCGAGTGCAGTTGTTTTCACTATCGTAAACCTGTAATGGTTAGCAACTAGTTTGAGTTTGTCGAGGATCACGCCTAAGGACTTTGTTCATGTTTGGTACTAGGTTGTCTATTGTTCTCTCTCCTTACCAAACTTTCTACAAGTAGATTAACCCCATACTAATTAATTAAACCCAATTATGAACATAAAGTCCCTATTTGGGTGATCTGGTTTCACCCTATGCGAATTGATCACACGAGAGTAATTTGAGGTTTACCTGATAAGAACATGTCTTTGTACTCATCATCATCGCAAACTAATTGAGGGGGAACTGCAGAACCCACCCCGACTATAGTGCTTCCGCTACATCATAATATGAATAAACACTTTGAGTTGTAATCCTAAAATGAACGCAAAAAATGTAGCGATGGAAAGCAAAGTTAAACTTGCGTATAATTGAGATACTGAATACATAGGTAACTATAATGACAAGCTATCCAATAATGCGTACCAATTATGCCTTATAGTTTATTGTACATGTATTCTAAGAAAACGTATATCATTTATTTGAGCTGCGTCTTACAGTGAAATACCAGATCAAATTAGAATTTGTTCAATACGACCGGGAAATGCTAATTATGGTTCTAGTATTTATTCAAGACTTTGAAAATCATAAAAAATAGGGCGAGGCAAAAATATAACTTTCTTTTTCATAGAAGTCGATATGTAATAGCATATCATATTATCTGCAAGTTGAAATAATATAATTGATATGTCATATTCAATTTTCTGCCGAGGATCACTAAAATTCCAGGTCTAAGTTGACATATTATTGAAATTGTAAGTATAATAAATTTTCAGTACACATAATATTCATCCAAACTACCAACTTAAAAAACATAAATTTTGAATTTTCAGATACCCAAAAATGATAGTTAAATGTACCTCCCGGACATGAAAATGGCATCGTACTGTCCTCAACCTGCGGCAACTAAGCGCTGTTTTAGAACTTGTTTGGGAGAGATTTTTGGGTAAGAATTGATTTTGAATAGTGATATGATGGGAAATGTGTGGTTGAAAAAGAAGAAAAAATTATTGAATATGATGGAAAATATTATTTTATTGAAGAATGTGTGGTTGAAAATGAGAATTGATTTACTGTAGAAAAATTTAATCCCTTCAAACAGGGCCTTAATCTATTTAGTGATGGAAGGACTTCAAAAGCAGGAGGCTCTGCAACATAGACATAAAAGGTGTTTAAGTTATGATAATTAATTACACCACAAAAAGAGTGCAAAACCACTCAAGCTAAAAACATCACCCCCTATCTATCCGATGTAATAAAAAAGATGCATGCGTGTAAAGAGTGTTTCATGTTTACGTGCCTAAATCGTTGATGCAAATATCTTGAGATATTCCGTTCGTCGATATCTTCTCTAGCAATGTCAAAGGATCCACCTTGCTTGTTCCATCCAATGTGAGACGCTGAGAAATCAAAACTCGTTATTTAAAGAATTAGATTCTAAAATTAATAATTGATTAATTTAAAATAATCCATTTAACTATAATATCTATTACCTTCTATTCTTCAGCAGTGGAACATGCCTCTTGAGGCTTTATGAGAACCAATGGAAGGTTGAACAGTAGAGGTTTCGGAATGTCTTCAACAATCTGAACAATTTAGCATGAGAAACTTAGGCCCTGTTTGGTACACATTATTTTTTTCATTCTCATTCTTCTACTCATTTTCAACCATACATTCTTCAATAAAATAATATTTTTCATCGCATTAATAACTTTTTTTTTCATTTTTAACCATACATTCTCCATCAATCTACTATTCAATAATACATTCTTTCAAAAGAATGTGTCTCAAACACACTCTTAATATTTTTTTGGAACTAAATTAATTTAGAAGATTGACATAAAACTAGACGTGTGAGGATAACATCATCTCGTACTGGATAGTGGATACAATAACTTAATCAATGGCCACTCAGTTTTTTATAAAATCGGATAAACTATTTTTGCTCGTCCAGCATATATTGCTGGGAGATTCACTTTTTAATGGACTAACAAGCTGATGGATAAGTTTATCTCGACTGGGAGAACGTCATGTTCAACAGTTTAAATTCTTTTAAAGTAGTAAAATAAGATTTTTATGCAAGAGCAGTTTCACTTGATCCTTTGCTGTCAGCATGTTTGGCCGAAGTTCAACTTACTTTTAAGCAACTTTACATGATCAGATAAGTTACTGTTTTTTTACTTATAATTAAAAAGTCACTTACTTTGGCATTAAGATAGGAACTACTCTCAAAATAAATAACTTGCATGTTTCAAGCTTTGAATCGCAAAACAGTTGTTTATTCTGACGTTTTTTATGGAACAGCGATTCGAAACGTTCGGAATGAAGCTGTCATAAAATTTACTCATGAATAAATTATTTAACCTTGACCAAACATGCACTATAAGAAAGCTGAAAGGCGAGGTCTGACTGATCACCATCAATGAATGATCTCTGCTTGTTGTACAGAAGCAGAATGGCCAGAACACTCACAACAGAAGAGGGGGAGGGGGGGTTATTTTTTTCAATATTTTACTCACATGGAGCCCACCCCATGTGAGTTTTCTGGCCAATTTCTGTGGAATATAATTCTGTACAAACAGAATTATTCTCAATGAAAAAGACGTACCTCACCTCAACCCGTACAGTAGGCAGCTCCATGAGAGAAAAAGACTGGGATATCTGACCCAATCTCGCCCGACCATTCTTGGAGTTCCTTTTCAGTGGCAACACAGCCGCTAAACTGATTTGCAGCCCACAAAGCAGTGGCAGCATTACTGCTACCTCCGCCAAGTCCTGCCCCAGTTGGCATCTTCTTGTCAAGATGAATCTGCCCATGGAAAATAGTCGAGAACAGAATCAGAAGCATACTCCGACTAAGATGTAAAAAACAGTAATATCTGTAAGTGTTATGCCCTAGTCCAATCAACTTTGGACATAAACACTTTGAATATATATAATCAATGCATATATATGGAAATATCTATTATTTAATTGAATTAATATTCTAATAAATTAAATAATAGAATCCGTAGATTCAAGTCTTGGTGATTTGTTAATCACAAGGAGTTGTGATTGTGAGATACAAATTACATATGACTGAATCTTAAATCGTTCATGGTCGAAGTAATAACGAGATACGGATATCGTTATTACGGATAGACTATCGCGTGTGGCATTCTTACTTGTGAAGTAAGTAGCTGATCTCACAAGCTAAAGTGTGGTGACACTTGAATGAACACGTGGATGCTTTGTTATAGAACAAAACATTGAAGACCATTGAGAGATTCCACTTGGATAACTATCTAAGTGTTAGTGGTTAATCTCTAACGTTCGGTAGTGGAATTGGTCCTTTGACTTGAGGTCATCATAGTAGCTTATATGAGGGCAGTCATACTTTGGTGATGTTGGATGTTGCTCTGTCAAGGGTCGCTAATACAGCATCGTTCGGGTATGTCAAGAATCATATGAAGGTTGTGAATGATCAATAGAGGATTCGTCACTCTTAGATAGTAAGAGATTATGATCTACATTTTATCCAATTAAGTTGATAATGAAATCCTTGGCCAAGGTGAACTCATAAGTCGGAAAAGAGTTTTCGACGTACATTGACTTAACAGTGGGATAAAAGATATAATCGATAATTAAGATTGACACATATCCATATCTCATAATTGATCGGATCATATTGACGAAAGGATTATAGTTTCACGGTAAACGAACAAGTTTGGTTTTATCATGCTACGTGATATTTTCCGTCACATGTATTGCCCTGATACATTGCTAGATGTCAATCTGGGACAACGAAAATGAATTAGTGATAAATTAAAAGGGGCGTTTTAATTTATTGATTTTGATTAGATCAAAATAATAATTCACGTCGTTAAAGATCATCGTGATCGGGAACCTAATGGGTCACACACAAAAGAGAATCAGAAGAATGAGATTTACCAATTAATTAATTGACAAGTGTTGGATAATTAATTAATTGGGTTGTTTGTTAATATGCCCGAATTAATTAATTGGATTAATTAATTCATGGACCAGATTTAATTAATTTGATTAATTAAATCTTGGACCGGGTTAAGTTTAATAGATGGGCCGAGCCCATCTGGACTTATATTAATAAGCTGTTAGGGTTTGAAAAACGGTAGAGAATTTCATTATTCTTGCTAGCACGAGAAAAGAAAAACCCTAGCCGTCATTCTTATTCTCTGTGTGGATCACCATTGGAGGCTGGACAATTGGACAGCTTGGATTGCAGATCGTGATCATTGGAGTTCAAGAAAAGCAAAAGAGTTTGTGGAATTCATCAAAGGTATTAATCCTAATCACAGTTTCTATCTAAACACATTGCAGATCCTCGTTTGGGAATTGAAAATTGTTTAATTTCCGCTGTGCATGATAAGTAAATTCCCAACAGTGGTATCAGAGCCTACTTTGTGTTTGTTAGAAATTGTTTTGCATCATATAACAATCAAAAGTTGATTGTTATTATTTTTCTCGTTTCTAGCTTTTAAAGAAAATTGATTTCTGGTTCTAAATTTGATTTGATTTGGAAACTAAAATTAATTTTGAATTTAAAAAAAAAAAAAAAAAAAAATTGGATCTGCCGCCGCCGCCATGGAGGCGACGGACAATAATGGTGGCGCCACTGCTGACTTAGACGCAGCACGAGTCGGCTAGCGTGTTGCAACAGCGACCTCGGCTGGCTTGCTTATTCTGACAATGACGTCGGTTTCTTGCATCGCAGCAATGTGACTAACTTATTGGAGTGTTCTGGCAGCCAGCGATCTTTGCAAAATCCTCGGTGGTGCCGCCGTGCACCACCGTTATTCTATGGGCGGCGCCGGAAAGGGAGGCGATTTTCATTAGGGTTTGCAGAAGGGGTGGGAGATTTGGGGACGGGGGCCTGTCATGCAATTTGTGAAATTGCGAGCCCCTGTCTCCAATTTTGGTTCTATGGGTCAAGTTGCAATTTTCGAAAAATTGGTTTTTGAATTTATATATTAAAATGGTTTTAAATTGAATTTTAAAATGGTTTGACTTAAAAATTTCGAATTTGACCCATTTGAAATTTTATTTAAAATTGACGGACATTTATATTTTCGTTAAAATTGGATTTTAACTTAAATATTAAACTTTGACCCTAAATTGAACTTTATTTTATTTAGGAGTTTTATCCTAAATTAAAATGTTAATTCATTTTAAATTACAGTTGGACTTTAATTTAATATTTAATTAAAATTTGATTTTAATTAAATTATCCACCCTAGTGTATTGTTGAAATTAGAGTTGAACTCTAATTTGACATTTAATTGAAGTTTGTTTTTAATTAAATTGCCTCGCCCTAATGCTTCTTAAAATTAGAGTTAGACTCTAATTTAATATTTAATTAAGATTTGATTTTAATTAAATATGTTCGCCCTAATATCTTGGAATTAGAGTTTGGCTCTTATTTTGTATTTAATTAAAATTTGATTTTAATTAAATTCAACCGTATTAATTTGATTATAATTAGAGTTGAACTTTAATTTAACGTTTAATTAAAATTTGATTTTAATTAAATTGTTTTGCCCTAAAATTTTATTGGAATTAGAGTTGAACTCTAATTTGGTATTTAATTAAAATTTGATTTTAATTAAATAGTCCCGCCTTATATTTGTAGAATTAGAGTTGGACTCTAATTTGATATTTAATTGAAATTTGATTTTAATTAAATAAGTCCGCTAATTAAATTAATTAATTAATTTGATTAATTAATTATTTAATTGTTCCGATCCATTTGTCTAAATTAGTTTAGACGACTTTAATTGTTAGAAACTTGAAACATGTTTGCATATAATATTAGATATTATAGGAATGCATTTATATGATGAATGTTTTATTAGTGGATGATTATGGACTCGACCATGTGGATGTGTTGAATGGTTAGTTTTATTCTTGTTGTTTTATGAGCATGCGAGCTCTTATTTATTTTGGACCTGCGGGTCCGTTATTATTATTATGGGCCTGCGTGTCCAATATTATTTAGGCCTGCGTGCCAACTAGTATAGGATACAAGTTGCAGCTGGACTAATTGGAGATACAAGAAGAGGAGGAGACCATAGAGATGGAGCATTGTATGAATCAATGCTATACCCCCTAGGAACTGACCGACTAGTCTTCCTTATGGCTCGGGAAGACTAGATAGTATAAGTCCATAATCGTCCACACTATTATATGTATATTTATTTGCATGTTAGATGTATAATAAAATATATATAATTATTACGATGAGACCTTTTACATGCAAAACCCCTCGTTAAAATATTAAGTCAATTTGATATTTGTCTTCCATCATTATAGTGAAAAACGAGAGTCCTCAATCGATCTAAGCTTGTTGAGTACACTCAAGGCTGGTCGATTAGGGATATGTTTGACACTATGAAATATTAGATATTTCTGAATGATGGGTTTGACTTAACTAATATTTATCTTTTGTTGAGTACACTCAAGAAGATAAATTTTTAGAGGTATGTTAAAATATTAAGTCATATTTATATTTGTCTTCCATCTTTATAGTGAAAAACGAGAGTCCTAAATCGATCTTAGCTTGTTGAGTACACTCAAGGCTGGTCCATTAGGGATATGTTTAACACTATGAAATATTGGATATTCCTGAATGATGGGTTTGACTTAACTAATATTTATCTCTTGTTGAGTACACTCAAGGAGATAAATCTTAGAGGCATGTTAAGCTAACACATAAGATGTGTGAAGACAAAGAGTTGTCGGCTTAATGATCTGGGAGTTGTATGGAGATACAATTGATAATAGTATCTACCCAAATGTTTTATTAGGGCTTGTTGAGTACACTCAAGGTTTTAATATAACAAATGGGATCCCGACCATTTCAGGGAATCAAGTACGGATTCCATAAATTTATGTGAGAGGGTCATAAATTTTGAGTTAAACAGTGGGAGCGAAATTAATTTAATAAAAGGCCATGTTAAATTAATTCATGCATTATATATATTATTTCTTTACTTTTAAATCGTTTACATTTATTGAATCATGAGTAACCATATGTATTTAAGAGGCATATTGTATGCCAACAACCAAAGCAAAATTTCTTGATTGACGCCGCAATCTGAGAATTGTTCTCAGGCATGAAAAATTGGTTGTTTCCTTCAGTAGTCCTTTCTAGAGACACATGTTGATGACTCGATAAAAGAAGAGGTGGCTGCTATAATAAACACAGTGATGACAATAGTACTACAACATATGTGATGTTTGTAACTATGTCACCTGAGTTACAAAGCAACATAAGAGTATAGATGCTAACACATGATTTTTCATCTCAATATGTTGAATGATGAACAATCATACGAGGAAATATATGATATTTCCCAGCAACTATACTAGTGCTTAATGACAGAAGAATCTTCAATCGGTGCTTGTGTGCTGAAGATGCAGACTACTTTGAAAAGTTGTCTTGATTGCGTTCAGTCGTGAACAATGAACTAAGTATAGACTTGGTTCTGCAATCTCTGTCAGAGAGTTATTCATAACTAATTATGAATTTAACATGAATAAACTCGAAGCACGCTCATTGAGATGCTGAACATGCTTGAAACTGTTAAGTCCAACATCTGTGTTTGTAGTGGACAAATCTTAGTCATAAATTCTTATATGGAAGTCTAAAGGATGCTTTGGGAAAGTAACCAAGATGACTAAGACAGTTAAAGCGAATAAGGACAATACCAAATCTGATGATCCTTATTATCATTTTTGGAATGATGGGTCATTAGAAATGTAATTGCAAGGCTTAAATCTACCTCATTAGTTTCATGGGTATTAGATACTAGATATAGATCTCATATTTGTATAAATATGCAAAAACTAAATAAAAGTAGATCGCTGCAGAAAGGAGAAGTTGACCTACACGTTGAAAATGAGCAAAAGTTGCTGCATTACCTGTAGAAGCATATTTCTCGCAATTGCCTTTAGGCTCGATACTAGAATTAGAGAAATGTTAATTTTGTTCCCACCATTACCAAGAGCATTAAATAAATTTCATGTTTTGACATGAATTATTCTAATGTTAAGGACAATTGTTGTTCCTTTTTATCTTGATAAGATCTTAATGGTTATGGTAAATTACAAAATGACATTTATATTCTAAATGTTGAGTGTTCTATAATGAGTATAGAAATTGAAAGGCATAAAAATGATAATCTGAATAACACCTATATCTGGCATTGCGATTTGGTCACATAAATAAGAATGCAATTCCAAACTTACATGGAGATGTATATTTGGGTCAAATAATTTTGAATCATTTGACAAATGCGAATCATGTCTGTAAGACACTGTGACCAAATCTCCTTTTACTTGAAAAAGGAAAATGATCTGCACAATTATTAAGTCTAATACATAGTGATGTATGTAGACCTATATCAGTTAATGTCAGGTGAAGTTTATCTTATTTCATCACATTTACTAATGACCATTTCAGAAATGATCATGTATATTTGATGAAATTCAAGCATGAATCTCTTGAAATGTTCAAGGGATTCAAACTAAAAGTTGATAAATAAATAGGTAAATATATTCTTACACTAAGACTTGTTCGAGGTAAAGAATATCTAAAATGGAGAATTTTAGATTATCTAAAAGAGAATTAAATTCTCACGCAGTGGATTCCTCTACATACATTGCAACATAATAGTGCATCTGAAATGAGGAATCGTGCACTATTAGACATAGTGCAATAGAGAACCAGCCATGCAAACATTCAAAAGTCATTTTGAAGTCATGCACTGATTGATACGTGCTGCGTACTAAATCGTGTCTCATCTAAATCGGTTGACAAAACTTCATACGAGTTATGAAAAATGCCCAACTTATCTCATATGAAAGTTTGGGCTGTGATGCTTATGTGAAGCATATTGGATCAGATAAGTTTGAAACTAGATCCGTTAAATACATATTTGTGAATATCCAATAGACAATTGGATATCAATTCTATAATCCCGTTGAGAAGAAGATATTCATCTCAATACATGTCGTACTCTTAGAGAAAGTGTTTACTCTAAGAGAGACAGTGGGAGTAGAATAAATCTTGAAAAAGTTCAAGAGTCCACGGATATAATTGACCGAATAGATGAACCTGAGTCTTATCCCACACCAGCTGAGGGACATACTCTTGATCAAGAAGTGGAAACTTCTGAGAACACGTTAGCTCAGTGTAAATCTTGTAGGATCATTTGACCTCCTAGAAGGTACGAATCCATGATTACTAATCAAGGATAATGAACCTACTAATTACATAGAAATAAAGTCAAGTGTTGACTTAAAGAGATGGACTTGTTGTATGTAACCGAGGTTTGACCTTGGTCGACTTGCCTAATGGATTAGAACCCATAGGTTGTAAATGAGTTTACAAGAAAATGTCAATATGGATTGAAACAAGCCTCTTGGAGCTGGAATCTTCGATTTGATGCAAAAAAATCAAAATGTTTGATTTTATCAAAAATTGAAGACGAAATGTGCGTTTACAAGAAGATAGTGGGAGCATTGTCGCATTCCTGATATTATATGTATGAGACATATTATAGGAAACGACGTCTCTATATTTCAATTGTTGAAATTATGGTTGTCAAATAATTTCTCTGTGATGGATGTGGGAGAAGCAAGTTGATCTATAGAGATAGATCTAGAAGATTGCTTAACTCATCCCAATCTATCTGAGATAAAATCTCGAGAAGATTTTATATGGAGAAAATGAGCGAGAGTTCATGGATAGAATGATGCTAACTTCTAGTCGGCCGGAATAATAGCACATCTCAAATAGGATATTGGTTTACTCTTAAGCGGTGTGTTGGAAATGTTCCAAATAACCGTTGATTCAATAATGGAAGCCTTATACATCATTGCTTTACAAAGCAACAAAAGTTGTGGTCTAGATCAGGAAGTTCATTACTGAACTTAGAGTAGTTCCTAACATTGTTGATCACACGCTTATGCATTGTGATACAATGGAGTCATCGTGCAAGCGAAGGAACTAAGGTCTCATCAATGATCTAAACACATGTTAAGGCAGTGTTATCTCATTGAAAAGATAATACAAAGAAATGACGTAAATGAAGAACGAATTCCCATAAGTTATTAAATTGCAGATCCACTGACAAAGAGTTGTCGCAGTATAAACATGATCGTCATGTAGACTCTTATGGTATAAGATACATAAGTGATTGGATCTAGTGCAAGTGGGAGTTTGTAAGTGTTATGCCCTAGTCCAATCAACTTTGGACATAAACACTTTGAATATATATAATCAATGCATATATATGGAAATATCTATTATTTAATTGAATTAATATTCTAATAAATTAAATAATAGAATCCGTAGATTCAAGTCTTGGTGATTTGTTAATCACAAGGAGTTGTGATTGTGAGATACAAATTACATATGACTGAATCTTAAATCGTTCATGGTCGAAGTAATAACGAGATACGGATATCGTTATTACGGATAGACTATCGCGTGTGGCATTCTTACATGTGAAGTAAGTAACTGATCTCACAAGTTAAAGTTTAGTGACACTTGAATGAACACGTGAATGTTTTGTTATAAAACAAAACATTGGAGACTCGCCTGAGAGATTCCACATGGATAACTATTTGAGTGTCAGTGATTAATCTCTAACGTTCGGTAGTGGAATTGATCATTTAACTTGAGGTCATTATAGTGAATTATATGAGGACAATTATACTTTGGTGATGTTGGATGTTACTCTGCCAATAGCCGTTAATATGGCATCGTTCGGGTATGTCAAGAATCATAAAAACGTTGTAAATGATCAATATATGATTCGTCACTCTTAGATAGTAAAAGATTATGATCTACATTTTATATAGTTAAATTGATAATAAAATTATTGGCCAATGTTAACTCATAAGTCGAAAGGAGTTTTCGACTTATATTGACTTAACAATGGGGTAAAAGATATGATCAAAAATTGAGATTGACACATTGATTGGCTCGTATTGATGAAATGATTATAGTTTCACGTTAAACGAACAAGTTTGGTTTTATCATACTACGTGACATTTTCTGTCACATGTATTGCCCGATACATTGTTAGATGTCAATTTGGGATGATGGATGTGAATTAGTGATAAATTAAAATGGGTGTTTTAATTTATCGATTTTGATTAGATCAAAAAAATAATTCACTTCGTTAGGTATCGTGGTTGAGAACCAAATGGGTCACACACAAAAGAGAATCAGAAGAATGAGATTTACCAATTAATTAATTGACAAGTGTTGGATAATTAATTAATTGGGTTGTTTGTTAATATGCCCGAATTAATTAATTGGATTAATTAATTCATGGACCAGATTTAATTAATTTGATTAATTAAATCTTGGACCGGGTTAAGTTTAATAGATGGGCCGAGCCCATCTGGACTTATATTAATAAGCTGTTAGGGTTTGAAAAACTGTAGAGAATTTCATTATTCTTGCTAGCACGAGAAAAGAAAAACCCTAGCCGTCATTCTTATTCTCTGTGTGGATCACCATTGGAGGCTGGACAATTGGACAGCTTGGATTGCAGATCGTGATCATTGGAGTTCAAGAAAAGCAAAAGAGTTTGTGGAATTCATCAAAGGTATTAATCCTAATCACAGTTTCTATCTAAACACATTGCAGATCCTCGTTTGGGAATTGAAAATTGTTTAATTTCCGCTGTGCATGATAAGTAAATTCCCAACAATATCTGTCTCTGAAAATTGAAGACATTACCCAAAAGTAGTTGTCGGTCCCTGTCGTTTTCCTAAAAAGATTGAGGGCATAAAAATCCTCCTGTCTTTACCAGATTTCTATCATCGAGGGGAACTCCAGGAACATTTGTTGATAAACGATCACTCGATGTTGACGGGGAAAAAGAGAACTTTATTTAATCTCCTAGACTAATTACCTGAAAGAACAAGAGGGCTTAATTATTATGCCATCAGGAATAGATCCAACAAAAACTTTTTATTAGTAAATGACAAGTATTTACATGAAAGAGCGAAGCCAAATCATGATATCCATCTTCCCTTTTGCCCGTTATTCTCAAGAATACATTAATCTGCACTTGAAATACATCAAATTTACAAGGTGTAATGTGTTATTAACCTTCTTATCATATTTAATTACCTTACCTTGCAAGAAGAAAAAAGAGTGAGTCTTGACATCCCAGAATTCTTATCCACTTCATCGGCTAACTTATCAAACTTGTCGTCGAGGTCGTACACTACCTTTACACCCCATCACAAACATCAAAATTCACATACAAAAAAGTTTGAAATCTTCACCTTCAATTATAAGTAGAAATTCGACTTCAAATAAACCACAAACTTCATCGTTCAATAATAAGTTAGAATCTTTCCATCCAAATAGTAAGCAAAAAGTTGTACATAATGAAAAAGGAGTGAGCCTTGACATCCCAGAATTATTATCCACTTCATCGGCTGACTTATTAAACTTATCCTCAAGATCACATATTAGCATAATTGAAGTAAGCAGAAATTTGAATTTTAACAAAATAATTGAAGTAAAATTTTAGATTCAATAATAAGCAGAGAATCGACCATCCGCGACTCATTAAAATTTGGCTCCGTTTGATGGGCAAAAGTGGAATTCGTTTTTCTCAGACATGACATTTTCCACGGAATTCGTTGCAATCAAACAGGCCTTATATTCATTCCATTCAATGATGGGGGAGAAAATTGAACGTAAAATGGATAGCCTTGAATTCACAAATTATTTTTATCAAACTCGTCTTCGAGATCATAAACTACCTAACCCCTTCACAAATCACAAACATCAAAATACAGAAAAACGGTTTAAATCTTCACATTCAATTTTAAGAACAAATTTAAAGTCCCAGTATTCTTATCCACTTCATCAGATAACTGATGAAACTCATCCTCAAGATTATACATTACCTATCACCCCATCAAAAACATAAAAATTCAGCAAAAGGTTAAATCTTCATATAAAATTATACGCAGAAATTTGACTTATAATTAACCGCGAAAAATAGCAGAAAATTGATACCTCTACTTGTTTTCTTCCAGTTTTCGAATCAGAAGCCGTCGCTGTGATTCTTGAAAATCGAACCCCTCTTTCAAAACAAGATGGGTTTTGCAATTTATACGAATAAGGTATCGAAAAACTAGCTTTCTTGAAAGAACTGAAGTCGGTCTTGCCATTGCAGGAACTGTAGAGTTGGTGACTGCATATAACACTGGAAGAAGCCATGTGATTCTATATTAATCACAGGAGATGAATACAGTTGATTCAAAATTTGCTTCTCAAATTCACTCGGTTAAATGCTATTCAAGAAATGATTTCGTGTTTCCGTATGAATTGGGAGTGTGCACCTCGTGGGTATATATATTTATATATGGCGAAATTCAGAATTTTTGTAGTGGGTGAATTATTTGCAAATGAAAATAGAGTACTCTTAACAGCGGGAATCAGCCTTGTGGATGAACTTTCATGTTCGCTCGTCATTATTTGTCCATTCCAAATCCGTTTGACAAGCATATTGACTAAAAGCTTAAAACGAGGAAATAGTAGACCCGGCCATCTTTCCAAAAATGGCCTTTGACCTCCTCAAAAAAAAAACAACATAAGGAAACTCCTGCCAGTGAACTCTCACAGTCAAAGGCCAAAAATACCCTCGAGAAGAAAAGAAAAAATTATCTCACAATCAATCCAGTCGAAATAGTAAACCAACACCGACCACCACATCTACTGGTTGGCGCCGACAAGAACCCAGTCACCATCATATCAACTGAAAGGCCCAGAAATACACGATATTAAAACAAGATTTCAGAAATCAGGACAAAAATGTAAATGATAAAAGCAGAAATCAAAATAGAACACAAGATATGTTTTGGCCTAAGCCCCGGAGGTTCGGCGACCAGATCTAACGCCTACATCCTCCGTTGAGCATCCAAATAATATGGATATCGCTCGGTTGCACTAATAACCAAAAAATGGCACAAAGCATATACAATCAGTTCGAGACTACAGAAATAAGTCACAGAGACTTATCTTTACACAGACTGAGCACTCGATCACAGAACCAAGGCACAAGAACAGAAAGATCACACAGATCTGCCAAATCTCTCGAACAATCACCAAAATCACAAAGATTCAGATCATTCCTCTCTCACTACAACAACACTTCTCAACAACAGAAGTAAATCTAGAGATATTACGCATTTACAGAATGGATATTCACCAAGAACCCCAAACCCTAGAAAAGTGAAATATCTCTCTAACAGAGAGAGACGACTAGAAGAATGAAAAGCCAGAAGCCTTCAAGTGTCGAATAGATCAGCCCAAGAGCCACAGGAGAGTATAAAGCCAGAAGGATCTAGAACCGTTCAGCCAATGGTAAGATTAGAACCACGTGTCAGCAATCCAACCAATGTCACAATAATAAAAGTGTCAAACCAAGGAAACACGATTTCCTTTAAAATGTTGGAAGCAACTCAATTCTCTCATTAGAGCAGGGTTCGAAACCCAACAATCTCCACCTTGCTTTCAACCATTTTAGCTTAGTGCAGCCAGGAGCAACATCCCAAGATATTCTTCATTTGCTCCAATGTACCTGTGAGCATTACATAGCATTAATAGACAATAACTTCAAACAGTTCAAAAACTTATTTAAAGGTATTATCTTAGTTCCCATATCAGAAGGATTAGACTGTGTAGGTACCTTACCAATTTTCATGATCCCTTTTGATATAACATCTCTAATAAAATGGTATTTAATGTCTATATGCTTAGTTCTATCATGAAACATAGGATTTTTACTCAGGTGTATGGCACTTTGATTATCAGAATAGAGAGTAACATTTTCATCTACAAAACCAAGTTCACTTAACAGTCTACTAAGCCATATTCCTTCTTTAACAGCGTCTGAAGCGGCTATGTATTCAGCCTCAGTAGAGGATAAGGCAACAATTTTCTGTAGTTGGGATTTCCAGCTTATAGCAGTATCACACAAAGTAAAATAGTAAGCTGAAGTAGACTTCCTGTTATCCCTATCCCCAGCAAAGTCAGAGTCAGAGAACCCCTTTAACATAATTCCCATTTTATTCAACTTAAACATAAGTCCTAAATTTGAGGTTCCTTTGAGGTATCTTAAAAGCCATTTTAATGCATGCCAGTGTTCTTCACCAGGATTGCTCATAAATCTACTGAGAACACTAATGCTATGTGCTAGATCAGGTCTGGTACTTACCATAAGATACATCACAGAACCTATAACATTAGCATAAGGAATTTTTGACATTCTATCAACTTCTTCATCAGTTTTAGGACAGAGATCAGCTGACAGTTTAAAGTGATTTGAAAGAGGCAATGTAACAGGTTTGCAGTCAAACATGTTAAACTTTTTCAACAGTTTTATCACATAATCTTGTTGATGCAGGAATAACAAGTCCTTATCTCTATTTCTCAAAATTTGCATGCCAAAGATCCTTTTTGCAGGACCCAAATCTTTCATATCAAATTCAGATTTCAACATACATTTGATATCATCAATTTCAGATTTATTGCAACTAGCCAGTAGCATGTCATCCACATAAAGTACCAAGTACAAAGAGTTTTTACCTCCATTTCCTCTATAGTACAAACATACATCATAGTTGCTTCTTTGAAAACCATGTTTCAAAACAAAAGTATCAAACCTTTTGTACCATGCTGGGGGCTTGTTTAAGCCCATAGAGTGATTTCTTTAACAGACAGACAAATTTTTCAGGATTACCATTAACAAAACCAACAGGCTGTCTCATGTATATAGTTTCATCTAAATCACCATAGAGAAAAGCAATTTTAACATCTAATTGATCAAGTTCCCATTTAAATTGGACAACTAGAGCAAGTATACATCTAATGGTGGTATATTTAACAACAGGAGAAAATATTTCAGTATAGTCAATCCCCTCCTTTTGAGTAAACCCTTTGGCTACTAATCTAGCCTTATACCTAATATTTTTATCCCCTCCTTCACCTTCTTTTATCTTGTAGATCCACTTCCAATCAATTAGTTTTTGGTCTTTAGGTCTTCTAACCAGTTCCCAGGTCTTATTTTTCAGAAGTGAGTTCATTTCATCATTCATGGCATCTTTCCAAAACATGTGATCTTTACAGTTTATGGCATCATCATAGGAGTCAGGTTCATTTTCAGATTTATCTTGATGAGCAAATAAGGACACAAAATCATCATTATTAAACCTTACAGGAGGTCTAATTAGTCTCCTTTCTCTATCTCTTGTAAGTTGGTATTCATCAAGAAGTGGATTAGGCAAAGTGTTTTGTTCCTCAGATTCAGACAAGTTGTCAATTTCAACAGGCATATTATTATCATCAAGATCAGAACCATTCACAGGATGTTCAGGTGGTGCAGGTGTGTTATTTGTGGTCAAAGAAGACTCCACCTCAATTTGAACATCATTTTCATTCAATTTATTTTCTTTTCCTTCCAGGCAAGGCATAATGGACTCATTAAAAATAACATCTCTTCTGATGATCACCCTGTAACCTTTTTCACTCTTGACCCACAGTCTATAACCCTTAACATTTTCACCATATCCCAAGAAAACACATTTAAGTGATCTAGGTTCTAATTTTCCAACATTTTGATGAGCATATGCAAGACCTGACCAAAAATTTTCAGGTGAGAGTAGTTAACAGGAATTTTAGACCAGACAGTTTCAGGCACATTAAAATTTAAAGCACTAGTGGGAGTCCTATTCACAAGATATGCAGCAGTTTTTACAGCCTCACCCCAGAACAATTTAGGCATACCAGAACTCAGAAGCATACATCTCACTTTATTCAATAGTGTTCTGTTCATTCTTTCAGCTATGCCATTTTGCTGAGGTGTGTAAACAACAGTTTTATGCCTTAAAATGCCATTTTCTTTGCAAAAGTTTTCAAAATCATAATTGCAGAATTCCATACCATTATCTGTCCTTAAAGTCTTTATCTTATGCTCAGTTTGGGTTTCTATTTGTGTTTTCCAATCTTTGAAAACAGAAAAAGTTTCATCTTTTGTCTTAAGTAAGAAAACCCAGATTTTCCTAGAGAAATCATCAATAATCAGCAGATAATATCTAAAGCCAGTTAAGGTGGAAACAGAGCGGGGCCCATGAGATCGGCATGTAGGTATTCAAGTATTTGTTTTGTTTTATGAGTTCCAGGTAAGAAGGGTGATTTGACACCTTACCTATAACACATTGTTCACATACACCAAGATCACCAAGATCTTGTTTTCCAAAATATCCCTTGTTTTGTAAGGATTTCAGACTTTTATTGCCAATGTGGCCAAGTCTTTCATGCCATAGTTTTGCTAAAGTAAAATTGTCAGACAAAGCGATGCTTGATTAAGCCAAGTAAAGGTTTTGCATTTAGAAAATAGAGACCATGTCTCTTAGGGGTGCTAATGATTAAATCATCACCCCTAAGAATTTTGATATGTCCTTGACCCAATTTAATGTTAAATTCCATGTCATCCAACATTCCCAGAGACACCAGGTTCCTCTCTAGCTCAGGTACATATCTGGTTTCCTTTAAGAAAAGTACTTTACCATTTTCAAGAAGCAACTTGACTGTTCCTATCCCTTTTACTTTACAAGTCATGTTGTTTCCCATTATTACCTGCCCCCCTGAGGTGTGCTCAAAATCAAGGAAGTAGTTTTTATTTGGACACATGTGGAAGGAGCAGCCAGAGTCCAAGATCCACTCTTCACCCAGTTTCTTTTCATTGTTAACAAGAACAAGGCCATCTTCAAAATCATTTTTGTTACAGACTAAGGCAGAGTTACCATCATTGAAGCCTTTATCCTTTTCTTCATTCTTTTTCTTGTAACAATCTTTTATAAGATGACCCAATTTTCCACAGTGGTAACATCTCCTGCCTTTAGCTTTATTCTTGGATTTATTTTTGTCTTTCCACTTATTTCTATTCTCAGTTTGTGACTTAAGAAAATGATTTGGTTTACTAAAACCTTTTCCTTTTGCAAGTAGGTTGTCACCAAGGTGGATCTTAGACTCAGACTTAATTTCAAGTGCTTTGTTTCTTAAAGCAACAATAATATCTTCAGTAGTAATAGAAGATCTGCCATATTCAAGAGCAACCTTGATGTCTCTGTACTTGTCACTAATGGAATTCAACAGGACTACAGCCAACTGATCTTTTGATAGTTTTTCATCACAGTTGGTTAAGTCAGTGGTCAATTTTGTAAATCTGTTTAGGTTTTCATCCAAGTCAACAGCAGGGTCCATTTTAAAAGAGAAGAATTGTTTCAAAAGAAAACATTTATTTGGCATTGTCTTAGTCACATATTTAGTTTGAAGAGCAGTCCATAATTCAAAAGCAGTTTTGGTTTCACCAATTTCTCTCACAACATTATCAGACAAGTACAAGAAGATAGTACTCCATGCAACCTCTTCAAGTTCAGTTTTCTTAGCAGGTGGTAAATCAGCAGGCCAACTATTATCAAGAGCCCTAGCAACTCTCATTTGCATCAAAATAGCTTTCATCTTTTGACTCCACATATTAAAGTCACATTTACCATCAAATTGAGGCACTTCAAATTTTGCAGAAGCCATAATGGCACAAGTATGATCACAGAGTAGAGGCACAGATTCTCAGACTTAGATCAAATTCAGTAAGTTCAAGAAATCACAAAGAGCACACTTAGTAATACAAGATTTCGGGTTTATTATCATAGAGATGTTACGGACATGCAAGATAAGCACAATATGAACACAATGAGAGATCATAGACTATGTTTCAAGGATCACTCCAAAGAAGATTTTCACAAACACACCCGTACTTGATTTATCTCGGATTCCGGGAGCCTCGCGAGGGCTGCGGACAAAGATTAGTCTCAAGGGGTTTCAACGATGCTTGGTAAATCAAGGGTATGATCAAGAAACCCTAGTTCTAATTTAAAACTTGTATAGTATAAAAGAAAGGTATAGATCTCACCCAAATGAGTTAGCAAAAACTCGAAGAATTTTAATGTGCTTTTTCAAAGAAATTCAAAAATTTTAGATCTACAATAGATCGAGCCCCTTTTTTCTCACAGATCCAGGTACCTGTTCTCTCTCTTTCTGCAAAGATCCAGGTATCGTGTCCTTACCAGTGCTCTGATACCACTGAAAGGCCCAGAAATACACGATATTAAAACAAGATTTCAGAAATCAGGACAAAAATGTAAATGATAAAAGCAGAAATCAAAATAGAACACAAGATATGTTTTGGCCTAAGCCCCGGAGGTTCGGCGACCAGATCTAACGCCTACATCCTCCGTTGAGCATCCAAATAATATGGATATCGCTCGGTTGCACTAATAACCAAAAAATGGCACAAAGCATATACAATCAGTTCGAGACTACAGAAATAAGTCACAGAGACTTATCTTTACACGATCGAGCACTCGATCGCGAGAAGGCACAAGAACAGAAAGATCACACAGATCTGCCAAATCTCTCGAACAATCACCAGAATCACAAAGATTCAGATCATTCCTCTCTCACTACAACAACACTTCTCAACAACAGAAGTAAATCTAGAGATATTACGCATTTACAGAATGGATATTCACCAAGAACCCCAAACCCTAGAAAAGTGAAATATCTCTCTAACAGAGAGAGACGACTAGAAGAATGAAAAGCCAGAAGCCTTCAAGTGTCGAATAGATCAGCCCAAGAGCCACAGGAGAGTATAAAGCCAGAAGGATCTAGAACCGTTCAGCCAATGGTAAGATTAGAACCACGTGTCAGCAATCCAACCAATGTCACAATAATAAAAGTGTCAAACCAAGGAAACACGATTTCCTTTAAAATGTTGGAAGCAACTCAATTCTCTCATTAGAGCAGGGTTCGAAACCCAACATCAACAAGGTTATTTTTGATGACTATGAAATGTATTTTTCATATAAAGTGTAGATGGTTGCTTAATTTTGACATTTATTTAGCTTATTTGTTGATTATTTAGGTAGATTCTTGAATATACTAGATTTTGGACATGTTTTGGGGGGAAAACATGGTTTTTATTGCTGGAGATCACCGAAAATGACGATTTCCAGCCAAAACAGTCGGTAAATGGCGATCTCCGACCTAAACAGCCGGCCCAAGCCGACTGTTTAACAGGATGTATATATTTTTTATCTACTATTTGATGTATCTAAGTATCTAAAAAATTTTATTTTGATTATACGATATATTTTCAGTTTTTGCTAGATTAATTTTTTGATATTATAGTAGTATCAATGTTTCGTTTTGGTATGTTGAGTTGTATTGATATTACGTCTTAATTTAGTATATGATATGAAACAGAACACATGCATTATGAATCACTTTTACTTTGTGAACTACTTGAACTGTTTTTATACTTAATACTGTTTCACATACATTTTACATTGGGTAGTTGAGCTATCTATTTCAGGAAACATGTATTGAAGAATGAAATGCAGAATTCGTTCAAAACAGTTATTGGTTGTGTCTATTGTTTTGAGTCTGTAATTTATTTCATAATGCATTGACTTAGATAGTTGTTTTGTCATAAAATGTCAAATGGGAAGTTTGTTAGGTATTTAATGTAATTGGCTATTCTGTGAACAAAAATGACTAAATTTGATATGTTGTAAAAAGTCAATGAGCATTGTGCAAATTAGTGAAATTTATGATATTTCAGATCTAGGGTTGGAGAGTGGGAAAGAAGGAAAAAGGCGCGGAATTTCCCTAGCTTTTCGCCAATATTTGGCTCAAGCGTCAGAAACAAAAATTTCAACACGAGACGTCGCTTCACCTTTGCTCTAGCGATAGTGTCATTAAAGAAATTTTTATTTCATTTTTTTAAAGCTTTTTGTCCCGCTCATTCATTCCCTAACCTACATATAAATAGTCAAACGCCACAGAACGTGAATTGTGAGTATTGAGAGAAACATATTTCTTTGAGATCACCTTTACATAATTGCTTTCAACCTTCATCTTGATTTGGCTTTTGGCAGTGAAAACATCAAATTCATAATCCAAATACCAAACTGCTGCTTCCTTCATATCGTTAGAGTTTCTGAAAATAAAGGGAATGTAACTGGAGTTTCAATCATTGAAGAGCGTGATGTTCTTCGTGAATCCACATGAGAAACGATTTTACAAAATTAGGAGTTGCTGCAGGAAAACACAATCTAGGAGAATTTTGGAAACAACAGCTGGGAGTGGTGCAGGAGCACGGAATCCAGAAGAGTTGCTAGAATTGCAGTCAGGAGATCAGATAGTATGTGTCATCGTCTAGTTTGGTAGATTGTAAGTTATAAATTATTTATAGTGGATTGTTGACTGACAAAGTGCCCGAAATTTTTACGCAGTTGGGATTTCTCCGTGATCGTACCATGCGTTATTTATTATTTTATTTACTGTTATTATATTCTGCGATATTCAAATATAGAATAATCGGATTGTATGCTTAATCATCTAAAGATAATTAATTAGTGACTTGTTGCTATAAATTATAAATTTTTAATTCTGCATTTACACATATTCACCCCATCTAGGTGTAGTTTGTGTTGAACTGCGTATTTTCACATATGATTCTTCAACTTCATAATTCAATTACGGGATATACACGTGCACTTTAACCTAAGTTAATTTGATACTTTTTCGAAAGGTGAACTGGGATAGTGAATATTGTTTATTGACGAGGACAACTTTAAAACTTTTCTGCTTCTTGTGCTTGAAAAGTCTTTTCTTTTGAAGCAAAACCATTGTTTGATTCAGTTAAAAAAATTGATTAAGATTTAAATCAAAATCAAGCCCATGTTTGACCCACATTATTTTTTTCATTCGCATTCTTCTACTCATTTTCAACCACACATTCTTAATAAAATAATATTTTTCATCATATCAATAACTTTCCCTTCATTTTTAACTATATATTCCCCATCACATCACTTCAAAAAAATGCATTCTCTCATTTTAATGTGCACCAAACAGGCTCTAATAATGAATTTTAACCACATATTTTATAGATATATAACTTTTTAACCATATATTTCATTAAATTTTTTTTATTAAAATTTACTAAAATTCTGTTTTTTATTTAAATAAAATAGGGACAAAATATGTTTATACGTGTGTGATCCGAAAATGAAAGGAGGAAGCTTGAAAAATGCTTTTTATAGCCCTTTTAAAGGAAGAGAATATGGAAAAGAATCAAGAACATAATAGATCAAACGATGCTTAAAATGAACTTGTATTAGGCTTAAATTTTCTATGGTGAACTCGCACGAGACTCGTCTATTGGGGTTCTACAAAGAATCTAAAATTGGGAGCGGAAATTTTGACTCTAGAGAAATTCAGGTTTGAAACCACGAGATTTGACGAATTTAAAATGTTAATATTCTACGTTCAATCACTCCAAATAACAAATATATCTTTTATTTTATTGTAGTTATTAATGTAGAGTTAATTGATATTTTATTGATTAAAATGAACATAGATCGAATGCTAAAATTAAAATGCTACACTTTTGCATATTCGACACAAATTGATTAAAACCAACTTGTTATACTTTGCATAGCTTGAGAACTACGAGTATAATTTTTGTAAAAACACTTCCTACTCACCAAAAAAGAAAAAGAAAAAAAAAAAAAGGGAAAACATTATTCAGTGTAGCAAATAATGCATTTTTTTTTCCTTGCCAGTTTCAATATAAGAAAGTAAATAATACACCTTTTTAAAAAATAAAAAATAAAAATCGATAAAACCATTATTTGGAAAAAAAAAAAAAAAAGAATATACCCTCGTCTCTGTAGGGTTTCTTTCATCCACTACACATCTCTCTCGACTCCCGGTCTTCTGAGTTTTTCTGTAGGTTTTCAGCCTCCTTCTTTCTTTCCCTAAAATCAACAATGGTTGTTACCTTCTCAGATCTGCACGCAGATTCCGGCCTCAAGGCCCTTAATGACTTCCTCTCCGGAAAAGCATACGTATCCGGGTTCGCATCCCATCATTATTTTTTGATTGTTGGTTGTTTAATTATGTGAATTGTAGTGGCTAACTAATTATTGTTTTTATTAATTAATAGAGACGATTAACGTAAATATAAGCATTCGATATTTCACAATTATATATATTTTTTATTTTTTTAATTATGTGAATTGTAGGGATCAATTGACGAAAGATGATATTAAGGTGTATGCTGCTGTTATGGAGAAGCCAAGTGGTGATCTATACCCTAATGCCAGTCAGTGGTATGAAGGTGTTTCATCGAAGCTTGCAGCCAGGTATTCCATTACAATTTCAACTTTTCATTTTTGTTTTATTTGTTCTTTAAAATTATGAGGTAACTAGGAGAAAAGTAATGAACTGATATTTTGATCCGTCAAGAGCGATTCAAGTGTAAGCAATAAAGCACGAATCTGGGGTCCTTTTCCCATTTGGTAGTTTGAAGTTTGATTAATTTAGAAACAAGTCATAAATCATTATTTTGTGCCATTTAAGAAGTTTATAAGTTTAATTCACATTTAGCATGTTTGACCTGCATTTAAAAAAATGTCAATTTTTTTGTAGATTACTCCTTTTACTTCTGAAGAAGCCCAAAAGAAGCTGTTTTTGGCTGTTTATAATTTTCTATTTTTGTATATATCTGACTTTTAGTTTGTACTGATAGTTGTTTCGCTTATTCGGGGCTTTAAACATAATTGTATAGCTTTCCTGGGAAGGCTGTTGGAGTGAGAATTGAAGGCCAATCTGCTCCTGCTGAAGCTGCACCAGTTAAGGAAGCCAAGGTAGATATTTCTATCCCCGCTGTGGCATTTTATGGTCAACTTCGATAGCTACATGTTAGTTATCTTCTTTCGTTGATGCACTCGGATATTATTTGTTTTTTATGACATCAAGATTAATAAAGTGGATTTATGATGGAAGAAGTTGCACTTCCGTAAATGCTGTATCTTTATGTTCCAAATGCTCTGAAAATTAATCAACCTAAGTTCATACTTAAATGTATTAACTCGGATAACTTACCTTCCCAAAATGTCCTTTGTTAAATGTTACAAAAGGGTTCTATTTCATTGTTGAGAATTGGCATATTTCGTCGTGGTGGAGCTTTATATAATGGTTCCTAGTGTTGGATTGAGAGAGATGGATGGAAGTGCACGGGGAACATTGGTGAACAAATGTAGAGGTAATTTGAGTGGACCAGGAGACTCTCCACATGTTAGAAATCTTTGTATGATGTGTTCACTACGTCATACACACGCACATATTTTGGTGGATTGATTTGGTGAACAAATGCCAGCTCCAGATATTTATAGAAGTGGAGGATAGTGCATAGATAGCAGTGTGTAAATTTGTGCCTGGGCTTGATCAACTTGAAGCTTTTCTAGTTTTTGGTTATTTAGGTGTAATTTGGCATTATAGTATGTTGGGGAAGTCTTTCAAAGATATATGCTTGACTAGTTAATTATTTATCGCCTTGCTTCTCATTCTTATGGAATGCGTGGGTTTAACACAAACTGTATTTGTGAATAGGAGCTAAGTTTAAATATATTCTGTGTTAACCAAATTAATGGATGATATTGATCTGGATTGTTGATCCAATCGCAGACTGTCTCACGAATTATTTCGGAAATTGGGTAAAAAAGGTAGGAATGAGCGATACTGTTAGTTAAAGGTCATTCTAGCTTCAATCTGGAAATCTGTACTGTACAATTTAGCAGACTACTTTTTTGAACTGTCCCCTATCTTAGAAATTTGCCAATGTTGCTGGTAGAAACTATGTTAGGCTTTTTTCTGAGTTTGCATTATTTTGATGCTTGATGTTTCCTTCTACAGATTTTCATTAATCAGTTCACCACCCCATTTCAATTTTTTTGCCAGGAGTCTGCAGGTGATGACGATGATGACCTTGATCTCTTCGGTGATGAGACAGAAGAGGAAAAAAAGGCATCAGAACAGAGGGAAGCTGCCAAGGCATCTTCCAAAAAGAAAGAGAGTTAGTGGCATTATATACTTCAAACATGAAATCTTCCCTAATAAGATAGAATGAGAATCTAGTCTTTGCTATTCATTATGCCATTATATTATTTCATGACGGAACCAAAAAATATGTGTAAAGTCGAAAGTTTTGGTGCCAGAGATGATTAACCCCCCCCCCCCCCCCAAAACTGAACTTTTTGAATAGCATTTGCTTATTTGTCTGTAGTTTTACGATATATACTTAACTGAATCTCGGCTAACCATCTTTAAATCCATTTACTTTTATCCATTTTTTGAGTTTTGCAATTTGGAATTTGTCTCCAGGTGGGAAATCATCTGTTCTTTTGGATGTAAAGCCTTGGGATGATGAGACAGACATGAAGAAGCTGGAAGAGGCTGTTCGTAGTGTTGAGTCGCCTGGCCTATTTTGGGGAGCATGTATGGTTTACTCTTTCATCCATTTGGACATTTATTTCCGTGGCTTTGTTTATCTTGCACATTACCACATAGCTCGCGGCTGATTATTTTTGAATTTGTGATCTTGCTTAGCAAAATTGGTTGCGGTTGGATATGGAATTAAGAAACTGCAGATCATGATGACCATAGTTGACGATCTCGTCTCTGTTGATGATCTCATTGAGGAGCGTCTCACAACCGAGCCTATCAATGAATATGTGCAAAGCTGCGACATTGTTGCCTTCAACAAAATATGAGGTCATGTCGATTTTAGTGCCTTTTGAGGCTATGATTTTGTTATTTTCCTTGGCGGATTCAGTTTGTTTTGGTGTGATGTAACTTTATTTTTTAGTATATTTACCTGCAATTTTGAGCGATACTTGAACTAATTAATTGCCAAAATCATAAATGTGATATGTGGGTCAATTAGAATCACGAGTTTTCGATGTTTTTTGAGCAGTAAGCGTGTATTTATTTGTCTTCTCGCTGATATTGAAGAACTTGAACAAGTCCATCAAATTGAATAGATGCACATGATGCTCAAGGCATCAAATAGCCCTTTTCAAATCAAAATTTTAGAGGTTCCCCTTTCATTAATTGCTAAGACTATGTTTGATATGTCAACTTTTCCTTGGAATTTGGAAAATCAATTTCTTTTTCTTGCTTTTGGGTTGTTTGATGAGCCAAATTTTCCACCTAAAACGTTTTCTTGACTGTTGGGTCATGCGCCCAAATTCCACGAGAATAGGGAAATTCCATGGGCTGCTGACCATTTTTTTTAATTATTATTATTATTATTATTATTATTATATTTTTATAATGGAAACAAATGTCATAACCAAGGGTAAAAAAAAAATTCACTTTAATTGATAATTTTCATGTAAAACAAAATCAAATGAACACTGAACTTTGATTAAAAAATTATTTTTTAGTTTTTTTTTATTTTTTAACTTTTTAGCAATGTGAACAAATTTTATAATCAATTATGGAAAAAATTATTACTTTAATAGATATTTTTCATGTAAAATAAAGTCAAACGAATAGAAAATTTAAAAATTTTTCGGGTGGAAAATTATACCAATCAAACATATTTGAAATCATTTTCCCTACAAAATATTTTCTACACAATCATTTTCCCTGTAAATCATTTTCCTTACACCTATTTTCCACCCTTCCAATCAAACGGACCCTAAGATACTCATAGTATTTCGAACAATGCAGTTAGAAAATTCTTTTATTTTTTTCCCCCTTCCTAAACTATACTCTTTTTTGACAAATTATATATAAAAAAAATGGGTTATGCTATATGTACATAATTTTTTACCTAATCTTTTACACCCCACTCACATTAGGAGGTGGGGACCACGAGCCACCATTTTTAAAAACACATGGGGCCCGCGCCCCATGTGAGGGGGGGACACCATTCGGTCATCCCCACGCGGTACAAGGGGATAAACCCAAAAAAAAATTGGAACCAAATTAAGCCCTAGTTTGACCACTTTTATTTTAGAACTCTTCTTTCTACATACTAATTTTTAACAATACATTTACACAATAAAATATTTTGCACGTAAATCTAAATTTTTTACTACTTTTTAATTATACATTATTAAAAAATTCATTATTCAAAACACTGAAAATTCCAAATAATGGTCATCAAATAGGGGCTAAATATATTTCTTTAGTTAGAATTAAGTTAATCATTTAGCCTTTGTTTGATCTTCATTCTTTTTAAAATACATTTTTCTTTTTTTTTTCAGTTTCACATTATTTAATAAAATAATATTACACACATTCAAAACTTCTCATTTTTCAACAATACATTTTCCATCAATCTATTATTTCAAAAAACATTCATAAAAAATGAGGCTAAAACATGTTCTCTGAAAAGAAGAGAAAAATATATTTTAAAAATGATGAGAATCAAATAAAGACTAAGTTCACAATCAAATCGATTCCAATTGAAACTAAACCAAACAGGCTGGATCGTTTGATAAGGCGGATGGTCACGAGTAAACATACTTTCCCTTAATAGAGAAGGAAATGAGTTGATTTAATAACTAATTGAATAGTAATTGTAATAAATCAATTTATGATAAACTATTTATTATTAAACTAATGATACAATGAACTAATAAGAGAATTCAATATCCGCCAGAAGTGAGTGATCTTTTCTTACCTTATTTCTTCTATTTGCTTTCTTGCCTATTCATTAGGATCTTCCTTTTTTAGGTATTATCCTATCAATTTGTCGAATTATTACTTTATCCAAATTTATTATATAGTTGAGGTTATAAGTTATTAATTATTTATAATTATGTATGCATACACTATTGTGTCCAGACTCCAAAGGTACCCATACAACGTATTTGGAGATCTAGAAGTTAAGAATATATAAATGAGGACCCAGATACTTGAAGGGCTATAAACTGAGGACTGAATTTGCAAATTTCTCCTCATTCACCGACCCCAAAATCTCTAACTTTTCTCAAACGCTACTCACAATTTTGAAGGGGTACTTGTCAAAATGACCTAGTCAAAGGTCCCTAATTCCATTTTGACTTTTCCAATTGACAATAATCCCAAAATGACCTATTTGCTATAAAAAGACAAAAACACCCTTAAGTGATTAAAACAATTACAAAACATGTTTGTGTTAAAAAGACAATACTACCCTTTTAGTTAACAAATAAAACTATTATTACGAAAAAATAATCAGCACAAACAGCTGAAAATTCGGATGTTAATGGCCGAAAAAAATCAGCTGTTAATGATCGAAATTTCATTTGATATGAGATTTATTTATTAACGAAAAAATCATTGTTAAAATAAGTTGAATATTTTATCATAACTTTTGTTTCCGATATCCAATTAAGCCGATTTAAAAGGCGTTGGAAAGATAATTCAAAAGGCTACAACTTTGCTAGAAATAGCTCTTTTTCAATTCGAACGTTTACTATGCCAAAAATGGATTTCAATCTCCAACTAAAAATTTGGACATCCTTTTGCGGTGGAAAATTGATTTGTTTTCACTCCTTTTGATCTTTAGTTATATCTATTTGACCCTTAACATGCTCGAATCTTCATTGTGAGTTTCGACACAACTTTTGAGTACCTTGATATATAGAACAAGCTAAACGTTGATTCATCTCGATAAGATATGGTACTAAAAATTCAATTCAAAGATCATTTGCCATTTTCAATTCAACATATGAACGTTACGTCTGATATTAAAGTGAATTATTTGTTAAAGTTGAACAAAACGTAAATGACAACGATTTGCGTCACTTTAGTGAGGATGGACAATGTGTAAGATAGAAATTTGCTAATAAAAATATTAAAAAGAATAAGAATAAGAATAAGAATTTGCTAACACGTTAAAAAATAATATATATTGTTTACTTAATTTAAAATTTTCATTTTGTTTTAATTTTTGTATAAAAAATGAAATAAATAATTTTAAATTGATAATTATGAAAATAAAATATTATTTTTTAATGTGTTAACAAATTCTTTTTTTTTTTCCTTTTAATATTTTCATTAATATAAAATTCTTTAATTAAATATAATTTGTAAACTAATCTTTCATTTTTCAAATATAATTAAATAAATATATATTGTTTACTTAATTTAAAAATTTCATTTTGTTTTAATTTTTGTATAAAAAATGAAATAAATAATTTTAAATTGATAATTACGAAAATGAAATATTATTTTTTAATGTGTTAGCAATTTTTTTTTTCCCTTTCAATATTTTAATTATTTTAAAATTCTTTAATTAAATATAATTTGTAAACTAATCTTTTATTTTTCAAATGTAATTAAATAAATATAGATTGTTTACGTAATTTAAAAAAAATTCCTTTTGTTTCAATTTTGATATAAAAAGTGAAATAAATAATTTTAAATTGATAATTACAAAAATGAAATATTATTTTTAATGTGTTAACAAATTCTTATTTTTTTCCCTTTAATATTTTAATTAATTTAAAATTCTTTAATTAAATATAATTTGTAAACTAATCTTTCGTTTTTTATATCAAAATTAAAACAAACAGAATTTTTTAAATTGAGTAAACAATTACATTTTGAAAAATAAAAGATGAGTTTACATTTGAAAAATGAAAGATTAGATTCGATTACGTAAAATATTTAATTGTATAAATATTTATTTCATATTCGATTTATTCAATTATTAATAACATTTAAAGAAAAAATAAGAAGTTGCTAATAGGTTAAATGATAATATTTAATTATTAAAATTAATTATTTAATTATATAAATTTTTCTGATTACGTAAAATATTTAATTCTATAAATATTTATTTCATATTCGATTTATTCAATTATTAATAAAATTTAAAGGAAAAAAAAGTTGCTAAAATGTTAACATATAATATTTAATAATTAAAATGATTTATTTAATAATATTAGTAATTATCAAATTAAAATTAAAATTAATTATTTAATTATATAAATTTTTTTAGATTATGTCAAATATTTAATTCTATAAATATTTATTTCATATTCGATTTATTCAATTATTAATAAATTTTAAAGCAAAAAAAAAAAAGATGTTGTTAATGCGTTAAAAGATAATAATTAATAATTAAAATGATTTATTTAATGATATTAGTAAATATCAAATTAAAATTAATTATTGGATTATATAGGAAAATTTCGGTTACGTAAAATATTAAATTCTATAAATATTTATTTCATATTCGATTTATTCAATTATTAATAAAATTTAAAGGAAAAAAAGAAGAAGTTGCTAATATGTTAAAATATAATATTTAATAATTAAAATGATTTATTTAATGATATTAGTAGTTATCATATTAAAATTAATTATTTAATTATATAATTTTTTCCAATTACGTCAAATATTTGATTCTATAAATATTTATTTCATATTCGATTTATTAAATTAAGTAATATATTTAATTATTGAATTACGTAAATCATTTATGTAATTATATTAATTTTAATGAAATTGGTAAAATATTTAATTATATTACTTTTATTAAATTAAGTAAAATATTTAATTATATAAATATTAATTTATTATACCATTTATTATATTAAATTATTAAAAAATAAAAAATATATATATATATGGGCCGACTGTTAATTCGGCCCAGAAATTTAGTGATCTGGGCCGTATGTGGCCCAAGTGACAGCCGGCCCATATCTTTGAGTGAGATCCTTTGATAAAGTTAGGGTATTTTGGATTTTTTCCAACAAAAGTTATATTTTTAGTATTTTTTATTTTTTTTTTTATCTTATTTGTTAGTCAAAGGTCACCGTGGAATTATACAAGAATTGAAAAGGTTATTTCCTACTATTTCCTCAATTTTGAAAGAAAGCCTAATTCTGACCGCGTCGCCATGGCCAGAAAGAGGAAAACCCGCTCGTCGGAAGCTTCTCAACAATCAGAGCCGGTCCAAACCACCGAAACCAAGTCGGAGTCGGAGTCGGAAACCGAACAATCCGACCCAGTGGAAGAACCAGAAGTAGAAGAGGAGACAGATAACGTAATTGATGAGCCCAACATCGGCACTGTCTCTGCAGACTTAGAAAATAAGCCATCTGACAACGCCGTTTTACAAGCTAATGGGGCCGATAAGAACGAGGAAGAGGAATTGGAGGAAGATACACTGGAGAAGCTTCTTGAACCATTTTCTAAAGACCAGCTAATCCTTTTGATCAAGGAGGCAGTAGCTGAACACTCTGATATACTTGAAAATGTGCAGAAATTGGCTGATGCGGACCCAATGCATCGGAAAATTTTCGTGCACGGACTCGGATGGGACGCAAATGACGAGATTATTAAGTCTGTTTTTGGGAAGTATGGTGAGATTGAGGACTGTAAGGTGGTTAGTGATAAGATCTCAAGGAAATCGAAGGGATATGGACTCATTCTGTATAAGCACAGGGATGGGGCTCGCCGGGCTCTGAAACAGCCCTAGAAGACTATAGGGAGCCGGACTGCTTCATGTCAGTTGGCATCCACTGGTCCTGTTCAGGCTCCTTGGAGTGTAGCAACTGTTTCAGGTCCGCCCGTGTCAGAGTACACGCAGAGGAAGATATATGTGAGCAATGTATCAGCAGAGCTTGATATAAAGAAGCTTGTGGAGTTCTTTTCAAAGTTTGGGGAGATTGAGGAAGGGCCATTGGGGTTGGATAAACAGACAGGGAAACCAAGAGGATTCTGTTTGTTTGTTTACAAGAATCTTGAAAGTGCGAGGAAAGCATTGGAGGAGCCACATAAGAATTTCGAAGGGCACATATTGCATTGCCAGAAGGCGATCGATGGGCCTAAACCAACCAAAGGATACTACAATCAGCAGCATCAGCAGAAACACCAGGGGCAGCAAGGATATTACCATCCTAGCTCGAAAGAGGGGAAGTATGCCGGGAGCAGTGGAGTGGGGCACACAGGGGGGCACTTGATGGCTCCAAGTGCAGGTCCAGCCATGCATTCCATGGGGTTGAACCCTTCAGTTTCACCTGCGGCTCTTGGACAGGCTGTGGCTGCTTTATTGGCCTCACAAGGTGCAGGGTTAGGTTTCGGTAATTTGCTTGGAGGGATTGGATCTGGTGGGAATCAGCAGGGAGTGCCACCATCGATGAGTAATGTGGGTTATAGAGCTCAAGGTGGTGTTAGCGGGTATGGAAGTCTGCCTGGGATGCAAGGAGGATATGTTCCTGGTGGGACTGGACCGCAGCAAGGTGGTGCATCTTACATGGGTCATGGGCACTAGGTAAGTTAAAGATACATGGATATTTTACTGTTATTAATTGTTTTAACATAAATTCTTTGCTGTGATGCCAAAGATTCAACTTGCTAGAAATGAAGCTTAGATCGATTATTGTCTGGCAATTGTTATGGAATGGTAAGACTGCTGTATGCATACATCAGAAAAGGCAAGATACAATATTCTTTCATCCTTATAGTACTGCAATAAAAATTACAAAACTGACAAGACTTTATAGCCGATTTAGAAATACTGTTCTGTAGATTGTTAGAAAAACGAATTTTAATGAATACCATGGTTCTTATTCTCCAATATTATGATCTATACTTCTAGTAAACTGAATTAACAAGCAATAGGACACAATAATAGTAGCATATACACAGAAAATGACTAGAATTTATCAACCTTAAAATGAGCAATGAGTTTGGCCTGACTTGTACAACTAAACCACCCTCCCTTTTACCACTGGTCATAGGTGGGATTAGTCAATGTTAACCTTGTAGATTTAATGTGTCATGTTTCTTGGGTTTCTTTGGCTTTGTTTCTTTTGGAGCTCTGGTGGGGTCTGCCTCATGTATGCTACCATTCTCAGTCACGTTCTCATATTCAACTTTCACATGGGATTCTCTGTTGAGGTATGTGGGATCTTTCAGATTTTTAATCACTAAAACAGTTGGTTGTTTCTAAACTGTTGCACTGCAAGATTGATGTGATATTAAGAAATTGCCCTTATCCTAGGAGTGGCAATGTGCCGAGCCAAGCCGGCTCAGCCCTTGAGCTCACAAGTGCTTAATTCAGATTTGGGACATGCTACTTATTTTTTAGTAGGCGGAGTTAAAATTGTATGCAGACAAATTGTTACTTGTACAATTTTTTTAAAGAATTGAATATTGTTAAGAAAATAACAAATTATGACGAACTTAAATAACATTTACCTAGCATGGCAATTGGGTTGAGCGGCTCGTCGAGACTTGACTCATGGGCTCTAAATTAGGTGAGCTGAGTGAGCGGCTCGTGGGCCGAGCCACGAGCCAGGCTGTGGGCTCGTGGCTAAAATTTGACCAAAAAAATGTGCCAATTTGCTCACAATTTACTTTTGAAATATGACCCTTGGGTCCCCAACAATAATCTAGTTTTTTTTTTTTGAAACTCTAAATACCCATCATTTTAACCCATTTTTTCTGGCCCGTGGCTAAAATTTGACCAAAAAATGTGCCAATTTGATGACATTTTACTTTGGAAATATGATCGTTTGGTCCCCAACAATTATCTAGTTATTTTTTTCTTTTGATACTCTATAAATACCCACTATTATAACCCTTTTTTTCTTGCCAATGCTCTACAATTTATCTTCTATATTTTAAATCTAAATTTCTCGTTCTCAATTCAATTCCTTATATGATTCAATTTATTCAATATTATTTAATCGTTCTTAATCATCCCTTATATTTTCTCACTCCGTTCTCAATTCAATCATTTATCTATTATTTTTTATTTTCTATTTATATGTTCCAATTTTTTTGGATATACAAATGGATCAATAGCTATGTTGAGGCTATGTTTGATGGTAGTAACTGACCATTGACACCACAATTCAAGTCTCCTACGTTTGATAATGATTTTATCGGTTTCAATATCATCCTGATTCTCAACGATTTGGGGGTCGAAGATTTGCATGGTAGCCATCCAATTGATTTGGATGACGTTGATGATGAACTCGAAATAGTCTTTCCATTTTTCCATGCCAATTTCGTTTGGCAATATTTGCATACCGCTTTAGATTCTTGCACTAGATCTGGTATACGACCCGCGAAAATCAATTTGAAGTGTTCCCAACATTTTGCTTTTTGTTTGGATTTTCGCTTAACTTTTGTATCGATTACTTCGAGTTCTTCATCAATACCATCCAAATCAATTGAATTACTGCTCCCATGCAAATTTTTGACCCCCAAATGGTTAGGAATTGGGATTATATTGAGACCAGTAAAATTATTATCAAGCATAGGAGACTTGGATTGTAGTGTCAACGATAAGTTACTACTATCAAACATAGTCTTAACATAGTTATTGGGATCCATTTGTATAAAAAGAAAATGGAAGGTATAAATATAAAATAGAAAATGATAGAAGAATAATTGAATTGAGAATGAAGTAAGAAAATATAAGAAATGATTATGAACAATTGAATAATACAAGGAATTGGGAATGATAAATTTAGATTGTAAAATGTAGAAGATGGATTGTAGAAAAATGGTGGGTATTTAAAAAAAAAATTTAACGATTACATTTCAAAAGTAAAATATGATAAAACACACATTTTCAAAACATATGACCGTTTGGTCGCATTTTACCCAGGCTCGGTCCACAAGCCGCTTGTCTGAGCCATGAATCAAGTCCGCTTGGCTCAGCTTGTGCTCGTCCAGGCTCGTGGTTCATGGGCTCGGTCCACGAGCTGCTCGTCCTGACGAGCCCGAGCAGCCCATGGGCCTAGCCGTTCGGCCCAATTGCCACCCTACCTTATCTCTCGATGTTCTCCCCTGTGAGATTTCTTGCCTTGAATCCATGAATTATGATGTTTTAAACTTTAGGTGCTTTATATCAATATTGCTAAGAACATTTGTCTCAGGCATTTATAGGTTATATACATTCTGATCTGCTTCTATTTCTTCTGCACGAAGCCTCTGGTCAGCTTTCCTTCATAATATCCTTATTTTTCCAATTACTTGTTTCACATTGCATTGTTTGATTGGCTTCTAAGAATATTCGTCTCCTATTTGCCGAGTTTGTATTCTTTGGTAACTATAATTCTTGGATAAGTGGATATATGATCATTTATATTGTACTTTTCAAATTATATTTCCAAGGTATGAATCAAGCTTTGGTTACTTTATATTTTATACTGAAATTTCTTTCTCGAACAAGTCTTTTTATGTTTGTATTTATTGTGCAGATTCTTCATAAAATCATCAAACTTTTAGTTTTGGACTCTGGTGATACTTCTGAAGTTCGCGACCTAATGCACAATGACGTCTTTCGTTGTAGACAAAAGTTCTTGTTTCATAAAGACTAGAATTTAAAACATGTATTTCCTTTAAATTGAAGTACTTTTTGTTGTTTACTGCTTTTTAAAATCATGTCGTATTTTGGTTCCAATAACATCTTTCTAAAAGGATCAAAAACCAACACATACATCCCTGCATACATCTCTCCAGAATTTTAAAGTTGTTAATCTACTATCTTTTCTACTATTGATTTTAACGTTAGTTGTTCTCTTTGCTATATTCAAAATTTTAAGCTTCATTTTGATGTTAAAGCACATGGTGCTTTATTTCTCTCAATGCAAAAATCACATGCAACTACATTTGTAATTGAAGCGAAACATCAATTCAATTAGTCTTCCAATAGTTTATTCCATGGACAAATGTATTTCATGGCATAATTGATGACTAATTTTCATTGCAGTAAGATCTCGTTAGCAGTTGTTATTGCAGGAATTCCGATAGTGCTGGCAAAGCTTATGACATCTTACTGCTGCTGCCATTTCTTTCATTAATTAAAAAAATTCCTTTTGATTTGTTTAACATAATTATATTTTGGTTGCATCTGAGAAATTCAATAAGCTATAAGGTTGTTTCAAGCAAATTTTAGAATTGGCAAATTGGAATCCACTGAATTCTGAAAAATGCTCTTTACGGCCAAAGGTTTTTTGCTCTATTTTTTTTTTTTGAAATTAGAAATTTTGAATATATTCCTAGGTAAAGGATCTTTTCATTACTACCGTTTTTAATGTTGTACTTCAAATTCTAGTTGGTTGTCAAGGCTTTAGATTTCAGCCCGTTGGTGGACCGATTACATTTTCCTCCTATGTAGAATTTTTCTCTTGAATTGCTTCTCCGATGCTTCCTCAAAACTTCTTTCAGTCATTGATTCAAATTGATAGTGTGGAAGCATTTAGTCCTTTGTCTTTTGGGTGTTGGCATTGAAAGAGCAGAGGAACCTAAACAAGTAGCTGATGCTAGAAGGGCTTTTGCATTATGCCACTTTCCAGGATACGAGTCAATATGGTCATAAAGATTGCACTGCGAAGAAATTTTACATGGCCAGAAGAAAGATTGGATTTTTCCGAAGTTGTTGATGTGCATGCTTCTGATCAGTGGTTAGTGTGTCTTGTAGTAATTGGGTATTGTATGATGATATTGAATGTGCAATCTTGGAATTGAACGTCCCTTTTCACCTGGAAATTGCACTAGGCCACTTTCTTGGATACAGGAGTCTTTATGGTTATAAGGATTGTACCACGAAGAAATTATATGCGGCCAGAAGAAAGATTGGATGTTGCCGAAGTTGTTGATGTATTTGCTCTCTGGTCAGTGTTTATTGTTTCTTCGTAGCTATCGTGTGTCATTCACTGAAATTGAACGCGTGATCATGGAATTGAATGTCGTTTTTGCCTGAAAATTATTTGCCGCTTTGTGGTGCTGCTTTGATTATTTGCCATTTGGTCAAGTGGCTTGTCAGTACACCCCAAATCGACTTTGTGCTCTTTGCATCTTGGGTATGCCTGGTACCGTGGTACAGTGGACAGCCTTTTAACTTATTTTTCTGCCCACTGAGTCCAGTCTAGTTTGGTTAATATACCTAACATGCCATTAGCATTCGTTAGGGCACTTTGTTGCTGCTTCAATATTTGTTTCATGGGATGCAGTGCAAAAATGTTTTTGCACATCCCAGTTTGAAAAGTTCATGATATTTGTGAAGTGTCTTACGGATTGGGATTACCTTTTAAAGGATTATTATTGTGGAAATTACACCAATTTTAAAAAATATTCATATAATACAAGTAACATTTTTAATCACTTAAATACTGCATTATAATAGTAATTGTGATATCCAAAAAATAACCTATGTTCCAGCTATCATTTTGGAGCCAGACAGTACCTTATCAATTACTCTCATTCTTGCTCAAAACCCCTCAGAATCACATTGCTTTCAGTGAATCTCAAGATCATCTTCCACAAAATTGGTACCAAAAGGATCATCAATCCATTCTACAGAATTGCCCTCTTAATAATTGAAGATTCCTTTGACCCATTTTGTTTCTTTATCCCATTTATGTATACACTGAGTTTGGGGATTTTACAGATCGTAATCACCATATAACCCTGACTGACATGATACATCACGGATCAAAGTAAATTTCTTTCAGTTCCGGCGTTATGCACATCACCGTCAAGTTACCGTTAATGGCAACTCCAAGTTGGTGATCAAACATATCCATGCTCGCACCATAGAATATCCCAAGAAAATGTGAATCACGCCACGAATGTTTCCAATATTAACTAGACGCAACATGACTGCATGAATACACTGCTGATTTGAGCATTTTAACTAGTATGCTGCTTGTTTACATTTGCGGTGAAGGAGAAATGCTTGTTAATAAAAAGTTTTGTGAAATTGAATTGACCATCTTGTTACGATATGTGCATTGATCAACTAACATTCACCTCCATTGTGTCTAATTTGAAGTTGGTTGTGTCGTAATTGTCTCAGTATTAGCCATAATGAGCATTTCGAGAGTTTGTTAAGCTTTGTTCATTGTGACAACGATACCTTTTTCTTATTGTCCATATCAGGTGATGTGATTAACATAAGCAATTTGGATGTCTAATTTTCGAAACACGTGTATCGCTTGAAATCCCCGAAATCTGCACTAGTTAACTGTTGACAGAGTATTCGCCTATTCGGGGTTGTCCCTGTAATCCCCGAAATCCGTCTGATAACATCTACACGTAGTGCATATGTTGTGATGTCGTCGGTGAGGGAGTTGGAAATGTTAATACCTTTCCGCATTTGGATCAAATTTTCTGTCTTGAAATTGTTGTGACTGGAGGACCTGTTTCCTCCCAATGCTTCTTTGAGGTTGAAAACACTTGTTCGTCGACTACGGGCACGGCTTGCTAGTTGGCACTCCAAAAGAGAAAAACTTAGGGGTTTTCTTGTGTTTCAATTTTGCGTTTTAATTTTGCGTTTTGAGTTTTGAATTCATTTTGAGCTTTGTGTTTTTAGTGTTCATTTTGAGATTGCTGAAAATGTGTTCTTTTTTGCATTTTAAAAAATTATTTTGAAAACACTCAAAACGCGTTCTGAAAATTTTGACTTGATTATAATCGAACACAGCCAAAACGACAGGTTTTGTAAATTTTTAACTTATTTTCAAAAACGCGTTTTCGAAAATAGAAAATAAAATGCTTTTTCACTGTTTTGAAAAATTTAAAATAGAAAACGGCTGGTGAAGAGAACAGATCCTTATTCTCCGACATGATATCACTCCTTGTTTCCAAATTCCTTTAGCTCCAGCTCTTGCGCTGATCTTTTCTTGTTCTTAGCCGTATTCGTATGATTTGCTAGCAAAAATCCCTGACTTCCCCTGCCAAATACAGGTTTCCCATTGCCTTTGCTATTACCGCCTATTCTTCCAAGATTTTCAGGATTTAAGGAACCCTTTTTGAGAAATTGTCGGGTTCTTCCCTGGAAAATGATCAATTTTCTTCCTTTTCAACTCTAAAAGCAAATTAATGTCGTCCGATATTTGAGCCCGAGTCAAACGAATATCGACAGGTTTCTGATCATAATCTCTGTTACGCCTCCACGTGGCAGCCGAACTTAGGTCCGCACTCCACGTCATTCTGCCCATAAGGTAACTCCGGCCGAACTCCTATGAATGTTTGAACCCATACACTAGAGGTCAAAGTCAAACCCAATTGTTGGAACCAGAACCGAGCCCCCATTGGAGGAGCGAAGCTGTTATAGGCTTAGTGGAAAATCTTCCATAATCTTTGGTAAATGGTTGATGTGACAATTCACTGCCACGGTCGTCTCATCCAACCAAAATAGGTCAAGTCTAAGCCTAAATGATAGGGTTAGGGTAGCAAAATAGTGTTAGCATTAAATGCACATGATTGATTGATACATATGAGAAGAGGCGTCAACCGTCCAAATGAGGTCACGTGTTTTTTCATCCAACGGTTCTTTTCGTTTTCTTCTACTATAAAAAGTTAAAAACTCACACATTGTGTCATTCCAAATGTAATGTAAGTTTAGATTTTCAAGCTATAACTTTGCTATCTATAACTCACTCAAATCTCCCAAAGCCGAACCCTTATTTTTACATAGAAGAGGTCCGTTTCATTTTGAGGGGGAGGGTTACATGATCAGAGCTTTCTATGTAAAGCTGATTCTAATCTTCAAATCTTTCTATGTATAGCTCCTTGATTATAGCTCTTAAATGATTCGATTTGGTGTATAAATTATGAGTGTACATTCTACCAAATTAATGAGAGAGGATTTTCCCTCGTTCCATTACCATAATTATCACGACTACTCCAGTTAAATCCTCCAAGCCACCAACAACAGCAAAGTTCCTCGGATTGTTGAACTAGGCATAGAGCAACTCTGGAAGGAGTTGAACATCCAGTAACACTTCAGGTTGCAAAATTTAGTGCTACGTTCACTGCATCTCCTGTCTTAAACTAAACAGCATCATTCGGTATCAAGTTCAAAATTTGTTCACTCTACTGACTAGTGTCTGTATCGAGTGTATTCAGGTCTTAAGTGGGTTTCAAACCCCCACCCCTTCCTCTCTAGCCAAAAAGAAAAGGAAAATTAATGACCATTTCCAATTTTCCCAATCAGACTGGCTGATTCGATCCGGTGCTTAGAAACCCTGACCTCCTACAGACTAAAATACGCCTGAAGGTGGCCGAACATGCCATGGACTGTAAACAAATATACTGTATGCCCATATACAAAGGATCCCATTATAGACAATGAAGGGAGAAACCGACTTGTTAGCTACTTATAAGCTCAACAAAACATGCACAAACCGATGAATAGACAAAAGGGAAAAATTCATATAAACTATATTTTGAGAAACCATTTTCAATATTGACAAACTTAAGGATTTCTTTCAAAATTCGGGTCATAAATAAAATAAAATAAAAATTCACTCTCTCTAACCATTGGATACATGGACCACATCCAAGATTGAATGAATTAGTGAAATTTTATAACGTTTTCCTCGTCGACTACGGTATCGGAGCCAATCTCTTCTCATAACACGACAATTCGAGCCAACCTCTACGAATTCGATTTTGGTATCAAATTTGTCGATTTAATTTCGGTTCATCCATTTTTTTTTGGAACGATGAACGCGAAAGACTTTGGAACCTCATTTTCAGAAATGATTGTTTTGTGGAAAAGTCCTAGGTAGATTTGTGGAGAAGCCAGTATATAAATATTGTGTTTATTGTACAATTATTTGATCGGAATTGAGATTAATTAATCCAGCAAGCGTGATTCCAGTGGGCAGCTTATTGCGTCTCTTGTATAACCAACCATATGGTCTCACATGTACACACAACATGCTCATCGGAAGCAAAAATAATAATATTAATAAAAATAAAAATTGAACAATGCAGACATGGAAAGGGCTAGAGAAGAAAGGGACAAATTTGGTATTTCATGGTTTTGTTTGTGGTGATATTATTTGATTTTCCAATGATATTGGTAATTAATTAATTTAATTGTGAGATGGTGGTAGTTATTGGTGGTGCCAACGGTGGTGGAGTAGGATGGGGTGAGATGAATAGTGTATGTGATTAATTAATTGGGTAATTTATTTTGTGACCTATTAAATATGTGATTTGTGATTAAATATATGATTGTAAACAATTATTTTGATAGTGATCTTGTATGGTTTGTGACGACATGTAATCGTGGCCAATAATTATGTGTTATCGTGTCTATAATTTGTTTAACTAAATTATATATCACAAAATTTAATCAGAGGTCGTACGTGATCTGTAATTTGTGACCTAGAGCTGTAATCAAATATATATCTAGTTGTGACCTATTATCAACACAGAATGTGACCTGAGAGCTATAATTAGATATATGTCTAGTCGTGACATGTTATCAATTCAGAATGTGACGTGATCTTTGACATATAACAATAACATGTAACATGTGACTGTCAGGTAACATTTTAAAAGATATATCTATAACAAGATCAAACATCATATGACCTGCTTAAATGACAAGAATCTCACATGTATAAAATTTCCACAACATAAGAATCTCACATGATTAAATATATGACATGTTATCAATTTCTCACATGGGTGTGTTTGACACCCATTTTGATGAAAAATAAATTCTGGAATAGTGATTGATGGGAAGAATGTGTGGTTGAAAAGTAATAAGAATTTTTGGATTTATGTGTAATATTATTTTATTGATAGGATGTGTGGTTGAAATGAAGAAGGAGAAAAAAAATGAGAAATAGAATGAGAAGAGAATGGATGTCAAACGGGGGCTAAAATGAATTGTGGAAATAATATATATATAAAATTTAGAAAAGATACATAACATCACAGTCACATATTACAAATTTTATAGGTTACAATTTATTTATCAATTACAATTTATCAAATTAATGTGACGACTTTTTTTCGGCTACAAATCGCAAATTTTAATTGTCACAACTTTTTGAAATTGTGATCTGTTATCAGTGCACAAAGACATGTGGCATTTGATCTGTGACCAATTTATTTTGATCTATGACCTGCTGATATTGATCTGTGACATGTGAACTGTAACGTGATAAGTGAACATAAATCAGTGATCTTTGACCAATTCTATTTGACATGTGACATGTGAACATAAATTTGTGACCTCTAACAATTGTATAAAAATATGTAACAAATGCACATTGAACTTTAACAACTAAATTATGACTTGTAACTAGGGACCTTTGACCTATAACCCGTGACTTGGGAGCAGTAATTTGTAACATTGAACTAAATATATGTCTTTTAAGTGGTTACCAATTACATGTGATATGTGACCTATAACATAACTTGTGACCAATTATATGTGACATGTGGTAAACAACATTTTTCAGTAACAAAAAGTAAAAAATGACTTGCTTGAATGATATGAAGAAATCTCATAGAACGTGCTTAAATGACAAGAAACTTGCATGTACGAAATTTTCACCATGATCTTATTAACCAAAACAAAATAAATTCATATACATTAAATGTTTCAACCACATAGTACACCATCTCTCTCTCTCTCTCTCTCTCTCTCTCTCTCAAGCTAGTAAATTTTGAAATAAAAAAAATGAATACATCAATCATTCAATTCCCTCGCTTTGTGGCTTGCTCAAATCTATTAAACTTGAATTGGTATTTATGCTCTAGGTGAATTTTTCATGTTCTAGCATACTAGCTTCTCTTTCATCTCTTTCATATGATTGTGCAGGAGCATTTGCACTATTTAACTTCTGACCAAATTACTTGATTTGGAGCTTTTAAGTTTGATATTTCTAAATCATAGTTCTATTTAACTTAACAATCTGCAGAATGTATATGAAGCAATGATGGACCAATACAAATTATTATAAACAAAATAATCCAATCTAAATACCTACAGTCCATATTACACAATACCAATCAATCCTTATTACACAAGTCTGCATAACTCTAAAAGAACCAACAACATATTACTTATATGTAGCTTTATATAATTTCAGATTAGTTAGCCAAAATTTCTTTTACAAGCTAGCCTGCTATTAACTGAACAAAATTCCAATACCACGTTGATTTTCTCCTCCATTGGGAATGGAGGTAGGATCAATGCAGGATAATATCGGTACAAATCACGGTAAGCAACCTGCTAGAAACTGATGCAAACTGACGTAACAATTGAGACTATGAAACCCACAACAGATTAGATCAAATCCAAAAAAATCAAGAATCGACGTTTGAAAAGTTCGACCCAATAAATTATTGAATCAAAGAACCAAGACAATCGCCAACAGTATATTGACCCATAATATAAAAACTTATGAACCATAGTTAAAGTATTGAACGCCACAATAATTTAATATTGGTAAATTCGGAATTAATTCAATGAAAAACGAGTTGAAAGTAATATGTGTCGCAATGATATCTCTCAAATTGTGTTTTTTACAATGAAAAAAATAATCATATTTATATGGAATCCATAAAACCTAGTTAGAAATGGAATTGAACTTAAAAGATATCAAAAAATACTAAGGTTGTCCGTAGGTCGGTTCGGTTCGGTTCGGTTCTGAAGAGACCAGAACCGACCCAAACTTTCGGGTATTTAATAAATGGACCCGTCGGGTCCAAATATAATTATGGAACCGTTCAGGTTCAGTTCCGTTCCATAATTAAATTTTTTTAATATTTACAGCAATACTACATAAATACAATTAATGACATTTCATTCGTAACTTTTACAAATTAACGTAACTCAATTCAAAAATATATAAATAACTAGCCGTCTAATAAGATTAATTCAATGCATACAAATACCAAAAAGTTGATATTAATAGTACAACAAAACTACATAAAATATATTCATTTGCTTCAAATTAAAATGGGCTAATAGGTTTTAAAAATGATTTGGGTTTTCAAATTAAAATTATGAAATAATTTGATTTATTTAATTAATTTGCTAATTTGTATAAAAAAAATAATTTAATTAATTCAATATAAAAAATAAAAAAATTATTTAGTTTCGGTTCTTATTCGATTCTTCGGTTCTTGGTCTAGACTCGAGACCCGACTCAAATCCATCGGTTCTCGATTCGGGTACCCGTTCGGTTATTTAATTTATGAAGAACCACTCGATTCAGTTCGGTTAGGTTCGGTTCAGTCCGGTTCGATTTGGTTCGGGACTTTTGAATACCCCTAAAAAATACCATAAAACTAGGATTCTTTCCAAAAAATTGAAAAATTTGCTGTCAGACTTGTGCTATGCGGATACATAGTGTATAGACATGCAGTCGCATAGTTCATCCAAAATGTCGCCTTAATTTCTCGGTACAGAGGCATGCGGCCACATGCCTGGATATACAACGTGGTCGCATAGTTACTAGTTTCAGCTTCTTCGCCCGTTGCTTGAACCAAGTTGATCCATCTTGTCTATCTTCCAAGCTCAATATAAAACTTGTCATTTTGCTTATTATGATCGATGTTTTATCCATCGTAGCTTGAACAAGTAATCACATAGCTTCTTTGACCTTCTTTACTCTAGTCATTGGTTCTTCCTCCACGATCAACGGGTCCAAGTCTTTGGTAGCTCTCGTACCATGATTCTCATCATTATCTCCCTCTTCAAAAGGATTCATCCTCGAATCTCTACCTACATCAAACAAGGAAAGTTCAAAAATATTGAAAGTAGTAGAAATGTTATACTCACCTGGAAGATCCAACTTATAGACATTATCATTGATATTTTCAAGCATTTGGAATGATCCATCTCCTTTTAGTCGGAAGCATTCCTTTCTCATATGCATCCGAACCCAATCTCTTGATTCAAATATAACACGCTTTCGTCTCTTATTTGCTTGAGAAGCATAATGCTCATTTTTGTTCTAAACCTAACGTCGTACCTTCTCATGGAGGGATGTTACAAACTCGGCTTTATTATTTCCATCTAAGCTACCTCTCTCATCAACAAGCAAATGAATTAAATCCAAGAGTGTTAGTCGATTAAAACCATAAACAATTTCATATGAAGCATAAAAAGTAGTAGAATGCGCCCTATTATTTACAAATTCTATAAATGGCAAGCAATCATCCCAACTCTTCAAGTTCTTACTGACTATAGTGCGCAATAATTGTATCATAATCTTATTAGCAACCTCAGTTTGCCCATCTATTTGTAGATGGCAAGTTGTAGAGAATAATAGCTTAGAATCTAGTTTACTCCACAAAATCTTCCAAAAATGACTAAGGAACTTAACATCTCTATCCGATACAATACTCCTAAGTACCCCATGTAATCACACTACTTCTTTAAAGAATAAATCTGCAATATTAGTGATATCATCAGTTTTATGATATGGAATGAAATGTCATCTTATTAAATCTATTTACTGCTACAAATATGGAATATCTTCATTTCTTAGTCTTAGGTAAACCCAACACAAAATTCTTAGATACATTAACCCATGGCTCACTAGGAATGGGTAATGGCATATAGATACCTTGAGATAAAACCTTAGACTCAATCTTTTTACAAATGATGCATCTACTATAAACACAATCAACATCAACTTCCATCTTATGCCGATAGAAGCGTTCATTCAACATCTCCAAGGTTTTCTTAATCCCAAAGTAACACATTAAACCACCACTATGCGCTTCGCGTACTAACAATTCTCTCGTAGAATACCTAGGTACATAACTTATTCTCCCGAAATAAATATCCATCATGCCTAAAAAATTTATCTATAGCACATTTGTCACATGATTCATATATATTAGAAAAGTCTGGGTATACATATCCTTAACATATTCAAATCCTAGCATTTGGCACCTAAAAAAGTTAGAAGTACATACCTCCTTAACAATATATTGCTACCACATTTTTCTTACCTTATTTGTACTGAATAACACATGAAAATGTCTTGATGAACTCCATCCACCTTGCATGCCTCTTGATAAGTGTGCAAAAACACACTTATTCGGCACTTTTCTGAAATTAATTAGAATTGATATTGAGTATATTTCTATTCATAATTGTGTAATTTTCACTTTTGTAGGCTAAAACCCCGTCAAGAAGAAGAATGGAGTGGAAAAAGAAGAAAAAGGATTAAAAGTGCACAAAAATGTGAAGATGGGGATTGAAATGCACAAGTTAGAAAGTGAAGGACTTGGAGTGAAATTTATCAAGGGCATACATGAAATGGAAGTTAAAATCCCAGGACCAAATTGTACAAGATCAAAGTTGAGGGACTATTTTGTAACTTAACAAAAGTTTAGGGACCTTTGTTGCAAATTTACCTAGATATTTACAAAACTTAATTGCTAAGCAAAGGAAAATATCCTATCTATAGATAGAAATGGTTGGCACGTTTTTTATATACATAAGAGATAGAACAGTTTTTAGCAGTGTTCTAAAAGGCGCCAAAATGCGCCGCCTAGGCGCGCCTAGGCGCGAAGCGGGGACCAAACGCGTCGAATTGGTGCAATGCGCGGAAAATGCGTTTTTGACGATTTTTGTTCGAAAATTCGCGCGCCTAGGTGCGCATTAGCCCGCATTAGCGCGCCTAGGCACGCCTAAGCGCGCATTTTAGAACAATTTTTTTTTTTTTTTTTTGGTAATTTTTTTTTTTATATAAAAATATATTTAATGCCTTAAAATATGAAACGCATTATGCCGTTTATTCTTCGCATTGACACGCCTAAACTTGTGATTCTTGATTCTCGGCCTCGACGCTTCGCTACGTATTACGCATTTTAGAACACTGGTTTTTAGATATTATTAGTTTTAATTTTAGTTAGTTTTAGTTTTTCTTTTTGTCTTTCTCTCTTTTTCTCTCTTCTTCTTCCTTTTCTTTTCTTTTTCTTTCCTTTTCTTTTGTGTTCTTGGCTCATTGAGGAGGAGAAATGGAAGAGCAACAAAGAGATACATCAAGGGAACTTGGAAAAATCATGGGGAGAATTCAAAGCTAAGCTAAAAAGGGGTTTTTTCTATATCTTTGAGTTTTCTAATTTTTTCTACCATGTTTGTAATGTATTGTATAAAATATTCTCTTTGTTTTCATATATATAAAATGAGCTAAGTTTATTGTGTTGGAATTTATGATTGGAACTTAACCTGGTTGTTTCATTGATTATCGATATATCTACATGTTTAGTGATAAATGCAGTTGTTATCAAAATCATAGTGTATCGATCATCATGTTTAAGATGATTTCATTTTTGTGACGACAAGATGAAATTATTAGGTTTTACATCATTTTTGGTGACGCTTAAATGATTGTAATTAATTTTAATGTGATTGTTGCAAGATAGTTGCATTTAATAGACCAAAGTGTTCGATTCATCTAATTGACAACTAGATGAAATTATTAGGTAATTATGTGTGACTGTTGAACAATGATTGCATTAATTAGACCGAAATGATTGATACCTCGGATTTGCATTAGTATATCTTTTGCGCGTTTAGGTGATATAGAGATATACACCTACTCTGAGTGACCCACTGAGTATTTTCACAGAAATTCATGCTGTTGGCTATGTTTGTATCGACATAGAGATATGCGGTACAGATACGTCGATTAGGGTTAATATGACCTCGAGAGGGGGTATTAACTATAACAGGAGAATCGGGTCTAACTATCGCATTTTGATAATATGCATCGGTACATAATTGGTTCGAGATCAATGAAACAATAGGTTAAGCGACATCGTAAATTCCAACCACACTTTTCCCTCCGAAATTTGCCAAGACACCTTTATTTTCTTATTTTGTAGATTGTTAGTTTTTATATCATGTCTTTAAATGTGTGTGTTTATTTTTGTCGTTAGAATTAAAATCGATTAAAGTTGTGTAATTCAAAGTATACATTCATCATGGGATCGACAATCCGGACTCTTAAGGTCCACTTTATTACTTGAACGCAACCCGTGCGCTTGCGGTACGATTTTCAACGAACACCTCTTGTTTACTTTACCTTGACCCTTTAAATACTACAAGGACTCATGATCGGTGTGAATCACGAACTCATTTGGCCATAGATAATGCTGTTATGTCTCCTAAACTCGAACAAGTGCATACAACTCCTGGTCATATGTAGGATAATTGAGAGCTGCTCCACTTAGCTTTTTCACTAAAGTAAGCTAGTGACCTTCGTTCCTACATCAAGACGGCTCCAATACCTATTTCTAAATGAAATCCTAACTTTCTTTACAATTTTCTAGAGTGGTGTGACAAGTGTGCTAAAACTTTTGACAAAACGCCTATAAAAGCTAGTTAAACTATGAAAACTTCTTACCTCAGTTATACTTTTAGGTGTCGGCCGCTCCTTGATAGCTTTGATTTTCTCCTCATCCACTTTAATACCCTTTGCACTAACAATATAACCAAGAAAAATAACTTTTTTCATGCAAAATGCACACTTTTTGAAGTTAGCATAAAGTTGTTCTTATCTTAAAACTACAAGCACACATTTTAAATGTCATATATGTTTATTTAAATCCTTACTATATATCAAGCTATCATCGAAGTAAATGATAAGTGTGTTTTTACACATTTATTAGGCACTTTCTGGAGATAATTATTGTTGAAATTGAGTGAATTTCTATTCATAATTGTGTAATTATTTCTCTTGTAGGCCAAAACCCCAACAAGAAGAAGAACAAAGCAAAAGGAGGAGAAAAAAGGGATTTAAAGCGTACAAAATTGTGAAGTTGGGGAGCAAAGTGCACAAGCCAGAAAGTTGGAGGATTTGGAGTGAAAATTATCTTTCTTGGGTCCAAGTTGGATTTTTCTTGTGTTTTTATTACTAAACTAAGCTTACTTCTTAGCTACATTTTAACTTTTGGATTATTTTTGGTTTGTTTATTAGTAGATATTTGGGGGATTTTAAAAAATAGACTCTCATTCTCTCCCTCTCCTCCCTCTTGGACGTTCTTTCTCTCTTTTTCTCCTTCCTTCCATTTTTCTTTCTTTTGTTTTGTTTTTGGCTCATTTTAGGAAGAAAATTTCATAGCAACAATGGAGATTATATCAAGAAGGTGGTGAAAGACTTGGGGGAATTCAAATCTACAAAAAAAAAAGGGTTTATCTATACGTTTGTAATCCTTCATTTATTTTCTCATATTTGTAATGTGTTGTAACAAGAACCTCCTTTGTTATTATTTATATATAATGAGCTAAGTGTATTTTGTTGGAATTTATGATGTAACTTAACCCTAGTTTCATTAATGTCTATATATGTATTGAATGATGCTTATATTATCATTATCTTGGTGTTTTAATTATTGTGTTAGATTGTCCCTCATTTAATTGATCAATAGATGAAGTGGTTAAGTGGTTTGGGCAATTATTGAGAAATTGTAGCACTACTAGACCTAAATAATTAAAACCCTAGGTTTATATAGTATACTATGCTTGTTTAGGTGATATAGAGATATACATCTACCCTAGGTGACCATTTGAGTTATTCTCACAATAATTTAATGCAATTGGTTAGGTTTTTTACAACATAGAGATATCGGGGATAGCTTAATCAATTAGGGTTAATTTCGCTCGATAGAGGTTATTGACTAAAATTGGAGAATCGGGTCTAACTTTGTATTTTAGTAATTTGCATCTATGCATAATTGGTTTGACAATAATAAAACAAAGGTTAAATGAAGTTGTAAATTCCAAAATTTTTAAGTCAAAAATGCTACAACTTTTTAAATTGTCATTTTAATATTTAATCAAAATCATTTTCTTTTTAAATTCAACTTTCAAAAGCTTTAATTGTGTGTGTCGTTTCGTTAATTTGAATCAATTCTCTTGTAATTGGACGTAACACTCTTCGAGAGATCAACTCGGACTCAAAAGGTCCATTTTACTACTTGATCCGACCCGTGCACTTGCGGTATATTTTCAGCGAACAGTAAACAACAACAAATTTACCTATAGATGCACACAAGACATGATTCATTAATCTCATAAACATACTAGGTGCATTAGTAAGTCCAAATGGTATGACTAACCACTCATATAAATCATACTTAGTCTTAAAAGTAGTTTTCCACTCGTTTCTCTCTCTCATTCTAATTTGATGATATCTATTTTTAAGATCTATTTTATTAAACATGCATAATCTATATAATTCATCTAACATAGGTATATTGTGACGATATTTTGCCGTTATGTTGTTGATCGCCCAATAGTCTACGCACATCCTTCAAGTCTCATCTTTCTTTGGTGCAAATAGCATTAGCACGACACATGAACTCGTTCTTTCTCTCACATACTCTTTGTTCATTAATTCTTCCACTTGCATTTGAAGTTCCTTGGTCTTCTCAGGATTATTCCGATATACTGGCCTATTTGGAATTATAGTTCTAGGTACGAAATTGATTTGATGTTCAATGCCTTGAATGTGTGATAATCCACTATGCATGTCCTTCAAAAATAAGTCTTCGGATTCCTGCAATAAAGAAGTAGCCAAACTAGGGAGGGGTGTTTTAGATTCCTCAAAGTTGAGAAGTGGTTCTTTATAAACCAACAAGATCATAAGTTGGTTCTCAACTGCCACCCTCTTCAACTCACTCCCTTTTGTAAAGAAATTCACTTTCAATTTTTCTCTTCTCTTATGAGACTCTTTTTCTTTACTCTCTTATGGATCTACTCTTTTTTCTCATCAATTAGTCACCTCACTTTTTCTCTTGCTTTCTTATTGTGAAAAAGCAATCTCACTCTTCTTCTCTCTCAATCTTTTTTCTTCCTCACTTTTCAAGTTAATTTGATCTTCATAAACTTATACTGGTGTTAACAGTGAAAGAGTAAGAGACTTCTCATCTTTAGTAAAGTTGTACTTATTTTTGTGTCCATCATGTATCACCTTCTTATCATATTGTCTTGGCATTCCCAACAAAATATGTCTGGCTTGTATAGGAACTACATTACACGTCACATCATCATAATACCTCCCAATTGAGAAACTCACCAACACTCACATATTCACTTTAACCTCTCCACATTCATTCAACTATTGCAATTTGTAAGACTTAGGATGTTTTAGTATAGCTAATCTCAATTTCTCAACAAGTATAGTGTTAGCCACGTTGGTACAATTACCCCATCAATAATCATACTACATACCTTGTTGTTGACGTGGCATCTCATATGAAATAAGTTCTCCTTGTGTTGCTCCAAGTCATCTGCACTGATTTGAGCACTAAGAGCTCGATATGTAACAACGGCTATCCCACTGCATACTCCATTTTCTTACCCTCGCTAGCATCTTCCAATTCCGACATGTCATCATAACCACCATTACTATCACACACTACTTCTCTATTGTCTCGCAAAATCATTACCTTTTTGTTGGACATTGAGAAGCAATGTGTCTTGAACTGTCTTGAACTTTTGGGGATCCTCCTTTGGTGTAGTTTTGCTAGCAATTTCTTCACTTTGGTAGCTCAGTTCTACTCTTTGAAACAATCTCATCACCTCTATTGCTATCCCACTTCGGTTTCCAAGAAGAGTTAGAACTCAATGGTTATCTAGTTGTTCAGTTCCTCTTCAACTGTCTCTCCACCTTCATGGTTGCATGTAGCATGTCCTCCAGCTCCACATAATGTTGTAGGTCTACCACATTAGCTATCTCCATATTCAAACCATTCAAAAATTAGGCTATGGTGGCCTCTCGATCCTCCTCAACATTCGTTCTAATCATGGAAAATCTCAATCTCCTTGTAATAATCCTCCACACTTCTAGATCCTTGATAAATGCTTTGTAGTTTTTGATAAAGATCCCTATAGTAATTATTAGGAACAAACATCTTTCTCATGATAGCCTTCAATTTTCTCCATGTTTCAATACGTCTCATGATTCCTTCTCCTAGATGTTGCTATTTTATCCCACCAAATGATAACATAATTAGTAAACTCAACGATAGCAAGTTTTACCTTTTTCTCCTCCGAGTTGTTATGGCAATCAAATATAAGTTCTATCTTCTTCTCCCATTCCGAATATACCTCCGAATCGCTCCTTCCTTCGAATGAAGGAATTGTCATTTTAATATTGTCCATATTTCTATCAACTTCATCTCCAACATAATATCTAGCTCTCCTATCATGCCTATCTCCTTTATTCTTCACCCTTCCTATTTCAGCTTCCACTAATGCATCATCATCAATTCCACTACTTGCTTCATTTTTACCACCAATATCCACTCTAGGATCCCGCCTATCTTGCTTCCTTATGTTAGGAACTTTTCTAGGTTGTTCCCTACGCAAATTAGCAAGCAAGGTGTATTGCCTCCCCATCCACAACTTTTCAAATAGTTGTATCATCTCCTCCGTCATGATGACTTGACTATTCTTCCTGCTTAAAGTAGGATCGTCTATGTCAGACATTCTAAATCTAGAATAATATTTGTCGCACGTGTGTACACTCGTATATCACTCAATTTGATTTTTTCCTTCTATTAGTCTCATCACTCTGTATTTTTCCACTCAATGCTTCATTGCAAGTGCTACAAAGAATTAATTTGATCTCAATCAAAAAAAATTCAACACTTGTGGAGTTCAAACAAAGAATTAAGTGGGGAAAATGATCTAGAATGATTAAAAAAGTAGGAATTTGAACTTTGAATGGAAGTGCTAAGGATAAATTCAAGAAAGTTATTCTTGAATTTGGACTGTACACTTTTTTTTTTTTTTTGGCTAAATGCACAAGAATTCAACAAAGAGTCCAAAATGGAAAATGAATTGATTTGGGCACTAATTTAGCGCACAAATGACTTCTGAATTTTGTCGATACTTTAATTAAATTGAAATGCTCAAAAGATGAAGAACACAAAGAATGAAGATGAAGACTCAAACGAAAACAAAAACAAATAAGAAATTAAATTATATAACCTTGATTTTCGGAGCATAAACTCTGATACCAACTAATGTGAACTCACGTAGCAATTGAACATACGGAATCTAAGAAAGTTAAGAATCAACGTTTGAAAAGCTCGACCCAATAAATTATTGAATCAAAGAACCAAGACAAATCGCCAACAATATATTGACCTGTAATTACAAAACTTATGAACCTTACTTAAGTATTGAATGCTACAATAATTTAATTATTGGTAAGTTCGAAATTAATTCAATGAATAACGAGTTGAAAGCAATATGACTAGCAATAATATCTCTCAAATTGTGTATTTTTTACAATGAAAAGAATAATCTTATTTCTATGGAATCCATAAAACTTAGTTAAAAACGAAATGGGACCTAAAAGATATCAAAACATACCATAAAAAGAGTTTTAACTAAACTAGGATTCTTTCCAAAATTTGAAAAATTTGTTGCCGGACTTGTGCTATGTGGCCTACTATGCGGTCGCATAGTTACTTGTTTCAGCTCCTTCGTCAATTAGTTCAACCAAGTTGATTCATCTTGTTCCATCTTCCAAGCTCAATATGAAACTTGTCATTTTACTTGTTGTGATCGATGTTTTATTCACCGTTTCTCGTTTCTGCTCCTTCATCCATTAGTTGAACCAAGTTGATTCTTCTTGTTCCGTCTTCTAAGCTCAATGTGAAACTTGTCATTTTACTTGTTGTGATCGATGTTTCATTCACTGTAGTTTGAACAAGTAATATGATGGCTTCTTTGACCTTATTTGCTCGTGATCTAGTCATTGGTCCTTCCTCCACGATCAACGAGTCATTGTCCTTGCTAGGTCTCGTGTCGTAGTCCTCATCAGAAACACAAGAACTAGTGTTGGTGGGGGCTGCTTTTCCAGAAATAAGGATAAACCTGGAGCTTATGTATGGCACAATAAACACTCTTGAATAATCATTGTTTCCAACAATTTTTGCAATTAAGCCAGCAATTATTATAATTATAACACGAAACTTAACGAAAAAAACTATTGTTCAACACTACAGAAATGGAAACAATTGGGGATCTTGACACCTAAGGAATGTATTAAAGCTGACAAGAATTGTATGCAATACACCCACAATCTCACTTTCAGCTCCAAACTCATAGTGGTCAAACGTTGCTCAGCTTGCTCAATATTTCCTTTTCCTGTCATTCCCCACACACAACAAAAATTAGCAATCATTATCTCCACGTACTCAAAAGGGGTAAATGTGCATGCAAGCACGTGCACAATACATAAATAAAAATTAAATAAAAAATTATAACCTGATTTGTAAAAGATTAAACTTAAACTTTGATTAATGAAAAAACAGGGCCAGGTGTAATTTCCTCTAAACAAAACAAGACAAAGAATAGGCCCAAAGCCGAGCCATGCCAGCCAGGTATTTTGAACCTGGGTAATCAGCCGAATGGCTCATATACCAAACAATTATGGCCAAGATTCAATGGGCAAGTAATACCCATCACAAGAAAAAGGCCACTAATAATGGCAAGCTACAGAAAGCCCAGAACAGTTCCAATGGCAGCCCTACAAAGACAGGCAGCCAAAAGGCACGTCAAAAGGTAGCAAGTTAAGAGCCCAGCAGCTTGAACGGTCCAAGGGCCAAGTACTGACTTGAGTCATATCTCAATAGCATCATCCTATGAGAACTTTCCAAAATACTCCGAGGGGGAAATTAAGAGCAAAAGTTAAATGAATTTAAGCCGTCAAAAGAGATGCTAAATAGTACTTTTACCTGACATAATAGTACTAGGCAAACTGCCACAAAACATTCCCACAAGAGAGAGAAACAAAACACAGCATCCTAGACAGAAAACTAAGCCAGCGGAAGGGGACTAGCTTGAGGATATAAATACAGACACAACTGGCGTCTACTGGGTTCTGAACCATCCAAGAGCAAACACTGAACATAAAACTTAACGGAAAGTCATACTTAACGCTACACATAAACAACTCCGGCAGAAGTCTTCTTTTATACATTAGCCAAGAAAGGCTAAATTCACATCAACAGAAAAACATAGAATTACGGACACTCTCCTGCAACTTAGGCATCTGTGGCACAGGAGGACCACCACCAGCAGGTGTCACCCCATTGTGGCTTGATGACGTCTCTGATGCGTCTTCAAACTTCATCCATTGCCCCAACTGGGTGGCAGCCAAATGAGCATAGCAGATAGGAGAAACTGCAGTTGAGAAAATATTAAATTAATCAGTCAAGGAAAAAACTGTAAAAGTCAAAAGAAACAGAAGTATTTGGTATCAAAATTCGTAAAAGGCTCTCATACAATACGTTAAATCTTACCTACAGATATAGCAGTAGTGCTCCTCTGGTAACTGCAATAGAGAGTTGCGATTATAATCGAATACTTCATATTGTTACAACTTAGGGAGTGAATCAACTCTAGTACACAATTCTACTTACACATAAGAAAGATTGTGCACAAGCTCCTGTAGATCATCTGGTGAGAAACCAACCTCATCTAACAGAACATGGTAATGAGTAGGTCGAGTGGTCCCCTGGCAAATAAACACAAACAAAATTAGTACGTGTTGCTGGCATTCTAATCACAAGTAGTTGAGGTCGAACTTCTAAAAGCATCAAGAATACAAGTCCAATTAAATTCCTGATTTACTAAAAGCGTGCAGATATTCGTATTGCATTTCGGACATCAAATTACCAACGGTTTACCATTCAATCAGTCATCTAAGGGGCCGAAATTACAGGTATTCAATTGAAACTCGAAGTATATCAATAAAACATGATTAGGGGTTCAGTAATCCTTTTTAGTAAATTTATAGGACAGATCAATTCAGGTAACAAGTAATACAAGAGTACCAATTAATTACACACAAATCTTGAGAAAATGTCCTCCTGATCCTGATAAGTTTAAGTCATTCAACTTGACTAGCCAAGACGGTAAAGTTCATACAATTTCGAGATGATAATTATGTCACAATAATATAGGCATCAAAAACTGTGTTCACTACTAAGGCAATAATTTACATTCAGATAGCAAGATAATTAGAAGAGGATATGCAAAAACACTTACTATCATCCCAGCATGAGCACACAGATAAAAGTCATAGTTTCGCGGATGACAAACTTTGTTATCAATTATTGTTCCTGCAAAGTCAGAATGTCGAAGGAGTCAGCAGAATGGAGCTTCTTTACTGTGCAACTCTTCCACATAAGTATAAATAGAAATTTGATATTTGCACAGTTAATACATATTTCTTACCTGGCTGCACATTGTCTGGAGAGCCAGGTTGAAAGAACTTTGTATGGTGATTTTTCTGCGCAATGATTACGACAAATTTCGGGTTCCATTTCTCGTCCAGAAATTTACAAGCCTACACATGAAATGAAAGATCGAGACCCAAAAGTTATCTTTACTTCAGTTCAAAATTCAAGAAGCTTCTGAACTTCATCCTAAATATGGCAATTAGGGGATTCACCTCTATTATTTGGTTCAGTTCAATGTTGAGAACTTGATTGAACTGTGATTCGCTCACACCATCCCTGAAAAGTTTGAACATGGGGAGCAGTACAATTCAGCAAACTCGTTAGCAGTGTAATTTATAGATATGATTAAATGATATCAAAGAAGACTATGAAAACATTGTGGTTAACTATACACTTAGCCCCGGTATGGTGTAGATTAAAATCAGATTTTTAGAAGATTTTAATAAAAGTTCATGAAATGTGTCATTAAAATTAATTGTTAACTTTTGACTTATATTTCAAATGAATGTAATCTTATATCAAACAACAAGGGCTTAATGAGTAAATTATCAAATGTGCTTGAGATCGAAAAACAATTTATTTACAACCTGGAATACAACAATTTACCTGAAAATGATAATCTGGTCTGGCTTCCTTTTTCCTGAACTGACATAGAAATCAAGCAAAAGCTCCCTGCAGTTCAAATCATGATCCAATTAGTTACCTGTACACAAGTGTGTAGTTACGGGCAGCTTTGCTTTAATTATGCTAACTCGAGACGAAAAACTCACCTGATTATGCCTTCATCCTCGGTGTCTGATACACGCTTATACAAAGAATCAATCATTTCAACCTTAGGGGATTGGGTGCGAACACATGCTCGGTAACGAGAGATTGATGGCCATTGTCTCGAGCTTACAACCTATTATTAAAATGAAAACACAGAAGCACGTTGCAATAATTAGAAAGTGAAGAAAAAATCAAGTACATATCAACCAGAAGAAATTGGTAGCACTTTACCGCAGCAATGGATGGGATATCAGACTGGCCGGGGGAGCCATGTGACACATCCATACCAAGTATTATGGTTGGAACCTTGGATACCATTGGGATAGACGGAGTTTGTTCAATGGCTAAGATAGAATTCAAGCCACCTAGCTGCCAAAACACAAAAATCCAAGGGACAGAAGATATAAGCACACACTTGTGAAATTATAAAGGCAAAATCTCAAAATATTTAACACAACTTACAAATTCATTGAGCAACTTACCTTTGCATTGATCTTCAGCAGAAGATTAGTCAGATACTGATCATTAACTCTGGTGGGTGCCAGGCATTGGGTAACAACCCCAAAATCAGCCAAATTTTTTCGCTTCCAAGGACCTTAAAAGTTTTGTTCATGTTAAATAACTTTTATGGGTAATTTATAATCATAGCAATTACTCAATAACAAACCGTAAATGTCACAGTTTTTTCTTTCTGGAAGCAAACACAGAAGAAACTTGGGCGCCCCAGGAAGTTTTGATTGAATATCTTCAAACATCTTCTCTACCCGAACAAGAGGTGGAGCCCGTCTATACTGTGCATTCTCTTCAAAGACATCAAACGGAGGCTCCACACTCTGACGACAGCATAGAAGGAATTAACATAGATTTTCAATAAGGACTTGTTTGGCCACATTAAATTGGAAAAATGCATTTTCAAATGGTAGATTAATAGAGAATATGTAGTTAAAAAGTAAAAGTTTCGGATTTGCGTGTAACAGTATTTTATTGAAAAATGTGTGGTTGAAACAAAGAGGCCTAAATATCTCAAAGCAAATAGTAAGCACAAATGAAACTGGCAGAACATACAATTCCTTTCATTTCTCCCACTTTAATCAAGTCCCTGACAAGGCCTCGTACGTCACATCGAGCTGAAAAGTTGGCAACAGCCCATCTTTCTATCTTGCTCGGATTCACAAATTTCTGTCCAACAATATCAATGTGTTTTAAAGAGATAAGAAACATAAAAAAATTCATTTGAATTTACATCTAAGATCAAATCAGCACAAGGCAAACCTTATTATTAAAATTCCACCTTCCATTTCGAGCGTATATATCATCTCCATTTCCAGCTTTCAACTGGAGTTAGATGATTAAAGATTAGTTAAAACCTTTTCACCCACCTCAACAAAACAAGATTACAATAGAACTGATTTGTAGATACATCCATCAAGAATAATATTTCTTGAAAACGTACCTTCGGGGTTGGTAAAATGCGGCCATCAACCTGAGTGAAGTTAGTGCTGATAGAAATGCCGCTTGCACGAAGCAGAGGCTCTGAATCATAGTTATTGCTTTTCAAAGCCTGCCAATACCCAACACCATCAATCAAAGTCAATTTGTAAAATCATACCTACAGAAAAACAAAAACATACACCGCTCAGAGTTGTCATCCGCTCCTGCGGTTTTTGGCGTGACTTCTCCACTAGGGAAGCTCTCTGAAAGGTGGATAGAGCTTTGGTGTATCGTTGCAAGGACACCAATGAACATAGCTGCAAGAACAAAAGCAAACCAATCAAACTCCTGTCTTTTGGATATTAGTGTGATTTATTTTCAGTTTAGAAAAAAAAAATCTCAAAAAATAGTATCAATAGCGAAGGGGGGGATTGATCTGGGATTAAACTCAAACCAGAAATGCAATAGTTTTACCTCGATAGGGAAGTAAGTTGGACGCTTAGGCTTCCCGACATTGATACAAGGCAGATCGGCAGAATAGCGCAAATCAATGTTACGGCTATTAACGAAGTAATCATAGACAGTTACTTCAGTGGTTTGAAATTCACCAGTATCATCCTTGTTTTTCTGCTTCAATGAGAACCTGAAACAGTTGATAAAAGGGAACAACTTCAGACTCGTGCCAAACAATGGAAACCAGAATAGTGAAAAAATAATTAATAAGATCAAACGAAACAGAGAAACCATACAATTGCTCTTTGCAAGGCCTATCACTTAATCCAGTAATTTTGTACTCCTGGTTAGTAGGGATTGTCGTTATCCTCAAATTCTTCAGAACACGTTTTGCCTGAGTGGTTCAAATTATAGTAGATTTTGTTTGCAATGAGAAAATACTCTTGATTAAAGAAGTGGTTCGATTAAACACATACAATTGCCTGCATGAAATTGTTCATTACCTTTGCCCAGTCAATAGAAAAGGGATCCTTCACATTTTGGTTTTCAATAAGAAAATCTACCACAGGACCAGGCCGAATTATCATAGTTGTAGATACGTCTGCAAACAGAAAAAAGGATAACATCATAAATAAAAGATTTCAACAAAATTATTGAACAGGAAGGCGATTTAGTTAAAATGAGTATCTAAAGGAAAAATATGCATACGAAATATTTACCTATGTTCAAAGACAAGCCTCCCTGAGAGGTTCGGAAGCTTGAGTGGAATCCTCGACAGCCAAGAACTCCTCCTCCAACGTCAGTGAAATTCCTCGGATTATTGTCGAAGAATGATTGACGAACCAGTAGGCAACCCCTGACATTGAACATTATGGTTAAGTACATATCAAGTCATAACGACTTCAAGCGACAAATGTGTGTTAGAGTGTCGCACAGTTATTTATTTGCCAAACATGTAATTAGTTCTGTTATTATTTAACTCTCTTTCAGAAAGTAAGTTACTTATTTTACCATTAGAACTTTAAGTCTTGACTCTTATGTAAAGTAACATTTTAGCAGACAGGCATAATCTAACTCATGTTACAAGGACGTAAAGCTAGAAGCACAACTTACTTCTTTGCAGCATGCTGCCTTAGAATGATATCCAAAACTCTCAATGCTTCTTGGGAGTTCTCAGATTCCTGACCGCGTAGAGCATTTGCAATCGCCTGCATGGGGATTTTGGCAGCAAAACTTATCTCCACTTTATAAGTCTTGGATCGATATGAGCGCCTTGTCCTTTTCTTGTCGTTATCATTAGGACTTCCAGGTCCTCCAGGACTAGCATTCCCATTGTTCCTGCATACAAACCATGCATTCGCATAAAGACACAAACATCAATGGAAACAATTGAAACGACATGTTCAGACAAACCTATTCGACGTAACATCATCAAGCACAACAGTAAACTCAAGTTTGTTTCTTGGAAGTGAACCAACAGTGAAAAGGCTCTTCTCCCCATCATAAGCAAATTCTTTTCCTGCCAACTCAGTGTCGTACGTCTGCTGAACTCTGTCCAACACTTTTCTTCCAATACCTTTCCCATCTACAGGATGACCATCTTCAAAGGCCAGGGCCACCTAAGAAGAAACAAAATCAGGAGAAGTAAATTATTAAGTAAGCCACACATAATCTTAAGTAAAACACAAAAAAAATACCACCAAAATAGGAAAGACGTTGGGTTCAAGAAGATACACTGTAATGATAGAAGTGCCCATCAACATTGGAGACATTCACTTTGAAGTGATTAGTAAGAATGGGAACTTTATTCCCCTTGGTCCCCGAGCCTCGTCTAGCCATTGGAGCACGAAAAACCTTCTTCGCTGCTTGTTCTGATTCCGCTTTTATTGGAGTTACATTAGGAGGAACGGGCGGGGGAGGCGGCAAAGAATCCGCAGCCCCATTATGCTCATGTTCACCATTATGAGCTTGTTCAGAGGAATCCATTGTCGGGTATCTTGGAAAAGTTTCACCAGTGATTCTGCAAGTCTGGCAACAACAAATATGTTAAGAGATAATGTATAATTACGATTAACCAAAATGAAAAGAAAAACAGAGAACTCTAAAGAAAGTAAGAAACGGAGCTAACACATAAAGTAGTCCATGCAAGAGCAAGGGAAAAAATAATACCAAAATGGCACATGCATGTCAGTAAACTGAAAACAGAGAGCAGCCAAAAAAAAAACTAGTAGCCAATAAAAAATAAATTTAAGCAGATCCAAACATCCTCCCCCGCCAAAAATATAAAAATAAAAAAGAACTGCTTCCTCTGGGACTAAAAGGGAAAAAAGAAGAAAAAACAAATTGCATGAGAAGAAAATGAGGGAAAAAGCATTTAAAAATACAAATAACTCGTCAAAAACCACTTCTGCGTAAAGAAACGTCAAAGTAAATCAAAAAATAGCTACGGATTTATATAAAGATCAGGTATATCAAAAAATATAACATAAAAATCAAAATAAATCACCAAAAGGCGATAAAATCAGTAATTTTTCCAAGTAAAAGAACAATTTAAAAACAAAATACCCAAAAATAAGGGAATAATAGGGATTTCAAGTAAAAACTACCTTAAAAACTCAAGAGTCTGAGAAGAAAACTGAAAAAGTAAATGGGTACTAAAATGATAAGAAAATAAGGCAAAAAGACAATAATCCAAGGAGATTTAGAGTTCTAAATCTAATAAACACCTTAAAACCACAGATGGGGTTATATCACAAAATTTACCAGAAAAATCAAAACAATTGACAAAATTTACCAGAAAAAACCGGCCTTTTTTTTGTAAAATAGAATAAAACCAGGCAAAAATACCGAAACAACTGGAATAAAGGAAGTTTCATGAAAAATATCTTAAAAACTCCGAGAGCTTGAGAAGAAAACTGGAAATGCAAATGGGTGCGAAAAAAGAGAGAAACCCCCAAAAAAAGGTATACAAAAAGAGAAGAAAACTCAAAGTCAAAACTGAACACCTTAAGAAACCCACAAAAACAAAGTGTAAATCTAGAGATCGACCTTGATCGCGGTTTTGAACAAAATAACATGAATAGATTTCAAAATAAACAGCAAACACATACCAATTTTTACAGAAATTTTGGAAAAACCCAGAAAATTAACAATAAATCGCTGATAAGAAAAGGGGCTTCTAGGAATCAGCAATTTTACCTAAAAGACTCCGAGATTTGGAGAAGACGACGGCGTAAGAGATAGAGAACGACGAAACCCTAAAATTGACTGGAATTCAACGCCATGAATTAAGTTTCAAGAGGGAGGAAAAAAAAATTTTGTAGCTAAATAAGTCCAGGTTCTTATAAAACATCTTCAAAAATCCACAAAAGATCAGATTTGAAGAAAATCAAAAGATTTCAACAAAATGCAGCAACATAAACATCTTCACAGCAATTTACCGTTAAAACGCTCATAGAAAAAGGGACTCAAAAAAAAAAAAAACAGCCACATACCTAAAGGAGCGCGAGAACAGAAAGAAACCCTAAACACTCACTGGCTTTTACACCATGAATGAAAACATATTTTCAGAGAGAGAAACAAGAGAGTGTAGTTTCAAGGAGTGAAGTACAGCTCTATATGGCACACTGCCTAGGTATCTGTCTTCACCCACGTCCTCTCCATGGGGCCCACTTTCTGTAATATTATTAATATTGATGTAATAATATTAAACTGCCCTAGGTATCTGTCTTCACCCACGTCCTCTCCATGGGGCCCACTTTCTGTAATATTATTAATATTGATGTAATAATATTAAAATTATATTTGTTCCACCTAGATATATTTTTCATTCTCATTCTACAATAAGGTAGCTCAAACAACACCCTAATAATAAACAAAAATGGTCAAATTTGTTTTGGAAAATTTCAGGCTTAGTCTCTTTTCTTTAGTATATGAGTCAAATTAGTTCTAAACCTTCGAAATTGAACTTTTCAACTCCCAAATTTAGCATCGTTGAAGTTTTTTTGTTATGTTTCAATACTAATACCATAATTTTAATTGAAAAATGGTAAATAATAGCGAAAATGAAATATCAAAAAGTAGAGAAAAAAATTGCAATTGACGAATAAGTTTGATTACGAAGGTTGGGGATTAATGTGTCACAAAAGCTAAAGGTTAAGGATTGAATATGAAAGTTTCTCTAATAAATTTGTTTGGTTATTAATTTTCTATCACCAGAATTGATGGGAGTTTTTATCGCAATCACAAATCCGAAATATCAGCTATTCCATTTCGTAACCCGTGCCTCGAGGTCACTAATCACGAATTTAGGCCCCGTTGACACTCATTTTTTTTTCTTTTTTCATTTCAACCGCACATTCTATCAATAAAATAATACTACACATCAACCCAAAAATTCTCATTACTTTTCAACTACACATTCTTCCATCAATCACTATTTCAGATTTATTTTTTCTCCAAAATGGGTGTCAAACAAGGGTTAGATTGGCCTAGAAATTAAATTAATATATGGTAACAAAATGGGTTAAATTAATATACGTATTTTGAATGTATGGTTAAAGGGAGGGCAAAATAGAGAATAATGAATTACACCAAATTTGGTGTTACCATTGAGTATTTTTTTTCCACCAAATTTGTTGTACCGTTTGAGATGGTCTTATGTCGATACTTTTTTTTTTTTCAAAGTATTGTTATTTTCAATCTTCTATTGATTAGTATATGTCACATTTATTAATGTCTGAAAATTTTGTTGAAAATACATAAAATGGCTTATACGTTGATCATTTTTTTAAGAAAACAATAAATCAAAATGCGAAAATATATTTTTTTTTCTTCATTTCAAAACACGCGAACAAAAAGAGAGAGATTAATAGAAGGTTTGAGGTAATAATTCAATTAAAAAAAGTTAGGGGTGCTATAAGTAAAATTTGAAGATCTTGACTGTAATTAAGTTATGTTTGAGCTTCATTGGACAAAAAATGATTATTATAAATAAACCATGGTTAGTTAGGGGTTTTGACATTTGAGTCATGGGATCAAAGTAGGGTTTGTTTGTAATTTTAGGTGATAAATTAATCAAAATTCCAGAAATTTGTGGGTCCATTAATGTTTAACCATTACTTTTAGTCAACCTGGAAAGTTTTGTAATATTTCACTAGAGATGAAAAATAATAACAAGAAAAGTCAAATCCTTTTAAATGAAATCAGCCCCTTTTTTGGTGTACTTAAAAATTGTAATTTTATTTATCATTATAATAATAAAATATCGTTGACGTGGTAATCAATTAGAGCTCACATTTTTTTCTCTCTCTTGTCTTTCTCTCATAAAAATTAAACTGTTCAATCTCATTGTTCCATATGAATTGTCATATTACCGATGTTTTATCATCATACTGATAAATAATATTATTCACGTAAAAATCATATTTTAGTGCGTTTTGAAAAAATTTAATAAAATGTGTAGTTAAAAAATTGATAAAATATGAATTCAATAAAGTGTGGTTTAATTGTTTATTAACTTCAGTTTAATTTTTTGTCAACATTTTAGCTACACCAGCAATAGTTGCATCACAATTTTAACAAAATTTTCGATTAATTTTATTCATTTTAGTAATATTCACCTATTTAAATTTAGTTGGTAAAGGATTGTATGATCTATCATCGCCCGTTGGACAAATGATCAAAAAGTCAACTATCTCCTTCATAGATGATTATAGCAATTGCTGACGGTAGGTTCTACAATTAAGAAATTCGGATCGATCGGGCCACCAATAATCTTGCGGAACTCAAGAAAAGTAGAACGAGAAAGAAGGATCGTTAATTAATGATAACATTATTCAAATGGTTTAAATGATAATAAATTAAATACATATTGAAAAACAAAAGTATGGTATTATTAAAATGATTAAATACACATTGAAAAATAAAAAGTAATGCATTATTGAAACAATTGAATTATAATAAGGATAGAATCATAAAAAAAATTATTCTCATTTGATGTGATATTTAATATATTATAAATTGTTCAAAATGATTAAATAAAATCAAGTACATATTGAAAAACGAAAAGGTAATAAATCCGTCAAATATGATTAAATAAATTAAATACATATTGAAAAACAAAAAGTAAGATAATGAATGTGTCAAATGTACATTAATCATAACTAAATAGTTAACAAAAATAATTAATGATATTGTTTTCAAATGGTTTAAATGATTAATAAAATGTGTCAAATGTACATTCGTCATAACTAAATAGTTAACAAAAATAATTAATGATAGTGTTTTCTAATGGTTTAAATTATTACTAAAATGTGTCAAATGTACATTCATCGTAATTAAATAATTAACAAAAATAATTAATGATAATGTTTTCAAATGGTTTAAATGATTAATAAAATGTATCAAATGTACATTCATCATAGCTAAATAGTTAACAAAAATAATTAATGATAATGTTTTCAAATGGTTTAAATGATTAATAAATTAAATAAATATTGAAAAACGAAAAGTAGAGTATTATTGAAATAATTAAATACGCATTGAGAAATGAAAACGTAAGAAATTATTGAAAATTTAATTATAATAAAAATAGAGTCGTCCAAAAAATGATTCTCAATTAATGTATAGATTATTATTATTATTATTATTATTATTATTATATGCATTTGTTATAGATTTTAATAATGTAGTCAATAATAGTTAAGGAATTAATTAAACTAAGAATATGAAAAAAAATGTAACTGAAATAATCACAAAATTTACCTCCACGAAAATGATAACGTGTGGGGTGTTCCGGTTGCTCTGATCAATGGACGTTACCTGCAAAACGAGGTCGGGGCTTTTTCCCCCGTTGTACCTCCGGCGGGAAAATCAGTAGGTATTTATGAAAAGTAGGGAGAAAGTATAATGGGAGTTCAATCAGTTCGGGTTTCAAGAAGCCAATACCTTTCTCCACATTGGGGTATTTATAGTTACCTGATGGTACGCCCCCCTGTTCTACGATTAACTGTGTCATGTGTCTCACGTATGCCTTTCCACTCCCCCACGTTCTATAGCATTGACCCCACTTGTATTGCGGTTGGTCATTGTCACGTTTGCTGTTGGGTGGTTTTCGTTTATTTCACGGCAATTTATTTGGCTAAGTATAGTGGGGGTCGACGTCGTAGGCCTCATGGTGGTAGACGGCCCCTGTGAGCGTAGAAGACCCCTGGGGGGTCGACGTCTTGGGGGGGCGTGCGTTAAGTAGCGACCATCGAGCCTCATAGTGATAGACGGCCCATGTGAGCGTAAAAGACCCCCGTGGGGTCGACTTCTTGGGGGGCGTGCGTTAAGTAGCGACCATTGAGGGAAATTGTTAATACCATCTTATATCAGTAACAAATACGACTATTTAAAGTTAACACGAAATACATCACAACAATTACATACATACATCACTCTATAATTATTTTTAGAAAACGATGTGTAAAACGAGTGAATAATTTAATAATTTAGTTGTAAAATAAAAAAAAAATTGTTAATAAAAAAAAATAAAGAAATGATTAAACAATGTTCATTTAGTGTGAGTTTGTAGTGATGGGTTGGAGATAATTTTTAGTTTGATGTAAACCTGTGCAAAATTTATCTCAAATTTTTACGTAGTATCGGAGGTGGCCTTGAGACAAACAACGAGGTTAATGTGAAATTTATACTCAAAATGAAAAATTTTAAAAATTAACAATAAAATGATAAGTACAGGAATCAATGGCTTGGAATACAAATAGATAGGCAAGAGAAAACGTCAGAGCCTGTCATGCTGTGGGTGGGTGGGGGAAGTTTGGTAAACCAAACTACTTGTACAGAAACAGAACGCTTACAGACTCTCACGAAGGGGTGGGTGGGCAGGTTTTTTACTTTTTTATTGCGTGGGACCCACTCTAATGTGAGAGGGTATAAAAATTCTGCGAGCTCATTATTTTGTACGAATGGAACTTCTTATATGTGCATGGCATCATTTTGACACTTGATGGAGATGACGCAAGACGTGATGAAATTAAGCGTGGGATTAAAATCAGATTTTTAGTAAATGTTGATAAAAATTGATGAAATGTATGATTGAAAAATTGTAAATTCCATAAAATACGTGTTTAAAATTAATTATTAACTTTAATTTAAATTAAAATTTGAAATCGAATTTCCACCGAACAAGGAGTAAAGATTATGATTAAATAAAGTAATTGTTTGATGGTAACACCTAAAACTTGCTCTAGTATATAATTATCTTATAACTTAAAAAATAATGTTATTTAGCTTCATCGATGTTACAATCTCACTCTAGGTGGCGTTGAAGTGATATTAAATGTCCACTTCAACGCCATCTATATTGGGGTTACAATTCCAGTGAAACTACATGGCATTATTCAACTTTAAAAATTACATATAAATAAAAAATCACATAAAATAAAAAAAATCACATATAAGTTAAAAGTTACTTATAAATAAAAAGATCACTTATATATAAAAACAATTACTTATAAGTATAAATTTTATACAAGTAATCCCTCTTCTATTAAAAGAGGGAATCTGTTGATTACTATTCATTTAGGACGTATTTTCATTTCCCATTTTATCCCCACTTTTTTCATCCCCATTTCCCCACTTTATCCTCATCATTTTGAAATATTTTTCATCCACATTTAATCAAAACAAAAGGGTAATATCGACTTCTTCCTTGCCCACAATTGTTGACTTTCTTCAAAAAAGTAATATGAAACAAAAAAAAAAATCAATTGAAAATAACGGCAGTTGCTCAGACAAAAAAAAAAAAAAAAGATCATTTTTCAATCAATAACATGCCTACACTTGTTCACTTTAATATTAAAAAAAAAATCCAATTGGCAGTGAGGTCGGACTCTACAAAGTCCGTAGAGTGCGGAGCATTTGCTCCGCACTCTACGGAGCTGTGCGCACTCTATGTAAATTTTTTTTTCTTTCTTTCTTTTGGTTACTACAAATAATATATTAAAACAAAATTATTAAAAAAACACGATCCTAATACATTATCCTCGCTGAAAATACAATAAAATTAATCATATCCACTGCGTTTTCACTTTCACAATATTTTGAACCTACAAAAAAAAAAAAAAAAAACACTTAACAATGATATGTTTAATTTTGTATTATTAAACAAAATTCAAATTGTAAATAAAAAGAATCCATATATTTATTTTTAATAATAGGTGTTAAAAAAAGAACGCAAGAAAAAAAAATAAAGTTTTATACTGAAATTATATATAAACTAAGAAGGAAAAAGAATTGATTTATAAAATAATACTAAAGTTAAAAATAAGTGTGATGAATGAATTAACCTGAATTTATAGTACTTAATAAATCATTTTTAAGTGTTTTATATTTATTTTTTAGGTTCAAAATATTGTGAAATTGAAAACGTAGTAGATATGATTAATTTTATTGTGCTTTGAACAAGGATAATATTATTAGTATCGTGTTTTTTTTTAAATTATTAATTAAATTGAAATATAGAAAATGGAGGAAAAAAAAAACAATGCAAGTAAAAGAAAAAAAAAAAAGGAACATAGCACCGCAGAGTGCGGAGCTATGTTCCTTCTTTTTTTTTTTCAATATAACTAATAATAAAAAAAAAAAAAAAAAAAAATATATATATATATATATATATATATATATATATATATATATTACATGTTTAATATTAAAAAAAAAAAAAAACACTTAACAATGATATGTTTAATTTTGTAGTAAACTAGCTAATGGCGAGTTTTAACTTAAAATTAAAAAATGAACTGTTTTTTATTTTAGATTATATACATTTAATATAAATTGAAATAAATGCTCCAAAAACTTTGGAGCATTTGCTCCGCACTCTGCGGAGCAATTTCCACCCTCCCCCCCTATTTTCTATATTTCAATTTAACTAATAATTAAAAAAAAAAACACGATACTAATAACATTATCCTTGTTGAAAGCACAATAAAACTAATGATATCCACTACATTTTCAATTTCACAATATTTTGAACCTAAAAAATAAAAATAAAACACTCAACAATGATTTATTAAGTACTATAAATTCAAGTTAATTCATTCATCACACTTATTTTTAACTTTAGTATTATTTTATAAATCAATTATTTTTCCTTCTTAGTTTATATATAACTTCATTATAAAACTTTATTTTTTTTTCTTGTGTTCTTTTTTACACACCTATTATTAAAAATAAATATATGGATTCTTTATATTTACACAAAATTAAACATATCATTGTTAAGTGTTTTACTTATTTTATATTAAAAATTTCATATATATATATATATATATATATATATATATATATATATATATATATATATATATATATATATATATATATATTTTAATTATTAGTTACATCGAGAAAAAAAAAATGCAAAACAGGAACTCAGCACCGTTCCCAAAACAAATAGATAAAAAACCATAAGTTGCAGCAAATCCTGTAAGCTCTTGCATATACGGTAAGGCCAATGTGAATCCGGTGGGTTCAGTTTTTATGTCAAAACCAGTAAGCCTCATTGTCATATACGGTATGCTCCTTGCCATATTCGGTAGGTACTCACGAAACCGGTAAGCCTTGTTCTTTAAAAAAAAAAAATCCAATTGGCAGTGAAGTCGGACTCTACGAAGTTTGCTCCGCACTCTACGGAGCTGTGCGCACTCTATGTAATTTTTTTTTTCTTTCTTTTGGTTACTACAAATAATATATTAAAACAAAATTATTAAAAAAAAATACGATCCTAACACATTATCCTCGCTGAAAATACAATAAAATTAATCATATCCACTACGTTTTCACTTTCACAATATTTTGAACCTACAAAAAAAAAAAAAAAAAAAAAATTAACAATGATATGTTTAATTTTGTATTATTAAACAAAATTCAAATTGTAAATAAAAAGAATCCATATATTTATTTTTAATAATAGGTGTTAAAAAAAGAACGCAAGAAAAAAAAATAAAGTTTTATACTGAAGTTATATATAAACTAAGAAGGAAAAAGAATTGATTTATAAAATAATACTAAAGTTAAAAATAAGTGTGATGAATGAATTAACCTAAATTTATAGTACTTAATAAATCATTGTTAAGTGTTTTATATTTATTTTTTAGGTTCAAAATATTGTGAAGTTGAAAACGTAGTGGATATGATTAATTTTATAGTGCTTTGAATAAGGATAATGTTATTAGTATCGTGTTTTTTTTAAAAATTATTAGTTAAATTGAAATATGGAAAATAGAGGGGAAAAAAAAAAAGCAATGCAAGTAAAAGAAAAAAAAAAAGAACATAGCTCCGCAGAGTGCGGAGCAAATGCTCCAAAGACTTTGGAGCAAATTTGCTCCAAAAGACTTTGGAGCAAATGCTCCGCACTATGTGGAGCTTTGTTTCATTTTTTTTTTTCCTCAATATAACTAATAATACAATATATATATATATATATATCTATATATATATATATATATCTATATATATATATATATATATATATATATATATATATTACATGTTTAATATTAAAAAAAAAACACTTAACAATGATATGTTTAATTTTGTATTATTAAACAAAATTTAAATTGTAAATAAAAAGAATTCATATATTTATTTTTAATAATAGGTGTGGAAAAAAGAACGCAAGAAAAAAAATAATAAAGTTTTATACTGAAATTATGCATAAACTAAGAAGTAAAAAGAATTGATTTATAAAATAGTACTAAAGTTAAAAATAAGTGTGATGAATGAATTAACCTAAATTTATAATACTTAATAAATCATTGTTAAGTGTTTTATATTTATTTTTTAGGTTCAAAATATTGTGAAGTTGAAAACGTAGTGGATATGATTAATTTTATTGTGCTTTGAACAAGGATAATGTTATTAGTATCGTGTTTTTTTTTTTAAATTATTAGTTAAATTGAAATATAGAAAATGGAGGGAAAAAAAAAAAAAGCAATGCAAGTAAAAGAAAAAAAAAAAGGAACATAGCTCCGCAGAGTGCGGAGCTATGTTCCATTTTTTTTTTTTTTTTCCTCAATATAAATAATAAAAAAAAAAAAATATATATATATATATATATATATATATATATATATATATTACATGTTTAATATTAAAAAAAAAAACACTTAACAATGATATGTTTAATTTTGTATTATTAAAAAAAATTTAAATTGTAAATAAAAAGAATTCAAATATTTATTTTTAATAATAGGTGTGGAAAAAAGAACGCAAGAAAAAAAATAATAAAGTTTTATACTGAAATTATGTATAAATTAAGAAGGAAAAAGAATTGATTTATAAAATAGTACTAAAGTTAAAAATAAGTGTGATGAATGAATTAACCTAAATTTATAGTACTTAATAAATCATTGTTAAGTGTTTTATATTTATTTTTTAGGTTCAAAATATTGTGAAATTGAAAACGTAGTGGATATCATTAATTTTTAGGTTCAAAATATTGTGAAATTGAAAATTTAGTGGATATGATTAATTTAATTGTAGTTTCAACGAGGATAAAATTTGTGTTTCCCTAATTACTATATTTCCTGAGTTAATATTTAACCTATATATATTTCCTATATATATATAGGACTGAGGAAATCCGGTAAGCAAAGAGGAAATTCGGTAAGCCTTTACAAAACCGATAAGTTCCTTGCAAATATGGTAATCACCTCAAAACTGGTAAGAAACCTTCTCCGGTAAGAATATGCAGACCCGGTAAGCCTCTTACACATTCGGTAACTTGTCCATAACCAGTTAGAATCGATTTCTTTCACTCTCTTTGAATCAATTCGAAATCAAATACGATAAGCATAAGGAAAATCCGGTAAGTTGTGTCAGTCAACAATTGTGGGAAGGGGAAAATAGGGAATAAAAACTCTTCACAAATGAACAGTACAAGGTGGGCTGGCTCTTTTATTGTGGGAGGGAAGAATGAAGGATAAAATGGGAAAAGAAAATGCTTTGAGAAAAAAAAGAAAAGAATGATGACGAGAATGTGTTAAAATCTGGTGTAAATGATACGATTCAAAACTTAAAAACTAATCCTTGATGATTAGAGTTGGAAAACTGATTCTAAGCTTCAAAAAATTGGAAGAAAAATGTTGAAACAAATGGCTGAAAACAAGCTGAAAAAGCTGAAGAAAAACAGAGCAACAATGTCAAATCCGGAAAGTTGAGTGCAAATACGGTGAGATTACTGCAAATCCGGTAAGATGACTGCAAATACGATAATTTCAATATTTTCTTCCATAACCAGTAAAACCATTACCAATCCGGTAAGACCCTTGCATATACGGTATGAAAAATATAAATCCGGTAAGTTCAATTAAAATTGAACAATTCTAAATCTGGTAGGTAAGAAGACAATCCGGTAAGCTGAGTGCAATACCGGTATGCTCATTGAAAATCTGGAATGTTCAAGAAATTCAACAGCAGCTACTTCATTCAACAACTAAAATCAAATTTGGAAATGCAAAACGGAGGATTTAAAGACTGATGATGCAAGTGAAGATTCTTCTTTGTATGTTTAAGCTGTTTGCAAGAGAGCAAGAAATTAAGGGTTCCACACCTATTATTAAAAATAAATATATGGATTCTTTTTTATTTACAATTTAAATTTTGTTTAATAATACAAAATTAAACATATCATTGTTAAGTGTTTTTTTTTTTTTAATATTAAACATGTATTTTTATTATTAGTTACATTGAGGAAAAAAAAAAAAAAGAGGAACATAGCTCCGCACAGTGAGGAGCATTTGCTCCAAAGACTTTGGAGCTTTTTTGCTCCAAAGTCTTTGGAGCTTAAGCTCCAAAAGCTCCAAAAAGTTTTTGGAGCATTTTCTCCGCACTGTACGAAGCAATATTATTATTTTTTTTTAAATCTTTTACTTGTATTGCTTTTTTTTTCCTCCATTTTCTATATTTCAATTTAATTAATAATTAAAAAAAACACGATACTAACAACATTATCTATATTTCCTTGGTTTTTTTTCTCGTCATTTTCTATATTTCAATTGAATTAATAATTAAAAAAAAAAACGAAGACAACTTTAAAACGTAGTTATTATGTTTAACTTTATATATGTATGAAAAAAAAAAGGGCAACTGTATGTTGAATAATAAGAGCATTTATTATGTTTAATTTTATATAGAATATTATTCAATTACTTGCATTTCTTACTATCGAATATGTATTCGCTTATTTACAAAGTAATTTATTATCCTCATTGAGAGCACAATAAAATTAATCATATCCAATATGTTTTCAACTTTACAATATTTTGAATCTAAAAAATAAAAATAAAAACGTAGTTATTATGTTTAATATTTTATCCATCCACTGTTCATTCAGGGAAAAAAACTAAGAGTAAAAAAATGTAGGCGGTGAATGGCGGTGCAAAAAAGTGGGCGGTCAAAGGCGGTGGAAAATACTATGTTTCTTCCATGCTAAGATACTATAGTGATTATCAACCAACTATAAAATATCATATTTGTTCTACGCATCCAGTACCGACTTCATCTTTTCATTCTTTAGTTGACAAGCCTGAAATTAATCAGTAGGTGGTGAGTATCTATTTCTTATTTTATTACATGCAAATTAATCTGTTAGTTTGATTTCAAAAAACGAATAAATTATTCGTCTCGTTGAGTTTTATGTTTTGCTATATTATTGTAATTTATTCTTCCATTGAAGTTATTTTTTGTATTTTTTATTTAACTGTTACTCTGGTTATTTCATAATTTTTGAATTTTTATGTATTTGAAATTGAAAGTTTTGACAGAATTGTTTTCTTTGATAAATGCATGTTATGGTTGAGTTTTATGTTTTGCTATATTATTATAGTTTATTCTTGCATGAAAGTTATTTTTTGTATTTTTTATTTAACTCTTACTCTGGTTATTTCATAATTTTCGAATTTTTATGTATTTGAAATTGAAAGTTTTGACAGGAGTGTTTTCTATGATAAATGCATGTTAGTTGAACTGTTACTAGGAATTTTGAAGATTAGAATAATTTGTCTTTGCTCTTAGAATTACATATTGGAATTGTTTTGGTTTAAAAAAAAGAAATTTGTAAGTTTATAAAAAAAAAATAAAAATTGAATTTTGCTCCGCAGAGTGCGGAGCAATAAGTTTATAATAAAAAAAAAAATACATTTTAATTTTGCTCCGTACTCTGCGGAGCAAATGCTCCGAGGTTTTTTTTTTTTAAAGGCCATTAAAAATGTTATTTATTTCCTACTGTCATCGTCTTTGGCCCCGAGCCCCCACGAGGGGCGCTGCCCCCTCGACCCCCGCGACCTGACCGGGCAGGTCGATCCCCGTCGGGGGAGTTGCCCCCGAACTCCCACGAGGTTACGAATTCTTGATTATTTGTGATCATCGCACGCTAAATTTACGAATTCTTTAACCATTCACATGTAGAAGTTTTAATTATTCTTTATTTACTTCACATATTTTGATTTTTTATTTTTCTTATGATTTTCTTTAGTTTGTCATAATTTTTGTCATTCCTGATTCTGACAATATTGAATTTTTTTTCAATTTTTTTTTAGGTTGCAAGATATCCTTCTCAAAATAAAAATATTAAAAGTTTCAACATCAATTCAATTGTGCTATCTTCAGGTATGATATTTTTTTCATCTTTTTTTAGATTTTGTAGAGTTTAATTTTTAGTTAGTCTTTGTATTTTTTCCCTTAAGTTTATATTATAGTATTTATCATTCAAATATTACTAACAAATTGTAACTTCTAATTTGTATTTACTGTTCTCTTATATACAGTGTCCAATTATTTTTCCCAGCGGTTGTACTTGACTACAATAGTGCACTCTATCTTGGGTAAGTTTTCTCAACTGAACTATTTAGGTTTTTTTTATAGGGTTATGTAGTATTTTAGTTATTTATTTATAATAACTTGTAACTTTGTAATAAATTGCCGGTTCCCAATCTTTTCTTTGTGCATACTACTTTTTTCCCTTCAAGAATATATTTTCAGTCACTGTTCACAAATTTTGATATTTTAAATTTTAGTTTTATTTTTAATATATATACAATTACTTCTTTCTAAAACTATTGCTTTTTACAATTACGGTTAAAGTTCAACTATTCTAAACAAATTGTTAGTGTTGTGATGGATATTTTTGTATCATCTGATGATGGAGAAGTTGATTCAACTATTTACAATTTTATTTTAGTTGAAGTATAAATATGTTGATAACATCCTTTAATTCTTTTAGTTCCTGTTGGTTACCTTGGACTTCAACTATTCGATATGGATACTTCGAGTGATTGTCTTAATTTTGAAACAATGTCACATCGCTAACAAGAAAATCAAAGGAATAGGTATCGACGAAAACGACTTCGAAGTGGCTGCAATGATCGTCGTAGAAGGATAGATAATCCTATATCATCTGGACATGATATTTCGAATGATGTACAAATGCACCAATCTATAATGCATCATGATTTTGAGGCTTCTACTTCAAACCAAGAGACACCTCGTATTTTCAGTTCTACATTACCAAGTGGTTTTGATGTGTCGAACATACCAACGATTGCATACGTATTACCGACATGCAATAGCTGTAAATATTGTGGCGCAAGAAAAATTTATAGAGAAAGTAAAGGTTTCTGTTGTTCTGATGGAAAAGTTCATATCTCTATGCCTAATTCACCCATTGAATTGTACAACTTATTTATTTCAAAAGAATCTAAATGTATAGAATTTAAAAAAATTGCACGGGGATATAAAAACCACTTTGCTTTCACTTCATTTGGTGTCAAATACGACAAAGATCTCTTTAAAGCATACTGAGGCATTTACACATTTAAAGTTCAAGGACAAGTATATCATTATGTAAACGAACTTATCCCACAGAACAATAAGCCTTCTTATATGCAGTTATATTTTTATGATACAGATAATGAAATTCAAAATCGTATGAAAGTTTCAAAAAACTTTGATGAATATACTTTAATTATTCTAATTGAAATCCTGAAGGTAAATCCATACAGTAGATTCTTTCGGACTTTAAGTAATATGACTAACTTACAAGATCATCAAATACATATAAGATGCGATCCAGGACTTGATCAAAGAGTATTTAATACTCCTACCTCATCTGAAGTAGCTGCTGTATGGGTCGAAAACGATGAAAATGCTAATATTCGCTTTCGTGACATTACTATATATGGTCATTCTGGTGATTCACATAGAGTTCATTATTACTACGGTTGCTATGATCCTTTGCAATATCCTTTACTTTTTCCATACGGAGAACCTGGTTGGCATGAAGGCATCGAGAGGTGCAGAATGGCTGAACATTTGTCTGAATTTGTTCAATTTCCTAATACAATAACCTCTGCAGCTGAATTTATTGAAAGAGAAAATCAAGGTTTGCAAATCTATGTTATTGTACATTCACCTAATTTTTCCAGTGTCAACATTGTAATCTAATGACGAATTCCTTTTTGCAGTGCTTACAGGAATGAAGAAACGATCACAAGTTTCTTGTCGAGAATATTATTCATATAAATTGCAAATTAGGTATTCCGGTAAGTCTATTTTACTTCACAGTGGTAGATTGCTCCAACAATATGTTGTAGATATGTATGTTAAGATTGAAACTGCACGGTTAGACTATTTTCGCAACAACCAGAATCAAATTCGAGCTGAACTTTACCAGGGTATTGTAGATAGTGTTCAAAATGGAGAGACAAGAGGGTGCAAAATTGGAAGAAAAATTGTTTTACCTCGCTTTTACATGTGGGCCTAGAGATATGTTAAGGAGATATATGGATGCAATGGCTATTGTACAGCGTTATGGAAAACCTGATATCTTCTTGACTATAACATGCAATCCAAATTGGCCAGAGATTAAGCAAGAACTAAAACACAATGATGAGATTCAAAATCGACCTGATCTAATTGTGCGTATATTTAGAGCAAAATTAGAAGAGTTGAAAAACGATTTATACAAAAAAAATATCTTAGGCCCAGTTGTTGCGCATATATACGTTATTGAATTTCAAAAAAGGGGACTCCCTCATGCACATCTATTGTTAATTTTCAACTATGGCCACAAAATCTGTTCTGCTTTAGATGTTGATAAGATAGTTTGCTGTGAAATTCCTAATGAAAACAAAAATCCTTATCTTCATTCCGTTATTGTTAAACACAATATGCATGGCCCTTGTGGACACCTTAATCCAAAAAACGTATGTATGGAAGCGAACAAAAGTTGCAAAAATAAATATCCTAGAGATTATTGTGATACTACTATATTCGGTGATAACTCATATCCTTTGTATAAACGTTGTAATAACGGTATTTCTATTAAAGTTAGAGGTCAAATGTTAGACAATCGATGGGTTGTACCGTATAATCCTTACTTGAACGCAAAATATGACTGTCACATTAATGTTGAAGTATGTTCTTCTATTAAAGCTGCAAAATATTTGTACAAATATGTGTATAAAGGATATGATCGTATTCATTTTTCAGTTTCCACAAATGAAACAGGAAAAGAAACCGACGAAATCTCAGCTTATCAATCTGCTAGGTGGATATCTCCACCTGAAGCTATGTGGAGGATTTTCTCGTTTAATTTGGCGGAAATTTATCCAACTGTTTATTCTTTACAACTTCACATCGAAAATCATCAACAAGTAAGATATAACAACGAAGATGATTTATGTGCTATTATTGACAACGAAAATACAAAAAGAACAATGTTGACAGAATTTTTTGAGGTAAATAAAGCAAATGAATTTGCTAGTACATTGTTGTATCGAGATTTTCCAACACATTTTGTTTGGAACTCAACTAAAAAGATTTGGACCCCCAGAAGAAAACACGTTGTTATAGGCCAGAATGTCACAGCGAATCCATCTGAAGGAGAACGATATTTCCTACGCGTTCTTCTTAATCATATTCGAGGTCCAACATCATTTCATGATTTACGAACTTTAAACGGAGTAACTGTTACTACACATCGAGAAGCAGCACTTTTACATGGTTTGTTAGGCGGAGACAATCATTGTGAAGAATGTCTGTCTGAAGCTATTATTTATAAAATGCCTACTTCTTTAAGACGCCTTTTTGCTACGCTTCTCACACTTTGCAATCCTGATAATCCAAAATTACTTTGGGATAAATTTAAAGTTTATATGATCGATGATTATGTATATAAAAATATACCTTCAAGGGCTGCTGAACTACGAGCTTTAGAAGACATCAATTCTATTTTAGAATCATCGGGTAAAAACATAAATGACTATGAAATAGTATCATTCAGTGTAAATATAGATGAAAATGAAAGGTTGAGAAGAATGGTGGCAGAGGAGACAACAAATTTGGATATAGAAGGAGGCTATGCTTGTACATCAAGCTTAAATAATGAGCAACAATTTGCATACGATACAATTATGGAAAAAGTTAATTCCAAATCGAGTGGGATCTATTTCACCGATGGTCCAGGAGGAACGGGCAAAACGTTTTTATATAAAGCTCTCCTAACATGTGTAAGATCTCAAAATTTAATTGCTTTAACTACAACATCTTCTGGAGTATCTGCATCTCTTTTGCCTGGAGGTTGAACAGCTCATTCAAGATTTAAAATTCCTCTAGAAACAGTTGGTGAAGTTATTTGTTCTGTTAGTAAACAATCGGCTCTAGGGGCTTTGTTAAAAATGTCTACATTAATACTTTGGGATGAAGCACCTATGGTGAATCGTTGTGCCGTTGAAGCCGTTGATAAAATGCTCAGAGATATTACTGACAGTAATTTGCCTTTCGGTGGAAAAGTAGTCGTTTTAGGAGGAGATTTCAGACAAGTTTTATCGATGATACCAAGAGAAAAAAAAGAAGACATAATGAAAGCTACCTTAGTCTTCTCTGACTTATGGCCTTTGTATTCACATCTACCGTTGGTTGAGAACATGCGAGCAAAATTGGATCCCACATTTTGTGATTATTTGCTTAGAGTTGGAAATGGAATAGAGGAACAACACAGTTGTAACAACATTCAGCTTCCAAGCAATATAATTGTACCATTTGATGATGAAATTACATCTCTAAAAACTTTGATAAATCATGTTTTTCCAAATATAGAAGCATATGTTGATAATTTACATACGATGGGAAATCGAGTAATTCTTACGCCAAGAAATGAATGTGTTGATCATATTAACAGAATTTTACTTGATCAAATTCCTAGTGAAATTTTCACATATTATAGCTTTGATGAAGCAATTGACAAATCAGAACAGGGCCTACAGGAAGATTTCTTAAATACTTTGACTCCAAATGGTATTCCACCGCATGAATTGAAGCTTAAGATAAACTGTCCTGTAATGTTATTACGGAACATCAATCCTTCTGAAGGGTTATGCAATGGAACACGCTTTACTTGTAGAAAATTTGATAAGAATGTAATTCTTCTTTGAAATTACAAGCGGTGAATATTGTGGGAAACATGTTTTCTTACCAAGAATTCCTTTTGTGCCTCTGAAAAATGATCAAACTTCAATTCATTTTAAAAGAACTCAATTCCCAATTAGACCATGTTTTGCAATGACGATAAATAAAGCACAAGGCAGACACTTGATTACGTTGGTTTGTATCTTCCTGAACCAGTTTTCTGTCATGGTCAGCTTTATGTAGCATTATCAAGAGCTAAAACGAGCAAATCTTTAAAGGTTTTACTAAAACCATCAAGCACTGACAATTTACACAGTACATGTACGAAGAATGTTGTATACAGAGAAATTCTGTCATTCATTCATTTGTAGAAGTATAACTTCTTTGTAAGTATTTATCACATATCTTAGTTGCTCATTGTCATAATTATATTGCCGATTTCTGTTATTTCTTTTTTCCATAAATAATTTACCTTTGGAATATTTCAGGCTTTATGATATTTGTATATATTTTTCGCACATACTTGAATTTATAGCAACAATCCAAACTTGTACAATTGTGGCGAAGTATGCCTTCTCAACACTTAGAGTTGTGGTCAGAAGTAGAAGTGGATCCCCGGTGTGTCAACTATGCTACAAGTTTTGGTCTCTATACAATGCCTAATTTTGAAATCAAAGCCCTATTTTAATGAGCCCGGACATACAAATATGAATGGTTCAACAAGTGGAGAAAATTGTTCTCTTGCATACAATAAGAATACTTTTATCCATTCTCTCTAAACGATGGTGTACAGTATGAGGCAGCCACCAAAGGTAACATAAAATTGAGATCATCTCTATGTAATACTGTTATTATTAGGCCTTTCGATCATTGCATGTTTTCATGGTTAATTTCAATTTATTCTTTCCTTTTGAGTAACAACTTCATTATATATTGATTTGAGTTTTGTATTATGTTGCTCGTAGCACTTCGAGAACTTTGTGGTAGAACATTTTTACAATCGTTCTCGTGATATTCTGGTAACATGTAAAGCCTACATAGAAGGCGCTCAAGTGGGTTGTATTGTCAAAGGAGGTGCTCAAGATGTTGACGAATGTAATAAGATCTTCTTACAGGATTTTAAGGCCAATTTGGCACGGTTCATCACTACATTAGTAAATGCATTTTCTCAAATTGGCGTGAAGGACTGTCGAGAGTTCCTTTGGTTAGCTCAAAAGACAAATGTACAAGTTCCTACTACATCCGGGGTCCAAAACTTTTATTAGTAAGATTAATTAAATTAAAATTTAGACTTGGACAACGTATTTTGCATGCAAGACATGTTCAAATTGAATTTGGTTTTTGTCTTAACTTATATTTAAAATTGCAAATCAATGAATGTTAATGCTTTCAGGATGCTCGCCATGCATTTTAGCAAATAAAATGTCATAAATACTGTATCTTTAACTTTGTTTATCCTTGTAATATTTATTTTCCTATATTCTGTATTATCCTATTGCCCTGTCATTCAATTTTTCGTAGTTGTATATAATCAGTTGACCAATTACATTTACTGGGATAATTTAAATTGCTCATATCTAACATTCAAGATATAATTCACGATAATTAATATTAATTGCTCATATCTAGCATTTAAGATATAATTCACGATAATTAATATTTTTAACACACTAACATAACCTTCAAAATCACTCAACCCGTGCATCGCACGGACAAAAACTAGTTAGAAGTAAAAGATTGATAAGTTAAAACCTTGTCATTAATTACGATGTAACACCGAATGTTGTTTTAGAACAATACTCCCTAATCTACCTTAACATTATTCCATTGATCCTATCCCTGCAATCCAATGCAAAGTACCCCAATTCCCTTAGTGCCTGTTTGATTCCCATTAATTGGAGAGTAAAAAAAGAGTTTTGAATGGTATTTTTAGTAAAATGTATTATTAAAAAGTAAGGAAAAGTTTTGGGAGAATGTATAAAATATTTTATTGCATGAACGTGTGGTTAAAAATAATCCCGTAATAAGTGTCCAACTTTTAAAGATGAACAAGCTATGTTTGGCTCATTTTATATTTTGTTTATGAAAACTCGAATAATTTTTTATTCACATGTTTCGAATAAAGTATAACTACCATTTACTTATTTATCACTAATTTATAATTTAAATCATTTTATAAACACCTACTTTGTCGGGTTTATAAACACTTCCAAACATGCTTTAAATTTCTAATATTTCATCATTGTTATGCTCTTAGTTTTCGATGACGAGAATCTTATAATTTTTTGTTAAATAATCCATAGTCCTCATATATCCATTTTAATGAAGTTTTATTTTGCTTTCAACTTGAATTGGTACTTAAAGAATTGAATCTTCATCTTGCATGGTCTTGCCAAGATTAAATTATTTTGCTCAAACATAGTTGATACCTAAATTTGTACATTTCAACAGCAACCTTGTGTTAAGCGAGGTAACCCGTTGAGTTTGAGCATATCAATAAGCGAAAGCAAAAAGATCGGGAGACAAAAATGATACAAGTTTTCATTTTCTATTCAATAGTCTACAAGCTCGTCCCTGATAAGGGAATTGGAAGAATCTTTGTTGCCGTATTCGATAATGTTAGTACAGTCAGGATCGTTTTACCAATTAGAACTCCTCCAAATAGTTCGATTTTTACCCAACGGTGATAAGGGGTTGAAAGATCTACCACTTCAATTTCTATTTGAAAAATAATTGTTTGGTATACATACCTAATCCTAATGAATTCAGGAAATCAAAATCACGAAACGAAACCAGTTAAAAACTTCAAAGAGTAATTGAAATAGATCCAAGGAATGACATGTTGTGGACTCAAATTTTGTTGAAAAATGAATCTCTTAGGAAGTTTCATTGTCGATAACATCAAATAAACTTTATCTTCGGATACTTTACCTAGACCTGTGAAAGCACAGAGGGAATGGTTTTCTTTTTCTGTAGCAAATTTCAATTGTTTTTCTTTTAGCTTCACGTGTAAAATATTTTAATCTGAATTTTTAATAATTATTTATGGTCTAATCCTCTTGAATCTTTGGGTGGAAATGAAAACACGAGCTTCAGTGTTTCATGTTTGTTTGAACACATACGTCGTCGTCTGCTAGTTGGGAGAAGAATGAAAGTGTGATCAAACCGTATTATTGCCGTCCGTTTGGTTCTGGAAACTAAAACGGTAAATATTGACTTTAACTAATAATGTACCAAGAAACCTTTGTACATTGTGACCGTGGTTGAATACTGCGATACATCGAGTTTTCGATAGATTTATCTTCAACTTAGGGAAGTTGTCCAAGTTGTTAGTAGAATCGACTTATCAATTTGACATGAAGGGTCATTGTCACTCCGATTTCAATCGTGTTCAATTACTAATATAAGATTACATAAGACAATGTGCACTACTTGCTCGGTACAAGAATTATTAATAGTCAAGCATTCTTCTAACAATCTACAAAGGCTAATAAGACACTGCGTGGTTGTGCCTCAATAAACACTTCCAATAAAGAATAGTGTTATTCAGTCCCACTAGTTTTAGAGCAGGCATTTGTATCTAATTTTTAGAAGAAATCATGCCGTTATATACCATGTCAGTGAAGCAGAGCCACGATGTTTGACTAAGATGATTGAAATTACCAATGTACCCCATTTAATTTAATTCACTCCTCTTTACAAAAGGGTTTTTTGGGCATAAAAATGAATTTTGTGTTAGTAATTGCTGCACAAAGGGTCCCAGACGACCCATTTGATCGTCTACATCAACTGAGAGGACTGCAAACTGGAAATGGGGAATCATATTCAAACAATTTGTAACGTGTGTATCAATTTTTTGGTCCATTACAACAATTAAAAAGAGTTATTCATGCTCGTTTTAGAAAAAAATATCTTGTCTACACATGCTATCCTGTATCATTGCTTATTTCAAAAATTTAACCAAAAAATAAATCAGAGAAATTAGCGACGCTCTTCACAATCCTTAGCGACAAAGAGCATGTCTTATTTGACACTTAAAATGTAAATTGAATAGTAAGAGAAAAAATCCAGTGTTTTAAAAATCTAAGTGCGAAACTTGATTTTATCACTTAGTCACGTTTTACGCTTTTCTATGTCTTAATCCACTTAGATTCATAAAATCTTGAAACTTGAGACTTGACATTGTTATATAACCACGCTTTACGCTTTATAAAAAGCTATTAAAAAGGTTTAAAACGAGCCACGTAATACAATTTATCAATTATTATATTTAGTTCTCTACGTCTAAATATGCCATGGAACTTATAAATGCTGCACGATGCATATATAATCAAATTTTATCTTTTCAAAATTTTAAATCAAGGTAGACCGAATTGCAAAATTTCGATAATTCTGGGATCAAGTTGCAATTAACTGAGAAATCAAAGGACGTTCATGCTAATACAAATAAGGGCATGGATGACAAGTCCCTTAAACAAAGGACTCTGTAATCGCTTTAAGAAACATCGCCTACAAGACCATAATTGAAGGAAGTAATGAATGACTTGGTGAATATAATATTAGGGACTTAACAACACAAGAGTCGGACAATTCATCTTTAGTCAATCAAGATGTGGATGTAGGGCTGATAGCAAGATTCGTGACATCATCACCAGTGATCTTAGAGTTTGTTTGGTAGAGATTTTTAGGGGAAAAATTGATTTTTGAATAATGATACGATGGGAAATGTGTGGTTGAAAAAGAAGAAAAAAGTATTGATGTGATAGAAAATATTATTTTATTGAAGAATGTGTAGTTGAAAATGAGAATTGATTTACTGTAAAAAATGAGAATCTGTACCAAACAGGCTCTTAGTAGTATGGATCTCGGGGATTGCATGGTGAATGATGAGGACAATCCATCACCTTGGGATAACATGATCATTACTAAAGTTATGATAGTTAACCATGTTTGAGGATATATGCATGAACGACATGATTCGAGATATCATTATGAGTTGTCATGATGCAGAACCTTATCAACAAGACCTTTATCGTGAGGCATGTAGTGATGAAGATATCGTAGTCATGTTTGATAATGTACAAACAACCTATGAATATGATTCATAAGATGAGGCCAACAATTTTAGGTACACCATAGCGCACAAGAAAATAAAAACATATAGAAGGAAGTATTCAAACTAGAATTAGTTTTATGCCTTCTTTCTTTAAATTTAGTCTCCGTTTGGTGATGATTAAAATCAGATTTTTAGTAGATTTTGATGGAACTTGATAAAATGTGGGGTTGAAAAGTTGTATGATCCATAAATTATGTTATTAAAATGAATTGTTGATTTTGACTTAAATTAAAACCTAAATTTTAATCAAAACCAAACATGTCACGCCCGCTCCCTCCCTCAACTAATTTTTTTTTGTTAGAAAAAAAATTTATATAAAAAAAAATCATGTGTATTTTTTTTTTTTTAAGGCATTAGTCTGGCCTGTAATCAGGTTTTGGATCCGTCCCTGGTAGATGTGACATTTTACTAGCAAGAAAATGACTTCTATCCATACAGCCATTGAATAAAAGCACGAGAAAAGTGATAAGAAAATGATGTGTTTAGTGTAATAAATTATTTGACAAATTTGTGGTGCCCATTTGGATTGGAATAGTGACACAACAATGAGTATTCAATGCAAAAGTCATTGAAATAGGTAGATAAATGGACACTATATTTTCCTCAACTAGACTCTAGTGAAAATCAACCAAATTTTACGAGAGGATTTTGAATGGAACTTCTGAAAATGTCAAATTATCTCTTCTAGTTCGAGATGCTACCAAGGGTTTCTAGTTTTGGTTCAATTAATCGCATTAACTTATTTTTGTTGTTGGTGATGATCATAGGTAGAACGCATAGTCAATATTCATTAATTAAGGAATTAATGCATAAAGCATATTCAAAATATTGAGTTCATTCTAATGGGTGTTTGATAGATATTATGGAAGAAATGATGTATTTTAAATAGTGATATGATGAGAAATATGTGGTTAAAAAGTAAAGAAAAGTTATTGATGTGATGAAAAATATTATTTTATTGAAAAAAATGTGGTTGGAAATAAGTTTTGAAAGAATGTATTTTGAAAGAATGTGTGTCAAACAGAAGTTAAAATATTAAAGTGACATTCAATATTTTATTTTAATGAAAAAAGCATGGGTTTTGCTAGACTTACACAGGTGTTTACACTCCCGTGTACCTTGCCCCACCTGTCCCCCTCACAATAGGGGGCCACGATTATTTTATTAATCGTGGGTCATCCCCTCTTGTGAGTAGAGTGCACACGAGAGTGTAAACCCCCGTGTACAAATAGATTAATCCAAAAAGCATTCTAAAAACTATTCATCCATTTTAAAAATTGTTAAAAACTATTTTTTTTTATATTAATGGTCCGAATTTTGACAACACGTGGTTGTCAACCGTGCTTATACAACTACTGTTTGAGCCCATTTTGAAAAATGTGTAATTGAAAATAAGAGAAAAAAAATGTGTTTTGAAATTAATAGATATTAAACAAAAACTTAGGGGTTGTTCTCTTTATATTTCAATTTTGTATTTTGGGTTTTGTGTTTTGAGTGTCCATTTTGAGATTATTGAAAATGTGTTCTTTTTAGTATTTTGAAAAATTGTTTTGAAAACACCTAAAACGTGTTTTGAAAATTTTGACTTAATTATAACTGAAAACACCAAGAACGACAAATTTGTCGTTTTGGATTTTCTTTGTAAATTTTAAACTTGTTTTAAAAAACGCGTTTCGAAAATAAGAAAGAAAACGTTTTTTTACTGTTTTGAAAAATCGAAAACAGAAAACGGTTTGAAAGTAGTAAAGAGAACTGCCCTAAGACTCTCAATGACCAGATGTCTAGGCTTTTTAGGGTAATTTTTGAATTCAAAATTTAAAATTTTTGTTAAGATATGTATTGCCTGTAGACTGTAGTGCTATCCTGCCGTGGCGGATTTCGGGGAGTCCAATCTATTTTAATTTTCATGGGTAATTTTTTTTTTTTTTTTGTAAGTAAAAAAAAAAATTTTATTTACGTGTAAATTTATTATTATTATTATTATTTTTTTAACATATTAGCCTGGTTTAAAACATTTTTAGTCCGATCCTAAAAACACCTTTGCCTTTTATTTGCTTCCAGGATTTTAAAGTTGACATATTAGTACCATTGAGTCAAAAATCTAAGACTGCTACTTGTATATTTACAGTAAGAACATTCAATTTAACATCTATGCCCGGTAAACTTGGACTCAATATAAATACGGGGACAATTCACGTGATATTTGTAAAACTCTAAAATTATGGGATGACTGAAATTACTGCACGGTTTCATGTGATCTAATTTTATTTCTTAAAAACACACCTAATTGTGCAAACACAAGCACCAAAACAACAAAAAGTAGAAATGAGAGAGAGGGGGTGGGGATACCGGAGACTCATGCCGACGACGACATCGGCAGCAGGGCTAGGGCAACGACATGTTTTCTAGCATAAAATCATACTATTCTACGTCATCTTTGCCTCCACAACCACCTCCGACTCTTTCAATGCTTTTGTTATTTTTTTTTGCAAAAACCCATGGGCTCGATGAATGTTCCTTTTTTTTTTTAATTCTTTCAATTTTCTTCATTTTAGAAATTGCAGTGTTTGACACCGACATTGCAATTGGTGGTGGTGGTACATATGCTTGGGGATCTGTGGCGGACACTAAGGGGGGCATGGGAGTCTTGACCCCCCCACTTTTGGGGATTTTTTTATAAAGTCGTATTTGGTACAAATTTAAATTTTAATCTAAATTAAAGTTAACAATTAATTTTAATAACTTATTTATGGGACCCATTGCTTTTTAGCTTTTATCAAAATGTATTAAAAATTTGATTTTAATTCATACCAAATAATGGCAAAATCACAATAGATTTGAGCATTCTCTTTTCTCTCTCGCGACTCTTTGCCTCAGGCCTTTTACATAAACTTTAATCATTCTAATTTTTCAAAATTTTATCTATATTTTCTTCACAAATTACTACATGTACTACAAATATCCACTTTCCAATCAAATTTTTAATTAATTAGAACCTTGCCACTACAATTTCGATGTCACCTCCATTTGCGTGACCACCAGGCATAGTCAATTTAAGTTTTTTTTTTTTGATGCAGTCAATTTAAGTTATTTTGCCTTTGAGAATTGAAATATGTTAGTGACAATACAACATTAATTTATAAAATTTTACTTTTATTTTCTTGACCAAAATTTAAAGTGATAGAAAAAATTGGTTTGAATTACATTTATAGAGTGTGTTTGGTAGGGATTTTTGGGGGAATAATTGATTTTTGAATAGTGGTATGATGGGAAATCTGTGGTTGAAAAAGAAGAAAAAAATATTGATGTGATGGAAAATATTATTTTATTGAAGAATTTGTGGTTGAAAATGAGAATTGATTTATTGTAGAAAATGAGAATCTGTGCCAAACAGACCCTAATATGTTTCCATTCTGTCCAATTTATGTTCATAAATGTTTTTGAATATTGTATATTGAATTGTGCCAAATTGATTTAGAATAAGTTTTGAATGATTTATGTTATAAAGAATTCTTTTTAATTTATCTACATGTAATAGTTTTGGAATGATTATGTCCAACTTGACTTATTTTTAACAAATTATGTTTATTTGATGATTATTAGCCCTTGTTTGGTCCTCATTATTTTCAAAACGATAGCTCAAGAATAACTAATCAAGAGGGAATGAATTGATTTTAATTTTTTTTTTTTAAAAAATAAACTTAAATAAAGCACGTTAAGAATACATTGATCAATTAATGATCGTATGAAAATAAAAGCAACTAAATCATTCAAATAATACATATAAATGAAATAACGACAAACAAAAGGACAGAGAAGATACAAACGATATAATTAAGGAAGTACGATCCAAAGCAACAATCTACGTCCTCTGTTACCAAACTCTCCAGTACGAGTAAGACATTTTCACTCTATTGATTAATTTATAGTGCAATCCAACCATTTACAACGTTTCCAATGAATTACAAACAATGAGCACAAATCTTTATACAATATTAAGTTTCACGTTACCTCAATATGACCTACAAATATTACAAAATAATTTTACAGTGAACTCCTCTCTTGATAAAGATACAAATTAATTAAGTACTAAAATAGGCTAACGCTTCAATGAAGCAACAAATGATAGCTCAAGTATTAAATGAAAATTTCAGATAGCTCAAGTATTAAATGAAAATTTCGATGAATATGATAATTAAAAGTTTGACTCAATTAATCAAATTCAATTAGAAGATGAAGAAGAAATAAGTGCAATATAAGTTCAAAATTTTTCACAAAATATATCTTTTTAATGAATAATGGTGATAAATTAAATATCAAAAGAAAGATGTGAAACTTTGATAAATATTATGATTTTAAAAGTTTGATTCAATTAATCAATTGTTTTACTTGGAAAAGTAGAAGAAATTGATACAATGTAAGTTCGAAACTTTTCTTCAAAACTAGTCTTTGCCCGTGCAAATGCACGGGCTGATTTTTTTTGATAGTACTGTTAGTGTATTAAATGTGGTGAAATTTTGTGAATTATATAAATAACGTTCGCTGTGGTGGAATTTCGTGAATTATATAAATAACGCTCGTTGTGGTGAAATTTCGTGAATTATATAAATAACTGGCGGAATTGTGTGTAAAAATGTTTACAAAGTCATATTATTTTAGGATATGAAAATATGTTTACAAGTGGATAAGGACTATTAATCTAGTAGAATATAAGCAAAAAATATGTTTCTATAATAATTCAATAATTGAAGCAATTGGTAACAAAAACACATTTTGAGTCATAAGTTTAAAATAGATAGTTTCAAGTTGTCTGTTTCCACAACCATTCTGAAAATGCAAAATTATAAGAAGCAACGTGCTGAAAAGTTTTCCAAGGTAGCCTCATTCTAAATTGTTGGTCATTTTGTGTTGCTCCCAGAAAGTCCCTTGTGATTCTGTTGAATGAAAAAATATATTTCCCTCATATTCCAATATGAGAAAGAGCAGAGTTATTGAAATTTGGAAGTCAATGAAGGTGTTACTGAACCAGCAAAATAGTTCATTTTCTATAATAGGCATTGGTTGGTAGCTGAAATGAAAAAAGCGTATGACTACAATAGATAATTATTTTTTTTTTAAAAGCTAATATCATCAATTAATTCTAAAAGATGACAATAAAAGCTCAATCTTGGATCCCAGAAGAAGAAAACCGGAAGAACTAATTAATTATGCATGAATAATGGAAGAATTGAACACAAACAAGTACTAAAAATTAATTTTCTATTCAAAAGCAACAGAACTTACAATTCTACTGGTAAAAAGTGGTCTAATTAAGTCAAACCCAGATCATTAATTGTACATATTCAGTTTACAAATCTCATAGAAGCACACTTTAAATGTAGTTTACAAAATCCCAGTTCAAATTACACTTATTTAAGGCAGATCGTAATAATACATATTGAATCTAAGATTCAATTTACAAAATCCCGTAACAGAGTAGATGCAAATTTACAAAATCCCCGTTCAAAGAACACTAAATTAAGTCAAACCCAGATCATTAATCATCCATATTCAATCTCAGATTCAATTTTCAAAATCACAGTCATCCCAAGACATATTACACGTAAACCTATATATAAACAGGCACATTCTCTCACTCACTGACGAACACACAAATGCTCACAACCTCAAACCTGCGTAGAATGATAGAATTCCAGAACCTTAACCTAAAGGAGCAAAAATCGTATAAGAATTTAATGAAAAGCAGCCCCAAAAATCCAGAAGCTGGAAGCACAAATTTTCTTGTAGGATACGCGTACATAATGTTCAAATACGTACTTTTGCCAGTCGAGACCAAGTACAGCAGTGACGGACCGAACAGAATCTTCAGATTTGTCTACGTCTAGGAGCTACAGCTGAAGACCGCAATTATGACTATATCAGCACTTCACAAACAATTACCCAGTCAATCACAACTCGAAATTTCAATAAATGCATTTTATAACTAAATCAATAATCTCCGACACTTGCTAATGTAACAGCATGCACTTAGAATTTCAAATCAACACGGAACTCATAAAATAAATTATATCAAAAAAATTCCAGCATAAATTTACAAAAAGGAAAACAACACCTTAATCCAAATTTTAGAGGAGGCGGAAGCTCAATTGCAACTACTTCGTTCTGTTTACTCTCCTCGTCGGTCTCTATTACTCAATTTCTCAAAGAGCAAGTTCTAATCAGAGGTTTTTTTCTAATTTGAAGATATCCCAAGCATGGCACTGTCTGACACCGAGATGATATTAAAACAAAATTGCACATGATTAGAGCCTCTTCAATGAAAAAATAATTTTTTCAATAAAACAATTGAGAGAAAACTTCTGAATAAAATAAATGCAAAAAGAAGACAGAAAAAGCTTCTAAATAAAATAAATGTAAAAATGAGAAACGTAAAAGGAGCATTGAAAGTTATCAAACCTTATGCATGCAGAATTGGCCATAAATAGTATCTTCTTCACATGTATGATTACCCACGAGTGAAAGAGTCAATGAGAATGAACGAAATAATCATTGAAGCAAATATCTAAGGCAATCTTTCGCCTATAAAAAATCATTCTCGTCTTGAAATTAATTCTATTGGATAACCTCGAACTAAACATTCTATGTATTTAAGTAGAAATACTCCAGAATTTGGCCTATGAAAAAGATAGGTGAGAATAAAATTTAATTAGTATGTTAAATGTATAATTATAGTAAATAGAGAATGAAATGGTATAGTAGATAGCGTATAATTTAAATACTTACCCATTATTTGCTGAAGGTTGATGCGACATGATTTCCAACTTTATGTCTTTTTTTGTAATTTTCTTCTTTAAGGATCTGTGGGCCCTGAAGTTCGGATGTATTAGGAAGTGCGTAGTTATAGCAAATGCCGGTTTTGAATGTGCTCTAACTTGCTCCGGTGTATGATTGTTATTGCTACAGTCATATACGTATGTTTTCAATTCATCAATGTTTACACAGTATAAATACAATGTATTTCCTGGATATGAACATGGAATTAATAGGTACTTGCATCTTAACCATGGACGACCATTTATTGGTAAATTGCCATTCACATAGTCTTGTAGAATAGGTAAATTTGGTCCATCGGTTAAGGTATTTGTGTCCAGATTTTGCATTTGTACTATCATCTGACGAGTACACTCGTTTTCATAGTTGAAATCCATAATTGCATATTCTTCTGAAACGGATGTAGGATTGTTGTTTATGAACTGCCTTAACAAGTTGAACTCCAAATCAAGAATCTAATAAAAAAAAAATAGATGTAAATAATGTGCATTAAATATAAAATTAAATTTATTATAGTAAATCAGTTTACTTACATCAGTAGTTATAGGTTGTGTTATATCCATCATAGCTTCTATTATGCTTCTTGGGTACATATTTTTAGATCCATCATCCAACAATGCGCTGTGAAAAAAATTGTAATTTAATTCGAGATGAATTAAATGAATTCAACAATGTGTAAAAGAGTGGAGTAGAATTAGAGCGGTTACCTTGGTGGATTTGCTGCAATCCAATTTGTAAGTGCTAAGTATCTGTCTGTTGAGTAGTCTTCTAAAGGATAAGTCATTAATGGTATTGAAGACTGTATGCTTTTCCCTTTTTGTATTTGTTGTATTCTCTGTTGTGTAGTGTCTTCTGTAGGTTCAAACATTGATGTATGCTGTACAACAGGACTTGTATGAATAGAAGCATCTTGATGAAGAGGATCATGTTGAGGATGCATTCTAGATTGTATGATTTCGTTGTAGTCTTGTTGTAATTTTTCATGTCGTTGAAACAATTCATCTTGTCGTTGAAAAATTGTTTCAGATCGATGTTGTTGTCTATCTGATTGTTGTGCCATGGTTGTTTCTAAGTTGTTGTGTAGATGAGATATGTCTGATACAATGGATGTTCTCATGTTATCACATAAAGTAGACATATCTGATATCATTTGCTGCCTATGTGCGTTTAGCATTTGCTCCATCTCTCCTCTTGTAAGATAGTTGGAGCTAACATGAGTGGAGGTTGAAGTATCTGAAATGGAAGTACGGTGAATAGCTGGTATGGTATGTTGCTGATGAACTTCTTCGTGGATATTGTTTAAGCGTCTGTGAGAATCCCATGAAGTATGATATGATGGTTGTCTTCCCGCATTGAAAGAGTTGTATACCAAATTGTTTGTAATTCTTCTGCTGGCCGTAGTATTATGTTTGTTTGAATCTGTAAGTGTAATAAAAATAAATAAAAAATTTATTTTGATTTTTTTCATAAGTGCAGAAAGTAATTGTATATGCAAAAAGTAAGTATATGTATATAACAAAATGATAAGGAATGTAATGATTACGTAGAATACCTCATGAGTTGACAAAAAATGTTTAATTGAATTTTCTGTTAATACTCTATGCGGCTTCCATTTGTACATCCTTGGTATGTGTATTGTTCTGCTTCTAGGCTGTCCAAATTTTCGGCCAATTCGGGGAAATGCTTCATATATCCAGTACTTACATAAATGGAAATATATATTAGATATATAAAGTTATAAATCACTGAATAAAATTATATATAAAATAGGAAAAACAATATCATAAAAGAATAGTACCTGGAATGCAAGTGGATATCCATGTAATGAATATTTGGATTCGAGTTGTTCATTTTGATGCATTCTCTGTACCCTTTCTACATGTGATGCTTGTAAAGACCTTAGTAGAACAATATATGCTTGTCGACCCCATGGATATGCAAGGAATGTATGAATATTTTCAACCATAGATAAAGTTTTTTGGTCAATATATCTTCCCGTAGGTTTTAAAACACATTCTACGAACATCACTAGACCAAGTTTGAATTTATCATCTTCGTCTTGACAAAGGCGAAATGCTTCAGATAGCATTGTCATTTTGATTCTGTTAATACCATTGAAGTACTGATTTCTAAGTCGATTGTTAGTAAGTTCACGTTCTAAAGGTATATCATGACATGGTAATCCTGTTATAAGACAAAATTCAAGCATACTGAAGCGGGCGCTTGATCATTTAATTTAACCCAGATTTCATAATTTTTTCCACAATTCACAAGGCGTAATATAAACTCATGAACCAGTTTACCACTAAACTGTTGTTCTTCTTCAGATCTATAAAAAACACTGCATATAAATGCATGAAAGTTACTACCCATTATCTCAGCCTGTTGTTCTTCATTGATCAACTCAAAAAAATTCCTGAGATACTGATGATTGGAATATTGAGTAATGCCAGCAGAATACCATTCATTTGGAGGAAGGATATATTCCAAAGACATCTGTATAAACAAATCATCAATAAGTATGTTATTAATCGGGAAGAGCACTGTCAAATATTTCAGAAGGGTTGAATTTCTTGTTGTTCTTTTTTAACACTTGAAAATTTGAATTTATGGAAGTAAAACTTATAGCAGTAGTATTCACGGCATGACACCTTTGAGGAGTTATAACAATAAGGGAAAAATGTTCGTTAATCACTAAATATCATAAAAATAAAAATAAAAAATCGGAATATATAAAATTCAAGTTGAGTAAAAAAAGGAAAAATCTTAATTCCATATGTAATATGCAAAAACTAAGATATTAGAATTAACTTTCAATAGTTAAAACAGTAATTTTAAAAAGAAAAAATCCGTATTGAAGTGGATAATCAAGATGCAAGTGAATTTCAGCTAGAGTACCAAGACTCCTCAGATTTTGTAGAATATAAATCCAAAGCTAATTATCCAATATAATAAATTTTCATGTAATTCACAATAATGACAACTTCGTCACCAACAAAAAAAAAAAAAAAAAAAATCATCAATAGGCTTTTGTGCATTTATAAAAAAATATTGCAAGTTATACTTGAAAATTGAGAGTAGAGAGCTTTCACACAATTTTTCTCTCTTATTTCATTGCATTGGTGTAAAACTCTTATAATTTTTCTCTATTTAATTTCTTTGTATTTAATTTCTTTGTACTGCTCAAAGATTAAGACTGCTCAACATTAAGAATATTTAATTTCTTTGTACTGCTCAAGATTAAGACAGGGAATCTAATGTAAAAACTGTAATAATCAATAAATAAGTAATCTTTATTGTTAGTTCAACATCTCATTTTGTCGATTTTCAACTTTCAACTGTTTTATTTTAATTTGTGCATGAGTAATTAAGATTATGGTATACTTTTTTTTTTATTATTGTATAATTCAAAATATTCCATAAATAATCACTAAGTAAATTAGAAAATTAAATTAAATAAAAAATCTAATCAAATATTGTGAATAAAATTACAGTAAGTTGGTTTGCTAGATAAAATTACCTTTGTTGTATCAGAAAGTTGAGTGTTGAATTTGCAGGAAGTTGGGATGTGAGTTTTAAAATTTGTGTATTTGGGGAAGATGAAATTATAACCGTGTGAGTATTTGGTTGAATGTGGTTGAATGTATGAGTGAAGTATTGGTGGTAGTTGTGTGTAGTTGTGTTGGGTTAATGAAGTGGTAGGTGAGAAGTAGTTGGTGAGAAGTGGGTAGGTGGAAGTTGATGGTATTATTATTAATATTATTATATAATTTTTTTGTATATTGATTATAGAATTTATAATTTATTGAAAAGAATTTTGAAGGTTTGGAATATATATTTTTTCATGTAGTTTTAAAATTGGAAGTAAAATTAATATAATTGTTTTTTTTTTAAAAAATTTTTGTAGGGGAAGTTAGAGTTTAAAATATATTAAATAATGTATATTTAGGTAGTACTATAAGTATTATTGTATTATTATAATAGGGAGTATATATTAGTAAATTGTAGTTTTAAAATCGGAAGTTTAAAAAAAAATTTGATGAAGATATTAAATAATGTATTCGAGTATATATTTTTTCTCAAAAAAATAAGTAATAACTGTTGTTTTAAAAAAAAAAAAAAAAACGAGTAAATCTCCCCGTGCGCGCATGGGGAGTACAATACTCCCCGTGCGCGCACGGGGAGAGTCGAACTCCCCGTGCACGCACGGGGAGAGTCCATCTCCCGTGCGTGCACGGGGAGATCGGAACTCCGTGCACGCACGGGGAGAGGACAACTCCGTGCGCGCACGGGGAGTTTGTACTCTCCCCGTGCACGCACGGGGAGTTTCTATACTCCCCGTGCGCGCACGAACTCCCCGTGCGAGCACGGGAGTCCCTATCACGTCAAAATGCTTTTTTCCATCCTCGAACGATCTGAGTTGTTTTTTTTTTTAAACAAACGTGGGAAAAAATATTTCGATGCTAATCGTTACCGCAAAGGGAAGGTTTGATAGATTTTTGAATCTTTTTTTAGCTACATAAACTTAACATAACATGTATACTACATACTAAAATAATCATGTATGAACTTTGGCTATGTTAAAAACGACCATATATTAAACTTGGCTATTTTAAAACTATATACCAACGTTACATGAGCCTTACGACAAAATGGCTTGTACAAAAACTAAACATATACCAACTTACAACATTTATTTATTCATTGGGTCAGAAGGCGCAAAAGATACTGCCCCAATTTCTTATATGCATAGGCAATCTGTTTTCTTTGCATAAAACTGATTAAACTGATTGCCTATCGTTACAAAAAACTGCCATTCATGTTGCCAGACGATATTGACCTGATCATTTTCTTTTCTTCTTATTTATCTCGGTGATGGATTCTTGAGATCTTTTTGTTCTAACTGGAGATATATTTTTATCCTTTGAAGACTGCTTGAATTGGTCACTATGTTCCGCATCCTCGTCACGAAGCCGATCATCTGTGGTTGAAATATTGCCATCACTGATTGATGTTACAATTTCAAATCGATATTCAGGTGGGGAATGGCGTTTCTCCGACACTTTAAGATAAAACAATACTTCCATTTCGCTTTCCAACTTCAAGATGTTGTTCAATTCTGAAACTGGTGTCTGCAAATGAAATATATATTATATCGTATAAAAAATAGGTTTAATTTTGTTGTGAAAATAATATTTGAAAATTTGAGGAACGAAAGTTTTACTTCGGGAGAGTAATTCATTAATACATCAGCGTTTGTTTCCAGCAACTTTTCTGCGGCATGTCCTATGATGCTTGCGTCCAATGATCCTGTCTTGTCCTCAAGAGAAATCAAAGCATTCGCTCTGCGAGAAAAAAAGACTGTAGTTAGGAAAATATATTTATTCAAATTATTATTAAAATTAAAACATTTAAATATAAATAGATTACCTTGGGACAGCTTTTGCCCGTTCACATTTGCAAAATCTACATTTATGTATTTCTGCGAAATTTGCATTAGATGTTTTTTTACAATTACTACAGGACATGTACCAAAATGTCAGTTTTTTTGTGTTGATTTTCCACGTTGCACTGACCCAGTAAAATTTTTCCTGCCAATATGTAAAAGTGTATATAATTAAATCAAAAAACCCTATGAATAAAAAAAAAAATATATATATATATATAAAATGCGTATATAGATATATAAATATTACTTCTAGATATATCCCCAACAAATCAGCTATTTTCGTAAATTTATTTGGAGGCGTAAATTTAGGCGGGTCAAACGGTTTATTTGTTATGATTTTATCTAGATGTTCTGCATTCCTTTCCACCCTGCGAAAACAAGTACATGTTCAGTTTAGTAAAATTTACAGAAATATATATTTATGGTAAAGAAAGTTAGATATAATACAATACCAATTTTTATATTCAGCAACAACAAGTAAATCTGCGTCAATGAAGAAAGTGCTGCTGACTTTAGTAGAAAGAGTGATGTCTGATTGATGAATTTGAATATTTAGATCGTAATTTTTATTTAACAGTGAATAAAAAAAACTAAAATATGGATGATAAGACTTACCGTTAAAGGAAGAAACTTTAAGATTTGTGGCCCATATTATAGGTTTATTTGCAATATTTTGGAGTATTTTATTACCTTCTTCATCCACGAAGGTATCCCATAAGGTTAGTACGACAGTACGGAATTTATTGTCAATTAAGACAATATCTTGTAAAAACGTTTATGTACCAAACCTCGTTTGAATGAGACGTTTTTGACGTATATCTATGGCTGCACCAATCACACCTATAAAGGAACGAAGTTATTTACGTACTTTTAATATATAAATGTATATGTGCATGTGGAAGAAGAAAATATTAAATTGGAAACTTACTTATGCTCGTATTTTTGTCTAGGTGTTCCTGTAACTCATTAAATGAAGTGAGCTCATAGGTTGAGAACAAAAAATTTAAATGGATCTCATCCATTTCTTCAATTTTTGTTCTTCCAGATATAGTCCAAATTTTTTCTCCCGGCGAACTTTGGAATTCACTCTTGATATCTTTGACGGCTGCATTTGAGACAATATATGTCTTTCCCAATTTGAGCTGATCATCTAATGCAGTAATATTTGCGTCGTACATTGTAGCTATAACTTTATTTCCCTGTTTAGTTGTGAAGAAAGATATAAATATATATGAATATATTTATTTTATTAATAGAAGATATAATATATATATAATAATAATAAAAAAAATTTATGCACTGAATAGGATCATTATACTTGTAAATCCATGAAAGTAAGATTCTGATAACGACTATTTGAATTTCGGGCTGTTTTAGGAGGTTGCTTCCCTGAAACTATAATTTTGGCTGACCAATTGCTCTCTGAAGCAGAGATTTGTGGAATGAATTTATAAGACTGAGCCATCACTGAAATGTGGGGAAAAAAAGTTAGCAAAAGAAAAAAAGTTAGCAAAAAAAAAAGGAAGGCAGGCAGGAAAAAAGTTAGCAAAAAAAGAAAACAAAAAAGGAAGGCAGGAAGAACAAGTTTTCCTGTAAAGTAATTATACCGGAAGTAGTAAATCACGTAGAGGTTGGGTCAATGTTAAGATTTTAAGTACTGTATTTTTTCCTAAGGTAAATCTGTTGAGGTAGACTATATTTATAGCAACAGAATAGTAAAATATCTATTCCATTTATAAAATATCTACTGTGGGAATTGGAATTAATGATGAACAATTGGTGATTTGGTACAATATCTATTGGGGAAATGGAATTCGAGTAATTTCTGGAAAATATCTATTTTGGCAATGAAATTTGGATAATTTGTATCAAGGATTGTAAAATTGCATCCAGGTGTTGTAAAATATCTGTTTCTGCTGTGGAAAAATCCAGATACAAGTCGATAGTCAATTTAGTTACAATTAAATAATCTGGCTGAATTAAACTATAATCAGTTGGAAACTATTTTGATGTTTGTTAACGTTGCAACAATTTCGTTGGTTTATGAAACTATCGATTCTTGAAAAGAAGGATATGTAAGGAATGTGTATTATGCCGTATCAATTTTTTTTATTGAACCTTTCTTTATCTTGCCAAAAACTTTAGCATTGCAGGAGGCGAAGCCATTTTGAAGGTAGTCACAATAAGGAAAAATGTCTCGTACCATCTCACATATAAAAGCAGAAGGTTTGTTTTGTGTCGTGCAAATCTTTTATAGAATCAAGATGAAAGCCTATAATAAAAAAATCCATAGAATAAATTAAACAAATTTGTTCCACTGATGAAAAAGGCAATTGAGGAGGAATAATCTTTAAAATTACATAATGCGCAAAAAAAATGTGAACAAATAAATATTAAATTGCATAAAAAAAATATGGAAGGAAGGACAAAAAGTAAACTCGAAACTAATTTTGTGGTTCTCAACGTCGTAAATATTTCGACAGTTTATCAAACTATCAGTTCTTCAAAGCAAAGATATTCAAGGGATGTTTGTTATGCTTCACAACATTTTTTTTTTTTTTGAAGAGCTATAATTCATTTGCTTTATCTTGCCAAAAACGCTATCATTGAGAAGATGAATTCTAGTAAATTCAATCCGAGAAAGATGAATAGTAATGACAATTTGATAAAGCTTGCAAGCTGCAATGAAGAAATAAACCATCATTATATTGAATGGAAAGAGTATTAAAAAGGCGGAATCTAATATCACAAAGCAATGAACATAGGTACTATTAACATAGATCCAAAACACGATGAACATAGGTACAATAAGATGAAAGCGAGTAGAAAAAGTCGCAAAGACGAAATAGCTGTTAAATATTATGTTTAAAGATATATCAAAGGTAAACATTAAAAAAAATTGTAAAATAATTATAACTAATGTTTATTAATAATAATAAGATGAAAAAAATAGGGATATTGCAGAGAATTTTATATTTGAATGTTTAAATGTTCCCTTATTGTTCGGTGAACAAAATTTGTTTTTTTCTGTAATAGTAGGCATGCGCAAAAACATATTAACTAATTCGAACATATTCATTTTTATTGGTAGGGTCATGAGCAAAAAAATAGACAAAGTCTATATGGAAACACAAATAACAACCAACAAATATTTTCTGAAATAAATCAAGACAGTAAAGTTCAAATAAAACCCATTTCATTTATTATTTTACCATAAGAAATGGAGTACGTACAGTGAGGTCTTGAGCGACATTTTTGAACTCTTCCTTAGCTTTTTTTTACCCCCAAAAGCTTCCAGCTTTTATGCTTTTTACTTTCACCAGTGCCTTCTCCAGTGTATTTTTTCCCTCTTGCTCGCTCGCACCCAAGATGAAGAAGCTGTGTGCTTTTGGCATTTAATGGCATCCATGGTGCAGGCTGCTTGCTTGGCCTCGGTCCTCAGGGTTGGAGAGTCATCCCTGACTTTGCACACGGTCCACCGAACCACTACAACAGATTCGCACTTTCCACTTCGCAGGCGCTGCGTAGCTGCTCCGCCTGCCACCAACACTGTACCCGACGGGAACTGAACATCCCGGTGGATCCAAAGACGGGCGGCCGCAGTGCTCGCCAGTGCCGGGATCCGCCCGAGCCGAGAAAAAAAGATAAATCATATTAGATTATTAAATAATTAAAAAGATTATCGGCTAAGTAAAAATATACATGGAAATCTAAATTTCTTAAAAAGAGCAAAAACCTTTATGAAGCGGTTGATAGTTGATTCAATTCGATAACGAACAAGTTGAACGATAAAAAATATTCATAAAGAATGTAGGTTTACGAATGTACAAATGAAAGGATTTCTTTGTATACAATATTTTTAGTACATGTGGTATGCAAGTATCACCGTTGAATGGTTTAACTAAAACTTTGATAGATGTACTTGTTTTTGCTCTAGATAAGGCTACATAAAGTTGACCATGACAAAAAATTGATTCTGGAAGATATAAACCAACAAAGTCAAGTGTTTGACCCTGTGCTTTGTTAATTGTCATTGCAAAACATGGCCTAATTGGGAATTGAGTTCGTTTAAATGGAATTGAATTTTGATCGCTCTTAAGAGGTATAAAGGGAATCCTTGGCAAAAAAACATGCTTCCCAGAATATTCACCAGTAGCAATTTCGGCAAGAATTATGTTTTTCTCAAATTTGCGACAAGTAAGACGTGTTCCGTTGCATAACCCCTCAGATGGATTAATATTGCGTAATAACATTACAGGACAGTTTACTTTAAGCTTCAATTCATGTGGTGGAATACCATTTGAGGACAAACTATTTAGAAAATCTTCTTGCAAGGGTTGTTCTGATTTGTCAATTGATTCATCAAAACTATAGTAAGTATAAAAGTCACCAGGAATAGTTTCAAGCAATATGTTGTTAATATGATCAACACATTCGTTTGTAGCTGTAAGAATAACTCGATTTGACATCAGATGTAAATTATCAAAGATATGATTTTATATTTGGGAAAACATGATGTATTAGAATTTTTAAGGATGTAATTTCATCTTCAAATGGTAAAATTATATTATCTGGGAGTTTAATACATTTACAAGAATGTTCAGGCTCTGTTCCATTTCCAATTCTAAGTAAGTAATCGCAAAATTCGGGATCAAATTGTGCCCTCATATTCTCAACTAATGGCAAATGTAAAAAAAAAAGGCCACAGATGGGAAAATACCAATGAAGCTCTCATTATGTCTTCTTTTTTTCCTTTTTGTACAACTGGTAGAACCTGACGAAAATCCCCTCCAAAGACTATAACTTTACCGCCAAAAGGCAAATTAGAATCTGTAATATCTCTAAGCATTTTATCTACGGCTTCAATGGCACAACGATTTACCATGGTTGCTTCATCCCAAATTATTAATCTAGACATTTTAAATAAAGTTCCTAAAGGAGATTGCTTACTAACAGAACAACAAATTTCACCAGTTGTGTCTAAAGGAATTTTAAATCTTGAATGAGCTGTTCTACCTCCAGGTAAGAGAGATGCAGATACTCCGGAAGACGCAGTTGCTAAAGCAATTAAATTTTTAGAACGCACGCTCGCAAGGAGTGCTTTATATAAAAAAGTTTTACCTGTTCCACCTGGACCATCGACAAAAAAAGCACCACTTGATTCCAAGTTTATTCTTTTCATAATTGTATCATAAGCAAATTGTTGTTTATCATTTAAAGTTATTGTATTAACATTGTCATTTTGAACAATCAAATTACTTGTCTCTTCTGCAATCATTCTTTTTAACCGTTCACTTTCGTCTATATTTACATTGAATGATACAATTTCAAAGTCGTTAATATTTTTGCCCAATGGTTCTAAAATAGAGTTTAGATCATGTAGCCCCCGTACTTCGGCAGCGTCAATGGATATATTTTCATGCACTTAATCATCAATCATGTAAGTTTTGAATTTATCCCACAATAATTTTGGATTAGTAGGATTGCAAAGCGTATGATTGTGGCAAACAAACGTCTTAAAGAAAATGGCATTTCATAAAGAATAGCTTCGTATAAACATTGTTCACAATGATTATCTCCACTTAATAGACCATATAAAAATGCAGCTTCTCTATAAGTTGTAGTAGTTACCCCATTTGAAGTTCGTAAGGATTGAAATGATGTTGGCCCGCGAATATGATTAAGAAGAATGCGAAGAAAATAACGTTCGCCTTCAGAAGGATTTGCTGTGACAATTCGGCCTACAACAATTTGTTTCTTTCTTAAAGTCCAAATCTTTGTATGTGTATTCCAAACAAAATGTGTAGGGAAATCTCGATATAATAATGTTCGAGCAAATTCATTAATTTCATTGATTCGAAAAATTCGGTTAACATTGTTCGTCTCATATTTTCATTGTTAACAATGGTAGCTAAATCATCGTTCCCATTGTACGTTATTTGGTGTTGGTCTTCGAGATGCAACTGCAAAGAATGGACAGTAGGACAAATTTCGGCCAAATTGAAAGAAAAAATTCGCCACATAGCTTCAGGTGGAGATATCCATCTGGCAGATTGATAAGCAGAGATTTCGTCAATTTCTTTTTCTTGTTCATTTGGGTTAATTAAAAAATTAATACGATCATGTCCTTTGTATACATATTTGTACAAATATTTTACGGCTTTGATAGAAGAACATACTTCAACATTTATATGACAGTCATATTTTGCACTTAAATAAGGATTATATGGTACAACCCATTGGTTGTCTAACATCTGACCTCTAACTTTAATATAAATACCAGTATCACGACGCCTATACAATGGGTAAGAATTATGACCAAATATAGTAGTGCTACAATAATCTCGAGGATATTTATTTTTACAACCTTTATTTAGCTCCATACATACATTGGCTGGATTTAGATTTCCACAAGGACCATGCATATTATGTTTAACAATAACAGAATGCAAATGCGGGAATGTGGTTTTGTCAGGAATTTCACACGACACAATTTTATCAACATTTTCAGCACATGAAACTTTATGGTTACGGTTAAAAATTAATAATAGATGTGCATGTGGAAGGCCTCTTTTTTGAAATTCATCAATGGATATATGAGCAATAACAGACCTAAAATATTTTTTGTATAAATCATCTTTTAGTTCTTCCAATTTTGCTCTAAATATGCGAACGATTAAATCCGGTCGATTTTGGACTTCGTCATTATGCCTTAGCTCTTGCTTAATCTCGGGCCAATTGGGGTTACATGTTATAGTTAAAAATATATCTGGTTTTCCATAACGTTGTACAATGGCCATTGCATCCATATATCGTCGCAACATATCTCGAGGCCCACATGTAAATGATTGAGGTAAAACAAATTTTCTTCCAATTTTGTACCCTCTTGTTTCTCCGTTTTGAACACTGTCTACAATACCTTGATAAAGTTCAGCACGTATCTGTTTTTGATTATTACGAAAATAGTCTAATCTAGTGGTTTCAATTTTAACATACATATCCACAACATATTGTTGAAACAATCTACCACTATGAAGCAATATAGACTTACCTGAACATCTGATTTGTAACTTGTATGAATAGTATTCTCGACAAGAAACCTGGGATCGATGCTTAGCTCCATTGAGTACTATATGATGAGAAGCCAAATTTAGTATAGATTTATAATATTTATATACGCATAATTAGGGAATATATACAAACAGAGATATATATATATATAAACCTTGATCTTCTTTTTCGATAATTTCAGATGCAGACGCAATTGTGGTAGCAAAAGCTGCCAAAGTCGGCAAATTTCTACTTTGATTTGTGCATCGATCAATACCTTCATGCCAACCGGGTTCTCCATACGGAAAAAGTAAAGGGTATTGCAAAGGATCATAACAACCATAATAATAATGAACCTTATGAGAATCACCAGAATGTCCATATATAGTAATGTCACGAACGTTAGCATTGACATTTTTATCATCCTCGAGCCATACAGCAGCTACTTGAGACGTTGTGGGTGTATTGAAGACTCTTTGATCAAGGCCTGGGTGACATCTTATATGTATTTGGTAGTTTTGTAAGTTTGTTATATCACTCAAAGATCTAAAAAATCGACAATATGGATTTATTTGGAGAATTTCAATTAAGCTCATCAAGGTAGATTCAACAAAACCATCTAAAATTTTCATACGATTTGAAAGTTCATTATTTGTATCATAAAAATATAATTGCATATAACAAGGTCTATTATTTTTAGGTATAAGTTCGTTTACATAATGATATACTTGACCTTGAACTCTAAATGTATATATACCTTTATATGATTTGAACAATTCTTTGTCATACTTTACACCAAATGAAGTAAATGCAAAATGGTTATTATATCCCCTTACCAATTTTTTAAATTCTAAACATGTTGGTTCTGTAGCGGTAAACAAGTTAAATAATATAGGTGGTGAATCAGAAATAAAAAGTTTAATTTTTCCATCGGAGCAACAAAATCCTTTACTTTCTCTATAAAATTTTTTGGCGCCACAATGTTTACAATAAGTACATATTGGTAATACATACGGAGTAATTGGGATATTCAATAGGGGCAAATCTCCTTGTAATTCAACATTGGAAACGTTGGTAGTAAAATCATTCGAAGTAGAAGATTCATAATTATTTATTGTAGATTTCGACGACGCACCTAAATAATTATTTATAGGTAAAATAGGATTAGCTATTCTTTTTCGATGATCCACGGATCCAGTTTGAAGCCGCTGTCGACGATCTTTATGTCTTTGATTTTCTTGTTGTCGAATGAAAGTATTATATGATTCAAATTGTAGTTTTAGGATGACGAATAGTAGGCTTTCCAGGACATGGTTAAAGTATCTCGTAAAAATAATTAAAAAAAGTTCAAGTTATATCAAGAAAAGTATAAAATGAAACGAAGTAAAATAGCAAAACAGGTAATAGATGTCCCATGTTTCTTTTTCATATAAAATATATATAACAGCAACACAAAGACAACAGGTAACAAGAATAAGAACATAGTGATAGGCAACCTTACAACATTAAAAAGAATTTGAGCGAGAGGAAAAGAAACCGTGAATTCTTATATCTCTTCACTATCTATAAAGGAGCATTAATAATTAAATTGGTTGGAATATGAAAACTTAAGAAGAAAAGATTTGGAAAAAATGCTGCAGGAATTATGGAAGGGACATTTAACTAATATTTTAATTTTTTTATATATAATAATACTAATTGCCTAATAGTACTCTAAATATTATGGAACCTAATATTTTTCACGCAAACATTTTAAAAGTAACGTAAATCAAGTTATTATTATCCACACACCAAATGCGCATTATTTTTGTGTTATGTCTACTCATTCTATTTCCTTCATTTCTTTTTACTACTTACAAACGTGCTATTACATAATCCCATATATCACGTAACTATAATCACTAATTTTCATTAAGAAAAATGAACATTGATTGTAGTAATATCCCAATTAACATAGGTAAGAGAGTAATTCTACTTACTTCGATGCACGGGCATTTACACCGGAGTTTTTTTCCCGAGAAGGTAGAGCGGAGATCTTCTTCTTGGCGCGACGGACCTCAAGATGGTTAGTCTACAACTAAATCAACTATAGACCAGTAATCGAGAAAAATTTTTTTTTTTGTTAAATCTTTTCTTTGAGAGGATTTTTTTTTTTGTTAAATCTTTTTCTTTTGTTTGAGAAAGAGGAAACTGTGTAGAAAATGTATTTGCATGCATGTATGTATAGGGCAGAAAATGTAAGTCGGCAACTTTATTTTTTTTTTGGATTTTGTGTATTTTTTATTGACTAAAATAATATGTTAGTATGCAAAGGGCAGAAAATGTAAGTCGGCAACTTTATTTTTTTTTGGATTTTGTGTGTTTTTTATTGACTAATAATATAATAATATGTTAGTCGGTCATAAAATACGGCGGGAAAGTAAGTCGGCTACAAATGAAAAGTCGGTTAATAAGGCAACTTTATTTTTTTTTGGATTTTGTGTGTTTTTTATTGACTAATAATATGTTAGTCGTAATAAAATATCAACAGAAAATACGGCGGTAAGTCGGCTACAAACGAAAGTAAGTCGGTTATATAATTAATAGAGTAGGAAAAGTCGGTTAATAAGGCAACTTTATTTTTTTTTGGATTTTGTGTGTTTTTTATTGACTAATAATATGTTAGTCGTAATAAAATATCAACAGAAAATACGGCGGTAAGTCGGCTACAAACGAAAGTAAGTCGGTTATATAATTAATAGAGTGGTGAAAAAAAAAACACAGTCAACAATTATGTCTATCAAATTTAAAAATCACAGCTCAAATATCAATTGTCAGAACCAATAATGAATATCAATTGTCAAAACCAGATAATGAATAGCAAACAATCAGTTCAAGTGTGAAACAGAGGGTGCAAAAATGAACAGTGATTTGGCCATCCTCTCTTTTAATATAGTAGTGATATATCTGTTTTTTATGAATGATTAAAACAAGTTAAGTACAAAAAGATGGATGAAAAACTTAGATGAATATGATAAAAAGAGTTCGAATCAATTAGAGTTTTTGATATAAAGAAATAAATGAAACGAGTGTAATGTAGCCTCGAAGAATTCTCTCAAAATACATATCACTTAATGCTCTTGAAAAACTTCTAAATAATGGAAAGATCGAGGTATTTATAGAGTTCAAAAGGCAAAATAATATGTCAAATCGAACAATCAACCGGACTTTTGTCCTTGTGTTCGGATGATCAAAATAGCTGTTATGTGTTTAAAATCATAACGGTTAAAAATTCGACCGTTGCATAACCGGACGATTGCCGAAACTCTCTAGGATTTGTTTGGTCAGTTTTTTCGTTCTTTACCCCGTTTGATTTGATTTGAATTTTTTGAAAAAAGTGGACTATTGGAATGAGTTTTTTAAACAAGTTTTCAAGACAAACGATGTTTTAAAAATATGATCTAAGTTTAAACATAATTTTGAAAATCATTTTACTTTTGATTAAAACATTTTATGCAGGTAATAATTAAAATAACTTTTAGTACACAAAATGATTTTTGAGTTTTTTTATCATTCGTTTCTAAAGATCAAAGTGTTAGTACATTTACATTTGAACTACAAAATCTAGTCTTTGATATTTATTTGACATTGTTTCTTAAACTTTTGATTTTGATCTTTCTTTGACGTTTGTCTTTTAAAATCTTTTCTTGAAGGACTTGTCTTGAATGTGTGATTTCGATCTTTATGAGTTCAATTTACGATTGTCTTAATATTGATCTTTTGATTACCATCGATCAATTTATCATTGAATGCTTTGAAGACTATAATTACTCAAATTTAATTGTTAGAAAATAAGATTAATTTGTTTGTCGTAATCAAAACTTTAAGGTTACAATCAACTTCAACACAAAATATATTTCTCTCTTATTTTCAACCACGCATTTTTCAATAAAATAATATTATATGCAAACAAAAAACTTTTCCATATTTTTTAATAATGCATTCTCTATCAAAATAGTATTTCAAAAGTATCTTGCTTTTATTTTAGATTTTTTTTGTCTTATTTTTAATATTTGTTTTTCCCGACTATCTGTTATCCTTTTTGGTACATCTTCTCTTTGTGGTATTAGTAATACATTATCTATTTGTTGGTGTAATTTATAGATAATATTAAGATCTTTTTCAAGTTTTCTTTCAATTTTTTTCCTTACTTAGTTAAATATTATTTTTTATAATGATTCAAAATTTTCTTTACAATATAACATAATTTCTTCTTTTTCAAATTCCATAATAATCTTTTCGTATATATATTCATATATTATAGATCCTATTATTAATTTATCTAATATTTGTTCTTTTATTTCTCTAGGTAATTCTTTAATTATAATTAATGTTATTATTTTAAATTTTTTAGGAAAGAGTTCTATAAATATATAACCTCATTGATTTTCTTCTAACTTATAATACCAATCTGTTTTAGTAATTTAACTTCCATGATTTTTATTATAACTTTTCTTTATTTTCTTTTATTTTCTGTGGTCTTTATAGATCTATGGCTTTGATACCAAATGTGGGGGAACTATTATGAGCGAACAAAAATCTAATAATTTTTAAAATCTGATAATCTTAAAATGGTTCTCCAGAAATTCTTTTAATATTATAAGAATTCTTTTAATAAGGCTAAACTTATTATATTATTTATTATAGATATATAAAATTTTAATGTTAACTTAAATTTTATTTTCTTATATTCCTGAGGTAATCTGTTCGTAATAAGTTTTCTCATTTATAGAGTTTTAAGTAAATCTTTAAAATCTATTAATGTTTGAAAATTTATAATATCAAAATCTGTTGTTATATCTATGTTTGGGTTAAAATGTATATCGTATTTTAAAATATTATTTTTTCTTTTTTCTAATTTGTCTATAATATCCTGTATATCTTTTATTATTATAGATCTTACTATTCCCTTAACAAAATTTTCTATCATGTTTTCCTCGAAACATTTTAATATTTTTTGAGACGTATTTAATTGTTCTTCATATCCAGTTTTATCAAATTCAATTATTTCCCATTATTAAGAGGCATGATGGGGCGGAGTTTAAAATATCTTCTATTTATTTTTATGACGATTTTAATTTATAAAAACAGAAAAGAGTCTGGACGAAGACCATGTTTTCCTTGCTGCCTCAATTTTCTAACTACAAGAATTTGAGACAGAACAATGCAAGACAGACGTGATAATATTTACTTTGTCACCGTCCCATCTCAATTTCACGACGTTCAAGAATTTGACGAGGGACACAATCAAATCATTTTGCCACGGTTTCGCCTCTATTTCCTCACTAGAGGAAGGAATCCAAGAAGGGATATGATTGGATCATTTTGTCATCCCTAGTCTAATCGCTTACTGTATAAATAATAAAAGGGGGGAAAGGAAAAAATAAATAGAAAAAGGCAAAGGCATCAGTCATCAGATTCTTTCCCCTTGGATCGATTGTATATAACAGCCACACACTTTCCATTTTTCATCTTGATATAAATCATTGCTCTCTCTCTCTCTCCAGTAATTGATTCATTGGAGAAAAGAAAATGGCGGATCAGCTGACCGACGATCAGATCTCCGAGTTCAAGGAAGCTTTCTCCCTATTTGACAAGGACGGCGATGGTCAGCCCTCTTCCCTTCCTCCCATTGTATTTATGTCTAGATATTTATATTTTTTATGTAAATTTTTTTGTGGGTTTTCGATCCGTTATGAATCTGTATGCATATCCGTGTCTAGATATTTATAATTTAATGTGAATTCTTGGCGGGTTTTGATCTATTACTTTTCTGTCAGCATATAGATGCGGATTCTTGTTGGGTTTTTTGATCTGTAATGGTCGGATCTACTTGCTGGCTTTTTTATTATTAATCTGATTTTGATTTGTATATATGGGTCTCTCAAATTTTATTTTGCCCAATCTAATTCCTGTAAATTGCTTCACTTCGTTTGGTGTTTCTATGCATTGTGATTATGTGTCTAATCTGTATTAACTGTACTCGAGATATCCAGATCCTTGCGAGATGCATTACCTGTTTATGAATTAGTAAATATGTGTTTTTGTACTTTTTTTTTGTTTGACATTTTACTTGATTTTTTCCCTGGTGGATGTGATTGGGTTTGAGTTTTTTTGTCAATGCTTTATGAAATTAAAGTTGATTATTGCGAATGAGACTGAGGGGTCCTAAGGGGTCTTGCTCAATATAATTTGACGCAAATCCTTGTCATTCCTCATGACTGTATGGTGAGACTCGGTGAAAAAAGTGTAGTTTCTACAAGTGGTTAGGAGTACATGTAATTATGGTTATATTTTTTATAATGGAATCTGTGGAGTATTTTAAATCAAACTATTTGGTAACTGTAGTTGGATTTTGTGGCTTCTATGTAAGCAAATTAAAGATTGTTTGTTGCTGCTCGTAAACACATTTGATTGCCTAGATTTTAGCATTGATTATCTTGATTGCCTTTGGTTTTATAGAAAATCTTTTCTTGTGCCTTTTTGATTATATTAAAGACCTGAGGAAATAATTTTTTTACCAATAAATCTTCATGTAACTTGTAACGATTCTTTTGAACAAGTTTAAACTTTAAAATTTAATTAATCCACATTTCCAATTAAGAGTAAAATTAATTTGTATTTTGTGAATATAAGCAACTTGCAGGTTTTCCCTTAGTGACTTACCTATGCATGAAGTGTGTAAATCAGTCATCCGCGTATGTTGATCTAATTATTGTCTGAATTAAACTTTAATACGTTGTCTAGCATTATTATAGTGTTGTTGCCATCTTTTAATTATTAACTTCTATTACCTTAGCATTTTTGATGTATTTGTGGCGCTTAGTCTATTTGAATGATTCATTGCCATTTATTAAATACATACATTTTACATCATGATAATTACAACTTCTATCATCATGAAATAATTCTTTTTCAGTTTTTGTTTGTTATGGTAATAGAACTTGTGCATAAACTTCTTATTTTAGCTATACAAGTCGTTGGTATGGTTATCAGATTCTTTTATAATTGCTTGTGAATTCTATGGCAGGTTGCATCACTACCAAGGAGCTTGGGACTGTGATGCGCTCTTTGGGACAGAATCCAACGGAGGCTGAGCTTCAGGATATGATCAATGAGGTTGATGCTGACGGGAATGGGACAATTGACTTCCCTGAGTTCCTCAATTTGATGGCCCGGAAGATGAAGGACACTGATTCAGAGGAGGAGCTCAAGGAAGCTTTCCGGGTTTTTGACAAAGACCAGAATGGCTTCATTTCTGCGGCTGAGCTTCGCCATGTTATGACGAATCTAGGCGAGAAGCTTACTGATGAGGAGGTTGATGAGATGATCCGTGAGGCTGATGTTGATGGTGATGGGCAGATCAACTATGAAGAGTTTGTGAAGGTCATGATGGCCAAGTGAGAACCCAACAATGCAAATATAAATCTTTGGAAGTATCGAGATAAGACCCCAGAAAGGAAAAATGTCAGTTAAGTTTGACAGTTTCGGTTGCTGGTTAGGATGTGGTCTTCTTGCTTTATCAGCTTTGTTTTGATGGTTGCCCGTTTTCTTGTTTGCGTCGTTTTTAAGTTATGTGTTTCAAGTAAATGCTTGTTTGCTTTGTCTGTTTTTGTAGTTTGGATTGTTAGTATCTTCATCTTTCTTTCGACATTTGGTGTTACGAACTTAGAGCAATTGGGAACTTGGAAATTTTTTCTGTCAGTGACTATTTTTGTTGACATGCCAATTTGTTAACTATGTTACTATCCGTTTATTTAATAGTTGGATTTCTATAGTCGTGATTGCCTATGTTCTGATATCGAAAGCGCATCATTCATAATTTTGCATACTGCTGTCATACAATGCATGTAACATAATTTTCAGCATAGTTCTTGGTTTCCCACCAGTTGATGTGCATGAGGAGGGGTGTGTTGGTTTGTGTTATTTCAAGTCTAATTTTTGTTTCTTTTTATTCGGTTCCCGTATACTTTCCCTTACTCAACAAGCCATTAGTGCATATGGAATGTGTACGTGTTTCAGTGTTTGGTGTCCTTTTCATTTTGGTCTCCCATGCGTCTCTCCGTAAGAAGGTCATCATCTAGAGGGACCCTTTTCTTTTCGCTTTGTGTTTGTATTTTGATTGAAAACAATCGACTATGGTTGTAATCATCCCACAATTAGGGCAGGCTCGCGAGCCGAAACTCGAAGCTCAGGCTCGGCTTGAATAAAAATGATTCAAGCTTTTTTTTGCTCGAGCCGAGCTTTTAATCAGCCAAAAAATGAAGGCTCGACTCGAGCTTTTAGCTCGGGCTTATTCAGCCGAGTTGGGCCGAGCCAAGCCAGCTCGTAATTTTTATGTTTTTTGTGGAAAAAAGGCAGCCACTCAGCTGCTTGCAATAACAGGGAGCGCTGCTCCTTGCCTGGCATTGCAGACAACTACTGTAGCTGCCTTTAGCAGGCAGTAGTAGTTGTCACAATACATGCAGCTACACGTAGCTGTCTGTGCAAGGTAGCTTATGTGTAGCTGCCAAAGCTTTTTTTTATTATTATTATTTTTTATAAATTTGCTTACGGATGCTTCAAAATGGGGCTTTTTTGGGCCGTTCCACGGGCCTCTCCGAGTCAATTGACACCCCCACCCACAATGGTGCAACTGGCGGGGGGTAAAATTTGGAAGTTCTGATGCAGAAGTTGGAATATAGCTCAAAATGGTTAGGGCTTTTGGGGTTTTGGGTCCTCTTCCTCTTACACTGATAGATATCCAGTAATTCTTGGAGGTTTCTGGACTTGTAGTGAAAAGCACTGAATGACTCTCACCAGAGTATATGTCCATAATGGATAGAAAAAGGCTCAAGATAAGTTCCATCAGCTTCAACCAGCACCATTTTGCGATTCTGTGGACATTGAAACAGAATGTTTAGGATTTTGTATTAATTTAAGAGTGAAATCTAGTACTGTGATTAAGAATTAGTGAAGGCTGAAAAGAAGAATTCAATGCATAAACATAAATTGTACTAGTTTAGCTACTAAATGGGGGTTAATTACCCCAATAGTCACTGAACTTTACCGAAAGGTTCCACCAGGTCACTGAACTTTAAAAACTGTAACCCCATCCATCACTGAACTTTAAAAATCACCTCATTAGTCACTGAACTTTGTAAAAGATTTCTACGGGATTACTGAACTTTTCAAAAAATTTCCCAAATGATCACTGATTCAGTGACCGATGGGAAACTTTTTGCAAAGTTCAGTGACTAATGGGGTGATTTTTAAAGTTCAGTGATGGATGAGGATGCAGTTTCTAAAGTTCAGTGACTAACCACGTAGTTTTTAAAGTTCAGTGACCTGGTGGAAACTTTCGGTAAAGTTCAGTGACTATTGGGGTAATTAACACACTAAATTGTGACAGGAGAGGTGTAAAGTCGGTTCGGATTGTGAGAAGCTTGCTTTGATTTTCTCGGGCCTTAGTTGTGTTTTGTTTTTTATAGACGTGCTGTGCTGACTGGGCGGCCAAAGCCAAGCTGCCTGGGCCATTTTACATGTGCAAATAGAGCGCAATGTTTTCCTTCTCGATTTTAATTTCCAGAACACGTATCATGATTTTTCAGTCTCTTGACATGGATTAAACAAAGGTTATCATTTCTCGAAAGTTTTCTTCATCTTTACAACACTACTCAACGTTCGTCATGTTTGATTGCAACGAATTCCATGAAAAATGTCACATTCGAGAAAAATGAATTCCCTTTGACCGTTTAATTGCAACGTGAGAATTGAAATCGAATTCTAAGGTATAACCACTTTAAGCCGTATTTTCTTTGTTTTCATGGAAAATGAATTTTCATGAGTTTGATGAGTTTCAATTAATATGAAATTGGAATTCTTTTCCACATTTACCTATCAAATGGACCCTAATTTCTTCTATGAGAAAATGATTTCTCAAGGCTCGTCCTGTCAACAAGTGGCTTCTTATGGCCCTGCACCGATGAGGTCCCTTCATGAAAAATTTGAAACTGATAATATCAAGGCTATCCCTAACCATATGCAGCTCAGAATGCTGCTTAAAGCCCGGTATAGGTTAGGACTTCGTATAAAGTTGTCGTAAGATCCTTAAAATCTGAAGGCCGACAATGGGGTTCACCAATCCAAGCATCTCATGGGGTTGGATGAAAGACCGAGTTATTGTTTATGAAGGCTTTTGTGCCACCAATCGCTTGGTAATAAATCCAGTCTAAATGTACCGAATGTGGGGTACCGAATTGTGTCCCTCCTCACACAATGCGCGCGGGTCCCATGTGTATTTAAAAATTTCGGCTTGTGATCTCCACCTCCTAATGTGAGTGGAGTGTAAAAGATTTGGTATAAGAATTTGATACATGTAGCATAACCCATAAATTAAACTCTTCATGCCACTTCTACTATCAAAGAACCATATGATCTTTGCATCCTATAGTGTCCACAATAAAAGTTTTGAAACTGGTCCCACTCCACCAAAGGACGAGCCGATCCGAGTCGGGATTTTCGAAAATGAGCTAGCTTGTGCTCGGCTTGCCCCATATACAATCCTGATCTTGCTCGTGTGGATGGCACCCCTACTGTAGTGGTAGTATCTAAACATGTAGGATTTTGTAAGAAAGACCGAGCCTGAATTATGTTGAGACTATGGATGGATAAGTTTCAAGGACACTAAAAATAATCATTAAATGGTTGACAGAGCTATTTCGAAAACTTCTATCACTTTCAATTTGTAACACCCTTTTTATTACGGATAGACATTATCCGACTTGGTCCCGATTCAAATAAAAATGCGATTGTTTGAGTATAATCGGAAACTCTACACATGAAACCAAAACGTATTACGTACTATGGTCAAATCGAATTAGCCTAGAACATATTAGTTTTGGATTTCTTTTATGTATTCAAAAAATTTGTGTAAAATGTTGTTTAAAATTAACATGTTTCATTTTTACACTCTCTTTCCCACTATAAAAGTGTCGATTTTTCTAAATAAATATCAATTAATGTGAATTAATAATTAATTTAACGTGTCATTTAATTTATCCTATCTTATCTTATATAGTCGAGTTTAGTCGATCGGTCTCCAAATATCTAATGCATTGAGGAACTTGGAATTTGTTGATTTTTTGTCTAATAAATGAATTTTATTTAAAATTGAAATTTGTTATGAGTATTAGTTCTAGAAAAAAATAAAAAATACAGGCAGAACTTTAAACAGTGGCGAAATGAAGACGTGAAAGGAAATATATGTTTTCTTTTTGAAGATAATTTGAGAGAATAGAAAATGAATAATATGTATACAGAATGTGCTTATATCCACTCATTTTATTCCTTGACCAACACAACTCAGGATAGATTCAGACGAGCAGATGTTGTCTCTGCCACGCATTGTTTAGGATTCAAGTGGAACACGCAATTTATTTAGGCGGTTGTCTGCACTGTCTGTCTTAATATTAGTATATTGACGCGCCCACCAACTTGTTCAATGAGTGGATTATCTTAATCATAATTATTGTTTTTTTTATTCATGAATCCCTTGCAAAGACTTTTCCTTTTGTGTTAAGGGGTTTGTTTGGCATTGCTTAAAAGCGAAAAGAACTTAAAAGCAGCTTTTTTTAAAGAAAAAAATAATAAAAATCTGCTCTTTATCACCTGCCTATCTGTTTTGAGGTCCATTACTCATTAATTATTAATAGTTGCAATAATGAATCATGAAGCACGAGCAACTTTATTTAACTAATGTCGCGTTACATTATGGACATTGATAATAAAAACATATTTTTGTAGTCACACACCAATTGTCGACAAAGTTGTCATGATGGTACAAATATCAATTATTGATGTTCTTGAAGCTATTTTAATCCATTCAGTATAAGAGCCGATTTGCAGCTCTTTATTATCCTGTTCTAATGGCTCCATCTTAGTTCAAATTCAAGAACATCTCCTTTTTCTCTCTTTATCCCTCTTGAAAATTTAGTATTCAGCCTTTTTTGTTTTTTCTGAAATTTCTTTATTAAAATTCTCTCTCGAGAGAGAGATTTTTTTTTTTGCTAATTTGGACTTTAAATGAATTGATTTGAATTGAGATTTTTTTTTTTTTTTTTGGAGTCGAACTGCTGGTTTGTGCTGTGATTTACTTGCTGGATTAGAAGTCTGAATTAGAGGTTTGTAAGATATATCTCTCTCTCTCTCTCTAATTATTAGTAATTAACTGATGATTGCTTTTGATGCTTATTATTTTATTCAGTCTCTCTTTCTATAAATGTTTTATTACACTTTAATATGAATCTTATCTGTTATACTAATATAATTGTAGGAGTTGTTGCGTACCCTCCCCAGCACCCACCCAACCCACCCCCACGCCCCGGCACACACTGAACTCTTTATTACTTTTAGGTGTAATAATGCATTAATTGAGTTTCTTGGGACTTGGCTTGCTTGAGGTGAGATTTTTCCTTCTCATTTTATGAATTTTTGGGTACAAAATGATACGAGTGCATTGTTTCTTGATTTCGAATTGCTTTGCTTTCAACTACTTGTGGAATTTGGGAGCATTTTCTATTAGATGGAGGGCAGTTGCTTGGATAAGTAAAATTGAATTCGTCGGCTTGAATTTGTGTATGAACTTTGATAAAAATCTTTTAAGCAAACTTTAATAGATTTGATTTTATGTTTATTGATCGGATTGGGATTGTCTTATTCAGATGAATTCAGTCCTATTTTTTGAGTTCAGGGGGTATAAAGGCTTGATTAATTCAACCTAATTAATTTGCTCAGTTAGATTGTACAAAGTGGAATACTGATAAAGAAAGTGGAAGGGAGAAAAGAATTTTCAGAAAGTGGATTCCCGGTAAAATGGATTGATTAACTTGCTCCAGTAATATAAAGTCTGAAAATAGTATAATGTGTGTGCAGAAAAAAATTCTTTTGGGAAGGATATAGACGGAAAGTATAAGACAACTAAGCAGGAACGACGAAAACTACTAGTATAACACGAATCTGCCGAGAAAATCAAGAATGAATCGACCCAAAGTTAAGCGCAGAATTGGTAAATATGAGGTTGGAAGGACAATTGGTGAGGGCACATTTGCAAAAGTGAAATATGCTAAGAATTCCGAGACTGGAGAACCTGTGGCTCTTAAGATTCTTGATAAGGATAAGGTCCTTAAGAACAAAATGTCCGAACAGGTCAGTTTTTTATTGCTTTGTATTCATTAACTTTGAAGTTTCCTTGTTGACTTCCCCCCCCATCTCATTATTCGTATCAAATGCGTTTTTTCAAGGTTGTTTTCTATACTATATATCTTTTGTATGTTGCTTCTCTGCTATATATAATTCAGTAATTGCAAAGTAATTTTTTTGGTTATGGTTTGATCTTTGATGTCATGTGTGTAATGTGCAGATAAAACGGGAAATAGCAACAATGAAATTGATAAAACATCCCCACGTTGTTCGCTTGTATGAGGTCTCTCTCTCTCTCTCGTGCATACTCTGTGTATGTTGTGCATGTATATTAGTGTCTCATGTATCTATATACTACATCTAACTGTGTGGGTACATATTTTTACTGCGTATCTTATATCTCTAGTTCTCTCAGGTGATGGCAAGCAAAACCAAGATATTTATTGTTTTGGAGTTTGTCACTGGGGGAGAGCTCTTCGACAAAATTGTAAGCCATAGAGATTTTTGTCGCTAATGGATTTTCACCATCTTATAACCATGAGCTCAGGAGTTAGATTATGATTTTCATTTTTCTACTGTAATATCGACTTGTCGTTTGCTGGACTGCATGACACGCTGACATGATGAATGTTAGATTTTCAGCATGTTTGATTAAGCTTAAAAACTTTTAAGTATATAAGTTTGTTTTAAAATAAATAACCTTTTTTATTGGTCTAAGTTGAAATAAATAAGTCATATATTTTGACAATGAGTTACTTTCACAATAACCAACTTTTTTTACTCAAAAATAAGAAAAAATAATTTATTCAAGCATGTTTTGGAACAAAGTTACTTAAAAGTAACTTTTACTTCCATCTGTGTTTTTTGGACTGTGCAAAATGGGCATGATGTGTAATTTGACTTTCAAAAATGTAGGTAAATCATGGTCGGATGCAAGAGGACGCAGCACGGAAATATTTTCAGCAACTTATTAATGCTGTTGATTATTGCCATAGTAGGGGTGTATATCACAGAGATCTAAAGGTACTGCTTTTAGCAACTTCTATTTAAAAATTAAAATGGATATCCTAATTTGGGTTTTTCAGACATAAATCTAATCTTACTCTTTATCCCCATATGTGTTTAATGGTGCAGCCAGAGAACTTGTTGTTGGATGCTTCTGGAAACCTCAAAGTTTCTGATTTTGGATTGAGTGCTCTGTCCAGGCAAATCAGGGTGAATATGATGTTATATTCTCTTACCTCTGTCGATCTTCTTTCACTTTGTTTATTTTATTCAATAGCTTTAGAATGTTTCGTCATAAGAGTGGTTTAATGTAAGTATCTGATAAGCAAAGAAGGCAATAAAAACTATTTTCTTATTTTCGTAAGTGACAAAATTGTGTCGCTTTGAGATTACAAAATTTTGAAGGCTGCATAGGACAATGCATGCCACTCTTTCATTGAATGCATACTTTGGATAAATTTTAGTTAAAATAGCAAGATTTTTTTTATGCTCGACATCTCTCTCTCTCTCTCTCTTTTTTTTTTTTCATTTGGTGCAATCAAAATGGAATATTTACATAATGGATTATGGCAGGATGATGGTTTGCTCCATACTACTTGTGGAACTCCAAACTATGTTGCTCCTGAGGTACAACCCTATACCTTGTATATATGCACCTTTTCCTAGTACTTTTAGGCCTGAACAATTAATTATCTTTCTGCATAGGTCCTAAATGATCTAGGCTATGATGGAGCAACTGCAGATTTGTGGTCATGTGGAGTCATACTCTTTGTATTGCTTGCCGGTTACTTGCCTTTTGACGATCCCAACCTTATGAATCTGTATAAAAAAGTGAGTGTTCGGAATTTTATTTCTAATGTTTACACACTTTTCTCTATCATCTCCGTTTCATCATTTCTTTTGTCGCTTGTCCAGATTTCTTTAGCCGAATTCACTTGTCCACCTTGGCTTTCCTTCAGTGCAAGGAAATTGATTGCTCGAATCTTGGATCCAAATCCTATGACCGTAAGCATAATGATTTTTTCTTTTTCTTTTTCATTTTTTTGGGAGATGAGCTCTCTGATATGTAACTCATGCACGTAATTCTGTAATTAGAGAATCTAAAGAGTGACATATAGAGCATGATCGGCTTAGCTTAAAAAAATTTCTTTTGAGTAAGCTTACTGAAGTAAAATAAGTAAGAGGACTTTTTTGAATCCTTTGCTGGTGCCTATTTCTACTGCAGAGTGTAGACAGTGCAATAAAAACAAAAACTGACGCCTTTTCCCTTACAATATATGCAGTAGGAAGTACGAATGGGTAGTTTAGAATGGGGTTTTGCACTCAAGAAGTCATCAATTTATTTGCGCCTTCAACACGTGTTATCTATTTGTTTCTTCTTCTTCATTGCTGTATCTTCTTGCCTTTCCCCCCCTCTTTTCATGACTTGAGCATTGTGCAGCGGATCATAATCCCTGAAATTTTGGAGGACGAGTGGTTTAAGAAAGATTATAAACCACCAGTATTTGATGAAAATTACGATACAAACTTGGATGATGTTGAAGCTGTATTTAAAGATTCTGGGGTGAGTTGATGCGGAACATTCAATGACAGCCGGGGCACGACTAGATTTTATTCATAAAATGGTCTATTGAATGCATATTCTGTTGTGTATGACAGGAACATCTTGTCACAGAGAAGAAGGAAGAGCAGCCAACAGCAATGAATGCGTTTGAGTTAATTTCAATGTCAAAAGGTCTCAACCTTGGGAATCTGTTTGATGGAGAACAGGTAGGAACTTCCTTTTTTCATCGACTTTCCAGGCTTGGAGTTTGTTGTTCATCTTATTTGAAACCAATTGTCCATTAAGTAAAGAGGTAACTGACCAGTTCAGGAGGTACATTATTCACCTGTACATGAACAGATTGGATAACATGCAAAATGGTAGAAAGAGAATTATAAATCACAATGCATACTCAAAAGATAAAAGGTGAAAATAAGATGTGATGATGTTAGGATACTTCTCGAACAGAAGCTCTAACACTATATTAATTTTCTGACAATACCTGTTCGAAAGAGTTTATAATCATTAGAATTTGTTGGATAATGTGAAGAACAGAAAATAAAAGGTCTCCTATAACTTAAATAATAAATAGTTTGCAATTACAATGGCACATTGGCATATTCGAGAATTGGATGACCTAAGTCTAAGGCATATGTGTAGAATAAATAAGAGGATGTTTGGCCCAGCTTAAAAAGTTTACTGATAAGTAACTAAGTGAAATGAATTAATGTTTTATTGGTCAAGTGGAAATAAGTAAGTTAATAGCCCTCGATAAGAAGATAAAAATTTACTATCTAGTTTAGGGAATTTTACATGCATGTACAATAAAACACGTGTACTTTTTCCCTTAATTATCTGTTGTTTACAACTTCATTTGGATAAAGGAATTCAAGAGGGAAACAAGGTTCTCATCTAGATGCCCAGCAAACGAGATAATTAATAAGATTGAAGAAGCTGCTAAGCCTCTTGGTTTTGATGTTCAAAAGAAGAACTACAAGGTATTCAATTTTCTTGAGGCTCGTAAAATGTCTTTGTACAAATAGATAGTGCAATCTTATCTACCTCAGTGAGGATCGAAAGTGGTATTGTAATATAACTAAGAGAAAAACTTGTCTCCACCCTAATTTATCCCAGATGAGGCTAGAAAATGTGAAAGCTGGAAGAAAAGGAAACCTAAATATTGCCACTGAGGTATGTTACCATGAATGCCAATCATCTCGTTTTTTTGAGATCAATTTTAGGTCCAAGATTTGCAACAATGCGTATGGTGCGATGTTCTTTATCAGGTTTTCCAGGTTGCGCCTTCTCTGCATATGGTTGAGGTTAGAAAGGCAAAGGGAGACACGCTAGAGTTCCACAAGGTATACGAGTTTGCCACGATTTTGTTTTACCATTTAGCTATTGGATAAATTTTATCATGAAATGTCATTTTGTGTGAATATGGAGATGCTAAAAAATATGTCGCACTCTAGCCTAATATTCTGGTGCATCTTCTCTTTAATTTATTTCCCTTTGTAGAAGACACGAGGTAGAGGGGCCGTTGGCAGTTCGCCATTGAGCAATCTAATTAGTTGGGTAAGGGGATAAATTTTTAGGTGTTATGATTTGGAAATTTAAATGAAAGGAGAACACGAGTTTGCATTGAGCAGAAGTTTAGAACTGATTGAGCTAGGAAAAGAAACAGGGTTCCGATATATTTCCTTGCTGAGCGATTGTCTTAACTAAAGCTTTCCTTCTATAAGCATCTCTTCCACAGAGTGCCACTTCCTACAAGAGAAATGTCCTAAATGTAGAGTAAATTGTGGATCGTTATGATCAATTTTGATCCAATGAGACTAAAAAATTGGAGGATTACCGGATCGTGACAAGAAGGATTTAAATAAGAAAGTTCGGCTTAAGTGAGTCTGCTTTGCAAAATCAAGATATCGTTAATGAACTATTCGTCGCCCATTCTTACCATGGCTGCTGGTGTGGAGATTGATGACATTCTTCTGAGGTGCCATCTAGGGAAAAAACTAGCTTGAGTAGAGCAATGATTCAAAACATCAACAAAAATGTCCAAGTTTTAGGAACCTGGAGAAGACATGCTCATGTGTGTGTGGGATGCGGGGTGCTTTAGTTGCGCATCTGGTCTTTCTTCTGGTTTACAGACTTGCAAATTGCAATGCACTGATAACTTGTTTATGGTGCACATCGTGATATAAAAATTCCTCGATTTTAATATAGTATTCTTTCATCATCCACAAATACCAACTTCTAGAAAATGCCACTCTCTCTGATTGGTAATTGCAACTTTTGCTGATATCCTTTTTCTTTACTTTTATTATCGGTATTTCTGTTATGCAGTTCTATAAAAACCTTTCAACGAGCCTCGAGGACGTAGTTTGGAAAACTGAAGATGACATGCAAGAAAAAAAGTAGTACTTTACTTCTCTATAGTGAAGAAAATGAGACTCACTTTCTGGTGTGGACTGCTTAAAAATGTTATACAGGTTCTGGTTCTTCATTCTTTGTTTATTTTTTTTTCTTGGGATTTTTCTCTCCAGCAATCTCACTAATAAAAACAACGTGCAATTTGTTTGTGCAGAACTCGGTCTTCAACACGAGTTTTTCTGGTTCAGTGCCCGAGAAAATGTAGTCACATATAGAGAACCTCAACAATTTTCTTAGTATTTTAAGGATAGCATTATTTTATGTTTAAGCGTGCGTTTGACACAATGTAATAAATTGAATAATGAATGATTTTAATCCAATAAGTGTTCGAAGTAAATTTTACAAAATAGTGGACTGTATAAACAACATAATTCATTTCTTAATATTATACATGTTAGTATTGTTTACTTAAAATTCTTCTTTTGGGCAAAAGTAATTTATAGAATATAGGGATGACTCGGTTTTATGGTAAAGTAACTTTTTTTTTTTTAAGAGAAGTAGCTTTTTAACATAATCAAATGTGCTAAAATTGTTTGAGGTAACTTTGATTCTCATCATTTTGATTTTGGGCTAGCACCGACTTGTGCTTTCCATATTGGTTTCAACTGGAAAGATACCAAGGAAACAATAAACTGAAAGGGTGCCCAAAAAGAACTTTACATAGTCGACTCTAAATTTACATGGACAATTTTTAATCCGTGTAGTATTTAGTTTCAACCTGAAAAATAAGTAATTGCTAGGTTCTCATTGTAATCTTGATCAAAAATTTCTTGAAGTGTTTCATGGTACGTTCAGATTCTAGTTCCATGATTATGACAAAAAAATAACATTCTTTAGTTTATTTCCCACACAATATTATCAGATATTCAATGATTCAGACAAAATTGTCTTTGTATAACCACACATTTTACAGATTCAAAAACTACAGGTAATCAAATAATACAGGGCTTGTTATTACAAGTTAACACCAGAAGGGTGGGGTGGGGCGGTGGGGAGGAAGGAATGAAAACACTCAACGGAACTCCAATATGTAGTAGTAGTGCATAATGCAGCATCTGCCCTTGTTGCTGGAGAAATTTTCCCGATTGATATTTCAACAGGTTTCATTATTATTTTCGCGTATTGTGAGTAGGCGATCCCTCCCAACCGGGGACTTCATCTTCGGTATCCTTACCTTCCGATCTATACTTGTACCATGATGCCCAAAATAGATATTTGCAAAGTTCAGACAACTTAGGATGCCTAGGAACCAGTAAAACAAATCCAACTTCTTGTGTTCCAAATCTAGTGCCTGCAGCCAACCTTGTTTACTCGGGGTAACCTTTTCAGTCACGGCGTTTATGATATTAACAAAGGTCGTGCTCAAGAAGTACCCGAAAGAAAGGGATAATAATGAGAAAGAAGTAGAAAAAGACCTCATCCCGGAGGGCGCTTCTTTGTAGAAAAACTCCATCAGTCCAACCATAGCAAACATATCTGCAATCCCGAAAACCCCATATTGGAAAGAAAGCCAGAAAAGACTAATGGGCTCGGCTGGATTTTCAAGTGCTGCATCCCTTCTTTTTATCTCGATTAGACCAGCTATTCCCATTGGAGAATGGAAAGTACAAGTCCAGTGCCTACTCTTTGAAGTTGTGTGATTCCTGTAGGAAGTCCGGTGAATTTTCTAGCGAATGGAACTACCAAAAACATAAAGATCAGTGGAATCACAGGTATTGAAGCTGTGGGAATCTTCAAAGAGCCTAAGTAAGGATTCATGAAGTATCCTCGGAGTACTGAAAATGTGTGCAGTTGTGCTAAACATGTTTTCATTATAATCGTACTGGTAAGGATTGGCATCATCCTTATAAGAATCTTGACTTCTTCGACTTGTGTTATCATGCAAATTTTCCAGGGCTCAGGGTTGGTCCCGTCCTTAAGGATAGCTGCTTTGTTGAGAAACCTAGTTTTAAACAAATGTAGTTAGTAATAGGATGTAATGGTTAAGGAATACCACAGGAAAAACAGCAAAATAGGCACATGATGTTAGGAGAATATAACAAAATGCAGTTGATTCAAGATTGTGCTGGAGTGCCTGAATTGATTGGTATGTGAAAGTTTTTCTTCAGACAGATCTCTTTCTTTTTCGTCAATCTCATATAACTTGTCGGGATTCTCAGGCAAGCTCAAATTTCGGTTTTGAATTGCAGTGATGATGACCTGTTATACAAGAGATTACCTATGGATTACTTTGGGGGATTGAAGACAAAATTTAAACGAGTAACTTTGTTTCTTTTGATCGGCTTGAACTAGTGATGGCAATCGAGCCGAGCGGCTCGTCGGCTCGCCCGCTCGGCTCGTACTGTAGCGATCCACGAGCCGCTCGGGCTCGTCAAAAGACGAGCCCGAGCTCGAGCCGAGCGGACCCGTCCATAGACGAGCCGAGCTCGGCTCGGCTCGTCAAGACACGAGCGCTCGTGGGGCACGAGCGCTCGTGCCGAGCCCACGAGCCGAGCTCGTGGGCTCGTGAAAAACATTTAAAAAAAAAAAACTAAGAAAAACTAAAAAAAAAAAAAAAAAATTTTGACGAGCCACGAGCCGAGCCGAGCCGGCTCGGCTCGTGGCTCGTGAATCACGAGCTCGTGGGCCGAGCCGAGCTCGCCCACGAGCAAACGAGCCGAGCAGAAGCTCGGCTCGTTTGTAACGAGCCACGAGCTCGGCTCGTTGGGCAACGAGCCGAGCTCGTGGGGCAATGGGCCGAGCCGGCTCGGCTCGGCCCATTGCCACCACTAGCTTGAACTTTTAATTGAAATAGTTTAACATAGTGCCAGAGCATATAAAAGACCTTGAGTTCGACCCATATACCGAATGATAAATACTGAATCGAGTTTTACATGGGGTGGTTTAACAAGGTATGGAAATAGAAAATTTGTTTGAATGGTGACATTTTGTTGTCACGTTTTTTTAATTGTATTCTTGGTTGAATATTTAGTTACTTAGTTTTGTTAAAGTCTAACTATGTAATGATAGAAAGATAGGCTAGTTGTGAGCTACTAGAAGCAAGTGGATTGTCAAATGGTAGAAATATCTAGTAAATATCTATCAAATGTTGACTATAAATAGAGCCAAGTTGTATGAACAATCTATGAAGGAAATATAGAAGAAGAAAAACGTTTAAGGAAGATGTAGTTCCAAAAGAATTCTCCTTCTCCTCTGGCATATTCAGAAAGAACAGCAGAGTATATATGTTTATTTAAATAACCGGTATCCACTTTCCTCCATACAAAATGATAAGAGCTCTCTGAAAAAGAGCTTTAGATCAATGAAATCCCAACATGGTATCAGAGCTTTCAAAGGATCTTAGAAGGGGCCAAGATGCAGAAAATGAAAAAGAGAAAGCTATTTGATAAGATGAAAATCTGAAGTTGGAAAAAAAAAAAAGAACAGAAGTGAAGTGAAGAAGAGCAAAAGGAAACAAAAGCAAAAATCCAGTACAAAGCTAGAAAAGAAAGGTGAATCCAGTTGAAAGGCAACGTGCAAAACTGGTAAAAACAAGTGTGAAATATGGTAAGAAATTACAAAGTTGGTATGCTAAGTCTCAAAGCGTCTTCCTTCTCTATTCTTCATACTTGTGATGTTGAAAAAAAAAAAAGGAAGTTGTTATGCTGAAAAAAAAAGATGAAGCTGTCTGATGAAGAAAAAAAGAGAAGATCGGTGCAAAAAATGATGCTGAAAATGAAGCTGATGAAAGTTAAATCTGGTAGTTCAAAGATCAGCAGCAGCCCTAAGAAATGAATGTCTGAGATGGTGTTGAAAAGTGGCTGAGAAAAAGGAGTGAACCAGTTCGAAAAAAATCTAATGTCGAAGCTAAAAATACAGAGTAAATCTGGTGAAAAATGATGATGAAATGGGTTGAATCTGGGTGTTTTTGCAAGGATTTAGGGCTGAAAAATTATTTTATTAGCATAAAAAAAGGTGGAAGAAATCAGTTGGAAAAATGGTTAAAAACAAGCTGAAAAAAGGAGAGAAACAGAGAGTTTCTGGGCAAATCCGGTGAGTATTATGCAAATACGGTGCGTTGAGTGCAATATGGTAAGTGCCCTGTTGTTCTTCCAAAACCAGTAAAATCATTACGAATCCGGTAAGTGCTTTGCATATATGGTAAGCCAAGTGTATATCCAGTAAGTTGAGTGTATATACGGCGAGGAGTGTTAAAACCGGTTAGTTTATATCGAATCCGGTAAGTTCCACTCTTTGATTCATAACTTCCAACACAGTATGAGCAATGTAAATCCAGTATGCATGAAGGAAAGCCAGTGAGTTATGTGTAATGCCGGTATACTTATTAAAAATTCGGTAACTTCAATTGTGAACCGCTTCTCTTCAAATCAAAGGGAAATCAAATCTGATGAAAAGAGCCAAAATGATCTTTGGAGGGGCCAGTAAAATGAAGAAAATGCTGTTGAAATTGTTTTTTGAAAGTGCTAAAAAAGGGGGCTGAAAAATGTGAAAGAACTAGTAAGTTGAAGGAATGATGCAAGATAAAGTTTTTGGATTAGGTTGATCTTAGGTACAAAGAGTTGACACCTATGATGTAGGATTGCAACCAAAGAATGTATTGATCAAATAGAAAACAAATGTGAAAGCTTGTAGTCAATCCAGTTTGATTGAAGAAAAAGAATTAGCAGCAGTCCTTCAAAATCTGATGAGAAGATGCAAGAAGAGAGTTCTTTGAGTGAGGTTGATTATATGCCAAAGAAAGTTGATCAACTATGAAAGAAGAGTTGCAACCAATGGAGTTTGGATCAAATAAAAAACAAAGACTTCAAGACTTGCAGTCACAAAAACAGAAAGTCGGAAATTTGAAGAAAAACAGCAGTTGAAAGTACTGAAAAAGCGAAGATGAAGAAGAGAATGAAATGGCTGAAGCATGAAGAAGATTTGATTAAAAGGTTTCAACCAAAATGTCATGGATAAGTGTTGGAATTGTGACATTTTGTTGTCACCTTTTTTTAATTGTATTCTTGGTTGAGTATTTAGTTACTTAGTTTGGTTAAAGTCTAACTATGTAATGATAGACAGATAGGCTAATTGTGAGCTACTACAATCAAGTGGATTGTCAAATGGTAGAAATATCTAGTAAATATTTATCTATCAAAGGTTGGCTATGAATAGAGCCAAGTTGTATGAACAATCTATGAAGGAAATATAGAAGAAGAAAAACGTTTAAGGAAGATGTAGTCCCAAAAGAATTCTCCTTCTCCTTTGGCCTGTTTAGGAAGAACAGCAGGGTATATATATTTATATGTTTATTTAAATAACCGGTATCCACTCTCCTCCATACAAAATGATAAGAGCTCTCTGAAAAAGAGTTTTAGATCAAAGAAATCCCAACAAAAATGAACTTCATTCCACTTGAACTACACGTTATCAATGAAAATTGTGCATGTATCAGAATAAAAGAAAACGAATTTCTGCTGAATTCCTGACCTTAACAATTTAAGCTTCTAGGTGATGCAGTTCAAACTAGGAGGGAGAGAGAGAGAGAGAGAGAGAGAGAGAGAGAGAGAGAGAGAGAGAGAGAGAGAGAGAGAGAGAGAGAGAGATTGTAAACTGACCTGTGATACCCGAAGAATGGGGCTATTGGCTAATGGTTGGAAGTGATAGAAAGGCTTTCCCAGTGCAAGTACCACAAATTCAATAAAGGCAGTAACCAAACCAATGAAGAAACCCCAGTACCAACCTTTATTCATAGCAACCCATACAACAGCAGTAACTCCTATTATTGATCCAATGGTTGCACTAAATTGATAGTAATTGAAATAGCTGGCCAAACCCTGTGCACCCTTCTGGTCCTTATGATCAAATTGATCTGCACCAAGTGCTGCAATGACTCCTTTAACTCCACGAGCCCCTAAAGCCAGCAGTCACAATGATGTAGACAACATAAAAGCTTGTCGACCCTTGATACAGGTTGACTCCGTGCAAGGATCTGGCTGCAAACTTTTTGAGTATGCTTGGATTGTAACCAGCAGTAGTCCCTGTTGACGAAAAACCAACACGAGAATATGAGCAGGAGGGACGGGGAGAATTTGTTCGAAAAATGAAATCGGGATTGAAATGTTTACCGTAATTTCAAGAAAACCGAAAATCAGGCATGTGTAGAGCCTATTCAAGTAAGTATCTGATATGAAGCCTCCCAAGATGGTGAGCAGGAAAGTCGAACCAAGGAAGTCTGTGAGAGTGTTTGTAGCAGTCGAAATATTGAAGTGCATCACCATGCTGAAGTAGAGAACCATAAATAACATGTTTGCGACGAATCCTATGTTCTCGAGAGTTCCCAACACTAAAGAGAACATACATTGAACGTTATTTACTCGTTGATCTTTCGAGTAACTTACTATTACAGATTAAGTCCTAATCCCAATTACGAGAAAATTTAAAAAAGTACCAAACTCGCAAATACACAGATTTACAGTAATTCACTATTTCTAGGAATATTTGGGTGATCGACAATCGAGGGGACGAGTGTACACTATATTTTGACTCCACGTTTACTTACCGAAAACAAACGTGCAGGTCCTGAAACCTCCTTTCTTCTGGTTAAATGTGCTTAAAGATGTACTGGGATTCATCTTTTCCTGCAGACAAGCAATAATTGAAGTTAATTACATTTTCAAGGATGTGAAGAATCGCTTATAATTTGTAGCCATACCATAATTCAGAAGCAAAGATAGATATCCCACTGGCTTTTTTACTTATATATTGGAATTCCTTTGTGTACATTTCAATTACATGAACCCCAATTTATAAGTACATTGTAAACAGATATAAGATTCTTCTCTCTGTCAACTCTCTTATTACTTATTTTAGTGTCTCTCTCTTCTCAAGCTCTCTCCATCACGAGATATTCCTTTATTTGTTTTTATTTTCAATTCTTACCTCTTGGTTTTTCTTAACTTATAAGCAACTTTTTATTTCCAAAAGCGTTTGGAGTATGTAAGTTTATTGGGCCCTTATGTGGTTCTCCTAACTAGTTGGACCAGTTCCTTTGCCCACATTTGTTGACCCGGATTGTGTTCTTTACTTGGAGCATTCTTGACCCTTGGATTTTAATCCACGGCTGGGCTTGATTCTTGGCTTGATATTTTCTTGATTTAACCTTGGCTTCCTCCATACGACACGGATCCCCCTTTTCTTCTCTCCTCTGCTCGACTTTGGGGGCTCTCTGTTCTTCTCTTCTTGGGGGTTCTCTGTGTGGGTGAAAACCGTGACTTAGGGTGTGATACCTTGGGGGCTTCTAGGCCTGAAATAGTGGCTAGATTATTGGCATCTTCCTCTAAGTCTTTACGGTAGAATCAGGGCCATTTGGGAGATATTTGATTGATGACCAAATCGATTCTTCACATGGGTTTTCTATGAAGTTCTCTTTCTCTATGGATGGCGGATTGCAAGCATGGGTTGGAACTGTTCATGAGCCTAATCTTTAAGCTGAAAAGAGGAGGAATAACTTGGCTTCAATGGTGTGCTTTGTGGACGGTAAAAGGGAAGTTCCTCTCGGTTTTTTGTTCTAAGTCTTGCCTTCGGTTTTACCCTGTCATTTTATGGTTTGATAGTATTCTGCCGTTTTCTGTAATCTGTTAATGCCATTGATATAGTCTGACTACCATATTGTTAATGCTGATTTCTGAGATTGATTATTGAACTATTATTGATAGTTTGAGCTGTTAGAACTATGTCATTGGTTTAATGAGCCTATAACTATATTATGCTGCACATTGTGTCTGTTATTATGCTATTAGAGTATGCATTGCTGAATTGAATTCCCAACAGAGTACTTACATAAAATAATTCTTAATACACTATCAAACCAAGTAACTTATTTTCTATTTCAATCAACAAAAAAATATTTATTTTAAAAACGTACTTGTTTACTTATAAGTAAAGGGCTGCTAGTTTTCTTGCTAAGAGGCGAAGAAAGCCCGACTCACGCTTTTTGAGTCTGGTGCTCAACCAGATGACTTTTTTTCATGATGTTGTTGAAAGCTAATTTTTAAAGTAAGCGTCAGTTTTCAGCTTCAAAATATCATTGACTATAGTCGAATTCTTACTGATATTACAAGAATCTAGTTCTTCTGATCCTAGTATATCATAAAATTTTCAGAAAATTAATTACGTTTCAACCAGTTGGGCGTTGGAACCACCTACTTTATGTCAATTTTTTTTTTTTTCTCATTTTATGATCATCACATGACATTACATTAGATTTCCAGCTGTGTAATGCTGCTAATGCATGATTCAATTAGTACTCGCACAAGCAAAAGATCTTCATCAGTACACGTACTGAGCTTTACATTTTTGTGGAAAAATCTTCTGGTTGTTACTTAATGGTAAAGATCAGAGTAGGTTTTAAAACATGTACCACCCTTTCTGTTTCTGAGTCTCTTAAAGTGAGTAAACCGAATTCTATAATCAATCTCTCGATATATATAGAGAGTTGTATATAACTTTGTTCGAGAGTTTTGAACAGAATCCTAATGTACTTTTTCCTCGACTAAGGATCGACCTTGTGAGTTTTGACATAGAAATATTAGGTAGTGCACACATGTAATAGGTCACTATAATATTCCTATTATATATAAATGACTTTAGAAGGAGGTATTTACGTATAGACGAGCCAAAGGTGAGGAAAAAAACTTGCGATGTGCATCGATAAGCAGACGCAGTTTTCATGTTGTGCATAAATGTAAGTATGGGTGTTTGCTTGTTTCTAATTTCATTTGGTTTATTATCCCATATTTATTTGGTCTTATTAAAATGGGAAAGATAATAAACGAGAATACACATTAAGTTGAGATAGCATCGCCTACATATATATTACGAGAAATACAATTTAGATGATGGGATAAAAAAAAAATTAAACATAAAGAGGTTCTCATTCATAAAAGTGTCACGATCTTATTATAGTATGTCATAATCAGATCAAAATCAACATGATTTGTAATAGTTAATGAGAATCAAGCTTCGTAGATCAAAACTAACTTGCAAAAAAAATAAAATCACATAATAATATCCAAATTCATTGAGAACAGGGACGGACCGAGACCTTTTTTCTCGTGACTCAAAAACGAAAAATTGTGGGGTCATTTGACCCCCACATAATCCCATGTGGGTCCGCCAGTGATTGAGAATAAAATTTAATTTCTAATGTTGTATATAATGGATGAGATAAGTAGCACTTTTGGTAAGAATTGTTCGGTTCAATATTACATACAAGCCACGTAGACGAGAATTTTCATGAAACACTAAAGAACGGATGATAATCGGATGATATAATATGAATTAGTAAATTAATAGGATTAAATTAGAGTTTAAATAAGTTAACAAGAATAAAGAATGGATCTCATTAGTTAATTAGAAGGAATTATACCATTAGGTTTGAAATCAAGGATTTTACTTATTTACTCACCCCATGCATATAAGAATTTACCCAGTCATATCAAAATCACTCCTTCCGTGACCTCTCTGTTGAATTTGAAGAATTTATTGTAAGGCACTTATAATTTTCTTTTGCTCTCTATTCTTGGAGTTTGCTTTCAAAAATAATTATGATATTTCAATTGATAGCATTAAGAGCTTGTTTGGTACAGATTCTCATTTTTTATAGTAAATCAATTCTCATTTTCAACCACACATTTTTCAATAAAATAATATTTTTCATCTCATCAATACTTTTTTTCTTTTTCAACCACTCACTTCCCATCATATCGCTATTCAAAAATCAATTCTTCCTCCCAACAATCTCTATCAAACACACTCTAAAACAGTATTTGTCAATCATGATTAGATACACTGTTCATGGTATATGTATATGTATAATCAACATTTATGTGGATGCCAGATTCTTGTATGAATATAAATAGAACCTTACTTAGTGTACATAAGGGTGTCCATATGTACACATTTTTTATGTACGCCAAGCATAATTCATATTAATATGTTAATATGTACGTGTGTTTATCTCTGAGTATGATTATATATATATGTATATATTCCATTTGTATGTATAGTCAAATGTGGTAGGTGTTTTATGAGCACGCATATAGAGGGCAGTATGTGTGTGCATATAAATATATATTTGCGCGTGTTTATATGAGTGGTGCACATATATTATGTATTTGTATGTATGTATACGTAAATGAAGGTTGTGTGTGCATACATAAGTCAATGTAAATTTAAATTTAAATTCGGGTCAATTTGTGTATACATTTTTATAATAATATGATAAAAATAAATAAAAGAAGTTAATAGGAAAATATTATGACTTAACCTCTGAAAATTGGATTTCGACGCAGTTCCTAAATAATTGATATGAATTAGGATTTTGGCACGTTGACTTCGTGGGTTACTAGGGACATCTCCACTTGTCATTCGAGAAGTAAATTGTTAGGATTCAAGGTAAGTAAACCTCACCTTCTTTTCATGCATACGTCACATGACTAAATGTAACCTGGGTTTGGGGAGGCTTACGCGATAATCACGAAATCGGACGACAAGAAAGATCTGAAGACAGCTTCGAAATCCAGATTCAACTTTGGGATTTACTGATTACTTTTGTACACTATTACAAATCGGAATTTTGTGAAGTGAAAATCAAAGAAAAAGGTAAATAAACAAAGGAATTACAGTCGAAATCGGAAAAAATTGAAAATGGAAAATTTGAATAAAATGGGTTTGGCACTTTTCTTCAGTTTTCCTACAGTATACCTAAGATCGCGCTGGAGTGAAACGATTTTTGTAGTCGCATAAGCGGCTTGCCAATTTCTAGGGCACATGAGCGGGATACTTTTAAGATTGCCTTTGTCAAACATGTCATTTTCTACTTTGCCCCAATTCCTTGGCATTCACCGCAATAGCCTTAAAATGCTTAAAATACAAAATTACCCTTAAAATGTTATACAATTACAAAAATATGGTATTGTTTGAAAGACAATAATACCCCTTTTAAGTTATAAAAAATTCCAAACACTTCCCACTTAAAATTTCAAAATCAAATCACTTTCTTTATCTGTTTACTCCAACACAGGTAAAAATAATTTCATTTTTCATCTGCTTCAAACTTGAAAACAGATAAATTTATCAAACGCTCAACAAGAAAATATTATTTATAGCCATCAGAGAAATCGGTAATTATATTTACGTATTCTTATTTTCGTTTCGATAAAATTAGTACAACATTTTAATCTTTAAATCTTATTTCAACATAAGTATATGAAAATTTTACGATTTTAAATGGATCTATAATCATTTTTTACAAAAACGAGAAAAAAATTCATCTATATGTATAATTTCAGACAAATTTACGATAGTCTGTAAAATGGTCAACCGGACATCCAGACGGCCCGCCCGTCCTGATCCAGACTGCCCAAAAGTTCAGGCCGTCTGGGCCCGTCCGGATCCGACACACCTTGTAGTATTTTTTGACCATAACTTTCTCTTCTAATGTCCGATTGAGATGATTCAAGATGCGTTGAAAAGCTAACTCAATGGGCTACAACTTTGTTTTTAGCAGTGTTCTAAAATGCGTAATGCGTTGCGAAGCGTCGAGGTCGAGAATCAAGAATCACAAGATTAAGCGTGTCAATGCGGAGAATAGGCGTCATAATGCGTTTCGTACTTTTAATGTAATTTTAAGTATAATAAATAGATTTTTATATTAAAAAAATAATTTTTTTATATAAAAATAAACATACACATGATTGGACACTAAGTAGTAAGTGGAGGATTTTCTTAAGGTCTTGCTCTTGCACAACTAAATTCATTGAGGAACCAATTCTAAACTTTGATAATAGGCAATAGCATATCATATTAGTAAAATGCCTTCATGATATTGATAAGTTGATAATTAACAAAATAGGATAAAAATTATCAAGTTATCAACATACAATATGATAACTAACAAAATATAATAAAAGTTAGAACACTATTAAACCAAATGGAACTGGGCCACACAAATGTTAAATTAAACGGGCCAGCAGGCCCAGCATATGGAGGGGAAAAAAAAAAGGGAGGCCCAAATGGGTTTGCCAATTCGGGTTTAAACGCGCATAATCGCGCATTGTAACGCCTAGGCGCGTTTAAGCGGTCAACAAAAAAGTTTGACCGTATTTTTATGCGCATATCACATATTCGAAGCGTTTTTAACGCGCTTCGCGCCTAGGCGAGACTAAACGGCGCGTTTTGGAGCATTTTAGAACACTGGTTTTTAGATACCATCTTCGAATTCAATCGTTTTCCATGTCAAAAATTGGTCTCAATATGAGACTGAAAATCGATGCAAAATTTTTCAACTTGAAAGTTAATATGTGATAACGTTTTGGCTATATTTCATTCATTTGACTCATTTTTCATCCAATTGACCTCTAATACTCTCGAATCTTCATTACGAGGTTAGAAACAAGTTTAGAATATTTGCACTTTAATCCAAGAACTATCACTTTCCTCAATTTTGGTCATTTTCGCTCTTTTCTTCTAATTCCCGTCGTATTCGTTCATTTGTAGCCTAAACCAAAATGCAAGTGTACTTAGAACATTTAGGCGTCAATAAATCATGAAAATGCAATTATTAGTGGATGAAAAACGTGATAATTGTACTATTATCACTGCCTATTCTGACTAATTTCCACAAATTCACCATTCATCGCTTCATTTCTTTTTTGTTTCACCTCCTCTTCGAATCCAATTTTTATGATCACGCACGGCTTCATCTAAAGCTCCAACATACGTCATTTTCTCCAATATATTTAAACTACAAAATGACATGAACACACACATCAAAACGCTAAAAAATGCTCAACAACAATCTAAAAACTACAATTTAAAGGGTATTTATTTAATGAGTTAATTACACTCATCGGTATATTATTAATTATAATTTTTATGTTGCATAATTATTGTCGTTAAATATTCAATTATAATTAAATTGCTTATTTTAATTGTTTATATAATATTTAATTATAATTAATAGAATATTAAATAAACAATTTAAATATAAAAATTTAAATAAACAATTAAATGAAATAATTTATTTTAAATAAATAATTTAAATCGTATATTTTAATTGTTTACTCAATATTTAATTGTAAAAGAAGAAATTATAATTAAATTGCATATTTTAATTTTTTATATAATATTTAATTATAATTAATAGTATATTAAATTAACAATTGAACTATAAAATTTAAATAAACAATTCAAATAAACAATTAAATGATAGTTTATTTTAAATAAACAATTTAAATCGTTTATTTGAGGTTTACTTAATATTTGATTGTAAAAGAAGAATTTATAATTAAATTGCATATTTTAATTGTATATATAAAAATAATAAAATATTATTTAGTTATAATTAATAGAATATTAAATAAACAATTTAATATTTAATATTTTATTATTTACAGCTAAATAATATTTTTTTAAATTTAAATTTTGATTATTTCTTATTTTAATTTTCAATTCAATATCTTATTTATTGTGTATATAATATTTAATTATAATTAATAGAATATTAAATAAATAATAGAATATTTCATATTTTATCATTTATGACTAAATAATATTTTATTATTTTAATTGTTAACATATTATTTCATTATTTCTTATTTTAATTGTCAATTCAATATTTCATTTATTGTGCATATAATATCTAATTATAATTAATAGAATAATAAATAAATAATCAAATACTTAATATTTGATTATTTGTAACTAAATAATATTATTTTATTTTATTGTTTAATTGTTAACCGATTATTTCATTATTTTAATTGCTAATTGAATATTTTATTTATTATTTATAATTAATTTAATTATAATTAATAGAATATAAAATAAACGATTGAATATTTCATATTTTATTATTTAGAACTAAATAATATTTTTTTATTTTTTTATTTCTACTGTTAATTGATTATTTCACTATTTCTTATTTTAATTGTCACTTCAATATTTTATTTGTTGTGTTTATAATATTTAATTATAATTAATTGAATATTTAATATTTGATGATTTATAACTAAATAATATTTTATTATTTTTTCTTTTAATTGTTAACCAATTATTTCATTATTTCATATTTTAATTGTTAATTGAATATTTTATTTATTGTTTATAATTAATTTAATTATGATTAATTGAATATAAAATAAGCAATAGAATATTTCATATTTTATTATTTATAACTAAATAATATTTTATTATTTTATTTTAATTGTTAATTGAATAGTTTATTTATAGTTTATAATTAATTTAATTATAATTAATAGAATATAAAATAAAATAAACAATTGCATATTTTATTATTTATAACTAAATAATATTTTTTTATTTTTTATTTCAGTTGTTAATTGATTATTTCATTATTTCTTATTTTAATTGTCAATTCAATATTCCATTTATTGTGTATATAATATTTAATTATAATTAATAGAATATTAAATAAATAATCGAATATTTAATATTTGATTATTTATAACTAAATGGTATAAAATTGATTTTTTATTTTAATTGTTAACCGATTAGTTCATTATTTCTTATTTTAATTGTAAATTGTTTATATAATATTTAATTATAATTATTAGAATATTAAATAAACAATTCAAAGAAACAATTTATTTTGTTTATTTAGTTTTTTATTATTTATAACCAAACGATTAAATGAAATAATTTTTTTAAATTTGTTTGTTTACTTTTTTTTTATCTATTTCAATAATTAATTTAAAATAAATTATTTAAAATAAATTATTTTAATTAGTCAATTAATATTTCAAAATAAAAGAAGAATTTATAATAGAATATTAAATAAGCAATCGAAATATAAAATTTAAATAAACATTTTTAATTATAAACAATAAACATTTAAATAAACTATTAAATGAAATAATTTATTTTAAATTGTTTATTTTAATTGTTCAATTCTTGTTTTATAAACAATTTCAATAAGTAATTTAAAAGAAATAATTTAAATTAAATATTTTACTTGTTCACTTAATATTTTGTTGTAAAAGAAGAACTTATAATTAAATTCATTATTTTATTTATTTATATAATATTTAATTATTATTAATTAATAAAATATTAAATATTTATTTATTTATATAATATTTAATTATTATTAATTAATAAAATATTAAATAAACAATCGAAATATAAAATTTAAATAAACAATTGAAAGAAACTATTTATTTTGTTTATTTAATATTTGTAATTAAATAATATTTCAAATTTAAATATACTTTTTTTTGTAACTAAATTTAGACAATCTATTAAAATATAGAAATTAAATGAAATAATTTATTTTAAATTGTTTATAAAAAATTTCAATATGTAGTTTAAAATATATTTTTTAAATCGATTATTTTTATTCTTTGTAATAAAATTAAATTATTAATTTAAAATAATTTTTTAAATAGTTTATTTAATAATATATAATATTAATTATAGTTAATAGAATATTAAATAAACAAACGAATATTTAATAGTTTATTATTTATAACTAAATAATATGTTATATTTTACAAACTCTTTTTTCGTGAATTTTACTTAAATAAGTTAATTATTTATTTAAATTAAATCTTAAATAATTAATTAAAAATTCTAGACAAAATTAAACTATAATTAATATTAAATAATAAAATTAGAAATTAAATATTAAATGAAAAAAAATCAACTGGGCCCAGAATTCCAAAAGTCTGGGCCCATACGCCCAGGAGCCTAGACGTGTCTAGGCTTTTCTCCTCGAACTGATAGATTCGTGTGAAAACGTCATTTCCGACGATCTCCGCCCCCTAAATCTCACCCAAATCACATTTCATCCACTAATAATTGATTCTACAACAATTTTTTCGACGATAAGCAACAAAAATTCCTCCAACATGCTTTTTTTCTCTGTCCCAGCTCTCTTCCAAGTCACGTGTGAGGGTAAAAAATGGGAAAATGTTGGACTTTTTAAGTTTTTTAAATTTTTCTCCTTTTTTTTACTTGGTCAACGACTATTGTGAAAAAGTGGTCGGGTCAACCAGGTATTTTCCACCATTTCCTCCACATGAGCAGGCCTAATCGCCCCAATATAGATAGTCCGATATTTGGGCTTGAGCTCGGCCCCTTCGCAATAATGAAAAGTTTAAAACCATGCTTTAACTCCGGCTTGGGCTCCGAGTAGTGTTCTAGCTAGTCTAAAATTATCCTTCAAGAGCTGTCAATCTAATCGAGTTGAGCTACTTGCTCTTTTTTTTCTTTTTAAATTCTTTGCTAATGTTTTTACTAGAGAGAAAAATATAATACACCTCTCTAAAAGATTGGACTAGGATTAGGTAGATGATCAATCCTTTTTATACCTCTATTCGTAAGAAAAGTTCATAATATTTTTGCTTTGCTTCTCTGGCAAATATGATCGAGTCATCTGTAAAGAACATTGCATTCCAACAATTTACTCCTATCTTTTACCGATCGGAGAAGGTAACATAATCCCTTAACGCATAGCTAGATAATAAAAGAATCAGTAGTTTAACTCGACTTGATCGACAAATGAAAAAAGATCTAACGTGAAAAATGGATTGGCATGTTGGCATGCTGTTAGTTTTGACACGTATGTTAGAAGCAGTGTTCTAAAAAGCGTGTCTAGACGTCTTCTATGAGCCTCTTAGGAGAAATGCGCGGCGAAAATGTCAAGCCAGGTGGCTTGATGCCATATTTATTGACGTTGACCGCTAATGCATGTCTATCCGCAACTAGGCGAGCATTAATATTTTATTTTCTTAATTTTTAAATTAAATTTTAAAGGTTGATTAACATTTGAAACTCATCTTTTTATTGGAAACTTTTGAAAAAATGTATAAAGCTTCTATGAATATGTTTTGGATGTTTGATATGCGTTATTTTTAATTATTAAATAATTTTTTGATTGATTAGAAATTAAAATAAGAAAACATCTTTTTACACTTTTATACGCATATGCTTCGCCTAACTTTGTCTAGCTAATAATTTGACCTCCACGCAATATGGTTAGAAGATTCATTGGCAGAATCTAAATGGATTGATGTGATTGCTTGTAAATTAAAGTACAGTAGCCTTGTTAAAATTTTAGTTCAACTCAATGCAATTTGCCCAAATAAATAGTAACACTTTTTCTGTTCGAATAACTGTCTCTTTTAAGTAATTTCAAAGTAATTATAAATATAGTCAAACAATTAAATTGGTTTGCTGAACTTTGCAATAGATAATGACAAGGAAAAATTGAAATGAAATCCACCAAGCATTCCACGTGAGTGGCATCGTATAGAAAAAGAAAGTAACAAGTTTCAATTTTTGCCCTATTTGAACTTCTATAGAAATCAAATGCAAAGCAACCTACAGTAAACCAGATCTGACGTTTTGATAACTTGGGTTGTGTTTGGCCTTGCTTCCACAGAAGAGCGGCTTATTTCGACAATATCACACTTGATACAGTCGAGAAAGCTAGAAAAGAAGGCAAATTAAACCTAAGCCAAACATGCCCATGTGGCACTCAAACTGATGGCTTGTTTGGTATGGATTTTTTGGGGGAAGAATTGATTTTGAATAGTGATATGATGGGAAATGTGTGGTTGAAAAAGAAAAAAAAAAATTATTGATGTGATGGAAAATATTATTTTATTGAAGAATGTGTGGTTGAAAATGAGAATTGATTTACTGTAGAAAATTAGAATCCTTACCAAACAGGCCCTGAATTCATTTTAAGCTGAATGCTCGGTCACTAAAATTTTCGTGAATGAGGAGAGACTGAAATTTGAATTCACGATGTCTGTTATGATATGCTCTAATACACCATCTCACTCAGAAAGACGAATATATATATGCGCACACACACACAATATGTGTATATAGTCATTTACATTCATAACTTCTACAACATAAATGAATTTACATCCACATATACATATATTCTTGATTGTTAACATGGGCATGTAACCATAACTGGTTTAGTTTGCTTCAGTTCGTGAATAAGCAGGCTGCAGAAATTCAGCAATAAACAGAGTCCAAGATCATTTCAATGGTGAAATGAAGGCAGAACACAACAACTGAAGCACCTCAGCATCCTCTTTTTCCCCTGCACAATAGACAGTTCTCAACAAGACTAGAAAGCGTAATGCGGGTAACCTATAAATCATGGATGCAGACACCAGCACAAAATGAAGTTGCTGTAATGTTTTAAAATAGTAGTACGACAGGTCAATTAAAGTTCTTAAAAATTATAGAATTATATAGTATATGATCTTTAGTTATATGCTTCTTGACTTGGAAGTTTGAACAGAATTAACACATTTCACCTCTCATTTTAAAGTTGGCATTTGCAATCTTTTGAATTTAGCCAATGTTTGACAACCATTAAAACAAAACTCTTTTTTGGCTCAAACTCAATTTTTATCACATATTCACTCAATAAAATATTTTGCACTTAAAACCAAAATGTTTTCCTACTTTTTAACCACATATTCTCTTAAAAAAAAATAGTATTCAAAAACGCATTTTCCCCAAAAAACTCATTAAAATGGTTGTCAAACAAGGGCTAAATGAGTGGTCATTTGATTTATCAAGATAACTTGAGATCATTATAATCACGTTCGTTACTAGTGTCAACGAATTACAAATCTTCGTGTATCAAAAAGTGCATATAGTAGATGTAAAACAAACTCAAGATGAAGTATATAGAGTTTTTTCTCACATTACTTTGATAGTTTAAACAAGTGTTTGCTCCATCTATATTTCAAAAAGTCGTGTTAGGTTCTTAGTAGTACTCCACGGCCTTTTCTTCTTTTTACTTCACACAGATTTTAGTCTCTTTGATGGCTAATAATTCTCAAGAAAGTATGGAAACAAGCTAGAGGCCTTTATACTATCCATTCAGAAGCAATTGGATTCTGTTCCAAATGTAGTCACATGGCCTAGTTTTTTCATATAATATATTCTACAGTTCTAGATCAGGGCTCAATTTTGAGTTGGTCAACCATTTCACATGTCTGTGATGTTTAGATTAGGCTCTAGCTCTGGCTCTGGCTCCAGCATTAGTAGAAAGACAGCATAATTAAAAGCTTCCTTAATTCTACATATTATAAATTTTTTTTTTTTTATGACCGTAAATGTCTGGGTCAGCTTGCGCGCACATCGACTAATTCCACGAGACCCTTAAGTTTACGGTCGGATACTCACCTCAGTGGCCCTGAAGGAATTCGAACTGGTAATCATTGGGGAGCAAGCTCAAGGCCTGACCAATTGAGCAACCCCTCAAGTTTAATTCTACATATTATAATTTATAAAATAGGAGTTATAGTGTCCTTGACACGTTGAAGACACGTCCCTCGCTTGTCAGAAAACAAAGTTATATATAGAGAGAGAGTGAAAAATGATATAATAAGCACCGGTAAGCAACAGTCACATGATGCATCGTTTAATTGGTCGATCATTTAATTCTTAGGATCTATCATGAACTTATTTACTAATTAATTGATGTAACATGTGACAAGTGCTTAACATAAATTAAGCATCGATGCTTAGTAGATTATTTTTCATATATGATGCACCGACAGGGACCCGAGTGTCAGACACTTATACGTTCACATGTGATTTTTCAAAAAAATATTGACACGTCGTCGATACGTTGATTAAATTCTTAGTTAAATAGTATAATTTTAGTTTTATACTTGTTATTAGTTTTTTTCTTGAACTCTTTTAAATATACGTACCTATTTATTAATAACTTTGAATTAAAATTATATAATATTTATAATAAAAATAAAATGATCATGATAGAGTGTCCGAATAGTGTCTAAACCCTAGTTAAAATGTCCGTACTACAAAAAATGCAGGACAAGTAGTAGTCAACACATGTCCTATGCCTAATGTCTCCTAAGAACATAGATGACTCTACCTTAAGAGAAATGTCAACGTTTACTATATGTAATTACATAACTTCCTTCTTTGTGCGTTTATCAAAGCTTATAATTGCTTATAAGCAGCGAGTTCTATTGAATGTGTGGTTCAAAAGTAAGTAAAAGTTGTGGATCTTACGAATGCATAGATAAAAATAGAGTTTGAATAGTTTATAAGCAATTATAAGCTTTGAAAAACATGCACTTTAGTATGATATGCTCCATCTGCATTGAATTTGACCATGTGGCATGATGAAAATATGTCTAGTGTGCTGGTAAATGTTCCTGGTGTTGTATCTTGACTTTATATTGTCCCACATGTGCTAGAAATTGATTTTGTTCAATTCCACACTATAAGGTGACTTTGTTGTTCTATCATCAATTTACAAAAGGTTTACTAGTACTACATCAAAAGAAAGATAGCAAGTTAACCCTTTTGTTCTCCTAAATATATGAGCTTCCTCTTTATTTTTTAAGTGTTCAAATTTGGAAAAAGTCATACATTATTTCGGTGTGAGAATCTCAGACATTTTGTGCTCACCTAGTCCATGTACTTTTGGTGGGGGATTTTGGTTGGAATACTTTGTACTCTTTTAGTATCCATAAAGTACGAACACTCCTTTTAGGATCACTTTTTATGTCCTGTACAATACTAACAGTTCTACTAGGTCCACATGTCGTGTTGTGTTCAACACCAGTACTCATTGGACGTTACACAAACGTAACTGATAAATCGTATACCGTCTCCTATTTTTATACTTTTAAAATTTGTGACACTCAAGAGATACTTTAAAGACACTCCTTGGGCAAGTGTCTGACATATCATGTGCCCTAACATCCTTTCCTTATAATAAGAAGATCTAATACTAGAATCTCGTAGAAAGATTAATGAGCTGAGGAATGACTCCTATGCCGAATGATTGATTTAGTAAATTTTGATTCCTCATATCCTATATTCAAAAGTAGAAAAAATTAAGATATAACGTGTAAATGTGAAACTTTAAAGAATTTAAATGGATGTCACTGATGTGTCTGTTTCTTCCTTTTCTGGGAACGTGTTTGTGCTTATTAGCTTAGTAGGTATTGTAGGAGGTTCGAGATTGAGTTAGTAGTACTCTTTTGTATTCTTCCCTTTTGTTTAGTAAAAATCTTCTTCTCTCTGCCTATGGACCTAAGCTAAGTGCCAAAACACATTCTTGTGTTAGTTTTCTCTTTTACATTTGGCCTAGAACTTAGAACTGGAGCTTTCACAACACACCTAGCATATCAAAAATCACAAAAAGAATTATAAATAATAGGACACATCACTTATCGTGTTAGACTTGTGTAGTATGTGCCAGGACACAGAATACTCTCGTAGGAGAGATATAATATAGAACTACATTCTCTGGCATGTCAAGATCCATGTGCATTGAATTTGACCAAGGGGATACGGATCAAAACAATGCCAGAGTACACCTCAAAGAAAAATCTTATCATGCTGAGCAGATTCCATCATAAAAACTACAAAAAATAAATTGCGGTTAGGTATGAAATGGTAACTTACCACACCAGGTTCATCATTTGGAGGTTTAGTCAGAAGTTCTTGTTCGTTTCCAATGCTGTAGCGTGTTAAGTCACTTTTGTGCTGCTTCCTATTGGCACGAGCTTGTGAAAACACTACTGAGTAATTAGTATTAGTCCCAGCCTTGTTATCCCACCCTCCAAATTCAGGTACAGACTTCCAGTTTTTCTGCCAGTCAAGAAAAAGAGCAATAAATAAGATCGGTAAATACAAATTATGAGCAGATAATACTAACATTAATGTATGACATATTTGATGAAATCATCTCATCTAAAGCTCAAGTGATTATGAAGTGGAGAAATTTATTCATTCATGTGTGATCATCAAAGGCCTGCCACGTGAATGTGCATTAGCCAATATCCCCTTGGTCATGAAGCACATTGACTAATGCATCTAGCATAAATTAATGCTTAATTATTTCATGACTATGTATTATGTGAATTAAGATCTTCTATGACTACTAAAAGCCATGATAGAATACTATCCACGATGGGTGTTAAGACGCATCATATCTGTATAAGAGAAAATTGATCATCGATGATGAGAAAATGATAAGAAATTGGCTTTTCGAACACAGATAAGGTGTTCATAAATCAATAATTATCCAATTCAGCTCCTGTCTTGCAAGATCAAAGGTTAGCACACTGAAGAAAAAAAGCGGCAATAAGATTACAAGAGTTCGCAACTTCAAAAAGCAATATTAAACAACTTACCAATCAAATTAGTGGAGACTAATTTATCTGGGATATTAAGCAATGAACGCATTTCCTCATGATTAATTATAACATTAATAGAACCTATAAATGATGAATCCAAACTTCTTGTGTTTTGCTCGTAGCTGGAGATCATATGCTCGGAAGGAACGAGGGTCGTGGTAGGTTGACAGTTAACATCATTAATTGTTATAAACAATTCATATGGCATAGCCTACTAGTTGTGAAAAGGGATTCAGCCTCCAAATTTATTAAGAATAAAATGGGCAACAAAAATGTAGCAATCGTGATTCACATTATCAAGGCACTGATACAATACATTTGACTCCAAATTTACTATGAGGAAAAACGGGTCATCGAGAACATCGCAATCATGATTCACATCATCGAATTAATTTCCATGTAATTGACAAGATGCCCATTTACGATAGCGTTCAAACATAACCAAAATTTTATTTCCAATAAATTCAGAATCTACTTCATGAATTCTCAATTCAGTAAAGGTTCAATTTGACAAGATTCGCAATCCCAAAATTCCAATTCAACATCATCTTTCAAAATTGAATAAACTAAATTAATATACAGAAAAATGGATAAAAAATTAACTTAATTATTTTGGAAATAGCCAAAAATTCACCTCCATAGAAAAGGGGAGAGGAGATTGAAGTGTGGAATATTTCGGAAGCAGAACTATGATTTCCCTGTTCATTTACAAGGATCTATTTGGGGAATTTAAAGGGAAGATTCAATTTGAGTGGAAATAAAAAACAAATTAATCTCAAACCATTAAATTCATAAATATTTGGAATTTTTGTTGTTCAAATGAGAGGGAGGGAGGATTATTAGGTTAATTGGTTGAGGGATGCATAATTCTCTCCCCGAACATTGACCGGGATTTTGGCGAAAATAATCCCTGACCTTTACCTTTAGTGCGAAAATGATCACTAACTTTTTCTCTTGACACATATATTGCTAATGTAAGTATTTTGGTGCTTTATTGGTCCTTTGCAATTAAAAACACCAATGTAAGCACATATTTGGTGGAGATTAAAATCAAATTAAAATTTTAAATCAAAATTAATAATTAATTACAATTATACATTTTATGAAACTTTTCAACCATATATTTATCAACTTTTATTAAAATTTACTAAAAATCTGATTTTAATTAAGAAAAATTGTAATTAGATCTCTAATATTTGTAGAAGGTACAAAATACAAATGGATCCCATACTTCTATTTTTTATTAAAAAAACTGAGGGGAATCATTAAGGGAATGTTCTTTTTATAATTTTCAAGTCGTTTTCTGTTTTCGATTTTTCAAAATAGTGAAAATGCGTTCTCTTTCCTATTTTCGAAAATACGTTTTTGAAAGCAAATTTAAAATTTACAAATAAAGCCAAAATTTCAAAACGCGTTTTAAGTGTTTACGGTTTTCTTTATCACCCTAACCACCACCATCACTGTCTACACCAACCACTGTCGCTTCAAACCAAGACCACCACTGCAGCGTCGCGACAGAAAATCAAGAGAAGTCACCGCCAACTACCACCATTGCCGCCTACACCAACCACCGCCGCCTGAAACCAAAACCACCACTGCAACAGAACACCACCAACCATCAGATTGCAGCACAACACCACTGCAACTACCGCCAACCACCAAATCGCAGCAGAACCAACATCGCACCCACACCCAACCCAAAATCGTACCTTTCTCAGCAATCGAAAACATCCAAAATTGCGACACTGCATTCACGGCAGCGTCTTTGTTCTCAAAATGGCACCCAACCCATCATTCGCAGCAACAATCGCACCCAACCCCAACCACCACCTAGAAAAAAAAAGGAAGGGAGAGGAAGACGGTGAGAGAGGCGACTGAGAGGGGAAGAAGAGAGATAGAGGGGGGGGGGGGGGGGGGATAGAAGGGATGGGAGGAAATATTGAAAGTAAACGTGTTTTGAGTTTTTTATTTTTGAAAACAATTATCAATAAACTAACATGAAATTGAAATTCTTTTCCACCTTTGCATATTTGGAGATTTTTTAATAGAGATTTGCTAATCATCATTGCTCATACATAAGACTGATGTGACAAGTATAATTTTTAATTGATTTTTCGATTCTTGATTTTGAACCGAAAATCGAACCAAACTCGTCGATTCTCGATTCAAATACCATTTTGGGTATTTAACTTAAGAAGAACAGTTTGGTTCGACCAGTTCGATTTAGCAATTTTGTCCAACCCTATTTCCAACCTTCTAAATTATGCATACAATATCCCAACTTGACATGAGTAGTCCATTTAGATGAAAATGAACCTGCGGTAGGCACGTGCTATTATGATAACATAAAGTTTGTGGACATCTTTATCATTATTTAGAAAATTGTAATGGTAATACATATAATCCCAAAAAACATATAGAATAACAAAAGATTATTTCTATTCACTAAGTTTTTATTATGAAGGAATGAATTAGAAATTCTATATTATTCACTAAGATTATTTCTATTCAGTAATATTATTTTACTATGAAGGAATGAAAATGAACTGTTTGGTGCAAAGGTGGAAAGGAATTCCAATTTAATAATTTATTGATCAAATTAATAACATATGTAATTATTTTATATATTTACAAACTATTGTAAAATAATTTAAACTCATGTTAATGAGTAATCAACTATCTTGTCAACGTCATTAGTTTTATTACTAAGTAATTGTACTATATAAAAATTTAAATTTTATACTACAGTTATAATAAAAAGGTCAAGAATTGAAAACAATATTCAGTGAGTCGAGTCAGATCGACTCATTCAATAGTGCTCTTAGCATGCTTGAGATACCTATACTAGGTTATGATGAGCTCAACGCACGTCTAAAAATTGTGGCATGTGAGGAGCTTGAATCCTTTTTTTGAGTTGAGTTGTCACATGCTTGAGCAAAATTTAGAATATTATATGTCCGTTGAAAAATTATTACTTTCAATTGTTACATAATTCTTTCACATGCAATGGTTAATTACTGGTTTTAGTTTTTTTTTCTTTTCGTGAAAAAGATGATAAATGTTACGAGGAAAAAAAATAGAATTTCGAGGTGAAATAGGTGAGTGAGACTTTTTCACATCTTACCATTTGAGTGCTTACACGTACTTCTTTGTGACAACGTGAATATTGTTACACATGGGCTAAATTTGAGATGAATTCTAAAAGGATATTTCTATCTAACACTAATGATGCTATAAAATATGTGATAAGTTATAATAAACGAGTTATAAATTTTTGTATTTAATTGAACATATAATTTAATGAAACAAGTTATGCCACCTATATCGGTTAGTAACATTATTCATTCTAAAATTCAAATACCATTTTATAAAAAATTGTTGAATTAAAAAGAAACGCCGAAACGCCGTCGTTTCCTTATTAACCGCCCTATCTTAGATTTCCTATATACCAAATTTGTTAACCGTGATAAATCAAATAAAAATCAGCCCTAGCCCTAATCCAAAACCCTTCCCAAATTTTCAGGCAATGGCTACGATCACTCTCCGCAAGGGCAACACGCGCCTCCCGCCGGAGGTAAACCGGGTTCTCTACGTGCGTAATTTACCCTTCAACATCACGAGCGAGGAGATGTATGATATCTTCGGGAAGTACGGTGCGATAAGGCAGATCCGTATCGGGACCAACAAGGACACTCGCGGCACCGCCTTCGTGGTGTACGAGGATATCTACGATGCCAAGACTGCTGTCGACCACTTGTCGGGATTCAACGTCGCGAATAGATACTTGATTGTTTTGTACTATCAGCAGGCCAAGATGAGCAAGAAGTTTGACCAGAAAAAGAAAGAGGACGAAATCACGAAGCTTCAGGAGAAGTATGGGATTGGTACTCCTGCATCTAAAGATAAGTAGGGTAATCAATGAGTCAGCGTCTTGCGAGAACTACTGTTGAACTAGAAAGAAAACAGATTGTGTTATGAAATTTATGTTTCGTGGAGTTAATGTAAACTGGTATTTGTTCTTTGGGGTTATGATTTAACGAATGACTAGTGCAAAGCTTAATATGTTATTAATTAAAATTGGTTCAGAAAACCTACACTTTGCCCCTCGCCCATACGTCTACCTCACAAGAACGAGATTATTTTCGGTTCTTTGAACAAGGGATTAATTATAGTTTTGGGTGGACTTTGTGCTAGCGATACTATGGTGAATTGATTATGGCTAATGTATATTTCAAGACTTGTCAATTTGATTTTTGTCATTTTGTGTTTAAATTATGATGAAAAGAGAGAAACAATTGTTATAAACCAACTTGTGCTTTCACATTTATGTGCAAAATGAAGTGAAGAATTGATAGAGTCTTGAACTTGAATTATATGTGTTTTCTTTTGAGTTTCATGTTATCATACATTTCCATAGAGGCTGTTTTATGTTTGATGAGCATGCTTTACAATGAAAAAACTAGTTTAATGGAGCTTTTGATCTGAAGAGGTTGGGAATATTAGAGGATTCAGATGGGTACAGGTGTTTTAAGGATGAAACATTTGCTCCAGTAATTCGTTCACATAATATTCGATCTTGAGTCTATTCTTTCTAATCTAGTTTAGGCGCGACGGATTAATACTGCCCCGGATGTGTTGTGCACATGTCAAGATAGGAGTATGCATATAAAACAATGTAAAAATTGTAACACCCACCAATATTTTAGATCTATCATAATCCTTATACTTGTGGGATCATCAATACACATATGGATAACACACTAAAGGAAAGATTATCCTAGTGAGATGATTTTCCCAATTTGCAGCCACTTTGTCTTCAATCCACTTGAAACAATGTTATTGAGTTACAAAATGTCTTTGCGAACTAGAGAGTATTATGCCGTCTGATTCTACTGTTTTTTCCTGCTTCTATTGAACTCAAGCTTTCTGTATTGTGTGAGAATTTTGAATGACAGCATCTTTGTGATCCTGTTGATTATGTGAGTTTGTAGATCCATTCTGTGTGGACTTTATCCCATAATCTTAGAGTGTTTGCTTGAATTTGAGACATACTAGTTACTCAATATTGCACGGAGAAATAGAACTCGGGATTTTCCCAGGATGTTACCACTGCAATCAATGGTTTTTGTTTTCCTCCAATTACTTGCAAACAGCTCACCACATGATAAACCTACTATCTTTCTTTGAGTTAGTATGTTATTACTGGAATTTTGATGGTGCGTGTATTTCTGGAAGATTTTCAATATTTTAACTCGTTGAACATTTTTTGTTGTCTCTGTTTGTCTTTTGTATGGCTAAATTGGTGAAGTTGCAAGATATTTTAAAGTATATAATTGGAAGGTTAGTTTGTTACCATTTGGGATATGGTTGTTAAACATGTATGTGCACGTACCCGTCCTACGAGGTGGCTCTTGCGTTAACTTGGCCTTTTTCTCTGACAAGAAGATGGTTGTATCGCTACAACAAGGTCGTCTCCAAATGTGCATGTTGCTCAAGTTGATAAAGCCATAAAGGTATGTCTGAAACTCTAGTACAAGTGCAATGTATTTTAGGAATATTCATATGACTTTGCCATGAGGAACTGTGTGTAATGTTTACTATCAATCTGTAAAGTTAAATATAGAATCAAAGGACCAGATAAATAATTGTCCATACAAAGGAAGAAAAATGAAATGTAAGTTCTTGTGCTGCACAGTTCCTAATGGATGCTACGTAATACAACAAAGGATGACATCTATTAGTACATGCATACATTTATGTTAGTGAACAATATGATAAATAAGATTTTAGTCATTTCTTTTCTTAATAATGATGTTGTTGAGTGTTGTCTATCCTAAGTTGTTTGCACTGTTATACAATAAGGGCTAAAATCGACCAATCTAACAACCCCCTATATACCTCATTGGCCTCGACTTTGACCATTAACCCATGATTCGTAGTTTCTAGGAGATTTGCAAACCAGCCGGCCTTCCCTCCACTGAAGAATTTATGGAAATTGTGTAGTGAATCCGTAAGTCTTCTTCTTTTGTTTGACTGCTGCAAATTTATTAAACAAAGATATCTCGTCGTTTCCTGGGATTTGTTGTTGCCTCTGGATTGCCTTTCTTCATCATGGCTACAAATTGGTCTAGTTTATCCGGCCATCCTACGTATAATCGAGCAAAATCACTTGAATTGGTCCCCGTGGGATTAGTCGAGGTGCGCGCAAGCTAGCCGGACATCCACGGTTATTAAAAAAAATAAAATTATAGCAATAAAAAATAGGGAATTTCACTTTCACCTAGAAAATGTAGCTCATTTGCCATATGAAACGGTCATGGTGAAGTAGATTGAATAGCACTCAACAATATAAAAAGAAATAACCCTAAGTATCTTTCTTATGTAAAAGAATCGAAAGAATGAAGTAGTCATTTCAACATAAAAGGAAAATTCATTGTCTAGAAGATTAAAGAAAGAAGAAACTAATGCATAAATAGTATGCAAAAGTTAAGATGTGGAATGTTCAACCGTTTCAGATTAGAAATCATTTGCAACAACATATGATAATTAAACTTCAGCAGTTACATTGTCAGAATCGACTTCATAAATGATTTCCATGATGTCCTTCTTGTTGTTTTTACTCTCGGAGAGCTTGTTCTAGTTCTTCTATCGTAATATATCTGGTGGAACATAAGAAATCATAAGTGTTAACGAAAACATATTTAAGGACCACCTCATGTAAATGCTTGTGTTCTTGGGAGATCACACCCACAATGCTCCCCTTACGTGCTGAAATCATTTTTCTATCAAATGCTCTGAGAGTTGAGATATGGGAAGTTATTAGGTGATAGCGATACTTGAACTTAAAACAAACAAAGTTGGTTCTATCTTTGTCAAAATACTGGAATGCTGTGTAGAGACGCTTCCCTGTCCTTTTTGTTCGTTTGCATTGTTGCAGTAGTGAATTCTTTGTAATCTATCGTCCCATTTCCATCAGCATCGGCCAATTTTTATCCAAATCCAAGAAGCATTAGGTTTATAAACACAAATCAAATTTAGTACGTTTTATATTCCATAAACTTACAGATTCCATTAGTTGTTTCACTTCAGTTTCGGTTAATCTCGTCCATTGATCTGCCAATCCTTGCTTTAGCTCTTTTGAGTGTTATTGTACCACTGTTATCAGTATCCATGCTTTTAAACATTTGTTTTAATCCCATGATTTCTTCTTCTGATAGGCAGCCTACAATAACCTGGTAATTCCAAGAAAACTAGAAGAGCTACGAGTTTATGTGTGCGCTTGGGTGTATAGTTATATATACACACCCCCCACAAATAACTAAGATTGCTCGAGGTTGAATAAAGTAGTAGAAGAAGAGAGTATAGGTTGTCTAAGACGAGAGGATCGATGGTTCCTTATAGTTTTATATTTCTCTTTTATCATGTGAAGACACTTTCCCTCTACTTTCAGTGTTTTACAGGACAGTATAATTAACACAATAGCGAAAACATTGTACGGATAAACAAAGTGTCATTACCCGAAGTGCTACTTTCTTGAACTTATTCATGGCTTGGAATTGTCTACTTAGAAGTTAGAACTGATAACGCGTGCCAGGTGCTACTCCATCCTCCTTGATCCATGGATGATTTAAAACATAATTATAAACCCGGGTTACAAAAATATTTGTTATTCGTATGATAATTCCTATCTACAAAGTATGTGTTATAATTTTTTCTGATTTTTAGCCATTATCTAACCGTTGTCATGAGTTTCAGCCGATATAGTTGACTGCCTATCTCTCATGTGGGGCCCTCATGGATAAGGTAACGGTCAACTTTGTAATTTTAATCTACAAAAAATCAGAACCAGTCACAACCAGAATATTACTATTAATCATACGTACTTAGCACTAACATCTTCCTCGCAAGATCCATTGCTCCATTTGAAATTGAAGGCCAAGGATCACTTGTAAAATCAACATGTCCTCGTAAAATTGAGTCGAATATCCCATTTTCGGATTCTGCGCCTCAATTTCATGTGTCACTAGTTTAAGATCTCGAGTAGGTTAGTATTCAGAAGCCCGTTTGAGGGGATCAGGACTTTCACTGTGATCGAGTTTACAAGATTACGAAAAGAATTTGATAAAAAAGTAATAAAGTACCTGCCCAGAAAATTCTCCAGCTTGAGATCCCGGTGAATGCCCCCCATTGAATGGTACGTGTGCTGTGTGCACGATCTCTATTATTGTTCTGAGCAAGGACGCAGCAGCTCGTTCTGTGTAATGTCCCTTAGAGATGATCCCGTCAAAAAGTTCTCCACCTGCAGACAATTCCATTACCAAATGCACCGAATGTCTGTCCTCGTAAGTGCCTTTGAGTTCGACGATATTAGGTTGTCCTGTCAAATGGTGCATGATTTGGACTTCCCTTGGAACATTCTCGATATCTTCCTTGTTCACTAGTTTCCTTTTCGCTATCGTTTTACAAGCGAATTGCTCGCCGGTTTGCTTTTGTGTGCATAAATGTGTATGCCGAATTGTCCGCTCCCCAGCTCTTTTCCGACCGTGTATAACAACCGGATGTCCGCAATCGGCCGGCCTAAAACTGGTCCTATAGGGGCTTGTTTTGGAGCTTTTGAAGGCTTTGGAGAGAGGCAGTAGGCGAGGTGGACTTCAGCGGTGGGCTGGCGGAATAATGTATTGAAGTGCTGCCACCACTGCCCCTGCTGCCATCGACCACTGCAGCATTTTCATTAAAGGTTCTTTTGATCGCAAGGGTGGATAGAAAATGAATTCCAAGAAAAATAATTGTCTAGAAAATGTTTTGCAGTGAATGGTTAATTAAGTGTGTTTGATTTGTATAGGGTGTGTTTGACACCCATTTTGTAGAAGAATAAATTCTGGAATAGTGATTGATGGGAAGAATGTGTGGTTAAAAAGTAAGAAAAATTTTTGGGTTTATGTGTAATATTATTTTATTGATAGAATGTGTGGTTGAAATGAAGAAAGAGAAAAAAATGAGAAAGAGAATGGAAAGAGAATGGATGTCAAACAGGGGCATAATTTTCTACCCGAAAATTTTTTAAATTTTGTGTTCGTTTGACTTTGTGTTTATATGAAAATTGTCCATTAAAGTGATAATTTTTTTCGTAATTGGTTATAAAATTTGTTTCCATTACTAAAAAGTTAAAAAAAAAAACGAAAATTTTTTCCTAAAAAATCATTTTTCATCAAAGTTTAGTATTCATTTAGTTTTATTTTATATGTAAATTATTCGTGAATTTTTTTTTTTTTTTTTACAATTAGTTATGAAATTTGTATTCATTGCCAAAAAAAAAACAAACAAACAAACGTGGAATTCATTTTCCCACAAAAAAGGTGGGAAAAACATTTCCCACAAATCATGGAAAACTGGTGCGTGAAGCAAGGGTGGGAAAATTTTTGGCCTAGAAAATTGTGGCTATCAAACTAGCCAAAACCAAGAAGAAGGAAATTGAATTCCATTTTCCAAGGAAATAATGGCTTTTCAAACAGGGCCTAACAGATTCAGATTTTCCCGCTGTATTGTTATATTCAGCTTCTGCTGCAGTATTCTGGAGCAACAATTTCCCATTGAAGGAGAGACAGGAACAGATAAGTTGGAAAACTATTGAAAAATTAGGGGTTGAAAACAGATCAAAAGGATTGTTTAGAGAGAGAGAGAGAGAGGCATTGCATGGGATTGGATTCGATTGATGGTGAGACACTATAGGACGAAGAAGAGAATTTCAAATTCAGACATTTTACTGTTAGAATTTCATAATTTTTCCTTTTTTTATTTTGTTAAATAGTTTGAAAGTTGTGTTCATCAATGAAATTTTACCGTAAATAAAAATGTTTGATAAGTTAGGCTTTAAAAAAGTAACGCGTGCCTGTAAACTATTGTTTCTTCAAAAATAACAATTTTTTATAACTAAGGATCCGTTTGATTGCAAGGGTGGAAAATGGGTGGAAAGAAAATATTTTACAGGGAATTGATTTTCTTAGAAAATGTTTTACTGAGAATTGTAATTAATTGTGTTTGATTGGTATAATTTTTCATGAAAAATGTTGAAAGTTTGGTGTCCATTTGGCTTCGTTTTTTATGAAATTTGTCTATTAAAGTGATAATTTTTTCTACCATTGGGTATAAAATGTGTTCCAATTGTAAAAAAAAAAAATTTGAAAAAAAAAAATTTACCATACCGAATATTCTTCGTTTGACTTTGTTTTGCATGGAAGTTGTCAATAAAAGTGAAAATTTTTTTTACCATTGTATCTAGAATTTGTTCCCATTGCAAAAACAAAAAAAAAAAAAGTTGGAAAATATTTTTTCACCTAATAGGTGAAAAAACATTTTCCACCATTTGTGCATCAAAGGGTTGTACCTAGAAAAAGGGAGGAAAACATTTTCCATGAAAAATTTCGCATATCAAACAGTCAAAAAGTGGAAGTAGGAAAATATTTTCCTACTTCCATGGAAAATTACGCGAATCAAACAGAGCCTAAAATCTATTAAAGGAAAGCTAATAAAAACTCAACATGTCTGTTATCGTCAAAGCCCACTGTCTTACTCTACATTAACAACGTATACAACAAAAATACGACTCACGCATCATAAATGGTTACACTTCTAGTAAAGTCTGCCAAAATCACGTAATTGAAATCTAAAGGTGCTAATTTCAAGCATATCCCCAAGCTGGGCGAGGATATCCTCGTAAAGAGCCACTGCTAATGGGCCTGAGGAGCAGAACAAGAATGTTTACTCTCTTACTCTCGATACCCCTTGCAATACCAAGACAGAGAGAGCAGTATCTCCTGGAAGATGGCAAATATTGCTACCCAATAAGTATGTGTGACTCAACAGTGCAATTGGCAAAATTTTAACTTACTTTTCTTCCGCAACTCATCTTGTACATATTCATGCCGAAGAGAACTTTAGTGTATTGCACCCTAGTCATCCTCACTCTCCCTTTCCCAATGTTGATCATCCAAAAGATCTTCCGGTGGGTCAAAAACAATCATGTCCGGGAAAAGTTCCAAGAAGTCATCCTTCACCTTCTCTCTCAATTCTGGGTATGTAATGAGTCCTTTTAATATGACACGATAGGGCAATGATAGTGGGGGATCAGGTGACTCTCTCATTTCATCATATATACGCATTGCTTCATCCGGCAATTCATTGTCTAAGAAAGCCCTGACTAGGTCTCCAAATGTATGCTGATCAAAAAGAACTTGTTCTCTCTTCAAATCTGCCCAAACCACCCTTGCTTCGTCGATCTTTCTGTTTCTTGCAAGCATCATAAGCATGTCCCGGTAGAAGAACATGTCTGGGCGGTACCAAGTTTCATTTCGCACCACATCATATAACTGTAAAAGTACAAGTGTCAATTAGTACAACATATTTTATAAACATTTCTGATGTAAACAATAGCCTCGAGATAAAGGCACATTAGATGCAAAAAGAAAAAAAAAAACAAAAAAAAACCTCAAATACTCTAGTGCAAATAAATGCGCGTATTAGACAACCACGCATCTGGATATTCAGAACTTTCAAATGCGAAAAGAAGGCTGCTATTCTCTATTGCTTTCGCAGGTGAACTTCATTGTTGCCAATTTAATTATTCTTAAATAGTCATATGCCTAAACCTGTGAAATCTCAAAAAATTCTAGAGACGTGACGTGACACCTTTCTTCCCACAAAAGATCGGAAATCTCTTTATCAATGTTTTTCACTCAAGAAGCCAAATCTGTCCTTCAAGAACCATGCAAAAAGATGGAAACCCGTTCTCCTAAAGCCATTATAAAGTAGAAAGAGCTGCTTGGCATAATCTACCAGCAGTCCAGAACATATGGGATATGGATTAAATGAATAACTCAAATTACCTATAGAAATTAATAACACGAAATAAGGAAAAAACGAAAGTAAGAATAAAACACGAATTAAGGTATTTCACCCTCAATGTGAGAGCTATTGCACCCGGTGCCACCACACAATTGCACTATATCGAAGAAGGGGATTACGATGACTCTGTTTTCTCTCACATTCAACAGTATCATCCTGTGCAGTTACATTTCTAAGAACTTTGGGAAATATGCACTGGTTCAAGGTCTCCTGCCTAACCTTCCGAAGGCTCTTAAATCATAATTTAAACTTTCTTCACATTGTACCAACTGATAAACACACGGGAATGAGATATATTATATTGGATCTTTCCTTTGAGATCCGTGAAAAAAAAAACTATAGACCAAATCATAATGTAGAACATTCTCCTGAGGTCAGCAAACACAATGCAAACTAAGAAAATGCAAATTGCACCTTTTTACGGAATTAATTTTGCATCCAAATAAAGTTAATAGCACGAATATATCGTAATTCCTAGAGCACAATTCACCATTGTAGCTAAAATTGACCATGCACACTAGACTGGGCTTAATTTCAACCATAGCCAGACTTCTGAAAAATTCAAAACATCATAACCTGATAAATCCTCTTAACTAATATATGTATATTTTTTTTAAAACCAAAACAGAAGATATTATTGAAGTATATAATTACGAATAGCGGATGAAATGAAATACAGAATTCAATCTATCCGACTAATTATCAACTAAAGAATATGAAAAAATTTCCCATACCTGGGAATAAAGAAACACGAGTCATGGCTCACATCCTGCAACAATGAAACTACTATTCGGGGTAAATTTCCTAATGGAAGAAAGAATTTGAACTAATACAAAGTTCTATCGACGACAGAAGTTATTGTGGAATGTGCTTTCTCTCGCATTGCAGTTCCCTCCTAGACTCCTCATATTACCCACACTAGATACATATACTAAATGTAGTCCTATTATGATTCTCCCTAAGATTGTCATCAATTGGAAATCATTTTGGATTCCCCTAAATTCTCAGCAGCAAAAACATCAGAAATAAAAATTCAGTATTATATTGCAAATCCACATAAAATTTAAAGCATATTGGTACACAATCAATAAAATCCATGTAGAACAACAAAATTCCCCAAAAAATAAATGAATAAATTAGTCAATAAAGTACAACAATAGATAATAAATCGAAATTTCCGAAAATAATCAAACCTTCATGGAGAGAGAGACGAGATTTTGGCGCTGGAATTCAACAAGAACAGCAACAAGGTCTGATTTGAGGAGGCGGGAGACATTGCTTTTCATGAACCGCTCGAACCGCACAGTATGGCACTGCAGTCGCTTCAGTTCCTTGGCCACCATTAGCCCCTCCTTACTAATCTCCTTCTTCCGACGCCATATCGACAGGCTCGGGCTCGACGCCGCGCCGGTGATGACGTGTCTGCTTCTGATTAGATGCAAGCGAGGGACTCGGAGGAGATTCTGCACTCGCCGCCACATTCAAGCCGTGTTCAGGTGGTGGTGAATTTTCAGTTGGCAATAATCCGGTCCGGTTCCGCTCTTCATTATTATCCTAGGAGGAAATTTCACTTTTCTGTGTTTATTTGCAAAGATGTCCACCATTGCAAAAATGTCTATTTTTAAAGAATTTAGATCGAAATACCCTTATTAACAATTTATAATTCCACATAAACATAAAAATGTCCACTTTATTAAAAATTTTATTGACCAATAAAATTTTAACACATAACTAACCTATTTATTTCAAAAGTACAATTGTCAAATCGCAATAAATGCATTTTTTCTCATTGACACAAAAATGTCGAGAACGACATTTCAAATGTAGAGAAATGTCATATTCATAATGAAATGTCATTCTAGACATTTAATATGTCGAGAACAACATTTGAAATATTGAGAACATTTATGCCTTGTTTGTTTTTTATTAAAATCAGATTTTAATCTAAATCAAAGACAAAAAATCAATATTAACCACATCTTTCATGTATTCCACAACTTTTCAACCACACATTTCAAAAATTTCTATCAATTGGCGCAAAACGTCCCTACCTTTCACATTTTTTGCGCAGAACGTCCCACCTTTACCTTTTCTTATGCAAAACGTTATTTTCGTCTCTTTTTGACCATTTTACCATTCTATTAAAAAAAAACAAACAAAAGAAAAGAAAAATAAAGTATAAATTGCAATTATGGGTTCAAACTTTTAAAAATGTGCAGATTAGTCACAAATATGAAAAAACCATGACCCTAAGCCGCTAGGAAAAATCCCCAACCTCCGATCACATTGGCCGTCGACCAACATACCGCCTTGAAGCCCTCATTGCCCTCTTCACAACTCACCCAACCACCAGCCCCAACTCTGGCAGATTTGATCAGAATCGAGCTTCAAACTTCGCCGCATGAAATGAGGTTAAACGTCGGAATCACGCCGTCCGGCCACCTTCCTGGCGGGAACATACCACCGGCCAACTCCCCTACTCAGGACGACCTCGACCATGCAAACTATTTAGCCCAAACAGCAATGATAAGATCTGAATTTCAAATTGAAAGCTGCCGTCGCGATTGTTGCGACACCGTACCAGTTTTCCTCCAATTCAGGCGCCGTTATGACGACCCATGGTAGCAGAACACCTAGGCTGGGTGCGCCATCACCGGCGCACCTAGCCCAGTCATGGGTCCCCTTCAATTTGGCTCCAATCATCTTCAATCTAGGTCTGAAATGTTCGTTGGTACGAACTCACGACGGGACTGTCTTTGCTTTGAAATTGGTGGTTGTTGGAGGAAATTGTTTACATAGGTAACTTCGACTTGATGAGGGGAGTCTACCAGTGGTGGATTTCGACCGGTTGGGTGGTCGGACGGCAAGTTGTGGGTGTTTGACCCATTTTTAGGCTGCAATTTTTGAATTTGATTTCCGACCAAATTACAATGAGTTAAGGGATTTCTCGGTATGCAGTTGTAGAGGGTAATGAGGAGAACATGTTGGAACCAATATCTGACGGTTTGGGTGGCCGGAAGTTACCGGAAAATGAGCTCATGTATTCGGCTGAAAAAGGGCAAGGGAGATTTTTTTTTGTTCTTTTTAATATTTTTATAAGTTTTGGATTGATTTGCATTTTTTAGAAAGTTTAGAAGTAAGGTTGCAATTTATTCTTGATTTTTCTTTTCTTTTTTTACTTATATAGGAGGGTATATTAGTCATTTTGTGTTAAAAATTGGTCAAAATGACGTTTTGCGCAAAGAATGTGAAAGGTAGAGACGTTTTGCGCTAAAAAAACAAAATGTATGGAAGTTTTGCACAAAAAACGTGCAAATGTAGGGACGTTTTGCGCCAATTACCCCTATCACAATCTACTCAAAATATAATTTTAATCTACACCAAACACCCACTTAATATTATGATTTGACATGTGTACTTTTGAAATATAAATATGGTTCAAATGTCGAGAACGATATTTGAAATGTCGAGAATATCATTTGAATGTAGCTTCTCATGAAAGCTACTTCTCGAAATTTGTGAAAAATTGGAAAAAAAAATAAATTGCTTCATTTTTCCATTAAGGGCATAATGGGCAATTTGGTACAAAATTCAAAATGGTGGACATTTTTCAATTGACATCCAAAAAAGTGGACATTTTTTAAAATGTCCCTTATCCTAATTAGCAAACTTGCGTTTCTTGGCGCGCTTTCATTTAGCCCTTGTTTGGTTTAGCTTAGCCCCGTTTGATATGAATTTAAACTTAAAATTAACAATTAATTTTAGTTACATATTTAATATTACACTTTCCAATAGTAGATGTAATTTACTTTTATAAAAAATTACTAAAATTTTGATTCCCTCCAAACATGGGCTTAAATTGTAAATTAAGCCCATGTTCGATGGTTATTATTGAGAAAAAAACTGATGTTCTAAATAATTGTTTTTTTGAAAAATGTGTTGTTAAAAAGTAGAAAAATATTTTAAATTTACGTATACAATATTTCATTTTATGAATGTATAATTAAAAATAAATATGATAAGTAAAGAGTTCTTGTTTTAAATGTAGACAAACGGGGGCCAAATTTCAAGTCAAAGTTGATAAATAATTTTAACAACACATTTTGTGAAACTCATAATTTTTTAACTACATATTTATTTCATCAAAATTTGTCAAAATTTATTAAAAATTTGATTTTTAACTACATCAAACACTGTCTTACTTTGCTATGCGTTTTTAATGAGAGAAATTTTTAAAGGCCGGACAAGATGTGAAACAATTATTAATTATTTTTATCCTATTATGTCAAATTAGTTCCTTGAGGTGCGTATGAAAATGAGATTATAATCTTGTGATGAGATTATAATCTTGTGCTCATCCTACGGACCGATTAAGGCCCTGTTTGTTAATCATTATTTGAACTTTTTTTTTTCTAGATACTTATTTTCAATCATACATTCGCACAATAAAATATTTTGCACGTAAATTTAAATTTTTTTCCTACCTTTTAACCCTACGCCCTTCTTAAAATCACCATTCACATTATTTTTTCTTTTTAAAAATGACTATCAAACATGGGCTAAGCAAGGTTTCCCCCCTAGGACAATTTCTGCTCGGATAAGGTCTTACAGGAATTTAGGCATTAGAAAATTTAGAAATTTTTGTGTTTGATGAATATTATTGAGGAAAAAATGTATTTTAAATAGTGATGTAATAAGAAATATGCAGTAAGAAAAAATTATAGACGTAATGGAAAATATTATTTTATTAAAAAATGTATTGGTTGAAAATGAATTTTGAAAGAATGTATTATTATAGAATGTGTGTCAAACAATGGCTTAATGAGTAAATTTTGCTAGAAGTCTAAATTTATCTTCACTTCTTTTCCAAGGTATTAGAAAAGAAAAAGGTAAATTAAATATCAATAAATAAGTGTTGGTTCGGTCGGATCTTTACACAATTATTATCATAGTCACCATCAAATAGTGAAATAATTGCGGGATTAAAGGACCATCAATAACAGGCGCCACCGAAATAGTTAGTAATTTCCACTTTAACCTACTTCAATAACTACTACACTCAAAAGCATTTTCTTGAGTTGTTATTTTCTAGATATATATAGGTTTTTATATGAATATTTGTGTGGTTAATACATTGAAATAAAGATGTTGAGATTCATATTAGAATGAAAATAATAATAGACAAGAACATGTACGGATGGTCGGTGACGTGACATTTTCGGTAATCGGACATGTTCATCGATAAATTTAGAGCGTTGGTCCCTGACCTAACGACTTTGTCGCAACTTTATCCTGACGAACGTATTGTGACAACAAGATTCTTAATCTTTTTGGTTTGGGTGTAGCTTTGATCCTTAGCAACAAATTTTGTCAGTTCGTCAATGCTTGTCTACTGTTTATAATTGGTTAAATCAATTTTTGTCAACACATTTTCTAAAATTCACAAGTGTTCCTCACTTATTTTGTACTAACTTTTATCTATTTATAATTTAAACTGTTTATAAAAGCTACCAAAACATACTTTATCCTACTACCAATTCGTTCCTACAGCCATTCTCGGCCATCACCAAATTTTGAAGTGGTAGTATTAATTTATCCCAAGTGATTTCTAGACAACTAAACATCAAATAATAAAAAAACACACCTAGGTAGGGATAGCTTTATTAAAAAAAAAAACAAAGAGAAATTGACCCATCATGGGAAAAGCAAACTTGATTCTTGCTTGAAAATTCCCAAAGGGAAAAGGCAAAAAAATGATTAAAACAAAGGGCTAAATTTTTTTCAATCAAATAAAAATATATTCTGCACTCTCTTTTCGACAATTCATTTGTATGTAAAATATTATATAATTTCATGTAAATCATTATTCACGTACCAATAATATTTTTGTTACTTAAATCATTGAATAATGCTAAGTGTACACAATCTTTTACACAATTTTTTACACCCACCTCACATGGAGGAGGGCCCACACATAATAAAATAATCGTGGACCCCCCTCCATGTAAGAGGTGTAAAATATTGTGTAAAAGTATGTGTACATGTAGCATTACCTAAATCATTACATACAAGTACCAAAACCCATATCTATCCCCTCGAGTAGTGCTATGGGTACATAGCACTACACATAATGGTTCACATAATGGCCACATGGAGGCCCCCTATTGGAGGGGCGCCTCGGCCCCACCTGCGGGCCCAGGCTCCCCTCTAATATGGGGCCTCCATGTGGCCCTTATGTGAAGCATTATGGGAAATGCTATGTACCAATAGCATTTCCCCTATCCCCTCTCCCCTGCAACCACTACGACATTACCATCCCACCTAATACCCCCACCCCAACCCCACAAAAGAACAAGGGAAGGGCGTGAAAGGAGCAGCACTGGTCAGTTGCTGTTGTTGCTTCGTCTATACAATTTTCAATTTTTTTTTTTTTTTTTGCAGAACCCAAAAAAAATTAAACAAAAAAATCCCGTATATTGTAGGTAATCCATTTCTATCTTGCAGATCCTTATTGATTCCTTTGCCTGAGTTTGTTTTGTATTGGGAGCGGACTCAGTCCCTGATTCTGAGTTGATATGTTAATTTGATTGCTATAAAGCAGAGAAAAATGTCGGCTTCTGTTGCCACCTTTGAACGCCCTCGCATTGGCAATTCAAATACGGTAAACTCGTTGTCCTTACTGGTTCTTTCTCTGCCGATTTTTATTTTTTATTCTTTGATTTTAAATCTAAGTGGGAAGAAAATAGAGAAGAAGATGCTGTATCAATGGAAGTCAAAGCATTTTAGAAACTTGAAAACTTGTAACTGAATTTATTTTGAATTTTTGCCCCTTTCAGTTTCTAAAATTATTGCGACTCTAATTTTATTGCTTATACTGTTGGTTTGTTTTCAATCTGTGTAATTTTGGAACTTTTGTTGATTTGTACAGATTTTCAAGAGTGGGCATCTTCTCATATCTTCCAAAGGTCAGTGCTTTTGCCCTTACAAATAATATAACTTTAGAATTTGGACTGAATACTGTATGAAGTTTCAGTACACTAATTTTTCTAATCGAAGGCATGTGATATTGGGTGGCATTAGCATTCAATGACTGCTTGAGTTTGGTAGCCTTGTAGTGTATGTGGTGTCAAATTCTACAATGATGTTGTATAGAAAAGTACTTTTTAGATCACACAAGCCCTTGTTATATTGTGCTGAACTAGTGCTTGATTAAGTTGTAGTGTTGGGTTAGGATTTTAGTGCCATTGTGCTATATTAGTGCTCAAGTGTAAGTTTGCCTTGTGATGGTGGCACATATACATAATTCATGATGTAATGGTATGCATTAGGCATCAGCATTGGAACCACATCCTCAGAACCAGTATTAGTTATCTTGAAATTTGTATCGAACGTTCACGAGTTCTATTCTATGTTTGCAATTTCATGCTGCCAAAGCACATCGGTATATTTCTTGATAACACTGCATTATGCAATGTAAAAACTTCAAATTTTTTCTTTCAACTCTGTTTGAGATACGCAAATATAGTAATAGAACAAGGTTGACATCTTCGATATGCTTTCTAAGCTTATGACTTGTGCAAAATATAATACTCCTTCCACTTCATGCTATTAGCCCCCCTTTTGACTATTTTATTTGAACCTACCTTTTCCTGAGTACAAATCTACAAAGATTACTGTTTCTTAAACTTGGATTTTAGGTTAGAAGTAATTTGTATGTTGCATTGTTATTTGTATAAACTTATAGTTATAATTGTGGATGCACCGGATCTAGTTGCATTCAATGCAGTGGTGAACCGAATGTAATGTTGCAATCAGGCTTGGACTCCTACTTTTTTGGAAACTTATAATATGAAAAACATGTTTCAATGTTAATTGTTTGGGAAGAAGATTTTGTTCCCTTGAAAAATCAAGCAAGATCTCTTGAATTGGGACAGAGGGTTTATTTGGAGATAGATAATTAATGTAAATATAGTTTTTGAACTTGAATAAAGTTAATCGAGTGTAAATATAGGTTTCCATAATTGGATGGAAGTCTGTACAGAACCCTAGCTGATGGAATATGGAATCCATTTTCCAATTTTGGGGTTCTTTTCCCAAAATTTTGAGATTAACTCAGGGAAGGGATGAGTGTGACATTTTGAGCAGACTACTGTGCAGTGTTAAATTTTCTTATGGTGACATCAGTTTTTACTACTTTTCCCTTTTGGGTTTGCATGGGAACCTCTGCTTAGAACATATGTATGTGACTGGGAGGTAGACTCTGCTAACCATTTCTTTGAGAGGCTTCATCTTCTGAATGCCAAGTGGGAGAGGCGTGATAAAATGTAATGGGAGTTAAATTTGAATGGACTATATTGGGTCAAAACTTGATTAGAGCTCAAGCCTCTGGCCTGGTAATGCATATAATCTTGTATAGAGCTCTAACTGGTGACACTTAAAGTGGCTGTCTTTGCATAGAATGCAGCTGGCTATCATCCAAGGAAAAAGCAAAAAGGTGCGTTTTGTTATGTAGGCAAGGATTTGGGTTAGAATGCCCATTGTTTGTTGCTATGTTGTAATGCTGCTAGGCAGTTGTGGGAACTGGTATCGACAACGTGGCATACACTTGGTTATATGCCTAAATTCTATTAAGGAAAAAGAACTCCTTGGCTGGTCTTTATATAGGAGGGGGAGGAGGAGGTAGCTAAGTATAATGCGGATGGTGGCCCCATTTTGTCTTTGGTGGAATATGTGGATGGAGAGAAATAGAAGAGCATTAAATAGAGTTTGGATGTCTGCCTTTATGTTTAAAGCCTCCTTTGTGCTTAAATGTGATGTGTAAGACATTCCTTTAACATTGTTCTAGTTCGGCTTATGGAGGTTTTGGCGCTCATCTAATGGCTGGAAAATTGAGCAATGGACTATTGAAATTGGCTAAGAGAAGTTAAGAGTTAATATGCATTTAGTGCCCTACTCACTAACCTGAGAACCACTTTGTAATGACATCTATATACACTTCTCTCTATATATGAGATTATTCTTTACATACAAGGCACTTATTGTTTGTCGTAGATCTAAAATCTTTGCATAAGACTCGTAGGCCATGATAATTCATCTAACCAATAGCTGGGTACAAGATGACGGAAATTAGAAAAAACATTTAATGAATCACTGTATCTACTGATAAGTGCGAACTTATGGTCATTGTGATACAAGATGGAACTCCTTCTCCACCTGCTATTTTGATTAACGAAAATGTAAAATTATGTCACTTCCACTTTACTCGTCTTTAATTTTCATTAACCACTGAAACTTCTTACAGGTTTAGGATGGAAGTCGTGGAAGAAGCGATGGTTTATCCTTACGCGCACTTCTTTGGTTTTCTTCAAGAATGATCCTGTTAGATTTCATTTATGCCTTTGTTCTTTTTATTCTTTGATTTATTTATAGAGTGAATTTGATACATTTGCTGCTTTTTTCCTGTTAAGAGCAACTGCACACACTTCTGGCCAGTTTGTATTTGCCATTTGGTTCATTATTACAGTCTCACAGAACTTGTGATATTTTGATGACTGTACAACTTTTGTTTTCCTGTAGAGCTCACTTCCACAGCGAGGTGTCGAAGTAAATCTGACTCTTGGTGGCATTGATTTAAATAATTCAGGGAGGTATGAATCAATGACACAAACTTGTGGACTCTCTCTAACTCTTTCCTCTCTTTCTCACTGGTTGACTATTTATCTGTTTCTTTTGCAATATCCTTGGATATTCTTTTGTGCAGTGTTGTAGTTCGAGAAGATAAGAAGCTACTGACCGTTTTGTTTCCCGATGGACGTGATGGACGGGCATTTACTCTTAAAGTCCGTAAAAGATCTTTTTCTTTTGAAATGCTGTCTTCGTGTATTTAGTTTTTGTGTTTTTTTTAATAACCTATTCTTCTTTCTCTTTTGAAATTTCAGGCAGAGACATTGGAGGACTTGTACGAGTGGAAGACAGCTCTAGAACACGCTCTCGGACAAGCGCCAAGTGCCGTGCTTGCGATGGAACACAACGGGATATTTAGGAGTGACACTAGTGATACAACTGAAGGATCCTTCCATCAACGTCAGTACATGCTATTTATCCTTTTCTTCCTTGTTCTTCAGAAAATTATGTCTCTGAGCTTTGTAATGCCGATTTCCTTGAGCTCCAGGCTGTCTTTTTAATCACATTCTATCACCTCTTTGGTTGATTCAGGGAGGAATAAGCGCCCAGTGAAATCTTTGGTTGTTGGACGTCCAATTTTGCTTGCATTGGAAGATATAGATGGAGGCCCATCCTTCCTTGAAAAAGCACTTCGATTTCTCGAGAAACACGGTAATTTTTCATATTGCAATTTGGATTCTTGTCTGGAGAACAACTCTAAATGGTACGAATCTAAATCTATTTAATGTCTGATGGATTGCTTTTATAATTCTTTGCCTGTTTCCTTGTCATTGAATGACAAGGGGCTATTTGTAAAACTGATTACACTAGAGAACATTAAATATCGAGCTAATTAACAAGAAAACCTTAATTGTGTTAGTAAATATATTTGAATAAGGTCAATCAAAGTCAAAATGACCAAAGAGTCAACAGCTGTCTGGGATAATGAGAGTAATAAGAGTAGTCTTCAGCATTTTCCGATTGCAATTACATCCTATTCCAGGTTAAACTTTTTTACTTTCCATTTTCTTGGAATGAGTGTTTTGATTAGTCCACTTTGGAGATTTGAATTCATTATCTTTTAAGAGTAAATTCTTGGCTTTCTTAAACATCGACCTATGCTTGATGATGATAACAATTTCTCCAATTAAGATTCAGGGTCATTTCAAAATGACCACAGCTTTCTTGGGAAAACATGTCAATGCTACTTTTTCATTTTTCTTTTCTTAATGTCTATGATAATCACCATACATTTTTGTGACAGCTTACTGAAGATGAGGTGGAATATTTAGTCATGATTATAAGAAGCCAAGTCAAATTGAATCCAGGACTACAATTTTTTCTATTTATTCTCTCCCAAAAACAACAAATAAAATGGGCATTTTGTTTTCTTTTCCTTTCTTCAATGTATATATTCTGACTGGGAGCTTCTCCTTTTTAATAGGAGTCAAAATTGAAGGAATTCTTAGGCAGTCCGCGGATGTTGAGGAAGTGGAGCGAAGAGTTCAAGAATATGAACAAGGTACTTTCTTTATGCAAACCAACGACTGATTGCAATTGATTTATATACTTGAAGTCAGATTTCTTTGTGCATTAAAATGATTGCATTAGGTCTTTAGATTTCGGTTCATATTAATCTTTTCGGTACATTTTAATTTTCCTAATATTTTTAGATTTTATTCACAGAATAATGGGTAGAAATCTGAATCTAACTTCTTGTGAGAGATTGTGATCTTTGTTGGGAAAGAGGTTCTTATTATAAATTATGTAGTGAACATTGAAGATTTGTTAGAGCGGAGGGTAAATGATGGGTTGTTTATTCATTCATCAGTCTCCATCTTCTAGTTTCTATTACTGTTTGATGTTATTCTAGTTGGGAAGAAAGAGAAAAGGTAAAGACTGTTTTCTTCTCTATGTCTGGTAACATGTATAAGAGACAGACAAATATTATTTTCTCCATACTCTCGTGTGCTTTATTTTACTCCGAAGTTTCCTAATCTCCAGTCTCTAATATAAACTCTTCTTCCACCTTTATTGCCAAAATTTTCGTACTAAAATATTCCCCACCTGTGTACTCATTGCCGATTTAAAGTTAGAGATATTGGTTCTACATCACTTGCATGTCATGTGTCAAGGGACTAAATTTTTAGAAACTAATAAAAAAGACAAAACTTTTCAATTCAGCCTAAACCTTGCACTAGATTTAATCGTGATTTATTTTGGCAAGAAGTATGGTATGTGTTAAGATTTGGGGGTCCATCTTAAAAGGTCAACCTTCTTAAGAGGAGTAGCCCAAGATCTTTATTAATTGGTCTATGTCAACATCTTTATTCGATGTGGGATTATATCCCTTAACACGCCCCCGCAAGATGGTGGCTCATTTGAGCAGACCAATCTTGAAATCCACGTGCTCACTTTTGGAGTCTTAACGGGATTGAATCGCTCGTTGGAGCATAATGGGCTCTGATACCATGTTAACAGAGGAAAGATTGGAAAGAAAATATTCTCATCTTCTTATTATATCAATTAGAAACCAACGATACATATATATACAAAACCTAGGAACTATCTTAGGAAAGTATGTAAATAAGGAATATAGAATTAAACCTAACTAATTACAATCTATAACACTCCCCCTCAAGTTGGAGCATAGATGTTAATCATGCCCAACTTGTTACAAAGGTAATCAACCCGAACCCCATTTAACGCTTTCGTGAAGATATCCCCTAATTGTTCTCCAGTCTTCACATGCCACATGAAATCAAACCTTGTTGAATTTTCTCGCGAACAAAATGACAATCAATTTCAATATGCTTAGTTCGCTCATGAAACACAGGATTAGATGCAATATGAAGAGCGGCTTGATTATCACACCACAGTTTTGCTGGTACTGAAATTTTAAGATCTATTTCAGTCAATAGCTGATATATCCACATTATTTCACACACAGATTGTGCCATAGCCCTATATTCTGCCTCTGCACTTGATCTTGACTGTGATGCACTTCTTACTCTTCCATGAGACCGATTTCCTCCAACGAAAACCTGATAACTTTGATGTGGATCTTCTATCCACTTTGGAACTGCCAATCGCATCGAAAAACATTCAATCGAGTGTGCCCATGATTTGCATACAAGATACCTCGTCTGGTGCTCCTTTCAAGTAGCACAAAATCTGTTCTAGCGCCTGCCCAATGATGAACGGTGGGGGATGACATAAAGCCGACTAACAACAACGACGAGAATATACGATATACGGGCCAGTCACGGTAAGATAATTTAGCTTTCCAACCAACCTTCTATATCTCTCAGGATCTTCAATTTGTTCTCCATCGTCTGTAAGGTGCATGTTTGGAGTCATTGGAGCACTACAAGGCTTCGCCCCCAATTTTCCTGTTTCAGTTAATAGGTCAAGGACATATTTTCTCTGAGATAAGAAGATCCCCTTTTTACTCCAATCCAAATAATTCGAGCCATTAAGTTTATGGTCCGTGATTTTGGACATCACAGGGACCATATCCGACCCAACAATAGATTTCTTCTCAGCCATAACTTCGAAGCAGAGATACAAGGCAAGAAACCCAACAAGACCCAAAAGCCCAACAATTAAATTAATCACAAATAACTTAGACCCAATAAAATCTAAGTTCAAACACAATTGTATTCCTCGAATAAATTGAGCCCAAATAAATATATATCAGGCCCAACAACCAATAACTAATTAAACCACCAAAGATGGGCCAACCAAATCACGAGCCCATTTATATCACACAGCACCCTAGCCCACGGTACAGACAGAAATAAAACCCAGAGCAAGCCCAGCCCAAAAAAAAAAACAATTGACCCAAAGCCCAAAGCACTCAAATATCACGTCGGGTTCACCAAGAAATACTCAATCACCAACCGGACTCCAATATCGTCGAGGTGCAAATCGCCGGCAGAAAACACGGACTCTCCAGTACCCTAATAGCCCACAATCGACGACGATCGCACAGGAGAACACAATCGTCACTGAGAAGCGACCGTCCGGAGCAATCATTTGTGTCGATGACGACGACGGAAAGCTCAAATGAAGAACACGAATGCGAGCCACCACTAGAGATGTTGGAACTATGAAGCACAACCACGAACGCCCACAGTGCACTTGGTGGCAGCGGCGGGGGAGAACGCGATGGGCCACACTTCGAACAAAACAGAGGTGGAGCGCACGAAGTAAAACACAGGTTCGAAAATTGATTTAGGGCTCTGACTAAGACGATGGTGTTTAGCAAACTGACACGACTCACAATCTAAAGAAGACACCTTACTAAACTGCGGACAAAGCTTCTTGAGCAAAGGAAGAGATGAATGACCCAATCTACAATGTGCCTCGAAGGGAGATGTTACACCAGAGCAAGCAACAGATTTAGGTAGTAGTGTGTCAAGAATGTAGAGGCCTCCAGACTCATGTCCTTTACCAATAATCTTCTTCGTCATAAGATCCTGAAATAAGCAATGATCAGGAAAAAATGAGATGCAACAGTTAAGAGTGCGAGTAAGTTGGCTTACAGAGATCAAATTAAAGGATAAATTAGGTAAATGTAAGACAGGATGTGAGATGAAGTAGGGGGTAGGTTTAATTGAGCCAGATCCACGAACACAAGATGGTGACCCATCGGCTAGAGTAACGGTAGAAGTAGAAGTGTGTGACTTAAAAGTAGAAAAAAGTCCAGAATTACCTGTCATATGATCCGTGGCACCAGAATCAATGACCCATTTGGAAGATGAGGAAATAAGACACGTATTTGGTTTACCTGAATCAACAATAGCGGTGACAGAGGAAGAAGACGACTTTAGTGATTCTTGATACTGTGAAAACTTGGCAAATTCATCTGCAGAGAGAAGAATTGACTTTTCCGAAGTCTCATTAGTGGACGCAACATGGGCCGAGTGAGCTTTCTGATTCCTGTACTGGAGCTTTCGACAATCACGCTTCGTATGTCCCGGCTTGTGACAGTAATAACACACAATTCCTCCAGAAACTTGTGTTCGAGTTTCAAACCCGTGCGAGCCTCCTCCGTTGTTTCCACGTTGATTGATTGATCTCCCAGGCTCATAATTATTATTTCGACTGACCAGAGCACCACTGATTTGAACAGGTGGAGTACCTTCAGTGCGGAGTACTCGACTAAATACTTCTTGTAAAGATGATATCTCAGAACCAGAAAGAACTTGTGACTTAGCAGTCTCAAAGTCGGAGGAAAGGCCAGCAAGAAAACTCATGACAGCCATTTGCTCTCGTTGGCGTTGTTGAACCTTTATATCAGGGCTAAAAGGCAGTAACATATTAAGCTCCTCATAAGTCTTCTTAAATTCCATAAAATAATTCGTAAGAGACTTATCTTGTTTCTCTGCACGGTAGAACGCTTTGCACACCTCAAACATGCGAGAAAGGTTTCCTTTACCAGAATACAAGAAATCCAAATAATCCATCAACTCTTTAACAAACTCGCAATGATTGATCAATCCAATTACCTCGCCATCAATAGAATTTCGAATTTGCAGGAATAAACGAGCATCTTCCCTAAGCCACGTATGTTTGGAATCATCTGTAGGAGGATCGTCAACTAAATGGGTATCTTTGTCAATACTCCGTAGATAAAGTCGAACAGTTTTACTCCATAGGTTTGAGCATATCCTTTAGCGACAAGACGGGCTTTCAACCGAGCAACTGACCCATCCGGATTGACCTTAACTGTGAACACCCATTTGCACCCGATAGCCCTTTTTCCTGAAGGTAAATCGACCAAATTCCAAGTACCATTGTCATCTAAAGCATTCATTTCCTCAATCATTGCATGATGCCAACCAGGATGTGATATGGCTTCATGGACCGTGTTAGGAATAGAAATAGAGTCAAGAGATGCAATAAAAGAAGACGAGGAAGACGACAAAGAGTTATAAGAAACAAAATAAGAAATAGGATAAGTACAGTGGCGTTTACCTTTGCGTAACGCAATGGGAAGATCATCATTTGGGACGGGATCTGATGACGGAGGAGCAGGTGCGGGACATGAATCAAGAGGGTTACGCCTCGAGTAGACTTGATTTATAGGAGGCCTGACAGGAGCTTGTTCCGAGACAGATCCGGACGATGTGATAGCATAGACTAACAGATCATCATCCTCCCCTTGATGGGCGGGAGGAGGAGAAGATGGAAAATATGGTGTGTCTTCCATGAAGGTAACATCAACAGAGATAAGATATTTGTGTAGACTAGGACAATAACATCTATAACCTTTCTGAAGACGAGAATAACCAAGGAATATACACTTCAAAGACTTGGGATCTAATTTGGTTACATGCGGACGAACATCCCGAACAAAACAAGTGCTACCAAAGATCTTAGGTTCAACAGGAAACAATGACTTATTGGGAAAAAGGATGTCGTAAGGGATCTTACCATGAAGAACAGAGGATGGCATGCGATTAATCAGAAAACATCTTTATTCGATGTGGGATTATATCCCTTAACAGTATGGTTGTTATTCTGGATTCAAGCTCATTTCTGAAGGTTCTATAAACATCATTACAAAGATAAGAAAGTGCAAATAGCTAATTTTATGGTTTAGTTGTAGATGTTTCTCCGTCCTTTTCTTCTCTTGAATGTGATATTAGATATGGCATCCAAACTAATATGATTGCCACTTGATTGCAGGCAGGACTGAATTTGGTCCAGATGAGGACGCTCATGTTATTGGGGACTGTGTTAAGGTTTGTAGTAGTTTACATTATAATATCCCGAAAGTTTCTTTCTAGTCATTGATGAAAGCTAAGGGGCCAAATTGATAACTTTTCATAGTTGAAGGACCCAATGTGCACTTTTTAGAATTTCAAATTTTGGTAAAGAAATGATCATGAAATTGCCATGTTTAGATTAAACACAAGGAAGAGATTATGGAATTGCCATATTTAGATTATGGAACGTAACTTAATTTGTACTTTGATTAAATGTGAATTTAGGTAACTTGTCATGAATTAGGAGGATTTAATTCTCTTATATATACACACACACACACACACACACACACATATATACATATATGCATACAGGTAAATTTAAATTAACTTTCATATGGTGAAAGTTATATTAGAAAGATTTATTCCTTGATTGATTTTACAATATATGGGCACTTTTTCCAAACTATATAAGACTTACCAAACACATAATACACACAAAAAACATACGAAATTTATCAGTCGGTTGTAGAACTTAAATTCTCTCGTACGTGTTATTCCCTCGAATTACTAATGTAAGTGTAGTAGTACGAATTTTACTTTCAATATTTAAATTACAGAAATTTATGTTATGAATATGATGATACGAAAATTCAAGTTACAATTATGATAAGGTCCTATATGTGTAAGTTCAAAGGATCGGAGTTTAGTAGTGCTACGCATGGAAATTATAGCCACGAAGTTCGGATTTTAATTCTCGTGTCCTATATGTATTTTATGATTTTTCCGTATTTAAATATGAGACGCAATTTGTTATTACTCATTTTCTGAGATTTGTCTCACATGTATATGTTAAATCTTTTATAGGTAATTAAAAAGACAGGCTTGAGGCGGTCGGATGTAGATTGTGTTTGCTTTGGTGAAAAATGAAGAATAAATTATATAGTTTAAGGATTTTTTTTAGTAATGTTCATCGTATTTTTCTTTAAACTAATTTTAAATCTTTGCATTTTAAGAAAGGGTAGCGTTCCTCTTACAAAGATTTTTGACAAAAAATCTGTTCCCTTAATATAAATCAATTTAAAGGCTAAGCCCCTGTTTGAGCCACATTAAATTTCCCATTCTCATTCTTCTACTCATTTTCAATACACATTCTTTACTAAAATAATATTATCCATCACATCAATAATTTTTCCTTCTTTTTCAACCACACATTCTCCATCAATCTACTATTTCAAAATACATTCTTCCAAAATAATGTGGCTCAAATACACCCTAAGATTTATTTTCTTAAAAATATAAAAAAAATTTGAAACTTGCCCCACCCACCCTACCCTACCCTACCTTACCTCAACCCCCAATACCCCTTACCTCTACCCACCAAGTTCTGCCACGCCATCTCCCACTCTCTTTATGTATTAAACTTCGTATATAAATTTATGAAAGAAATCATATAATACTGTTCCGCCGCTAATTAAGCTAGCCTTTTCTTTATACTTATAATTTCTCCATTGTTTTTTTCCCCGTAGTTAAGTTTTCTGTTGTTGATGTAACAAGCATGGTTTCTTTCTTCCCTGTCTTCGATGAGTAAATAGTAATTAGATTACGCTTAAAGGAACATAAACTAAACTAATGAATTCATAATAGACACCGGTAGGCGTCTGACTGGCTTTCTGCCATCTATTCCCTTGAGTAATGTTATTACATAGAGAGAGCAAGTTGAATGATTTCTTTCATAAATTTATATACAGAGTTTATATATATAGAGAGATGATTTCATAAATTTATATGCAGAGTTTATATACGTGAGAGTGGGAGATGGCGTGGCAAATCTTGGTGAGTGGGGATAAGTGGGTTCGTGTGGAGTGGGGCAAGTTTCTGGATTTTTTCATATTTTTAAGAAAATAAATCTTAATCGTTAAATTGATTTACATTCAGGAATGAGATATTTTGTCAAATTCATTTGTCAAAAATCTTTGTTGGAGAAACGCTCCCCTTTAAGAAGTAAAAATATTATGTCTAAAGAAAAATACGATGAATATTAGTAAACAATCCTTAAATTACATAATTTATTCTTCCTTTTTAACCAAGGCAAGCACAATCCACCTCGAGCCCGCCTTTTTAGTTACCTATAAAAGATTTATCATATACACGTGAGACATAAATCTCAGGTAATGAACGAATTGCATTTCATATTTAAATATGGAAAATCATAACATACATATGGAGACATGAGAATTAAAATTCGAACTTTGTGGCTATAGTTCTCATGCGTAGCACTACTAAACTATGGTACTTTGAACTTACACATATAAGATCCCTATCATAATCATTACTTGGATTTCCGTATCATCATATTTTTACCATAATTTTTGAAAAATTCCTTAAGTACAGGAATTTTTGCCAGAATTGAATCCTATTTGTGTGTGTGTTTTTTCCCTACTCCAATCTTTCAATCATTTCCCTTCATTTCAAATTCCTGTATGTTTTCTGTGAAAAAAACCCTGTACTCATAGCAGGGCTCATAATTTTTTGTAATTTAAATATTGAAAATACAATTCGTACTATTACACTTACCTTGGTAATTCGAAGTGATAACATGTACAGGAGAATTTAAGTTCTACAATTCATAATTTCGTATGTTTTTGTGTGTGTATTATGTGTTTGACAAGCTATATAGCTTGGAAGATGTGTCCATATATGGTAAAATAGATCAAGGAATAAATCTTCCTAATATAACTTTCACCCATATGGCACTTAATATATATATATATATATAATAATTAAATCCTCCTAATTTATTACAAGTTACTTGAATTCACGTTTAATCAAAGTAGAAATTAAGTTACTTTCCACAATCTAAATACGACAATCCCATAATCTCTTCCTTACCTAAACATAGCAATTCCTTGTTCATATTTTTACCAAAATTTGAAATTCGAAAAGGTGCATATTTGGTCCTTCAACTATGGAAAGTTATCAATTTGGTCCCTTAGCTTTCATCAATGACTATAAGAAATTTCCGGGATATTATGTACATAATTTTTCTGTTTTCATTTTCGTTTAAATCCTTTATTCAACTCTCCATCAGCACGTTCTTCGGGAGCTGCCTTCTTCTCCTGTCCCTGTGTCTTGCTGCACTGCTTTGTTGGAAGCCTATAGTAAGCTTGTCACTTCTTTAGCTTAATTTATTTGTCCCTTTTTATATCCTTCTTGATTGCATTTATTGTAAAACATTGGCTTAGATTCATGACATTTAAGTGATTTCAAATTTCTCCTTCGCTGCTGTCCTAAAAAGAAATTGATCGGAAGGAAGCTCAGGTGAATGCGATGTGCTCTGCAATACAGGATACATTTCCAGAACCCAATAGGCGTCTCCTACAGAGGTACCCCCCATTTCACCTTCTGTTTGTATGATGTGTCCTCATGTATGTCTGATTTATATTTGGAGGTACATATTCTCTTCTATTTGTTCCATTTACTCACGCTTTTAGTTTCACTCCAGGGTTAAATTTTTTGCATCATTGCAAGTGAAATGCTCTCTATATCACTGATATTAGAAGAGATTCCAAATCTTAATTAGTAGCATGATCTCTGGCACAATCTCATAATGAACAGTAGGGGGGCCTTTTATCATTTGTACTCAGATTATTCTGGGACTCTTTTTCAAAATACTCTCTCCCTATTGCAATACGATTTTAAAAGTTGTGCTGTTAAATCTCTCTCCATATTTCAGGAAAATTGACAATAGCTGAGATTAAAGAGAGTGCTAGAGAATTAAATTTAATCTCTTAGATTAAGATGCAACTTGCACTTGATTATCAATAAGGGGATTGGACCTCAAGTTCAAGCTAGATAACTTTTTTTTTTGATAAGTAAAAAATTTTTCATTGAAAAGGTCCCAGTATGCTAGAAGTATACAAAAGGACAAAGGAATCAAGGATTACAATGAACCAACAAATCTGTAAGAGAGTGGATGGAAAGAAAACCCAAGCCCTTTACCCACTCAAACAATAAATAAAAGAAACTGCTCTTCAACTCCGGAATGGAGGTCTCAGTATCCTCAAAAGTTCGAGCATTTCGTTCCCTCCAAACACACCAAAAAAGACAGTGTGGAATAACCCTCCACACCAAGCTAGATAACTTGATCTCCTGTGAATTTCTACTGGTAATTTGTTAATTGGAATTCAGGTAGAATGTCCCTGATCTGTGGTGTCTGTCAAATGGATCTTTTTCTTTTTGTGCTTTGTGAACATCATTGTGTTTTATGTTGTCTGTGAAACACCAAAACCACTGTAGCAGGTCAATGACACGATCTCGCTGGTAGCATTAACTATTATCTGTTTTTACTTTTTAGAAGATTGGTGTTCATTAAGCATTGACACATAAGAATTATTTCTTAGCAATTAGACACGAGCATGGTTTTAGAATTTTTCTTTTGTCATATAGGCATGAATTTCTTTGTTTTCTGGAATCCCATTTATCTCTTGTACAATCCGCAGAATCCTTAAGACGATGCATGCAATTTCCTCACATACAACTGATAATCGGATGACTCCATCGGCTGTTGCTGCTTGTATGGCACCTTTGCTCTTGCGTCCTCTTTTAGCTGGTGAATGTGAACTGGAGGATGAATTTGATATCAATGGTGATAATTCTGCTCAGCTTCTTGCTGCTGCAAATGCTGCTAATAATGCCCAAGCCATTATCACAACACTCTTGGAGGAATATGAGAATATTTTTTATGTAAGTTGCTTTATCGGTTTTGGAATTATGTTGGCTTATTCATTGATGAGTTCCAATTTGTGCTGTATCCATGCAATGCCATTTCTCTCACTTGTCTTTTCTCCGTTCACCTTCTCTTTTCTCATATCTGTCTTTGTATCATCGTATATTTTCTATTACTCTAGTTGCCTCACAACTTATGGTTCGGATGCTTATCTCTTTGTAAAATGTACAGCTCTCTATGTTATGGTTAACTAATGTAGTTCTTGAAAACTATTTTAACATTTTCAATTTAGCTGAATGGCATCAATATGTTTGCCTCCCCTTAATGATAATTGATATAGTTATTATGCTGCGATTTTTAAAATAGATTGAATAGTGTCATTGAATTCCACCTGCAAGTGTTTTATGTTTGTAATTATTGATCCACGTTTTTATGAAATTCTCAATTCAACTAAACTAAGCCTTACTCCATATATGGTGTCAGCTACGCTGACTTTCCACTCCGTTATCAAGGGTGGACATCTATAAAGTTAAATTGGAAAGATTGAAATCCCTTTTAATGACCTCATTCCAATTAGATTTTAGCTGACAACTTCCCTTACATATACCTAGTCTATCACTATTTATATTCGAAATATATAATCACTTTCTTTGAATATGCAAAACTATGTCACTAGTATTGTTCATCTTCTTATGAGCAAGTATTCTCAGATTTTCTCCTACTAGTTTTGTAACTTTTTGTTTTAAGATATCATCTCCACAATTTAATGTAGTTTTCCTTTTAACCTCGCTTAGCAAGATAATATCATTTTCAAGAAGCTTACACCATGGAGCCTCATCCTGCATGTTCCTAATCAATTGATCAATAATTGGAACAAACAAATAAGCGAATTTTTTTAATCCGTCCATAATTAGGACTTAAGTACACATTTGATGCAATGTTGTTTTAACAGGAATCTAATTGAACTCCTGCAATATCCTCACGATGATTCTCTCTATCTAGTAGATATCCTTGACAACATCAACATATGCATTTTTTTACTCCCCCAAAAAAAACCCCACCTTAGCTTCTGTAGCTGATCTCTCCACGGCAAGAACTGTTATCTGAAACCACTGCCTTTTAAGCCTAAGTTGTCTTTCTATGCAATTTTTCGTCCAAAGACTGAAATGTTAATTATCAAAAATGAAAAGGAAACTAAATATTATGTCTTCATTCTGTAGCACATTGTAGTTTATGTTGTTTCCTTTCTTGAATTAGTATTATTTGGTATTGTGCTTTGTCATTTACCTTGCTTTTTTTTTTCAGGATCATAATCTGCACAGATGCTCTATATCCGCAAGTTCACAAACTGACAATAGCGAGAGTGAAGATACGACTGATGATGAAACTATAGACCTAAAAAACAATGGTTATCATGATGTTGAAAATGAAGTTGACCATGAAACAGAAGATGATCGTAATCGTGGACTTATTGGGAAGTTAAGTGAAAGCAGTGAATCTGCAGCCAGCGATCTTTACGACTATAAGGTTATCTCTCACTTTCTACGTGTATGCTTCGTTCATCTTCATATACTTCTCCTTGTAAGAGTGTAATAGGTTAAACTTGCCTAGAAATCTATGATAATCCTTTTTCCTTTTAAATTTTTCATTTTTTGAAGTAGATATTTTTGCTGAAATAAAACACGTTTTTAGGATAAATATGATTCATGGAGTGTCATTTCCGCATCTCAAATACGTACGTTTTTGGTTGGGTAATTAAGATTTGGTAACTGAGAAATTTGTCAGCCAAGGACACATTGCGCCAAAATGACAATTTTTCCTAGTGTGACAAATTGATTAATGGTGATTGGTTTACATTTTCCTTGTTCCGCAACAATGGTGAATGAATTCTTCCAATTATTGTGGGTTATATTTCCTATATATCGGTTCCAGTTACTTCAATGATTTGAATATCGTTCTAAAATAATTTACCAAGGTTGCTATTGTCTTGCATTTGGTAATACCAGGTCATTGGAAATGATGATTCAGACGTCGGATCTCCCATGGATAGTCATACTTCAGCAACAAAATCATATCCAACTACAGACCCTAAACTTCTTAGAGATTCAAATTCTTTGGTTAACGAGCAGCTCCAACAGAAGAAGCCAGGTGAAAATCCGATAAATGCTTCGATCGAATTAATTTGTAACGAGTCTCAGCGGTCTATGGGGGAAATTTTATCATCTATGGATCAAGAGCTGAATCTATCTACTCCTGCACTTGAGTCATTGGTTGAGAAGCCAACATCCAAACATACAAATTCCAATCTGAATGTCCAGAGATCAACATTTTGGGGAAGAAAAAATGTGAGTGTTTCCCTTCCTTTTATTTAGGTCACGAGCTTTTCGGCTTAAGGAAATCTTCATATCTAAGACAGCCAGAGTAAGGGGTGGGGGACTTAATCCTTACCATAAAGAAATCAACCTTATCACAAACCCAAGAGACTTAATACTTTTTTTAAAGTGTGCATAACTGAACTGAAAATGGATCCTATTGTCAGTGTAAAGTAATCAAATCGCCAACTTTAGATGCCCTATATTTGGGCTCAACTTATTATTAGCTTTTACCAAACCTTCCCTTTTATGGAACCTTGTTTATAACCAAAGATGCAGCCTGATTGTTAATTATGTTATTGAGTTTGTGTTAGTCTGCAAATCAAACACCCCCTATAGGAGTTGGTCCGTCCTTATTATACACGTGCGCTCAAAACACATACGATGTATGTTAGTTTTCTAAACTTTAATTAACCTTGTTTATGAATTATAATATTTCCCTCTTCCTCCATTTGGAGCCTCTAACTCACACAATGATGTTCCTCATAACTAGGTTGCTTTATCTATTTGCATATGGTGATGGATTGAGTTTCTATTTTATCATATGGAAGCCCCTTGAAAAGTTCTTTGAGTTTTGGTTCTGTTTCCAGAACGAGGGATGACAGAACTCTGATATAATATAACATTGATTGCATGAAAACAGGATAATTACTATACCGAGCAAACATTATGTCAAGTTCTTTGTTTGTAAAACACTGTTTTCTTCTTTCCTCCCGTGGCTCTGGTGGAAGGTGGGGTGGGGGTAGGGGATTGATCATGTAACTGGATTTGATTTCTCACATTTGTATTCTTATGTTCCATTTATGTGAATCTGATGCAACGATTGTTTTCTTCTTGCAGTCCAGAAAAACGTCTTCAACGGAATCAGTTGATTCTTCTGGGGAAGAAGAGTAAGATAATCTTAATTAAGTTTTAAAGTTTTTGTTTCAGATCCGCATACTTGCTATCTTCTATGAAAATCACACGAGATTTATATGTTGCACATTTTGCCTGAGCACATTGGAGATCTTCTTTACATGATAAGTTTTTTAAATTGCTGTTTCAGATCCGCTTACTTGTTTATCTTCTATGAAAATAGCCCGAGATTTATATGTGAAGAGTTATTTTTAAGAAAACAAAATCTTCAAAGGACATAATAGAATTCTTGACTTCAATTTAGGCTGTTGGAAATCTTTGATGTATCTCTTGTATTTAGGAAGTTGCTAGTCTCGGCCTATTACTTACCATACAATGCTAAGTTGACCTCTTTTGCAATCCAGATTTTTTTTGGCGATGATGGAGCCCCTTTCCCCAATATCCAAAAATACCCAACCACCACTTACCCAGCCACCTACCACCCAACAACCACCTACTCTGGTCGATGTCGGCGACGACAATAAGGTATTGATTGGCAAACCCAGCCCTACCGGCCTCACGCCACATACCTATCCACACTCACAGGCAGCGGCCCTAGGTGGAAACCCTAGCACCGCCGCTCAAATTGGTGCAGCGACCAACGGCGAGACGGCCTGGGCTGATGCGGGGACCTCTGGCGACGGCAACCTTGGTGGAAGGAATACAGTGGAGCGATCTGGGACCCAAACCCAGATTTATCAGAATCCGGCCATTTCTTCGGCAAATGCGCTTGACCGGCACTCTAGGTAGACTCTTCCGACGCCGGAGGGACTAGTGCGTGGACCACGTGCCGCTCCGAAGGCGAACCTGTCGGCGGGTGTAGCCCATGCGCCGCCGTCGAAAAATCAAAAAATTAGCATGGCATTCCCAGAGTCCTCAGCAGGCCTATTTTGTCATCAGATTTGCCGATTCTACACAATCAAAGGAAAAAGCGGGCGGATGCATATGGTATGGTATTCAATCGGCGATTTAGAGTTGAGACGAAGGAGTTTGAGGTGTCTGTTAACGAATCAAGTACTTTTAGGATAATAGAGTCGGGCTCGAGGATGTCGACTGTAATCTATATGGGAGGTTTGGTGCACTATGGATGGTGAATATAGTGGATAAGTTGAGAGTGGCTAGTAAGTTGGAGGATTTTGTCTCCAAGTTTAACGAGTCATCACGGGCTTTTTTGGCACAACGTTGTGCGAACAGCCGTGGTAGGTACTGGACGACAACACAATATGGACGAAGGCGTCGGACGAGAGCTATGATGGTGCTGGAAGGTGTGAATGGAGAGGGATGGGCATTGTTTTCGAGGGTGTTTAAGGCTGTTGTTGATTCATTTGTTGCTGAAGATAAGGCTAAACGTTGAACGATGGATGCTAGAAATCGACAAAGGATGACTTATGCCGAAGTTACGGCAAACTTACGAACATCGCATAAAGTTGACCAACGGGGGATAGTGCGAAATGACAGGATGTATAATGTAAGGGAGTTTGACGATCATCTTGAGGTGCCTAAGCCTATGGAGACACATGCAGAAGGTTCACAGGGTGGAATAATGAACAGTGCTGAAATAAGGGCACGCGTCCAGGCGTTGAAAAAAGAGTTGGATGATTTAATCAGGCTAGTGGGATGTGGGTCTGAGGCGAGCCCCAGGACATTTTATTGTCATCAATGTAGGGTTGGCGTGGATGAGTCTCTAGCTAACGAAAAACAAATAGCGAGCTTGGTTCCTAAGGAGTTATCACCGAATGCAGCCCATTTTAAAGACAAGCAGGGAATGACTAAGCCTAATTACGAGTATCAGGCACGGATTGAAGCGGTATACTCCGGAAATGATGATGGGGTTGAAGTGGTGGAGTTGGATACGGATGAGAAAGTTTCGAGGTTCGCAGCAAATCGGAAGGTGGTCCCTTGGTCTAAGGAAGGGGAGTTGAAAATGGTGAACCTGGAGTCGGCTACACTGGACGCGATGGACACGAATTCGTCGACAGATGGATTACTTCCAGTTAAGCAAGAGATGGCACACGTATTGGTAAAGAAATCAGCTTCGATAATCCTGAAAGAGCACGATGCGATGCGTGCGGCAGTTATGGTTGGGAACACATATAACAGAAGGCACGTTAAGTCCCTAAAAGAAAAAGAATTAGGGACTGAAAAATCTTTGATGTTGTGGGTAAAAGGCGGCCAGAAGGGGGGACTGACAATGATGTACACGTGGAGGAAGCGGAGGGATATTCGTATGACCTTTTGGAGTGTTGTCTTGCAGAGGAAACAATGAAGGTGAATGCGATTGAAGTTGGACCCCAACCTTCAAATTGGGTCTTTCAAAATATTCAGGAGCTCAGTAAGTTGGTTGGCGTGTCTTGCGATGGATATGAAAGTAGACTTATGCAATTATTTGAGAAACTGGAGGCTAGTAGGGGGCAGGGGATGAGTACATAAGGAGGCAAAGCAAGAATGAATGGTGTCCGCGAACTTAAGCGGCTTGAATGGTCAGTAAATTATAATGCTAAGGGTGGCGAGTCAAGGAAAGGATTGCTGGGGAGGGATGACGGAGTGTTAAAATGACCCCAAAACTTCTTAGCTGGAATGTGAGGGGGCTTAATGAGGTTGAGAAAATGTTATGCGTTCGAAATTTGTTAAAGTGATGGAGGGCGGACCTTGTTTGTTTGTAAGAAACTAAATTTGAGTTCGTCTCGAGGGCTGTGGTCAATAGCTTATGGGGGGAACAACATGTTAGATATCAGTTTTTTGGGTCATTGGGGGCATCAGGAGGCATGCTAATCATGTGGGACACTAGAGTGTATGATATAGAGGATGTTAGTGTAGGGACATACTCGTTATCGCTCTCGTTTAGAAATAGTGAGGATGGATTTTATTGGATGTTAATAGGAGTTTATGGACCTAATTCTGATGAGAGTAGAGGGGGCTTGTGGGATGAGTTGACTGGTATGATAGCTTGGTGGAATCTCCCAACGTGCATTGTGGGTGATTTTAACGTGGTTCGATTTCCCACTGAAGGGTCGAGTGGTGGGAGACTAACTGAGGCTATGGAGGAATTTTCAGATTTTATTAGGGAGAATTTGTTGGTGGTTATGCCTATTATTGGGGGAGACTTTACTTGGTCTTCTAATCGAGATCAACCTGTCTTATCTCGTATAGATCGGTTTTTGGTAAGCGAAGAGTGGGAGGTTAAGTACTCGGATATTATTCAGAGAAGATTGGGGAGGGTGTACTCTGATCATTTCCCTATTTTGTTAGCTGGGAGTACTAGGGGTAGTGGAATAAGGCCTTTTAGGTTTGAGAAGATGTGGTTAAAAGTGGAAGGCTTTGGGGAGCTTGTACGGACTTGGTGGGCTTATGATTTCCTGGAGTCTCCCAGTTATGTGGTATATCAGAAGTTGAGGGCATTAAAAAGGGATTTAAAAATGTGGAACGAGGAGGTTGTGGGAAACGTGAACTTCCGTAAGGTCCAATGTCTTTCGGACATAGACGAGCTGGATAACCTTGAGGAGAGTCGAGGGTTGGATGTGGAGGAGAAGGAGAGACGTGGTGTATTAAGGGAAGAGCTGATGAAGTTGGCGGAGATGGAGGAGATTGCTTGACACACGAAATCTAGGGTCACGTGGTTGAAAGAGGGAGACAAATGCACTAAGTTTTTCCATAGGGTCGCCAATTCTAACATGCGTAATAATTTTGTCACAGTGTTGGAGGTAGATAAGGTTACTTATAAGGATCTACAGGATATTGGACCCATATAGTGAGATTCTACCAGAATCTATATCGGGAATAGTTTGAGTGGAGGCGAGAGTTGGAGGGATTGGAGCTTTCTACTATTACGGAGGAGAATGCCGATTGGTTGGAGAGACCATTTGGGGAGGATGAAATTAATGAGGTGGTGTTTAGTATGAATGATGATAAAACTTCAGGACCAGACGGGTTCTCGTTCTCATTTTATAAAGCGTGTTGGGAGGTGGTGCGATAGGATATTATTGATGTTTTCACTTACTTTTTTGAGCGTGGCAGATTTCTGAGAAGTTCTAAAGCAACATTTATTATGTTGATCCCTAAGAAACCATGAGCGACTGATATTAAGGATTTTCGCCCTATTAGCTTAGTCAGTGGGGTGTACAAGATTATTGTGAAAGTCTTGGCGAATAGACTCAAGGAGGTGCTTGAGAAAGTGGTGTTTAAGTTTCAGAATGCTTTCGTGAAAGGTCGTGAGATTTTGGATTCTGTACTTATAGCGAATGAATGCATCGACTCAAGATTGTGCCTAGAGGTTCCAAAGATGCTGGGCAAGCTTGATATTCAGAAGGCTTATGATCACGTGAACTGGAGGTTCCTCCGTATATACTTAGGCAATGTGGATTTGGGGATAAGTGGTGTAAGTGGATTCAATTCTGTATCTCTACTGTTTCATTCTCAGTTCTGGTCAACGGTACCCCCGATGGTTATTTTCGGAGCAGCAGAGGGTTGAGGCAAGGGGATTCATTGTCTCCATTGCTGTTTGTTATTGTAATGGAGGCCCTTAGTAGGATGCTCGAGAAAGTGAGGCAGAAGAATTTGATAAAGGGTTTTACGGTTGGTCAACTGCAGGTGTCCCACTTGCTATTGCAGATGACACACTGATTTTATGTGACGCAGATGAGCAATTTAGGAACTTACGTTGGTTGCTCCTATGCTTCAAAGTGGTGTCTGGATTGAAGATAAATCTGTAGAAATCTGAAGATATTCCAGTAGGGGAGGTCACTAACGTGGAGGAACTAGCTGTTATTTTGGGTTGTAGGGTTGTACAGTTACCTATGTCATACCTAGGACTCCCTTTAGGGGCGCGGTTTGAAAGTATTAATATTTGGAATGCTATTGTAGAAAAGGTGGAAATGAGGTTAGTGGGGTGGAAGCATATGTATCTCTAGAAGGGAGGCCGTCTTACTCTCATTAAATCTACTCTATCAAATATCCCTACTTATTTTTTGTCACTGTTTTCTATTCCTGTTGCAGTGACAAATAGATTAGAGATGATTCAAAGGGAATTTCTGTGGGTAGAGTTGGGAGAGTAGATGAAACTTCATTTGGTTAATTGAGGAGTTGTTTGCTCTCCTATAAGGAAGGGGGGGGCCTCGGATTGAGGAGACTCGTTTTGTTTAATAAGGCATTATTGGGCAAATGGTTGTGGCGGTTTGGAGTGGAAAGGGAGAGCTTCTGGAGAGAAATAATTGGGGCGAAGTATGGAGTGACGGAGGGGGGCTGGTGTTCGGGTGTGGGTCGTGGGTCTTACGGGGTGAGTTTGTGGAGGTATATTCGACGAGGTTGGAGCGACCTTCGGGACATATTCACTTTTGTAGTGGGGAATGGTAATAATATCAGATTTTGGGATGACTGTTGGTGTGGAGATATATCGCTAAAAGTGGGGTTTCCTTCTTTGCATTGCATTACTATGGTGTCCTTTGCTATGGTGAAGGACGTTTTAGCCATCCACAATGGGAGTTACAATTGGAATATTACCTTTCAGGGGGGTTTACAGGATTGAGAATTGGATGATTATGCACTGTTTTAACCTATTTGTATGAGGTGAAAATTCGGGTAGGAGAGGATGATTGTAGCCGATGGAGGTTGGCACAGAATGGTTTTTTTTAGTTTGCTCTTATTTTAGATCTCTTTTGGAACCTGTGGAGAGTTCATTCCCCTGGAAGATGGTGTGACAATGCAAATTGCCTTCATGGGTGACATTTTTAATGTGGACGGTTGTCAGGGGACATGGACGGTTGTCAGGGAACAGGCATTAACGATGGATAACCTATGAAGGAAAGACTTTTATGTAACTGAGTGATGCTATATGTGTAGGAGTGATGGGGAGATGCATGACCACTTGTTCATTCACTGTGACGGTGCTCGTTGGCTGTGGAATAATATTCTGGCTTCTCAACATATAGATTGGGTGCTGCCTAGATGTATAAAGGGCGTGTTGCGGACGTGGAGGAGAAAGTTTCGTGATAAGAATAGCAAGCTTGTATGGAATCTTATCCCGGGATGCATTATATGGTGCTATGTTGCTCGGACTCTCCAAAAATGGAGAAGTATCCGTGTCGACACGACACGACACGACACAGATACCGACACGGGATATGGATCGGATCCTTAGCTTTGCACTTGGACACGGAAGCAAAATGGAGAAGATGAGGACTTGCGGTGGCGAAGAGAGAGAGAAACAATAAAAGACGATTGTTGCAGAGGAAACAGAGAAGACGAGGAGTTGCTGGGGAAGAACAGGAGTTGCAGAGAAGAAGATGAGTTGCTGGGGAAGAAGAAGAAAACCCTAATTTAATGTGGGCTGTTGACCCAATTTTTTAATGTTTTATATGGGCTTTGTAAAAATAGAGTTGATAAAATTTTATTATTTTATTGGGATGAATTATAAGATCCAACCCATTTAATTTAAATTTATTTTGTATTAAAATTTTTATTTTTTATATTTTATTTGTGCAAACTTTTTATTTGGTAATTAAAATAATTTAATGTTATATTTTTTTGTATTAAATTTAAATTTATATCTTTATAATTATTTTTAAATAATATATAAGACATTGAAATTGATTTTTTTCTTTGAATTTTTTGGAAAAAAAATATTTTGACTTTAAATTTAAATTAATTCCAAATTATAATCCAATTGCTTAAATTAATTTTATGACAAATTTTATTTTTTATTTTTAGTTATGTCAACATTTTATATAGAGTGTGTTTGGTAGGGATTTTTGGGGGAAGAATTGATTTTTGAATAGTGATATGGTGGGAAATGTGTGGTTGAAAAAGAAGAAAAAAGTATTGATGTGATGGAAAATATTATTTTACTGAAGAATGTGTGGTTGAAAATGAGAATTGATTTACTGTAGAAAATGAGAATATGTACCAAACATGCCCATAGTAATTAAAAATCACAAATTCAATATTATTAATTATAAAACTAAAAATACTTATACTACAATAAAATAAAATAATTGTTTTGTCATTTTTAAAAATATTTAGTAAGACGTTCCCCCGTACTCGTATCCAAAATTCGAATCCTTTTTAACTGTATCCCTGTATCTTAATTTTTAAAATCCGACTCCTAGATATGTACCCGTATTCGACACTCGCACCCGAGTCCGAGCAACATAGATATGGTGTGTGGAGAGAAAGGAACAACCGATGTTTTGAAGACCAAACACGGACCACAGAACAAATTAGAGAATTCTTTTATCTGACTTTGTATAGTTGATTTAATGGTGCAACTAGTAATCCCATAAAGGGGCTGCCTAACTTCATATCTTTTCTTTATTGTTTAAGTTGATAATACACTTCCTGTGTATTCTTCTTTGATTAATAAAATTATTTAATTACCTATAAAAAATAAAAAAGAGATTTATATGTTGCACATTTTGCTTGAGCACATTTGAGATCTGCTTTACAAGATAAATTTTCATCTTGCTCTTTCAGAATTGCTCCCTGCAGGAAGGATTTTATTTTAATTTTCAAGCTGTCAGAGTGGGAATTTATAGGGCTATATATATTGCAATATTCATGAGTGTGGAAGCATTACCTTTCTATGATGATCTTTTTTTTGGTAATACGTTTAGTGTTCTAGTGTAGACTGTTTACTTTCTCAGTCAGTCTTCAGTTTCGTGGGACTGTTTTTACTTCTTTGTGCATAGGATTTCAAGCATGTGTCTTCTCCTGTATCATGTATTGGTCAAGAGGGGAAATTGGAAGGGAAAAATCAATATGCTATGTGTTACATGGGCAAGACTTGGAACTTGTTACACATGCGAATTTCTTAGCACTCTGTTTAAGAATAATGATATTTCTTGCTAGTGCGTATGTTGTGAAAATCCTTATTCTAAAGTTTACTGTTTACTATTTCACACATTCTTCTGCTAGAGAGTAATTCAGCACACCTTTTCTTTAACCCCTAATTAAGGGATTGTCGCTTGTGCTGTTTAACTTTGATTATTTTTCTTTTTAATATTTCACTTCTACGGTTTTTTTATAGGCTTGCTATCCAGAGGTTAGAGATTGCAAAGAATGATTTGCATAAAAGGATTGCGAAAGAGGTAATTTTTACTGTAACGAGCATTCTTACCAAATTATGTCACCAGGGTAATGTTTGTGAATAGATTTATTTTTTTCCTCATTGTTAGGCAAGAGAAAATGCAATTTTGCAAGCTAGCTTGCAGAGAAGGAAACAAGCTTTGCACGAGCGTCGTTTGGCACTTGAACAAGATGTATGTGTTGGTTATACTTCTTTAAATTTTAGCTATTTTTTCCCAAATGCTTTTCAACCATCCCATATTAAGCGAGTTCTATTTTTTAGTGCTCTTTAGTTTAGCCACTGCACTTGCAAAAGATATATTTCTGTAACAGTTTTTATATTTATTACAGTATATCATCCAATTTTTTGTGAATAATGACCTTATTGGTAGCCTGTAGGTCACATTAAAGTGTGCTTCTTATGCGTTTAATGTCCAACTTTTGTGGTCCTTTGACACTTTAATTCCTTGAAAAGGGGTTTGCAGTACACGACTACACGTACATCCTCGTCCCCCTACCCTGAATATATTGATCTAGTGTTTGCAGACTTATCCCTTGTTCTGTTATAGGTTTCAAGACTACAAGAACAGTTGCAAGCTGAGAGAGATTTACGGGCTGCATTGGAAGTTGGCTTGAGCATGTCTTCTGGACAGGTTTCGGGATCTGATGGGATGAATTCCAAGGTTTGTATCACTTATTATATCTCTCAGTTATCCTACAATTTCGTGGAATGTCTGATATGTTTTGTATTCTATGCAGACGAGGGCTGAGCTTGAAGAGATAGCTCTTGCTGAAGCAGATGTGGCCAGATTGAAGCAGAAAGTTGCTGAACTTCATCATCAGCTTAGTCAGCAACGTCAGCATCACTATGGCAACCTCCCCGATGCATCCGGTCCCAATCAACGAGCCACGAATCAGAGTCCTCAGCAGTGAGTCAAAAGCTCATTATATCATCTTATGATGCTGTCAGTCATTTATGGAATTCGATGGTTCCTTTAGTGCATTTTAACTATGTTCTTATCCCACCAAAGTACTTGGCATATCAGTGATTTAAGTAGAAAACAACTGTGAACATAGTTTACAAGATAAATGAAATGTAGAAATGCCCAAGATTTGCGGCATGGTCTAGTGAGTTTACTGAATATCAAGGGGTGGCTTGCGTCATAAGATGATATGCTTGACTGAAACTTTTTTTCCCCTTCTTGCAGTCCCACCATATTCACTATATTGTTATGCAGCATTACTTGCAAGAAGATACCTTTACTGTGGACATATGATTCTCTGTAGCAAACAACTCATCAAGAATTAGTGCATCAGCTGTTCTCAAATTAGAGGGGAACTAAATAATTTATGCCTTCTTATTGAAATTGACTATTATTATTTCCCTTCTAGCATGCCAAAAAATTCTGGCCCGCTATATTAAATTTTCTTCTTTGAACAACGTTTACATGCTTGTACACTTCTACAGATCTAAAACAAAACATGCCACGACATTTAGCTTTGTTCAATCCATCTAGAATGAATCACGTGAATCCAACACTTTCTGTTCAAAAGACATATATGATGGTTAAATTAATTAATTTCAGTGGTTGAGGAGTAAGCCATTCGATTCACTCTAAGTTACAATTTGATTTAGTGTTCGTTTATTAGATGTTCTCAATCTGGGGTTGAAAAAGCTTACTCTTTTTTCCCTTCAGGAGATATTTCCAGCATGATTTTGACACAAAGCTTGCTTTCTGTAACCATGAAAGGCAACAAAGAACTGAGGTGAGTGCCTTGTCAATCTTTTTATTTTTTTCCATGCCTTGTTAAACTGTGACACATTGCATTATCTGGGAATCCATATGCCTTCTATTTTATGATAGGGAATTTACAGAAGTTGCCTTTTATATAGGGTGTGGTTACAGTTTACATTCGTTGTATTCGGAAATTACTATTTACATACTACTTTTTATAAGAATTAACAAATAACATATTCCATTATCTGTCGAAACAAATCGGTAAAAGTTTATTAAACATATCCCCGTGCATAAGGTTTGTTCCCTTCACATACCTTGTTTATATCTGTTGCGCCAGTTTTTCCCTTTTTTTGAACATCTGTTGCATAAGGTTAGTTACACTTTACATTCCTTATTTTTATATATTACTATTTACGTACTACTATTTCATAAGCACTAAAATAACATTTTTCGCTATGTCCAAAAAAAAAAAAAATGAAAAATTACAATTACTTGTTAACACCAAAAAGCTACTTACAGGTAAGACAATCTTTTTAAAAAGAAAAATATATGATATAGCAGTATGTAATTTGTAATTTTTGAAAAAACGGAGTGTAAAGTGTAATTACGCCCTATATACAACATATACTTTGTAATTTTGTCCCTTTTTTGGGATGGTGCATCCAAGCATTTGATTACATTTTCTATCCGACTCAGATCTTGTCCTCACTTGTTATCTTGTCCTCAATTGTTACAGGAATTGGTAGGAGCAGATCTGAGAAATATTAGAGGACAAATATTAACATCTGGCAGCAGTAGTAGACGACCTGCTCGGCATCAGTTCATGGATTCAACAGGATTGAGCGATTCTAAAAGTCCTGGGGCATCCAAGAGTTCTTATGTGGACAACCTTTCTTATGTTGATTCTGCAGCCATACCTTCCACATCTAGAGCAGCGGAGGTAGGTTTCAAGTTACGAACATATTTTATCTGATCTTAAAAAGTTCAATTAGAAGTGGTGGATACCAGTATGAAATAGATTTTAAAATAAATAATTGTTAAATCGGTCAAAGTTGAAAGTAAATTACTTATTTTGAGAGCAAGGTAAGAGTTACTTTCAGAGAAACTTTATAATTTGTAAGGAAATAGTTATATATCCAAACATGTTTACTTCGTTTTGTGTGGATTTTATTTATAGTGAAAATTACCCAATTCCCTACTTTTCAAGATCTATTTTCCAAAATCAGATTTTAAGTTTTAATTTTCAAAAATAAGATATTTTTAATTAGATACAGATTATAATTAATATATTATATATAATTACAAATTATATTTTAATTTCATCCATATTAATTTCATTACATATCAAACCCTAAACTCACTTCTCCCCCCCCCCCCCCACCACCCCTCGTCTCTCCCTCTCTCTCTCTGACCGGCGACCTCCACCAGTGGCGCACAGATCGCCGGCGACTACCAACCCACAGCCACAACCCGCTGCCTTCCTCTCTCTCTACATTTCTTCCCCAACCCCGCTCTCTCTCTCTCTACCTTCGTTCTCTCTCCCCATTACCCACCGGCAGCCGCAGCGATGATGCGCCTGGAGAGAGTCGTCGCTGCAGCCACGATAAGAAAGTTGTCGCCGCTGCGATCTGAGCGGCGATGGCGTCAGGTGCGAGGTCGCAAACGCAGAACTTGATTTCTGCCAACCCAGGTGTCGTCCGGCCAAACCAAGGTGGTCTCTGCTGCTTCAACTTTCAATTCTACCAACAATCATTCAATTAACACCGGTATGACCATGGGTAATCCATCAATTGCATCAATTATCACTCCAAATGTTGAATTGAACATTGCATCTCTTAACTCCAATTGTGAAGAATCTGCCTTAGCTCCAATTGGTGGTTTTAATGGTGTTATTGGTACAAATTCGAACTACATATGTAAAATTGAAGATCATGTGGTTATGGGTAATTTTCCAATTGATGGAAATACTGTCCAATTGAATCCCAATTCCATGCCTCAAGCTACACTAGCTGGGATTTTGTGGTGGCGATGGTTGTTGGAAGTTACGGTGGTGCGGTGTGGTGTGGTGAGGTGCGGGCAGCGGTTGTTTGAATCTGTGTTGTGTTTCGTGACCAACTGGGACCGCATAATGGACTAATTGTGATCGCATAATGTATTAACTGTGACCTTAAAATCCGATAATTTGTGACTAAATATTAATCTGATCCATGTGCAAAAATATTTTGTAACCTGTGCCGTCATCGTTTGAAAATAACCCGTGATTATGAACAAAATTTTGAGTTGTGACCTGGACTGTGACTTGTGACTTGAGTTGTGACCTGGACTGTGACTTGTGACCTGAGTTGTGACCTGGGCTGTGACTTGTGAATTGAACTGTGACCTGAGTTGTGACTTTGACTGTGACTTGTGACCTGAGTCATCGGAATCGGAGCCGCCGGAACGATCATCGGAATCGGAGCGGTCGCCGGAATCGGCACCGGAGCGATCGCCGGAGCAGTCGCCGGACCGGTGGAGGGTGGTGGAGGTGGGGGTGGGTTAATTGTGTATATATATATATATATTTATTTATTTATTTATATCTTTTTATATATTTAAATATATAAATAAATATTTATAAATATGTGTATGTATAGGTCAAAAAATCTGATTTTTGAAATGTGAAAGTTGTTTTGTTATTTTTGAAATAGGGTAAAGATAAAGTAGGATAAATGAATTTTTCCCTTATTTATATGGTTTTGTCTGCGGCCCATTGAACAAGGGGTGTTTAGCATCAACTTTCTTCTTCGTTTAGAATACTTACTAAAATTTGACGATGCGTGTATCAATTGACACGTTGTGACTAGAATCTACGATGAAACTTTTTGATCCTAAAAATTCTATAATGTGCTGCAGGTGATAGATTATCCTGGACATCCGTCAGCAGCAGCATCCACTTTGGTTGAATTGACAACACGCCTTGATTTTTTCAAGGAAAGGAGGTCTCAGTTGATGGAACAACTCCATAGCCTCGATTTAAACTATGAATCTTCACAAGATTGTATGTATAAATCATCGTCTCTTAAGTGGAACTGAACATGGTTTCTTCTCAGGCGTACCAAGAGGAGATACTGAAGTCGTGACCTTGTATATTCTTTGTCCCCATTAGTATATAGTCGTATTTCACATTTGTCAGTTCATATTCTGTTTTTGTTTCCCATTTTTGCGGAGAATGCAATTGGCATCTAGGCTCCGTGATTCTTATCAACTATATTAACTTTTAAGTTGCCCAACTCTGTGTAATAATTAATATGACATTATGTTATATGTATGGTAAGTAGTCGAGCATTTTGGTTGAATGAAACATGCTCAACGTCTGTTTTGTGAAGACACTGTTAAGGATCATAAATTCCATATATCTTGTGGCTAATGCTTCTGTTTTTTGTACAAGACAAGACTTTCTGAGTGAATCACCTTGAGTTTTATTCCTCTAAAAACTCTTAAATCAACTCTCTCTAAAAGTTACTTTAACTAGACAAAAGGTCTTTTAATTAGACAGCACATAAATTATCTAAGTAAACTCAAAAGCAAAGCACTTTCACTAAATTATCCAAATAGGTTCCAAAGCAGCTTCTTGATTTTGACTTTCTAAAAGCTCTGCGAAACATGTCTTAATGTTCGGAGACCTTAAGGAATTAACAAAAGCTTATATATAATCAGTACACACGATATTCTGGGTATTTCAGAAAATCCTGACTAATAAAAGAGAGGTGACTCAATATAATAGAAAGCTTCAAGAAAAGGCATAATGAAAAAAAACAAATTCCAAAGGTACTTCTGTATACAAAGAATATCAAAATTCATCATTTTGCCATTAAGAGGTGTCTGTTTGACAATAAACATTTCTTCTATCTGGTATTGTTCTCCGTCTAACATGTAAGTGTATGTATAGTCCGTGTGACGGCCACCAAAACAAGTCGATCCATGAACTGTCGTTAATCTTCGTAAGATGTCAAAGTTTAAAGATTTTCCTCCAATCTCAGCCGGTAGTTATTCTGTGTCCCATCCAGGAATGTTCGCAGTAGCCTCATTCACCGCCTTCACAAGTCTTACCTGTACACGAACGCATAATCAATGAACACATAGCAAATCATTTTCTTCTTTTCGTTTTATGTAATTAATTCCGCGTAAGCAACCGCATATGCTTACTACTACTACTTGCTTCGATGGACTGAACATGAGTTCGAATAACCTAAAATACTGCTAAGTGCATGTTTGGCAAAGCTTAAATTGTAGTTTAAGCTGGTCGAATATACTTTTTATCCACACTTTTTGTAAAAGCAGAACTGTCACCTACTTATTATCCACACATTCCCATTGGACCCACTACTTATAATCACTCAAAAGTCCTCTTGGACATGCATTCAACATGATAACTGATGGCATACTTTAACGTATGAGTTATTGGCATTGTATTACTAATAGTAAAAATAGCTAATTTGCATCGGGAAAGAGAGTCTTATTATATATGGGAGAGTTGATCGAGCCACTTGATTCATCCATCTTATAGAGTAGATTTTGGATCCATAAACTCGAGCACAAAAACATAGAGATGCACTGAAGTTCAGAACAGAACAGGTGACAAAAGGTTACGACTTACGATTACAATAAAAAGTAATACGTACCACACTTTCAGGAATGCCTGGAGGGGGCAGCGGGAGATTTCTTGGCGGAGGACCACGAAGATAAGATCTCTTGTCAAATCTCCATTCTCCAATTTTCCCATAAGTTAACTCTCCCTGTTAAATTGCCCAAGTTTAACAAATCATAAGCATTATATAAATGAATCTTCATTACGAAAAATACTCCAAAGCCAAAGAACATGCAAAAATTACGAGTGCATTATTTTAGTATAAATTGGTTACCTTCATGCTGTAATCACATCCATAGGTATAATGGATGATGAACTTCTTGCCAATTTCTGTATCCCAAGGGGGCTAAAGATACAAATGATTCATGTTAATCATTGAGAGATTTATGGAAATTCATTGAAGATAAGGAGATTCCAACATATAATCATGCGTACCTGTAACATGAAGTCTTCTTGAAGAATATGCCGTACACCTTGAAAAGCAGATGCAACTGCATATGCATACCTATTGTACAAACAAATGTCAGCCAGATGAACAGCCATTTACAACTGACCAAATTCACGTGTTAAAAAGATTCCAAGAGCACTTGCATTTCTAAAACCCAACCAAAAGCTTTATCAGTCTCTGGGTCATCTTTCATCCGCAAGGACACATTCATCCATGTAGGCGCAATTTTCTCCAGAATTGCCTGGAACAATTCGATTGGTCAACACGCTGTGAAAGGTAACTTCCTCGAGGCAATTGCATAATGTATGAAGGCTACATAGCATAAAATAACAGCAATGATCAATGACATTGAGATTTCGTGAAATTTTTTAATAGGGCTCTCTCTATAAAGACTGGCTAGATTGATATCCCTGCTACCCTAAAAAGGTTTTTAAACCAAAATGGCAGATGTGTGTTCCGCAAGAATAGGCAACTGGGTTAATATTCACACGACTGTTAGTGAATTTATCGGTTTGATTGGGTTTACCAGAAAGAGACCATTATACCCCTCACTCAGTTCATAAGTACCATTTTAACAATCAAATAACAAACAAAAGATATATATACATAAATAAATTCTAAAGAACATGACTTAGCAAAGACAAAATGAAAAAGATAAAAGATGCGATAAGTCATTACCAATCTCTACATCTTTTCATTTCTCCACCCACTTGTTTGTTTGACGGATAGAAATAAGGAGGGTGGCTTCAAATACTTGGAGGTTGATTGCTTAGAAGATAGTGGAGGTACGGCGAGATAAACTATAAATCAGCATTTATGTCTGTGCAGTATTGGGTTTTGGTTCTCGATCCTATATTTATTTTCCCTTCGTCTATAGTCTTTGCCTCTTCTATTTTTAATTTTTCTCTAAATTATACCATCCATTGACTAGGGCAAATCATAGACAGTGAATGTAAAATGCCTAGTTAGACTGACAGCATTGTATCTTTCAAGAAAGAGAGTGCCTATCCCTAGAATCACTAGAGGAATAACAATATTTTCACATAAGCAGGAAATAAGCGTGAGAACTACTACACCTTACTTTACATCTTCCCAACATTATGTACTTATGGTATGTTTGTTAAGGTGTAGTAGAAAGCACATGATAGTATTAAGAAAGCAAAAGAAAATCAATTGCAACCACATCAAACAAGTCACTTAGATCACATTTATAAACCAAAGACTCTACCTTCTTGATGATTACTGGAGAATTGCCAATTGGATCAACATTGGACACAGGACCTTTTTCTTCAGAATAGAATTTTCTTATGATTTCCAGTTTTATGTAGAAGAAAGGGAAAGCAGCTGGATGTTCTTCATGAGCCAATTTGGCAAAGGATTTACGAATATGTGGTCAGGTTCTGCCATTCGAATGTATCTGCATCAGTGATAGCAAGAGCTAGGATTTAGATTATACAGCATTGCAGATGGAAAAGACTTCTCAGGCTTAATCATAAGATACATACTCTTCCTCAATTGTTGCTTTCTCCAGCCATTGCACAAATGCCCATGGTCTATTTAAAACAATGTAACCCTATTTTACAACAGTCAAACATGATGCAATGCAAAGTAAAACATCTTTAGAAGTGGGAGAGAAAGCTTTGCAAGGAAAATTATTCTCACATAGAAAACTTGGAAGCAGAGACAGTGGAAATTAAAGCATTGGATCACCCATTTATGCTTTAATTTTAAATCCAAACATGTCCAAGAAGACTGAACAGAGGGCCGTTTGATAGGACATTACATTTTTTCAGTACCCTTTATTCATAACCTGGACTCATCATCTTGTTAACATATCAGTAAACATGTCTTCCATTTACTAATTACTAAACAGTAAATATTTGGTTGTAGTAAAGACATTAGTTTCTTAGTTCAATAATGGTAACTAAAAAAATGAGTCAGGATAATAGGTTGCCTTTTAAGAAAAATGGGTCAACTCAATCAGCCCCAGCCAAGCCACATAGCAGGCGGATGGCTAATCTCTCATAAGAGCCAGAAGCTCCATGAAACTGAGCAGAAAAGGCTGGAAGTGCATTTGGATAATTTATGGCCCACTGAATATAGAGCAACAACTAATATTTTGGATGAGGAACTTGTAGAACAAAAAGGGAAATTATAAGGTTACTTTCTATAAGAACTGAAAGAATCCCATAATTCATTAAGCCCTCCAGTGTTATGCTCTCTCTGATGAGTTGAAACAGGAACTTTGGGCTTGCAATATGCACCAAAACTTCAACTTTCTAATTCCCATGCCTACAGCTATTTGATATTCTCTAAGTCATATGTCTGAGAAAATATGTTGATAATCTCCTAATATCCAAAAATCTCAGTCTCCAGTGAATGTCTAGCATTCACAAGATGCTGCAAAATAACACAAACTATTGTCCGGCATATTTATGACAAAGTGTCTTTTGTGGTTCATGTGATTGGTTCAGTATTTGAGCTTTATGCACCATATTCCAAAATTCAGAAGTTCACAAATTAAAGTAATTGCAGGTGTAATATAGTCAATGCTCACCCGATCAAGCCCCTCAGGAAGAGGATCGACAACAACAGTAGGGATTTCCTCCATCAAATTATCCGATTTTCCTGAATGCAACACCCGAGTAAATCCTCCCATGTCTGATCCGTACACATCTTTCATCTTTTTATACCAATAGTACATAATCCGGCACTGCCATTTGCTATAAGGTGCATCAGTAGCTGCAAAGCAACATGGAATTTCGGGCCGCCCTCCCACTTCTTCACCTCGTCAGGCATCCCAGTAACAGGATCATACAATTCGTCTGAACCACTATGACTATACTTATGGTGCATTACCAGAGTTAATAAATTACATGTCGCGAAGAAAAATCCCAAAGATAATAACACCAACAGAAAAGACGAACGCTCCATATTTTTCCTCGTAATCATCTATCCTATACAGATACTATGAAGCACCAATTCTTTTATATTTTTTCAAAGTCAACCCCCAACCAAATTGCTCTATCTAGACATTTAAAGGTATAAACAAAGCCAACTCTTTAATTCCTTCTATTCACCAGTCCCAAAACTCAGTTTTAGAATAAAAATTACACCTTCAGCACTTGCAAAGCTTGGCCTGTCAATCAAAAAATAACAAGGACATAAAAATAATTCCTGGGCTTCAATAGTATATAAATACAATGTATATAAAGAAAATTACAGTCCAAAAGCTGATTTTTTTAGCAAAATCTTAGTGTTCAGTACAAAATATGAACTGCAAATAAAATTACAAGCAAATGAATCATTTAAGCAAAATAAATATAAAAACCAAAATAAACATTTACATGCATACATTCACGAGCTATATACATATATAAGATCGTTTATGAAATTCCCACTACAATAAGATCATTCGATGGAGATCTCTTAAAAAAATGAAATTGGAAACAACAGATCTAAGAATATACCAATGGAGCAGAAGATGGGCATTATTGGAAAATCCCAAAAACCGAAAAACTGGATTCTAGAGAGAGAGAGAGTATGATGTCAAAGTTGTCCGACACTGGCTTTAGGCGGAGATTTATTCAGAATATATGTGTCCAATGTATTGTTCACGTCTCCAGCAGGACTTTGAAACTAAAGTCGCTTGCAAGAGGAATGCGACTTCTATTCATTTATAGACCCAATCTCAAGTGATGAAAATTAGAGCAGCACTCCCCAATCTTTTCAGGTAGTGCAGAATCAACTTTCTAACCTTCAAAACTAAGATTTCAACTCTTCAATCTATTTAAAGTTGGAAAACTGAGTTCCCATATGACGAAAATCGATATTGTGGAAGTTAAAATCGCTTATTGACTTTCACAATAAAATCAAGAGATTTTACGATTTTGCCCTCATGCTTTAATTCATGTGATAGTTAACTACAATATTAATATCTGCATTGTCAGTTTTTATCGTGTGGAGATATAATCTCATTAAATAGGTTGAGAAGTCAAAATCTCACGTCTAAAAGTTGATGAACAATTTCTGCACTACTTCAACGGTTGAGACATTCCATCCTAAAATTTCCATCTAAAAACTAGTAAGGTTGGACTCCCAACAATTAAAAACGAGCAAGTTAGACGTCAATGCCATTTATTATTGTTTATAGTTGCATAATCAGTCAATTTTCAATAACAAACTATCCAAATTGTCTCGTGAGCTTCACATAAACATGCCCTAATTTAAATTTATGAGCACCACCACATTGAGAAGAGAAATCTAGCCTTTTTAAAGGTGAATATATATGAGGATCACTTGATCATTAGAGAATTTTTTATTGCCAGAGACTGATTATGCAATGATAGGAAAATGTTGGGGGCTAGCTTCTTTACTTTGAAAGGTTGAAAATCAATTTGTTATTCAGGTGATAAGTTGAGGACTAATAGTGAAATTTCCTCCTGAGATTGATTGGTATGTAAACGTCCTTCTCACGAAAAGAAAAAATAAAAATAAAAAATAACTCGAAATTTGTCCAAGTTAGAATATTTTTTTTAAAAAAAAATTATTCGTGGATTTTGATTGAAAGGTTCAGATTTGGACTCAAGTTATCAATTTTAATTGTAATGAAAATCCTCAGAATTTGTTAATTTTTGCACTATTTTTGTCAATTTTTTATCTTTTAACCTTCAATTAATTAATACAACTCGTCTTTGATAATATTTTTTGTCCAAATATTATGTTAACGTGAGAAAAATATTTTGTCAAAACTTATTTATTTGTTATTTGTCTCACTTGTTTGAAAAATACAAAGGACGAAAAATTACTTATATTCCATCCCAATCGATCATTGGGATGGAATATGACGTGGTAATTAAAAAATAAAATTAAAATCAAAGAATCTTTAATGTAATTATAATACGGTGCTATTAAAAACAAAAGTGTACAATAAAATATATTTACCAAAAAATTTAAAATGCCGCCCTGTACGTGCAGCATTTTTGTCTTTCTAAATACCGACCAATCTTTAATGACATTTACGTCATTACGATACCTTTAAAATATTTGTATTTTTATCTAATGTAGCTTAATTTAAGGTAACCAAATATCATTTCAATTGATTGATAATCACCATCATCCATAATATATGATTAATGTTTGGTTTATTAAAATAGAGGTCCGGTCCGGTTACTTTATCTTGTACAACATGGACATCACTATCCTCCGAGTCAACATGTTTAATACATTTAATTAACATAATCAAACTCAAAATAAATATACATTTTACTTAATTTTCTTTTCAATCAGATCTATCTAATTTTGTCTAATAAGTCGTTAAAAACGTGGATTGACCAAACTCGTAAAAAAAAAATCAGTCAATTTCTCAATGATTATTCTTAAAATAACCACAAGAAAAAGTTTTATAACACATACTGTTTCCATGGATAAATCTATATGTACATAATTATTGTACAATTAGAATTAAAAGGTTTTTTTGACGAAGCTTATGGCAAAAATTTTAGCAGATGTTGATACAACGACACGTGTAGTTGATAAAAGTTGTGGGTCTCAATAAATATGTGGTTAAAATTAATTATGGATTTTGACCTAAACTTTTTAACAACTTTTTAAAGTTATATCGAACAAAGGCTAAGCAACATTTAGAAAGAGGGGAGCGAAGAGATCCGCAACTTTCACTTTGATCTTCGACTTGAACTTTCACTGCAAAATTGCGCCGGGGGAGCATAGCATAGGGAGGAAAGGGAGGACGGACGGTGGAAGAGCCAGGGGAGGCCGGGTCATTTGACGGGTTTATTTACTTTTCAAGTTAGGGTAGCCTGCTAGCGCTTCGCCTCCGTTTGCTTGGTATATCTTCAAGCTGTGAGCCAAGGAAGCAAGCAAGCTCTCAGATATACTCACCGACCAACTTTAAAAAAAAAAAAAAAAATTAATTTGGGGTTAAAAGTAAGTAAAATTTGTTATATCAAGATAATCCAACAACAATCCATAATATAACATTTTAATCATATATTCCACCGACCCTGAACATTTCAACCTCACATTTCATTAACTTTATCAAAATTTATTAAAAAACAGATTTTTAGCTATACCAAATAAGAGCTGAATGTACAAATAATACATTTTTAACACATGACGAAAAAACATATTAGGACGATACAACAATAATATTACGTTCTGGGAAAAACAGATAAGACCAGCATGATACTACTACATGTTACAAGTTATTCTGAAGAATCTGCATCATCACAAGTCATATTAAATCAAGCTAAGTAATACTATCTTCAATAAAACACAAATAAAAACGGGCGTATCGCTATTTAATTCGATGATCTCAGTAACATCTCGGGAAGTACGGGCTAGCTCTAAGTTCGAGTCCCTCTGCTAGAAAAAAGCCCGACTGCCATAAAAAACCCTGGAATTGTCCTTTTTCTTCTTATCAATTTCAATGTTCTTGTTAGGGTGTTGAATAACATCACCTTGATTGTCAATTTCAGGTTTATCTAAAGCCATTGGGAGCTTCATTTTGGCCAAAGATTCAGTAAATTGTTGCATACTCCTCATGTACATATCAACTATCTGCTGCTGCATTGCTGATTCTTCTGCCTCAAGATCAGTACTTCTTGAATGAGCTGAAACTAAATTAGTCTCATTCTCTTCCTTTTTTTCACTTTCCTTCTTTGATGTTGGAGTTTCTGGATGAGAACCGAACCTTGGATTGGCTTCTGCTGTCATAATCAAAGCAACATTCGGCGAATTTGAGGTATCATCGCTCAAACTTGTCATCGTAGAGCTGAGAAAACCAGAGTTCTGAATGCTTCCACTGGGAGAAACTGAATCAGCCCGGTACTCCTCAGAAGAATCAGCAGCCATTTCGTAGTCCTCGAGTGGAAAATTCGGGGCAGACCCAAGTTGAAGAAATGAACCATCAGGCATTTCAGGCCATGGCTTCAGAAGGGTTCCAGGTTTTGCCAAGCAAAAATATTCTGAAACCATTTGCTGGTTTTCATTGACTACATTAATATCAGGAAATTCTATACTGGAATACTCTTCTGGGATCTTTTTATCGACTAAAAGATCAGAAGTTTTGGACGAATGGGCAATCGAATCAGATAAAGAATTTACAGAGGGATTTAGGGGAGCATTTTGATTTGCAGTCAAAGACAGAGATAATTTAATAGTACCAGCTGGGCAGGGAAACAAATCAGTAGAAGACAGGCTAAAATCTTGAGTCACCTTTCCTTTTCCAATAACTAAAGATGTCGGGACCAAGGCGAATCCAAGAAGCTGATCATCCATGAAATTCTTAGCCCTGCTAAGCATCCATATTTCGCATTTGAGAACCGCGTCAATCTGGTTGATTTTCATGATCAAATCCTCATTGAATTCAGGATTCTTCCCTCCACCTTTGATGATCCTGGTTGACAGAGTCTCGTCCGGATTATACGTGAGAGAGAACTTTGCATAAACATCTTGGTTGTTATAGATACATATGTTATGAATATTCCTAGCATGATGAACATGGATTTCAAGAATCCCTGTAAAATCTGCATCCCTATCTGGATTCACAGTTGGGTTGTAGATGAATCGAGGGACTTTATCGAAAGAATCCATGTTAATAAATCAAAATTCTGAAATTCTACAGATTAATTATTTCAGAATAGTTGAATTTAAGAATCTTGACTCTAGATGACAATGGAAAGAGATATCCAGCAAATTAAGAAACAGAGGCAAACAAAATGAATGAAAACAATGTACTTGAGGTAAATATATCTGAATCCATATGTTTACTTGAATAGGGCTTTAATGAGTTCTAATATGCAACATCAAGCAGTTCCACTTTCACGCTCCAATCTTTCCCAAGAAATTCACTCTTAGAATGACAAGCAGCTCGAGATTCAAAGAAGTCCCTTCTAAAGATCAATCTCTTGTACACAACCTGGACGAAAAAACATGGGATTAGCATACACGTTGTCTCTGTGTGTGCACACGCGCGTGTGAGTGTGTGTGTGTGTGTGTGTGTGTGAGAGAGAGTGAGAGAGAGAGAGAGAGAGAGACTTACAGTGAAAGCTCAGGATAATTCAACAAGTGCAAGTTGATAAGTAGGAGGTTAGCAGTAGGTGAAAAGAATGGAAAATAGAATCAAAAGGGTGGATGATGATGTTAGTTGGTACAGATAGTGATTTTTCTTTGCTTGACAATTCAACTTCTTCCACTTCTAGTGATAAAAATTCGCTCCACTTTGGGTGGATAGACCCCACTAGGACCCATCTTCATCATCAAACTCTCCTCCATGCTTTCCATAATTTCAAGACCATAATTTTTTTTGTCCACTATCTTTTTGGACAACTGTTTAATATTGATTGTGCAAATGCACAAAACCTCAACATTTCTCATGTCAAGACAATTGAACATTGACTGCATGTATCATGAGTATAAGACGATACAACGTAGTCCAGCAACATATAATTGACCTTACCAAATATGACCTCAGGCATCCAAACCCATGTTATATCCTACATAACAAATTCCATATGAAGAAACGGCTGAATTTAATTTTATTTGCATAATTAACAATCTTAGCTTCATGAGGCTCTTTGAATGTATAACAGGAAACCAAGAAATCTACAAGGGCATGTTTGGTGCGGACATGGAATTGAATAGGGCTTAACAGTACAACGTACAAGATTTTAGTGTCTTTTTCCTATGTCCACTACTATTAGACCCTAGCTACAAACATGCCTAAATTCTTGCATTTTTGGGGTGGAATCGAGAGCCAGCTAGCATCACACTAGTACCAATTGTTTTTAGCATAAAATTCCAACATTCAATCCAAAGTTTAGAAAGACTAGGCTTGGCGACCTAGGCTCTGTCCACCAAACCAATATCAAATATCTCTGTTGGTGATGAATCTATCAATCTTAAAATGGTAACATGAAGAGGTGTCTATATTAGAAATAATTTAAAAAAGCAATTAATATAAAGTACTTGAGCAATTTATTCTTGATGGGTACAGCAGGGACAATATACAAGATACAGCCCATTTTTGCAAGTAAACCTATGCATCTACTATCCTTATTTCTGAAAGTCAATGAAATACTTTATACAACGTGTCTGGTCCCGGGCTTCGAGAAGCTTGTTCACTTAGCCAGACTTATGACCTAACCTCATCAAATGTCGTTCATGCTTCACTGCAGCAGCCTTGTCAGCAGCTTCCCGTTTCAACGCCCTTTTCGCACGTCGGCCAACTATTTCTTTAGCAGTCTCTTTCCTTTTAGGCCGACGAGAAGAACCAGCACCTGTATCCTGGAAGTTCAGCCTATGAATTGGTCTTGCTTCTTGCCGTCCACCCCTAACATATCCATTATCTCCCCATCTCCGGTTACCAATGCGGCGACTTGAGGAACTGCCAAAGTAAACATCGTCCAGATCTTCTTCCTCATCATCTTCCTCGTAATAATGATAATCTTCCACTTCAACAACCACCTCCTCTTGATCCACCACAACCAAAGGCTTGAACCATGAGGCCCCTAGAAGAAGCAATACACTCTCCTCGAACATATAACGGTGAACGCTGCTCATATTCGAACAATTATGTAAGATGGAAAGTAAAAGAAACTAGAAAGGCACAATATTCAAGCTCTTACATCTTGCATTCCAAAAAAGACCATCCCTCTTCCAAGTAATTTCATAATTTTCTTCTAAATATTTTTTTTTAAAGTCTAATCCAAAAACACTTATTACTATTCATCCATGATTTGAGTTGAAATATGTGACACCAATATTATCTATACAGATTCAACTATGTATCATCTGTTATTATATATTCCTGAAACATCGCAACCACTAAGATATGTATAAAGCCGCCCTCTATTCATTAGTCACCTTTTTCTTTGTTTAACTTGGATACTTATCAAATATCCAAGTTGCAGTTTTATCAGACATAAATCGCATGACATCCAATGATAAACAGTAAATTTGGTACGAGAGAATCGTATAACCATGCTTAACGACTCCGTAAAATGATCGTAATACAAATTAAAGGGGGTTCAATTTTCAACCAGCACAAATCCTAAAATAATTTGTGCCAGCAGCCGCTCAATCACAATAATTACACAAACAAATTTTCACTGATTAGTCAATTAAGGATGAAGATTGTCGTAGGCATTGCTGAGCTCAGCGAAATGGAAAAGGAAGCTGGAAATTGAGTGAAGTGCTGAAATACCTTCCATCAAGTGAGCGATGGATATTCAGAAATTCAAATGGATTTTTACACTGAGGGCACAAAGGTTCCTCCTTGTAAGAGGCCCACTGCAGGATGCATGTTATGCTGAACAAAAAACAAGAAGTCAATTCATATCCTAAGGACTTGCTATCCACTGTCAATTATATATTCAAAAAAATGCACTCAAATGCAAACAAAATAATATTCTAACTGGAATATACAAAATGATACATCCAAAATAATTCATTGATCAACATACAGTAACTACCTAGTAGCTCGTCATATTCATAAATACATGCAAAACATTTTGCTCTGAATATGCCAACCACTCTGGCCAAATAAGCAAGAAAACTTTTTGTTAATTATAATAAGCAAACAAAGCTTTTGTACTCTACTATAGATCTCATATGAATAAACATGGAAAAATAGTGGTAAATGCACTAAACATACCTAAAAAATGTATTTAATGAATGAAGTTCGACATGTAGTTCTTACAAAGTAACAGCCAGAGGGACATGCTCAAAATACAAAACACAGAAGAAACAGATGAAACCTAATCGCTCATATTTTGACTATGTAAGTTGTAACAATTGAACGTGAGAATTCGAATGGTGAGTCACTAATAAAGTCAATAGGTTCTAATTTTCCCTGAAATAGGTTGCTTTTTTTTTCCTCTTTTGTGGGACCAAGGGTGATACAATGATTGGAAAGGTTTTGAGTTGGTGATGTATCTAACTCAAAAAAAATATACCAGGAAGGAAATTTGTCATATAAGTGGTATGGGCTCAGTAACGCCTCTAACACAGAACTTTATTTGCACTAGCAAACACAAGAATATCAAGAATGCAAGTAAATAAATAGGAGATTCAGACAAACCAGTAGGCATGGTCGCAACCTTTTACAAGAGCTGTTTCTAGAAGAGCTATCTTATCCAAACATATTGCACAAATCCCATGATGATTAATGTTGTTAATATTGTTAGTCTCACACCCCGCTTGATGAATTTCCTCCTCTGGTGGTGCTGTACAATTCCCCTTCACTTCACTCTGAAATTGCAAATTCAATTCAATCAATTCACAAAACCAATCTAAATTTTGGTCTTTTGAGTAGAACTGAAAACTTTCAAAAGGGGAAAGGAACTTCAATAGATAAAAGCATTTTGAGTTTCATAAACACTGACAACTAGTAATCTAATGAGTAATGACATTGATACAGCTAGCTTATGGTTTACAGAGAAAATGTATAGCAGAATTCAGCAAAATCAATTTTGTATTCCTAGAAGACTGATCAACTAATATATGTCGACACAGGATTGGGAGGCGGATATCCACTCTCTATATTCATATTGATCATTTTTTATCCTAAGAATACTGCTTAGTAAAGCAATAAACTCTACATCTTGATCACTCTCTTCAACGGGATCAAGAGAGAGCCAAAATCAGATACGCCCAAACCAAGACTGGTCAACTAACTAATGTCTGTAGGAAAACATATTTTGACATCGAGAAATAGAAAGAGAAAAAAAATCAAATCTCCATTCGAAAATTCTCGTATTTGAAATTAGAGAAAAAACCCTAATCTTCATTTGATCTCAGTCAATATATGAAGCAAATGCATATCTTGTCAAGCAAAATTAGCATAAAACCTTTTCCCACAATTCACGCGATCAAATGTAGAAAGAAAAAAAGAGAATTAAACAAATGGACACCAAATCAAACATTAATAAAACTACAAAACAAAATTTTCCAGATTTGTTCTCTCCAATTACCCAAAAAAAGGGGGTAAAAATTAAAAACAAACAAAGTGAAAACCTCATTCTGGATCGAGAGATTTTGAACGTCATTGATCAGTTGCTGACCAATCATTTCAACTGCTGCAGACATGATATTTTTTCTAATGTATAAGGCAAAAATCTAAACTGTAACGATGAATTATATACAGAATTTTGGTTAATTTATAGAAATACAAAATGAAGAATTATAAATAGAGAGATTCTGGAGAATTATGCCCAAATAGAAATAGAGGCGGGCTGATATGGATCACGTAAAAATTACCAGAATACAATTTTCATTTTTCTTATTCTAAAAAACATAAAAAAATCATTTTTTTTTTATTTTTCAGAGGGGCGGACAGTTTGGTTCGATTCGGGATGGATCAAATTGGACCAAAATCGGTTTGTTCTGGTTCAGTGCGATCTGATTCTTTTTTTCAAAAAATTTAGGGCACGTGCTCTTTGTCGTTTTCGAACCGTTTTCTGTTTTCGATTTTTCAAAACGGTGAACACGCATTCTCTTTCGTATTTTCGAAAACACGTTTTTGAAAACGAAAAAAAATTTTATACACAAAACACCAAAATGAGGAAAAAGTCATTTTGGACGTTTTCAATACAAAACTCGTAGAAATTGGAAAACACGGGAAACGGCTGTTTCCAAACAGTAACACCTCCGATCCCAATTCACAGTTCAATGTCTTCCTCTTCTTCCAATCAATACTTCCCTCTTCTTCCAATCCTTCCTTCTCTCTGGACGCTGACTTCTCTCTTGTCGATACCCACGAAGGAGATGCTTCGACGCCGACGCCGACATGGGGGGGCGACTCTTTTGTGAACGCAGCATAGCGATCGCTGTGGTTTGGGCCCATCTCTGCCTCCTCTCTCTTCGACGCCGGAGAGCCATTCAATTTTGTATGTCTAGCCTTTTCCTCGAGTAAGAAATTGAATTCTCCCTCTACAATATATTATGCTCAATTTGGGGACAGCTTGATCATCATACAGTTGAAATTCTTTGAGTATCCACCTTTCCGCGGCCATCCTCTCTCTAATTTCTCTCATGAATAGATAATAATTCCTCATAGCAAAGAAAAATAATCCATTATTGCAGGATAAACGAACAAGAAGCGATTTCACGGTGATTTTACGTAACCTCATTAATAAACTAGCATATTTTTGCGCCTCCATAGTCCTCTCCGATTGCGGATAGGCCTATGTCATACCAGAGTTTAGGGTTTCAGATCTAAACTTTGACAATAAGTCAAAACAAATCCCCTTATTCTTTTTTTCTTGAATTGGGGTTTTATACAAATAATATCAATTCTCAAATATTTTCTTGAAGAAGTGACGTGAGGTATTGGAGGCAATACAATTGGAGAAATCTGAGCTGCCAATGCAATTTGATTCAATGAAATTGTTGGTTATTTTTGTGGGTTTCTTGGGAGACCGAAAAAATTGAATTCTTATTTTGAGCTCATCAATGTCTTGGGCAGACCCGGAAGATATTTACCTCTCTACGTCTCTTGCCAGCTACCTTGACAGTAAGTTTCTTTTATTTAGTACTTTTTTGATATTTTGCTATTATGTTGTAAAGTTGGAGTGGTAATTGGATATTTCTTGATATTTGAATCAAAATTTTGCTCTTTTTAGGCAGCTGAAAATTTTATTATATTGTATACGTGCCAATTGTTCTTGAAGTCATTAGGTTGTGGAATTTGCAATTCAACCATATTTGTGTTACGGAATTGAATTTTAGTTTTTCTTTTATGGGTGTACTGGGGTGTGTTCCTAATGGAGATTTTGACACATGGGGAGTGGATGCTAATTTCAGCTGTATGCCTTTGTAAGCCTATATGTAAATGGTAATATATTCATGTTTTGGATTAGTTGTTTCCATGGTTTTCGCATTGGTTGGCCTTTTATGCTATATTGTTTTAGATATAAAGCTTTTTCTGGAAAAAAAGAGTTAAGATATCCTTCCTACTTTTTCCATGTTCATCAATATGACTCATTACACTTGAATTTTCAAGAGTAACTCCTGTAGGATTGTTTAATATCAAACACCAAATTTTGTTTGTGAGATAAATGTGGTTTCTTTATGAAGTAATAGAAGGATATGCTTCATGCCATGAGCAGGAAGCCATCAAAATATGAACTTTACCTTGTGAACATGTACTGATTACTGATTATGTCTTCTATGTCAAGGATATTGCTTACAGTCCAAGAAATGAAACCTGCATTAGTACTGCTATTGTCTTTGGCTTATATGCTTTGATATTGTTTATTTGCTTATTGTATGTTTGCTAAGGCACTTCAAGGCTTTCTAATACTTGAGCAGGTTATTTTAGTTTTGCTAAACATGTTATGGTCGTATAAGCTTACTTTATCGTGAATGATCTTAAACATGGGCATTACGAGACATTCTTTTTTTTTTTTTTGACATTGAAACTTCAGTTTTCTTCCCCAGAGAAACTCCATGCATCTTTTGCCTGCTTATACAATTCATTATCGTCTGACTAACAAAATTTTCAATATTTCATTTGTTGTGTTCTATAGTGAGCAAATCATAATTGAAAAGATTGGATGGATTTTCATTTTCAAAGCATGTTGTCGCTTGTGTTATAAAGGTGCCTTGGTGTTTTTTTTCCAATTTTCTTTTTCCAGGGTCCGTGGGCTGGGGGTTGGGGGTTATTAGAAACTTGGAGCCCTCTGCTTTCTTTGCACGATTTTTATTTGTGGATTGTTTAAATAATGGGTCACGATTGTCCTTTTCTTACTCCAAGATTTCAGCTTTTCTGCGGATTCTGTTACTTGGTTGTTATGCAAAGAAAGGTATGGAGAGAGAGAAGGAATGCATGTTCTACTTCGGATGAAAATTTAGATTTTTAGAAGGGACTCTGAACTCTCTGCACCTCTTATTCAACATAGAATAATTGTCCATATGAATTTAGACGAAGATGCAAGTCCAAGCGAAAATTTTGCTCTGGAAGTCATTTGTACTTTGATTCTCATATTGTGCATGCTATTATTTAGTCATTTTAGGCAACAATGAAAATAGCAATGACATATTCATTTTGTTCCAAATGGGCTACTCATTGTTTGCATACGAATCTTCTGTGATTTGTATGCTAAGAGTCAAATGACTATGAGAAGTCAACTGGTTGATTTTTAGATATTGACAATATTTGTGATATGCCTTTTTTCTTGTAAGTAGTTTATCTATAATCAAGGAGTAATATTATTTAGACAATCAAAATTGTATTTGGTAAGAATTGTGAGAACTAACATGAACTCGATAAAATTGATTTCAAAATATTTATTAACATGTCAACATGTGATTTGTGCTCTCCTTTTTGCAACTTGATTATGTTTGATTGTGACTTGATGCTAATTAATTATTGTCACAAGTTACGTACAAGGACAAAAATAAAGATTTGCCAAATTTAATTAATGTTATGTCTTTTATATTTGGAAAAAAAAATTTCAAGATTCACCAACTTCAAAATTTATATGTTATTTAATACTATATTAATATTAAACTATTAAAACTTATTGAATAATCAGATTTTTTGAATAAAATATTATTAAAAAAATTCTCAAAATTTCAAAGTAAACACGTTTTTCATTTTTATGTTTTCAGAAACAGTTTTTCAGAATGGCAAAAAGAATGCATTTTCAAAAATTTCAAAACAGACATTCAAAACACAAAACACAAAATGAATTCAAAACTCAAAACATAAAACTGAAATACAAAGAGAACATTTTTTTGCAGTTGTGCAAATACTCTACTTCATTTTGAGAGAGAGACACGAGAGGCGGCCTGGGGTCACATGGACCCGAACCCGCCAATTTTTGGGCATTTGTTTAAAAATTTTCTGTTTTTATCTCAATTTTAGGAGTCATCACGGGATGTCAAACGAAATTGAAATATTGCATTTTTAATACTATTTCAAAGTGCTCATGATCTAATTTTCTACATTGTTAATAGCACGCGAAACGGTCAATTGTAGCAAATGCCGGCTCGTTAAAATAGGTCGTTTCAAACAAGTATTTTGAAAATTTCGATAACATGCTAATTTAAAAAAAATTCAACGATCGTGCGCTAACCAAATCTGCAAATCTCCGACATCATCTCGAAGCTCATGTCGAGAACTATACCATGATATCAAATGATCCAAATAAACATCGAAAATAGTTACATGTGCGTAAAACAGACATCTAAAAATGAGTCGTCTGACTCATCTTTTCTTTGACACTTTTCAATTATTTCATTAACATTGATTATTTTTGCACGATTCACATCATTTTGTTAGGAAATTTTACATGGGGTACAATACAATATCAATTTTTTTTTTTTAGAATTTTACATCCGAAAAAGTCATACCCCACTTTGTGAAAGTTTGATTGTGCCCCTAAATTCAAAATCTTCGCATCCGCCACTATTCATTTTCATGTTATCTATGTTGGACTGGACGATAAAAGTGACCATTAGTTTTAAAGGATAATTGTAGCCTAGGTTTCAAATTTAACTAGTTATTGCAGCTTTTACCCACCTTTCATTTGTAGCATGACTTGTTTAAAACCTTTAAAAAGTGTACGGCGATTTCGTCCAAAAAACCATTAATTGATCAAGAAAAATCAGTTGAATCACATTTTAACCAATTTTAAAAAGGACAACGATAACTTTACATTTTTATAAAATAAGTAAATAAAACAAAATAAAATAAAATACTCCATCTTCTTATCCACCCCACCCTCACCCCACGGCCAAATTAAACCAAACCCACTTCAATTAAATAAAATACTCACAAAAGTCATATACAAGGTAAATGAAGTATTTGTTCCAGTCTACTACTTCCTAGCTACACAAAGTTGGTTCTATTTTATTTCATTGTTTATGTTAAATTATGACCCAAATTCTTATTGAGATTAGGATTTGATTGAGAAATTGATAAAAGGAACGAGAGTCTTCTTGATTTGGAAGTCTTGTTGAAAAATGGATCAAAGTTCATTAAGGATTGAAAGTTTGATAGGTAAAAGAATTTTGGATAATTAAAGACTTGGTTTTGGAGTTTTGGTGGAGAAAAAGTCGCTGCAATTTCACTAGCTAGTTGTTAGCTTTGGCGCTCGCGCATCTGGGGTAAAAAAACAAAATAGAGAGCTGGTATCCACTTGGCGCTAGTATTTCTCTCGAGCGGCGGAGCTGTTGCCCACCGAAGCTCTAGCGACAATTTTATCTTGACGGGAATCTTTTTACGTTCTGACTTGTTTCTTGACTTGTATTTCATTCAGAACATTTGTAACGAGTTCTTATATATACTTCACGTGGTGTAAGCTCTTCAAATACTCAATATAACAATTAGATCATTGTTATATATATTAGAAACTTGAGAAAATTGTTTAAATTTAGATTGAGAGTATCAAATCTTGTAAACACAATTTTAGTTTTCTGGTGTATGAAATCCTCATCTTCTTCCACATAAATCTTGTATTCTTATGCAATTCATTATTTTTCATATTATTTTTATTTTCTCGTCTTTATTATTTGGTCTGGTTCTTAATAAATTTGTATTAAAACGATTCTGGTATCTTATTTATTTCTAACAATTTATCCCACATTTTATACGGATGATATTTTAATGAAATGATTCTCCAGTCTTGTCAAATAAAAAAATAAAATAAAATAAAGTTTGATCCAGCTGCAAAACGTTCGTGATTTGCATATTAAAACAAAGAAAGTAAGAAGTTAGAATATTATATTGTTAAAACTTTATGTTAATGGTAGACCCCGTTCGGTACCCCATTTTTTCTAATAATAATGCATTTTTTTTCATTCCAAGTGTGCCCTACCCGCTTACAACCAATTTGAAATAGAAAAGAATCAATGTTTACTTTCCCAAAATACCCTCTTTGTACTAACTTTAGCCACCCTTTTTTGACTTTTCTACAACACGTTCATTTGTGTTGTGGAAAAGATCCAACTGAGCCCAAATGAAAAGTTTTTTTTAAAAAAAAAAATTAATAAGTTAAAGTCAAATAAAAGACTTAAAAAAACGTATAAAGCACGTTCACGGAAGACAAGACCCACATGCACACATGCTGTTACGTTCGTCTACATTTATATACTCCGCCTGATTTCGACGTCTGTGTTTTATTTCGTATGAGGAAATTGTGTTTTTTTTTTAAAAAAATTAATGCCCATAAAATGCATTCGTTCCGTCGTATAAATGTGTCGATTACAAGCACACTTTCGTAAGGAGAAATTATTTGAAAATGGAAATGAAGCGCGAGTTACAAAAATGTAAATTGAAGTAGAATATCAAATTTCATTCAAACCGGCCATATAATCTCGTAGATGGTCCCACCCATCTCTGGAGCATTCATCTCAATCGCTACTTCATCAATCGAATTCGGTAGCGCTACCTCTGCCGTAGTAGGATCTGTCATTACTTGAGCAATTGTCTCGTCCACCACCCAATTTACTTGCCGAAAGTTGTGAATACTCATTGTTGCTACAACAATTGCGACTTACGTAGGAAAGGGGTTGTTTGGCATATAGTCCAAAATTTTTCACATATTTTTCCGGACTCCGAATGCATGTTCAATAACACTTTAACATGATGAGTGCCGGTAGTTAAACCTTTCACTCACATTTCGAAATTTATGCCGACGACCTATGCTTCGTCACGAAACTCGTAAAAATGATACAATATGTCTGATCCCTTGTATACACCCCAGACAGTGTATAAATCTTGAGTCAACAAGGTAGAACTTGTCATCCGCAGGTTTAGGTAGGTTTAAGCCGAATGATAATGAGATGGCACAGGCCATATGCAAAAAGTGACAATTGTGAATTCAGGATTTGGGCATCGTTGAATAAGGTGGTTGGTTGCATGCAAATAAAATCTAAGAATTCAGAGCATACATGTAAAAGAGACAGAACAAATAGGCATTGTACTGATAGATATATGGCTAAGAGGTATTTAGAGACTTTCAAAGTTGATCTCGATTGGAAGACTAGATCGATTAAAAAGGCCGTGAAGCATGATTTGAAGTTGACAATCAGTGACGTTAGGGCTAGAAGATATGCTAGGATATTAATAGAGGGCTCTAATGAGCCCCAGTTTGGCTTCCTTAGGACTTTTATTGCTAAAATTTCGAGAATCAATCCCAATTCTACATGTATGATTGCCATGAATGCTGAAAATTTTGAAGATTATGAATAATAATGAGTGGACTTTTATGACTAATAGGCAAAATGGTTTACAGAATGTGATAGATTTATATCCGAAGGCTAAACACCGATTTTGTGTCAGACACAGATAATGCATTAGAGTTATAATGCATGCATCAAGTTGCATCCTGATAGTTGATGCTCCAGATTGCATCAGCAAGCGTCTTAATGCTTGGTACAATTGTCTTCTACGAAACACAATAAAAGATTAACATTTAAAATTAAAACACATGAAGGATTAAATTCCATTCCATTAATTTATAGCTTCAATACACACAGAACACAAGTCACCAATTTTCAGGGAAAAATGTTAACATGGTGGCTCTAATCATGAAGATAATTTTCCTACTACGGGGATGTAAATCAATTCATCAAGACGTCCATGATGAAGAACTGCATGATCGATCATATCAGGCCTGTTTGTGGCATCAATAATAAAGATACTTTTCTTTGTATTCATTCTATCCACTTCTGTAAGAATGTGATCCCATTCCTGTCAGTAGCACCCCCAGAATCTCCTATGGTGCTTTCTCTCTGGGGGAAAAAAAGAAAGGAAAACAACTTGAATGAATAATCTGATAAGAGTTTATGCTGGTATTGCTAATTATTAGTCTCGAATTGGAGGGGACCAAAAAAAAAATAAAAAAATCACCTGACTAATCAGCCTCTCTTTGGAGTCAAAATGCAGAGTGGAGTTTACTTTTCCACTTTCCACTTCTTTCAAAATGCCATTTTTGCTTTGTTGTGGGTGCCTAGTGGAGCATTAGATTCCACTTTTCATTTCATTCAAAATGTCGAGCTCCTTATTTATCTTGTCTTTTCTCGAATAAAGAAATCATGCTACCAACTAATTAGCCTCTCTTTGGAGTCAATAGTTAGTGTGTATAGTTTCCGGACATCAAGATTTCAGTTGGGATTTTGGTGACGAATTTTAGGGTTCTTCATGGATTTGGGGGTAAAGTTGCGTTTCGATTTAGAACGGATTAAATCCATCAATGGTCATCCAATTTTATACGTGCTGTCATCCTGACCACTCAATTTAATTTTATTTCATTATAGCCACTGAACTTCATATTTAGTGTCACAATGACCACCTAATTTGATTTTATTTCACTATTGCCACACAATTTTACATAACGTTTCACTATGACCGTCAAATTTCATATAATCACCCAACTTCTTTTAACCATTTTCACTAATTTTAAAATGGGTAATATGGTAATTTTGCATTATATATATATAATAAAATAAAACTTATTTTAAAAATGTTAATAAAAAGTTATTTAAAAAAAAAGTTACTTAGAAAAATAAAGTAAAATAAAAACTTATTTTAAAATAAACTTTTTTTTTAAAAAAAAAGACTTGTTTATTTATTTTTTAAAAAAATTATTTTAAATATATATAATACAAAATTACTGTTTCACCCTTTTTAAAATTAATGGAAATGATGAAAAGAAATTGGGTGACCACGATGAAACGTTATTGAAATTGGATGGTCATGATAAAATAAAATCAAATTGAGTGGTCATGGTGACACTAAGTATAAAATTGGATGACCATTGGTGGATTTACCCAATTTAAAACTTTTGATTGAAAAGCGTGTTATCAATACACGGGACCTTTTTGCACTTTTGGTCCATTTGGCTTGATTTCACTTCTGTTATGTGCTACGTCGGATTTATGTCCGTAACGTGGCACATTCCGTTAGTTGGGGATAACGGAGGTAAGACAGGTGATGGATAGGTAAGATATTGGATAGATGGGTGATCAACGGATTATATTTTATTGTTTAATGAGCAAGTAGTAATATAGATTAGATTTCGGTGAGCATTTATTAAATTTACTCTAAAATATATACATCAAGAATTACTTAATTTTACCTCTTGGCGTTGAACTGACCGATCAAAAATTCACTGCTTTGTGTGAGAGCAGTTTAGGCGCATATTTGAATGCGAGGGCTGTTTTGTTGGGCCAGGCTGCCTGTTTGGCCCAGTTCAAATATTATACGGGCTAGTTACATAAATGGGCCTTAGCCACAATAGAGGGAGAAAATTTTAGAGATAATTAGTATAGACAAGGTGTTTAGTTTTGACTTTTAAAAAAATCAGGTTTTTAGTTTATTTAATCAAAAATCAGGTTTTAATTTTACAATTAATATTAATAATAATATTTTTAAATTAAATTAAATATATACCCACCCTACTACCTACCCCCACCAACTTTATAAATATAAAACCCTAACCAAACCTAATTCATTATATTTCATCTCTTCCATTTCTACCGTCGCCTCCACCGCCACCGCCACCGTCTGCCCCGGCCACCGCCCGCCGCCTCTCCCCCTTCCCCTCTTCCCCCCCTCCCCTTCTTCCCCCCTCCTCTGCTATTGAACGGCACCACCCTTAGTCGCCGCCGCCTCCAGCCGTCCACCCTCTCTCTTCACACTGTTCAATAGCTAGGTCACAGACACAAAAAAAAACCCACAACAGTTCAATAGTTCTGTCACAGACACCAAAAAAACTCACCACATGTTTAATAACATGGTCACAGACACCAAAAAACCCACCACATGTTCAATAGCATAGTCACAGACACAAAAAAACCACCACAATTCAATATCTAAGTCACAGACACTAAAAAAGCTAGGTCACAGACCAAAAAAAAAAAAAACCAACCACCGTCCACAGATCCACCACCACCTCCCAAAACATACCACTCGTTCACCCACAAACATAGATCTGCCATCGAACTCACAGATTCGCCACCCACACACAGATCCGCCTCCAAACACACACAGATCAACAACCCACAGCACATCACCACTGCATTGCCATTCTACCACAAAAAATCAAAAAAAAAAAAAAAAAAAAAAAAAAATGGCAGTAGCGAAAAAAAAAAAAAACTGGCAGTAGCGAGAATGGCACAAAAAATAAAAAAAAATGAAAAAAATGACAGCAGCGGGCTCGCTGCTGCCTGTGCTGTGCGTCGTTGCCGTGTCGCACAGCACAACACAAGCAGCAACGAGACGCTGCGCGCCTCAGCGAGACATGCTGCTGCGTCGCGCAGCAGATCTGCCGGGGGGAAGAAAGAAAGGGGAAAAAGGGAGGGGGAGGAGAGAAGAGAGAGGGTGGACGGCCGGAGGCGGCGGCGACTAAGGGTGGTGCCGTTCAACAGCAGAGGAGGGGGGAAGAAGGGGAGGGGGGGAAGAGGGGAAAGGGGAGAGGCGGCGGGCGGTGGCCGGGGCAGACGGTGGCGGTGGCGGTGGCGGTGGAGGCGGCGGTAGAAATGGAAGAGATGAAATATAATGAATTAGGTTTGGTTAGGGTTTTATATTTATAAAGTTGGTTGGGTAGGTAGTAGGGTGGGTATATATTTAATTTAATTTAAAAATATTATTATTAATATTAATTGTAAAATTAAAACCTGATTTTTGATTAAATAAACTAAAAACCTGATTTTTTAAAAGTCAAAACTAAACACCTTGTCTATGCTAATTTTCTCCAATAGAGGCCTGTCAGTTAACACGAATAAATCTGTAAAATGTTTTATATGTATTACAAAAACACTATGTTACATTTGTAACATAAATTGTAGGGTAAATTGTCTTCTTACTTTCTATTTTAGGCGATGAAGTTATTGATTATTATAAATATATTAATTTATTTTTTCCTAATTACGATCTAATTGAGAAACTATAGAAAAGTAGAGCCGAACTAAACTTCGATGTTAACAAGATTTGAGAACTAAACCAAATTTATCTAGTTCTCGATTCGAAGATTCGGAAGTAGACCAAAAATAACTAGAATCAAATCGAATAGGCTAGTTCAGCTTAATTCTATTCTTTTGATGAGCAAGTGCTGAAATGCAAGGGATTGAAAAGCCAAAAATAGAACATGGCAAACAACATTGTACTACATTATTTCATCTTAGATTCTGAAAATTCTTTCATTAAAGTTTGAGATTTTGCTCATCTTTTTTTATCTTTTTGTACACACTTCTATTCTTCAAGATAATCCCACTTCAATAATGAAAGAGAAGCTTTTAGGCTTTTTTTCCCCCTCTCCTTTGATCATTATTTCATTGGTCGGCAATCAAAACTATCAGTTACAACAATCATCTTTATCAATTGGGGCATATTTGATACATTAGACTAGACATTATTAAAGAATAATGGTTTACGGAACAAAAGAAGAGCGTAAACTCACATTTTTCAGATAGAATATGTTTGATACGTTAGACTAGACATGAATAAAGAAGAGTGATTGTGATTCTCGTGACAAAGGAAGCGTGAATTATTACCTTTATCAGTTAGAACATATTTAGTATGTTAGATTGGACACCATTACAAAATGTACTTTATGTGAGGAAGAGCGGGCAATCGCCTTTATCATTTGTATTACTTTCCACACTCAAATTCTAACAACTAAAATCCATCAAATCCCAAAACTTTCCCTCTTAAACATTATAAAATACTACATTTGTTCATTTTCTCCACTAATAATGCCTTTTTCATAATATAACTAAACAAAAATAAATAAATAAATCCTTAAAGTTTCCTTCACGGAAATTCAAGTACAAATTAAATTTATGCTTTTTTCCTTAGAAAAATATGCATTCTAAACTGCTCCTTAATCTCATTTCCTTCCCCCTTTTTTATTAAAATTCTTAAATGTAATCCATATATTTCTATAGTGCTCCTCGTACCCTACAACCATGCGATCAGGACCTCGGGTGCTCTGTTATCCCTTAAAAGTCATCATCGTTAATTTGTTGTCGAAGTCGCAGTCTTGAAAAACTACTACTTTCAGGAACATCAAATTGTTATGATTTTATGCAAAAGAACCATAATCATTAAAACCAAATCGATCGATTTGGTTCAATTTGATTTTGAGCATGTTTTCAAATGGTTCTGGTTCTTGGAACTTAAAATCGATCAGTTCCAATTCCGGTTCTCTAGATCCATAACCATTGGAACTATTTCCTTTTTATATATATGTTTTTGAGGTTTCAATATTTCTTCAGAACCCAGTTAAGTAATTAACTTAGAGTGTGTTTAGTAGGGATTTTTGGGGGGAGAATTGATTTTTGAATAGTGATATGATGGGAAATGTGTGGTTGAAAAAGAAGAAAAAAGTATTGATGTGATGGAAAATATTATTTTATTGAAGAATGTGTGGTTGAAAATGAGAATTGATTTACTGTAGAAAATGAGAATTTGTACCAAACAGGCTCTTAGTCTCTGTTTGCTGTCCATTTTTTAGCTGTAGAAAATGAATTTTGTGATCGTTGGAGCACCAACTTCAAGAAAAATGTGAGATGGAAGTCAACAATTCTGGCAAAGTGAGGCCCTGCAATGGTAGTATTTTTTTTTTTCCCAAAAATGGAGAGAGAATGGGAGACAAATAGGATCTTATTTTCATTTTTTCAATGAACTAAACTTTTTTTTTCCTCAAAAGTTTGGTTTCGAAACACAACCGAACCAAATTGAATCCACCGTGAATTTTTGGCCGATTTTTTGAGACTAGTTTATTTTAATTGTGCCTTTCGATTATGTTTGGTAGAGTTTCTCACTGCTACAACCCAAGCATGGACGATTAAATGATTCGTAAGTACTAACTAATACCATAAAAATATTTTATTTGTATTACTTTCAACTTTATATTTTACATTTCATTTTTTTCTTGTAGATTTGGACGGATCATGAAAATGGAACTTGATATTATTAACTTTCGTCATTTGTCTACATTAATAAATCATCGTTAGTAGATAATATTCTGCACGGAGATGGAACTTGATGCTTTTGTTTTCAAACTAGCTTGGCGAATGAATTTTATTACACAATATTTTTTTAAGGATTGAACTTGTCATTTTCATCGAATGATGTTTATTTATTTTTATTTTTTATTTTATTTTGGAGGTATACATTATTAACTTGTGGTGATTGAACATTAATTTGCATTTATAATTCGAAAATTAGGTTATATATGTAACCAGATGAAACCAAACTGTACCAAATAATTTGGTTCTGGTTCTATACGGATGGAGAACCATTGATTCTTGATTCGTTTTGGTTGGAATCTAATCGAACCACTTTCATCCCTAATTTTGTGATCTCCACCAACAATCAAAATCTATAGATGCAAATCCCGAAAAAAGACACTTTTTTAAGATGAAAAATACTTGAAAAGAATTTAATAAACAACAATCGCCATCAACGACCATCACCATTATCATTTCGAGGGGTTTCTTCCTTTCGTCGGCCAATGGGTCCACCATGTCCAAGTGAATTTGCAATTAGGGTTTATTGAGAAAATGGGAGAAAGAGGTTACATTTGGTACATTGGATTAGTCTGTGTAAGAAAATTAGTACAAAACATAATGAATATTAACAAGTATAGGAAATTAAGGTGGATAATATTTTTTGATTTTTCATTCAAATAATTTCGATTACTATATATTTTCTTATTCGACCTGAAACCATCTCCAACCTTCATATTATGTTATATAGTTCACAGTGCAAATGAATATCTTTTTAATGAAAATTAAAAAAATATTATATATCTTAATTCACCATAATATCGTCATATCTAAATTTATTATTGGAAAAATCCAATTGTACAATGATTAAGATATTGTAAATTTTACAATCTCTCACATTATGGTAAGATTAGTGGGCCTCACCCTAACGTGAAAGATAATTTAGTGGGTCACACCCTAATGTGAGAGATTGTAAAATTTACAATTGTACTAATCATTGTACGTATAGCATGATTGTTATTTATTATATTTTTACACTAAATTGCTTATACAACCTAATCCGATGTACCAAACTCACCTCTAACTTTCCTATAATTTTTAGGGTTCCGGTTGGGTCAGGAGGTTGTGTGAATGAATTGGGGAAAAATCATTTTAATCTTGAATTTAATTTATTCTTAGTAAGTTAATAGTAATATGGATTAAAGTTGAGTGACCAATAATATAATTTACCAGTTTTAAAATCACAATGAAAGGATTTCCAATCAAACTCATTATAGACTCCAGAAATTACTTGATGAATCAATTCTTATTAACTCAACACCATTTCATTGAATTAGAAAGTCAAATTTTGATGTTCAATCTTCCAATTGTTCAAAGCTTATCACAAATCTTCAGGAGGCTCAGCAGGTTCGATTCAATGGTTTGCGTCTTCTGTTTGTTGTTAATATATTTATGGTATTTCTTCCATTATGTATGTTTTTGGGCATTTTCCATTTGCTGATGCTCCAGCCATTTGATTAAAAGGGAAAAGAACTGGAAAAACGAAAAAGTAAATTTCCTTGATATATTTATCGAAAAATTGATCAGTTTTGTGTGTGGAAATTGGAAAAGAATAATCGTTTCTAGAGAATTGTAACTTTGCTTTTGCTCACCTGGGAATGGGAACCTCTGGGGGAATTTTAATTCTTTTTCCGGCTTCATCAGCGTGTTTTACGTTGTCTGTGATTTTAGTACAATTAAGATGTGAAATGTATAAGGTCAACGCGAGGTTTAGATTGTCAGTCGGAATTAGTGCTTTTGAATTTCTGGTTAATTTTTCAACTTCCTCAGTGGTTTTCCCACACCTTTTTGTCCGAAGCAATGGGTGGATACTGGATAGTAAGTGGTGAAAGTATAGGTAAGAGTTGTGGGTTCTATGGAATGTTTGGATCGAAATAAAGTTTGACTAGTTTATAAACAATTATAAGCTTTGCCAAACGTGCAAGAGCGATGTGTAGGTCTGTTGTAGTTGCTAAGCGTACGTAGATCTAGTAGTAAACTGGATTGAAGGGAGAAAGAGGCAAAATTTTTTAGAAAAATGATTGAAGTACAGATTATTTTTTACCAGAACTTTATCAGGAATTTGAATTCTCACTCACATAGAATGGACCCCATGTATAAAATAATGAAAACAAAAAAGTTTCCCCCCAATTGTTGTGTCTATTCTGTAAGTGAATTCCTGTACTTATAGCAAAGCTCATTTTTTTAAGAACATAAGATGATGATAACCAATCTTCTCTCGTCTTACAGGTTTTGATACACTATCAGCTACTGACCGAAAAGAGAATAAATGGTTGATCTCAGCAATGTTTCTTTGTTTTTCCTCTCTCTAACTTTCACCTTCCTCTCTCTTGCATACTTCATCTTCCGGTGCTACTCGGGCCCTCCCAATAAAAACCCGTGCCCTCAATCATATCCTCTAGTTGGAAACCTTGTAGGTTTCCTCCGTAATCATCACCGCTTCCATGACTGGGTTGCTGACATGCTTTCCACGACCCCATCGCTCACAATCCAAGTTAATGGTTTTCTCGGCCTCTCCTGTGGAATTTGCACGGCAAACCCTGCTAATCTCGACCACCTCCTCCGCTCCAACTTCTCAAACTACGTGAAAGGCACCAGGTTCCAGTCCATCCTTCACGACCTCCTTGGACACGGAATCTTCAATGTGGATGGCGAGCTTTGGTTTACCCAGCGCAAGATTGCCAGCCACGAATTCAACACAAGATCACTCAAGCATTTCATCTCAGACACCGTCCAATCTCAACTTTCAAACTCTTTAATTCCCTACTTATCTATTGCCTGCGATAATCGTGCAGTCATTGATCTACAAGATGTTTTGCGTAGATTCACTTTTGACAACATTTGTAATGTTGCCTTTGGTGTTGATCCTGCGTGGCTGGACTCGAAGAGCGTTAGCGAAACCTCGTTGGTTTCCTCATTTGTTCAGGCATTTGATTATGCTGTGGAGGTCAGCTTTAACAGGTTCATGCTGCCTTTGCCAGTCATTTGGAAGATCAAAAGGCTGCTCAACATTGGAAGTGAAAAACGATATAAAGAAGCTATTAAAATTATAAACGAGTATGCTATGAATATCATAAGATTCAAGGAGGAAAATTGTCGAAACGACGACAAACAAGAGAAAAATCAAGATCTGTTATCAAGGTTTATGCATTCTGCATCAAACCTTGGATTTCTTGATCAAGATCAGAGGAGGAGATTCTTGAGGGATATAGTGATCAGCTTCATTCTTGCAGGTAAAAACATTGCATTTGAAGTTTTTTTTTTTCCAAGCAAGAAAATCCATTCTATCAAATTTCACACGTCGGTTTCACTGTTAACATATATAGATATATCATTCATATGACCAAAATCATTTCATTCATTATGAATAATCATTTAAGAATATAATCCAACAAGTTGAGTTGGTGCAATTGGACATCTTTTGCTTCGAGCCTAAGACCACGATACGATCTCGGAGAAGAAGTCAGGAGGAGAGGTAGACAAACTTGATCTGTTGTAGTAGCTAAAGATCTGGTTGGTTTAGATCTTCATATAACATAGCAAAGAACTGAATGGGGACTAGAAAAATTATTCGTGTAAAGAAGTTTGGATTCATTGAGAACAATTTGCTGCTTGTCAAATAGTTGTCTTATGAGAATAACAACTTGTTTGCAGGTAAAGATTCAACCTCAACAGCACTGACTTGGTTCTTTTGGTTAATCGCTGGCCATGCTCGGTGCAAGCGCTTGATCTGCGAGGAATTATCGGCCACATCTTCAGAGGCACGGCTGGGAAGTTTCAGTTATGATGATCTGAAGAAATTCAATTACCTACATGCAGCCTTATCAGAATCACTTCGACTGTTTCCACCAGTGCCAATCAATTCAAGATTAACCATATCTGATGATATCTTAAGCAGTGGCACTTATGTAGGAAAAGGTTGGTTTGCTGATTACTCTGCCTATGCAATGGGGAGAATGAAGAGACTATGGGGTCCCGATTGCATGGAGTTCAGGCCAGAGAGATGGCTGGATGATGACGGAGTTTTCCAGCCATGTGATCAGTTTAAGTTTCCAGTGTTCCATTGTGGGCCTCGGGCATGCCTCGGGAAAGAAATGGCTTATGTGCAAATGAAGTCTATCGCTGCAGCTGTTATGCATAAGTTTGAGGTTGTGGCTATTGATGGTGGTGGGTGTCGGGAGAGGATAGCAAATCCGCCTTACGTGTTATCGCTCCTTCTCAAGATGAAAGGTGGATTGCAAATCAGGCTAAAGAGAAGGTGACTTCCTAAGCATGCTTGGAAGTGTTTAAACTAAAATACAAGTGATTGTAAGTTGTCAACCCTATGACGTGTGGATAATAAGTGAGTAGTAATAGTAAATCCTATGAAACGTGTAGATAAAAAATATGTTTGACCACACTAATGTGTATAAATATATATTCAGTGATGTATTCTACCGGTTTCCAACTAGTACCAACATTTTAAAAGATCGACTACCAATAATTCTGAATAAACAAATTCTCACATTTAGGTAAAAAAACGTGTGTTCAAAATTCTATAGAAGATAAAAGACAAGATACAAGTCAACGTTCACGTGATTTATATAGGTATCCAAACATATAGAAGTAAAATGTACAATGGCAGTCATGGTAAGGTCATTTCTTCCTCGATGACAATGCTGCAGCAATTCCACCAGCCAAGAGTCCAACGGCAGTCACAGCAATGCCAATTCCAATAACTCCGTCTGCGTCAATAAAAGTTCTTGTCTTTCACTTAAAACAAGTTATAAGCATTTTGCGTTGAAGAAATAATTCAATTCAATAAGTTTGTCCCAGCATAGTATCAGGAACAAATTTGAGTTCACGTTTTACCGTCAACCATTTATGAAAAATTGTGCACGTGTAAAGTCTGATGGAGAAAAAAATGAAAATGAATTCAACTATAACGTGGTTGGTCTTTGACAAAAAGGGTTCTACTAGCACAAGAGGCAGCCTGTTGAAGATATAATCTAAATAAATTAAGTTTATAATTATACCCCTCTCTACCACCATAGCTTTTAGGTGAGGTGGGGCAACACTACATATTATACAGCCCCACGTTTGAGGAAGATTAAATGTATACGAGTAACAAGAGTTCACTTACCTCTGGTGATTTTATCCTCAATCGTTTTAAGTTTATAATTACCCCCCTCTCTACCACCATAGCTTTTAGGTGAGGTGGGGCAACACTACATATTATACAGCCCCACGTTTGAGGAAGATTAAATGTATACGAGTAACAAGAGTTCACTTACCTCTGGTGATTTTATCCTCAATCGTTTTCTTGAGGGTTAATGCCTGTCTCCAGTCAGGTGCAATCTGCAGAATTACATATACTTGTTAGAATGCATACTTATCAGACGGTAAGTAAGAGTGGAAGAGTAGGCATAGAGCCTACAGGCAAGAACAGGAAACTTAAACATCGAGGGTTTTCAAAAGTAAAAATGAAGCTGATATATATGTTTCCACTTTCATAATTAGAAGAGAACACAGAACTTTAAAGACCTGAAAAATAAATGAAAAGGCAAAATTCAGACCTCCAAACAACGCTCAACAAGCTGCCTGCTTCTTGAATAGTCCCCACTTCTGTAGTATCCAACAGCCAGAAGATAGAGCCTTTCCCTAACTTGCAGCGGGCTGCTGAGGCCAGCCAAAGAAGCTGCAAATAATGAGTTCTGTAAGTTGCATATAGGTACACTTAATGCCAAACAACCACTGGAATAAAAAATAATAATAAAAAAGATTTGACGAGAAGAAAGCTACTGATTGAAAAAGGAAAGGAAAAAAATGTCTGCAGGACAGCATTTCCCATGAGATCTCAAGTCCCCGTTTAAAATAATACTCTAATTGAAACAGAGGCGCATAGACATGCGCATGGATACTCACGTGCATGTGTAGAAAGAAAACACGAGATTCTTTATTCAAATATCACCTTCAAGCATCGCTATTCCACGCTGTACATCTTCTGGTCGTCTTGAGTGAACAAGGGCCCAAGACAAACGCATGATGCATTCACTTTTAAGTTCATTGGACGAACCTTTCTCAGCTTCAGCAACTTCGCGTTCACAACCCTGCAGATGCATAATTCTAAGATACAAGCTAAAGCAAATAAGAAACAAGGTCAAAGGAACAAACAGAGCGTGAATGCCTAGATGTTCACGATGTAAGACATAGCAGTTAAACACAACTTTCCATGACAAATTGCATATATGTGAAATTCTTTTGTGATAGCATAGGGTTCATTACAAACCATATTGAAGAAGAAGAACAAAAGTTATTGCATTTTGGCCTGTGATTCCAACTGTTGGGATAACAATATCTTGAATGTATAAATTTCAATTCAGATACATATTCTCAGAGTTTATTTCATCTGTTCAAAGCAACAGAAGTAGTACGATGACAAACAACTCAATTCCACACAAATTAACGAAATACTTCATATCTTAAATGTATGAAGATATGTAAGCTCACAGTTTATATAATACCTGCAAAGCAACAAAAGTAGTACGATGATAATCAATTCATTCCACACAAATCAACCATCTTATACATGTGTTGAAATCGATGGACATAAAATGCAAATAAACGCAAGTTAATCACACCAGTCATGCCCTCTAACCAAATTTCCATTAATCCCTTTATTAAATGTCCAAACCTCAGCAGATTCTACTATCCAGAAATGAACCGACAAGTACAACCAGAATATAACAACAATCGAAGTTGATCCGAGCTGCAGTCAGATGAAAACCAATAAAAGACTATGAAGCTCGGCATAAACAATCAACCAGGTTGGCTCTCGAAATGAACATAACTGAAGAAATCATACTTTTAGCAAGAGTTCCTATTAAAGAGAGCTTTTTCTCCTTCCATTAAATAATCAATTCGCTCGATTCTTCTAATTTACTCATGAGTTAACCGCTTATTTGTAAACCCTATATCGATTCACAGCTATACCCATAATCCTCAAACCTATACATACATTCAATAATAGGTACATAGTGACTTACAGACACTATGTCGGAATCACACCAAGGAATTTGATCTCCACCAGTGAAAAAACTGCCAACTGAATCGAAAAATTGCCCAATCTTCGCTTCCATTTTCAATTTTTTTTTTTTTTACTCTTGTGCTTAAGAATTTTTTTTTTCCTTCAGCTAAGAAATCTGTTGCGAATGATCGAATTCAAAGCACAGGAGAAATTTTTGAACGAGAAACAGCTTGTTTGTACTATTGCTTTAAAGGGTAGTACTCTCAAATTTGGGGATTTAAGATTTAAACCTTGTTTGATCCCATTTTCTCCGTCTCTCCCTTTGTTTTCTAGATTAGATCATTCAATAAAATAATATTATTTACAAATTCAAAATTGTTACTTATTTTTAACCACACATCCTACATTAATATATTATTTCAAAACGCATTTGACACTAAAAATGTGGCTCAAGCATGCCCTGCTTGTCGGGTCCGAGTCGGCCAAATATATCCGGGTCGAGTAGGCTTGCATCTTTTACGAGGCTGGACCAGCACGCCGTTGAATAGGCCACGTTCAGGCCCGTATAAAAACTAGATAGGAACACGTGCTTTTGTAATAATAATGTGAGTTTTATTGTGCCGTTGAAATTTAAAAATTACGAATATTAAACCTATTAAAAACTAATTACGTTATATATAGGAACATATTGAAGAATTAAGGAACTGAGGTAAATGAGTTATTGGAGAATACGAGTATAGTGCCAGCTTTGAGGATGAAGATGTGGTGTTTGGACGAGATGTAGTTGCCGGATTCCGGGCAGGTGGTCAAGGGGGCGAAACGGCAATAAGGGGCAGTGGATAAGATTAAATGAAAGAAAAAAAATATTGAGCCGTTAGTTGAAGATCAATGAAGAACACTATAATAAATACGGACTTAACTTTTTCAATATAATTCATTTTTTCATTTATTCCTGGGTCTTGTAGTCGAGCTTTCTTCTTAAGTTGGCACTCGAAGGTCGATTTGCATGATATTAGAGAAAAATTGTGTGCCGCATTTACGTTTTTGAGGCCCACGAAACATAAAAACTATCTAATTTAGATACAGAAATGTCCACAACCCAAAAAAGAATAAAAAATGAAGTATCTGTTACGGGTCTTCAGAAGCCCCCCACCTCATTCACCCACCTCATCGGCCACGTGTTGTCCGAACCGATCTGCCATTACCTCGTGGCAGACGAGCTGATTCCATAACTCCGAACTGAGACGCTACTGCCCCACCTCGTATAGGAACCGAACTCATCTGCCATTCACGGTGGATGCAAAGGCCCGCTCTTCATATACACCCCACCTTGCCACTTCCCCATCGATCTTTTCTAGGATCTTCAGTCAAGTTCTTGGCTGATTGATGGGACGTGTTGCGGTTACAAACGGTCAACTCAACTGATATGTCAGAAATCATTTAATGCCGGCCAACCTATTGAGAGACAAGATGACACCTAGGATAGGATAGCCTTCGAAGATCTGACGCCACGCATCCCCTCATCGAACGACTCTCTTCTTTCATTTCTTGTTATAAATACCCCCTTTTTGGTGAGAGTTAGGGGACCCGAAATTTGTGAGTTTCACCATAACTCTCCAAGATATATTTAACTTTCCCTTTAAATCGAAACATTGGCTTGATCGTCGGAGTGTTCGCGACTGCTTTCAACACCATCGGAAAAGGCCAAGAGTGACTAACGGTGTGCTACCGTACGCAGGGAGAAGCGACGTAAAGACTTATCCTGATGGCCACGTGTCTGAGCCATTTTTCGTGGTCAACAGTATCAAAGACAGGAAATTGTGTATTGATAGGAATATAAAATACACATTTTGCATCTTTATTTAATGCGCTCATATGATTATTTTATGCCTAAATGTACTTAGTATTCTCATATTTTGGTTTAGGTGGCAAGTTGATGGATATAGCGTAATTTGGAAGAAATATGTGAAAATGGACCAAAGTGAAAGGAAATGAAAGTTCAAGGATTAGCGTGCAAATACACAAAAGTTGTGTCAAACCAAAAAATGAAGATTTGAGAGTCAATTGTTTGAAAGAAGACGTCAAATGGATGAAATATCGTCAAAGTATGATCACACATCAATTTCCAATCGAAAAGTTATACACCGATTTTCAGTCTCATATTGAGACCCATTTTTGACATGGAAAACGATCGAATTAAAAGATCATATCTGAATAAAAGTTGTAGCCCTTTGAGTTATCTTTCCAACGCATCTTGAATCGCCTCAATCGGATATCGGGAAGAGAAGATACGACCAAAACACTGAAAACGCGGAGGAAATTTCGTAAAACCATGCGGCCGCAAGCCTTTAATTTCATGCGGCCGCATAGACCATTACCGAGAGTTTCAAGGCTGAGTTCATTTGTTCCTTGCGGCCGCAAGCCTCTAAACCATGCGGTAGCATGGTTCATTTCCGATACGAAAATTCTGGTTTCCTAATTTAAGTCAACCACCTATAGAAACAACTATAAATACATCTTTTAAAACCCTAGAACGGAGCAGAACGCCTCCAACCTATTTTCTCTCTATTTTTCTTTGATCTATCATGTGTAACTAAACTTCTACGCTTGGTCGAAGGAAATTGAAGTCTCGGAACCACATATTGTGAGATCTAAATAGTTTTTCTTATTGTTTGATTTATATTCTGCGTATTGAATGTTCTTCTGCATTTATTTCTATGATTTGTTGCGTTTAATTGCTAGAGGGCCCGCTAGTTTATTGATTGTAACAACCTACCGCTAAGTTAAACATCAAATCCGTAATTGTTTGATCCCTTTAACTTGTGAAGCACTAGGATTTGATAATTTTCTGCGATAGAGGTTATCGAATCTTAAGAAGAATGTTTAAATAGATTGAATGCAACCGCTGGTGTTTGTGTTATCTAGTTCATCGATTTCTCTATTGTGTAAAGCTGTTATTAAATTGAATCTTGAGCGCTGGTCTGGGGTTATTTAATAATTAGGGTTAATTAGAACGCTGGTTTCTAATTAACTAAAATTAAGGAGAAATAGGAATCAATTCCAACGATGAATATTCGAAATATGAATTGAATTATCCTTGTATCTATGATCAATTGTGGATTTCCGATGGTGGATGTGGACTTAGACCAATGTTAGTCTTTTGATTGTTTTCGTTATTAATTGAGTTATTTACAATTGTTTGAATACAAAATCCCCCCAATCATTGTACGAAGCATAAATATTGAATTACACACTCTTCGTGGGATCGACCCTTACTTCTACTACTACATTAGTTTTAGAGGTTTAAGGACTATTTTTGGGTGCCTACGACAGCACACCATGTATTTTTACAACGTCACCTTCACAAACATAAAAATAGTAATATTGACTGAATCAAATCCTTGAAGGAATCAGGGGAATGGTGTTGTGTAAATAAACAGAAGCATCTGCAACTCCACTACCAAGTTTCACTGGGCACCCCACATCCTTGAGCACCATTTCAACTGCAGCAAGACACCCCTACATTTGCAACTGTAGGCAATGCATCAATCGTAATATAAACTTTATTAGCAGGTTAAATACATTGTATTAGACATAATTGAACGATATAATAGACAATATTTTAGTTTCTTTTTAATACAGTCGAGTCGTGTTCAATCCTTCTCATTCCAAACATGCAATGTAAATGGACTAAGGCCGTCAATTCGAAAAATTAAATTCGAATTTTAGAGTAAACGTTTCGCATCAGCCATGTTAGTTTCATAATCAGACAAAATCGGAGTTCTTTATTTAAGGGGATCAATCCAGAAGGACTAGAACATATGGATACTAGAATTCAGCGAACATTAGAAAAATTACTTATACGTTAAAAATAAATAATTTTTATTAGGAAGGAAACGAGTAAGTTGATAAGTAACAGTTTTTAGTTAAATAGAGGATAAAAAGGACGAAAAATGCTACGTGTACACAATGGTGTACACACGGCTTTACACCCTCATCACATTGAGGGGGGGGCCCACGAATATTTTATTGTGTGTGGGGCCCCCTCCATGTGAGGGGGGTGTAAAATCGTGTGTATACTATTGTGTACACGTAGCATCTCCCAAAAAGGACAGTGACTCATCAGCAAAATGATTTTGTTTGTTTCCAGGCTTCAATCCAGGTGGGGCCTAGCTTGTGAAGTCCTTGTTTGACATCCATCCTCATTCTCATTTTTTTCTCTTTCTTCATTTCAACCACACATTCTCCAAATAAAATAATATTTCACACAAATCTAAAACTTTTCATCACTTTTTCACCACACATTTTTCCATTAATCACTATTTCAAAAATTTTATTCTATTTAAAATGGATTTCAAACACACCCGAAATGGCATGCTGGGTGCGTACTCGATGTCCAGAAAGGGTCGAGACTGCCGGCTCAGTCGGTTCTTTTTACTCTCCTGTAGTTTCTGGAAGCTAGGTAGCAAATGTTGGATAATTTCTTCATATTTGAGACTACACGTTGTATATTAAAATGTGTGGTGCTATTATTTATAGGATATTAGTCAATTTAAAGTGATCCACTAAAGATGAATGAATTTTGACTAATGGGTATTAGGTTTCATGGAATTAAAGTGTATAGACTGAATGTTTGTTTTAGATTGATTAGGGGTCGATTTGAAACAAATGAAAGATAATGACCATTCATTGTCTTAATGATTATATGGGGTCATGGTCCCTAATTTGTTGTGTTCTTCTAGAGGTTCTCTACATCCCCATCAATAGAGATCGAAATTGAAGAGAAGATCACAAATCAAATTGGAAGATCATAACTTATTCAGACAAACAATCAAACATATGGATCAAGGTACGCTTCCGCTTTTATTTAGTTATTCTCATTGATTTCAATGTGGATGGTTTGTATGTGTAAAAAGGGTTTGTGAATTTTTGGGTTTGATAATGTTTTGAATCGATAATCCCTTTTCTATTTTCTATCAGCAATCCATTGTATAATTTTTCGAAATGTGCTACTTGTACAGGGCAGTACCAGGGGGACACCTAGGGGGAGAAACCTTTTCTTTTTTCTCCCCCTATGGCAGGGAGACACCTGTCCCCCTGGTGCTTAGAGGGCCAGTTGGCCCAGTACAAGTAGTACATCCCCAAAAAATTATAGAATGGATACCTACCTAGCTTCTATAAATTGTCTCTAATTCTTCTCATCCTCTCTCGTAGGAAAATGATCCCACAAAGAAAAGAATCGTAGCAGGCAATAAAGAAGACCATACCTCGTTGAGGTTTCCAAGATGTCCAGTTCTGAAAACCTTTCCAGCAACCTTGTTGAGGCCCAAACAAACCTAAGGTTAATTTGTATCGTTTCCACTACGTTCTAAAGATTTCCGAACTGTTGATATAAGGTGGAACGCCTACTGCAGTGACTATGTCAGTGTCAGTGTCACTGAACCATTCCTCCTTTTTGGGTGCAGTTCTTCAAGCCTACGTTATCACAGCAGAAAACTTTAATTGCTTGTTTGTTAAGGTATTTGACAGTATGAACAATGAAAACAAAGTTAAAATTACTATGAACAGAAATCATACCTCATTAAGAGCTTCATAGCATCATAGTCTGTAGTGATAAAGCCACTTTCTTGTGGGTCAAAGTTGGCAAAAAAATGGAAGAGGATAAGAAGCATTTTTCTTCTTGGTTAAGTATTTGATTTAGTCAACAAAATTATCTCCACAAATTGAAATCAAATTGGCAACCATGAGCCAAAACCACCACCTTTGTTGTCTATATATACGTCTATATACTTCAACATATTATCCCATTTTTCTTGACTAAAAACCATAGAGAGAGAGTATTTTTAGAGAAAAATTAGAGAGGTTTTTCCTAAATATTGTCTTTCCTTTTATTAGAGAATGAGTAATTTTTCCTAGTATAAGAGAGGGTATTGTCAATTGTGCTCTCTTTATTAAAGAGAGAAATTCTTGTAATCATTTCGTTATAGTGAAATCCTTCTACAATTTGTCCACGTAAAATAAAGGTGTTCATTATTTTTCATTTCTACTTCAGTTGTAATTGTGTGCCCCGTACCACAATGACCTAACACAGTCTTGGCTAGAAACAACTAGAGATATGACCCAATAGATAATATTTTAACTTCTAATCAGTATTGTACGATGTATGATTTGAATAAAGCATCCCCACCTTTGTACTTCCAAATAATGATAAACTTCTTATCACAAGGACTCAATCGAAACAATTTAGATGTTTTCATGGCATTGTTGCAAAATAGATAGAAATAGGAGTGCATAAATGCAAATACAACAAAATAAGTTTACTTGGAAAAATTGATTGCTTAGTACACAATAGAGAAAAGTTAAATATGTTAAAAGGCAACCATGAGAGATAAGATGATAAAGTGTTATCAACCCACACACCCTCTTGAATTGGATACTCATTTTGTTTTTGAGGTAATTAGAGGGGAAAAGAAATTGGACAATATTGAACAATATGATAAACAAAACTTATATTTTTAACCCTAACTTTATAAACGAAAAAAGATCGAATTATCATTCTATGGTGAAAATAGATAGAATAACCGCCTCTTTTGTCTGTTGTGTACATAACAAGTATACAATTCACTATACAAAACTTTTTAGAAATTTCTAATAGAGGGGGTTTTGTTGTTTGATATTGATATCTCGATCTGCAAAGATCTTGCCATACAGACTGTTCTCACATTCATGAATACCATCAGTGATATCTGTATCACTGACTTCCACTATTTCATAGCCTCCTCAGACAGAGAGAAGGAACTCATCATATGAATGATGTCCATATCTATGAGATAGGGTGTATGTGGGACGAGAGGAAAAGGATAGTGCAAATGCGGGCGAATTTTTACTCTTTCAATCTATATTTCATTTGTAGGGCTTGTTCGTAACTTCTCCCAATAGATGAATTGATTTTCGGTTCATTAAATTCATTTTTTCTAGCTTCGTCGTTGATCTCTCCTCTTCCCGGCCGGCTGTGACTCGTATGTCCAGACAACGACTATCGATTCCTAACGAACCCATAGATTCTTCTACCATTCGACCAGATCTTCTAGATTGTATTAAAATTTTCCGGCCTCGAGCAACTTTACTAATATAATAAGGGAAAAGCCCTTAATTAATATTATATTAGCTTAATATAGAGCGCTAGTGCGAATCTCACAGCAAGATTTCTTTTAGGAATTATTCCTTTGAAATAGAAATTTCAAATAAGTCGTATCTTACTCGGACCAATAAATAGAGCTGAAGTTATAGTTAAAGCCACTAGTAAAAAATCGAAACAATAGTTATAGTAACCATGAAGGAGCTAACTGAAATATGTTATTTTTATACATATGTTTAGAAATCATTTAACTAAATTTCTATTTTTGTAAAATAGGAGGGTACGCAAAAATACCAATTGAAAGAATAAGTTCAATTGAAAGTTTTTGATTCATCTATCATTACACATGGCACGAACAACGAGCGCATATAAAACGAAATTGATTCATCATTTGTAACATTTTCCCATCTCGCGATTCCTATCAACCAATTCATTGAGCATAAACTAATAATACGAATTAGATTGTGTAACTTCACTCAAAAATGAAACTCTTTTTGAATAAAATTATTATGTTATTATGGAACACAATTCAAAAATCATTTTGTTTTGATCATTTCTTCGATTTTTGAATTGTATCGAATTCATTTTCTATTTTAGAGTGAACGGTGACCTTATAAAACTTTTTTTTTTTTTTTTACCTTAATTAAGTTTAATTCATTAAATTTAGTAATATGTTCATTCCCATAAGGGTAATTGGCGCAAAACGTCCCTACCTTTGCCGGTTTCTGTGCAAAACGTCCTTATCTTTCGTTTTTTGGTGCAGAACGTTCCTACCTTTACATTTTCTTGCGCAAAACGTCCTTTTCGTCACTTTTTGACCATTTTACCCTTCTATTAAAATAAAACAAACACAAAATAAAAGAAAAATAAAGAATAAATTACAACTATGGGTTCAAACTTTTAAAAAGGTGCAAATTAGTCACAAATATGAATTAACCATTGGAAAGCAACCCAAACAACCGAATTTGCACACCATTGGAAAGCCCTTATCACAACCATCAATTACCACCAAAAATCCAACCAAAACAACCAACAAAATTGAAGAAATCAGCCAAAAAAGCCAAATGCATGCGAAACCATTTTCTGCCGGAATAATGCCGTCTGACAAAACCCATGGCCGGGGACACCTGCTGACCACTTCCCCATACCTAGATGAGCCCTCCCATGTTGGTAATTCATCTATAAAAACTCCCAAGCAAACTGAATTAATTCCGGAATAGTGCCCAGTCGCGATGCTCGCGATCCAGCCTGAGAAAAACCTTAATTCCGGCGCCGTCAACTGCACCCAGGGAGGCGGACCACATGGGCTAGGTTCGCCCTCACCTGGTGCACCTAGCCCAGTAATGGGTCTCCATCAATTTGACCCCAAGAAATCTGAATTTGATTCTGAAATTCTCGAAGGGACGAACTCGCGAACACAGAATTTTATTTCTTTCAATTCAGGCGCCGTCCGGCCAAACCAAGGTGGCGGACCACCTGGGCTAGTCCCCCCACACTCTGGGCAACCTAGCCCAGCCCTGGGTCCCAGCCAATTGCATTCCAAAATTGATGAATTTATGATTGGACTGTCCCGACAGATAATGAATTTATGCAGCTAGGTTTTTTGGCTGATTTCTTCAATTTTGTTGGATGTTTTGGTTGGATTTTTTGTGGTAATTGATGGTTGTGATAAGGGCTTTCCAATGGTGTCCAAATCCGGTGGTTTGGGTTGCTTTCCAATGGTTAATTCATATTTGTGACTAATTTGCACATTTTTAAAAGTTTGAACCCATAATTGCAATTTATTCTTTATTTTTCTTTTATTTTGTGTTTATTTTATTTTAATAGAAGGGTAAAATGGTCAAAAAGTGACGAAAATGACATTTTGCGCAAGAAAATGTAAAGGTAAGGATGTTCTGCATCAAAAAAGGAAAAGTAGAGACTTTTTGCGCCAATTACCCTTCCCATAATATCTTGAATGAATGCCAAGAAAAAATGTATCACATGGGTCACCCAAAAAAAACATCTTTTTTTTTTTCGTCCAACTATACTCTAAAACTAGTAACTTTTATTATCGTTTTTTGTTTTTACAATTTTGCTTTCCATATTTTTAAATAAAGCCTCACCCTTGTAGCTAGATCAGGATTTGTATCCATATTTACAACAATGCATCACAACTATGGCTTCCAATTATTTTATTCTTTCTTCGCTTTCTTTCATCAAATACACTCCACTGCTCTTTATCTGTTTCTGGACGATTAACTAATTTAAAAGGATTCCAACAAGAAAAACTGCTTCTACAACTACGAAAAGGACGTACCACAAGTGTAAGGGTATAAACGGTTTCGTTTGAGGGGATTATGACATTATTTTCAAACTTAATAATTTATAACAATTTGATAAAATTCAAAACAACAGTTAAATAAAACTATTATCCGTTGGTTTCAACTTCGCGCGGTGGCTTCCTTCTAAGACTAAATGCTTCCCGACCACTTTTTTTACATCCCACAGTTTCAATAGATCGTTTAACTGCATTCATTTTCGGTGCAAGAACCCTCGATTAGTAAGTTAATACGCACTCTTTCAAAGCTATTTCCAGAAAAACCTCCTGACTATCTTTCCTTTTAAAATACGATATAATTTCTTTACTTTCCTTTAGTGTAACCAATTCATAGATTATAGAACGTCTTTCTCGTTTTATATGTGAAAATAAAGCATACAACACAGAGATGTCTAATTTAGATTTTATGAGGCGGAAATTTAGTACTTAAACCGGATAGTCCAAAGAAGGTTTTCACACGAGAAATTGAATAGATCAATATGGAAAATTTAAATTCACTATACCCTCGAGAAACCATCGAAAAGTTGAAAGAAAAACGGCTCTCGTTTGGTTACAAGTCTACAATTCTACAAATATACCAATTTCAAAAATCACAATCCACAAAGTTCTTCGTTGATTCCTTCATTGGGCTTGTTAGGAAAGCTTCTACTTTTCCAGATTCATAAGAAAATCACAACCTAAAAGCAACTTCTTGAAGCAATTTTTCGCTTTTAAAAAACTCTACCGAACAAGGACTTAGTCGGGTTAATTTAAGGATGCATCCCACCATTCTAACATTAAGATTGCATCAATCTTACAGATGAGAACTTCGAATCTAAGCTATGTGGGTGGGTGGGCGGACGGGTGTGTATAGAGAAACAGCACCGGATATACATTGACACATACGGAACAAGAAAGGCTGGGATGTCAAGTTACTGAGAACAGAAAGCAAATCGGGGCTTTCAATTACCCATATCACCTATAAGAAACTGCTCGACAGAACCCGGGCAATATAAGTCGAGATGTAAACTTGCTTGGATAAGCTCAAGTGTCGACAAGCAAAACTTTCTCATGTACATTTTATGAACGCATTATACATTTAAAATGGGCTTCCCACATACACAAAGAACAAAAGCAAAAAGAATTGTTGAAGATGTCTCGTATATCACCTCTTTATGTCAGCTCCCAACATTGAAGGATCTTCAGAATTTCTCTGCATCCACTGGGGCATATATCACCTCTTTATGTCACCTCAAGATATTGAAGGATCTTCAGAGTCTCTGCATCCACTGGTTGTAGCGACGCAGAAACTAAATGATTTCGTCTCGACTGAACTCTATAAAAAGGATTCTGCAAAACTTGTATTCTCATGGGCTAAACGGTTAAGAAAATAACAATCCCTAAAGCAGCCAAAGCCTGAACAAGAACCTCTGGGCTTCTCTCTACAATTGGTTCAAACTCATCAACGCATGGAAGGCCGAGGAACTATTTGAAACTAGAGGAGAAACCATGTTTTGGAGGAAAGCCAGCTTGTTGAATCTTGTAAGGCCTACCGTTACTCACGCGTCTACTGTCAGATGGTGGTGGTCCAAGAATAGAAAAACTCGGATCAGGTATTTGTGTGCCATTACTTGTAGTTCTTTGATATGGATACTGAACGTGAGAGGCATCGGCTTCAGCTCGTTTTCTTCTTTTCCAGGCTTCAAATTTGCCCACATCAAGATCCCTATGCAAAAATGCTGCTGCTTGACCCCCAAGAGTGGAAGCATTGATGTGGGAAGGTCCCATACCGTCAGCATGTTGCTCCTGTTCAAGTTTGGAATAGATTTGTCGAAGCCTCTCACCAGATAAATTTGAGAAGGTGGATACATATTTCCATAATCGTGTAGTCATCCCTGTGTAACTAAATAGTGTTAAAACCTGTCACATAGTTTCTTAAAAAGACGAGATTGTAAGGGATGAAGGAAAATTTACATACTTTCTTGCCTGTAAGGCTCCTTCTCATATTCCGATACAATTTGGTCGACTCTTCGACCAAGAATCTGCAAGTAATTCCGAATTTTGGAAAGCACCTGGCATAGTGGCCGTTAAGCACAAAATTCAAGACCATATCAGGAAAAATGAATAAATAGAGAAGCGAATGCTCATCGTTAAACCTTCTCCTTTGGCAGATCTGCACTGGTAGATTGCAATTTCTGAAGGCGTTTCAAAGTTCTCTCCTCGTCTATCATGACATCTTCACACCACTCCATCCATTTTACTTCCTTGAATTGCTCATAGACTTCACCACTATCAGACATTTCACCTTCCTCTTTAATCAATGGTTCGACCTTTTGGTCTTTCCGAGCTCTACTTTTATTAATTTGTACACTTGGATTAGGAAAATCAGATTTCATCTGTTTGCCCTTTCCGCGTGATAATGGGATATTTAGAAGATTTTCCTTCTGTTTCTTTGCATTCTTACGGCCAACTTTTATTTTCGAATTCCCCCCACCAACAGCCACAACTTCCTGAGAACATAAAGGTATTGAGATGCATAAATGAACAGGTAAGTACATGCAAAATGACAACCAAATAAAAATATAGCACATCATGGAAATGAAAGTTATAAGGTTTTGCCGAATGTGATAAACCTAATTAAGAATAAATTCATTGTACCATTTCTAGAAGTTGGGAAGCTCGATCTTTCAGCTGGGGAGCTCGAGGTAAGAAAGTTTCATGATGTTGAAGTTCCACTGGAGCAATCTTTTTAGAAAGACCAAGTTTTTCATCTAACCTTATCTTTTCCCAATTGCCAAATCCATGATAGTGAACTCCAAGCAGCAACCTTGCATCGTCCTCTTGCAGTACCAACAGAAAGAGTTTATGAAACCAATAAAGCATGATAACATTTCTCCCAAACCAATCCACCCGCTCATCCCCTCCACCGCACCTCACCCTCCCGCCACAATAAAAAAGAAAGGGAAACCAAGGAAATACAACAGATAAAGTAACAAAATTATCTACTTACTCTGATTCCACCCACAACCTTTAGACCATGTGGCAGGTTTGAGATACGCAAGAGCTCTGAAAAGAGAGATTGGATCTTCATATTGGCAAACCCGCTTGGCTAGGAGTTGAAGTTCTTCAACACGGCTTAAGACTTCATCAGCCCTCACAGGAACACCAAAAAAATCCAAAAGAGGCCCCTAAAGGAAATGTTACACGAGTTTTAACTCGAAATATCTCATGTAACTTTCAGACATAAAAGCTATAGCATACAAGTGATGGATAGACAAACCTTTGGGTCCACATTCTCTCCTCCAACAGCTTCTCTACAACCATCAATTAAAGCATCATATAGCTCAATTTGTGCTTCAGTTGGAGCAGCTTCAACTATTCCACCCACTTCTACTGCTATTAAGCTAATCTTGCTATCAATCCCGAATTTCTTAACCTAAATTTTTAAGGCAGCCACAGTAAGATAAAGGTCCTATCATATGTTTGGCAAAATAACCTCTTGAACTAAATTGATAGAATACTAATAAAGCATGCACCATGAGTAAGTAAACCAAAACAAGAAACCAAATCAAATACAAGAGGTAGTTTCCAAATTATCCGCTTCATTTAACACAATGAGCTTAATAATGCAAGAATATGAATAGTAGACTACGATATGTATATGCAATTTTTATATGAATTAATAACAGAATGAACTGATATGATGACAAAGTTGTTGCATTAGAGAATTAACAACAATATCTATTATTTAGTCAAACAATTAATGCAGGTCTAGTAGCAATCAAACATTAATGTGTATACAAACTAGACTGACTAGTCTCATTTTATGTCTCACTTCCTGTTTAACAAAACTAGTCCATAAAGTCATATCATCAGCTAACTGCCAAACTATTCCGAGAATTTCTAAAAACAAACTAGTGTAATTTGTTACGACCCACAATATAAGGCTCCACAAATCCTACATGGCAAGCGAACCTGGGCCCCACACTCCATGTCAAACTGCCACGAGGCAGTTTGACTGAACCCCATGAAGAGGCTGAACCAACGTGGAGATACCGAACCCATTGGATTGCGTCAACCTCGTTGGAAAGAACCGGACCCACACAAAGGGGGAGGCTGCAGAAGGAGCTCGGTGCAAGATCTTTTTGGCAATCCTTGATACGTGATTGATGTGACAATTCACTGCCACCGCCGCCCTTTTTAGCTAATCATGTCAAGTCTAAAGCCACAATCTAGGTATTATGGACAATAAAATGGTATTAGCATTTAATGTTTATGATTGATTGACGTCTCCGATAAGAGGTATCAACCGCACGGATGAGGCCATGCATCTCTTCATCCAATGACTCTTATTCACCTTCTCCTACTATAAAAGCTCACTTAGGCCTTGTATGGGAGGGATGAAAATCGGATTAAAATTGAAAATATAGCCGTTATTGTTGACTTTTATTAGACGGGTGGGACCCAATAACGGCCATATTTTCAATTTTAATTGGATTTTAATCACTCCCGAACAGGGCCTTAGTGTCATCCCAGAATAATGCAAGTTTATGCTCTCAACTTATAACCTTACTCATTTATTATTTTATTTCCGCTATACACCCCACGGCCGACCCCCCTTTTATATTGGAGGCTCACGTCTAAAGCCCTCCCGCACTCGTACGTTTATTCCCCCAACTGATTGGACCATTGGAGTGGGCGTGGCTAACTCCGCCACCACAGGAGACAGTCACGTGTGGCTAACGGTTTATCCAAGTGTGCAAAAATAGGCTTGCATGGATGTGTCTCTTTACCATTCTGACGTGAGAATCTATTGGCCGCGTTGGAGGTACAAAATTCGAGGTCAACATTATTCATAACAGTATCTTGCTATTATTTGAAGTGAGTGCTCGAGAGAGTAGAAAACCAACTAGAAAGGTTTATAATCCAATTCCTTTTAAAATCAAGGTGGCTCTTTATGCCAGTAAAGACCATGCATTCCCCAGATTTTAGCAGAAAGTGAAGCATTAAGATGGGAAACGATAACATGTCCAAAACCAAGATAAAGATGTCAAAATTTAGGTTCTCTTTAGCCTAAAGCAACTGGACATTATTGAAGATCTTTAATCAGTTTAGAAAGAAACTTGAATGATATATCACCAAGCAAATGCGGTTTTCTTCCTAATTTTAGCTATAGAGAAAGCTTCTCCTCTTTCTTTGTACATTTCCATTCCTCCCTTGAACAGATGTTACTTTCATAAAAATGAAGATTTTCTGCACCTATTGTCTGGAAGAAATAAATCAACATAAGTAGCAACATTGGAAAACTAACCAAAACTATTCTTCTACTGCAAAAAGAGAGAGATTCATAATTTAGAAAGTGATTAATGGTTAACGCACTAAAACATATGGCACTTGAAGAAAGCATCTTATCTTCTATCAAACCATCACCTCTAAGAAAATCTAAAACTTGACCTCCAAACCCTACCACTCACACTTGAGCAAGGAAAAGGAAAAGAAAATGGAAATAAAGGAATAGCCAGGAAGCATAAAAAGGTGTGAACAAATGGAGTCTTAAATTCAACAAAACCACTGATATCGATTCTCCCAAGAAACTACCAAGTGACATTGGATTTATTCTCTATTGTGAGCTTAGTAAAATATTTGCACCAAGATAACACACTAACACCGAAGTCCAAACACGTAATATGACTAAACTGCATAATTAAGCTAGCATTACCGCACGGATAAAATGTGTTGCGTCTCTCTTTGGTAAATTCCCATAGGACCATCCCCTCACTTGAGAAGTAGCACCCTCAATCACGGGAAGAGAATACCCAGAATCACCCTTGCGACGCCTTGACAATCTTTCCTGAGACTCAGCCACCTTCTTTTTCCTTTTATTGAAATTCTCAGGTGGGTTGACCTCTGCATAACTTTTAATATTCCTAGCAGCTCGTGGAGCTATAGCTTCCTAGAAGATGAAAAGAATACAATAAGAACTGATCGCTCAGAAAAAAAATTAGAAGAAGTTGCGTACATCAGAATTGTTGCATACTTCAGCTTGGGCAATAGCTTCTGGCTTAATCATGCGGCTCCAGAAAGTCCCATCATCTTCAGCACTGCAGAAGTTTGCCACCTGTATATGGTGACAAAATAATACAGTTCATATGAATGATAATTGGAAATCTTGCCTGGCACAACAGCGATGCATCAAATTGACGAACAACCCGGTTCAATAGATGAAGAAAAGAAAGACAGAAGCATAGAGGAGAAAGAGGGCTCTCTCATACATTTGAGCAATAACATAGATACCACTACAAAATTTGGAAGATGAAACATCCAATCTACCATTCAAAACCTGAGTTATTATATACTTGCCTTAAAAGCACCCAACAATTCATGTTCTTGCTCTCTGTCAGATACTTTCTCTTCAACCTTCTCAGCTCTTTCAAGAATTTCATCAATATCCATACTGAGGAGCCTTTTCTTGCTCTCCTCATCATTTTTGTCTTCCTTAAAAAGTTCCTCCGCCCCAAACCTCAGGATTGCTGAAAGCTCATTCTATATTGGAAGAAAGTAAAAATTAGGACAATGGTCAAAACAGTTCAAAACTTTATTTATAATGGAGGAATTTGGTACACAAAGATCAGCACACGAGATGCACAGAAAAAAAGACTTGAGATTCGTGATAAAAGATCAAACCAAAAACAGTGGTTTATTTCATATACTTTATCAAATAAACTTCCTTTTTTCGCTTCCTTTTTCTCCATCCTGCCCTCAGCATTTAGTTTCTGAATAACAAGATGGTCCAGAACCTAAAAAAAATGACACAAATAAGAAATTAGTTTAAAAATCCTTTGCATCGACACCATTTACAGCATGCATAGAAGAAAACCTAAAATTTTTATGACGCTTTACACATGAATAACAAGTTTATAATCAAGGGCAAGCAACAACTCTCAGCGGAGTATACCATCTTCTTCTTAGCTCGCTCCAAGATATCTTCCTCAACACTCTTGCTAGTAACAAATCGGTAGATGTTAACTACTTCTTGTTGTCCAATTCTATGAGCCCGACTCATTGCCTAGTCCAACAAAACAAAATAAACATTTTACAATACTACAGCATTAATATAGCGCAAAGATAGTGCGTTGTGCAAGAGAGCAATAAGAATCATCCGTCAAAAACCTGTAAATCATTTTGTGGATTCCAATCTGAATCAAATATAATTACTGTGTCTGCAGTTGCAAGATTGATACCCAAGCCTCCAGCACGTGTTGAAAGAAGAAAACAGAAATCCTCACTACCAGGAGCATTAAAATGATCCATAGCCTGCTGGCGCAACTCTGACTTTGTACTGCCATCAAGTCTCTGAAATTGGAAACCTTTGAAAGACAAATATTCTGCCAGTATATCCAACATCCTAACCATCTGCATTATAAGATTATAAGTCAATTGATAGTGCTTATATCCAAAGAGCGGGAACTAGGACATGATCTCAAAAAAGGCCAGGAAAAATTCAACTATCTCACAAGGAAACCGTCTAACTTCAAAATAGCAACTAAGCTATTAGAGAAATAAATGGCCACATGCAAAAGCCTTAATGATTAGTGTTCCAAGTTTACAACCCTCAGAATCCAACTTCATCCCACATCCCAAGATCATATGTCAACTCCCCAATAATAAATATTTTTAAAAGTTTCAAGCATCAATAATTGGATAGGCAATTGCAAAGCAAGTAAACAATATAGGTATGTTTTCCATTTTCGAATTCAATCAACAAACCAGCAGTGGCTAGGCCATTTTGGACCTTTAGAAATTCTTTTTTCCCCTCCTGTTTGAGGGAGGCTAAATCTCTGGTAAATAGCCCCAATCCAGGAAGAGTGACATGCAACCATCACTTGCCTTCAATTTTAAACAGCAATGGTTCAGTCCACAAGAAAAATTGTCCATTCTGATCTTTCCAGGTCCAACCCCATACAGCGTGACAAATATGGCTGATTTCTCATCTAGTTCAAGGTCATCCTTGTCTTATTCAAAGTCATCCGACCACCAGCCAAACGCCATAACTACTTGCACAAAGCTCAATGAGCCATCAGAGGGCCCAGAGCCTTCTGAGGCTTGTGCACAGAATCAGGTGTATGTTTCCACCAAAACAAAAAAGTGTCCATAAATGCAGAATAAATTCAATAAATTGCAGAATTACAGGAACTTTCATTAAATTTAACAACCATCAGTCAAATAACCCTGCCAATAGTAAAGCAGCATAAAAGTAATTTAATATTATCAGTTTACATGCATACTGCACACTTTCGACAACAATGCTGAACACTTGGGGAATCAATTTTATGGATCTCAGTCTATCGCATCAAAATGCTGATACTTCCTGGTAGCAGCTATCTAGCTAGTAGTAGGCATAGAGCACAGGTAATGAAAAATGTTTACCTGAGAAAATATCAATACACGGTGATTTGTCTCATGTAATCTGTCCAGCAGCTTATCAAGTATCACCAGCTTCCCACTGCTTACTATTATTCGCTCCAGTTTAGTGCTCCCCAGGAAGTTTGCATCCCCACCATAACCATGGTCTGCACTTTCAAATAAAAATGGATGATTGCAACATTTCTTCAACTCCACCACAATATTTAAAAGAGAAACCTGCATAGTTTTTGCAACAACTGTCAGAAGTTTCATCACTTGTACTCTTTATGAGAATGAATAACCATCGAATAATTAGGCAACCACGCTATAAATAAACCAATGGAAATGTGCTAACTGCAATTGACAGCACTATGCCATTCAAGGTGCAGTATCAATAATTTTCTCATCCCTGAGAAAAGACAGGGGGGAAGAGTGAAAGGATGGGAAGGAGAGAGAAAACCAGATAGAGGCCAACAAAGTAACAGTACCATTCAGCCCCTTCTTTACAGTATTGAAGTGATACATTTCAGCTACCAGACCTAATAAAATCCAGTCAAATACCAACCTGATTCCCACGGACTCCTTTGTTCAGATCCTGGAAGTTGCGTTCCAAAATCCACTTATAATACCTGATTAAATTTCATTTCAAAAACTCATTTATGAAAGTAAAAATTAGTTAATATTGAAAAAAATGAACAATCTAAATCCTGGAAAAGCATTTACTGTTTCTGCAATGGTGACATCTCAACCCTAAGGATACGCTCGATCTTTGGAGGCAAGGACTTCTCTACATCTTTTATGACTCTTCGAAGAATGTGAGGTCTCAATTCCATATGAAGATTAGCAAGCTATAAAGTTAAAAACACAAATTTTAGTATCCAAGTATAAAACAAATCTATGAGGAGAACCCAAACTATATCAAAAGAATTGTACCTCCATCTCATTGAACATACTAAGATTCTTGTACTTCTGAACAAAGTCTTCCTTACTCTTGAACTTGCCAGGATCAAGAAAGTGAAGTAAAGCCCTGCAATTTTTTAGATACAAACTAACATAAACCGCCAGCAGGCCACATATAGATGAAGATACACATCAAACATAAACATATAGCTAGGAAAACTTCCACAACAGTTCATTAATATGCAATAATTACAAATGATCCACAAAATACAGGCAAATAAACATCAATAACAAGTTGATTGCCCCCACCCCCCCACCCCCCCCCCCCCTCCTGGGGGCCAAAAGAAGAAATCTTCCTAAACCATGGCGTAGGAGGAGAAAGAAAAGGAAGAGTAGAGAAAGCATCTCAACAGACGGATCATCAAAAATTGCTAAAAATAACACGTAATAGTAGTTTTCTAATAAATTAAAATAGGATTCTCAAAAACATTTTCCAGCTTAATGACCGAGAGACGCTTCCACTAAAAATTTTAAATCCAGTCTAGAAAATACTGGCTTGTGATTTACTCTAGTGACAATCAACTTCAAGTGATGGTTAAACACTAAACAGCATATCTTAATAACAAAAATAGTTCATTACCACAGCTCTTCAACACTGTTCTGCAAGGGAGTTCCAGTAATAAGCAATTTGTTCTTTGTGCTGAATTCCTGAGGAAACAAAGTAATCATCCATAAACTGAACAACTTATAAGTACAATACTGAGCGAAACCAATACATTCAGGAAAAATTCATGTTACCAATAGCGTTGTATACAGAGAGGCTTCGCTGTTCTTTAACCTGTGTGCTTCATCAACCATAAGATAGTTCCACTTAATTTTCGACAATACTGTCTTGTCCTTCAGCAGTACCTCGTATGTAGTCAGCAGGGTATCGAATTTAATACTCCTGCCCACTTTTTTATCATTGTAAAATTCGTACTGCTGACAGATCTGCATTTGGATATAGATTGTTAGAAAAAGAAAAAGGAGGAAAGGAGATTGAATATATTCCAAAGAAAATTGAATTTTAAAAATGAAGATTAAGCCCCTGTTTGGTCCACATTATTTTTTTCATTCTCATTCTTCTCCTCATTTACAACCACACATTCTTCAATAAAATAATATCTTTCATCATATCAATAACTTTTTCTTCTTTTTCAACCACATATTCCCCATCAAATTAACAAAAAAAATGCATTTTTGCCCCCAAAATGTGCACCAAACAAGGGCTAAGCTTAGCATTGAAAGACTTAGCAGAATAGATACAAAAGGAAGGAGAATCGCCCTCTTAAAAAACAAAGATCAATAACACAACATCCCATTCTCCAAAAGAAAAACCTCAAGAGAAAAAATTACCTACCTCACGGCTTGCACGAGTTCCAACATATATAATAACATTCATGCTAGGCAACCACTTTTTAAATTCTTTCGCCCAATTTGACAAAGTGGATAATGGGACAACAACAAGAAAAGGACCTTGAATTTGTTGAGCATTCTGTGGAAAGGTAATAAGTGAATAAATATCAAAGCATTGAAAAAAATTCACAGTTGACCAGAAAAAGAAGAATAAGTACCAGCAGGAAACCAAGCATTGAAACTGACTGAATAGTTTTACCAAGACCCATTTCATCCGCTAATATTACATTTGTATCATTTCTCCAGCTGCACTGCAAAAGGGGCACTGATCAGCACAACTTTGTATTCCAATAAACCAAAATGTAGAATGAATTCAGAGTATTGAACTAGAACCCAAGAACCAGTCCGCACCTATTAACAAGAAAGTTCAAGCCTTCAAGCTGGTAATCTCGAAGATTTCCCCCTCTTAACCACTCAGGCTGCTCATCAAGCTTCCTCAAACTTCCTGAGAAAGTAAAAACTTTTACTACAAAGAAAAATAGTTCAGACTTCAAATTGACAAGAAACCATATCAAAAGCGCAATTTCATTTTAAAGAAACAACATTGAAGGTAAGAAAGAGCACAAGCATCCATGAAAAACTTTTAAACAAATGGTTCTTTTTCCTTTTGTGGCGCAGGAAGGAGCATTAATTTTTTCCTTTCCATTTTGGGCAGTTTCAAAATGTAATCCATTTCCACAAACATTGAACTCACTTTCCCCAAACTAACTTTAACAGAAATCGTTATCTCAAAATGTTTTCCTCTCTTCCCTGATTGTTTCCCAATCGATCAGCATCAACACCGATGATTAAACACTCACAAGCCTCTTCTCTGGCTGCATACCCACTTCGCAAAAGATCCTTATGCCTTGCCACCACCTCAAACAACCAAAGTTCCAAACCCAAAATGTCCAAGTCATGTATCACAAACCAGCAATTGAAACCACCAAATTGCTATTTGCTTCCAAAAGATACTCATTCTAAAAGAAAGATATCAAAAATCAACCAACCCCAAGAGAAAACAAACAATTCAAAAATCAAAATTCCTAAACAGAGAAATCGATTCCAAAAAGTATGAATACATAAAGAGATAAATTATCAGAATCAAAAACCTTTGCTCTTTTTGCGCTGGAAATCCACTGATTTACCTTGCACCATCATTGCAGCCTCTCGAACCTGCTTACATACGAGTACTTAGAGATACATTTTCAATATCTATATAAACCAAAAATAAAACCTCAGAACATTATTACAAAAGAATCTGCCATTATGTGAGTAGAAATTTCATCCCAATGGAGCAAATAAGCCAACAAAACTAATATGAACCCAAAATATGATGTTCAAATATAGCACATGAAATCCATAGAGAGACGTTTATATAATCTCTTTGTTCCAAAATAAATGTTTTCCTTCCTTAACTGTTTGTTGGCAGTTGTAACTACTTCAGGGTCAGAAATATTTTTCAATGAATTGATTCAAATATCTTTTCGAAAATACACCTTGTTTAACCAAAGCAAAGAAATTACAATCCTCCCTCCAAGAAAATAAAACGAGAGGTGTTCTGCTCATGTTGTCTCACCCTCCACCTCTTTATCTGTCATCGTGCATAGAAAAGGATGTTTGAAAGCTACACACAGACGCGAATCAATGCTAGAAATCTTATGGGAAGGAAAGACTCAGGTTGTGCGGTGAACTTGTCATCCATTCATATGCCCAGCCCATCTACCAGCTGGAGTGGAAGCCAAAGAATGGTTAAGAATCTATAATCTATTATGGAATGACTTTTGATTCCAATCCTTGATCTGGAAGAGAAGATGAATTTCTTCCAAGAGTTCCACTAGCCGTGAGCGATCATATTTACAAAAAGGACCGAAAACAAAATATCTTCAAATCTTACAAGGGAAAGAACAGAGAACCAAAAGACGACTTCCACTACTGTTAGCTCAGCTGTGATCAAGCCCCGCATTCCATCCAACACCATCAGTACCTTCTTTACATTTTCTTTTTAGCATATCAATCATTACAAAAGGTAAATCAATAATCATGAAAGTAAGAAACTCATTTCTAATAACTATCTTTCCAAGCAGATAGGGCAAAGTACTTATGATTTGATTCAATGATCATTTCGTATCAGTAGGAGAGAATCCATGTGAATTAAGTTTGGTACAATTTCGTGACTTGAAATCATTCTCAACTCCTTTGGCTAATTACTGGCCATCTGTTAAGGTTTCAAACTCAAAGATGGCAAGCAAACACAATGACCCTAGCAGCTTGATTGAAAGAAGAGGAAGGGCGGAAAGCAGATAAAAAAGAGATTTGGTGCCTTTCTTCAGAACCTCACTTCACCTTTTGCTCGCAATTGAATAGGTGTTGTCTAGATTTCCAAGTCATGGATGCTTTTGAACACCCCAACTGGGTGGTAATGCATGACATTTAAGTGGCCAAGGGAATCTAACTAGATAGATAACTGTTCAAACTTCAAAAAGACAAATATATGTATTCTGGCAACAAAAATATAAAGGTATTGTAATTATATTCACTTCTAGCTTCGAAAAATCAGTTCTCGCTAGTTCTTTAAAAACTGACAGTGCTTGAAATAAAAAAGAAAAAAAATAAAGGAATTCTACATGCCAACATTTCAGAAATACAATAGTAATTCTAGAAGTGGATTGACATAAAGTTCTGATACAAACCATTCTTCAGAGATGATATCAAGTTTTGACTAAAAACCACTTACCATACATCTAATTCATGTTTGACAGACGCTGGTACCATGCAATTGACAATATGGAAATAGTAACACCTTACTTGTTATGAAGATCGTCGAGAAGGTGCTTCATAAAACCATTAAGAATTATATGAAGTGATACCTTGTAGTCATCTATAGCATCTAGGGCAAATGCAATATCAATGTCCCTCTCCCTACAACAACACAAGCACAATTCACCTTTAAGCTCTTGTTGCAAAATGATTTCACTGTCGTCATAAATCGATGAAACAAGAGCAAGCTACATAGCAAACTAAATACAGCAGTAGATCACAAAATCTAAAATGAATAGCATTTTCATTACCAAGTAGCTTCAGCGTAAGAGAGTCCTTTCCACTTGACTAAGTATTCTGGTACAACATCACCCGGCCCATCTTTCTTGAGTCTGTCTGCGATAATTCTTTCCACCTGAATACACATTCACCAAAACCCATCACAGAAGGCATCATAATAGGCGTACAAGATAACCTCTAGAGGGGTGGTGGTACAGCTGAACTTACCTTACTATTTTGTTTGATGATATCCAGGTCCATTTCCTTGCTCACATCATTGACCTCAATCTTATCCACAAAAAAGCAAAATGAAAGTTAAAATGATGGATAAGATAATTAAGCTATCAAAAACAAATAGAGAAAGTAGAGCTCTAATGCCAAAGAAAAAAAATTGACAACACAGTTCTCAATCTGGTAAACACTTTCAATTCTCGAACAAAGTTAATTAATGAAAAATGCAAATGTGACTATACCTGTAGAAGTTGTAATCATAAAGTAGTCTTTACAAAATATATGATCACAGGTACATATGGTCCTCATATCTTAGAATGAAAAATCATCACAACTAAATTCTATTTCTCCAAAAAAACCTTTCACACAACAGATTAATCTATAGAACTATTATTGTTCAATTCTTAATGGTGATATAACATAGCCTACAGTGTGCATAGTTAGAGCAAGACACACATGCACAAAGTTCGTGCTTGTTCAGGAAAAACTAAAATCTTGATATAATTCAAAGTCAAAGTCAAACATTAATTTTAACTACACATTCACAACTACAAGCTACTTATTATCCATACATTTTATGAGACCCACTACTCCTTTTCGTTACAACTCCATTATAATTTCTCCCAAACAAGCACTTGTGACAAATAAACAATTTAACAGGAAATATCCCCATTAATCAAACACGACGGTTCAAGAAAAGCACTCTTCAAATGAGCACCACCAGATGGATGGAAGAAAGAAAAGCAACAGCATGAAGAAAAAAAGATCCTATAAAACCGTAATCAGTTAAACCAAATAAATTCAAACCTCATCCTTGCAATCTTTGAAAAGCAAACAGCTCAAAACGAGCAAATATTAAAATTTCTGCCACAATATGAAAGGTAAAACAAAGATTTGAAAGGTACTTTCTGAAGGTAAACATACAACCGTGAAACTTGACAATGACAAAACACCTTGAAAATCAGCAGAAATTTTTTTAGCATCCTCTAGAACTGAGGTCTTGATCCACTTCAGTAAGAAGTCAATGTTAGCTAGGGCTGTTATTCAGAAATTTCAATGGGATAAGGGTAGTTCAAGCTCGTATAAATTCAGGATACTCCAATGCTGACGCTTAGCTCACAACAACATTTTTTTTTTTTTTTGATAGGTAGCTCACAATAGCATTTAGTCTCTAACTAAACTCACTAATCAATTAAATGTTCTCTTCCAACTATAAAAATGAACCATTTCAATCCGTCTCCGATATAAGCATGTTGTAAACTGTCAACCATACATTTTTATGTGCTTAGTTCAACTTAAGCACTTTTACAACTAGATTAATATAATAAAATGCATCCATATCAGTCATCTAAGTATTGTACATGTGTGTATACTTAAGAAGAAATTGCATCTTTTTCAAATAAATCTTTAAGAGTGTGTTTGATTGGTATGGAAAATATCTTCTAGAAAAGAAAATGTTTTCCTTGTTTTGATGAAAACAAAAACCTACTCCCCCAAAGAAAATGTTTTCCTTAAAAACAAGGAAAATTAGGCATATTTTCAAAAGTTGGAAAATATTTTCAATGGAAAAAAATAGCAATCAAACTATCTAAGGTAGGAATTTGGATGGAAAATTGACATTTTCCATGGAAAATAAATGCAATCAAACACACCCTAAATTCAATAAGATCTCAAACTAGAATGCTGAAGATTAAGTATACAGTAATGTTGGGATTACCTCCTCACGAGATACTGCTCTCCGATACTTTACGTCTTCAGTTACTTTTTTGGTGTAATTCAAAACTTTCTTAAAACCACTAAGCTGAAATTTCCAGAGGAGACATGCTTCAGCCAACGATGAAAGAAGATAAAGGAACTTTCAATATAATGCAATGCCTTAATATATAGAATCCCATCAAAATTATATCTACATGAAATAAGATAGATAATATCAATTATAACAACAGCATTTGAAAACTTTACATTCTGCAACTCAGATAGTGATTTCCATTGACAGTGCAAATGTGACTGGCCTTTCCATTTTATTAAAAATTCCATCTCATTCCAATCTGGTTCCGAGTCAAACAAATAGCTTAACAGCATGGGCTCCAGCGATTTATTATTCCTTAAAGCTTCTTCAGCCATGCCCTTCGGTTGATGCCACAGTACTTTTTCAATTGCATCGCCATCTTCCTCTTCAACCTCCTCCTTCTCAACAGAAGTAATTATAAACAACAAATTAGTGAAAAATCATCTAGAACAGAACAGGTTATTCAAATGTTCAAGTAAGAAAAGGTCGAAAACAAGAATTATGCATGCAATCCTAAAACACATGGAAGAAACAAACCCACTCGCATACAAATGCACTAGCACATAATGCTTTTATAGACAGCAGAGAAGCAACTAGACTAATTAAAAAGATTCTAACACTAGGGCACAAGGTACAACAAGTGCTTGTCCATGTTTGTTCACTAATGTGTATCAATATACTACTCAAGTGTTCAAAAATAGTCCGTCCACTAACGCAGGGTCAGAGAAAGATTTTTGATACAGCATCAAATAAAAGAAAAGAAGGAAAGAGTGATATTAATGGCACAATCGTTAATAGAAACCAAATTTAATGAGTCAAAAATACAAATTCAATGACATAACTACACCTTTAGGCTCTTCTTTTTCTTGCCTTCATCAAGATCTTCATTTTCATCACTCTCTACATATGATACTTTACGCACTGAACGGCCTGAAGTTCGAAGTTCATTGTTCCTACCAGAAACACTAACAGAAGCAGACCAACCAACATTCTTCCTGTGAACTGGTGCATCTTTCCTTCTTTTACTCTTGAAATCCTCATCACTATCATTTTCCATGTCCTCTGCAGATAATTCTTCTTCTTCTTCAAACAAGGTTCTGCCTCTCTTTCGCCGTGTGTGTGGTGCGAGTGATTTAGGCTCTCTGGCAGACTTCAAGTTACTCCCACTCTTACCCCGGTGCCGAACTCTACCTTTCCTATAGCACGCATCATTTTCATCAGAAATACTCAGCTCAGAATCCTCAACATCATCACCCAAGTCTTCCCCATCCCATGCTTCCTCGTTATCCTGCAGCGGAAGGATAAACTATTCCATATAAGTTTGCACTTTATACAATGAAAATGGGAAAAATCTCAAATCTCTTCCCCTAAATATAAGCACGATGAAGATAACTACACCTTCACAAAGGGGTCAACAAGTTCAGTAATCAGAAAACCAGGACAAAAACGTTTGAAGGAACGGAAGGTGTCACATGGAAAAGGTCTGTGCATGCAGGAGCGTGTTTATATATATGGATAGGATTGTGAGAGAGGGGGAGGGGGGAAGACAGAGAGAAGCACTAAACATGGGGTGTTTTCAGGCACATAACTATGTAATAAACATCTATAAGCATATTTGATAAAAACCTTCAAACATAACCAAAACATATGAATTTCACTCCATTCTCACAATTTCTATTGCTTAATGACGATGTCAATTCTCCAACACAGATAACATTATTATATTTTCCAGAGTATAAATAGTAGATTAAATCATTCTTCACTTCTGCAGGATTTATGGATAAAATTCTCAAGGATTGTGCCCTACAAAGCATGTGTTGAAAAGAACTATAGTTTTGATTCTTTTGACGTACTCATATGTCAAAGAAACTAAAGCAATGCAGATCATATTCAAAGATGAAGGGAAAACCTTGGGTGGGGGTGGGGGGTTAGATTATCTGGCAATCTCCCATAATCCCCATCACACTCTTATCAGTTACAACCATAATCATTAAAAAATGCCAAAATTGAACCCCATGCGTAAAAGAAAAAGTTTTTTCAAGGGCGTGTGCATTCTAAAGCAACAGTCAAGGATATGTATAGCAGCTTAATTCAATCACACGCTCATAACTCATGCATCCTCAGTGTAAAATTATTTACCCAAAATTTTCCCACTGAGTTGCGTGTTAGTTCTGATCTTAGATCTGACAAATAAATGTTTTCCTACCGCTGAAACTCGAGATATAGAGTGTTTGGTGGGGATTAAAATTAAATTTTTAGTAGATTGTAATAGAAATTTTTGAAATGTGTGATTGAAAAGTTGTGGACCCATGAAAGATGTGATTGTTTGACTTGGATTAAAATCAGATTTTAATCCGGACCAAACAGGGGCATATTACATATATTTGCTTCTTCAATTTATATAACAAGAAAGAAGCATATAAAGCTAAACTAACCTGAATAGAAACGTCCAAAACAATGTTAAAAGGACAGCAATCAGCAATGTTAAAGCTATTGCAAATGACAAACTAGGGAAATGCAAGTGTCAAAAAATAACTTCTAATAAATGCAATACATATCTAATTAATATACACAGATATTCCACGGTAAGAAAACAATAAGTTTACTATTAATAAATAGGTGATTGGAAAATAACCTTGCTTCCCCTGCACATGCTTGTAGCACCATAATCAGGATCAAAGTCAGCATCATCAGTATCATCCTCTGCAAGCATGCAAAATATCAATTTTATATTGCCGCATTAAATAACAAACAGATCTTTTAAATGAAATCTAATAGAACAAAATTGCAATTTTCAGAAGATAATTTAGGAATAGAAGAATACAGCAATTACCATCTTCGTCATCATCCTCGTAATCAGTATCTTCTTCATCATATTGGTCAGCTTTTGGACCCTTCAACTTCCTTAAATTATTGATGCGAGCAACGGGCCTATGGGGTGGCTTTGAACTAAACCCAATTGAGTGTTGCACTCGATGATGATTCAGTGACTCGCTCTGGTCACCACCATCCTGCTCATAATACTCGTCAGACAACATTTCGTCAGCATGAACACCCTCGCCAAACACTTCTTTCAGCCTAATGTCATCATTCTCAGATTCTACCTTATCCTCTGCACCATCAGAATCCTCCTCTGCTTCAGACCCTTTATATTCAGAACCATTCTTAGACTCCTCCCTGGGCTCAGACCTTCCACGAGAATCCATGGGCAGTAGATCCTTCCATAAACTCGAACCCCATTTCCCAGCTACAGCTGTTCTCCCCGGGGAATGCTGCTCTGTGTTATCCAGCCTAATATTATCGCAGTCTTCTCCATTATTATTAATCGAAGTGGCCTCAACCTTTTCGCCATTATAGCTCCCTGCATTCCCATGTGTTCTGAAGCTATTCATACTCAACTTTTGTGAATCTTTTGTCTCGTCCAATGCACTCTGCTCCGGGGTTCCATTTAAAAAATTCCTAAAACAAGCCATGCCTTTACTTCACATGGAATTCTTGTTTGAATTGCCTCACGTAGAAAGCAGTAACGCAACAAACCAATAGAAGGCAAAAAGGGGTCCGTATAAATTCTCGAAAAAATCCCTCCGAATAAGCTCTGGAATGAAATCAAATGAAACAGCATTCAGCAATTTAAATAAACTCAAAAAGATAATCCAATTCCAAACAATAAAGAATTCAAAAAAGTTTTAGACATACACAACTACATGCTGCCCGTTAAAATCTAATTCCGAAAATCATAAAATTTAGCAGCAAAACATCTGGATCGTATACTCGACTCAGAACCCACTAAGCAAACTTACAAAAGAAACCAGTTTAAAAAGCCGAGTTCAATTCAAGTGAAAACGGCAAAGTGATTAAAACAGAGGACTAATAATTAAACTCCATCTCAGAAATCTAACCTTTTATTAAGTTTATAAAGCGAAGGAGAATCCTGGAATTTGGGCGATGGTGCTTTGGTAAATTAGAATGAGGGCACAGGTTAACAATAGTGAGCACGCCGGAGACCGGCGGGAAGTGATTAGCCGGCGGCGGGAATTATGGGGCTTAAACGACGCCGCTTAGAGAGATGTTCAGAGTTTTTAACTGCGGGATGCGCTAAAGTGCGCCTACGGCGAAGGCGTTTAGGATATAGAAATCGATTAATCGAAGATGGCGCCCGGATTTTTATTTTGCCGGTTGCGTGTTAGATAGTGTATTTTCCAGTGGGTCGGACCGGGTTGGGCCCGGGAGGAATAAATAGATTGAAGAATCTACAAAAAGGCCATTTTAACACTTCGAGATGGGTTCTTTGTGGATATGTTACCAAAGCTGAGGCAGGAAAGGATCGTGTTTTCGAGAGGGGAAAAAATCGCATATACCCACTTTGAATCATAAATCAGTCACCATTGGTTCTCTACCTTGAAAATCTACAATCCTTTACGACGACAGGTACTTCTTGATTTGTTGATACAAATATACATCCCCGAAATCCCTTTTTGAAGATTGATCGTATTTTGGTATCGGGTTTATACTTAATTTCTCAATTCGTTGTTACGTAAAAATTTACTTCAAGTGACTTTTATATATTAGTGTGCATCTGATCTCCTGTATGATCATCATTGAAATGCGCTAAAAAAATTGTTCAGGATATTATGTAATAATTTGATGGATCTATATCCAATAGATTGGTGCAAATGGATGTTGAAAGCCTACCAAAACATGGGTTTGTATCAATGTGATTTGCATGTGTTTCAATTCCGAACTCGCTTGTCTTTCTTTGTTGCATATGGAAGTATAGCTGTGACGATGCATCATTTGCTAGTTAATAGGTCACCCCAATAATGAGTGATAGTAATTACGATTTAATTTAATGCAAAAACAACAACCGTGACTTGATATATTTATGTGGATGCAGATATGGAATCATTAAAAGTATTCAGAACCCACAAGATATCGACACATTTCATCCAACTAAGTGTGAACAGTCCAGTGCCAAAATGACACAACACGAGAACATGTAAGAAGCCTCTTCCATGGATTCAAGTACGGAAACGTAAATGAGATTCCCTTGAATAAAAATTCCATGTTTACGTCACTCAACATTTCGTTGAGATGCAGAATGAGTGCAAACCTTTTGAAGTTTTGTATTTAGACCTCGAACTGTTTTTTTGCTATACGTAATTTTCTACGAATAATTATTGGTATTTGATTCAGAACGTGTAAACTTTGATATTTGGGTTATCAGATAGAATATTACAATAAGCTAGATAACTTGCTTAAGTAATTGATCGAAACTATGCCGTTTTCTGCTACATTGTACATGGAATTTCTTAGTTCTCCTCGGGCACATATTTATATTATCCGAGGGTTTCAATTTCTCGCGATGGAATGAAAATTCCGAGGGTTTCAATTTCGTTGAATCCTCATGTTTGGCAGTGAACGAACTAAAAATTGGGGATTTTTGGAGCATTGGTGGTGGAATTGATTGTGTGCGATATTTTGGTGAGTGGATTGTGTTGTTTGGGTGAGAAAAAGCTGGTGATTCCATTAGTAAATTGATTGACTCTGACTATCATTTAGGGGAGAAGATATTTTAACTTTTTCAACTTTACTATTATATTGCAGTATAATTAGAATTTATAATATTGAATTAGCAAAATGTGAATATGTAATTAAGAGGGGTTATGTGGTGTAATTTCCACTTTTGGGAAAGTCTACAAAGAGATAATGTATGGAGAATTACAAATATTAAAAAGTAGAATCTATTGAGAAAGAGACGATTTGGATATTTCAAATTTTAAATACACGTGTTAAATGCTTTCTCTAAAAAATTGGAAACTCGAGAAATTGAAATCGAAGAGTTGGCTCAGAGTTCAAAAAATCGAAAAAAAAATCGTAATGATTTGATGACTCGTATGGTTGAAAGATAAGGTTACATATCAAACTCACTTTGATGGCAATATGGTATGGTTACTTGATCGTAGGAGATAGCATAAATCACATAAATAAATCATGTTTTGTGAAAAGTATCGAACTCGATGGTTAGATTGATGACATTTACCTTGCACAATATTTGATCAACTCGAGGAACTAGACTATGCATCACAATTCACACAGGATGATCGATCTTTACTAGTGGACTAGTGTGAGAATCATTTTCGGGAATTTTGATATAGTGCGGACGTAACATTTGTCATTTCCCTGCAAGGGTCAAAACGTGCACAATACTCGATATTTAGCGCGGATTTGGTAATCAAGGCAACATGCGAATTTTGTGATGAACAAGTGATCTAAGCACGGATGCCTAATTTACTTGATGACAGTATCAAGAGGCAGTATTTGAGGACACTAGTCATATTGACATTGATTGATGGATTGATGATGATCGTCAAAAGTGTAAACTTGTTGTTCATCTGATTTCAATACTTGGATTCAGTGGAAATCAGGCCACACAGAAGGCAAATGATGACAGTTACATGTAATTTTTGTTGTAGGCCTGATACAGGAACAAGTTCGGACAATTTTGGCTACAAGAGCGTAGGAATTCAGGACAAAACTATCCAGCAACTGGGGGTGTCAACTGCAACTCAGAAATTGTATTATAAAGTCCAAGTGTTAGTGTCTTGGAATTAGGTAGAACAGTGAACGTAGTGATGAGACAACAATGGTTGTGTCAATCCTTCACTCGTTTTTGTACTTAGCGAGGTTCTTTGTTTTGGAGAAATAAAGTTGGGAAACCAACGTATCTATATATGTATTGAAGAGTTCGAAATTCAAAAGCTATCTTGATCGATAGATGATTTTAGATTAAACAATTCTCATGTCAAAATAAATATATCAAAAAGAAGAAGAAAATGTTACGGGACCAAGTCTATTTTTTGTCTAGACCATAAAAGATGTAAAAGAAATCAAATGCACTTTCGTACGAGATTGGTAAAATTGTTTTGAATCATTTTACATATTTATCAGTTATATAAAGCCACATCTGTGTCCATTTTTTACGAAAATGTATTTTTGGAATATTAATTGTTTGAAAAATGTCTAGTTATAAAAAGGTAAGAAATTTTAAATTTATGTTTAATATTATTTTATGAAAGAATAATGTGGGATTGATAATGAATTTTGAAAAATAAGTTTTGAAAAAAAATGGACTCAAGGCTAACTTATGCTAACTTCTACCGATTCACTTTTTGGGAAAATGTATGTAGAGAAAAAATTTCACAGAATTCCACCAGATGTGTTACATGGACGTGGGTCCCATTGTCAATAAAATATTCCAAAAAATGCAGGTCCCACCTGTGTTGTGTGCGGTCTGTTAATTTGACAAAAAAAAAAAATTCTGTACACCAAGAATGGTCCTGACTTTTTAGCATTGTAGGTTCATCTGGAGAATGTGACTATCAAGTTGTTTTATTGACATTCATATTGATGAGAGAACTAGAAACGAATCCTTTTGGTTTTCATTAAAATTATAATCTATTTTTCTTTCTCTTCCAATCAATCAAACATTTTAATAAAATAATATTACGAGTAAACTCAATTTTTTTTCTTTTTCAACTGCACATTCTTGTGGGGCAAAAAAAAAAAAAGGAAAGCAAAAAAAGAGCCTATTCCAAAAATCCAACCCTTGGACGAGGGATTGTTTGATGGGCATTCGAGAAGTTATTCTGTAAGTTTTTTCTTCTCCTTCAGTTTCAAGAATCAAATTCTCCTTTGCGGCAGTTAAACGCCCATTAATGTTGTCTTCAGATCTATCGAGAATTGATAATCTCCGAAGACACTTTGAACCCTTCAAATCCCAAAGGCACTCTCTTTTTCTGCCCCCTTTCTCTAAGTTTTGTTTACTGATGGCTGTGTATGTTTCTGCATACACTATCATGACATTTTAGGTGCAAATTTTGTTCCTCTGCAATTTCAAGAATCTTTTATTAGTTCACATTTGGGTATATTTATCTTGCCTTAGAGTTAAAACAGAAAAAATTCCAACACCTAATATTGAACAAAAGCAGCTATATCTGATGACTTTTCAAGAAATAAATGACGAATCAAAAGAAAGATAATTAGACACAGAAGAAAAAGAATACATATCAGATGGCCAAAATAATTAAATGAATGAAGACCTATAAGAAGCTTACATAGAGATGATGGACAGACAGACAATTAAAGAAAAAAAGAAAAGCAACAGAGAGAAAAAAGTGAAGAAAAGCAAAAGCCAGATGAATAGTCTTCGAAAGACGATTATCATGCCAAAGAAGTCAAAAAGATAGAGCCAGAAGATAAAGTTTTCTCACAAGTGTAAAGAGACATTTAATTCTTTGATTGCATACCATACACCTGTAAAATGATACAATATTTTTTTTTAACACAGTTGAAAAGTTGAAAAGACGTGATGTACCAACGTCTATAAATACCAATATCACTCACACAAAGAAGACACATCGAGAAAAAATAACAGCATAGCACACTATAACACTTGCACTCAAAAATTCAAAGACATCCTTGTAAATTCTGTTCTTGTAGATTTCATAAATATTCTCTTGTTTATAATTTTCATTTACTTTATTTAATTTTCAAGCAAGACCTAAAAGGGAAAACATCAAGTAAGTAATTAATTTATTCAATAAATTAAATTATATTTTATTTTTCAAATAATCATAACGCTTTTAACCTCTTTATTCTGGATTACATGACCAAAAGGATAAAATAATCCTCTAAGTTAATTTGGCTATTTTACTTATTAAGTGAGTTTGTTCAAACATTTTAAAGATTGATGAAAATCATTTTTGGTTATAGTGTTAAGGCTTTTTAGAAGGTCAAGAAAAACAGCTGAGAGAGTTAAAAAAAGTATTTGAAAAAATTAATTTGCTGAACGGTAAAGTATTCTAAGGCCATTACAAACATATCGTTTTTTAATTCTGTAAATTTTATGCGCTATATTTTATGCCATTAGACGAGTATAAATTGTTTTATTGTTCTTTAGAAAGTTTTAAAGAATTGATTAACATCTATCTAGAAACTTGAGAAATAGGTAAATTAGTTATTGTAGAAAGCCACATATTATCCGCATTAGATTTCAAAGAAAGATGGACAGTATTTTTAATTATTTTCCATTTATTTGCGTGTATATAGATGATATCTTGGTACATAGTAAAAATCAGAAAGAACATATGCAACATTTAGAAATAGTTCTAAATAAATTCTTAGGAAAATGGAAATAAATAAACAAAAAATTGAATTTTTAGGAATAATTCTAGGAGAAGGAAAAATTCAGTTGCAATCACATATAGTACAAACAATTTTACAGTTTCCATACAAAATAGAAGAAACTAAAAAATTACAAGCCTTTTTAGAAATTTTAAATTATGCTAAACATTTTATTAAAAATTTAGGAAAGAAAGTAGGACTACTGTATAATACGATATCTAGTAAATGACAAAAATATTTTAATCAATCAAATATAGAATTAGTTAGAAAAATAAAAGAAGTTAAAAATTTACCACCATTAGAATTACCATTAAATAGCGAATATAAAATAATAGAAATAGATGGATGTGAACTAGGATTGGGAGAAATTTTATATTCCAAACCAAATAAATACAGCGATAAAAAGGAAGAAAAGATTTGTAGACATGCTAATGAAAAATATAAGATAAAAGAAAAAGTGGTAATTACACATAACCATACTTTAAGTATTAAACTTTCTAAAATCAGAATGGAAGTTTAATATTTCCAAAATCAGATTTTTTATTTTAATTAATATTTTTATAAAATAAATATTTTTACTACCGTAATTCATTCCCAAAAAAAATTTTATTTGCTTTCTCTCTACCCCTCCATCCTTCATCTCCTCTCGTTCTCCTCCCCCTCCATCCCTTCCCTTCTGCTGCAGCATCAGACGCTGCTCCGATCGTCGCTGCTCCGGTCGTTCAATTCGCCACTGGGCACTCGAACCTATAATATCTTCCCGATTTTGTCCTTCACGTCTTCGATTGTTCATCCATTAGTACAAGCTTCCACTATTGCCCCAACACCTTAATATCCTCTCCCTAAAAAGTTGAGCTTTTAGCAAGGAGTTTGCCATTCAAGTAACTATATTTCCTATTGAATCTAACCCCGAAAATTCATTACCAATCTCCTCTAACTGGTGGCGACAGTGGTTGTGATGTGGCGGTCTAGTGAGTTAGTGGTGGTTGTGGTGGCGATGGTGGTGGTGGTGGGGGTGTGATGCTGGAGGTGCTGTAGGGTGCTGGCGGTGGTGTAGGATGCTGGCGATTTTGGTGTGTTTGGGGAGGTAGTTGTGATAGTTTTGATATGGTAGAGGCTATGGTTTTTGTTGTCGACGTTGGTGGTGAATCTAGCGGTTGCGGTGATTTTTGTTTGGATTTAGTAGTTGTGGATCTAACGATGCGTGTGGGTGGACAGCGCTTGGTGGAACGATTTGTGGAATTCGTCAGTGGATGTAGTGGTTGAGTAGGGTACCGCCGTACCGGCGGTTGATTTGTGACTTGTGACCTGATCTGTGACTTGTTACCTGGGCTGTGACTCTTGACTTGTGACTTGTGACCTAAACTGTGACTTGTGACATGGGCTGTGACTTGTGATTTGTGACTTGTGACCTGGGTTGTGACCATAAAAAAAAACATGTCAACCGTACAAAAAAAATATAGCGGAATTGTCACCGGAATATTCGTCGGAGTTCGAACAACTGCCGGAATCGGAGCAGTCGACTAAAAAAATCGTCGCCGGAACGGTCACCGGAATCGGAGTAGTCGCCGGAACAGTCGTTGGAAAGTTCGCCGGAGTAGGGCGGTGATCGAAATTGTCGCCGGAGCGGTAGGGGTAGTGAAGGTGGGATGAGTTAATTATATTATATTATAATTAAATATTTAATAATAAATTAATTTAATAATTTATTATTTCATAAATAAAAATTTAAAATTTTTCAATAAAAATCTGATTTTGGAAATTTCAAACTTGTTTTCTTATTTTTGAAATAAGCTAAACTTATTCTCTTGAATAGGTAATCTTCCCAAAGAAAAATACTTGACAGTTTGGATTATGAAATAATGGCCATCATACATAGTATAAAAAGTTTTAAATTATTTTTAAATACCGAATTCACATTTAGAACAGACTGTGAAGCTATAGTAAAATTTATTAAAAAGACAAATTTTGATCAAATAAGACATAAACAATTGTTAAAATTATATGAGATATTATAAAATTAATATAGAACATATAGACGGAAAAAATAATATTTTGGCTGATAATTTAAGTAGACAAGTTATTAATTTTTTAACCCATTATTTTCATGATACAGATGGATCAAAGAATGATGAACTTTGGGAATGTCACTCTAAGAGTGGCCCCACAATGATCTAATCTCATTTAGAAAGACTACCAGAAATGAAGCGTCGTCTACTAGATAATCTCTGAATGGCACGTGACTCTAACCAAAAATTAGACAGTATTAATGCATTACCTAATCATTTTAGACAATTCATAATCAAGTAGAAAGCGAAAATTTTAGTTTCTTTGCAGTAGTTAAAGGTAGAAAGCCTGGTATATGTAGGGTAGTGGTGGCAATGGGTCGAGCCGAGCCGGCTCGGCCCATTGACGAACGAGCTCGGCTCGTGTTCGCACGAGCCGAGCTCGTAGCTCGTCGGCAACGAGCCGAGCTCGAGCTCGGCTCGTTGCCGTTTGGGCAAGCTCGGCTCGCGCCCGAGCTCGCCCAAAGCGGGCGGCTCGGCGAGCCGAGCTTAAGCTCGGCTCGCCCTTTTTTTTTTTTTAAATAAATAACGCTACTACTACAAGTCTATTTTTTCTATTTTTTTTAAATATATATTTTCCAAAACATTTATCGGGGCTCGTCAAAACATTAATAATTTTTAAAATAGTAAATATACATTTATTTAAAAAAAAAAAAAGATAAACCCTCCTCCTTTATCCGGGCTTGGGACCGGCTACTTCAATTTCGTGTAGGCGGAGTTAAAATTGTACACGAAAAACTTTTTACGTGTACAATTTTTTTAAAAAAATTATAAATGTATGAAAATAAAATTTTGTAATGAATGTATTGAAATTAAATATCACTTACTTGATTACATGCAATTTCGGCATATTTATGTTGAATTCGATAATTAGCGTCTTCCCAATCCTTCACGCACATTAACGCTTCCAAAATATCTTCTTTTAGTCGACTTCGAATTTCAGAGAGAACCCTCTTCCCTGCACTAAAAGCAGACTCCGAAACTACAGTGCTAACCGGAGGTGTTAGTAGATCTTTTGCAATTGCAGAAACAATTGGCCATCGACGCTCATTATTTCGCCAGAATTCGATTACATCTTCTGAACTTTTCTTAACTGATTTGTTACTAGGCATAGTATAACGAAAGTAATCAATTAATTCAGATGGCAACGCATTTGGACTGCTACTCGAAGTTTGAGTACATGCAGTGGAAGACATACTACTACTACTAGAGGAACCATATGTATATGCAGTTGAATCATATCTAATTGAGTCTATGTTTTCTAATAAATTAATTACTTCAGCGTCGTCATCATTTATATTAGTGGGAAGAGGAGTAGGTACACGAGTAACTTGTGTACCTATTCTTGAAGCATATAATTCATACATTTCAGTTAACGTTTGTTCCAAATTCCTATAAGTAATAGGCATATTAAAAGTTAAAGCATTTGAAATTTGGTCAATTATAAATTTAGTACCGATAAATTGTATCGGGGGTCCATGACGCATGCTAAAGAAAATAACATAGGTAATTCTTCTCAATATTTTCTAAATTTTAATTCCATAGCATATATAACAACATGAAAATCAGGGTCATTTTGATATCTATTAAAAGCCCTAGCAGTTATATAAAGACGTTCAAGAACCATGCAACTAGTTGGATAATAAACACCAGACAATATATTCGTAGACGTATAAAAACTTTCCAAAAATTTCTTAATTTTAAAAACCGTATTCCAATCGGATTCATTTAAGATATCATCGTCGTCGTCTCTAATATGCCTATTGTTATAAAATTCAGTGAAAAACGGTTCAAAACCTTCACATGATTTTAATAATAAGTAAGTTGAATTCCACCTATGACCTACGTCAGTAATAAAAGTTTTTGTATTAGAGTTCCCAGCTTGTTCACAAAATTCTTCAAATGCTTGTTTTCTACTAGGTGTAATCGTGATATACGTAAGTGCATTCCTAATTCGACTAATTTCGTCATTCACATGTTTTAAACCGTCTTGTACAATTAAATTAAAAATATGGCACACACATCGAATATGGAATAAATAACCACCAAAATCGGGTTGAAGTACTCTATGCAATTTATCGATAACTACTTTATTTACAGAAGCATTGTCAAAAGTAAAAGAACGAATTTTACTCTCGCATTTATATTCTTTAATTATTAACATAATTGCATTAAATATAGTGTTAGCATTATGAGGATACTCAACTATTTTAAAAGCAATAATTTTTTTATGCATAACCCAAAGTGGGTCTCTATAGTGTGCAGTTGCAGCTATATAACCTCTCTTATTAATCCCCTCCCATAAATCCGAAGTTAAAGATATGACACCCCCGTATTTTTCTAAATCCCCAATCAATAATCGCTTTGCATTAAGAAAATATTCAATTGTATTAGAACGCAGAGTATTTCGACTTACCCCAACGTACCTTGGTTGAAGATATTGTTTGACGTAGTTTACGAAATGTTCGTTGTCCACTATTGCTAATGGCAGCTCCGCCGCGGCAACGAACTTCACCATTCCCTTTCGTGCTTCCTCCTCCGAATACATCCACGTAGAAAGTGGCGAAGTAGTAGCACCGTCTCTACTAGTACCAAACTGTAGTTGCGTTTGTCCACGTTCAAGAAGCCCATGTTTGGCCGCACATGCTTTGTAATGACGGTTGAGGTGAGTGGTTCCAATTTTTTTTTGCCATGTCAGTCGTTGTTGACAGTATTTACATACTGCTTTATTTTCTGGAACTTCATCGATCACACGACCAGTGTTAACCAATTTGAAATGGTCCCAACATTTTGCCTGCTTCTTCCCCTTTCTCTTCCCTCTTGCATCGGGAATATTTAGTGTAGGTTCTTCATCTTGTTCCAAATCAATAGGAACACTGGAATCAACATCAACGTCATCCAAATCAATCGGATCGGCATCGGCTTCACGAACGTCGAAATCGTCAATGTCTTCTGGAATTGGTAGTTGGTTGAGACCGGCAAATTCATTCCCAAATTGATTTTGGGCAGGTGTTTCACCTTCCATACCGAACAAGTTTTCAACAAATGCTCGTGGATCCATTTGTGAATTGTTGAAATAGAATGTAGAAATATAGAAATGACGATTATGTACTACTGGCTAATGTATAAAATGAGTTGTAAAATGAAGATAATAATGTAAAAAAATGTAGAAGAGAATTATAGAATTGTTGATAATGATTTGTAAATTGTAAATTGTAGAGTAGAGAGTATAGAATGAAAGTTTGGTGGGAAAAAAATGTTTTAATGGATTGGGTATTTATAGGAGAAGAATTGGAGAAAAGTAGAAAAAAAAAAAAAAATTTCAAAAAAAGTGACCAAACGGTCACTGAACCAGTGACCGTTTGGTCACTTGCGACCAGAACGGTTCATGGACTGCTTCAGTCACCACACAAATGCGGCCCATTTTATTTTATTTTTTTTTTATTTTTTATTTTTTAATTACTTGGGCGCTGGGCTCGTCTCACGAGCGGCTCGGTGAGCCGCTCGCCGAGCCGCTCGTGAACAGTGACGAGCCGAGCGGGCTCGGCTTGTCTAGCCCATGAGCCCGCTCGGCTCGTGCTCGGGCTCGTTTTTTTACGAGCCCGAGCGGCTCGTGGGCGTGAAAAGTACGAGCCGAGCGGGCGAGCCAACGAGCCGCTCGGCTCATTTGCCACCACTAATGTAGGGCCTATTTGGGCCGAATTAAAATATGATTTTAATTTAAGTCAAAGTCTGACAATCAATATTAATCACATATTTCACGGGTCCTACATCTTTTCAATCACACATTTCAAAAACTTCTATCACAATCCAAAAAAACCTAATTTTAATCCCCAAAACCCTTATAATTATTGGCCAGAAGTATTGTAACAAGTAGAAAGATTTCCAGACCCCTTTTTGATTTTACACATTATAAGAACTTCTAATTTTTAGTAGAGAAATGATAGGATTTAACTTTTATATATCTGAAGAGTTAGATAGACTATGCAACCCTATTGTTCTCAATCGTCATCTTTATCTTCAATACAACTTTGTGATAGTTGTGAAACTATGACAAAAGTTGTTAAAAATTTAAATTTTAGAAAGCAGTCATTAAAAGAAAGATTACAAATTCTTGAAAATGAAATCTCTTCATTCCAACAGACTATTAGTAAATATCAACATGAGATTCTTCAACTACATGACAGTATAGAAAGATTCAGTTCTAAAGATATTGTTGAAAGACTCATCTCTAAAGATATTGCATCTACAAGTAGAAACTATTCTAATAAAATAGAAAGACTTATTGAATTAATAGATTTTAGAGCTGCAGGGCAAGAAAAAAATTTAATTTTCGGGCAAGGCCTAAAAGGGGAAACACCAAGTAAGTAATTAATTTATTTAATAAATTAAATTATATTTTATTTTTCAAATAATCATAACGCTCTTACCCTCTTTATCTGGATTCCATGACCAAAAAGATAAAGTAATCATTTGAGTTAAGTTAGCTATTTTACTTTTTAAGTAAGTTTGTTCAAATCTTTTAAACATGGTGAAAATCTTTTTTGGTTATAGTCTTAAGCCTTTTTAAAAGGTTAAGAAAAAAGTTGAGAGAGAGTTAAAAAAACATGTATTTGAAAAAATTAATTTGTTGAACGGTAAAGCACTCTAAGGCCATTACAAACATATCGTTTTTTAATTCTATAAATTTTATGTCATTAGACGAGTATAAATTGCTTTATTGTTCTTTAGAAAGTTTTGAAGAATCGATAAATATCTATCTAGAAAATCGAGAAATACGTAGATTAGTTATTGTAGGAAGCCACATATTATCCGTATTAGATAGAAGTAGATGTGACTCCTCTTTACAGATCAAGAAGCAAATCACTGAAATTTCTATCGCTCGGTATTTGAGTTTCTTGATAAAAGATCCTAAAGATTGTAAGAAAAGACAAAAAACCATAAATTTGCTAAGAGAATATAATAGAAAGTGTTGATTCGTCAATTGTTTCTTGAAAAGCGATCAGATGTAGCTGTATTTGTTCAATATTAGGTGTTGGAATTTTTTCATTTTTAACTCTTAAATCAAGATGCTCTTGACAGAAAATAACTTCATTATTCCATTGAGCTACAAGTTTGGAATTATTATTTTGAGCCTCCATTATTGCCACGGTATCTAAGATTCGTCTTTCGTAATCAATTTGTCTAACTTTTGTCTTTATATTCGTCTTTTTGGAAGGTCGGAATCTTTTAGCTCCTTCGTATATTATTATATGATGATAAACTGGAATTATTATGCCATTATTTATAAGGGGTGGTCTGGAAATAAATTGAACCATCAAAGGGTGGTCTTTTAACTGGCTAAGAATCTGTTTAAATTTCGGTGGAAAAAATCTAAAGGATCTGTTTAGAACATATATGGTGTCTATCATGCCTAATTTTAAAGCCGGATAAAAAAAGGTCTTCTCTTCAAAAATTGTATAGTCAAAGGAATTGTAGGATAATTATGTTTGAGAAAAACTGAGTTATTGACTGATTCATATTTGGGGCCATTATCTCATGGTATGCACAATGAAGATTACAGTCACACGAAGCTTTTGAATGATCTTTAAGTTTTTCTTCATCAAGCTAAACAATAAACAAAAAAGAATGATAAAAAGAAGAAAGGGTTGATGGATTCCTTTTATATCAGTTTGTTTAATCCGCGTTTATTCTTTCAGTATGCGAAGTCATGTTAGCTGGACCATTATTTTAATTAATCCTGGTTTAGACCACTTAACAAGAGAGTTACTCGCAAGGCAGAAACATCTTGCAATTGCACTGCACTGCGTCAGTGGATCCTGTTTAAGGTAGCTTGTTTAAACTGTGGATAGCGTATTTTTCATAAATACAAACTTTTATAGGTTGGCAAGTCTGAGTTCAACTTTCATATTCTTATTTAGCTTCCATTTGGCTGCCAATTTATAAATATTTTATAAATTGAGTCAAAGTCAAACATTAATTTCTATCTTACATTCATAACTCCTACTCATTTATTATCCACACATTTCATGAGATCCGCTACTATTTTTCTTTGTAAACAATTTATAAATTTGCCAAATAGAGGTTAACTTTCACTTTCTGTTTATGTCACTTTCTTATATGACCGAAAAGTTGTGCATGTCATGAAGAAGCTTCCGGAAGCATTATGAAACTAGCACCGCCAATAAAATAACACGAAGTTCCTATTCGCCAAAGAAATTCTTTTACAACTCTTGTTTTATTTGGTTGAGCAATTGTTCTATGGACCACAGTTTGTATTTTTTACATGGACAAACATTTTAGTTGTTGTTGAGTTGATATGAATTCTCATCGTGCATACTTTTCCATGTCATTTCACCTGTTGTTTCTTCACGTCCTTAGGGATGCTCTATCCTCAAAATGGGGGGACAGCAAAAGAGGTGGAGGCAATAGTCAGAAAGAATGGAGCTGTACCTGCAACCATTGCTATTTTGGATGGTGTACCATGCATAGGTGTTTATCCGAAACTTCATATATGTCTCACTTTGAGTTTCTTTTAATTTCTGCCATATGTTTTTTTGTTCATAATATTTAAAGTCCTCATCAAAGGGTATAGTACTATGGTCCATGAGAGTTTCTCGAGAAAGATTTGATGTAGTGCTTAATTTGTAAATGGAATTTTGTCTGATGGCTCACTGGATAATCATCTTATTTGCAAAAATATGACATAATGCCATGAATGATGAGATCTCATTACATTTTTTGGATCTTTTGTTGGATAACAGAACCTCTCCTCCGTTTTACTTCTTTTTCCCTTTTTGGGGGGATTTTCTCTTTAAGCAAGGAGGGTAACTATTTACCTAGTTTTCCGTTACTTATCGTTTTGAGTAATGGTGGCTGATTTGCATCTATTTCCTTTTCGTAAATTTGAACCTATCGGTTATCTTAAAGCTTCTTTAGTATAGTCTTCTAGTTATTGATACAACTCATTTTCGGAAAGGAAAAAAACTCTGTATTATTTATGTTTGAAGGCTAACGTTTAATTTGTGAATATGGAAGAACTAGAGAAGCTAGCTAAAATGGGCAAAAAATCTCAGAAGACTGCTCGCAGGGACATTGCACGTGTAAGATTTGAAGCTTGCTTAAATGTCAGCATTCAATAACTTCTGTTACAAACATATTGGTTACAACACGAGAGAAATATTTCTCTTCATCATTTGATGCTTGGGTGAACTGCTATACCTTTTCCCTTTAATGTAGTAAATCTCATAATATAAGAAACTCTTTATTTCCCCAGATTTATTCCCTGCTGGGCAAATTTCTTGACCATTTATATTTGTTCTGTTAGATGTTTAGCATGTCTTGCTCAAGTTTTACCTTCTTCTATCGAGTTGTTTTTGTTAGAAACATATTTCTGCTGTCTGAATTTATGGTTGGCAGCTTTTATATCATTGAACTTCGAAAAAGCGTCGAATAAAGTTTTACAAGCATGTTTGGCTATGTCTAAAAAGACATAATACTAACCAGACTATCTAGGAATAAAGTCTTTTTAAGTTTCTTGAAAGTAGCTTTTAAGCTTAGCCGGACATTCTCTTAATGCCTAACATGGCTTAGGTCCTTAATAACAGGTATAAGCTGCTAATACTATGCACTGATCATTACCGAAATTTCCAGGTAGCTACTAGAGGAAATGGTGCAACGACTGTTTCTGCAACAATGATTTTCGCTTCCATGGTGACCGTCTTATAAGCTTCTTTGCTGTTTTAACTTTTTTATTTTTCTTTTTTCTACTGAGTGTGCCTGTAAAGGGGAATGTAATTGCTATTTTTCTTTCATAATTGCAGGTTGGTATATATCCAATATTTGGTACCGGGGATATTGGTGGAGTGCATAGATATGGAGAGAGTAGTAAGTTAACAAAGAAGACTTCAATTGTAGTGTTGAACACAATTGTTGATTGTACTTGATTCATCCTAAATCATAATTTTTTGAGGCTGGTGAAGTGATTTGTGGCAAAGAAGTAGAATAATTGGCAGAATTACTTGTTTTCAGATTATTACTCAACCATTCTTCTTGCAACGATGGATAGATCATCCGATCTTACAGCGCTACAAAAGACTCCAATTGCTGTAATTTCTGCAGGTGTAAAATCAATATTAGATATCCCAAGAACCCTCAAATATTTGGTAATTCATTATTACTTCAAATATAATGAAAAATCTTATAGGTTTATGCATAATAAATGAAAAAACTTCTGTTTGTTGAACTACAGGACACGCAAGGGGTTTGAATTGCTGCATATAAGACAGATAAAATGGATTTTGAGTCCAAGTATAGTTCCCACGAAAATTGAGTAGTTCTAATTCTAATTACCGTGACCTTAATCGAAACTATAAAAAAATGAGAATGTTTGTTTTGATAAATTTATAACTAATTTAATTCTAAATATGCAAATATGAATTAATTAACTAAATGCAATTTGGCAATGAATGTAAATTTGAGTTTTTCTAATATGTGATGAATGTACTAGGATCACGAAACACTATGCAATAATCTTTTTAAATCTAGTTTCACACCTTGACACACGGTTGGAATAAAGAAGAATCAATGCTCTTAAATTATTTAACATCTCTTTCGAGTAGAGTTAAACCTATTCAAATATGCGATCCGACTATATCTCTACAACGAATGCAAACATACAAGAATGCATGAGTTTTTATGAACACTTAAAGATTCACATAAGGTATAGCGGTATATTTCTATTCCCTAACGGACCCTATGATAATTTATATATGTCGAACATATTCTCCTTCTTTCGAATGCATGAAATAAGTCATCAAACTCACACAATCATTGCGCATATAATTGTGGAGAAAAATAAATTCATATAAATCATTCAAATATCCCAAAACGTGTTTTTATTGTCACGAATGTAAAACTAAGAAATAAAAATCATATTACATAGTTCATCTAGTCCTGGCATAGAATTAATCTAGCCTAGTATGGTGGGAAGAAGAAAATCAGAAAAATAAATAAAAAACGATATCACCAATTCAATTCTTGAATTCGAACTTCGTGTTCTTGGAGTTGATCTTCACGTTCTTGCCTCTTTTCCGCTCTCCAAAGTCTTCTCACATCTCCTCTCCCACTTTTGGATGGCCCTAGGGTTTTAAAATACCCCCCAAGATTCGTTTCCATAAGAGTTGTAGTTGAATTAGGAAATCAGAATTTTTTCCCAAAATGGCCTGGGCGAGCACCCAGTACAAAATGGGGCAATCGCCCGAGCTATTTGTTTTTGTTCTGTTAATGATCTTGAAGGTTGGGTGGCCGCCCAGGCAAAATAAATGGGCGGTTGCCCATGCTAAATTTTCGCCACTTTTCTTTTCCGCCCTTTTCTTCATTCATTCTTCCATATTGGTCATCCTCATCAAATTACTTCAATTATAGTGCTTCAACTTTTACCCAAATGCATGTTAGTCCCCAAAATTCCATCAATTGGCCAATTTATCCTTCTTTCTTTTTCCAATTGCTTGAAACGGGTTCAAAACTGAAATAAGATAAAAATAACCTCAATTAAGTAAAATGCAATAATAAAACGACACAAAAGCTTAGTAAAATGGCCATGAATAAGTGCACAAAAATGCACTTATCAAACACCCCAAAACTAAAACCTTTGTTCGTCCTCGAACAAAAATAAAACTTAATTCCACATAAAATATGGTTTAAAGACCTACTGTGTCTCAGAATTGGAGTTTAGTAATAAACAAACTGAACAATTTAAACAATGCACAAATCAAATCAATCTCCACATGTTTATATGCATAACTCGACGTGCGTGTGTAAACTCATGTAGACATATCAAACTCATGATTGGCTCAGCACTTTACCCATAGTAGTCAAATATTTCCTTACTTCGCTCGAGAGATGCACACACCCCCAAACTTATTATTTTCACTCAATTTTTTCGGGATGCATCCTAAGTTGTCTTATTCAATTCTATTCCTTTTGACTTATTCAATTATATTCCTTACTCTCTTTTAATTTGGATAGATCTTACTGTTACAAGTTCACACTTCAACAAGTCGAGATTCTCCTATTTTTAATTTCTTCAACCTTTGAGACTAAACTGAGTTAGTTAACTCGCATTAGAGATATAGTCTTATCAACCGAGTGTTTGGGGCGAATCAATGCATTTCATACATAAGAGTATGTATGTAATTCATCAATAGATAGATACAGGCTTAATCATCTGTATTGAGCTTTTGGCCGATGATTCCTAAGTTAGATGACCATAGGGCACCAGGTTTTAAACCCTTACAGGCTTAATCACTCGAGTTATACATGATCAAACAGATGTCTTTGTTTATTCAATGATTAGTGTAATGCCCCTTTTCCTTTAGACACCCAGTTTCTAAAACTACACCCTTACTTGAAACTTTCACTTCGTTTCTCTCTCATTGGTTTTAGAAAATCCACACATAATATCATGCACGGAACCCCTACTCATTTCAGTGCTCCCTTGCAATAGTTCAATCACATCTAAACTATTCTAAAAATTGGTCATGGTTTAGCACAAAAGAGATTTTCTAGGTATATTCTCTATGTTCAACTATTTCTAAACAATGAGTCAAATCATTAGCCCAATATGCAAGCATGAGTATTGTGCGCACGGTAAATCAAGTTTCACATAAATATGTATTGATCAATCTAATAATGCACAGTTTTCACCATTCACGGTCTATACATAGTCCAATATTAAACATTATGGTCGGCAGAATTATCAAATCCACACAAGCACACAAAATTCTAAATTAATGCTAGAAAATAAACAACTAAACTAAAAATAACTAATGAAAAATTGCACATAAGGCTATTTTTTTTTTCATTTTCATTTTTTTCACACAATCACACAAAAACTGCAGTAACATGATGAATGAAATATTCTCACCTCAGCCTATATAGAACATTGTTCTCGATATTTAAATAATGACAAAATGCAAACTTAGCAGCGCATAAAATTAAGGAGAAAATCACAAAAGATAAAGAACAAATGGTGAGGAATACTTCCCTGATCGATGGGAATGGGAAGGTGAAGATGGTGGAGGAAAAAGAAATGTGGACCATGCATATGCTCTTTTATTACCTGTAAAGACGATGAAAATGTAATCTTATTAAAAATTATAAAAAACTTGAAGAAGAAATTACCACTCTAATGCACAAGGCAAAATGAATAACAGGTAGAAGCAATGGGTTACCTCCCATCCAACGCTAGTTTATAGTCGATAGCTCGACTGTACCGTGTGGCGCCTGATCACGGGCACCTAAAGAAGGCTTTGATGCCTTGTCCATTTTTCTTCTTTTTGCTTTGATCCAATTTTCATTTGATATCCACACCTCTTTCTTGCCATTTTCAACATAATAGGCAGGGGAGGACCCCCCGGGGGGTCCTGGGGGAGCATGTGCCACCCCCCCTCCCCCAACTTTTGAATTTTTTTTTTTTGGTTTAAAGTTATGTTTGGTATCGATTGAAATCTAAATTTTAATATAAATCAAAGTTAACAATTAATTCTAATAACATATTTCATATTATCCATAACTATTTAACTTTTATCAAAATTTACTAAAAAATTGATTTTAATTTCCACCAAACATGGGCAAAATTAGAATAAATTTGAATTTCGACAACAAGCTAATTTTAAAAATTCTCCAATGATCGTACACTAATCGAATCTACAAATTATTTATGTCATCTTAAAACTTATTTCGAGAACTATATTATGGGCATATCGAATAGTCCAAACAGTTATAAAAAATAGTTAAACGTGAGTTTTAAAAAAAGACGTCTAACTTGCATTTTTTTTAAAAAAATTCAATTATTTTATTAACATTTATTATTTTTGCGATACATATTTCTTAATGTATTATTCATCATTTTATTAGGAAATTTTATATGGTATATGACATCAAAAAATTTCGAAATTTTACATCTGAAAAAGTCATATCTTATGTAAATTTTCGAATACAAAATTACATGGGATATGATTTTTTTGGACTTAAATTTTCGATTGTAAAATTTATCTCAACTTCTTTGCAAGTTCGATTGTGCCTTCCTAACTTTAAACTTCTGTGTCCGCCCCCTGATAATATGACTTGTCTATTCCATCCGACTCAACTTCAACTATGTAGATCTGTATCTCTTCGTCGGGATTAATCACAAAATCAATTTTTGGACAATCAATAAAGTCGAAAAAATGTGAGGTTATTTCCTCCTTATTGATCGCCTCATCTTCGTTTAACTCCATTGTGATTAAATTTTAACTCGTTTTTGGCTCTCCTTCAATTGTTAAACTCTCATTGGGTAGAATTATTGGTCCGCAATCTAAATCCACGGGCAATGAGAAGTCGGTATCGACGACCCCTTTAAGTGGATTGTACCCCCAATGTTGAAATTCTTCCAAGTACATCCAATCTCCCAAAAGCATCTCGCTTTCATCTAACTTGACCAGTTTTTCGAAATACTTTGCAATTACATTTTCTTCTAATAGAGGATGACCATATCCTACAAGTTTGATGTCTTCATCCCAATTGTAAGGTATAAAATCTCCAACGAGCATGTAACCTTCATCATTTTTGTCAATTGCTTGCTTTCGACACCTTAAATATTCTCTAAACCTAATAAGTTTCGGCGTGTGTAAACCAGAGTACGAGAACAAACATTGCCCAGTACAATGCATCGCGTAGCAATTATCACAACTCGGGTATCCTCCAAACATATCTTCATAATTTATGCAGAGATTATCCATTGCAAAAGTTTCATTACTTCACCAAATTAGAATCATGCAATTATATGAAAAAGTATAGGGAGTGAGTGCAAATGCAAAATAGATTAATAATACCGGATTAGCAAAAAAATAAAAAAAATAAAATAAAATTTCGAATTAGTGTCAAAGTAAATAAAATCAAATTAAAATCAATCACCGGCAATGGAGCCAAAAACTTGTTCACGAACATATGTTGAATTAAAATCATCACAATGTACGGTTCGTTAACAAGTAGTAAAATTGATTTTGAGTCCAAGTATCGTTCCCACGAAAATTGATTAGTTCTAATTATAATTACCGTGACCTCGACCGAAACTATAAAAAGATGAGAGTTTGTTTTGATAAATTTATAACTAATTTGATACTAAATATGCAGATATGAATGAATTAATTAACTAAATGCAATTTGGCAATGAATGTAAATTTGAGTTTTTCTAATATGTGATGAATGTATTAGGATCACGAATCCTATGCAATAATATTTTTAAACCTAGTTTCACATCTTGACACACGGTTGGAATAAAGAAGAATCAATGCTCCTAAATTATCTAACAATCTCTCTCGAGTAGAGTTAAATCTATTCAAATATGTGACCCGAATATATCTCTATGACGGATAAACGTGCAAGAATGTATGAGTTTTTTATGAACACTTAAAGATTCACATAAGGTATAGCGGTATATTTCTATCCCCTATCGGACCCTTTGATAATTTATATATGTCGAACATATTCCCCTTCTTTCGAATGCATAAAATGAGCTACCAAACTCACACAATCATTGCGAATATAATTGTGGAGAAAAATAAATTCATATAAATCATTTATATATCTCAAAACTTGTTTTTATTGTCACGAATGTAAAACTAAGAAATAAAAATCATATTACATAGTTCATCTAGTCTTAGCATAGAATTAATCTAGCCTAGCATGGGAAGAAGAAAATCAGAAAAATAAATAAAGAACGACATCACCAATTCGATTCTTGAATTGAATCTTCGTGTTCTTGGAGTTGATCTTCTCGTTCTTGCCTCTTTTCTGCTCTCTAAAGTCTTTTCCCATCTCCTCTTCCACTTTTGGACGGCCCTAGGATTTTAAAATACCCCCCAAAATTCGTTTTATAAGAGTTGTAGTTGAATTAACAAATCAGAATTTTTTTTCCCGAAATGGCCTGGGCGAGGGCCCAGTACAATATGGGGCGGCCGCCCATGTTATTTATTTTTGTTCTGTTAATGATTTTGAAGGTTGGGAGACCACCCGGCAAAATAAATGGGCGGTTGCCCGGGCTAAATTTTCGCCACTTTTCTTTTCCACCATTTTCTTAATCGAACAAAAAAATATATATATCATAATTTATTAAATTTAACTTCTTCTTCTTTTTTTTTTTTCCCTTTCTCCTTTGATAACTGTTCTGCTTCACCTCAAATCCTGAAGCATAGTTCATTTCATACCTCTTCAATGTAGTACTATTTTTTATTTTATTTTCTATGGACAAGGAAGAGCTACTCAATCTCCAAGTGTGCTTATTCTCCTTTGAAATTTCTTGCTGGCTTGTTAGGCTCTAAAGCATAATGTGGATATTTTCTTACTCTTCATTATTATAGTAAAAAAATTGCTGCAGGAGGGGGCTTTAACTCTCTCTTAACATGCCTTTGTAAATTCTGGTTTGGTCCATAACATTCAAATGTATACACCATGTTTGATTCACATTCTTACAAAAAAATCATTTTTTCGTAACTCATTTTCAACTACACATTTTTCAATAAAATAATATTAAATTTTTTCTTATTTTTTAATCACATATTTTCCATCAAATCACTATTTAAAATGCATTCTCCACTCGATTATGCGCATCAAATGGGGTAATAATAGTACATTAAATTTTCGAGATGCATATATTTGGATTGTTCCTGAGCCCTCTTTGTTTTTTCTTCAGAGGAGAAGATGGTACCAATTCAGAGGTCATTTGACTTTTTTGCAGAAGAAAACAAAATAAAAAATTGGAAGCATATTGCCATAGTGGACAAGTTCTTGCAATTGCTACAAGTTAAAATGCACCAGGGAACAAAACTGATAGCACCTTGTTTGGCTTGTTAGGGTATGTTTGGAGGCTAGTGAATCTTGAGGAATATTAGTGTCTTTGATTCCCTATCCACCTTATGTCAAGACAAAATGTACTACACAAAAGTTTACTCAATTTCTAGAGAAAGACATATGGATCGTTTTCAACATATACGTACATAAATGTATTTGCATTTATGGGGGTGGGGGTGGGGGTGGGGAGTTGATATCAAGAGTCGGAATGGACCCATCAAAAGGATTAGTGTGATTAAATTATGGGGTGGGGGTGGGGTGGGGTGGGGTGGGGAGTCGGAAGAGAAATGCTATTCATCCCCATTGGGATGCATCTCCAGTTTATGTGGCGTTAATGTGGCATTAAATGATTGGTGAAATTAAATAAGTCATTTAATTTCACCTATAATTTAACCAATCATTTACATCCACATAGATTGAAGATGTATCCCCACTGTGGATGAATAGCATTTTTCGAGTCGGAATGGACCCATCAAAAGGATTAGTGTATGGAACAAAATTGGACAATATACTAAAAAAGATTTTAACTTCGTATTTTATTGCATTTTGCCATACAAGACAACGGGAATATTCATTGAAGGTGATAAAATGTTTTTAGACTACGATCGACAAGATATATGAATATAACGTAAGAAATCAAGAGTTTTATTTAGTGAATATTATCCATAAACGTAAAATAATAATTCTTCTTTCCAAATTTTAGAGAGACGTCGATCGTTTTCAATGTATAAATACATTTTTTTATGTGTAAATATGAAGGGTTTGTTCTCGGGGCTGGTCCTCTGAAAGGATTAGGGTATGTCACATGCATACGATAATCTATTGACCAAAATTAGAGAGTATACCAAATAAGATTTTATCTTCACATTTCATCATCTTTTGCCATTTTAAAATAACATGAAAATATCTTAAATGTTATAAAATGTGGTCGACAAAAAAAATTAACATTCAATACGGGGAATTTTACTTCAATAAGAATCATCGAATTCATTTAAATTAGAACACTTTTCCCCTTATAAATAAGATGGAGCGTGGGTACATCATTCACTCGATTTCCTTGATAAAAGAAAATACAATAAGTTACTTTATTGTTTGAGTCCGTTAATAAAATGCATTTCAGAATAATTGATTAATGGAAAATGTGTGGTTAAAAAATAAGAAATAATTTTGGATTTGCATATAATATTATTTTATTGAAAAATATGTAGTTTAAAAGAAAAAAATGAAAAATGTATTTTTAAAAAAAAAATGAGAACCAAACAAAGGCTCCTTGTTTGATTTTGATTTTAATTTTTTTTAGATGTGATTTTTTAAGAATGTATTATGATTAAAAAGAGAAAAATTATGATTTCATGTGTAAAATTATAATATTGAAAAAAATGTGTAATAAAAAATGAATTTTAAAAAAAGTATTATTTTAAATTCAAAACTAAAATCAAACTAGGATGGAAGTAAACCATTGTATATAATATATTAATTCCTAAAACGACGTCTAATTGTCATTTTTATAAGATGTACAAATTTCAAGACACGGACTTTTTAACTTTTTGTATATTTTAGAGAGAAAAGGGGTACAAAAACGGCACTCGTTTCGCACAAATTCCATATTCCTTCAACAGGTAAAAAACAACACCCAAACGCACTGTCGACAAAAACTACCCCTCGCCCATTGTCGACAAACGTGGCCATGTGGACCTCTTTCAAAACCGACTGAAATCTTGTAATTTCTTCTTTGCCATAAAACTGAACCAAGCTGCTCTCTCCCTCTAAATATTTATTGAAAAACCAGAGAGTTCTTCTGACAGATTGTGGGGATTTTCTTGGGGAATTTTGTGGGTCTTTGATGAATTGTAGAACCCAGTGAGTAATTGAGTTCTTGGAAATTTGAACTCTTAGCCATAAACTAAACCAAACCTCTCTCTCTCGCTAAAAAAAAGTTATTGAAAACAGAGAGTTCTTGCAGCAGGTTGTGGGGAATTTTGTGGGCTCTCGACGAATTGTAAAACCCAGCAAGGAATTTAGAAATCTTGACCTGGTATGTGAGTTCTTGCATTCTGGAATATCTTTTTCTGATAAACTGAACCAAACTGCTCTCTCTCTCTAAAAATCCATAGAACAACCCAGACAGTTCTTAGCTGATTGTGGCAATTTTCCTGAGGCTTTCTTCTGGGTTTTTGACGAATTGTAAAACCCAGCGAGGAATTTAGAAGTCTTGATTTGCTAGGGGAGTTCTTGGAACAAGATACTTTTTGATCTGTTCCATCTTTTGGTTTATTTTCCATTTAATTAGGTAGAAATTATTGCCTGACCTTATTTTTTGAGTATTTTCGGATTGTTACAAGTTTTTGTGTGTACCAATGTTTCAAGAAGATGGATCTTCCTCTGTAAATTCATCACCCCTACAAATGTTTCCAATGATGTCAGTTTCATCTGGTACGATGTCACCATATCCCTGGCTCAAGGAGCTAAAACCTGAAGAAAGGGGATTATATTTAATCCATTTGTTAGTCACTTGTGCAAATCATGTAGCCACAGGCAGTCTTGAAAATGCGAACATAGCCCTTGATCAAATTTCCCATCTTGCATCGCCTGATGGCGATACTATGCAGCGAATTGCTTCATATTTCTCCGAAGCTCTAGCTGATAGGATCCTTAGAACCTGGCCTGGTATTTATAAGGCCTTCCGTTCGACCAGAATCTCGATGGTTGCAGAACAGATTCTTGCCAGGAAAATGTTTTCTGAGTTCTTGCCATTTATGAAGGTGGCTTTTGTGATCACTAACCAAGCAATTGTTGAAGCCATGGAAGGGGAAAAGATGGTTCATGTTATCGATTTGAATGCAACCGAACCTGCTCAGTGGTGTGCACTCATTCAAGATTTGAGTGCTCGCCCAGAAGGTCCGCCCCATTTGAGAATAACAGGGATTAATCAACAAAAGGAAGTTTTGGAACAAATGGCTCATGTATTGACTGAAGAAGCAGAGAAATTGGATATACCGTTTCAGTTCAACCCTGTAGTGAGCAAACTAGAAAATCTTGATTTTGAAAAACTGCGCGTCAAAACAGGAGAGGCTCTAGCAATTAGTTCGATTATGCAGTTGCATTCACTTTTGGCATCGGATTCTGAACTTAGGAAGAAGTCCCTAGCGATGCCAATGAATGCAGCCGTTGTTCACTTGCAAAGGGTCAATCAAATGAACCAAAGAAGTTTACAGGATTTGATTGAGAAAGATATGGTTAATAGTCGTAGTAGTAATGAGTCGGCTTCTTCCTCGCCATTATCTTCTATACCCTTGTCTAATATGGATAGCTTTCTTAATGCTTTGTGGGGTTTGTCGCCAAAGGTTATGGTGGTTACTGAACAAGATTCCGACCACAATGGGACGAACCTAATGGAGAGGATATCGGAATCCTTGTACTTCTATGCTGCATTGTTTGACAGTTTGGAGTCTGCTTTTCCAAGAACTTCTTTGGAGAGATTGAGGATGGAGAAGATGTTAGGTGAGGAGATTAAGAATATTATTGCGTGTGAAGGCGCTGAGAGGAAGGAAAGACACGAAAAGCTTGAAAAATGGGCTCAAAGATTTGATTTATCCGGTTTTGCTAATGTTCATTTGAGCTATTATGCTATGTTGCAAGCAAAGAAATTGCTACAAGGTTACAATTGTGATGGTTATAAGATCAGGGAAGAAAATGGCTGCGTCGTGATTTGCTGGCAAGATCGACCACTTTTAGCAGTATCAGCTTGGAGATTTAGGAGGTGAACTCATGACTGATTTACCATATACTTTTTGTTAAACCTTCTTCGTGTTGTTACATGTAGAAATGGATGGTGATTGACTCTGTAAATTCTATGTTCTTTTCAAGATCTGTATGAACTTGGAAGTTTTATCGAGTAGAATTTTTGTAATTAATTTCTTATATTTCGATATCTTTGCATCGATTTTACTTGAATTTTCGCTTTCTCGAGATTAAAGAATATGCTTTTTTTTTTAATATATATATTTCAAAATCTTTACATCAATTTTTCTTGAATCGAATTCTCCGGATTAAAGAAAAGGCTTTTCCTTATATGGTTACAAAAAGAACTTCTGATTGTTCGAAGACGCTAACTAACTATAAAGTTACATCATCTCTTTGTACTATCCTAGCTTGTATGGACTATCGGTGGCAGATCGGCTGAGCTGCTTGCCGAATTGTGGATTTGGATCTCCCATGGGTTTTTTTGGGCACGTATTGAGACAAGCCATGGGCATAATCGAGCTAGATTATTTTCATGAGTTAAAAGCCTTATTTGTGAATAAGAGATGAGACGATTTGGCTCGGTCCATTGTCACTACTAATGAAAATTTAGATTTGCATTGATTACTTGTCCCTGTCCTTCGGCTTTTTGGCATTAAGTTCTGAGAGCTTGTTGACTTGTATCCATTAATTATGCCAAAACAAACGAGAGTTGATTTGAAGGGGCCAAAGCAAATGATCGGAGATAATCTTCAGAAGTCGCTTTTCAGTCAAGATTTCCAGCATATGTACCATCATTTAAGTTCTAAAATTTGGTACTATCATCTCGTGCTCAATTTTTTTAGATTATGCATGAAAATAGTGATTTTGAGAAAATAAAGATTTTGAGAAGAAATATGATACATTACCACGGTTCATCTATCACATTAGCAAGTGAATAGTGTTACCATCTCCACCATGGACATGAGAACAATTCCGTTCAAAAGTAGTATTGGAATTCTTATATAAATCAGGGTAACTCGTATTATTTCCACTTTAGGGGATTGGGGTTTAGGTGCAAAAGGCCAAGGAAGATTCTTTTCCTATAACCGGGCCCGTCCGAAAAAGCCCTTTACTTTCTCTAGTGGGACTGTCAAAAAGAGAAAAATAGGCATACCGTCATCACCTTCGACGACTCTCATCGTCGTCACTATCGTCACCACCTCGTTGCCGCCACACTTCCGTTGAAAATCACTACCACTATTAATCTCCACTCTCAAACACTAAAACTACCCTACCACAGCTCTCCTCGAAACTTAGAACAACTACTAGGATGTGTTTGAATCTAATTTTGAGGGGAATAGAAATTTTAGAATAGTGATTGATGTGAGAATGTGTGGTGGAAAAGTGATGAAAAGTTTTTGATTTGTGTGTAATATTATTTTATTTGGAGAATGTGTGGTTGAAATGAAGAATGAGAATGAGAATGGAAATGAGAATGAGAAATTAATGGGTGCCAAACGGGGGCCTAATTTCGGTTCATTTTCTCGTCTCTAGGTTGTAGATTTGTATAGGTTTGGAATTTTCGGATCCAAAAGGTGTTACATATAAGCGGTGGTGATAATGACGATGGTTCGAGGTAATAGTCGTGGGTGTGATGACGGTGGTGATAAGCGTTGGGTATTTTATTTTCTTGTGGTGGTGACTTTCAAAATATTTTTTCTTCTTTTTGGTGGTTTCTGTCTGGTGGTAACTAGTTGTATGTTGAGTGGTGCTGGTGATGAGGATGGTAACATTGATGGTGGTGGTGGGTGGTGGTGGTGAAGCATAGGTTAATAAATTAAAATACAAAAAAAACCACGCATTGTAACAACAGTGTATGCTATTTTTCTTGTTTAATGGAGTTAAGGTTGGGGTGGGGATGGGTGATGGTAGTGCATTAATTAATAATTTTAAAAAAAAAAATTACACAAGTTGTAATGGTACTTTTCCTGTGTTGATGCGGGGATGGTTGGTGGTGATGGGGTAACGGTGATGGTCGTAGGCTCGTAGCGATGGTGAGATTGTAGTGTAATAAAAATTACATACAATGTCTTTCTATATAAAAAGTGCCTATCTAACGGAATTTGTTGGTTTAACGGAAAAACTAACGGAATTTCTTGGTTTAACGGAAAAACTAACGGAATTTCTTGTTTTAAACAGGCAGCTGCACCTTCTTTCAGTATTTTTATCATAACTTTGTATTCCGATATCCGATTGAGGCGATTCAAAATGCGTTGGAAAGCTAACTCATCTGGCTACAACTTTGATTCAAACATCATTCTCCAATTCGATCGCTTTCTATGCCAAAAATAGGTCTCAATATGAGACTAAAATATCGGAGCATAACTTTTCGGTTGGAAATTGATTTGTGATCATCTTTTGACTAAATTTGATTCCATTGACGTCTTCCTTTATCCAATTGACTCCGAGCACTCTCAAATCTTCATCGTGAGGTTCGGCACAACTTTTAAGTATTTACATTTTAGCTCCCGAACTTTGGATCCCTTACAATTTAGCATTTTCCTCCAAATTTGTCAACTTTTACTTATTTTCTTTGATCTCACCAACTTACATCACAACATCAAAATCACACATCTAATTATTTATCAATTACATAAACATTACATCATTAATTATTTAATTAACCAAAAAATTACATCTTTATTAATAACAAATTAATTCTTAAACAAAACTAAGCAAAGAAACTAATATATTACATCATTAATTATATATATCTTCTATATATTAAAAGTGCCAATGAAACGGAATATCCTGCTTGGACGGAAAATCTAATGGAATTTCTTATTTTAAGCAGTGGGTCCCACTCCTATGTGTGGGGGTGTAGCCCCTTGTGTACAAAAGTTGATGTGCAAATAAAATTTTCCTTTTTGTTTTGAGTGGAGATTTGAGATGGATCCGGTTATGGGGTGGAGATTGGAAGATTTGGTGCCCAAGTATGGAATATGGCTGCAACTCATGGTTAAAAAGATGGAGGCATCCATTTCTGATTCTTCTTGACATATGTCTTACACGAATCATTTTTCTTCATCGTCCTAATTTCATTCTTTACATTTTGAAAATATATTGAAGGCTTGTCGAAAATGATTGGTTAGAAATCAAGAATGGCTTATATTTTTCATGAAATTAATATTTTCTGTATCTTAGTTAACAATCAAGAAATCGTAGTATTTTACATATTTTTCAAGTTCAAGAATCATGATAATATGAAAAATTCATGTTGAAAAAAAAGAGGTTTTTGGATTTCCCGATTGAATTTGATTATAGATTTTACATTTTAAATATTATTTTTTTATTATTTTTCTTCGCGTTTGTGAAACATAGCGTATGATCTATAGTCGGGGAGGCATTATAGTAATTTGGATATGAATAAGATTTTTTATTCTCAAAATGAACAATATAAATAAAAGATTCTACAACGTTTTTTACAGTTTCATCACTTTGATAAAAAAAAATTAAAAAATAATCAAAATCAAGTTAAATTTATTTCGATTATAAAAAAGGCAATATTCTAAGATAGATGGGCATGTTGATACGATAGGGCCTTTGAAAAAGAGGATAGCATGAAAATAAAAAATGCATTTTGCAAGATCAAACACCATTTTCGAAAGCCTTTGCCCTCCTATTCAACGAGGCTAATTTACATTTACTTCGCTTATAAAAAATCAATATAATACTAAGCCCATGTTTTATTGAGATTAAGATCGAAATTTTAGTGAATTCTGACAAAAGTTGATAAAATATATCATTGAAAAGTTGTAGATTTCATAAACTATGTTGTTAAAATTAATTGTTAATTTTGATTTAAATTTTACTGCTATAGATTTGGTGAAATAGCAAAACATGCACTTGGTTGTTCAACAGTTGAATTGATGGGACATACTGGAGAGGTATCTCTTAAATTTTTCTTCAAACTTGATTTTTATTATAATAAGTTATTTAAAAAATAATTGTATTTTTTATTAATTGTGTAAACCTATTCAATATTTATTTTGTAGAAAAATCAACCATATGTTAAAAGCGTTGCAGAGAAATTATCAAAAAAAATTTGGAAGATTCAAGTTTATGTAGATCCGGAAAAACTAAATGAGAAAAAATATAGACAGTTTAATGTCCTCTATATTGAAGCAGTGCAAGATGATGAAAACACTGAATCGTCATCTTAGAATCAAAATTATCTCAAACGGCTTTCATAAAACTATGAGCGATATTTATTTATAGGACAATGCTATAGATTCTATTAATACTCTTTTTTTAATATATCACAATGTGTAATTATTTATCAATTATATAAACATTACATCATCAGTTATTTAATTAACCAAAAAAATTACATCTTTATTAATAAAAATGTAATTCTTAACCAAAAAAACTATATATAAACTAAGCAAACGTGCATTGCACGTTGCTTAAACCTAGTAATAAAAATAACACATTACCCTTCAATATTCATATTTATTCGCACATTTTGATTATCTGAAGTTCGCGGTTTTCTTTTAAAATATAATTTTTCTTTTTGTTTAAAATAGAACGAGTTCAATATGTGGACGGAAATTAATTAATACTATATAATTATGTATTTAATTAGTATTTTTTATATCGGTTCATTTTAAAAGTAAAGAGTTTAAGCATTATTCATAATTAAATAATAGTTTCTAACATGCCTCACTTATGGATCGAATAAGATTTATTAAGAAAACTAATTTCTTCTCAAACTATAATTTAATTTTTTATATTATAATTTCCTTTATTTTCATGATTTTTAGCCTATGCTATTTTGCTTTTGAAGGTTTTTCAGTTGGATTTTTCCCTTGTACAAATATTGTCTAGTAGTAGTGTGTTAGGTATATGTATTGAAGGAACATATATGAAGATGTTTATTAAATGTATATAAAAAAGTGTGGATATAATTGAATTCGAACATGAACCTGCACCGATGGTTTTGATTTGAGTTTGGTTATAGTAATTACAAGTACTTGAATGGTTATATTTAAGAAAATATCTGAAAATATAATGGGTTGTTTCGGGTATTGAAATATTCGAATCGACTCACCCGACATCCAAGCCTACTCTGTCTAAGTAACCACAAAAAGTTTTGAAAGAAAAAAATTATCAAAGGAATGATGATGATGATAAAAAATATAAGCTCGTTTCTCATCTTCTTAAAACTCATATTTTTTCCAATTCATTTTCAACTACATATTCTCGCAATAAAAGATTTTGCACGTAAACTTAAAAAAAATTTCTACTTTAACCACACATTCTTCAAAATTTCACTACTACTGAATGCATTTAAAAAAAAAAAAATGGGGCTCGAACACATGCTAAGCCGATGTTTTGTGGAGATTAAAATCAATTTTTTGATAAATTTTGATAGAAGTTGATGAAATGCGTGGTTGAAAAGTTATGGAACCCATAAAATATGTGATTAAAATTAATTGTTTACTTTAACTTAGATTAAAATTTAAAATTTTAATTGATACCAAACAGTGGCTAAGTATTTGTTTTGGGGCGATAAACGGGTTGAGACACTGACCAGGTCGCCTTGTGAGGCTCACAAGCCAAATCGTTTTTTTCTTAATTTTTTAAATTTCTTTGAAAATATTTATATATTTTTTGGCATTTTTTGTTAATTTTTTTTTTTTAAAAACTAGCCGACTCGTGAGTGGCTCAGCTTAATCCAAAAGGCACACGAGCCAAAGAGTTGACGCGAGCCTAACCGAGTTTGGGTGTTTAAGGGCGTAGGAGACTCAACTCCGTTCATTGTCACCCTTATGTTTGTTTGTAAAATTTTTTCAATTTCTCAAATTGTCAAACTTCAAACTTAACTACATATTTTCTAATTACATAAACTTTACAAAACTTTTAATCCACATATTTTATTGACTTTTATAAAAAAATTTATTAAACAACCCTAGCCTGAACTAAAAGAACAAAGTTACCATCAAAACCAAATAATAATTCAGTATTTAGAGATCACAGTGCATATATACAACTTCACTTCAAATTCCATATTATCTCCACTTCTCTAAAACTCCCGTCCATCCAATGACGCAAAGCCCACAGGTGAGGCCCAACTATTTCTACCGGCCAATATTAAACCTCTACTTGATAGAAATTAAAATCAACAATTAATTTAAGGGAAGATTACCTATTCAAAAGAATAAGTTTAGCATATTTCAAAAATAAGAAAACAAGTTTGAAATTTTCAAAATCAGATTTTTATTAAAAATTTTTAAAATTTTATTTATGAAATAAATTAATTTATTATTAAATATTTAATTCTAATATAATATAATTAACTCATCCCATCTTCACCACCCCTACCGCTTCGGTTCCGATCACCGCCCTACTCTGGCGAACTTTTCGACCACCGTTTCGACGACTATTCCGATTTCGGCGACGTTCCGGCAACTATTTCAGCGATCGTTCCGGTGTTGATTTTTTCCGACTACTGCTCCGATCTGGCAGTTGTTCCAACTCCGGCGAATATTCCGACGACAACTCCGCTATATTTTTTTCTACGGTTGACATGTTTTTTTACGGTCACAACCCAAGTCACAAGTCACAAATCACAAGTCACATCCTATGTCACAAGTCAAGAGTCACAGCCCATATCACAAGTCCCAGCTCAAGTCACGAGTCACAGGCCAGGTCACAAGTCACAAATCAAGTCACACGCCAGGTCACAAACCACAGCTACAACCACAACAACTGAACCATTGCCTGCATCGTACCCCCACCATTAAAAAAAAAAACACCGCCTCAGCTGCCTGCAAGCCGGCACCAGCTCACAGTCAAATCGCCACCATTTACAAACCACCACCAACTACCACACCACCATCCAAACACCATTAAAATCACAAATTCACATGGGGGAAATGAAATTCACACTCAAACGATGCTATCCAGAGGAGGAGAGAGTCGCAACCGAACGAAATCAAAAATTGACGGTGACAAAAACCAGGGCAGCGTCTCGACGCTGCTGTCGGCGTCGCAGCAACGTCGAATTAGGGAGATGTGATGGCGATGGTCTCTGGCGGTGTGATGGCGAGAGAGAGAGAGAGTATATATATGTGTGTGTGTGTGTGTGTGTGTGTGTGTGTGTGTGTGATGGCGACGATCTCCTGCAATGTGGTGGCGAATGTTCGTCGAAATAGAAGGGGGAGAGAGGATGAGGCGCAGCGGCGATTACAGTGAGAGAGGAGAGAGGAGAGAGGATGGATGAATAATGAAAATGATATAATTAGGGCTTTGGATAAAAAATATATAATTAATATTTAATATTTAAAAATAAAATATCTGATTTTGGAAATATTAAAATTTCAATCTGATTTTAGAAATTTAAAAACTTAAAGTATGATTTTATGTAATTATCATTTAATTTAACCATATGTATTATGGAATCGACAACTTTCAACCACACAATTCATTAACTTTTATCAAAATCTTGATTTTAATCCCAACAAACCTGGGATAAATTTAACAAAGATACAAAATTTATTATATTTTTTATTCACATGCTTGCATTTATTTATTTATGTAATTTTAATGAATGATTACTAAAATTGATGAGTTAAAACTTAAATAGATAGTTTACATATTTTCAAATTAAGCCCTTAATTGGTTTTCATTATTTTCAAAGTACGTTTTTATCTCTTATTTTGAATTACATATTATTCAATAAAATAATATTACACGCATACCCAACATTTTTTCTTTATTTTCTTAAACACGCGTTCGTCATCAAAATACTATTTTGAAATACATTTTGACTCAAAAGGGTGCTCAGACAGCTCTAAGCAACCATTTGCCTATGCAGAGTTAAGAGGAAACTCTCAAATGTCATTAGCAAGTCTAAAATTTCAAAGTTAAAACCCTTGTCCTTCACGGTCAATACTATGAATGAAAAATGACAATAAGCGTTTAAACAATTTTCTTTTTCGTAAGAAATAATTCACGGTGGGTGTTACTCAAGTTAGTGTAATTATAATCACATCGCAATTTTTTTTGGGTCCAACAAATCTTAATTTCCATAAAGGTTGTCGACCTTATTTATTTTCATGCGTATGTTTCAAACTTTTTGTCACACGATTATCCTTAATGTTCAATTATTTAGCACATACTATCTCGTGATTGTTTCGGTAAAAAAATTTATTAGTGCCCTTTGAAATGGGATGCAAGTATTTTTGTCGAACTTTTGAATTTGTTATTTTATATTTAAAAATATGAGGGGTAAATAAGTCTTTTATATACTTCTAATTATTTTATTTTATTATTGGATAGAAACTGTCATCACGTAAAGGATGTGTTAATTAGGGCCTGTTTGGTACAGATTTTTATTTTCTACAGTAAATCAATTCTCATTTTCAACCACACATTCTTCAATAAAATAATATTTTCCATCACATCAATACTTTTTTCTTCTTTTTCAACCACACATTTCCTATCATATCACTATTCAAAAATCAATTCTTCCCCCAAAAATCCCTACCAAACACACTCTTAATAGAATGTTCATGATAAGAATGCGATGAAAAAAGATTGAGACATAAGTGCGATAATGAGTTAAGTTAATTTTAAGAACCTTCATTACAATTAAAATATGGAACAACAAATAGAAATCTTTACGGGAATATTACCAATCAAGTTATTGTAACTTGCAGTATTTACTCATCCGTCAAAACCTAAATAAGAGAAAATTTGAAAAGGAAAGGAATAATCTATAAATATGATATTGCACAAAAAATAAATGCAAGAAGTGAAGGAATATCCCATTTAAGAAATATAAATGTTGCTTACTTTTTTTTGGGTACATATAAATGTCACTTGCCTATAAAAGAAAAAAGAAGAATGAAAAAGGAGATTGTAACAATATCAAGGTTATCCTTAACACATTCCAAACTTCCAAATTAAGAAAATATCTAACTTTACCCTTTAATTTCCCCTCGCTATCAATCTATCTCTTTTTTCCATAAGTAGTATCTCGTTTTTCCCCACTCCTGAAGTGGGAAAAATTATAAAAATTTCACGCCCTTTTTGTAAAACATAATAAGAGTATCACACAGCAAGTAACCTTCTTTGTGTAGTCGATATGTAAAAGATGTTGTTACATCATCATCGCACTTAATAACAAATGAAAATATTTTTTTTCAATTACCAAATTATCTAATGCCTCTCTCGTAAATAGTTTCGCTATAGAGTGCGATGCTCCTTCTCATTCGAGTCTATTTGAATGTACGGCGCACAGTGCATACTGGACTATTTATGAACAAGATTGTATAGGGGTAGAATATCGTTGTTGTTAACTTGTTATACAAAGTAGAATAAAATTAATTTTTGACCACTGTATTGTACTTTTTATTTTCTTGTATAAAATCTTCAAATGCTTATATACACAATGTAATATAAAATTGAGTGGTTATGACAAATTTTTAATAATGTAGTCAATAACATTTAAAAGATAAGAAGGGAATTGCAACAATTTTTCTATCATCCTCAACTCGTTACTAGAATCGCAATATCTCCAATTCAACCCTTTGAAGCTAATATTGCACTTCATCTAGTTGTATCGAGACACAATTATGGATCAAACACCATGTTGTAAGTAACATTGTTAACTACATTACCGAGACCCCGTCCTAGCTCAAGGATACCTAGGGAGTGGCCTTGGGCCTCAAGATATGTGGGGACTTAGAAAATTTAAAAACCCATTAATGACTTTTTTCTTTTTTTTTTTTGAAAATTATTCAGGGTGAATTTTTATTCTTCAGATTTGATTGCTACTTTTGATTTTTTTCTACTTTTTACACCTAAGATATTTTGGACAATAAATGGTAGTCACAAGAATTATATCTCACCGATTTTCAGAAGCCCTTTGTATTTTATTTCTTGAATGCACGAGAATGGATTTTGAGTAATGTTCCTCATCAAGAGAAATTGTGTTTGAATGGACTATGAATGATGCTAAAGAAATTGTTGTGCTTGTAAAAAATTATTTTTAAGGGGCCTCATAATAATTTATTGACTAGGGCTTCAACATTTTCAGGGCCAACCTTGACATTACCTTTGTTAAAATCGATGTTAAACGTACATATAGATACAAGCAAAATTGTAATTTTCGAAAACGAACAAGAGCACCGCTACCAACTTACCTAAACTATTAAATATCTATATTAAAGTTACTAAATGCTTAAATGCATTTTACGAGTATCGAAACAAAACAAAATCACCGCTACCAACTAAACTACTTTTGTCACTTTGTAAAAGCTTGTATTGCTTCGCATTCAATGACACACACACACACACCATGTATATAAATACAAATATTTTTACATTTCAAAAAATTGATAAAATTACAGCTACCAAATACCCTTATTTACCAAAATTTGCTGGGTAAAGTTATTGTTAAATTGTCATCACATTGAATGACAAATACACACATCTATATTTGCTATTATGGCAAATCACCCTCTTTATTAAATCACCTCTTTAATGTAATTATTGCATTCAATTACGAATACAGATATGCAAACATGCACATACATTTCAAAAATCTTGGTTCGAGACAAAATTTCCATCTACCGAATAACCTTATTTATTAGGCTAATACTATTTAGGTGGTCGTGAACCCATTAATTCATCTTCAATCACTCCGTGGGTATATGGAATTTTTTACAGAAATTGTACCAAATACACACAACAAATTGGTTCCATTGTTTTTAACAATATTTAATTCATGTGAGTCATGTCTCCTCATGCGAGAGAAATTCAAAAATCTGGAAAAATTCTGCCACTTCTTCCTGTACTTGCATCATTTTTCATTCATCTTTCAATTGGAATTGAAATATATATTTTACTGAAATAAATAATGATTTAGAAAATCTACAGTCACGTAGACAGACTATGATTATCGTTAATGATAGATATTAATACTCCATTTAAAAATCTATCTGTTAAACTTATTGTTACACTATCATCGATGAACACCCACCGATCTGACAATTAAATTTCTCTAATAAATCTATCAGTCAATCAAGATTTATTACGCAGTCACCGAATTCAATGAACACCCACCAATCTGACGAATAAACTTCTCTAATAAATCTATTAATAAACCAAAATTTATTACATACTCATCGAATTCAGTTACAACCACACATATTTCAAAAATCTAATATACAGATTACATACTAACTACATCACAATTAACTTCGTTGAATAATCAGTCTGTAAATCATTGTTATAATTGCATAGTTATCGTATTCAACTACAAATACATTTATATATACTTAATTACGGTCAAACCGTAATTAAGCACTTTTTTTCATCCGTTTTGAAGTCAGTCACGTAAAAAACGCAGCCGTGTAGTTATTCACATTGTTTGGACTGTGTGTATTCCCCACTCTGTCACACCATCAGCTCACCAACTTTTTAACTTTGTAGTCTAGAGAGAGACGCACAGCGAAAACTCCCAACCATTTTTCTCTCTTTCTGAGACTCAAAGGGGTTATACAGATCAATTCCAATTCAGGGTTTTATTCTTTCAGTTTCAATTTATTCTTCGATATTTTTTATTTTTTGAATTATGGTATTTATGAAGGTCTGAATTTTAGGGAAATGGAGTTCGTGGGGAGAAAGGTGAAGAAAGAGTTTGAAGGGCACGGTACATTCTTCGGTTCCGTCGAATCATATGACCCTTCAACTGGGTTTTTCAAGATCGTGTACGAGGACGGCGATTCCGAGGAATTGGACTTGAATGAAATTATTTCTATCTTAGTGTCTCCTGAGGGACTGGAATTGGCTCGGGAAGCGCGGCCATCCTCCGTGAAGGAGCCCACCAGAAGGCTTGGCCGCAAGCCTAGGAAGCGGAGCCACATAAATACAGGTAAAATCGGTATTTCAGTATTTGAGAGTGGTGTTTCTGGTAATTTTGGTGGGGGTTCTGGGGAAATGGAATTGAATGCGGCTGGTTTTAATTTGAATGAAGGGTTGGATTTAAATGACGATGGGTTTAATAATTTGAATGATGATGACGAGAGGAATTTGGGTAATAATTGTGGTGGTGGTGGGGCTAAGCTGCAAGGTGTGGATTTGAATGAAGCCGTGAATTTGGAGTTGAGGAATGAGGGTATGGATTTCAATGAAGGGGTTTCAGACGATAGGTTGGGTAAAAGGAAAGAAATAATTGATTTGAATTTGGATGTAAATGAAGATTCTGAGAATTTTAGTCCAGAGAACAAAAGGGTTTGTTTTGACTTGAATTTTGGGTTATCAGAGAATGAGATTAGGAATTCAGATAACATACCGGGACAGTTTGGGGAAAATGAAAAATTCTGTGCAGAAGAAAAGAAGCCGGAGAGGGAAGAGATTGGTGGGGATGATAAGGTTATTTTATTTAATGTGAAGGGTGAAAATGGAAATGAGAATATAGATTTAGAAAAAATAGGCATATCAGCAGAAAACTGTGCCGGCAGAGTTGATTTTGAAAATGAGGTTCCAGTCAGCGCGCCAAGGGGCAGAAGGGGTAGGAAGAGAAGAGGGGTCTCGGAAGACAATATTAACTTGGATGTGCCAGAGATGGTAACCATGGATGGGGGAAATGGAAATGTGAATATAAACTCAAAAAACAACTACGAAAACCCACTGGAAAGTGGTAGTGGTGTACTTGATTATGATAAACAAGTTCCTGGAAGTGCGCCAGGAGCGAGAAGAGGTAGGAAGAGAAGAGATGTATCTAATAATAATACTACATCTGCTACACCAGAAACGGGATTGAGAAGGAGCAATCGCAGAGTGAAAAGGGATTCATTTTCTGGTCAAGATCACGTTTTTAATACAGTAGGGTTAGACAGAGTCCCTGATCAGCTGTCCTCTCCGGTGATTAGCTCAGTTTGTGAGGAAAAGATTGAACTGTTGTGTCGTAAAAGATCTGAGGAAGATGTTCTTCCGCCAAAGGTGGAGTTGCCACCTTCTTCCGGAAATTTGGATATAAATGGAGTTTCTGCATTTGACATTCTTTCTGTTTATGCATTCTTGAGGTCTTTCAGTACTTCACTGTTTCTAAGCCCATTTGAGCTGGATGATTTTGTGGCATCTGTGAAATGTAACAATTCTACATTATTGTTTGATTCCATTCATGTTTGTCTTTTGCAAACATTACGGAAGCATTTGGAGTTGCTTTCCAATGAAGGTGATATGTCTGCGTCTAATTGTCTCAGGTATTTAGTTTACTTTCATTCCAAAAGTTATGCATTTGACTCCCAATTTCTTGGTACTTAATTCTTTTCTATTCAATTTGTAACTTAGGTCTCATAATTGGGATTTGCTGGACTTGATCACATGGCCCATGTTTGTTGTTGAGTATCTGTTAGTGTACAGTTCTGGATACATCCCTGGTTTTGATCTCTGTCACTTGAAGCTTTCTCAGAGTGACTATTACAAACTACCCATGTCGACAAAGATTGAGATACTGCGGCGCCTTTGTGATGATGCGATGGATGTAGAATCCATCAGATCAGAGATAAATAGAAGGACATTGGCAACAGAACGTCAAGTGGATTTTGATCGGACTATGAAGTCAGACAGCTCCAAGAAAAGAAAGGCTGCGATGGATGTCGCTAGCAGTTCTTGCATCACAGAGGAGGACGTTGAAGAAACTGCAGATTGGAACAGTGATGAGTGCTGCCTTTGTAAGATGGATGGGAACTTAATATGTTGTGACGGTTGTCCTGCGGCATTTCATTCCAGATGCGTAGGAGTTGTCAGCAGCTGCTTGCCAGAGGGGGATTGGTATTGCCCTGAATGTGCAATTAACAAGGATAAGCCTTTGATGAAAGTGGAGAAGTCTATTCGAGGAGCAGAATTGTTGGGAATGGATCCTTACGGCCGACTATATTATAGCAGCTGCGGTTATCTGTTGGTGTAAGTTCCTTTCTTTATTAGAACCAAGAAAATTACGTTTATTTGTTTTATTATGAATAGTTAATCAATCATTTAGGTCCACATACGAAACAATTGATAAGTTTGTAGACATATCTTATCAATATACGAGTTTATAATGTTTTAATGATCATAAAGTTGCCACAACTAGCATGTTATTGAAAAAAGAGTTGGTATAGAAGATTTATATCACAAAATACATTGCCTTAATGCCTGACATTTGGAGAATCCATTTCTCTGTCTGAGCATTTTTTTTGTAAGCTCCTGCCATTATTAATGCTTTGAGGATGCTGAATCAAGGGTTAGCCTCTATCCTTTCTGCCTTTTGCACATTACTATTGTTTGGCTAATATCCATGCATACTTGCTTTATTGCTATTGCACCTTGATTTGTATTACTCTGGATTTGTTGGAAAAGTTTTCTGTCCATTTCTAGCTGTGGAAGAAAAAACAGCAATTTTTTGGTCACGCGTTTGGTGATACATGTCATCAACCTGATGTTGGTATTAGATGCTAACAGTATCAAATATCATGGTGGTATTTTCAATTTGGTAATCATAAGTTGGCTTATTAGGGTGGGCATTAAATGGAGGGCATGCATTTTTATTATTACCTATTGATGCCTATGTGGCGATTGAATTATTGCGTGTAATGTGTTGATTTCTTTACTTATTGCAGTGATCATCATTTCTTTGGCATCTTCTATTCTGAACTCTAGTGGTGCGAGCCTCTTATCCCAATCTTAGTTTTGTTGGTTCATAAAAGACACCCATTTTGCTGTGCTTAGAAAATTTTGTAGAATACAAGTATTGTTAAAAAAAAAAAAAGTAAGTTCGAAAAAATCACATTTGGCAAAATAAGTAATTTTGAAGTAAGTTGGACTTAAGCCAAACATACTCAAGCATTGTTCCCAATGAATATGGAATTATCTACACGTGTTTTTTGGTGCAACTTTACATGCCTCTTGATAGAGCTGGGATAAGACTATTACATGGACCATATTTCAATGGTACAATACCTTTTTCCAATCTTCCTGCAATGAAGTGGTTAGTGCGTTTATCAAGGAGGAGATGATGCCCGAGAAGACTAAGCGGTTGATAGTGAGCAATCATCTAGAAATGATGAATTATCGTTCCGAGTTTTGGTTCATATCAAGTAGGGATCCAACTCATCGATCACAGGTTACTAATATGCATGTATTTAGATCATTGACCACGGGTTACTAATATGTAGGGTGCTACATGAGAGTCACATTGGGAATATGGATATTAGTAGCACGTACATATGAAATGAGAGGAGTGAAGTACCTATTTTTTTGGGCTTTATTGTCTATCTTCTTTTGAAATTGAGTCGCACTATAACAACGGTAAACATTCCCTCCTACTCCGACTTTAATCGAATTGCCCACTTGCGTGTACAATGTGGAATGGTCTTAAAATGAAAGTAGAACAAAAATATGATAGCGAATTGAATTCATGGAATTTCTCTTACTTAGCCGAACAACAAGAAAGTCGTGACCTATTCGTTCCTTCAATCGTGTGGACATCCGAAGCTTCAATTTCGAAAGCGGATTAGTGAACATGATACTTCTCTCCATTGATTATTTCTTTGTTTCCAATTATGATGCAACTTGTTACAACTACTTTTTTCTTTACTATTTTAGCGAGCTTGTAATTAGGAAGAATTCGAGATAGGTCATTGAGAGGGTTCATAACTGCATATCTCGAAAAATCCAATATTTAATAAAATCAAATCCTTTGCAACTTGTTAAACAATATTATCTAAAAGTTTAATTTGTTAATGATATTTATTTAAATTTAGTTTCAACACTCCCTCTCTCATGCAAGCCAAGCCAAGCCAAGCCAAATTCAGATTACGATGTGTACAATTTTTAATATGGACAGCCGTGTGCTCGTGTTCCTTGAATTCAAGACTTCTGCTGCTTTAATACCATTTTGAACTATTTCATCTTATGCTTAAGATGTTAGAACATTTATTTGAATTTCGTGTTCAACATAACCACATCAAAACATGTTATTTTGGTCTCCTTTTACTATTATTAATAATACTTCGTGTGAACCGAAATAGACAATTTACAACTCCAAAAGAAAATGACCTTCTCTATAATCTCCATTGTATTGTATCCTTTGAACATGAACACATATTGTAACGATTCGGGTCTCTATGCCCAAGCTATTAACTTACGTACTGTTCGCTTTGGGTGGACCTATACCCACTTACCCCCTCACAACTTTCTATCGCTTCCGCCCAAGATTCGAACCTAAGACCTAATGAGAGACTTAAGTTGAATCTCGGTACCAATTGGTCGAGTCTTTATACTCAAGTCGTTAGCTTACATACTATTTTCTTTGGGTGGGCCTATTCCCACTTACCCATTCACGACTTTCTATTGAGCCCCCCAAGATTCGAACCTTAGACCTAATTGGTACTAGAATTCAACTTAAGTCTCTCATTTGACAGACGTTTTGGGCTAGAATTTTGGGGGACGTGATAGAAAGTCGTGAGGAGTAAGTGGACATAGACTCACCCAAAACAGACAGTACGTAAACTAATGACTTGGGTATAGAGACTCGGGATGTTACAAAAAAACGCTGTAAGGACCCGGGTTTTTATACCCAAGCCGTTAGCTTATTACTTATTCGATTAATATCAGGGTTTAACTTAAGTCTCTTATTAGGTAGATATCTTGAGTTCGAATCTTAGGGGACGCGATAGAAAGCCGTAAGTGGGCATAAGCTTACCCAAAGCGAACAGTATGTAAGCTAACGATTTGGGTATAGAGATCTGGGTAGTCGTTACGAAAAAATACTCACGGCTTTCTATCACGTCCCCTAGGATTCAAACCCAATACCTTTGCCTAATTGGTACCAAGATTCAATTTAAGTTTATATAAGCTAACATGTTGTGTATAAAGACCCGGGTCGTTACACATGCTATATTTAAATAGATTATAGTCTATTGATATTGTCACTCAACCACTTTCAACTTCTTGGTTGAGTCCCCCTTCATTCGACCTATTTTATGTTGGTGCTTACTCCTATTCAAGTTTTAGCAAATCGTTCTTTAGCTAGATTTCCATTTGATTTGTTTTGGATTGGATGGTGGAAGAACCAACAAGCTACGACTTGAAAACATAATCAATACTTTAACAATATTCATATTACCTTTTCAATCTACAAATAAACTAGATCTCAGAAGAATATAGATACCTAATAATTTACTTTAGTTCTTCTCTCTTCGTAGGTTTCACCATGCATGCAAAGACTAGAAAGGAATTGTGAGCAAAATGAGAACTTTACACTCTTAGAGTGAAGAGTTTCTCCTTGTTTTGGCATTGTTTACTAAAAATTAGCGAGTAGAAAGAGTTCCGTTTTAGAACATGGACAAATCATTAATTAAATCAAGATAACATGTTAGCACATGTGGGTTCATTCTAATAATGAGAGATGAGATAGCACACTCAATTCTACAATTTTTGTATTGAACTATGTTACATTCTATAGTACATACTGGAACCATGAATTTATGTATTTATGAACTGACATTATTACAACAACAAATTAAACTTGTTTTAAATAAATTTGAGGTTAACTATATGATTCTTTTTTCGTTACTCTAATAGGTTCATTGTTAGATCTATTAGGAGATTTAAAAGTTTTAGATCCTTAGGCCTGCTTGGGAGTTTCGGCGGACCGGTTATGAGCGTTTTTTAAAATATCGATTTTGACCGTTTATGAGCGGATTGGTTTTAGTAGCGGTTTTTAAAACTGTCCAACCTATGTTTGGAGGTTTATTATCCATAGATTCTGAAAGTTTTTTAATAGAATAAAATTACATATCTGTTCGTTAGTAAAATAAGTTTATTGTTTCTTGTATGGAATTTTTTTCCTCATAAGTGATATTTTACTTATAGGTAATTTTTTTACATATAAGTTAATATTTAACTTAAAAAATTAAATAATGTTGAGCATTTACTTAAAAAATTAAGTTGATATTTTTTACTTACAAGTAAATTTTACAATTATTAGTTAATTTTATACTTTTAAATAATTTTAAGTGAATTTTTTTACATTAAAGTGATTTTTTTACTTATAAGTAATTTTTTAGTTATTATGTATTTTTTCTTATCTTCTGAGTAATATACTTTTTTATTATAATGTAATTTTTTAGTTAATATTTTTTTATTTACAAATTAATTTTGAAGAAAATATGTTGGTTGGATATATTTATTTTGTAAAGGTAAAATTAGAAGAGAATATGAGAAACGGCCAAAACTTATCGATTTTGTAGGTTGAGAGAACCGGTCAAAATTATACAAATCAATTTTGAGTGATTTTTAAACCATTCAAAACCGGTTCCCGAAAAACTATTAAGCACCGGTTTTTCCAACTCCTCATAAACGGTGCCACAAAAAATGGGTCAAAATCGGTGGAAAAAACTCCCAAACAGGCCCTTAATAATTGCATAAAGCTATGTTTATTTTGATCTATCCCCGTTTTATTTGTTCAACCAAAATCATATCACTTATAATTGGGGTTCTTTTTAGATCTATGCAAAGCTTGTACTGACCATTTATGTTGTTCCCATAATTTATCTTTAATATCAATTGGCACTACATCCACTTGTTGGCGTAGAATAAATTTCTTTTGGGTATTTTCATGGTTTAAAAAAAAAAAAATCCAATTGAAACCTGCCTTAAGGCTTGCCTCAGGAAAAAATTCTCAAGGCGCTGATTGTGAAGTAGTTTTTGGAGGTCTACCACCACATCTGTCATTGTGGCACATAAAACATAAAAAATCTTATCGACCCATTTTTAGAATAGCCCACTACTCAATAAAACATTAAAAAGTTGTTTCTTAGTGGGAATATTCTCGTGCTTGCATTTTAATAATATTTTGACATTTTTTTTATTTTATACCCGAGTACTCGATTATACCTTTTTTAACATTGGGTATTTTTATTCTAATTAAGGATTTATTAATTATTAGGGCATTGATTGTACATATTTACATGCTGAAATTTAATGTTACACAAAAAAGAAGATGAAAATTGTAAAGAGAAGTCTTGAAACTTATTTAATTAGAGCCCCTCTTAAGCACATAATTTTGAATTTACAAATGCACTTGATGTTTGGAGGGTTGTTAGATGGGGCAGAAGTGTATTAAACAAAAAATAGAACATATTTAGCCATTGTTTGACAACCATTAAAATGTTTTTTTTTTTTTTTGTCTTTTGGGGGAAAATGAGTTTTTGAATAGTGATTTTTTTGAAAAATGTGTAGTTAGGAAGTAGGAAAAATATTAGGTTTGCGTATAGAATATTTTATTGTAGAATGTATGGTTTAAAATGAGTTTGATAAAAAAGGGTTTTGTTTTAATGATTGTCAAACAAAGACTTAAGTCTTTATTGACCATTCATTCCCTTTAGACCAAGAAAGAAATTTTCTAATTGGGTGGGTCCCATGAATTTGAGATGTTTGAGGCTTACGCCTTGAGGCACACCTCAAGTGAGGCTTTCATTAAATGCCTCAACACTTATTCCCTGAGTGCGATTTTTCAAGGCTTACACCTTGACTTATTGAGATTTACTCCTCAAGGCTAAGCTTTTTCATTACTAACCTAAGCTATTTGGGCTATTTTTTTGTAGTCTAATGTTTTATGCACTATTTTTCCTTCCTTACACATAAGGGAAGGAGAAGACATCATTGCAAGTGGATGCTAACAAAGAATAAAAAGTAACTACCAGCAATGAGGAGGATAAGGGGATCAAATATGTTGATTATTTCTCTTAAAAGTCCTATTAGCAATAATGATATGGGAGACTTCTAGGTTGTTTCCATTTGGTAGTTAACTATGATTTTGTTATGTGATTTCTAATTTGTCAATGAATTATATACTACTTTACCAATCCATTTTATGTTTGTTTGCACATTAGACTTAAATTTGTTATTTTGTTTTATTATGGATTTTTAAGGTGGTTTATGGTTTGTTATGGGCATATTCTTGTATTTTCATATTGTTTTGTTTTCTTCTATTGGTTTGTCTTGATGCTGGTTTATGCATCGTCTCACTAAGGTAAGACTTCTTGTTACCCAATAGAATCTTTTTAAATATTGAGCATGAGATTGTGATTGTATATATCAATATATCAGCGGTTAAATAATTTGCTTTTCAATGGTGGATTCTTAGTAGTTAAATGCACAGTCAACCTAAAAACTAGCCACTTAGTTTATTACTTGCAGAAGTTAGTAATGTAACTTTGAGAGTCATTTATTGATCTTTTAACCATTTACATTGTTGTTCATTTAGTTTGGAGCTGCTGCAACTTTAAATTGCGAGTTAGATTGTTCTTAAATGTGATATAGCTTCCCTAGATTTGATCTACGTGCATTAAAAGTTCTAATTCTAGAAACCACAATAATTGGTGTTTATGTCATTCACGGCCATTAGATTATTTTACTCTTACCATTCATTACACCTTCGCAGTTTCCTGAAAAAAAGTTATATATATGCTTTCATTACATCCTCTTTCCTGTATGTGGTGCAATTATCCTGAAATAATGGACTTGTCTCTTCCACGTTTGTGATTCTCTTGTCATTTTCGGCCTTGTGATCCTGTTGTGATGATTAGCCTGTTATTATTAGCCGTGCAATTCCTTGTTACTTTGTGATTCTCTTTTAGTCTTATAATTTGCTAGTGTTCTGATTTTTGACATTGTAACCACATGATTGCTTAAAATGTATACTAACTTTTGTATAACCGTACTTGCAGGTCAGAGTTATGCAACGATGAATACTCATTTTTGTACTACCATAAAAATGATTTACCCGCCCTTATAGATGCACTAGAGTCATACCCATTTGTGAATGACACAATAATAACTGCTATTAGTAAGCATTGGAATGTCACTCATGGGGTTGATGGGTCAAAAACTGATTTGGATGCTCGGTCCTTCTCTATACAATCTCCTTTTCCTATAAAAGGGCCGCTGTCTCATATGCTTCCTACACCTTCAGAACTACATATCAAAGATGTTGTTACGGAGAGAAAGTCGGAAGAAAACTCCATTTTCTCTACTTACCCTAATAGCATAGAACCTGAGGTTCCTGACTGTGTCAATATGATGTTGGAGACTGATAACCATGGGACAAAGATGGAAAACCGATTGGCAAGTTCTGAAGGATCAGCCGAAGTCTCCCAAGCAGCGATTAACACTGATATCGGGCAGGAGTGTTCAAAAAGAGGCATTGGGATATCATCATATGATTCTGATATTCCACCAAAGGTTGTGAATGCTGGAAACCATTATTTAACAGCTACTACCTTAGAAGTCGAACAAAAAATGAATCTCATTTCTGCAAATCATGGCCATGCACTATCCATCACAAAACCTAGCGAAGTTATGCCTGAAGTGCATTGTGGGGAAAATTATGTTAACTTTTATGAATTTGCCCGGACAGCATCATCAGTTGTTGAAGAGTTAATGCGTAAATCATCAGATAAGACATCTGAGAAAATCATAAGATCAGAAGAAGAGGTTATTACTGGGCAGCTGAAGGTTATATCAAGTAAATTTGCTTATTTACGCTGGCCAAATATTCATAGTTTGATTGCAAACAATAGGAAAGAAAAATGTGGGTGGTGCTTCACTTGCCAAGGTCCTGAAGAGGAAAGGGACTGCTTATTCATTATAAATGACAATGGTCCTGCTGTCGAAAACTTTACGAGTGAGGTTTTAGGTATTCAGTCTAGAAAGAACAGGAACAGTCATCTTATTGATGTCATGTGCCATATTATTTGCACTGAAGATCGTCTACAGGGGCTTTTGTTGGGCCCATGGTTAGATCCTCATTATTCTGAGGTTTGGCGTAAAAGCGTTCTTGGAGAGTCTGATGTTGCTTCATTGAGAAGTTTTCTGCTCAAGGTAAGAATATTTCCTCGTAGGATTGCTATCTGAGTTTATGTACATCCACAATGAATGTATATTTTAGTATGTTGACTGCCGAAGTGTTAAACCTGAAAGATATTGTCGTCTTGATGAAATAGCTTGTCCTTTTGAAAATGATTGTCAGAAAGTATCTTTAGTTCACATGATAGTTCATCATCTGGCTCTCTCTGAACAAGGAACTTGTTAACCCTGTTAACAATACCCAACCATGTCAATTATCACACAGAAGAAAACTTTGGGGCATGTTCAATAAATTTTAGTCATGGAACAAAAATCTTGGGTTGCTTTGACAACTTGGAGAAGTATTTATTAACAAGAATGGGATGATGATATTCAATAAAGCAAACCATGATGTATCGTGTAGGTCTGAGCTTCTTTTATAGGGACAACAATAGCAACAGGCTGTACATTCTAACTGGCTTTTGCAGTAGGAGGAAAATGACCTGTGGCTGTTGGATATTGTCTGAAGTTCAAAATGTAAACAATGAATTTGATTATATGATACATTCATATGGAACTTGTGCTAAGTGCATTTTTGTCAACAGGTGATAAATTTAGAGGAAAAAAATAAAATTAGTAAACAAAAAGTTTCCTTGTTAAACCTAACTGATGGGGTTTGCCCGCCGCCCAAGTCTAGTAAATTTTGATAATATGAAATTTTCCTTTGGCACTTTGAGGCTCAAGGGTGTAAAAATGTATTCATAAGTACACGTATATGCATACACCCCAATTCCAGGAAGATGGATAATGAAATATACTAACCTATTTCTCAGCTCAGAAACGTTGTTGACGGCCTTAATATGTAAAATTTTACCATCTTAGGTTTCTAGACTGCAAAAGTACACTATGTTAAAGCTGTTTACAGCCCGGAGAGTTTCTTGACTTAAAGCTGAATCAAGTAAAGGATGTATTTTTGCTGAGTTCCTAAGAAATTTGTGGCTTTAGACTTGAGAAAGTTTGTTCCTTGTGTACCTATCTATGTCAAATAACCCCATTAGCTGTAACATCAATCTTATATAAGATGAATCTTTATCTTATCTTTGTGTTTCCACTATTTTCAGCTTTGAAACATTTATGTTTGTGTTTTCTATATTGCACTTCATGCTAGTTATCTGATTAGTTGCAACTTTCAACACCAGCTAGAGTCAAACTTGCATCTTCGAGCTCTTTCAGCAGATTGGCTAAAGTACGTGGATTCTGTTCCTACGATGGGTTCTGCTTCTCATGTTGTGAGGAATTCTGTACGCGTGTCTACAAAACATGGAATTGGAAGGAACAGAGCAAGGTGTTTGGAGCTGGATACAACTTCATCTTCAAGTTCTGCAAATGGGTTGAGCTTATTTTGGTGGAGAGGTGGGAGGATTTCGCGTCAGCTGTACAATTGGAAGGTTTTGCCTCGCTCCTTAGCTTCCAAAGCTGCCCGACAAGGTCCGAGAGTTTCTATTCTTCTGTTTTAACTTAGAATCAGTGGAATACTTAGTTTTGTAAATATGTTTGAAGTTTAAACTGTTGCAGGTGGATGCAAGAAGATACAAGGCATCCTTTACCCTGACAGTGGAGAATACGCAAAAAGGAGTAAATGTGTTGCCTGGCGAGCTTCTGTTGAGACATCAAGAAGCGTGGAACAGCTTGCTCTCCAGGCATGTCTCTCTTATGATTCAGTTTGTCCCCCATCTCCATTCCGTTATTTGCCGTCCATTAACCTTGTCCTAACAGCCAATTGGATGTAAAATGCTGACTGGCACCAAACTCTCTAAAAGGACTGCCTTTTCTCGACCAATTTATGGCATAGGAAAATTTGGTCCAACTGTCAAAGACCATCCCATATATGATAATTACTTTCATTTAGATTCCTTGTCTATATAATGAAAACATTCTCTGAACAGCCATTGACTCTACATTTTACCCCATCCAACAGGGGAAAAAGAACACAACAATATGCTTCGCAACTTAACTAAGTTATGTGTTGACATTTTTCATGTGCCCAGGTTAGAGAGCTTGATGCAAATATCAGATGGGATGACATTGGAAACCCGAACCTTGTATCAAAGACGGACAAGGAGTCCAAAAAGTCAGCCAAATTATTCAAAAAGGTTACTATACGTAGGAAGTGCTCCCAGGGATCGGTGGTTAGGTATCTTCTTGATTTTGGCAAGAGAAGATTTATCCCCGATATTGTTGTGATACATGGATCCATGCTTGAAGATTCCTCTAGTGGAAGGAAGAAATACTGGCTGGAAGAGTCTCACGTTCCATTACATCTCTTGAAAATGTTTGAAGAGAAAAGAATTGCTCGCAAATCCAATAAGACGTGTTCTGGAAAACTTTGTGAGAGCAGTATGGGAACTAATAAACCCTTCAAGGAGAAGGGATTTTCATACCTGTTCTCGAGAGCAGAGAGATTGGAGAATTATCAGTGCGGGCACTGTAACAAAAATGTTCTCATCAGGTATGATATGATTTTTAATTGTTAAAATCAGTATCTCTTTTAGAAAAAACAGGACTACCTTATTATCAAAGAAAGGAAAAATGCATGGAAGTAGAGAACAAGCTGTTCTTAGATATCAGGACCCTTCTAATGGTTCTATAGATGAAGATGGGCCGTACCATTTATTCTATCGGGGTCTGGGAGAAACGAACATGAAAGGTTACATTTAAACTGTTGCAATTTCTATATGCTATAGTAGCTCAAAGTAAATCAAAAGATACCAAAACATATGCAGACACTTTTGACTGTGCAGACTTACTTTCTAGTTGTAGTTTTACTACTTAATGGTTTTAGTCATTCTTATTGATATTTTCTTTTGTGAGGTTAGGGCCCTGTTCGGGAGGGATTAAAAGCCAATTAAAATTGAAAATATGGCCGTTATTGGACGCCACTCGTCTAATAAAAGTCAACAATAACGGCTATATTTTCAATTTTAATCTGATTTTAATCCCTCCCACACAAGCCCTAGATAATATTTTCCAAAATTTTACTGTTGGACATGTGTGATGGTGTACCCACGTTGGCTTTCTTTATGATAGATACATGAGTTAACATTGATGCGAGGTTATTTGTGCATCCATAAGCTTTTCCTTTGATGTTGCAAATCATATATGTATTGGTCCAAAAGTAATATGTATATGCGTTCATTAATTTGAAAAGTATTGGAGCTGTATCTATTTTTGTTTGCTTATGAATCTTTTTTTGGCCTCTGAATTTGCAGTCTAGTGATCAGTTTTCTTTTGTCCATTTGCAGGGAAGCAGTGAGTTGCCAGTACTGCAAAGGTAAACTGCTCGTTGAGTAAGAGTTTCTTATCAGTGGCTTCTGTGTTTCTTCAATTATCACTATATTGCAAAGACAAATCCATTGTTGCATCTGCCTTTCTATGTCCTTGTCATTGTTTAATTCAGCATGTCCGAGAAAGGAATTCGAAGTATTTGGCTTGCACGATTGAGTTATTTAATTTTGGCATTTCTTTTTCACTCGAGCACACTTGTTAATCACTATAAACTAACATTTTTATACTTTGTAATTAAATAGAGATTATCTTAACGGTTCATTTCCTTTAGACCCCTGAATGATGATTGTTTTGGACTGGAGCAGTGTTCTGACCCATACAGTCCTATTAATTGACCAAGGGTCAATGGATTTATTGCTTTATGTTCATTTTGGAACTGAAATTTTTGCTACCTGCAAGCAGGAGTAGTTATAGAATACTGTCAATGAATATACCTGGACTGTCAATTCAATGTAAGTGTGTAGCATTTGCTATATCTCCACGTGTTATTATTTAACAAATTTGACCTTAAATATTGAACTGTTTTTCAGAAGTTTTTAATTTCATATGCTATGATCTTGGTTTGGCTTTGCTTTTGAAGGTTTGGTGCTTGATGGCCTTAAAATTTGTTAGTGATTTTTAAAGTTGGTATAAAATTGATGGTGGTTGATATTTGTGCCTACAAAAAGGTGCCAGTAGCAGTTGGGTGGTGCTGCGGTGATATCAGGAAATAGTAAAATAAGGATATAAATTGGGGTTACAGATGTGAATTTGTATCTTTGTGGATTGAACTAGTTTTTAATTTGAAATAGTGGATATATTAACTTGTTTGATTCATGCGACGTCCCGTGATATATGAATTATTTCTAAACAGCACTAACAAATATCAACTATACTTGTATGGATTTTCAGGCTTTTTCCATAAAAGGCATGCAAGGAAGTCTGCTGGCTCCATCATCTCTCAGTGTACATATACATGCCATAAATGCCTCGATGGAATGTCCATGAAAATAGGTACTAAGAAGGGGAAGTCTGAGCCACCAAAAGGTAAGAAAGTATCAAAATTATTGAAGCCGTTGGGCTCGAGAAAAGGGAAAAAGTTGTGCAAAGGCAGGCAACGAGTGCAAGCACAAAAGAATAAAAAGGTTCAACTGGTTGTACCCCTGCGCCGTTCTGCCAGGCATGCTAAACCTGTCGTAAAGACATCCTTGCTTGATACCAAGATTAAAAAACAGAAGAAAAGAAAACAAGCTAAATCAAAAAAAGAAAAATTGAAGAAGCCAGACAAACTTAAGAAGCCAAAAAATAGTTGTTGGCAGAAGAAGAGAACCCCGGTCAGTTATAGTTACTGGTTGAATGGCGTTCAATTGTCAAGAAGGCCAAATGATGAAAGGGTGATGCTTTTTAGAAGTAAATTGCTTCTTGTCCTTTCTGGAGAGTCGCCTTCCGTCGCCTGTACGCCAAAATGCAGTCTTTGTGGTGAATTAGAATTCAAATCTGAGCTTAATTATGTTTCTTGTGAAATTTGTGGAGGTAACTATCTTTACACTTGATTTATCTCTACTTCTACTAAATGAAAAACGTACGCTGCGGAAGACGAATATTTCCTCCATCTTGAATTAACTGCTGGCTGACACAAATCATTTTTAGAGTCCTTGCCTGTATAAGAATAAACCTTAAAATTCTTGATAGATGATGGTTTCATTTTTTAATAGAAGTTCTGTATGCACGACTCATGTTTGGCACAACCAGCTCAGGGAAGAGTCATTCAAATTTATTGACTATAACTAGTTTACTATTCAATTATTTTTTTCACAATTTGCAGATTGGTTTCATGGAGACGCTTTTGATCTCAAAGCTGTTAGAGTTGAAAAGCTCATCGGGTTTAAGTGCCATAAGTGTCTCAATAAGAGCTCTCCAGTTTGCCCCTATGTTTGTGCTATTGGAAGCAGCAAAGCTGCCCTTTCCCCAGAAATTAATGTGGAGCCTGACTGCACCGGGAAAGAATCTACTTGTCTATCCCTCTTGGATGAAACATTTGCAGATCAGAAACTACAGTCAAACGAAAAATCTAATGATCTGTTTTTTATTGATGGCGATCATGAGAAGCAATCATCAGTGCCAATTCTTGATTCAAACCAGATACATGCAAGTGATGCAAAAGTAGGACTTTTAACTACTACTACAGAGGAGAAAACAGCAGGTGTCAACTTCAGCGAGGAAGGAAAACCACCTGATGAATTGGTACCAACGGAAGACCTTGCTGGAAGCTGACCATGGGAAGAGCCAAGTTTACATCATTGATGCATGACCATTTGAAGAATGGTTTGATAAACAATACCCTTCTGTAATCTGTAGTCAGTAGAACTCTTTCTGACTTATCCTAGTTGTCCCCATAAACAATTTTTGGTATTCAGGTGATGCCATTTGTGGTGGGAGAGAAAATAGATGATTTTGTAGTTTACTTTTCTTTATACAAGATATTGTGCTATACAATAGTTACAACCTTTTCGTGAATCTAGCTAAAATTTTAAAGCTTCATTCAAATGATTCACTTCAAATTAGAGCGAGCAAAGAATTAATTTGTTGCTCCTATTCTTCTTCGAATATACTCGTGCTTATTTTGATAAGTCATTATTGCTATGTCTGGAGCTGAAGAGAAAATGATTTAAATGAGTGCATGTAGTCTTTCTTTAACAGCTTAAGCTTTTAGATTAGATGGTTCAAAATAATATCAATGCATGGCAAAAGACTGGTTCAACTCTTGTCGCCAGCATTTAATGAAAAATTGTGCATGAATGAGACATTTGATAGAAAATGAATGCGGTCTGCACACGAGATCTGTGCTGAAGAAGAGAAACAAATGAGTACATGTGGCCCCTCGTTAACAGCTTAAGCTTGAAGACAAGACATCTGGCATTATTTGTCTCGTGGAAACTAGCTGCTGGTATATTCTGCATCAGGTACTTGGCACATGGTATGTTGATTCTTTATTATTGACAGACATGGAGGATCCATGATTAAATTTGTTGTGCTTTTCATCATGTCAGGTGACAATTTTATTTTACTGTTTCTGGTACCAACTTGATCGATGAAGTGTATGTGTTTAAATTATTCAACTTGATTCTATTATCCAGAATCTTAAAAGGATTTGCTTTTAGTAGTTCTCCACTATTGTTATGAGGATGTACCTGAGTCCTTCAATAATTTAACAGTGTTACTGATGGAGATTAAATGGATATTTTGAAAGACTTGCCATAAACTGTGTGGTTTTTGGCAAAAGAATAAGATGAAGAATGCGATCTATAATTTGATTGATTTTCGAGTATTTGATTCATTTCCCTTCCTTATCATTGGGTTAAATTAGGAAATTTTCCCTTCTTCACTTTGGATTTTAAAGCATAAAGAGTGGGGATTTTGTATTAGACATACTATTGCTTATAGAAATCTGCTTCTTCCCTCTTTCTTTCTCCCTACTCCTCTGTTGTTCCCTTTCTTCTTATCTATATTCTGTTGTCCTTGTACTATGCTGTATCGATTACTCTCTCTTTGGTAAACCAAATTTTTCTTGATCTTAGTTATAGAAATTCACAAGTTTAAATTCATTTCAAAATATGGAGAGTGGATACAAATTTTGTAAGGCAGCAGTAATAATCATTTTTATGGCATACCAAATTCTCGTGATCGGAATAATTTTTTTTTAAAAATCCTTTTGTGGTTGAATTTTTTTGACGTCTATGTCCTAACTTGTTGCACTTGCAGTTGTTCTCAGAATGCAGTTGTTCTTGTACTCTGATATCAAAGTGTGCTTTAAAATAATTTTCCCTTTATTAGGTACTTATATATGCTCAGTAAATATGAGATGTATTTGTTTGAATGGCATTTCAACGAAATATTGTGTTGTGTAACTAACATTTTCTATTTGCTTCCTAACCGTGATTTTTCAGTGTGAACATTGTAACCAGTGGTGATATAAACTTTTGGGGTCTTGCAAATGAACTGGAGACTGTATTATGGACGTTGAGTTGGGGATGAAGTTTAACATGAACACTCGAGCATAAACGGCTATGCTTACAAGTAAGTCCCAATTACTTTTTGAGTTATTTATTTAACCTAACATGATTTCTTTTAGTTACTTTTTTGAACTGACATAACTTTTCTGCAAAGTGGCCTTTACTTTCTAGAAGAGTAAATTTTAAGCAAGATGCATGCTCAAATCAAGTTCGCTATTAGATTGTAGCCGCGAAATTGATGTGCCAGCAAATATTACCATGTTATTTTGAGTTGCTTCTTTAATGTGAATTCCGTCAATTTCAGTACACAACGCTGTTGCAGAAATTTAGGATACTGATAAAAATTAAACGTGGAAATCGATAAGAGTGGAGCTAGTTAGCAAGAGATCAACAACTAAAGCAAAAGTATCGTCTGCTGTTGCTTTCTGCTAAAAAGGTTGTATTTTCTTCCTTGGTCATGGTTTTCATTGTCAATATACACAAAACCATGAATATGATGCTTTGAAGGTAACTCTCGACTATCATGCCCTGAAATTCTCGAGGGGTTTGCATAGGTGTGTTTGATAACGGGAAAGAGCAGTGCTCCCATTAATTTAGATTTTAGCTATTTGCAGGTTTTTCCGTGATAGTTTCATTGGGATTTAGAATTACTTCATCCGTTGGGAAAATAAGGGAAGAAGGGGAAATGAGTGAAGATCAATCACTCAGCTTGTTTTCAAGAAAGACCTATTTACTTCATCTGTAAACTGACTTATTTTATCTATCGTTTGAACTCAGGTATGGATTCGGCATCTCTTTACTATTTGACTGGAGAAAACATTTTTTCCTGTGTATCCTTTCCTATTATAAAGAAAGGAACAAACTGATATGATATTTTCAGCACATTTTTGTTTAATTTCTTTGGCCCATGTACCACTTCGGCGTGCATTCAAGATTTGGGTAATTTGAGTAGCAGAAGTAACATTTTCCTCTTATTGTAACAATAAAAAAAAAATGAAACGAACAGCAGGGGAATGCAATCTAATTCGACATTCCTTCCCCTTAGAACTAAGTTGTTGTACAAGAAATCTATGCACTCGGCTTGTATAGTTTCTCGACCATCTTCCTATACTCTGCAAAAGGGGGAAAATGATACGAACTAGATTTAGATTTACATTCTTAACAACAATCCCAAAAATCATAAACTTAGGAATAGATGTATCGCGATACCTTCTTGATTTCCCCAAAGAGCTGCTGCCTGAGTATTTAGAGGCGAGCTCGTATTAGGCTCTACAAAAACAGCACGCCCATCAAAAACAGTCATACGGTACTAAACATGACTCGACTCTATAATTAAATCAACATCAAGATTTACCTCCAAGCAGACTTTGAATTGACAGCAAGATTGTCCTTACATCATATGCAGACGACCACTTATCCTATGAAAATTGAAAGAATAACAGTCAGATATATATGCATTAAGCTTTGCAACTAGAAAATCGAATAGATTATTCGATATTAACCTGTAAAATGTCCAAGCATATGTTCCCGTACAAATCGACATTGGGATGAAAGCAACTGGTCTCAAATTTAACCTTCGGGGGCTTGAAAGGATAGTCGGGGGAGAATGAAAGGGATAACTTGTACTCTGTTCCTTCAAACACAGTATCTTTGCTGCCAGTTATAGTACCTTTCCAGCAGAATATGTTGTCTTCCTCCGGGAATGCGGATATTCCTGAATCTCCACCCATCTATTATATTTCGAGGGTCGGTAAAAAAGATTAAAAGGGGCAAAAGCAGAAATGGAAAAATGTAGGTACTGAACAGTTCTCACCATCAGGGCCATTAACTCTGATTGCAGCCTGTAGTTGAATCAAGAACTGGATTTTAGAATTGAGATTATGACAGCAAAAATACAGAGAAATACACGAGAAATAATAATAATCAGAAGTCACCAAACAATTTAAGGCATGTTTTGTAAGCTTGACTGCCCTCACATGCATCTCTTCTTTAATTATTTCTAGTCCCGTCGAATTATTTAATAGTTGGAAGCCATTGGCAATTGTACTATCAATCCTCTCTCTTCGATTTTCAATAAACATGACAAATAACAATCAGAAGTTGAACACCAAACAATATTTAAGACAAGTTCAGTAAACTCGACTGTCGTTACACACATCTCTTTTCTAATCATTTCTAGTCCTATCCATTTGTTTCACTTCGATCTTCGAAATACACGATAAATAACGATCTGAAGTCGAACTCCAAACAATTTAAGGCATGTTGCATCTCTTATTTATTCATTCTATTCCCGTTTAACTGAATCCACCATACATCAATCTGAGCCAAAAGAAAAAAAGGAAGGAAAAAACCCCCAAAATAATCATCAAATCTGGATTTCCGTTAAAAATATTATGCAGCAATTCAAAAACCTAAATCAAGAAACGAAATGCTTTCAACCATAAAAAGCAAGAAATACGTTTTTTAGGTTTAAATTCCCAAAAGTGGCCTCAAAAGTATTAAAACATTAATAGCATTATTTAAAAAAAAATAATGATAATAAATATGAGCCTCCATATAGGAATCAACTCAATATGAAAAGCAAGATTAAGAAATTTCAAGAAGTAAATTTACATATACCTTTTAAGAACAGACTGGGTATCGGCGGTTTTCACAGCGGATACAGACTGCTTCACCGCTGTCACCGGCGGAGCTGCTGCGGCGGCATGGGTGTTGGGGTGGTTAGTATTGTTTACTGTGGCCATCTTTTCTTCTCCTCGAGGGTTTCGATTTCTTCCCTATAATCCAGAAAGAAAATTGATCTAAAAAAGGTAACGGTTTCAATTCTTCAAATAGCGAGATTTTGTGCGAAGAGAAGAAGAGGAAACAGTACAAAACTAAGAAATGGAGAGGGAGAGAGAGAGAGAGTGCGTGATTCAAAATGGCGTTGTATCAAATTTAAAGCACTTTAACAAATTTCGAACGTTGTAAGGTCGTCACAACGGCTAGTTTTTATTTTTGGGCTTTATTCCGTTGATCCAAAGGTGGAACTCTTGGATCAGGGTAATGAAGGGTGGCTGGGTCGGGTCAGTCCAATTGTGGCTTTCAGTTCTCTCTCGATAGAAAATCAACTAAAACGTAGCTGAATTCTGTCTGAACCCGAAAAAAACTTTTTAGTAAGAGTAGATGATTAACGAAAATATGAACAAAACTCAGAGAAAACGAAGTATGATACAACCGGAGAGTCAATGTCCCTTCCACCAATTCTGCTACACTTATATCTTTGATTGACAGCTTCGTTTATATTCCAAGATGTGATACAATTTGTCAATATGTTTGTTGTGCATTATTTGTTTGACAAAATGAGAATTGTGACCGATGAGATCTCACTTCAACCACTTTTTTTGAATTTTCATCTCTATGGTAGGGCCCAGGTTGGCCCACCAAAGGTCAAAAAAATTCTAAGAATGAAGGGAAAAATGGCAGGGGCTTAAAACAATCGAAGACCTTGATTTTACCACGTCATGGGCTTACAACTAGTTTAATTCTCCTTCCAGACTAGATAAAGAGGAATGTCTTGCACTCAATTCAGTGTTTTAATTCCATGCATCTAGTTTTCACTAGGATGAGTTCAAGCCCCATTTCCCAATGGCTGGCCTCTCTAGGCAGGGTGAGTTGCCTTCTTTTTTTTCATCCTAGGTAGAGCTTCTTCGGACCTATTCAAAAAAAGGAACTTGAGAAAAGCTAACTCCAAAATGAGTCATTTTGTATTAGACCTCCATGACGCACTTCAATATCAAATCATGCTTCTTTTCAATCCCAACATTGAATCGATGGATTTTCACTGCCTAGGAAAACATAATATGAACCGTTACAATGATACTAAAGGGGAACAATAGCAGTTAGTAAGACTTTACAAGGAAAAATGAGCAAAATGGCGAGGTTTTTAGCGGGGCATCCCATTCATCATTTCTTCTTGCAGTTGGAAATACGGGATGAGGCTGTTGGGAAAATTATCAATTTTTCATGTGGATCGACATATGTAATTAATTATATATAAAATATATTTTAAAGTTAAGCTCAATTAAAGTGATCTAATAAAGAATTAAAATTATGGACTTTGAACATCTAAATAAAATAAAAACGTGATGCCGATGATAAAAAATGTATTGTAAGTATAATTACCCCATTGAAAAAAGGGAGTTTAAACTTCTAAAGATCTTGCTACATATATATCAAGATTTACATAACGTCAATGTGTACTAAAATTGGGAAACTTTCACTAAAGGTCCTGAAACATATGAATTACTACATATTGACCACCAACTTTAATCAATTTCAATTTTAACGAAGAATTAAAACCCTCAATCCTCACTCGAAAACCAAATTATCTCTTCTCAAGTACAATTCTAAAGCAACAATGGCAAACGTGGAGGCGGAGGCGGTGGATTTCGAGCCGGAGGAGGATGATCTGATGGATGAGGACATAGGAGACGGCAACGCGTCATCCCCCAACCGCGGCGCCAATGTTCCTCGGCTTAAGTCTGCCATCACCGGCGGCTTATCGTCAACTGCTCCTAAGAAGACAAAGGGCCGCGGCTTCCGTGGCGAGGCCTCGACTGAGGCCGAACGCAACGCTCGTATGTCCGGCCGCTTTGACTCTCTCGACTCCGACGGTGGGCCCGGGCCCGAACGATGTTAGTATCCAAAACCTAAATCACTCTTCCTTTTATATGCATATTATTTTTCCACCTTTTTAAATTTTTTGTTGATTGAAACTGATGTCAAGGGTTAATTAAATTTTGAAGAGTATTATTTGTTCTCTTTTGTTTGACAAAATAATGCAAATGAGAAATAATGTTTTAAGAAACTGAGGTGCGAACTTGTACATGCGAGGTTTCGTTAATATTTTCGTTGTTTTGTCGTGTGAAGTTCGGTGGCTTTAGGCTGAGCGAATTGAAGAAGACTAAGAAATTTAGAGTAAATATGTATAATTTGGTTCTTTTTAATGATTTTGCGTGTTTCTAGGGTTTTATCTGTTATCATTTTTGATTTATTTTTTCCTTTTCTTATTAAAGATATGTTTCAGTAGCTGAATTAGTTGGAAATAGAGGCTGGGCTCTGTGTATTCTGTTTCTAGTTCTATGCTTCTTTTATGCGAATCCTAATGTCTCTTTGGATTTTAAGAAAAAAAATATTTGTATTAAAATGAAAGTGTACAATTTGTTTTTTTGGGATATTAATTATTGAAAATTACACTTATTCGGGTCTTCTTGATTTATTTCCAGTTGCGTAGATCTTTCTAATTATTATCAAGGAGTATGATTACTGTTTGAGAACTTCGGTGCCTGCAGACTGAAATTTGACACCCCTGCTAATATCTGCAAAGTTGAAGTTCTTTAGTCCCATCTGGACAGCTTACTGCCGTTGATGAACATTAACTGCTGAATTATGTTAGAATATTTAATTGAAGAGAATGAAGAACATGAAATATTGATTTTTTTCTTTGGTTATGCTACATGTACATAATTTTTTACACCCCACTCACATTAGGAGGTGGGGACCACAAGCCGACATTTTAAAAAACACATGGGGTCCGCGCCCCATGTGAGAGGGGGGGGGGGTGACACCATTCGGTTATCCCCCCCTTGGTACAAGGGGAATAACCCTTTTTTTTGTGTGTGTGTGTGTAATAAATTATTGCCATAATATTGGAGATTTTCGTATTGTACAATCATTGTTAGATATCAATCACCTGTTTTAAAATGCAGAGTGACCAAGCACTCTATATCAGATTCCATCAATTTCTTGTGATATAGAGATAGTATATGTAGAATTTCAGGATTTGAAATTGGGTTTGAATTCGTGCAGCAATTGAAGGGTGGATTATTCTGGTTTCTGGAGTTCATGAAGAGGCACAAGAGGATGATCTACAAAATGCATTTGGTGATTTTGGGGAGATTAAGAATTTGCATTTAAATCTTGACCGGCGTACGGGATTTGTCAAGGTGATCTAAATTTTCCCTTTGAGATAGCTGGACAAAGATTATTAGCTAGACAAGCCTATGTATGATCATCTTGTGATTGGCCTGTCATGAATTGAATTTGATAAATGAAGAATCCACTTTTGGGCAACCTTCTCAACAACCAAGAGATTCAAAACAGGCAATATATAATTTACAAAAAGACTAGTACTCATTATTAACCTCATACCACATCTTCTTTTGGATGAAAGAACATTGAACTAAAGATAAGTCTCGCAAAGAAAAAGAAAGGAATTTATGCTAGTAATGAAAGTGGACCGATAAAAAATCAAAAGAAAAACTGGAAGTCATGATGTGATTGGACACAGCCAGCTTTCGTAGGATGCTTAAAGCTCCTGTGTCACATAAAATCACATATTCCCCTTTCAGGATCTTTCTTATTTTTTTAAATAGCAGCTTGAAATAACTTCCACATAATTTTTGCAATATGTGTATTACTTCAACTGGGCTTTTTGCTCTTAGGATGAGAGTAAAGATGGTTAAATAAATTTGTTACCACGGTAAGAACATTAGCAAACATGCACTTAAATAAATGGAAACTGTGTATTTCATTTCTTCTATCATTTGGAGATGCTGTCAGTCTTTTGTCTTTTGGTATCAAGACATTGATTTGTGAATTCTTGTTGAACAATAGTCAGTGTAAAAGAAACTGAGCTTGTCATTTATTATTTTAGTACAAGTGCACCTCCGTTTGCTGTGGCTTACTGTTGGGTAGTTTTAACTAACTTGACATATTGACCTGTCCATTAGGGTTATGCACTAATTGAATATGAGAACCTTGAGGAAGCACAGAAAGCTATAAGTGAAATGGATGGGACAGAACTGCTCACTCAGGCCATAACCGTTGATTGGGCATTCAGCAAAGGTCCGTTCAGGAGGAGGAATATGAGGAGGAGGTACATGTTCATGAAGTCTCATGTATTTGTTCTTTTGTTTGTCAGTATTGCATTCTCATAATTGTTCAAACTTCAATTGGATGCCTTATTTGACTTTGCTCATAGTCACTGATGATAAAATTGGAGAACATAAGTATCTCAAGAGTTTCCATAACAGGCACCCTCTTAGTTCCCATCAAAGGACGCAGTACCAACTCTTAGAAAAAATGTTTTGGCTGAGGGGCAAAATGGGAATGAAAGCACGTACTTCAGAAAAATAGAAGAAAGAAGTGAACATAGTCCTAGGTCATTCCAAATGGAATGGAAGAAAATTGGTTTTACGTGGTCTCTATTGTTAACAATTGGGTTTTTGGAAAATTGATATACAAAGTGGAAAGAGATGACTGCTCAACCTTACAGAGAGTTGAAATTTACTCTGATGATTCTATTGATAAAACATGCCTGAATCTTAGATCTTCACATTTGCCCAACTCCTTTATTTGATTAAGGATATGAACATTATGTAATGATGAGATATGCCATCAGTTATCTGTTGTTTGATGTGTACATTTTCCTTTTCAATTTTAAATGCCATCACGAGTTGTTTGTTTATTTATACTTCGCTGGAAAAGTAAATGTAATAGGGGAATAGGGGATTTTGCTTTACAACTCGTTGTTATTGTCAAAATATGACATCAAAATGGATTTAGAACTTCTGTATTATCTTGAAAGAATGATTCAGTAAACGTGTAATAGTTTAAGAGATGCTGTTTATTTCAAATAGTTTTATAGAAGGGATGAAAATCTTTCTAAAAATTGATGGCCATTCCAACATCAACCCCTCGGGTCCCTAAAAAGGACAGATACATCCACATGTTAGTCTATGCTAATATATTTTCCGGATAGACCTGGTTGGTGGCAGCAAAGTTGAATAGCTTCAATAGAAAGGGTAAACCACATATTTGAAGATGGCGAATGAGAAGCAACTATGAGTGCAGTGTTTTTTACAAATTTATTTTCTTGATGAGAATCCAAGCCACTTCTCATTTTACAGTTACATAATCTTGTCCTTTTTAAATTATTTTTGCAGATCACCTCGCGGCCATCGTTCAAGAAGTCCTAGGAGAAGAGTCTAATGTTATTAGCAGCTTCTGAAGAATTGTGGATTTCTAGTGTCGAGAAACAGTTCTGATAGTTGTGGATCAATGCTAAAATTTAACCATGTATGATTATTGTTTTGACAAGGATTTGTATTTCCTTTTGTTGTTTCTGACAAAGAATTGTATTTCCTTTCCCCGTTATATGGATAACTTATCTTGCTATGGAATGTCGTGTGCTCTTTCCATTGAGCTTTTGATTCAGTTGGGAGCCTGGCGCGGCGCATGTTGAATGTACTCTACTCAGTATCTGTGAAAATGACTCTTGCTTTTATTTAGCAAGGATTAAGGCTTGTTTGGCACGGATTTTTCTGAAGTCATTTTTCTCCAATATCGTTGTCCCCACAAATTTATGGGACTCGTAACTTTTTTCACACACTCCAAAAAGTCATTTTCACTTCAAAAAAAAAAAAAAAAGTGCCAAACATGCTTTTAGTGTGCACATCTGAATCCATGCTTGCCTAGCCGACAACTATAGTTAATATCAGCAATTTTCATTGGCGTACTACTTGTTCTTTGATATGGATAAAATCAGATTGATGCTGAGATATAGGTTCCTAATACGTGCACTACATAATAATTAATAAGAATATGCTCCTTAAGATTCAACAATGCACTCAAATTAAGAGCAATGGGTTGGATAAACTGTAGCAATATCAATATGGATAACCTACATAAACGAATACATACACTAATGTTATCACTTATCATCCAAGAGGACCAAGACCCATAGCTCTGAAACTAATTTACACACATCTACTAAGAACTATGTTAGAACCCAGTTTCTATACTCCGAAGACTACATTAAATTTAAAGGTGATCACAAAAGAAGTCGACTGGATCTACATCACCCAAATGTACAACAGAAGTAGCCGTAACATTCATCAGGGGATGCAACCTTCCCAGGATCAAGAGCTCAAGGGCTGGAAAGATTCCTGAGGGCATCCTCTGTCGCATACCAACTTGGTACTATTCTTGAAGTGTATGGATAGAGATCCTTGTATGAATTGCGAATCGTGCCTTCTGCTACTCCTGTGGCCAGTGTAATATCTGCACTAAAAAGCATGTCAGGAAAAGGTTAGATTATAATTTAATCGGTTAAACACAATAGGACCCACAACTTACTACTACTTATTATCCACACATTCCGTAGGCCTTGAATCTTATAAACATTTAAAAGCACTACCAAACAAGAACTAAGCCTGCTCCGAAAAATTTAGCTGTCGGTTATAAGAATCTTTTTTCTCCATTACATAAAGTTAATTATTAAATTACTGGGAAATCTAAAGAAACTATATATTCACAACACCACGTGAAGATGAAACTGACCAAATAGAATGTTCTGACCTTTGAGAAGTTTCTTGTCATCTGAGAGTTGAGTTATTATGTATATCACTGCAGCTGCTATGGATATGGGGCTTCTCCTGTAACACAGAAAATGGAGAACTTACTTCTTAATCGTGTAAAATTTCCGACTTTCGTGTTCGTATTGGATATATGACGTCATTTTCAAGTTGTAGCCTGTAGGCCAAAATGTGATCAAGAAAAGATGGCATCTGATGTGTTATGCTACTAACAAACAATTTGCTGAAAGAAATTTAAAGCAAAACAAGAAGGGAAAACTGAAAGAACCTTATATCCAGCTCTTCTGATTTTTGTACTGCTTCTTGAGCAGCTTTGACAGCTAAATTGGTCATGCCCAAATGCGAGCAAAAACGTCTCTGCAATACAGTGAGATTTGACGAGAGAATGCATTTGTGTGTGCTTTGGTGTCTTCTTGAGAAAAAAGGGGGACCGGGGATGGGGCATAAAGTGTTCAGTTCAAACTCACCAAAAAATCCCCTGCATGAATTGTTCCCATCTCCATAGACTGGCCCATTTCGATCTCCAGCTGTTTCACAATGAACTCTTTAGCTCGACCAATCTCCTTTTTGGTGGCTCCATTGGCCACATAACAAATTTCTGTTTGCAAGCCATGTGCACAGAGATATTAACAAAAGTCAGTCAAGTGAAGCTAAATTTCCGGCCATTACAGCATACCTTTTACAGTACGTGGCTTATCCTCTTGTCGACAAGCAATGTAGATGCACGCAGCCAAAATAGCATCTTGATTTCGTCCTCTAAGAGGCTTTTGATCTTCTACCTTCTTATATATTTCATTTGCTCGATCCTTAAAACCAGAGTCATAGGTAATCACGAGTTCATGTATTTTAAACCAGCAACATCTCCAAAATATCAAGACAAAATCAATTGCTAGCAATAACAAAACTACTAAATCAGTCAAATCAAATAGCCACCTTAATGTTCCGAATAATGCTATTCATGTAGAGTGATGGTTATCATTAGTCGCTGCTGCCACATTGCCAAATGAAGTTCGAATGCATTTATCTTCATTGGACAATGTGGCAGTCGGCCACTGCCCACTATCACATAGACTGATGAAGATCATCTCGATCAATAGCATTACTCAATTTTCCGGGGCAAATGACTTCATTAAGGAACATACATATTTATTCAAGTTTGCCATATCTTACGAGTTGAATCCTGCTCTCCCAAAGTTGCTATCCTCCCAATACATTTTTGACACCTCGACACATCACCTTTTCTTAGCAAAGCATATGGGAAGACACTAAGATTAATGTGCAGAGTTGTCAAAAATGTATTGGGGGGGACAACAATTCGAATCAGCAGATATAGGCCCATCTTAAGAGATGATCTCTCCTTGTGGCCATAGGATTTCATAGTTTCACTAGTGGGGTGTGACCTCTATGAAAAAAAATTTATGAAATAAGTGTTGGGTCATTAAAGGACAAAATGTCTATTGTATCATGGACACAAAAATGAATAACATAAAATACGGATATATGGCAAAAAGTGGACGTGGTGTGGCATTCATTTTGATAAATTATTGAATGCCAACTTACATGGTCAGAGCATGGTTTGTGTAGACCTAAAAATGCTTCAATCTACTAAAATGTAAGGGTGCGTTTGATTGTCAATATTTCCCATGAAAAAATGTATTTTTCACATAATTTCCTACTTTTATGCTGTTTGATTGACAAATTTTTCCAAAAAAAAGATATATTTCTACTTTTGGTCAAGTGACCATATTTTCCTTGAAAACAAGAAAAATATATTCTTTAGGGAGATGTGGTTTTTATTTTCTAGGTAATTCGCTCTCTTTTTCTCTCTCTCGTCTACCTACCAATAAAAAATAGACAAGTATAATATTTTTTAAATTAAAAACTAAATCAATCAAACACATTTAATTAATAATTTTCATACAAATAAGTTCTAGGCAAATGAATTGCTTAGAATTTATATTTTATTCATACAAATTTCATGCTCGCAATCAAACGTTCCCTAAGTGTTCTAGTTTAAGCAGTAATCGAGCAAAGTTAAGATATCAACACGATTCCACATTGCAAAAAAATTGAATTTATTGGTCATTCCGTATTTGTAATGCTTGATATATATAAATAAAATGATTCATGTAAACGATTCCAAGTTACAAACACATACATAACCACAACACCAAGAAAAAAAAAGCGCGCACACACAGAGAAAAGCATATCTGAATTCAACTGCAATAATCAAAATAAAGAAAAGTATGTACCTTTATGGTTGCAACAAGACCCAACCTGAAAATTGAAAACAAAAATATTGAAAAATTCAGAATTGAAACAACAAAGCTATAAGCATAAAAACCCTTCTATTAAAATGTCCAAAAATAAAATTTTAAATGTTTAGCCCCATAAATTATGAAAAAAAACCCAAAATATACCGAATTAACATAATACAAACCTATCAGCCATGGTAGCAATAGTCTTGAACGCCTGAATGAGAGACCGATCCGGGTTCGACCCACGGGTCTGCCACCGACCCAACGACGAATTCAAATACTCACCCGTTGACCCATTGGGCTTCGAAATCACCGTCGAAAGCCCACTATCACCCAGCAACGGATTATTCGGCCCACCTACACGGACCGGGTCACTATCCCCGGCCTCATTCGCAAAAGTTCTCCACTCCGAGGTCTCGTCAATGGAGTGCGCCTCCAGAACCAGGCCGCATTCCGAGCACACGGTGTCGCCGGCTGAGTGGTCGAACACCACTTCCGTCGGCCGTTTACATTCTGAACAGTAAATATCAGCCATTTTGGACAAAAATCTCGAAAAAAATTTATATCGACACAATAAACCAGTAGAGTACGAATTTTTCAAAAAATTAAAGTTCTATGGACAAGAGCAACGTGCATGGACGAAGTCATCTATGGAAGAATTTTGGATTATTATTATCATTTTGCTATTTTTGGAGAGAAGAAATGTAGAAACTGAAAGTGCGTGTATTATCCGGTTCGGAAATCGACACGTACTGTCGGGTTTTATCAAGATTTGCCACGTCACTGGGAGGATTTTAGTGTAATTGCATATTGTATCCCAAGCTTTTATTTTTTCAGGTTTGGCCTTCAATTTGTTAGAAAGTGCACTATTTTGAAATAAGTCTAAGAGGCATCAAAATAGGAGCTGTCGAAATTTGTTGGGCTTAAAAAAGGGATGTGTACGGTCGAGTTTTATCCGAACTTGACATGCCAGTCTGAAACTTTACGGTAAAAGAACATTCGACTTTTATAATTTTATTATCTATAGTTCATGTCTGGTATCGATTAAAATCTAAATTTAAATTTAAGTCGAAGTCAACAATTAATTTTAACTGTATAATTTATGGATCCTACAATTTTTCAACTACACATTTCATTAAATTTTATCAAAATCTGCTAAAATTTTGATTTGAATCCTCACCAAACTTTTATCAAAATATAAGCTCACATGACTCGAAAGTATAACCAACATATAAGAAATTGCACTATTCTCCTTGAAAAGATTGCTCGAAAACCCGAGTTGGAAGATGGGCTCGAGGCTACTTTGAACTGCATGGGAGATGGAATTACATATTCTGAATTGTTGGAATTATCGGCATAATGCTCCAACATATTCCTTCATATCCACCTCTAACTTTGCTGACATTATTATCTTCATCTTGGTATTTCTCATGAATAGTCACGATAGATCTATGCCTTACTTCTTCGGAAAACTATTGAAGGCGGATCAAGTCCGCAATTATTGGAGGCGAATTCATAAGTCCTTGCTCTTCACTCAGAAAATTTTTATTATATATTCCTCGTTTCGCAAGATGTCTGATCATGTGGGGATATATATTCCTCAACTCATGAGATGTCCATTCCCTTTCTGATGAGATGCTTATTCATCATTTCATGAAATTCATCGCCCCACAAGATGATACTTTCACATTTGTGCATAGGGGAATCACTCGCCTATTGAAGGGGGTGCATCCTTAACTAATTGCCTCATTTTCATTTTATATATTCTTTTTCTTTTAAGGAGGACGGCTCCCCCAATCTTTATTAAAACTCTCACTTATGACGGAGTAAAACCGTAGCTATTGTACTAAAAAGAAAATCCAAATAACAAATAAACCTCAAAAGACACCACTATCCAAACCTCAACATGCATAACTCACTTCCTCAAATAAGCCACCCCCGTTTACAACTATATCAGCACAATGGAGTTGCCATAAGGGGGGTACCATCAACTAACATATAACCTCCATCAAAGATACTTCAGCTTATTTCACTTCACGAGATAATTGTTCTATTTATTTTTTGCTTTGTGAAATGATTTTTTATTTATATTTCGCTTAGCAAGATGTCTCATCTTTCGAGATGATTAATGTTGTTCCTCGCTTCACGATATGCATCGCCGATAAGATGATTATTAATCATGTCATATATGTTCAATACCTAACATAAAGGAAAAATTGTATTGTTATTCCTCGCCTGCGAGATGATTATTATTCGTTTAGTAGAGATATTGTATTGTATTTCAGGTTGGTTTAGTCCGCATGACAAGGAAATTGTTATTGAAATTTTGTTAGCTATTGACATGTTATTTTCAAATGCAAATCGTAATTCCTCACCTATTTGAAGTTGACTACATTTGTAATCTCATTCATAAACCATCACTTTGGATCAACTCATATTTCAGAGGTAATTCGTAAATCATCATCTAACTGGAGACAACTTCTATTTCAAAGTCTGACCATCACATAAATGTGTGAATCAGACTTAGATTACTATTGTTATACCAATGAATAATGAGGCGTGCATGTGGTAGATAAGGATCCTAATAAGTGTAGTTTCTACATTTACGAAATCCTAAATGATGATATTTTACTATTCTTTGGGTAAAATACTACATAACATGTGTTATATTATTGACTTTTGTATGTAAAACTCGATGTTTGATGAAAAATTGAAATAAAAAATACAAAAATAGTGAAAATGACGAAATTCAAAAGTCGAGAACTAAATTGCAAACAATCCATAGATGAGATGGGCAACGAAATGAAGATCAAAGATACCAAACATTTAATTGGATAAACTTAATTGGAAGATAATTGAACAATATTGCAAGAGAAAGAGAGCTGAAATGAACCAAACACAAAGTCCGGGGACTAAAGTGCAACTACTAAAAAGTTATGTCGAACCTCACGATAAAAATTTAAGAGTGCTATGGGTCAATTGGATAAGAAAAAAAGTCAAATGGATGAAGTATGGTCAAAAGATTATCACAAATCAACTTTCAACTGAAAAAGTCATGTTTCAGATCTTTAGCTTCACATTGAGACTCAATTTTGGCATAGTAAGCTTTCAAATTAAAAAATAATCATAAGAATTGCAGCCTTCCGAGTTAGCTTTCTAATGTACTTTGAATCACCTCAATTAGATATCGAGAGAGAAAGTTATTATAAAAATAGTGAAAATCGTTCAGCTGTTGAAAATTATAAGAAGCGCGCGCCCTCGCCTGCAGGAGAGATTGCACGCCCCAATCAAAAATGGGATGCCTGATGCGTCCCAAACCAACCAGGCACGCACTCTAGATATGCCTAAGCGAGCGCCTCTGTTAAAAAAATAAAAAATCATATTTTCCTTATTTTTGTTTTGGTAATAATTCAATACAATCTTTTTGGTATCATTAAAATACCAAACTCGATCAGAACGTGGGGGCCATTCGATTTAAATTTCATCATATTCTACATATTTCGGAAGCGAAGAACAAGTCTATACATTAATTCAAAGCGAATCTTACAGAGATTTTGAAAATTCATAGCCCAGTTTTAATATTTGAGTCAATAACGTAGATTTTCCCTACTTTTTCCATCTTTCTTATCTCCGGGCGATTTTTTCTAATTATTTTTGTGTAATTTAGTTATAAGAATGTTATGTTAAGTTTTTCATTGTATTTGATAAATGATGAACTATATTGTTTGTTTATTTTAATTCAAGACAAATTAGTTTAGTATTTCTTTAAAAAAATTTATTGGTTTTGCATTCCCATTGAACTATTTGATTGTTTGAATTAAATGACAATAGTGTGATTCACAATTCCAATACAAATATTCACATATTAAATAAATACTTTATTTGCTTTGTTAGTTTATGATTAACTAGTCTTTCACCCGTGCAATGCACGGATATAAATACAAATTTATATTAAGTAATAAACAATTCTAATATGATAAATATGTGCTAATTGATTTATGCAAAACACTTCATAAAATTAAATTGCCAATGAGTAATTTTAAATAAAAATATATACACCACATAACTAATTATATGCAAATTAATTTTATGAAGTGTTTTGCAAAAATCACATAACTAATTATATGCAAATTGAAAGAAAATATGGGGGCGGTACAAAAGTAAACGGGTTTGGGGTGGTTAAAAAAAAAAAAATCATGTCTCCGTGCTAGACGGAGACACGGGCCGTGTCTCCGTTCTACATGGAGACACGGCCGCTCCATGTAGAATGGAGACACACGCTGTGTCTCCATTCAGTGTTGAATAATATACTGAGAGTTCATCAAATTATTTGCAAAGTTTGGGTATATTGAGAGCATGAATATTGGCCAATCCATTATATTTGGTGGTTTTTGATTTCCATAATGAAATTTGATCCTAATTTCTAGATATTTGCAAATGTGTCAGCTATTTACTTTGCACAGCATTATTGAAAGGAACACAATCAAAATCAAGATCAAACACGTTTGCATATTTCGCTAGTGAATATGAATGAAAAATTTATATATGTTGGAATTCTGCTTCTTACACTAAGAATGCAACCATCTCCAATGACAGAATATGTAATGACAGCATCGATTATTAAAGTTGGAGGCAGATTCCAAGGTAAAGTGTACACTGGAGAATCTATGGCGTAGAAGCTGTTAACAAAAGACGATGCATTCAGTAAAAGGATTTCTTTACAACTTTTTTGATATTTCTTTACCGTATCTCATGCAGACACAACGTGTGTCTCCATTCTAGATGGAGACACGGCCCGTGTCTCCGTCTAGAATGGAGACACCGTGTCTCCATGTGTTGCGCCATTTTTTTTTTTTTTTAAAGAGTGATATAATAACAAATTAAGAATTTCAATGGTATTATAATAGATTACCTTTGCAGAATTGGATGCAAATTCAACATTCATCTCTTGATTTTTGAAAAACAATTTCTGTTACACCAAAAAAGCAAAGATGAAATTTATCACTGTCAATCTTATTATTTAATATAATGAGAAGCATCAAATTATTTGCAAAGTTTGAGAAGATTGAGAGCATGAATATATTTTTATCTTGAACTTACAGAGAATATATTGTAAATATCCATACCTCCAGTGACACCAATGAATCCATTCCTTGCACCAAATCACAACTACAAAATTGGGCAAAAAGCACAGATGTTGCAACCTAAATAAAAAATTTGTAAAAAAATAAGACAAACTGAATTGTTTTTATTCTTTTTCTTTTCAAATGAACAGAGGTTACAATAGGAATAGACAGGATTCATGTTATTCTAGATTACAGCATAACATATACAAACACCTATCTTCTCACTTACCAGCCTACCAGATTGAAGGAAATAGAGAACTCTTTCAGACCGCATCATTTTTTCGGATGATGATGATAAACAGTGTAATAGAAAATCACCGCCTTAATTTTCTAGCTTTAGAGATAGAGAAGGGTAAAAAGTATATAAAGTACATAAAGCAATAGCCTAGCTTCTGCTCAGTGATCACTATTTAATTGAAGAATGTAAAGCAAACAAAATGAAAAAGGAACATTAGACTAAAATTTGAAGAGACGAAGAAATGAGATCACATCGTGCCATGTATCCGTAATGAACTCACAATGTCATAAGATATGTCTCCTTAAACATCAATTTGCTCCTTCTCAGCTTGGGCCCCGCCAGAATAATCCGATAGAAGAGGAAAATTTTATTACAACTTTGGCAATTATTAGAATCTAAAAGTTTTAAACCAACAATACAAAGACACCTTGTGAAGCTCCAAAATAGCAAACTTCTTGCCAAGCTTCTTTGATGCATCACTCAGCCTTAACCCCTGAGGTGGAAACATAAGAAAACCTAGTCATGCTATCATTTGGGATGTGGCGACTACATTACATGAAATTCAAATCAGATGCAACATATTTCTTACCAAAAAGCTCTAGGCCTTTCACAGTGGTGATACATTTCCTCTTGTTTGAGTCATCTTTTCAATAATAACTTCCCTGCTTTCCCCTGCAAAACAATTCATAACATATCTAGTGCTACCAGCCTATTGTGCATATGGGTTAGCAATTGAAGAACCCAATACTATCACAACATTATCACAATGAACGCTAAAGCATGCTTATATATCATGATCTCAATTATTAATGAAAACCAAGAAAATGCTAACGTTTTAACAAAACCTTGCGGTTAGATGCCGTGCTTTATTACGAGTCAATCGAATGAGTCTTGGCCCGGCCCCTAGCGGAGACGGGGTCGAGAGGTTGGAGAATGTGGAAATTTGGGAATTAGGTTGATTTCAAATGGGGATTTGGGTAATTGGGTTGGGACTTGGGCCGATTTCAAATGTGATTGATGAGCTAGGCCAAATTTCAAAACCAAAAAAAAAAGGGGAAGAAACCGAAGAAGAAGATGAAGCAGACAACGACACAAAGTGACGGACGGACGGACGGGAGGTGGAGCTCCATTAATTCTTCTTCACTTTGGTTGTAATTTCCACCTCCTTTGACATGGTGCTCCATATTACGGTAAATGGAGAGCAAACGGCCTCCGCACGGGAGGCGGCATGGAAAGCATAACAACCTCCCGCGCGGAGGTTGGAGCCTCCGCGCGCGAGAGGTTGGAATTAGCTCCGCGCGGGGAAGGCTCCGCCTCCCCGTGCGGAGGTTCCAACCGCACGCGGAGGGGCTGGAGCCTCCGCGCGCGGAGGTTGGAATAACGACTCGGCGCGGCGAGGCTCCAGCCCTCGCGCGTGGAGGTTCCAGCCTCCGCACGCGGAGGCTGCGCGACCTCCGTGTGCGGAGTTTTCTGTCGCACGCTGTTGCGGAGGCATTTGCCTCCGCATCCGCCTCTTGGGTTTAGTTTTTGGCCGTATTTCTCCATATTTCTCACCTCAATTCCTCCATTTCCAGTTGTGAAAAGACGTCGTCCTCAAAGAGGGAAAAAAATGTAAAGAAAATGGAGGAGAATTTACCGATTTCAACAAAAGGCGCAAACCGGAGATGGAAAGGAGAGCGTCGTCGCCTTTTGAAAGTTGAGGTGAGAAATGCAGTGTGATTCGAAATTCGTTTCAAAAGGAGATGGAAAGGAGAGCGTTGTCTGCCGCTTAGGTCGTCACCGATTGAGAGATAAGGCGAGAAACGAATGGATATGAAATATGTTAGAATTGAATTTGAATTTGTTGTGCAGCCGCGTTTTTTTCTTTCTTTTCTTTTCTTTTCTTGTTTTCTTTTTTGTTTTTTCTTTGCCCATTCCCTTGGGCGGGAAATTGGTGCACCATCTTAAGCGGGAATACTGTGCAGCAGCTATCCTTCTTTAATATAGTAAATAGATATAGAAAACATACATACCATCTTTTTTGATAGTACCATACTTCAAATTTAATAGTAGCCATTAAACTACAAATTAGACATTTTTCCTCGTGAAACGATATTTTTAACTCACAAATCTTATTACTTATACAACGATCACGTACGCTAACAAATTTTGTCCGAACAAGTCCCACATTGGTTGACTAAGCATTGACGTTTTAATTGGATTATGTTGATCAAATCAAACAAACTATCTTACGCTTGAGTTTGGTCCACTAACCCATCTTCATCCACTTCTCTATGCATATACACGAGTGATTGTCACTCAAAATGTATGTTCATCAAAATCCTCGTCGAATCCTTTGATTTATTTTTTTTACACTCGTCTTATTTCTCATTTCGATCGTCAGAGTGAAAATGATTTTCAAACCTTTTTTGGGACAACGTATATTAGTGTGCAGGTGACACATAAGTGGACGTGAAGATGGTCACGATCTATTGACCACAAAATCGGATAAATTTTGAGGTCATTATGGAACAATTATAATAATATATCGTAATTATTGTTATATTGTTTTTTAATAACAAAATTCCTACATATTTTTTCTCTTATAATGTATTTACGAAAATACCCTTTATTGATAAGAAATATTAGGTCGATTCAATCAAAGAAAATGTGAAGAATGTATTAGACCCGGTCGAGTCGAACACATTTTAGATGTAATTGTAGCCGTGAATGTAGATACGGGCAAACATCACTGGGCCGGATATGAAATGAAAATAAACAATAATTGACGACTAACCAAACGAAGGATTTCCCATATCTATTAATGCAACTGCGAACCATTTATTTTGGACCCCATGCATTAAATACATGCACATTCTCACCCCCACCCCACGCCACCCCTCTTGTATATATGTGTTAATTTCAACAATGATCACTCGAGTTTGTTAAAAATTTCAAAATGATCGTTAAAGTAATTTTCTTACAATAATTACAACTCAAGTTTCTTACATCTACATTAATGGTTAACCTAAAACCTAGCATGTTACTGTTAAATTTCAACACAAACGCAAATGACGCTAACTTGTTAAGAGTGTGTTTGGTAGAGATTAAAATCGGATTAAAATTGAAAAATTAATCGTTATTGTTGACTTTTATTAGACTGGTGTGACCCAATAACGATTATATTTTCAATTTTAATTGAAATTTTAGTGTTACCAAACAAGCTCTAAATAAAATAGGGTTGATTGCAGCTAAATACATAAAATCGTAATGGTCAGTGTTTTGCACATATTTGTTCAATTCGAATAATCAGCTAGTTGTTGAATTCACATTTTTCTTGGTGAACTTTTTGAAGGTGAAGCAATTTTTTTTTTCATGTGACGTATTAGTTAATGCCATTTGTGTTTATATCAGAATTTAATAGTAACACATCGTTTGATCATTAGCGTTATCATTAGAAACTTATATGATTATTATTGTAAAAAAAATTACTTCAATGACCATTTTGAAATTTATAATAAACTTCAGTGACTGTTGGTGAAATTAATCTTTCTAATATTATCCTACTGCCCACCTATCTTGCCATCAAACTCCGATATTAAAACTCTCTCTCTCTCTCTCTCTCTCTCTCTCTCTCTCTCACACACACACACATACACAGCCATGTATTATGTATGTATCTATATATATAAAGGGTAGTTGTTTGGTGAAGAGTTGAAACAGTGAACTCATTTAAGGATATAAACACGGACAGTACTACACAACATTTTCATTTTTCACTTTTGACGACTATTTTTTATATCAGTTGAAAGTTTCTTGGTATGGAAATAGAGGTGGCAAGCGGCGGTGGAGGTGCAAGTTCTAGCAGCTCCGGCGGTGATATTGAGAAGGGACTAGGGCGAAGCAACGGCGGACCCGGAGCATACTTGGTTTGGGAAGATTTAACGGCGTTGCTCCCAAATTTTGGCCATGGACCTCCCAAGAAATTGCTTCATGGACTCAATGGGTATGCTGAGCCTGGGAGAATTATGGCAGTTATGGGTCCTTCTGGCTCTGGAAAATCTACTCTTCTTGATTCTTTAGCAGGTCTCTCTTTTTTCTCAATACATATACATACACACAATATATATATATATAATGCGGGATTTGGCCGGAAAGTGTTCTTTTCTCTATCATTAGTTTGGATTCGTTGTTGGACCATGTAGGCTTAACCACTATTGGCGCATCCATTATCGGACCGTGTAGACTTGATATCCAACCATTATCATGTCTTTAGTCCACTAGAGACAGATGGTGTCACTTGGTCCCTTAGAGATAGTTGTCTCGTGTTTCTAGCTATTCTCTATCTATCCACCTGAGTCCGTTGAACTTTTTTGGGGTACGGCGTGGGCCATGTGACTTTCTTTTGCTTCGATTAGCACTTCAATCCAACACTCTTTAGAAAATCAGTGGACACAAAACTTAGGGTCTGATTGTTTTTTATTCTCAAATTCTACATTAAATCAATTCTCATTTTCAACCACACATTCTTCAATAAAATAATATTTTCCATCACATCAATAATTTTTTCTTCTTTTACAACCACACATTTCCCAATCATATCACTATTCAAAAATCAATTCTTCCCCCAAAAATCCCTACCAAACAAGCACTTAGTAATCTATAACCATTTAGACAAACATTTTACGTATCTCTCTTCCTCAATACCATAGAAGGGAAAAGTATAAAATTCACCCTCCCGTAGTAAAAACACAATTCAAAAGCATTTAAATCAGATCAGAAAAATAACTGTGAATTTTTACAGTACAGCTTATGTGTCATGAAGGTCACAATAAATTGGACAGCAAAGTAGTTGGTTGAATAAATGAGGGATACGCAAAATTTACATGTGGGATCTGTCTTTTTTCAAGTGCCAGCTAAAATACATACCACCTAGTAAATAATTTGTCATAGGAATTAATCCTTGTACCTAACTGTTTAAAGCTGGCATTCAACACTTAATTATTTGAATTTTAACATGTACAACGGAAATTTAATGTTTACGATATGCGCGTGGACGTGAACAACTTAATGGTCAACGACGATTTAACAAGGAACTAAGCGTGGGCGTGGACGTGAACAGCTTAATGGTCAACGACGATTTAACAAGGAATTAAGCGTCGTACTTTATGTTCCTTCCTTGGTGAGCATCCCGTTGGCGATTATTGAAGAGAGAAATGTTCTAATAAGTATAAAAGAGACGGCTAAAGAATCTTTTCTTGACATTTATGTCACGATAAATGTGAAGCGCATGCACATCCCTTCTCTCCCACTTCACACCTTGGAACACACCGTTCTTATAGAGATAAATGCGCTTTCACATCTTCTTAACCCGAAATGAAACAAGTATCATGATTGGATGCGCAAAACAAGCACCTTTTGAGGTTTTTTTTTAGCGTTTTGTGTATACTGCCTAAAAGAAACCTAAAAAGATGCTTGTAAGCACGGACAAATGTCACGCCAGTACTTTTAGACAACAAATATTGCAATGACAAAGTGATTTTGATCTGTAAATGAATAACTTCTTGTTTCTTTTTCATTTTTTTGTTTGCTAACATTTAACTTCGTCACCAGGTAGATTATCAAATAATGTTGTCATGAGTGGAAATATACTTCTTAACGGGAAGAAGCGGAGGCTAGACTATGGTGTAGTTGTAAGTATTCTACACGAAGATAATTTTGAAACCTGATTGCTGTCCTTTAAGTAAACATACTTTGTTTTGTTCATTAAATCTCTTGGTGTAAAGGGTTTAATCCATAACACCTTTTGTGTCTTCCCAATATATTTACTTGTTTATTTTTTGGTTCGATTAATTCAGGCGTATGTAACACAAGAGGATGTCTTGTTGGGAACTCTTACAGTCAGAGAAACTTTAACTTACTCTGCCTATTTAAGGCTTCCAACTACCATGTCTAGAGAAGAGGTAAAGGGAATTATAGAGGGAACTATCATTGAAATGGGACTTCAAGATTGCGCAGATCGACAGATAGGGAATTGGCAGTTACGAGGCATAAGCGGTGGAGAGAAGAAAAGACTGAGTATTGCACTCGAAATTCTCATAAGACCTCGTATAATGTTTCTCGATGAACCTACTAGTGGCCTCGACAGTGCAGCGGCTTTCTTTGTTATCCAAGCTATTAAAAATGTCGCTCGAGATGGAAGAACGGTTATCTCCTCGGTTCATCAGCCTAGTAGCGAAGTTTTCGCTCTGTTTGATGATCTCTATTTGCTATCCGGAGGTGAAACTGTTTACTTTGGTGAAGCAAAGATGGCTATTAAGGTATGATCTATAAATCATTTCAAGGTTAAGCAAAGATGGCAATTTTCTTTGTTCTTTTTTGTGGACTATGACAGTACGCTACAATCCGAGTTTAATATTTATTTTTTGCTTTTCAGTTTTTTGCCGAAGCAGGGTTCCCCTGTCCGAGTAGAAGAAATCCTTCTGATCACTTCCTTCGATGCGTTAACTCGGACTTCGACATTGTAACAGCCACATTGAAAGGTTCACAAAGACTTCGTGTAAGAATTCGATAACACGTTTAGTGCCTCTTTTAATTTTCATTTCTATTACCCTTTAGTCGATTACTTGATGCTACTGTACAGAATTAATGTTGGATGTGTCTTGAAAGAATGTGCAACAGTATTCGACTGAGTTGTTATATGTTTATGTTGAAGAAAAATTACAATCGCGCTTTGTAATAACAGGAAATGCAGAGAGCAGCAGATCCTTTAATGAATTTGGCAGCAGCAGATATCAAATCTGTACTTGTCGAAAAATATAAGAACTCGGAGTATGCACGAAAAGCAAGATCGAGGATCCGAGAAATCTCTTCCATTGTAAGTACTCAAAGGTCAAGCTTAATACTGTTTTTGCTCATAACATATTTCAGAAAAAACAGTACCTAATATAATTAGTTCATGAATTACAGCAAGGGCTCGACTTCGTAACAATTAAAGGAAGTCAAGCAAGGTGGTGGAAGCAGCTTTCAACATTGACCCGAAGATCGTTCTTGAACATGTCTAGAGACGTGGGATATTACTGGTCTCGTATAGTCATCTATATAGTCGTTGCTCTTTGTGTTGGCACTCTATTCTATGATGTTGGCACCAGTTATACTGCAATCTTGGCTAGAGGAGCATGTGGTGGCTTTGTGACCGGCTTTATGACTTTTATGTCTATCGGAGGTTTTCCATCCTTCATCGAAGAAATGAAGGTAGACAGCTTAGAAAAGTTCACTTATAAGTTAGTTGCTTATTTGATTCTAAGGTAAGATTTTCCTTCTATGAACAGGTTTTTTATCGAGAAAGGCGGAATGGATATTATGGAGTTGCTGTGTTTATATTATCAAACTTTCTCTCTTCATTCCCGTTCTTGGTTGCGGTCTCGGTCGCTACTGGAACCATTACGTACTACATGGTGAAATTTCGGACGGAATTTTCTCATTACATCTTCTTTTGTCTAAATATTTTCGGAAGCATTGCTATGGTAGAGAGTGTCATGATGATTGTAGCTGCGCTAGTTCCTAACTTCTTAATGGGGATCATAGCCGGGGCTGGAGTTCTTGTAAGTAGTTTCGCTAGCTCTGTATTATCATGTTTATCTGTGCTTCGAAGTTACCTTTTTTTTATCTACAAAAGTACGCTTTTTGTTAGTTAAAAAGTAACTTAAAAGTAGCTCCTCGATTGTTCATGTCATGCATTTCTATACAGGGGATCATGATGATGACAGCTGGATTTTTCCGTTTGCTCGATGATCTTCCCAAGATATTTTGGCGCTATCCAGTTTCATTAATTGGCTACGGTGCTTGGGCACTACAGGTACTTTGACAGTCTTAATTCGATAGTGTTTTTCTTCTTATTTGAATTCGATACTAAGATTGAGGAGAAATTTAACTATAAATCGTATCCAGGGAGCGTACAAGAACGATATGCTAGGAATCGTATTTGATCCTCTTGTACCCGGGGATCCAAAATTAACAGGCGAGCATGTCATAAAGGTTTTGTTCAAAATACCGTTAGATCATTCCAAGTGGTGGGATTTGTTCGCCGTGTATGCCCTCATAGTATGTTATAGATTCCTCTTCTTCATCATTCTTAAGTTAAAAGAAAGAGCGGCGCCTATTTTCCACTCGCTTTATGCAAAGAGAACAATGCATCACATCAAAAAGCGCTCTTCGTTCAAGAGGAAGCCGTCTATTACTTCCAAGAGGCACTATAACCTCCACCCATTGTCTTCTCAAGAAGGTCTAAACTCTCCGATTCCTTGAGAGGCAATGAAAGACGAGTATGACTACACATTACACCGGAATTTATTCCGATATCTTATGTTCCCATGGTTCAGTAGTTCACGCTGTTCTCTTACTAACATTTATTATTGTATTTCATGGTTTATATTTGTGTTTGGCTTGCATGTAATAAATGTTCTTAATATCCAAAAGAAATACGGTAAAAGGTTGAATTTAGACTCGTGTACATAATATAATTGTTATTCTTACATATTATGAGGTGTGATAACGAGAGGTTTTTCTCTTATTATTAGTATTCTTTGCATAAATAATATATTTTCACCTTATATTTCTTATTGTCTCGCCTAATAACGTTATGAACATGGCTACTACGTTAATCAAATGTAAAGTTGTCACTTGGAGGCAAAAATTTGTGCGGAGGGAGGAAATCTTACAAGAAACCTCGTATGGGGAGTCTATTCGAATGAAAACATAGACATATTGTTCAAATATTGTAGTACCAATCCTACCCATTTTACTCAACTATGAACATTATGAGCATCAAATTCGAGAGTTTTACTCGAACTTTTCCAATATTCCTAGTTGACGAACTTTTCCTTTCTTTCTTTCACACTAACATATAAACGCAAAAAAATTGTTTCTTGAACACACAATTTTGTGGAATATATATGTTCCATCAAGAAATGTAATGATTTTTAATAATTTCGTTTTCTTTATCTAAGTTCAATGTTCGAAATTTATTTGTTATTTTAAGAGCGTTAGAGTTATTACCATTATTTACCATTAGGGCTGCTAAGACCCTGTTTGGTAGGTTTTTGAAAAGTCAAAAACCATTTGAGTTATTAAAATAAGTTGGCTCAAAGTGGAACCATCCATGAAACTCTACTACAAAAATAGATGAAAAAGCTAACACGAAGATCAGCGGTGGACCATGCCTGCACTGAATCTCGGACCACCTCCACAGCCCACTTTAAAAAAAAATCTGAAATGGGCCAAATAATTGGCCCAATCTTATATAACAAACCCTTCCCACAATCCTTCTTAAATCCTTCACAGAATCAACCAGCTGCCGCATAATGTTTGGCCGCGCATTTCCACCTTTACACTAACACCACTATCAGGTATTTTTTTGATTTAGTGTGTGGATTAAATTTAATATAATTATTAGGGTCCGTTTGATTGCAAATATGAAATTTGGATGGAAAGAAAATGAATTATAGAGAATTGAATTGTCTAAAATTTGTTTTACTAGGAATTGTAATTAATTGTATTTGATTGGTACTTGGAAAATTTTGAAATTTTGAATCTTTTGGTATTCGTTTGACTTTGTTTTCCATGAAAATTGTCCATTAAAAAGAATTTTTTGTTTATAATTGTCCATACAATTTGTTTTCATTGCAGGAAAAAAAAAAAAAAAAAAAAAGTAGCCTAGAAAACATATTCTCACAAATGTGATGGGAATTGGTTTTCCTTGAAAACCAAGAATTGTGTAGAAAATGAGGTAAATGTGGAAAATGAATTCCATGAAAAATTTAACATATCAAACAGCTTAAAAGGTGGAAAATGGAAAACGAATTCCAACTTCCCTAGAAAATTGGGTACTATCAAACAGGCCCTTAAAAAAATTTGAAATGCACGGCTGGGCCAAATAATTTATAATTGTGCCTCTAGTCTCTTAATTTCAAAACATGTCAGAATCTCAATTATGCATTTTCTTTATCTTAAATTAACACTTATTTATTTTATAGTAAAAACAGTATTGAAAAGATTTTATAAAAGAAAATATTTTGATGATGAGGATGTGGAAAATGTTGATAAGGAGAATCAAAATATGTCAAATGGACACGATTTTGATGTTGTACAACTTTCCACCAATCTCGGATTAATGACTCCAATATTGAATTACAATACTAACATTCATGATCAAGTTCAAAGAGCATATTACGAAAGGATCCTTATCAGTCTCTTAACTATTAATTCAAGAAAAGGTAATTTGGAGAAAATGAATCTAGATTCAATCCTTCTTGATTTAATGAGTTGGTAGTTGGTTGGAGTACAGTGTGGGACAAGAGACCGTTTTTTGTTTATATTGTTATCTTTTCAAAACAAGTAGTGGGAAACAAGATGGAAACGACTCATTCATTGGTGAAGGATTCACGTATTGGAAAGATAAAAAGAAGCTTGTTGCTCATGTTGGAAAGTATAATAGTTCACATAATTATGCTCGTATTAAATGTGAAGTTTTGATCATGTGGAGAAAAATATGTTCTTAAAGATTGATAATGAAGCGATTGTATAAAGATATCGAAGTATGAAATTTGTAAAGAACAATTGTAAGGTATTCATTTTTAGTATAATGTTTGTTTTATAAGATTGTTATTTTTTGTATGTTTTCTAATACCGTTCACACTAGACAAATTTTCTGGATTTGCCCCTCACGAAAATATTACGTATAAATAAATAAATAATCTTACCTCTTGAGTGGCTAAGAATTTTATGTGAAAATAACTAGGGCCTTGCTTGAAGTACAGGGAAATTTCCCATAGGCACCTTACAGGTAAGACATCTGGTGGAGCTTGCTGCAATTTTTTTTAAAAAAAATACATGTGGGGCCTATGCCCCCTGTGAGGGGCCCGTAAGTCCCCTGTAAAACTATCCCTTATACTTGGGTATTTATCCAAATAACTAACGATGAACTATGATCATAGATCAGTTAAGTCAAATCTAGTAGCAGTTTGGCTAAAAGTTGGAGATTCTCGAGCAAGAATAGGTAGGCCTGTAAGGCTATCCTATGCCCCCCATGCCTATGGTGAGTGATAAATTGTATGATATAGATGTTCTTTAGTAGTAGCCGGTGCCAACCTTAGGGGGCTGAGAAATTAATAGAGTACAAAACTTATCTTCAAACTTTACCTCAAATTTAACAATGTATTTTTCTAATAAAATAATTTTACTCTAAAACCTAAAACCGTTGCTTACTTTTTAGTAATACATTATCCAAAAAATCACGTATAAAATTCATTTTTATGAAAAAATGGGGCTACAAATTTTAGTAGGAAGGCTTCTCTCCTCTTTCTTATTTTGATTGCAACTGGGGTTCCAAACCTTTTAAGACATTGCCGTCTATATTCAAATATTTCATTTTTGCATCTGGGGTCAATTTGTCAGGATCCATCCCCAATGAACTTTTCGGTATGAAAAAGTTAAACACTTTAGATTTATCACATAATAATTTGAATGAGACGATATCTCTTTCTTTAGTTAACATCGACTTTTTGTTAAAGTCCAGCGTTGCTTATAATAAACTGCTTGGAGCAATTCGTGTTGGTGGCCACTTCATTGCCTTTTCAAACTAAAGATTTGAAGGGAACCCAAATCTCTATCCTTGTCCCAATGTCATCGATCTTTATGCTGGCATGTAATTGAAAAATTATTTATCCAGAATAGCAGGATATTGAAACTATTGAGAAAGATTTGGAAGAACTGGGTTCATTGAGTCTTGATTGGGTGGAGTGGGGCGACGATGTAGATTGTTTGTGATGGTGTTTGCGAGGGTTGCTGAAGCTGTGTGTGGCAGTTGTCGATTGTAGAGGTGGGTGGATTTTGGTTGGAATGAGATGAGGTGGTGGTGGGTGGTTGGGGGTGGAGCGGGGGAAGAAATTGAAAGATTTTTTGTTTTAGAAATAGTAATTTGACCATTTTGCCCTTCACTTAAATTGTCATAATGATTCAAAGATTGAATTTCTTGGTCAATTGGAGGATGAATGGCAGGATTCCGTCCACGTATCCTCCATTTGCCATCATTATTAAAGGTTCGGGATCCCAAACGCAAAAATGAAAGTATTGGGTAGCCTACAATATTTTGAAAGGTTTGGGATACCAATCGCAATTCTCCCTTATTTTAATGAGTTGCCTGACTTGAACTTTTCATACATTTTTTTTTTTAATAAAAGGTGGTAGAAGATGGTAGTTAAAGTTTGACTGCGACACTTTCAAATCATGCTCTCAAACTATTTCATCGAGTTTGAAAAACCATTTACTTTAATCCTTGCTTGACAATCATCGTTCGAAAAAAACAATGTTTTGAATAACAATTTCTATAAAAATGTATGGTTAAAAAGTAGATAAACGTTTTGAATTTACGCACAGAATATTTTATTAGGGTTGAACAAAACTCTCAAATCGAATCGAATTGGACCGAATGGAACTGAACTGAACCGATCGATTCTTCTTAAGTTAAATGTCCGAACGGGTATCTGAATCGAGAACCGACGGATTTGGTTCGATTCTCGATATCGAACAATCGAATAAGAACCGAATATCCATAATTTTTAAAAAATTTTATTTTAAATAAGTCAAAAATTATTTTATTTTTTTAAATGAATTGCTAACTAATTAATTTAGTTCAAACCCAAAATATGATTTTACTATTTCTAATTTTCAACCAAATCTCAAATTGACACAATAATTTACCCAAATCTCTTATTTTACCGTAATGTCATTTCTACCGTCTATTATTGTAAACTAGCAATCTTCCACTTCCTGTGATTTTAGTGCAAAAGATATCACGAGATTGAATTACGTTATTTTGTAAGAGATAAAATTGAATATGTCATAGTCGAATTAACGTAGCATTGTTGTAATATAAAAAAAATTAATTATTGTACGAAATCCCGAAACCGAATAGAACCGAACTCGAACGGTTCCATAATTAAATTTGGACTCAACGATTCCATTTACTAAATACCCGAAATTTTGGATTTGGTTTGATTCTCTCTAGAATCGAATCGAATCGGACCATGTCCACTCTTATATTTTACTATGTGAATGTGTGATTAAAAATCAATACGTAGAAAAAAAATGTTTTTAAATAATGGTTGTCAAACAAGGACAAATTATTCAGATTCAACTTATTTTAATCTTTGGATTATTTATAAATAAATTTAACATGAACTCAAAGGGTTAGGTGATTTCAATATGAAAATTACATTTCAATTAATGTTATAAATTATACAATGCCTGTTTTATAATTTTTTTTAAAAAATTGAAATCGCACGTCGCTTTCTACCACATCTCTCTATGGAATCATCTAACAAAACACTACATTCTTGTTAAACAAAGATTCTACCAAACTGAATATTTTATGCAAACAAAAACTTGACAAAATTAACAATCACGATGGTACATATTCTTTTCTTCAGCGATTTGTTCAAATTATTTAAACGAATTAGTCATCTACAATTTTGTGACAGTACAGAAAAAATTTGACAGAATTTTTTGCAAAATGACACTTGATAGTTTTTCATTGATTTTTGATACAATCGACACAGAAAATGCATCATACAGATGCTGTCAACGCAACACCTACATTATCATGATAAGTGAAATCGGAATTATGCAGTTCAATTAAAAATAAATAAATTAATGGTTCGCAATTCAACCCATAAATTTATTTCAAATTCGAAGGGTCACTTTAATGGAGCACTATTATTCTTGTCAAGTAAGCTCACTTTCTAACAAATACTTTCTAAAAAGGTATATATTCTTTCCTTCAGTCGTTTGCTGAACTAACGTAGCCCATTGGCCCCAATTCTTTTCAAAACTGATTTTCAATCGCATATTTTCTCATAAAATAATTTTACGCGTAAATTTAAAATTTTTCCTTATTTTTTAACTACATATTTTTCAAAAAATCATTATTTCAAAATAAAATTTTTCTAATAATGGGGTTCAAACATACATTTAGTCCGGCTTAATTATTCCACCAACTCACACGAGTGGTTTAAGAATCGAAGATCTGGAAATTTGGAAAATAGTTCAAAATTTGATCTATAGACTTATATTTAGAGGCGTCCTTGCAGGTGTGCGAATTGAACGACCGCACGGAGCCTCGGTATTGTAGGGGCACTAAAATTCTTTTATAGGTGTATATATAATTATATAGTTGAAATGTTTTATTAATTTTAAAGTTTTATTATTCTGTTAAGTTAAATGCCACAATATTCATCAAAAAAGAGTAATATATATATTTTTAAAATTTTAACACATTACTAAATAAAAAAAAAAATTCTAATTTTAAACTGTCTTGCTTTCGAAAAAATAATAATAATAATACTCCAAACTATCTATTTTACAATTCCAATATCATATGTTCAATAACCTTCATTGACCAATTATCAACCCAACAAAACAATAAGCAATCCAAAATACAAATGATTGAAGTGAAGAGTGAAAAATTAACCTCGTATCTCTTTTCACCAACCCACGAAGAACAATCAAATAGAGAAGAGAAAAAACTCTACGTCAAGTCTTTGATGCTTACTCTACAATAATACAATCTACATTGTAACATCGTCATTTTATTGTTACCGATTATTCACTTGTTAATTGTTATTTTGTGATTTTTTTAAGAATGGTAAGTTTTTCTATATGAAAGGATCACAATTTTAATTTTTTTATTGGTACAACTAAATTTTGTTACATAGAAGGGACACAATTTTAAAATGTCACGCACAACAATAAAATCTTAGGGCCGACCCGGCTTATATTAGATTCAAAGGGTTAGCTTTAATGAATTAATACATTCTTGTTTAAAAAAAAAATCATGTTAATATATATATATATATATACAGAAATGATCTAATGAGCACCGGTACTCATCTTATCCTAAACACTAATGAGTTGGCACATTAATTTATTGGTGGATTGGAACTCACAAAATCTTTATCCACCAATGAATTAATGTGCCAACTCATCGGTGCTTAGGATAAGATGAGCACCGGTGCTCATTAGATCATTTCTATATATATATATATATATATATATATATATATATATATATAATTTTTTTTTTTTTTTTCCATCGACTAATTATCAGACTAGGTTAACCAAATCCAATTATTCCGACAACTCATATAAATAGTATAAATTTGGATTTGACTAGTTCAATCGTGAAATTTGTGATACGATTCAAATTGGTCAGTAAATTTACATTTCAAAAAATTATTTTTTACTCTCTTAAGAATCATGATCTAAAAATGATTTCGTCAACCTCAATGCCCACCCAGTTGAGCTTTAAAACATTATTTTCAGATGAACTACCTCATTCAAGTCAAGTCGAGTAGAGTAGATGCGAACCCTCAAATATCTTCACTTCTTGTTGCCCTTGCCAAAATTTGGTACTCATAAAATCTCAAAGTTTATTCATTGTTATTTTACTTGAGGAGAATTGCAGCTATGATATCAACACTTTCATTTTGTCTCAAATTTGATTCAAACATTTTCTTCTGTACCATTCATAGTATCAAACTTTAAAGACGATAACTTCTTGCTTTTGATTATTATTATTATTATTATTATTATTATTATTATTATTTGTTTTAATTAATTTAATTCTTTTATATGAAAAATATAAAGTTATCATTTTACCCTTTAAAAATTAGTTAAAATTTGGTCAAATCGTGAACTTTAGGTCAATTAACAGATGAACTACTGATTTTCATCCATTTGAACTCTGAGTTCGAATTTTTGAAAGGTTAATATCGTTAATGGCATAAATAAAAGATTTGGATTAACCGATTAAGTCTTAGATAAAATGAAAAATTTACGCGATTTCAATTCTCATTTTTACCTATTGAAGAGTTGACCATGTGATGTTAGCAGTGACAAAATGCAAAAAAAAAGTGGCATACAACCAAAACTTATATCTATTCTTAATCTGCTTCCGTGTCTGCACAAATCTACCTACACGTCTAATGTGACCCACCATACCCTCTCTTCTCTCTCTAGAACACCTTCTCTTCTCTCTCTAAGCTCTCACCAAATCACTCCTCATTGTCCCCATTTCAATTTCACATTAACAAATGATGATTATATATACATACAACTCCTCCCATTTCATTTGACTTCCATTTCTTGATCTAGTTTTGCCATAATCGTGGAAAAGCTTCACCTCTCTCTCTCTCTCTCTCTCTATATATATATATATATACATACATACATGCAGAAGAGAGAGAACCACCCCATGTCTCCAAGCAATAACAGCACCCACCATGTATGTGTCTTTAATTAATTTCAATACAATTCTTGATATTTTGGTCATTTCAGATTTTTTTTGGCTTGCGGTTCATTTTAGTCAATCAATAGTGAACTTTTTGTTTCTTGCTCCATTGATTTATTATTCTATCAGAGTTTATGCTAGCTGAGTCGAATTAATTTTTTCATTTTGTTCTTAATTTCCAATCTTTTTTTATTTTTTTGGTATTAAGGTCAGATATGAAGGAAACAAGCCGTTTTACTCTAATTCTTCCCAATATTTGTGGATTAGGAGGATTTCTTGATGATTCTTGTTTTGTTCACCAGGGATAGGGCACGAATGAAGGGGTTTATAATTTTGTTCACGTGTCTATCGATGATCACTTTATTTTTTGCCCCCGAAAATCTGTTTAAACTTAAAAATTCCACCTTTATGGCATGGAACTAAATTGTGATATGAGTAGAAATTATAGTTTATAGATAGAAAAGAAACTGGTGTGACGCATTTTGTCTTCAACTGTTTGGGCGCAGATAATATTAGCTTTAGGTTCACTGACATGGATACTAGTGCATTTTGTATGGTATGGTATCATTATTATCTGGCAAATAAACAGTTGATAGATGCTAAAAGAGAAAAAAATGAGAGATGTTTTTGTGTGTAAATTAATGCAGAATTATTGCTGATAATGAATTTTGAGATTGGTATCTATCGACTTGTGAATAGTATAATAGATTTGTTATTCGAGATATATCTTGTTTGTGCATTGTAGAAGAGATGTTATTAAAATGGAATCTCCATATATGGTGGAGGGCTTGTATATAAGGTTAATCCCTTCTTAATATTAATAGGCAGTCAAGCTATTTTGAAACAAAGATGTTGGAAAGCGTTGATTTCATTATTTTAGATACCATACTCTAAATTCTATGATATTGATACTTTGTTCATTTGGATTTGACATCCTTCTTTCTATTGCATTTTGTCGTAAAAGTTTGAGTACTGTTTTATATATTCCAAATGCATCTGTATTTTCTTTCTGAAAATGATGTAATGGATAGCAGGATAAAGCCACTCAGCTCATTTCAATCTGATTTACTTGATGTGTTTTTCCATGAATCTTAATGGTCCTTTATAGTGAAATGGATCGCATGGTAATGCTACCTTTGGGCATCGTAATATACATTCAAAGTAAAACCGACGAAGAATATTCTCCTTTGTAACGAGTCTCTCTTTGATTTTGGAATGGGGTCCGTACAGAACTAGTGACCCATGTTGTGGAGTATTAGTAAAGGCCTAAAATATGATTCTAATTTCCATAATAAATCTAGATATGAATTATGCTTACTGCACTCAACTGAATCAATATATTCATTCTGTTTTTCAAGATTTCTTTGACTTGATATTTATATCACTGCATCGTTCCTCCATTTTTCTATTTATCAATCTTGCTAGACCTTAATAACACTCATCATGTCAACTGAAGTAGAAAAAATATTTTTTGAAGACTAACATGCTAACTAACAGGGAAATTCTAGTGTTTCACCAGCAGAGAATGGTTTTAGTGACTGGTTCTCGCAATTAAGCTCAGAAAATGCCGTTGAGGAACTTATTCAACAGCCTCTTGTTCAGGGAATTGATGATCATCTCATTGAGTTCTCTGAGGCTTTGAGAAGTACGTCCTACTCAATCCTTCATCTTTAGAACTATTTTCTGCGGTCAGAGTTTGATGCACAATCTGTTACTCAAAATACAATTTTCTTCGCGTTTTTAGCTGTTGCAAAGGCATTGCGTAGAGTTACTGAAGGAAAGGCTTTTGCTCAAGCTGAGGCTGCCGAATGGAAGCGTAAATATGAATTGGAGAGGGCACGTAATATGCATTTGGAGAACCAAGGTTCATTTAATTCTGTGTACTTTCTAAGTTTACCATATACCAATTGATGCACTTGTCTATTGAATATTGGATTCTTTGTAGCATTTGTGTATGTGATTTTAATTTCACTAATCAAAGCCTAAATTTGCATATTGATGTTGGGTTGAATTTTCTTAGGGAATTGAACTATCTGCATGTAAAATTTAAGACGATACAGGCCAATACTGGGTTGAGTCACACCTATTAAGGAATATTGTTTGAGACTACCAGTTCATTTTGATGAATGGATGGTTCTTGTGAGGTGTGGTTGGTGGGATTTTGGTCAAAATTTTATAACCACTCCTCATTTTCAGTATTGCAAAGTATGGATAATAAAAAGTAGTTGTTATCATTAGTGTCATATTTTGATGTTTGATAATGTTATGTTGGACTGGATTTTTCTTTATGAACAAGTGGATTCTTTGCTAATGTCATTTTGTTGACCCTTGATATATTGGCATGCTAAATTTATTATTTTCATAAAATTCAGCATCGGAAATCGTTTGTCTATTCAGACAAGTAAGACTTGAAAAACGTATGAATGCTTAAATATCCACGCGTGCAAACTCCCGTGCATACACGGGCAAAATCAATCTGCTCTCAGAGCGGTTCAAAGTCAAGCATGGTTTGAAACCACATATGTTGTGTGCAAAGCAAAGGGAGTCCAAACATTTTCATTGAAGCAAGAATACACAGTGAGTTATGCAGCTTAGCCAATTGGCTGAGGTTGAAGAATGGGTGGAAGGATTTTGTCGATAGCTTCCATACAATCTTCTATGTTTTACATGAGGACATTTATCATGTAGATGTACTCAATAATATGAATGCATCAGTTAATAATGATGTGGTCCCTTAACTTTAATACTACCTTATGTGATTTGTGTATCCAAGAATCGGAAGGTCCGAAAATAGTTTTTTTCTTCACTTTTCCTGAAATTTGTGTAGTTTTTCTGTTTTCACTTTATTTTTACATGTGCAATAAAATGTTGTACTTTTATTAAGTATCCTCTTGTGAGTAATAGAATGGCTTGTTTCAGTGCTGTCATCTGGAGGGCATTGCAGTGAGTTAAATGATGAGAGAGCAGAAAATTTGGTAGACCAAACTGTGTTGTCCAATGAAACTGGTGAACAATGTGAGTTGTGTAGTGGAAAAGATGATATTTGTGCTCACGAGGTTCTTCAAGCTGGTGAACCTGATTCTGCCTCAAGTGGAGTCCAGAATAGAATGATGAGGAAGGTAAGTCATTGGTTAACTCGTAGCTTATAGCCTTATTGATTTATTCAGTGCTTATCTTCATTTATAATTGTTCACCAATTCTTTATAACTCTGCAAATCTCAAAATGGTTACTGCCGTTCTTTCTTAGTCGATTGTAAGTGCTATAAAAAAGGAAAATAGAGAATGGGGGAAGAGTGGAATTGATTGAATTTAAGAAAGAAAAATTAGAGAAGAGGCCCTTGTAGATCTTTATTTTATTGGCAATGAGGTTCGAGCACAGCAAAGAATTTAATCAATAATGTCGTGAAGTACTGTGTTGTTGGGTAGGGTTATGCAGCTTTTTTTTTTTGTTGATATTACTGCAACGAGATAGTTTTCTAAATCCCTGGTTATATTTTAAAAAAAGATGTGAAATAGGATTTTCAATTGATATTTTATTATTGGCTAGTCGATCAATAAAAACTATAATATTGGTTTCTGGAGACAGGCATCATTTAAACTATCATGGTGTTGCAACGGTGAAAAAAGTGATCGACACAAACATGACATTGTCTCTTTTGAAAAGGGTAATATAACAACTGCAGAACGTAGCAGTAAACAGGTATAGCTATTGCTATCGAGCTTTTGAAGTTTTGTCTGGTGTTACTTTGAAGTCTCATTCCATTTGTATTTTATTTTATTATCTTAATGGTTTGATGTTCTTATGACTCAGATTTCAGTAGTACCATATAAACGAACTTTTTCTTTTTCAGATTTCTTTGAAGTGGGAATCTCCTCCGTGCACTGTGCTTATATTGACCAAGCCCAATTCAACTTCTGTACGAATTCTGTGTTTCGAAATGGTCAGGTAGGATGGTTAAAGATTGTAAGGTGTTCAATATTTATTTTTATTCTCCTCTTAAATTGATTGTCCTGCCTTCAATTTTGATATATTTGAGAAGATACTTGGTAAGAATGGGTTCATGGTTAATATCTGAAGGATAAAGATAGTTGTACTCACACATTTTTACAAAATGGTATACTCACTCTCACAAAAAATGCGGACCCCAAGTGAATTCAAAAATGGCGGCTGTGTGGTCCCCACTCCTCTTGTGTGTAGTGAGTAAGTGAGTTTGTAAATCATGTAGTATTTCTAGCATGGTCCATATCTGAAACTCATCTTTTCACGGAAGTGAAGATGTTTTTCATTTTACGTCTTTACCCATTTTCAGATTTGCATAATTGATACGGTGATCCTCCATATGAATGATCAGTGAATTGGCTTCACAAGTGGGGTTTACGAATAATTGATCTCATCCCCATTACAAGGGCCGTATAAGTCACAACTTCTACACCATAGTTTAGTTGGATAACTTGTTTTTTGGGGACTTTGGAAGTTCTGTCAATTTTTATTGTATATTGTACCTTTTCTTTTGTTATATATTATCCATATCAGAGAATTCTACTTTAGCATCATCACTTTGGAGTGCTTTCTGATACAAGCAAATTATTTATTTATCCAATGCTGAGGAGCCGATGTACATCCAATTTGATTTGTTTTGTCTAGTTTAAATATTGACATTAAAGTTCATGGGCCAAAGTTTGAGGAATTAGTTGCGTGCATCTCTAAGTTTCATTCCATATCTTAGATTTTTGTGTTAAATTTCTCTCTGGAGTTCTGTTGCCACTGGCGGCATACTTATTTCCTCGTGTGTCTTTACTATATTTTACTTAACTGGCTGTGAAACTTGTTTGACTTATTATTCCTGTTTTTTCGTCCTAGATGGTTAAAAGAGCAGAAAAAGTTGAATATCTTTGTGGAGCCAAGAGTTAAAACTGAACTTTTGACAGAGTCATCGTACTACAACTTTGTACAAACCTGGCAAGATGGTAAGCTGTGAGAAATTTTCCTCTGTTAAAAAACTTAGAAAAGGAGATGATTTCTTGTATTTGTTTAAAATTTGTTTCTGTTTCATTGTCATCATTATCTGGATTTGCGAAGAGAAGGAAATGCTGCTTCTGCATACGAAAGTTGACCTTGTCGTGACTCTGGGTGGAGACGGAACCGTTCTTTGGGTATGTAAACTGTTTTGTCTTCTTCAGCATAATTGATTTTTCTTTTCAATTTCTGGAATAATTATAGTATTATACTTTGGGTTTGGCTACTATGATACTACTGGTCTGTATTTGCAGGCTGCATCAAGGTTCAAAGGGCCAGTTCCTCCCGTCGTCCCATTCTCTTTAGGTTCTCTTGGCTTCATGACCCCATTCCGTATCCTCATTCTTCCCGTAAAGGGATTCTTTTCATGTACACATTAGAGTACTTTCAGCAATGATCGTTACTGAACTTTCAGCAAAATTTCAAGTTGATCACCAAATTTACATTTCTTTCTTATGGACATATCTTTAACATAAAATCAGACAGTGAGCATTACCGCGAGTATCTTAATTGTATCCTTCGCGGTCCCATTAGTATTACGTTAAGACATCGATTGCAGTGCCATATCATTCGGGATTCAGCTAAAAGTGAATACGAGAGTGAAGGACCAATGCTTGTCCTGAACGAAGTTACAATTGACCGTGGAATTTCATCGTTCCTCACAAATCTGGAATGCTATTGTGACAACTCTTTTGTCACTTGTGTACAAGGAGACGGTTTAATATTATCAACGCCGTCTGGGAGCACGGCATATTCCCTGGCAGCTGGAGGATCAATGGTTCATCCTCAGGTACGTTTTGAACCACCTGTCATTTTGAGCCTGTTTTCAAAGCTAAAGAAATGTAGTTTTAAGTAATTTTCTTGATTAATGCTCGGTTAGACCCTCCCTTCGATTCTTGTGCTTGCTTGCTGAAGCTTTCAAGTGTTTATAAACAGTGGGTCCCAAGAAATATGGGGTTAAAAATTAAGTAGCAGTTGCAATTATAAGCTTTGCCAAACATGCAATTAATAATTTCGATTGATTTTCAGGTTCCCGGCATCCTGTTTACACCAATCTGCCCACACTCTCTATCCTTTCGGCCTCTGATATTGCCCGAGCACGTGACAGTTCGAGTAGTTGTTCCCTTCAATAGCAGAAGTCATGCTTGGGTGTCGTTTGATGGCAAGGACCGGAAACAATTGGGACCGGGCGACGCACTTGTGTGCAGCATGGCACCTTGGCCCGTTCCAACCGCGTGTCAAGTTGATTCGACCAATGACTTCCTACGCAGCATCCACGACGGTCTTCATTGGAATTTGAGAAAGAGTCAGTCGTTTGATGGCCCTCGCGATCCATGAAATTTTTTTCTTTCTTAAATTTAGAACATCAAATTTGTATGAAATCCATCTCTCTCCAAGCAACATGGAGTTCTCTAAGTAGGTGCTTCATGAGAAATTATGTTCAAGTACTTGATGTACAGGTTATCGTCGTTTGTAGTTTCACCAAACAATCACAATGCCAGAATTTATGAGAGAGTATTTTATGCATTATAAAGAGCATTTATAAATTTAGAAAGTCAAAATTTTTATGCATGCACTTCAACAATGCTCTTTATTTTAGCTCTTTTTTGTCTTTTCTCAATAAATATTTATTGATTTCCCTTAATATTTTAATTTAACATAATTTTTTTATGTCAATGGCCAATTAATTTAAATATGATTTGAATAATTTAAGAAGTAGAGTATTGAAATCTGTAATTTATTAAATGTAATCATTGTAAATTAAGAATAGAGTTTTACTTTCTAAATTTGAAGAGTGAAACATACTTTCTATTTTTAAAAAGTTAAATTAAAGTTTTTTGGAGCATATTTTTGCCATTATGTTACATGTATATCATTGTTTATATTTTGCCATGGGGCAACACATAATTGTACACTTACTTTTTTTACATTTTTTCATCAAATCAACACTAGCCATGTCAAGCATAATTTACAAATGGCATTTTCCTTATTTTTAATGACTAGCTCTCTAAAACAAAGAACATTTTGTATTTAGAGAGTTTAGCTAAAAAAATATTAAAATCGATTTTAAAAAGAATCACACGGCCATGCCCTATATGGCTCTTGTTTGAAAACCGTTATTTAAAAATTCTTTAATTCTCATACTCATTTTAAATCACATATTTATACAATAAAATATTTTGCACGTAAATTCAAATTTTTTTCTATTCTTTAATTACACATTCTTCAGAATATCACTATGCAAAACTCAATTTTTTCAAAATAATTGACATCAAACATTGGCATAATTTAATGAATTATTCTAGTGGTACATTACCACTTACACAAGGGTGTCCATAATGGACACCCGGCACCTCCTCATTGGAGGGAGTGCCGACCTCACCGACCCTCCCTCCAATGAGGAGGCGCCGGTGTCCATTATGGATGCCCCGATGTAAGAGGTGATGTACCTCTAGTATCTTCCTAATTTAATTGTGATTCACGTTGACTCGTGGGTTTGACTGCCCCGCAATACGTGTCTCATTGCATTTGCAATCACACCTAAATTTCTCAACCTTTAGTGCTACATGGGACCACTGAAAATTATAGACTGTCTCGATTGAAGAATAATTTCAATTTAAGAAGTGTATCTTAAAACATATATTATAAGTATGGAGTAGTTGCTCGATCATATTGGGAAGCTCATTGCTTCAATTGAGATGATTAAAAATCATTTCCATCATTTCCATTTCGACTTACTCGAAAAAGAAGTAAAAAAGTTACTAGAAGGTTGAGACAAAGAGAAATGTAAAGTCCAATGTTTCGATAGATTCAATCATGATTTACAATTCCATACTTCTTTTCTTTTTTCTTTGGAAATCATCTATCAAAGAAAGAAAGGGTGTGAGTTAAAAATCGCTCATTCAAATACACCATGTAAATCTATGTAGAATCCCTCCCAAAATAGAAAATAGAGGTGAAATATAAAATCAATTTAGATATATTTAGATTAGAGATAGCAAAATATCCCAACCATACGTCTCGCATCCTTAAAATCCTTGATGTCGTAAAATGGGGTGGGCCATTTACGTCCCATTACCATCCCTAAGTGTTGATGTTATGAAACTTCGGACTGAACCGTGTCTTTGATGTAGATTTCAGGGTATGGAATCAAACAATTCTATGTACAATGTTGCAATTGAACATGGATGATTGGACTATGATCGGAGATTGAAGAAAATTATTCCTTTTTCGATTCTATAAAGCACTGTTTTGGTTGAGGTAAAAATTTTTATTAATAAAGTGAATAGTTAAAAAGTTGATAAAAATTATTGATCCACAAAATGCATCATTGAAAATAATTAAAATAAAAAAGAAAAAGAGAGAGTTTTAAGACCAAAGAGTCCATAACTACCCATTCCCTCACCAACCTCCAAAACTGTTTAGGAAAAAGACTGCCTATAAACAAAAGATTTAGATGGAGAAAGGCTTGAATCATTAGCACAATGCCGATCTCTGCCACCATTAACACCGCCGCACCACCGCCACGCTTCCTCTCTCTCCACCACCACCGCCACCCTTCCTCCTCCGCTATACCTTTTCCCCTCCCCACCACCAAAACCCCCCCTCTCCTTTCACTCTCAATAACCATAACCCCCACACACCACCGTGCCCTATTCTTACCATTTTCCACCAATCCCTCCGTCACTAAGGCCAACATTATCTCCGACGTTTCCAGCGGCGGTGGAAATGGAGGAATCGGAGGAGGCAGCTACAGCGGAGGTGGCGGTGGAGATGAGAATGGAAACAACTGGAATGATGATAGTGACAAGAAGAAGAATAGAGATGAAGCTCTAATGGCGTTGGCAGAGGCCGGGAAGGGTCTGGAGAACTTGCCCAAGGACTTGAAGGCCGCCGTAGAAGACGGTAGAATACCTGGATCCATTGTGATTCGATACTTTGAACTGGAAAAATCTGGTTTGATTTCTTGGTTGATGAAATTTGGTGGATTCAAGGAGCGGTTGTTGGCTGATGATCTCTTCTTGGCAAAAGTTGCCATGGAGTGTGGTGTTGGAGTTTTCACCAAGGTAATTCAATTCAATTGGATTGAATAAACTCTTTGTTCGAGTTCGGCAGAGATGAAAATCGGATTAAAATTGAAAAATGGGATGAAAATGGGATTAAAATTGAAAAATTAGCCATATTAGACGAGTGAGACCGGGCTATATTTTCAATTTTAATTGGATTTTAAACTTTACCAAAGGAGCTCGAATTTGTATAAAGATTGATTCTTTTTACTCTGATTGATTTTATTGATGAGTTTTAACTTATGCTACAAAGGTTATACATTGATCTGGTTATTTGAATAATTCTATTTTATAGACAATTTTCAGCACTAATAACGATGATTTCTGAGTTTAAATTGTGCCTTTTTTGTATTTTGATCGATTTATTGTTAGCAGAGGAGCCATAAATTATGTTCAGTAGTGTCACTTTTAGGAGGTAGATTTTGATAATATGCCTAGAAGAAGCTTTGGCATATTTACCTTGACAACGTAGTAAATAAATAATGTGATAATTTAAAAAATGTATAACATCTATATATATATATATATATATATATATATATATATATAGATTTTTTATTTTATTATTATTATTATTATTTTTTTTCATTTGGATTTCTAGTATCAGTATTTTTGTAAAGTAATAATTCTATAAGAAGGAAAATCACCTGTGATAAATAACCGATTCTCAATAGTTCTGCATGTTTCTCAAGATTTTGGGAGTTGCGTTTCTTAAATCTTAAAGGTTTTGTTGCAAAAGATGATTTGAAAATATTTACAAAAAAAATAATAAAAAATAATAATAATATTAATAATAATAACTAATAAAAAAAGATGAAATTAAGAATGCCTTATTAATTAAAGATTCAATACAAATGAGTGATCATGGAAACTTGAAAGAACACATGCTCGTGGAAGTTCTTTTTCCATGTTTCTCCTCCGTATCTTTCTCATTCCTATGATCCTCTTCTTCTTCTCGAAAACCTCTTCTTTAATAAAGTAGATATACTACCCTGTTCCTCGTGGTTTTTGTGAACTTTCAGTGGTCATTTAAAACAGAAGATACTATCTTACAGCACACATTGGTAATGGATATTTCCACTGTTCATTGGGGTTGCCACTAATTTGAACACAGCTTTGCATTTCTTTGTTAAAAGGAATTTATTTTTTATTTTTTGAGAGTGGCTAGACATGCATTCCTGGTAAACAATGTCATATGTTGATTCTGCAGGCACATTATTGCCTGTCATTGTTTCTTCCAGTGATAATCACTTAAAATCAATTACAGTTCATATTCTGAATCTATTTTCCTCAAGGGGAAGAATTTTTCTTTTATTTTGATATTTGGAAATGCAAAATTCTTGATCTTGGTCGATATCAAAAAATGCTCCTTGTTTTGAATTGGGAATGACTTTCTCTGAGATTTTCAGTCTTCTTGACATTGTTGTGTATGTTTCCTTATTTTACACTCTCCAGTCTCCATGCTATATAGGTTCGAACTGCTCAGTGCACTTGTAGAAAGTGGCGATGAAACCATTTTGTAACTCATCGTAACCAAACCTATTTTGCACCTTAGATATTCATAATCATCAAGTTGGTACTACATTTTAGTGCAAGAGGTAAGATCAAATTAAAGTTGGTCAGCAAGACGGTTGTTATATCCAACTTTTGAGGAATTAAAAGAAACTGAAATACTGCTCGTTTTCATCAGTAGATCATTTTTGTTGGACGATTTTGATATGTCTTATGGACTAAAATTATACAACTTATTCACCTTTATGGTTATGTAATGTTTCTAAATTTTCTGATTCCAAGCCCTGGTCTTTATCTTGCTTTTAAATTGTTATATTGGGTTTCTAGTAATTTAACAATTTATTTTTTCCAGACTGCTGCAGAATATGAGCGTCGCAAAGAGAACTTTTTCAACGAGCTAGAAATTGTTTTTGCTGATGTGGTATGGTTGCATTTTGTCATTAATATCTATATTCAATTTTTCATTTCCCTTTGCTTTTAACGCATTCTGGCATTTGTTTTTGCTTCGCTCTGCAGGATGAACGATTTATTTATATATGATAATGCTTTTTAATGTGAATATTTCTTTTTTTTCTTTTACATTTTTTTGGGGCTCCAAATGAATGTAGATTGGTTGGCTGGTATTTCTTATCCTTATATTTACAGTTTGTCTTCTGCTCAGGTGATGGCTATAATTGCAGATTTTATGCTTGTCTACCTTCCGGCTCCTACTGTCTCTCTCCGATCTCCTATTGCAGTGAATGCTGGAAGAATCGCCAAGTTCTTTCACAACTGTCCAGATAATGCATTTCAGGTTGTGGGTTTTCCAATCACTTGTTAAAATTTTACTTAAAACACTCTTTATTGGTATTTATAATTTGAACTAAGGTCTTGTTTGATTGCACGATGAAAATTAAATTCCATTTTCCACATTTTTGCATGTTTGATTGCCCAAATTTTCCATGGAATTGGTTTTCCATCTTTCACCCACATACTCACATTTTCTTGGTTTTTGAGGAAAAGCTTTTCCAGGCAAATATATATTTTTTAATATTATTATTTTTTATTTTTGGGCAATGGAAACATTTTTTTTATCCCCAATTGTAACAAATTATGTCCCTTTAATGGACAATTTTCATGGAAAACAAAGTCAAACGAATACCAAAAGATCCAAAATTTCAATATTTTTCAGGTGGAAAATTATACCAATCAAACACAATTAATTGACAATTTCCAGTAAAACAAGTTTTAGACATTTCAATTCCCTGTAATTCATTTTCTTTCCACCCAAATTTCATTATTGCAATCAAACGGACCCTAAGAGTAAGATCTTATTTTATATTTTTTGTAGGTTGCTTTGCCCGGTATCTCCTATTCGTTGTTGCAGAGATTAGGTGCAATTGTGGTAAGGAAATGTCTCATACTTTGCGTTTGAAAAACCTTCCCGAGTGAAAGCTTGACTCGAAGCTCATATTTCGATGACTTCTCCACAGCGCAATGGAGCAAAGCTATTTGCTGTTGGGACCACTTCATCTTTGGTAATTTTTTTCATTGACTTGACGTAATTAGAGTTTCAGTTTTGCTGTCCATCATGGATTATGACTTCTTTGCAAACATGTTTTGGATATGATATTTTTTCCTTATTTTTAAGTAAAAAGAAGTTACTTCTTTTGGAAACAGCTCTTCCTCACTATCAAAATAAGTAACCGGAAAAATATTATTCATTTTAAAACAAACTTATTTAGCCCCTTTTTCGTGTAGCTTAATATTTGATTGAAATCCAAGTCAAAGTCATTACTTAATTTTAACCACATATTTCATGGGCCACAATTTTTGTTAAAATGTACTAAAAATCTGCTACACCAAACAGGGCATACTTAAAATTAAACTTGGCCGAACATGCTAATTGTTATGTTCTTGCAAATTTCTTAAAAGTCATGATTCATGATCTGTTAGACAAGTATGTCCTTTCTTAGTTATGAGCGCTGAAAAAGCGTACTCTTCTACTCATTCTTTCCTCTCTTTGGCTGGCTAAGCACGCAAAAGTACTCGGTTTTATCATCTAGATTGTCTCTTAGACGTGATTTCTTGCTAAAAATATTGTAGTCTTCTCATTTCAAAATTCCAGTCCTGAATTTTAGTGTGGCTATTTATTAGGAAATTACCCTGTGTGCTAATTAGGCTTTTGGTTGCTCAATTAATTATAATGCAATACAAACTAGCAGTCACTACTTGAAAAGTTCATATTCATTATGCGTGATAAACCATGTACTTGCATGCTTGGTATCCAGTTTTAGATCATACTATAAAGTACAATATACACAATCCTAACTCCCCCCTCCTATTTGGCACTATTTTGTAATGTCTAATCAACCTTGCAAAACATGCCAGTAAATTTACCTTTATAATGTTCTTTTATCAGCTTATTACTTCACTCTGTTCTTTTACCAATTGTCTTTTTTAACTTTTGGTATATGTACATTAATTATCTCTGCATGAAGGAGGTATAGTTTGTTTTTCATAATTATTCTTATTTGTTACAATTAAAGCTGAATAAATAATTGAATCAAAGCTAAGGAACACGAATTATTTCATTCATGTCTAGGTTGGGACGGTTGTAACAAATACGCTCATAAATGCTCGAATGGCTGTCGATCACTCTGCCGCAGGCGAGGTGGAAAATGTTCCCGTATTATCAACAAGTGTTGCATATGGTGTCTATATGGCAGTATCCAGCAATCTTCGGTATGTCAATTGGACGAATATTACTTTTATTTCCCACAATTATCTGCTGATTTTTTTTTTTTTTAAATTATCAACAGATACCAAGTGTTAGCTGGTGTCATCGAGCAACGAATTTTAGAGCCTTCGCTGCACGAACACAAGTTATTCTTGAGTGCAATTTGCTTTGCTGTGCGAACTGGCAACACATTTTTGGGTTCATTACTGTGAGATTCTTCACCTTTTCTCTACGTTTTATTCCATATTTGTCATAATTGCATAACAAAATACTCTTTTTGAATGGTTTTGCAGGTGGGTCGACTATGCTCGTTGGATAGGAATTCAAAAGGCTCAAGATGTTGAATTATAAGGTCCACAATGAATGTGAGTTTGCCTATTTGTTGACATCTCTTAGAAGTAGAGATTTGATTTGAGTTTTAGAGGATTTATATTTCGGTTTTCGGATCTTACAAATATACATCACTGGCCGCTGAAATTGATTATGTTGACAAAAGTTGATTGGTTTTCATATAATATATATATTGAAACTTCCAAATAGCATGGTCTTGATGAAATTTTTTTATCCTAGTAATAGTAGATAAAATTTGATTTATTAGAAGTACAACTATCTTAACTTCAGAGAAACGGGGTAGTTTTTAACGTCATATGCACTTGTTGGACTTGTGATATGGAATTCCATACCTGTCTGCATATACAGATACATCAAACTGAAATATCTGATCTAAGTTGACCATGCTTGGGTGTGCTTAAAAAGAGGAAGTCCTATATGCACACGTGAGAGCACCGTTCACTCATATCACGATACTTGAGACTTCGGGCCTCTCGTGACAACTAGATGTCCAAGGTGGTAAGAAAGAGAAGCAAGGTGGGTGTACAATGCCGAGATGTTTCATTATGAATGGCTTGAGATCCGAGGTGCGGTGATTTGGATGGACGGTGTTACCACGTGGTGCACAGAGAACTCTCATACCGAAGCTTCTCTTTATTGAGAAGGTGCTATAAGTGTTGGAGATATTACACCGATAATGTGCATATTATATTAATCAAGAACATACAGTGAAATCGAAATATCATTCGATTTACCGAAATCTGATTTGAGAAGACAAAATAGTGATTACCGACTTCCAATATATAAATATGAATTCATCACTTTCCAATTTTGAACGCGTGTCATTTTTTAATTTAAACCTTGCATGAAATCAAAAGAATATTAGTTACTTTTCGAAATCAAAATACTAAATTAGAATGAAATCGGAAAAGAAAGATAAGATGCAAGTGATGCGATCGGTCGAGACAAGTGTTTGACACTTTGTCCTTAAGATGAATTTGCCTTCACATCGGTGCTAACGGTTTCTCGGCAATCATCTCCTAAGATACAACGACCACGTCAAACCATAGGAGCACTCCAAATGACTTAGACTAAAGCACTCGAACGGAGTTCACTCTCTACCATAACTATGATTTTTTATGCAAAAAATAATCACGTCTATAAAGTGATTTATGCAAAACTAAAGTAAAACGTGGAATGGAATGATATGGAATTATCAATTGAATTGTTCATTTTTCTGTTTGTTAATCCAAACACATGGGGATCTATATATATAGTAGTTGGAATATTCATATCAAGAGACACATCTCTTGGAATTTAAATCTCTCCATAAAGAGGCACAATTACATCTCTACATAAAGAGACCATTATTGAAAAATAATGCCAAGAGTCATGATCCATATGAAAAGACTCATCTTTTCATTTACTCATTCTCTAGAATATTTCACAATATTCTATACAATTTTCAACAATTTCAAACATTTTAAGTTTGACTTAATTTCTCATTCACCAAACAAAAAATTCCACTTAAACAATCACTTAAATTGGTCACAACCAATTTCGAATTTTCCAACAATCCCCCACATGAATGAAAATTAATGCAAATGACTATACAGATACTAATAGAGAGAGGGTGGAAAACACTGTATCAGAGAAGGTAGCTTTTGGCTTTGAACCTCCCTTAGTGAAATACTATCGGGCTTACTGGCCAATTGGTGAACGTGATGTCTTGAACCATTCAGCCGTTGGTGTAAGCCAAGACAACAATACTCACACAATGTCTTTCCTAAACCATTCATGGTTCTCATGATTGTGTCCATTTTGGCCCTGGACCACTATTGGTTTCATAAGTGTTTAGAGAATTTTAGCCTCGAACAATTCTCATTGAAGCGGCCACACTTCACACTTACATAGGTGACATCCTATTAAGAGTACTTATCTTACTCTACTTAACTTAATCAAGATATAGGAATCATTAAAAGTATAGCTTAACCTCACACTTTGCAGAAAGCACTGTAATTATCATAGGAATGAGTAGGAATAATTTCCTAAGTGTTTCATGGAATCTTCATAATTTAGTTGTCCATTTGAATCAAGATCTTGGGATCTCTAGTCAACAAGGTAGGGTTACCATTACAAAGACTCTTACGTAGTAGGCTTTAATCTCATTCCTCTCGATATGCAGTATTCTTGATCTCTCGGTAAATCTCTTAAAGGTACCACGAATTTACACCATTGAGATCGACTGCTTAATGGTATTATGTCTACATCTAGACTTACCATTACATGTGACTTAGTATCTTATCAAATATAGCTAGTCAACGATCGATTGATTTAATAGATACAACATGTTGCCACCAAGAAATCCTCTCATGAAGTTACATGTTTCTAACTAGTTTTATCTAAAACTTTATAAATTCCAAACAACAATGTTAGAGGATTTATATCATGCACTACACTAGTCAATCACTTTTCACTAGTGGATTTCAGAAATATGGGTATTCAATACCATTATTGAAATATTACAATGCATTTCACTTTTATGAATATTCTTCTAATATTTCAATTGCTCTTGCATATCCAAATGAACGCCGTAATCGTCTTTTATCCCATTTCATCCACTTTAGACTTAGTTTATATCATCATTCTAATTAATATAAGGGTTTTCTACATTTTTCACCTTCATAGATATATTTCTATGATTATAAGGTATAGAAAAATTGTAACTTTTAAACATAAGTTACCCCCACAATTCCTCAATGAGGAATGCATGTGCAACTAATAATGTTGCATCCACAAGTCTTGAACTTTTCATATAAGTTTGCAAGCATTGATGTTAACCCCCCACATTTTTGGGTTGTACTTGAACTTAGAGTTCATCAACTCTTTCGTAATTCAATCCATTTATCGAATAAATAATGTTCATATCGAATGTTTCGTGAAAGTTTAAGTACTTTCAAAATAGTGGTCGTCAACCCACAATTTATTTCAATTGAAATTGTATTCAATGTATTTCAATCCAACTATCTTCAATATGATCACACACAATTTGATTGAGGTACTTTTCAAGCATAGACCAACTAATTGGTTTTATATTGAAGTTAAATTCAACAATGAAGAAGACTAATTATCTTGATTCACAAGATTTACAACTTCTCCAAACGTATGCAACATATCACATTTGTGACATTTGACAAGATAGTATTATTTCATGTTAAATAATACTTATTCACCATATTCAAATTGAATAATTGAATCAACCAACGGTTCAATAGTTGTGTTCTCAAAAGATAACCCAAGAAGATGCACACCTCTTCGAATAAATCTCTATGAAGAGATGCATTAATTGGAAATTAATCATACCAAGGGTCATGATTTTTTTATATATATGAAAATACATATTTTTTCATCTAAATCGATTCTAGAATATTTCATAATATTCTACCAATTCCAAATAATTAAATGGCTTAAATCTCATTATCACATAATGATTTCCACTTAACAAAATTACACCAAATCGCATTTTTTTTTCATATTCTCATGCACATAATTTTGCGTAAATCATTTAAAAAAAAATCATATTCCACGAACACCGAGAGACTATCACCATCAATTCACTTATATAGTGCAAACATGCGCCTCAATAGCCATTTCATGGATTTTGAATTGAAATGATTCAATTATGTAGTGGCTTTTCATTAGCCTCAACCGTTTCCATATGTTGCATATAATCAAAAAGCCATAATTAAGCATACCCAAGTTAAAGGATCACACATTTTCAGAAAATTAACCGTTTTTATTCCACACAAATATATTATGCAGAGAATTTACACGAATATGCAATTTGGCAAAGTGGAATATAATTATGGACAAATAATTCATTTGAATTCCTTCCATTAGTAAACCAACTTTCATGGACTTTGAATAATTATGGAAATACACATACTGGGTCTGTAGCCATCCATTTGCAATATACATAATACTTTATTTATGCACATTCAGATTACTCAAGAAATGAATGGAAATAATATCGAATAATAATCGGCCAATAGATTCCTTTCCACCATAATTGGTTTGAAAATGCATTTTGAAAGTGAAGAGTCACCATATAATAAACTGTCTTAAAACCACATGCACTTGTTCAAAATAAACCCTGAACTAATATATGGAAAGACACGTCCATGCATTTAGATTTCACAATTACAATCATATGCAATTTATATAATATTTCAGTTTTATCATTCACTAAACCAATAGATGACATGGGCAGTAAGACACAAATTCATACAACAATATAATAGTTTCTCAAGTATGCATCCGTTCAATTTTTAAGAGTTGCACAAAACCCCATCCGAGCATACAAACATAAATTGGTGTCGAAATCATGCAATCAGATTTTAGAGTCCAATCCATTTAATATTTTGTTCATTCCATTTAATCATGTACAAAATCAGATTTAAATTGCAGTCAAAACCCACGTAAGTTGTCTATCAAAATCTAACATGCACAATTAAAAAAAATTCATCTTAAAATTGTTGGAAATATTACACCGATAATGTGCATATTATATTAATCAAGAACATACAGTGAAATCGAAATATCATTCGATTTACCGAAATCTGATTTGATAAGACAAAATAGTGATTACCGACTTCCAATATATGAATATGGATTCATCACTTTTCAATTTTGAACGCGTGTCGTTCTTTAATTTAAACCTTGCATGAAATCAAAAGAATATTAGTTACTTTTCGAAATCAAAATACTAAATTAGAATGAAATCGGAAAAGAAAGATAAGATGCAAGTGATGCGATCAGTCGAGACAAGTATTTGACACTTTGTCCTTAAGATGAATTTGCCCCGCATCGATGCTAACGGTTTCTCGGCAATTATCTCCCAAGATACAACGACCACGTCAAGCCATAGGAGCACTCCAAATGACTTAGACCAACGAACTCGAACGGAGTTCCCTCTCTACCATAACCATGATTTTTTATGCCAGAAATAATCACTTCTATAAAGTGGTTTATGCAAAACTAAAGTAAAATATGGAATGGAATGATATGGAATTATCAATTGAATTGTTCATCTTTCTTTTTGTTAATCCAAACACATGGGGATCTATATATATATAGTAGTTGGAACATTCATATCAAGAGACACATCTCTTGGAATTTAAATCTCTCCATAAAGAGGCACAATTACATCTCTACATAAAGAGACCATTATTGAAAAATAATGCCAAGAGTCATGATCCATATGAAAAGACTCATCTTTTTATCTACTCATTCTTTAGAATATTCTACAATATTCTATACAATTTTCAACAATTTCAAACATTTTAAGTTTGGCTTAATTTCTCATTCACCAAACAAAAAATTCCACTTAAACAATCACTTAAATTGGTCATAACCAATTTCGAATTTTCCAACAATAATTACTTTCTTTTGGCCTCATGTAATATGCATTTTATTATGCTGATTATTTTTTTATTTAGTTATTTCCAACACGCAGTAAATCATGGAAATATCATTTTATTTTATTTACTTAACAAGTTGGAATTATAATTTTATTTCTTAATTAATATTTTGTTAGTACCTAGCTTTGGTACATTCTGTTGGGACTAAAGCACGTTCGAAATGTCGTTTAATTTTTTAATTAATTTTTAATAAATAGCTCGAGCCAGTGCTTGGAAATTCCAGTACATTTCGACGGATATATTTAGCCCTTGTTGGATGGGGATTAAAATCAGATTTTTAGTAGATTTTGATAAATAAAAAAAATGTATGGTTGAAAAGTTGTAAGTCTCATAAAATATGTGGTTAAAATTAATTATTGACTTTGATTTAAATTAAAATTTAGATTTTAATTCTTACCAAACAGGAGCTTAATTTTTTTTATTATGCCCTTATGAGAATTCCGTTTTTCTTTTTTAACCAGCAACGAAACAATTTGAATCGAACTACATAAGCACTAGAGTCACATGACAAAATTCACTGATACATGAGCTTGTTTGGGACACATTCTTTTGAAAGAATGTATTATTGAATAGTAGATTGATGGAGAATGTGTGGTTAAAAATGAAGGAAATGTTATTGATGTTATGGAAAATATTATTTTATTGAAGATTGAAGAATGTGTGGTTGAAAATGAATAGAAGAATGAGAATGAAAAAAATAATGTGTACCAAACAGGGCCACAATATGAAAATTGTCTCTTAAAATTGTAATATCCAAAAAGCATGCAAATATACAATAAAATTTACTCTCTTAAAATAGAGGCGAAAAATCAATAGTGTAGATCATGTCCCACGAAAAAGTGTGTGATACATGCCCCCCGGGGCACATCCAAGTTGGCAAAGGATGGGCACTGCTTCTTCGATAACCTCAGTGGGGAGTTCGATTCTGGATGGAAGCGGTTGAGTGTTGTAATACTCAATTTGGGTGGAAGCGACTTTATGTAATATCCATGGAGGAAGGCTCCTGTCGGGAGTATAAAGGTGCGCACACTGTCAATTTGGGTATATCCCGCGATTAACCTCCACCCATCACTGAGGGGTCGGGGATGGGTGGTCCAGGACATAGTCTAGTGTAAGTTAGGATACCTGGATATCAAAAAAAAAAAAAAAAAGTGTGTGATACATAATGTACTTTGTTATTTGACTGTGTAATTAGTGAGGTGACAACTTTTTGCTGTGATAATTAATCCACATAAGACTAATTGAGTAATTTTGGAAAGTAGTATTTTTGGTATTGTTTTATATAATATATTGTATATATGATATATAAACATTTATGTAATGTATCATAAAAAGTTTTTAATTTAATTAGCAAATATGATTTTTTTTTCTCTTTTTAAAAGAAGTTTTTTAAATTCAGCGAGTTAAAACTTGGAAAAATTACTTAAGACCCTACATATAAAGCATATTATTCAAAAATAAGGAAGATTGGTTTTAAATTCATAAATAAGATGATAATTCAGATTTATTAAATTAATTAATACATATTAACAATATTATTATTAAATTTAATTAATATAATTTTCTTTCCCTCTCTCTATCCTTTCTATACTCTCCAAGTTATATCCATCCAAATCTCAAACCATAAAAATCCCAAATCTCATAGTGCCATCATCTCCCTTCTCTTCTTCGACATCGACCAACACTTTCCCTCATCTATAGCGTCGTCAATTCCTTCACTCACCAGTGCTTCCTCGATCTACGACGACGATGAATGGAGAATTAGTGGCAAGTGTTCTAGCTCGGTGGTGGTACGACTGAAATATCCAGCAGCAAATCCACCACTACATGCTGACCACTGTCGGTGCAAAAAAATCCCTCAATTTTATTTCTTTGGCATTAAAACAAGCTAAGAAAATGGCAGGGATATTTTCTTTGGACTTTTGAGTTCATTCAGGCCCAATGATGAATTAGCCATGGTTTGATTCAACTTGCACTTCAAAACAAGGAGTTAATACCCTAAATAGTCACCGAACTTTGTCAAAAGTTCACAAAAGGTCATCAAATTTCAAAACTTCTCTAATTAGTCATTGAATTTTGCTAAAAGTTCTTAGGAGGTCACTGAACTTCAAAACTACCCTAAATAGTCACTGAACTTTGCTAAAACTTCCCAGGAGGTCACCGAACTTTGCAAATTGTGACCCCATACAGCAATGATTTAGTGACCCCTCAGAAATTTTTTGCAAAGTTGAGTGACTAATTAGGGTAGTTTTGGAAAAATTCAGTGACTATTTAGGGTAATTTCGAAGTTCAGTGACCTCCTAGAAACTTTTTACGAAGTTCAGTGACTAATTAAGGAAGTTTTGAAGTTCAGTGACCTTTTGAGAACTTTTAGCAAAGTTTAGTGACTATTTAGGGTATTAACCCTATGTGGCATTTTGTCATTTTTCCACTGAAAAATCTATTGTTTTAAAACCTTATTATATAATATTTCATCTCGCATAAAACTTGGTTAAAACGTGCGGTTTTTATGTTTGATTTGAAGAAAAATGTTTTCGTTGATTGTTTGTTGAATCCGACTCCATATGTATGACCCCAAGCGTTCCCATTTTTTGTGGTTTTCTTTCCACGGAAATCAAAATTTATAAGAACAAATTCATTTTTTTTCTCTTTATTTTAAAAAAATGGCAATTTCGATGTATAAATGTGTTTCTAAGTATTGATGTATTTTAACATATTTAATAAGCTTGGATTTGTATAAATGCCACATTTTATAAAGTTGGATCTTTGAATGAGTTTGCTATTCAATTTTGCCCCTTGCAATATTAGGGTTCATTTGTTTGCAATAGTGAAAAATAAGTAGAAAGAAAATAAATTTCTGGGAAAGTAATTGCCTAGAAAATGTTTTGCAGAGAATTATTAATTAAATGTGTTTGATTGTTATAATTTTACACCCAAAAAATTTTTAAATTTTGTGTTTGTTTGGCTTTATTTTATATGAAAATTGTCCATTAAAGTGATAATTATTTTCACAATTGGTTATAAAATTTGTTTCTATTGCTAAAAAGTAAAACAAAAAATATATATATATTTCCAAGAAAATCATTTTTTCATCAAAATTTAGTGTTCATTTGGTTTTGTTTTACATGAAAATTGTCCACTAAAATGAAATTTTTTTTACAACTGGTGATAAAATTTATTTTCATTGCCAAAAATAAAAAATAATAATAATAAAAAAAAAAACAGAACCTGAAATTGCATTTTCCCACCAAAATGGTGGGAAAAGCAATTCAACAAAAACCAAGAAATAATTGTGCGTGAGGTAGGGTGAGGAAAACATTTTGCCTAGAAAATTAAACCTATCAAACATGTCAAAAAGTGAAAAATGGAATTCATTTTCCATTTTCCTTGAAAAATAAGACTTATCAAACAGGGCATAAGAGTTGTTTAGGTCAAAATGAATACAACAATGAGAACTCAAAAATGTTAGGGAGATTATTTTGTTAATACTATTGTTTTGGTTTACACCAATAACTGACAATTCAAGACACCATGTTCACTAATTAACTAAGTAAATCCGATACTATGGAAAATTCAAACTCATAATGTACTTATTCGGATGTGATAACTTTTCGCCTGATATCTCTATATGGTCTGCATAGTCTATTACATTAATTTCCATTCACGTGATGAATTGTTGGAAATTTGGTTTTAATTAGTTGGTTTGATCAACATTTGACCAATTATTTTAGTGGGTCTCGTTAGTTGGACAAAAGATTTCGTTAGTCGGGTGTGCTCTACTCCATGAGTAGTGTAATGTCATGTATTTATTTTCTCAAAACCAATTTAGGGTGAATGAGAAATTAATGTCAAAAAATGACAATTTGAAGTTGAAATAAATTGAGAATAAAATTGGTGAAAATTTGAAAAAATGACAATTCCACATTGGAAAACTTGAATAATAGAATCCATTTTATATTTACTCAAATTTGGGATATGGATTTGGGCCACAATGGGTACCAATAATATATTTATTTATATTTTCCCAAATTTTCTGTACGCGACACGTGACGTCTTCTAGAAACTAGCGATTGACAGTTAAACTGTTTGTCCAAACAGGTTCTGCTGTTGTATCTTTTGGACACAATTTTTCAACTTCTATATAAAGATTCCCATACCTCATATTTTATTCATTCCAAAAAAATTTCCTGATTTTCTCTCTTGCAAAATATAATCCTTCTATCATGCATTATTCCATATTGTGCATTTTAGTCCCAAATATTTTTTTCGTGCATTTTAGTCCTACAGTTTTTTAGAGAGATCAAAAACATTAGTAAATTCGTCCGGTCTAATAGCCCGAGAATAGTTAACCAAGAGGGGGGTGAATTGTTTTTAAATTCTTTTTTTTTTTTTGAAAAATTAACTTAAAATCAAACACGTAATAACTAGATAGATAAATTCAAATAGCAAGCACGAATATGAACACAATAATTAAAGTAGGGCTGTAAGGAAAAACCGCCAAACTGGAAAATCGAACCGAAACGGCAATTTCGAAACCGACGGTTTGGTGCCACGTGGACCCGTCAACGAAATGGTTTTGAACCAAACCAAACCGGTCAAAAAGGGTTTGGTTTAGGTTTGAGAATTTTAATTATGGTTTAAAACCAAACCGGACCGGCGAAAAATATATAAAATAAAAAAATAAAAAATTGATTTTTTTTGAAAATTTATCCAAAATTTCAATTTTGTAAAATTGAATAATTTTGTCATTTTGTAGGTATTTTTGTCAATTTCTAATTTCCTATTAATTATTAAGATTTACGACCCGCCCAAGCCTAATTATATATAAAAAAAGGCCCAAATTTGAAAGAAGTAGCACTAAACAGCTCAACCCAAGTCCATATACTCACAAGTCACAACTCTAATATTCCAATTTCCATTTCTCTCACTCGCAACTCGCTCGTCGCAGCCTCGCTCCCCGCGGCGCCTCTTGGTTTTCCCCAAATCGTCAACGCCCTCGAAATCTGGAACCTCCCAGTCGCCGGTAGTGTACGTTCGCCGATATTATTAGACTATTTCAGGTTCTTGCATATTTATTTGATCGTGAGTAAGGCTTAAAATTGAAATTTTGTCACTTTCAAGTTGAAATTTGTTTACATATTTATTGATCGTGGGTAAGGCTTAAAGTTGAAATTCGGACTATCAGGTGCGCAAAAGACATTTGTTTACATATGAGAGAATATGTATAATTCCGTTTTAAATTGCAGAAGATGAAGGTGGGTATATATAGTGGAATGTGGGAGAAAAAATATTTTCAGCTTGTCTTTTGGAAGCTATTATTAGATGGATTGGATCCGTATCTTAATTCTTTTTTTTTTTCCAATTTGCTAATTAAATTTTTTTTTGTGTATGAAGGACAAAATTGATCATGAGTTCTGTGGCTTCTTGAGTATGTGAATGTTTCTTCATTTTGCTAGTTCTGTGACAAAATTTGATATTTCTTGAGTTCTGTGACAAAATTAATTCGTTTATTCCTTTTGCTAGTTGAAAAGGGACATTATTATATTTTTTTGGACCTTATATTTATTTTAGTGGACTTGTATTGTATTTTTATCGTAACGTACTATCCTAAAACGTCAAAAGGGCGAATAAAAAACTATACTTTAGTTTATTGTGATTTTACTTTTATTTTGTTGGTATTTAAATTTATAGTAAATATATTTAGTTTGTTTTAGATTTATTTCTAGTAAGCTATAAATATATATTGAATTAATGATATAAAAGTAGATACTAGACAGGAAAAAAAAAATATACGTGAAACCGGCGGTTTAAAACCGGACCAAACCGTTAGGTTTAGGTTTGAGTTTTTTTCAAACCCGTCAAAACGGTTTGGTTTAGGTTTGAGTTTTTCTCAAACCGGTCAAAACGGTTTGGTTTGAAAATTTGTCAAAAACCGTAAAAACCGGACCGCTTACACCCCTAAATTAAAGATTGATAGAGAATGCAAACAATATAATTATAGAGGTTCGATCCAAAACAATGATGTACGTCCTCCATTACCAAACTCTACGCCACGAGCAATGTCAATTTCACTATGTTGATTAATTTGTGGTGCAATCCAACCATTTACAAAGCTTTCGACGACTTACAAGTAAGGAGCACCGATCCTTTTACAACGTTGAGTTTTACGGGATCTCAGCACGACCCACGAGTCTTAAAGAGAATTGAATTTACAAATTGACATTTCTCTCTTAATAAATGATACAATTAAGAACTAAGAGAGAACATGCTAACATTTTAATAGATAACAATGAATGAAGCTCAAGTGTTAGGTATGAAAAAATTTGATGTGTAGAATGATTTTCAAAAATTAATTTAATCAAAACTTTTTCAATACCAAAATGATTTGATAATAAATGATATAAGAAATCAATGTAATTTTGCTCAAAAAAATCTCACTCGTATGCTCTTAAGTTATTACAATAAATGGCAAGTGAGTTGGTATTTATAGCAGTTGAAACGTCCAAAGTTTCTGTCCAATCGGTCGTCCGCCACTGTACCGGACGACTAAATTAGCCATTGAGCGTCAGAATTTGGAACGGTTAAAAATTTGATCATTGGGCGTCCGCCGGAGCATAAATCTTTAGTTTACTATTTTCTTGATTATTTTTGCAAGTGTAAATCCTTTAGAGATATTTTCACTTAACTTTTTCAAAATAAGTGTCATTGGTAAAGAATTCAAAAGTCAAGTAAAGATTTTTGTCACATCAAAAATAATTTTTATGTGAGTGCTTTTGTGAAAATTTTATTTCGTGCATAAAAAATTTAACTTACGAGCTTATACTGATTTATTGTTAAGAATTAAAGCGTTTTACCATTACATATGAATTCAAATAGTTTAAGTCTAATGTTTCACGTTTTGTTGCTTGATTTTGAATTTGACGCGGATGCTTGATTTGTCTCCGATTATTTTGACACGAGTGCTCGATTTACAAGCTTGATTGTGAATGCTCGATTTCCATTAGGTTCACAACATATAACAATGAAAACTTGAATATAAATGTTAGAGATAAGAATAATTTATTTGTTATAATCAAAACTCGAAATTAACCATAAGTTAACATGGTCTTGTATTTTGAAGTGTTATTATTACAAGTCGAGGTCGTTTTATTTCATTCATTTTGAAAAAAGTTGGTATTCTGCCCCAGCCATTTATTCACCGCAAGATTATTTTAAATTATACCACGGTAAAATCATTACTTGCCAATATTTTTTACTTCACGTTCACAAACTTTTGGAATGAAAATTATAATCGAAAACTAAATGTGAAAATTAAAGAATGTTGGGGGACAAGAATGCGTCGAAAAAAGTTAAAAATATTAGTGTTACAATGAAGAAAAATTGACAACGTTAAGTGAAATGAAAATGCAATGCAATTAATAAAAATTGAAAAAGAGGTTGAGTTTTGTGGTCACATCAATAGGATTCGAAAATGGAAGAACGAAAGATAAATTAAACATTAATATATATTTAAAAGTAATAAACAAGAGAAGAAAAATATATATGTACTATGTGCTTTGTGGCAAATTGGAATGACGAAGTATATATATGTACTAACTTTGTGGTTTGATTGCTCTATGTGGATATAATACTGTAATTAAGAGCTTTACCGTCATCACGGTAGGGATTAGAACTTGGTATTCAACACTTAGGGTCTTTTTGATCAGAAGAGTGGAATTTTGGTGGAAAAAAATGAATTTTAGAGAATTGAATTGTCTATAATTGTTTTCTTGAAAATTGTCAATTAATTGTATTTAATTAATATAATTTTTCACGTGAAAAATATTGAATTGACTAGAATTATTTTCTTGAAAAATATCAAATTGATTTTGGAAAAATTTGGCCAAACAAGCCTCAGTTTCTTTTACTTTCAAGTAAAAGAGTTAGGTGCCGTTCTCTTTGTGTTTCAATTTTCTGTTTTGAATTTTGAATTCGTTTTGTGTTTTGTGTTTTGTGTTTTGAGTGTCTACTTTGAAATTGCTGAAAATGCGTTATATTTGTTATTTTGGAAAACTATTTCTGAAAACATAAAACTAGAAAACACGTTTACTTTAAAACTCAAAACAATGTTTTGTGTATAATAGTTTTTTAAAGAAACCACCACAACACCGCCACAAACACTATGAACCACTGCCAAAATCACCACCACCACCACCACCACCACCTTCAACCACCACCACTTTCAACCACTGCCAAAATCAATACCACCACCACCTTCAACCATTTCCAAAATCGACCTCAATCAACACCACCTTCGCCACCTTCAGCCACTGCCCTACTCGACCTAAATCAATACCACCACCACCACCATCTCTTTGCACTGCCAAAATCAACCCCACCACCACCTTCAACCACTTCCAAAATCGACCTCAATCAACACCACCTCCGACATCTTCAACCACTGCCCTACCCGACCTAAATCAATACCACCACCACCACCTCTTTGCACTGCCAAAATCAACACCACCACCAGCACCACCTTCAATCACTTCCAAAATCGACCTCAACCAACACCATTATCAACCATCTACCACCACCAAAATCAACCAAAATCAATACAACCAAAAAAGGCCCAAATAAAAAATATTACAGAAAAAAGAGAGAGGAGGCAGAGACGAACGTCCCCGACGTCGAAGAGAGAGGCGGCAGAGACGAACGTTCACAGCAGTGCCGCCTCGCATGGGTTGCGACGAATGGCTCGCGACGCTGTGTTCACAGCAGCGTCGCCTACACAGTCCCCATTCCGGCTCCGGCGCCGGCACCGGCCCAACAGCAGCGTCCGGTTGTAGAGAAAATGAGATCGCCAGCTATTCTCTTCTGGAGAAGAGAGAAGACGGAAGAAGAGATCGGATTTGGGTTGTGGGAAGAAATGGTCATTTTGGAACAGTACGCTGTGTTTTGCGCGTTTTCAAAAATTTTCGAGTTTTGTAGAGAAAACATCCAAAACGTTAAAAACATCATTTTGCGTTTTCAGTGCAATTTTTTTTTTTGTATTTTCAAAAACTCCTTTTCGAAAATAGGAAAGAGAACGCGTTTTGGACGTTTTCGAAAATCGAAAATCGAAAACGACAAAGAGAACCGACCTTTAGTTTTTGAAAAATAACACACACTTTATTGTCAAGTAGTACACTTATTTATAACTATCAAAATATACTTAATTTTAAAATTTATTAAACATTTTTTAAGCTTAACCAAATGCTTATTCCAATTAAGAGGGGGAGAATAGTGTCACTAGCTAGCTTTCAGAAGTTGTTGGGAGTATATGATGTAGTGACATTTGTATAGTCAACCCCATACGACAAAAAAGCAACTAATCTATTGTAATTATTGTAAAATATGATTTCACTTTGATGTTTTATCGATCATATTATTGTGGCTAATCTCTAATTATTTATTTGAATATTTAAATTTTTAGTTTGTTCAGATAAATCTTCAGAACAACTAGACCAATAGGGTGGCGTCTAGGTTGGGCGAGCCTTTAGGTCTAAATACTTATTCTCTTTCGCACACAAATGTGTCAATAAGAATCGAATCATACTGAATCTGAATAGTCAAATCCACATTCTATCTCATGTTTCAATAAACTCTTCAATTTTTCGTATAATAGTTCAAATAATGTTTGAGTAATATTACAATGATATTGCATTAGAACTTAGACGTAGGGTTGACTATGGGGTTGGTTGGGAGTGAAGGCGATCATTACCATCTTCGTCATGTCGAGAATTTTCGGGAAGCGTGGCGGGAATAAAAAATTTCCATTTTTGCCTCCTCATTTTATTTAATTAATTTTTAATAATATATTTAAAATTTAAAATATGATTTAATTGAAAAATAAAATAAAATCGGAGGCGAATTTAAGAAATTTGGGGCATGATCATGATCTCCGTCCCTACCCCATTTGCTAATCAGGGTGGGGTTTGGCTAGGTTGGGTCGAAAATTTTGCCATCCCTATTTGAAAGTGATTAACTAAATTAATTATAATTTTTTAAAATAAAAAGTGACCCCACAATGATTAATTAATATTCCGTAATTAAATTACATTTTTTGAGAAATTAAGGTCGTTTCTTGATTCACCCAATAATAACTTCTCCAAGGATTAAAATTTTGAAAATAGAATCAAATTGTTCCTAAAATGAGTTAATACTTGTTAGGATAACGGTCTAATTTTTTGGGAGTGTGGATTCGAGTATTCAAACGGTAGATGATGCCTTTGTGTGGTCTCCACTATTTTTAAAATATATTTTTTTTCTTAGTTTTAATCACATATTTTTCAATAAAATAATATTACATGCAAACTCAAAAATTTTCTTTATTTTTTGACCACACAATCTATCAGAATACCATTCCAAAATATATGTTGAACAAAAATGGGGCTCAAAGGTTTTGCAAGCTATTTTCAAATGGTAGGTGATATGTTTAGTGTCAGTTGAACATAATTTTATGTTTAGATTCTCTAGTTATCATATAAAATAACATATCAACGTATAAGAGTGTGTTTGATGGATATTAATGGGAAAAGAATGTATTTTAAATAATGATACGATTTGAAATATGTGGTTAAAAAGTTAAGAAAAGTTAATGATGTGAAGTAAAATATTATTTTATTGAAAATGAGTTTTGAAAAAATGTATTTTGAAAGAATGTGTACCAAATAGGGGCTAAATATTGAAGCACAGAAAAATTTGGGGAAAATTGCAATTGAGGTCCTCAGCTTATGTGTTGTAACAAGTTGGTATAGGGGTTTGGCTCCCATGATTTTTTATTTTTTTAATTTAATATTGAAATTTAGTATTAACTTCTTTTACCCTTTACACATTAAAAAAATGTGCATATTTGACATTTTTAAAAAAGGCTACTAAAGACTAATTTGCTACAAACTTATAAAGTCGAAGACGACTTGAAGGATCAATTCATTATAAAACTTAACTCTCAATTAGAGTGTGTTTAATCCACATTAAATTGGAAAGAATGCATTTTTTTTTTTTTTTTGTGTGTGTGAAGTGATGGTAAATATATGATTGAAAAAGAAAGAAAAGTTATTAATGTAATAAAAAATATTATTTTATTGAAAAATGTGTGGCTGAAAATGAGTAGAAGAATGAAAATAAAAATGATATTGTGACTCAAACAGAGCCTTGCAAATAAAACGTCTATTAAAGAATACTTTGCTACAAAATTAAAAAGTCGATCATGAGTTTTGCCGAAAATTTAAATTAAGGCTAACTTATGTCAAGTCAAATAGTTTAAAAACCTTAAAATTCGTGTTTGGAAATTGTGAAGGAACCGAACATATAGCACACAGCTTAAACGGCACGGTGTAGACTAATAGAACACAACTCCCATGACATGATTTAATTAATGAAGAATCATAAATTCAAAGTGAAGCTCAATTAAAGTCACCTACAACACAACACCTCGTACCCTGTGAATTCTGCCATCTTTTGTACTATAATTTGGCTCCTCTCCTTAATTTCTACTATACATATAGTTATCGCTGAGACAACAACGGCTACAATGTCAAGAAGAACCAATATGGCGCCACCACTCCGCAGCCGCAGAACCCGCCGGAAACAACCCAACTTCACCTCCTGCCACCACCTCGATAAAGAAGAAGAAGAAGAAAATGGAGAAGGTGGGTTAGAGGAGGGAACGTGGAGATTTCAAGCTGAATTATTGAGGGATGAGTGTAGTTTCTTAAGAACAGAAAGAGAATTTGCTTTGAAGAAATTGGAGAAGAATAGAGTTAAGATGGAGAGGACACTTCAATCAGCTGTTCATACCCTTATTTCTGTGAGTTTAAGTTTTTACCTACGAGATGGTGTTTTCTGGCATTCTATCTTAAAAGGCTCAAACTAGCAGTCGATTCCCAAGTTTATGAGGTTTTGATTTCTTGAAAATAAGTTTTATTTATGGGTTTATATATCATTGATCCACTGAGAGCACTTGTGATTTCAAAGTTACTTTCCAGAGAATAACTTTTAAGCACGTGCTCTTACTCTATTATTTTGTTGGTTTACAGGGGAAAAAGAAGATTTCTGAAGGCAAGAATGATAATGCAGTGTTGGAAGAAGAGATTGAAGATTTAGCAGAGAAATTAGACGAGTTGCAGATGAATTTAAGGATTAATACAAGTCGAAATCTTGATAAAGAGAACTCTGTTTCTGATTATAGAAGCAGAAATAAAGCCATCGGTGTAAGAATTATCTCCCTTTCCAATTTTTTTTGATTGGAAATCTTTCATCATATGTTAATTTGCTTTCTCATGGTATTTTGTTCTTTTCGTGTTGTTTTCTATCAAGTTTACCTCGGATTTGACTGTAATGTGTACTAAACATGCCCTCGTTTAAATAAGAATATATGAATGTCTAAGTCTATCGGTGGTATCTATGGTATAAATTTTATTTTTTCTCAAAGAAAATGAGATATTTGAGCTATGAACATGCCTTTGATTTTGAATAGAAAAGGTTCTGCAGGTGGATAAGTTGAGACGAAAAATGGAGGGGTTCTCAAAGGGCATGTTAGATAGAGTCGAGGAAGATTGCGGTTCATTGCTTTCTAGTAGAGCCAATAGTTCAGTTCCCGGTTCTGCTTCTACTTCCAAGCGTGTTGATCGGTTTATTGAACCATCTACCTTTTCCACCCGACAATCGTATCAGGCAAAGTTTCTGAATCTTCTACGTAAAGTTTTATATTGTTATCCGTTGCTGTTTGTTGTCGAACTTGCCAAGAAAAAGCTGCTTTTTTCGTTTACAATTTGGTGAAAAAAATGTTATGTCGACAGGAACCAGTGTCACTAGAGGAAAACAAATGCTCAGGACGTTGCAAGACCATTATCAGTAGGATTGTAGAGCAGGTGAGAGTCGAGAATGAGCAGTGGTCTCAAATGCAGCTAATGCTGGGACGGGTGAGGGGTGAAATGGACGAACTGCAGGAATCACGCGATTTCTGGGAAAGTCATGCTCTTGATTTAGATAGTGAAATTCAATCCTTAAGACGTGCGGTAAGAGTTCCTCGATTTTATATTGACTGGTTGAGCATGGTTCGAGCTATAATAGATATCTATTACTGATGCTGTAAAACTCTGTGGTTAGGTTGTTATTTGTGTTCTCTCATTGCAGAGACTGTTGAAAAAAAAGAAAAGTAGCTTTTAAGCTACTTTTAAACAAAATTTTATCTTCTTACATTTGAAGGAGACTTTCGAATCATCTGCTATTCTTTCTTCTGATTACTTTAGGTGGTAATGAAATAGTCCCTTTTTCATAGGTGAAAGAATGGAGAAAGAAAGCGCTCGGTTTTGAAAACAAGGCTAATGAACTGCAAGTCAAGTTATCTTCACTTAAAGGGGTGCTTCAAAAGTCAAAAACAGAGCTGAACTCAGATCAAAACAAGAAGGTAGGTTCAGTTTCAGATTTATGTCCAGTTTCCCTACGCAAACAACTCGAAAAGGAAAAACACGAATCGAGTTCTCGTTTGGAGGAAGACTATAATACTGACGATACAGTGCGTAAATGGGAGAAAGCCGACGAAGAGCTGAAGAAAGAAGAAAGCATTGAAATAATGCCGACCAAAAATTTGCCGGCTATTTCTTTGGGAAAACAGCTTGCAAAGGAGAAGCTTCGTCGTGCTATCAAAGGCAGAACAGAGGAACTCTTTGGGAACGGAAGAAGAAAACCACAAGCGTGCAACACTGGACTCGTGGATACAAAACGATCCCCATTAAAAGACATTGAGAATTCGGAGGCATATTCTCGTTTCAATCTTTGATGGCATGTTCGGTGTGTTTGATTAGATCGACTAAGAAACCAAAATAAGTTAATGAAAGTGCCTGAGAACTATTGTTATATCAGTATCAGAAACTGAAGGAGTTGAAAGAAGAGTTGAAGAGAAGCCTGAAAATATTGAAATCTGATCCGAATGATCGACCAAAATATTGAAATTCTATCTTCCATCGACTCAGATAGCAAGAAGTATTTTATAGCATTCGACAATAATCTTGTTTATTACGTTGTCTAGTCATATCTAATGCTAAATATCAATCGCACAATTTGTTCTGAAATGACTCAAGTCTAAGTTCTGAAATGAACTCTCTGTGGAACGAATTTGTTCCCCATTACGAAACTAGCTGCAAGATCACGTTCAATAGGAATCCATTAAATGAGCTTGATAAGCGAATGTATTCTCGAATGATTGTGTGAGACACCGTACCAATTCATTGATTAGTCTGCGGCTTCGAAGCTGTTACTTCCATGGGCATTTGTTCTGGTTAATTTCTTTGAAGATAGCTGAAGGATATACTCGACCTTGTTCGACTTTTGTCGATTTTCCTTCCCTCTTGTAAATCCTACGTAGAACACAACCATTTAACTGCAAAAATGAAAATAAAACATGTTATATTTATGTAGGGAAACAAAAAATGGACATTTCATTTGTATTCTTGGTGTACAGTGTAATAGGAGGTTGTTTAACATTTTATTCATTCATAATCCAAGTGGTATTATTCCCATTTGGAGGTTTACCTTCATGGAAGGCTAATGTCATCCTAGTTCCAACAATTTGATTATCGTAATAAGCTCCTGTTCGATCTACATTATTTTTTTCATTCTCATTCTTCTACTTATTTTTAACCACACATTCTTCAATAAAATAATATTTTACATCACATCAATAATTTTTTCTTCTTTTTCAACCACATATTTCCCATCAAATTACTTCAAAAAAATGCATTCTCTCATTTTAATGTGCACCAAAAGGGCTCAAATGGACTTTCGACGGCCTTCCAGTCTCGGCTGCTCGATTTGGTCGCTTGCCATTTTGATATTCAAGGTCCCCTAGGGCGAAAAATTACCATTTATTTTCCCCCGTATTCGAGTATAACTCACGTGTGTGAAAATTCACAAAAAGTGGAAAATACAATTTTAGTGCAACATAACAAATTGTTCAACCACTCAATGCATATTGAAATATTATACTGCACAACTAGATAGATTTTAAGTAAGATGTGTGAAAAAATTATCAATTGTACCATGCATCCCGACCTGTCATAACATTAGAATATGAACCCACAAAGTAACAGAAAACGCAACCCTTCTAAGAATTTAAAGCCATTAAACCAGTTAAATTCTGGGTATTATGCTGGTAAAGATTGACATCTTGTACAACGGGATTTGCTCGTTCATGACCTTCTTCTTCAAGTAATAAACGAAGATCTCGCCTTCTGAGGGGACGAACCGATATCCCAGAGGTAGTGAATCGACAAAAACAGTTTTGCATGGTGGTGGTTCTTGATCATTTTCAGGATTAATGACTTTCTCAGAAGACTATTTTTTGGAGGTTGAGAGGAGACTCTTCATAAATGACGACTTTCTAGTTTTTATTCAAGGACAAAGATGAAGTTCGTATTGTTATCAAATTCAAAATTTGAAAGAATAGAAAAAATGAGGACTCTCTTCTGACTTGTTTGGCACGGTCGACCAAAAGAAGTAGAAAAAAACAAAGTCCAAGTCATTAAAATCGAACAACAATTGACATAAGTACAACACTTGAAATCACCAATTTTCTATGTTAAAAATTATGCATGTCTAGCTATGTAGAAACCAATCATACCTAAAAATCCTATCATGCAATAAAAAGGAAGGAAAACTAAAACAAAAATGACGTAGAGAAGAAAGAAACAGAGCAAATTCATAATCTCAGCAGAAAATTAGAAAAAATAAATAAATTAGGGTGTCCCTCTCGAATCTGCATTTTCCCCCATGTTCATCGACCCTCATTTGTTAACTTTAGAGAGGCGTCCTTCATTAACTTCAAGCTGAGACTATTGAATCGTTCGCGTGAATATTGCCTGGATGCTTTTCTCCAATCGGTACCAGCCTTCATCATTGTAGCAAATTCTTTGTAGCTTATGCGTCCGTCCTGCACATCAATGAAAGAAGATGAATAAAAATCTTTTACACTGAACAGCAAAAAGACCAATTTATTTGGTGATTCAGCTATATAAAAATTAACGATGTTTATTGATATACTCAAGCGCAGAACTGACCTTATCGGTATCAACATCATGCATGATAGCATTGATAACTTCCTCGCTATTGGCATCATCTTCATCACTCAAAGCGTGTCGGAGCTCTTCAATCTCTATATATCCACTCTCATTTCGATCAAAAAATGAAAAAGCTTTATGTAGGTGCTCATCATTGGCCATCTTTCTAATATGCACGGAAACAGCTACAAATTCCCCATAATTCAAGGTTCCATCTCCATCAACATCAGCCTGTAATATTTTAGATGCAGACTCTTATAAATACAAATTACAAGCACGTTCAACTCAACTCAGCTAAACCTAATCTTATAGACTTATACCACACTAGTAGAGAAGCCTTACCCCCACCGACTAGGCGATATTTTGTGTGTGCATGTGTGTTCATAGATCCCAAAAATCTGAGAACCCCCTGTACAGCTAAATATGGACTAAAGTAACAATAAGATGAAACAGTTCAAAGCAGAAATGCAATGTGGACTCACAGCAGAATAACAGTTAAACTCGATACCGTCATGAAGACACTAGGATTGAGGTCAACTTAAAATTATATGAGATGATTTTGCCATAAACAAGAGAGTAGGCTTAATGGGCTTTTGTATCATATGCGTGTAGAGGAGGAGATGGCTATAACTGAAATACTTTCTGAGAATGAGTAAGAAAGGTTGGTTTCAACAAGAAACAACTTTATAGAATATTGCCATTAGAAAGGTAATGAAGTAAGAATGAAAGGGAAGGGGAGTGCAAAAGATAACCCTTACAGCTTCCATGAGAATCTGAAGATCAGCATCAGGTATGTGATGGCCAAGCTTTCGCAGACCAATTTTAAGTTCTTCAAGATTAATTATGCCCCTCTTTCCAGTGTCCATCGCATCAAATGCTTCCTTAATTCCAGCCACTTCTTCCACAGACAAGTGCTCGGCCACAACCTGTACAAGCAAAATTCCAATAATAACCATCAAAAAAGGATTTGTAATATAATACAAGTTCTTTTTTTTTCTTTTATATATATATATATATATATACATTTTATTTTTTTTTTGGTTCCACAGAAAGTCATAGGTCTCTGGTTGTTTGGGGACAACAAAAGGGAAAAGATTTTATAATAAAAAAAACCGTAAAGTAAACTTTGTAAGCACCCTTAGGGCCCTTTTCTTGAGCTTATTCATCACAGAAAACTGTTTGAGCCTTGCTTTCACAGTCTCACCCAATGAGACATTTGGTGCCTTCTTTGCATTTTGTAGCCAAGGATGTTCTGCATTCCATGATGAGAACTCATTAAGAAATTAGTCTGGATTTCTTCTCCTCATATATTGCACACAGTTTAATTTGGTGTAAGCAAACATTACCGAGAACTTGCTGAGCTGTGAGGCGCCGGTTGGGATCTGGATCGAGCATTTTCTTGACAAGGTCCTTTGCATTGTCGGATACTTTAGGCCAAGGATCTCTCTTGAAATCAATGACAGATCGAATAATTGCTTGTGCCACTCCTTGCTCGGTTTCTGCACAATCAGAACAACATATAAGTAGATTGACTAAAAATAGGCCAATATCATTTCATCTTTGTGAACGTTATCAGAAAGAAACAATAAATAAAGCATAATTATGCTTCAAGAACTTCAGTGTTTCCATTCGCATCAACATGTAAGAAGATTGACTAAAAATAATGACAGGCCAATATCATTTCATCTTTGTGAACGTTATCAGAAAGAAACAATAAATAAAGCATAATTATGCTTCAAGAACTTCAGTGTTTCCATTCGCATCTAGTGCCAGTATTCATGTATGGTGAACCTATGGCCATAACCTGTCTAGAAAGTAACTTGGAGCACTGGGGATAAATCAAGAAAAAATCACGATTTTTTCCAGTTGTCACAGTTTTTCCAAGGAAATAGGTTCACTCTCCTACTACTTCCACGACAATTTTTTGGTTTACTAATTCATTTAATGAACTCATTCCTTTATTTAACATAAAGGCGGTGAATTCCTTTGTCGTCAAGAAACCTAATCATTTGTCATGAAATTCTATCCCAATATATAATTGCATTGCATTCTAGTCATTCTTAATATTTACCACTAAATTTTAGGTTTATATATTATTTTCAACATTTTACTAAGTTTAAGTAATAAATTGGTGCTTTTTACAGTGTTTATGTCATATTATACTTCTACATTTTAACGATGGTCTCAAGGAAATCCAGTGCCTCTATTTTTCTGAATCCGGACAACATATTCTATTTCAACTCTAGACCTTAAAAAATGAAATAAAGAACGCAACTATTGAAACAAACCTGCCCAGAAGGGCGGAACTCCACAAAGCAGAATATAAAGGATAACTCCAGCACTCCACACATCAACCTCTGGCCCGTAGTTGCGTTTTAGAACCTCTGGAGCCATATAGTAAGGACTTCCCACAATCTCATTGAAGCGCTCACCTGAAGGCCAAATTTAATGATTATAGACCTGAGTTAACAAGGCAAATGGTCTTCGAGCTCAATGCCGAAGACATTCTGATAAAAATGTTCCTTACCTGGTTTAAAGAAGATTGACAGACCAAAATCAATTGCTTTCAGTGGAGCTGTTTCTTTCTTATTTGCAAAAAGAAAATTCTCTGGTTTGAGATCACGATGCATCACTCCATGTCTGTGGCACATCTGCACAATGAAGGCGCTAAAGTGTTTGTTATTCTAGGGCTATAATTAGCAGATCAAATAACGAGTGAAATTTCAACAACATAAGTAAAATAGATGATTCCAACAACCGAGAATCACCATAGATATTGATGGAAACTAAAGAGTTCAGATAGAGTACATTGATTCGAAATATCAAATTTATTTCTAGCATAGAATTCTACGCCTACATGATTAAAGAGGATGAGATTAGAAAAGACTACAACATAGAATTGGAGTTCGAGCCTAATTAAACAAAAGAAAGAAGGCAAAAATAGGCTCAATTTGTTTACAGAGCTTATACAAGTAGTATATTGTTTCCAATTAAAACTTCCCATAATAATCTGAGTACTGTACATTACAGAGTACACGTGTGCTTAGTTAGAGGAATTTGTGAGAATAAAGTAAATTTGAAGTAGCATTTGATGTTAAGATAGTTTGCAGCAATTGCATCTTAATTAATCATAACTTTCAGCAGTTCCTTCTCACTAAAAAGCAAGAATTGATGTTGGCAATGAAAATTCACAATATTCCTAGGTATCTCAAGCCTATTTCTCCACTACTCAATAGCAACTTTCGAAAATAAAAGATTAGAGGAGATGTACGAACACCTATTTCTCTACTACTCAATAGCAACTTTCAAAAACGAAATATTAGAGGAGATGTACGACAGTGGACAAACAAATAAAAAAGATATCCATGTTCAGCACCTGTTATGTCATACCAAGAAAACATTCAAGTGATATGTGAGACTGCCAAGGAACATTCACGCACTCATCTACACAGTACATAAAAAGAGAATAACAAAAAACTATTTAATTGAACCAAAAGAAACAGTTAATAATATTTTTACAATTAATTTTTAAGTCTTTATCAATTAAAAAAGGGTAAAATTTCACCTGAACAACTTCAACAATGGTCTTCATAATGAATGCAGCAGCCCTTTCCGTATAATGTCCCCTCGCCACTATCCGATCAAATAATTCACCACCTTCGCACAATTCCATCACAATATGTACGTCACTTTCATCCTCGTAAGTGTTCTTCAAGCTCACGATATTTGGGTGCTTAGGCAAATGCTTCATGATCTCAACCTCCCTCCTAACATCTTCAATATCCACTGCTGTCCTCAGCTTCTTCTTGGATATGGATTTGCAGGCGAGTTTCTCACCAGACCCCACATCAGTACACAAATACGTGATCCCAAATTCACCTCTCCCAAGCTCGCGCCCAAGATCATACCTTTCATTAATATTGTGACCTGTCGGATCTTTCAACACAACAAGCTTGTTTGTACCCCCAGATCCATTATTCGCACCGTAATCTATGGAAAAAGGGTTCGGTTTATTCTTCTGTTTCTTCTTCTCAGAAGAACCATGAGGTGTCACACAGCAATTTCCCATGATTCACAAAGATCAAATCTTCCAATTTCCCTTACAAAAATATACCCGACGAAATAATTTCAAGGCATGTCAACAAATCTTGAAGAACTAGGTTTTTTTTCTTAAAAAAATCTCCAAGAAATATCCGATAATTCATAAAATTATAATTAAGAAAAACAACCCACAAAAGATTTAAGAATAAAAATGAACGGAGAAACAATGAAACATATAAAATTAAAATGCTGAAATTATAAAAACGAAAAAAGAGCAAGAAAACAAACCTTAAATGTATAATATATATTTAATTTTCTTGAATGTGGTCAAAAGCAGACTGGCTGAATCAAGAATAATATGACAAATGGATGTGAAAAGAAAATTCAAGGTGTGAATCAGTCATGGATATGGGTAGAGAGAGAGAGAGAGAGTCAAAAAGCTCTTTTAGTAGACACTTTTCTCTCTCTTGATCTCTTGAAGCTCCAAACCTCGTGGTGTGTCCGTTCACTCTCTCTTTCCTCTTTTTTTTTTTCCTCGTTTACCTTCTTCTTTTTGCTTTTACTTTTTGTTGGTATTAGATTTTGATTTTGCTTCATTTGTTGTTTACATATTCGTCCACTTCTATTCCTAGAAACTGAACAAAGACGGAATAGATTGAATAATCCCTTTTTACTTTATCATTTTATCCAGAATTTTCAAAGTTTATATCCCTTTTATCCAATTCTTTATTATATTATAGCTTTTCTTTTTCAAAGATTTTTACATGTTAAAATGTCAATAAGATTAGTACTTAGCCTATCATTTTTACATGAAAATGGTTAGGTGTGTATATAGAAGTGAAATAGAGCAAGATGGAATATTTTGCATTGTAAAACTAGTTCAATTCGAGTTATGCTTCAGCAAGATCCCAAAAAAAAAAAAAAAAAATTCATCATATAAAGTTAAATACTTGCAATGTTAATATATATATATATATATATATATATATATATATATATATATATATATATATATATATATATATATATATATATATATTAATGAGTACTGGTGCTCATCTTATCCTAAGCACCGATGAGTTGGTACATTAATTCATTGGTGGATAAAGATTTTGTGAGTTCCAATCCACCAATGAATTAATGTGCCAACTCATCGGTGCTTAGGATAAGATGAGTATCGGTGCTCATTAGATTATTTCTGTATATATATATATATAACAAATGATGTAAATTGTGGGCTAGGAATTTCTTGACCTTGACTCGGAGTTCTATAGTGCTATGTCAAGCAGGGTCTTTATAGAGGAGTTGGATTGTTAAAAAAAAAAATAACGTGAGTTGTGAATTAGAAATTTTTTGATCTTAACGTGAGAGTTTTTTAATGCCATGTCGTGTCTCTATAGCCCTATTTGAACCATTTTAAAGAGTTGGATTGCTATATCACCTCAAATTGCATCTACAAAAGGTAAATGAAGGTTTGCTCAATAGGTACAAATACATTAGTTAATTTAAGTGTACGTCACTTCAATTTAGTTAGCAGATTTATACAAGGTACTTCTTTTGTTTTATGAAAAGTGAGCTCAACACAGAATATGTGTATATGTCGACATTTCATTCACACCTAGCATGTTGGACGTCTTGTTGCGACAAATAACGTGATTTTGTTATATTTATTGATTTTTTTTTCTTAAAGACCAATTAAATGGTGTTTAAAATGATTCAAAAATGTTTTTAACACACACACACACAAAAACATATATATATTACTAGGTGCAAGCAACGTGCAATGCACGTTTGCGTAGTTTATATTTAATAGTTTTGTTTAAAAATTAATTTGTTATTAATAAAGATGTAATTTTTTTGGTTAATTAAATAATTAATGATGTAATGTTTATGTAATTGATAAATAATTAGATGTGTGATTTTGATGTTGTGATGTAAGTTGATGAGATCGAAGAAAATAAGTAAAAGTTGACAAATTTGGAGAAAGAGCTAAATTGTAAGGTATCCAAAGTTCGGGGACTAAAATGTAAATACTTAAAAGTTGTGCGGAACCTCACGATGAAGATTTGAGAGTACTCGGAGTCAATTGGATAAAGGAAGACGTCAATTGAATCAAATTTAGGCAAAAGATGATCACAAATCAATTTCCAACCGAAAAGTTATGCTCCGATATTTTAGTCTCATATTGAGACCTATTTTTGGTATAGAAAGTGATCGAATTGGAGAATGATGTCTGAATCAAAGTTGTAGCCAGATGAGTTAGCTTTCCAACACATTTTGAATCGCCTCAATCGGATATCGGAATACAAAGTTATGATAAAAATACTGAAAGAAGGTGCAGCTGCCTGTTTAAAACAAGAAATTCCGTTACATAGTTCGTTAAAATAACAAATTTCGTTAGTTTTTCCGTTAAAAACAAGAAATTCCGTTACATAGCCACTTTTAATATTTAGAAGATTTTTATTTATTTATTATTTTTTGATGATTCAATAATTTCCATGAGTAGCGGCAAGAATACTCCAATTGTTGTCTACATTTCAACCTATAAATTGACACACATTTTATTAAATAATGATTAGAGATAAATGATAGTAGCCTTCGTTTGGTGCCACAGTCAATCCATGATGGCTAAGTTTAACTATTAACTAGAAACAAGTTTGTTTACATATACACAATTAAGTTTGTTTTAAATTAAATGGTTTTTTATTGGCCAGAAAATAAAATAAAATCACTCATTTGAAAATAATATGTATTTTATTATAAAATAAATAACTTTTACTTGTAAAAAAATTATGACATGTTTAATACCAAATATATTTCAAAGTAAGATTTAGGGGTAATTTCATTTTTGGGCACCGAACTTTCAGTGAAATCTAGATTAGTTCACTTTGTTAGCACTCATTCTTAAGTAAATACATCACCTCATGTTGCGACGATAGATCTTAAAATTAACGAAGAATAAAGTATCGATTATGCTCTATCGAGTGTATTATCGTCGATTTTCAAACGGGGAATTATTTTCAAAAGGGAAAAATCACAAATATATATTCACTTTTTACTACTTCACTAAAATTAAAAATTGAAATTACTACATCACTAAATAAGAAAATCACTATTAATTTAATCAGAACTTTCCATATTTTCATTCGTAATTGACATTGATGATGCACAATAGAAATAAATGGACTTGATTGAGAATGATGAATATGTGAGAATTCAAATTCAAATCGAAAAATTGATCACTACAACAAAAATGGTCTTTAGCAACATTTAAAAGGCAACATTTGTTGATAAATGTTGCCAAAATGGTCTTTTGGCAACATTTTCGTATGTGAATGTTGCCATAGGTATTAATAAATTAGTTTTAGCAACGTTTTTTTAAAAAATGTTGCGGTATACCACTTTTCGCAACGTTTATTGAGTGTTGCGGAAGGTCCTACCTTTCGCAACGTTTGGTAAACGTTGCGGAAGGTAGAGACCTTCCGCAACGTTTATCAAACGTTGCGGAAGGTCTACCTTTCGCAACGTTTGATAAACGTTGCGAAATATATTTTAACCCAGTAGCCCACTTATCCTAGCCTATTTAAAAAATTGAATACCCAATTTAGAGGCCCAAGGTCAGCCCAATTCCCACCCAACCCAAACCAAACCCTCCATATATATCCCGTCTTTCTTCTTTCCTTCCTCAATTCATCCCCAATTCGAAACCCTGTCTCAGCAACCCTCCGAATCGCAGCGCCGCAGCAAACGAACTCCCTCACTCTCTGAAACCCGATTCCCCGAAACGCCTGTCGACCTGTCCACCGTCCGCCGAACATTGAACGCCGTTACGCCGTCTGTGAGAAAGGCGTTCTCACAGAGTCACGGACCTGGGACCTCACGGTTCAATTGAATAAATCTGATAAGTGACGGACCCGCCACGCAGCTAGCCCCAACCCCCCAATGCCCCATGTTCTGACTTCTGATGTTCTTCACTTCTTCTTCTTCAATCTTCACTATTCAGTCTTCAATCTTCAATTGTTCATTTGTGTTTAATTTCCCTTTGTGTGTGCAGTGCAGTCTGCAGTGAAGGCGTGACTTGTGAGGCCCCTTGTGTATGCAGTCTTCATTGCTTCTTCCCGCCTTCAGACAGAGTCACAGAGACAGTGCTTCACCTCGGGCTTCAGCAGCAGTGAGGTATGTTTCATGTATGTTTCATGTTTGTGAATTGCACAATTTCTGGTGTTTAGTCATTAGTGATGTCTAGCCCAAAGAAATTTGTGGTGTGAGGTGAACAAATTGTTGAATAGCTCTGGTGGGAAATTATGGTTAAACCTTTAGTGCAGTTTTCATTAATGCGTTAACATTAATTATTTATGAATCTTGACTTGAATTTGGCTTTTGTTTTGGATTTTTGGATAATTTGACGCTCGATAGGAGGTATTCAAGGATTGCGGACAATTATAATTCGTTAGATGAGGTAGGTATACCCATGGAATTTATTTATGCCCCTTAAAACTGTGGAATCAACAATATCCTGTGATGTCATCTATCAAAATCCTGTGCTTGACTATTTTTTAACAGGAAGAACAGCATTCGTGATTTTTTTTATGCAAATGCTGCATGTGATTCTCTGGATATGTCTTGCTTAACCTTAAATCTGATCTCTTGAATAATAACACACTTAATATTAGAAGTAAAAAACTGTGAAGGAAAGGCCAGACAAGGGAAAACCTTTGGTTTAATAGGTTTGGTTGATGTTATTGAATAAATTCAGAATAGTTAGTGCAGTGTCGACAGAATGATTGTGAGATCCATAACTTCACTGGCATCTTATTCTTGAAATTACTATTAATATATTCTTTCTAGAAATCTAGAAATCTGCTGCTAGCATGCTAAATTTGTTATTTTTATGAATCCATCTCTCTCATATACAGGTGAAACAGTCACATCGGGCAAATGATTGTCGATGTACAGTATATGGGAATCAATTTTTTGGAATCGTTGGTACTTCTCTCGCCACTTGATATCCTTAAAGGATTGTAGTCAAGTTGTTTTTGCTTTAACAATTCTTTCTTTAAGTTTTTTCTCATACGTAATACATATATAATCTTTTTCCAATTAGGTATCAGAATTTTCACCCTCTACATCTACTGCTATGGGCCTTCCTAGAGAATTTCATGAGCAGTGCCGAACATCATTAGAGCTGGACTATATAAAGGTTTTCCTTGCACGCTTAGTCCTTTTTCTAGCATTTGATGCAGCATATGACCTCAATAAAAATTTTCTCTTTCCATTTTTGAAAACTTCCACAAAAATCTTTCCCTTTTTAATACTTCACAGGAATTTTACTGTTGGGCACAAGATGCTGCTTTAAATGTCTCACATAGAATAATTGGATCTGACTCAGCCATTCCTGAAGCAAAAGTGTGTTCAGCAGCACTTCGTCTAATGCTTCAAATCCTGAATTGGGACTTTAAAGGAAAAAAAAAATGTAGTTGAGAGTTCTAAAAGAGGGCTAGATGTGTCAAAATGAATGTTAGTGATGCCAATTTTTTTTATCCTTAATTCTTTCGTTTTGCTTTTGTTTTGAGTAAAAGAGAGAACACTGTGTGACCAACTAACTTCTGGTTGCAAGCGTCTGCGGTTTTCACATTTGCAAAAGTTAAGGTTGCACAGAGTAAAAAAAATGGGAAGTTCTTGTGCAGTTTACTGCTACAGATGAAGATTCTACTAGTAGTGGTGGAAGTAATGTTTTGAAGTCTTGGGCTATTTTAGCATGATAGGGTTGCTTAGAGTACATTTGTTTGTTGGGTGATTATCACACTAGAAGGAAGTGCTTACTATCAATTGATGTATTACCATTTTGAAACTCATTTTTATTTAGGTGTTTTTGTATCATATTCTAATATTCAAGTGTATGGATTCAAAAATTTGTAATAAAATTATCAATTTTTATGCAATTTCAAAATTTGTTCGTAAGGATTCATTTTCAATTTTGTCAATCAATTTGAGTAAATTGTTGTAAAAAAAAAAAAAAAAATCCCATACGGCAACGTTTTTTAAACGTTGCCGTAGGGGGTCTACGGCAACGTTTTGGTCTACCGCAACGTTTAAAAAACGTTGCCGTAGGGGTCCTACTCTACGGCAACACCTTGATTTGCAACACACGTCCAAACGTTGCAAAAGGTCTACGGCAACGTTTTTTGAACGTTGCCGTAGGCTATTTTTGTTGTAGTGGATGATACGTGATAAGTGTAGTTTCTACACTTATTCGATGTCCTAAATAATGATATTTTACTATTCTTTGGATAAAATACTACTTAACTCGTGTTATATTTCATTTTGTATGTAAAACTTAATATTTGATGAAGAATTTGAGAAAATATGCAAAGATAACGGAAAATGGCTCAGTTGTATCAAATACTTAAAAGTTACGTCGAACCTCACGATAAAGATTTGAGAGTGTTAAGCATCAATTGGATGAGAAAAAAGACAAATGAATGAAATATAGTTCAAGTACTATCAACTTCCTGTGGAAAAAGTTATTATTCGAATTTTCAGTCCCAGTTTGAGACCCACTTTTGGCATAGTAAATATTCGAATTAGAAAAATTATATTTCTGGAAGATTTGTAGTCCTCCGAGTTCGCCGAGGCTGTCCAAACCCCCAAGGTGCGTGTCCTAAGTTACACTGGGCGCGTGTCTCGAGGCTAAACGGAAAAAAAAAACTCGCTATTCCTTATTTTTGTTTTGTTAACAATTCAATGTAATCTTTTTGACATCATTTAAATATCAAACTCGACCAAAACGTGATGAGACCTCCCTTCGACCAAAATTTCATCATATTCTACATATTTTGGAGGCGAAGAACAAGTCTATACATCAATTCAAGGCGAATCATACAAGGATTTTGAAGATTCATTGCCCGGTTTCAAGATTTGAACAAAGAACGTGGATTTATTCTACTTCTTTCATCTTTCTTATTTCCAGGTGATGTTTTTCTAATTATTCTTGTGTAATTTAATTATAAGAATGTTAGGCTAAGTTTTTTATTGTATTGGATGAATGATGAACCCTATTGTTTATTTATTTTAATTCAAGACTATTACTTTAGTATTTCTTAATTTTTCTTGATTGATTTTGAATTCCCATGAAACTATTTGATTGCTTGATCACCACTTAAATATTAAGTTGCTTGTTGTACTATAGGAATACTCATAATAAGTCTAAAACTCGGTAAAATCAACACATGGACAATGAATATTAGAATAATATTTATGGCATGTGCAATTCTACGTGATAAATCCTTTGAATCAATGCATGTTTTTTTATAAGAATTCGGATTAAGAATATGATCGGGTCGTGTTAAACATATATTTAATATATCTTGGAAAAGAATATCAAATAACACTGGATTATCGATTGTCTTAAATACATGAATTTACTAGATTAATTATTGAGAATTAAAATAGATGGAAATAGGGGGATTCACGATTCCAATACAAGCATTCACATATTAAAAAAATATCTTATTTATTTGTTTTCTTAGAGTATAAATTAGTATAAATAATAAAATACAATTCTTTTTGTCGCTACATTTCGAATTTGATAAAAACTATTGAATTACAAATTAAACCTTATTCCTTGTGAGAACGATACTCTTAACTCACATATCTTATTACTTGCACAACAATCACGCACCCTTGCGGGTTTCATGCGAACAATATGGTAAGAGCAACAATGGTGAAATTGATGAATCAAACTTCGCATCTGTGATAAAATAGGCCCCTATAGATTTTCATCATATATTACATCTAGATTGAGAATTCTCCCGACCCATTTCTCATACGGAAATCATTTGAGAAAAAACAGTATTCAGTGAGTATAGAAAATTTCTTCGAACTCCAAATCCCTATATGTATTTGTCTTTGTTTACGCAATCTTACATTCAATTTTTCCAATGACTTGTTTTTGTTTGATGTTGTCGAATTCCTCAGAATTCAATTTTAGTTTACAAAGATGTTTCGTCTTTTCAAGGTTGGCTTCCTAAAGAAAGAAAATTTAGCTTTGTGTTCATGATGAATGGTTATTCAAGAAAATACAAAATTTATTATTAATTATTAGCTAGTCATATATAATTATGCGATCTTTTAAACCTCTTCAAAGAAATGTAATCTTGCATGAAAAATTCATCTGAACTTACCTATCAACTTCAAATATCACAATCTTCATAGTAATGTTGATGTCTCAACATTGTGGATTTTTTTATTTGTATCATTATATGCTTGAATTTGCAGCTAGCTCAAAGTAATACACATAAGTTGTATACGAAATACTTCCAAAATCACCATTTTCGTAGTAATGATTGACGTCTCAAATGAAATATTTCTATTACAAGATGGCGATGTTTTCAAATTTTTTTTAGGGTTTGTATAGATGCAAAACAATTCCCAAACGGTCTAAATTTGTGATTGCAGAATGGATTTTCAGACCTAAATCATGGAGAGAAAAAAAAGGAAAATGTAGTATCAAGAAGATTGATCCGAAAGTGGACGACGATTTCTCGAGATCGATTTGGAAGGGTTTGAAATCTTTGGAATGTTGAAGAAGAGAAAGACTGAGGTTTTTGTTTATTTTTGGAATATTAGTGAAGAGGTAATTTGGAGATTAATGGAGTGATTATGGGTTGGGTAAGTTGATAAGGCTTTTTTGGTGGAGTGATGATAGCATGTTATTGATTAATTTGAAGAGTAAAGTGATTTTTTGGTTGTTAAAATTACTGCATAAATAAAAGTATTTCTAGATTAAAAATAATATGAAATGTAAAATATGAATATGTTTTTTAACGGTGGTATTGGGTGAAAATTCCTCTTATCAAAATTGATGGATATTATTGAGGAAAGAATGTATTTTAAATAGTGATATGATGAGAAATATGTGATTAAAAAGTAAGTAAAAGTTATTGATGTGATGTAAAATATTATTTTATTGAAAAATGTGTGATTGAAAATGAGTTTTAGAAGAATGTATTTTTAAAGAAGAATAATGATATTTATCCCCACTGGGGTTGAGCCCCAGTCTATATGACAATTACATGACATTAAATGATAGACTCAATTAAATGAGTCATGTGACTTTGTATTTAAATGAATATATCATTTAATGTCATGTAATTGACACATAGATTGTGGCTCAACCCCCATGATGATGAATAACATTACTCTTTATAGAATGTGCGTCAAATGGGCTGAATAAAGATGCTTGGCGGGCCATGTGGCCCTGGCCATCAAGCAGCTCTCTTCAGAATTTTATGACTGCGAAAATAACACATCATATTGCTCTTGATCTTTAACATGTACATACGAGTGTAATGTTATGTATTAGTAAGGGGAAATTGTGAGGAACCATTGGGCCAATTATTTGGGCTTCAACCCTCACAGTCGCCATAAAAGTTCAATAGGCCCATTTCTTAATCGTTACAACTCAGTTAAAGTGTGTTTAATTTTATTTTTGCTTTAAAGAAAAGTAAATAAATTTCAAAGAAACGCTGTAATCAAAAAGGAAAAATATAGAGAGATGAAGAAACCGGGAGGAGGCGGCGGAGGAGGAGCGGCCGTCGATAAGAAGCGCAGTAGGCGTCCATACGGAGAGTCCAGCACTGAGACCCCTCCTAGGGTTGGTTAATTAACGCTTTACTAATTAAATATGTACGCATAGAAAGAAATATAAAATTTTTAATCTTTGCATGTTGTTGTGCTTATAATGTGCTTTATTATTGAATTTTGGTGATTTCCTGATGTTTTGTTACATTTCCATGGAGGATCTGACCCTAATTATAAAAGCCCCAATGTAAATATTTTGTCATTTTAAATTTGTATTTCTTTTCAAATTTTTATACAGGATGCTTAAGATTTTGGGTAGTTCACGAGGAACGACAGATACAATAACTCTGGCATGAATTTAACTTTATTTTTCGTATAATTGTAATTTAGCTTATTTTGTCCCTTCTTAATATCATAAAAGCAATGCAACCTATATAGAACTCATTTTTGCGATGATTTAATTATGTCCACTGTGGAAAGATAGGAAGATTTTCGAGTTTGGCAGAACATAATGTGGATTTCGGATTCAAATAAGAGTTTATATTCATATACCTTTTAAGTGATATTCCCAATTCTAATCCTTTCGTTCAACCAAATAAAGGTTACTATGGATTTTTTAGACGGTGGGATAGAGAAGCCCTTTCTGAGACCCTTTTTTTTTTGGTCATTTTCTATCTTTCTAAAGAAGAGGTGTCACTATATTTTAATCACGATCACAGTTTCTTTTGTTCCTTCTTTATGTAAATTGCATGATTGTTTTTTCCCTTTTAAATATAAATACCCCTAAATTTATAATGTTTTTGGACTGGTCAAAATCCATAGAGACTGTGTAATAGGACTTTCACTTTTCTCTCGAGTCTCTTGCTTCGCAGGTCACTTATTTGTTCAATCAGTCCTATATCACTATTTTTATTTCTTTGAATTTCTGGCATATCAACAAAGCTTGAGAAAAAGAATAAGTTACTGATTTAAAATGAAAACAAATAAAAGAAGATGAATGCGTTTTTATTCTTGAACACTTTCAAGCTGCTTATACTTTATAGCGATCCATTGAATAATATAGCTGTTGCTACGTTCTTGCTACTTTTACATCCTATAGAACAAACGTGATAAATTTCAAACCAAAGGTAAGTCCGACCTTGCTTGGGGACTGATAACATGTAATTTAAAGATGAAGTATTTACTTTGCCCATAATTATCGGAGACAGTTGTTTAAGATGGATTTCTTTAACTGCCCATTCTCTTGATTTTTGGTTAAGCATAAGTTTCAAGGTGCATGCTACTTGCATCTTTTTCATGTTAATTAATCCTTATTATGGTGATCCAATATGCTTCTCATTTAAAATTAACCTTTCCCCTTTCCAAATTTTAATTGTTGAAGGGTTTTACGTATACAATGAAGTGCATGAAAAAGCGAGAATAAGCGGATTTAAATATTGGAATACTTTATTACACAGGTTTATATTTTTGTCGCATAAAATAGACTCTGGATAAAGTGAGCGAGTCGATGGAATGGACTCTCAAAAGTTTATTTCATTGCATACGTAGAGAGGATTGAAGCATTACCGAAAATTCATGCAATAAAATCCAGGAGTTGGTCTGCATGTGTTTGTTGGCAAATATTTTTCTTTTTCTCTGAAAGGAAGAATCTCAGGGAACTAGTTGAGCAAGAAAGAAAATAGATATGCACATTTCCCTCACAGGATCTTGGGTTCTTATTATAAGTTACCCATCTTTTTATATTGTTTCCCGTGTCCAAAAAAATGCAAGGAAAAATCGAAAATAATTGAAAATTGTCACTCATCTAATTTGCAGCAAATCTATTTACAAGAAGTGTAATTGATTGTTTTTCTTAAATTTCTGATAGTTTTATACATCTTAAATCTTACCCGATGCCCTCTTTTAAATTCCAGAAGCAAGACGCAAAAAAGGACGTGTTTCAGGTTTTTGCTGAGAAAGTAAGAGACCATAAGAATCTGGAGTCTAGATGGGCTGTCTTACAAGAGACAAGAGTGGAATATTTTAGAGGAAAAGATTTTGTTAGCTTTTTGAGAAATCATCCAGAGCTCAAAGACATTCTTGAATCAGACAGGAACTTAGAAATTGAAGATATAGGCAACATTCTGCTGAGAAAAAATCTTATAGTGCGGTGTGATCGTGTTGTCAAAACCCTTCGGCCCGGGAAGAAAAAGTTGTCTACATGGCCAGCACATTTGGAGATATTCTCGGTGAGTTCTCAAAAAAGTTTGTTCACAAGGTCAACCAGAAAGGTGTTCTTTATTTAATTTTTTTCTTTGGGGTAGGGGTGGGCCTGGTGGCAGCGTTTGAACTTTGTGTGGTTGGTTATGGTATGGTATGATATAATAACAAGAACAAGCTAGCACTTCATTAAAATTAGAGCTACATGAGTCGTAAATGTCGTGAAACACAATTCAAGCTAGCTCAAGATGAATAAAATCGAATAGTTTGGAAATCACCACAGCCCTTGAGATTGCATAACTAACTAATGAAATTTTTGAGTCCACGTAATTATCCCCATTCAGCCTGGTAATTATTATTCAGTTTCTCATTTCTGTTGGATGGATTTATACTTCTTTATCTCTTATCTATTGATGCTTTGCAGGAGCAAGTTTTTTCTGATAATGATGCCTTCTTTGCTTGGACATTTGTGAACCGAAGACCATTGTGGCAAACACTTCTCTCATTTTTCTGGCCTGTTTTGACCCTTGCAATCTGCTTGTTTCCTGTGTATCCCCACCGCTGCAAGCTATTTATTCTCTACTTCTGTGCGGGTTTACTGCTGCTTATACTTTCCCTGCTTCTCTGTAAGTTCTTTAGTGCTGCTTATATTTAGTCTTAACTCCTTTTGTTTCTTGCAATTCCCCTCGTACTTGGTGTGTGCAAGATGAACACTAAGAAGAATTTGACACGCAATGTTCTTTTCTCATCTTTCATGTGATAATACTGTTTCCATTGTTTGCAAATATACATTATTATATTGTGCTGGGAAAACGTAGAATAAATAGGATTGAGAGAGAGTTTAACCGAGATATCATTTTTGCTAAACATGTGCCTAGTATACTGTGTAGGAGTTTCTAGAAAAAAGTTCTTTCTAGTCTAGGGCAAGAGTTTGGAAATAATTAATTTTTTACTTATATATTTAATTTGTTTTGATGGCTAAAAAAGGGAAAACTATGTACTATGGCCAGTGTTCTAAAATGCGTAATGCGTAGCGAAGCGTCGAGGCCGAGAATCAAGAATCACAAGTTTAGGCGTGTCAATGCGAAGAATAAACGGCATAATGCGTTTCATATTTTTAAGGCATTAAATATATTTTTATATAAAAAAAAAAAAAAAAAATCTGTTCTAAAATGTGTGCTTAGGCGTGCCTAGGCGCGCTAATGCAGGCTAATGCGCGCCTAGGCGCGCGAATTTTCGAACAAAAATCGTCAAAAACGCATTTTCCGCGCATTACACCAATTCGACGCGTTTGGTCCCCGCATCGCGCCTAGGCGGCGCATTTTGGCGCCTTTTCGAACACTGACTATGGCCAACCATCTATATAGATACAAAAAAGTGAACAACAGTTCTCATGAAAGATTTGTTTTGATCTTTCTTATTGACTGATGTTAGCAAGGACTAGAAAAAGGTGATATGCCATTTAATAGAACATTGAGTTTTTTTGTCTCTGAATATTGATTTTTTTTTACTAATTAAGTTTTCTTTTACCTGAACAGCTGAGTTTCGCTCTTCTATGATTATCGTGAACAATTTGCTTGATAATTTTTTATAGATACTTAGCTCATTTGGCAATCCATTCTTTCTGTCTTGCGGTGGTTGACGTCACATTTATTTATTCATTTCTATATGAAATAGCTGCCATTGAATCAAATTTCGTGTGCTGATTCTTTTCCTGCAGTAAGAGCCTTTGTCTTTGGATCTCTATGGATACTTCTTGGAAAGCGTGTTTGGCTTTTCCCGAACATTCTTGCAGAGGAAGCAACACTCAAGGAATTATTCCAGTTTTGGCCCAAGAAGGATGAGGACGAGCGTCCAAAGTGGACGGTTAGGCTATTTTATGCAATAGTAGCTGTGGTGGTCTTTTTACTTCTGAGGCACCATGCTCCTGATGAAGCTGCTAGAGCCAGGTATGTGTTTCTAAAATAAAATTTTTCCAACCTGCAACCAAAAACAAAGAAGGAAATTAAAAGAAAGATGAAATGATAGTGCTTGTAAATGTTTTGACTGTTTCTAGCAAAATCTTTTTTATTTTAAATTTATTTATTTATTTTGTTTCCTCTCCCCCTTCTTTCGGTCTTCGTGTACACTAAACTAATAAATATATCTACAAAAATCAAATCTTATCTACTTCCCCTACCCTCCCCTCCCCTCCAAAATCGTCACGTTTCTCGAAGGGGGTGAACAAAAGGCTAATCTTGCCGGGAATTTTTTTCTAGTAGGTGATTTTGGTTTATGGAATATTGACTAACGAAGGAAGGCCTCTGTAGAAAATTTTGCAAGGCTTCTTTTCATTTCCTTTCACTACCTTGGCCATCCATTGGAAAATTCCATTACTTTCTTTGTATCAGAGATTACAATCCCTACACTTATTTCTTTTTGTTTGTCATTTTTAATGGTTTTGGCTTGTATATGTGGTGGGATTATGACTTCTGACTCATATTTGATCTTTTTTTTTTGCTCATACTATGAACCTGTTTGGGGTGGCTTATGTTAAAAACAAGCTCCAAATGTGTGGCTTATTTGAATGTAGGTGGGTCCACATTAAAAATAAGCTACACATTTCTTATTTTTCAGTATTGGCCGCCCCTAACATGCTCTATAAGCAATTATTGCACTTGGATGGTTGACAAATATCAGAAATGTAACGGAACAAGGATTAAGGTCTACAAATAAAGCTCTATAATCTCCTTGTAGTCTGAGGCAAATTTTTCGTTATTTTCCATTTCATGTCTTGTTTGATAGAAAAAGACTGGATAACACAAGGCATAAGGATGAAAAAAGGCAAAGCTAGTGTTCTTTATAAGTATATATTGTGTACCAAACAAGCATATGTACATATGTAGCATGTGCAAGAGCACGAGTGGGCACCAAATGCACGATGCTCAAATAGAAACTTCTCTTCTTGCAGGTATCAGAAGCGGGTTTCCAACATAATTGATGACGTTCTTGAGTGGTCCCCAAGTCTTGCGCTGTCGGGGATGATGGAGAAGCAAACCATGTTTAATGCTACTGATCCCGATGGTAATGTCACTGATGGGAGCAAAAGCACCACGGAACAGATGGCTCAACCTGAGGATGTAGAGGGTGATATCAGCACAGTTGAAAATGAAGTCGAACAATCTATTGAAAATGCAGAAGATACAGATCACCATTAATCATTGTTGCAATTATGTGTAACTGTAGAACATGAAATCTCAATCAGGCAACAGGATACATAATTTTTTTTTTTTTTTCCATTTTCCTTTTTAACCTCGAATTATGTTTTTACCTTTTTGCTGTCAGTTTGTCTTGAGTGTATAACTTTGTAATTTGTTCTAAATATACAAGATGGCATTCTTACTAGAAAACGAATGGTAGTGTTTTCTTCTGATATCCTTTTGGTTATTAGCTTTGGCTAGGCTCAAAGCTTAACTCGATTGATGCTGGAGCTTGCCAAACTTTACGGAGTTTGACCAAAACCCATCTTCAGTTGAGACAAGTAATTTGCTCGCATGAAGCGAGAATGGTAGGAATGAGGATGAGCCAGAAAACTGTCTCGTTTAATATGCAAACCCGATGTATTACTAATCCTTGAGCATTATTAGGCAAGTCAAGCACGTGACTTATATAGAATAAATACTAAAATGCATGATAAACAAAACATTCGATTAACAAAATCATCTCACGAAGGGGATTGCATTGACTTGGCCCAAGCAAATATTTAGCAAAGACGTAGGTTTCAAAATCATATGGGACTGACGCTTGTTCAGTGCCGGTAAGTCAAGAAAGTGACCTAATGATAGTGTAGCCGATGACCGAAGCCCGAGTAAACGACAACTGTAAAATAATGGTCCTAAAATAGATAAATTCCTTGTTGGGCAAGTTTCAATCCGCGCAATTGAAGTGAGAATATGGACAGAGTCTCAGTGAGAAGCTAAGAGAGTCATGTTGTGAAGATGAGAAATTCTCTCCCCTTTTATTAATGTTCATGATACCCAGTGGCGGACTCAGCACCCGACGAGCTCCAGCGGCCGCCCACGCTGGATTCTACAGGAAGAGTTTTTATTTTGTTGACAATGAAGAAACTTTTAACATTATATACTTGGTATGTTCTTTTGTTTTCATAAATGTCTTGTAACTCAGTTGGCCTTACCTTGTATTTTCAAGTGAAAGGTCCCTGTTTTGAATCCCCCTCCTAACAATTTTATTGTCAAAACATTTTTAATTCTACAATTTTTACCAAACTAAGATGGAATAATGGAGAGAGTTCGAACCCATGACCTCTTCGTGGGAAAATGTACTCCTGAGTGGCATTCATGGATTTTGTAACTAAATTGACCAAACTAATATATCTTACATGTTAACGGTTTTAATGCAATTTTAAAAATTCGATGCACCTCCTCTGAATTATACAAAACTTGACCACAATATCATTTGGTAAATATTTTTAATTAATACAACATAATTATATATATTCAGTTTAACAAAATAATTGTTATATTTAAATTTTAGACCTTGTTTGATTTCTTTTTTTCTTTTTTTAATACATGTATCTCTCTTCTTTCAACGGTACATTTTTCAATAAAATAATATTACATGCAAATTCAAAATTTTTTCTTATTCTTAACCACACATTTTCCATCAAATCATTATTCCAAAATACATTTTTTGCTAAAAAAAAAATGAGAATCAAACGGGGCTCTTAACATTTTATTGCTGACGAGACGACGATCCACGGCCGCCCGTGCTGGCTCGAACTCCTAGGTCTGTCACTGATGATACCTGTGAATGAATTTCATCCACAAAACACTATGATGTACCATGTCAAATATCAGAAATAAAAAAAATAGCATCCAACCACCGAAGCCTAACATTTTCATAAAACAATCAGCATCCGCACACACACTGTCAACTTCAGAAAAGGGTTATGCAGTAACATGCTAATCCCAATACCAACTTTACATAGTTCTAACATCTAACAAGAGAGAGACTTTTTCCTACTCAAACTTCGTCTGATCCAGGCCTATGTAGCTCACATTTTGTACAAGAACACTGAACTTTTAAACAAGAAAGTTAATTTATCTTCCCTCATCTCTACAAGCTAAAAGAAACACAGCCAAGAATGAATTGCCACACCTTGGGGAAGCCAAGATTTAAACAAGAAACCAGAATTTCGTAGCTTTCACTAAACATAGAAACTCACTGCATGGAAAGTGAACGGTTTGATACAATATTTTTCCACTACTGATTTGAAGCGCGCCCTTCCTCTCTCTCATCGGACATGTTAATTTGCTTTCTAACACTGGTGATATCATTATTGCAAGAATGTTCGGCCTTGAGCACTTTCATTTCGGAGGGCAAGGGCTCAGAACTTGATGAAGTAAAGGAATGTGATGAGACGGCAGAACCAGATCGCATCTCCTTTGAGGTGTCGGCATCAGACTTCTTTTCAAAACGTCCTCCGGAACCTCTTGCCCTCCTCAAAGCATGCTGGTGTCGGGATTCGTGAAGATAAGGCTGAAAGTCGACAAAAGAAAAACAATTACCAGCAATACAGAGACCAGAACTCTACAGAAAGAACTTAAGAATCATGAATCAGCTTCCAAATGGAGCATACATGCTCACATATGCTACTTTTTTCTTTCTTTTAAGTCAAAAAAAAAGTTGCACATTCAAAAGTTAGTCTCACTTTATTGTCAAAATAAATTACTTATTTCCAACTTTGACCAATAAAAAAAATTATTTATTTTAAAAAATAATTATTCACTTTTAACTTATAAGTGAACTTCTAACCTTACCCAAGTATGCTCTTATTTTCGTTGCTTAAGAATTTTATGTGGGCAACTTCCCATTAGAGGCTAATCAGGGAAACAGAAATGTTTGCGTAACCAACCTTTCGAACTTTTATTAATTTCTTTTCAAGCTCTGCTTTAGCACGTGATTGCCTTCTACGAAGAATCCCATGGTACTGCTTGGCATTCACATACACGGGCTCCTGTGTCATTTCCATTGGCAGCATCATCCTCGTATGATGCAAATCGTATATAATAGGAACCTGATCAAAAGAACAATCATTATCATTTTTTATTTTTTTTCTGAACAATTTGAGATTACACCACATCCAATTAAATTGAAACAACTTTCCCAAGAATGTCGAAAGATCATATGATAAAAGCTAATATCCTCCCAAAAAAATTATAGCAACTACAATATTGACTGACTGATTTGAACTCTTCAGCCTAAAGTAATAAATCGATTCAAAGGGGACTTTTGTGATGTCATAACCATGCCATCCTAGGGTAGCAATTTTGCCGTCCATTAAGAAAAATAAATGATGGAAAATATTAGGTACAGAGTGAAATTTATTAAATTATTCCAATCCCCTTTTGTTAACTTGATATTGAGCTGCATACTACCTATTAACACAATAAAAAGTGTTATAAAAATTTTCAAATATTACAAACGAGCAAAAATAGAAAAAATGATTCTTAAAAAAAAGTTTTGACTGTGCATGAAACTCCTTGCAGGTTCACTGAACCAAAATTAAATAGTCACCCCTCCTTTGGACAGGATCTAACATTTCATTAGCGGGCTCCACTTAAATTGACAGATGGCTGTTCATTGGTATCAACGGTCACCTCACAGCTTAACTTCTAGATCACATGCAGCCGCAGTCAATGCACAGCCACGTAACAGCATCAGCCGTCACCAATGATACTCAGCCCTTGTTTGGGCCCCATTTTTGTATGAAAATGTGTCTTGGAATAGTAATTTGTTTTGGAGAATGTGTAATTACCAATGATACTTAGCCCTTGTTTGAGCCCCATTTTTGTATGAAAATGTGTCTTGGAATAGTAATTTGTTTTGGAGAATGTGTAATTAAAAAATAAGGAAAAGTTTTCGGTTTACGTGTCAAATTATTTTATGGAAGTATGTATAGTTGAAAACGTGTTTTGAAAAAAATGAGTTTTTGAAAAAATGGGGGCCAAACATAGGCTTTGTTTCTTTATATCCAGCGTTAAAAGTCTTCTGTAAAATATATAGTGTGTTCCCTTCACTTTTCATAGCTTTTTGATGTCTACTCACGTAACTTGTCATTTTTGTCTCAAGAAAATTACAAGGGGTATTGCGTTTTCGAAGAATTGCCTAGAGTTTCTCCAAGTTTTTACCCCCCTCTCTAGCATTATAATTTTTTTTCTACAATTAATAAATGGAATTTGTTATCATTTTCAGTAGTCTTTCTTTACAGCTTTCTTTACTTATTTTAACCCAATATGTGCAATCAACTTTTATAGCATGAGTTTTCGGTAGTAGTCTAGTGAAGATGACTCCTTCCCGCACAGTGCCCCTTTCTGAGCCTTATATAAGGTGCCCTGTGCTACATGGTCCAGTACTGATGATGTCTTTTTATATTCTCTCAACCTATAGTACTACATATTATTAAGTTCTCACAAGAAAAAAAGGCCAATTGCATTAAATAGGAATGGAAACAAGAAGCCAGGCACACACAATCCCCACCTATAATCAAGTACACACTTCCCTTTTGACAATTTAATAATGAAGAGAAGAAAATAAGAAATGAGCTACTGCATTCAAAACACAAGTTACCACTCATGCACATACAGAAGGCTGGCCGTAAGCTGCCATCATTCCTCCATATGGATCGTAAGGATTCATAGCACAGGCCTGAAAAGGAGCTCAAAAACATAAAGAAATGTTTTACATGATAAAAATACAAACTTCAACAATAAAATTATCATGTCATTGGAAGTGAGCTACATTCGACATAGTTTCAAGTTCTCATTGAAGCATTCTTACAATTGAGTGCCCAACAAGCTCGAGCTGTGGGGACTGCGTTATGTTGTCACCACTCCGGCATATGGTTGCTGAATCTCGCTGAAAATTCTGACCCTTCCGTCCATAATTTCTATCTAGCCTTGAAAATATGTCCCATTAGTATCAACTTTCATACATGATATAACAAGAAAGAAATTCAACATAATTTTAGTGAATAAAACCAATAAATTTTTTTATTTTAACAAGGACTTCACCTATATTCCAACAAAAACCAACTTCAGCAGACAGCTCTAGTTTGACTCAACTAATAATGGGGACAAGAATGTGTGAGCTAGAAATATGTCTTGGCAATCAGAGAGGGTCTGAGAAAATTAAAAGAAACATTCCTTTGAAAGTAATTGGCATATGTGAAAAAGGTACCTGGTGTTTCACATATAGTACCTTCTGATTGTTTGATGGCATTGCCCTCTTCATTTATGCCACCCTCAGACTGTGATTGGCTACCCATTGATTGTTCCATTGATGACGAATCTGAGTCATTGTGTCGCATTATTGAAGGCTTGAAGCTTCCAGTGATACTGCACCATGGTTGAGCATGTATCAAAGAATCTGAAACATTGTAAAGATGGGAATCTCCTTGATTGATGCTCTGCGTCTTGGATTGCATGCTCCACTAGTTTCTCCAATGGACTTTCGAGTGACTTCAAGCCCTTACAGGAAGCACAGACAAAATAATGTCCATCCAGCCCTAGGGGAAAAATAAATTTGATTGTGAAGCTTAAGTTTTTCATAAGACCAAATCATACACTCTTATTCTTCAGATTTTGGCTTTGCATCTAAAACTCTTCCGAAAAATAAACTATTCAATGTTGCTCATGCAAAAGAAATAAACGCCTTTTAACTTTGCTTTTGAATTTCCATTGCTACATATGCAAAAACACATTTCCACTACTTCCAGATACAAAATTCCTAAATTAATTTGCATTTGTTTCCAATTTAAAATAACCCAAAACATGCTTATAAGTTCAATGTTCTACTTTTGACACTTCATAATCCAGCTACCAAATAGGGGTCGATGTCAACTAAATCAAGAAACTACTGTGCAAGATTTGCAGACAAACAAATTACTAATTCATCATACATCTTCAAGAGACGAGAATGCAAATACTGTACTTTCTATCTCCCACCCGTAAATACTGTTGGGATTGTGCCCCAAATTAAGGTTGCCATATGGAAGGAAACGTGGTGGAATTCAACTTGGAAAGTAATCAAATTTGGAACCAAGTTTTAAGGCAAGATTTGGAACCAAGTTTTTAAGGAAAGAGAATCGTGTTTTTGCTGCCTTTACACGTTTCTTTATTATTTCCATTCTTTGACATATTTTTTAGGGTTTTGTACGTGTAGTATCCCTATAAATAGGGATGCTCCTCATTCATTATTTGGTAGAAGCCAATATTGCTAAGTCTTGTAATTTCTCTCCATATTGTTGAATAAAACATCGATTCCTCTGCTAATTTCTCCTATATTTTCTTTACTTTAATCTTGTTCTTTTTCTTGTGATCTTTGTTATTTCAATTCGTCATTAATCTCAATTTCTGCGTTCGAGGCGATTTTTTCCAACAAGTGGTATCAGAGCCAAGGTTGCAGGTTCTTTGTGATTTGATTGAGATTTTTCAGAGATGACTTCATTGAAATATGATATTCCGTTGCTAGATCGCAATACAAGGTTTTCGCTATGGCAAGTAAAGATGAGGGCTGTGTTGGCGCAGATGGATTTGGACGATGCTCTGCTGGGTTTTGATAAAATGCCAGCAAACTGGACAACGGAGGAGAAACAACGGAAGAGCGGGAAGGCTTTATCGCGAGATTCATCTTCATCTCTCCAATAATATTAACGGGATGTCTTGAAAGAGAAAACGAGCGGGCTGCTTTGTGGTTGAAGCTGGAGCGGATTATGCATGACCAAAAGTCTCGCACAGCAAAGCGCATCTAAAGCGAAGGCTATATTCTCATCGCATGGCGAGAAGGAGGATCGCTGGAAGACCACACAGTTTGTGTTCAAGGAAATTGTTGCGGATACTGGAAACGTTGGAGGTAAAATATGATGTGGAGGATCGCATGCCGATCTGTTATGTTCTCTACCCGCTTCTTATTAAATCGTTTAGACACGATCTTGTACGTCGTGGCACGTTGACCATTGAAGACGCTTACGATGCTTTATTCTCAAAGGAGAAGATGAAGCATTTGGTTGGAGCTACTACATCAAGTGATGATGGGGACGCTACGGTTTCTCATGGTGATCGACGGAGGGTAGACCAGAAAGTGAACTTCGGCAATGTGTATTGCTTCTACGCAAGAAGAAAGGGCATGTCGAGGATTGCGACAAGTTGCGAGGCTAAAGGTAATTTAGTTGCAAATAATAGAGCAATCTTCTAATTCGGATGATGCTAATATTCACAGTATTTATACGATGGCGGTGATGTGATGGTGACCGTGGTATGACGTGGAGTCGAGCCTTTGACGAGGAGTGGATTCTTGATTCGGCATGTTCGCACCATGTGTGTCCCGATCGGGACTTGTTTCAAACATATGAGGGGGTAAAAGCAGGTGGAGTTGTCATGGGAAACAACCGGTCTTGCCGGGTTCTTTGGAATTGGTCGGGTAAGATTGAGGTTGCGGATGGGACAATCGGAACACTTGATCGGGTTCGTCGTGTTCCCGGACTTGAAAAGGAATCTCATCTCGCTAAGTACCCTGGATGCGAAAGGGGTATAAATTCTCGGTGGAGGTGGAGAATTGAAGGTCGAAAGGGTGCTCGGGTTGTCTTGGAGGGACGAATGAAGTCTCGGTTGTACATTTTGCGGAGAGCGCGAGAACCGGTTAAGAGACATTTAGACAAGTTCGATACCGTGGTGGAAATTCAATTTGGTACGGTACCTCTTGTGTGGGACTGCAGGTCGATTTAGAACATTGCTCAGGGGAGCGTTGGTGATTTCGCTTTGCCACCGATCACAGCGGATTCACTGTGTTCACATACTAGTGTTGGACTCATGGAGCGTAGGTACAGTGTTGGAGATGTCTGCAATGCATTTGGGATCGTTGAAGGTGACAGTTCTAGTAAGGGGCCTTCTGATCATGCATCTGGAGTGGATTCTGCTACAGGGAGTGCTTCAACCCTGTTTGGTCAATAATTAATTCCTTGCTGGAATTTTGGGAACCCGGGTTTAGGGTTCAGGTGTCGCTTATGGATGCCGGGCAGAGGAAGATGTTTTTTGTGTGATGGAGAGTTTTGGTTACTGTTTGAGGAGATTGTTCATTTCGATGCAGACGGATTTATTTCTCAGGTGGAGAAATTTTGAAATTTTGTTCGTAGCACCGAAATTTGGGTCAAGGTGGAGATTGTTGGGATTGTGCCCCAAATTAAGGTTGCCATATGGAAGGAAACGTGGTGGAATTCAACTTGGAAAGTAATCAAATTTGGAACCAAGTTTTAAGGCAAGATTTGGAACCAAGTTTTTAAGGAAAGAGAATCGTGTTTTTGCTGCCAGTTGAAATATATATTGTTTGTTACCAACTTGTAGTCTTTCTTAATTGTTAGGGACTAAAGTGCAATTTCTCTTTTTCCTTTTTATCATGTATATACTTGTAATTTTTCCAATCAATCAATATACAAGATTTACTTCCTAAATTACGACTTGGTATCAGAGCGCACAGTGTAAAACCCGAACCCGGCGCCGATCCTGCTCCTGCTCCGAGCGACGACCTCTCCTGCGCCGGCGAACTGCTCGACGTCTTCTCTCTGCGTCGCCGAACCCTAGGCGACATCGTTCTCCCTGCGTCGCCCGTTCTCTGGAGCTTCGTTCTTCCTGCGTCGCCCGTTTTCTGGAGCTTCGTTTTCCCTGCGCCGCCCGTTTCTTCCCTCTGCGTCGCCCGTTTTCTGCAGTTTCGTTTTCTGGAGTTCTCTGGAGTCTCGCCTGAGCCCAGTCCTTCTTCTATTTTCTCCTCCTGCTGCAGAAGGCACATTGGCACTAGGGACTTCACCAGTCTTTGAGCTCTGAAACCACTACTGGTGGTTGTTTTTTTTGTGGCTCGTCCATTGGCTTCGAGACAAGGGGTTTAAAATTCAAGGTGACTGGGGACTCTTGGCTCAATTCTAAATAGCAGCAGAGGTGCTTACTGAGTATTCCCTGAAGTTTTGTAGTTTGTGATAATGAAATTATGTGCATTTATTGATCTTGTATGAGTGCAATAGTTTTATGATGACATATAAGCTGGGAATTTGTGTGGGCTGGCAGGGATGGTATGGGTTAGTTGAATAATTTCAATCTGTGAATTTGGTGCATCTTGTGAACTTGAAGAAGCACGGGCGATTCATTAATACGGATTGACCCTCAATTTGACTTCGTGTTGGTAGTTACTGTTTCTTCCTAGCCTTAGTTTCGGCTCATTAACAACCGAAATAATGGCCGATGAAAGGGTTGCTCAATCGTCTTAGGGAACGGTAGTTTTGGGTTGCAATCGGCTTCTCTGTTTACGATTTACGGGTTATAGATTAGGAGCTACCGATCATTTTACTTGTAATTCCTCGCATTTGATTCACGACAACTCCACACTGTTCGATCTGTTCAAGTGGCTAATGGGACTCCGATCAAAGTTAGGGGCCGGAAATGTCTCGTTTTCACCTACTTTCTCTCTCTCATCCGTTTTACTTGCACCCACTTTTCTACTAATCTTTTATCTATCGGTAAAATTACAAAGCAACTTGATTGCTCGTCTTCACACCTACTAATTGTGTATTTCGGGACAATCGAACAAAGATGACGATTGGCATGGTAGAGAAAGCGGAGGTTGTATTTTTGGAGAAAGCAAGACGTTTGCAAAGGCGAGAATACCCGTGGTCTCTAAGTTGTTAGTAAATCCTCTCGAGAGATAGGATCATGTTGTGGCGTTGTCGATTAGGTCATCCCTCATTTACATACTTAGAGCACTTGTTTCCAAAACTTTTGAAAATATTCCTAGTTCTAGTATGCGGTGTGAACAATGTATTTTTGCGAAAAGTCATCGTGTACCTTTCAAAGTCGGTTTAATAAAAGTCTGTTCCTTTTACTTGTGTTCATGCGACGTTTGGGGGCCTTTCTCTACTCCATCTGCTACAGGTCATAAATATTTTGTCTCTTTCATTGATGATTGTACCAGAGTTTGTTGGATATATTTGTTAAAATTTAAGGGTGAAGTCGTTCATGTTATTCCAAAATTTTTTAGAATGATGAGACACAATTTCATACACAAGTTAAAGTTATTCATTCTGACAATGGCCGTGAGTTTGTAAACCAAACACTTAGCGACTTCTTCTCGACTCACGGCATTCTTCATCAAACCACTTGTCTTCACACTTCAACAAAATGGCATCGAGAACGGAAAAATCGACACATTCTTGAAGTAGCTCGAGTTTTATGTTTTACTATGCGTGTTCCAACGTTTTTGAGGTGGCGGTGACAAGCTTGCCGTCTTTCTCTTAAATCGCATGCCAGCTCGCATTATTGACTTTCAAACTCCTTTAAAAATGTTGTCCAAGTTTCACTCTATTCCATCTGCTTTAAATATATGTCCCAAAATTTTTGGTTGTGTGTGTTATGTTCACGTGCATTCTCATTTCAGAGATAAATTTGATCCTCGTGCCCTAAAATGTGTCTTCCTTGGCTATTCTAGCTCCCAAAAGGGCTACAAATGTTTTCATCCCCCTACTGGAAAATACTATGTTTCTATGGATGTAGGAGTGCAACGAGTCAGAATCTTTTTTTTCTGATGATGTTTCGTTAGTTCCTCTTCAGGGGGAGATTAGTAGTAAGGAAGAGGAACGAGTGTGGTTAGAAGAAAAGAAAGTGTGGATTTCTGGAAAAGAGGGGGAATCCCAAGTTGAATCCCCAAATGAAGATCGAGTTGGGGGTGATAGATCACCTCGGTTGTTCCAAAAATGTTATACAAGAAAAAATTTAGACAATGCTTGCACTCCTGTATTATCCCCTTCGGTCCCTGATAACCTACGTTTGATTCTACAGTGCCATCGGATTCGTTGGAGATTGAAAATGAGGTACATAATCTGCTTACTCCTTCTACTCCTATCTCTGTTTCTGATTCTAATCCTACAGCTTTAGATATTGTTGACACTCAGGATAGGAGATATCCTCTTCGAGTCCATAATAAGCTTGATAGATTTGGTTTTTCGAAATCTTCTTCCAATGCTATCTTTCCCATCTCTGATTATATCTCGTACCATCGTTTATCTCATACTAATTTGACGTTTGCTCTCCAGTTATCTTCTGTGACTATCCTTAATCACTTTCAGGAAGCTCTTGATCAACCTAAGTGGAAATCCGCTATGGTAGAAGAGATGAATGCTCTTCAAAAGAACTCTACTTGGGAGATGGTCTCATTACGAGGGAAAAAGGCACCGTGGGATGCAAGTGGGTGTACTCGTTAAAATACGGGTGCGATGGAGCTGTGGATAGGTATAAAGCTAGATTGGTTGCAGAAAAGTGCACACGAGACTTATGAGATTGACTACCGAAACTTTTGCTCGGTAGCTAAGATGAACACCGTTAGAGTCATCCTATCTCTAGCGGTCAATCTTGATTGGCCATTGAGGCAATTTGATGTTAAAAATGCATTCCTTCATGGTGATCTGACAGAGGAAGTGTATATGGATCCTCCTCCTGGCTTCACTCCTTCAGGGGGTAATGTGTGTAAATTGAAAAAGGCCCTTTATGGGCTAAAACAATCACGAGGCATGGTTTGGAAAGGCGAGTTGCTCAATGAAAGAGTATGACTTTAAACAGGCCTTAGCTGACTATACTCTATTTTATAAGAGAGATGGTCATGATATTACTATGCTCATTGTGTATGTGGATGATATGATTGTTACTGGCAGTAATCCCAGTGAGATTGAGAAACTTCGAAACCATTTGACAAAGGAGTTCGAAATGAAGGATTTGGGTACTTTGAAGTACTTCTTAGGCATTGAAGTATCACGTTCTCGGCAAGGACTTATCTATCTCAACGCAGTACGTCCTTGACCTTCTAGCGAGCGGGTATGTCGGCTTGTGTCCTGATGGCACCCTTTATTGAGGTAAACCATGGTCTATCTATTTATCCGGATCAAATTCCCGCATAAGCAAAGAGAGATACCGAGAGATTGGTGGGGAAGTTGATTTATCTAACCCAACATGAGACGATTTGTCGTATGCGATTAGCGTTGTGAGCGATTCATGCATAATACTAGTGAGCAACATATGAGTACGATTAATCGGATATTGGCATATCTGAAATCTTCTCCAAGAGGGCATTACGTACTCGAAAGGGGAGCATTTGGATATTGTGGGTTACACGGATTACGATTTTCTTTGGATCGAGATTGGATAGAAAATCCGCATCGGGATATGTATCGTTTGTTGAGGCGCAATACGGTGACTTGGAGGAGTAAAGCAGAATGTGGTCTCACTATCGATCTTTGAGCGAATATCGAGCATTACATCATGCAACTACCGAGCTTACATGGTTAAAACTTCTTCTTAGTGAACTTGGGTTTGGTCCGGACAAGCCTATGTTACTTTACTGTGACAATACTGCTGCTATTAAAATTGCAAACAACCCTGTGCAACATGATAGAACAAAATATGTTGAACTTGATAGGAACTACATCAAAGATAATCTCGACTCCAAAAATATAGAGGTTCCATATATCAAGAGGGCGGAACAACTAGCTGATATAATGACACATGGAGTTGCCAGTGGTCCATTCTATACAATGACATTCAAGTTGGGCATGCGAGATATCTATGCACCAACTTGAGGGGGAGAGTTGAAATATATATTGTTTGTTACCAACTTGTAGTCTTTCTTAATTGTTAGGGACTAAAGTGCAATTTCTCTTTTTCCTTTTTATCATGTATATACTTGTAATTTTTCCAATCAATCAATATACAAGATTTACTTCCTAAATTACGACTGCCTTTACACGTTTCTTTATTATTTCCATTCTTTGACATATTTTTTAGGGTTTTGTACGTGTAGTATCCCTATAAATAGGGATGCTCCTCATTCATTATTTGGTAGAAGCCAATATTGCTAAGTCTTGTAATTTCTCTCCATATTGTTGAATAAAACATCGATTCCTCTGCTAATTTCTCCTCTATTTTCTTTACTTTAATCTTGTTCTTTTTCTTGTGATCTTTGTTATTTCAATTCGTTATTAATCTCAATTTCTGCGTTCGAGGCGATTTTTCCCAACAAATACTACATGTTCATCCGCCACCCCAAAAGGTTAACTTTTTAATTTTTGAAGTGCATGAAATCCTTTTGACAATTACTTCACTGTTCCGACAACAATTATTTAAATAATCAAATGAAACCTAGTATTTTTAGTCACAATTAAAGCTGCCCAGCTATTATAGTCAAGATAACAATAAACGAAGATCATACTCAAGAAAAAAATCACCAAAATTCCACGAAAAGGCAAACAACTTCAAAAACCAATCTGTTTTCCATCAAGAATCGAACCCAGCCATGTGAACAACAACAGTATCAATAACTTAATATAAATCACATTCAAAACAAAACCACGAAATCAAAACCCTGTACACACACATACAGAAATAGGACTCCTGCAGTCGAAAATATGAAGAATTCCAGCAAATAGAGAAAAAATTTACCAATTAAAATGATGAATAACGACGATTACAGAAAACCCAGATATTTTGGACGGTTACAAATTTTTTTTGGAAGAGAAGTTATGTATGTGTACTTTGATACGAGAGCGGAATATACTGTGAATAAAATATAAAAATACTTCGCAGAGTATCTGTGTTGGATACTTGTATTGACTATTGACCATTGAGACACCTGAAGAAGAATCTAGAAGGCTTTACTTATTGCACGACACGTTTAGTTTTGGAAACAATATATAATTCCTTATTTTAAAGATCACATTTCATAAATAACAAATTTCAAAAATCTTTTCGTGTTAAATCAATTTATTAAATATTTTTAATTATAATATAATACAATTATCTCAATTTATTAAGCCCCCGTTTGGCACCCATTTTTTTCTCATTCTCATTTTTTTCTTTTTCTTCATTTCAACCACACATTCTATCAATAAAATAATATTAAACATAAACCTAAAAATTCTCCTTACTTTTTAACCACACATTCTTCCATCAATCACTATTTAAAAACACATTCTTTCACAAAAATAGGTGTCAAACACCCCTTAAATTTCAAATTCAAATAATTCCCTCTCTCTTCTCTCTATCCTCTCCATACCCCTTCTACTCCTGCGACTGTTCCGACGATCACTTCAACGGCATCTCCGGCGACTATTTCGGCGATCACTCCGACGACCTCTCTGGCGACTGTTCTGGCGATCGCTTTGGCGGGCGCTCCGATGACAATTCTGACCGCTCCAATAACCACTCCAACGCATACTCCGATCAACCTACTCACCACATCCATCCACTCCCCATTTCCAAAAGAATTCCAGAATTTCAAGTCACAATTGGTCACAACGAGTCACAATTAACCAATCACAATCAGTCACAAACAGTCACAATCGGTCACAATTAACATTCATGCGTGCACTTTCGCCGGAGAAACTTGCATGCCGCACAGAGAGAATTTGACGATGACTTTTTCCTCTCCTTCACTACAACTGAACACATCATTAATCATACAAATCATCAATTAATTGAACTTTAACAAGCCTTTGAAATCTAAAATATACACAAACTTTTGGATAAAGTGTTTTTTTTTACTGAGTTGTGCGTATCCACAAATAAAAATACTGGAGCAAGATAAAAATGTGAATGTTTAATGCAATCGATAAGAGAAGAACTTAGAAGCAATTAAATCTTAGTATATAGAAGCCGACATAGGTAGTCAATGAATTCATATAAAATCAAGGCAGTGATTTTTATATATAAAGAAGCCAAATTCAGACTAAGGAAAATTAAAAATAGAAAAGCAGAACAGAAATAAAGAAAAAAAAAAGTTCATATGAAAGAAAGAGAACTGTGGTAACCGTGAAAGTGAAACAAGAGAAAGTGATTGCTGAAATGTGTCTACGAGAAGTTTTTTTTTTCTCTTTCTAAAACTTCATCAACTTGGAATGCAAGAAACTGCATGTTGTAGCGAATAATTTTCTAGATCCAAAAGGTTCAAGACAAAAAATCTAAGACTAGAAAACCTTTTGTTTACTATAAATTCAAACGTCAAAATCTGCCACCGTAAGCTCTGTCACCTGCACTTTATTCATCTACGACATCGATCGATCTACAACAACTAAAAACACCGTCATCTCCGTCGGTGTCGCCGCGAGATCCGCCACCATCATCGCGACCAACCACCCATCAGAAGATCGGCACTACCGCCAGTAACACCATTACACCAACTAGGCACCACTGCCACCATCCTTCTATGCCACCATCACTAGAAAGGTAGAGAGAGAGAAGTGAAGAAAGGCAGAGAGAGACAGAGAGAAGTGAACGGTGATTTAGGGATTTCAAATCGGGGTGGGGTGGGGTGGAGTGTAAATTAATTTTTAGTTTTATAATATTAATTAATAATCCTATTTACCACCTGATTTTTGAATTGTAAAACTTTATCCCCTTATTTTTGAATTGTAATCTTGAAAATAAGGGTATTAGGTAATTTTCTTTTTAATTTTTCATATACAATAGTTTTCATTTTGAACTGGGATCGCAACCCAAATAACACTGCTCTTTGAAAAAAGATACATGGCTTGGGCCGGTGGCTATGTGGCACCCCTCCCCCGGCCAATAGGGGACACCACATGGCCACCTTGGATGGCCCTAGCCATGTGATGTAGTAGCCCTCTTTTCATTTTTTTACATTTTCTTGATTCGACACGATTCTCAGGATTCTTGTTATGTAAATATAAAAGAGTGTTTGAAGGGTGATGTAATTCGAATCAACAATGCTCTCAATTCGAGTCATTACACGGATCACATATATTTTCTTTCTCTCTCCAACTATTGAGATGTTGATCACGGAAAAAGGAGATCTAATGATTTCTATGAGCTACTTTGACTAATTTTATTGAAACCACTTTTTTTTTTTTTTTTTAAGTTTGAAGAGTAAAATAACGTTTAAAGGATAGAGACAAAATCTCTTAAAAATTCTATTATAACTCTTTTTGGTGTAGTTTAAAAGGTTGATAAAAATTTAAATCAATATTAACATTAATTATAAGTATACATTTTATGAAATTCACAAATTTTATCAACTTTTAACCACACATTTTATAATATTTATCAAAATTTTACAAAAATATGATTTTTAACTATCAAATAGGGGCTATGTAAAAATTGGACCTATTAAACATTTTTCAAAAATTTCTAGAATTTTAAAGGCCATGTTTGAGCCATCTTTTTGTAGAATGAAAATGAAAAATATAACCGTTATTGGGGCCACACAAGAGATAAAAAATTTGAATTTAAATGTTGATGTAATGGATAACGGTCATATTTTTCATTTTAATGAGATAAAAAGGTGGTCCAAACGGGGGATTAATTTTATTTATTTTTAATGTAAAATGAATATAATTATAACACACAAATAGCATTAAGGAAATTGCTTTTTTTATTATTTTTTTCGATTATAGTTATAAAATTGCTCCTTTAAAGAAAAAATAAACAATATATATTTCACATAAGTTGTACTCATAATTATAAGGCCCGGCCAAAGGACTGAAAAACTTTATAAAAGTGTGTTTGATGCATATTACAATGGAAAGAATGTATTTTTTTTTTTTGTGATGTGATGTTGAATATGTGGTTGAAAAAGAAAGAAAAGTTATTGATGTGATGGAAAATATTATTTTATTGAAAAATATGTGGTTGAAAATGAGTAGAAGAATGAAAATCAAATTGAGAATGTGGCTCAAACATGGGCTAAACAATGTTTGATAAATTCATTATTGGCTTCAAGAAAAGCAAAAACAAAACCAAAAAGATTGAGAAAATCACATAAGCAGTAGATTTCAAAGACAACCAGAACAACAATTTCTTGCCAAAAAAAAATCCGGGAAAATAGCATCTAATTCTAATTCCATCCTAGAATCCTGTCAAGAATTATGTTCACAAACTCTATATAACATTAAACGCGAATTTCATACATCATGTGACGTTAAGGAATCTAAATAGAATACTGAAAAATATCTCATCGTCCCCTTGAAGAAGCTTCATTCAACTCATCAATTGACGCAGAAAATAGCTCTATATAACGATTGCCAAGTATCATCCTATCCTTAGCCAACGCTACTTTTGCATCGTCTACATTTGCGAATTCTACAAAAGCTTCAAAGGTCGGCCTCCCATCAAAATTGTAGGTTATGGATCAAGTCTTTTGATAAGGTAGCATTCTTAAAGAAATCTAATGTCACTCTTTCCAGCTGAAAATGGCAATCCCCTCATTCGTACTACAGTTGTTGGTTCACCCATGTCCTTCCCTTCAAACGATTTTGTCAATAACCTGAATAGAAAAAGTTATTAGCAACTTTACCGGTCTCTTCTCGTGTAAAGTATACACGCATCACAAAAGTACATACCGTTGTAAATAATAGCAACTCTTTTCACATATGATTGGACAAACTATAAAAGTAAATGTAACTTCATAGGAATCATAGTACAGATTTTATCATGAAGTTAGAAGTATGATCCATGCCAATGCAAAAAAAAAAAAAAAGAGCCTTGGCATATGATCACAAAGAAATGTCTAACTGGAGTTTTGGCAGTGCCTATATATATATAACATGAAAACTGCAGTTAAATCCTGAAATCGAAGTACACTCCCATTTTAGTTTATTATTAAGATAAAAAATTTACATGAAAAACTTAAAAACACAAATCACCTTGGATAATTGCAAAAAGTACACAAAATCAGATTAATGAACAATCAAGACCTTATGAGCCCATATCACCAAGTCATCAAAAGCTATCTTAAAGTGATCAAAGGAACAGCTGAAAGACAAAAGTCCAAAAATATCATTAATGAAGGAATGGTACCGTCGATTTCCACAGGAGGGAACAGAGAATAAATGATAACATTTTTTATATTAGGGATTCTAATTTTTACCCTTTTTTGTTAGTTTTCATTTGGGTTTTAATTCAAATTGAAAGTAACGGGAGAATTGCAGCCACGGTCCCAAACCTTTCATATTGTCACTTACTTTACTCAAACCTTTCGTTTGTACCACCCATAGTCCTAAATCTTTCATTTCGTTGCAGCAGAAGGACTAATGGATGGATTCCATTCATTTGACTGTTAGTTGACCCAAAAATTAAAAATCTGATCTCTTTTGAACCATAAAATGAAGGGAAAATGGTCTCTTTCAATTTTTCAATTTTAAAAATATAAAAGAAATACTTTGACCTTCTTCCCCAACTCCAAATCTACCCCTCACCCCTACCCTCCCAACCAACCAACCAAACCAAACCCACCTCTAAAAATCGTCACCACCACTTAAGAATCCAACAACTCAACCTACTTAATTTATTAAAAATGAAGCTGAAGAGTCCATAATGATAACAAAATATAGTATCTTTATGATCTTAGGATTGATAGAATCCAACAACGGGAGATTCTACAATTATACGATCCTATGACTTGATCAGATCAATTTGTCATTTTTGCAATCGTAGCAAAATCTAGATATAGAGTTTAACAATCATAAGTGAGGCACTCCCAAATTTCAATTTCCTCACAAGTCCCTGGCATATCTACCTCAACTCATTAACACACAAATAATGGAATCCACTTCCTTGCACCCATTATCTTGAAAAAAGTGTTGTCTTGCTAATCTTGTTAACTTCCTGATAGCATGTTTGGCAAAGCTTGATTTTGTAAAAGTAGTTATACATACTTCTTATCCACATATTTCTTAGAACCTACAACTCACTAGTCAGTTATTATTCACACGTTCTATACGACCCATAATTTATAAGCACTTAAGAGTCCTACCAAACATTCATTAAATCCTCACACAGCATATATTAGAAGGATAAAATAGCTAAACTTTTTCCTTGGATTGGGAAAATGGCTATTCGTGTATAATTTGATAGGATTTTTTTTTGTTAGGAAACTATTCGTGTATAATTGAATGTTGCATTTCATCATAAGACTACTAGATCCAAAGGAATATCCCTAATCTCTTCTCCTAGGGGCCAAGCTCGTTGGTGCTAACTCACAAGTGTTAACATCTTATTGTTTCACCACCATGGATTGCAATATCAAAATACAATTTTTTATTGAAGAACTTGTTCTGATGGTGAAATCGAAAGAAGGCTTCCTTCAAATATTTTTGTTTAAAAGGCTCTCCCGGCTTAATGAAGAATGATATGTTCAGTATGCACCGAATAAAGAGGCCTCCTCCAACTTAGCTTTATTTATTTATCCCTAGTTTAGTAGGAATTAAAATCTAAATTTTAATCCAAGTCAAAGTCAAAGTCAAAAATTAATTTTAACAACATATTTCATGGGACCCACAATTTTTTTTTTAACCACACATTTCACCAACTTTTATCAAAATCTACTAAAAGTCAAATTTTAATTCTCACCAAACAATGGCTTAGGTTTTCATTTGAGTATTTAGCCTATATTTGGCTCATGTTTATAAAAAGTTTATAAATACTGAAGCCACTTTTTATCCGTGCATATTCGAGGGACCCACGGTACTAACTACTTATTTATCACTCTTTTCTATCTATTTATTAATTAAACAGTTTATAAACACTCCTCAAACATCCTCTTTAGTATTTCCCCCTCTATTTCCACGTTTTTGTATAAGATACGGCTAGCGTGTCTATCTCAACACATACCTACAATGAGAAAAAGAAGCAGCCATCTATATACCAAAATTGTGCATGTTCGAAGAATTTTATGGCACGCAATGGGTGTCAAAATGCTGAGAACATGCACATCTACGAATTTTAGCTTTATTTTTTGTAAGAGTTTGGAGGTGACGATAACTCGACCTTGTTGAGTCGAGTTAGAGATCAACTAAACCACGTTTTCTCAACCCTATAGAGTCCAATTGACTTGAGCTAGGGCATGATATAAATATTTAGTTCTTTCTTTTCTCTTTTTACTTCTCTTCTTCTAGTCTTCGGTATAACCAAAAAAAAAAAAATCAGTAGTTAGATTTTGAAACCGAATTGTGATCTTCACTTCTCTCCAAAAAGTTGTTCCAATCACTGTAATCAAGTACATATATTGTTCATTTTTTCTCTTCCATTGCCTTGAAAGGTTGAGGATGGAATTGAGCCAATGAGAATGATTGATTACTAATAAAAGAGCCACTACGAAGAATTTCCATGATTAATGAAGAACGCCTAGAAAACGTATTGATATGGTTCGTGAAATGGGGTTGCACACAGTGTTAGCAAAAATTGGAATGAGTTAGAATAAGGAAGGGAGACCAAAACTAACATGGGATGTCGTATTTGTTAAGGATCCAGATTGCTTTGGTTCTTATAAGGAGTCAACCGAATGATAAAAGGCAGAGAAAAAGGATTCTACAGCCAACCTCAATTTTTTTGGGAAAAATCTTATAGCTTGTTTATCTTTCATTATAATCTCCTTATAATTTAAAGGTTAAGCAAAATTTTAACTTTAACCACACATTTTATAGGATCCACAATTATTACTCAATTATCCACCAATCATTCCTATCACATTATAGTTTCACCAACTTACTTTGAAACCCAAACAGGCACTTAATGTTTAGTTGTTGTAAACCAAATGAGCATTGTTGCTATGAAATAATGAATAATGAAGTGCGGCCTGCATCTTCTAAGAAACTTCTAAAATAATGCCCTTTTCATTTTTACCTTATCATCTTTTCCAAATATTAAATCCTCAATCCAAAAATTATGTAGGAGAAAATTATGAAGTGATTCAAATAAATCTCACATGAAACAAAACTTGAGAGCTAAAATCCCTTCAGTGACACCATGTGGGTTATTAATGGTAGCTAGATGCCATCAACATTTATCTAACAACAGTGTCAAATAAATATCTATAATTCTAAGAGTACCGTGTAAAATAGTTTCAAAGCAAGTGAATCATGGTTAGTAAATAAATTATGGGAACAGTGCTCTATGCAAAACATAGAAGAGTTAAAACAAACTACCATATGAATTAGATTTGTCGGTTTGGTATACTCTTACATACTATTCATCACAGGAAATATTTAGAAGCAGCTAAAACAACAGACAAGAATTAATTAAAGTAAATTAAAACTAGCAAAATGCAAAATCAATAATGACACCAAGAAAATGAAGCAATGAATAGCAACGAGGAAAAGCACACAAAAGATAGTCACCTGCCACTGGAAGCTGTTTCTTCCAACTCCTCCTGTGATGAAGGGAAAAGTTCTATATAGCGATACTTCAGGGTCATCCTATCCTTAGACATAGCAGCTTTCGAATCTTCAGCACTTGCAAACTCCACAAACGCTTCTCCAGTTGGCCTTCCCTCTGAATTAGCTATCATATGAATTTTGGATTCAGAAAGCACAAAATCCTTAAAAAAAAACCATAATGTCCTCCTTGCTGGCAGTGTACGGCAACCCCCTCAATCGCAGGACCCCAGTATACTCTGCCAGGTCCTTCTCATCAAAAGATCTAGCCCTCGGTACACCACGACGAGACAAACCACCCTGTGAATCGTAAATTTCATTTGCTATGGCCTTATGGTATTCATCCTTTCTGCTTTGAAAGACCTCAACATATCTCTTACCAATAGTTTCCCTATTCCTCAGCAGGGCGAAATCTATTTGAAGAGGATAACCCAAAACGCAATAAGCTTCCCCAGTGGACTTGCCCCCCCTTGTGGACAAACAGGACGTCTACTACATCTAAATCATAGAAGAAATCAACAATTTCAGCCTCCGTGCAATCAAAGGGGAGGCCTCGAAGCCGAACCACAGGGAAAGGCGGGGGAATGCAAGAATACGAAGGAGGTGGTGGAGGTGGAGCATTGTATATATAACTAGGAGCAGGAGGAGTTCCATAATATGAAGACCCCTGATCCATCAATCGCTGCCGTTTGAAACCCATTTCCTGTGCATCTCCACCATCCACAAATTTACTTTTTTTCATACAAACACATAGACATTCACCTGGTCAGTACTACATTCATAATAAACCATGGAATCATGGACAAACAACATATAGACTACTTTCCTCCAACTCCACCATTTTTTTCATAGATGAGACTCTTAATTATTATCTTCAAATAAAAAGAAAAACCAGAAAAAATAAGCATACCGCTACTAAGGAAAACGTAATTTGTATAAAAAAAACCCGGTCTAAACAACCTAAATCTTGATAAACGTCTAATAATTTGGATGATTGCTGTATTTATAAATATTTAAACAACCAGGTATCTAAGAACGCAATAAAACTAGAAAATAATAATGATAACGCCCATTTGGCAGCATGAAATTAGGTTTCCAAAATTTGATTTCTTCAAAAAAGGAAAAACAATACAAACAAATTAAAATCCTGGGTATTGAAAAAAAATAAAATTGAACCTTGCATTAGACCAACAAAAAAAAAAAAAAAGCAAGAACAATACAAACAAATTGAAAACCTGGGTATTGGGAAAAATTAAACCCAGCATTAGACCCACAAAAAAGAAAAAGCATGCACAAGTGTTTTCGAGCCGCATTCATGCATACAGTTTTGATATATTAAATCTTCGCATTTTAATTCTGATTAATTCAGAACCCAGATAATCTGATCGGAGAAAATAAGCAATAACGGGTAGAACAATCCAATAACTCAGATTGGAATTATTAACTGAATTCCGAACACAAATTGTAGGAAAAATATATTGAAATCACAGTTTTTTCGAATGCTTACCCTCTATAGAACATCTCTTGCGTTTTCTAATTGAGTGCTGGGTTGATTCTTGCTAAATCTAGTTGGCTGCAACTGTCTGTGTTTTACCTGGGGAGGGAAAAATATGAACATGCCCTAAATATAATTTTTAACTTTATTTTAAAAAGTTTTTATTTTAACTGAAAACGAAATAACTTATTTTGTTAGAAAGTGTAGGATTAATTAGTAAAGAGCAAAAATGAACATAGAGATTTTATTTATTTATTTTTTAAATTATTTATTATTTATGATGGGTTTATTAAAAATATTTGATAAATGGCAAGACAAAATCGTTCCATAAAAAAATAGATATTTTCCCTTCTCCTTCCTTTTTCCCCAATATAATAAAAAAATATTTTAAAAAAATAAAAATTTAAGATCTTAATTAAATAAATAATAATTATTATACATATAAAAAATAAATTTAATATTCAGTATTATTATTATAATATATATTTAAAGAAAAAAATATATATTTAAATTTAATTATAAATTAATCTATATAAAATTTTATATTTAATTAAAAATAGATATTTTTCAGAAAAAATGAATGAAAAAAGAAAAAAAATTATAAGAATACAATTTATTTTTTCATAGAAAGTAAAAATAAACAATAAGAGAGAGGAAAAGAAAAATAGAAACTAATACAATCAATAGAAAAAAATAAATTATAATCATAACTCTAATGTTCTTAGAAGGGAAAATGAAAAAGAAATATTGAAAAAAATACATATTAATATTTTATTATTATTATTATGTGAAAGTCTTCCAAAATCTTTTGATTAATGAGAGACAAATTTTTAGATTTTCTTTTAATACTTTCTGTTTAAAAGTTAGTACCATGGTGATTTTTATAAAAGTTTCTGAAAGTCATAAAAATTTGAATACCCCAAAACTTATAGAGACTTTTAAAAAGTTTTAATCGAAACCGTGACTTTTAGAGATTTTTTAAAAGTTTATAAATGTCTTAATTGAATACACCAATATTTTTAAAGAGTATCCAAAAGTTTACATTGAATATCCTTGAACTTTTTAAATTTCATGAAGTCGTTAAAAGTCTCAATTGAATACACATCCTAAGTTTACTGTTATAAAGCCATTGAATAAAAAGTTTTATGACAAAAAAATTATATGATATTTATGAATTTAGGCACCGTTTGGTAACCATTATTCTAGAAAAAAATGTATTCTTTGTGTCAAATCATACCTTTTTTGTGGTTGAAAATGAAGGAAAAGTTATTGATGTGATGGAAAATATTATTTTATTGATGAATGTGTGGTTGAAAATTAGTAGAAGAATGAGAATGAAAAAAAGAATGGTTATCAAACGGTGCCTTAATGTAACTTTAATTTATACCATCAGGTTAAAATCGGATTAAAATTGAAAAACTAGCCGTTATTGTTGACTTTTATTAGACGAGTGAGACCCAATAACGATTATATTTTCAATCTTAATTGAATTTTAAGCTTGGTCAAACATGCTCTATATGAATTGATAGCTTGTCATATATGAATTGAATTACTTCAAAAGTACACTATGTCAATCCACCACTTAGTGCTTGTTTGGTAGAGATTTTTGGGGGAAGAATTGATTTTTGAATAGTGATATGATAGGAAATGTGTGGTTGAAAAAGAAGAAAAAATTATTGATATGATGAAAAATATTATTTTATTGAAAAATGTGTAGTTGAAAATGAGAATTGATTTGAGAATCAATTCTCAAATAAAAAACAAACACCTCCTTAATATTCACCTGCTCGTTAATATTTGAAGCTCGTATAACACGTCTTGTGAACTTGTATTAAAAAAGAAGAGGAAAAATAAAACAAAAACCAAAAAAAAAAAAAAAAAAGAGTAAGAAACTCATAGGCTTGACACCACGAATGATGGATTGAGCTTAGATAATTTTATGGTGTTGTGCTACATTAGATACATGCAGAATCTAGACATAGAGGTCTCGTGGATGGGGAATAGAAGTGTTAATTTTGGAGTATTTCAATTCCTTGTAAGCTCATCATCTACTTCTTGTATAATCGATGTAAAAATATGTTTATACTCTCTCTTCGAGCAAAATACCATATAGTGTAGTGACAATCCATTTGTCTTTTCCTCAAACCTGGAAGAATTATATACTTCATCAAAGTCCATTTCATCCACCAGGTCTAGGCCACCATCTTATGTGGGCAAACCTACCTTGATAGCCAACTATTATTTTTTCAATAGATCGAGATCCAACTAAATGTCCACCTTCGTTTGGTTGCAACTAGAAAAACTGTCTTGTATGTCTACATGTAAAGTTTGGGGTTTGGCTATGGGTAATTAGCACAAGACGTCCATACAGTTCATTGTTATTGTGGAAAACGTCCATACCTTTCATTTTCACACTTATTTTCATATTTCATTTCGCAAAAGGTCATTTTTATCCATTTTCTCAATTACGAATTGTGAAACGATGAAAATACCATTCCTTTTAAATAAAACAAAAGGAAAAAGAAAAAAACTAATTGCAAATATAGTCCCAAATTTTTGAAAAGCGCAAATGAGTCCCAAATAAATTATTAAAAGGGTAATTAGCACATAATGTCCTTACATTTCACTATTATTGTGAAAAACATCCGTACTTTTTTTTTTTTGTATTTTCTCCCTTAATTATAATTTGATAGCGCAAACCATCATTTTTATCCATTTTCATCCAATTTCTCAATAAAAAATAGTGGGATGACGAATATACCCTCATATTTAAATAAAAAAGCTAAAGAATTAATTACAACCATTGTCCAAATTTTTTAAAAAAGTACAAACGAGTCCCCAATAAATTATTTAAAAAATTAATTTTTTTTTATGAAAAGTGCAAATGAGTCCCAATTAAATTTATTTAAAAATTTAAAAAATAATAAAAAAATAAAAAGTGCAAACGAGTTCCAAATAAGTTATCAAAAATTAGAAATTCAAAAAATATTTTTTAAAAAAAATATGAGGGTATATTCATTATTTCACAGTTTTTCATTAAGAAATTGGATGAAAATGTATAGAAATGATTGTTCGCACTATCAAATAATAATCATGGGAGAAAATGTCAAAAAAATAAAAGGTATGGATTTTTTGGCAATAATAGTGAAATGTATGGATATTATGTGCTAATTACCTTTTTAATGATTTATTTGGGACTCATTTGCACTTTTCAAAAAAGTTGGAACTATGTTTGCAATTAGTTTTTCCCTTTTTTTGTTTGATTTAAAGGAAATGGTATTTTCGTCATTTCACAATTTTTAATTGAGAAAATAGATAAAAATGACATTTTGCATAATGAAAGGTGGAAATAAAGGTGAAAATGTAAAAAATGAAAGGTATGGACGTTTTTTACAATAACAATAAAATGTGGGGGCATTTTGTGTTAATTACCATTTGGCTATAATGCTAACAGTATTCTAGTATTAGAATTGAGTTCTATTCAAAAATGTTCTTTACAAGAAAATAGTTATTTTAGGCGAGACTAAAAAAGTTTTCCGAGTCTCACCCCATGTCTAACTAATGTAAAACTTCATTCACATTTTCCCTACTTCATTCACAACTTTGTTGGAATCAAATGGTAGGCGAAAGGCTTTTGTTTATATTGAAATGAGTTTTCAAAGGGTGCGATGAATGAACGCAACTATTCGAGTGTAACATGTGCATATCGAAAAGTCATAATCTTTTATATAGGATGTAATTTGGATCACCACCCACAATTCAAAATGGTTTAATTATCTATTTGATTCCATTTTTTCTCATTGTTAATATATATACATATATACATAATGCACATGTTAGTTAGTCCCACATTGATTAGAAAATAAAACATTCCTAACAAGTTAAGCTATAAATAGGATGTCTCTCTTGTAAACAAATTACACTATTCAATACAATTCTATTCTCTTTGTATTATCTTATTTTCTCTCTTAAATTCAACTTGGCATCAGAGCTACTATTCTTAGTGGTTTTCGATATATCAAGAGTTAAGTATGCTCTGTGATTGTCACTATTAGTGGATCCTTCACATCAGAAAAACATCTTGTATATCTTTGTAATACTTGTTAGGTAGTCACTATAGTCGGAGTCTTATTCTCCATCACCACTCCATTAGTTCAGTTCGGTTCCTGTTATTATTATTTTTCTTTGTCATCCTCTAGTTTCGTTCACATTATGGAGCATCTTGAGGGTTCACAATCCATTGCCATTATCATGGAAGGACTCAACTACACCATATGGGCTCAAGCTATGTCAAGCTTTCTTAAGGGCAAAAGGCCATAGGCGGTATGTCACTGGTGATATCTCTGAACCAGAGAAAGTCGCTGGAGAAGACAACACAAAATACATAGACCGTCTCGAAAAGTGGGACAGCAAGAACCACCAAATTATCACTTGGATTCGCAACACGTGTGTACGCTCCATCAGTCTCCAGTTTGGTAGATTCAAGACTGCCAAGTCATTATGAGATTTTCTACAGAAACGCTACACCACGCAGATCTGTCTCATCAATACCAATTTCTGGGTACTCTACATCATATGCAACAACAACCTGAGCAATCCATCAATAGTTTCTTATCTGAGATGCACTATGTTTGGGATCAACTTGCTTCCTCAGAACCAGAGTTTACAGATGCCAAAAATACTGAGAAATTTTCCGACTATCGAGATGAGCAACACTTGGTTCTCTTTCTCATGACCCTCACTAATGAGTTTGAGCATGTTCGTGCATCTCTCCTTCATCGCAATCCCTTATCTACTTTAGATCAAGTTGTTACTGAACTTCTTTCGGAGGAAACTCGTTTTGCCCCTCGAAAACAACCTCTGTAGATGCTGTCTTCGCCACTCCCAGAGGACCTCAACCAAACAACAAAGGGCATTCATCTGGATCTTTTCAACACAAAGGGCATCCATCTGGTTCTTCAAAATTCTGCAATTACTGCAAGAAACCAGAACACGCTATCTTGGAATACCTGATTCGAGTTTGCCAGTTCTGTCAGAAGCAAGCCCCAAGTCCTCTTTAGCGTGATTGTTTTCAAAACCCCAACAGACACTCCCAACAATACATGTCTCGCAGTACTCCTTCTAGATCTGCCGCTACTACTGCTGAAAGTTCATCATTCACTACTTCCAGTTAGACGTTTTCTGCCTCTAACATAGAGAAATTTGTCAAACAAGTCCTTGCTCATTCTGGTAATATACCCTCTACTGCTATGTCAATCACCTCAGGTAATTCATCCTGATTTTTTGATTCTGCATGCTGTAATCACATGACACTTGATTCCACTATATTTGCCACCAAACATCTTGCTAATCATGCTCCGACTATTCAAACTGTTGATGGTTCTTCTATGACTGTGAGTCATATCGGAAAAATATCGACATTAAACACTTCTCTTCCTGATACTTACTGTATTCCCCAACTCACTCTCAATTTTATATCTATTGGTCAATTATGTGACTTCGGTCTAACTGTCATCTTTTCTGCTTCTGGTTGTTGTGTACAGGATCCAAAGACGGGACAAACTCTTAGGATAGGCCGTAAGGTTGGACGACTCTTTGAGCTCATCAATCTTCACCTTCCATCCCGTTTCTCCTCATCAGTTCAAACAGCAACTTCAGTCTCATCTATCCCATCCATCAGTCTTTGGCATTCTCGTCTGGGTCACGCTTCTGTTGGTCGTCTTCAATCTTTAGCATCTAGTGGCCATTTAGGACTTGTTCCTAAAGAACAATTTGATTATCTTCCTTGTCAACTTGCAAAACAATCGGCATAGCCATTTTACAAAAGTGATTCATTTTCTTCTGTACCGTTTGATTTAATTCACTCTGATGTTTGGGGCCCGTCTCCCACTCCCACAATGGGAGGCTCTAGATATTTTGTCATTTTTGTTGATGATTACTCTCATTACACTTGGATATTTCTTATGCGCAATCGATCTGAATTACCTCAGTTGTACTTTGATTTTGCTACCATGTTCAAAACTCAATTTTCTTGCAATAGCAAAGTGTTTCGTGCTGACAATGCTGCTGAATACACAGACTACAAAGTCCTTAACTTTCTTCATCAACATGGCACCCTTCCTCATCGTTCATGTCCAAGCACTTCTTAACAAAATGGGCGTGCTGAAAGCAAACATCGAGACATTCTCAATACCGTCCATGCTCTTCTCATATCCGCTTCATGTTCTAAACGCTTTTGGGGTGAAGCTGCTCTTATAGCTGTTTATACCAAGAACCATGTGCCTTGTCCCATAACTGGGAATCAATCACCATTTAAACGTTTTTATGGTCACTCTCCTGACTATAACACTCTTAAGGTATTTAGTTGTGCCTGTTTTGTTCTTCTTCGGCCTCATGAGCGCACCAAATTGGAATCTAGATCTCGATTATGTTGTTTCTTAGGATACGGTATTGAACACAAAGGTTACAGATGTTGGAATCCTTACTCCAAACGTCTCCGAGTATCTTGTCGTGTTGTTTTCTGGGAACACAAGATGTTCGCATGACAACACCTCTCTCCTATTCACTGATCTCTCCACATATCTTTTTCCTGACACTCTTGAGATAGACTCTTCTTCTGAGTCAACATCTCCATCAACACATCCTCTCTCTCTCTCTCTCTCAGATATGTCATTACCAACTGATATGTCTACAGATCCCTCAATTGAGTTATCCACCTTACCCTCTTCTGAAGAACTTGTCTCTTCCGATGGATCCGCTCCAACAGCTTCTGATCTCCCTACTCGACGAAGTGACAGGGTAAAAATTCCTTCTGTTAATCTTCGTGACTTTGTTGTATTTTCTACTATTCTTTCTCACCATGAACCTCAGTCTTATCGTGAAGCTAGTTCTGATCCTCTTTGGCAGAAAGCAATGAATGATGAACTACAGGCACTCGAAAACACTCATACCTGGGATCTAGTGGATCTACCAAAGGGCAAACATGCTATGGGATGCAAGTGGGTCTACAAGATCAAAACTCACTCTGATGGGTCCATTGATCGGTACAAAGCTCGCTTGGTAGTTAAAGGGTTTACCCAGGAGTATGGGATTAACTATGAGGAGACCTTTGCACCGGTTGCTCGCCTTACTTCAGTTCGCAGCCTAATTGCAGTTGCCGCCGTTCATCGTTGGGAATTGTTTCAGATGGATGTGAAAAATGCCTTTCTTAATGGTGAACTCACCGAAGAAGTTTATATGTGCCCTCCTCCTGGTTCTCATCATCTTCCGCATCAAGTTTGCAAACTTCGTCGGGCTCTATATGGTCTCAAGCAAGCTCATCGGGCTTGGTTTGCCAAGTTCAGTACCATCGTTGGAGATTTTGGTTCACTTCCAGCTCACATGATTCTGCTCTTTTCATTCGCAAAACAGACCAGGGTACTAACCTTCTTCTCCTCTATGTTGATGATATGATCATCACTGGTGATGACACATCCGGAATTTTGGATCTCGAGACTTATCTTAGCCAACATGTCGAGATGAAAGATCTTGGAAAGCTTAGTTACTTTTTGGGACTTGAGATCACTTCTAACTTTGAGGGATATTATCTTTCGTAAGCAAAGTATGCTTCTGATCTTCTTACTCGAGCGGGACTCACAGATAGTAAGACATGTACTATTTCTCTAGAGCTCAACTCTAAACTCACTCCTACGGATGGTACACCTTTGGTTGACCCCACCTTGTTTCGCCAGTTGGTCGGTAGTCTTGTTTATCTTACAGTTACTCGCCCTGACATATCTTATGCTGTCCATATTGTCAGTCAATTTCTCTCTGCTCCTCGCACATCCCATTATGCCGCAGTACTTCGGATTCTCAGGTACATCAAAGGGACCCTATTTTATGGTCTCCATTTCTCATCCCAATCTTCACTTGAGTTTCGCGCCTACTCAGACACAGATTGGGCAGGTAACCCTACTGATCGTAGATCCACCATTGGTTATTGCTTCTTCCTTGGTGATTCTCTTATTTCTTGGCGCAGCAAGAAGCAAATAGTAGTCGCTCGATCCAGTATAGAGGCTGAGTATCGAGCCCTTGCTGATACAACTCAGGAACTTTTTTGGCTTCGCTGGTTACTTGAAGACATGGGCGTCACTCATTCTACTTCCACTATCATAAGCTGCGATAATCAAAGTGCTATCCAAATTACTCACAATGATGTATTTCATGAACGCACAAAACACATTGAGATTGATTGTCACTTTATACGTCATCATCTCACCCGTAGGACTATTGGACTATTATCAGTTTCTTCAGCCGATCAAACTGCTGATATCTTCACTAAAACACATCCTCCTGGACGCCTTCAGGATTTAGTTTCCAAACTCAAGTTGGTTTCCATTTTACCTCCTTGAGTTTGAGGGGGGCTGTTAATGTATATACATATATACACAATGCACATGTTAGTTAGTCTCACATTGATTAGAAAGTAAAACATTTCTATCAAGTTAAACTATAAATATGATGCATCTCTTGTAAACAAATTACACCATTCAATACAATTTTATTCTCTTTGTATTATCTTATTTTCTCTCTTAAATTCAACTCTCTATCTCAAAACAAGACTAGTATAATTGATTTCTAAATCCTTTTCTTTCTGACTTCTATTCAAATAATTTCCTAGTTTGTCATCGATTCAAAGTTTTGAGCTTTCAAGTTCTTTGATATTTTGATAAATAAAGAAAAGTACAATCAGATTGTGGTTTACCCGACAACATTATATTAATTTATTTTAATTTTAGAAGAAGCATGATATCTTGATAGACAACCGTCCATACAAAACTTGATAACATCTTGCCTAGAGGACGAAACCAACCGCACACATCAATTCATTGTAAATCTCCCTTTATTTTTTGATTTTCGAGGTCGAGCTGGCGACAACAAACCTACAAATTAAGACTCAATAATTTTAGGAGTGCCTAGCTAGACGCCACATGTTCCAAAAATGATCCTGCAAGGCCAATATGCAGTCTGGATTCATAGAGAACTCTTGTGTGGCACATTCAGCCCCGTTTGAACCCCTTTTTCGAAAAATTATTTTTTTTAAAACTTATTTTTAATTATCCATCTCCACAATAAAATAATTTTGCAGGAAAATTAATTTTTTCTATATTCTTTAATCACACATTGTCAAAGTCAAAGAGGGGTTCATTACAGGTCTACACTATTCTCACACGTGGCAAAAGACCACGAAAATTGGAAGAACCAGCCAGTACTCCACCCTCCAGATGGTGTGTTTACTACGTTCTTTGCTTAAAAGTTCAAAATCGTGCGGTTGGACTAATTCAGACCTCACAAATTATTCTGGTCACAGTTTAACAAATCCCACAGAATTGCAATTTTCCTCTTTAACAAGTCTCCAATTCCAAACTTGAACACTTTTTTTTCTCAAAACACACGTCTCTTTGAATTTCAAACGTTTAAAATTAAAAAATCTCCTGTTTTCTTGAACAACCCAACTTACTCTTGGTTTTTCTTTAGTGGGCTGTCCCTAATTTTCCTTATAAATAGATTTTTAGGGTGAATTTGGTGTTACAACAACAATGGTGGGAACCTTTTCTGTTGTGGGTTCATCAATGGTTGATTCTCACACAAGTTCATGCCTGTATTTGGACGTGATGCCTTCGAGCAATTTGAGTAGGTGGGATTGGGTTTTGCCTAGGAATTCAATGGCTAGAAAGCGTGAGCCTGGTCCAGGTTCATTGGACTTGAGCAGCTCATTTCTTAATTATTCATCTGTGAAAGCTCTTACAGGCACCAAGAATTTGAAAAAACAGAGAAAAATGAGAAGGGTGATTGTTGATGAGTTGGCTGGGCAGTATGAAGATAATTTTGCAGATGTCACATCTGTAAGAAAATTTACAATAATCTTTCATATTTTATATGTTCTTCTTGCAGATTTGTCAAATTTTTTAGTGTTTTGTATTACATGATTTGAACTTATTTGATAAAATTGTAGAACATGACGTTAGGTGGTCGAGGGTAGAACTACCTAACATTTAACTCGTTGTAGTTGCTTTAGATTGAACTCGCCGCCCAAATTTTGTGAAGATGAGAGGACCTTTGTTATTGTGGGTTTGTTAAACATGCATGTGTATTTATAAATGGTATGGAAGAGCATCTCCAATGGTGGTGTAAAATTGGCATCTCCAAAATGACTTTTGCATCCTCATTTACGTCCCGGTAGATCAAAATTCAAATTTTGTTCCAATACAAGATGTAAATTCAAAATTTTGCTCAAATTTACATATTCTTATACATTTTTTTGCCGAAAAATACAATTTGCATTTCCTTTGCCTCTCTTCATTGGAGAGGTTTTCGCCATTTTGGAGATCTAAATTCTATTTTACACTACAATTACAATTGGAGATGCTCTAAACCTCTAACCATGACAAAGAGTTAACCTGCTTGTATATGTACATATATTTATATTATATAAACCTGTAACTTTGACGTGTGAACACGTCACTTAAATTTTACAATCATCAAGAATTCCTCCATAATGACTTGATTTTGATGTTCCAGAGTTATTATTGTTGTCACACCAATACTTCAATGTATGTTTGATATGTTGGATGGGGTTGTGGAAGGGGAAAAAAAGGTTAAAATCTCTACATGCCCCAAGGGTATCTATATGTAAAGTATATGTAACTGCAAATTTGGGAGATAGGGAGCATATATTCAAGAAATGGAGAATAACGTCTCATTTAGGAGGAGCTAATATCTATATTGTTAGTGACATTTGATTTAGAATCACTTGGCCGTGAGATCATTAAGTCGAATGCCCTCACGTGTTCTATCTGGTTCCTGCCTAGAGGCAACTCTGCTATTAATTGAGCAACCAACTAATCTGTATTTCATAGATTGACGATTTTTTTTTCTTGCAGCAAATTCTAGACTATTTCACGTACAAAGCCGTGAGGACTGTCTTAAACCAGCTTTATGAGATGAACCCTACACAATACCGATGGTTCTATGAGTAAGTACATTGTTTTTACAAATTAGTTTAACTGTTGGCTATCCTATATTCTAACTCTACCTGTTAAGGCCAAGGTTTTTGCCCTCCAATTAATGTTATGCACACGATATAGTCTACCATGCATGTAAAACTTTAGTTAGTTCAGATAATGTTCATGCTTTTTATTTTTTAATATTACCCTTCTGATCTTGTAGTTACGTTGCAACCAATGAGCACGGTTATGGAAAGCGCTTCCTTCGTAACCTTGGAAAGGTAAAGAAAGTTTACGGCTTACATTAACCCCCCTCTCTCTTCCAGCCTCCTACATTACTCGAAATTCATAATCTTCACAGGAGAAGCATGAGCTTGCTGAAAGAGTAATGGTTACGCGCCTTCACCTGTATGGAAAGTGGATAAAGGTACGAGAATCCCAAACATTATCTTTGTCAAGTTGATGTGGAAACCAGGACTTTTACCCTAATCAGTTTTACCCTGTTTGCCCCTTCTAGAAATGTGATCACGCTGCAATGTACAAAACGATCTCTGATCAGAATTTAGAGTTGATGCGCCAACGCCTCATTGAGACTGTGATATGGCCGTCCGATGACTCAAACACAGAGGTTGTTAGCTGAATTTCTCTGTTTATTTTGTTCTTGTAGCCTAAGTAGATCTTATCAAGTGTTATGTTTTCGAAAGCACTGCATTCTTCTGTTGTTGATCAAATATTGTATAGAAACTCAATCCATAGGTAGACTAGCACTAGAAATTTTAGAAACTCAAAATATTAATTTTAGATACTGATATTTAGTCAAGTCGTGCTTTGTCAAAACACCAGGAATGCTGTGAAGGCTTTTAAAGTTTAATCAGATTAGGCCTCCGTTTGTTTTTCATTTTTCATCCATAAAAATGAAAAATATGACCGTTATCCATCACATTAAGCCATCAATTTTCAATTTCTATATCTTGTGTGGAGCTCAATAACGATTATATTTTTCATTCTCATTCTACAATAATGAGAATCAAACGGGCCCTAGATTTGTGAAATGAGATTGCACATTAGATGAAGGATACATGGTTATATGAAATGGCTATATCTACTGCCAATTAATTCATAAGAAAAAATCGAAAATAAAATCGGGTTTAGTAGAATACTGTACATCAAGAAGTTATTCATATTACTATTTTATACGAATTTGCATACCATGTTCTTGTAACTTGTAAGCCCCCAAAGAAATCAAATATCTTACCATAAAGTGTAAAATGATACCACCTACTTGCATCGGAGTCTTGATAGTTAAATGTAATTTTGTCCTCAAACATCGACGTCAAGACTCATCCTTGCTCGTAGCTGCAAGAGAGATAAAGACAAGAAACAAAACAATTGAGCTAAAAAAATTCAAGAATTAAGTAGCGTTTGTTTGAGTTATTTGTTACTGACTTCACATTTGAGCGAACGTTGGATTGCACCCTGTATCTGATAGTGCTAATGTAATTCAAGACCCAATTAGTTAACTTGCAGATTTCCAAGGATCTAAGCAGTTCTCTCATCCTAGTCGGGCCCTCAGTCAAAATCCTTGCAAGTTTTAGGGTCCATTTAGTGGGACTTTTGAAAAGTCAAAAGTTGTTTATGATATTAAGAATCTGTTTTTGGACCTATTTTGATAATTTATAAAAGTGCTTTGTTGGGTTAGAAAGCTTTTAGAAAAAACTGACCTAAGGTGACTTTCTTAAAATGCTCTTCTACAAAAGGCAAAAGCAAAAGTAGAAGTCCAACAAACAGACCCATAAATATAATGTCAACAAACAGTTGGACTGAAGTCCCATTTTTCCAGCGAACAATACAACATGTATAGGGGGCCTGGCCATTCATCTTTTTCCTTTGAGAAAAATTCATATATAAGATCTACCTTACATACCATTTCAAAAATAAGAAAACAACTTCGAAATTTCTAAAATCAGATATTTTAACACACACACACACACACACATATAACCCACCCCACCTCCACAACCCCTACCGCTCTGACGACTATTCCAATTCCAAAGACTATTCTGACGACTTCTCCAATTCCGGCAATTATTTCGATGACAATTTCGGCAACTTCTCCACATGTGACCTGTTAATATTGATTTTTGGTCACAACATTTTTATAGGTCATCCGGTCACAGACTACCAAAATAGTTGGTCATAGATTTTTTCACGATCACAGATTATATAATTTTCAGGTCACAAATAAAAAATTTTATAGTTCACGAATTATTTCGAGATCACAAATTAAAAATTTTATACGTCACAGATTATTTTGAGGTCACAGTTCAAAAATTTTATAGGTCACAATTTATTTATCGGTCACAGATCAAAAACTTTGCAAGTCACAGATTATTTCGAGGTCACAAATCAATAATTTTATTGATCACGGATAAAAAAATTATAGGTGGCTATCTATCAATCACATATTTTCAAATTTATTGGTCACAAATTAATTTTTAGTCACAAATTGTCTAATTTTAAGGTCACGGTAGTCCATTATATGGCCACATTTGGCCACGAATCACACCGATTCAAACAACTGATGCCCGCACTGCACCGTCAAACCATTGCCTGCACCGCACCACCACCATAAAAAAAAAACACCGCCTCAACTGTCTGCAAGCCAGCACTACCTCACCGTCAAACCACCGTCGCCACCACCACCTCAAACCGGAAAACCCCATCTCATTCAACTCCCGAGCAACGCCACGACCACCACAATTGTCACATAGACTATACACCACCACCACCTCACCACCACCGTCTTACATGCCCTAACCCTACTCCGCCGCTGCTACCACAACCGGCAACTCACCACAACCACCATCACTAACGTCGCCAGCACAACCTCATTAATCGACGGCAAACCAAAAACCATGACAATCTGCAGCACCAACAATATCGCCGCCACCACCATAGAAATTATTAGATCCACAAAACCACCCAAACATTACCACACCATGGAAACCCTCAACAACAAACAAAAATCACCCAAATCTGGCGTGGCCGCCATCTTCACGCCACCTCAAATCCACAAACACAATGACCACCTCCAGATCTGTAGCAGTCTGTGGAGGTGGAGACACGAAGTTCTAGTGCACAAAATCGATGCGGAATTGAAGCCTTTACAATCAAAAAGCTGGGTAGACAGTCGACGAGCCTGATTCGGAGCAAGAGCAAGTCGGGTCGTCTAATGGAAAATGGAATCGGAGCTAGTACCTTAGTGATTTGTGGTTGTGACCTCAACAATCGGAGTTGGGTGGTGTTGCAATGACTGAGTTGGGGATCAATTGTTTAAACGAGTGAGAGAAGTGAAAGACGAAGAGGGAGAGAAGTGATCTGTGGGCGACACGATCTGTGGTTGAGCCTCCGATGTCTCCTCCGGCAGGTGACCCATTTCGGTGGCATGGTGGCGGCGCAATGGGAAAGAAACCCCTTCCACGCCGCCGAGAGATATATATATATATATATATATATATATATATATATATATATATATATATATATATATATATATATATATATATATATATAGGGGGTGAGGGAGTTACAGTAAGAAATTAGGGATTTATGGTGGGGTAGGGTGTATATAAATTATTTTTTATAATATTATTATTAATATTTAATTAAATATAAAAAATCTGTATCTATATATAAAATATCTGATTTTTGAAAAAATAAACTTCACGTCTGATTTTAGAATTTAAGTTTTGAAAAGTAGGGTTTGGTATAATTTCCACTTTTCCTTTTCCAGCGTCGAGATGCTGGCTTGGCCTCAAAACTATTTCCCTTCGAACCAGTCTGGAGACATGTTTACTAAACTCATGACAATCATCACAAATTCTTAGGTTCTTGGTAATCAAGATTGGGGCTCTTGTGCTGATCAATCCAAAAGCACGATGGCTAGCTTCTCACTGTGGCTTAAGAGCCTCTCAAGTTTCTCTTCATCTTCTTCATTGTGAAGAACCCAAAGAAGCTCAAGAACATATCCTCGTTCTTTTATAGACGACAATAATTCCAATTTTTGGTAAATTTAGTAGCATAGACGGTGCAATTTATCTCCAGCAGCAACGTGGTGAATCTTATTTCTAACACTAATCCATCTTTTCCAAAGCAACGACGAATGGAACGTGAAATAGATAGACGTGTAAATGCACAAAATATATAGTGATTCTCTCTTGGTACGAGATTTGCGTTCATGAGTTGTTGCAAGTTTTCACTACAAACACTATAAACAAATGAGAATTATTTTAGGGATGACATGTTAATCACATTAGCGGAATGTCTGGTACCTTGATGTCGGCTCTTTGCCATGAACACTATTTTTTCTAAAAAAAAGTAACTTTGTTAAATTAGTTTTAAAACATCTGCAGAATTTATGTAAACTGCCCTTCAAAAACCACGCTATTCTAATCTTTGAGTTAAACTCAGTTAAACTTGATGAACAAGCCCTTGTCGATATTGACATAAACAGCACTAAATATGGACCCTTACCTGATAAGGTGGAGTACTTGACTATAAATCACGTTGTCAATTCAATACCTAAGCCTAGAAGACCGTAGATGAAGTTCCAAAATTCAACATTATAAAAGAGGTTACGAAGTGTTGGATAGAGATATCGATTTTCATGTTTTAGTTCTGTCAAAGTGTTAGTTTAATATATGTTAATTTTGTCTTGTTTTTATGTTTTAGGCACCAAGCCAAGTTAAGATTACATCTTGTAAAATGAGGGACTTCAAACACCAAGAAAACTAGGCTCAGTATTGCAAATCGACCACCACAAATATCCAACCAATTCAAACCAAACACCATCCAATTCAGTTGCTTTAATGGCTGCCCACAAAGGGCTGGATGTGAATATTATTGGGAGCTAAAATATCAGCCACTAAGGCTAAGAGAAAGGTAGAAGAACCGGCACAAAGCCAAGGAAGAAAGCACAAAGCCAATACGCTCTTTTTCTTTCAAAGAACCGGCTGCCAAAGTTTCACTCTCTATTTGCAATAGTAAAATGGTGAACAATATAAAGGGATTGGGGATGGCTTCTAGGTTAGCGAATAGTAAGGCCCAATAAAAATGTAAGTGGGCTATCAATCGAAAAAACCATCTAAGTCTTGGGTTGGGCCATGAGCATCACTAATTTAATTAGGCTGTTTCAAATTGCCCAAGTGGATTACTTAATAGGTTTAGACAATTGTGGTGTCGATATACATTCAATCATTTGGTCGATACTGACTGAAATAAACAATACTTACATCGTCGTTCAGGGAGGTCGTTTGACAACAATTTGCCTAACAAACATCCACTTTGGTGTCAAAGGATCTGCAAAGAAAATAATTACGCATTAGTAATAATCCAAAAAGAGATAACCAATAAAATTGAAAATTATTTACCTCCATTGATGTTTAGAAGATCTTTGCAACTTCTAAACTTCACCAACAGTAGCACCTTAGTACCCATGTCTGAGGGATTTTATTGTGTGTGTCTATTTTCTCAAGTCTTACAACTTCTTGTGACACAATATCTCTAATGAAATGTAGTCTAACATCAATGTGTTTGGTGCATTCGTGAAAAACAGGGTTCTTGTATAAGTGTATAGAGGACTTACGATCAGAATATACTACCACATAATCATTTAAAACACAAAGTTCATGTAGAAGGCCTCTAAGCCATAGAACTTCCTTAATAGTTTCAGTAGTAGCGATGTATTCAGATTCCGTTGTGGATAGTGCAACTATGTGTTGTAACTGTGATTTCCAACTAATATAGAAGTTAGACAAAGTAAACACATAAGAAGAAGTGGATTTCCTATTACCCATATCCCCAACATAATCAGTATCAACAAAACCCTTCAATTTAACACCTTCATTATTGACATCAAACCTTAGACCTACGTTACAAGTTCCCTTTAAGTACCTTAACATCCATTTCAAAGCTTCCAAGTGCTCAGGACCAGGATTAGACATGTATGTACTAAGAGTGCTAACAGGGAAAGCTAAATCGGGTCTAGTGCAAACCATCAGATACATAACATAACAAATCACATTGGAGTATGTAATTCTACTAATGTATTATATCTCTTTTTCATTACATGGAACTTGATCTTTAAATAATACAAAGTGATTAGCTAAATGTAATGTAACAGATTTGCAATCATGCATGTCAAATTTCTTTAACGGTACTTTTGAAACATATGAGGACTAATGTAAAAACAAGATAGAATTTGACATAACTCTTTCAATTTCCATACCTAGGATTCTTTTAGCCTTTTCTAGGTCTTTCATGTCAAATTCACCATTCAAACTTGTTTTTATGTCATTGTCCATTTAGGTGATGAACCAACTAAGAGCTTATCATCCACATAAAGTAATAGGAACACATAGTCATTATTAGCATCATTATATTGGAAGTAAAGACAATGATCAAACTTACTACGATGAAACACTATGGATAGTACAAAATAATCAAATCTTTTATACCACTGTCTAAGTGATTGTTTTAGACCATATAAAGATCTTTTCAAGAAGCACACATGATCAAATTTTAATTTATCTTTAAAACCTTTTAGTTGATTCATAAAGATGTGATCATCAAGTTCACCATGTAAAAAAACAGTTTTTACATCAAGTTATTCAAGTTTCCAGTCAAAATGTGCAATCAATACAAGTATGATCCTAATAGTAGTGTACTTAACAACATGTGACAAATTTTCATTGTAATCAACTCTCTCCTTTTGAGTGTACTACTTGGCCACAACCTAACCTTAAATCTTAAGGGTTTGGTTGCACTAATACCTTCCTTAACCTTAAATACCCACTTACAGTCAACGGTAGATTTATTATTAGGTTTATGTACTAGCTCCTAAGTTTGATTCTTTTCTAAAGAACTCATTTAATCTTATTGTCTTAAACCACTCTTCATCGCCTCCTCAAAGGTCTTTGGTTCCTTATCAGCTAACTCATCATAACTCGCATGAGCAAAAGCTAGTTCAAATTCATAACCAAATCTTATCGGTGCTCTAGACTGTCTCATCTCTCTATCCCTAGCTATGTTATAATCAGCTAGAGGATTCTTTTCTTCAGGGTGTTCTTCTATTACTACTTCCTCTCTATTTTCCATATCAGGTTGTTGTTCTTGAGTCTCCACCTCACTCTGTGTAATAGGAATGGATGTGCTAAATTTCTCTAACTCCACCTTCAACTGATTACTCTCTTCACCGTGTTTTTCCTCACTCACAGGTTCAGATTCAACTTTAAGACATGGCATGTCGCTGTCATTAAATGTAACATCTCTACTCACAATGATCTTAACTCCCTTTTGACTCCTATCCCACAACCTGTACCTCTGACACCCTCGAGGTAACCTAGCAAAACACATTTTATGGCTCTAGGTTCAAGCTTTCTCTCACTCTGATGAGAAAATGCAGTGCAGCCAAAAGTTCTAAGCATAGAATAATCACTTAGTTTACTAGACCATTTTACCTGCAGAGTGTCACCATTCAATGCAGTAGATGGAGTCAAATTAATCAAATAACAAGCAGTCATAACAGTTTCGCCCCAAAATGACTTTAGGACTCCAGAACTTAATATCATGCAACGTACTTTATTAAGTATGGTTCTATTCATCATTTTCGCTACTCCATTATGTAAATATCATTTAAAGCTCACATTTATCAGTCGCCGCCTGCGTCGTCGACCTCACGTGCCTGATCTCCTCCACCTCCTCCACCTGTACGTCCCAATTCCGGTCTCCATTTCACCAAAAGCCTACTGGATTGGCCGAAAAACTCAGTTGCAAGTTCGGTTTTTGTTGAAAATCTAGGCAGTTTTTTCCACAGCTTTTTTTTGCCATTTTTGGATTTGTTTTCCACGAAAATCACCTCCAAAGAATGATCTGATACCAATTGTAAAATGAGGGACTTCAAACACGAAGAAAATCGGGCTCAGTATTTCAAATCGACTACCACAAATATCCAACCAACACAAACCAAACACCACCTAATTTGGTTTCTTTAATGGCTGCCCACAAAGGGCTGGATGTGAATATTATTGGGAGCTAAAATATTAGCCACTAAGGCTAACAGAAAGGTAGAAGAACCGACATAAAGCCAAGGAAGAAAGCACAAAGCCAATACACTCTTTTTCTTTCAAAGAACCGACTGCCAAGGTTTCACACTCTATTTGCAACAGTAAAGGGGTGAACAATATAAAGGGATTGGGGATGGGCTTTTAGGTGAGGGAATAGTGAGGCCCAATAAAAATGTAAGTGGGCTATCAATCAAAAAAACCATCCAAGTCTTGGGTTGGGCCATGAGCAGCACTAATTTAATTAGGCTGCTTCAAATGATTCAAGTGGATTACATGATATGTTTAGACAATTGTGGTGTCGATATACATTCAGTCATTTGGTTGATGCCGGTTGAAATAAACAATACTTACATCATCGCCTAGGGAGGTTATTTGACAACAATTGGCCTAACACGTCTTCGGCACAAAAAGTAGAAATGAAGCTTAATAAGAGCACCGTAATGCATTGGAACGACGAATCCTATGCAAGAGGGGACATCGGTCGAAAGGAGGAAAAACATGAGAGGTATGGTTCTTGAATGAGTCATAACTTGCTAGAGCGAAAATGTACGGATACTGCACTTTTTGTCATAGTAATCGCTTACTTTAGCGAGCACAAAGTTTATTTAGTTTACACGTTTTTGAAGAGAAACTTCGATATATTATGTTCATGAATGCGAGGTTACAAACCTTCACATACATCCATCAACCAAAACACAGAATATTGTCTCACGGAGTATTGTGCTCTAGGGTTTTTGAAAATCAAGCAAGAAGACAGAGAAATTGAACAAGCTTGAACATTCGGTTGTAAATTGTCTAATTGGTACCAGCATTCAACTTTAATCATCTTTAGAGGACAAATTTTGGTTTCAAATAGTTGTGGGCATGAAATAAATCCACGTTGGAGCTTATTCAATCCCAGTTATCTCTTAGTTATTTTAATTTTCTTTATCGCCAATCTTAAAAATTGACTGTTCCGATGAAGGCAAGGTTGGTTAATTTCAATACTTAATAATGCACTAGTACTTTTCATAAAACGATACTCTACTCACGTACTTTATTACTTGTTCTTTACGTATTACTACACAAATAGCTAGCTAGGTTAGTTTTATCGTTCTATCCCTATTGATAAAATGAAAATATATTATATAAAAAAAAAATGTGAATTAGCACTGCTTCAAAAAATAAAATAAAATCTAATGTGACTTCAGTATTACTTGCCAAAATTGTGTACTCAGTTATAAATTCTAAGTAATTGTCATATTGCTCTCTAAGAAAAAGACTTCCAAAATAATTAACATCACATAAGAAAGTCAAACGTTAGTTATTAGCATTATTAAAAAAATCTTGAGATGAAATGATTTAAGGAAGCACTTGCTTTATCTATCCATCTTGTCTTCTTGTTTGAACTTCTAGTATTGGGTTATCCTTTTTTATTAACTTTTTTTACACCGCGCGTGTGCAACTAAACATTTTATTTAGAAGTATAGCAATGAGATGATTTTCAATTTCTTGAAAAATAATCTAAAAAGGGTTCACTTACGACTCATTTTGTGTTCAACGTGTTCGCTAGTATGTCAATTAGATTCGTTATTTCACGAAAAGATACATGAACTTTTGATAATGAGTAGTGATGAGACTTCAACATCATAGATTAGACCTATTCCACTACTCATAATCAATAATGTAAAGCACGTAATAAAAGTACTCGTACATACATAGAGATTTCTCTCGTGAGATTTACGTTCACTCATTATCATAATTACGTTCAACCAATAAAATCTACTTTGAAAATATAGTGTGCTAATCTTTCTCAAGAATTCACATCAATGAGAAGGTTTGATGTCGACTCTTCACCATCTTGGGATCATAGCACGATGAGGGTTAAATAACTAATTGAACCAAACAACTTAGTAAAGGGATAAACCTCTGATTGCCGAGCAATTGACAAGTTTTACAACTCAAAAATATAAGTAAATAGTATAATTAAATTCAACACAATTAATATTGAATTTAAAGACACGTTCTCTAGACATAAATCATGTCACTTAAAAGTTTAATATTTAAATAAAAGTTTATAATTCATCCGTCACAATCCATAATTTTCTTGTGCATAAACTTTACATATAAAATTATGTTTCTATCTTTGGAAATGGGAACAAAAAAGTGAAAAAATAAAAATAAAAAAGAAATCAAGTAATCATACCAGTCTCCCATTAAGAATAATTATTTAAGATTCAAATTAAAAAAGTCCAAATTTACAATGAGAGCAAACTGACCCTCTCTTTCTTTAAAGATTATCGTTCCAAATGGACATATCACCTAAGTGATTAAACCCCATTAGAAGAAACAATCATCTTTGCATGTTGTTTCAAGAAATCCATGATCACAAGTCATGAAATTCAGTGAAAAAAAGTGATTTTTTTGGGAGGTTGGGGGTGGGGGTGAGGAGACAACAAATTATCTTTATTGCAAGTCAAATTCATGTCTTGATTAAAAAGCTTAACACGTAAGGAGTCAAATTCTTACACGCTTTCGATGACAAACAGACATTATGAAGACAAGATTAGAATCCATAACCTCGACGTAGAAAATCTCTTTACATCTCAGCATCGAGAATAACTCTCGATCCACTTAACGGGGTGTGGGCATATTTTAATATAAATTCAAATCTTTAACTATTCTTTATTTCATGTGACTTGTTTACACTTATAATAATAGAATTACTGAAAATGACTAAAAATACAAACAACATGAAATCTACGTATGCATACATCTATACAAAGAATTACATCAGCCACGTTTGGCCCTTTTATTTCTCATCCTTTAACCTCACCTAACTAATTTCTGTAGTTGCTTTCACTCGAAAGTTGCTCCCGGCGCACAAGGTTCTCGACTGTAGTTGTAAACCCTACACACATGTTCGGTATTCTACGCTGAATATTGCCGAAAAAGAGAAAGATGTAAAATATTCGTGTGTTTCCGTGTTCATTACTGTCTAGTTCAGTGTATTTGTTTACTGTGCTTGATAGTCGAGAAAAGGAAAAGAGGAAACATCTTTCATCATCAACTCCTCTAAATCCCATTCTCCCATAGCCATTCTTAGTTCATCTCCTTCCCAACACAAACCCTCAATTCTCACATTATTTTCTGCTAATTTGTTGTTTATGTTACCATTATTATCATGGAATTGATTATAGTTAATTATACTATTCATATTATTCATGATGTTAGTATTACTCTTTTCAACTAAATTTCCCATTTTGCCACTCTGTTCATTGTTTACACTCCCAAATGGAGGAACCATAAACTGCCCTTCAAAGTCAATGTTCCCACCAAATATCCCACCTTGTGCATTACATGGTTGTGCACCAAAGTAGGACCCGGCAATGCATGTCGGCTGCTGATCAAGAATAGGCAACATAGGATCAAGATTCATGGAATTTAAGGCCATGTTTGGCAACTGCCATGTTGATGACGATAAAGCTGAACAAGATGATGATGTGTGCATGTACGCCCCCATCATGTTGTGTTCTTGATTTGATATCAACCGTCCATTAATGCCATCTCTTGGCTGATCCATTGATGAATCACTCGTATTTGGTGATCTTGATGAAGATGATGAAATATTCTTGAGTCTCTTCTTTATTGTAGAATTCCAAAAATTTTTAATTTCATTATCAGTACGTCCAGGCAAACGTGCCGCAATTTGGGACCACCTAATTTAATCAGAACAAAAGTTAATCAGTTAATTAACAGATAATCGGTAAAATACGAGGTCTTTTGTTTATTGCATATATGCATTGCATGAAAATTTAGTTTTCAAGACCCACAAATATCTCTCTTGATTTTCTGCTTCTTTATAATTTTACACGTGAATCTGAAATACGAAATAAATGAATTATGTGTAAGATCGTCTATTTGAAGACACGAATATAAATGAATAAATTGCATTTGATTCTACACATGTAATTAATCGGAAAACGATATTAAAAATGTGAATTGACTTTCTCGACCAAAATATGTCCACTTGTTAGTTGTAATGTACCAAAAATTAAATTAAGGATGTTCACTCAATAATTTAACTAACAAGTTGATTGTCATGTATGGATTAGATTACAACTTAGAAAATGTCCACCCAAAGATGTAGTAATCAATCAATCAATCATATTTTCAACCAGATTGTAGGCATGCATAAATACATATAACATACGTACAAGTAAAAAAAATAATAATAATAATAATAATAATAACACGAGATTTTAATCTCTTTTATTTAATTTGTATTTAAGCCCCATGCTTAGTTCCACTAAAAAATAAATTAAAATTTAAATCAAAGTTAATAATTAATTGTAATCACATATTTTATGGAATTCATAACTTTTCAACCACATATTTTATTAATTTTTATCAAAATCTATTAAAAAAATTATTTTTACTTAAAACCAAACAAGAGGTAAATATTGCTTAAACCAAACAAGAGGTAAATATTGCCTTCAATACACTCTTCAACGCCTTACACATGTCAAATATTCGTTGAGTGACAGCGAAACATGAACTCACGTATTTGTTTAACTGTATGTAATATACGATGTTACTATCTTATCTAAGAGCTCGAGCTCGTAGATAGGATATGAAACATGTGAATTCATCTAAATATCGTCTTCAACAATGAAAACGAAAACGAACAACCTCAATATAACACAGAGAGAGAGAGAGAGATTACCTATTGCCAAGAAGCGAATGGAGATGAATAATAAGCTCTTCTTCCTGGGGCGAAAAAGCGCCCCGCTTAAGATCCGGCCGCAAGTAGTTGATCCACCGTAGGCGGCAGCTCTTCCCGCACCGCTGCAGCCCTGCATTCCTTGCAACATCACTCCAACACCCCTGCCCATTTCTTACCATATAATTCATCAATTTCTCATCTTCCTCTGGTGACCACAACCCTTTTCTAAGCTTCGCCGCCGAATTAATGGCCCCGCAGCCACCACTATTAATCCTCCCAGAACTATCCGGTTTTCTCATTCTGAACTGAAGTGTACTTTCTTGAGGGTTCTTTTTCTTTCAACTGTTTTGATGTGTAAGAGTGAAGGTTATATAAGAAGACTGGACAGCTTCAAGAAGTTAAAAAATAAAAAAAACAACCATGCTAAAAGTAAAGAAAATTTTGACAGAAAACTTTGACAGACAACACATGGCAGAAATTGATCAGCGTCGGTAGGAATTTTTATTTTTCAAGAATTCCCTGTAGTTTTTCCAATAAAAAAAGTTGCAGAAGAGAGAGAAAGTAATTTGAAATGATTACGATGATCACGATGGTGATGGTTGTGGGGTTTTGTTGCTTAGAAAGGGGGAATGAAGGGGTGAGTGAAGGGGGTGGGGGTTGGTGGTTGATTTGTATTGTGGCAACGGTTTGGAGAGAGATAGGTGGTCGTCTTGTCTTTGACTCCATATCTTGTCTTTTACTATTTTGCTTATTCTTCAATAGCAAGGGAATGGTTAGAATACGCTTGATATACTTCCTATGTGTGAAATATATACGTGTATGTATGACATATTTGATATATTAGATTGTATATATGAACAAGGAAGACGATCGTTTTACGAGACATTGTTAATGTATCAAATTTGATTTCTATTGACTTTGGTTCATTTTGTTGTTTTAGGAAGAGATCCAAGCGCGAGATACATCGATGAAAGAAATTACGAAAATGAGAGGAAGCGATATATTTTGAAGTAAGAGGAAAGTGGAGAATCGAACCCCAAAATTGGAATTTCGAAACCATAAAATCTCTAGTTTTTCCATGGTTTTCTAACATCACAGTTGAGATTACAATGAAAATAATAGTGGATTTTTTGAAATGTGTGAATAGTAATTGTGAATGTATGATTGAATTAACTTATAATAAGAGTAATTATTTACAAACAAGCACTAAATTTTGCATAATACGTGTCGAGACAATCTAAATCGCCGATCAACTAATTTAGATTGGACCAAGAAAGATAAGTATCGATAATAATTCTTTAGTTGTTCAATTATTATGATTATTGTACACGAGGTTTCATCTCAAAATGCTAATTTAATGACTAGAGTAGATCATGACCATCCCCGAATCTACATCACGATGATCTCCACAACTTCCCTTCCCTCGAATGGCGACCTTTTATCTTCATATTTTATAACCGTGAAAATCACGTTTTAAGGTAACTCCTTTATCGCCTCAAGAGTTTATCATCACAAAATATTCAATCGTTGTGCTTGAAATTTTCAAATTCCCATATTCATTTAGATTTTTCATACACGTCGTCTAGAAACATATCTTATGACAATAATAAAATAATTATTTGTAACCTTGCTTCAACTGAATATATTTTTCTCTCTCTCTCCCTCGTCTCACTCTCATGCATCCACACGTGTATCTGAAGAAAGGAAAGTACATTATGAAATAATAGGATTATGATGCACATTTGTCGCAATACAAGGGCAATGAAGTCATCCAATCTTCATGATAAAACGGGGCCAAAAGATTGACACTTTTAGTTCAATAAAGAGAAAAGGAATGCAATGTATGAAAAAGCGTGATCGGAATAGTGAATGGATTATTAAGAAACATGAATGCCGTACAAAAGATAAAAGATGCTAAAATATGGACAAGAAAGTTAAAAGTTAAAACCTTCGTACACTTACGGAGCTAAACATTTTTCATTGTGGCTGGATCATAAAGTAAGTTATAATTTTATTTTATTTTTTTTTTTTTTTTTTTAAAACAATGTAACAATGGGTTGATGCTCGATGATAGGTGACGCGAGAGGTGGCTAAACATTATGGTTGCAATTGTTCTCGATGAGTTGAGCAATAACAAATGTTAGATTTTGATGAAATTGACAAACCTTCGATTAAGAATGAGAAATTAACTAGTAAATTTAAAAAGAGGAGAGATTAGAATTTTGGAAAAAAGAAATTCCATAATTTTGTTGGGTACAATGGACCCCATAAGACTTCATGTTGCTCTGTCACCATTCGAGCACACGCAAACTTTGTAATACTAGACAATTTTTAAAAAGAAAGAAAACATGAAATATTATTCACTCTATCGTCTAGGCATGTTAGCCCTTGTTTGAGTCCTATTTTGAAATAGAAAAATACATTTTTGAATACTGATTTTTGGAAAATGTGATTAACAATTAAAGAAAAAAAATCGATTTTCGCGTAATATTATTTTATTAACAACTGTGTTGTTAAAAATGAATTTTTGAAAAAATGGGACTCAAACAAAATGTTTGATATGAAGTTAAGTTAGAACCATTGCCCTAATGATACGAACTTTGCTCGTAATGGTTAGTCATTTAACCGACAAAAATTATACAATATTGGAAAAGAATTGTACTAGGATCGTCATCATACAAGTAAATGTCCATTTTGGGGGGTGACCACCAATCCATTCATTTCAGAAATTAGGGAGGCACCAGAGCTAAAAGTCTCATTCGAGGCCAGGTGGCCTTGGTCCGCAATCACCATTTTCAAAATAGAAACGAGTACGAAATTAAACATTTTATTTATATTATATTCACTGAAAATACGTAGAAAGAGCAGACGGCAGTCATTTTCCTGGATTTCCACTTTCCCATATGGGACACGACTGAGTAATCACTTTCATTTGTTATAACTTAATATTAAACAATTTGGACCTTGCTTATGTACCAAAAAAGTATGCATGAAACATCAAATTGAATTGTGAGTTAAGCAAAAGCTTGCATGATTAATTGTTGCTATCAAAACTTCAGCCACATATTTGACAAATTGTCCATGTTAATATAGAGCCACATGTTTACTCGGAACAACCCGATTTTGAGTATTTATTCAAGATAATATCGGGATAATATGCATTTCTTTCCAATAACTTGAGCCTTTAGATTAAGTGTTTCAACGTGATATCAAAGCATGTAAAGGACTTGGGTTCAAGCGCTGCCGCCACCTTTTTAATGCAATTGCACACGTATTAGGCTTTGATAGAAGAAATGAACCATACAAGCTACCTACAAACTTTTATATTAAGTAGTAGTTCAACGTGATCAACCTGGCTTGAATTATACACAGTTTATAGGCTTTTATATTTTTGCTGAAGATTTCTTCCTCCCAGAAAAACCAGCACAAACTAACCCACATAGAGGTCGTGGGCTTCTAAATCTGGGTCGGCACGTAGTGGCTCTCAGATTCGTGGACAAAAACTCCTTTAGATGGATAAGATAAAGAAGAAAGTGACTCTACATTGGAGTAAATCTGATCCTGGCTCATCCCAACTCTAGGATTGGATGGTATTGTGACACTTCTAGATGGGCAAGAAGATAAAGAAGAAAGTAGTCATGCAGCTAACTCTATATTACACTTCGGAACTACTATTCATTTGTGGGGAATAGAATTTTGACTTATAATGCCGGAACTCTGTTTTTGGCATTCATACACATTAGCACAACCTAAAGATGCAAATAAGATGGCAAAATCCAGTATCCAGTAACATTAATATTGATGAAAGTTAGGAAAATATTTTGAAACGTAAATTGCAAAAAGCAATGGGTAGCCTCTGTAGGCATTAGTATAGGCAGTATTTTAAAATACACACCTGAGCGTTGCCGCGGCAGAAACTCTAAGCCAAGTGGCTTGGCGCTTTATTTAGCGGCCAACGACAATCGTTGACCAATAGGCGCGCATTATTTTCATTTTTTTCTTACAATTCTTTTAAGTTAAAACTTAAAGGTTGATTTACATTTGAAACTTATCTTTTTGTTAGAAACTTTTGAAAAAATGTACAAAGTTTCTATAAATTCATTTTAAATGTTTGATATGCATTGCAAAAAGCAATGGGTAGCCTCTGTCGGCAGTATAGGCAGTATTCTCAAAGACACACCTGAGCGTCGCAAAGGCAAAAACGCCAAGCCACCAAGCCAAGTGGCTTGGCGCCTTATTTAGTGGTCAACGGCAATCGTTGACCAATAGGCGCGCATTATTTTCATTTTTTTTCTTACAATTCTTTTAAGTTAAAACTTAAAAATTAATTTACATTTGAAACTTATCTTTTTGTTAGAAACTTTCGAAAAAATGTACAAAGTTTCTATAAATTCGTTTTAAATGTTTGATATGCATTATTTTTAATTATTAAATGCTTTTTTGATTGATTAAAATTAAAATAATATTAAAATAAGAAAATGCATTTTTACGTTTTTTTGCGCATATGCCTCGCCTAAGCTCATCTAACCCATAGCTTGGCATCCACGCATCGTCATGCATTACGCTTTTTTGAACACCGAGTATAGGTATACATAATGCCAAATCAATGTGTGTGAGCGCACTGTCACGGACCTAGATAACTCTCCTACCCATGTGGCATGGCAAGATAGCTTATTACGGGTTTATTGCTATATTTCTCGGAAGTGCACTGACGATGTCCCTTTAACAAGTTTGGATGGCATGCTTTCTATCCCTATGTTGTGCTTATGTTGCATATCTAAGCTTGTCGGTCGCATGTGTCGGGTAGGCTGCCTTGAGGGTCCCTGGAATCTCAAGGGCCGAACAGGAGGTCCGTTACAGCGCGCTCTGTGCTGTAGTTTTCTTGCTTATGACTGGCAGCGCACAATAGACTCCAAAAGCAGATACATTACCTTTCAACTACCAGAATCGAAGTTCCCTATGACAGCGCCGAGGTTCTCTGCCACAGAGGACGTCCCAAAATAGCGCTTCCATGAACAGCAAGATAGGCAGCATTCAATCTGAAAGTCAATTGTGTGATTGTTTTTGGCAAAAAGATCTTTCAAAGCCATTAATGGTACTAATATATTAAGCACATCCACGCATTTTATTTAGAGCATGTTTGGCTATAAAAGTTACTTCAAACACATTTGGATAAGTTGTCTTTTCTTACTCTTTCAAGTAAATAACCTTTTTTTTTTTTTTAAACTAACTTCTTTTTTAATTTTGATTTAAAATAAAATAAAATAAAAGGAAGAAAAATTTACTTGTTATAATACTTTTATGCTTAGCCAGACATGTTCTAATTAAAATCACATGTAAAAGGTTTACTTGTCGACGTCAGGCGAAGACATAGTATAGTAGATTTCCTCTCTACGTTCCATATTTGGGGCAACGCCCAACATAGCTGCCATGTCCTGAGCACCTTCAGCTTATAAAAGAACAAATATATAAAAATACTTAAAAGGGTCAAAATAAATGGGTTACTGCTAGCAACTACTATCTAATTTTTCCAGATAAACATTTCAAGTGTATACCTAACTTCTAACACTTCTCTCGCATTGAAATGGAAATTGTGAGGATGATAGTGTTGATTTGGTACCTACATCGTCCAATAATAAGCATCGTAGTGCTAGAGAAGACTTCTAAAGTTAGAATTAAACCTGGGTTAAGAAAGATATATAGGTCCCAATACTGTAGTAGTGGAAGTTACTAGTCACAGTTTTGCTGCTTCGGCAAAGATAACAGTTCAAGTTACATTTGTAATAACACCAAACCACCCTATTACTCTACTTCTAGTGACATCCATCTCTTTAATTATAAGCAGAAATGTGTACCATAAAGTTGACGTAGAAGAGGGCAATAAATAAAACAAGAGTGAAGATAATCTTACCTGCTGAGGGTACTGTAAGTAACCAGCATATGCACCATATGCGTATGCTGAAGGATCCTGGGTAGCTCCATAAGCATAGGCATTGTATCCTTGTCCATAAGCATAATGAGCACTCCATTGACTTGTTGGATCTGCTGATTGATCCCAGATGCCAGCTACATCCTACAGCATAGAGTTACAATTTGTCAAAGGAAAATTTCTTGATTCAATTCAAGGAAATTAGAACTAGCAAAAAGTTGTGCTTTAAGTGAGATTAACTTCACTTACATATTCCGATTTAAAAATCTGATGATTATGTGATCTTAATTGGGTTGTTAATGTTATACTTTTACAAAACAGCTTATATTAACAGCGAAGGTAAATCAAACAGTTGCTAACGACCTCCTACTTAAATAAACATAAAGTCATAAACAGCTAGGCTTAAAAGCAAGTGTAACTTTTTGTTTCCAAATATGTTAGGTTAAGTTACCTTTATCTTATTTTAAGTTAAAAAAAAAATTGCATATTTTAAAAGTAACTCTTAGCTTACTGTCAAACAAATAACTTACTCCTTTCCAACTTTGATTTATTAAAAAAATTATATTAAAACTTATTCACTTAATTCAATTAAAAGAAACATTTTTAGCTCAATCAAACATGGTGAGAAATCAGTAATCACTTAACATAATAATCTCAGCAAGTATTTGACCTGTTTTGCCACTGGATTCCTTCCCCAAGAAAGGTGAACTACTTGTTGACCAATCAGAGTACCTCGCATACTCTGGATTGATTCTTCTGCGGACGTCCTATGAAGATGAGAATCAACAGCAAATGGTTACCAACTGATGATATGCCAGAGATGATTGAAAGTACATAAAGGTACTTTTCACTTGTTATAGATCATCCTGCAATTGAAATAAGAGTTTTATACACCAAACATACGTGCTGGCAAACTGCACAAAGCCACAACCCTTGGTTGCCGGAATTTTGACAGAAATAATTTCCCCGAATTGCAAAAATATCTGTTTCAGTTCTTCTTCAGTGACATTAGAGTCCGGATTAGCAATAAAAACCTGCAATTGAACAGGGAAATTAGAAAGGAAGGCACATATGGGAACTACATAAATCAGTGTTTGACTTACAGTAGTGTTATTTATATCATCGTCCACTGGAACTGTCTACACCGGTGGAGTATAAACTGGAGCTAGATATACTGCTATCAGAACAAGAAAATAAAATGAACTAAACATGAAAATTGTGAAATGGACACTAAAGTTCTAATGAGAAGTCACTATGATTTTGAACTAGAGTGAATTGAGTTTAAATGAAATGTAAACTTCAGAGATTGTTGTGGTGGCACAACAAAGGTGTACGAAATATACAACAGGCATCACTACTGCCACATTTGAAGGGCATCATAAAGCATCTTACTCAAAGGATTGTATAGTGTTCTAGATGCACCTTCCATTATGCAAACCGTAAAATCAGCAGCTATTTAGGAACAAGGACAAGAACGACCCTAGTCATGTTTTAGCAATATATATACACATTTCACCTCCAACTGGAAAAAAAAGAGAAAAATCTGAAGAAGACACGTAATTCTCAGACTTCATGACCATCTACAGAGCAACGATTTAGGTGCAGCATACTGCTGTTGAACACCAGTTGCTTTTTTCTTAGGAGTTGCTGCACTAATGCGCATGGGCCTAGTAGAGCAATATACACCATTCATCTCAGTCATAGCTCGGTTCCTTTCGTTTTCATCTGCAAACTTAACAAACCCATGTCCCTTGGAGCGGCCTGTGTTTGGATCAGTCACGACCTTGGCCCCTCTAACCGAGGAATAATGGGTTCGAAAAGTCTCTTGCAACAAATAATCTGTGACGTCAGGGGCTAGATCCCCAACAAAAACAGAGTGCTCCGGTCCAGTATCAATTCGCTTTTCTCCTATCCCAATTCAACCGAAAAGTTAGCTCGGTCTCAGGAATTTGTGTTCCGTTGTAGGACTGCTGAACCCTTTCAGCTACTTAGTGCGAAGTAAGCTCCACGAACCCATAACCCTCGGGCTGGCCCGTGATTCTGTTCCGAATTACTTTAATGGAAATTACCTGTATTAGACGCAGTAACACCATTGAACATTAACATCTTTAATCTTTTCATTCCTCAAACTTAAGAAATTTTCATTTCATTAAAATCAAAACCAAGAAAAATTACAAATATTAAAGAAGTCGTATTTATATATCTAAGTATTTACCTCGCCGGTGTGGGAGAACCAGCTGTGGAGGTAGGACTCGTCAGCCCAACACGGCAAATCGCCAATCCAGAGGGTGCGGACTTCATCAAGGGTGGAAGGCTGGTGGTACGGCGCCGTTCGAGGCGGCTGTGCGCTCATCTGTGCTGGACTACTAAAAACTGCGTAGTTTAGACACTTTGCCGTTTAAAATTTTGGGGTTTATGCATTTTCCTCCCCTGAATTATGAGAAAACAGAAAAAGGGTGGTCTTGTGATTCAATTTTTAGTTAATTTGTGCCGTGGAGTAGATTAGTGAAGCAAGTGACAAGGGATAAACCCTAGTTTAGCCCAAATTGTCATTTGAAGTAGTAAATAAATAAATAATAAAATTCTATCGAGTTTGGTCAATTTTTGCTTACCTTAATTTGATAAAAGCAAAACAAAATAGAACTAGCTAGTTCCGTTCTAATTAAATTTTAAGGTTCCTAGAACTAAGAATATAAATTTGATTTTAATCTAACCATTTTTTTAATTACTTGTGTTTATTAGTTACTTTGGTGAATGATTTTTAATAGATAACTAGTGAGAAGCACGTGCGTAGGTATTAAAAAAAAATATTAAGTCAAACATTAGTTACATAAAATTTTCTTATAAGTTCTTAAATGTTTCGATGCAACATTAAATGTGGAGATGAAAAAAATCACACCCACAATTATCGAAGAAATCGAGGTTCACCTTTCACCACAGCCTCCAATTATCGAAAAATGTCTTCTTACGAATCCCCGATAGAACAGTCGTTGTCAGTTACTTCATAAACCCCTAATCAATTTTTAAACAAAAGAACGAGAAAAAAATTCAAAATAAATAACTAATAAACTCAAAAAAATAAAAAATAAAACTAATCAAACGTATAAAAAAAAGGTTTAGTCGAGCCATAAAGTCATTTTTATATTTTAACTTAATCGATAATATATTTATTATTATCAAATTTTAAGTTTTTTTTGAAAATTTTGAAATCAATCCAAATGGATATTCATATTGTAAAATATCGAATCAAACGAAAAATTTTAGGAAAATAAAGTTTGTAAAAATGATATTAGAATTATGTTGGGATTGAAAAAAAAAATCATAAACAATCATGACTTTATGTTTCACAATTAATGTAAAATTATTTTGATATTTAAAATTTATCGATCATATATTTATTATGGTCGCACTTTAACATTTCTAACAAATTTTAAATCGCTTAAAATGAATATCTGTAATTTAAAATACTGAATCAAACGTTAAAAAAAAAAAAAAAGTTAACCAAGCCATAAAGCCATTTGGCTCGATTGTAAACAAAACTAATCAAAGGAAAAAAAACAAAAAATTTAGCTGAGCCGAGCCATAAAGCTGTTTGGCGCGGCTCAACTAACGGCTTTTTAACTGTAAAGGTAAATTGACTCTTTTATTTATGGTAGATATAGTATGAAAATGAAACATTTTATTTGCACTGAATGAGTCATATTATTTTGGTTTTGGATGTAAGTGTTTTCACTTTTTGTGATAGAATTTGTACTCTAATTTGCATTAATAATTTAAAAATTTTGGTTATTAAACCGAATCAAACAAAATCGAATCCATTTGTTTTAGTTGCATATTACATATAGAACCATTTGGTTATAAGAAAATTATTGATTATTGATTTTTTATTTAATTTCGATTTTTTTAAAATCGGAATCAAATCGAATGGAATTATGTCTATCTCTAAACCATTATTTGAAGGATAGTTATATTGTCAGCACAATTTTTATTTGTTACAACACATTTTAATTGTAGCTAAACTTCTCAATCTTTACTCCTTGTAGCAATTATTTTCTTAATTTTTTCGTCAAATTCATATATTCAGCATTTCATTAATTAGTACATCTTGTCAATGATGATGATTTATGTCAAAATATTTTATTTCCATATTTTGAAATGAGGGAAAAATATTTTTCGCACTTTTTTTTTTAAATATGAGAGAAGAATAAGTTGTTGTACGCTATTTCAATGAAATTTTTGGATATAAACTATTATTAAATACAAAATTTGTTAATCAATGAAAAATTCGAATATAAGAATGTCATGAAAAATCGATACGGACATAAATTCTATAATGAACGAAGTATAATTAAAATATGATGCAAGAAATAAAAATCATTATGTTATTATAATTATCCTTATTTAAAATCGAATCAAATTGCCAGCTCTAGGCTTCAGTTTTTCTCAAACCATTCTATGATTTTGTCGGAAAATATGTCAAAATCAAATAAAAAATGAGACTCACACCCTTACTACCTTATCGCCACCTAACTGATTGTTATCACCAATAATGATATAACATAGTATTATTCCAACTTTAGGTTCTGATATAAGATGGCATCAATAATGATCTACGATGGCCACAAGGTGAGGACTACTTGATAGGCCCTCTACGTAAAGCACCTCATGTGAGGCCGTCTACGACCACATATCATCATAGACCGTCTACCACTATGGCTTACTCTACGTTCACATGTGCCATCTACCATTATAAGACCGTCTACCATCATGAGACATTCGACTGCTATGAGGCCAACACCACACTTAATTCTAAAAATGGCCATGAGACGGAAGGAAATAGTTCAACGTCAATCGTAGACACAACCAACCGCTGTAGAAGTGTGGGTCATCCCTTTAGAACGTGCGAAAACGTAGGAAGAGTTACATGGGACACGTGGTACCAATAACCGCATAACATGTACGTTGCATCAGGTACCTATAAATACTCTTAAGGTGAGAGAGGTATGAAGTTTTTTGAACCCGAACTATTTGAATCTCAATTATTTTTCCTTCATACTCTCCTAAAACAACTACTGATTTTCATGCCGAAGGTAAAACGACGGAGGAAGCCCCGACCTCATTTTGTAGGTAGCATTTGTCTATCAGAGCAGCCGAAACACCCAACACTTCAAGGAGAACACGGAGGTAAATCTTGCTACAATTTCAAGTTCCATATACTTGGAGTCCAATGCTTGGATCAATGCTAGACACGAGAAGTGTTACGTAACATTATTAAGCCGCCCCCGTTTGGTACAAATTAAAATCAAGATTTTAATCTAAATCAATGTTAACAATTAATTTCAGCCACATATTTTATGGGATTCACAACTTTTCAACTACACATTTCATCAACTTTTATCAAAATCTACTAAAAATCTGATTTTAATTCATACCAAAACAGTAGTGTTATACCACAACAGTGGAAAATGAGTTAAATTGTCATTAGAATATTTTAAGTGGGTAATATTATTTAGTATCATTGATGTCAAACATCAATCTAGTGGCAATTGCGTGATATTAAATGATAAATTTACTTAATACAATGTCACGATTCATTTAATTTAAGGGATAATTGCAGCAAAGTCCCAAACTTTTAAAACATTAGCAAAATTTCCTCAAATCTTTAATTTGTTGCAGTTATCACCCATAACATTTCCAAACGTTGCAAGTGAGGGCCTTTTGAATGGTTTCCATCTATTTCTCTGTCAATTGACGCAAAAGTTAAGTTTGATCATATTTTAATCAATTAAAAATGGGGTAAAATAGTAAATATCTATTAAAATAATTCAATAATGGGATAATTGAATAAAAAATTAAAAGAAAAGTAAACATCATCTTATTTACCGATCCCCATTCTCTCCACTCCATGCACCCCCACTCCTAACCACAAAATCATCCCAAACAAAAAAATCATCAAATCCCAATCCATCTCTCACCATCGGTGCGAGCGGAAGTCACCGAAGCCAACACGAACCGTCAACGCCAACATCAACTGGAGATAAATTTTTTTTGGAGAAGTGTAGTAGGATTTTTGGCTTCATGTATCTTCAAGTGTATAAGAAGTGTTCTAAGCAAATCTTGTAGAGGACTATAGTACCATTTGTAACCATTGTTGCAAATGTAAGTTTGACATGTAGACAAATAGCCAGACATTTGTTTAGAATATTTGGTAGTCCTTGTTGTAGTGAAACAATCAAGCTACTTCCCACATTTTGTGATTCTTTATTCTTCTTCTCCGAAGAGATTCTATTTTGTGTTGGGTGTGATACCACCGGTGTGGGAGATATTTTTTCGACAGTTTTGAGGCGGAGAGGTGGTGGTTAAAGTGGTAAAGTGCGGCGGCTCCATTTAGGCTTTTCTTTTTTTTTTTTTTAAAATTCATTTCTTGGAGAGATTGTTCTTGGTTTAACAAGGAATTGGTGTTCACGTTGGTGGTAGTTGTCGATGGCTGTGGGTGTGGCGACGTCAGATTTCTGGTTTTGGGTTGAGGGGTTGGGCTTGTTCTTGTGCGTGGGGGGTGGGGTTAGGGGGAAGTAGTTACATTTTCCTTTTTTATTTTATTTTATTTTTGATTTAATATTTAATTATTTTATGAAAAAATATATTAACCCTCTGTTTGACACCCATTTTGGGTAAAAAATAAATTCTGAAATAATGATTGATGGAAGAATGTGTGGTTAAAAAGTAATGAGAATTTTTGGATTTATGTGTAGTATTATTTTATTGATAGAATGTGTGGTTGAAATAAAGAAAGAGAAGAAAAATGAGAATGAGAATGAAAAGAAAATGGATGTCAAACGGGGGCTAAGTTACCATTTTACCCTCCCCTATATTAGTAGAAAAGTGGTCAATTTTTTATTTTGGTGGTTAACTGACGGAGAAATTGATGGAAATCATTCAAAAGGGTTTCACCTGCAACGTTTGGAAAGATTATGGGTGACAGTTTGTGACAAATCAAATGTTTGAGGAAAATCTGCTAATGTTTCAAATGTTTAGAGTTTTTGCTGCAATTATCCCTTCATTTAATTTAAACTATCAAATATGGTGACTTAAACTGGTGCTAAATATCATCATTTTTCTAAAGTAGGTTGTTTGCGGATTTGACATGGGCCAACAATGGTTGGACAACAAGGGCAGAGTATGAAAGAAAAAAAAAGAAATTTGTGAAAAAGTTTCAAAAATCAATGTAACCACCTGATAACAATTTTGTGACTTGGTAATTAATTAAGGACTGCACTATTAGTACCGAGGGTGTACAACCCCCCCTACCGGCCCCCTCACGGGCCCATGTGAGGGGGCCGGTAGGGGGGGTTGTACACCCACCCGGTACAAGGAGTAAAATCCCTTAATTAAACAAGTCAAGGTCAACAAAATCCACAATTTACGTTTATAATAACATACTAGTTACAAATCGAACAAGATCACAGTCACAAAAAATACAAATTGTGGTTCACAATTACAAATTTATTTGAAAATCGCACACTTTTTAGATAACATATTTTTTTTTGATAAAAGATTATCTATTTTGTAGGTTACATATTATTTATTACTCACGAATTATCCATTTTTAGGTCACATGCTATTTATTGATAATAAATTACCAATTTTATTGTTACAATTACTCAAATAATTGATCACATACGATGCCATTCCAGTGCAAACCCCCAACAAAGACACGACGGACAATTATGTGTCTTGATGCGGCTTTCAATTCGATAAAAATAGTTATAGACCTAAAAATTTGGGGAAATGAATTAAATAATAAGCGGGGATGGTGTGAGATGGGGTGGGGTGTAGAGGGTAGTCAAGTAGTTGGTTTTCAATGACAACGGGGGAAGTTGGCGGTGGCGGCCAAACATCTGCACGAGAGAGAGAGAGAGAGAGAGAGAGAATTACATATTTCTGAACGAGTGGAGGTGAGTGGTAGGGGATGGAATGAAATGGGATGGGATGAGATGGCATGGGATGCTCTTGATTTTTTAAAGAAATTTGTTTTCAGATCTGATTATTAAAATGAATAGTTAAAAGATAGGGTTCGAGATAATTTTTCCGTAGGATAATCAAACTCAGAATTATAATTGATTTACGCTATAAATAGATGAAAATAAGCAATCCACAAAATGTATAAATAAAAAGTGATTTGACTTATAATAAATAAATTATTAAGAGGTAAACATTACACGTCAATATTTTGTATGATACTATTTCTTAATAACATTAAGTCGTTTTAAATTCAATATATCAAGTGCATCTTTAAGATTTTCTCATTTGAACAAGAGAAATTATTCACCAAATAGGAAATAACATTAATTTTATGTTGGTAAATTTATTTATGGATAATAAGTTGTAGATGCTATGAAATATACTTATAAAAATTAAATATAAACTATGATTTCTATGAAATTTACATAAAAATGGCGTATGCCGACTTATAAGTTTGAAAATGCAAATGAGGGCTAGAATTGAACCCCTTCTAACACATCGTTGTACCTTTACCCAGATAAGAGCTTGAAATTTCTAGTCGAGGAAGTAAAAATGAAGGAGAAGGAAAAAATATAAAAAGAAAATGTAAAAAGCAATGAGGCGCACGTTAGCCTTTTCAGTTAAAGTTCTCATCAAATCATTTTCATTTCATACGAACGGTTAATACAGCCAACGCCGATTCTCTCTGTCGTCTCCCCCTCCACAATAGAAAAACAAAACAAAAATCTGAAGCTGAATCGCGTCAGCAATGGCGATCGTAGCTGTGGTAGTTCTCCCATTAGGTCTACTCTTCCTTCTATCTGGCCTCATTGTCAACTTCATTCAGGTACATTTACGACCCAATTCATTTTATTTTTTTTGCTTTCAAAATAATCATTTTTTGGGGGATTTTATCAAGCATGTTGTGTGAGATCAATGTGGGATGGAATCGAGGAATCCATGTGCTGGGATTTGTTTATTTCTACGTTTCCAAAATGGTTCCTGGTTTCTTTGGGCATTTTATTGATTTTGCTAGCTCGTGATTGCTATTTCGACAAGATGGTTTATTAAGGATCTTTATCTTGTAATACATGTACACCTTATATGTGGGTATGAATGGTACGCTAAAAATAAATAATTAATCGTTGATCCATAAATTTTTCTAGAATAGTAGATTGCCTCTTGATAATTACTATTGACATGTAAATGTTGTATTGAAGCCGCAGCCAGATCTGGTTTAATTGGGAAGAATTGGTCAAGGGTAGCTTAAGCAATAATATTCAGGTTTATAATCTGGTTTAACAAAACAATTTGCTGCGATCAGTGTGAATGATGAAAATGATTAACCGATAAAGGCATCTGATGTTGGGCCACTGATGGGGTTGGTTGGACAGAAGGGGTGTTGTTTCTCAGAATTTAAACAGCCAATATGATACTGTATCTGTGTAAGAGAGAGTAAGTTTTAAGTGCTTATTTAGGATCGTCGGGTTCAAGTTCTACTGTGACGAGTGCCCTTTTGTGGTGGAGAGTTTGTCGGGTGCTATTTTGAACACCATTAAAATGCAAATTCACCTGTGGCTTTCTTTTGGGGGATTTAAATGAATTAACATAGGATGATGTTAATGTCCTGGGCAATTACATAAGATTTCTTATGGAGAAGGTTGTTGCATCTTCTAGGTTAGGGATTGCGTTTTTACAAATGTTTGATGTCAATTTTTAGGCTCTATAGATCATGTATTTCACTATTTCCTTCCATTCTTCAAGTTCTAGTATTTATTGTTTCCAAATGTCTTTGACAGATGATTTTAGCCACATAGTGACAGTAAAAATATATAAATCCACTTCCACAAAAGTATGATGAGAAATACAACAATAATCGTCATTAGAGGATATGATCATTGCAGGGCGAAATCCATGTCCTTATTTGAAATAGCGTTTTTATTATTTTTATAACGCCTTTATCTCTATTACGTTTTCTCCTCTTTCCATTGTAATTAGTTAGGACTTTTATTTCATTTTCCTTCTCTCTCCTTGCTGGAATTAGTTACACCAGCCCTACCTGTTTTTCCCGCTTCTTTTCGTGACCTTTGTCTATATAATCTGATATAGCTGTATTAGTTAATCAAGCAATATATGATAATCTTTTCCCAAGTTCGTGACCTTCTTTGTTTCAATATGGTATCAGAGCAACTCTGAAATTCGAAATCATTGAGAGTTCTGTTCTGCAAATTCCACCGATATGGATACAGCAAATTCTCAGATTAATACAGATGTAAATCCATCGCTGAGTAGATCAGCTATCGATGAACTGTCTAGCCCGTTTTACCTTCATCATTCAGACAATCCTGGATTGGTATTAGTGTCGCCAAGTGTCTTGGAGATAATTATGCTTCGTGGAATCGGGCGATGATAATCGCACTCTCGATCAAGAATAAGGTCTCTTTTGTTGATGGATCTATGAAGAAGCCAGATGGATTAAATCCAGAATTAACTAATTCTTGGATTCGAAACAATAACATTGTTATGTCGTGGATTCTGAATTCGGTGTCAGGAAATTTCTGCTAGCATTATTTACGCATCTACAGCTCACGAGTCTGGAATGATCTCAAGGAGAGATTCCAACAAAGTAATGGACCACGTATTTTCCAATTAAGGAAGGAGCTGATGAACTTAACTCAGGATCAGGATTCTATCAGTGTTTATTTCACGAAATTGAAAACCGTATGGGAAGAATTAATCAATTTCAGGCCTAAATGCAGCTGTGGAAAATGCATATGTGAAGGAGTTAAGGAGATGAACAAATATCTCCAATTGGAATACATCATGTCCTTTCTTATGGGGTTGAATGAGTCCTTTTCTCAAGTTAGGGGTCTCAGTGCGCATGGATCCTACGCGCCTATTAATAAAGTATTTACTTATGGTTCAAGAGGAGAACCGTAAGAAGATAGTCGCTACGTGACTTTAGGAACTGAGAATATGTCTTCCGGTGCATCTGCAGCATTCTCTGTGAGAACTAATGTTGCTACAAAACCTACTGTGAATTATGATTCTAGGAACGATGGATACAGATCTGATGTTAGATATGAAGTTATGAAGCCTATTATGAATTATCCTTCTAGAAATGATGGATACAGATCTGTAAATATATCTAATTTCAAGAGAAAGGATAAACCATTTTGCACTCACTGCAAATTTCAAGGCCATTCTATTGACAAATGTTACAAAATCCATGGGTACCCCCCAGGTTTTAAGCCAAAAGCCAGAGAAGGAGTTCGTGGCTATTATGCTAATAATCATGTCAATCAGTTATCCATTAATCAGCACATGGATCAATCTAACGTGGGTGATTTTTTCCAAAATGCTAATTGAATCAGCAACATGGCTGAACATGTTATCAAATCATTTGACACCTCATTTAAGTTCTCGATTCTCGAATTGGAAGACAACCAGCAACGCATGGTATTACAGGTGTATTGTCATTCTATATCTGTTGATCCCGTTTTCGCTTACTAAAGAAGTCCTGGATAGTGGACACGTGAGCGACTAAGCATGTACATTTGTAATCTTTGAAGCATTTGTGAATATGAGATCAGTGAATAATGCCAGCATTACTTTGCCAAATCACTCCAAAATATTTGTAAATCTATGTGGTGAAGTCAAGCTAAGTCCTAATTTGGTGCTGTATGATGTCTTATATGTGCCTCAATTCAAGTTCAATTTATTGTCAGTTGGTGCATTGACTGTTGATTCTCGACTTACATTTCACTTCTCTCAGGGCCAGTTTCAAATCAAGGAGAGTTCCACCATGAAGATGATTGGCAGGGGTAGTAGTGTTCAAGGGTTGTATGTTCTTGATACTAGAAATTTCAATTCTGTTTATGATGTTTTTGTTGGCAATGTATCAGCTCACATTTGGCATAATAGGCTCGGTCATTTATCTTTTAAAAGATTAGATGCATTGAAGAGCCAAGTATCCTGTAATACTTCAGAATTGAATAGACATTTGCCTTGTTATATTTGCCCCATAGTTAAACAAAGGAGGCTATCTTTTGAATCACATAATAAATTGTCTGATAAACCGTTTGAATTGTTACACGGTGATATCTGGGGGCCATACCATACTGCATCACACTCTGGACACAAATATTTCCTGACCTTAGTAGATGATTGTTCCAGGTTTACCTGGATTTACATGTTACATCGTAAATCGTCGAGGTCGCTTTATAATTCGTTTCTTCAATATGGTTGCCACACAGTTTGATGCTAAAATCAAATGTTTCAGATCTGACAATGCACATGAATTGGCATGTAGAAATTTCTTTGCTGATAGAGGGGTTATACATCAGTTTGAGAGGCCTCAGCAAAATTCCATTGTCGAGAGGAAGCATCAGTACTTGTTAAATGTTGCTCGTGCCTTATATTTTCAGTCCAGAATTCCTATTCGTTATTGGTCTGAGTGTGTGTTAACAGCTGCATACCTCATTAACATGACTCCCTCTCCCATTTTAAGACACAAAACCCCTTATGAAGTTTTATACAGCAGACCTGCTCATTATTCTAATCTTCGAGTGTTTGGGTGCTTGAGCTTTGCTTCTACTCTGTGTGCACAAAGGACTAAATTCCAACCTCGTGCCAGATTATGTGTGTTCCTAGGGTATCCATCAGGCATCAAAGGATTCAAGCTACTTGATGTAGCATCTAGACAGATTTTCACTTCAAGAGACGTTGTCTTCCATGAAGAAACCTTTCCTTTTCATACTATAGTTCAATCAGATCAGTTGCTTGATCCTTTTCCCGATTTGGTACTTCCATCTCCCAGTTTATCCATGCCCCTTGATACTCCTGATAGGTTCCCTCATCATCATCAATACTCCATTATTCCTGATACTGACATTTCTTCTCCTTCTACTGGATCATATCATTCGAATGTTCCTCATATTCCTGAATTACCAAATGAATTAAACTCTGTCAATACTTCAAGTCTTGAAATTCGCAGGTCCACAAGATCTTCTAGACCTCCCAAATACCGTCATGATTACCACTGTAATCTGATGTCTCATCACATTCCAGTTTTATCTCCTTCTCCATACCACATCAGCAATTTTATCTCCTATGAGAATCTTTCCAAGGCCTTATAGACACTTTGCATTATTCATTTCTTCACACCTTGAACCTAAATTTTTCCACCAAGCTATTAAGCTTCCTCATTGGTGTGACGCCATGAAGCTTGAACTCAAGGCCATGGAGGATAATCACACTTGGTCTGTTGTGCAGTTACCACCTGGGAAACATGCTGTAGGTTGTCGATGGATTTATAAAAACAAGTTTACATCTGATGGGTCACTTGAGAGGCACAAAGCTCGCCTTGTTGCCAAGGGTATACTCAACAGGAAGGACTCGATTATTTTGATACTTACTTGGTAGCGGGCGGTATCGTCAAACTCCTACTCACTCTTCACTCACTTTGGTCGGCATTTAATGCAATTGGATGTTAATAATGCCTTTTTGAATGGGGACTTGTTTGAGGAGGTATATATGGAGCTTCCACTTGGCTATGATTTGCTCATGCCACCTAAACGAGGGGAGAAATTGGTTTCGCAAGCCGCATAAATCTATCTATGGCCTAAAACGAGCCTAGACAATGGAATTCTAAGTTCACTCGGTCTCTTCTTCGCATGGTTTCACTCAATCAAATCGATTATTCTTTTTTCTCGAAGGGTTCAGGACAAAACTTTGTGGCCATGCTGGTATATGTCGACGATATTGTGGTTACTGGACCAAATCTGGAGGTAATCAATTCTTTAAAGTCTTTCTTACACACTCAGTTTAAACTCAAGGATCTGGGGATCCTGAAATATTTCTTGGGGATCGAAGTGGCCAGATCTACTTCTGGTATTGTCATTTCGCAAAGACATTATACCTTACAGTTGCTTGAGGATGCACATTACCTGGATTGTAAACCTGTTACCAGCCCTGTGGATCCTAAGATTACTCTCAGTCGCCATGAAGGGGACCTACTTCCTGATGTTTTTCATTACAGGAGATTAATTGGAAAACTCCTTTACTTAACCTTGTCACGACCTGACATCACGTTTGCTGTACATAAGCTGAGTCAATTTGTTGCTCAACCTAGAATGCCGCACCTGAAGGCCGTTCATCATTTACTCAGGTTTTTGAAAGGGCATCCTGGACAGGGTCTTTTCTTCCCTTCACAACTGGCTTCAGATAAATCTATTCACATTCGAGCATTCTCAGATGCTGATTGGGGCTCCTGCGTTGACACTCGTAAATCCACTACTGGATTCTGTATTTTTGTTGGTGATTCGTTAGTTCATGGAAATCCAAGAAGCAGCCAACCATATCCCGTTCCTCGGCAGAGGCAGAGTATAGGGCACTTGCTTCTGCTGTCAGTGAAATTCTCTGGATCACACAATTGCTGAAAGATTTTCAAGTTTCTGTTTCCACTCCAGCTGCACTTTATTGTGATAACCAGGCCGCTATTCAGATTGCGACTAATCCCGTTTTCCATGAACGTACCAAGCATATAGAGGTTGATTGCCATTTTGTACGTGATAAGATAAATGCAGGAGTGGTCAAGCTTCTTCCTGTGCGCTCACGACATCAACTGGCTGATCTCTTCACCAAACCGTTGCCTTCTTCCAGTCTGTTTCCTTTGCTGTCCAAGTTGTGCGTCAAGGACATTTACGCACACCTTGAGGGGGAGTATTTGAAATAGCGTTTTTATTATTTTTATAACGCCTTTATCTTTATTACGTTTTCTCCTCTTTCCATTGTAATTAGTTAGGACTTTTATTTCATTTTCCTTCTCTCTCCTTGCTGGAATTAGTTACACCATCCCTACCTGTTTTTCCCTCTTCTTTTCGTGACCTTTGTCTATATAATCTGATATAGCTGTATTAGTTAATCAAGCAATATATGATAATCTTTTCCCAAGTTCGTGACCTTCTTTGTTTCAATAGTCCTCGATTGGGTACTTTTCTACAGATTTTGTATCTTATATTATTTTTTCAGGCACTTCTCCTTGTCCTTGTTCGCCCTCTGTCAAAGAACGCTTACAGAAGGATCAACAAAGAAGTCACGGAACTACTCTGGTTGGAGGTCATATGGCTTTTCGACTGGTGGACAAACATCAAGGTTTTTAATGACTGTTCTAGTGTTCTCCATTCATTCTAATTTGTCGTTACACATCCTAAAAGTCATAGTCCTTCTTAAGGAAATAGCTTCTCATTTTTAAGGATGTAAATTGCATTGAGGTGTCTTTTGAAACAATGGGAAAAATTAGTTTTTGCCAGATTCTGTTCAAGTTTTATCCGTACAGAGTTCACATCAAGTCGAGTTATTTTTTATTCAAGTATGGTCTGGGTAGTTGCCCTGTCTTGATGTTTAGAGTGCAGAATTTAAATATTCAAGCATTCATATTGCACCAATTTTATCTTCCTAAATGTTCATATGTTTCTACTCTTCTGGTATATATTCATAAAAATGTCAAGGCAAGCTGTTGTTCAATTATTTAATCTGAAATTGCATTTTTTGGATGTCAAACCAAGCAGTTATCCAAGTGTTTTGCCAAAATACTTTATAAATTTTAGTTTCAGTGTTGGATACAGAAACTAAAAATTTAAGTCTTGACATTTCATTAAGTTAGCTTTTAGTCATATTATTGCTTCCATAAGTTAGTCTTGGGATAACTTGACTTCCAATTGCAGAAACCATTAAATTGTATTGGTTTGATTCATTACATGATCTAAATTCTTGCGAGAAGTTGATTTTGCTGCTAAGTGAATTGAGGCGCTACTTGTGTGCGTAAGTGGATTCCAAACTTATTTCAATTGCATAAGTGGATTGTCTATCAAAAAGATTATGTGAAGAAAGTATTTGTTAATATAATGTTTGTTCCTGTATGAAGGACTTGATTAAAGTTTTACAGATGTTCAAGTACCAATGTACCATGTATAAAGATAAGGAAAAAAGAAAAAGAAAAAGAGAAGTGATACATATTCTATCTTGCTGGTTTTATGATGGGGTATAAATTGTATGGATGACTGTTTACTGCTGAACAGGTTGAGGTATACACAGATCCTGAAACTTTTGAATTACTGGGTAAGAAATTTACTTGTACCCTGTGTATATGTGCAAGTCTTCTATTAAGTTCGTTTAAAAATTTAGCTCTATAGAGAACTGCTTTATTGTACTAATTTGAATTTGTGACATTTTCAGGTAAAGAACACGCGCTTCTTATTTCTAACCACAAAAGTGACATCGACTGGCTTGTTGGATGGGTCTTAGCTCAGGTTTGTACCTGTTTGAATTAAAATACTTTTCAGTGATTTTTAGATTTTCATAGTGCTTTCTGATCGAAAATTTTCCTGAAAATATCTCGACAAATAATCTAATTTGCTTGAATTTCTGAATAAAAGTTAAGAATCCTCTTTAAAGGGTTCTATACAGCACCTTCACCCCTGCCCGATTTTTGCTGTATGCATCTGGATATTTTTGTTATAAAAGGCTCATGTTCCAGAAATTTACCTTAGCCTCTACGAAATGATCTCCTCAAATACATGAGCATTAGCAAAATGATGCACAACACTTTCCATGTTCCAAATCACTAGATAGGAGGCATGTAGTATGTTAGTTATGATTATCAATACACTGGCAACAGAAGCATTTATACACGCATTATTTTCATTATAAGGAAATTGAGTATACAGTTCTCTACGTAATGGGTTGCCTTTTTATTTTTTCTATGACTGGAATTTTATGTTTTTCTTTTGACAGCGTGCAGGTTGCCTTGGCAGCGCACTAGCTATAATAAAAAAATCAGCATTATTTCTACCTGTGAGTTTTCTTATATCTTGCTAGCTGTTTACTCTCATTTTGGAACTGAAACTTCCTTAATTTATTAATAATTCGCGATAATTTTCAGAAGAGATCGCTTTGAATTAAATGAAGTGGTGAAAAGAATATGTTTTATTTCTTGTTTTTGTTGTCCTAAAGCTTTTTCCTGCCCTCATTTGTGCTCTTACCTCCCACGCTGTCAATCAAAGAAGAAAAGTAAAATCAATTGATGGTAATATGAACTCAAAAGGGGAAATTATCATAAAAGCATTGAATTTCCAGTTGGGTAACGTATCCTTAATTAGTTCATTTTTGATATTTCCTACAGGACAAGTCTTGCATGTTCATCTGGGGACATGTAATCAAAACATAGAGAAAATAAAAAATATAATTTTTATTCAAAAGCGCATTTGACTATCTGATTTTCGTAAAAATTGAATGCCTTTGTTTTCAAAATCTTTGCAACTATTCATTCGACGAAACTGGCAAAAACTGTAGTCATGGATAAAAGAAATACTACCATTTATGCAGGTTTTAGGTTGGTCAATGTGGTTTTCTGGTTTTATATTTCTAGAGAGAACTTGGGTGAAAGATGAGAACACACTGAAGGTACAATTATGCTTGCCTCTTGTTCAAAACTTCTGTGAGAATAAATGCCATCTTTGTCTATAACATATTTCTTATAGGTGCGTTATGCTGCAGTCAGGTTTCGAAGGGCTAAGTGATTACCCACGGCCTTTTTGGTTGGCTCTTTTTGTCGAAGGAACTCGCTTTACGAAGGAAAAGCTTTTAGCGGCCCAAGAATATGCTGCTTCAGCAGGTTTTCCTGTTCCAAGGAACGTTCTGATTCCCCGCACCAAGGTTATTATTGTAAATAATGCGTATATACAAATATAAAGGTCCAATAGTTGATGCATTATCTCAGGTCATAACTTTCTCTGCCTTGGAGGCTCATTTCCAAACTTGCAATTTCTTTAGACTAAATGATCTTTTTGAACGAATGGTCTTTTTAATGTTCTTTAGTCTCATTATGTTGTGCCAGTAAGATTAAATTTTTTAATTACACCGCTGGTCTATACGCAGAGTTTCAAAGGATATTACGTGTCTATATTTATTTAGTTTTATTTTTTATTTTTTTAATTTTTTTTACCAGGGTTTTGTTGCAGCAGTAACTCATTTGCGCTCATTTGTTCCAGTAATATATAATATTACACTGGCTATCCCAAAAAATGAGCCTCGGCCTACATTGTTAAGACTCATCAGGGGACGTTCCTCTGTGGTAAGCCATCAACTTTTGACAAATTTCCCTTTCCAGAACATTCTAAAACCTGCTCTCTTTAGGTTTGCTGAGTCATTAATATGTTAAATGAAGAATCTTGGAACACCTAGTTATGATCAAATTATGCTGATCAAGTTTTGGATTTTAATCGTTGTTTTGGTTGTATTTGGAATGATACAAAACCTATGATCCATGGGAAATTGTTTGTAAATGAAAAAACTCATTCAAATGCTTTCTTAACCTACATCCAAGCAGTGAGCGTCTTTTGGCACATTCCGTCACAACATAGACAATTGGGTTAGGCATTTGTTTCCATTGCATTGAATAATCTTGACTTAATTGTTAAAGCGTTTCTCTACAGGTACATCTGCACATTGAGCGGCATCTAATGCAAGAATTGCCAGTAACAGATAGTGGGATTGCACAATGGTGCAAAGATATATTCGTGGCAAAGGTAAGTGTAGATATGAATTTGGATGATATAGCTTATCATGCTAAGTGAACACCCAGAATAGAGAACAAATAGAAGCAATGCATATAAGTGAACATCCATTGAATGTTTGGTAAATAAGACTCGACAGAATCCAACAGACTAATAGACAATAATTGACCTTTTTTTTCTTATTTGATATTACAGTACACTGGACACAAACAAGCCAGGATTTCACATGTGGTGGTTGAAGTTGCACCCAATGATATGGTAGAAACAAAATTAATATAATATGGAGGAGAAATACAACATCCCTGAAAAACTTTAATCCTATATTATTCTAAAGGCGTTCTCATCGAAGCTAGGGCCATAAAATGTGTCACTTTAAAAATATTGCTTATTGGTCAAGTATTAAAATATGTTCGTCTAAGCCTAAAAGCAAGCAAATTTTTATTTATTAAAATGTCTGGATAAGTTACTTTTTTTTTTTTACTTTTAAGTACAATTACTTATTTTGAAAATAACTCTTAAGTTACTATCGAAATGAGTTCTAACTTTGACCGATAAACTAGCATAATAAAAATACTCTCTGCAATATTTGTTTCCTCTTGTACGTCATTTACCTTGTAATATGAGACCAGTTTTTCGAGTTGTACACATGCAACCTTTAATTTAAAAGTAGCCTTTTGCCCAATTCGTGTTCACAACCAACTTAGTATTTGTCATATTATTGGGACTTGAGTTTCTATCTTAAAAATGTCAACTTTTGTTAAGAGGTTTAGCTCAAGTCCTTAAACGTTGGTTAATATTTTCATGTTTAAACGATATGGGATTATTACCCTTAACACGTATTAATGCTTGAAGTTTTATTGACTGATAGGATGCTTTATTGGAGCATCATCTTGCTAAGGACACGTTTGGTAACAAACAATGCATAAACATTGGTCGACCAAAGAAATCTTTGATGGTACATATCCTTTCCACGAGTTCGATAAACTTGTTACTACGTTTTCTTAATGCATCCTTTTCCATTTTAGATTTATATTTCACTCTTATTTTTATTTACAGGTGGTAGTCTTCTGGTCATGTTTCCTCATTTTTGGATGTGTCAAATTTTTGCAATGGTCCACTTTCTCATGGGGAGAGATTGCATTTTGTGCTGTTTTCTTGGCCTTGATTATGATCCTTATGCAAATACTCATTGTGTTTTCCCAATCAGAACATTCAACCCCTCCTAAGATATCACAGCCGGACCCGTTGAAGGACGTGCTTCTTCAAAAATGAGCCGATGTAAAGTCACTTAAGGTATGTTTGGCATGCAATACTTAATAAGACTCAACAATGGACGAATTTAGCTTTTGTTTTTTCTTTTATAGTGCCCTTTATAGTCTAATTTACCTTATCAATCATGTCATTAATGTGTATCAGGTTCAATATGAGGATAACTCCTTTCAGTATGCCAATCAACGAGTTCGAGACAAGTTGGATTAGATATTAGCTACGTTGCTATACCGGGGCGAAATCACTTCAAAACTTGCTTCCCGCTTGTAGTTTGTTGCATCATTTCTTATTCTCTTTTCTTTGTTGTATCTTACATAAAAACAGATGGCAACGTAAATCTAAGAAAAACATAGTATGTACCTCTATTAATATGACTACATATGGATCGTGTAGTAAAAATAGGGAGAAGAACCATTATTGTGACCCTCCGTAGTGAGTCTTGCTCCATTTGTATGATGAAACTTGTCATCACCTTATGTCTTTAGACTACGAGTCTCTGTCAATTAGGATGGTAATTGGATGATGATTAAAATATTCTCATTTTTGTTTTTTTGAATAAAAAAATTAGGGATGGGTTCGACAAATTCGAAGTGGGACCATGTTCCCTTTATCGCTGACCCGATTACCTAGCTGGAGAGGACAATACGAGACGATATGGATGTTATACTTCCCATCCTCATAGTCATTGCCAATTATAGATTGATCGGTCAATTGGTGATCACAATACTTGCTTCGGATACATTTCTTACCATACAAAAAAGTTACTATTTAAAAAAAAAAAAAAAAAACTGTGAAACTCTTGTATACTATCTAATTATTTGGGTTTAAAAAATATCTAATTACTTTTGAGGTACTTTTCACGTGGAAACGTGTTATAAATGAATAATGCTACTCAAACAAGGATTGAAAACAAGGGCAGCGACGGGTGCTATGTTGTGACTAAGTTTTTCTTTTTCAAACTGTCTAATTGTGTTGTGCTACATATCCCCTTGTTTTTAGAGTGTGTTTGGTAGGGATTTTTTGGGGGAAGAATTGATTTTTGAATAGTGAGATAATGGGAAATGTGTGGTTGAAAAAGAAGGAAAAAGTATTGATGTGATAGAAAATATTATTTTATTAAAAATGTGTGGTTGAAAATGAGAATTGATTTACTATAAGAAATAAAAATCTGTACCAAACAAGCCTTTAATCTTTATCACTGACCCTGTTTATGTAGCACAATGGGATATAAAGTAATAGATTTTTAAGTCTGAGTAATCCTTCATTCTTGTCGTGGTATTGAGCTGTCGTCATGGTTAACTTGTGATAATTGATATCCATTTACAGTCAAGATGTAGTATATAATATTTATTAATTGATTAAAATATGATATTCTTAACATAAAATAATTTTTTTTTCGTGATCCCATCATTGTGGGTAATTTTATTTATATGTTTAAAAGGGGAAAAAAAAATATTTATAATCCACCGCCATCAAAAAAATCAATTTAGCCCATTTTTTGACGCAATTTTTTAAAATTTATTTTTTTCAAACTGATTTCAACTACACATTTTATGAAATCCATAACTTTTTATCAACCTTTCAACTACATATTTTATTCACTTTTTATCTAAATCTGCTAAAAATTGATTTTTCTCCTAACCAAACTGAGACTTAGTCCCTGTTTGGTACACATTAAAATTTTCATTTTCATTCTCTTACTCATTTTCAATCACACATTCTTCAATAAAATAATATTTTTCATCGTATCAATAACTTTTTCTTCTTTTTCAACTACACATTCTCCATCAATCTACTATTCCAGAATACATTCTTTCAAAATAACGTGGCTCAAACACACCCTTAGTACGCAATATCAGCAATGCATATAGTATAACTAACAAGATTTTGTTTTGTTTTGTATGCAGTATGCAGATAGGCAAGACGCTGTAATAGATATTATTTCGGTTTCTTCATCTATCTAATACTGTCTAATCTATGTACTTTAATATGGTTAAAGAATTATTTGGGCACTCAACTTATATGTGCCCTTCTACTAGTCAATGAAGTTAATTTTCTTGCAAACTCGTCCGTCAAAATCTAATAGAACTGGATCGCCATGGATAGAATTCTTAAATGTCTTAAATTTAGACTTAAGTAGGATCAAACAACCATAATCGACAAATTGCTACATTGAAACTAACGTCTTTTTTACGATATTGAAAGCCAAAATACCTAACTTTAATTAAATGATTTTAATATTGTAATTTGCAAAATAAAATAAAATGAATTAGTGATATAATCTCAGTTGACAATAGATGATTTGATGGGAATGTTACGGTGTTTAAAACAGTCAAATAATGTGATATCATGTGTCATTATGTCAATGATTATGTCAACCATTATGTTACTGTAGCATGATTCTAACTTTAATAAAATGATTTTAATATTGTAATTTGCAAAAAAAAATAAAAAAATGAATTAGTTTTCAGGCGTATTCATTTCAGCAAACAAATCTTACTCAACATCTGAATTCATTAGGATTTTTTGCATCCGTTAGATTTTGATGATGGAGTTGCCCACGATTAGTCCCAACTCGCAATACCAAGGAGACAAGTAAATAACAGCTTTTTTGGCAGAAATTTTAATCCAATTAAAATTGAAAATATAGTCGTTATTGGGTCCCACTCGTCTAATAAAAATCAACAATATGTAAATTGGGTTCTCTACCAAACAAGTTTTAAAAATTTAGTTCTAAACTTGTAAGAAAATTAAGTTTGGTGACTAAAACACGACACGTGTAAATTGGGTGCCCAAATTATCTATTTTAGTTTTTAACCATATTACCAGCCATTTTTTTTAACGGCCCACCGCCTTAACGTACAGTAAAAAATCTTATTTGGTCACCCCACCACGGGCCAGAAATCCCATCATAAAAGTACACAAATTCTAAAGTTCAACGATCCGCACTTACGAGAATCTGATTACAAGCTAATTTCTGAGCGGATTACATATAAAACACTTTTATAGAGTGAGTGAGTGAAAAATAAAAAATGGGGTCTTTGATGACAGAAACTGAATTGCAAAGAAACCAAGAGTCTGAATCAAAAGAAGCGATTCTATATGTCAATGGTGTTCGTCGAGTTTTGCCTGATGGGCTTGCCCACTTAACTCTTCTCGAGTATCTCAGAGGTATATTATCAACTATAATTATTCAAAAAAGTAATTTCTGGCAGTGATTTTGTTATTGGGCAATTCTTGAAATTTCAAGGAGTTTCATCTGGATAGGTTTGTTTTATTGTTATTATTATTATTATTAATGATTTGGAGTTTTCTTTTAGCCTCCAGTTACATAAAGAATTTTTGATGAAACGAGTAATGAATGAATGATAAAGAAATAGTATTTCTTGAGAATAACTAACGTTGGAGTCCTTGAGGCATTTGAAAATGTATTTGATGAAAAATATTATTTTTTTTAGGATTGGATATATATAGTTGGGTTTTAGAAGTAATAAAATTGTTGGAGAAGGATAAAAATGTGGACCGTGATTCGCTGTTCTCCTGTTTTCGTTTTAGTGATTATTTTTTTGTTTTTAAGATTTATGCTCTTCTTGTTTTCATAACTTCTATTTATTCTGGGAGTGTGAAATTAAGGCCTGTGAGTCGCTCCTGTATAATTGACATAACATAATGAGTTGGAAGGAATATTGAAAAGCATGTTTGGCTAAGCTTTAAAGTTACTTTCTAAAAATGTAAGTTTTGTTTGTGAAATTGAATTTTCGAAATTTTGTTTGGCAAGAAAGACTTTTACTTCCTTTGAAGCTTAGCCAAACATAGTCTTATGTATGACTATTGTAAGAAAGTCTTGCTTTTATTTTTTTACCCTCTTGAAGAGAGTAGTTTGGTATTAATGTTGGTATTTGATTTTTTATTGCTAAAATTGTTGTCACGTGTTTATCCTACTTTTCCCAATTTTATTATGGAAATAATGTGCAAATCCTTCAGCTATTTTATTTGAAGATTATTTTGCTTTATGTATCTTCGTTATTCCGAGTTTTCATTCTTATACAGATATAGGTCTGACTGGGACGAAGCTTGGGTGCGGTGAGGGTGGTTGTGGAGCATGCACTGTTATGATTTCTTATTTCGATCAAAATTCAAAGAAATGTGTGTGAGTTTCTCTCCCTCCCTCCCTCTCTCTCTGGTGTATTGAGATATAGGTGTGCTTGTGTGCAAGCAAGGATTCATGCTTAACAATGATATGCCAATTAGTGTAGGTTTGTTACACAAGATAGGACCAGATAGTATAATGAACAATATCTAGCTTATTTTTCTTCATTTATTACTATTCGGTGATATCTAATCCTCCCTACCAAACATGCCTTTAGTGTTCGGGAGTATGATGATTTTTTATTTCTCAGCTTCATCATATCGAGTTCTGTGGTCTATAATCAGATTCGAGACTTCTTTCTGTGCACTGTATAACCTCATTGGATGTTAAGAATTTATTGTAGTTTCAATATGGTAGTCATCTTTCTGTTTAGAGGATGGCTTGAAGTTCTGATTGCATGATTACTAAAATACTGGCATTTATTAATAGCCAATTTCTCTTTCAGTATGCCCTGGTATTGTATCGTGCCACAGCAAAAGTATCACAGTCTAAGTCACTGGAGCATTCCATGTAGCATTTTGAGGAGAAGTAGCTAGATAGCCTGGCATGCCGTTGTGCTGAACTTATGCTAATTTTTTTTAGCAAGAACACAGAGAGCTTTGAAGTGTCTGAATTTAATCCTTAAATTGGTCCAGAATTTGTTCGTTGTAAAAAGATTAAAAAGAGAGTGTTGACTTTCCTTTAACTTTGTCATATTACATATCCACTACTTTTTTGTTTTAAAACGTCTTTTAGTTCAAATGTCATTTAATAGAAATACGATCAAGCTTCTCTATATGAAACACAGACTTGAATTTTGTTAGTTTTCCTGTGCATCTACTAAATGTTCCTGTTTTTGTTCTTTTTTGCCTCAGCTTCAAAATGTTCTTATTTTCGTCCTGTATATCTTTCTAGGCATCATGCTATTAATGCGTGCTTGGCTCCTTTGTATTCTGTTGAAGGAATGCATGTGATTACAGTTGAAGGGGTTGGTAATCGCAGATATGGATTGCATCCAGTCCAGGTATTCTTACTATATCAGTATATTGTATATAAAGACTATTAAAAACTCGTGCTTTTGTACACAGAAAGAGTTGGTATTGCAAATTTGGTTTTCTCATCCTATTTCCCTTTTGAGTTCCTATTTTGATTTTTTGTGTATTACCATGTTTGAATATGGTTAAAAGCAAGTAAATTCAACTTTTGAGTGACTCATTATGCCAAATGTAATTTTCATGTCTTAGCAAGACACCATCTTCAACATATATAAATAGAAATAGATAAACGAATAAATAAATTCCTTTTGAATTTGCAACATCAAGTGATTCAGTAGCATAGATTGACCTACTTCCTACTTTTTGAGTACCAAAGATTCAACTGTCAAGGAATCATTCGAAATATTTATTAAAATTATTTCAAATGGAAAAAGGTTCCTATTTAGATATCATTAATTAAAAGATAAGTCTTTTTTTTTTTAAATTTGAGCCACTGACTTCTAATTCTTTGGGAAGTAACTTTCCTGGCAATTTAACTATCAAGCACAACCAAACTTGCTTTATAAACTGAATACTAAACGACGTGAGATACAAAATAATCATAGAACTCCATTGTTTTGATGTTAGAAGTTCGAGATTTTTTTGAAAATAACCCTCCATTTTGGCTTCATTTTCTTCTCCTAAAATTCTACTTTTCGAAGTTACTTTAATTGTAACCACACATCTCGTAAGACCCACAAGTACTATTCACTTATCAACCACTCATTTCTTGAAAAATGGAATTTTAGCATAATAAAATGAAACCTGAACAGAGACTAAATCAGATACACAACATGGATCGACTCATACAAGCATTTTCATATCACTAAAAGTTGTCCAGAGAAACTATAGATATTAGATATCTAATGTATTGATATATAAGGAATTGTATAAGAACGTTTGCCATCTCTAACCTCCTTCCCTCACTGTATATCGCACCCCCACCAACCCCAAATAAAAAACCAACAAAAGAAGACTGAAAGAGGCGAGCAAAAACTTTTTATACTATATTTTCTTCCATGGCATTTTTACAGCTCGAGTATTTTTATTACCATACTAGATAAAAGGAATAATTGTTACATGAATAGTTTAAAGATTCATGTAATATAAAAAAATTGCAACTGCAACTTATTAGTTTGTTGACAGGATTTATAAAGGGATGCAGTTAGAAACAAAGGATGCACAATTTTTTTTGTTAAATCAACTTTCAGTAAAACTTTCTATGATAAAAAGAGAAACATTTGGAACCATTTCCAGCTTGCCTATGCTACGTGGGAATAGTACATATTTATTTAGTTAGACTATTTTGATATCATACCTTTGACTTTCAATGTCATTTCATATTAAGGAGTAATATTTTGCAGGAATCATTAGCACGGGCACATGGCTCTCAATGTGGTTTTTGTACCCCTGGTTTTATTATGTCCATGTACGCATTACTACGCTCATCTCAGAAACCACCCACTGTAGAAGACATTGAAGAAAACCTTGCAGGAAACCTGTGTCGATGCACAGGTTATCGACCAATCATAGATGCATTTCGTGTCTTCGCTAGAACTAATGATACCTTGTATACCAATGGATCTTTGCAAGGCCTTTCAAGTGCTGAGTTTATATGCCCTTCCACTGGTAAGCCATGTTCATGCGGGGTGAATAAGGATGATAAAGAAACTGTTAAACCAAGTACGTGTTTTGGTGATATGTTGAAGCCAATCTCTTACAATGAGATTGATGGAACTGCATACACTAACAAAGAGCTCATTTTTCCGCCGGAACTTCTGTTAAAGAAATCGACATATTTAAGTTTGACTGGGTCAAATAGACTTAAGTGGTATCGTCCCTTAAAACTTCAGCACGTATTAGATTTAAAAGCAGGATATCCAGATGCAAAACTAGTTGTGGGTAATACAGAGGTGGGAATTGAGACGAGGCTCAAAAGTTATCATTATCCAGTTTTGATCTCTGTTGCACATGTTCCGGAACTAAATCAGTTGATTATAAAGGATGAAGGTCTGGAAATAGGTGCTGCAGTTAAACTTTCAGAACTTGTGAAAGTACTAAAAAGGGTTTTAGATCAGCATCCTCCTTTTGAAACTTCATCTTGTAGAGCCATCCTTCAACAAATAAAATGGTTTGCTGGGATGCAAATAAGAAATGTTGCTTCTGTTGGAGGGAATATCTGTACTGCGAGTCCAATATCGGACTTAAACCCTCTTTGGATGGCTGCTGGAGCGAAGTTTTGCATCTCTGATTGCATGGGAAATGTACGAACATGCATGGCTGAACACTTCTTCTTGGGTTACCGTAAAGTGAATATGGCAAGTAATGAAATCCTACTCTCAGTTCTTCTCCCTTGGAACCGACCGAATGAGTTTGTAAAAGATTTCAAGCAAGCTCACCGGAGGGATGATGATATTGCTATTGTGAATGCTGGAATGCGTGTTCAACTTGAAGAGAGGGATCAGAAATGGATGGTTGCTGATGCGTCGATTGTTTTTGGAGGGGTTGCTCCTTTTTCTCTTTCTGCATCTGAAACAAAGAAATTTTTAATAGGTAAATGTTGGAATAAGGAGCTATTGCAGGGTGCTTTGAAAGTACTGGAGACAGACATCCTACTGAAGGAAAATGCACCGGGTGGGATGGTCGAGTTCCGGAAGTCCTTAACACTGAGTTTCTTCTTCAAGTTTTTTTTGTGGGTTTGTCATCAAATGGATGGACAGGCATTGTTTAACGAGTCTGTACCAGTTTCTCATCTTTCAGCTATACAATCTTTTGACCGTCCATCGGTTATAGGAAGTCAGGATTACGAAATTATGAAACATGGGAGTGCTGTGGGCATTCCTGAAGTTCATATTTCATCAAGACTTCAGGTGCGCAAATGTCCAACCCAAAATGCATTCTATTAATTTTTGCGGAAAATTCAATGTTCTCACACTTTTGTTCATACAATTTGGATTTTTAATGTCAAATAAATAATGTGTATGTTGTATATGTATACATATTATAACCTTGAGGGGTTGCTTAGTTGGTCAGACCTTGAGTTTGCTCCCCAATGATCATCAGTTCGAGTCCCCTCAGGGCTACTGAGGTGAGTATCCGGCCGTAAACTTCAGGGCCCCGTGAGATTAGTCGAGGTGCGCGCAATCTGGCTCGGACATTCACGGTTATAAAAAAAAAATGTATACATATTATAAGAAGCAAGTGATATGCTCATCAAATTGTTTCAAGTGCTTTCCTCATTGTGCTGTAACTCTTTTTTTTTTTTTTGGACGAAATGATAAGCATTTCCATGACTAAAGCATATCTATCCAATATAAATTGACTGCAATGGTTCTTGACAGATCTTTTTCTGGTTTCTGAAGTGCATGTTTGGCACAGAGAATTGAACAATACTTGACGCTATAATAATGAACTACATTTAGCTTCTTTTTCTTCCTTAATATTTTCCTGCTCGAATCTTTTCTACCAAACACGCCAGAAATATTTTGTTTCTGCATCTGCTTCATTGATGTGATGCATGTGTTTACATTTCTCTCTTTTTGTTGAAGGTGGTTGTCAATATACAACTTGAAAATCATCCGGTGAAATCTATTATTTATTTGTTTTCATGCCATGCACATCATTCTCAGCCAAAGTATGTTTTTCACACTTCCCAGGTTACAGGGGAGGCAGAGTACACTGATGATGTCCCCATGCCTCCTAATGCTTTACATGCTGCTCTGATATTGAGTAAAAAGCCTCATGCTCGGATACTCTCCATAGACGATTCATCAGCCAAGTCTTCACCTGGGTTCGCAGGAATTTTTTTTGCCAAGGACATCCCAGGTGACAATATGATCGGGCCAGTTGTTGTAGATGAGGAAGTTTTTGCTTCAGAGTTTGTCACTTCTGTCGGTCAGGTAAACCTGCTGCATGCCATATTTGCTTCTGCAGAAAATCCCTTATTAAACTAGTTTAGGATTCAAGTTGAGCTTGTTAAGTACATCACCTTTCCTACCATAGGCCATGTTATTACTCAGTGGATAATCTCGTCCTCTGACATTGCACTGGGCAGAGTCTAGAACTTTCTCCAGACGGTTGCAAAGTATTTTGGTTGTATTTTGAGAATTCAGATAATAGCTGAGTTTCGAAAATTGAGTGTAAAGGGTACTCAATAAAAACAAAATCTCAGTTAAGAAAGTTTTAGCCATATAAATAAGTAAATAATGGACCAGCCATATAATTAGCTCCCATGCGACAGGCAGCTCGAAGGAATGGGATAAAGATAGATACTTCTACTAAATTATTATGGGGTACTGAAGTGCAACTTTCCTGCCATTCTTTTCCATCTACAATACCAAACATCATATATTGAAATTCTTAGACGAACCAGTTATACCAATGTCTGCACTATGCTGGATACCATCAATTTCACTTTCTAAAATATTCTCTCCTGAATCAACTTCTTAATAATGTTTGGCTCTGCATAAGACACAACCCCAACCTTTTTGGGGTGTAAAGGAATTGATGCACACACATGCACGTGTGTGTATTTGTAGTCAGCGTGCTTATTTACATGTATCAAACTCATATTATTATTGTCTTGAAGGCTATTGGAGTGGTGGTTGCTGATACACACGAAAATGCAAAATGTGCTGCTAGAAAAGTTCAAGTTGAGTATGAAGAGTTACCTGCAATCTTATCCATAGAAGAAGCCTTACAATCTAGTAGTTTTCATCCTCAGACTGAAAGGTGTTTGAGAAAAGGCGATATTGAACTCTGCTTCCAATCAGGTCAGTGTGATAAAATCATAGAGGGAAAGGTTCAGGTAGGAGGCCAAGAACATTTCTACTTGGAGCCGCATAGTACATTAATATGGACGCTAGATGGGGGCAATGAGGTGCATATGATCTCATCTACCCAAGTAAGTTCTCTAGCTTTTGCTCTAGTACTTTCCACTTCAGTTTAGGGATTGGAATGGGACGGGTTCAGGGCCATTCCGTGTCCCACCACAATGCGGATTTTTCGCCCCGTACCCCGCTTAAGATGGGGCGGGGCACTCATTTGCCCCATTTACTGCCCGTTTAATATATATATATATATATATATATATATATATATATATATATATATATATATATATATATATTTGTCTTTGACATTTAATTATTCTTTTTAAATAATATTAAATATATATATTTGTCTTTGGCATTTAATTATTCTTTTTAAATAATATTAAATGTGGTGGGACGGGGCGGGGCGGGGCAGGGCAGGGCAGGGCAACCAAGGCCCGTCCCGTCCCTTCCCCGCCCTGCACGTAATTCCAGCCCCGTCGGGGTCTTCGTATCCTGGTCAACGGGTTTTTTTTGCCATCCCTACTCCAGTTTCTGATTTTTATGAGAGCATTAAATGAATGTTTGAAAGACATTAATATAATGAGTTCATGACTTGTTTTGCCAGTCCCCTCAGAAGCACCAAAAGTATGTAGCTCATGTTCTTGGTCTTCCAATGTCTAAAGTGGTTTGTAAGACCAAAAGAATTGGTGGTGGGTTTGGAGGAAAAGAGACAAGATCAGCTTCCATTGCTGCTGTTGCTGCCATTCCATCATATCTGCTGAATCGTCCTGTCAAAATTACACTGGATAGGGATATAGACATGATGACCACTGGGCAACGCCATAGCTTTCTTGGAAAGTACAAGGTGTTTATTATCTTTATGTGTTTTCCTTTCTGATATTGAGTACAAGGTTTTTCCTTTTTTCTTGATATTGTGTTCAAGGTATTTTTTATTCTTTAAATTTTAATTTTCTGATACTATATGGAATTAACTGGCAACCAATTAAATGATATGGATTGCCTGATGTGGAGGTCCCTTAGGAATTGCTGTTTGTTCTTACTACACTTCTCGTGTGCGTAAAGTTGATGGAAAGAGGGTTTAAATGGGGGCACCATTTGTAGAATTGTCTCAACCCCCAATACCTACCCCTTCCCAGTGGCCCAAGGATTGACTATACATTAGACCACACTATTCTATTATGATTTTTTTTTTTTGGTATTTTATTTGGTGTCTTCAGAATATCCCGGAACATGAAATTAATGATTTAATCATTTTTATAGGTTGGCTTTACAAATGCTGGAAAAGTACTTGCATTGGATCTTGAAATCTACAATAATGCCGGAAATACTCTTGATCTCTCTCTTGCCATACTTGAACGTGCTATGTTCCACTCAGACAATGTCTATGAAATTCCAAATGTTAGAATTAATGGAAAGGTCTGCTTTACTAACTTTCCCAGTAACACTGCTTTTAGAGGATTTGGTGGCCCTCAAGGTATGCTTATTGCTGAAAATTGGATTCAAAGAATTGCCATGGAAGTGAAGAAAAGTCCGGAAGAAATAAGGGTATGCCATCTTCTCTCGATAATTTTTTCTTGGGTAATAATTTCTAATGTTTTATATAAGGTAGTCATCTTAGTACTCTGTTACTACTCAGTTTTTTTCACACAGTCTGCCTTTTAGGAGATCAATTTTCAAAGTGAAGGATCAGTCTTGCATTACGGTCAACAACTTGAACACTTCACCTTGAAACGTCTTTGGAATGAGCTGATGGCGTCCTGTGAATTTTTGACTACTCGCAAAGAAGTTAAACATTTCAATCTTCACAACCGGTGGAAGAAGCGGGGAATCGCCGTTGTTCCTACAAAATTTGGCATTTCTTTTACGGCGAAGTTCATGAATCAGGTAATTTTGAGTTCATAGCAAACACAGGCTAGCTTTTAATTAATTCGTTTAACGAGGGACCTTGAGGGGTTGCTCAATTGGTCAGGCCTTGGGTTTGCTCCCCAATGGTCACCAGTTCGAGTCCCCTCAGGGCCACTGAGGTGAGTACCCGGCCGTAAACTTCAGGGTCCCGTGGAATTAGTCGAAGTGCGCGCGATCTGACTCGGACATCCACGGTTATCAAAAAAAAAAAAAATTTCGGATTGTGGAAGAATAAATAGAAGACTTGAACTCAGGGAGTCGTAAACTCTTGTGCGGGATTCCTTTGTTAACAGAAATGGAGAAGCTTATTTTTGTTTCTACACCTATGAAGTTCGGTGTTTCCATTTTCTTTGAGATAATGTGAACTATGTAAATATTATTTATCAATGCAAATTATCTATCCACTATCGGCAGGCAGGTGCTCTTGTTCAAGTCTACACGGATGGAACTGTATTAGTCACACACGGGGGAGTTGAGATGGGCCAGGGTTTGCATACAAAAGTTGCTCAGGTTGCTGCTTCTGCATTCGACATTCCTCTTAACTCTGTATATATATCAGAAACAAGCACCGACAAGGTATTAGAAGATTTACTTGTTCTTTATTAATTTTCACTCTGGACTTATAGTCCATGTTTCTTTGCAGTATTTAACTCAAGTGACAGTATAATGAACAAGATTGTAGCTCCATTTTCTTTCTTAGTATTGTCCAATACTATCCAATCCTCCCAACTAAACACGTTTGATAATGCAGAGAACAATATTGGACCATAGAATTTCGCTTGACCATTTCTCCATAATTTTCTGCATTCTGACGAGACAGTGATTCCGATATCATGTATCAAAACAATGATTCTTGTGCTTTTGTACTGGGACTGCCTCTTTAGATAAAGAATGATTACTTGCAGAACTGACCTCTTATACTGGGACTGCCTCTTTTCTGCTCATTTCCGTGTTTTTTTGTTTTACGCTCTTAGGCCTTTAATGAAAATGTAAGTGTGGCCTGCACAAGTGTGTATTGAAGACATAATATAAGTAAAGCTAAAGCTATTAGAGAGGGACAAACTTATTTAAAATATGCCTTCAAAATAATAAACGGTTTTAATGAACTAAATTAATTTTCGTGGTCCAATTGCATGCTGATGGCATTCTCTTTTTCTTTCAACTGTCACATAGGTTTGTATTCTTTGGTGGCTATGAGAATCTTTTTAGTGATAGCTTTTAAAAACACTATGTTCTCTCCTGTTAGGATGTCTCTAGAAGAGCAAGCAGGGCATATAACTAAGTTCAGCAGGAAGTAATGCCTACCCAACAAATATTTTGCAATTATATGTTGAGAAAACCATCGATTTTGTCGTATGTCTTAATACCTGTTTCATTCACACTTTGTAAAAAATATTATGTTAATAATTTGTGATCTAGCTGTTAACTAAATTTCTTATATTGCATATATTGCCTGTTTTTATTTTTATTTTTTGCTGCTAACTAGGTCCCGAATGCATCACCAACGGCTGCTTCTGCAAGTTCTGACATGTATGGAGCAGCAGTTTTAGACGCTTGCAAACAAATAAAAGCACGAATGGCACCTGTTGCATCAAAACATAATTTTGGTTCATTTGCCGAGGTAATTTGTCGCTGCTTTAGTTGCAGTATCTACTGTCAACGGGATTGATTATCTTCCTACAATAGAATATTTGATTGTATATAATATAATTAGGTTTTCCCAGAATAGATTATTACCATATTTAGAGGCCGTAAATTTCTCTATTTAAAGAAATGATAGAACCTCAATTAAGGCATCGATTGGAAGACAACTTTGATAGAACACAATTTTGACATCTACTCAGGAGCTAATATTCCCTATTAAAATTCTGTCTTCTGCAGTAGATCCTTTATTTGTTTGGGTAGGCTTAAAAAGTTAACAAGTAAATAAGTGAGTTTTAAAATATATAAGTTTCCTTAAGTAAGGAAAATATTAGTTATCCAAACATGTTTGGAAATAAAACTTAAAAAGTAATTTTGACTAATTTGAGATTAGCCAAACTTGGTCTTTAGTTGATACCTTGTTATCTGCACGTCATGTGCTCACGTTTCCATACACAAAATTTTGCAGTTCGAAATTATTCATCTCGATTCATTCTATTTGACCCTTAAGAATGTTTACATGCATTAAGCCATCAATTTTGATTGTAATGTGAATGATCTCTTTTCAATCATCAGCTCGCAAATGCATGCTACATGGAGCGAATAGACCTATCGGCACATGGATTTTTTATTACACCTGATATTGGCTTTGATTGGGGAACTGGAAATGGGAAACCATTCAGGTACTTCACTATTGGGGCTGCATTTTCTGAAGTCGAAATTGACACACTTACTGGAGACTTTCACACAAGGCGATCAGATGTGATTATGGATCTTGGATTTTCTATCAATCCGGCAATTGATGTCGGACAGGTTGCTTTTCTTGTTCTTGTATCTTTTATTAGATTGACATATTATTTTATGGAATTTCTAGATTCTGTTATTGGGGAAATTACACCATTGGTCCCTAACCTATTTCCTGAGTAGCAAGTTGGTCATCAACCTTTTATTATAGTTGCAAAGTCAGTCCTCAACTACTATCATTAGTCGATGAGATTTTGTTGGTGTTGGACTATCTCATCTACTCAAGCTTAATCTTTTAGGAAAGGGACAAAAATATTTAACTAAATTAGGTCTTCAACGTGCCCCTTCACGTATAGACTATATTCAATCTTTCTTAAAAGGCCTCACAAGTGCACAATTTTCATGAATAGGTGACCACGAAACTTGAACTCAAGATCTTATACCATGTTGAATTTTCTCTTTTAAAAGCTTGAGCTATTAGAAAGTGAAATAGATTGTTTATTTATTTGTCTTCAACCGCGTCCTACCATGAACCTAGTTTTTTAAGTACTTGAATGATTGGATCAGATGAAGACTTTTCATCTTTTCATGTTGGAATTGTCATTTCAATAATGGCATATAGAATTATTCATATTATCCTATAAAGAGAGAAAAGATCTGAATTTCGAGTATTCCTCATTTCTTGTGAAGGCTCTTTCTTCGGTTTATTCCATTATTTAATGCAGATTGAAGGAGCATTTGTACAAGGTCTTGGATGGCTCGCTTTGGAAGAGCTAAAATGGGGCGATGCTGCTCACAAATGGGTACCGTCTGGTTGCTTGTACACTTGTGGGCCTGGTAGTTACAAAATTCCTTCGGTTAATGATGTGCCCTTTAAATTCAATGTCTCCCTCCTGAAGGTAAACGTCCTGCCACCTTTTCCCTCATTCCTTGGTTGACTTCTTTGGCTAAGCTTAAATTTAAGTAACTATTTGTTTCTAAACATGTTTGGATAGATTATTTTTTTCTTACTTTTACTAAAAAAATAATTACTTATTTGAAAGAAATTCTTACCTTGCTCTCGAATTATTAACTTATTTTCAATTTTGACCAATAAATTTTTTTAAGCTTAACTAGACATGCTCTTGGAAGTTTGCTTCTATGGTTATATCAATTGTCTTTCTCCTGAAAAATGATGAGAATGTGAAAGTTTTTCTATTTCATAAAATAGGAAAAATCATGCTGTATCTGCGACATAAAATATTTCACTTCGATGAATTAAATTATGAAATCTCCCTCTTTTAGAAACTCTCGGACTTTTGAAGTTGATGATTGAAAACAAACTATATGATATACATATTAACATTTGAGTGAAATTTGTTTGTATATCAAAATTTTTGGGCAATAGAAGATAGGAAAAGTAGACACGTACACATTATATTCAAGTTTAACAAATTTCATCTAAGTAATTGTTTTGTGAAGAATCATCTCAAAATTATGGTTCGAGTAAAAAAAAAAAAAACTTTGGAGTTAGTATTATCATGTCTTTCTATGAATTTCTTGGATTTTTTACTGACTGATCTGATGTATCTTTTGATTTAAAATTTGAATATTTCATCATTTGAGGAAAACAAAAAGAATAGCCAAAGGTTCCATTTGTGTGATAAAAACCCTCATCCAGGACCTAGTCCCTAATTTGATGCATGTTCATGTCCCTGGTAAGCGTGCCATCTCAGATCTTTCTCCTTGTATGAGTGAAAAATGAAAGAGAAGTATAAATTCTATGATCTAATATTAGCTCCGATTATATGTGGTTAGCTTTGGAAGAATTGCACATGTATCCCAAAAGTTCCTAATGTCTTTTCTATAGTGGATATTCACTTGATATAAATATACCTAGTGTCTGTAAGGAAACCTGATTATTTCAAATGACGTCATGATAACGAATGAATTTCCATCTTTAATTGGCTTATTATGGGGAAATCAAAGAAAAACAGACTTACAATTGCTTATTGTCTGAATTAATGCTGTCTTGAATTTTGCACACCCTCACCTTTTCTTTTGGAAAAATAGAGGCCTGCCTGGCATATAGCTCGGGCTGGCCAAGGTCCTCTAGAACTGGGGATGGACTGTCTGAGTTGGGGCCAAAATGTGGGTTGGGATACTGGCGATCCTGTTGTTTATCCTGTGCCCCTGTTTGGTTTAGATAAAATAAGTTTTTTAGTAGATTTTGATAAAAGTTGATGGAATGTGTGGTTGAAAAGTTTTTGAGTCCAATGAAATGTGTGGTTATTCTTATAATAAATTGTTGATTTTGACTTCGATCTTAATCAATTTTTTAAGCTGAACCAAATAGGGGCTTAATATTTTGTGCTTTGAGAGGTTTGCTGAGAGACTGAATTGTGCCTTTCTTGGCTATGTTGACAGGGTGCTCCGAATGACAAGGCCATCCACTCATCCAAAGCTGTAGGAGAGCCTCCATTTTTTCTGGCCTCATCTGTTTTCTTCGCCATAAAAGATGCCATCATTGCTGCACGGGCTGAAGTAGGTTGTACTGATTGGTTTCCTCTCGATAATCCTGCAACACCTGAACGTATACGAATGGCGTGTACAGATGAATTTATCAAAACGTTCGTGAACTCTGATTTCCATCCAAAGCTTAGTGTTTGATTATAGTCCCATGAAACTCTTTACCATTTGATTATAGAAATGATTATTTGTATATATTTCTTGTGAATTAGACCATCTCGATCTGTAACAAATGGAATATGTATTACAGTTCTTCGCATGGCTGCGAATTTATAAGAAAATTGTGATTATAAAAGGCTCACTTTTGTGCCTATTATGTTTATTAAAATAATATACTCAATATTATTAAAACATTGCTCGGTTAAGAAGTATGAAGCCTAGACTCAGCAGACTCTCTTTTCACGTTTTGGTCTGTGCTGAAATTGTATTGCATTTATATCTGGTATATCAAAATCTCATTTCATCACATGAGAAGGGGATTTATCCATACATTTCGTGGCATGTTTACTCTTCATTTTAATCACATTATAATTTTTCTCAAACAAGTACATACTGGAGCAAAACCCCCCCAAAAAAAAAGTCGTCGTATCGACTGCTCTAAATTTTTTCACGCAATACTCCCAGTTGAGAGAGATTGTTATTTTAGTAACCAGTTATTAGGCTTCTATGTTCATAATGGTTATAACAGTTTAATATTTGCAACCACGGAAGAAATCTCAAAAAGAACTCCAGTTTGTTATTTAAAAATGAAATACAAACCAATTCTTTAAAGAGTTCACGTATTAAGGATATTCACTAAGATCCTGTTTATTCACAAAATACACTTGTTAAAAATAAAAATATGCAAAATTGAAGACTTGTATCGTTTCTCCTGTTTAAGTGAAATTAGTTGTTGTGGGCACAATCCAAGTCGACACACACGGCAGCTGAGATTTAATACTGATATGGAGGTATAGGTGAATTATAGTAGTATTTGTTGGCAAATAATGATATTACCGTACAATAATTTGAGCAGAATATTGACTTGCAAAAATGAACGAAATAAAACGATAATGGTCGAGGGCCTCGAGGCAAGAGGACTCTCTCCTTAAGACGATAATGCCCAGCACTGGTGCTGACGGTACTCTGGCACTCGTCTCCCAAAATATAACGACCTCGACTTGTAATAATAGCACTCCAAATTACAACGAACTTACTAACGTTTTTGATCTCTCTAAAATTGAAGGACTAAAATGCACGAAAATAACTTTCGAGACCGAAATGCAAAACATAGAATAATGCAGGGATGACTGAATATAATTTGCAAGAAAGAAAAATTAGAATTGATTTTGGAATGAATAAAATCCGAGGTATGAAGACCTTTATATAGAAGTTGAAAAATTGTGTCTAAAAGACACAACAGCCGAAAAGTTGTCTTCAACAGACACAACCCGTTTGGACAGGCAGTTTAACTGTCAACCGCTAGTTTCTAGAAGAAGCCATGTGTCGCGTATAGAAAATTAAGGGAAAATAAATAAATAAATTATTATTTAAAATAATAAAAAAATAATATAACTCAAATATTATTTTACCAAAAATATATACCAACTTGGCCCAAGCCCAAGACCTACGACTAGAGCCAAGCCGGCTGGCCGGCAGCGGGCGCGTGTGAGCTTTTACTCAACCTACTAGCATGTAGGTTTTTTCCCTTGGGGTCCAAACCCAAATCTCGAACTTGAGCAATATAGAGTTGTTTCTATTCTTCTAGTTTTCCTACGTAGGATTGTCATTTTTCAATTTCCCACCAAATTTTATTTTCAATTTATTTCAACTTCAAGTGGTCATATTTTGGCCTTAATTTTTCATTCACCCTAAATTAGTTTTGAGAAAATAAATACATTACATTAATTTACTTATGGAGTAGGACACACTTGACAAGAGAATTTTTTTGTCCAACTAACGGGCCCTAAAAAAATTGGTCAAAAGTTGGTCAAACCAACTAATTAAACCAATTTTTTCCAACAGTATTTTGGTGGAGGAGATGATCAAGATGGTGGTGGTGACTTGTAATATGTTCAATGCTTATTGTGCTTTGGAGGATGTGGGGGAGTTATAATAATATGGAGGTGGCGATGATGGAGATGAAAGAGGTGGCGACTTGTAAATATAGGGAGGTGGTGGCGATTGATATGGATGAGGTGGGAGATTTATATATAGGTAAGGAGGTGGTGGTGATGGAGATGGCAGAGGTGGCAACTTGTAAATATAGCCCCTGTCTGGGCGTGATTGTGGAGAATCCAAAATCAATTTTCCTGTCATTTCAGTCAGGCCCACGTGATGTAGTCTTTGTCCTTCAATGCAAAGCAACATGTCCAAAAGTCATATTTACCCTCTAATTATTGCAACATGTGTGCTGGAAATTCAAATGGAAGAGCATAAAGGGAAAAAGTGTCTGACATTGAATTCAGTCCATTTGGTGAAAAATTGACCGTTGCACGCATCAACAGTCCAAAAATCACTTATTGCCAAAATTTAAGTGCGCCCAGATAGGGGCATAGGGAGGTGGCGACGACGGAGATGTTGGAGGTGGGGATTTATATAAGTAAGGAGGCGCGGCTGACGAACATGGAGGAGGTGTAAACTTGTAGATATAGGAAGGTGGTGGAGAAGGGGATGGTGGATAAGGAGATGGTGGAGGTGGGTGTTATTGAAATATTAGTTGTAGATACCTTTCAAGAACAGTAGTTAAAATGTAGAAAGTAAGAAACTTAGCAATCGATTGACTCTCGTGACATCACGATATTCTAAAGTGAAATTGTGTGCCATTAACTAAATGCTATGACCTCTTTGAACAATTACTCCCAAAATACAAAGATCAAATCACTTATGCAGCATCACAAATGATTTCTAGAATCATCAAATTACTCTAGAAAATATCTAAAAAACAAGAATAATACTAAAATCGAGATATCAAAATTACAGAATATGAAAATGATGTTTTTATTGTGTTTTTCCAAAGAGCACAAGTGTCTTTATATAGCCACAAAAAAGTTATAACTTCCTCAACAATAAGTTAGAATAATAATAATAATAATAATAATAATATTATTATTATTATTGTGGTTTTATGAGGTTGTTATGATTTACATCAATCATTAACTGCCTCAACTAATATTTTATTTACTGGCTAGTTTGACCAAGAAAAATAAATCAATAATTTTTTTTGTTTTAATCAAAGAAGCCCAAGGTCCCAAGATCCAATCATAAACTTTTTAGTATTCCCATGGATCAAACTGTTTCTTTTTAAGAACCAAAAAGATTTGTGCGAAATAATTCATTTTCTATCAAAATATCCAATCTTTCGAAAAAATTCCACGGATTACCCATAAAGTTCTTCTTCTTTTTTTGTTTTTTTTAAAAGACATATCGAAGTGATAAAAATGTCAGAGATTTCTCCATGAAAATATGAATCGAAGTTTGAAGAAAGGGAGGGAGAATGAGACTTTTTTGTTTTGTGGAATTAACCTTTCTTTTTGAAAGAAATTATGTTCAAGTTTACAATCCCCATCCCACCTAAAATTCTAGGAATTCGTGATGAAGGATTCCTCAAAAAGTTAAGGAAAAAGGTCCCGGTCTCGAAAGAGACGCAACATTACGAGCTATTCGTAGAAGTGAAGGGAAATAGTGCATCAAGCTGTTCGCAAGGGCCAACTTGATCCTCTTCTCCAGGGATCTCAGATGAAGGACCCTTGGGAGAGCCGAAGACAGAATTTGTAACTTGCTCTCCTCTTGCATAGCAGGTAAAGATTGACCAATTCAAATGGTCGACCTCCCACATAACTTCCAAACTATTTACCACTCGAGCATTTTATCTAATTTAATTATTTCTTTCAAATAATATATTTGATATATCTAACTGTGGGGACTTATAATGGTAAGAAGGTCGTGGTGATGGAGATGGCGGGGGTGGTGACTTGTAAATATAGGGAGATGGTGGTGATGGAGATGGTGGAGGTGGAGGTGGGGATTTATATACATAAGACGGATGTGGTGATGAAGATGGCAGGAGTGGTGACTTGTAGATATAGGGAGGTGGGGGAGAAGGAGATGGAGAAGGTGGTGACTTGTAAATACAAGGAATAAATGTAAAATATAAGGAAGTTTTTGTAGGAGATATTACACCGATAATGTGCATATTATATTCATCAAGAGCATGCCGTTAATATGCGTGAAATCGAAACATCATTCGACTTACCGAAATCTGATTTGAGAAGATAAAATAGCGATTTACCAACTTCGAATATAATAATATGAATTCTCCACTTCCCAATATGAGTGAACGCATGTTGTTCTTCAATTCAAACCCTTCAATAAAACACATAAATAAATTAACCATACTTTGAAATCAAGCATAAATAAAATCAGAAATGAGAAAGATGAAATGCAAGCGATGCGATCGGTCGAGGCAAGTGTTTGACACTTTTTCCTTAAGATGAATTTGCCCCGCATCGGTGCTAACGGTTTCTCGACAATCATCTCCCAAGATACAACGACCACGTCAAGCCATAGGAGCACTCCAAATGACTTAGACCAACGAACTCGAACGGAGTTCCCTCTCTACCATAACCATGATTTTGATGCAAGAGAAAATCACTTCTATAAAGTGTTTTATGCAAAACTAAAGTAACCATGATATGAAACTATCAAATGAATTGTTTGTTGTGTAGTTAATCCAAACACATAGGGAATCCATATATATAGTAGTTGGAACATCCATACCAAGAGACACATCTCTTGAATAATCATAATTATTGGAAGTTACTCATACCAAAAGTCATGCTCTCCAAGAGTCATGATCCATATGAAAAGACACATCTTTTCATCTACATTTTCTAGAATATTCCACAATATTCTACACAATTCCAATAATTTCAAGTATTAAGTGGTTTAAGTTTGGCTTAATTTCTCATTCACCAAACAAGGAATTTCCACTTAAATCATTTCAATTGGTCACAACCAATTTCCAATACAAAATTCCAACAATCCCCCACATGAATGAAAATTAATGCAAATGACTATGCAGACACTAGTAGAGAGAGGGCGGAAAAAACACTGCATCAGAGAAGGTAGCTTCTGGCCTTGAACCTCCCTTAGTGAAATACTATCGGACTTACTGACTAATTGGTGAACGTGATGTCTTGAACCATTCAGCCGTTGGTGTAAGCCGAGACAACAGTACTCACACAATGTCTTCCCTAAACCGTTCATGGTTCTCACGGTTGTGTCCATTTTGGCCATGGATCACTCTTGGTTTCATAAGTGTTTAGAGAATTTTAGCCTCGAACAATTCTCATTGAAGCGGCCCCACTTCACACTTACATAGGTGATCTCCTATTAAGAGTATTCTGCCATACTCCACTTGACTGAATCAAGCTATAGGAATCATTAAAAGAGTATCTTAACCTTCAATCATTCAGCAGAAAGCACTTTAATTATCATAGGAATGAGTAGGAATAATTTCCTAAGTGCTTCATGGGATCTTCATAACTTAGTTGTCCCTTTGAACCAAGATCTTGGGATCTCCAGTCAACAAGGTAGGGTTACCATTACAAAGACTCTTACGTCGTAGGCTTTAATCTCATTCCCCTCGATATGCAGTATTCTTGATCTCTCGGTAAATCTCTAAAGGTACCACGAATTTACACCATTGAGATCGACTGCTTAACGGTATTATGTCTACGTCTAGACTTACCATTACATGTGACTTAGTATCTCATCAAATATAGCTAGCCAACAATTAATTGATTTAATAGATACAACATGTCACCACCAAGAAATCCTCTCATGAAGCTACATGCTTCTAACTAGCTTTATCTAAAGCTTTATAAATTCCAAACAACAATGTTAGAGGATTTCTATCACACACTACACTAGTCAATCACTTTTACTAGTGGATTTCAAAAACATGGGTATTCAATATCATTATTGAAATACTACAATGCATTTCAACTTTTTGAATATTTTTCAAATATTCTAATTGATCTTGCATATCCAAACAAACGCCGTAATTGGATTTTATCCCATTTCATCCACTTTAGACTTAGTGTATATCATCCTTATAATTAATATAAGGATTTTCTACATTTTCCACATTCATAGACATATTTCTATGATTATAAAGTATAGAAAATTGTAACTTTTAAACATAAGTTACCCCCACAAGTCCTCAATTAGGAATGCATGTGCAACTAGTAATGTTGCATCCACAAATCTTGAACTTTTCATATAAGTTCGTAAGCATTGATGTTAACCCCCACATTTTTGGGTTACACTTGAACTTAGAGTTCATCAACTCTTTCGTAGTTCAACTCATTATCGAATAGATAATGTCCATATTGAATGCTTCGTGAAAGTTTAAATACTTTCAAAATAGTGGTCGTCAATTCACAATTTATTTCAATTGAAATAGTATACAATGTACTTCAATCCAACTATCTTCAATTTGATCATCCAAATTAAATTAAGGTCATCACATAGACCAACAATGCTCTCAAAACATATACCAATTTACTTGGTTCCACTATTGAAATCAAATTTCAACAATGAAGAAGACTAAGCATCTTGATTTACAAGAATTGCAACTTCTCCAACATATCACATTTGTGACATTTCACAAGATAGTATTATTTCATGTTAAATAATACTTATTCACCATATTCAAATTTAATGAACGAATCATCCATCGGTTTAATAGTTGTGTTCTCAAAAGACACAACCCAACGAGAGGACACACCTCTTCGAATCAATCTCTATGAAGAGATACTTCTTTCGGAAAATAATCATTTTCAAGAGTCTTGATTTCTCATATGAAATGATCCTAAATTATTTCATAAATTTTCCACCACGTGATTAGGTGACTTAATACCCATTGTGACAAGATCATATATAGTCATGCTAGAATACTACCATAATTTGCATAAGTCATCTCAATTAATTTCATCAAATTATTGAGGCTTTCCATATTCCAATAAAAGGAATAATCATGAAAGTTCATATACTTTCAATAACTAGTTGGCATTCTTCCAACTTTATACAATCATTGTATAAGTTTATTCCATTTTAGTCAACACATGTCATGACTAGGAATATCAATATCTTGAGGAACTCCACACACATTTAGAAATATAGTCATTGATCTCAATCTCGATCAATTAAATTAACCAAGACCAAATGGTCAACCATTGATTTGGTACAAACCTCAAACATGTCATATTAGTTCGATAAATTATTGAACAACGTTCAATCGAATTTGATTATTTCTCATCTCAGTATCAATTTCACATGTGTGCAATAATAATTCAGATTTAACATGCATACACGTACCACATAACAACAAGGGTAATGAAGAACCCCTTCATATTTCATATTTCCATCAAAAGCGAACACAAGGTAAAGGACATGAGCATAATCTGATTATTAAATATATTCCATTTTGCATTCAACAGCCACCATTTTAGACCATTCATAAATCATAATTTACCAATAGTTGAATTATACAAATCCAAACCAATGGATGGCATGCACACAGTTTAATATATGTATATATATATATATAAAAGCTTTATTAACTTTAATATAGACATCTTTTGGATCAAAAGGTGCCAGCAAAGTAACTGTCAATACAAACTGTGAAAATGAAAACTTATATATATGCACAGCACTTTGGCGGATCGATTAACAATTATACACAGAATCATCATATGCAACGGACAAATATACATAAAAAAAATATGCCCTTCACATACCCACTGATCCGTTGCCGTTAACCAATTTCTGTGTTCATCATTTAAATTGACGGTAAATATATTTCCAGATTGCACGTGAAAAATCAGATTCTAAAGAAATTAGAATATGAAATGCACACATAAACAAAATTCATCTTAAGATTGTAGGAGATATTACACCGATAATGTGCATATTATATTCATCAAGAGCATGCCGTTAATATGCGTGAAATCGAAACATCATTCGACTTACCGAAATCTGATTTGAGAAGATAAAATAGCGATTTACCAACTTCGAATATAATAATATGAATTCTTCACTTCCCAATATGAGTGAACGCATGTTGTTCTTCAATTCAAACCCTTCAATAAAACACATAAATAAATTAACCATATTTTGAAATCAAGCATAAATAAAATCAGAAATGAGAAAGATGAAATGCAAGCGATGCGATCGGTCGAGGCAAGTGTTTGACACTTTTTCCTTAAGATGAATTTGCCCCGCATCGGTGCTAACGGTTTCTCGGCAATCATCTCCCAAGATACAACGACCACGTCAAGCCATAGGAGCACTCCAAATGACTTAGACCAACGAACTCGAACGGAGTTCCCTCTCTACCATAACCATGATTTTGATGCAAGAGAAAATCACTTCTATAAAGTGTTTTATGCAAAACTAAAGTAACCATGATATGAAACTATCAAATGAATTGTTTGTTGTGTAGTTAATCCAAACACATAGGGAATCCATATATATAGTAGTTGGAACATCCATACCAAGATACACATCTCTTGAATAATCATAATTATTGGAAGTTACTCATACCAAAAGTCATGCTCTCCAAGAGTCATGATCCATATGAAAAGACACATCTTTTCATCTACATTTTCTAGAATATTCCACAATATTCTACACAATTCCAATAATTTCAAGTATTAAGTGGTTTAAGTTTGGCTTAATTTCTCATTCACCAAACAAGGAATTTCCACTTAAATCATTTCAATTGGTCACAACCAATTTCCAATACAAAATTCCAACAGTTTTGGTGAAGAATAAATGTAAGATTTATCAGCGACGACACAACAAGTGGCTATCAAGCAAAACACCAACACGTATGCAAGGTGGCACCCTTTGAGCTACCTCCTGGGGGATGCCATTTTCAACAGAACTCCGGATTTTTGTATCTGGTATGATATTGGGAGAGTTAATCTAACCCCTTATATAGTGATTGCATCCAATCATAAAGACAGTGATATAATTGTTTGATGAATCAAAAAGCCTGGATATTTCAAATTTAACATCCATAAGTCAACTAAACATTATGTTTCCCCACTAAGATCTTACTAATATTTGTTCCTAGTTGCCATGAACAAGTCGAGGATTAGCGTAGTAGATAATATGCTGTCTGGCTTGAATCTGTGCATAATTAAGCGTGTCGCGGGAAATTAGATACAAAGTTTCTTGTTCATTAAATCATTCTATAACATGCAAATGCTAAGAATTAATCTATCTTATAAGATTACTATATCAAATTGCAGTCTTTAGCTTTATTTTATGTGTCATATGGACCATATGAAATCAATCCACTTTCAAGCCTTTCAACAAAACCAGTAACAAGATTGACTTAGGGAAGCATGTCATCAAACGGATACACAATCAGAAAATAGATTTCATTTGAACATAGCTTAAATAGAATATGGAGCTTCCTTAGTTAGTAGGCTACCAAGTTCTATGTGGTGGACGGTTTATGCCTTGTCGGAACTCCACTCCAAAGTTCCATTGACTTATCACAACCGTGCATTCATGGTCGTTTGGAGCCTGCGTGTTACGGGAATTGTTTTCTGTTTTTTCACCTTTCATTTCATTGCTGATAAATTATTTGAGGTCAGATACAGGTATCATTAGCCGTATATTTTTTTCGTTCTGAGTTTATAGGACAAAAAGGAAAAAGATTTCTACGGGGAAATTTGGTATGGTCTAAAGTGTTGTAGCTGTTAATAACCTGTGTATTTTTGCTTAGACAGGTGTTACAACTATATATTTTATTTCGATAATTAATTCATTTCGCTAAAGACAGTGTATTAATTTAATGATGAACCACAATTTTTTTTGGGACAAAGGTCGTGTTCGAACATTCCATTACACAGTTTTATTTTATATTGTTATGTTAATTATGTTCAGGATATCTGATATCAATTGTTGGGAATTCAAGCATCACGTATCGCTCGATGCCACTTGATATGAAACCAACCACCGGATTGAGATGTTGAAGTTATATGACACAATAATGAAGTATTTGATCATAAGCAAAAGAATAAAAGAAGACAAGAAAATATGGCAGTGGAATTTTGAGATTTTATTGTACCAATAATAATGGAGAAATATACAATTGATCCTAAAGTTCCAATAATCTATTTTCTCACACTATTGTCACATTATGAAATTGTATATAAGATCCTAATATTTATAGGGAACAGCTAGGGGACGTCCAAACCCTTCTAGTAGGGTTGTTGATGAAGTAGATGCTAAAAAATCAAGTCTAAAACGAAAAAGGAGAAAAAAAGGGGAACATGTACAGGTGGCGCCACCTCCAGGAGCCCCAGCTCTCGACGTTCTGCCCAAAATTTAATTATTTTTCAAGTTGTTTTCTCCATCCCAAACTTTTCTTCAAATCCAATACCAGTTTTCAACTCCTAATGGGCTTCCAAAATAGAACTTCAACTTGACATAGGATTTCAATAACATTCCAAACTGAATTCCTCTTGACATGCACTTCAATTAGTATTTTTCAATTACTTCAATAAGTCAGGTCATACACAAATTCTTACAATCTCCACCTTAACACGAGTTCCGCTGCAACGAACAAAGCTCCAAGATTTTCTCCACCTAGAAAAGAAAATACTTATGCAAAGAATGATATATGACTATTCAACAACAACCAAAGCTGATTTCTCTAACTAAATACAAAATACTCCACTTCTTTCAATGAATCCAAGCATTACGTTGCAGAGTTACCTCAAATTCCCAAAAAATCATAATAATTTTAAAATTCACCAAATTGGGCTGTAACACACCCCAAAACAGAATCAAACTTAAATACTTTTAAAGAAAACCCCTTGCTAGATTATACACCTTCTACTACGCTAAAAGCATGCTCAACAAAATCAGCATCAACATACCTTTTACCACTGGGTCCGTCCATAGCAATTGAATACAATGACACCGCAGGTAATGGTGGCAAAGCGGCATTATCCATAACTCCTGAATTCCAATGAACAGTATTCTTCAAATCCGACCCTTTACGAGCTGATAAAGGTATTGTACCAATCTGAATGTCCACCACGATATTGAACTTGTGTTGATTGACTCTTCTAGATTCTGCATGACCCTGCAAGATGTATAACTGAGATATTTTCTGTCCTCCAATACAACCTTCAAAGCTCCACCTCCACCAAAGAACTCATAACTCTTTGAATCAATGATAGACAACGAGATGAGATTCTTCTTCAAATTCGAAACACGTCGAACCTGGCCAAGAGTTCTAATTGTCACATCCTATAGCTTCAATCTAACTGTACCAATTTCAGCAACCAGACAAGGTGTTGTCTCCCATAACCACGACACCTTTGGAAACTGTTTCATATGTAGTAAACAAGTCCTTATTAGGACACATATGAAACACGCATGTTGAATCCAAAATCCAATTTTCCTCAGGTTTAGACTCGATGTTAGAAATAGCCAAGAGATCTCACTCACTTACTATGTTCTCTGCGAGGTTTGTTTCACTTGAACTCTCTAATTGCTTCCTATATCGACTTGCAGCCAACCTTTTTTTATTCTGCAATTTGTAGCAATTTCTCTTCAAGTGCCCTTTCTTCATGCAGAAGTTACAAATCTGATTACTGAACTTAGACTTCGATCTGCCTATTCCAGAACCACCATGAGCAACAAGACCTTCTCCATCTCTGACCTCAGAAACCATATGCTTCTTTTATCTTTTGAAAACAAAGCATCAGACACCTCCTCTATGGTAAGAGTATCATGACTATATAAGATCGTGTTTCTAAATGAAGAAAACAAAATTGGCAACGAACACAATGGCATCAAGGCCAAATCTTCTTCATCATACTTTACTTCCAAAGTTCCCAAATCAGTGCGATCTCTTTAAATACAGACATGTGATATTCCAATGATCATCCTTCTTCCATTCGATGAGAATATAAACGCTGCTTGAGATGCAACTTGCCTGTAAGACTTTTAGTCATGCACAATTGCTCCAATTTCAACCATAAAGTAGATGTTGAACCCTTCTTCAAAACATTATGAAGAATGATATTCGATATATGAAGATGAATGTGAGAAACTGCCTTCTTGTCCGCTGTCAAAGTTATGGGCATTTTGTCAATTTCCAGTAACGCATCATCCAAATCCAGCTGTACAAGGACTGCATGCATCTTAACCTGCCATAGCAAAAATCTAGTGCTCCGATCCAAAAGCAGAATGTCATACTTTATGGAAGTCATCACGAACAAAAATCTCGAACAAATTAAACCCCGCGCTCTTGCGGAACTGCTGAACCTGGCGCTCTGATACCACTTGTTATGTCAATTTTGCCCAGGATATCTGATACTAATTGTTGGGAATTCAAGGATCGCGTATCATTCGATGCCACTTAATAAAAATCAACCACCAGATTGAGATGTTGAAATTATATGATACAATAATGAAGTATTTGATTACAAGCAAAAGAATAAAACACGACAAGAAAATATGATAGAGAAATTATGAGATTTTATTGTACCCATAATAATCGAGAAATATACAATTGATCCTAAAGTTCTAGTAATCTATTTTCTCACATTACATATTATGAAATTGTATAGAATAGCCTAATATTTATAGGGAACATGTAGTGGAAGTCCAAACCCTCCTAGTAGAGTTGTTGATGAAGTAGGATGCCAAAAAATCGAGTCCAAACGAAAAAGGAGAGAATCGGAACATGTACAGGTGGAGCCGCGCCCAAGCGCTGAGCGTTCTGTCCAAAATTTAATTTGTTTTTTCAAGTTGTTTTCTCCATCCCGAACTCTTCTTCAAGTTCAATACCAATTTTCAACTCCCAATGTGCTTCAAAAATAGAATTTCGACTTGACATAGGATTCCAGTAGCATTCTAAATTGAATTCCTCTTGACGTGCACTTCAATTAGAATTTTTGAATTAGTTTAACAAGGAATTCGTGTCACATCCAAATTCTAACATATATTATATTAATATCATTTTTTAATCTGATTGACATTTTAAGCTAGTGAATTGATAGATTAAAATATATAGTATCATCATTAAGAACTGCAAATGTAATAAGAATGTGATAGATAAGAATTAGGAACATTTAATTAATATATAATGTGGCCTTAAAAAAAATTGCTAAACATTATTACAAGGATGTTATGGAAAAGAAGATGTACGAGGGTGGGTGAATCCTGAGCTTATTAAGTAGAGAGCGAATACAAGATTTTGACAGCACAAGAGGTGAGCATATTCCACCTCAATGGAGACCATCTACTAATTTTTGCTTTCAAATCAATATATGTATGTATTGCATTCATTTTATTTATTTCTTTCTTTTTTGAAACTCTGGTGCGTGAATATTTCACAAATTGGTGACTATGATGAGTCTTGACAGGAACCTTTGCATGCTTCGATTTGCCGAACTGAATCATCTCAAGACTTAAGATAGGAGAGAGATCAAAGAAGACTAATTTATATATTTAAATTTAGTTTTCAATGTATTGAAAGCACGTGATAGAATTGGTTAAAAAGTATGAAGCTGAGATTCTGCAATTTCTTTACATGTTTTGTTCTTTGCCGAAAATAGTATATCCGAACAATTACTGTATAAAAGCTAAAATTCAAAAAAAAATTGTGGGAATGAGTACTCTGAATGATAACTTTTGACACTACTTGAAATTTGAGTTCCTCAAATAGACATAATATTGTGAACAACACTAATAATGGTGAAGAAACCTTTCCCTGATTTATTATTAAAAAAATAAAAAAAATGCATTACAAACCAATGTGGAGGCGGAAGTGAACTATATGAGTATTTTTCATGGAGGAGATAGAGATGGTGGTGACTTATGATAGTGTGGTGGATGCTCCTTCTGCCTTGGCGGAGGTGGGAATTTATAATAGTAATGGGGTGGGGACGACTTAGTTGAGGGAGGTGGAGATTTGTAATAATAGGGCGGTGGTGGAAAAGGGGATGGATGAGGTGGGGATTTATGTATATAAGTTGGTGGTGGAGATGGAGATGGAAGAAGTGAGGATTTATATATATAAGGTGGTGGTGGAGATGGAGATGGAGGAGGTGGGGACTTGTAAACATATGAAGGTGGAGGTGATGGAGATAGTAGAGGAGGAGACTTGTAAACATAGGGAGGAGGTGGTGATGGAGACGGAGGAGGTGGGACTTGTAAACATATGGAAGAGGTGGTGATGGAGATGGAGGAGGTGGGGACTTATAAACATATGGAGGTGGTGGTGATGGAGACGGTGGTGGTGGAGACTTGTAAACATGGTGAGGTGGTGGTGATGGAGATGGTGGATGCGGGGATTTGTAAACATAGGGAGGTGATGGTGATAGAGATGGTGGAAGCGGCGATTTGTAAACATATGGAGGAGTTGGCGATGGAGATGGATGAAGTGGGGACTTGTAGACATATGAAGGTGGTGGTGATGGAGATGGTGGTGGCGGAGACTTATAAACATAGGGAGGTGGTAGAAAGGGAAACGGACGAGGTGGGGATTTGTAAATATAGGGAACTGGTGGTGATGGAGATGTAGATGGTGGTGGCTGGGACTTGTAAACATAGGAAGGTGGTGGAGATGGAGGGGGTGGGAACTTGTAAACATATAGAGGAGGTGGTGATGGAGATAAGGGAGGTGGGGACTTATAAACATAAGGAGGTGGGTGATGGAGATGGTGGAGGAGGGGACTTGTAAACATAGGGAAGTGATGGTAATGAAGATGGTGGAGGCAGAGACTTGTAAATATATGGAGGTGGTGGTGATGGAGATTGCGGAGGCGGAGACTTGTAAATATATGAAGGTGGTGGTGATGGAGATTACGGAGGCAGAGGTAGAGGTAGAGGTAGAGTGATGCGGACATCATTGAGACATCATCGAGATCGAGATATATTTTTATTTCTATTGTTATTGGACTTTATTATTTATGTTTCGTATTATTGGGCTTGTAGTAGTTGGTTGGCCCAAGTCCTTAAAGTTAGGTTTTTCTGATATTTATTGAATTTTCATTGTAGTTGAATTCACTTGATGATTGAATAAAATTACAGTTGGCGGCTATCGATCTCTTTCCTCCCCCGTTTTCTTTCACGGTTTCTTCTTCTTCTTCTTCTTCTTCTTCTTCTTTTCCTCCCAGTGATTCTACATCAAATTGGTATCAGAGCCCAAAAATCCTTCATCCGATCGCCTAATTTTGAGACAGTCACAAATTGAAGGCAAAATTCAAGACTCACCACGCAGCCGAACCTGGTTTCCCATTACGCCACCCACTGCTTTGATTCCAAAACAAGTTAATTTTCACAAACTGCAACCCACGTACCAAAGCCAAAACCACTATCTCGCGTCACTACCCTGTCCTTCGACAACCTCTGTACACCATTACTATATAGCCCCCTCAATCACCAGCATCCTCCCAAATCTGGTTCTGTCAATTACCAATCGACCGCTGCTCGCTTACTCTCGCTCGCCGCTCGCCACCAATCAGGCTCCAATCTCGGCCGCTGCTCGCCCACTCTCGTTCACTTGGCTTCTTCAACCCTAGTCGCCAATTACCAGCTACCACCGCAACCATCACGCCGCCGATTGTTTGTAATCGGCCACCCCTACGCAGTTTACTCACCTTGTTGGCGTCAGACTCACCGTCAGACAGTATTTCATATACTCCTCCCCCTTCCATTGAGCCATCCATGGCCACAAACCGAGCAGACAACAGGAAATTGGGCCCTACATCAACCCAAAAAAAAAAGACGGTGTAATTTGGGCCTCAAGATTGTCCTTATATAAGTTAACTTGATTGGTAGGTTGGGCCTCGGCTAGGTCCCTATTTTTTGTAATTTGTTTTAGTTCAAAAAAAAAAAAAAGAGTATTTTGTTGTTGGGCCCAAGTGTGGCTTGAATAGTGGGTAACTTTATTGGTATTTTGAGCCTCGATTTGGGCCCATATTCTTGTAATTTATTTTGAGTGAAAAAAAAGGAGAGTTTTTTTCCTAACATTTTGCAGGTACCTCTCTTTGCCCTACGCATCGGTTCAATTCCTTCGACGAACAAAACGAGAGTTACCGTTTCTTTGTATTTCGAGATCAATTACTTAGCGCTCAGTTACTTCGACGAACGACAAGGAAGCTACTATTTCTTGTCTTTAGTTTATATTACTGTTTCGTTTTAAAATTACACCATTTAAATTTTTGTGTTGCCGTTATTCCAAATTTACCTACAATTCACGTCACTAAATTCATAATCGTGTTATAGTCCCACTTTTCTCCTACGTGTTTTAATTCCTAATCGTGTTATATTCTCCATTATTTTACGTGATTAAATTACATACTAGTATTTGACATTTGCCTTATTATTTTACATAGATCATCAGTATTAGTTTGTCATATTTGGATTTACATAATCCTAGTGTGATCAGTTCGTTATTCTCGATTTTAAAAACGAGTTGTTTATTGATCTCTCAATACACTTCATTTAGCTGGTAGTGCATTGCATGCAATTGTGTAGTGGTCGTTTTGTCACATCTAATTCCAGTAACCTGACCATGGACTCATCCCAACTTGATGCCCTCATGCGACAATTAGCACAACTTGTCACTAACCAACAACAGTTACAGACTCAATTAGCAGCTGTCCAAACTAAGGTGGCCGCTACTCGTGAGGAAAATAGAGACTTAGCTGCTAAGTTGTCCACCTTTGAACAAACCCCATATTCGACTGAAGCCGAAAACTCAGACGCGTCCAGTAATAGGCATTATCGTCGTCCCCAAGGTGGCCAACAAGACGTTAGGCGTAATTGTAGGGATGGACATCAAGTTCATGCTCGGGAGCGAGAGCATCATCGCCATGATACTCAATCTCCTCCTTGCCACGATGACCATTTCTTTAGAAACATTAAACTGGGATGCCCCAACCTTTGATGGTTGTTTAGACCCTCGGGTATTTACTCAATGGGTTAGAGATATGGACCGTTTCTTCGCTTGGTATGGGGTCCCCGAAGACCAGCGAGTTCAATTTGCTAGTCTAAAATTAACTGGCACCGCTCAACCCTTTTGGGAAAGTGTTGAGGAGCTCCTTGAGCTACGTCGTGCTCCTCCTGTTGGGAGTTAGGATGAAATGAATTGTCGACTTCAGGAGAAGTATTTACCCCAATCGTATAGGTGTAATTTGTTGGATCAACGGAATGCTCTCACGCAAGGTAATCGACCTGTGAATGAGCACGTCACTCAGTTTGATGAATTTCGAATGAGATGTCAGGTCGTTGAGGATGAAGCCACGACCTTAAGTAGGTTTAGGCAAGGCCTTAGAGATGATCTTAAATGTGAGCTTGTCCTTCGGGGCGTTACCACTCTTGACCAGGCTTATGCCTTCGTCCGAGACTATGAGTTAGTTACTAGGATGCCGTATAGAAATCGTGGTGACAACCGTACCCCTGTTTCTTCAGCACCTATTTCTGTAGCACTCACTCATTTCTCTAAGTCTATTCTAGGGTCTCCCCCATCTACATGTCCTCTTTTAGGGGAAAATAAAGGTAAAGGTCCTGAAATTCCAAGGACGTCATCTCGCTTGCAGTGTTTTAACTGTAAGGGTTTCGGTCACAATTCCTCTAACTGTCCTAGTCGAGCCCTAGTTATGGAATGATGATTACGCCCAAAGAATAACGCGGTAGTTGTAGCACAGTTTTGAGGTGTCGTATCCACAGGGAGATGGAAGAATATTTAAAGGATTAAAAAGACCGAATTGTTCTCTCAAATGTGTAATAAAATTCAATGTTGAAAGGTGAAATTAAAATCAATAATTTGAAGCAGTGAACCGTCGGAATTCCCTCAATTGGATTGGATCAATCATATCAATTATTCATTTTTATAACACAATTAGAGGCTTTTATCCCGACACTCTAATCGGAAGATATATCGTGAAAACCAATTTACTTTACAAATGTAATTCTAGAATTTAGACTTATGACATATTTGCACAATTTTATTGGAACAAGATCAAAGATCGACCATATACATCAAGTATAAAACAGTAATCAATCCGCCAATTAAGTGAAATTGAGATTAAAATTCAACAACTAGTTTAATCTAACGATAGAAGAAGCATGACTGGATCTATGAAGGATATAATAATTGTTAAACCAATTTCAACAATAAATAATTGAAATTGAAACTCAAAAAATAGTTTGATTGAACAATGGAAAAAGCATGGCTGAATCCATGAAAAATCTTATAAATATTAAACCGATTTCAATATAAATTTAAGAGAATGAAAATCTAAATTCTAGCATTATTTGAAAATGAAAAGATCAAATTAAATGAATAAAAGACGTGAAATCACCAATTTCAATCGAGTTCTTTCGTAGTTTAAGTGTACGGATCGTTCAAGTAATAAAAATGGATTTTAGAGTTCAAGTATCATTCCCACAGAGATTTACTAGTTCGATTTTACCTATTCCGACCTTAACCGAAACATGAAATACGATTGATTTTTATAACTAAATTGTAACTAAACTAAATGCAAACAATAATGGATGATTAATTAAACTAAATGCAAATTATATGATTGAATGCAAAAGTTTGGAGAAAGTAATATATGAAAAAGTGCACTAGGATCCCGAATCTCTAAGCAAGTTCACGTTTAACCTCTATTTCACAATTTGATAACACGATGAATTGGTTGAAGAATCAATGTTTCTAACTTATCCAACAATCTCGTTCGAGTAGAATTGAACCTATTCTAGCATACCATTTGACTATATTTCTATGACAAATGCAATATACAAGAATGCTTGACGTTTTGTAAACACTTAAAGATTCACGTAATGCATATCGGTATATTTCTATCCTCTATGAATAAAACGATGATTTATACCTTGTTGAGTTTATTTCCCTTCTTTCGAATGCATGAAATAAACCACCCAAACTCACATAATCACATGCATTTAATTTTGACATCTTCCATTTGCTTTCTATATAACCCTTGTAGCGAGCTTTAGGCCGATGACTCTCAAGTCAGAAGACCATAGGGCACCAGATTTTAAACCCTTGCAGACTTAATCACTCGAGTTATATAGGCTCGAACAAATGTCTTTATTTATTCAATGATTTGTGTAATGTCCCTATTCTTTTAGCCATCCAATTTCTAAAACTAATCTCTAACTTAAAACTTTCACATTGTCTTCATCTCATTGGTCTAAGATAATCCATACAAAATAATATCATGCACGGAATCCCTACTCATCTCAATGTTCCCTTGTAATAGTTCAACCACCTCCAAACTATTCTAAAAATTGGTCATGATTTAGTATAAGAGAGGTTATTCGGGTTTTTTCCTATGTTCAACTATTTCTAACTAATGAACCAAATCATCAACTCAATATGTAAACATGAGTGTCGTGCGCGAATTATGTCAAGTCTCACACAAACATGTATTGATTAATCTAATAATGCACTATTTTCATCATTCACAGTTCATACATAGTCCAATTTTTAACATCATGGTCGACAAAATTATCAAACCCACACAAGCACATGAAGTAATAAACAAAACACTGAATTTTTTTTTTCACACAGTCACACGAAAAATAAAAAAAAATGATTCACAGAGAAAATTTTAAAAAAAATGATAAACAATTGACAAACAATCCATAGTTATCCGAGAATACCTTGTCAGCCACCCCAAACTTAGATAAAACATTGCCCTCAATGAAAATTGTGCAGTGCAAAGTAGAGTGACAAAATAGACTTAGCACATAAGTGGTTAACGAATACTCCCCTGATCAATATGGAGATAGTGTTGATGCAGATGATGGCAGAAAACTGAAGCCGAAGTATCATTGGCTGGAAGTGGATGTAACTTTTGCTCAAGAGACGTCTTTGTGATCTAACTAGATGATCGATGACCTGTAATTATCAAAATTAAAGAAATTAAACATAGTTCCTAAATTAATATCATAAATAGAAAAAAAAAACTGTTGGGTTGCCTCCCAATAAGCGCTTGTTTATAGTCGATAGCTCGACTTTACCGAGGTGAGTCATGCCGGTTGTGTCAGGTGGACAGTTGACTTTTCTTTTGAAAATTCCCCACTCCAATAGGGCTTAAGCTGTTGTCCATTCACATTAAAGTTTCCTTTGCTCTCATGAGTAATCTCAACCGCTTCGTATGGTAAAACTTTGGTGACCGTATATGGACCGGACCACCTGGACCGCAATTTTCCCGGGAAGAGTTTGAGTCTAGAATTGTACAGCAACACTTTCTGCCCCACTACAAACTCTCGCCGTTGTATATGCATGTCATGCCACTTCTTGGTACGCTCCTTGTAAAGTTTTGCATTCTCATATGCTTCCAATCGGAATTCATCCATTTCATTAAGTTGAAGCAAACGTTTCTCACCAGCTGCTTTCAAATCAAAGTTCAGGTTCTTGACTGCCCAATATGCTCGATGCTCTAGCTCAACTGGCAGATGACACGCTTTCCTGAAAACCAACCTGAATGGACACATGCCTATGAGTGTTTTGAACGCTGTCCTATAGCCCATAGTGCTTCGTCAAGTTTCTTAGACCAATCCTTCCTCGAGGAACTTACTGTTACCTCTAGTATCCTTTTTATCTCCCTGTTGGAGATCTCAACTTGGCCACTTGTTTGAGGATGATATGAAGTTACTACACGATGTCTGACGCCATATTTAGCCAATAACGACTCAAAATGGTGATTGCAAAAGTGTTTACCACCATCACTGATTATAGCGCGAGGAGTGCTATAGCGAGCAAAAATGGATTTCTTTAAGAACCCAATCACCACTTTAGCATCATTAGTGGGCAACGCCACTGCTTCAACCCATTTGGAGACATAATCAACGGCGACCAGTATGTACTGATTCGAAAATGAAGGTGGGAACGGTCCCATGAAGTCTATTCCCTATATATCAAAAAGCTCTACTTCAAGGATGCTATTTAAAGGCATTTCATTCCTTCTCGAAATATTACCGGTGCGTTGACATCTGTCACAACGCTTCAGGGACTCAAACGCATCCCGAAATATTGTCGGCCAATAAAACCCAGATTGTAGAATTTTTGCAGCTGTTTTCGATGCCCCAAAATGCCCCGCATACGCAGATGAATGACAATGTTCAAGAATAGCTGGTATCTCCTCCTCGGGAATACATCGCCGGATAATCTGATCAGCTCCTCTACGGTAGAGAATAGGATCTTCCCAAAAATAATATTTGAGTTCAGAGAAAAATTTCTTCCACTGGTGGTTGGAGTAATCAGGTGGAGAAATGGATTTGACCAAATAGTTCACGATGTCTGCATACCACGGTGTAACTTCCATGCCAAATGTCTGCTCATCTGGAAAAACCTCATTAATTTCCACTGATTCGTCATGATTTCCCTGTTCTAGTCGCGAAAGGTGATCGGCTACCACATTTTCGGTCCCCTTTGTGTCCCTAATTTCCAAATCAAACTCTTGCAGTAGTAGTATCCAACGAATCAACAGTGAGTTGGCATCCTTCTTCGTCATCAGATATTTCAACGCCGCATGGTCAGTATAGACTATGACCTTTGATCCAACAAGGTAGGATCGGAATTTATCAAAGGCATAGACGACGACCATGAGCTCTTTTTCGATAGTGGCATAGTTTAGCTGTGCATCATTCAATGTTTTGCTCGCGTAGTAGATGACATGAAATACTTTACCTATTCGCTGCCCTAATACTGCTCCCACTGCATAAACGCTAGCATCGCACATCAATTCCAACGGTTGACTCCAATCCGGTGCTGTGATGATGGGTGCTGAAATAAGCTTCTTCTTTAAAGTGTTAAACGCTGCTACGCACTCTGCAGAGAATTCAAAAGGCACATCCTTAACCAATAAGTTGTAAAGAGGCTTCGTAATCTGTGCAAAATCCTTGATGAAACGTCGATAAAATCCAGCATGCCCAAGAAAACTGCGCACTCCTTTAACTGCTGTAGGCGGTGGTAGGTTTTCGATAATTTGTATCTTGGCCTTATCGACCTCGATCCCCTTAGCTGATATGCGATGTCCCAATACTATGCCCTCTTGTACTATAAAATTGCATTTTCCCAGTTCAACACCAAGTCTGTCTCCTTACACCACTGTAGAACTAAACCCAGATGCTCTAAACATTCATCAAACGATGAGCCGAAGACAGAGAAGTCATCCATAAAAATCTCTATAAATTTTTCCACCATATCAGAGAAAATGGCCATCATATATCGCTGGAATGTAGCGGGGGCATTGCATAAGCCGAATGGCATCCTACGGTAGGCAAAAGTTCCGTATGGACAAGTGAATGTAGTTTTCTCTGGGTCATTTGGTGCGATTGGAATCTGATTGTAACCTGAATAACCGTCGAGGAAGCAATAATGTGAATGACCCAACCCACCAATCGTTTCAATATCTGATCAATGAAAGGGAGTGGGAAATGATCCTTCCGAGTAGCAGTGTTTAGTTTGAGATAGTCAATGCAAACTCGCCATCCCGTAACCGTCCTGGTTGGTATCAATTCATTCTTCTCATTTGCGACCACTGTAATGCCCCTTTCTTTGGTACAACCTGAACCGGACTGACTCAACTGTTATCTGAAATAGGATAGATTATTCATGCATCCAAGAGTTTAATCACCTCGGCTCTCACCACTTCTTTCATGTTTGGATTCAGCCTCCGCTGCCCATCGATGCTTTGTTTGTAGTTTTCTTCCATGAGAATCTTATGCATGCAAAGTGAAGGGCTGATCCCTTTTATGTCAGCAATAGACCACCCAATTGCTGTTTGATTTTCTCTAAGCACTCTAAGCAATTTCTCTTCTTTCGTCTTGTTGATTGAGTTTGAAATTATGACCGGAAGTGTAGATGCTTCCCCTAAGTAAGCATAACGAAGATGTGAAGGTAGTTGTTTGAGCTCTAACTTCGGTGGTTGTTGAATTGATGGTAGTGGTTTTGGTAGGCCAGTTCCCAGCTCCTCATAATTCCTTTTTCGAACATATGGTGGATTTGTCTCCAAAAATCTTGCACATACCTCAATTTCTGCAGAATCGGTGTGAATGGACTGAGAATGCATGATACAAGCTTCATACGTGTCAGATGGATGTTCGAGTTGAAAATTGTTGTGAACTGCACTGTCAATAATGTCGATCTGAAAACAACTGTCGGATTCTGTAGGATATTTCATAGCCTTAAAAACGTTGAAAGAAGCTTGTTCTTCCCCTAATCTCAGAATTAGCTGACCTCGATGTACATCAATTAGAGCCATTCCAGTAGCCAAAAATGGTCGGCCCAAAATGAGGGGTACATCCTTATCTTCCTCGAAGTCAAGAACAAGGAAATCTGCAGGAAATATAAGCTTCTCAACTTTTACCAAAACGTCTTCTATGATTCCCCGTGGATGAGTGAGTGACCTATCAGCAAGCTACAGAGTTACCGTGGTAGGTTTAGCTTTTCCCAATCCAAGTTTCCTGAAAATAGAGAGTGGCATTAGATTAATACTTGCACCCAAATCACATAAAGCTTTATCAAAAAAATAATTTCCAATAGTGTAAGGTACAGTAAAACTCCCTGGATCTTTTAGTTTTGGAGGAAGCTTGTTCTGGATCCTTGCGCTGTATTCTTCTGTCAACATCATCGTTTCATGATCATCCAGCTTACGTTTTTTGGATATGATTTCCTTTAAGAATTTGGCATAACTGGGTATCTGTGTGAGTGCTTCAGCCAACGGTATATTGATGTGAAGTTTTTTGAAGATGTCCAAAAATTTCATGTATTGCTGGTCCAGCTTTTGCTTTCTCAATCTCTGGGGAAAAGGAATCGGAGGTTCGTATGGATTTATTGGTGTGGTGGCTTTAGCCCGCGCTTCATCTGAAGTTCCCTTTTTAGATAATTCACCAGGTTGCTCAATTTGCTCCTCCAGATCTCCATCAAATGGTGGTATCATTTCTTTATTTGCACCAGGTCTCTTCACATGTATTTCAGGTAATTGAACCCCGCTACGTGTAGTGATGGCTTGGACATGTTCTCTGGGATTCACTTCGGTATTACTCGGTAGTGCACCTGGAGCTCGTCCTGTCATAGAAAGTGCTATTTGTCCCACTTGTGTCTCCAAGTTTTTAATTGCATCCCCATGATTGTGGAGAGTTGTTTCGGTCTTTCTCATGAACTGATTTGTTGTTTCCATGTATTTGTCGGTCTTATCCATAAATTTGGCAAACATCTCCTCCAATTGAGGTTTCTTCTCCTGCTGGTGCTGTCATTGAGACATGTTGTGATATTGGTTTTGATTTCCTCCCCATGAGAAATTTGGATGGTTTCGCCATCCAGGATTGTAAGTGTCTGAATGTGGGTTGTTTTACTGACGTTGACCCCATTGTGCGTAGTCTACTTGTTCCATTCCCTGCGAAAGAATTGGGCACTCAACTGTACTATGCTCCGCTCCACACTATTCACAGTTCAGCTTCCTTGATTGTGTTGCACTTGTAGGTTGAGATATACTTTCCACTTTGTGAAATAGAGAGTCAATTTTTGCAGATAGGTCAGAGTAAGTGTCAACCTCATAGACACCAGCTGGTTTCTTTGTACCCACACGCTCAGAAGGCCACATCGCTGAAGTGTTCCCCATTCTCTCAAATAATCCCCATGCTCCATCAATGGTTCTTGTGATTATAGAGCCATTGGACGATGAATCCACCACGCTCCTAAAAGAAGAAAGTAGCCCTGTGTAGAAAAATCTGATCCGTGTCTTTCTATCGAAACCATGTTGGGGGCATTTCCTTAGCATGTTCTTGAACCTATTCCAAACTTCATCAAATGACTCGGACTCACCCTGACTGAAGATTGATATTTCATGCCTCATCTTCGCTACTTTGGCTGGAGAGAAAAAATTAGTGCAGAATTTGTGAGCCCGATCATTCCAAGTAGTAATACTTGCCACAGAAAGTGAATCTAACCATTCAAGTGCCTTATCTCGTAAGGTGTGTGGGAACTACCTAAGCCAAATAACGTCTTCTGATATTCCTTGGTACCTGAAGTGTTGACACATATCCAAGAACCGGGATATATGTGTGTGTGGATTTTCATTTTCCAACCCGTAGAACTGATGCCCATTCTGGAAGAGTTGGATTACATTTGTTTTCAGCTGGAAATTCGGTTGTTCGAATGGAGGGCACACGATGCTGGATTGACTCTGGACAACGAAGGGTGATAAGAAATCCCCAAGCAGTGTATTTCCATCTTCTCCTTCCTCAGCATTGCCTGGAATTGCAGGATTCCCCATTGGTTCAATCTGCTGATTTGCCATTGGTAGTTGATTTTCGTGTTGTGCTGCTCTAACTTCTCTTTGCTTGCGATGAAAAGTTCGTTCAATCTCCAAGTCCGTTGGAAGTAGTTCACCGCCAAGCGACCTTAGCATGTAAGCCTAAAGGAAGAGAGAAAAAAAAATGATAGTAGTTCTTGGATTAATCTAAATAGAAGTGCTAAATATAATATGTAAAAATAAAAAATAAAATAAAGTAAAAAGTAAAGACAAGTTCGAATTAGTGTCTAAGTAAATAAAATCAAACCGAAAGTCAATCCCCGGCAACGTCGCCAAAAACTTGACACGTCGAAAATGTATTCGACTTTGATTACCGCAAGTGCACGGATCGTTCAAGTAATAAAATGGATTTTAGAGTCCAAGTATCGTTCCCACAGAGATTTACTAGTTCGATTTTACCTATTCCGACCTTAACCGAAACATGAAATACGATTGATTTTTATAATTAAGTTGTAACTAAACTAAATGCAAACAATAATGGATGATTAATTAAACTAAATGCAAATTATATGATTGAATGCAAAAGTTTAGAGAAAGTAATATATGAAAAAGTGCACTAGGATCCCGAATCACTAAGCAAGTTCACGTTTAACCTCTATTTCACAATTTGATAACACAATGAATTGGTTGAGGAATCAATGTTTCTAACTTATCCAACAATCTCTTTCGAATAGAATTGAACATATTCTAGCATACCATTTGACTATATTTCTATGACAAATGCAATATACAAGAATGCTTGACGTTTTGTAAACACTTAAATATTCACGTAATGCATATCGGTATATTTCTATCCTCTATGAACAAAACGATGATTTATACCTTGTTGAGTTTATTTCCCTTCTTTCGAATGCATGAAATAAACCACCCAAACTCACATAATCACATGCATTTAATTATGGAGGCAAGAAAGTGTATATAAATCATTCAACATCCATCAAACGTGTTTGAATATCAAATTACAAAATAAATAATTAAAAGATCAAAATGCGAGGTTCATCGTAAATCCTAGTACAAATAAATCTAACTTAACATGATATTGAAATTAACTAAATAAAAGTGGAACGAATCACCAAAATCTGATGAAACATGATTAATTCTGGCAAAAAATATAAGCGTTGCATCCACTTCTTTCTTCAATTTCGTTTTTGCCTCAATCCGTTCCCAGCTGCTTCTCTACTTGCATGGGTTCCAGTGCATATAAATATAATTTTAGCCCAAAGGAAGTCAGAAATCCTCAGCAGTTTTTGTCTTTTGTGTCGTCTCTAGCTCTTTCTCCTGCGGCGGGGGTCCTTTGTATATTATTCTAATTCAGCCCCAGAACCTCCTCCTTTTTCTCTGTCTGCCTCAGTAAACATATATAATAGTGCACCCTAAATTATACCATTGAGGCATTCTTAATCCAATTGCTAATTGAAGTCCTAATCAAATAGCAAGTCCAGCCCATTAATGCTATTTTTCTCCAAGTCATCCCATCTTTAGAATTAGTACAATTGAATCCTTCAATTTCTCTAGTGTAGACTTTATTTCCCAAAATTGTAGATTTCCTTCAATTTCAGCAATTTTTCCTTTCCAATTGCTTCAAACACGTCCATAACTAAAACAAAAGAAAATTAACCCAAGTTAAGTAAAAACTAATAATTTGACGACATAAAACGAAAGTAAAATGACTTAAATAAGTGCACAAAATGCACTCATAAAAAATCACGTCCAAATTGGTTTTCAAAAGAGTTCTAATCGAATAAGGAAAGTTGCTTTCGCGCGCGCGAATTTTTTGTCTCTGCACAGTAGTCAGTAATTTGGTATAACTTTGTCTTCCGACATCCGATTTAGACGATTCAAAATACGTTGGAAAGATAACTCAAAGTGCTAAAACTTTTCTAGAAATAGATCTTTTCCAATTCTGACTTTTACGATACCAAAAATGGGTCTCAATTTTCGGCTAAAAATCTGAAATATGTCGTGTGCGAATTGGAAATTGATTTTGATAATATTCCATTTGTTTTTGACTTCTAATTGCTTCCAATCGACCCTTAGTATTCTCGAACCTTCATCGTGAGCCCCGACATAATTTTTGAGTAATTTCACTTTAGTCCCTGAACTTTCACTTTCTTCCATTTTGATCATTTTTCACTTGTTTCTTCTTATTTCCGCTACATTCATCACTCGTCCTGCAAAACATAAATTACATAGAATTAAATTATATTCCAACATATTAATCAATAATTGTTCATGTTTTGATAGTAAAATAAGTATGTAGAAACGCACTTATCAAACTCCCTCAAATTTGAACTATTGTTTGTCCTCAAACAACAACAATATAATTAAACTCTACGAACAGCATGGGTTAACAATATGTCGTGTCTCAAGTTTGAAATTTGGTAGTCAGACAAATGAACAATTGCAACAGTGCAAAGTATTAAATCAGTCTCCACCTGTTACATGTATAACCTGACGTGTGTGTGAAAACTCATGTTAACATACCAAGATTGTGATTGGTTCAACTCCTGACCCATAGCAGTCAAATATGTACTTTCCTCACTCGAGAGATACAAACACCCCCAAACTTATGCTTTTCACTCAATTTTCTCGGGGTGTATCCTAAGTTGAATCCATTCAATTCTGTTCCTTACCCTCTCTTAGTTTGGATAGACCTTACTCCTACAAGTCCACACTTCAACAAGTCGGGATTCTCCTGTATTTTTTATTGTTTTAACCCTTAAGGCTAGACTAAGTTACTTGCTTTTCGTTAAATGTGTAGTTTTGTCAACTAGATGTCTGTGGTGTAATTAATGTATTTGAATATGTTTTTTTTCTCTTTTTTTTCTCCATTTCTTTTTCTCTTTTTTTATTTGAATATCTTCTCATTTACTTTCTATATAACCCATGTAGCGACCTTTCAGCCGATGACTCCCAAGTCAGATGACCATAAGGCATCAGGTTTTAAATCACGCTCACAGGCTTAATCACCCGAGTTATATAGGCTCGAAAAGATGCTTCAACGTACTCAAAGATTAGTGCAATGCCCTGTTCTTTTAGACATCCAGTTTCTAAACTAACATCTAACTAAAAACTTTCACCTAGTTTTCATCTTATCAGGTTTTAGACAATCCACACAAAATTTTCATGCATGGAATCCCTTCTCATCTCAATGGTCCCTTGTAACAGTTCAATCATCTCCAAACTAACCTATAGTTGAATTATGGAATAATACACTAGAGGGTATTTGGGTGAAATTACTATGTTCAACTATCCTATACGTAATGAACCGCACCACTAACTCAATATGCCAAACATAAGTAACGTGCATAAAAAATTTCAAGTTTTACATAAACAGGTCTAAACTAATCTGATAATGCACTATTTCATCATTCACAGCTGATACTTATCCCAATGATCACATAATAACCGGTACAATTATCAAACAAATTCTCAAAAAATTTGAAATTCCATGATATTACTTATGCAAATTCACAACAAAATCCAACAGAATTCCTCCCCCCAACTAAATTTTGCATTGTTCTCAATGCATAAATATGAAAGACAAATGAAGGGAATGACAAATATCACATAATAGTGCAGTGAATCAACATAAACTTAAAGTGTAAGAGCCGAAGGCACTCAATGGAATGGTAAAGCAAAGAAAATGACAAAATTAACTAGAATAAAAATATAAAAGTAAAAGGCAGAAGAAAAAGAACGAACTCCCCTTGGGTTGCCTCCCAAACAGCGTCTTTGTTTATTGTCTTTGTCTTGACCCAATGTTTCCTCCCTAGCCTGCATCCAGTAAGTGTGGTTTCAATATTCTTTGCAATGCACTTTGCTCCTTGGACATAAGCACTGGTGATGTTCCTCCGCCTCCATCAAATACATGTGTGGGATAACCAGAGGAGAGCTTAGAATCAGGAGTAGGGACCTGCAAGACAAAAGGTAAAGTTCTCTCATTAGAAACTGGCAATGTAAAATAAGAACTATTACCTGACTCTTGATCATCTATCTCAAGATGTTTATTGATGATGAAGTCTACTCCATCCGGTTCTAGAATTTCCTGTGCTGGTCCAAGGAACATACTATGAGCAACCTCTTGAGTGAGTGCATCAATCATGTGTGTTTGATGACACTCGTCATCTTCTTCTAGCTGCTTAGTGACATGAAAAATGTTGACTTCTAAAATCATATTCCCAAATGAAAGTTTCATGAGACTATTCCTACAATTAATCAGAGCATTAGCAGTAGCAGTAGCAAGGAAAGGTCTACCAAAAATGATAGGAATTTTAGAGTCAACATTCACATCATCTTTTACATCCAACACGAAGAAATCCACGGGTTAGTAAAATTTATCAATTTGAATCAAGACATCCTCAACTACTCCCCTAGGTCTAACAGTGGACATATCAGCTAATTGTAAAGCCACAGATGTAGACTTCATCTCCCCCAAACCTAACGACAAGTAAATAGCATAAGACATGAGATTGACATTAGCCCCTAAATCTAGAAGAGCTTGTCCAAACTCATGACTCCCAATGATACAAGACACAGTAGGACAATCAGGGTCTTTATACTTACGTGGGACTCTTTGTTCAATCACTGCACTCACTTGTTCGGTCAAGAAAACGATTTTCTTGACATTGTGTTTCCTTTTGATAGTGCATAAATCCTTAAGGACTTTAGCATACGTAGGAATATGTGAAATTATATGCAAAAAGGGCAAATTGATTTTTATCTGCTTTAGATGCTCTAAAACTTCACTATGTTGACCAGTAGATTTTGATGTGGACTTAAGAGTTAGTGGGAAAGGTATTCTCACTGGATTTGTCATCACTTCCTCTCTGGGGTTACTCTTTTCAGGCTCATTAGACTCTTTTTCAGTTTCCATAGGTCTAGGGGTTTGTTCTATGACTTTCCCTGACCTAGTGGTTATGACATTTACCTCCCTCAGATTGTTTACATTAGATCCTGAGGTTTGTGCCATGTATTGCCCCGTAGGATTAGGTTGAGGGTGAGCTGGAAATTTCCCACGTTCCTCTATAACTAAGGCACTAGTTAGTTTGGAGATATGATTTTTGATTTCCTTATGATCCTCGGCAATTTAGGAAATCATAGTCTCGAATTTTTGATTTGTTTTCCCTTGTGCCTCCTGAAAGCATGTAAGGTATCTTCTAAGGAATTCCTAGATGACGTGGGTTGATATGATGGTGCATTGTAAGCTCTATTCGTTTGGACGGGTTGCTGGTTTTCAGAACTCCAACTAAAATTGGGATGATTTCGCTACCCTGGGTTGTAGCTTTCAGAGAAAGGAGCATAGGGTTTGTTATATGTGCCTAAGGCATTGTAGTGTTCCTCATAAACCCCCATCATCTCAGCGAGAGTAGAACACTCTTGAGCTGGATGACCAATTCCACCACACACATCACAAGGTCCAGAAGACTCAACAAGAGCGACAGTAGATGTAGGCTTTGAACTTTTAGTGCGTAGGTTTTCAATTTCTCTAGTCAGAGCTTCTACTTTAGCTTTAAGATTGTCTTCTTCCCTAAGATGATAAACACCTGCACTAGAAGGATTTCCTACAGCTCGTGACCTATTGGCGCTATCATTGGCACTAGGGCCAGTCTAAGTGTGAGCTTTTTCTGCTAGTTCATCTAAATATTCTATAGCCTCATCAGGATCTTTCTGTAAAAATTTCCCATTACACATCATCTCTATAAATTGACGCTCCCTAGATGTTAACTCTTCATAAAAATAGCTCATGATACGCCAACTCTCGTAACCATGATGGGGGCAAAGAGCTTGGAGTTCTTTATACCTTTCCCACGCTTGATATAAAGTTTCACTATCTTTTTGGATAAAAGAAGAGATTTGATTTTTCAACGCAAAAGTTTTGTGGTGGGAAAGTATTTGCTAAAGAATACTTGGGTCATTTCAGCCCAAGTTCCAATCGAACGTGGTCTCAATTAATACAACCAGCTTTTAGCCCTTTCTTTAAGAGAAAATGGAAAGAATTTAAGTATAATTGCATCCATTGTACCATGTTGATTGTGGAAGGTTGCTACAACCTCCTCGAATTCCCTAACATGCACATACGAGTTTTCATTCTCAAGTCCATGAAAGTTAGGAAGAAGTTGAATCGTTCCAAGTTTAAAATCTATACGTGGCGTGTTGGGTGGAAACATAATGCATGAAGGTGTAGATGTACGCGTGGAGTGCAGATAATCATGCAAAGTTCTATACGGTACATCATGCTCATTGTCAGACATTGTGTTATGTGATGAAGTGTCAGTTTTAACAGATATAGAATAAAAAACAGGGTTAAAAAGATGTTCAAACTTAGTGTCGGGTCTGTTCGCACATCGTCCTTGTTCTCCTCGATACCTGCTCATAGAAAAAGTAAAAATACGAAAAATACAATAAAGAAAATTAAATTAACTAAAAACAAAATAAAAGGAACGATGTCACCCTTTTGTAGTCGATCCTTGCGTATTTTGTACCGTCTCCCCGGCAACGGCGCCAAAATTTAATTACGCCCAAAGAATAACGTGGTAATTGTAGCACAGCTTTGGGGTGTCGTATCCACAGGGAGATGGAAGAATATTTAAAGGATAAAAAATACTGAATTATTCTCTCAAATGTGTAATAAAATTCAATGTTAAAATGTGAAATTAAAATCAATAATTTGAAGCAGTGAAGCGTCGGAATTCCCTCAATTGGATTGGATCAATCATATCAATTACTCATTTTTATAACACAATTAGAGGCTTTCATCCGGGCACTCTAATCGAAAGATATATCGTGAAAACCAATTTACTTTACAAATGTAATTCTAGAATTTAGACTTATGACATTTTCGCACAATTTTATTGGAACAAGATCAAAGATCGACCATATACATCAAGCATAAGGCAGTAATAAATCCGCCAATTAAGTGAAATTGAGATTAAAATTCAATAACTAATTTAATCTAATGATAGAAGAAGCATGACTGGATCTGTGAGGATATAATAATTGTTATACCAATCTCAACAATAAATAATTGAAATGGAAACTCAATAAATAGTTTGATTGAACAATGGAAAAAACATGACTGAATCCATGAAAAATCTTGTAAATATTAAACCGATTTCAATATAAATTCAAGAGAATGAAAATCTAAATTCTAGCATTGTTTGACAATGAAAAGATCAAATTAAATGAATAAAAGACATGAAATCACCAATTCCAATCGAGTTCCTTCGTAACTTCACCAAGATCATTAGTTTCTCAATTGTTTCTTGAGCCAAAGAAGAGAAGAATGGTGTATGGGGGCCTTCTACATATGTATTCTGCTATTAAGTATTTGTAGGAGTCGGAAATTGGATGAAAATCACGTCCAAATTGGTTTCCAAAAGCGTTCTAATCGAATAAGGAAAGTTGCTTTCGCGCTCGGATTTTTTGTCTCTGCACAGTAGTCAGTAATTTGGTTATAACTTTCTCTTCCGACATCCAATTTAGACGATTCAAAATGCATTGAAAAGATAACTCAAAGAGATAAAACTTTTTTAGAAATATATCTTTTCCAATTCTGACTTTTACTATGCAAAAAATGGGTCTCAATTTTCGGCTAAAAATCTGGAATATATTGTGTGCGAATTGGAAATTGATTTTGATAATATTCCATTCGTTTTTTACCTCTAATTGCTTCCAATCGACCCTTAGAATTCGCAAACCTTCATCGTGAGCCCCGACATAATTTTTGAGTATTGCACTTTAGTCCCTGAACTTTCACTTTCTTCCATTTTGCACTTATTTCTTCTTATTTCCGCTACATTCATCACTCATCCTGCAAAACATAAATTACATAGAATCAAGCTATATTCCAACGTATTAATCAACAATTGCTCATGTTTTGACAGTAAAATAAGTGTGTAAAAATGCACTTATCGAAGGACGTGAGGGTATAGTGGATGACTCGTTAGATGATCAAGTTTATGAGCCTAAGTTTGAAGAGTTTAAGGAATTGGATGATAATGAAGATACATTCTTAGGCTATATTCGGACCCTCCCCGTGGATTTAGAGTAACGATCACTTATTCCAAACACGTCAAGATTAGGTGTTGTACATTGTACCCTGACTCAGCCCAAAAATATTGACGATTGGCGTCGTCGTGCCATTTTCCACACGTACATTAAGGTCAATAACAAAGGTTGTAAAGTCATTGTGGATAGTGGTAGTTGCATTAATGCAGTTTCGATGGATTCTGTAACCCGTCTTGGGTTGAAACCAGTACCCCACTCTCAGCCATATAGTGTCTCTTGGGTTGATACTTCATCGATAGCTATCAAGGAACGCTGTCTAGTACCAATTCAGTTTCTCGAGTATAAGGATCATATATGGTGTGACGTCATTTCAATGGATGTCGGTTACGTCATTCTTGGTCGACCTTGGTTGTTCGATTTAGATGTAACCATTTATGGTCGTTCCAATTCATGTTCCTTTGTGTTTAATGGGAAGAAGATCCACCTTAACAGATTTCCACTGAGACGTGTTGGCTCGCATGAGGTAAAGAAAATCGAGGAGAAAAAATGGTTACATATCATTAACCCTACGGAGTTCAAACGCACACTTGTCAATTCTGTCGTGTTTGCCTTAGTTGTCAAGAAGGTTCCATCAATTTCCCCATTGTAGCCCCTCCAGAAGCCCAGACGATCATTTAAGAGTTCCAGGATGTGTTCCCTGTGGACTTACCTGACGAGCTACCTTTTTTACGGGACATCCAACATGCCATAGATTTGGTCTCGGGAGCGTCGCTTCCAAATTTACCTCATTATATGATGAATCCTACTGAGTACGCTGAACTTCAGAGGCAAGTGGATGAACTCTTTTACAAAGGATTCATCCGTGAGAGCTTAAGTCATGTGCAGTTCTTACACTATTAACGCCTAAGAAAGATGGCTCTTGGAGGATGTGCATAGATAGTCGTGCCATCAATAGGATCACGGTGAAGTATCGATTTCCCATCCCTAGGCTTGATGATATGTTGATATGATGGTTGGTGCTACAATCTTTTCTACAATCGATTTGAAGAGTGGGTATCACCATATTAGGATCCGCCCCGGTGACGAGTGGAAAATCGTCTTTAAAACAAAAGATAGTCTTTATGAGTGCTGGTTATGCCTTTTGGGCTAACCAACGCTCCGAGCACTTTTATGCGAACAATGACACAAACTCTTCATCCTTTATAGGTAAGTTCCTTGTCATCTATTTTGACGACATTCTCGTTTATAGTATGACGAAGGAACAACATCGAGACCATCTCAAGCAGGTTTGTTCTGCCCTTCAGGCAACAAAATTGTATGCTAACGTCAAGAAATGTTCTCTCTTCACCGATAGGATTGTTTTCCTAGGATTCATTGTATCCTCTACAGGGATATCTGCCGATCTTACCAAAATCCAAGCGATTATTGATTGGCTTGAACCTAAGACCGTACATGATGTCAGGAGTTTTCATGGCCTCGCTACCTTTTACAGTCGCTTCATCAAGGAGGGCATCATGGTTTGAAGGAGTTTGTTCTTTATTCGGACCATGAGGCCCTCCGTCATCTCACAGCCCAGAAAAGGTTGAATTCTAGGCACGGTTGTTGGGTTGAATATTTACAGGCCTATTCTTTAGTTTTGAACCATAAGAAGGGGGTTGAGAACCAGGCGGCTGACACTTTAAGTCGTCGTGTCTCCTTTTTGTCGGTTATGCACGTCAAGGTCATAGGTTTCGAGCGCCTTAAGGAAGATTACGAGACATGTCCCGATTTTAAGAATATATTTCTTGATTTGTAGGGAGGACGATCGGATACTGTGGATGGTTTTCGCCTTGAACAGGGTTACCTTTTTTGAGCCAATAAATTGTGCATCCTTCGAACTTCGGTGCGAGACTTCATAGTATGGAAAATTCATGTGGGAGGCTTAGCAGGTCACTTTGGGCGAGATAAGACCATAGAGGAGATTGAACGTCAATTCTATTGGCCTAGTTTGAAAAAAGATGTGGCCAAGATAGTTAGTACTTGTAATACCTGTCAGTTGGCTAAACAGAAGAGGCAAAACACTGGTCTATACACAACTCTTCCCATTCCTGATTGCCCTTGGCAAGATGTGAGCATGGATTTTGTGTTAGGGCTTCCAGTACCCCGAAGAAACATGATTCTATTTTTGTGGTAATGGATCATTTCTCGAAAATGGCTCATTTTATCCCTTGTGGCAAAACCTCATATGCATCCAAGGTTGCCACCTTATACTTTAATAAAATTGTTAAATTGTATGGCCTCCCCAAAACCATTGTGGTAGACAGGGATGTGCGGTTCACTAGTCACTTTTGGAGAACGTTGCGGCACAATGTTGGTACAAAGTTGAAATTTTCTACTGCCTATCACCCGCAGACTGACGGTCAAACGAAAGTGGTTAACCATAGTCTTGGTAATTTATTAAGGTGTCTGGTCCAAGAAAATCTTAGAAATTGGGATTTAATTCTTCCTACAGCTCAAATTGCATATAACAGTTCCATGAATCGGTCGTTAGGTATGAGTCCATTTGAAGTTGTTCATGGTTTTAAGCCTAGGAAGCCTTTAGATCTCATCCTGATGTCCCCACATGCTAGAGTGTCTATGTCAGTTGAAATATTTGCACAACATCTTCATGACTTGCATATTGAGACCAATAAACAACTTGAAGCTAGTAACGCGTCATATAAACTTCGAGCTGATTTGCATAAAAAAATATGTTGATTTAATATTGGGGATTATGTTATGATCTGAATTCGACCGGAGCAGGGCCTACACAGAGTTGCCTCCAAATTGCAAGCTCGTAGCGCTGGTCCTTTTAAAATTTTACAGCAAGTGGGCCCAAATGCATATGTACTTGATCTTCCACCACATCTTGGCTACCATCATACTTTTAATGTTGAGGATTTAGTTGCTTAGAAATGCCATTTCAATCCTTCCGATGATCATTTCCTACCCCCATTTGTGGACCTTGACCCTGAATCTATTGTCACTTCTAACCCAATGCTACATTTCTCAGCACACAAAGATAAAATTGATGTTATTTTAGATGAACAGATTGTGTTGACTAAAGATGGGGATGTTCAACGCTTCCTTGTTCGTTGGGTTGATCGGCCCGAGTCTGATTGCACATGGATTACTAGAGAGATACTGCAGCAGCTTGACCCAGACTTATTGGAGCTCTATTGGAGTCAGCAGGATCTTCCTTTGCCTAGTTCTCCTTCCACGCATCCAGAGGACATTGGTGGGGACACCAGATTCAGACCACCGCCGACATGCTTTTATGGATGTCATAGGAAGCTCGTTCAACCCCTTAGTTTGTGGTTGGGTGATTGATTGCGGCCTTTATGACTTATCCACGCGACAGGGTCGAGTTTTCTCCCACCCCGAGAGAGTTGATGCGGACATCATTGAGACATCATCGAGATCGGGATTTATTTTTATTTTTATTGTTATTGGACTTTATTATTTATGTTTCGTATTATTGGGCTTGTAGTAGTGGGTTGGCCCAAGCCCTTAAAGTTAGGTTTTTCTGCTATTTATTGGATTTTCATTGTAGTTGAATTCACTTGATGATTGAATAAAATTACAGTTGGCGGCTATCGCGCTTTTCTTTCCTCCCCTGTTTTCTTTCACAGTTTCTTCCTTTTTCCCTTCTCTTCTTCTTCTTCTTCTTCTTCTTCTCCCAGTGATTCTACATCATAGAGGTGGCGACTTATAAACATAGAGAGGTGGTGGCGATGGTGGAGGTGGGGACTTGTAAACATATGGAGGTGGTGGCGACTGAGACGGAGGAGACAGGGACTTGTAAATATATGGCAGTGAAGATGTAGATGGAGGAGGTGGGGATTTGTTAACATGCGGAGGTGGTGGTGATGGAGATGGTGGAGGTGGGGACTTGTAAATATAAGGAGGTGGTGGCGAAGAATAAATATAAGGTTTATTAGCGACTACACTAGTGGCTATCAAGCCGAACACTAAAGCATATGCAAGATGGCGCCATCGGCGCACCCCTCCCTGGGGATACCATTTTCTGCAGAACTGCTGATTTATGCATCTTGTATGATTTTGGGAGAGGTATATAGTGATTGTATCTAGTCATTCAGACAGTGACATAATTGTTTAATGAATCAAACAGCCTGGCTATTTCAATTTTAACATGCACAAGTCAACCAAACTTAATGTTTCCACACTAAGATCTTAGTAATATTTATTCCTAGTTGCCAAGAACAAGTCAAGGATTAGCGTAGTAGGTAATATGCTGTCCGGCACGAATCTGTGCATATTTAAGCACATCACGGGACATTAGCCATGAAGCTTCTTTAGCTTTATTTTATGTGTCATATGGATCATGAAAATGATGGAATTTGCTTCTGAAGATATTCTATATTTTTCTTTTGTGGTTTGCAAACACCCTATTTGATTATCTGGCATTTTAACTATCAGAGTACAATGATGTAAAAACTAAATTTTAATATTAGAACATCACGAATTGTTCGTTTTTTCACCCTTCAATTGATTGCTGACAAATTATTTGAGGTCAGCCACAAGAATCGTTTGCCAAATAATTTTTTCATTCTGAATTTTGAAAAAGAAAATAGATTATTATTTGGCAATTTGGTATTGTCTCAAGTTTTGTAGGGTTAATAATGTGTATATTTTTTGCTTAGAATTGTCTTATAACTATATATACTATATTTCGATAATTAGTATCGCGAACAGAGTATTAACCTAATTTTTTCTGGTCAAAGGTTTGAACAATCCGTTACGCAGTTTTATTTTTTCTTATATTAATACATTTGAAATCTGATTTTTGGCGTTTTAAGCTTGTGAAGTGATAAATTAATATATAATATCATCATTAAGAATTGCTATTATAATAAGAATTTTATAGAATTCCCTCTATTAATCAAAACTTTAATGCATGAATATTTCATAGAGGGGTGACTATGAAACTTTGCGTGCTTCGATACCTTGTTGGACTGACTCGTCTCAAGACTTAAGCTAGAGAGGAGTAATTTCTTTTTGAACACGTGATATTATTAATTAAGAAGTATGAAGCCGAGATTCTGCAATATCTTTACATGTTTGATCTTTGATGAAAATATGTTGCATGTAAACTGCTTTCTAAAAGTCAGTATACAATTTCAGCTCATGAGTAAGGAATTCAGTGCAACAAAAATGTTCAAAATTCAACTTAACTTCGCGATCAATATTAACGACAGGAGAATTAGTGCATCAAAAATGAAAACCCAGAAAATTTGTGGGAGTGAATACTCTGAATGATAGTTTGACAATACTTGAAATTTGAGCTTCCGCTCCTTAAACAAAGACTGAGTATCGTAAACAACATTAGTAATGGAGAAGAAATGTCGCACTTGATAGATAAATTTTCATTTGAGTAAACAATTAAGGTATTAAGCTTCTGCATTGATAAAAGTTATAACAGTTCCATATTAATTTGCAGCCATGAAGAAATCGCAGTAAGAAATCCCTGTTTTCTTATTAAAAAAATGCAATACAAACCAAAGCTTTAAAGAGGTACAAATGGCAAGGATCTTCGTTAAGATCCAGCTTATTCACAAAATACACTTGGTAAAATAAAAAAAATGCATAATTACACTCTTGTATCAAATCTTCTGTTGAATTAAAATTAATTATTGTTGGCAAAATCCTAGTTGATGCAAGAGGCTGCTGTAGAATTAGTACTAACGTGGAGGTGGAGGTGAATTGTAGTAGTATATTGGCATAGCAGATGGAGATGGTGGTGACTTATGATAGTGTAGTACTGTAGTGGATGCTACTTGTGCTTTGGCGGAGGTGGGGATTTGTAATAGTAATGGGGTGGTGGTGACTTAGTTGGGGGAGGCGGAGATATGTAATAATAGGAAGGTGGTGGAGAAGGGAATGGAGGAGGTGGTGATTTATATATATAAGGTGGTGGTGGAGATGGAGATGGAGATGGAGGAGGTGGGGACTTGTAAACATAGGAAGGTGGTGGTGATGGAGATAGTGGAGGAGGAGACTTATAAACATAGGGAGGTGGTGGAGAGGGAGATGGAGGAGGTGGAGACCTATAAACATAGGGAGGTGGTGGTGGTGGTGGTGGTGGTGGTGGTGGTGATGGAGATGGTGGTGGAGGAGACTTATAAACATAGGGAGGTGGTGGTGATGGGGATGGTGGTGGCGGAGACTTATAAACATAGGGAGGCGGTGGAGAGGGAGATGGAGGAGGTGGGGAGTAGTAAATATAGGGAGATGGTGGTGGCGGGGACTTGTAAACATATGGAGGAGGTGATGATGGAGATGGGGGAGGTGGGGACTTATAAACATAGGGAGGTGGTGGTGATGGAGATGGTGGTGGTGGTGGAGACTTATAAACATATGGAGGAGGTGGCGATGGAGATGGAGGAGGTGGGGACTTGTAAACATACAGAGGTGGTGGCGATGGAGATGGTGGTGACGGAGACTTGTAAACATATGGAGGAGGTGGCGATGGAAATGGAGGAGGTGGTGACTTGTAAACATACGGAGGTGGTGGCGATGGAGATGGTGGTGGCGGAGACTTATAAACATAGGGAGGTGGTGGTGATGGGGATGGTGGTGGCGGAGACTTATAAACATAGGGAGGCGGTGGAGAGAGAGATGGAGGAGGTGGGGAGTTGTAAATATAGGGAGGTGGTGGTGATGGAGATGGTGGTGGCGGGGACTTGTATACATATGGAGGAGGTAGCGATGGAGATGGGAGAGGTGGGGACTTATAAACATAGGGAGGTGGTGGTGATGGAGACGGTGGTGGTGGTGGTGGTGGAGACTTATAAACATATGGAGGAGGTGGCGATGGAGATGGGGGAGGTGGGGACTTATAAACATATGGAGGTGGTGCTGGAGACTTATAAACATAGGGAGGTGGTGGTGATGGAGATGCTGGAGGTGGGGGCGATGGAGATGGAGGAGGTGGGGACTTATAAACATAGGGAGGTGGTGGCGATGGAGAAGGTGGTGGTGGAGACTTGTAAACGTAGGGAGGTGGTGGTGATGGAGACGGTGGAGGTGGGGACTTGTAAACATATGGAGGAGGTGGCGATGGAGATGGAGAAGGTAGGGACTTGTAAACATAGGGAGGTGGTGGTGACGGAGATGGTGGTGGTGGAGATGGTGGAGGTGGGGGCTTGTAAACATATGGAGGAGGTGGGGACTTATAAATATAGGGAGATGGTGGTGACGGAGACGGAGACGGTAGTGGTGGAGAGGGAGAAAGGGGAGGTGGGGACTTGTAAATATAGGGAGGTGGCGGAGATGAAGATGGTGGAGGTGGGGATTTGTAAATATATGACGGTGGTGGGGAAGCATAAATATATGGTTTATCAGCAACTACACCGGTGGCTATCAAGCAAAACACCACCGCGTAGGCAAGGGAGCGCCTTTGGCGCAACCTCCCCGGGGATTTCATTTTCTGCAGTCCTAAATAGTCTCAGGAGTACAAAACTAGAGAAGAAGTATCTTGGATGATTTGTGGGAGTTAGAGTTATCCAATATCAGCCAACAATACTCAGCTACGGTTATTGGAGTAGCAGACAGCATCCTTGCTGTTCCTTATTTTCAGGATTACACAACCACTCTTGTTAGCCAGCTGTAGAGTTAGTTAAATAGAATAATTCTAGATCTTTCCTTTCTCTGTATATAGCAATGTAACTCGACTGATTGAGCAGCAATTCAATATTCATTTTCATCTATTTTCTAACTTGGTATCAGAGCCAAAATGGCCAACACAGATTCCGAAAATCAATCAAACCCATCTGAGCTCAACACAGCTCCAAGCATTCAGATCGCAACAGGCCAGAATGTAACATTTGGAATGAACATAACTCAGTCACCATCTGTGAAGCTGGATAGGAACAACTTCCTATTATGGAAAAACATGATTATGCCAATAATCAAAGGGCATAATCTTGAAGGATTCATATTGGGGACAAAGGTGTGTCCACCGGAATTCTTAGCAACCCAAACAACTGGAGATCAGGATGAATCAGTGGAGATGACTAGAAATCCAGAATTTCAGAAGTGGAACTCTGCAGACCAACTTCTTATGGGTTGGCTATACTCTTCCATGACGCCAGAAATTGCCATGAAAGTCATGGGATGCAAAAGCTCAAACAAACTCTGGTTAGCAGTTGAAGAGAGCTTCGGAATACTGAACAAATCACGAGTAATGTTCCTTATTGGAGAGCTGCAAAGGACAAGGAAGGGACTAATGACAATGGAGCAGTACTTAACCATCATCAAGCAGTTAGCTGACAACCTGGAAATCGCTGGAAAAATCATTGATCAAAATGATTTAATCACTCAAGTTCTGTCTGGACTGGATGAGGAGTACACTCCCATAGTAGTACAGATAAGTAGCAGAGAAATTATTTCTTGGCATGAACTATCCTCGCTCTCATGACGTTTGAGAGTCGACTTGAACATCTAAATCAAGTCAAAAACAACTTCACCTCGTTTAATATAAATCATTCGAGTGCCCAGCTAGCACATCGAATTGGCTCGAACTCGCGTAAGTTTTAGAGGAACCGGAAATATCGTAACATCGGGCCTTAGAGGGAGAACAAGGGAAGAGGTAGAATCTCACTTGGTAGGCAAAATGAAGCCAGGGGCCCTTGTCAAATCTGGTGGTTTAAGCAACCACTCGCAAGCTACCTGCTATAACAGATTCGATGATAGGTATATGGGAAGCTGTGCCACCCAACACAGGATGTGCCAGAACTCCAAGATCGCACCATCACTATATAGCATCACCTCGAATCTTGGATGATCCAAAGATGGTATGTTGACTCGAGCAAGTAATCATGTTACAAACAGACAAAGGTAACATGGATCGTTTGGTGAAGTATGAAGGTAATGAAAAATTACTAGTAGGTAATGGAGATAAACTGACTATTACTCATATTGGAAACGAGAAAATTTCTTTGCATCTCGATGATAAGTCACTTGAGTTAAATAAATTACGCACGTCTCTGCAATAAAAAGAAACTTGATTAGTGTGTCTCACCACTAGTGATAATGATGTATTCTTGGAATTTTACTCAAATTACTGTATTGTGAAGGATCTACAAACGAAGAGGATTCTGTTGAGAGGAGCTCTTAGGAACGGGTTGTACGAGCTGCAGCTGCCAAGTTTCAAGCCAGAAAGAGTTACTCTCGAGTCAAGTTATCAAAATAATCATCAGTGTTTTGCAGTTGAGTCTAGTAGTAAAGAACTGCCATCAGTTAAGTCTACTCCAGGATCAGAACTTGATCTCTGGCATAGAAGGTTAGGGCACCCCTCAAACCGTGTGTTGAACCAAGTTCTTGAGTCATGTAATAAGTCTGTCAACATCAATGAATCTCCTACTTTCTGTGATTCTTGCAAAATTGGAAAGTCTCATTCTCTTCCTTTTAATTCTTCAACCTCACGAGCAACTCAACCTTTAGAACTCATTCACGCTGATGTCTGGGGTCCAGCTCCCTTAAATTCAATCACAGGTTTTAGATACTATATAATTTTTGTGGATGATCATAGCCGTTTCACATGGATCTACCCCATGAGATATAAATCTGAGGCTCTAAATACCTTCACCCATTTTAAAAATCTTGTAGAAAATAAATTTGAGAAAAGGATTAAAACTCTGCAAACTGACTGGAGAGGTGAGTTTAGAAACTTTGGCAAAATAGCTTCAGAATCAGGTATAGAAATCAGACATTCTTGCCCTTACACTTCGGTTCAGAATGGTAGAGTTGAGCGCAAACATAGGCATGTCACTGAGACTGGACTAACCCTTCTTGCCCAGGCTCGAATGCCACTATGCTATTGGTGGGAATCATTCAAAGCTGCCACCTATTTAATCAACATATTACCTACCCCTGTTTTACATCATAAGTCACCCTATGAATCACTGTTTAATAAAAGCTTTGACTACAAACAACTAAGAACCTTCGGTTGTACTTGCTTTCCCTGCCTGAGGCCCTATAACAAACATAAGTTCAGCTTTCATTCTCAGAAATGCATGTATCTTGGCTATGGTGATTCGCACAAAGGATATAAGTGTCTAAGTCCTAGTGGTAGAATTTATGTTTCTAGGCATGTCGTTTTTAACGAACTTGAATTCCCATTCAAAACAGGTTTCCTTAATAGACAGTCACACTCTCAGTCATTCGATACTGAAATAAACTATCTTCCTCTCCTTGATCCCAACAATCACTCAATTACAGCTGCAACTCCTGCAACACAACCTGAAGCTCCTCTTGCAACAGATCTCCTCAATGGTGAAACAGAAGCTAGTATTGAAAGAGGTACTGAACATTCTGATAGTGAAAATCTTGAGACAACATCAGAAGATGAAACATCAGAGGTTCCAGTTAATACTCAGAATGAGACAGAACCAACATGTCAATCAGAAATGAATATACCTCTGAATACTGGCCATCAGATGATTACCAGAAGCAAAGCCGGAATTTTTAAACCAAAAGTCTATACTACAGTGGCAACAGATGATCTGAGTACAGTTGAGCCAACTAGTGTTGATGAAGCCTTAGCAAGCAGCTGCTGGTTAAAGGCAATGGGAGAAGAGTATAATGCTCTGATGGAAAACAAAACATGGAGTTTAGTTCCTCCAAAGGCTGGAATAAAAGTTATTGGAAACAAGTGGGTATTCAAGTTGAAGTACAATGAAAAAGGAGAGATAGTAAGGAATAAGGCAAGACTTGTAGCTAAAGGTTTTCTACAAACTCCTGGCATTGATTTTAGTGAAACTTTCAGCCCTGTTATCAAGGCAGCCACTCTGAAAATTGTTCTAGCTCTTGCTGTTTCGAAGAACTGGGAGATAAGACAAATAGACATTAATAATGCCTTCTTGAATGGGAGCCTAACTGAGGTGGTATATATGAATCAACCACAAGGATTTGTTGATAAGAACTACCCTGATTATGTCTGCAAGCTTGAGAAAGCCTTATACGGGCTTAGGCAAGCACCTAGAGCCTGGAATGATAAGCTAAAACACACCCTACTGGAGTGGAATTTCAAGCAATCAAAGGCTGACAATTCCCTATTTTTCCTAACAAAGAAGGCTGACATATTGTTTGCTTTAATATACGTAGATGATATTGTGATTACTGGTAACAATACTCATCAATTGCAGGAGTTTATAGACAAATTGAACCTCAACTTTGCACTCAAGGATATGGGAAATCTGAAACAATTTCTGGGAATTGAGGTTGAAAGAGATGAAGCAGGCCTATATTTGAAACAAACCAGATACGCCATTGACCTACTGAAAAGGTTTGGTTATGCAGAGTTGAAACCTTGTCAAACTCCTATGATTGCAGGTAAATTGATCTCCAAAACCGAAGGACAAACACTGAGAGATCCTACTCCATATAGAAGTGCAATAGGTGGCCTCCAATACCTTGTTCACACCAGGCCTGACTTAACATATGCCGTAAACAGACTGAGTCAGTTCCTCCAAACACCGACAGACTCACATTGGAAGGCACTGAAAAGAGTTTTCAGATATGTAAAAGGCACCTTAAATCATGGTCTAACCATTCAGAGGAATGACAACCTTGACATCACGGTATTTGCATACTCAGATTGGGGATCTTGCCCAGATGATAGGAGATCAACTCGTCGTTATCAGGTCTATCTGGGAGATAACTTGGTGTCATGGTGCTCAAAGAAACAGCATGTAGTGGCTAGGTCCAGTACAGAAGCCGAATACAGAGCTCTGGCTCATTGTGCAGCAGAAATCACTTGGATCCAATCGTTGTTTGAAGAGCTGGAGATACCTCAGAAATCAATTCCTACAATTTGGTGCGATAATTTAAGTGCCAGTGCTCTTGCATCGAATCCTGTACATCATGCTCGTACGAAACATATTGAACTAGATGTACACTTTGTAAGAGATAAGGTGTTGGAAAATCAGTTAAAGATCAGCTACATTCCTTCCTCTGACCAGACAGCCGATGTCTTAACCAAGCCTATGCCGCATTCAAGGTTTCAACTCCTTAGAGACAAGCTTGGAGTAATTGGTCACACTCCACCTTGAGGGGGGGGAGTTAGAGTTATCCAATATCAGCCAACAATACTCAGCTACGGTTATTGGAGTAGCAGACAGCATCCTTGCTGTTCCTTATTTTCAGGATTACACAACCACTCTTGTTAGCCAGCTGTAGAGTTAGTTAAATAGAATAATTCTAGATCTTTCCTTTCTCTGTATATAGCAATGTAACTCGACTGATTGAGCAGCAATTCAATATTCATTTTCATCTATTTTCTAACTGTGGGGGGGGGGGGGGGGGGGCACATAATTACCCTTTATATACTTCTCTCTTCCAATCATTTTAGATAGTGATACAATTGTTTAATGAAACAAACAGCCTGCCTAACTCTAATTTAACCTACAAAAGTCAACTAATAAAACTTCATGTTTTCCCACTAAGATCTGTTCCCAGTAGCCACGAAAAAAATACTTTTCAGTAGTTGGTAATGTACTATCCGGATAGAATTATAAATATAAATATAAATATTGATTGTTTGACTTTGACTTAGATTAAAATCTGATTTTAATTAAAATCTGACTTTGACATAAATTAAGGACATCCTGGCAGTTACTTCTGAAGAACTTTTACTTAATTTTCTTTTCAGGTTTGCAAATGCTCCATTTGGTTCTCTATCAATGAGAACCCACCCTGTCTTTTGCGGTCGACCAAGAGTTTTGAGTATATCTCCTGTTTATGAGATATATATAAAATCTTGCTCGAATTAGAGGTGGAAGTTTATTAATGTTTAAGTAGATAGAGAATTGGCCTAGAAAGTAACATATGCGTTTATTACTGATCCTTCATATGTTGACTGATCGATCGTTCCAATAAATAAAGGTACACTAATGAGCTCAGATTTAATAAACTCTATAGAAGTCAACTTTATGCTTACAATGAATTTATTTTTATATAATATCTAATGAATTCGAGATCGATGATGTGAGTTGTATTTTGTCTGCCTTCAATCCATCACTACCAATATTATTTTAGGTCAGCTTTGGTGTGTAATTTTTAATTTATTGTCAAAAAGGTCAAGAGTTTAAACCATCCATTAGACAAAAAAAAATGTATTTTATTTTATATGCATATGTATATTCGAAATTTGACTTTTGGGGTTTTAGGCTCGTGAAGTCATTAAAATATATAATTGTATCTTTAGTAAAAAATTATAAGCAATTTAATGAGGAATTGGTTGATAAGAATAAGGATTATATTTTGTCTTATTTACCAAATTTACAAGTGAACAATGTTCTCGAGCATAGTTATAAAACCCGGCTCGGACCGGTCGGTCGTGCTGGAAACCAGTGACCCAGGTCATTGCTCAGGCCGGGTAGATTAATTTAATAGAAATACACATGACTCTGTTAAAAATCGGCTATGACCGAGTTAATCGACAGTTTTGACCGATTTAACCCGGTCAGTTTATCGGTTTTCAAAATTGTTTTTTTTTTTAATTTTGAGAGTCCAATGTATTGAACCTTAACCTCCAAGTAAAACAATTAGTTTCTTAGAATTGGAGTTGTAGAGTACTTCAATATTTTTTACATGCAATAAGTTATATGTATCCAATGAATCATTAATCATATATACGTTTTCTAAAAGTAATTTTATAAAAAATTTGGTCAAACCTTTTACTTTATTTTACAGACCTAAATAATTAGTGAAAAATAATTTTAAAAAATAAATATCGTTATTCACGCGCACACTACGTCGCTTCTTAGTTCTTGGCGCCTGGCCTTTCAAGTTTTGAATTTTTATTCCTCTAACTACGATTTAAAGGCGCCCACTAGGTGTTTGATTTTTTGCTTGATATATAATGAGATGATTTGGACTTTGGTTTCGCTCACTGGCTGTCTTTGCTGAATGTTGATGGTATATAGCTTATTAATTAATTTGATACACAGGAATTGCACAGTCTGCACCGGTAGTCTAGTATAGATTAATTTAGGAACTGCCCCTGTCTGCACTGGTAGTCTGGTATATGACAAATTGAGTAATTGGCAACCTGCAAATTGTGGTCTAGCCGGGTAGGGAAGATTGAAGATTCCATGTTAAGAAAGTAGTGATTGTAACTTGAGTTTGAACATTTGATAATTGTTTGTGACGGCAACAGAGATCAACAACCAACTTGAGTGAAAGGTGAAATGCATATTTTAAAGCAATCCCATGGGTAGCTACACTCATGTGTTGACCTTTTATTTAAGAGTCACTCAATAGATATCTATTTCATTTTTGGACTCAAGGGTCACTCAATATTTTGATTCTAATGAAATTTCAAACAAGTTGATATGCATTCTAACACGGAGTTTGGAGAATTGAAGGGACTTAGTGAACTTGCACTGAAGTTGGTTGTGACCAAAAGAAATAAAGTGTATCCATTAGTTTACATGCTTGTGACTTTAAGATTAACTCTTCCGATTGCTACTGCTACAGTTGAAAGAGTACTTTCTGCTATGAATATTGTGAAAAATCGACTGCGCAATCAGATTGGAGACCAATGGATGAATGATAGTTTAGTTATGTATGTTGAAAAAGATGTATTTAATGATAACGAGACTTTTATACGACATTTTCAAAGTATGAGAAACCGTAAGGAACAATTGTAAAAAAGTATTACGTTTTGACTATTATCATTATTGTCTAATTTGAAATTATTTTTTACATAATTGCCCCCTCCGAAACTTAATCTTGTGTCCGCCCCTGCATAAGCCTTATATTTATGCCTCGCTACTGCCACCTCAACACTACAAGCACCAGCCTTATGTGTACAAGTCACCACCTCCACCAAAGCATTTGGTGACATCTTACTATTACAAATTGCCACCACCCAAAAAATACAAGTCACTGCCACCTCCGGCATACTACTACAAGTAACCGCCACCACTACCAAAGCACTTTGAGCATATACCATACTACTACAAATCTCCACCACCTCCATCACCACCACCACCACCTTACTACTACAAATCACTACCCCTCCATCTCCATCTCCATCACCACCTTATTACTACAAATCTCCACAACCTCCACCTCCATCACCACCACCACCACAACCTTACTACTACAAATCACCTCCTCCTCCATCTCCATCACCACCTCCACCGTACTACTATAAGTCGCCACCACCCCCAAAGCATTTAGAGCACCAAAAGTACTACAAGTCACCCCTCCACCAAAGAAGTACTGCTACCCATCACCACCACCTCTAAAGCATGTTGAGCACCCACAATACTACAAGTCAGGGTCTTCATCAAAAAAGTCCTCATACACATCATCGCCCTAACCATAGAAGTACTACTACTCATCCCCACCTCCACCATACTTTTACAAGTCACCACCACCTCCAGAAGTATGACTATAAGTCATCACCACCACCAAAGCACTCAGGACTATAAGTTGCCAACAATTACTATAAGTCGCCTCCTCAACCATATCCATCACCGCCGCCACCTTATTACTACTCTTCACCTCCACCTCCAAAACACTACTAGCACTACAACAATTTGCGACATTAATATGGATTTAAGAAAAATGATTACTTCCTATATAAGGCTTTTGCAGGAATAGAGTAGTTTTTCTATTTTTTGAACAACTTAATATATTCAATAAGTTTGGTCTTGAAGGAAATCCTAGATGTTTCTATCTGCATGAAACATTCATTGTCAATTCATGTCTAAACTATTAGAGCCTACAACACTGCTATATATGTACTTGAGAAAGATTACATCGATCAAAGTAAAGTCTTTCATCATTGTTACATGGACCCTCATTGCTTGGAAAAGATCCATCGAACGCGAAAGAAACGGAAAATAAAAAATGAGCTAGAAAGAGAGAAAAATGCAAATGTGACGTGGTACATCAAACCAAAACTTTATTAGCTGAGAAAATATCATGATATAATATTTTTCTCACTCTATCAACTTCTCCTCACACAAAACTAGAATGATTAATGTACAACACACAAACGTTTGTATAATTTTCCTCAAATTTTTCTATTTCTATAACCAATCTTTGCTCTCTAAACTCTTTACAATTTTGGATGCACAAAATTCTCTGATCGTATTCATGATACCTTGATGCCAAGTACAATTCTTCTCGATGAAATGCCATGAATTTATAGAAAAGACCCTTGACCTCCTTTGGTAAGTTTCCTTCTCCTACTCAAATACTATTTCCTTTTACTATAAGAACCCCACTCCAACCCCCAACACCCCTATAAGGGAAGAAAAGAGAGAGAAGTTGGAAAGTGCATCTTCCCCCAAGACTTGTCGAAATAGAGTCACCAAGGAAGCAATACATAGTATCCTTTTAAAAGATTGAAAAGATTTTGTGGGTCAAGGAAAAATGTTACAAGAATAGGTTATTTGATCCGATTACGAAACTAATATAAACACTTCAACACACAAATATCATAGAGTAGTAGTCGAGCTAAATTCAGTTTTCAAGTTCAAAAACTACTTCTAAGATAAATCAAATTAGATTTGGAGTGTTTTACTACGTTGTACCTTGGTACAATGTAAAATTAAAGGCGTTCGATAATCATTTTTCTTTTTATAAAATTTCTTTGCAAATATTTAGATGGTGATCCAAATGGTAAACCAAGTTTCTAATCTTTATGTAATGATTGCATCCAATCATTTCAGACATATAATTAATTAATGAAACAAACAGCCTGGCTAACTCAAATCTCACATAAATAAGTCAACTAATCTTCACAAATCTAAAAAAGAATGGATAATGTTTTGCACTAAGATGTGAATATTTGTTTCGAGTATCCACAAACAAATCAAAGATTAGCAGTGGATAACATGCCGTCCTGCTGTAATCTCTGCATAATGAAGCACTTCGCAGAAGATTGACAATGAAGTTTCTTGTTAATTAAATTCTCATTGTTAATGAAAGAGTCTGAAAGATTGTTATGTCAAATGACATCATTAATTTAATTCATTAGACTATATGGCTCAACCATGAAAATGAAGGAATTTATTCAAAACAAGAAATGCAAATGTTTTGGCTATTATTCGTTTGGCTATCTGTCATTTTTTAACTTCTTGCGTCTTGGGCACGCCTAATAAAAAAAAAAACATTATTTTCAATATATTTTGAACTTAAAACTGAATTTATACATACATATATATAGATATACATGTCAGACTTTTCTTGGTTCTCAAGAGAAAGGTGACTATACGAAAGTAGTGTGATATTTAGGGTTGTCCGTGGGTCGATTCTGAAGAGAACCGAACCGACCCAAAACTTTCGGGTATTTAATAAATGGAACCGTCGGGTCCAAATATAATTATGGAACCATTCGGGTTCGGTTCGATTCGGTTCGGTTCCGTACCATAATTAAATTTTTTAATATTTACAGCAACACTACATAAATACAACTAATGACATTTCATTCGTAACTTCTAAAAATTAACGTAGCTCAATTCAAAAACATATAAATAACTAGCCGTTCAATAATATTAATTTTATCTCATTTGAAGGCTTTAAATTTAATGAGCAAATTCGAATAGTTATGTAGTCATGAACAAATTAAAATGGGCTAATGAGCTTTAAAAATGATTTGAGATTTAAAATTAAAATTATGAAATAATCTGATTTATTTAATTAATTTGCTAATTTGTTTAGAAAAAAATAAAATAATTTAATTAATTCAATATAAAAAATTATTTAGTTTCGGTTCTTGATCTAGACCCGAGACCCGACTCAAACTCATAGGTTCTGGATTCGAGTACCTGTTCGGGTATTTAACTTATGAAGAACCACTCGGTTCGGTTCGGTCCGATTCAGTTCGAGATTTTTGGAGACCCCTAGTGATATTTCTCATTATCGTATGCTTGTTGACTCGAAATAGTAATGAAGGTGACCGTTAAAAAACTGAAAAAGCAAACTCACAAGTTTCTGGTACCATATTGTCTAACTTATCAAACAAGTCACAAGTGTCTAAGGACATATTTCGCCCTTGTTTGAACAATTTTATGTATTCAAAGTAAGGTCATGAAGGAGATCCTAGATGTTTGTATCTGCATGAAGCATTCATTGCGTTATACGTGTGACTTACCACAAACATTATTAAGATTTATGCTTCCTTTCCTGGAACTGGTTTTCATTCATCTGTTCAAGTCTAAATAGAGAGATATTTAGTATCAAAACTGTATCAGCGACACTAAAAGGAATTATCTTGATTTTACTAGGAAACAATATGTTTAATGTCATCAAATTTCCCCCCTGTAGTTCATTCGGCAATACTTTTTCGTCATTGAAATTGTTTTTTAGCTCTATTTTTTCTGTTATATCTGTCACTTCAAAGGATAATCCTAATACATCTAACAGCGAAAAATGAAAACTAATATGAATCAAGCATCAAATGTACTTCCATAAGTTATTTCAGGTTACAGAATTTTATTACTACAAAATGTAGGAGGGAGACATCACAGAACTACTTGAACAATTTAAAATTGAGAACAGCATAAATTATATAACATTGTTATCGTGCGCCAAGCTGGATACCCTCGACCACTAAAAATAGGCATAAAATGAGTAATTTTTGGACGCTATGTTGGACTTTTAAAATACTGGATCCTCTACAGAATCATCTCCTAAAGGGCGTTTATGGACTCATTGTTACGCTTCATGGTGAAGATGTTGTATTTTTCAAAGCTTTCATAAAAATCATTGCATCCATAGATAGATTCCGAAGAGACCGTACAAGAAATTTCACTTTTAACAATGAAAATATTTGTAAATTTTCATCGTAAAGAGTCATTTTTTTACTGTTTCATCAAAAATAGGTCGTCGAGAAAGTTTTCCAGATAAATTTTTTTGTCTTAAAAAATATAATTTATGTAGTGAGAGCGATAGAAGTCAAGTAAAGTTTATATTGAAATATATATATATATTTTTTACGACAAAAAATATCATCCTTTATATATATATATAACCAACAAATTAAGAAAAGGAGTACACAATTTCCAATAAACACGTGAAATATTTAGCCCCAGTTTGGGCGTCATTTTTTGGCATTGCATTTCTTTTTCTCACTTTTCAAGATACGTGCCGTCAGTAAGCAATTCAAACACTCCACCGCCTCTGTCAAAAGTAAGCAATACCATTATTACCGTTGGAAATTGAATGACAAAAATACCCTTATCTCATTTTCATATTTCCACAAATGTCCTTACACTGGTAATAACTATGGAATTCAACATTGGCAAAAAGGTTGGGGGGAGGGGGGGCAATATTGACATTTGTGCTTAAATGGAAAGGATTAAAAAATTGAGAATGAATGTACATCCTGCAGAGACGAGTACAAATTTGATAAGAATGTATCAGTGGGTCCCGCTAGCCCACGCTTTTTGACCATGGAAAATGAAATTTAATGAAAATAAATGGCGCCCAAACAGGGGCTTAAGGTATTCCACGCTCCAGATATTAGTAATTGTATACGGGCAACATGTGGCATGTTCTTGTTTGGTAATGTGAATTGTGAAACATTGGACATTATTAAATGGACGTTATATAAAGGATAAAAGAAGGTGAAATATCATCTTATTATATTTTTCGATCTTATCAAAATACTACGCACCTGTAGATAAGAGAATAATCATCTTCTTTTGTGTCTAAATTGCTACCTTTTTTCCCATTTTTCTTCCTATAGATGGTTCCTTGAGCCAATAAAAAGAAACTAGTAAATAAAAAACTAGTAAATTATTGATGAAAGTCTAAAAAGGATAGAAATAAACTCCAAAACAAAGCCATTTTTACTAACATAAAATCTATAAAAATTGTGTGAACTTGGGAACAAGAATTACTAAATTCATTGAACTTTTACATCATTATGGTGTTTCAGTAAAACTAGTCTTAAATTATATAATGAAACCTCTTGAGATAAACTATTGAGATAGTTTTGTAGGAGAGGAAAGATACTTACTATTAACAAGTTCCCCTTCAACACTAGCAAAAGTAAATACATATACTCGAATAGTGCAATAGACGATTTGAAAAGACCTCAGCTAGTCAAACACAATCCAATCCCCATCCCACCTAAGGGTGGCAACGAGTCGAGTCAAGCAACGAGCCGAAATTTGAAGCTCGGGCTCAGCTCGAGCAAAATGGGTTCGAGCTTTTTTGCCCGAGTTGAGCCGAGCAAAAGCTCGGGAAAAAATTTAAGGCTCGGCCCGGGCTTTTACTCGGACCTCAATGGACTTGTCAATATATATATATATATATATATATATATATATATATATATATATATATATATATATATATATATATATATATATATATAACATGTGCTGCCTTTAAATAATAGCTGCCACTTCTCCTTCCATTTCAAAAAAAAAAATTTTTTTTTTATAATTTTACACGGCGGCTCGGCTCGGCCCAAGCTTCGGCTCGATTCTACCGAACCTCGGGCCGGGCTTTTTCCGACCCGGGAGACGGGCCAAATTGACATCCCTAATCCCACCCGAACCCCTATAAGGGTAAAAAGCAGAGGGATGTTAAGATGAAGAAAGTACATCCAGCCTTACAAAAATATTATACATAGTCTAAATCTGGACTAATTCATAATTATAATGAATAAAATTCTAGTTGTAGTTGGTTGGAAGCCATGATCCTGTAGTTGTAAACATGTAAGGATATGATTAAGCCCTATTTTCTTCATTAAACAAACATAGCATTATCAGCGACTTGCTCCATCAGATGACTATATAAAGGGCCAGGCACCATCCTAATTAATCACACAAGCCAAAGTTCAAAAATGGGAATCCCAGAAAAGCCAGGCCAATGGCTTATCATCATATATGCTATGGCATTTTGCTTAGCAACTACTAGCATTGCCGCCTATAAACCTTACACTTATGCCTCATCACCGCCACCACTAAAGCATTTGAAGCATCCATCTTATTACTACAAATCACCTCCACCACCAAAATACGTAAAGCACCGGCCTTACTATTACAAGTCACCACCACCACCTTCAACGTACTACTACAAATCACCTCCTCCTCCATCTCCATCACCACCACCTCCACCATACTACTATAAGTCACCACCACCTCCAAAGCATGTAGAGAGCCCACGGTACAACTATAAATCACCCCCTCCACCAAAGAAGCACTACTTGTCACCACCTCCACCATACTACTACAAAACATCACCACCTCCAAAGCATGTTGAGCACCCACAATACAAGTCACCCCCTTCACCAATGAAGTACTCCTACTCATCTCCTCCACCACCAAAGAAGTACTACTCATCACCACCACCTACAAAGCTTGTTGAGCACCCAAAATACCACTACAAGTCATCCCCTTCACCAATGAAGTACTACTCATCTCCTACACCACCAAAGAAGTACTCCTACTCATCACCACCTCCACCATACTACTACAAGTCACCACCACCTCCAAAGCATGTTGAGCACCCACAATACCACAAGTCACCCCCTCCACCAATGAAATACTCCTATTCATCACCTCCACCACCAAAGAAGTACTCCTCGTCACCTCACCCACCAAAGAAGTACTCCTACTCATCACCCCCTCCACCATACTCCTACAAGTCACCACCACCACCGAAGTACTTAGAGCATCCTCCATATTTATATAAATCACCTCCTCCATCTTCATCGCCACCTCCTCCGTACAACTACAAGTCGCCTCCTCCACCATCTCCATCACCACCTCCTCCATATTACTACAAGTCGCCTCCTCTACCATCTCCATTGCCACCGCCACCATACTACTACTCTTCACCTCCACCTCCACCTCCACCTCCACCTCCAAAACACTACTAGCACGACAACAATTTGCAACGTTATATTGGAGTTTGAAGGGAAGAGGTTACTTCCCAGGGAAAATCTTTGCAATAATTGAGTCATTTTCTATTTTTTGAACAATTTTATGTATTCAATAAGTAAGGTCATGAAGAAGATCCCAGATGTTTGTATCTGCTTGAAGCATTCATTGTATTTGTATTTTTTTCTACGATTGTTGTTATATGTGTAACTTACCACAAACATTATTAAGATTTATGCTTCCTTTCCTTGAACTGGTTTTTATTCATCAATTCAAGTCTAAATAGTGAGGTGCATGTTGGGAATTTACTTAATATACACAGCGGAAATAAAACAATTTTCAATTCCCAAACGAGGATTTGCAGTGTGTTTAGATAGAAACTGTGATGAGAATGATACCTTTGATGAATTCCACAAACTCTTTTGCTTTTCTTGAACTCCAATGATCACGATCTGCAATTCAAGCTGTCCAATTGTCCAGCCTCCAATGGTGATCCACACAGAGAACAAGAATGAGGCTAGGGTTTTCTTTTCTTGTGCTAGCAAGAATAATGAAAAATCTCTACTATTTTCAAACCCTAATAGCCTATTAATATAAGTCCAAATGAGCTCGGTCCATCTGTTAAACTTAACCCAGTCCAATATTTAATTAATCAAATTAATTAAATATGGTCCATGAATTAATTAATCCAATTAATTAATTCGGGCCTATTAATAAACAACCCAATTTATTAATTATCCAACACTTGTCAATTAATTAATTGGTAAATCTCATTCTTCTGATTCTCTTTTGTGTGTGACCCATTAGGTTCCCGATCACGATGCCTAACGACGTGAATTATTATTTTGATATAATTAAAATCGATAAATTAAAACGCCCCTTTTAATTTATCACTAATTCACTTTCGTTGTCCCAGATTGACATCTAGCAATGTGTCAGGGCAATACATGTGACGGGAAATATCACGTAGTATGACAAAACCAAACTTGTTCGTTTACCGTGAAACTATAATCCTTTCGTCAATATGATCCGATCAATTATGAGATATGGATATGTGTCAATCTCAATTATCGATCATATCTTTTATCCCACTGTTAAGTCAATGTACGTCAAAAACTCTTTTCCGACTTATGAGTTCACCTTGGCCAAGGATTTCATTATTAACTTAACTGGATAAAATGTAGATCATAATCTCTTACTATCTAAGAGTGACGAATCCTCTATTTATCATTCACAACCTTCATATGATTCTTGACATACCCGAACAATGCTGTATTAGCGACCCTTGACAGAGCAACATCCAACACCACCAAAGTATGTCTGCCATCATATAAGGTATTATGATGACCTCAAGTCAAAGGACCAATTCCACTACCGAACGTTAGAGATTAACCACTAACACTTAGATAGTTATCCATGTGGAATCTCTCAACGGGTCTCCAATGTTTTGTTCTATAACAAAACATCCACGTGTTCATTCAAGTGTCACCACACTTTAGCTTGTGAGATCAGCTACTTACTTCACAAGTAAGAATGCCACACGCGATAGTCTGTCCGTAATAACGATATCCGTATCTCGTTATTACTTCGACCACGGACGATTTAAGATTCAGCCATATGTAATTTGTACCTCACAATCACAACTCCTTGTGATTAACAAATCACCAAGACTTGAATCTACGGATTCTATTATTTAATTTATTAGAATATTAATTCAATTAAATAATAGATATTGCCACATATATGCATTGATTATATATATTCAAAGTGTTTATGTCCAAAGTTGATTGGACCTAGGGCATAACACTTATAGTGCACTATGCTAATATTGAAATTTAAACTTGTAATGGGCATTATTACCTTCAATAAAAATGTCTGACCAATGAAACATAGAAGTGTAAGCTTGCATGTGTGGGGAATCACTTTAACCACCACAAATCGAGTACTGTAATTGCAAGAAATATTCAGTATGAAAACTGTATCAGTGGCATCAGCGACACTAAAAAGAATTATCTTGATTTTACTAGGAAATAATATGTTTAATGCCATCGAATTTTCCCCCTGTAGTTCATTCGGCAATACTTTTTACTTCTTTGAAATTGTTTTTTGGCTCTTTTTTTTTTTTTTGGTTATATCTACCACTTCAAAGGATAATCCTAATATATCTTACAGCGAAAAATGAAGCTAATTTTGGCAATTTCAAATATGAGCCAAGCAACAAATGTACTTCCATAAGTTATTTCAGGTTACAGAATTTTATTACTACAAAATATAGGAGGGAGACATCACAGAACTATTTTATCATAAAATGAGTCATTTTTGGACATCACGTTGGACTTTTAAAATACTGGATCTTCTACACAATCATCTCCTAAGGATATTAGAACCCTATATTGTTTGGGAAAATATAAATGATCCACTTAATAAGGTGAGGACAATCCTCCCCTAATAAGCCGGTTTTATTAGGTGGAGTTAGGCTCAATATTCCTAACATGGTATCAGAGCTAGACCCAATTATGCAATGTTGGGTGCTACCCAATATCGATTTGTTCACAGTTGTTTGGCATGGTCCACGCTGTGCGTGAGGGGACGTATTAGAATCCCACATTGCTTGGGAAAATATAAATGATCCACTTAATAAGGTGAGGGCAATCCTCCCCAAATAAGCCGATTTTATTAGGTGGAGTTAGGCCTAATATTATTAAAAAAGGGGCATTTATGGACTCATTTTTACTCTTCGTGGTGAAGATGTTATACTTTTCAAAGTTTCGTAAAAATGATTGCATTCATAGATAGATTCTGCGGAGACAGTACAAAATTTTCACTTTTAATAACAAAAATATTTATAAACCTTCGTTGTATTTTTTGACTGTTTCATCAAAAAAAAGGTCTTTGAGAAAGTTCTCAAGATAAAAAATTTCGTCGTAAAAACTACAATTTTTGTAGTGAGAGTGCGAGAAGTCAAATAAAGATAACAGTGAAAACAAAAGCAAGAATATTGTTGGGTTTTTTGATACCCAGTAAATTCGGGCAATGATTTAAAACAGTTGTCGGATTATTTAACGACACCATAGACTTGGCTCGACTCGAAAACGACCTATACTTTTGGTTGGCCCAAGTTTGGATTGGATGGTAATAGGTATTAGCCCATTTAGTTTGTTAGTTGTGGGAATTAATTGGTAGCCCATTAGTGATATCTTAGGACCATTTTGGAGAGGAGTGTTTGGCCCAATTGAGTAACCTATTTTGTGTCCCATATATGTTGGTGTTCCAGCAGTGTGTTAGGGTGTGTAGTGTGTGCAAGAGAGTGGAGAAGAGAGGAGCCTAGAGATAGGCAACCGGGTTATGGATTGGTGGATTTCTAGGTGAGTTCCAACCATTGTTATCCTCTTCTCCTTCTTCCCTTTGTGGGCTTGCCATCACCACCACCATATCTCCATTGTGGGGATGTATATCTTGGAGCAACCGGGTGTAGGAGCTTTGGGTCGAGCCTTGGAAGTGTGGTGTTCGTTTGATTGTTTTCTGAGCCCGGAAATTGGTTGATTGGAGCTCCAAAATCCTACAAATATATTTAAATACAAATTAGGATAGACAATTTATAGTAAAGATGGAAGTAAGATCTCTCAAAAATTATCTTAGGCTAGACAAGTTTTTGACATCTTTTATGTGCTCAAAGCAATGATGCTCGCACATTGGTGCATGTTATCAGCGTAAACTTTCGTCAAATATATAACCAACAAAAAAAAGGGAGTATGAAATTTCCACTAAAACACGTGAAATATTTAAAATATTCCATGTTCCAAATATTAGATGTCATCATATATGGACATATTGTGTGTTCTTGTTTGGTAGTGTGAATTGTGTAACATTGGACATTATTAATGGACATTATATAAAGGATAAAAAAATGTGAAATATCATCTATAACATTGTTCAATCTTATCAAAATACTACACCGGTAGATAAAGAGAATAATCCTCTTATTTTGTGACTATATCGTTACCTATTCTTTTTTCTTTTCTTTTTTTCATTTTTCTTCCTATAGATGGTTCCTTGAGCCAAAAAATAAATAAATAAAATTAGAAACTAGTTGAAGATGGATGAAAGTTGAAGAGGATATATAGAAATAAACTCCAAAAAAAGGCCGAAAAAATTGCAGCAGCGATCCCTAGCCCTTCAATTTTTTTGCAAACTTTACCATAACCTTCAATTTGTACTAACGAAACTCCCTAACATTTTAGAAATATGTATCGGAGGTCCAACTGGATGGAAATCCATTTGACTATTAGTTGACCAAATTAAAAAGGGTAAAATTGTAACTTAAAAATTACCATTTTAAATAAATAAATAAACAAACAAAAATAAAAATAAAAATAAAAAATTGTCTTCTCCTTCAAACCATCCCTACCCCATCCCCTTTCCCATAGCCACTACCACTGACGGCCGACCGACCACAACCACCCATCTCCCCCAAAGGCAGAGGTTGGAATTGTGCCCATCCTCCTTGAAGTAGCATTGTTGGGTAGTCCCTTGGCTCGGAAAATAGATTTAAAAATATTGCAATGGTTTAAAAATGAAAGACAAATGAAAATGGGGCCTCATTCAGGGCCACAGGTTGGGAGAATATCTATGGGATCCCCTGTAAATCCAAGGGAAGAAATTGTTGAAATAAATTGTGAACAAATTCTGTATAAAAATATGGAAACAATTACACGTCGTGCAAATGGTTATGAAGATTCTTCTAAGCTTAAATCTTTGGTGGATCTAAGGAGAGCCGTTGTTTGAAGTCTCACCTTCCTCGGCCACACTTCTTAACCGCGGGCTTGTAACCGAAGAGCTCGCAATATTCAGAGCCTCCAAGTCTCACCAGAAATGAACATGAATCCGAGAAGCTTCCCACAACGTGAAGCAGCAGTGCTGGGAAAAAGCGCATAAAATCAAGGATTATGACGACATCATTCCTTACTCTAAGGTGAATTTAAGTTTCATGATGCATTTTCCCAACTTGCTCGTGAAGCCTCGATTTGTAGTTTCAAGCTTGTAGGCCGCCCCGGTTGCAATTTCCCAATTTGCAGTTTCAAGATGCATTTTCCCAGTTTGACAAAGAAGTTGGCTAATTTGGGAATGGGTTTTGAAGATTTGAAAGGTAGATTTAGGGTTGAAAGTGGAGGTGGAGGAGAAGATGATCGCAGGAGGTGGTGGTTTAGAAATGGAAAAGAAGATAAAGATGGGGTGGGGTGGAGAACTTTTTGTTTTGTTTTTAGTTTAAATGTAAATATACAATTTTATTCCTTTTAATTTGGTCAAAATTTTATATTTTTTGGTCAATTAACGGTCAAAATAGATGGTTTCCATCCAGTTGGACCTCCAATGCATATTTATAAAAGGTCAGGAACTTTCGTTGGCACAAATTGAAGATTATGATAAAGTCTGCAAAAAATGAAAAATTAGAGACTGCTACTGCAATTTTTCTAAAAATTAAAAGCCATTGTTACTAACATAAAATCTATAAAAATTACATTTCAGAAAAAGAAATCTATAATTATTTGAACTTAGGTACAAGAATTATAAAATTCATTGAACTTTGACATCATTATCATGGTGTCTCTGTGAAACTATTCTTAAATTATGTATATGAAACTTCTTGAGATGAACTATTAGGATAGCTTTGTAGGAGAGAAAAGGTACTTACCATTAACAAGTTCACCTTCAACACTTACAAAAGTAAATATACATACTCGAACAGTGCAATAGGCGATCTGTAAAGACTTCTCTACCGGTTGAACACAATCCAATTCCCATCCCACACCAACCCCTATATGGGTAAAAAACAGAGGGATGTTAAGATTAAGAAAGTACATCCAGCCGTACAACATATTATACCTAGTCTAAATCTGGACTAATTCATAATTATAATGAATATAATTTTAGTTAGTTGGAAGCCATGATCCTGTAGTTGTAAACATGCAAGGATATAATGAAACTTTAAGCCCTATTTTTTTTTCATTAAACAAACATAACATTATCGGCAACTTGCTCCATCAGATCACTATATGTAGGGCCAGGCACCATCATAATTAATCACACAAACCAAAGTTCAAAAATGGGAATCCCAGAAAAGCCAGGCCAATGGCTTATCATGATATATGCAATGACATTTTGCTTAGCAGCTACTAGCGTCGCCGCTCATAAACCTTACACTTATGCCTCACCACCGCCACCAAAGCATTTGGAGCATCCATCATATAGTAACAAATCACCCCCACCACCAAATTACCTAAAGCAGCCGCCTTGCGATTACAAGTCACCACCACCTCCAGCATACTACAAGTTGCCACCACTACAAAAGCACTTAGAGCATCCAACATATTATTACAAATATCCACCGCCGTCATCATCATCACCACCCCCACCTTACTACTACAAATCACCTCCTCCTCCATCTCCTTCACCACCTCCACCTTATTACTACAAATCTCCACCGCCTCCATCACCATCACCATCACCATCACCACCACCACCACCTTACTACTAAAAATCAACTCCTCCATCTCCATCACCACCTCCACCATACTACTACAATTCACCACCACCTCCAAAGCATGTAGAGAGCCCACGGTACTACTACAAATCACCCCATCCACCAAAGAAGCACTACTCGTCACCACCTCCACCATACTATTACAAGTCACCACCACCTCCATAGCATGTTGAGCACCCACAGTACCGCTACAAATCACCCCCTCCACCAATAAAGTACTCCTACTCATCACCACCTCCACCGTACTACTACAAAACATCATCACCTCCAAAGCATGTTGAGCAACCACAATACAACTACAAGTCGCCCCTTCCATCAATGAAGTACTCCTAATCATCTCTTCCACCACCAAGAAGTACTCCTACTCATCACCACCTCCACCATACTACTACAAGTCACCACCACCACCAAAGCACTTAGAGCACCCACCATATTTATATAAATCACCTCCTCCTCCTCCTCCTCCTCCATCGTTGCCACCGCCTTACTACTACAAATCGCCGCCACCTCCATCTCCATCGCCGCCACCTCCATACTACTACAAGTCGCCTCCTCCACCATCTCCATCACCACCTCCTCCATATTACTACAAGTCACCTCCCCCACCATCTCCATCGCTGCCACCACCATACTACTACTCTTCACCTCCACCACCAAAACACTACTAGCACAACAACAATTTGCAACATTACAATGGAGGGTCTTGATGAGATCCTAGATGTTTGTATCTGCATGACGCATTCATTGTATCATTTTTTTTCTACGATTGTTGTTATGTGTAACTTACCACAAACATTATTAAGATTTATGCTTCCTTTCCTTGAACTGGCTTTTATTCATCAATTCAAGTCTAAATAGTGAGGAGCACTATTCAAATATTTAAATTTATACTTGTAATGGTTACCTTTAATAAAAATGTCTGACCAATGAAGCATAAAAGCGTAAGCTTGAATATATGGGGAATCACTTTACCAACCACAACTTTAGTACAGTAAGTGCAAGAAATATTTAGTATGAAAACTGTATTAGTGGCATCAGATACACCACAAGGAATTATCTTGATTTTACTAGGAAATAATATGTTTAATGTCATTGAATTTTCCCACTGTAGTTCATTCGGCAATACTTTTTCTTCTTTGAAATTGATTTCTTGCTCTAATTTTGTTGTTATATCTGACACTTCAACAGATAATGCTGATACATCTAACAGTGGAAACTGAAAGCTAATTTGAGTTGTCCTTTAAGCAATTTCAAATATGAGTCAAGTAACAAAAATACTTCCATAATTTATTTCAGGATACAGAAGCGATCATATTACCATAAACTTAGCTTTCGTGAGATAAACATGAAAGAAAGAAAGAAATATATTTGAAAAGGAAAAGGAAAAAAGTTGTATGAAAAACAATATAACCTCAATAAAAGGCAAGATGAAGCCACCATCGTATAAAACTATATTTCTAGTTCTTGGGTACAATAATAGCCACCTCCTTGTAACAAATTGGGCAAGCCTGTTATATTAGGAACTGTTAGCAGCATGATTTCATACTAATTTATTTTTCAAGGAAGGCTGGTGGCTTACCTTGTTGATGCTAAGCCATCTACTGCCACAAGCAGCATGGTAGACATGTTTGCATGGAAGAGTCATCTGCCTATCACCTCGGTTGTACTCCATCTGGCAAACTACGCACCTGTTAGTGACAAAAAGAAAAATATCATTATACTTTAAATATTTAAAATGAGATTTTTGATATTTTTAGTATTTAATAGAATTAGGGCTTTGATATGGGTTGTAATATTGTTAAATTCGGTATTTGTCATTTTATTATTGAAACTTTGCGCCCCTTAATAATGTTTATTACTTGAAAGAAAAAGATTGACTTTTAAGGTTAGAGTAACATGCCTAAAATAAAAGATAAGTAAGTTTGACTTCTAACTTTAGACAAACATGCATATATGTTTGGGTCATAAGTTTGGTAGGAAAAGAATTTTCTATGGCTCTCCTTACCTTTCTCCTTTGAATTTCTTTCTTGAAAATAAACCACGCTTAAACTTTGAAATTGGAAGCAACGCAATGAGATCCTCAGAAAGACCTCTGCTTTGAGTTCCAACTGCCTCGCCCAGCTCAAGTAGCTCCTGTGAAAAGGAATGAGAGTATGTATAAGTATTCAATCTGAATAACCACATCCCAGAATTGCTCTTATTCCATACGAATATTCAAAATGGTTTGCAACTACAAAATAAACTAAATGCACTTCATGAAAAATGCCTGAAAGAGATCATTCCGCATATTTTATTCACAACAGTAAAAAAATTGTCCGTTCTTTTTCCAAATATGTAACAAAAATCATCCCTACTCAGTTTCATGATTTCACAAACAAGAACAGACAGGTCAGAGATGGGAATAAAGCAGAAAATATTCCAGAAAGACGATCCACTCAAACCAAGGGACAGTATCTGAAGCAATCTGTTTGTCCCCTTTCAAGATAACTGAAAGTGGTGCTAACACCATACTTTGCAGAAACAAGAAATGAACAGCCACTGTAAAACAAAAAGACTGAAAATGTAATGAAAATTAGGAAGGTATTGCTTCGTGCAAGTAATATTGTATTTCCTATAAAAATGAAAGAAAATAGGTAATTCTCTGAAATAAAAATTATGGCTACAACAACACAAGCCATTTACGATAGGGAAAATTACACCTGGGTTCCCAATCTATGCATAGTTGAGCACTAGGCCCCCAACCTTTCACCTTTACTGAATTAGGTCGCCAATGGACGGAAACAGCTTGTTGGACTTATAAAGATCATTATACCTTTATTTTGGATAAAAGAAAATGAAGGAAAAAAAAAAGAATGACAAAAAAATCTATCCTCCCCCACCAACACCCGCCACCGCCATCCTCAAGCAGCTTCAGATTATACATTAAGTCATCCACAAACCAGCATTAAGCTAAAGGGATGTGTTCAAATATATTTGCCCATCCAAAACTGGCACTTTCTTTTCATTCTTCAATGGCCAAACATAATCTGAAGCTAGTATACCCTGTGATACTACAACAATAGAAATTTTTCCCTAACTTCGTCATCGGCAAATAGGTTCTATCTATGCTTTCACGAGAGCAACAATAACCTATAACATTAGGTTAATTAGAATTATAATTATTGGCTCTGTTCTGAAAAGCGCTCCTAGGCGACACCTAGGCGGGAAGCGTGACAAAAACTCTTCACCTTGAGCCTAAGCGGGAATTAAGTGGTCAACGACAATGTTGACAGCTTAATGCTCGCCCAGGCATCCCTAGGCGCGCCTAATTATTAGGGACGCCTAGACGCGCCTCCGCCTCAGGCCCAGATTTTAAGGGAGCCCAATTTTTTCCTTTTTTTTTTAATAAAACCCACAACCCAGACTTTGTAGCCCACTATACCTTCAAATTTCAAAAACTCCAGACTCCAGAGAACTGAGAAGACGAAAGAACGGAGCAAAACCTTTCAATTTCTCCGCACACCGCACTAATTTGGGTATCAGGTATGTATAATATTAGGAGCTCGAGAATGATGATTTTGTATCGAATGATACGGACGACGAATTAGATGAAGATATTGAATTGAAGTTCGATAAAGAGTTAGATTAGATAAGATTTAAGTTCTCTACGTTATGTAATTATGATTTTGAAACTTATCTTTATATAGGAATTATTAAGTAAATGCAGTATTTTATAATTTTAAATGTTTGGTATGTATTATTTGAAATGTTGAATTTTTTTTACAATGATTAAAAATTCAAAATAAAATTAAAAATAAAAAACATTTTTTTACGCCTGAGCTTCACCTAGGCTCTTACAGCTTGAAACTCGACCTCCACGTCTAGCCACGCTTTACGCTTTTTAGAACACTGATTATTGGAGTTACTACACATTCCATTTAGAACTTAGGAAGCATTTGATAAAATTTATTATGACAAGGTCTCAAGACAGGCAAGGCGTAAAACAGAAGACTCATAATTAACATTTCAAACCTCATAACTCATGTTGTCAGGATCGATGTTGTCCTCCCAAACAACCTGCATTAGTTAACAAAAGAATTTACCAATTAATAACAATCATATCCTCCCTAAAGTTACAAAAGGAAATGACAAGAAAATGAAAAGCTTGAGAATCGTTTAACTACTAATGTGAAAACCTCCTACCTCATAGTCATGAGTGTTCTGTTCATTCCCAGGACCTGGAGAAACCAAAGATCAATGGTCAATGCCACAAAATAAAATCAGCAAGCTTCACCTCAGAGTAACACAAGATCGTCGCACAAGAGTATAAAAATGGCATTCACAAAAATAGTCAAATATGAATGATTGTAATACTCAAAAGCAGAGGAACACGTGGAGTGTCTTGGTTTTCTTCCCATAAAAATTTATTTCTTACAAAGTTAAAACTCTCTCTCACTTCCAGAAGATGGCCATTATAATTTACATTTTACAGCATGAAAAAACTGGGGCGTATTGCGTCTGGCTTATTTCAACATATTCTTATATGTAAAATACATAACCCATAATAAGAAGCATTAGAACATTCACAAGGCCGTGTAAGTTTTGTCACTCGTGTAAATTACATATTTAAGTTCCTCACAAAATATTCCCTCCATCCGCAATTGATTGACCTGATTTTATTTCCGTGGTCAAAAGAAAAGTTTCTCACCATAACAGACACAATGTTTAGAGAGAGAGAGAGAGAGAGCACTGTTATGCAAATTTGCATCCATTCATATGCTAACAGTTCTATATAAACTGGTTGGAAACCAAAATCAGAACTTACACTCTAAAGACGAAAAGGAGTTCAAATTTTCTTCCTCATGTACGAGTGCAGCTGTAGCTTGATCATCAGCTGGCACCGGCGGGCTCTCCAAATGCCTGCTATATTCATCAATCCCTTGGATATGATCGTTGACCACATAGCCATGCGCACATTCATAGTGAGGGGAACTTTCAAGTTCAGTTACCGCAAATTTGTATAAATTAGTATTCGTCGCATAGTAAGAACTCTCCTGCACAAAGTTGGAAGCAATCACATACATTATTCTATGTATGCAACTCAATATCCCTGCTGTTCAAGTTCGAGTAAACAAGGGAAAAAACGAATACCCTTGTTTGGTTAGGGCCTAAAATTAAAACATCTGCCATATCCATGGTGGTCATGTATTGAGCAGTTGAGGTATCTATAGATTGCTCAAGCTCGGTTAGAAATCATAAGCAAACTTGAGCAAGCTCCTGTGGAATCAAATTCAGCTAACTTAAGTAACTTCATTCATCGGATATTTATCAGATCAACTTAGCCATATCAATCCGAGTTGAAAAAATTAGGGACCGCATTTATGTGTACAAGTTTGGTTTATCTTTGACCTCCAAAACCATCATACTATTATAGCTCTATGGTCATTAAGACCATTTATGGTTCGGTCAAAAAATTAACTTTTGAAAACCTCATACATGTTTGGCAAAAAAAAAAGTTAGTTTTAAGCTTAGCGCGTGATATATAACATTTTACAAGCTTCAAGCGAGCCAAGCCTAAGCACACTTCAAGCTTTCCTAGCTTCTTTACATACTTATGGTGGTGAAATGATCTCAAGTGTTATATGGTCCAAAAAATTCTCTAAAAGTTTTTACTTTTTACTCAATTATCAGCAAGAACAAAAAGGGACAAGACATATACTTTTCGAGAAGCAAATCAAAATAGTTCGATAATGTACCTGAGCATAAGGAGCATCGTCGAAAATGAAATTTACATGGTCATAAGTAAGACCTCCAAAAAAATCCACAGAGCTCCCTATTGAATTATAAGGCACAGCATGATTTTGGTAGTGAACTTCCATTGGAGAGTTCCAATTCATCTTCGAAAAGCTATCAAATTGTTTCCTTTCCAAATTAAATTTATCCAACAATAAGTCAATAATTCTCAATTACTCGCACATTCTTGCAAACCCTGCAATAAATTCACAATTTTTCAAGTAAAAGAATTCGAAAATTTTCAAGTCAAAAATCTTAAATGAGCAAGGAAATTATTAAATACAAAATTTGTTTTTACATTTAGGAAAACAACAGCCAAATTCTGCGATTACAACAAGAAAAAATGTATTAAAAAATAGAATGCAGTAAAATAAGTAAAAACATCAAGAAAATAAGAAAGTTTGCATTTTCTAAGAAATTAAACGGGTCCCAAAAAATTTAACACAAGAAACAAAAGAAACATTAAAATCAATACCACATTTACATCTACATTTAAAGAACGCCTCAGTCTCTGAAAATTTGATTGTCTGTGACGGGTTCTTTGGAAAAACTATGTATGAAATGAACAAGAAAGAAGCAACCCAGAAAGAAAAAGGCAGAATTAAGCTTTACATACTCGTTCTTCTACCAATTTTCAACCTAACATTCTTCAATAAAATATTTTTCATCATAAATTTTAGTTCTTCTTCAACCACGTATTTTCCATCCCATCGAACAAGAAAATGCATCCTTAAACTCAAAGGATAACGCTAGTGGCACATAAGCATCTACATAATGGTGTCCATAATGCTGATGTAACAATTATTCGATCATTGATGTGCAAGTGTCAGATTTGAATTAAAGGTGGATCACATATCACATCAATATTATGTACATCATTATGTAGATGCTTATGTACATCTAGAAAACTACAAAAGATTGACAATCATGTTTTGTTTTGGTGCACACCTTAAAATTAAACGTGGCTTACCTTTACCTATGATTTGACGACTTAAAAATAATAATTTTTCAATCAATCGTTTTTTTATATTTTTTATAATTAATCTAAGTGTACAGAAATGACGTTCATAGTTATCTTACCGACCTCTCACATGAGGTGGGTCTCACGTCGGACCGACTTGATTAAAAAATGGTTCAATTTTTTTTCTTGTCCTCCCGTTGTGTGTTGTCCGCAGAACCTCTGTACATGCAGTACAGTTCTTTTTTTTTATAACAAGGGCAATGTCTATAAAAGTGTAAATGATTCATTAATTATTTTTTTCTTGAAATCATCAAATCACAATTTGTCACACAAAGTGTAACCAAAAGTGCATTTCAAAGTGTACACCATGCATGATTGAATTGGGAGTAGTTTTGATGACAATAAAGTTGTTGAATGTTAATATTCGTATTTTATAAATTACAGGGTAACATTCGCCAAAAATGATAGAAAATGAAATCCTTACTGAACAGGATTGCCACGGGGTTGCCAAAGATTCCCCATTTCCCACCCTATTTACTAAAAAAATTAGGGAGATCAGCTTGGTTCGATTCAATTCTGTTCTAAAAGAAAACTATTCAAATAATAATGAGAATCGTAGATATAGAACTGGTTCCATTTCTAACTATAGAATTGAACCGAAACTGAACTACTCGATATCGGTCAAATTTTTTATATTTAAAAGTTATAAAAATAAAGTATGAAATTACTTGTCAAATTAAAAATAAACAAAAATTGAGTATGAAATTATTTGTCGTTCTTATAATATAATAATTCAAAAAACTAGATAAACAAAAAATACACTCCAAAACTCAAGATCATTCGTAAATGCAAAAAAATAAATTGATAAACTATAAAACACCACATAAACGGTAAAATTTGGATAGAGAATTAATTCTTAAGAAAATTCATACAATAATATATGTTAACAATACATGTAGTATTTATAATCTTATTAACTTTTATATTCATCAATGATCTTAATTCTCGATAGCTGATTACTTTGAAAATGATGATAAATTTGAATTCTTATGAAATATTGAACAAAAACTTTTTTTTTTATTGGGTTGCATTAAATTTATGAATTTACAAAGTATTTATAAAAATATTTAAATTTGAATTTTTATTATGCATTAGGTTTTGTTGTAAAGAAATAAGAAATGTACGAAAATGGAATTTTGACGATAGATAATTTTGGATTCTAATCTTCAAAGATTTGGTATATCATGGTATAATGCACTAACAGAAAAAGAAATTTGAAAGAACCAAATTCACTATTGATTCTCAAGGTAGTACTGAGAATCAGACCAAAACCGATCGATTCTTGGTTCATAGTCCCAAAATCTACTCGTTTAGTAGGAAAACAGGAATTGAACCGACAAGTTCTATCTAGTTCAAATCCAATGTCACCGATTTTCGAGAAAAACACCGGTACAAAAAATCATTTATTAATGTTGTCCTCGAAAAAGATCAAATTTAAAACACGTTAAATTTTGAAGTCAACGGAGGGACAGTGTTCTCCATCTCGGAATCAATTATGCGATAGAGCAGGGAGTAGATATTTTGCCATTTCTTGATACACAAATGACAATTTTTTTATTATAATTTTGCTGCTTGGATGTCAAGTTCTACTTGCCATTTTTGTATTTCACCTAGGGAAGATCGTACTTTCATCTCTCTCACACTTTTGCGTGTAAATTGTGTGTTCTTTTGAGTTATGTGCAAAGGAGATACAGGGTGTTTAGTTGGTCGAACCGAGCTGCTCGTCTCATTCATTGTTGGGTTTAGCTCGACCCACGACGAGTCAGCTCGTGATCGCAAATAGAGTGAGTTGAGCACAACCAAACTCACTATAATAAATCTTTGTCGATTCACTCGACTTGCTCGTCTCTCGCACATTTTTTTATGAAAAAATTTATTATTTTTTATTTCTTGGCTCATGAATGATCTGATGCGATCCAACTGTCGACTCAAATGAAAATAATCAACTCGACTCATTTCATGACTCGCCTTTGAGGCAAACCACATAAACATACCTACGGTTTCGTTACACGAATGAGAAATGTTTCCAGTAAGAGACAAAAAACTATTGTAAACTTGTTGACATGTAACTAGGGTTGTCAAGGGATTGGATTTTGATCCGAATTCAATGAAATTGATGGGAGATGAATTTAAAGTTTCAGTCCAATAATTCGAACAAAATTCTAATCCGATAATTCGCTAACTAAATAGAGCAAATATGGATATATGTCAATCAGATTCAAAAATAACCTGATCCGATTTGTTATAAATTGTTGAATTGGTTAAATATTTTTATGGCATGTTGTCACTAAAATAAATAAATTAAAAAGTCATCAAATTAAAAAAAAAAGGGTCTATCCACCTGTACACCATCAATTGTTTGCGGGGGATTTCTTTTGCTTTCCAGAAAGTTATAAGTCATCCCACGTCAGTTTCCGTAAAAAATAATCTAAAAGAATAAGTTATAAATGAGGAACATGCCATTGCTTGGATTTTCACTATTTGAGCCCTGTTAGTTTAAAATATGAGCATATATAATAAGTTAATTTTAACAGTGATTTTATCTTCCCAATTTCTTCAATTTCGAATTGGATTATCAGATCGAATATCTGATAATATAGCAAATCGGATATGGATTTAACTATCAAATATTCGTTGGATTATCGATTCAAATCAGATCCATGAATTATTCTTATCGGATCGAATAGAATATGGATAGATCCAATTCATGTCCAATCCATTTACACCCTACTTGTAACCATTCACATGGTCTTCAACTTCTTTTGTTTCATCTCATTCGGTAGGTTTAGCTAAACTGATGTAGGTGAATAATTTGGCATGGGCTCCACAAAGATCTTCTTACTGACGACCGAAGTTATCGATTACTTTACTTTAATATTGTGGGGTTGGTGGCCCCCGTGATTATTGACAGGAAAAAAGTGATCCCCAAAGGGAATATAGAAAGCTTCTTGTACCTTACTTGGAGTTGATGATCCAGTAATAGATCGATCGATGTCCTAATGTTAAAGAATTCCGAGCAATAGACTAATTGATATTTCAATTATGTTCAACTGAAATAAATCATAAGGTGGAGGCTGGAAATTATTTTGGTAGAGAAATTGTAGAAAGAAGATTGAAAAACAAATTAATTATGCCAAAGAAACAATAACCAAATTCTTAAGCTAAGGATCTTGCATAGAGTTTCAAAAAATAAGAAAAGTTTTCTTATGATCTATTTCTTGTAGAGACAAGATTTTTTTTTTTTTTTTTTATTTACCAACCAATGATACTTGTATTCAAGTCTAACCTAGGATCCATCTTTTAGATCACCAAAAGCATTTGACTATGGCCAAATGGCAGTTGACATTGGTTGAGGTTTGTTGGTAGTGTTTTCCTTGCAGCCATTATAGTGAACTAAGGAAAAGTATTAATCATATATTTATATTACTTAAGTATATAAAAATAATACATGATTCAAAAGTGTACTATTGGTCTCAAAGTCAATCTTGAATAGTAATTTGGTCTCTAGTTTTTAAAGAGTAGCAAGCTGATTACCAGTTGTTCATTATGCTCCTGTTTGACATCCATTTTTTCTCATCAATCACACATTTTATTAATAAAATAATACTACACATAAATCCAAAAATTCTTATTACTTTTTAACCACACATTCTTCCATCAATCACTATTCCAGAATTTATTTTTTCTCTAAAATGGGTGTCAAACAGGGGCTATAATTGCATAATTAATATCACACGATGAAAATCGTCTACATTTCAATTAAATCATCACACAACACTAAAGTGCCTAACTTTATCAGTCTATATTTTGATTTTCAACTTTCACAAAGACCACATAACAATTTAACAAATATATGGTGGACCTTTTGTCTTGTATGGGTATCATCCGCTGAGATTTTATAAATTTTAAAAGTGTTTCTAAATTCATGTATCATCAATTGAAATTTTAATGAATTTTATTAATATCTATTAAAATATAGATTTCCCCAACTAAGATTGTATTTCAGTGAAATTCTTTAAAATTTGGAAATCCTCACTAACTCGTGGATTTCTAAGAATTTCATTAACAAAGGAATTTTAAAAGATTTAGATGAATTTCAAACTTAAAAATACATTAGAATTTCACCATTTTTAATTAGGTTCTTATTGATTTTGTGAAAATCTATCCAAATTCGTGAAATTCATTAAAATAGTCTTTTAGGATCTATTGAAATTTTAGTTCAAGACACCCTCGTAAATCTAAAGACTAATTGTGCAACTATAATTTAAAGTGCAGGATCAAATGCTCTTTCTTCTCTTCTTCCTTTTTTTTTTTTTTTGTTTTTAAAAGTTTGTGACCTGCTTGCTATTTGAATAGTAGATTAAGGACATGTACTATTTTTCTAATACAATAACAATTCACAACTTAAAAATTTGAACTGCTTCGTACATAGTATCAGAAAGTATTGTTTGTGAAATCTCTGAAAATTATGTAGTTCGACCTTAACAATACTTAGAGGGGGTGAATAGGTATATTATGCGAAATTAAAAATATTTTATGAATTAAATAACAAAAAGTCACTTTTAATTCTTTTCTAGATGATTAATCATGCAAGTCATTTTAATCCTAAATTTGAACACCACAGTTTATATGATCAATCAATAACAATAACAAAAGCAGTAAATCAACACCAGGATGATCACGGAGAACCCAACTGGGAAAAACTCCGGGCACTTTGCAAGCAATCCATTATAAACAATTCAAACAACTTACAGTCTATCAGATTAGAAGACCCGTACTATCCTATCTCTCGACTGCACTCCTTACAGCTCTTCCTGGATCCCGTGTTCCCCTACACCAATCTTTAGCTGCTGTTGCTAAAGCTCTCCGTGGAATCTGCTACCCTGAAATACTCATAACCTTGTGGAATAGTCTATTTCCCATGGATCAACGAAGAACGTCTTGTTCTTTACAGACTAGAACTCCAGTCAAATTTCTCCGATCTTCAGAACTCTAACCGGATGTAAAGGAAATGCAGTTTGGTATTTGGATTATAGGAACGATATTTTTCTCACCAAAACAATCAAAGTAGATGAATGTTGAAAAATAAAATCGAATAAATCTCTTACAGATGAAGCTATCTCAATGTTCAACCTCTACAATTTTCGTACAGATGTGTTTTGATATATATAGGTAGGTTAGAAAACGAATGGGTCGGGTAAAAAGTTTTTAAATCTAAAAATAAAAATTTCCCAGATACCTACGTTACTCGAACGAGGGCTCAGTGAAGGTCGAGCGACAACAAGTAGCTCCAGCGAAGGAGGGGCGACAGTCCAGCGACGATATTTCTGCTTTTGTAGCTCAAGTCAAACATTGGCGACAGTCTAGCAAAAATCTGCGTCGTTTTCCTCTTTTTGCCATTCCTAGACCCAATAACCATATTTTCAACTATTTGCACATTACTTCTTGACTTTTTAAACATGGTACAATTCAATCCTTTTGTTTACAGAATTTCCAATTACAAAACATCTAAAACCTAATAAACTCCTCATTTGGCATTCTTGGATAAAACTACTAACTAAATCAAGGCAGTAATCAAACATAAGGTACAGACTCAACACATATGGCAAACTGACTGACTTGAAGAATTCTACAGTTTAATCAGCATCTGATTCTTGAAACAAATAACTTAACACCAGTGTAAAATGTGTGAAAGACTGTATAATAAAACAGTTCAAGCAGTTTATATAATTTAGGCAATTTATCAATCAATTAGACTTGTTCAGTTGTAATATGCATACTAAATCAAGACGTGGTAACAATACAACCCAACATATCATGAAGACACATTGATACTACTAAAATATCAAACTTAATTTAGCAGAACTAAAATAAAAATATAAAATGCATTTGAATCACAAATCATTTTATAGATATATCCAGTTTTTTGATAAATAGATATATCATGTAAGCATAAACAAAAAGATCTAAATATCTACTATCTACTCTCCCCCTATCAACAAAAATGCAATACTGCCAAAAATTTATATCTATCTACTCCCCCTTTTTTGTCACACAATGACAAGGGGTAAGCCTAGAACTAGGAAGCACCGGCAGCATCATTAGCATCGTCAGAGTCTGTCCTCTTCTCAGAAGTAGCATCATCCTAGTGGCGACGAATCCACCGAAGTCCACGTTGAATGTATCCGACACTACCCAGAAGCGTAGCGAACTCGGCAGTGTGTCGATCAACAGTAGTGCGTAGCTACGTAATCTCGACCATCATACGAGTCTGCGTCTTGATGAGCACTGTCATCTGACCCAAAAGAGCGATCGAATGGTCGATAGGAGCAGAAGTAGAAGTAGGAGGAGGAACTGACTAGGACGGACGAGTCGATGTAGAAGTAGAAGGGATATCGGAGGGTGGATGAGCAGTCGAAAAATAAGGGAAATCCGAGGGATCAAAGGAAATGAGGTCATCAATAGGATCAACCGGCACAATCGGGTCAACTGGCTATGTTGGCTCAGAAGAAGCATGAGACCTACTCTGGGCGATGGTAGTATGGCCAATCGGCCGAGAAACCCGCCTTGGACCCCCCTTGGAAAATTGACTTATAAGGATGTCACTAAGCTGTATATCAAACATGCATAGGGTAGCCCAACCCTCATTCCCGTAGTACGAAAGGCCCTCAAAATCTGCTGACATATGAAGGAATGCAAATCAACGGAATCGCCATGCAAAAGGGCAAAAAGAAAATGAGCATTCTCCATCGATAATAAAGAAGTGTGGGACACAGACCATAGAAAACGAGCATTTTCCATTGGCAATAGAATCTGGCGCTCGGTCGGGAGAGAACCAATGCGAATCGTACCTTGGCCTCTCTCCAACGGTATGTTAAACGAGTCCATCGAAAGTGAATCAGAAATAAGGTAGGGAAATAGGGGGTGGACGACCTGGGGAATATGAATAAGACTCGAAATAACGTCTGGAGTAATCTTAACTGTTATATCCCAAAGAAAAATCCTAAAAGATTAACCACTAACATTATGAATGTTAGCGTAAAACTCCTAAACTAATAGACTCGGCAATGGTACTAACTCAACTAATAGAGGCTCCCAACCTCGAGAAGACAAAATAGCGGCGAGGTCGAGGGATAGGTCAGACATAATGACCTTGCGCTCAAAAAGAATGGAACGAAGAGAAAACTGCAACCCAAAAGTATCTTGGGCCACAGCCGAGATGAACCTAGTCCTACTATAGGAAGTGGAGGAACTAGGAGTGGAAACGGCTGTGCTTGCTCTCTTAGGTGGCATCTGAAAATATTTGAACCAAAGTATTAAAACCTTGATAAAAACGATATTAATGTGTGAGATGCATGAATGCATGCAAAACGAGGTAGCTATGGTAACATGCAACGTGCCATAGCATGAATACACAACAACATGCACTGATGCCTAGGCGTAGATGACGTAAAGAAAGAACGTGTGCAGTGACGACGCAGGGACACGATGTCATGACGCAAGGATGCAATGTCATGATGTAGTGACGTGACGTCACCAAGTGTGCCCAACATCAAACACAATGCACAAGACACAATTCACGCACCGAACTCCCAACTCGACACTCCAACTACCAAACTAAAACCCAAAGCAAATGAAATCAAAGACGAAAAGAATCCAAAATCACAAACACGACCTCAAACACCCAAACTAATGTCAAAAAAACTTCCCCAAGCAACCAAACTCATGCTAAAGCCAATGACAACATCAATCACACAACCCAAAACACCAAAAAAAATGCACCAAACTCCCAACTAACTCAAGAGAAATGCAAAAATGTGTAAAACTAAATGGCATTGAATGAGAATGCACCAAGCATGAGTTACAAGTGCCAAAAATCGAACCAACAATTGTCTAAACTCGAAACATTCCAAAATAAACGCAAAAATGAAGAAATAAGGAAAAAACAATTTATTTTCGAAATTGACCTTTAAGTTCGAAGTTTTGTTGAAACACCACATGCAATGAGTGATTGGAAGTGTTTAAAAGGTGGGTAAGCTCCTAATTTGGTGTGGGTGATGAAGAATGTAGAGAAATCAGAGGTAAAAACGGGAAAAATGTGTGAAAACCCGAAAAAATAGCCTTAAAATTCAAAATTACGACATGTTGCTAGAGTGAAGGTCGAGGGAGTTCCAGCGATAAGCTAGCGAAAAAGCAATTGACAGAAATAGCACTTCAAATTTAAAAATTAAGAAAAATACCACTTATTTTTTTTAAAAAAATAATACTTAAATTGAACAAATTTAGCAATATATTTTTTGTTTACTTTTCAAAAAAAAAATCAAATTAAGTAAATTAAGCTCTTGTTAAATCGATGATCATAACCATGCATGCATTCACAAGTTGAGCATTATCAATAAGGACTTTCCCACGTACTCAATGAATTTCACGATGGAGTAAAGTGTATAAGTGACTCATGCGTGTAAAGTGCCACTATTTTCTCGTGAAAATGACTCCAAACCTTAAATTTGTGAGAAATGACATGCAAATATCTCTGTTAAGTGAGTATGATCCCTACTAACAAAAGTCAAATCCAAATGTAATGTTAGGACATGAAAACGAGCTCAAGTACATGACAAGTATATTTTCTCACCCGGAAGATGAGCACGTAATTTTTTATACTATTCTCGTGAATTACTTCTTATGAGCAGACTCGTGTCCATTAAGCAACTACATTGACCCTGTAACGAGTTTTAGGTCGGTTAACCCAAGTCAGATCACCATAGGCACCAAGTTATGAGAAACCCCTCGAGCTTAATTGCTCTAATCAAATAGGTTTCGAACAAAAGTATAAGATGAATCAAACATGTGTGTAATTTTTTATTTCATCATTTCATCATTTTTTTTAAACAATGCAGGGAGACTCATCACAAGCTAGGTTATCTAGATATATATCAATTCACGTTCGAGGTCACCCTACTAACATGTGACAGCCATCTCAAATCTCACACATGCGGTCCAGACTCACTCACAAGATCATAGTGTGTGATGTGCAGATGGTATATAAAGAAACATATACTCAATACTCCATAGAAAATCGAACCAAGTGATGGAAATATTAGTATAGATCTGATAACGATATACTCGATCACACACGCAATGTTGAAGAACATCATAAATAGTCCAGAGCTCAAAAAATATATTTTTTAAATAAGATTAAAAAAAATCAATATCAAAAAGGAAACAAATACACACGAAATAAAACAAAACGCAAATAAATGAGATGCATGCACAAATAAATGGATTCAATGGACTGTATATGCATGCACCTAAGGAACATATCACAAAGAATCATGAATGCTCTTGCCTTTAAGAGCATGATCAAACTCACGACCTTTCAGATCATTTTTCTAAACCCAAGCTTGCTTAGAAGTATAAATGATTTTAGTTAATCGAATCATCATTTCAGTTAAGTGGCTAACCTGATTGGTGAGAAAGTTAACCGTGCTCGAGACATCATGACTTTTACTTATAGTCATGAGTTTACGACACCTAGGTCTTGTATGTCCCAGTGCACCACAATTGTGACAGGTGGGAATAAACCTAAAATCAACTGTTCGATGGTTGTTGTCGATAAGTAGGATGATTTACTCTATGTTGTCTAGTAGGTCTCGATCCTAAGTGATTTTGCCCTTTGGTTCAGGGTAAAAAAGAATTCGAGCTTTGTTAGTGGCTGAAACGAACGTAGTCTTAGACGTATTGGCAAAAGTATTATCATTATGAACATAACCCAGACCATACCTATTTCCAGCGGCTTGTTCATTCCAAGTAGATTGTCCAGCTTTTACGAGCCACTCATAAACAATTGAAGTTGAGCATTAGATTTATCACGATCAGTGGTTAATGATTTAACTTTAATTTTCAAGTTTTCATTTACCAGCTTCAACTCACTTAATTTTCTAATCGAGTCCCGAAGGTCACTTAGCAATTTTTCACGTTCAAGTACAAGCTCGTTCACCTTTTTCAGATAGCTTTGTTGACCTTCTTAATTTTGAGACTCTTCTCAAACAATTCACGATAAGACTCGTGAATGTCGGTCTCATTTTCAGACTCTTCTTCAGATTGTTCACTCTCATCCTCCATTTCAACCTTCTCAATCTCACGGTCAAATTCGATTGTAGCAATCGAAGTGAAGGCCATGAATTTTATATCATCCTCACCACCGGATGTCTCATTCTGAGAACGAGTCTCTGACTCTTCATCACTCACGGTCACGGCTAAAGCCTTACGTCGTTCTATACCCGGACTCCTCTTCAAATTAGGACATTCACTCCTAATTGACCATACCCCTTACACTCATAGCATTGGACAGATTGAGATTTCTTAACGGGGGTCCTAGAGGTGTTTTTCTCATGTCTACCTCTCGAGAGTTTACTCGGGACCTCACTATTTCGCTCCTGAAGCTTTCTCTTATTCCTCATCACCTTCTGAAATTTTTTAACGAAATAAGCAATTTCGTCATCCCTAAGGGTCTCAGTATCAGTGGACTCGCTCTTCTCTTCTCTAATGGTGTTCATGGCGATAGATTTAACCTTTCAGGTTGAGAGACAGTGAGTTCATAAGTTTGAAGAGATCTTACGAGTTCTTTAATTTTAACAGCATCTACGTTCTAACTTTCTTCTATCGCAATAACCTTAGGTCGAAACCTCTCAGGCAGGGATCTAAAGACTTTTCTAACGATTTTGGATTAGGGAATTCTTTCACCTAAGTTAAAGCTCGATTTCACTATGTCATTCAGCTTCGCATTGAATTCATCGAACGATTCATCGTCCTTCATCATAATCTCTTCAAACCTAGTGGTTAATATCTACAGTTTAGAATTCTTAATAGTCTTAGTTCCCTCGTGTGTGATTTCTAGTATATCCCAAACTTCTTTAGCAGTTTCACACATCGACACTCGCTTAAACTCTTCATCTGATACAGCCATGAACAGAGCATGTAATGCTTTATTGTTCCAGTTGCATTCATCTAGGTTAATTTTAGTCCATAAAGATATGTCAGTGGATGTGACTACACCAGCAACAGTTGTTGAAGGTGGAGTCTACCCATTTTGAACGATAATCCAAATATGTTCATCCAAAGATTTAAGAAATTCTCTCATTCGAACTTTCCAGTAGGCATAGTTGCTTCTGTCGAAAAATGGAGGCATGGACAGTGACTGACTCATCTAGTTGTTATAAAGGGTCAGGAATCGAATTAAGGCTCTGATACCAATTGAAAATAACACAATTCGACCCTAACAATACCTAGAGGGGGTGAATAGGTATATTATGCGGAATTAAAAATATTTTATGAATTAAATAGTAACAAGTCACTTTTAATTCTTTTCTAGATGATTAATCATGCAAGTCATTTTAATCCGAAATTGGAATACCGCAGTTTATATGATCAATCAATAAACAATAACAAAAGCAGTAAATCAACACCAGGATGATCACGGAGAAACCCAACTGGAAAAAACTCTGGGCACTTTGCCAGGAAATCTTAAACAATTCAAACAACTTACAGTCTGTCAGACTAGACGACCCGTACTATTCGATCTCTGGACTGCACTCCTTACAGCTCTCCCTAGAACCCGTGCTCCCCTGCACCAATCTTTAGCTGCTGTTCCTAAAGCTCTCAGTGGAATCTGCTACCCGCAGCACTCATAGCCTTGTGGAATCATCTATTTCCCTTGTATCAACGAAAAACACTTTGTTCTTTACGGACTAAAACTCCAATCAAATTCCATCGATTTTCAAAACTTTGACCAGATGTAGAGGAAAGGCTGTTTGATATTTATTTTATAGGAACAATGTTTTCTCACCAAAACAATCAAAGTAGACGAATGTTGAAAGATAAAATCGAATGAATCTCTTATAGATGAAGCTATGTCAATGTTCAACCTCTGCAATTTTTCTATAGATATGTTTTGGTATATTTAGGTAGGTTAGAAAACAAATGGGTCAGGTAAAAAGCTTTTAAATCGTGAAATAAAAATTTTTCGGATACCCACATTGCTCGAACGAGGGCTCAGCAAAGGTCGAGCAACAACATGTCGCTCGAGCGAGGGGCGACAGTCCAAGGACGATGTTTCTGCTTTTGTAGCTCAAGTCAAACCTTGGCGACAGTCTAGAAAATCCGAGTCGTTTTCCTCCTTTGCCATTCTTGAACTTTAGACCTAATAACCCTATTTTCAACTATTTGCACATTATTCATTGACTTTTTAAATATAGTACAATTCAGTCATTTTGTTTACAGAATTGTCAATTACAAAGCATCTAAAACCTAACAATCTCAATATCCAATGACTTATTAGCTAAATGGCAATTGGCTCACGATATGTTCAATTGTTTCTCATAGATTTTCATAATCCTATTAAAGCAAAAATAGGAAAATAGTGTTATTCAGTCATATGATACGCTTATGTCATCTTGAATACGCTAATTGACAATTAAAAAAAAATTATCGTACATTTGTCTTCTTTAGCCGCCCTTGTTTGACAATCATTATTCGAAAATTCTTTTTTTTACATACTTATTTTCAATCATATATTCAAACAATAAAATATTCTGCATGTAAATTCAAAACTTTGACTTACTTTTTAACCGCACATTATCTTAAAAATCACTATTTAAAATGTTATTTTCAATAGAAAATGACCATCAAACAGGAGTTTAATCACATCATGCATGATACATTGTATCATCTTGTCCATCTAAAAGTTTCCAATAGTACCTAAATGTTTTCCATGAACATCTTTCCAAAATGTTCTCTAAGCATGTGAACGTGATCAGAGCAGAGGACAAAATATTTTTTTGTTTTTTGTTTTTTGTTTTTTTGTATTGAATTCTATCCCCTTTTTTCTTGTCCCTTTCTTTTTTCCTTCACAAAATGAGAGTGTTGTCACTTGCCATTCATGTGAAAAAGTACAAAACTTGGCCTGCAAGGGGGGGATTCACAAGACATTCCTTGTCGGCCACACTACCCAATCGACAAAGGTAATCAATCCAATGAAACGACGGATCCACTCTTTAGTTTATCAACCCCAACCCGATTGTCATTATTTCAAAAAAAATATGCTTTTTTCTCTTATTTTTAATCAAATTTTTTAATAAAATAATATTACATGCAAATTTAAAATTTTTCTTTATTTTTATACCACACATTGTTCATCAATCTACTATTTCAGAATACATTTTTAGCCAAAAATTGAACTCAAAACAGGTGCTAAAATTGTAGTTTTTGTGTTTATTTTTCTTAAATGATTTTTACTCAATTCGTTGCAGAGGTAATTACATAAAACCAGGTCTTTTCTTTCCCATTTTAAAAAATCAGGTTTTCAAGTTTTTTTTTTTCATTTTTCAGGGTTTTTATCTTTTCAAAAAAATTTTTTTTATCATTTTAATTAAATAATTATTCCTTTAAAACCCTAATTTATCAATTCATCCCCCACACAGACACCCCACATCGTCTCTCTCTCTCCCTCCCTCCCTACCTTCTCCTCCTCCCTTTCTGTAGGATGTCCCTGTCGGAGCGTCGACGTTGCTGCTGATTCACAGCAGCGTCTACGCTGCGTGAATCGCTGCTGTGAATCACACGTTGCTGTGCGATTCACAGCAGCGACGACGTTGCTCACAACGTGCGATTCACAGCAGCGTTCGATTCCGAACGCTGCTGTGAGATTTAGGTGGGTTTGTTGCAGATCTGAGCTGTTGCTGGTGGGTTTGTTGAAAATGTCGGTGGTTTTGTTGCAGATCTGAGTTGTTGCGGGTGGGTTTGTTGCATAAAGAAAATGTCTCTGAATAGTTGGGTGGACGAGGAAATTACAGTGAAGCAGTTGGGTCTCTTTCGAGGGCATGGCGGCCGTGGTGGTCGTTTCTTTGGTAAAATTCAGGCGGTGCTTTGAATGAGGGGTTTTCGATTGGAGGTGGTTGTTTGATTTTGACGACGGTGTTGTTGAATTCGGCTTTGAAGACGGTGTAGGAGCCATTTTCAAATGATAAACAAAGTCTTATCCAGTGGCGGTGAATGGGGTGGAGGTGGTGTCGATGGGGTGGAGATGGTGTCGATGTATGTGACCCACTGTAGTGTTTGTCGTGGGTGGTGGATCTGGTGGCAGCCGTCGCAAAGATGGGGTCTGGTTTTGGAAAATGTCGCAGATTGGTGATGGTGATCCGTGTGGTAGTTGTCGTTTTTTGTTATTGACGTGGTGGGTCAACGGCGATGGTGGTTCTTTTTGGTGTCTGTGACCAGCGATTGTGATTTTTTTAGTATCTGTGACCTAGCTTAAAATTGATAATTTGTAACTAAAAAAATAATCTGTGACCTATAATTTTTGGATCTATGACCTCGAAATAATATGTGATCTATATAATTTTAGATCTGTGATCTCGAAATAATCTGTGACCTACAAAATTTTTTATCTGTGATCTAAAAATAATACGTGATCCACAAAAAATTTTATCTGTAACATCGAAATAATCTGTGACCTACAAAATTTTTGATCTGTGACTTCGACAAAATCGCCAGAGTGGTCGCCGGTCACCGGAGCAGAGGTGGCAGTGGGATGAGTTAATTATATTATATTACAATTTAATATTTAATTTAATATAATAATTGTGAAATATAATTAATTAATTTATGAAAAACCTGATTTTTGCAATTCTAAACCTTGGGACCAGATTTTTTATGAGAAATTATAATAATTCAGGTGTTTAAAGATTGGAATTCAAAATTCAGGGACCAAATTTTATTATTCAAAAATCAGGTGGTATAAAAGCTGTTTAACCCTAATTATTTACCTTCCCCTTCCCCTTCCCCTTCCCCTTCCCCTCTCTCTTTCTCCCTCCCCATCTTCCCCTCTCTTTCTCCCTCCCCGTCTTCCCCTCGCCTCCCCTCCCCTCCCCTCCCCTCCACGGCTCTACCCCCCCTCCCCACCCCCTCTTTCTTTGCGGCGCCGCAACAGTGGCCGTGCGCGATTCGCAGCAGCCGCTCGGCCGCTAGCGGCCGACGTGTCGTCGCGGCGAGCAGCGCGCCGCCGTACCGCGAGCGACGACCGCCGCTCGCCTTCGCAAGCCGACGACGTCGCGAAGGCGAAGCTGACAGCCAGCGTAACTATTGTTGGTCTATTGTGGGTGGTGGTTTGAGGTGGAGCAGCTGGGGTTGGTCTATTGTTGTTGGGGTTGGTGGATCTATTGTTGTTGGCCGGCGGTGGTGGTGGTGGTTGTGGTTGGCCGTTGGTGGTGGTGGATCTATTATTGGCTGGTGGTGGTGGTTGGCTGTTGGTCTATTTTTGTTGGGGTTGGTGGATCTATTGTTGTTGGCTGGCGGTGGTGGTTGTGGTTGGCTTTTGGTGGTGGTGGATCAATCGATGTTGGGGTTCAGTCGTGTGTTTTGTGGCTGGGTAGTCTGTGTTGGTCGATCTGTGACCTGTGACCAAGTATCGGCCATCTGTGACCAAATTTTTGTCATTCTGTGACCAAAATTTTGTCAATATGTGACCAATTACTCAAATGTGACCTAAAATTTTAATAATCTGTGATCTCGAAATAATTTGTGACCAACTAATTTAAAAATCTGTGACCTCGAAATAATTTGTGACCTACAAATTTTTTGATATGTGACCTCGAAATAATTTGCGATCAAAAAATTTGACGATATGTGACCGAAAGAAATAAATCTGTAACTTAAAATTATGAATATGTGACCATTAATCACAAAATGTGACTTTATTATCTTTATTTAATAAATATTTATAATTAATTAAATAAATACCTGATTTTTGAATTTTTAAACTATTTACCTTATTTTTGAATTGAGGTAAAGAAAACACCTTAAATATGATTTTTTCCCATTTTTTATTTTGAGATAGATAAAGCCCAAGTTGTAAATTTTTCCCTTCGTTGCATGGGACATGTGATTTTACTAATTGGGCCATTTTGGCTCAATACATTTGTGTGTGGAGTTTAAAGAATGTACGCACAGGCAGCAAGCGTGCTTTAGTGAATCGATTTTGAGTAAGAGGAGAGTTTGTCGAAGACGATGTTTAAATATATCCACGAATTTCGCAGTGTCCGTATGCAAACAAGAAGGGTTGCTGCATGTTTGACAAAGCTTAAACTATAATTTTAGTTGATTATTTTATACACATTTCGTTAGACTTACACCTACTATCCACTCATTATTTGATACATTCTATAAAACTCACTGTTTATAATCACTTAAATTTTAATTTAAGCATTCCCAAACATGCACTTAGCCTTGCTAACTTTCCCTTTTGTCAGTGCTAACGATTGGGATCGAGGACAATCCAATAATAGTCTGTCGAAAAAGGGCTTAGTCCCTCTACTGATGATATTATTGGTAAATGAAGTCTCACATTGGAGAGAATATAGACAACGACGAGCAAGTGGAGGTTGGGAGTCACTCTGTCGTCTAGCAAACTGAGACAATTGGACTCAGATTTCCGTTCCAATGAAGTAAACAAAACACAAGCATGCCCCAAAGGTTAAGTAAAACACATTCATCTGAAGTCCCGACAAATGTAAGAACAATGCACAGGCCAGAAGTTTTTAAGCAAGTGAAAAACAAAAATAACTTGTACGATAGTCCTGGTTCAGTTTCCGTGAACAGAAATTGTTAGCAAAACTATGGAGAGCAAAAAACGAAAAGAAAAAATCCCATCGCCTGGAAACTTGATACAGCTCTAAACAATACAATTGCAAGAGTTCACATTATATTTTCATAATTGTTCATGATAAAATTACAGCAAAAGAGATGCAACAGAAGTTTCTTAACGATTCCATTCCTTCCCCACCTTGTGAACATATGAAAATACCTGGAGGATACGAGCAAGAAGTTGAAAGCAAAGGCACAAGTGATAAACTCACTATAACTCACCTCCTATGTAGAAGAAACTCTAGATAATCACAGGAGAAAGATCCAATAAATGCTCTGGTCCCCCCACGAACGTCACAGGTTTCCCCACATAAGCTTACAAGAAATTAACATTCCGACAGATTTGAACTTTTTAGATAAAAATGAATCACGATGTGTATTCAAATGGCTGTGGAGGCTGGGGCTCCTCATCAACAGTCATTGCTGAGGCTGAGCCCTGTTGTCCAGTAACTGATCCACCAGCATTCGATGCTGCTGCAGATGAGGGTGTATCAGTGAGAGACAATACTTCAGGTTCATTGGGACGTAGATCTTTTAAAAGCACAAATCCTGAGGGCGCTGACTTCACTGGCATATATCTGCTATCTTCAAGAAATTTGATGAATTTTTCTTGAGCAGGTACCACTCTGGCAGGGTTGGTCAACAATTCAAACGATGGCTCTGGTTCTGCCTTCTTATCTGCAGGATTATCTACCTGCCAACAGCAAAAGTTACAAATCAGTAATCAAGTTCTATTACCAATAAATTTGGAGTCGGCTACATTATTTTTTTTGGCCATTAAGTTGGGTTCATCAATATATTAACTAGAGGATCCAAAACAACTAGATTGTTCGCAACTACAAGCCAAAATAATTTTAATCTACCTCTCCCTCTTCATGTTCTACTAACACCACATCAATCTTGTGCATACGAGCTTCTTTAGGTTTGCAACACATGCACTAATAATGTGTAATCCTTCCCTTAAATTACCCTACCTTAGTACCATTCCACTTGTATATTCTCATTTCTTTTCTAATTCATCCTATCATTGCCACACAACCATCTTAACATCCTCATTTTAGCTGGGTTATCTCGAGGACATGTCCTCCAATAACCCAACATTTGTAGTACCATAAAGCATAGCACATCTAGGGTGTGTTTGAGCCACATTATTTTGAAATAATGTATTCTGGAATAGTAGATTGATGGAGAATTTCTGGTTGAAAAAGAAAGAAAAGTTATTAATGTGATGGAAAATATTATTTTACTGAAGAATGTGTGGTTGAAAATGAGTAAAAGAATGAGAAAGAAAATTTTCATGTGTACCAAACAGGGGCCTAATGATTATTTCGTGGATTGACCTCATCAGCCTAACGGAAATCTTCCAATCAAATAAAAATTCATGCAGCACATCTCCATACATCATAACCTCTACAGGTCCTTTCATGTTGATAGTCAAACCAACATACCCAAAACCATCTCTCTCTGAAACAGCAAGATCCACTATATTGACTCCACTATTATCCTTGTACCTACTAATTACAAAATGAACATTCCAACTTCCATGTACTCCGTCTTAGTTCATCTTAACTAAAACATTTAGATTCTGAAGCACACCTCCAAAATTCTAATCGACAAATTAACCTACACCAAGTTTCACGTACTCAAACTATACTGTTAACATACAACATGCACAAAGGGATGTCATCTTGATGTGTTTACCATCGCCCAAGTAAAAAGGGTATCTTTATTTTCCAAACAGCTATGAACTGCATATCGACCATCACTGTCGCATTTTTAAAATTACGAGATCAAAGACGTTTCTAAAACCCACTCACCCACCCAGCCTGCGTACGAAGGAGATGTCAGCTTACGCATCATGTAATGCAAACAGAACACCCAAAACACGTGTAAAAAGGAAATGATAAGCAAAAGAATCAAGGATATAGATTATTAAAGCACAAACCTGCATGGAATCCCCATCCTTATCACTTGATTTTCCCTTTCCGGTGGAACTCGACTCCGCTCCAGATGGCTTTTCTGCATTGGCCTTTTCCGCCTCTTTCTTACTAGCCCTAGCCTTGGCTCTTGCTGATGTTGATAAAACAGCTGTAGGAAGCTTGACAGTTGAAGTGGTGGTGGGTACAGTAGTTGGCTTGGGATACTCAAACAGTGATGGCTTTGCATGTGATAGGAACTCAAATCTTGGCACTTTAAGGTCATAGTTCAGACCAATAAAAGCAGTGGGTGAAAATGCCAAGCTAATAAAATATATAAGCGGGTACCAGTACCAAAACTGGCTGAACACAGCAAGACCAACAACAGCAGTAATTTTGTCATGTTTTGTCTTAGACAGTAACTTTATGGTCACATTCCTTCCACCAGCATCAAGAATGCCAGAAGCTAAAATAGCACCCATCTTGCTCATGGTGTCTTCATGCTTATCAAGAATAATTTTTTCCAATTGTCGTCTAAGGTAAGAAAACGAGATAAGATTAAAAAAGATGACATACTAAGCAAGGTGAAAAATACGAATAAAGATACAATACCTGAATACACCAACACGCGAATCACTGGCCTCACTGATTTGGACCATCACCATGGCCATTGCAATGAGAGCACCTTGACGAACAAAGTCAACGACGTCTGATGTCAGAGGCTCTAGCAATGATATGGCCTCGCTGAGACCAGTACCTGCACATGAAATTCCAACTGCCAATGCTGCACCATACCGAACATGTGGGTTGTAAGATTCAGATAACAGGGAAACAATCCGAGGAGTCTGCATTTAGAAAATTCAAAATGATTATCAGTATGAACACGGGTTAGAAGCAACACAGATGTTATTGTTTTGAAGAGATAATGACAAGTTCCGAAACCAGCTCCTTCCAAGCAAACAGTTGAGACTTAAAAACAGTAGTAAGAACAGCAATAGCAACACTTCAAAATAAACATAAAAAAGGCACCAACCTGTTCTGGATCAGAGTACAAGACAAACCCAAGAGCCAGGACAGCAGTCCGCCTGACATCATCGCTCACATCTGACACTGCAAAATGTAACAATTGGCGGATGGCCTTATTGTTAGCAGTTCCCCTGTATGCCAACGCCAATGCATACATGCCACCATAGCGCAATATAGGGTCTTGATCCCGTGTCATTTGCTCAATCAGTGTATCAGCTTCTTCCTCTCTTCCATAGACTGTAAGTGCTATTCCCAGTGCCAAACCCCTGAAACACGCAAATAAAACAGAGGAAAAATGATGAGAGAGAAATCATAGTCCCAGACCAGGGCAATATGAACCAACTATACCTGATAATCTTTTCATGTTGTGTCTCGTGTGCATAAGCAAGCATTTCGCCAGCCTTCTCACTTGCAGTTCCAACCATTAGTAAACCCATACTAATACCAGCAGCTTCACCAGCAACAGCACTGTCCGTGTACAGCACATTTTTTATGTCATCAAAGACATCATTGTCAGCAGTGCCTAAAGCTGCCAAACCAAGACCTAGGCATGCCCCATGCTGAATAACCTGCACCAAATAAAATTTCCAATAGTAAGCTAGCTGGTAAATGAAAAAACACAATGTGTGCATAGGAAGGTATGGTAAATGAAAGAAGGCAAATATATACCTCAACATTGGTACTTTTTAGGCTATCTCGAAGAAATTGTTTGATGCCCTCCCCATGGTTTGCGTGAATTAAACCCAGAGCATACAGTGCTCCACCTTCTGAGTATGGACTGCCACCACCACCTGCCCCACCCTGCGGCAAGTAAGGTGCCATCAACGATCTTCCTTGCTGCAGATGGCCACTGTGTATAACACCCAGTCCTGCTGTTGCGCTGAATTTAGCCCAATTTGTTGCCCTGCTCAGCCAGTCCTACATTCACGCACACAATAAAGTAGGGAATGTTAATCAACAATACATAAAATAAAATAAATCAATACATATTGGAAAAATGATTGACCAGATTCTCCCTGAGGAATGTATCCACAGTTGTTCCAGCATGCATAATTGCATTAGCATATATAGTAGCACTATGGCAGACACTGTTTCTCATCTCAACAGACTGTTTTATTGTCTTCAGTGTAAGAAGATCTGACCTGCATGCAAATCAGTAATAAAACTTTTAACAATTTTTAATCAGTAGCTTGTACAGACATACTGAAGGACTTTGAGAAAACCCATCAATGAAAGCACAAACTGATAGAATTGTCTCACTTGTTATGACTGTATAAAAATTGCAGAGCCAACTGTATAGACGTCTCTCCTGACAAAATTCCTTTGATTTTTGTTAACCTCTCAGCATAAATTGCATCGTTTGGATCAGTATGCGGCACACTATTATCTACTTGAGTTCCATCCATCATTTGAACATCTTCTGTTGAAGTGGCATTTCCATCTCGCACAGAATCTGGTTCTGAAGAACCTGACTGCACAGACTCTGAAGGTTGTAATTTGGGACTCGACAACCTATCTCTCACTGTCAAAAGGAAAGCTTGGTGCTCATTCTCCACAAGATCAAAGGCTATCTGAAATGCAAGCAGAGCATCGTCCTTATTATCTGATCGTAGTAATTTTTCCAATATACTTGCAACACCATCTGATTCATCCAGAAACATGAGGCGTTGGCAAACGCTTAAATAATCCGGCGAAGGCAATTGCTGGTATACTTCGACAAGAAGACGAAGCACCTGTATGAGCAGTATAGAATCAGCATGCGATGTATTCAAAGAAACCTAGTTTGCTATCAAAGAGAGTCCAAAATTCCTCAGGCATTTTCCTTAAGCATCAGGTAAAAAAGATCAAGAAGATTCAAAATAAAGCAACGAGAAATGATACAGAGATTGTTATTTAAGCATAAACAATTACATAAATCTTTTCTTCATCGAGCAACAGTTGAAAATCAAAAGACCCATTATAGAGCTGTGAAACAAGGGTATAAGCACATATAATGGTGCTTATGCATATACGTACAAAAAAAAAGTCTTTTGTGTTTCCATGTCGATTGGAAAATCAACATGGTAACCAGTCAAGAAATCCCAATTTTGTTGGACAAACAAAGCCCAAAGCACCTAATTTAGTAAAGCACTTCCTCCTCTCACATAGCTCAAGTTTCTGGTAGAGCTAGTTCTAGAAGCCAGAAATATCATAGTCCAGCTGTCGAAGCGATTCTGTGGACGTAACAAAAATATAACTATAAATTCTTTGGTCCCACCCATTTAACTGCTCCACTTTATCTGTATGTCATGCTAGTACATTTCCATGATCTAGCAGATATGTGTAGAGTAAAATGCACAGCTTTGATTTTTGTGCATATTATTTATTGCAGTCAATCACATGCACATACAGCACACACTTAAACCTCACTACCTATCTATTCTAGTACATATTCATCTTAAACAGCACGTAAATGCCCAGCCAGTAAGAGAAGAATGGATTAGTTTCAATTCCCTTCAACTTCAATTTCTCGTCTTCTTTGCACACTTTCAAAGATCTTTTTGTGTCATTTCAAGAACAAAATGAAAGGTTTGAATCCCACAAGACAGGAGATTCTGGAAAACTATAATAAAACTAGAAAAAATATACTAATAAAGGGATAAGAGTAGACAAATATGAATATGGTATTAACTATATGACATTACCTCACGTCGATATTCTCTTCGATTAACAAACGAGTGACAGATATCAATGCAATAATTAATAATTGAATGAACATTGTCACTCTTTATAATTGCTTCCTCGAGCTTATCCAGTCTTCGGCATTCAATGGCCATTCCAATAGCTTGTTGATATTTTCCATCTAATATACATCTAAAAACAAACGGAAGTCACCTAAGTCAGAAGAAAAACATACAGGATACAGCTACTTTTGGTATCAAGAAAACTACAAGTTCCCGTACTTATCAAGCATTCTCTCAACAATTGCCTCTAATCTAGGATCCACCACCACAGATTCGTCATTCCCTTCAGCAGCCTTAGTCTTGAAATTGGCATATTCATCTATTGCTTTAGCTGAGAGAAGCAAGACATGATAAATTACTATTAGCATGAAAGGAGACAAAAAAGCGTCTGGTAAGACTGCATTCTCACAAGTCATCTATCAAGAGAGCATATTAATTTTTTATAACATCCGCCTAATTCTCATGAAATGTGTGGAACCAGAGACATTGTTCTTTCTCTAGAAATAAACATATTTACACAGTTCTTTAGAGAAAAAAAGGGATGATGATTAAACTTTTACCAAGGAGGGTATGAACATAGTCTGAATCCTCTGAAACATCAAATAGAGGGCCAGCTCCAAGGGCATAGGATAAGGAGTCATTAAGTTCACCCAGATAATAAAAAACCTGATGACAGAAACGAGGTGATCTGTTAAAAACGAACAAAAGATGCATTCAACAGAAAAATAATTAATTCCTGGTTTTTATTAAAATTCTAGTTGGATATAAGTTGGACAGGAAACAAGACTATGCATATGTTTGGCAAGTGTTTATAAACAGGTGTGTTTATGAATAAATAGAAATGAGTGGTGGTTAAGTGGGTAGTACTTGTGGGTCCCACGAAACATGTATATAAACACTTTCCAGACATAGTAAATTTTATATTTGCAGCATTTCAAATATCATTAATCAAGCTAAAATTTAAAGAAGTTACATTTACGTTTAAGCACAAACAGATACAAGACAGTCAAAACAGAAGAAGCAGAGTTAATTTGACCTCAGCTTACTAGTTCAGTTCTCAACCTTAATAGACTGTCTTCATGTTATTTCCAGTCCAGCACACGATACTTGATGACATATGGGAGGACAATACATGCCCCAATTTATCTTTGTGCAACTACGTTGCTTCGATGGATAGCATCTCTATAGCACGGACACTTCAACTAGTTTAGCGTATCCATGTTCGACAGCACGTGTCAGACACGTGTCGATACTGACACTCCTCGAACACTCTACCACAAGCATTTTTCATTTTTTATTAAAAATATTTTATACTTTTAACTCAAATTTATTAGTAAATAACAAATAGCTACTTTGACACGTGTCAATATTGACACTCCTCGGACACTACCATAAGCATTTTTTATTTTTTATTAAAAATATTTTATTCTTTTAACTCAAAATTATTAGTAAATAACAAATAGTCACTCATATTTAAAAGTTTTCAACAAGAAAAATTAATAACAAGTATAAAACTAAATTTATGCTATATAAATGAAGAATTTTAAAAAATTTAATCAACGTGTTGGCGACGTGTTGTGTCATTTTTTTTTTTTTTGAAAAATAGCGCATCGGATTTTTTTTGAAAAATAGCGTGTTGGCGTATTCGACACATATCACGTCGGTCGCACGTATTGGTATCAGTGCATCATAGGATAGCATAGCTTGGACCCAGTACTCACCAATAAGTGAGTGTGTGTTAACTAACCTACATTCATCTCACTCCCTTCTAAAAGAAAATTTAGCTATGCTAGTACAATTAATTGAATTTTGTTGAATAAGCAATTGTTAACCACAAAACCTAAAAAGGCATCTATCTCGTTTTAATACCACTCATAGAGGTTACACAAAGTGCCATACTCCAGAAACAAGAACTGAAATTTAGAAATAGCCCTAGTAAAACACAAGATTTTAGGCTCCATTAATAGATGATTTGCAAATGTAGCACATTTTTCTAGTTTAATCTAGCACTTTCAAATGTGTAATACAATACTCACATCTATGAATCCCCTCACCCCCCTCCCAGCAACCAATACGCTATTATATACAAGTCACAGATGATAATGTTTGTCTAAAAACATTAAGAGGATTGTGATCTAGAGATCAAGATCTATATGTAAACCCTCGTCTCAATATCTAATCCACTCAACAGAAGAACCCTCACAATTATTCGCTTTGGACGACTTCCAGTTTACGACAAAGATATTTCATAATTATGGTACTTTTGTTCTTTAACCTAACAGATTCATCACTTCCATTGCAAAATATGTGCGTAGAGGCATATATCTATAAGATGATAAGCTCAGAACAGACGATAGCAGCATTGCTCACACCTCAGTTAAATGTACTACGTAATACCAGAATTTTGCTGAAATGATCATAACATTGGGGAATCACAAGCATGTACATAATTTAACCATTTCGTCCTTCATACTGCATTATCATGAACTATAATATTCATACTTTATGAGATACATTAACTTGCGTGACTTCTTGGGATTCTGGAATCAGGAGGTACCCATCATATGGGCTATCCATTCAGATAAGATCTATCATCCTTTCTAACAAGATAAATCTTTTGAATTAGAGACTATACTATGGATAAGATGAATGGCTGCTACAGGTGCTACATGGGAAATCTTTGCATTATTTCAGTTTCCAAATTTTAGGAAATTGGAAAATAAATACAGCCATCACATTACTGCAAACATTAAGAATACACTCATGTAATATATTGAGAAACCATTTTATTCAATGATTCCATGAATTTTAGATTGATAAACTTAAGCCCCTGGTTGAGCCCCATTATCTAAAAACTCATTTTCCTCAAACTCATTTTCAACTACAAATTCTTCCAATAAAATAATTTTACACGTAAATCCAAAACTTTTACCTACTTTTTAATTACACATTCTCCAACAAATACTATTACAGAACATATATTTTTTACAAAAAATGGAGCTCAAACAAAACCTAAGTATGCAGAAGCTTCTCAAAAGGTCTTTACACAAAAAATATGGGCACTTCAAATTTCAGACTTACTAAAAAGTGGATATACAAACATCATCACAGATGATGTATATTGTTACCTTCGAAAACTGTCATGTAACAAATAGAGAATCCTTTTAATTCAATGATTCCACAAATTCTAGATTGACAAACTCAAGTATAGAGATGCTTCTCATAAGGTCTTTACACCGAAAATATGGGCACTTCAAATCTTAAACTTTTCAAAAGTGGATATATAAATATTGTCACAGATGAATGAAGCATGTTGTTACCTTCGAAACAAGTAATGCTGCCAGTTGTCTTTGGTCAAACTCTTCATCTTCATATAAACTTTCTCTGTATAACCACAAAATAAAGTAACAGAAGTACACAAGCATTATTGTACAGAATGGAAGGATAGTAATTTAATATCTAACAGACGCCAGGTTTCCTGATACAGACACAAATGCAACCACTAGCATGAAACTTAAAAGACCTATAAAGCAACAAGCTTACCAGCAACTCTGCTTCAAGAGATACTCTCATGGTCACTATAAATATTTACTTAATATAATTATGAGATTTACAGACATCGTCTAATAATAGTAAAAAGTTTAAAACAGGTCCTTCATTTTATACATCTGAACTAGACATGCTTGTATATACCGAGAAATTGCAGAAGCAAGGAGTTGTTTCTTATGTTTTTCAACCTAACTGAGCAGAGTAAGCCCGTTTGACAGATTTTTATTTTTATTTTTTTTTGGAAAGAATGAGTTTTTGAAGAATGTGTGATAGTTTAGGTTTACATGAAGAATATTTTACTGTGAGGTGTGGTTGAAAATGAGTATGAGAAGAAAAGAGTTTTGATAGAATGGTTACCAAACATGGGCTAAATTTTATGATATCAATAGCAACTCAGGTCTCTCAAGTTGGACAAGGGCCATAGTTTCAGAATTTCTGCACAAATCAAGATTCAGAAAAAGAAGTTTTCCTGACATCGCTCAAACCATTGTCCAATCCCACTCGACAAAAAACACTAGTATTTTTTCGGCAGTAAACATGCTTATAAAGGCCTGAGCCACATAACTTCACAGTTTTCTTCTTTCTTATTTTCTCTTGTTGCTTTCTAAATCATTTCATTGTTCTTTTTTCTTAAAAGTAAAGTACACAAATTTGTAAAAAGTTGGTCGATTGTATCATTCATTATACTCTTAGTTCTAATCAAGGATTAGTGATCTTTTTAAGTGATTCCTACTTCAAAATTTGCTACTTTAAGAATCCATTTCAAATTTCTAGTTGTAAATTAGACTTTTACTTATACTGAAATGATGTATTATGGATCTTTAAATATTTTGAGGTTTATTATGATAATTTAGTATTCTTTCAATTGTTTCAATTATTTTATTGGTTTATGTTGAGGCTAACGCCTTAAAGCGCCTCAAGATACGGTTTAGCCTTTCTAAGCACTAATGATGCATACATCATGAGACTCAATGTGGAAAACTTCATCAAAAATCATGGCATGAATCCTAATACATTTTCAATTAGGCATCCCCCTTTTGCAAGTTTAGTTGCTTTGACTCTTCCAAAAAGGCATTGCAATACTGAAACAATTACCCTTCCCTTTACCCAAACAACTCATTGCTCTTAGGCTTTAATTAGATGCCAGGTGAGGCATTTTTCCATTGAATTAACAGGTGTTGTATAGTTCTATGTATATTCATTAACTATAAAAATTGGATGACGTTCTAAAGAAAAAATAATATAAAACCAGATCATTAATTAAAACACAAAACTCAAAGCCAAATCATGAATTTATAATAGAGAAACAATATTTCATATTTCAGATCTCTCTCAAAGCATATTAGCCAAATAAAAACAGTTGGTTCAGACTAATAAACCCTATTAAGTCAAGGGCGGTTATATTGCCACCACAATTTTTATTTGTTACACCACATTTTAATTGCAATTAAACTCCTCAATATTTGTTCATTGTAGCAATTATTTCCTTAATTTTTCTCGTCAAATTCTTATCTTCAACCACCCATTAATTAGTATATCTCGTCCTTGACAATGATTTGTGTTAAAATATTTTGTTTCCATGCTTTGAAACGAGGGAAAAAACTTGTTTCGTACCTTTTATTTATATTTTTTAAAATATATGACAAAAAAATAAGTTGTTATACGCTATTTCAACATATGTTTTTGGACATAAACTGTTCTTAAATACAAAATGTATTAACTAATGGAAAGTTTGAAAATAAGAATGCCATGAAAATCATCAGGGACATACATGCTATAATGAGTAAAGATTGAGAACCTTCAGAAATAAAAAATTGTAGTCTGAATATAATTATCCTTAAGTTAAACCCCTCCAACTCCCAAACATTATGTTAAATCTTTAATCCCACATTTTCTATACCAAAAATTCACAATTCTACTATCCTCAATAAAGTTTCCCGAATATCATCCTTCAGAAGAACCCATTAAATTTCCACCAATATCCAATAATTCCAACATCAGAACCAATCAAAATATCACCTTAGTCTTAAACACCATATTAATCCCAGCAAAAAAAAAAAAAAATTCAACCCCAAACCTTATTAACACGCAATCCCCAAAATTGTACTTCATCTAATTCTCACATCAATCTTATTAAGAAACCAAGTTTAACTCCCAAATAAGACTTCCTTTTTCAGATTCATATAAGTTTTATTACAAATTATCATCTTTTACCAAAGCACAAAAGCAGAAATGCCCGAGTTCCCAAGTAAAAAGAAAATAGCATTCACACTCCGAAACCCTACTGCCCCTACATACATACACGTACGTATAAAGAGAGAAGAACAATCAAGTACATTATGGGTACGGAGGTGGAAATCTCGGGCCAGAAGTAATCAACAAAGGCGTTGAGATTTGAAAGTGCGTGTAACTTAAGAGCCGGGTGAGTCTCGTTCAGCATCGCCAATAAACCTCCCGCCGAGCTCACCATCGTCGCGGCTGCCGCCATCTCAGCTTCAGAAATTATATTTAAATTTGTCAATTAGTGAAAACGAGATTTGAATTTTTAAAGAAATTAGGGTTTGGATCTGAGAGAGGAAGAGGGAAGTAGATGTGTTGTGATGGCTGAATGAGGATTTCTTGAGAGAAGGGCAAAGTTTCCTCAACGGTTGCAAATTGTGGAAAAGGCTAAATTACACAAACAGTCCCCATCTTTTGACCGTATTAGTAACATTTCCCTACCATTTTTCTTCGACAAACTTAATTATTTGAGCCCCATTTTTGTCCCAAAAAAAATACATTTTTGAATAGCGCATTAATAGAAAATATGTAGTTAAAGAATAAATAATAAAATTGAATTTACGTTTAATATTAATTTATTTAAGAATATGTGCTTAAAATTGAGTCAAAATAATATTCAATTATAAAAAAATGAAGCTCAAACAATAGCTTAACCCATGTTTGGCCCCCTTTTTTCTATTATATTACCTTAATTTTTCTCTCTCTTCACTTCAACCACACATTCATTAAATAAAATAATATTACACACAAATTTAAAACTTTTTATTACTTTTCTACCACACATTCTCCCATCAATCATTATTTTAAAAATTTTCAATACTTTAAAATGGGGGCCAAACTCCCACTTAATATCTATTAACAAGGCCAGAGTCCCAGACATATTCAATTTTAAAATGGGTCATTATAATCACACTACCTATTGCTTAAATTAAATACAACACATTTTAATACAGTCAAAAGTTTGGGACTATTTGTGTAATTTAGCCTCTTCCAGAAACTTTGCTAAAGATAATCAATTTTTATTTATTATCACATTTATATCATTATTTTTTCTTTATCACATTCTTATTTATAAAATACTAGTGGATGCACGTGCCTTGCGTTTTTATTTGAGTCTAGATTAGTATGAACAGACCGTATCGATAAATTGTTACCATGTACTTGGTTTTATGATACACACAAGTTAAATTAAATAGTATCACATATTTATAAAGTAGTGGGAAGCAATCTATGGCAATGGAATTTGACATACTGTAATGGTATTGATAAAATTTCATGAATTAGCTTTCATTTCAATAGGATAAGAACAACGTGTGTAGCTCTGCGATTACTTACACTTGCATGAGACTCCATATTAACTCATGTTGCTTGCATGGGACTCCATATTAATTCATGTTGCAGATGCATGTACGATGAGAAAACATTCCTGAATTTCTAATCATTAACATATTTCCTTTAAGAGCTTATTTGGTCATAAATAACATATTGATAAGTTAATAAACAGATATACCAATAAGAATGAATTGTAAATTACATGGCTGCACAACATGGTTGATTAGATACTATAAGAGTAATATATGTAAACAACAATTGATAAAAACCAAAATACAATGATCATGGATACAAAAAATAACACAGCAGCAGTAATATTTCCATTAAGTGAAACCTCCACATTTAAGCTAGTGATGGATGAACATATGAGATTTTGAGAATATTACAGCCTATTGGTCAATGTGCAGGAGCAAAAAAAAGGCTACAAATTCACATCTACGATAGCCTTCAGAAAACTACTACTATGACCAGTTGTGGTTCTTTGGTGCAAAATTATCTCATGTAATTAACCACTTCATTGGACAAAAGATAATTTCAAACAAAAGAACAACGAAATGTCCTACTGCATTTTTTTGATGGATGCCTGCTCGTCTTCATTGCCGGTGTGTTTGTCGACTTTCTTGCTGGCAGGACTTGGGTCATCAGATTTATGGAAAAGTGACCTCTTCACACGAGGAGATGAGGTTGCAAGAAGTGATGTCGAATCTGCATCCTCGATTTCGATTACTGGACCTGTATTTTTTCTGTTGTCTGAGTCTTCAATAGCTTGTTCTTTTACAGTTGAGTCAAGCATGAAGATGATTTCATACTTATGGTCTGTTGAGCTTGACTATTTCTGTACGACAGCGCTGAATTCAGTAGGATTTGGTTGCAACAGTATTGCCTTCACATAGAATGCATGGTCTTTATCAATTTTTGCACGAACAATCTCACTAAGATTTGGTGCAGTTTCCTGGAGATATTAGAGATGTGTGAGTATTGATTAAAGTAAATTTTTCAGTGATTAAAAAAAAGGTTAGTGACTCTTACAGATGTTGTTTTGTCCATTAAAACCTCAGCACGACATTGGAAAATATTTTCAGTTGTTTCACCCATAGCTGATGCACTAAGAGATCCAGTTGAATCGTGTAGTCGAACATCTACTCGTGCCCTAGAAGAATTATGAGATAGCACTATTAGTGTAATGAACGAGTTGTAAATTGGTTGGAGAACTAAAGATCCTATCACTATGAAACTAATGTGCTAGGTGTGTGAATTTTACATTGACTTTTTTTTTTTTACCTTGGCACTTTCATCGAACTTTGATACTTACAGAACCTGCAGTAGTATGTCTCACCGGCCTTAGTAGCATTTGAAACTCTATTGCAGTTATTACATGATAGGTATCAAAAAGAGGTTTTTTTTCATTTTAATATTTGCTATTGCTTTTACCCAGAAATATTTTTGCTGTAAATGAAGCAGTCCAGATTAAATAATGTACAAGTGTTGTAGATATATAATATAAACTAAATAAATGGACTGTAAATTTATAGAAAAACTAATTCAAACGAAGTCTGAAATGATTTACCAGAATTAACGGAGCTTGGATATCTCTAATATCAGTGTACTTATCCTCAAACGGATGTGATAACTTTGATGGTGTAAGTGCGAGATATGGTTTCATCAATGTGATTTCATTCAATTCGTCCAAGTTTTCAGCAATCCTTGCAGATTATATCATTGGTTTAAATACAAAGTTAGTTCTCTAAAAAAAATATTATGTAAGAAGCTAAATTCTATTACATTGGAAGGCTAAATTTAAACATGTATGAAACTGGAATATCAGTACTTGAAAACATCCAATGAAAACAGTTAATTCTGAAAGAAATGAGTAAAACAATTTACCATGTTCAGTAATTATGGAGTGAAAAGTGGGCTAATTATGGAATGCTTAATTTGAAAACCTAAAGAACTTATAATCAACAGTCTACATGTATTGAAAGATATAGTCATAATCAGGTGAGCATCTGTTGTACAGTGAATGATAGTAAAAAAGTTACAAGTTTAGTAGAAGGCAGCTTATTTTTCTAATAGATCAAAGTAAACTGGAATGCTACAAGAGGTTTCAGAAAAGCATATTAACAGTTATTCAAATCTATGTTAAAGTGCAATGTTGGATCAAGAAAGGGACAATTCAGGAGAGTTTAATTTATGTACTGAAGTAATTTCAAGTGGTAAAGTGTAATAGAAGATAGGTATTACCATGACTTGAACTCTACAACTTCATCAAATGGATAGTCAATAAAGAAGCAACTATTAGTCTTTGTAGATAGAGATAGGCCTACATAGATGAAGGAAAGTATAAATGATTTTTTAAGTTATTTTGTATATACATGCAACTATCTGCAAACATGAAATTTTTACTGTAAGAACCAAGTAGGCTACTATATCCAAATATATATTTAGGAAAAGGTTCGGCAAACAAACCGTTGAAAGATGAAACTTTCAAATGATTTCCAATAAGGACTGATTTTTTAGCTATGTTGTTTGCAATAAGAATGCATTCTTTCTCCACGAAAGCCTCCCACATTGTTAGAACTACTATTTCAAACCTGGCATTTACTTTAAAAATGAATCATATCCTAAATAGGCTAGATTTAACGTATAACAAAATAAACATCAACCTTTTGTCCATAAGAACAACGTCTTGAACGTATACTTGCTCGCCAGCTCGTATATGTATGAGCCTCTTGGGTCGTATGTCAATAGTAATTGCAAGTATAGCTACAATAGAATAATATGTTAGTATGAAACAATGATTAAAAAAATAAGAAAATAGAAGAAGAAAAAAGTCAAACAAATAATGATGATACCTATGTCGGTATCTGTGTCCATATATTTTTCAAAGTCTTCAAATGGAGTGATGTGGAATGTTGAAAACAGTAGCGCATCATTGTTTTCTTGTATTTCCTCAATTCTAGTTGTTTCAAAAATAGTCCACTATACATTTCTAGTATACAATTTATAATCACTTTTTGGATATCTTACATATACATTTGAGATCAAGTATGTTTTTCCAAGGGTTGGTTCATTTTCAAAAGTTGAAATATTATTGTCCCAAATTGTGACATGAACTCTATTTCCCTGTAGAAATTTGAAATACAATTGTGGTGAGTTAGACGACTATCTAAAGTGTATTAAAGATTACACCAGAAAAGATGATGTGAATACATGGCGAAAAAAATATCTATACACTAAAATGGCATAACAGGAAAGCAAATGAAGTCTATATTAACTAAGTTATACATTTTCATCCATAAGTATGAAGTTCTGGTATTTTGAGGGGCTGTGTTGAGCTATCCCTGCTGATCTCTTTTCAGCAACAAATGTTTTTGCTGTCCAATTTCTTTAATCAGGAGAGATATCTATTATGAGACTGTATTCTTTTGTCATTGCTTGTGTGTGATAGCAACTAATAAAAAAGAAGACAGAGATAATAAATATAAATACAATTGTTTTAAGTGTTATTAAATGTTTTGATAAATTTAGAGGAACTTGAAATAAATGGCTACAGAAAGATAACCTGAAATTAATACAACTGGAAAGATGCTGAAGAAACTGGTAGAAGATGAAGTCTCTGATGCTGTTTTAGTTTTTTTTTTTTTTTTTTTTATTTGAGAAGATACTAGTGCTAGATATATATAAGCAGGAAGATGATAAGGTATGTATTACCGTGTTAATAAAATAATTAGGTAGTGCACTACACTGTTTGAGATCAGATAAAAATGAACAGTGGCAAGGTGTGTGCAGCATAGGCTGTGTTCGTGTGGTTTTTTTTTTTGGGTAGTATAAGCGCAACATACTTTTTATTAATCAATCAATCAAACAAACAAACAAGTCAGATCTGTAATGAGATTTGTAATGATGACAGGTAAGAATAAGGCAGTGGTAAGGTGAAGCACAGACTTACTTTATGTCTTTCAAATCTGACAGGAGCTGGTAAAGTTGAGGGGTTGTACTGACAAAGGTAATGTTGCAAGTAAAATGCCAAAGATTTTGTAGGTAAAAATCTGTAAGTACAGTAGCAATCAAATCTCACTGGTTCTTTTTTGCATTATTGACAAAGCTAGATCCACCCAAGGAAGGTGATGAAAACCCAGAAATTGAGAGAATGGAAAAAAATTGAAGGAAAAACAAAAGCAAAAGAAAAAGGGAAAAAAAAAAAAACAACAACAACAAAGTAAAATAAGAAAAGACAATATTGTGCTTCTTGAACCACATGACTATAACATGTTTAATAGACCAAAAAACTAACTAAAAGTGATTGGAAATATAGATACATCATAAACATATTACCAAATAAAAATACAGCCAAATTAAAGAAGGAATAAATACCTGTAAAACGAAGAAAACGGGCCAAAACCACGAAAGAATCATAAAAGAAAACCAAAGATCCATCCATCAAAATCAAGAAATTACCGGAATACTCCACAAACAACAAGCTAGATGCACATAAAGCATTATCACCAACAAAGAGAAATTACTAAGTCGCCTGAACATGAATTAAACATGAAAAGAATTTAAGAAAACAACAAAAAGATGAATATTAATTAGCTAATGTGAAACAAATGAAATCTGGAGTGTACGAGACAAATCCCGAAAGGAAATGAAACAGAGAGAATGTTCATCACTGCAATAGTAATCTCGGTGGGTAGAAGGAACAAATGTACTGAGAAAATGTAAACAAATGAAATAATGAAGAGAGAGATTGAGGAAGAGAGCAGGCTTCGTTGTGTTCAAAATGGAGGAAATGAGAGATTGAGGAAGAGAGTATTGATTGTTACATGTAAAGATGGGGGAAGAGTGTAGAAAAGGAGAAAGAGTGCAGGGAGAACTGGAGAAGTTTGCATGTAATTAAAACAATCAAGGTTAGCTACTATTGATTAAATAATAAAGAAAAATAAATGTAAGCATGAATTTCACTCAAAAAATAAAAATGTTACGATAAATTTACTAATTGAAGGATTTAAAACTCACAATGTCTACTTGTGATCTCCCGGTCCGATGAAATGTTGCTACTAGCCTCTGTATGATCTCAGAACACCAGAAATCAGAAACTAACATTATAAATAAGAGAACAAATAGTCAAACATTTAACCAATCTAAAACGTTACAAGTTCACCTTGATTTTTCATTATATTCAAGTACCTTACTGATAAGTGTGGAAAAGCACACTTATTCGGCACTTTTCTGTATTTGATTGGAAATGAAATTGAATTTATTTCTTTGCATAATTGTGTATTTTTCACTTTTATAGGCAAAAACCCCGAGAAGAAGAAGAAGAATGGTGCTAAAAAGGATGACAAAGGACTGAAAGTGAACAAAAAAGGTGAAGTTGGGGACTAAATTGCACAAGCCTGAAAGTTGGAGGACTTGAAGTGCAATGTATAAAGGGCCTAACTGAACTGAAGGTCAAAATTCAAGGACCAAATTGTACTAAATCAAAGTTGAGGGACCATTTTGCCACTTTCCAAAACATTGGGGACCTTGATTGCAAATATCCCTAGATATTTATATAACTTAATTGCTAAGTTATCAAAAATATCTATCCTATATTTGAAAGTGCTGGGACCTTTTTTTGGTAGAATAGTGTAGGATATTTTTAGTTTTAGTTTAGTTTAGTTTTTAGTTTAGGTTTTTATTAGAATTCTCTCTAGGTTTTCTTCTTCCTTTTCCTTTTCTTTTCTTTTTCTTTTCTTTTCTTAGTGTTCTTGGCTCATATTTTGGAGAAGAGAAGTTGATAGCAAGGGGATCAAACATCAAGAAAAGCTTGGAAATCCATTGGAGGGATTCAAACTTGATCTTCAAGGGGTTTATCTTAACTTTTGAATTCCTTTATTAATTTTCAAGTTTGTAATGTATTGTATCATGAATCTCTTTGTTATTATTTTTATAAAATGAGCTAAGTTTGTTGTGTTGAAATTTATGGATTGAACTTAACCTAGTTTGTTTCATTGATTATCGATATATCTACATATTTAGTGATAAATGCAGTTGTTATCAAAATTATAGTGTATTGATCATCATGTTTAAAATAATTTCATTTTTGGTGACGCTTAGATGGAATTGTTAGGTTTTACTTCATTTTTGGTGATGCTTAAATGATAGTAATTAATATCAATGTGATTGTTGAAAAATAGTTGCATTAAATAAACCGAAATGATCAATGCCATGGGTTTGCTTGGTGTTCCAAGCGCGTCTAGATGATGTAGAGATATACATCTACCTCATGTGATCCATTGAGCTATTTTCACAGAAACTCATGATGTTGGCTATGTTTGTATCGACATAGAAATATGCTTTACAGATACGTCGATTAAAGTTAATATGACCTCGAGAGGGGGTATTAACTATAACATGAGAATCGAGTCTAACTATCGCATTTTGATAATATGCATCGGCACATAATTGGTTCGAGATCAGTGAAACAATAGGTTAAGCGACATCGTAAATTCCAACCACACTTTTCCCTCCGAAATTTGCCAAGACACCTTTATTTTCTTATTTTGTAGACTGTTAGTTTTTATCTTATGTCTTTAAATGTGTTCGTGTTCCTTTTGTCGTTAGAATTAAAATCGATTAGAGTGCATAATCCAAAGTATACATTCCTTGTGGAATCGACAATCCGGACTCTTAAGGTCCACTTTATTACTTAAACGCGACCCGTGCACTTGCAGTACGATTTTCAGCAAACAAGTTTTTGGCGCCGTTGCCGGGGATCGAACCCCGGTCACCCGCGTGACAGCCGGGAATACCAACACCTAATTATTGTTGTGTCCCATTATTATGATGTCCTTCATTATTTTCCTTGTGCTGCATCTGATCCTCAACTTGTGGAACCAAAACCATCCCCTCAAACACTTCCTCTATTTTCTCCTCATACAAATTGTGATCCTCTGCAGCAGAACTTAAATTAGCAGATGTCTCGCTCCCACCAACGCTATTATTCTCAACAAGTAATTCTCCATCACTAGATTCGAAACTCGCCCTCATGCCCTCGAAAAGTCAACATCCATTGGCACACAACTATCATTTAAAAGATTAGATGATACTTCATCTAGTGCCTTTATTCCACCGATTTTCTCATTTTTCCTCAACTCCACTGCATTCAATGCTGCCAATACCTGACTTGAATTATCCACTCTATTCACATTTTCCGTCAAATTAGTCTCATCTTCCACAACCACCACAGGACGCACACTACCATCCACATTTTCACTTCTTTCACCATTGGTATTTTTAACATTAGTATAATGGAAGTTGGAGGGGAGGTAGGAAGGAGAGAGATGACCACATTGGCTTCCGGGATAGAGGGAGATCAGATCGTTGAGGGGAGGTAGGGAGGAGAGAGATGACCACAGTGGCTTCCGGGATAGAGGGAGATTAAATCGTTGCGGCTATGGAGGTAGAGGAATGGGCAGGGGAGGCTTTGGAGGGAGAGATAGACCTGACAGGGAAGGAGGATTTCGTGGTAGGGGGTGGTTTTAGAGGTAGGGGCGTAGTGATTGGAATAACAAAAATGATTCTTGGTGATGACAAGATGTACGACTGGAAAAAAGGTTAAAATAATAACAGTGAAGGATGGAAAAGTGGCAGCATTGGAGGCAGTTCATTTCAAGGAGGAAGTTGAAGTTCAGGTTGGAATCAATCAAAAGGGGATGCGGATTGTGCAGGTAACACTCAAGTTGTTAGAGGATGGAACAATTCATTGGATGCTAAAATAGATTATGGTCAAAGCAGTGCTGGAGGCAGTGAGTGGAAAACATAAAATGCTTCTGCTGGGAATGTATCTACTGGGTGGGGGCAACCATCTGGTCAGAGGGATACAGCTGGTTGGAAAAAAGAATATGCTTCAGAAAATCAGAACACGACTGGGAAATGGAAATTTGATGCTACAAATGGGGGCTTATCTAAAGAATCTAACAAAGTTGAACGACCTGTCAGTAGTTCATGGGGTAAATGTGCAGGAAACTCCTGGGAAACTACTCCTGGAGCTAAAAACTCGTTTGCTGATCAGGACAAATCAAAAGTCACCGATGGCGGGAAAACTAAAGAATCCAATAAAGGTGAAGGATCACCACCGATGGTCAACCTACAACAAAGACTCTCATATTAGTCCAATCCAATTTGAATGACTGGGAAAAAATCAGAACTCGCCATTGTATGGTCAAGGTCAGAGACAGTCATAAGGCATGCAATACCAGCAAGCTGATTCGTGGTTATCTTAAGGCTAGTTTCACTCTGCAATTAAAAGAGTCACCGTCTAATGCATAATCAATGCTGTTGTATCAACATTTGAAGAAAATCCTAATCTGTCACCTAAAATCCAAAAACATCGGGAAAATAAAAATATTAGTAAAAAAAAAAAGTACTGATATTTTTTATTTTTTAAGAAATGCATGCACATAGTTTAATGAGAATTTTACTGGAGAAACTTCATAGAGAGTAAATTTATGTATATTCTTGTGAAAGAAAGTCCTATATTTAATTAAACGTGAGTGAGATTTGGTCCTAGGATTGATCCTAGATGATGGATAAACATCTACCTATTAAACTAGCTTGGATTTCAAAAGTAACTTTATGACGTATCTACATTTCCAATCACTTTTTAGTTAGTTTTTTGGTCTATTAACACATGTTATAGTCATGTGAATCAAGAAGTACACTATTGTCTTTTCTTATTTTAGGGTAACAACAAGGTTTTTGATTCATTCAATAATTGCTAATTATATTATATTCACACATCAAGATAAACAAAGTTTTAACTCAACTCTTTTTTGTGCTTTAATATTGTTAAGTATTATGAAACTTTCCTATGAGCAATGGGGTCACCGGTAAAATTGACAAGTTCATCTAAAAGAGGAAAAAAAACTACTTAACATATAACTCAAAGTTACACAAACAATATCATATAATAGTAATACATACCTTCATTAAGATTATGTAGGGTTTGCATTGTGTCCATCCTACCATCTGAGTTTAATTTTCGTGTCATAAGATGGCCCTTCAAAAGCACAATTAACATATTACCAAATAAAAATACAGCCGAATTAAGGAAGGAAGAAATACCTGTAAAACGAAGAAAACGGGCCAAAACCACCAAAGAATCATAAAAGAAAACCAAAGCTCCATCCATCAAAATCAAGAAATTACCGAAATACTCCGCAAACAACAAGTTAAATGCCCATAAAGCATTATCACCAATAAAGAGAAATTGCTAAGTCGCCTGAACATGAATTAAACATGAAAAAAATTAAGAAAACAACAAAAAGATGAATATCAATTAGCTAATGTGAAACAAATGAAATCTGGAGTGTACGAGACAAATTCCCAAAGGAAATGAAACAGAGAGAACGTTCATCACTGCAACAGTAATCTCGATGGGTAGAAGGAACAAATGTACTGAGAAAATGGAAACAAATGAAATAATGAAGAGAGAGATTGAGGAAGAGACCAGGCTTCGTTGTGTTCAAAATGGAGGAAATGAGAGATTGAGGAAGAGAGTATTCGTTGTTGCGTGTAGAGATGGGGGAAGAGTGCAGGGAGAACTGGAGAAGTCTGTATGTAATTAAAACAATCAAGGTTAGCTACTATTGATTAAATAATAAAGAAAAATAAATGCAAGCATGAGTTTCACTCACAAAATAAAAATGTTACAATAAATTTACTAATTGAAGGATTTCATCGTAAACAACATTTTTTGTACATTTGTAATGTAATAACGAATGTATATTTGTTGGTTTAACCAGGCTTTTGATACCATCACTTGTTTTTGCTCTTGATAATGCAAAGTATAACTGACCATGTGAAAATACTGGTTCAGGAAGATACAGTCCAACAAAATCTAAAGTTTGACCTTGAGCTTTGTTAATCGTCATTGCAAAGCATGGACGTATTGGAAATTGAATTCGTTTGAAAGGGGCTGAACCTCTTTCACTTTCTAATGGAATGAATGGAATTCTAATTAGAAAAACATGTTTTCCACGATATTCTCCAACAGCAATTTTAGCATTCATAACATTTCTTTCAAATTTTCTAAAATCAATCTTGTACCAATTGCATAGACCTTCTGAAGGATTTATGTTTCGAAGTAATATAACATGACAATTTTCTTTCAATATAAGTTCATGTGGTGGTATACCATTTGAAGTTAGTGTGATTAAGAAATCTTCTTGAATACCTTATTCAGTTTTATCAATTGTTTAATCAGAACTGTAATATGTAAAGTTTCTACCGCGAATTTTTTTTAGTAACATACTTTTAATTTCATCAACCGATTCATTTTTTGGAGTTAAGATAACTCTATTAATCATGGTATCTAAGGCGGCACTATATGTTTGTAAATTTGGGAATACAACGTTAATTAATTATTTCAATGAAAGTAATTCATCATCGAAAGCTAATTTTAAATTAGATGGAAGCTCAATCATACCACAAGAATGGGCACCTTCAAATCCATTACCTATAGAAAGTAAATATTTACAATACATTGGATCTAACTGGGCTTTTATATTTTGAATCAAATGGAAACGAATAAATGAAGGTCATAGGTATGAGAACACTAAACTTGCTTGCATTATATCTGTCTTATTTCCATTTGGGACAACTGGTAATATTTGACGGAAGTCTCCACCTAGAACTATTACTTTTGCACCAAAAGGTGTATCACATTCATGAATATCTTTATGAATTATATCCAAAGCTTCTATAGCGTAACGATGTGTCATGGGAGCTTCATCCCATATAATCAATTTTGTCATTCGTAAAAAAATCCCTAAGGCTGATTGTTTACTTACAGAGCAACTTATATTTGTATTTAATTCTAATGGTATTTTAAAACGTGAATGTGCAGTGCGACCACCTGGTAATAATGATGCTGCTGCACATGAAGAAGCTGTAGCCAATGCAATTAAATTTCTTGCTCTAACAGCTTTTAATAATGCTTTGTACAAGAATGTTTTCCCTGTTCCTCCTGGGCCATCTAAAAAAAACAACCCCATTCCACCAGTAAAAACTATATGTAAAATTGCATCATACGCAGCTTGCTGTTCTTTATTTAATACAACTGATGAAGTAGTTTCAATGTCAATGAAGCAATCCTTCATTTCTTCAGCAATCATATTTACTAACCTTTCATTTTCATCAATGTTCATTTCAAATGGAACTTATTTATATTCATTTATGTTTTTTCCAATTGGTTCAAGAACACTATTTATATATTGTAATGCTTTCAGTTCCGCATTTTCGTAAGAAATGCATTTTTGAACATAGTCTTCAAACATGTTTGTTTTAAATTTAGACCAAAGAGTTGATGCATTTTTAGGGTACATAAAGTTAATATAGTGGCAAACAATCTACGTAAAGAATTTGGCATTTGATAAACTATTGTTTCAACTAAACAAAGTTCACAATTATTATTCGCATTCAACAAGCCATGTAATAGGGCTAATTCGCGAAAAGATGATACATTAACATTATTAACTATTTTCAAGCTTTCAAATGATGTTGAACCTCTAATATGATTTAGTAGAAGTCGTAAGTAATATCTTTGACCTTCAAATGGATTCGCAGTAACGATTCAACCATTACATCTTTGTTTTTTCTTGGAGTTCAAATTTTAGATTGAGCATTCCAAACAAAATGAATAGGAAAATCTTTATACAATAATGTTTTAGCCTTTTCATTTGTAGAATTCATACGAAAATATTCAGTTAACACTGTACGTTGTACATAATCTCTAGAAACAATTTTTGTTAGATCATCAGAATTGTTAAACGTAACCAATTGACCATTTTCAAATTGTAATTGTAGAGGAATAACTGATGGAGAATTCTCAGATAAAATAAATTCATAAATTCTCCAAGTCGCTTCTGGAGGAAATATCCACCTAGCTGCTTGATACTGTGAGATCTCATCAATATCATTATCAAGTTCGTTACTTTACAAAGAAAAACTTATTCGATCATGACCTTTGTAAACATATTTGTATAAATATTTAACAACTTTTATGGTGGAACAAATTTCTATATTAATATGACAATCATACTTAGCTATCAAATAAGAGCTTGTTTGAGAGGGATTAAAATCAGATTAAAATTGAAAATATAGCTGTTGGAGTTGACTTTTATTAGACGAGTATGACCCAATAACGGCTATATTTTCAATTTTAATTGGATTTTAATCATTCCCAAACAAGCTGTAAGGATTATAAGGCACTACCCATCTGTTATCTAAATACTCTCCTCTAACCTTAACTCATTCACCGTTATCACATCGTCTATATAAAGGGTATGAATTATTGCCTAAAGTGGTAATTGCTGAATATTCTTTAGAGTACTTATATTTACACGCGTGGTTCTTTCCATACAAACATTTTTTGGATTTAGAATTCCACAAGGACCATGCATCATATGCTTGATAACACGAGAACGTAAATAAGGGTAATTATTTTCTTTAGGAATTTCGCATGAAACAATACTGTCAATGACATTGGTAGAAGTAATTTTCGATCCGTGTTTTAAGATCAACAAGAAATGAGTATGTGGAAGACCTCTTTTTTGAGATTCAAGCACATATATGTACGCTGCAATAGGACCAAATATTTTTTCTTTAAATAAGTCATGCTTCAATGTTTCCATTCTAGGAGCCTGTTTGGTACAGATTTTCATTTTTTACAGTAAATCAATTCTCATTTTCAATCACACATTCTTCAATAAAATAATATTTTCCATCACATCAACACTTTTTTCTTCTTTTTCAACCACACATTTCCCATCATATCACTATTCAAAAATCAATTCTTCCCCCAAAAATCCCTACCAAACACACTCTAGATCTAAATACACAAGATATTAAATCAGGTCTATTATATACTTCATCGTTGTGCCGTAATTCTTGCTTTATTTCAGGCCAATTAGGATTACAAGTTATTATCAAAAAAATATCAGATTTTCCGAATCTCTGAACTAAAGTCATTGCATCCATATATCTTTTTTTTTTTATCTCTAGGACCACCAGTGAATGATGATGGTAAAATAATTTTCTTACCAATTTTATACCGTCTAGTTTCCCCTGTTCCAATAGTATCAACAATCCCTTGGTATAATTCAACACGTATATGTTTTTGGTTATTTCTAATGTAATCTAATCTAGATGTTTCAATTTTTACATACATGTCAACTACGTATTACTATAAAAGTCTACCAGCATGAAGCAAGATCGAGTTATCCGAAGTCCTAATTTGTAATTTATAACAATAGTACTCCCGACAAGAAACTTGGGATCTTTTCTTCGGTTTTCTAACCCCTAAAAGAAAGAAAGGAGACGATATTTGAAATGACATAGCAAACTAAAAGTAAATTACATTACAAATGGATAAAAGAGAAGAAAAAGTTTTTATTGACATGCCTGCATTCTCTCTCTCAATTAGTTCTTCCGCGGAGTTCATGTTTCTAATGTCAATTACATCTTCGGCTGTAATAAAACAAGAAGGGTGTGTTTTAGTAATTCTTTTAATGCCCTCGTGCCATCCAGGTTCACCATAAGGAAACAACAAAGGATACTGAAGAGGATCGTAACAACCAAAGTAATAATGTACTCTATGAGATGATCCAAAATGACCAAAAATGGTTATTTCGCGAACTCTAACTTCTGCAGTAGGGTCTTCATCAACCCAAATTGCATCTATTTGAGATGTTTTTGGAAGATTGTACACCCTTTGATCGAGTTCAGAATTACATATTATTTGTATTTTATACGTCTCTAAGGCTCCAATACTATTTAGAGAGCGAAAAAAAATTTGAGCAAGGATTGATCTTTAAAATACCTATCAATTTTTGTAACATTGATTCTGAAAAGCAATTAGAAGTGTTCATACGATTTTGAATTTCATTTTCAGTATTATAAAAATATAATTGTAAATAACTTGGTTTGCCATCATGTGGTAACAACGGGTTTAAGTAGTGATACACCTGACCTTGAACTGTAAAAGTATAAATTCCTTTATTCATCTTACATAAATCAGTGTCATATTTTACGCCGAAGGAAGTGAAAGCAAAATGGTTATTATAACTTCGACAAATAGTCTTAAATTGTAAAGCTTCAAGTGACGATGATGTGAACAAATCATACATATCAGATTGTACAGTATTAATGCATAACCTAAATTTTCCATCATAACAACAAAAAGTTTTAGCTTCTTTGTAGAATTTCTTTGCATTACAGTAACTACAAATCGTATGCGGAAAAATGTAAGGTTCAATTGGAATTGCAAGTAACCTTAAGGTTGAAATATGTTCACTCTGTTTTTCAAGTTCAATTTTATTGTTAAATATACATGTAGTGTCAATACAAGATTCAGGACCGAGGACGATGGAGCAAGAAGCGAGTGCCTCAGTATCACACAAGACATCGTCACCAAAGTGTTACAATACATAGATTTTAATCAGCTTCATTTACAAGTACATATACAAAAATACGCCATAAAGATCATTTTGTATTAAAAAAAATATAGCTTCCAAGATCACACGATTTGGGAATAATAAGGTTCCATTTATATAAAAGGTACAATGAGATTAATAATTGAACCTAACATTCTTATGACACATGCCTTTATTTTTTATTTTTTCAAAAGAATCAAATTGTTAAAAAGAAATTATTTATTTTCACACGTTTTTCGGTGACCGCATCCATAAAAATGAAAACTAAAAATTGAGAAATTTTACATGATCAAAATTTGTCGACCATGAAGATATTCGAAAACATGAACGACTTTTATGTGTGAAAAATAAAGAGTAATTGACCTTGTAATTGTGATGCATGTGAAGGACAACTAATACGTCTTTCCTTGTTTCCTTTGAATTCCTTTCGCTTTGCATATGATTCTCTTCGTATCTTATTTTGTATTTCTTTTTTGTTTGTCAGAAAAACTTTCTCAACTCCACCATCGTCGCAGTCATTGGAAACACATACCCACGAGAATTAGACATTATCTACAAACATAATAAAAAAATGAAAAAAAATTTCAAACGTCAGAAGTAAAAACTCATTATTTTGATGCAAGAGAACATAAATAAAAAGCATTAAAGCTCTTCTATATTAACAAATGTAAAATGAGATAATTAGAAGCAAAAGCCAAAATTTGCCCACATTGATATGCATCAGTACACACCTAAAAGAATATCTCATAAATCATTATCTTGATGCAAAATTAATACTTTAATAGATGGCAGCTTGAATTCTTCCATCAAGAGCACCGTAAAGCTAATTTCAATTTTCTAACATCTTTGGATAACTTTAAGGGAAAAAATCACGGTGTATTTTCTATACTGCTTTATTGAATAATCTAATATTCACCAAAGAACATTTGGACCAAAATGAACGAAAAGCAAGGAAATAATATCTAAAACAATTAGGAGAATTCCCTACAGAATCATTTCAGAATTATTGAATTTATTTCCTACAGAATCACTGAATTATAGAAATGTATTTCAAACATACATACAACAATACAAAAAAAAAAAAAGTTACAACTAAAAACTTAAAAAGAACCTTAGAATCATGAGAAAAACAATCTAGATCTTAATTTACATAGCAATGACGTAAATAAATTACACAAAACGAACAATCTTCTCCTGGAAAATGAACGAAAAGCAAGAGAATAAGAAAAATAACCATACCTTTTTTGACCTACCCAAGATCCGACCCCTTTCACGGCGAGAATCAACTCAGACAGGGAAAAATGTTCGAAAATTAGAACACTGATAACCCGAAAAAAAAAAAGGCAACAAAAGGCAGGCGACGATTAACAAAGCTAGATCGACCCAAGGAAGGTGATGAAAACCTAGAAATTGAGAGAAGGGAAAAAAAATCGAAGGAAAAACAAAAGCGAAAGAAAAAAGGGAAAAAAAAAAACAAAGTATTTACATAGCAAGAACGTAAATAAATTACACAAAACGAACAATCTTCTCCTAGAAAATGGACAAAAATCAAGGAAATAAGAAACATAACCTTACATTTTTCGACCCACCCAAGATCCGAGCCCTTTCACGGTGAGAATCAACTCAGACAAGGGAAAAAGTTCGAAAATTAGAACACTGATAACCCAAAAAAGAAAGGCAACAAAAGGCAGATGACGATTAACAAAGCTAGATCGACTCAAGAAAGGTGATGAAAGCCCAGAAATTGAGAGAAAGGAAAAAAATCGAAGGAAAAACAAAAACAAAAGAAAAGGGGAAAAAAAACAACAACAAAGTAGATCGACGAGAATGAGTACACCAACAAACAAAATTAGACGACCAAGGAACCGAAGTTGCATAATCAATGGACGAAGAAGGGGGTGGCAATGAAGAGAGAGAGCAAGAGAGAGCGAGAGAGACGGAGAAAACCTTAAGACAATAATCAATGGACGAAGAAGGGGGCGGCAGTGAAGAGATGAAGAGAGAGAGCGACAGAGACAGAGAAAACCCTAAGACAATGAGGTCCCATTAGAGGAATCGAAAAAAATAACATGGAAAAAAAATATAAAAACGGTGTCATTTCTTCAATCTTTTTATATATGTATGATATTTCACTAATCAGAAAATATTGCCCTTAACCATCGCTTTTGTCCAAAAATATTGTTAACGTATTTTAAAATGAGGGTCAAATATTTAATAGCATTTTTCAGTATTATTTGTTTTGCTTATTTGAAAAATACAATAGATAAATAAGTCTTTTTATTATATTTTAAAGAAAATTTTGGAGAGAAATCATAATCACGAACAATTTTTGTTAATTTAACAATAAGAATGCAATGAAAAAGGTTACGAACCTTCCATATAATGGTTATGAACATTTTTTTGTTAATTTAACAATAACAACGTGTAAAGGTAATAAACATTCCATGTAATTAAAATGTAATCCAATTATTAAAAATTGTGACGTGAATATATTTAACCTTTAAAGTTTCCATTAATGTCGTGTAAAGAGACAATTTACACTATATGTTAAATAAACAAAAAGAAAACAACAAAAAAAATACTAAAATGTTAAAAATAACAATAACTAATGTTAAAAATTGATTGTTCAACTTCCGGTCAGCCACCACAACCTAAGGCACATTAAGGGGACTAGACTTAGCTGTAGTCTATCCAGTCCTAATCAGATCCAGATTTCAATCATTTTTTTAGTGAAAATTACACTCGTCCATGTTTTTCAACCATCAATTTCAAAAATCAAATTTAAGAGTTATTTAATATTTATACAAAAATCATGTCATAATTTATTTTTAATATTAATAATAACAATAATAATATAATTAAATTAATAACCTACCACCCCCTCAAACCCTAACTATTTTTCAAAAAGTATCTTATTATTGCTTCATTTTTACAATCACCCTTTTCCTGCTTGGCAACTTCGTCGACGAAATGAAGCAGCGGCGATCTTCTCATTGTCACTGCTTTGTGCTCAGTGACGATGTGTTTATTTGTCCACATCTCTTCTATTTTCTCTTCATCTTTTGGTGTTGTGTTGATGGTTGTGGTGTGGTAGAGGTCAATGAGATGGATGATACGAGGAGGTGGCGGTGGCGATTGTGGATATAGGCGGTGGTAGTAGTGTGGAGGTGGTGGTGACTCGGGTAGATTTAGGGTTTAGGTGTTGGTAATTTGGTAAATTGGATTTGTATCTAGGGCCTTGGTTGTTAGTGGTGGTGGTACGGTGGTGGTGGTGGTGGTGAAATGGAACTAGGTGGGGTAGGGTAAGATGGGATGGGATGGGATATGATGATTATTTGGGTGGTTGTGACCAATAAATTGATTAATTTGTGATCAATAAATAATATGTAACCTAAAAAATGTGAGATATTGCGACTAAATTTATAATCCCAACTCACAATTTCTTAAGTTGTGACCAATTAATTTAATAATTTATGATCGAAAAATAACTTGTGACCAATTAATTTGATAATTTGTAATTGTGAAATAAGTTATGACCTATAAAATTCATGATTTATGATCGAAAAAGAATACGTAAGCTAATAATTTGATAATTTGTGATCGTGAAATAAGATGTGGCCTGTAAAATTCATGATTTGTGATTGAGAAATAATATGTGACCTATTAATTTGATAATTTGTGATCGTGAAATAAGTTGTGGCCTATAAAATTCGTGTATGTGACTATTATGTAACTGGGCCATGGATTATATATTATTGTAACTTTAATATATTTAATTATTAGTTTTATTAATATATTTTAATTATGACCTGATTTTTTAAATTTTAAAAGATTTTTCTTAATTTTGAAATTGTATCTCTTAACTGCCTTAAATATGTAATCTTCCATTTTTTATATACAATCCATGTCAAAAAATGCAGCCCAAATCTAAATCCACATAATATCTTTTTAACAAAGGCACAAAGCATTTCTATTCCAAGAAAGGAAAAGGGAAGAATATATAACTAGGACCTTAACCATACGGTCCATACTCCAATTCAACTTTAAAAGAAATAGTTTAAAAATTCAAAATTCAAGTGATAATTAATAAATATTATATATCTAATAAATATCCATCATAGTATCTTAGGCCACTCTAATCTCTCTTCAGTCACTGTCACTGACATCCACCCAGTCGCCGTCACTTCTCACACCACTGTGGTAGTACTAATCAAGATAAAGGCGAAAATTCGAGATCCATGAATACAACATCTCAAGGTTAACGACTTGTTTGAATATTTAATTCAGCAAAACATCGACGAAAATTGACGGATTATAAAATTGAACTTCAATTGACGAATTTTTTGCTATGTGGTTTAAACTACATGTAAATTGTTGCTTGTGATATTGATCCATTGACATGTGACCAATTCACTTGGATTATGACATGTAAACATTGATATGTGATTTTGTTGCCTATGCAAAATGACATGTAACCTATGATGTGTTATCCGTGACCTGTAACATATAAACTGTGACACGTGAACTTGAATATGTGACATGTTATCAATGCACAAAGACATGCTATAATATGACATGTGTCATGTGGATGATGACTTGTACCTGGTGGAGTATGACCTACAAATATGATACGTGGCCTGTTTTATTTCATCTGTGACCTATGGACATTAATCGGTGACCTATCCACAATAAGTTGTTACTTGGTACATGTGACATGTCACCAACACCACCACCATATATTAACACGACATTTGACATACACTCCATAAACATGTGATCACCTCCATCACCACAAAACCACCTCGAAAACCACCATGAAATTGTCGCAAAACCACCACAAACCACGATGTGCCTTCAATGACGCAATATATACGGCATTCAACTCTTTGCTATGCGTGTGCTTAGATCTAAGCGTCTTGCACATTGACAATGCACACAACGGGCCACTTCGTCGTCGTGCACAGCGAATATTTGCCTCGTACGGAGACCATTGGCCGTGCACAACGGCCATTAAACGTCGTTGTGCACAGTCAGTTCTCTTGCTGGCTGGAGCATCGATGATGGGGAAGATAAATAGAAGAAAATAGAGTAAAGAGAGAATGAAGAGGATAGAGAGATAAAGAAGAAAAAAATGAAAATGGTTTGGAGTGAAATAGAATGGGGGCTAGGTAGGGGTGGGATGGTGTGGTGTGGTGTGGTGGGTAGGCAAATTTAATTTTATGCTAGTATTATTTGAAATTAAAAAAAAATATTTATTACTTGATTTATGGTTGAATAAACATTAAATCTGATTTTTGAAATTCAATCTTTAAAAACCCGCTCCAATGTAATTTTTATAAAGGAAAAATACATAACTACCGTCAACACCACCCGAAACACATCGCCACCTCAGATTTACAACCCACCACCTCCACAACCCATCACCATCGTCACCAAATGCACCACCACCACAACTACCACCTTCAACGAACCACAACCACCGTCACCTCACCACCACCACCATCGCCAAAGGTCATACCAACAATCACCACCACTGCAATACCACCATCAAACATCACCACGCACAGATTTGCGCACACACCATCGAACAACTTGGGCTTTGACTTGAAGAAGGGAATAGAAGTGGTCGTGGTAGTGGTAGTGGTAGTGGTGATGAATGATGCGGCGCCAACGAAAGAGATAGAAAAAAAGACAACAAATAGCGAGAGAGATAGAGAAGATCCAACAAAAACAAGTAGGTTGTCGAGGTGGCTGAGGCTGAAACGGCTTCACCCATAAAGCCTTTTTTGTCAACACAGTGGGCTATGGTTGGGGTATCCTTTTGAGTAGGAGTGGTGGTTTGCGGTTGGTATTGAGGAAGATGAGGATGAAAAGTTGAGAAGTATGTGTAGTTGTAATTTCCTCTTCCAAAAATTACTTCTTCTGCCTAATTCTCTTTCTCGACTTGACGACTTCATCAATAAAACTATAAAAGCATTTGTCTTTGGTTGAACTTTGGTAGAAGTTAGGCATGGTGCATTTTTTATCGACTCCATCTATCAATCATTAGAAACGTCTCTCCTCTACTTCAAGGTACAAATAAGGCTGAATACTACATTATTTGAAAATTAGGAGATGACCGTTTAAAGTACTAATAGGCACTTCTCTTCAAGAAAATTATCTTTTTATTGTCATATTTTATTTTTTAAATATGATACTTTGATTGATTTCTCACGTTACAATGTTAATTCTTTGCAAGTGAATATTGTGTTTCGAACCACAAAAACTTATTCATCCATTAAATTCTTAATGCTGGTTTATGAAGCTATAATTGGAATCCGTGATTGAAATATTTTCAATCTTAATTAGAATTTTTTTTTTTTGAAATATTATTAATTCTTTAACTATTAATTAAGACTGCTAATTATAATTAATTATTGTTGATTATTGGGAATTCTTAATTAAAAAATGTTGAATTTTAATCTTAATTGGAACTGTTTATTGAAAAATTGTTTGAGTAATTGCCTCATTAGTTATTGTTCAAATTTGGTTGGATAATTGTCTTTTGTTGATTAATTGTTATTTAAACACTTCTTTTAGCAATTAAGCAGTCTTTAGAATTCATACACTGACTTTGCTAGTACTTATTTGTAAATTGCTAATTTGATGTTAGCAATAATTTTTATTCAAATAATTTGATGTTAGCAATAATTTAGAAAATAGAGAAAATCAAATTCCATTTTTAGCTAGTTAAGGTCTACAATCTTACATGCTTTGAGAACAAGTAATACATGAAAATTTCATTACATTGGAAAATCTTCTAGTTCTTAGCAGATATTTCACATCATTATTAACTCGGAATGGTCTATCCATCGTGCCAAATAATAAAAATCTTGTGGACGTTGAATTTATGATTCGATAATTGAACAAATATTTTATAGTGCACAACAAAATAAAAGACAACACGACATATGAACGAATAAAATATAATTAACAATTTGCTCATGAACTTTGGTCTGAAAACCATGACATGAATAATTGATAAAATTTAAGCAAATCAAGAGCATACCAAATATGGTTCAACAATGTTGTTGGAGTCGACTATGTGAAGCATTCTACAAAAATGATTTTTTAAGGTAAAATGTGCATGTCAATTGAATGACAATAAATTATACTTTTTACCTCTAATTATCCTTTAAATTCCAATTAAGCAGCAAAAATGACGTCAACAATCAAAACGGTAAATCTACACCATTTGAAATATGTATTTATAACATAAATATTTTGCTTCTTCATGAATATTAATACAATATTTTTAAAAATATATATATAATATTTATAAAGTCATTCTTCAAGAACAACAAAACAATATTATTCTAAAAGTTGATTTGTTTCTTCTTCAAAATTAAGGATATATAATCTTAATTATGCTTCTTAGGGAGCAAGTATACAAAATTTTCTTAATGTTTATTTGTATAAATTTGTACTTCTTGAGGAGCAAACATTTTAGTATCCGTTTGACATTTTGTTATGTGCAAATTTGTGTTTAAGGAACAACAAAAGAACAATATTCTTGTGTAATAATGTTAAAAATCGATAATTCTCCAAGATTAATAATACAATATTCATTTGAAATATTGATAAGAAGTAATAAATTACATTCAAGAATATATATGTATACAAATAATATTGGCATAGTAATACAATAATGACCTCATATATTCAAATTAGAGTTACAAACGGATACAAATAGGACTGTTTTTAGGGGGATTTTTCAAAATAGCCGGGTCAAATGACCCATTTGGGTTTTTCGTGTAAAAGTCAATTTTGCCCTTAATGAAATGTTTTGTTATTGAAAATTAAGTCCTCCTACTTTATATTTTTTAGAAACTAGTTTTATTCCTATTTTTATTCGTCATCACTAGATGTTTCTTCTAAATCTGATTTTTCCTCAAATATTTCTTCATTCACTTCTATTTCTTCAATATTAACTTCTTCACATTCATCTCTAATTTGTTCAAATTCCGTAATTAATATCCTAACTTTCTTTTTTGGACATTCAGTGCTTATATGTCCTTCTTCATTACAATTCCAACATTTACATCGTTTTTTATCTAATGGTTTTTTATTATAAAGTTTATATTTTCTTCTAAAATATTTTCTCTTTGGTTTAAAATATTTCTTTTTAAACTTATTATATTTTTTATATTTTTTGGGTCTTATTTTTCTTTTTCTTTTATAATCATAACATCCCCAATTTCCTGGTACTTCGGTATCTCTACAACAAATCTTATCTTGTATAAATCCTGATTGTTTATAAATCATTTGATTACTACACATAGTACTTATTTCATCTTTTATAGTTCTTATAATAAATCCTAATGTATAACCTTCTTCATTTCTTCCTAATTGTTTTTCTTTAATCTTATTTTGAAAATAATTATTCTATGGTGGTGGTAATTTCCTAATAAAAACTTCTTTATAATAATTATTATCAGCTCCACTTTCAAACATCATATAATAATATTTACTATATTCACAATAATATTCGTTAAGGTAACACATATTACAGATTTGTAAATGTTCCATTCTGTTTTTAGCATCTTCTATTTCTTCTAATCTAACTTTAGTACTTTCATTTACCCAGTCTTCTCCAGCAAATTCTCTATAAATTCTTGTAGCGACTCTATTTATTCATTCTATTATACTAATTCCAAATCCTGCTTCAATACTATCTTTCCAAATACCTTTTGTTGTTTCTTCTAATCCTCTATACCAATTAAATACATTTCCTTTAAATGTTGCTAATAAATATTCAGTTCTATTTTTATTATCGGTATTACTTCGATTATAATTAAAGTGTGCTATCATATTAGTACTCCATTCATTTATAGCTCTTCTAACATCTAATTCACAATCTAAATTTAAATATGATCCTGCAATTTTCATTGGGTTTGATTCTCTTAAAACTGGTTTAAATTGGTCTCTATACATTCTTTCTTTCGTAGTTTTAAAATCTACTTTTGTATTCACATATCTTCTAGGGTCTATTTCTGCTTCATATCTAGCTGTGTTAGTTTCTCCATATTCTTCTTGTTTAACTGCTCGTGGTCCTCCTGTTTTTCCGACCATATGATTTTTAGTTATTTCTTCACAAATTTTTAAGTCTTCTAAGTCAAATATTAAATTTTCCATTTCTTCGTTCATTGTTCTTCTATGATTAATTTTCCTTCTTCTTTTTCTATAAGATTTTCTTCTTACTTTCTAAGATCAATCAATAATTTTTCTATATCTTCTTTTAATCCTCCATTAAGTTTTATTAATTCTTCATATTTTTCAATTTTCTTTCTAACTTCTTTAAATTCTTTGGCATAATCTAGTTTAAATGGTTTTTCTTTATTTAGATTTTCTATTATTCTATTTAAAAGATTTTCTATTCTTAAAAAGTTATTTTGTAGTTTTTCTTTTTCTTCTTCGTAGTCTATTTCAATTCTAGTTATTTTTTCATCAATTGCTTTTATATTTTTCTCAATTAAATTGATTTTATCATTCATACTCATTTTTTAGGTTTTTTATAAGATGATTTTTCAATTTCAAATCCTAATTTGTTTAATAAAATATCAAGTTTATAATTAATAATGTCTACTTTTTCTTCTAAAGTTGCTATTTTATTAATACTATTTTTCTGTGCAATTTTTGATATTCGATTTTGAATTTCTTCAAGTTTAGTTTCATCAAGTATTTCTAAATTATTTATTTGTTCTTTTATTTTATTAAATTGTTTAGACATATTTTTGCTTAAAACTTCTAACCTTTCTTTAGCTATTTCATCTTTTGGATCTATATTATTTATTTCGTCTATAGCTTCTACATCTTTAGATTTTAATTGTCCTAATTGTTGCCATAAAAATGCATTAGTCCAATTTGTAGTCATATTTAACCATTCATCTGTATTTCCCCATGAGCTTAAAGGTTGAAACAGAGTTGTATTCCATTTTTTAGTTTGATAGCTTCCTATTGGTAATCTAATATTTTCTATTTCTTGTTTATCAAATCTTATTTTTGTTGGTAAACTCATATTAGTCTGGTATATTTAAGGAATTAATTATTATATTATTTATTATTTGTCTTATTTCTCTTCTAAATTATTCTTCTCTTCTTAATTCTTTTGTAATTTCATTCCTTAATAATTCTCTTTTAATTTTATTCCAATTAGAAATTTCCCTTTCTATTTCTCTACGATTATTATCAGTTATTATCTGTTCTTCTAAAATTTTTATTTTATTATCACAAAATTTTCTAGTTATTCCAGGCATATTCTTATTCTATATCGTCAAAACTAAGATCAAAATCATATAATTCAGAAACTTCATTATAACTTACATGCTCTGTAGTTTCAAAAGTTCTTTCACTATTTTCACTATCTAACCAGAAAAATATAATCATTTTTATTATTTCTTTAGGCAATTTTTCTTTTAATCCAAATGATACAATTGTAAGGCATTTTTCATAATATCTACTATCTCTTTTTATGAAATTTATTCCTCTAGTATAACTATCATAAGTTTCTGGAATTTCTATCATGTGACTATAATCAATACTATTAGTATATCTAAAAGGTACAGTTCTATAATAAAACTCGTAAATTTCCATGATAAAAGTTCTTCAAAGTAAACAATCTCATAAAAATTGTTATATAATAATTTTCATGCAAATTTTCAGACAATAAATTTTCTTGTAGTTTAAAATAAGGGCCTTACCACGCTTCGCCAAATAGCAAGAATGTTATATGTTCCTGGTCACCTTAGTCACAAGAGTTGGCCAAAGTCCGACAGCATCACAGCAAAATGGACACAAAGGCACTCAAAACTCTCAAACAGACTCACTGTGTAGAACAACACTCAAAGCGTAATAAAAGATTTATTTCAAACTCAAAGATTTTATTGATCTGAAGATAGCTTGAAAGCTATTATACAAAGATTTTTACAGAGATTGATACTCCGAAGAGTGGTTTCTACTCTCTAAAGAGAATGATTACAAAGATCATTGTTGAAGGTTTTAGATGGTAGTTCCGGATGAGATTTCAGATGGCTAATTTTCGATGATCCTTTCTAATGAGAAGAGTCTCAATTTATAGAAAGGCTCGCACTTCACCGAGAAGCTTCTGGCCAATCAGATTTTCACAACACAAAAGTAAAAAGTACAATAATTTCAAAAGTGGTTGAAAATATTTAAAGTGTTTGTTGGTTGTCTTTATTCCAGTGTCGGCAATTTCTTTTGATTCCAACTTGACAGCTGTCTTCTTATCTTCAAAGTTCACATGGTGCTGTCAGTCACGTTTTTCTTGATCGTCCTTCACTTGTGGACGTGTCCCATGAGTCGGCAGGCTTCTTTAATGCATTCTTCACTTCCAGAGAATTGATCGTTCATAATTCCACAGATTTTTTCTTCAAGAATTTTTGATTCTTTATCTCCTCTCTGAGATAAGGATCCAATTATTGCTCATACCATAGACCATGTATCTTTCTCCAAAAAAGAAGCGCATTGTTGAAGCGGCGATTTTATTCCGAGAGCTCGTCTCAGTAAATCATCCATTTTCTATTAATAGTGGGTAATTCTTTAAAAATCTGAATCTCCTTAAGTGGATTTCCATTATTTTTCCGAATTGTGATGAGATGATGTTCTCCATACCACTGGTTCTTTATATTCAGACTAATTGTGTAAAATCTCGTTCAATTGGTTGTTTATCACCGAATTTTTTAACACAATTAACAAATTCTTTGTCGAACTGTTCGATTTCTTTTAGATCTATCCCTGGGAAGAGTCGATCTAAAAATCCAAATGTCGCCAATTTTCGAACAATATTAGGATCTCGCTCCTTGAACCACCGATCCTTGGATAAATCGCCGTTGGAAGGGGTCAAATATAGAGAACTTCCTTCTCTCGAAATTATATACCCATTACGAGAATTCATAATACTCCTTTTCCATTGGATGTAGATTAGCTACGATGTGATGAGTAGCAATTATTCCCTTTGGTGATTTAAGGTCACCAATTGGTGATTTTTTATCTTCTTGGAATTCACCGATAACGAGGGTCGTTCCAATGGGTCTTTTGATAAGGATGTTTGAGTACTAGACTCAGTGGCTCCTTTTCCACTTGTAAATTTTTCCAACAATTTGTCCATACTGACAGGTAGTTGTTGTGGACCCTTTTTTATGACTTTTTCCTCTTGCGAGGTAAGAGAGTCATTTCTCTTAAATTTTGATTCTCCACTCGAGGTGGATGTATTAATCTCCCGAAATGGGATGTGACTAGCCTTTCGACTGTATTCACCTTTTAAAGGAGGATACTCCTGGCTACAATTTGCAAAAAAGTCTAAACATTCTGACAATTTTTCAACTATTTTTTCTTTGTTATCATTCAATTTTTCAATCTTTTTCATATTCATGATTCCTGCTCAAGAAATCAGCAAATAAATTATCTTTTCCTTTAATATATTCAAATTTAAAATTATAAAAAGATAGTAACACTTGCCATCTATGTAATCTCCTATGTTGGGGTGAATTTGGTTATTTATTATTTACTAGTCCATTAAGTTGTGTATTATCAGTTTGAACAATAAATTCCTTGGGTAACAAAAACATTTTAAATTTGTTTATTCCTTTAACAACTGCCAATAATTCTTTCTCATTGGTTGAATAATTTACTTCAGCATTATTAAATGTTCCACTAGTATACCTGCAAATTTCATTTAAATCAGTTTTTAATAAAGCACTCCAATATAAATCTAAAGCATCGGTTTGAACTATTAATTTATCTTTTTCATCAGGAAGTCTAAGTTTAGGTAAATTTCTACAATTTTCTTTTAAATTCTTAACACAAAGAGTATGTGCTTCATTCCAGCCTAATTTATTTGATTTTCTTAATAGTTTCTGTAGTTTATTTCTTTTTTCTGCAAGTTTTTCTATAAATCCTTCAGCATAATTAAGACATCCTAAAAACTTTTGAATTTGTTGCTTATTTTCTAATTTATCAGGAAATAAAATTATTTTTTCTGAAATATGAGGTTGCAATTTTATTCCATCACTATTTATTATCATTCCTAAGAATTCAATTTCATGTTTTGCTACTTCTGCTTTTTTCTGACTAAGTATTATACCTTCTTTTGAGCAAAGTGTAGCAAAAATTCTGAGATGTTTAAGATGATCTTCATATGTTTCTGAGCAAACAAGTATATCCTCAATATAAACAATAAGAAAATTATAAGTTTTAAAGACTTCATCCATTCTTCTTTGATAAATTTGTGGTGCATTTTTTAATCCAAATGGCATAACTAACCATTCATAATGTCCTTGAGGAGTACTAAATGCTGTTAATGGTATACTATTATCTTCTAGTTTAATTTGCCAAAATCCAGATTTACAATCAAATTTTGAATAATATTTTTTATTCTTAGCTATAGTTATTAATACTTCTTTATTTGGTAAATAATATCCATCAAACTTAGTGTTTTTATTAAGTTCTTTATAATTTACCACCATCCTAGGTTTTCCTCTTTTTATCTCCGAATGATTTCTAACCATAAAAGCTGGGCTACTATGAGGGCTATTACTTCTCCTTATAAGTTTTTGATTAAGAAGTTCTTGAATTTGTTTTTGAAATTCTTCTTTATCTTCTTGATTATAAAGCATAGGTTTGACTCTAATAATGATTGTTGGTTCTAATAGTTCTATTTTAGCTGTTGTTTTTGATTTTTCCCATTTTTCAAGTGGGTTTTCATTATAATTTTTAGCTAAAAGATCTTTTATTTGATCAAGAGTAATTGTTTTGATTGAATAATTGAGTAATTTTGGTATAAATTCTATTTTTTCACCACGCTGAGCTGGCTGAACTCTGAATGGTTTAAATTCTCTAACAATTTTTAGTAAATGTCCACATGGTGTTTTTAATTGAATAGTATAAATATTTTGACTATATTGACTAAACTGTTGTAGAAAGTCATTTCCAAGAATAATATCACAATCATTAATATTATATTGGTAAACATTTCTTATAGTTACTATTTTAGATCCTATTATAACTTCTATATTTTCATTTTTATATTTTAAAGATTCTCTTACTCCAGTTATTCCTTGTAAAGTTAATTGTTGTTTATTTTATATCCACTTTGGTAATAAAAATTCTTTAAAGACAGTTATCTCAACTCCTGTATCAATTAGAGCACAAGTAGTTATTTTTGATTCAAATACAGTTATTTGTATATATACACTTATTGGGAATTTTATTTCTCTACTCATTTTTCTTTAGGGCAATATGTGGTTATTCCTTGATGTATAATAAGAATTCCTTCCTTGTCTATTTTATAATTATCAAGACTATTTAAAAATGAATTTCCTAATAATATTGGATGTTCATCAAAATTCATATTATTATCAATATAACATTCTATGCTTAATAATAAATTTCCTAATTTAATTTGTACTTGTCCTATGATATCACAAGAATTTATTTTTCCTTCAAAATCTCTATAACTATAAGGTTCAACTTTTTTCTTTTTAATTCCTTCATCAATAAGAGAGCAAATATGATTCCAACTTGCTCCAGTATCAATAAGTATTTTAATTTCATTTATCCATTTATTTCCATTAAAAAACTTTCCTTTGATTCCATAAACACTATTATTTTTATTTTGTATTATTTTTGAAATACTATGTCTTACTGTATTATTTCCAATAATTATTTTATTTTCTTTATATGTTATTTGTTTTGGTATTATAGGTTGATCAATACTTATAGCATCATCATGTCCTATCTCAAAATTTTCTATTTCTTCTATGTCTTGTTCTCTGGGTAAGATTGCTTCTCCTATATCTCTAAATTCTTCGTCAATTTCTATAAAAGGCTTTTCTTTATATATATTTCCATAATTACTATTTGTCTAACAATACAATCCTTGATATAATATAGTAAAAACTTTATTATCGTCTTTTAATATTTTATTAGTCATCTTAAAATGTAGACTAAGACAATCATCTAAATTTTTATCATTTATATGCACACAATATCTTGGATAACAAGTAAATTTTAATTTTTTATAGGCTAAGTTTCCTTTTACTATTCCTAAATTTCCATTTTCTGCAGTTATACATCTTTCATCTTGTAGATTAAGTATTATAGGACTATTAATTCCTTCTTTAAAACATGATTTTATTATTTTTGTATTCCAGCAAGGTAAACATAAGATATTTTATCTCGTTTTTCTTGTTTTAATTTTCCTAGGAATTCATTAACATTTCTTTTTGTTATGAGATTTAATTTTATTTTTCCTTGTGTATGTTTAATATTTATGGCTTTTTCTATTTCATGATATTCATTAATGACTAACTTTTTTCTTCTAAAGGCTGATCCTAAAATATTAAATAATTTATTTTCTCCTGGTGGTTTTAGACTTAATTCTGCTTTATTAATTTTTCTAAATTTTTCCCAATCAAATTTTCCTTTTAAGGCATATCCTTCTACTCCTTCGTATACTTCAGTTTCTAAATTTTCTGAATTTTCAATTTCCATAATTCTTAGGTATCTATTTCTTCAATTCTCCTAATTTCATTATTAAGAACTCTTTGTATTCTTTGTAAAGTTTTCATTTCTATAAGAATAGGCATTTTAACAAGATATCCTATGTCTTTGTCTAAAATTTCATCAAAATCTATTAAAAGAAAAGTAATTTTCTTTTCAAATTTTTTCTTTATTTTAAGACTATCAGAGTCTTTTATTTTATTAATCAAATTTCTTGATTTATTAACAAGATGTTGAATATAACTATCAGTATCTAAATATTCAGTAGAATTGTTAACGTACCATCCTATGCAAATTTCGTTATTATCTTCCATTCTCTAATGTCTTTAATTCCTCAAGATATAGGGCTCTGATACCATTAAATGTTGAGTTTCCTAAAATGAAAAAATTAAAAAATAAAATTATTAATCAATATCAAATTTTTCGGCTCAAGATAGGTGGAAAGAGTTGATGGTGAAGAAAAGTTAATTTTTTATTGCAAGGGGCAAACAATTTTGTAGAATCCAAAATTGGATTTAAAGTTTAAGGACTAAAATGACTTGTTTTAAAACTTTTTATTTTAAGGGTATTTTAGGTAGTTTTAAGGTTGAATAGTAAAAAGGGGTATTTTGGAAAGGGTATGGTTGAATTAAGGGTATTTTCAATAATTTCCCCTGTTTTTAGCTATCCACATAAGATTATTATTCATCATTATTATCTAATATTTTATAACAATAATTGATATATAAAAATCCTATATTTGTAAGTTTCTCATTATTATGAACTCTCTCCCCCAATCAAAAAATTTAACCCAAAAGATACTTTTAATATTCTTCTCAATCATTTCATAATTATTTTTAATCCTTCACAAATTTAACTTTGTCAAAATATTTCAAGAAAAAGAGAATAATCTCGTAAATGTGATAAAAATCGCCATTCTAAGAAAATAACACAAAAGGAAATAAGGAATGTAATATGCTAATTTTAACAGATTGTGATTTGTGAATTATTGTCGAATTTTGATTTTTTCTAATTACAATTTCTGGTTTTCAATTTCGCCATACTATAATTTATTGAATATTTCTTCTAAATTGAGGGAGAAATTTGAAGATCGTCGTAGAATTAGGGCAGTGATTATTTTTCATTTAACTAAGAGTATAATTTTTGGAAATTTCGCCTACAAATTTTGTTGAATTTTGGTAAAGAAGGTAATTTTTGAAAGAGTAACGTTACTCATCCCAAATGGAATGAAAACACAGTTTAGGTGGTTTTAAATAATATGTTAAATGAAATGTGAAATTAAATGACTTATTTAATTTCACCTATCATTTAATACCACATTAATATCACGTAAACTGTGTTTTCATCTATAGTGGGGATGAATAGCATTACTCGTCAAGGAAATCAAAAAATGTTGAATAGTTTTAGAGGCCATAAAATAAAGAAGTACAAAATGTAGACTAAAGTACTTGAAACTTCAATGAAAGATTGAGCTAATGACCATCAATCAAATCACGAGAAAGAATATATATATACACACACACTCTTAAAGATAGATACTCTTAGATTTTACACAAGGCACTTAAAATTTCAGAATCGGCTCTAGACGTGTCAAGCTCACTTTAGTTTGTAGCGCATCTAAATTATAGTCTTCCAGTAACTGACTTGGCGTTGAAGTATGTACTATTGCTGAACAATTCATTGAAACGGAGGCCTTTGCATGCCAATGGTTTCTAAGTAACCTTGTATCGTATAAGTCGACACGAAGGTGTCAAGGAAAGTTAACAGTATCATGAATCAAATTTTGAAGGTCGACAATATAGTTAACTGTAAAAGGAGAATTAAAAAGATATATCACACAAATAAGTCTCCTATTCGTATCCAGAAAAAGTAACACGCGGCCTATGAAACCTCCTCCAATGACTCCAAACCCATTTTATTTATTGCTTTTATGTACTTATAACTATTGAGTCTTATAGAATGTTTGTATAATAATTAAGTTGTAGATTTTACAAAATGTGTAGATAAAAAATTTGTCTGACCATTTTTTTCAAGAAAATAAAATAATAAAAAAAAAAGTTAAGCTTTGCCAAGCAAATCATAGAAGTTAAATCAAAACTAATTTCTCTTTCAATTTTATTACATTCTAAGTTCTAAATCTGACCTAAGTATAGAAGTGTTTGAACTTATGCCATGGAAAACAACTGGCTTAATTACACAATATTCTTTTTTTGAATACTCGCAGTTTGCTATCACAATTATTAGTTGTAAGTTAGTTCATTAAGTCAAAGTTTAGGTCTGCATCCATGCACGATTATCATTGCATTAATACCTTTAGCTTTTCCTTTCTCACATTATTCATACCATTTTCTGTGCTTAATGTAGCCTAAAGTCCCATTATCTATTAGGACTCGATACAACAATGTAACCAAACATTTCTAATGAGGCATCTTGAGATTTGATGACAAAAGTCAATCTACATTTACTGTTCTGATACTATATTGAACTCGTAAACGAAATTGATCACCACGAGGATCGAGTAGGGTATCGTGGGACACTATTGTATATATTAAAGATATTGGAGGACCAATAAATATGATTGCATTGATGGTATAGGAGAGCACTTGGCCTCTCGGAAACGAGGTTGCTCGATAAAATTGAGTAATTGACCAATGACCATTATGGATATTTATTATTGGATTCAAGTGTGAGCCTCAAAGTCAAATTGCGTAAACAAGAAATAATGCAACAGTGCTGTCATTGAGAGTATAAAGCAGGGGACAGTTGAGAAAAGTAAATAAGTTGTCCAATTATAAAACAACATACATTTATGCAATAGAAGGTGACAGTTGAGTTATAGTGGACCTACCACGTTGTTCTAAAATTATTCTTTTTTTTTTTTCACTATATATAGCTCTATAACGCGTACAAGTTCATGACTTGTGTTGCATGTCTTACAATGGGTTCGTTTTCTCGTTTTGTTCTGGTTTTTGTGTCAATTGTTTTGCTAGTTGATGGCGTAGTATTTGCTAATGTTAGAGAAGATGAAGGGGATAAACACTTATTTGGTGGACCTGGGGGTCTAGTAGGTGGTGTAGGTGGTCTAGGAGGTGGTGGTGGGATAGGAGGTGGTGGTGGAGGTGGCTTGGGTGGTGGGGGTGGTCTAGGAGGTGGTGCTGGAGGTGGATTGGGTGGCGGGGGTGGTCTAGGAGGTGGTGCTGGAGGTGGATTGGGTGGTGGGGGTGGTCTAGGTGGTGGTGGTGGTTTAGGTCATCATGGAGGTCTTGGAGGTGGTGCAGGAGGTGGGCTTGGTGGAGGTGGTGGTTTAGGTCATCATGGAGGTCTTGGAGGTGGTGCAGGTGGCGGGCTTGGTGGGGGAGGTGGTTTAGGTCATCATGGAGGTCTTGGCGGTGGAGCAGGAGGTGGGCTTGGTGGAGGTGGAGGTTTAGGTCATCATGGAGGTATTGGTGGTGGTGGGCTTGGTGGGGGAGGCGGTTTAGGTCATCATGGAGGTCTTGGAGGTGGAGCAGGAGGTGGGCTTGGTGGAGGTGGAGGTTTAGGTCATCATGGTGGCCTTGGAGGTGGTGCAGGAGGTGGGCTTGGTGGAGGTGGTGGTCTAGGAGGTGGAGGTGGACTAGGTGGAGGAGCGGGTGGTGGTGGTGGACTTGGAGGTGGAGCTGGGGGTGGACTGGGAGGAGGAGCAGGAGGTGGTGGTGGACTAGGTGGAGGAGCAGGTGGTGGTGGAGGACTTGGTGGAGGCGGTGGTGGAGGCTTAGGTGGCGGAGCAGGTGGAGGTGCTGGTGGTGGATTTGGAGGTGGTGCTGGTGGAGGACTAGGAGGAGGTGCAGGTGGGGGTGGTGGATTTGGTGGTGGTGGAGGAGGTGGTATAGGTGGTGGTGCAGGTGCAGGAGGAGGCTTTGGAGCAGGTGGAGGCTTTGGTGCAGGTGGTGGAGGTGGCTTTGGTGCAGGTGGAGGCTTTGGTGGTGGTGGCGGCGGCCACTAGCTGCTTGCTTCTTTTGCGTTAACAAGTGTTAATAAGTAATTTGAGAATTCTTTAATAAATTAGAATAGCAATCAGAGTGTGTGCTGCTTTGTTATTTGAAAATCTATATTTGTTGGAAATGTATGCATGAGAATGAATTAGCCTTGAATGTTGCAATCCATTTAGCATGAGAAACCTGTGTGCTACCTGTTATTTGTACCATGCATTATTAATGAACTTTGCCAAAAGTTTTGTTGGTCTGAGTTATTTATTGCGAATCAACGAGATCTTAGGTAGAAATTAATTACGGCGGTTGACCTCGCTTTTTGTATGATTAACGTGGACAACAGCTATCGAACTCACTCGCATCTGCACAAACTAATTCCAACATGTTTGAACATGTATTTTCATTTTTTCAAAAGATATATAACTTTAAAAAGATGTATTTGCATTTTTCCAAAAGATACCACGAGGGAGATATCTATAGTGTTACCTGTGAAATAGCGTTCATTGGATGAGGGAACACGTGGCCTCATATCTTCGATCGAAACTTATCCTAAACATCAATTTGACCCTACTAGCCGGTGGCGCATTTGATGCTCTTAAAAGGGAATCATCTTACTACATATATTGACAAGATTTTCAACATATTACTCCTCATTATTGAGGTTACATCAATCATTTGAACATGGTTTTATCAATATGTGATCCTCCAATGGGGGCAGGTCATGAGTGTACTTTAGATAGGAGTTTCGAACTTCACCTGCTTCAATTTGAGGGCTTCGGTACCTGACTGCTTCAGTTTGAGGGCTTCGGTACCTGACCTTCATCACTTCGGAGATGGGCCTTGATGAGTTTGTCAAATTTCACCACCTTGGAGATGGTCCTCGGCGACCTCACACTCCATGTGGGATGCCACGTAGGCTCCACTTGGGAGCCTCGATGGCGTGGCATAACAACATTTTTATAAACTTGACGCGAAATTGCTTTTGAAGCATGAGATGTTTGTTCGTTGTTTGTACATGTACTTCATAATTGAATGTATCTAATCGAGTTGATTGATAAGGCGAACTCTTATTCTTTACTCAAGGATGGCTGTCTCTAATTTATGAAAGGTTGGAAATAGTAATACCAAGAAATAAATGTTGTGAATAGAAGAACTAAAAAAGGTATAGGTTTGGGACGACAGCCTTAATTTAGCATTTATCTAATCTAAGGGTGCCCCATGCCTAAGTAATTACAAGCAACTCTGACGGTAAAATTCCGTTACAAGTGAGAGGTTTTAGGAATTGATGGTTGTATTTCAAAATGCTAAGGGGCCGTTCTCTTTGCGTTTCAGTTTTCTATTTTGAGTTTTGAATTCGTTTTGTGTTTTGTGTTTTGAGCATTGTTATTAAACCCGGACCGGACCGACCGGTCCGATCCGGAACCCGTCAAACCGGACCATGGTCCGGTCCGAGCAGCCCATTTTTTTAACAATACAGCCAACCCGGGAAAAACCCATTGGACCGCCGGGCTTTACATTAAACCCTTGGCCCAAGCCCGGATAACCCGCCCGGTCCCCATAATAACCCTAAAAAGTAAAAACCCAAAAGGCAAAAACTCATTCTCTCATTCTCACTTCTCAGTCGATGTCTCGCCTGTAGAGAGCCTCACCTTCGCTTGCAATTTCACTCCCAAGAATCCAAAACTTTAATTTCAAAGTGTATTAGATGGAAGAAGAAGATGTAAGTCCCAAATTTCCTTCTTTTTTTTTTTTTGTGATTTTCACTTTTGTGCGATTAAATTCTGTCAAAAATATTTCGATGGGTTTGCTGAATTTTGGAAGATTTTTACCATAATTTCATGTTATAGTTGTCTATATGTTGTATACTATATACAACAATTGTGTTTTAAAATTTAAATGCAATTTTATGGGTGATTTTTACCATAATTTCGGTTGATGCTTACTGCCAATTGACTCTCTTGAACCACGTGTAAACTACATAAATTTAACTAATAGACTGTTTTGTAATATAGTTAAATTGTGTTTCTGGTCAAATTAAATCAATGCAGAGTGATCCTGTGTTTGCTGCCTTAGGTGCTGTGTTTATACTTTATAATATGATTTGGGAATGTAACTCTTAATATTATGTATCCCATAACCATTTTCCAGCTAAGTTTAGTTCTTTCTAGATTTGACATTAAGATTGTCACCAGACAAGTAGCTGCGTGATTGTGTCAAATGAAGTCCAGTGTATGTGTGATGTTTCTCTTATCAATCTTTGGCAATGAAGATTCACTTATCTTGGCAAACCTGGTTTTTTTTTTTTTTTTTATCTAGAAACTGGTATGGGAAAAATGAAACACATTACACAAAATCCTAGTTTTTTTCCTAATGATATATAACTTAAACATAATTTGTGTCTTTGTGTAGTTCATTGCTGATAACAGTACACCACATTCTTCTCCACCGAAAAGTCATGCTAGAGGAAAAATAGATATAGCATGGGGTCATTGTAAACAGATTCTTGAAGCTGGTACTAATGGAAATAAAAAGAAATTGGTATGCTTGTATTGTGGAAAGAATTTTGCTGGAGGTGGTATTAATCGCGTCAAACAACACTTAGCGGGGTTAAGAGGTGATGTGGATTCGTGTCGTAAAGTACCTCCTGATGTAAGATTCAAAATGAAAGAAAACTTGGACAACTTTGCTGCAAAGAAGCGTAAAACTCAAGAGGTTCTTGAAGAGTGTAATCCACATAGTTCTGTAGCTGATTGTAATAGAATGGCTCCTGGTAAAATAAATATTATATTATGTACTTTGTTGTATTATTTAGTTTAAATTTCAGTGTATCTAACATACATCTATTTTAATTGGTTATTATTTTGTACAGATGAATGGTGGATGTGTTATGGTAGTAATGCACCAAACCTACAAGCACTTGCAATTCGAGTATTAAATCAAACATGTAGTTCTTCAGGCTGTGAGAGGAATTGGAGTATGTTTGAACATATCCATAAGTGTGTTTGAAACCCATTTTTTGAAGATAAAAATTTTTAGAATAGTGATTGATGGGAGAATGTGTGGTGGAAAAGTTATGAAAAGTTTTAGATTTGTGTGTAATATTATTTTATTGAAAGAATGTGTGGTTGAAATGAAGTAAGAGAAAAAATGAGAATAAGAATGTGATAGAAAATGGGTGCCAAACATGGGCTAAAAAGCGAAATAGACTCGAGCACCAAAGACTAAATGATCTTGTCTATGTCCACTACAATTTAAGATTGCAACAACGGTAATAATTTATTTAAATAAAAGTTTTCATCCTTTTATGATTTATTGGATTCTTAGATTTGATTTTCTTTTACTAGAATTATATTTGATTATTTCACTTGAATAACAAACATTATTTAGGAATCACTTCAAGAGTCGAAATTATGATCCTATCGACTTTGAAAGATTTGGCATTTATGGCAATTGGGTATTAGAGGAGGAGCCACCGAATCTAGTAGATAATGAGTTGGAGACATTTCGCAGTGATTTAGGTCCATCTACTATGGAGAACGATAAAAATGATGGTAAATGTTCAACTGATACTATTGTTTCTTCTTCTTATTAAAATACACATGATGTAATGCTAAATTTTATACATTTTCTAGATGAATTGCATTTTGATGATCTTGATCTTGATGGTGATGGCGATGATGGCGATGATGATGACAATAGATTGAATACAAACAATGAAAACGAGGATTTTAGTATGACTAAGACTCCATCATTGGTACAAGGCGAAGGAATTGAAGTATTTATGTCTGATACCCCGGCATGGATGCGTTCTAATTCTTCTTAATTGAGAAAGTGTTGATTTATTTCAAATAATTTACTTTGTAACACGTACTTTATGCATGATTATTTTTGCAAGAATGTTCTTATAGTCTATGAAGCTATCTTGTTTAATTTTGCCACATAAATTTGTCTTCGATTGGTGGTTGTTTATTGCTTCAAATCCATATTTCATTATAGAGGATCTACAATTTGTTGAATTTTGACAAGAAGATTGATCTTTAGTCACCTAAATTACATAAAGTTAATTTAGTTAGTATTAGAAAATGTCAAAATTTTATTATTCAATAAATAGATAATAATATATTTAACGAGAATTGACCCGCCGGTCCAACCACCGAGTCAACGGTCGAACCACTGACCCGCTGCATTGTCCAAGCCAGTGTCCGAGTCGAGTCTCACAACTATGGTTTTGAGTGTCTGTTTTGAAAATATTGAAAATGTGTTCTTTTTGTCATTTCGAAAAATTGTTTTTGAAAACACAACTTTAGAAAACTCGTTTCCTTTGGAATTTTGAGAAATCAACCAATCACCACCACTGCAAACAACAACCAGTCACCACCGTTGGTCACCACCATCGCCACCACCACTGCAAACAACCAGCCACTACCCAGTCACCACCGCCGGTCACCACCATCGCCACCACCAAACAAACAACAACCAGCCACCACTATCACCATCGCCCCACATAGCAAATCAAAAAGAGAGAACTTCACCACCACTGCAAACAACAACCAGCCACCACCATTGAAAAAACCAAAAAGCCCCCACATAGCAGATCAAAAGGAGAGAACTTCCATCGCCACCACCATTGAAAAAACCAAAAAGCCCCCACCGCCCGTCACCACCACCACTACCATCACAACTACCACTGCAATTTCCAATCAACACAACCGAAATCAATGGGTCGTTACCAATCAACACAACCGAAATCGAAAAACCCAAAAAACCTCAAAATTGCAGATCGAAAAAAGAGAGAACTTTACCTTTGCCCTACCAATTGGTTGTCGACGTCGAAGAGAGAGGAGGCAGAGATGGGCCAAACCACAGCAGCGTCGCGAAGAATAGGTTGCGACACTGCGTTCATGGAAGTCGTCTCCCCACGCCGACTCCAGTACCGGCTTCCAGAGAGGAGGAAGAGAGGGCGTGGATTGGAAGAAGACGAAAGAGAGGGGATGGATTGGGAGTAGGTGTTACTGTACCGAAAAATCCATTTCGCGTGTTTTGAGTTTTTGCCCTGTTTTTGCTTGAAATTGGTTGAAAACGTGGAAAACGATGTTTTCATCATTTTGTGTTTTGTGTACAAATTTTTGGTCATTTTAAAAAACGCGTTTTCGAAAATAGAAAAGAGAACTCGTTTTTGTTGTTTTGAAAAACTGAAAACAGAAAACGAACCAAAACAGTCAAAGAGAACGACACCTAACTTTTTAGTTGAAGTTCAATCATTTTATAAGCTTTTTCCAATCATCTTTATATTTATTGATATAGAACATTTGTTCACACGTCTCTAATAATTCTGAACCAAACATAGAACATTTGTTCGCACATCTCTAATAGTTGTGAACCAAACGAGGTATCACATTATCATCGTGACCTACAAATGATCATCACAACTCACTCGATTAATGAACTCTTATGCCCTTCTCTTACCAACGAAGAATACCGTATGCCAGTTCTATGTTTTGTTCAACGTATCAAATTCAAATCACTATGGAAGCTCAACCACATCGAGAGTTCATCATCGTGCAATCTCACATCAGTGCCTTTGTTCGAAATTTTAGCTCACACATCCAGAATTCTTCTTGTGCATTCACATGACTAATTACATTTGAGGTTCGACTTTGATTTCACTTATAAAAAAAAATTGGAGTTCCATCCCAAACCTAACTTACCTTTCCATCTATTCATACTCCAATTAGAGAGTGGACATTTTAAATAACAAAAAAGAATTAGTACGTAGACATTTTCCAAATTAAGCATGTGAGAAGGCCAGTTTGAATAATTCATCTACAGTGAGGAGATGTTTTTTTATTTTTCAATGGCGTCCTTAAAGTTCATAAAAATCTCAAACTAGTTCTTCAAGGTAACCAATTTCATTGTTTCAGTCCTTGAAGTTTGAAATTTGTTGTGTATATACTCAAATTAATCTCAAGATTCCAACAGTTCTCGTTGGATAAAAATTATGATGTTTGTAGTAGATGTAATCACTACAACTTCATGTCCATCGATATATTAATGTAGAGTTTCATTTCCATATGTTAACAATTTGTTGTCAAAATTTTGATGTAGTTATGAGTTACGATTAACCAAGGACAAAGGCATCATTTTATAGAGCTGTCAAAACGAGCATACTGATTCGGACATGCCTACTCGTCCCCAAATTGGCATGACTTGAAGCTGAGCCTGAACTGGCCAGGCCAAGTCGATCGACTTGGAACTAGCTAGGTAATTATTATACAAATTGAGCTCCTGTTTGGTGGGGATTAAAATCAGATTCTTAATAAATTTTAATAAAAGTTGATGAAATGTGTGGTTGAAAAGTCGTGAGTTCTGTAAAATGAGTTGTTAATTTTGACTTAGATTCAAATTTTGATTTTAATTTATATCAAATAGGGGATAAATGATTGGATGGATTCATCTATTTAGACATCCTTAATTATGTTTAGGGATGTCAATTTGACTCGCCGACTCAGGAGGCCCTAGAATAACCCGAGCCGGCCCGGCTATGGCTCTGTAGAATTGAGCCAAGGCTCGGGCCAAGCCCCATTTTGGAGCATTGGCCTAAGCTCAAGTCAACCCGTGTCACGGTCATTTTCGGTCTAGCAAATTTATATAAAAAAAAATTAATAATAAAATTAAAACTTTGGCAACTACACGTGCCTTGCAAAAATAAAAAATCACAAGCCGGCTTGGCTCGAGCCTAGATTTTTTGGCCAAGCAAAAGCTCGGCTCAGACCAAAAAAAGTCCAAACTATTTTTACTCAAGTCGAACTGAGTTTCGAGTTTCGGCTCGCGAGGCCGACTCGACTCGACTCGTGAATATGCTAATTATGTTATGATATCCCATCAATGCATCAATAATTTGCATTGGTATAAGCTAAAAATATCAAATCACTTTTTTCTACCAACTTGGTCTATGGGAGGCCACCTCTTTCACATAGACAAATGCAAAAATCCAAATAATGTTCGAACATACAAGTGAAAAATCACTGTGCATGGAGACAACACAGTACTACTGCAAATTTTGACCTTACGTCCTTACCTTTCCATATCTGAATCACTGCCATTTCTGAATCTTGAAACAAATTTCACAAGAAGTTGCTTGAAATTATTCAATTTTTTTACCTTTAATTCATAGATTCAATGTGTTGGATATATATGGAGTATTTGGGTGCAATTACTAGTAACTTTTGAGGAGGAATGATATTCGTCTTACATAATGTGTGGTAAAAAATAAGTAGTAAATACGTATGTATGATTGAAATTAATTTTGACTTTAATTAAATAAAAAACTAACTTTTTAATAACTTTTAATATTTGACAAACAAATGCTTAATTGCATGGAAAACAGTTTGTAATCTGAGAAAGAAGAGATAAGAGGATATTGAAGATACATGATGAAGGTCTATGATGCGGCACAAAGCATAAAAAAGCCTCATGAAATATGAAGTTGATTTTTTTTTTAACTCTTTACATCTCGGTCTTCTCGACTAATAAATTTCTTGAATTTAACTTTGTTGGCTTGGAGGTCAAGTCGTACGCGTCCCTTCAAAATTTGTATTATAAAAATATTTTCATATCAATAAATATTTCACCGTACAATCGGTGAAATTTAAAAACAAAACAAAACAAAAACCAAAAAGATAAGAGGGTCGTATGGAAAATGTGGTTAGAAATCATAGTAGAGTCAGAGTACAACGACAAAACAAGGATTATTATATAGGATTACATGGTGGCTAAAATCAAAGAAAAAGTAGTGTATAGTCTTATACATGTACATAAAAAGCAATAAAAGAGAGCATAATGATGACAAAACTAGTAGCTTATAACTTCTAACTGTGGGATAAGGGATACCGAATGCTTAAACCATCCTACAGAAAGATAATATTTGGTACGTGGACGAAACTGAACTCGACTAGACTAGGAAAGTGAAATCGTGTTCAATCTAACGTATCATACACGGCATTGTTATCAGTTGGAGTCTGGATTTGGACCGCTAGGGACTTCATGTGCAGCTGCCTTAAAATCTTGATTTGTGGTTTGTCTTGGATGCAACTTCATGGTGAATCGCTTGCTTGGTGCAGAATTCAGTAAGATTCGGTCAATTGATGCTGAGGAACCCCCTAATGTCACCGAGAAATCTAGATGGCGAGCCGAGACCGGAGAAATCAAGATTAGTAGAAGAAAAAAGGAAGTTCTTGCGAGCATTTGCAAGAGTTTTTGAGTATTTTTGCTTGTTTTTGCCATGAAAATGTAACCAAGATAATCCAACCCCCACTGCCCTCAGAATTGAAATCAATATCCATGAACAAACTGGATTTCTCCAAGTTTGATGCAATGGAATAACAAGAAGAAAATTGGAGATACAATAAAATTTACAATAGACTTCCTTAGTAAGAGATTTATAGGAACATCATGTGACTACTTCAGAAACTTACAATTTTGTCCATCTCTCATTTTTATTTCCAAGAATACCCTTGATAGGGAAGAAATCAAGTTATTTAAAAGATGTTTTTGTAAGAGAATATTTTACATATTTAGATATTTTTTCAGATGCATTGTCGATGCTAAGTAGCAACCAAAAATTTGTATCCATTCTTCCGGATATTGCGCATGGATCAACTACATCATGACGTTATTTGCATTGTTCTTGATCCTTGATTGTCCGGATAAACCAAGAATGTTTGGGAGTACTTAATCATTGTTCTTCTTATTGCTTGATATTTGGTTCGTACAATTTACAAAATTTTAATTATTCATAGTGTGAGGGTCATTTCTTAAATTATTTTATGCGGCTCAAGCCAAAACTAAATTAATTACGAATTATTCTTGGTGTACAGGGGTTCTCACATAACCCCCCAGAACACTCACAAAATGCGGGATCCATCTCAATAAAAAAGTAGAAAAAATTTACCTCCTCTCCCCCTTTGTGAGTGTTCAATAATTCATTAATTAATAACTTCTGCAATTCAATTGAAAACAAAATCATTGACAGATTCCAATCTCAGCTTTAGCTTTTGACTTGGTCTTGTAAGTAAAAGGCTAAAGCGAGCAAGGAATTTGTTGCCTTTGCAAGACTAATCTCAAAGTTTATTCCCCAGATTGGGTGTCATTCAAGAGTCAAATTATAAGAATATAATCAGCAGTATTGCACACGAAAGTGAATAATACGTTAAACTCCTTTTCTTTTTTCCATTTTTCAATCTCGATTAATTAATGCATACCAAACATTGACCCATAAAGACGCTTCCTTTGCTACAATAACACAACGTAATTTTACACGAATAGACTGTATATCGTTATTTCTTTCATCAATGATTGTCAACGATATTTCTTAATCATATATTAATTGTTTAGTTTATATAAAAAAAAAATATTGGGAAGATTTTATTCTTTTTAAAGTCAACCGAAAAGGTAAGTATTTATTCATAATCAAATAAATATAAGATATACAAAGGCATAGAGCTTGACCCCGAGTCAATGAGATTACAATACAAAAAAATTAGGAAGATTTTAGTTACTCCTTTTTGCAATACTTTAGAGCTAACGAGCAATGAAATAAACGCACATTATATAAGGATCTGGACAACTCTTTTTAAAAAGGTTGATATTTTGAAATGAAACTCATAATATTAATATGGTATTGAAGTTCGTTACTCTCCAACGAACAATTCAATCAAATCAGCACACGAATTCTAAAATTTGTGTTCTCAAACAAGCCACCATCTTGTAGGGGCATGTTAAACATAAATCCTGCATCTTATACCGATAAAATGAATACACAATATATCATAATTGGACTACTCTAATGCGTTAATATCTAGATAGCCTTGCGACCCTCTCATCGAAAAAATAAATAAATAGAACCTCATTTCTTGTAATTTTCACTTTAGTTCCAAAAATCGAGAAAAAGAAGCAATAAAGGGTAGGAGTACTATAGAGGCTTTTTCTTGTTGGAATCTTGCGCAAGAAACCTGTGTACTTTGACTTGGAAATTATATGGTCCATGCCTTTTTTATCATATAAAATGCAAAAATTAAAGGATGTGAAGAACAAAAAGCAAAGCAATCCACTGATTTTTTGCATATGAAAAGTTGTAGCACTTGTACCCTTGATTGAATGCACAGGACCCCACTATTTTTCATGTACGTGTTTTGGGTTACTACAAGAAAATAAAAAAATGGACCCACGCAAGTTGATAGCGTTGTTAGACGGAGTAAAACACACGTATACAGAGTTTTGTTTTCTTTGTATCCGTATGACTTAATTCATTTTGGGTCTTTTGACGCTAGATCATTAGATCATAGTCGTCCGTACATTTTCTCATTTGTTTGTCCGAGTTTTCTCGGTGTATTTGCATTGTTCTTGATCCTTGATTGTCCGGATATGTCCAGTATACTTGTATATGTATTTGATCTTTGCTTATTAAGGAATGTCTGGTATATTTGTACATGATTTTTTATCAATATATTTTACATTTACCGATAAAAAAAGAAAAGAAAAGCTAACATCAGATTTCTTGATTGAAAATGCATGATGCTATTTGTCATCTCGAGTAATAAAAATGCATGATGCCATTTCTTAGTGAACTCGAAATATGAATATTGAATGCCAGCTAGAGCTTGATCCCCTTGTAATAAAACATATATATCTATAAGAGTTATGCTACACTTATCGAATTTTTTTACCAAATCTTTTACACCCACTCACATTAGGGTGTGGGGACCACAAGCCAAAATATTTAAATACATGTGGGAGCCGCGCTTTGTGTGAGAGGGGGTAAACCATTAGGTAACCCCCCTCTGGCACACTAGATTAATTCTATCTATAATTTATTGGAGACCATATGCCCATCCAACATTATTATACATGCCAACATAACAAAGATAAACCCATAATAGAATAATGAGGACTTGTTTTCTTTACTATTTTTAAACCCTTTTTTGTTTTCGATTTTCTAAAATAGTGAAAACGCGTTCTCTTTCCTATCTTCGAAAATACGTTTTTGAAAACAAGTTAAAAATTTACAAAAAATCAAAACAACAATTTGTCGTTTTGGGTGTTTTCAGTTATAATCAAGTCAAAATTTTCAAAACGCGTTTTGGGTATTTTAAAAATAATTTTTCAAGATGCCAAAAAGAACATATTTTCAATAATCTCAAAATGGACACTCAAAACACAAAATCCAAAATGAATTCAAAACTCAAAACACAAAATTGAAATATAAAGAGAACAACCACTTTTCACAGGTGCATTTTTTCTGCAAAAGAGAGTAAATTTTGAAAAATGCTGTGTAAGTGTTTGTTCCTCCATGTAGTTACCAAGTTACTTCACTTTTCCAGTCACGCATATGGGGAACAAACAAAAGAGTTTAGTACTTCCGAAGTGGTTTGGAGAGATTATTTGACGTAAAAAATAATTAATTTTTTTTTCAAAAAATAGTTAAAAATAATGAAAGTTATGAATTCGATGCAAAATCGTTTTATTGAAAAATGTAAAATTAAAAATAAATTTGAAAACAAATGATTTTCAAAATATTATGTGCCAATAAAACACTAAATTTTGACTTCCCGAAGTTTTTGTCATCCTTTATTTAAATCTAATACCATCGATTGCTCAAGTGATGGCAAAATCTTACATAATCAAAACAACTAGATGATACTCATTCTTATATACTCACATAAATATGAGCTTTGCTATTTGTACAAAAATAGATATACAAGGTTTGTACAGGGCCACACTTACATTTTTTTATTGGACATTGGCAAAAAAAAAAAAATGAAAAATGAAAAGCAAACAATCATACAGGTACTGCCAACGCAGCACTTGGCAGTTAAATCCATAAATATGGTGAAAATGCGTGGATCAAAGCATAAACGTTTAATTTGAGATAATAGTACATAAAATATAGCAACAAAGTAATCAAACTCACAATATACAATAGCATGCATCGACTTGAATTCGAAATTCACTTCACCAAAAGAAGAATGAATGAATTACACCCCGGGGATATATCTAAATAAAACTGCAAGTTATACCTACATTGATATAACTGCGACTTAATGAAAGAAACTTAAACTTCCCCAGAAACCTCCATCTGAATATATGGGACGATGATCCAAGGAAGCAAACTTTATGTTTGACCTTACAAATCAGCACGAACAATGGAATACAGAGTTGTCAAAGCACTTTGCTTTGCTCGTGATCTTCCTAACGCCTGTTCCATTATGAGAAGAATTTACAGTTTGCGGGGACACAGCGATCCTGTCCATTACATTGACCTTAGGGGCCTCGAGTATAGTCTTGGTTGACGATAATGCAAATTGCATTCCCCATATTGAAAGCGGCCTCATATATATAAGAGACCGGAAGTGCCCACCGATGGTCCATGCTTCTGGAGTTTGAAACGAGTATCTGCACCAAAAAGCAAACATTTGATTCTAATTAGTGCTTGTTTGGGAGAGTTTAAATTATAATTTAAGCAGCGGATCCCACATATTATGGATTAGAAGTTGGCTTCACCAAACATTTGCAACACAGTGAAATGAGAACAAAAATTACACGAACTCCTACAAGATTACATAACTTACCCGAATCCCTCTTCTGACCAGCCTGCAATAAATATACCTTCTGCTGTAGTAAAGGCCTGCTCCTTCATCCCGGCAAGAATCATGGTTGCAGCAACTCCATAGGTCACTCCGCCCCATATTTCCCGGGACTGCATGCAGGTCTCGTCCACCTTTCCATTTGGATGCATTCCATTTACTGCACCCATCCTGCCCCCTCGGACTTTCATAACATTGAAGTCAAAGATTTTCTGAAGAGCGCTTTGAATCTTAAAACTATCAAAAAGATCGGGCAAGCCTGAAGATGCGGTATACCACTGTCCAGCCAGTTGATCAGCTTGGATTGATTTACTGTTACTGCTCGACCCACTATCATAGTTAAAGTAGGAGCCGTTCCAAAGTTTTTCTTCAAATACAGCTTTGGCCTTTATAAATTTATCTTTGCATTTTTCTGCAAATGAAGTGTCACCTAGTTGAATGGCCATTGCTGCTGCAGCTTGAAGTGCAGCAAGCCATAAGGAACCACAGTAAGCACTTATCCCATGAACAGTCCAAGCGTCGTACGTTTGATCTGGGAATCCATCATTCTCAATAAGACAATCATTATCCCGATCAAATTGTTCCATGTATTCCATTGCAGCACGGACAGCAGGCCACACTTCTGCTCCGAAAGAGAAATCCCCCGTCGCCGCAAAGTCTCTGTACACCTGGAGCACAAACTTTGGGTTCAAATCCTTCCATCTACTAGTGTCGTGTATGTTATATGCATTCATTTCATGCCATGGATCGTGTGTACCGAGATCGTGAGGAATGGCTCCTCTCACCTTGCGGATCCCCCAATTCCCCTCTGCCAAAAACTTCACTTTTCTGCCATCCTCACATAAAACAGCTTTTGCAAATTCACGTTGAATACTGAGTTCAATTTTCGGGAACAGCTCAAGAAGGGCAAAAGATGCATAGAAGTGCACATCGTATGTACACCACATAATATATTCCACGCCTTCCAAATAAAGAAACCTACCTACATCATCACTATCGTTCACAGGGTCCATCGCTTTGTTATTGGAAGTAGAACGACTGCTCACTTCACCATTCTCAATAGTACCCAAATTGTCTTCATCAACAGACCTGCTAGAACCTTTATCTGCAGCCTGTTGAGCAAGTGCACCTGGACTGTGAACAACTCTTGCTTTTATGTTGGCATCTTTATCGTCCGTGATTATTGACTTAGTAACCATAGAATCCGTGGCTGGGATTCTAGAGTCTGTATTGAACAATAAAAGCAGCAATGATGACATTTTTATAAAAAATCAATGAATATTTGTTGAACTACCTCATCAAACGCCTAAGCTATTATAGATGGGACAAATTTATTTATTTTCATCACGTATTCAACAGTATTCAACAATGTCACAAGCAAGAAACAAAAGAAATATGGAAAATGAAAAGTAAGAGAGTGCCATAGCTACCCATGGTTCCAACTTGAATTTTTTCTAATATGAATTCACTAAAAATCAAGTTATAATTTTGGGTCGCTAAAATTTAACAAACTTTAGGGATCAATCATATGTATTTTTTGTACCACATGCACCATGTCCATTATCGTGTCTTGTGCACAGACATGGTGCATGTAGAGAGGTCTACATGGTAAAGTGCATCTTCAAGACTAAGGCATTCTTCCAACATTAATTTATTTTTTAAATGAGCTGTGATCTACTAGCTAAAATACTCAAACAAAACCTCTGTACTTAATCCAGCTTCTTAAAACTGTAAATGCTTCATCTCGAGACACATTTTTCATTTCAACTCTTACCCTAAACCTTTTCGTTCTAATTGGCGTACAAGCTGGATAATAAAGAAGCAGTGAACATGACAACATAAAATAAGCAGCCAAGGATAGATTAGTACCTATCCAAACTGTTCCTCCAGCAACCAGAAAATAGAGCTCATTGAACAGGGTAAACTTGTACCTGCAAAGCATCAAATGGACCACGTTGCATTCAACAAAAAATGCACAGGAAATGGGAACTCCTACGTAAACAAGCATTGACTGTGACTTTAGTGAAAGGTCTCAAGTGTGGCCAAATCTTAATTTTAGGAGTGGAAAAGAATATTAAAATGACTTTCTGAAGGAGAAGCAAGAAACTATATCCTACAAGAATGTGTAAATGAATGTTATTTTGCTGAAGTTCCTGCAAGTTGTTATTATTCCACTAATGAGCTTTGTATAAAACATTGAGGCAGACGAAAGGTATCTGGCACAAGGAAAAAGAAAGGGCGGTGGGTCTTTGCCATCAATCATATACGTGTCACTCTGTATGCGTGTCTGCACACGCCTTTAACCTTACAAATGTCAAATTTTCTTCCATTTATCCCACAATAAGTCCTGTAATGGCAATACCAAAGGCATATATTTTGACACTCGAACATGAACCTTGGCTCACAGCAAATAGAAGTAGAACATTTGAGGATCAAGGGGCATCTTGAGTCTCATCTCAAGAAACCAATAGAGTACTGCCAAAAGCACTTTTTTACTTGACAAGTAAAACTAACGTCACTAAATGACAACTAGTGTCCTGGAATGAAAACAGTTCAACTATAGCTTACCATTCTGGTAGATTGTCATCTCCGAGGATAGGATTCTGCCATTTCTCAATCTCTTCTTCCCACAGCTTATAATCTGGTAAAGATTTCAAAACGGTAAAGAAATAAAAAGCAGCAGATCATAAAACATGACATTCTATTAGGTCACATATTAGTGGTGATACTTAGTTTTAGAATTTGAAGGAATCAATCCAAGAAACAGTTACAATGAATGCAACTACAGAAATCAAGCAGCTTGAATAAATCACTCACTTGTCAGTGCATCGTGCACCAAGTCTTTAGCGGCCCTTTCCGAAGTGCCATAGTATTTAGTGTACCTCCTGGAACCCATGGAAAAACAAAGGGAAAAGGAATAATAAAAACTTGCATCCAATTATCTGAACTATATTCCTAACTCTAATCCACCAAAATTGTTCACAATCATAGTTAGCAAATGAAAATATACACAAGCTCGCCAGTGGGAATCCATAACAGTGAAAAGATAAAATTTCTGTGAATGAACTAAAATTAATGCATTTGCAAGATCAAAAAGTCCCTGAAAAAGGTGACAAATTATGCTGTAGCATCTAGTCTGAAATATTGAGATGAATTGCATCACATCTCTTCTCTAATATTTGATTTTTGTCCTTTCAGTAACAAATAATTGAAATATTAACGAGCTGAAACAAACCATATATAAATATTGTCTAAAAGGATAAACGGTAGATGTCTTAAATGTACTGATACCTAATCATGTTCAGGGCAAAAGTCTAAATCACAAACAGGTGCTAGGCCATCCAGATGTTAAAATTGCTTCAGAGATAGTTAATTACCTATTATAGGATTTCCCTTTACAAAATTTAACTTTAGGAGAAGACCATGCAACAGCAAATGCAACAGTGCACTTTCCATGAGGCTCAACCCATGTAGAAGCAGAAACTGCTGCACAATGTGTCTCTCCAGGTGAAGATGGCATGGTTGGCCCCTTATTAAAGTTCTCCAAATGCCCATCCTAAAAACGCAGACACCTTAGTCACAATATTAAAACAAAGTAAAGCCAAAAACTCAAAGCCGAACTCCAACAGAAAGTTCAATTGAATGTATAAAAAAAAATCCATATTCAGAAAAAATATAAAACAAGCCACCCAAATGTAAAAGTCAAACAGCTCGCTGTGAAAACAAAATATGATAAGTGAACATGGTTCTGAATCATTACCTCCGTCATTTTGTGCCACATATCTTTTGCTGTTATGGCACTTCCTTCGGTCAAGCCAAAACAAGGCAAAATTGACACACTAACGTTCTGAGTTTCACATGCAGCTATGGCATAAGTAACAGGAGGGTTATCTTTTGCTGTCCTGAAATTATTATTACAAAAAAGGAAGAGAGAGCAGTCTTTGTTAACAACTAACCACATTAAACAAAATGGTGGGCACCAATGTAAATTTTTGTATTTCCTTAATAAAAGTGCAGGTTTTCCATTGTCATTCTTTGCTGGATTTGTTCACTTTCCATAAAAATTATGAGATGAATAAACGAATTGCAAAAAGGTGCAACACTTTGCAGACAAAAAGCACAGGAAGATTTTAGGCTTGAAATGCCCAAAACACCGATATCCAGATGTAATGTACCAGAAGGACAAAGCATATATTTGTATAGCTTTCATCTTGGTTGGGGTGTTGGGACTACTGATCAAAGATATGTCCTTTGGACCATTTGAAAACGATATAAAAACACAAAGAACACAGAAAAATATATTCAAATAATCAAATATCATCAAACATTAGTCAAATATTGATCAACTCAATCTGATAGTGAAAAGCAGGTGTGCAATTGTCAAAATGATCTATCAAGTCAGTTGCCTGTTTCGTAAGTCAAACCTACAAATATTTTCGATATTAAATGCAGTTTTAAATCCAGTAAAAAATGGCCAATCGTAATAACTTAGCTACTCCAATGTTTTAGACAGTCATACTTTATACAGAGGTAATAACACAAATCTTTCATTTATGGTGGATTTATAGAAATTAGCCAATCACACTTGCAAAACATCAATGCTTTTCTCATGACCACAAACTGAAAATCATAGTCACCCTACTCTATTTTAGAAGGTTATAAAATCAAGAAAGTTCCATCCCTTCTTGGATGAGTAACTAGTATCTTGTTAATGCGGATTAGCAAGACCAGTAGTCTACCACACTCATGGAACAAAGTTTTTCACATGACCACAAACTGAATATCATAGACACCCTGCTTGATTTCAGGAGGCTATAAAATCTAAAACGTTCCATCCCTTCTCGAATGAGCAACTCGTATTTTGATAATGCAGGACTACACTTCAACCCGTGAAAACAAATTAACAATCAAATTTTCCTACTTGATTTAGGAGATTAGCAGATCTGTGCCTTCTTCAAGAATTAAGCAAGAGAGAACAAGATTTAAATATTTTATAATAACTGGTTAGCATAGTTATGACCAAGGTTAATACAATCCTGCACAGATTAGTCCCTCTTCCCTTCCCAGTGTAGGTATGTGAGTGTGGGTAGTTAGTTAAATCCAAGAATATCTGGCAGATTTCATTTGCTATTTTGATAATTTTCCCAAAGATCGAAAAGGTTAGTATGAATTAAAAATATAAGGAACCAGGATGACTATAAAGCTCATCATCAGAAACAAAAACTGTCAAAAAATAATTTGAGTCATTTACCAGATAATCATTAGAAATATCAGAAAGAAAAAAAAAAAGGTGTCAGAATTAACTGCTAACTAAAAATTATTGCAGCACAGTTGAACAACTTTTGGGTAAACAGATTTTCTTTATTCAATATAAAAAATAAATCCTTTACAGGTAATTGATCAATAAAACAAAGAACAGAAGTTGACCATTTTTTTTGTTCCAAAAACTTATTTTTGGCACAACCTGCATTTTTTAAGGGGCACACTCCTCTTTTTTTCTCCTGGTTAGTTATAAGTCCATACTTACAGAAGTGAATCTGAAGTTAACCGAGCATGTTAATTACTAAAATCACCCTTTCACTTTGTAAACCTACAACTCGAAGATATCCAGGATTAAGTTATGAACTTACTTTTGTCCATATTTAAATTTTCTTTTTTATTATAAGAACTGTGTCAACTATCAACATCACTTTTGCCTATTTAAACATTCAGACAATCAAAGAAATATATGCAAACCAACAGTCACATATAGCTATAAAGTTTGATGACTTGCTTGTGATGTAGCAGTACGCCTGAGACTCCGTCTTCTCCTCTACAAAAAGAAGTTGGAAAAGCCAGAAAAATGAAGCATCATAATCAAAACCAAACCATGTAACATTGATAAAACAATAATGCATTGAAGGTTCTCACATAAATGGCTCATTCACATGACCTCCTGACAGGTGGGAGATACCTCCAATTGAATTCTGAATAAAAAACAAACAGCTATAACGGAATATACAAGCACTTGGCCAAGTTCTCTAACTGCCGAGACTACAGTAATTATCAGCAGAAATACTTACAGCCCATGTAAAAAGAAGGCTGACCTTTGCCCTTTCCTTGCCAGTATTTACCAACTAGAACAGAAAACATGCCATATAAGTGAAGTGAATAATTAATATCCGTCATGATTCAGGAACTAACTTAATTACAAAGTTAAATGTGTCGATAGAATGCATCTTTATCATTCTTCCGACTAGATCATTACAAACCATCGAATTATGGGTCTTCATTAATCAAGGAAAAGTCATACAATATTTTCACATGTTGAAAACGTGCAGGAATAAACAAACAAGACTTTTGAGAACAGTTAATAGAGGTCTTGCAAATTCACCTTTATGCAATAAAGCATGACTTGAAAGTAAGCCCCTGTTTGTGCTCCATTTTATTCAAAATGTATTTTTCTCTTCCTTGTTTTCAATCACACATTCTCCAATAAAATAATATTACACGTAAATCCAAAAATTTTCCTTCTTTTTTAAACACACATTCTTCAAAAAAATCACTATTCCAAAATACATTTTTCCCAAAATTTGATTTTAAAGGAGCCCAAACAAAGGCTAAGTTTGTTTCCATCTAAACATTGTTCTACTCTCTCACAGGCTGTATATAGTACCTAATCTAATTTTTCTAGTTTCTTTGTTTAAGGGGGTAAAACTCTCCACGGAGATATTTCTAAAGAGAAAATAAATGAAAAATCCCGTCTACGAGACCAAGTCTTCAGTTACTAGATGGATGGTCTTCCAAATAAGTAGCCTAGAAAAACCCTCCTCCCGTATAAAATTACAGCTTAGTTCCAAAAAATAAAAGTGATAATAGCAGCTACTATAAGAGTGCCTATCAACTAGCTGATATTATCAATTACACTGTTTAATAAATTGATGCCAGCACTTTAGCTTCCACATAGGACCCAAATTACAAAGAATATACAGGAATTTAAAATCACTCGGAAAGACCTTTATTATATCATTATAGGCACATAAAAATGAGATAAGAACATAAATGTTGTACATGTTACAAGAATAAGCACAATAATTAGGAGGAAATTTGCTTACAGTGTAAACAAAAACAGCTGTGGGAAGACTGCTCTCTTTATAATTATGCGGTATAAATGGTGATATCTGCCGACAGGACACCTTCAATTCTGGGTCTGGTTCACCTGGAGTTATCAGGATGTTATAAGAAGACATAATATGATTTAGAACACATGAATCAGACAAAACAGTTGACAGTAATACCATCATATATCGTCCACGCCCTAGGAAACAGTGCATGATACGTAGAATGCTGACCAGTCAAATTCCAGCCCCATGATGATATACCAAGATCGCCAGATTTTCTGTTAAACAAAATATATGTGTCAAACATGTACTAACACACTGGTTGTGGCCTTCATTTATCTTGAAGCTGAAACTTCAGAAACATTAGCAAAGTTGAGATCAAGAATATCCTACAACATCAGTCAGTAAATACAGTGATAACATGAATGAGGGACACAACAATTATTGTGTTCGCCTTAACCCCCCAGATCCAGTTTATAGATAACATCCATTCGACACATAGTCAAAACCGTCATCCCATTATGTATAGAAATACACCCCACTCCAGCCCCAACCCACACATTTTCCCATTTGAGAGATGAAGCAACAGAAGGAGAAAGGATCAGAACTCGTACTTCTATCTTTAATTAGATGGGTAGCCTGCCTTACCTTCTTTTTTTATAAAATAAAAGAAAAAGAAAAGGTTAAAGAACCCTCCCCACCACCCACCCCACAAAAAAAAAAGAAAATTTAATAAAGATAACAAGAAAAACAAAAAATGTAAAAAATAAATAAACACAAACAAAAGGAAGACCCTTAGATGTACATATTTTTGTGAATAGACTCAAAGCACTTGGGATTGGTACAACCTGTATAGCTCATTCACGATGTCACAAGCCAAGTTTTTATACAATTTTGTACCCATAAACTTTTTGTGCTGTTCTACTTCAATTAAAAACTACCAAATACCAAATAAGTTCTTCAAGATTAGCTTGCACTAGGATAGTCGCTAGATTAGCTGGAAAAACTAGCCAATTAGCAATTTTTAAGGCTTGACAAGATATCAAGCTTAGCTTGAACAGCCTGAAGCTTGGGCTCAATGCTCCTTTACACCAATAGCTATAAAGTTTAACAAAGGAAATGAAAAGTTATCCCAATCTTTAGAAATAAATCTGAATAATACTGCTATGTTTTTATTCCTACAGCCATATTAAGACAACGACGACAACAACAACAACAACAATAATAATAATAATAATAATAAAAGATTCTTACCTACATGTATCCCAATATTTAGAAATAAATCCATAAAATATTAACATATTTTTATTCGTACAGACATTAACGCAAATAGCTTCTTAACTCCATAATGTTCAAACAAGTATCAAGGCCAACAATCAGGTGTTTCAACAAAACATTTTCCCTTAAAATTCACCTTACTGCCCAGTGAATGCAAAAAATCAAAATGAACAGAATGTCCAACAACTGATTTATGAATGGACCAAAAAATAGTGTGTGTCGATAGCTCAAAATGATGGTGATAAATAATATCATTAACAGCAGAAAACAGTAATTTAATAGATCCTTGACATTCGCTTAAAACATGTAAAAACCGTAATCTTTGTATGGTCTTAAAAAGCAACTTGACAGCAGAACGGAGAAAATAAATACCAAAAACAACTAGCAGATATTGACAATATGCCCTTGTTTGATTTTGATTCTTTTAGCCACTTCTCTCCCACACTCATTTTCAATCACATGTCTCAAAAAAAAAAAAATCATCATTCATGTTTCCCCATAACTTTTTCCTACTTTTTAAGGGCACATTCACTAAATGGTCAAAGAAGGATTTTTTTTTTTTTTGTTTCAAATCCATAAACAATACAACACCGTTAAAAATTGGTTTTAAAACAGATAAGATGTAGAAAAATTCTGCTTAAAATTCAATTGCTATTCTCCTTACCCTAACCCTTCATGCTGGCCAGGAGCCAGAACTGATGCATATTTTTTGTTCCCTCCATCTCGAGATATGAAAATCTGCAGTATGTATAGAATGAATAGAAAATGATGAGCAATCATCAGATACACTGGAAAAACTTTAAAAGCAAGTTACTCTTCAAGATATATGTTTCTTATTTACTCTAGTTCAAAATCATTAGCTTCGGGCAATGGGTATTGGGTCATGTAGTCTAAAACATTATCAATGGCCATTAACTTGGACAAATACCATGTAACATGGACACTTCAACTAGGGTAGTGTGTCCAACACGTGTCCGATACCGACTCTCCTCGGATACTTTGCCATAATCTTTTTTTCTTATCAAAATATATAATATTTTTAACTTAAAGTTATTATTAAATAACAAATAAGTATTCATATTTAAAACATTTCAACAAAAAAATTAATAATAAGTATAAAACTAAATTTATACTATATAAATGAAGAACTTTAAAGAATTTGATTAACGTGTTGTGTCAGTATTTTTCTGAAAAATCACGTGTCGGCGTGAAACGTGTCTGAGCTTCATAGGACAAATATATGGGTCGTGCTCACAATCAACCTCCGAACATTTCTTTTATACTAGGAGCCCGTTTGTTTCTCATTTTTCATCTTCTAAAATGAAAAATATGACCGTTATCCATCACATCAAACCATCAATTTTGAATTTCTATCTCTTGTGTAGGGCCAATAATGGCTATATTTTTTATTTTCATTCTACAATAATGAGAATCAAACGGGCTCTAGGTCAATTGTTTTGATTAGCATTCAGGCAAACAAGCAAAAGTATTTTTGCAGAAAAATTAAGGAGCAATAAATATATTGATCATAAATGCATTTCAAGGATTCGAAAAATACATCTGCAGAAGCAAAACCATGGAAAAAATTTATTTTAACAGGAAAAATCTCAAGTATAAGCAATAAATATGAAGAACATCATTCTAAGTTTGGTATCAACTGAGGATTCAGCTCGATCTACTTTAGATGTCAAGACTCAATTCCGAATAAATTTTCTCACCAGACAATAGACCAATCTCTGGCAATAAATACATTCTCCAATAAATATATGCGGGTAGAATCCCATGAAATAAAGTTGCAACGCTGACGCTCCAGAATTACTGCACAAATTCTATTTTCTCTGGTACCTTAATTTTCAGCAAGTGCAATTTGATTCTGCTAAATTGCATCAGTGATTTATGCGGTCCAGAAGATTCATTACACGAAAAAAGGGGACAAAAAAAAGAAAAAAAAATTGCTCTGACATTTGGAATGACACAACTTCCTCACACCACTAAGTTTTGCTTCAGACTTGAATCATTTTGAAATGCATTTATACATCCAAAGAAAGTTTGGAATACAATGTGTTCAGCTACTAGAGATGTGGATGCATGATAGTTATGTTATAAGGAAAAATAAACTGGTAGAAATAGAAAATGTGCTAAAGAACAGAAAAGTTTCAAATGAACATTTTAAATGCCAACCACTATGTTATGGACTGTTATCCATTCTATATTACAAAAACAAATTGCAGCTTCATCAGCATATGAGTAGCACAAACATCAAGTTCAACTGAAAACTTCTATTAAATTATAAGTTCTAGAGAAGGGATTTACTGAAAATTGATTGGCCATGACAGGAGAAGTCTCACATATACCGGGAAGAATTTGGAAACTCCTGAACTCCCCTCTAAAACCTCTGGATATACTTCCACTTCTGTCATATTACAAAGAGTGACCCTCTATTAGGGGGACAAGAATATCAGGTACATACAGCATAGTTTTCATAAAGTTCACCCACTACTTACCCCATCCCTCCAAGCGGAACTCCTTGTGTTGCCGAAGGCTTACAACTTTCTCGAGTGAAAGGATCGATTGGTGCTTTCTATGCCAAGAGATGAAAAATAATTTTTAAATAAGACCGCTTAAAGAATAAGCCTGCTTCTAAAAGACTTTTGAACTTAAAAAGAAATAGTAAGTATCCTTGCCACGAAGAACAATGGCAAAGAACCAAATGCTAAGAGGATAAGAGAGTTACCCTTCCATGGGATGCTTCTTCCCGTGTATAATGCCATAAACGTAACCCAAGTCGAAACTAAAATCAACAATAAGCACAGTAAAAGATCGATTGAGAACTAAGAATAGAGCATATTATGCATATCTATTGGTCAGTATCACAAGAAAGTGTGTTGATTACCATTTTTATTGCTTCTGTAAATGTAACACTAAATTCTTTAAGAATACTAGCATTGCTATTTAATTTCCTTCTCCACGCTTGTTCAGGAGCAGCTGCACTATCAAAATCAAGCTGCAGCGAAAACTCAATCAGTCAATAGGGTGGGTAAAAGAAAGAATCAAGGCTAAATGGCATACTAGCATAAATGATGGAGCTAAAAACATAAAATTGGTGTTGTGCGAACATAAAATAGCACACATTATGAAAGAAAACAAGGCCAGAGAACGTGAGAACCCCCCCCCCCCCCCCCCCTCTTCAAACACACCAAAACAAATTTATCCATTTTAAAATCTAAATTAAAACAGCAAATGACAGAGTGACCATTAATCAACAGAAATCCAATTCAGATTATTATTCAATTGCATCACCTCCACCAATACAAAAACAAATAATGACACAAAGTTTGAATGGATTGCTTAAAGATAATTCTGGAAACAGCTCTAACAGAATTCAAGTCTCATTACAATTTGTAGAATCAAAATATTATGAAAAAACTTGAGATTTCTACCAATAAAATGTTCAAAAAAATCAAGAAAAAAGCTCACCAAATGCAAAGTGTTTCGATTGATATATTCCTCCGGTGGCCACGAATTCTTTCTACTGTGAAACAAATTCGCACTCAACATTTCGACTGTTGCTTTATATTACCCTGTATATATGTGCATATATACAATCACCCTTCAAAAAATTAAGATTGGAATTTTACCAAATGCCTCAAAACCAGTAAAAACCCCTATATTAATATCAACAACCACCCACTTAGCTTTTAATCATTCCAAAATCCGACCTTTAAAGCCAACCCACTTTCTTATTCTGTGCAAAAGTTGACATAAACACGACAAAAAAAACTTAAAAATAATGAAAATCCCCCGGAAAGATTTGGAGTGGAAGCAAAAAGATAAAACCCTTTGAGTAAAAGAAACAATTGAGAGAGTCTGATTGGGTTTGAAAATCTTGGTATGGTGATTTGATTAACCGAAGTTAAAATATAGGTTTTAAAAAATTCCAAAAGATGTTTTTACTACAAGCTTCAATTAAATTGAATTTTCACCCTATCTTCCCAGTTGCGTTTCTCATGAAAGCACACCTGGAATTTGGAAATATGAACTCTTGAGCAGTTGCCAGGTGGTGGTAAACAACAGATGACTATTGCTCTACTGCAAAACTCTCTCTCTGTATTATGTATGTATGTATGTGTCAGTAACTGTAAAAAATCACAGATATTGAAATTGAAGTTTTAAAGAACTTTTTTCTTGTAGAGAGAGAATTGAAAATTCAGCAACAAGTTGTTGTATATGGACTCTGTGTGGTTGCATGATTCCATCATGAGTGCTTTTTGGACTCCACACTGTTACAATTGTGAAAAGATACCAAATCTTTGTGCTATTCTTGCAACTATTTGCTGGCGGTGCTTATTTATGCTTATTTTTTTGATACCAAGTGAAACAATATCATTAATGGCAAAAAACGCGAATACAAGGAGGGAAATCTCCAACACATGGCTCTCCTAAAAGAGATTGAGTGCTACCACAGACCATCCAGAAACCAAACAACAAGAACAACAAAACAAAACACGAGTAACACGACCCAATACAAGAAAACACGACCCAATACAGAAAAGCCAATCGAAGTCAAAAAAAAGGGCTGTGACTTTACAAACAGGCAAAACCCCACGTAAAGCCAACTACGCAATCAGCACTTAAGCACCCCCGCACAACAAGGAGCGGACATTGTCAAGACTTCACATCGACCAAACAAACACACGAACAACAACAACCAAACAAACCACAAACCAAACAATAGACACCACCAAACAAACAAAAGAAAACAACAACCCCACACCACCAAAACAACACCCAACAAAACAACCAACACCACCAGTGAAAACGACGCCCACTCTGGAAAACCGGAGGCACAACAACACCTCCCCCCCTCAACTCCCACCACCGACAAGCCTGCTGCCCGAAAAACCACCACCGGACCGAGGCACAATTTAAAGATTTTTTTATCAACAAATAATGCGACAATATTTGATCGAGTCAAAGTCTCATCAACTAAATAAAAAAATAGAAGTGCTACATGTACATAAATCTATACATAACGGTGTCAATAATTACATGTGACACTGGATCCAACTATTAATTCAAATCTCACACTTTCACATCAACAACAGCAACAGGATTTCGTCTACATCACATTATGAACGCTATTATGTATATGTAGACTTTTCCATAAAAAAATTACTCTTCTATTTTTTTATTTTATTTTATTTTTTGTCGCCCCATCAATCTGTAAAAAATGATTTACAACAAGAATTTTTCTTATTGTTAATTTAATTAATTCTCTAATTGTCATGTGTAGTTAAATGCTTTACAAATATTTTCAATTAACTTTGAGTTTTTTGTCATAGTTAATAATATCATAGGCAAATGTGAATTTTTTGCCCCAAAAAAATCGTATTTAATTTATTTATTATAATTGTAAAATAATCAAATATTTTGAATCGGCCAACACAAAGCATTAACGTTTTTAGGTCGAACATGGTGATTGGGGGTACATCCTAACACATTGTTTGAAAGAAAATAAATTTTAAGGGATTCAACTGTCTAAAACTTATTTGTATGAAAATTATTAATTAAATATGTTTGATTAATTTAATTTTCAACCTAAAAAATATTATACTTGTCTATTTTTTATTAGTGAGTAGATGAGAGACGGGGATAGATGGGGGAGAGAGAAAGAGAGAGTTAACTACCTGAAAATAAAAATCACCCCCTAAAGAAAATGTTTTTCTTGTTTTTGAAGAAAATATGATCACATGACCAAAAGTTGGAAAATATTTTTCATGAAAGAAATTGTCAATCAAACACCCAAAAAAATAAGAATTTGTGTGGAAAAATAATATTTTTCATTGAAAATAAAGTCAATGAAACACAAAATATTAAAAGTAGCGGTATAAAATATAATTATCAATAGTCATTAATATTATAATAATGGGTTATCTTTTATTATAAATTACAATTGTTGATTGCTTGCTTTATGGAATAGTGATTTATACCATTAAGCGGGCCTAATCTCCCGTCTATAGCAGGCATGATACAAACTTCCCCGGGTTTTCTTGCGACATACTGTGAAGTTTTTATCCTATTCACCGTGGGCGGGAAATCAATTTAAACAATAAAAAATTTGTTTATCTAAAATTATCAGTAATTTTTTAAAAGAAACAATAGTGAATCTCACAAAAAGTGTATAATAACAGTTATAAATGTGTATTTGAAATTAATGTTTTGACTTGAATTGAATAAATAAGAAAAATTATTTGTAATTTTTTAGGAAATAATGACAAAACGAAAACGTAGTAAACAAAATGTTATTTGTAAAACCTAATGTGTACATTATCTAAAAATTTGTTCATAGAAAACGATACAATATATATGTGAATTTGACCATTTACATGTGCATCGATGATTAAGAAAAGTTGAAAAGAACATAATTGAATACATATGGCGTGTGGGGTATAACTAGACGGTAAGGTACAAAATTAAATAAGAAATATGTGAATAAAATATGTCTAGTATTCACTTTTATCATCTTCAATTTATCATATTGAATACAAAAAAGTTGTTTTTATCATATCTTCTAAATTTTCTTGAAAACCTAATATGTGTATTATTATTTTCTAGGTATAGAAAACCGCTACAATGTGTATTTTAATTTGGCTATAACATGTGTATCAATCGTTAAATACTACAAAATTGAAAACATTTGTCGTATAGAGTTATGCTGATTAGACACTATTGAATAAATAAAAGAATAAAATAAGAGATGCATGTAATCAGTTTAGTTTTTTCTAAAGTTCAAATTACCATATCCAATACATGAATATAGTTATAATGTTAGATGTTTTTATGATTTTCAAATTTTTCTTGACCAAAATAATTCATGCCCTACATCCTACAAAAAAAAAAAAGAAAGAAAGAAAAAACCGTATGTGACATGATTTTGACCACGAAATTACATTTCATGACACTATTCAAACAAATACCACAATTTATCATTTAGGGACGTTATAAATTGAGGGCTTATTTTATTTTCACTGAAAAAAACCACCCTAATTGTGTTGGGTGATTTTTCATTTTAATGGACAACCATTTTGGACTGAATTGACCCACCAACTATAAAAGAAAAAGATTTGCTATATGTACACTGAGGTGTCAATCTTGATGTACAGCCTCTATCACAATGGAGGGCTCACGAATTTTTTTATTGGATGTGGATCCCCCCCTTTTGTGAGGTCCCAATGTACAAATAGCTAAAAAAAATGAAAAATGTTGAAAGGAATAGTTATTGTGAACTCGCCTAATATTTGGCCTTGTGAGTTGACACTAGAAGAAATTCATAATCTGTTATATTTGAAAGGATTTTATTTGGGGTTGAATTCATTGAATAACAATTTATTATTTGATGAATAAAAATCGTGTTTTTGACATATACATTTAAAAATATATACTTGAAAGTTCAAATTTTTTTATTGCTGATGCTATGCATATGAATGGTCGGGACAAAAATATCAACCTATTAAGATAAGGCCAATAAACTCGAAATTATTAGAGTTGGACTCTTCGATTTTTCACGCTAAAAAAAATGGGTCTAATAAATTATAAGAAAATTATTCAGAGGTTAACTTGATCGTCAAAGTACTATTCAAAATGTACCATAATGTTATCAAACTTATATTTGACAAACCTCATAATTCGATAACTTTGTATTTCAATATCTAAATTTAAAATTAAACAGCAAGTAAAATAAAGACTTGGGGGTATAAAAAGGTATTTTAAAAAATCAATTCTAGTATGATTTTCCTTTTAAGTTTTAACTATATATTTATTTGTTTGTGATAAAAGATATATATGAAAGATGTAACTTATACCCTTTTAATGAAACTAGTTGTCTAAATGTGCAAACATGATAAAATAATTTGTAATTTATGTCTTCTACATACTAGATTATAAAAGATGTTATGAAATAATCTCCTGATGTATTATATAAGTGAATAATTGAGGAAACGAACATTTTAGAAAGTTTGGTGAATTTGTATTTGCGTTATTTGTTCATTCGGTAATCACAATATAAATAATCTATCACAAATGAATTTAGGGAGAGCAAGTTTTCAAGTTTAAAAGAAGGAAGAAAGTTACTCCAAGTTAAAAGAGTTAATATTTTACGAATTCAAGCGTGAGTACATATTTCACATGCAGCTAGCAAACACACATATACATAGTTGGTGCTAACCTTTTTATTATATTTATCATCATATAAATCTATACATTCCATTTCAAAAAATATATAAATCTATACATGATGTTACATTTTTATAAGTTAGTCTATATATAATGTTAAATTGAGTTAATCGTGACAAAATAATTCAAATAATAATTTTGGTGTTGAAAATAATAACGTAAGAGAATTTAAGTCCATTGAGCAAGGCAAACCAAAGTGTGTCCCTTACACCTATATATGAGAATAATCAGTTTTGGGTTCATCAATACCTATGGTAACACAATTATATATATTGTAAAAAAATGACTTGATATATATTGTACTTCAAAGAACATGCATATATAACTCTATATTATAAAAGAGACGGAGAACCAATTATAAAAAGGAAAATAGGCATGTGGTTCTTTGAGGTATGCCCTATGCCTTCAAAGTACATAACCTATTCTATCAAAGAGTCAGAGATGTGCACCACCGAGGTATTGAGATAGACAAGAACAAAGCATGAGAAATCCAACTTTTGTCTTGTTGATAGGCTAAAGCATAACAACTCGAGAACTCAGGAACTGAATAGCTCATAAAATGCTCATATTATAGAAGCGAAAGCAATGTGCCCCGGTCGAAGAGCATCTTTATAAAGAGAATGAATTTATATTTGGCTCAAGGGAGTCTAGTAGTGGGAGAGTTACCATTGAATTTAGCATAACACAGGGACTCCAAAACGGCTTCTTCTGCAACAACGGTAACATATAAGTATGAAAGCAAATGAATATTTTCATAACAAAAACTTATACTCGAAGAAGATAGTCAATAGTGACAAATCCAAATGTGAAAAGATGGGAAAAAAATAGCTACTTATCGAAACTCCAATTGAAGATTACAAAATTGCAGTAATTGTCTTATATGTCAACTTATTATTTGAAACATTAATTTTTTTTGTAATTCTATTACCTTAAATAATGAGTAATGTTATTCATAGTGAGTGACTACAGTAGTCATTCTATGTGAGAGCATGTTATTTGAGGCATTGAAATTAATATCTCCAATAACAAGCTGTCACATAGGATGACCATTGCAGTCATTGATTATGAATAGTATTGCTCACAATTTTGTATATTGTCTGTTCAATTTGGTATAGGTCAACTAAATGATATTCTGTATCACTTGGGGTTATGAATTTTTAGTATATAGCGTAGTATAGGATCCGAGTCCGGAAGAAAATCACCCATTTGATTGAGCACGTTGCCACAAATTTCTACCTCTTATTATAATGTGCATTTACTAGGGTCATGCATGAAAGAAGGAGTTTGAGCTTGACGCAATGTTATCATCTGCTTTATGTGATCATCAAACCAAATAAAAAAATATTTTATGTATCTATCAATCCTTATATCTCCTACTACTGGATAATAATTTGTGTTAAGATCTATGATCTGAACTAAAATGTTTTTTAAAATAAAAAAGCACTAAATGAAACAACATTACCTGCAACAATTGGTTTAGGTTCATTGCACCCTGACCTATAGTTAGTCAAAATGATCAAGCATATTGTTTATTACAATTAATTAATCCTCTTCCATTTCAAGCATCACATTCACACGTGTTGCATTAGTGTGCAAAACCCAATACATATATATTTGAATAGAAAAATGTTATTCATCCCCAGTCTATGTGGATGTAAATGATTGGTTAAATGATAGGTGAAATTAAATGACTTATTTAATTTCACCTATCATTTAATGTCACATTAACGCCACATAAATTGGGGATGAATATCATTTCTCATTTGAATAATACCACGTAGTCAATTTACGTGACGTTATATGATATGTTCCATTAAAAGGTTAAATTGTGTAATTTATTTAATTGTACATTTCATTTAATAGCGAGTATTGCCATCAAAATTAGTATTATAATACTAATGCTGCTAAATAAAAGTACTCTTTATATTTCGAATATCCTATAAATATTAACAATGCACTTATTTATATTTTATCTTAATTCCTCACCTTGTCGTTTAGCGTGTAAATTAAATTTATATTTAAATTAACAATTTGACATGAGAAAGTTTTTTAGTGAGTATTATTGGCCCTTGAAATTAATAAATGGAGAATGCATTAAATCATCTCATCAAAAAACTCACAATTGATAGCAAAATAATTTTCATTCACTAAATAAAAGAGTATACAATTGCTTCAAAAAATCCCTCGAATTAGGGTCTGGTTCGCATGTATTTTGCTTTTACTTCTTGTAGAAGAGATTTTGGAAGAAACTACCTTAATTTTTATTTGAGAACTAGTGTTTAAAAGCATTTCCTATCCCGAAAGTGATTTTAGAGAAAGTTACATTAATCCAACTTTCTCTCTAAAGATAAAATAAGCACTTTCAAAAAATTAGTCAAAAGAGTCCAAAAATTACTTTTAGGTCTCAAAAGCTCCATTTGAATTTTCAAAAGTCGTGTCAAACGAGCTCTAAGATGTGTCCGCACAATAATTTAGAATCATAAAATAAGGATGGCAAAATATCTCGATTCAATCAACATTTCCCTCCCCGAAACTTATTTTTTATTGTACTATTTATTTATTTTAAATTTAATATATTTTAAAATTAAATTAATATTATAATAGATATGTAAATGGAGTGGTAAATAGAGATATTTTAATCCGTCCTGCTTTCTAGACATCGTCGACGGGACAGAGGACGGTTAGGGCCACATTGCCTTGCCGTTGTCATCCCTAAATAAAGCAATATATAAACAACATTCAAACAGATAACAATATATAGTAATATTTTACGATTTTCATTGTTGTACATACATCTATCAAGAATCTTGCGATGATCAAATTACGAACAAAGATGAATACTATTACAGCATAATTTGAAGGATTATCGTATCAATGAGCGGTGAAGTGGTTCTAGTGCAATCCAACAAAGCATGTTAAACTCGAGGGATCTTCACATCATCATCATCATCATCGTAATAGTAATAATAATAATTTGTTTGTTATCACTGAACTATACATGTACATGTATCGAGATCCTCCTTGATCAAGATACCTAAATAGACTTAAAGCTAGAAAATTCTAAGGGGAAGACTTAATTAAGAATGCATGTAGACTTCTCAACTTCAAATTGACATACTGCGAACTTCATCAATACATTTAGCTTCTTTTTTTTTTTTTTTGGAAAGTTTTAATATGACATCGGACGGTTCACATATCTAATCCTAGTAACTTTTAAGGTAAATATTTAAATGGACAATTTTGGAAAAAATTAAAGTAAAAATTGAGACCTGAAACTTAGCCCCTGTTTGATGGTCATTATGTTTTTTTTTTAAATAATGTTTTGAATAGTCACTTTCTGGAGAATTTGTGTTCAAGAAGTATGGAAAAATTATAAATTTATGTGTAAAATATTTTATTACGTGAATATGTGATGAAAAATGAGTGAAATTTGTGAAAAAAAAATTCTATATGCTTTTTTTTTTTAAAGTACTATATTTTGTGTTTGAATTTTTGTTTTTTTAGTTAAATCAGACCCCACTGAACTTGAATCGTGACTCTGCTACTGATAGCAACCATGAAATATTGTAGTGGGAATTAATTATCCCATTGAATATAATATTCACAAAGTTGGCCTTTTGCAACTCTAGAAATGCCGTTTGATAATGTGTTATGTGTCTTACTCGAGATCATGGTGTTCTAAGATGCTCAAAATTGACTTCAAACTCTCTTTGTCAAAACGAAACTCACCAAACTGCCCAAAACCCAACTTTTAAAGACCTTTTTTTGGCTGTAATACTGTAGAGTCAAGTCCAACTTGGCCATTCTCTTTTGTTAGGTCGAGTGGAATATGACCTCTCTTTTTATTTTATAATAGGTTATGGACTTTTCTCGAACTGAAGTCATGCTAAACAAAGATTAGACTGCACAACTGGAACTTACACTAGTCGAGGAGCCTTTTATTGGTACGAGTTTACTTATTTTAGTTGTAATTCAACTTTCTGTTAATGGTCAATAAGAAAAATAAGTTACTTATATTTAATTACAATTTTGATTTGCTTAAAAGTTAAATCGAATTGTGGAGAGAAATTTGCCAGCATTAATTTTTTGAAAGGATAACAAAAGGAGAGAACATTTAGTGGCTTGGGCCGTTTGTCGACTGGTGGACTTATCCTCAATGCCGTTTAAGATTCCATGTTTCGTCGGTTCATTGATTCCTATGAAAATAGGAAACTTGTATTTCTCATTCACAAATCCATCTTAATTATGCTACTAACGTCTTCCCATGTTCGAGGTCCAGATACTTCACCAAGGCAAGGAGGGTAGGACCCGGAAAGAACTTTAAGGCCAGTCCTATTGGAAATAAATTTTTTTATTATTCTTTTCTTCAACAAAAGGGGTGGTGGCGCAGTTGGCTAGCGCGTAGGTCTCATAGCTTAAAGAGTGATCCTGAGGTCGAGAGTTCGAGCCTCTCTCACCCCAGTAATTGTTTTTAATAATTGATGACATTTTGATTATTTAGCCTTTTTTTTTTTTCCAATATTTGAACTTCATTAGAAATATGAAAAAAATAATTATAATAGTAAAATTGGGACAACATGAATTAGTTCGAAGGAAAAAAATCATGTTTGGATAAAAATGTGAAGAAAATTTAAACTTTACTAACACGAATCTCAAATTTTTTCGCAAAAAACACAATATTTGGCCATTGTTTGGAGAAGAAAATCAGTGGTAGAATAAGAGGTGATAAAGGGTTTTTAACTATAGTTTTGCTTATTGGAAAATAATTCAAAATGTACTTAATTTTCGTTATCGTTCTTTTTATAGCCTAAAGCAATTAAGAAAATTGAAGAAATTTTGTCGTAATATGTATTAAGAATAATGAATTCAAGCCATGATTTGTATATTATCTACTATGGACTCTGCTTTTCAGTTCACTTGGTTATTTAAATTCATTCTGCACAAAGAATGGACCAATATGGTTTGATTCGCAACAATGTCGATGAAATGAACAATACAATGTACAAAATTTTAATTTCTTAAAAAAACTAATATATAAACAATTTTATTTGAAGTATTCTCAAATGCATCAGAAAAAGAATATGAGAACTCAAATTCTGTGATAAGAGATTCTTTACGACGCTTACACTTACCTCCTGTAGAGAAGATTATCGTATACAGATTTTGGAATTTTGAATGAAACAACAAACATGCTATCACCCACCGTGAACATTTACATTAAATAACTTCGCATTTAGCACCTCACCTCTGATTTGGTGAGATTTCGAGTAAATTCACAATTCCAACAAGACCATATTTTTCAACACGAGTATATAGTGTGTTAAACACTTCAAATTTAACAAAGGCAAAGGCAAATCTGTCCTTTTCATCACAGTCCAAATTAAAGTGCCTGAAATACTGGTAAATAAAATGGTGAATGATAAATTCATTGCTACAGATACTCACAGCGTTGATCCAATTAAAGTATATGATTCTGATGCACAGCCCTTTTTACTTTTTATACATTTGGCCTGTGGCACAAGTTTATTAAAAATTAGACGTTTAATATTTAAATTTTTTCTTAATTTACCAAAATGTACAAAATTGGCTTTCTTGTGTCCTTGAATGTATTGAGGACAATGTTCAATGAGTCATGCATAAAAGTATCGTGAAACCCAACCTCGTGCAAAAGGTTTCCACCCAGTTTGACTTCTAATATCGCATAAAATGACAACCCACCCCAATTTTCAAACACGTTCATCTCCTTTCCTTCACACCCACCACACGAACTTTCACCGCGTACGAATCTACGTCCCTCCAAGCCCATTCATCTTCTTCAAGTGGAAGTTTCATTTTACGAAATGAAGTAGAGTACATGAAATAATTATGAAACATATAATATATAATATAAACAGAGTAAGTAGTAACCGTGGTTCCTAATCTAATGCTTTTGTTGCATTCTCATCTCCAACCTTTCAAAGCCTAGAGCCTTTTATGTGGAAAAAACTAAACAAGGGCTCGACTCGTTCTGGTCCTAAAAGAGAGGCCTTTAGGGAAAAAAAATCCCCAACAAATTTTGATCTAAAATCTAACAGCTTGCTGAATACAATTTTACAATTCAAATATTGTCATTTGCAATCACCAATAGATCAAAACAGTAGTAGCATCCATGCCAGAATAATACATAAAATTCATTATCTTTGATACAAGCAAAACTATGAAAAATCGATATGATAAGGCTTTATATAGGCAACTGAGCAAAATAACATTTCACTTCCATGATAATCAAACTGAAAGAAGAAATAACAGAAAGAAATTGACGATTTCGGTCGAGCTGTTGAGGAAATCTTACAACTGCAGCATGAACAGAGGATCAATATTAGAATAACATTTCTGCTATGATTATAAAAATGATTGCGATCCAATGTCTCAAGCCCCCTTGCTAAAAACTTCCATATTACTGCCTAAATAAACTCGATTGCCTTAATGCTTACGGTTATGCCTCCTGCTGCTGCTCTTCCTTCGCCGGCTTCTGTCCTTGGAATCGGATTCTGAATCTGTGTATGAATCAGAGGACTCAGACGAAGAGCTGTACTTCCGGTGCCTCCTCTTCTTTTGCTTCTTCTTTTTGTTCTTCCATTTTCTCCTCCTCTCTTCCTCAGAATCTGTGGATGAACTGTAACTCGACTCACTCTCCTCAGAAGAATCATCTGATCCAGTAACTGCACTGTCTGACTCAAATACTGAAGCATCGCTATCCTTATCAGACTCGGTTTCCGACTTATGCTTCCTCTTACTCTTCTTCTCACGTTTTTCATTCTTTTCCACCTGAATATCCGGGTTGTCCAAATCATATGAAATAGATGGCTTCATCCTCAGTTTCGGGTTTTTCAATTGCTGTGTACGTGATGGTCTCGAGATATAAACCCTCTCGTTCTTGCACTCATACGTCCAATGCCCTGTTTGGAAGCACTTCTGGCATTGGGAAGCAGCCCCGAGGGCAGATGCCGAGGACTTGAGGTCTTTCCTTTCGCCCAATCTCACTTGTTTCTCAGTACTCATCAAATACATTTGCCTCTTAGCTTCCTTTCTCTCCTGCCACCGACTCGGCCCCTCTTCCTTCTGTCCATACGCATTCACATTACGAGCAGCAGCCGCAGCAGCACGCTCGGCCTGTGCGCGGCTGAGTCCCTTTGCAGCCGATAGAGCCGCAGCCTTGACTCGTTCTGCAGCATCCTGACCGCCAATTTCATCTTTGTTTTTCGACATACTCAACTTTCAGAATTCAACAACACTCCTTAATTCTCACTTCACGTACAATTTCTGCTTCAAAAAAAGGGATTGATCAATTATTCAAACCCTAGAACTCAAATTTAAGATAATTTAAATCTAACAAAAAAAAAAAAGAATGATAATAACAATAAGTCTTGATTACACAAGAACAATTATTCATAACACTATAAATTAAGCAAAACGATTAGCGTGATCAAAACTTAAATACAACTAAATTTTTAAAAATAAAATATCTGCTTCTGAAAAGAAATAAATTGACACCATTATCTTTCTTAAACCTAAAAAACATAATATCTGTACACAATAAAATTAACCCCTAAACTGAATATTTTCACCATACGTAAATACAGAAGGTAATGGGGACTGACCATTCGTAGCAGTCTTCGAAGTCGGAGAGGTTGGCGGAATCAATTCTACGGAGTGATTACATGTATTTTTTGGGTAAAATATAGGGTAATTGGAGTTAGATGCTCCAAATAATTTTTTTTAATAATGGTACCGTCAGCTTATGCGCACGGACTAATCTCACGCGTCCTGAAGTTTACGATAAGGTACTCACCTTAGTAGCCTTGAGGGGACTCGAACTGATGACTATTAGAAAGCAAACACAATGATTAACCAATTGAACAAGCCCTTAATATTTCAAATAATCACTCACACCCATTTAATACTTTATAATAATTACTAAATTTTGCCTGTTTGCACCCCCATTCATTGTTCACTAGATTTCGTTTCCTCCCACATGATAAGTTATGATTATTTAAAAAATTGTTTCATAACACCAAATTTATATTGTGGTCACAATTTACCTAACAAACTTCAAAATGCTTTTCAATGTCACTCATTTTTTTAGAGTTGCAGTATATCTATCACCCGCCAAACATCATTCCCTTAGTTGCTGACATGTCGCTCGGCAATTCCACGTAACAAGTTACGGTCGTTAAAAAAATCACAACTCAATCAAATCATCCAACTAACCAAAATTGACTTGTGTAAAATGCGGCATCATAAACTTCTTTAAGCCCTAGTAGTTCATCCCCAATCAACTCCTAAAAATCCTAGCCTCCAATTCACTCATTTCACCCATAGCCTGCTAAATTATATATTGAGACATGGCCGATTGTTAAGAATGCTAAAAGTTACTATTTATAAAGTCATATTCCTCATTGTGTCATCTATCATACGTATCTTTAATTTTAATCTTCCATATTTGTAGATATGCGTCCAATTATTTGAGGAAGGAAATGTCTCATCGAACTCCAGTCAAATTGGGAACGAAGAACAACAAACACAAACAAATTATCGAAGTTCAATAACATTTTCTTTTTCAAATGATTGGACACATGCCTGTAAAACTAGAAGATTAGGTTTGGAAAGACAATGGGCAAATTGTACAATTGGGGGATAGAGCTTCATAAGTAGTAGTTTTTCACGTCCTTCTTAATAATCAATCATGTCTCATAACATAATTTAGTTGTACGTGAGTGAAATGAATGAATTGGAGGCTAAGGTTTTTTGGGGCTAAAAATGAGAACGAACAATCGGGCTAAAAATGAGAACGAAGAATCAGGCTTAAAAGAAGTTCATGGGGCTATGGAAATTGCATTTCACATGTGATGAATTTGGAGAGTTGGATGATTTGTCTGAGTTGTAATTTTTTTAATACTTTCGTTACTTGTCAAGTGGAATTTTTGTGCAACACATCCCAATGAAGAAAACGGAATTTGAAGGATGGTAGATGAAGTGCAACTCTCAAAGATAAGTGATCATTAGGAAGCATTTTGAAGTTTGATGAGTAAACTGTGATCATTGTATAAGTTGGATGAGTGATGAAACATTTTATTTGGATGATTTGGTTGAGTTTTAATTTCTTTAACAGCTATAACTTATCACATAAGATTGTGTTTGACACATCAGCATACAAGGAAAACGAAGTCTAACAAATGATGGATGAATCGCAAACAAAGAAAGTTTAGTAAATATTATGAAGCACTCTGAACTTTAGTTAGTATTCTGCGACCATGATATAAATTGAATTATTATTGAAATATTTAACTTTCTAGTGTTCTATATAGAGATTGTAATCTCGTTATTATTGTTATAGTAAAAAGCTGATTTGTAGTTGGCCTTGTGAATATAAAAACATTGCCAAACTATTAAATCGATGATTCCTCTCATTGTTTTTATTTTAGTATTGACATTGCTTTTGCGTACCAATTGTAATCCTGTTGCACTTTTCACAACAGGAAAATAATTGGCAATGACACATTTATTGCACTTTTGCCTTATCCCTATACAATAAAAGAGCCACTTTTGAAAACACTATTCCCAATTTCGTCCGCCGAAACGACGTCGTTTTGGCCTCAAAAAAAACAAAAATCCCTCTCTCGCTCTCTCCTCTCCCTCTCGACAATCAACAGACCTCCGCCCTTTCTCCCAAATCAACCCTACTTCATCTTCTCCCATTCACTTCCCTCTCGGCCTCTCCTTGCGCCGTTTCTGTCTTTCTCAATCGCCTGTACAGTAGATACTTCTTCCTCTTCTTTCGCCGGTTGAAGAGATTTGAAGGGAAGATGGCTATAGTCACGGCTTCAACTTAGGGCATCGGCGAACGGCTCGGCTTGGAAGGTGCGCAACAAATTTGGAAGATCGTCAAGGAGAACAAGAATCTCCATAAATCTCGATCTGAGGTAATTTTCAAGCTTTGATTTAGGTTTTTTTTTTTTCCCTTCCCCTCCAAACTCTTATTGATTTAGGTTTTGTTCGGTTTCTGGGAGTCTTGGGTAAAAAAATCAAGTATTTTTTATTTTCGGTAGTGCCAGGAAAGCCAAGTTCATTTTATTCTGCAAATTTTTCTCGTGATGAATTTATCCCTTGAAGGTGGTGCACTCAGTGTCTGCCTTTTTATCTGCTTGAAGAGAATGAATACAAACCGGTGGATCCCTATCTTTGGCTTTGGCATTTCATAGCTCACCACTTCTTTTCCTGCGTTAATTTGTAGAACCATGGGTCATTGAAACTGTGTGTGCATATTGGGTATTTGATAAAAAATATAATTTGATATGCACGTGAAAATGGATGTTATACTTAAAATTTTAAATGGGATAGGTGAAGTTCTATCTTTATTTTAATGCGGATTCTAGAAATGGAGTAAAATATATACCTAATGAAGAATCTGTCGTGTACAATGTGGTCTTATACATTAGCTCATGTGTTTGTTCTGCAATGTGAAAGTTGTGTAGTGCATTTTGGGTTTTGTGATTTTGTGAAGAAGAATGATAAATTTTCAAGGGGCTGTTGGGAAATTCCATGAATTTGAAAAGGAATGGATTGTATGGAAATTGTGGGTTTGGGTTTGTTTTCACTCCCGTGCCTTTGGGTTTTAGTAGAGTGACAGATGAGGAGCCCTTTCTTCTCTTCTTTTGGCTTTTAGTATATTTTACAGATTGATTGGTTACTCATAAAGTATGGTGAATTGTAAATTTTGATGAATGAATAATGAAATTAATGATGCATTTTCAAGGAGTTGTTGGGAAATTCCATGAATTTGAATGGGAGTGGATTGTATGGAAATCGAGGGTTCGGGTTGGTTTTCACTCCCATGCCTTTGGGTTTTAGTAGAGTGACAGATGAGGAGAATTTCATTCATGAGAAATGGAGGAAGCAGTAGATGTCGGAATTGAGTAATGAGAGTGATCTTAAAAAAATCTTGTGGTGCATTTTTATATTTTTTGGTGCTATGTCAGGGTAGAAGGATTTCATATCGTTTATTTATGTTTTTCTTTCTTTTTATGATATATAAATAAGTTACAAATGTTATTTTGAAGAGTGTTTGTGGTATGCCGCTCTAAAGTGCTACAAATCTTTTTTTTTTTTTAATCATCGTGGTAGCCTCTCTTTAATATTGAGGCTGGAAGAGTGCTTATGGCAAGCCGCTCTAAAGTGCTACAAATCTAAAGTGTTCTGAATTTTAAATTTTGAACGCCATAATCTTCTGCATAAATTTAATAGTATACTTCTTCAAATTAACTTCTGTTATTTTGAAATCTTTTGTATTGTGTTTTAACTGTTTTTTTCTTTTACTTTACATTGTGTTCAGTCATTTGTCTTATGGATGGTAGCGGCAATATTGCTGGAAGTCATGATCTGAAAAACAAGCGTTGCTAAGAGATCTATGCTAGATCAAAAGAATCTCGAAATTCACGACGGCGAGGATGCAATGATGGCCGCCTATAGCACAATACTCTGATGCGCACAGGATGCATAAAATTGACTGGTAAGGCTCTTCCATTGATTCTAAAAATTACTCTTCTTTTTTCTAGATTGAGCATGTTCAAGTAGGGCTGGGCAAAATGTCCGAACCGAACCGAACCGAACCGGAACCGAACCGAACCGAACCGAACGAGTTTTTTAAAATGAAATACCCGAACGGGTATTCGAATCGAGAACCGAATGATTTGGTTCGGTTCTCGGTTCTAGACCCAGAATCGAAAAACCGAATAAGAACCGAAATTTTTTTTTTTATATTGGATAAATCAATTTCTTTTATTTTTTCTAAATAAATTGATAATTTTTTTTTATTAAATCTTATTAGTTGAACAATTTAGAGTTTATTTATGTTTGTTAGTTGTGATTTTTTCAATTTTTTCTTGTATAGTTTCTTAGTAGTTAGTATGGAAAGTCAAGCAATTGATTATTACATTAAATATTTGGTAAGTATTATCAATACTTTAAAATATTTTATCTTTATTACTTCTAATTTATATTTCATTTTTATGTAGACTTGAATGTTTGAAACAAATGAATTATTGATATGAATTATCGAAGTTTTATTAGTAATATTTACTTTTCCGTATTTGTATTTGACAACTTATTATTTATATGTTATTAAATTAGATTACGTTAATTTGTAAAAGTTAAGATTGAACTTGGTATTTATATCTACTTTTTGTTATTAATATTAGTATCTACTTTCAGGTGTATTTATGTAGTATTATTTTAAATGTTAAAAAATTTAATTATAGTACGGAACCGAACGGAACCGAACAGAACCGAACCGAACCGAACCGAACCCGAACGGTTCCAAAATTATATTTGGAACCGACGGTTGCATTTACTAAATACCCGAAAATTTCTGGAACCGAAAAAAACCGAACCGAACCGACCTGCGCCCACCCCTATGTTCAAGGGGTCCAATTTGCTCCATCCCTACTTGAGATGCCAACCTATGTTCCTTCTGGACAAGTGCAATCACTTCTCATCTGAATTGATTGTGTTTTGCTCAATTAAGTGGTATAATTATTTTTCATGATTTAGATTTTTTTAGAGAAATAGCTACTTCTAAAAATTAAAAGTAAAAAATTTTTATCACCTATTCCACAATGACATCTTGCTTGTTTCTTTTTTCTCATTGGTCATAAAACTCCTATATATGTAGTTTAGTCTGTGTAGGTACATGCTGTCACAAATTGCAATGACACCTTTTTGTTTGAATTAGATAGTTGAATCATGAGAAACAACCATTGAAGTTGGCAAGTTTTTTCCATCTTTCTGTGCTATGGTTCAAATTACAGATGTTTTTGGAGCTTTCTGCTTTCCTCAACTATTTGTTATCCACATTTGATGCATGTCTTCCTGTTGGTTTTATGCTGAAGCAAGAAGAATTAAAAAATATGCCTCCTCTTCATCCTCACAAAATTGTTGTTTGGCTAAACTTAAAAGTTACTTAAGTAAAGTTTGTCAAATATGCCTTCAAATCACTCCACGCTATTAAATACCCAATTAAAATGTAACACGTGCATCGCACGTGCGTAAACTAGTTATACAATAAGTGATGATATATAACACCAACAGAACTATCATTTAATGTTACTATATTACTATGTAGATTGATCTTAATCAATTATATACGCTAGTGTGTTACATAACATTATTTTTATCCAATGGACATTTCTATCTTATATTATACTACTAAACTTCAATGGCTGTGCAGAATGGCAAGTAATGCAGGGCGTGTATGGAAAAAAATAAAGATACCCACGATTCCATATATCCCATAGTTATATGAGAAATATAGAAAAGGTAAGTTAGAATACTCGTCAATTATTACATTAATAAAAAATAGCCATAAACTCTAGCATATATAATATTCACATTTCTTATCGAGACAACATTAATAACCGAATCCCAACTGAGACTGGTAAAATATTGCCACTATGTTATTTAAAAATAAACTCAATTTGATCTTGACTCGCTTGAACCTTTGACAAGTAGATGAAGGTGCTATTCATTACTTGCACATATATTTGGTTCCACTGCTGGCAATTCTGAGTACAAAACTAAACTTGTAGCAGGAGAGGTTGCTTTATGCTTGGAAGCAGCATCTGTATATATTAGCCCAAAGTACACTTTAGTATTCCAAACGGTAAATAAGATGACTGAACTTCACACCTTCAATTTCTCGACCCAGTTGATTGGCAGAAAGCAGAAGAAAAAATAAAAAATAAAACAGAGAGATTGCCTAAGAAGAAATGCAAACGGTTTCCGAATATTAAGATGTCTGCACCCGCACTTCTTTGATACAGAATTCTAGTTTTAAAGTAATAAAAAACGAAAAGCTATTCTATTGCACATGAAAAGAGTAAAGTTGCTATTGAAAAAGTTAAAAAGAAATGAGAGATGCTTACAATATGCTTTATATCACATCAGGAAATCTCGAATTCGTACCGGTCTCTTCACTGCATTTGTGAATCCCTACATGGTATAAGTTTTTTTTATGTTAAAGATGAGCATAGCTTCAATTCGCGAAAAATGAATTAGCTTAAAGATTTTTGGCATCTTGCAAGTGAACCAATAAACACTGGAGTTCGTCAATTTAATAAAATAAGCAATTTAAGGAAAAAAAAAAGGAGCTTATTTTTTTCTGAAGATCTCAAATTCCAAATAACTTACTAGCACATGTCCAATTAACGGTTCAAGAAGATAATTTCACATTATAGAAAATCAGAACTTGAGATAATAATTTGGTTAGCCTGGACAAACAATCTTGGTGCAATATACACATACAAAGAAGAGCATGCCTCTGCCCACCCGGCATCCCCACCCAAAAAGAGCAAAGTCAAAGAAAAAGAAATGTGCAGAATGAGACATAATATCTTCAGAACTACATTTAGATGGCTGCAAGTCCCGTATAATCTATAGCAGGAAAGTGAAGATCGACGTAAGGTTCAATACGACACGATAATTAAGCTTGACAAGCAATAAAATGATGCTAGAGTGCATAAAGATATGGTAATTGATTGAGTCACATCACAAGGAACAAGGGTGGACGGATGTGTAAGGAAGTTCCCAAGCTATCCTACCCATCTTTTGTAACCAGGTTAATATGGATTTTTTATATTCCTTTCGATAGATCCATAATTCCATTGACATTAATGCACTCAAAAGGATTTTTCGGGGTTTTTTTTTTAATGGCTTTCCGTGGTCTTTTGGACCTGTCTGGATAAAGAACCCTCAGCATTAATGCACCTTGTTAGAAGGATCAAACTCTAGGAAGAGTGTAGTGTATACAAGGTTTAAAAAGGCGAAACTAAGTATTGAGGCGGTTTTTCTTTATGAGGCGAGGCGTAAGCCTCGAGGCGGATTGAGGCGTAAGCCTCACAAAAAAAAATCTAAATAAAAGAATTATAAAAAAATACAAAAAAATCAAAGTTGAAGCATATAGGCCCCGTTCGGGAGGGATTAAAAGCCAATTAAAATTGAAAATATGGCCGTTATTGGGCCCCACTCGTCTAATAAAAGTCAACAATAACGATTATATTTTCAATTTTAATCTGATTTTAATCCCTCCCACACAAGCCCATAGTAAATAAGAAATATAGCCATTAGCATATTGAGATATAGTCCACCTAAAAAAAGAAGATGTTTAGCAAAATAAAAAGCATTACAGAAGTTAGAAATCACTCAATTTGCAATTAAAAAAAGAAGCAGCTTAAACTAAAAAAAAAAACTAATTGCATGCAATATTTACTGCACTCTAAGAAGAAAAAGAAAAAGAAAAGAGGAAAAACATACCTGATGAACTGATGAAGAAAACGATACTCTTCTTGAATTCTGACTTTTGAATTTCTATTGAATCTGTTCTCTTTTTGGTCCTCTAATTTTTGGCTGCCGTTTAGTTTTCTAGGTATTTTATTGTTTTGTTTGGGGCCCAAAATGCCTTTTTAAATGGGTTTTTTTCTTTTTTTAAGAAGGCCCTTTCTGATTTCTTTTCATACAATTGGAAGATCAAATTTTAAATGAGGCGCACGCCTCATGCTTCATGAGGCCCTCACCTTGAGGCGTGCGCCTCAGATTTAGAGGCGTGAGCCTCATATTTTTAGCCTCAAAAATACCGCCTCGAGGCATACTACATGCGCCTCACAGTGAGGCGGGCCTCAAGGCGAGCCTCACTACCGCCTTTTTATACCATGAGTGTATAATACTTCAACATCATTAGCTCTCAATTCATGTCCACAGATGTGGTGGACGTATTATACCCAAAGAAGCAAAAAAGAACAACTCCTGACAGGAGGAGATGGTAATATATTCAGGTGGTTGGCTACATTGTGAGGGTTAGAATCCGAAAGATCATTACTTATATCTTCAACTCTATTTTCCAAACCAGGTAAAAGTTTTTAACATAGTGTACGAGGCTCATTGGCAGAACTACCATTTACTTCTGCTGGCAACAAAATACTTATTAGAATCCCACATTGCTTGGGAAAATATAAATGATCCACTTTATAAGGTGATGGCAATCCTCCCCTAATAAGCCGGTTTTATTAGGTGGAGTTAGGCCCAATATTCTTAACATGGTATTAGAGCCCATTATGCTCCAACGAGCGATTCGATCCCGTTAAGACTCGAAAATGAGCATGTGGATTTCAAGATTGGTCTGCTCAAATGAGCCACCATCTTGCGGGGACGTGTTAAGGGATATAATCCCACATCGAATAAAGATGTTGACACAGACCAATTAATAAAGATCTTGAGCTACTCCTCTTAATAAGGTTGACCTTTTAAGATGGACCCCCAAATCTTAACATGATATCAGAGCTAGGCCCAATTATGCAATGTTGGGTGCCACCCAATATCGATTTGTTCACAGTTGTTTGGCATGGTCCACGCTGTGCGTGAGGGGGCGTATTAGAATCCCACATTGCTTGGGAAAATATAAATGATCCACTTTATAAGTGAGGGCAATCCTCCCCTAATAAGCCGATTTTATTAGGTGGAGTTAGGCCCAATATTCTTAACAATACTGATTATCAGTTATTTTTATTAGGTTTCCTAAATTAAGGGCGACCAAATTAAAACACTCAAAATATTCTATTTGAGCAGAATTCCTACCTCATACAGACAATAAGAATAGACACCCTAGCACCCCTCAAGTACATTTTAGGAGGTGAAATTTGGATGCCACTCACATTACAACTACCAATACAGCATGTGGATAGGCAGAAACTAGAAAGAATTAACAAAGAAGTGTAGCATTGTAGCACAAGCAGTAATTCTGCCCATCCACATAAAAATAGAAGCAATTGAAATTACACTATCTATTGCCCTTTTTATAATTAGCAACTACGAGAAGAACTTCAAAGTTTTCTTTCACCCTTCCGTTTCTGAAAGTAAACTCATAATATCTTGGTTTAGTGACATGGTTCTCTATATCATCAGATGAAGATAGTATTTATGCTTTTGCCCACAATATGTCAGCTTAGGAACCCAGAGAAACATGTCTCTCCAATGCTGCTGAAAACCTAGAAAAACAGTTGATGCACCAGCGCACACACGCACATAAATAAAATTTTCCTTGAATTATTTGTTAAGAAAAATATAAACTAGTTATGGCTGTAGGTCATAGAATTCTCAACAAAGCAGCCAAAAAACCCCAGAAGGACAGTCATAAAAGAACTTCTGGAGTCGATTTAACTTTGACCTATTAGATGAACAAGATACACAATGTTACCACCACTCCAGCTCATGGCACTTTTTAGAACAATGCTAACATAACTAAGTTACTAAGTTGGACTGCACATGATAACGAGCCTAAAAATATGATATCTTACAATACAATGATAATAGTATCTATGGAGAGGGAAGAATTCGTAACTTAAATAAGCTGAAGTGGAACAGGAGTTATGCTGGCTTAGCACGTAAGCAAAATGAGTCTAAAAATATGATATCTTTACAATACAATGACTACATAGCAAATATGAAATAATTCCATACCTCATTAAATTTAAATAATAAAGGACGTGAATCTCTCTCCACTGTTACTGGCCTCTGTACCACACTGTTTGTAGTCTGAGAACCTTTGTTGCTTACCTTGCGAAACCTGGTTAAATATATAAAATTCTATCAAAAGCTCACTCAGTAACATACAGTAAATTGAAAGTACTACGGGCGTTCTCTCAAGTCTAGTTTAGTGGTAGATTACAATAAATATCAATTAGTTCGATGAATAATAATATTCAAATACTACTAATACTTGCAGCAATAGTTCACATCTTGTTGATAAAATGATGTATCCATGACAAGAAACAATGAAGAAGTACTAAACCGTGCGGAGATAAACATGTGAAATATGAGGATTGGAAGAATGTTGAGTAACTGCAATTAGGTAAAAATTACACAGTCAATAAAGTTTGAGGGAAATTTCAAGTTGGCCACTCAACTTTATTTTGTTAAAATGGATCCCCAAAGTTTTATATTCTTCCAATTTCGAAAACTCCGTCATCATCAATTAAAAAACAAATGATTAAGCCTACTTGTCAAACGGCATGTCTGACATGAAAAAGACTTCTGTTAGAAATGCTGAATTGGCTTGCGACACTTCAAATAAAAAAAATAAAAGAAAAAAGAAAATATCATCCCTGTCAAGCACCCTGCCCAACCCTCATTGCCACCCGTCCCTCGGAAACAAATCACAACAGGACATTCCTGTACAAGAAACATGAGAGAAAACTTCAACTATCATTACATTTCTTTTTCCTGATTTCTTTGATTAACAGAATTATCTGTGGAACATATTCTCTTCCAACACTAAACCACCCACAGCGTCACTCTCTAAACTCAAAGTAAGCAAACTGAAACTGCAGTTTTTTGGTTAGAAAATGCAACAAATTTTGATAATGTTTTTGAAACCCATCATATCAGCTCTATCCACTTCGATTTGGAGGTTTGTTTTCTAATTCTTCGACTATATATTTGCTCTACAGTGCGAACCTTCTCCAAACGAAGCCTGTTCTGCAACACGAGTCAAATAGGAGGGAAAGGAGTTTGCTTGGAAAGCAAGAATGGATAATGAGCCTCTTGTGAAGAAAGATGAAATTGGTAGTGACCGAAAGTGAGATCTATGTATAACTGTATCTATATGATGAAATCAGTGTATATTGCTGTAATTTGTTTCTATGCAGCAGGTTACTTGGCTGGGATGAATATTTCTCTTTTTTTCTTGTTTCTTAGTCTTTTCCACAAGTGAAAGCTAACTCAATATTCTAACAGAAAACCTGTACAAGTGTTTGACACATAGACTTAATGGTTAGTCTCTTTAACGGATGAATCTCCAATAGGGCAGGCATTAATGTGAAAAACTCTCCAGCTGAAATCTTTCTAAAGCACTTATTAATCTCCTAAAAACGAAAGTTGAAAAAGTATGCATGAATCTCTATCGTGCAATTTGCTAACTTTTAAGAACGTGATGTATTTTGCAATGTTTCAACAACAAAATCAGATAACGAGGCATTTTACCTTCGTGACATGAGGTGTAAGTCCCAGAACAAACCAAAAACGCAAGTCAAAAAATTATAAAAATACTAAATAAGCTTGTAGGAACCACAAACCATCTTGACTATAATAAAATGATTTAATAACTACCTTTACTAATAAAGTAAGTAAGTAACAATGTATCACATTTCATACCATTTGACAGACAACATACATTCTTCCATAAATGAAACTCTAATTCTTTGCTATTTTCCAATTTATTTAGTATATCTTAAAAAACCGTTTTCATTACCTTTGTAATTTCAACAACCATGTTCACACGGATATTTGGAAAACAATTCAACAGCAGATAAATGTATACCGCTCAAAAAAATTATGGGAGCCACCAGAAAGCTTCTTAGTCCTTTCAGGCGATCTTCCTTTTGCATTGGCTGTGCTACACCTTCCAAATTCTACAGTGGATGAACTGGATGAGTTATTAAGCTTAGATTGTTCTGAATATGATAGATTTTTCATCTGGATTTTCTTTTCAGTAGATCCAATTTCATGATGAGACTTGGATAGTCGCGAACTACAATTCTCGTCCTTTAACAGGGCCTGATTTCCTTTGGTGTGTGCATGAGTAGATTGACTAGATCTCGTCGTGCTGCCTTGCAAAATCTTTTGCTTTTCCACCTAAAAGTGCATTATATAATATTACCTTGATAAATTGCAACCAAAATTAAAGAGAGAATTACCTTGATCAACACATTAGTTTGTACAAACTGCCAGAGGCATATATAAACAAGGATGATGATAGATAACAAACACATACAATAACCACAAAAAAATCTACCAAATTATGTACTTGTCAGAGAGGCAAAAGGCCCACAGAATAGAAGAAAAGATGCCTAAATAAGTATCCTTAGACAGTTAATAATCTTAAGCATTTCAGTGGAAGTATGTATCATTACACTGCAAGAAGGGTGATGCAATATTAAATCAGCTAGGGTCAAAATCCTCAAGGTTCAGCCAAAAAATCTTTCTTGAGCAAGTGGAAAAAGGGATTCTTTTCAGGTGACTAAATTTAACAAAATAATAACAGGTATTCAATGATAATAGGACAGACGAGTGATCAGCAGCCAGTGAGAAAGAGAAATGCATGGTCTACAATACGTCCAAGATCCAACCTTTTAGGTAGCTCCTAGTAGAGGACAGGAAAACTTTTATGTTATAGATATCATCACCGAAATCTCACTCAGTTAAAGTGGTAAATACAATGGTAAGCTAAACTTTTTCATGCTGTCAATTATTCTGAACTTTAACTTTGTGCAATTGCATTTACCTTCGAGATAATTAATTATATTTGCAACAATTACACGTATGTTAGAAAGCTCAAAAACAATGCTAATTCTACTAATTCCTTTGCGAGCAGCCAGTCAAGTAGAATAAGCATGAGGAGCAATTCAATTCTACACTCTCTCACAGGATAACTAAATTGACATGTACAAATACATATGATAACCTTCGTTGATGAGAGTAAAAACAAAATACATAGAAATACACATTCAACGCAACACTTCATATAACCTGATGAGTTCTCAAAAAACAAATGAATCACTTACTTCATGAACCAAGACCTGCTTCACAGCTAAGGCAAGAATGAAATGACATGATCTGTATCCCTGTTCAAGCAAAAGAGAAGAAAATAAGAATAGTGAAAATCTAAAGAAAGCGATGTTGTCAGAAGCATCAACACTAACCTATTTCATTTGTTCAAGGTGACATGAAATTACGGGCATTCTAAACAATTCAACTGTGCTTCAGGACTGGGAAACAAAAAGACTAACCTTGAATTGTATAAACTCACTGATGGGGGGATCCAGTAAAAGTGATGATGCATCTAAAGCATCTTCATGCCTCAAGATACCAGATTGATCGGATTTGATATTCTTATACGTTATAGCATATGACACCATCATATTAACTAACTGACCCAAATCACTCTTTTCTTTCTCTGAAAGTAAATGCAGCGCAACCTGCAAAAAGAGACTGCATCATTCAGTATTGCCATAACACGTAAACTTAGATGTGTGAGATGTACTGGTCCTGTTTAGTGGGAATGGGCCACGATGCGCCAGGGTCATCATGCCCACAGCCCATGTGGGAATCTTTTAACTTGTTTTCTTTTGGTAAAAACAAAAGCATTAAAAAAAAAAAAAGGAAAGTCCAACATAACCCGTGCCAAGTGCCCGAGCCTATGGTTTTTTTGATAAAACTGGCCCATTTGACATCTGTACATAAACTTCCACTCGTCACTAAGCAAGAAATGTTGTGATTGCGTTTTTTTTTTTCTTTTGTATGCTTGTGCATGAGGAGAGAGAGGGCAAACCCAACACAAGATGGGCCAATAGGGGCGAGGTTCAGTTTAGATTTTAACAAAAGTTCATGCAATATTAACATACTAGAAATCAAGAAGGCAAAAAGAGTGAAACAAAATACTAATATAATTGAACGTATATTACCGGCCTTAGAGTTGGTGGTGAAAGAATATGCAACAATGGAGAAACCGAGTCTTCTACAAAGGATTTAGTTGATAAATGTCTAGAAATGTATGGCGAGATTTTGCTGTGCCATGTGTGAAATATGTCCATCCTTTCCATTGAATTTGTACGACATCTGTAAAAACATAATTGGGTAGGATGCTATGGCAAAGCATTGAAATTTGTAAATCATAAGAGTTCCATGAAGGTTTAAGTACCTATGGAAAGACTTCGGCCATTCGATACTTATTTTTTCAACTTGAGCTACCAGACCATGTATGGAAATTGCAATAGGAGGCTGATAAACTGCAGAATTGAATAAGCATATGAAATTTGAACTAAATACTTGTCATCAAAGAGAATTCTGTGTTTGCTGATGGATAGAAAAAAATTACCTAGAAGAGACATTTGCTGTGTGCGCATAATGTATTGATGAATTATGTCAGAGACTCCCAGACTGTCCAAACATTTGACCTAAAAGTTCCATGGAATATTTTACTCAAATAAAACTTCAAATAATTATTCTAGGCCATAAAAAAAAGGGAATTAAGTGACTAGAAATGTAAGAATTCTGGAAAGTAGGGACATGCCGTCTTTTGCATCAAAGGATCAACATAACGCAGCTGCAAAATGTTTTCATGGATGCCATCCAATATTAAGTCATAGTCGCCCCTGGATGACCATGAAAAATGAACATAAATGATCCATCACTTGGAACAGTAAAGATAGAGATCATGAATGTTCTACCAACCGATTGGATATTAGAGAGTGGAGAAATTCAAATTCATTGGACATGCTGCTACCAGATATATTAAATTTCCTGGCCCGTTTCCCCTTTCTCTTTTGGAAAATCTTCATGAAGAGAACAACAAAAGAACGAAAGTTGATAAGTACAAGGAACCGAAGGTACATGGACATTGTTAGAAGCTGTCCACCGTGCTCTCACCTCTTTCCAAATATCAAAAGCACTTTTTGCTACATCCTTCCTTCCAACCACTTGAGAACTTATCTCCAACTAAGAACAAAGAAAACCTCATAATAAATGAAACTGTTCCTTTTAATTTTAGAAAAAATATAGTGGCAAATATATAGTGTCTAATAACTACACAAAGAAGCATCATATATCATCTACTGAATACTGTTCAGTCCGATGAATAAAAAATTTACATGGACCTTAAAAGATTGGTAAAAACGTGGTAAAGATAGGACAACAGCATCATACCACATTGAGGGGCTCTTTCTTCTTGTTTAGAAATTGAAGTGTGTTTAAGCATGCTCGTACGTCACATTCTGAGGAATAGAAAAATAGGAATTGATAATTGACGAAGTGAATAAGAAGAATAACAGTGCAAATCAGCGAGGGGGTAATATATGAGAGAATTATCCGATGAAATAACCAAGGCCCAATCTATTATTTCATACAAATCCTATAAGTTAAATCCCCCTAACGTTTCCTCACTTAATACTAGTTTATTAGAGAGGCAATATTACTTTGCAGAAACATTTTTTTCCTGTTACTACCAAACTGTGGCTGTGCCTAGGTGAAAGGTTTGGCATAGACTCCTGCTATCTATTAATAATAAGAAATACATGAGGGGACCTGAAATCTTATCTACAAAATTTCAAAAGGAGAAAAAGATCAATGCAAAAGAACTTGAGGATTTCACTTCACTCGTTATCAGACTCTTTTTGCTACTTTTGAGTGGAGTTCCCTGCTTTACTTCACACATTCCATCTTGCCTAATTAAATGACAACAGATGTCACTTCTGGTGTTATCTCGTTAGTATTATGCATTTCTTTGCCCTTCTAAACATGGAGATCCTTTCAGCCACACGTCCATTATCGTGATTTCAGATACCAGAATTATTTATTCAGGCACATCAGCAACCATATTCATTGTTGACAAAACAATTACTTACAAAGATAAAGAACCAACTTGATTATTGATGATTTTAAATTGATCTTTTAGGGTCTAAATGATGAAATAGTGAATGAAATTTCAGATGTTCAACACGTGATCAAGACATTTCTCTTCAGTTACTCATTTGAAACAATCCCCTTGTGAAAAGATCCAATAACCTGGTAACATTACCCCAGTACCCTGGTAGCTATAGAAGCTTTTGATTTTCTAACAATCCATTATTTGTTTTTATACCGTCTTTTGACACATTATGATTGCCTATTTCTCACACTAAGAGAGCATGTCTTGTAACACTCATCCCTCATGCCAATTGGTTTGGGTTTACGATGAAGGATTTTCAGACAAGTACAGTAGAGCAATCTTTTCTATCTCATAGTAGCTCATTTTTCCAAGTCTTGCCATTATTACTTTTTGCTTCTGCCAATCAACCTGTTATAAGGAGCCTTGGTCGTGAAGCAAGATAAAAGCCTATCCCACATCAGCACATTATCACTTACCAAACCCTAACGAGTCATAGGCAGTCTCCACTCACTGCCAATCAGTATTGGATGCTTAAATACATAACCGTCAAACTAGACTTGTCCCCTTTTCTTTCACAAATTTCAGGGATGATTACCAGTTGCCTAACAGCATAGATTGTCTGCATCATATCATTAATTTTAAACGCTATGAATATCTATCTTGTGTTACAGAAGCAATCGTGAGGCTCTCGTATATACAAACCTCATATTCAAGCCATGAGATATAAATCCAACTACAAAGGGAATAGCACTCACCAGTATACTCAGCCAATGCAGTAAGAGCAATGGAACTTGTCTTCAATCCTTCCTTTTTACATATATAATTGAGCCTGCAATTTCCTCAGATTACCATTAGACGCTTTAATTTGTTAAGTAGCTGGAGCTTTGATATAATTGCAGGTATCAGCTAAATGCAGATATGTCACTGAATTAATCAAGGAATATACTTATCGAACTGAAATTTAATAATATACCTGTTTACAACCCGACTTGCTGTCGGTTGGACAAAAACATGAACCCTGCAAAGGGGGTATGAAAGATAAATATTATATTTCATTTGTGTGACGTCAAGACCTCATGCATTAATGAACCCAGATAGTTGTAGACTTCGTTATTAACAACATACCCATCTAATTGATTCATCAGCACAAGGTATGAAGGGGCACTACCCAGTTATTGATTTAAAATTTAAAAAAATTAACATCTTATTACGACTCATATATGTGATTAAGATATTCAGAAAAAATTAAAAAATTAACATCTTACTACTCAAAAAAAAGTTTATTCAGAAAGAGGTAAAAAAATAGCTGAAGTGTTAGATTTTAAGTGCAAAAGAATAGAGAAATCAACACAAGTATTTAACGTGGTTCGACGATGTGCCTACATCCACAAGGAACGAAGTGGAGATTTTATTAGTATTTATACTAACCCTAACCCTAACCCTAACCCTAACTCATACGAGACTTTAGGGTCCGTACAAGAAAATACATCTGTACCGTACCGCGGGGCCCCCCAACTTATTCAGCGTTCCTAACAAACAAACAATGAATTAAACCCACAAGGCCGATGCCGATAAACTTGTGTTCCACTCTATATGAACCACATATACAACATGAAGTAACTTGATTAGATGGAAGGTTCTACTGATCCTACTAGTTGAATAGACATCATACTTGCATCACGTTATGTTTAATTTTTAAGAAATTTTATAACAAATTTCCAGCTTATAAGGAAAGTTAATAAAAGTTGAATGATGTTCTCCATACATACAAGCTTTGCTAGAAAATCAAGATGCTACAAAATATAAAACCAAATTGATTATAACAAATTCAAAACCAACTAAGCATCATTTTTATACCGTGCTCTAAGCTTCAGTCCATAAAATTCAAGTTAAAATCACATGACCAAATCCCAGGAATCTTACTTGGCCACCTGTCGCAATGGCCTTAAGGCTGGTGTGTAAAGATCATTGCAAATGCATATTACCTACATATCATACCCACTGATGTCAATGTCAGGAATAATTAATTATATGATCAACATTCGAGAACACTTCATACTTACAGGCCGTAACAAGGACGCATTCCTTTGCTTCTTTCGTGAAGACTTCTGTCCAGAATGTTCCCCTTGAGCTACATTTTCTTTTCCAGAATTGGATTTTCTGTCAGCAGACACCTGTATGGGTAAAAATTGTGTTATTGTTCCGTAGAATAAATAAATTTCACTTTGTAGGCTTTCAACTTAGAAAAGGAAAACAAAAAAGGCTTGGATTTGACAATTACTTACCTAGAAAATAGAAAGCAGTGTGAAGTGAAGTGAGAACTATGCAAATCAGCAAAATTACTGAGTGCATGAAGAGATCGAAAAACAACTAGCCAAAACTAATATCTAAATGTAATAAATCTTCTGATACAAAAATAGAAAAAGGTATCAAAAAGCAAGAGAAACTCGTATAATGTTTTTTGTAAATGGTTATAAATAACGTACAAATGGAATCAAGAGAATGGTAATATCACATCTGCTGCTGCTACAAGGTCATTTTTTTAATTTACCCCTAGGATGCATTGACATTTAGTGTCTAAAAATGAGCCTTCAGTCCACTATCCACCTCTCAGAAAATTGAACTAGACAGAAAAGTAGGTCATCTAAATGTCTACTAATAACATCTATTTGGTCATCAGTTTGAAGCAAAAGGAAGAAAACTTCAGTTTATATTCAACCTCTTCCGTAAGTTCACCAAAAGTATATTATAAACTTTACATCTTAATTTGAAATTATGGCTTTTGGCTAAGTACAATTTATTGGAAGAAGAATTTAGAAATGCAGACAGCATCTGAAGTCTTTGAACACGGTATAAAATGTGCCATTTTTGAAAAATTGACCCACCAGAACATATATAGAATTATGTCCCTGAAAGGTTCTGGGCAACCCAAGAGTGAACTCCATGCTTGAACATATACCTCTAAGAATTATTACACTTGAGGGGCTGCATGATGTGAAAGATAAAATCCAGACTTAAAACAACACCAATCCCAACTTTACATGAATCTATAAGAAGTCAACATTTTTGAAGATGTGATAGTTGTAGAATTGGTGTTTGAGTCAACCATTTCTATATCCTTCAAAAGCTAGTGACACTGCCATTTTCCACTTGAAAGGATTTCTCTTTGTATAATTAGTAATTGGAGCCATAGTAGTGCTTAAATTTCTTGCATATCAACCATATTAAAATGCTATAATATTACTGGAAAATATTGTTAAAATACTTTTCCGAGAAGGTTTTATTGAAAACGTTAGAAAACATCGAGAAAAAAACAAATCTTTTTTGGTTAAGCTAGACTATAGAGGTGTATAAGCATCCTGATTTCCTTCTTGTATTGTAAACGAGAAGAAAGGAGTTGTTAACACTTCGCTCTCGTAGTCTACAAAAACTCTATATGTTTCTTAAATGACATGGCACTGACCACTCCACGCTTGCTTTTACTTTATCTAGATCTATTTCCATCCCTTCAGAAGAAAGTGCAGAGCCAACAGCTGGAGTTGTTTGGGAAATAGCTATAAGTAGTTTATTCATTTATTGTATGTTTGATGACCTCATTAGCATAACCATAGGAGATTAGGACATAATGTTGTATTCCTTTATTGTATAGTTGACCTAATAAGCATAATTATAGGAGAGATGCTACGGCATAATTAGAGGAGAAAGGATAGGCAATTGATAGGTTTTCTTTTCTATATATTTGGTGGTCTAGCTTTCAGAATTCATTCTTATGTGAATTTTAACAAAATTATTCATGTTATCAGAGCAGCAAAGGTTCTGGTTTCAAGTCTCATCACCAACCATTTAAATGAAATTGTGCATGTGTTAGGCTTTGATAGTAAAAAATGAATCCTATCTACAGGTAAGGGGGAGGTTGAAGATAATACTTAAAATGATATAATGTATTCCTATCTAACAGTTTAAGTTTTTAGATCAAATTGTTCAACATATTCTTATTTGTGTAACCAACAAAATAGGTTCTGAGATGATCTTTATTCACAAACAATCAAAAGAAATGGGTTTGAAAGACTGACAAATCCTAAAAAGCCAACTAAAACATCATCTTGATATGCAGTCACAGCAATGAGCAATGAATAAAAGAAACTTTCAATCTCTTTTAACTTATTTTCAAATATTCTTTTGGTTCCTAAATTCTATAAATTTATTAATTTAATTGCAAATTTCAATCGAGATCATGAATAGACTGGATATGGTGATGTAAAATGTATCAGTGATGCAAATACGCATCACCATCATGATATTAGTTTGACTTCATTACCCTCAGACATAAATTGTTTAAAAAATAGCTTGCTGCATCAAAAGATAATTCCTGTTACATGTTTGTGTGTACATCCATTGTCAAGATTAATTAAGTGATTTGATGTCCAAGTCTGGGTAGTTTTCAGTTTCAATACTTGATAATGATATTGGTAAGCTGCTATCAGTTCCAGAAATGTGACATAACTTACCAATTTAAGAATGACCTCGACAGCACCCTTTCCATCAGCAAGGGCCCCATCTATTTCATCAATAACCTTTAAAAAGACAGTAGCTAGTTTAGATTCACATGAACGACAAGATTAACTAGAACTGATATGAAAAAAAAAGGTTTTCTAAAATTTCATAATATACTTAATGAAACTGACCAAACACTTGGGCTTTGAATCAGGAATGATGGAGTTCATCTGAACCACATCAAGGATTTTGGTTTCAATGGTTGATAATGACCGGTCATCACTTGCATTGATCTGTTACAAAAAGCACTTATCATGAGAACCATGGAAAATGTAGAATACAATTAAAACTAAATTACTTCAGAGACACTCCATTCCTATGGAAGATTTTAAAGGCCTTTAAAGAAAATATATGATAGACTAGGATTAAGTTATGCATGATGATATAAAGTTAGAAGCTGGGATAAATAGGAAAACCAGTAAAAAAAATTAGAAATCATGGAAAACCATCAGAAGCCCTATGGCAGTTGGTCCTATAAGTGAATCTAAGCATTACAAATTACAAATAACTGTCTTACAGCACTAGATTTGAAGCAAATCAAATGAATACTGAAAAATAAAAACAGAATTGATTCTTGTATATTCATCTATGATGAGAAATCATGACATATCAGGGTATGTATGTTTGTGGTTGACAACTTACTATAAAAACAATTAGGTGAACTGAATCTCACTTTATGGTCTTGAAGTTATGTTATATGAATGAACTGTAAATAAGCAAATGGAATAAAATTATATTTATGAGAATCAATAAAAGATTGAGGTTATAGGACCTCCACAACACGGTACCCACAGTGCCCGGCTGCTACATGTGCAAGCGTTGTCTTCCCAAGCCCAGGGGGACCACAAAGCAGAAGAATCTGCAAGACGTGAAATCCTTCAACAAAAAAACTGCAGTGCAATATGAAAGTTCCAAAAATAAACAAACAATAATAGCAAGTTAACCCTCGTTCCAATAAAATTGAGGTCAACTACATAATCCTTTGCCGAGACTCGTGTGATGTAGCACTACATTTATTAAAAGATCCAATGAAATCAAGCTTTTTGAAACCATATCAGGCCATGTTAACTTTAGTCTACTTCACCATTTTCTAACTAGTTCAATGGAGATCCCTTCGCTCTTGTAAATAGAACTTCTTTAGGTATTCCCAAAACATACCTCAACTATCTAATCCTTTCCTTGATGTATTGTCAAATGATGCAACATCTACTTGTTGGATAATCACCTTGCTCTTTATTTTATCCATTCTAAAATCACAACACATCCAAATAACGTCCTCATTTTTTATACATTCATCTTATAGATATTTTGACCTACTGCTAAACAATCAGTACCAAGAAGCATAGATACGCTGACCATTCTATAGAGCTTATTGAAAAAACTCATAAATCAGCATAGCTAATAATAACATTGGTTCCAGGTTAATACTGTTATAGATACTTTGTCCTACTGATAAACAATCAGTAGCATGAAGCATAGATAGTACCATTCTATAGATCCACTAAGAAAAGAATCATAAACCAGCATAGTTAAACATAACAATTCCAGGTTAACACTATGGGACGACCACAAGGATGAATACATGGGAAAGTCAGTATTAACTGACCTTCTGTTCGGGTGGACCAAATTGCTTGCGCTTCTTGTCCCATGCCTCATGAAACCCGGGTGACTCGCTCTTTTCTTCATCCATCTTGTTATGAGCTCTTACATTTTCTCTAATAAATCTGGGTTCTCTATTGCTGGCAAAAGAACTGTTGGTAGAACGTTTTACATGTTGAACTCCTGATGAATGTCGTCTCAAAGCAGACAAAACTTCATCTCCTGTGCTCTTAATTTCAGATCCAAAAACAGAGGAATCCCATTGTTTCAACCACAAAAGGACCTACAAAAAGCCAAAGTAAAGATAAGACTGGTGAAGCTAGAAATACGGGAGTAGTAAAAACCTAAAGAAGAAACAACAATAAATCTTAGAGAATTAAAGAAAAAGCCAGACGAATCCAGTAGAACAGCTCAAAAGATAAAGAAGTATTGTTAATTCTTTCATGCTCGTTCCATACCTCACGATTTGTCTGTTCGTCACTGAGAAGCTCTGTAAATGAACTTGGAGCATATTTGTCCACCCAAAGTTGCTCACTAACTGCTGGTACTTTTGGAGTAACTACATCAGTCTGACCTTCAACACTTGCTCGCAAAACCTTCAATAACATGACATGACAAAATTTGAGGGAGGAACAATATCTTATGCAAAACAAATATGTATAGAATTTCTTGAAACAAAATCTAAGTTGGGGCCTTTCGCAACTTCATGAAGCTAAAACTTGAAAAGATCATTATCCATTTTGATATCAATTGGCATCAGCAGTCTATCAAACACGACGTGGATTCTTCCATTTTTTAAAAAATCTTTACATGGGTATACAGATTAATCGATTGTTAGTTATTCAAAACGAGCTTAGTAAGAAGCTGATTCAGCTTTACCTGCCAAATTTTTTAGCTAGAGAGTATATCAATAGATTATATAAAACAACTATGGAAAAACCTGTTACAAAATGAATCCGCGGCAGTAAAACTAAAATGGAAATAAACTGCCAAAAAAAATTTGGGCCACTTGCAACACTTTAGTGAGGCACATCAGCATGCTTCCTCCATATTAAAGAAAAATCCAATTTTATTTTAACCTAGTTTTAGTTTCATTATGTGAGAAAGGAAAAACAGAAGGAAAAGAATTCAGCACATATAAGTTATTACATGGGTAAAAAAAAAAAAACTGAATTACCCCCAAAAGAAATGCCTGAGTATGAAAAGTAGCAGAAAGAAGAACGACGGGAAGTCTAAAGTTGCTCATATATGAGTGCCAGAAATAAATACATTATAAATATTTCTTTGGTCTCCTCTTCCCTTCTTTTCAGGATGTTATTTAATATATGACTAAGAACTTGTTTGGTAAAGATTAAAATCGGATTAAAATTGAAAAATCAGCCATTATTGTTGACTATTATTAGACGAGTGAGACTCAATAACGGCTATATTTTCAATTTAAATTGGATTAAAATTCCTCCCAAACAAGCTCTAATATTGGTTCAGCATTTCTAAAGAACAAGACATTACACAATCTGAAGAGTACCTTCGTAAATTCATCGTGCTCTACCTTTTGCATCAGAACCCTGACAGATTCTGGAATGAGCCCTGCAATTTCGATATAATCATTTTCATCGATGTCCTAAAATATTAAGTTTTCCAACAAAGAGTAGTTCAGAAGCATGCAGAGCGGTTACGTTGTTACTTTCTACATCCAGTAAAGAAAATTGCGATTGATGGGTAATACAAATTCAGAATTTCTGTATATAGAAGGAAAAACACTGGAAATTTGTCTAAAGATGAAGTATGGGCAAAGATAAGTTTTCAAAAGATATGTGCTTGAGTTTCATTTGCACAAGTGCAATATGTAGACAACTTCGCAAAGAGGTATCATAAAACATGGCAAAAATTATCTTACTAGGAAAAGTAACGGTAGCACTAAGTTTTATTATTAAACCTTAAAACGAAATACAGAAAAGAGACATACAGCCTTACTGCTAATAACAACTGCCCATCAAATCCCAACAAATACTCTGTAGCATCTCATGTAATTTGAGGTATTCTAAACTACTTGTACAACATCTCTACCGCTAATTTGCAAAGTTGAGCACTCCATAACACGCCCATTTGGTTCAGGATAGGGTGTTTTTGAATGAAATTGATATATATATAAACTAAGAAAGTAAGTGTAAGTTTTAGAATATAGCTCACGTTGAAATGTTAATGGTACTAAAAACATGCAGCATAAGATATTTCAATAGAAACCAGGGCATCATAATGCACGTTATCAAAAACTAAAGCCAAGTTCCAAAAGTGTTAAAAGAAAAGAAACGAAATGAAAAAAATCGAGATAGAGAAATCCATTCATTCAAACGGATAGAACCAAATGAATTGAATAGCTATTCAAATATTCACAAAGATTGTCCACGGAAGCCTAAAGAAACGGACAAGCAACCAAACAAATTATACTCTCGAACTAGAAAGGAATTAAACATGCAGATAGTAAAAAATTCAGACAAGCAAGAAATTTACAATTGAATCTCACCGTTAGAATCTCCTTTAACACTGAGTTTCTTCATTCTCTCCTCTTCATCCATCACCCCTCTACATATCTTCGCGTAGACCCTCTCCCCATCCAACCCGGTAACTGGCACACAATCTCCTTCTATTTCTGTCGCAAATCTCGACAATATTATCTCCTCTCTTTCCTCTACAGTCACCCTCTCTTCCCCCACAACCATGGGCGGTGAGTATCTCAACCACTCCTCATCCCCATCCCTCCTTCCATCATTTATACTGGCACCAACATTTTCATTTTCCACAATCTCGTTTTCATTATCATCCAACAAAATTCCTGATCCACCGTTATTTTGGGATTCTTCCTCAGTTCTGCCTCTCTTGTTTTCAATCGGGTCCACTTCATTTTCTCCAAGCAATTCGGAGATGTTAGATCGGAACCGTTTTTTGGCATTTTTAGTGAGTATTGAACTGGGTTTGGATGGCGAGGGCTTCGATGGCAGTGAAAGTGTGGGTTTTTCTGAGGGGTTTCGGGGTACGGGTGAGGAAGGGGGTGAAATTGCTTCGATTTCTTCTAAATCGTCTTCTTCAAATTCTTCTTCGTAATGAGCTGTGTGGGATTCAAGCCATTCCAGCTCTTCAAGATCGGGAATATCCATGTCCATAGCTCTGTGTGTGAACTGCGTGTTAATTTGTGAGAGAGAAAGAGCCAAAGAGGATGTGAATTTTAGCGGGAAATGGAGAAGCGAGAGAGGCGTAGAGGCGGCAACGAGTGATGACTATCTTTTTCCATTGCACTTTTGAGAAATGGCTATATTACCCTTCTTCATTTTCCTTTTTTTTTTAAATAAATAGTACCATCCATTTTATTAATATAATGAAAGACAATATACTTGGGGTGTTGAAGGGCGGACGAAGAATAATGTTTTTTTTTTAATATATTTTGATTAAAATTAGATTTTTAATAAATTTTAATAAAAATTGATAAAATATATAATTGAAGGGTTGTGGAGCTTATAAAATATGTAACTATAATTAATTGCTAACTTAACTAAAATTTTAATTCATACGAAACGAGGGTATAATTAGGTTAAATTATTATATTTGTAAAATAGTTGTGTGTTTTTTTTCCCCATCCGTCACTATCCCTCGTACATCACTCTAAAATGTTCGAAAAATTAACTATTTTGTATCTTACACCGTCGAAATCATTAATTTTTGAATGGAATGAGATAGAGCGGCCGATGAAAAATAACATTACAAACACGATGAAGGTTAAAAAAAACTTACAAACACGAGTCGTATTCTATCGCGCCATTCATTTTCATTAAAAATTAATATTTTCTCATTTTACATATTTGGAAAAGTATCTAGTTGTCATTTAGAATCAATATTTCATTATAAGATAACAATTTTTACAGGTTACATGTTTTGATAATATACTTGTTACTGTTACTTGTAATGTAACATTGAAATAATTAATTTTTTGTAACATTTTAGGGTAACTTCGTATTACCTGCATAGTAATATGAGCGTGTTTGGGAGCAATTTTTGTGGGATTTTAATCAAAATTATAGTCGTTATAGTCAACCTGTGGACCCACCTGTGAGAGAGAAAGTCAAAAATGATGGCTGATTTGATAGTTAACGGCTAGAATTTTAATTAAAATCTTGATTAAAATTTCTCCCAAACAGGGCCTATATATGTATTGATGTGTTAAATACTTAAATCCATCAAAATGCTAATCATCGTCACAAACCAATCAGGTCGAATTTCCCCGATCTCAAGTATCCCCGTTTGTTTTCCCAGCCAACACTATTTTTCTAGACTCAATGATATGCCATCTTCATTCACAATTCAAATTCGCCCGGTAACGTATTATTATATTCAAGTAACATATCAAGTTACACCATCATCGCCTCTGCCAACATCACTTGATTTAGATCTAGAGCTAGATCTTAATCTAGGTTCAGATTGAGATATGGACAGGGAAAGATGTGGTGTGTGCAGTAGCAATAGTGGTGCCATGTTTCAAAAGAGAGTAGGGAGGTGGTGGGCGGCGATAAGAATACGATTTCAAATCTGAAATGGATCATTCGCTCAATCGCAGTGGCAGAGGTGATGCTAGCCTTTGGAAGACAGAAATGGAGGAGGTGGTGGTGGTCGCAACAACTTCATATCACCATCTCGAGATCGATGTTGGTGGTAGTTCATTGGGATGGCAGCACAAGTCATCAAAAGTGGTCGAAAGCAACAGGTAGGTAGGTCCTAAATCGAAATGTATTTAGTCGTCATTAATTAGATCTTCAGTAGTGTCTATGATATCTTTAACACGAAAATGTTCTCCTGCCCGCGGCGGGCAAGCTTATCCTGCCCACCTGCTGATGTGGCAGGAGAACCCTACGTGGGGTTCTCTCCAAATATGAGAACCCCACGTTGGGTTCTCTCCGAATGGGCATTATAAGCTTGCCCGTCGCGGGCAGGAGAACGGGACTGATCTTTAACAATCTCGTAATCATGGATTAAGATCTATGGCGACGAAGTATGTGTCATATATAGATAGAGGCGATGCTATATTTCTTGAGGCGTGATTAATAATGTGAATTTATCATAATCTTTATCCCATCGGTCATCTAATCTGTTAAATTTTAAAATGGCAAGTGACGAAGTAATGATAAAATAACATTTTTTGTAAGTTTAATGGCAATTCGAAAAACCTTCAAAGTTCAATTACAATTGAAAAGCAAGTCTTTTAAATAAATTCCTACAAAATGCACCTTACAATAGGAAACATAAGTGACAATAAAGAAATCAAAGTGTCGAGCAAGAAATTGCACGTAAACAAACTATTTTCCAAGGTAAATGCTCGGTAGACCGCCTATACAAAAGATCGAAATTACGAGCCTTTGGTATCAACAGTTGAAACCGCGGCACACAGACAAAACGATGATGAGAATCAAAGCTACGATGATACCCAACACGATCAATTTAATCTTCATATTCTGAAGCCACATTTTTCTCCTCATCTGCGTCCCTTGCGTCCTAAAATCCTGTGCCTGAAACCCAACCAAAACAGAAAATGAAAATACGAATTTCAGGGCAACAAATATGAGGGCATATCCCATACCAGATTTCTTCGAAACAAAAATTTCTGATGGATTTTGAGTAATTGTCAGACTAACCTGTGATCGGAGATTCTCAGTTTTATCAACTAAAATCTCAATCTTGTCTCCACGCTCAAGAACCTGAAAAGACACAAATACAGTTATCGACAAGAATAACACTAATTAGTAATGGCAGGATTTTGAAGACTTTCTGTACCTTCTCAATATTTTCCATCATCACTCCCTTAACTTCAGAAACTTGAGCCTTGACTTTAGCAAGATTACTAATTTCTTCAGGATGATCAATGCAGTACTGCATTTGCTCTTTCAATTTCGGCCTATAATAGCAACTGTTGTTAGGCAAAGGCACCCAAACAGGGAGCAATATCTAAGAAGGTGAAAAGGCAGTTACCCAAATTCCTTGTTCAGACTATTGGCACTGGCAGTTGCAGCTTTCCCCACGCCATATCTCTTGTTAAAATCATCCTTAACACGCTCTAAAAAGGCAATGGGAATTTGACGACCAACAGATTCAACAGCTACAACGCAATAGGCTACAAAAGCCAACATAAGCGGATCAGTCGATGCTCAAGAAATACATAAAAATAAGGGCATTTAAAAGTATATAGTTTATCAATGAATTTCAGAAATAGAAAGCATTTGACTAGAGGTTGTCGAAACTTGAAATATCTTCTAAAACTTTATCATCTAAAACAGCTCCACTCCACATTCGAAAAAATCATGTACAGTGGGAAAAGGTAGAATTTGTCATCTGAATTCGCAAAAAGGGTATCTCACAAAGGAGTATGAAAACACAATGCAGATGAGATGGAGTACTTCACTCTGGCTCAAGTAGTCAGTTCAGTTCACTCCAAGGCAAGAAGATGGCGGATGTCTGAAGAATCAAATAACCAATTTTGCCCAAAACAACAATATCAACAACAAACTAAACTTTATTCTCATTAAAATTGGAGTCACAACATAAATCCTGTTTTACCATCCTGTTTGGTTGATTGGTAATCTCTGGAAGATCCTGAAAAATTAGATCTTTAGCAACCATAAGATACTAGATTAGTTTTGAGCTAATTGTTTCATTAGCCACTGAACTTTCATTCATGTGTCCCGCAACTTTTCAACCACATATTTCAAAAACTTCAATCACAATCTACCAAAAAATTCAATTTTAATCCCCGTCAAACATCATCTTAATTTGGGTGAGTGATGAAGTTGGATAGAGTGAAGTTCGGTGGCCAACTGGACAATTTTGGAAGTTCGGTGAGTAAACCGTGACATAGAACAAAGTTCGGTGAGTAATCCGCGATATATAGCAAAGTTCAGTGGGCAATCCGCGACATGGAGCAAAGTTCGGTGAGTAATCCACTTGCACACATGGCATTAACGTGGAATTTAACGTGTCACGTCATCTTTCCATCAGCCACGTGGACAACGTTACTAACGGTTTTGATCCAGTGGTCAACGGAGTGGGACGGTTTAAAGTTGAGTGGCCAGTGGGATAAATTTTAAAGGTGAGTGGGTAAACCGTGACATATATGAAAGTTCAGTGGCTAATGAAACAATTAACTCATATAGTTTTGGTCTGCCCATCTCTTTTCTAACTCGCTGTACCAAAATTTTATCACTCTTATAAACGGGAGCCTCTAGGTCTGGATAGGAATACCCTAACTACCTAAGTGTCCATCTCACAATTTATTGAAAATCGTCGCCTGCATCCGTTGGCATGTTATCTTATTTCTTATCTGTTCTAGCATGAACAACCATATTAGCATTCTCATATGCTAAGTTCATCTTATGGAGATTTTGACTCTTAAAATCCCAAGATAGAACTGTTGTAGCAGCACATCTCCATTTCACCAAAGTCAATTTAATTCGCCAATCATGCACAGAAATTGAATTTAATTAAGTTAAGAAGATTTCGTCAAAACATCCTATACCACGTTAGCCATTATCCCCAAATTAAATTCTTTAAAATTCTTCCTCTATTTTCACCTAGCCTAGGATTACAAAATCACCCAGGTATTAAAAATTAAGAATCCCATTACCAAGTGATCCACCAAAGTATTGTGGGAAGGGTTATGAAGAATACAAAATTGAACTACTCTTGTTAAGGCAATTCAACCTAAAGCTCAGTACTATGCTTTATATTACTTAACTTTACGTTTTTAAGGGATGAAGTGTTCATAAAATAAATGTTGCAGAAATGATGATTTTCAGATGGATGCATCGCTATATTTCAATGAATAATACCAAAGACAATGACATACACCAACAAGTTGCACCAAGTGAAGACAAATTAAAGGAAGGGCAGCCTAGACTATTGAGATAATTTTCGTGTAAACTCACAATGGAATCTAATTCTAAAAAATAAGTCTACACCAAATCTAAATTACATAGAATGCAACATTATACCCGAAGAAAAGTTTGACAACGGAAGCTTTAAGAGTATTAAATTTTAGGTTTTAAGAACATCTCAAAGCTTGATTTAGCATTTTTAAACTCCGGATAATGAAGAAAACATCGCTGACTTTCCAGAATCTTCCTCAAGCTGCCAACATAAGAGTATAATCTGGAATGCATCCATGCCTAGAAGATGCTAGAAGAATCCAATTACTATCACCACCGCCATAGCTGAAGAATCTGGAGAAGTTAAAAGGCTGATGTTTTTGGTAGAATTTTCTAGATACAATTTCACCGCCTATTTTGCCTATATATATGTGTGCGTGCTGTCTGAATAGTGTGACAGTTTAAACTGTGAAGAGAGTGGGAGCAGAGAGAAAGTAATAAGATATACAGAGAGAGAAAAACAAGATTATAGAGCGAGTGATCGAGTAGAGTGATAAAATAAGGGTGAGTGCATGAAGTGTAAACTGGAAGGAGAGATTAGTGTGTTGTCCCAAGACAATTAAATTGTGTAAGTGAATTTATATCGATTAAAATCATTTTCTTTGTTCTTCAAAATCAACAGATAAGTCCTTGAATTTAAAATGAAAAAATAAAACCTGATTGCTCGTTATAATCCCTCCTAAAGCTCTAGTCTCATGATGATTAATTAGTAACACACCACTCTACATTTCATTCACAGGCACTTACAGCCCGTGCAAATATATTTGCACACGACCTATACTATACAAGATCACAAGACACAAGGTAGTAAGAATTCCAAATATAAAACATGTTTAAAAGCATCCTTAGAAAATTTTCTTACAACAACTTAGATCCTGTATGTATCTCTGAAATGGAATACCTATAATCCACAATCTGCCCAACAATCTTAAAAACTGTCATTCCATCCAAATTAGTCAGCAATAAATACAAATCAAAGAAAACAACCGTAATAAACAAAGATCGAGTTAAAATCAAATCAAAATGGGCACATTCAAACCAACAAAAACTAGTAAAATCAAAACTAGAGAACCCGCAAAAATTAAAACAATGAAAAAGAGATAGGGTACATACTGAAACCATTTTCTGCAAGGTAATTAAAGGTGTGACCATCGCAGTTGTAAGTAAACTTGTTGTTTGAAGCAGGCAGCTTTTGCAGGCATTGAAAGGCTATGCTTGTGAAATTCCCTGAAAACTCTGTATATTCTGCTAAAATCACCGTGCCTCTTGCCACAAAGCTGTAGATCAATGACTGCTGACCCATAATAATTTGATTGTTTTCTGTTGAGTCCTATTATCCGATTCAAGAACAAAAACCCAGAACCGAAAATGAATCAAAAATGTTTTGGAGCAAAAAATTCAAAAGAAATTTGGGTTTTGGTTTGGTGAGAGAGAATGAGATATGATCGTTTGAAAATTGTTAGAGAGAGAATATAGGGAGCCTGTATTTATACCAACTGTAAACCGCGGTGGGGTGGAGTGATCTTGTGCAACTGTATTTGTTGCAATCGGAAAAAAGATATGTAAATTCTCCGCATCGAAATGTTGTACCATTGGGATTAGATTATGATAGTCTTCACACTTAACCAATATTAGTTAATAAATAATAATTAGTTAGGTATTAGAATCAATTTTATGAAATTGAACATGGGGATGGCAATAAGCTCCAACCCGGTTCGACCCCACCTCTCAAAAATATATAGCGAGTCAAGATGAGGGAGATCGTCATGTCTACTCTTTCGATTGTCATTTATATTTGCACGTGTTGACTTATAATTTTATTAGTTTTGTTAAATTAATTATACATTTAATAAATTTTGCAGAGAAGATCAATTCTATTCATAGTTATTAAAATTGGGCCGAATCTATCGATTCAGCTAGGGAACCGGTGAATAGAACAATGATCCGGTCCGATTGGCAATAACTTGTCCAATTACAAATTAACCGGTTAAAAACCGCTCAAACTGGTTCAATGTTGCCTTAAAAATTTGTCCACCCCCTTAATGCACATGTGCAAAAGATGGAAATATGCTCGTGCTTCTGATTTTCCCAAAATGTTTTGCAATGAACATTTTCGATATTTCCTTGACTTATTGTCGCAAAGATATGTCACTTTTTGTCACTAGAGCATCATATTTTCTTGCCTAATGGAACCGTCACAACAATCGAAAAGTGATTTTTTTTTCAAATTAGCCCCATCAGATAGGGATTTAGTTGCAAGCCACACTAATATTTGCACGAGATTAGTGCTTATGCGTGAGTTATTTTTGTTAACAATGTGTAATTAAAAAATAGAAAAAAATTATGAAAATGTGAAAAGTCAAAACTTTAAAATAAGTGTGAGGAAATATAGTTTTCAAAAATCACTTCCACACAAGGTCAAGATTTTGTTCGTCAAGTGTTTGCTTTATTCAAATGTTTGTTTGTGTATATTTATTGACTTTGTTCCCAACCCTTGCTATTAATAAAACGATTCTTCGTTCATGCATAGTTCCCTTAGAAATTTTTTTAATCAAGTACTCCTTATCATAAATTATTTAACAAGGGCGATATACTCAGTAAATAAAAATCTCAATAAAAAAAATATTTGGATTGAAAGATTATCAATATTGGTTCTTGTTGATGCACCATGAGTCGTTTGCCAAATGCTAGAGCACCTGTGTTTTGTATCCATTAAGCAGAAATGGATTGTAATTATATAGCGGTATCAAAAATTATAAACCCTGTTTGGTGTTGATTAAAATCAATATTTCAGTGGATTTTAATAGATATTGATGAAATGTGTGGTTGAAAAGTTGTTAAACCCATTAAATATGTGATTAAAATTAATTGTTGGTCATGACTTAAATTAAAATCTAAATTTTAATCGGTAACAAACAAATTATCTTGAAGTTGAGGGTCTATATTTAGCATTTGTTTGAGATTATTCGAAAATTACTTTTTTTCCTATACTCATTTTAAACCGCAAACTTTAAAAAAATTATTTTTCACGTCTCTCTATATATTTGCATATTTTACATAATCACACATTTTTTTAAACAATCACTTTCACACAAGTATTTAACATATACTATTTGACTTAGTCCCATTCGACCCTCATTATTTGCCATTATTTGAGTTTATATTTTTTGGAAGAGTGTTTTTTGAAAAATGTATGGTTCAAAAAGAAAAAAAGAAATTGAGTTTACGTATAATATGAATGTGTGATTGATAAAAATAGAGAGAAAAATGGATTATAATTCTAATAGAGGCCAAATGGAGTTTAATAGTTCACTGAAAAAGTTTTTCATAAATTGAAATTTTAATTGCAAAAAGGGTAAATGAATTTTAGTGAAGCCAACCATGATTTAAAAAAATAAAAAAAAATAAAAAAATCCAAATACATAAACTGAGATTTCAAATATCAAATTTTTCAAAATATAAGAAATAAATAAAATTATAAAAGAAGGCGAAAATGTTGTATTTGAGAGTCAAATTCTTGGGGTTGAAGTCAGAAGTACAACAATTCTTAACAGACATTTGTAGACTTGTTGCAGAGGATCGTGCCTCCTGTTGACGCTTGCCGTTATATTTGAATAGTGTAGAGAAGCATTGGGTTGATTTATGAATAATTTAATATTTGTTTAGAAAATAAGATTGGAATTAGACTTAAATGGATTGGAAGATTCTAATTTGAATATTGGATGATGGATTGAACGAAGAAGGATACTAGAAATTGTTGGTCACACGGTTCTTTTTTAAACTCATGTGGCACACCATAGAAGATTCTCTTCAATTGACTATTTTTAAAATTTCTCTCCGAGTATATCGAATTCCAATGAAATTTTAAATTAATCCCTTAATTTTAATGGTTCAAAATTAGTTAAGCATACGTCAGGTGGTGATTTTTGAGCCCAAAAAATCAATTTTCCAATCATTGAAAAGCCACTCAGCCATTTTTTTTTACCACCTTCTCTCACAGGTGGGGCCTACTTGAGGATAGTAACGGTCCATTAATCAATAGGGGAATCAGCCCTAGATAGCTCCTAAATTTTGTGTACTTTTGTTGTATTACATTCGTCTTATAAAACTTATGACCCTACCATTATATTGAACAAAACTTTCAATACGACAATTACAAACATCAAAAGTCCAAGTTGTCAAATTATTTGAGTTATTAACATTTTTTTTTCTTCGTATAAATGACTTCTAATCCTTTTATTCTTGGAAAATTCCAAAATTAGCCTATACTAAATCTAACCTAATGCTAATTTCGGCATTTGGAAAATGAGCAAGTTTATTCTTCTGAGTTGTCTAGGGTTCTTCAAGTTGAGGAAGATAGACAAATCAATGCAACCACGTGACATTGTTACCCAATCATCAATGTAATGAAAGATCAACCTTGAAGAACTCACGGACATGATAAGATACAACCTACTTTAAGAAGGTGCTACGGGACTCGGGTGTGTTTTGGGGGCGGGGCGGGGCATAGTCCTCCATATTTTTCTAAAGAAAGGCAAACACGGTCGGCTGTATAGTATCTTAAAAATTCAACTAACCAAAAATGCAATCTCCCGGAAACACAAAAGACGAAGTGAAAATAACAAAGAGAAAGATGTCATGAAATATGAATCGAGAGAACTTAATGTTGGATAAAATAATGGTAAAGTGCAGAAAAAAACTTATCAATAGATCGAGTCTCGTGACAGCACGATATCCTAAAGCGAAATTGCCCGTCGATAACTGCTGCGACCTCCGTGGACAATCACCTCCAGGATACAACGATCAAATAAACCAATTATGCAGCAATCATAAAAGGTTTTCAGAACTCTCAAGTGTACTCCAGAAAATAAAAGACAATTTGAGTATAATATTTTACTGTATATATGAAGAGACAATTTCGTTTTTTGTTATATTTTTCTAATACACAAAAGTGTGTTTATATAGGCATGAAGAGATGTAACTTCTTCCACCATGATCTAGCATTAAGTTGCAGATATAATGGCCTATGGTAATGGATATTAAAATTGGGCAGTTAAAACTGTCATATTTTACTGGCTAGTTGACCCATTAAATAATTCCGAAAATAATTAAAAAATAATAAATATTTTATTAGAATCAATAAAGCCCAAGGCCCAATCAAAGACTTTTTAATATAATGCGTGAGGCGTGGCTCGAACCCCTGACCTCCCACACAAATTCCACACTTTTCACCAGTTGGGCACTTTATCTTAATTAATTATTTCTTTCACATATTATATTTATAGTATAAATATATAACACTTAACATCTTAGCTGCAAAAACTGATATTGTTCAACAAAACCCATAAATTATTTGGCTTAAAATGGTAAAAGTACAAGCTGATTCAATCAAACAAAAAGTTGTGTTATTTCAGGCTATATGGTTGGCTTCTTTTTGGAACCATAACAATATTGAAAACCCACATAGGCGATAAGGTGATTATCGAGAATCCTTTGACAGGAAATTATGAGTTTCAATCTTTCGAGCATTGCAGAGGTCATCACAGGAGTCACCTCTTTCGAAAACAGCAGCAGCTCCCATTCCCGTTCCTACAGTTAAACCATCAATATTTAGTCACAAATCCTTGGTAAAAGTTGTCGGACCCACCATTCTGTGTGGGCATGCATACGCTCTCAAGAGTTATGGACGGCAATACTCACCTATACACATTGAAATGACACCAAAGCGACAATCTTTGCCACGACGCTTCATCTCATGCAACAAGGTAGCAACACAGCGGGCTCCTGTTTACATAGGCATCTAATTGTCACATTCACAAGTCATGGAACACGTCTTAAATTCCCCGTACAACTGAACACTATTTGCTATTGTACGTGGAAGAACACAGTCAACGTTTAATCTAAATACTATCAAAGCTCCTGTAAATTTTCAATACAAACTATGCTCATCAAGTGGGTTCTATAAGCTATATTTTAACCAAGGAGAGCATCATATTAAAAGATTGTCTTGATACGGAACCAAAAAAGAAAAATAAAGAAAAAGAGTAAACAATTTGATTTTTGGGTAAGACTTATATGCTGTAATTAAGTCCCAGCCAAATCGATATAAATTTCCAACAGAGCCGATTTTAAGTGATGTTTATCTGAAAATACTTCTAATACCTGTTGCACCCAAAGGATGCCCAATAGCCATTGCACCTCCATTAACATTGATCTTCTCAGGATCAAGTTCCAGTTTCTTCCGGCAATGTACAAATTGCGATGCAAATGCCTGCAGGAAGACATCATACATGACGATCAAGAACTGTTAACACTGTACCAAGAAAGGTATTGCTAAATTTTTGGGATAAAAATACCTCATTTATCTCAAAAAGATCAATATCATCAAGTTCAAGACCAGCAGATTTGACTGCAGCAGGAATTGCAACTGCTGGACCAACACCCATGATTGCTGGATCAACACCAACAGCAGCAAAGCTCCTGTAAGAGACGCAACCGAACCTTTTGTCATTTTGAAGAGGAAGAGTCATGTTTCTTATCTACAGTTATTATTTTACACCAACTGTAAAAATATGTATTTATTTATCAATTAAGAAACCAGAACGGTACCGTGTGATACAATTAACTAAGGAAGCGAGAACTTGTGCATTTCAGGGCAGGGCTTGGTCTTTTGGAACCCAATGGAGACACGGTTAAACAAAACTGGTTTTAAGTATTTAATACTGAGAATCAAAATTATGCAACTAAATACTCTGATTGCAAATTTATGCACCTGAATACACCAAGGATTGGAAGTCCTTTCTGCATTGCAACACTTCTCTTCATGAGAAGCACAGCTCCAGCTCCATCACTGACTTGGCTAGAATTTCCTGAACATAGAGTCTAGAAAAGTTAGTATTTGAAATCCACAGTTTTTTTAATACACCTCCAATACAGAATCTTGTTTTACCTGCTGTGGTTGTACCACCTTTCTTGAATACAGGCTTTAGCTTTGCCAGGTCAGCAACTGTGGTGTTTGGCCTTATCCCATCGTCAACAGATATTGTAACAGGTTTCTCATCTCCAGTTTTTGGGTCAACAATCTTTTTCAATGAAATGTAAATTAGAGCCAAAAAGAAGTTCGAAGGAATACTAGAAAGGTAAAAAAAAAACAATACGAGAACAGTTTTAAGAATTTCTTTAGGAAGTCATTACCTTAGTTTTCACCGGTACTATCTCCTCCTTAAATTTCCCAGATGCAGTTGCAGCAGCAGCCTTTCTATGTGATTCCACCTGAGAAGATGGTTAAAAAGTCATTAAGGACATAGATAACTTGAAGCAACCATCAATTTGACAGATCTATTCAACTTACTGCGGCCTGGTCTTGCTCCTGCCTTGTCACACCGAAGCGGTGGGCAACATTTTCTGAAGTAACACCCATTGGAAGAAGACAATTTTGCGCTCGTTCCATTGATTTTACCTGAAGTTTATAAGATGTCAAACATAAATAATACGGCTATGGAACTCTGCCAAGTAAAATTTGTGTAAATTATAATGTATGAAAGTAATGAAATATACTCTTGGATTGACATCTCCTTCCCAAGCCATAGGATTGGCAGTCATAGATTCAAGCCCAGCACCAATCCCTAGTTCAGACAATTGGAAGTTTAGCTAGACAATAAATAAAGCATTCTGTATACCAGTTTACGAGAAAATATCCAAATACCAATATCATAAAATCCAGCTTTGATGGCTGCAGCGACATCAGCTACGGCTTGAAGACCAGACGAACATTGCCTATTCACAGTTCTAACTGGTACAGTTTCTGCATTGGGTAAAATGGATATTGTTCACTGGCACTTTTGTTGCAGAACAACAAAGTTAAAAGCATACAATGCACAGATGATTACCAGGAAAACCGGCGTAAAATGCAGCCATCCTGCATTCACTTGCTCTCTGGGAGCCTGGCGCCAGTACTGTGCCCACAACAATATCGCCAACTTCACTTGGATTCACATTCGTTTTTTCAATCAAAGTCTGCACCAGTTCATCATTACAAAAATCACATATTGGATGTATAATTCTCAACTTTGACATTCAGTAGAACTGACATCAACATATATGCAATGGGGAAAAGAAACAAACCCTTAAAACTGGTGCAAGTAAATCATCAGGATATGTATCTTTAAAGCCACCCCTCTTTGACTTGCAAAGTGCAGTTCGATAGGCACTATGCCAAATTATAAGCAGAAAAGTAGTTAAGAAACATATATCTAATTTAGGGCGTGTTCGGTAGAGATTAAAATCGGATTAAAATTGAAAATCTAGTCGTTATTGTTGACTTTTATTAGACGAGTGACACCCAATAAAGGCTATATTTTCAATTTTAATTGAATTTTAATTTGAAACACAACTTCGAATATAAGTAACTTACGCCACTATCACCACATCGTCGCCAAACACAGAAGTCCTGTGGTACGCTGCACTGTCCCCGGCTGAACATAAAGATGCCTGATTGAAATATAAGATTAAAAATCTTATCACTTAACATACCTTAACCATCAACCATGGTAAATGTATGCGTAGAACCTCAAATTATGAATATGTACCGGATTTCATATTTTCAAACATGCGCTCTTATAAATTAATTTTTAGAGCAATAAATCAAAGCTAATAGTTCCAAGTAAAATTAGACAGATAATCAACAAAAAAATTTAAACTACAATTAAATAAAAAAAGAGATAGTAAATCGCAGCAATTTTCAAAACACAGAATTCAAAAACAAGTACTCAGAGCTCTAAACTCAATCAAATTACGATAAAGCGACCGAAACTTTGTGATTAAAAGAGATTAATTATAACTAAATTCAACAAATTAAAAAAACTCACAGAGATAGAAGAATCAATATTTTCAAGTGAAGAAGAAGTGAATGAAGGGCTAATGTGGTGCAACAGAACCCTTTGCCTCTCAATTGCTTTCTCCATCTCCTTCTCTCTCTAAAATTCTCTGTAGAATGTTAAATTTGTATAACAAATGAAATTGCCGATGATAAATCTGGTATCCATTTATGCTTTATAGGGGGAGAGGGGGTGCATATGTGACGTGCACGTTACGTATTGTGGACTGTTTCTTGCGGTGTATTGGGAAATGGAAAGGGATTGAAAGCCGTTTTATCCGCTAGAAGATATTATGACGTGGTTAGATGGGAATATGATCGGTAGCTTAGTTGGCGCTTAGCACTCATCTGGTTGGATTGGTACTCGTCTAGTTGGTAACGGAGGACCATTTGACAGTATTTTTGAAAAGTAAAAGAATATTTTTACCAGAGCATCTGAGCGAACACTTTGCAGAAGTCAAAAGCATATGAGAACTCAAAATGAGTTAAAAGCACTTGCAAGGAAGAAACCTCGTAAGCGACCTTAATATATAGTGCCGGTCAATATACTTGAACAAAAACGTTAAGTTGGTAAGTAAAACGTGAGCAGATAACATAATTAATTAGAAGTCAGTCAATCAATGACTGCCAATATCACCAACTGAAAAGACTAATTTACCTCAAGGTTTGAATAGAAATCTATAAATAGGTATACTTAGAATGAAGAATACTATGTTGAATTTGAATAGTTTTCTCCCAAATAGTTATCTCTCTACTCGCTCCTCATTGAATAGCATAATAGCAAGTTTAGGAGTAGAAAACTTTGATTAGATGAGAAAATTATTGATCATTATTTAAAATTCAACAAGTATATTGGATTAAGTTTCCTCCAACAAGTAATGAAGGTAGGTTGGAGGACATTGTAAATGTTTAAAATGATTTAGGCCGGATCATTGTTGTGGGTTAAGTTCCACATAGGTGGAGTGGAGCAGGTTTTAACTTGATGTAAATGGTGAATAATGTTCGAACGAGTCTGATATTTATTTGAGCTCGAATTGAAATTTAGGATTGTTTATGCTTGAACGAGTAATTTAGACGGCATTATGCTTGAAAGAGGTCAAGAGTCACTTGGGCTCAACTCGACACGCTAAGGTTGAATTGTACTCAATCGCAGTCAAAACATTGTACTAGGTTGAGCTCAGCATAGCATTGATCTTTTTCGAGCATAATTCATCTTAAAGGCCAAGTTGGGTACAAGTAACATTCTACCTCATTTGAATATTATCCTTCTTAAGGGTTGAGTTGAACTTAAGTGATGCTTGACATTGTTCAAAACAAAATTAATCAAAATGTTAGGTGGTGTCCAAGTTTGAACCTCGTTCGATAAATATTAATTCCAATGGTCGCATACCATGATCGAGAGAGTATTGACTAATAATTATCTCTAACGACTGGATCAAACTCAATCAAGTATCAAGATAGTAGCCGAGGAGATTCTACACAAGTTAAATCGTTTGCCACATACTAATTTTATGTGTTAGCTCCTATTTGAGCCACGTTAAAATTTTCATTATCATTCTTCTACTCATTTTCAACCACACATTTTTCAATAAAATAATATTTTCTATCACATCAATAATTTTTCTTTCTTTTTCAACCACACATTCCATCAATCTACTATTCAAAAATACATTCTTCCAAAATAATGTGGCTCAGAAACACTCTTAATTTTACATATGCTAACTAATAAAAAGCTTGATTAAAAATAATTTTTAAGCCGAGAAACTAATTTTACCTGTTTGAGCCAAATTCTTTAAAAATCATTTTCTCCATTTAATCTTCAACTACTTATTATCCTAATAAAATCATTTTACAGATAAATAAAAATTTTAAAAAAAATCACTTTTCAATCATATATCTCTCAAAAAATCATTTTTTTAAATAAAATGTAGGACTAGAAAGCGTGAGCATAAATTTATATCGAGAGCGGATGAAATTGACTATATGTGTTAAGATTTTGGATTTCTTCTTAAAAGCTCAACTTTATTAAGAGGAGTAACACAAACCTTTATAAATTGGTCTATATTTACATTTTTAATTTTTTATTTGATGTGAGATTCTATCCCTTAACATGCCCCCACAAGATGGTGGCTCGTTTTGAGCAGACCAATTTTGAAATCCGTATACTCACTTTTTGGAGTTTTAGTCGGATCGAATTGCTCGTTAGAGTTTAATGGGTTCTGATACCATGTTAAGATTTGAGATTCCATCTAAATGTCAACCTTATTAAGAGGAGTAACCCAAACATTTATAAATTGGTCTATGTTTATATCTTTATTCGATATGAGATTCAATCCCTAAACACTATGTAGTTCTTAAAGTGCGTGCCACCTATGGATAGAACAAAGAGAGGACCAATTACAAATACACACCGATTCCCTCGTTGATGGACGCACCATATATGTCCAAGTCCCAGGTAGGTAGGTAGGTATATTTATTAATTTATATTGTGCACCATTAACTAGTAATTGTTATCATGTCTTCCATCTTCCTATTGGTTTAACTTAAGAGTTATGCCGGTGCCCCCCAATAGGGAGCCACCACTTGTCAATTCGGTAAAACATTAGATAAAAAATTATGTACAAATAGAATCTTCCTTAACTTAATGGCCAAAACTACAAAATTCCATCATCGGACGCATGCTAGTCTAACGATGGTAGATTTGCTTGTACCATACGACATCCCTACAGTGGTGGTGGTCCGGTGGATACGTTTTCACATGGAAGACATGCCGCCATGTTCCTACAGATAAAAAAGTCGGGTTGCAATGGAATGGGTTTGATTGCTCGGCTTGAACCTACGACCAAGCAAGCTTGATTTTCAGCCTGACGAGCATAATCAAGCCCTAGGTCTTAATCTCGTGTCACTCAACTTGGCCTGGCTTGGCCTCATAGTCAACGAGCTCACATAGGCTCAGCTTATTGACCAATAGTTTGAACCCGATTCGGCCGATGAGTAGAATTGAAGATTTGCCAAACCCTAAGGAAAAGGGTCCCACCCTTGTGATTTTTCTAAGAATTTTTAAAAATTTGACTTTTATCAGTTGTAACATAAATATAGTAAAATGAAGACAAACAATACTCTTGTGTGCGTTTCATTATAATGATGACATGTATATATGTGGATAAGAGTTACAATTAAGTAAGGTATATACCTCATGAGAAAATGTGACGATTATATAACTATCCTGATAAGATCAAATAGTCATCACAATTATATTATATTTTACAACACTTTTCGTTGATGATTATTTGCACAATAAATGTCTAGTTAACAAGCAAAAATTCATTGGAAAAAATACAGATAGAACGAAAAAGAATACAATTAATTGTCAAACCTTGGAGTACCAAATAGCTACCTTATCAAAACATTATCAGAAAATTTGCCCGGACAAAACTTAGACAAAGGAAAAAGAGTACAACTACTCACCTGACTTCAACCAATGAAAATCCTTGTATTGTTCCAATATCTTCATCCCACCATCATCAGCAGTCCAAAACTCGCATAAAAGAATTCTGGTTAAATATGTTCTCTGTTGTCCCGATATAGCACCCAAGTAGCATTATCTCAGGAAGGTTATTCAGTTTTCCCTGGTTGATTGTAGTCTGCTTAATAATCTGCAATTTGATGATATTTTAGGACCAGATTTTCCATCTTCAAGTAGAGAATTTAACATCCAATTTTGAATGACAAACCATTTGCTTCTAACCCTCTTAAGAGATTTTCAAATCGCATCCTACAGAGATCAAATGTTCCAATTTCAAGCCCAAATGCTTTTATATTTTTCTGTTACTAAATATTGGAGAATCAAATCAAACCGAAGGCCCGTGTTTACACGGTTTCTTTAAATCGAATCCGCCGCCTCACCGGAGTGCACGAGGATTTGATCGGTGTTCGATTCCCAGGATACAATCGATTGCCGATTCCCGCTACACTACGTTAACCGCCTACGAACTTGCTGTGTCTATCTCTAAAAGAACTTAGCAAAGGAAGAAGAGGAAACAAAACGGGGGCTACTGGAAAGAAATGAAGGAGGAGGAAACTATTTTGCTGTTTGTTGTGTTTCTTCCAACCAAGAGCTCTTCTATTGATATACATAGAGGAGGAGCCAACTCTTTAATGTATTGAATGAGGAGTTACGGAATTGAAGAGGGTGAATTGAAGAGGTGAAACTGATGAAACTGATTTTTCCATTCAACAATTTCCATAAAGATTTTCATTCAATATCATTATTTTTCAACATTTTCTACATAATTTAACTTATGCCTGCAGGGATCCCATTTATTGTTTGCCAATAATTTTAATGTTAACATTGTTTCTTTTCAACTCCGCCTATTTTTCAGAGTGACATTGAGATCTCTTTCTTTCATCATGAGTGATATTTGGATCTCTTTCCTTTACTATTTCGAGGTATTCGAACCTCTTTTGGAGTCTAAGTTAACTTCGACCTGCGTTGATGTTAACCTCTTTAATGATCTATTTGATTCGTTATGGAGTACCATATTTTTTTATAGGAATCGATATCTCTATCATGCTTGAGGCATGCATTGGATTTAATAACTATAACATATATCCTATTAGGACATCAATACAAGTTGGAGAATTATAGCGGTATTTATTCATAATGCATTTGACAATTGATTATTATATTATGAGCTTCTAGTACTCGTATCGTCTTTTTCAACTATTTAATTTCTCTTCTAATGATGAATTTTTTTAGCTCCTTGCGTGAGTTGATCATTTTCATTATTTCTCTTTTGGAACCTTCAACAATATTTGATGTATATGATATCTGGTTAACATTATTTACTGCTAAAGTTAATTCAAAGTAGTTCCTTTCGTATCAAAGAATAATGCGTACATTTTCAGTGTCTAACTATACATACAAGTTGACAATATTATTTTATTATATATAAAATGGCATCCAAGAATAAGGAGTAAAGTCCTAAAATAAACTTTATTCAATCATAAATATTTCAAAATTCAAATTGAATCTTTAATAATAATAATAATAATAAAAGAATGAACATATTTAAATAAAAAAACTGAGATTCTAATCTTGAATAAGCATATGAAGATAAGCTAATCTAATTTCCAAGAAAATCACATCACCTTCAATCAAATGATCAATATTGTCACTCCATTCAGCAAAAACCAAAGGCATCTACTTGAGTCACACCAATTGGACCGTCAATGTTTTCTTTTCCTCTGATAGATTTTTGGTAGGGATTCAGAAGATGTTTTATCATACGACAATTACGAGACCAAAGCCTTTTCATACCATATCTATAACAAGTATCTTTGTACTCATTCTATGCTAAGCTGTTTTCTTTGGCATCAACTGTTCTTGCTGGTAATTTAGTTTCTGCTTCTTTGAATTGCTAAATTGTTGCTCATAATTTTGTCCATAGCTTTGTTTGTTTCCACGTCTACGTCCGCATCTATGTCCACTTCTGTGCCTGCATCTGCGACAATAGCTTGATATTGCATGTGCTTCAAGTAATGGAATACCATTTGCTTCATGCAATATTGTAGAATCAGTTGAATATAACCTAACAATTTATCGTTTTATTCAACGACTAACATGAAATAGATGAATTCATAGTACTTTTTGAAACCACGTTCCTTGCATTGCTGCAGCAGGAACACATTTGAGACATGAAAAGTAGATAATTCTTTCAAGCATTTCTGCATCAGTTGCTTTTTCTTCACAAATAATTAATTTTGAAAATATTCTGATCAATTATGAGTTGTACTCGTTGACAGTTTAGAGCCATGTAAACCAAGGTACATCCACTCATATCGAGCTCTAGTGTGTTTGAGCCACATTATTTTGGAAGATTATATTTTAGAATAGTAGATTGATGGAGAATATGTGGTTGAAAAAGAACGAAAATTTATTGATGTGATGGAAAATAATATTTTATTGAAAAATGTGTGGTTGAAAATGAGTATAAGAATGAGAATGAAAATTTTAATGTGGCCCAAATTTAGGCTAAATCTTTATTTTAAATTTTTGCCACAGCTCTTGTGGGTCCTTCATAGTAAGCTATTTAATTTTCAATCTCTTGTGAAAGTGATGACGAACGAGAATTAGTGCTTTTGCACGATCTTGTATGGATCTTGGATCTTTATTTTCTTCTTTTAATATGATTCCCAAACCTTTTAAGATAAGATAAACTTTAGAATCGAGGATCCATGATATGTAATTTTTGCCTGATACGTTGAGTGCAAGAAAATCAACTTTCACGATGTTTGCCATATGAACAAATATAGAACGAAACAAAAGGAAATACGATCAACTTTTGAAAATATGATTAAACACTATATATTTTAAGAGTCAACATATTAATATATCCAAGAACGGATGCATGACTGAATTATTTTATTTATTTATTTATTTTATACAGGATTAATAAGTAACAAAAAATTACACATTAAAAAAAAAAAATCTTTTTTACACAAAAAATATTTAACACCTCAAAAATAGAAAGTGGGTCGGGGCAAAATCCGCCAGTGAATATGTCAATACCAACAGGATATGATAATTGTGTGTAGATCACATTTTATCATAAGATTAATTAGATCATATAATATTTTTTGAAATATGTAGAACATAATTAAAAAATAATTTAAAATGTTCTTCATGAACAAGTAATTTTATGCTAGAATATTAATTAATATATTATTATTTTAAACATATTGATCAACTATATAAAGATATAAGGCTCCCGGGAACATATAATATTTTACTCGAATATTAATTTATTTGTAGAATTATGTTTCTTCAAAGTTGAAACAAATTAATAATTAATTGTATAAAATCTAAATTATTGTATTATCATGCGTTTTAGGTTCAACCCGCGGCTAAAGGGGAAAGAAGAGCGAAAATCGAGAGTTGGAAAAATAAATTAGAAAATCGCTCAGGGAGCTCGTTGGGTGGCTGCCCGAGGAGGCCTAAAGTCAAAATCAATAATTACATGTTTCATACGATCCACAATTTTTTAATCATATATTTCATCAAATTTTGCTTTTAATTTCCATCGAACATGGGCTGAATAAGTCACTCTCGAGTCTCGAAGAACCACCTTACACTCCCGTATTTTTTTTTCTTTTTATCGAATCTTTGTACTTCAATATTTTTGACCAAGAAGTTTTCAAAATTCCCTTATAACCCGAGTTGATTAAGATTAAAGATGGGTCCGGTCGGTGCTTTGCCCAAAAATTGACCAAACGCGTTGGCTTTGACCGCCTACTCTATTTTGTCTATGACTAGAGGACCATTACCCCCACGTGCCCTCATTCAGCATAATACTATATTAATCACTATTGTCCTAATTTAAAATGCCCATTAATCCTAATTTTAAATTCCCATTAATTAATTGAATTAATTAATTGGAAAGATGGTAACACGATGGAGCGAGGAAGGGAGTAATAAGCTCCTTCCCATTTATGGTTTTCTTTCAATTTCAAATTTTCATATTTTTTCAATTTTTGATGATCTTACTCGAAAATATAATTTGCACATTTCGATCGTAATTCCCATTTTAGTAGTGAATATGTTTTTGACCTTATTTCTTGTCATTCTTATCTCGTTTTTTCATCGGTTAGCACAAGTTAGCTCTACTCACGATTTCAAATATAAAATATCAGTTAAAAGGGCATGAAAAGACGACATTGCCCTTGAATTTAATAAACGATAATGAAACACATTATATTTAAATGCAATGTTATCATTTAATGTCTTTGTAACTTAAATTTTGAAACGAAATTGTGCTAATTAATGAAAAAGTAAGAATTAAAATGTTAAGAAAAAAAAGTTAAAAGACAAATATGGTACTAAAATCAAATGTTGGGACCAAACATATAAATTTCTCCTAACTTTTCGAAAAAATTTACTGTAAAGCGAAAACAGTGGTTCATATCCTTTTAAAGAGTATAAACAAAGAACTCTCTCTCTCTCTCATTTTCTTTAATCCTTATTTCCAGTTATAATGGCTTTCTAATACGTACTAGTGTTTTGCTTTTTCCTTTACTGGTGGGGTTGTGTGGCACCATTCTTTCTATTAGCAAATAAGTTCTTTTCTTTGATTCTGCCACTTTTCAGTTTCTCATTTCTCAACCCATGACTTTTCTCAGATTCGGATTTTTTTATTAATTCTGGTTCTTTTGCACCACCCCACATGTATTTTCTTTCATTTGTCTGATTTGGATTGGATCACGAGGATCTATAATTGTTTTTTTTCGTTTTTCTCGTCCCTTTTTGTTTGATATACTCAAGAGAAAAATAAAGAGGCGGAACTGGTGGGTTAAGTAGCCGAGGGGCCTCAAGAGCACCAATCATTGTCTGCAGAAGAACAAGGTGAGATTTCTTTATGTAGTTTTTGTTGCTCTTTGGGTGTAATAGAACTGGGTTTAATTCAGTTTTCAAATATTTTATTGTGGAATTTTTGGAATTTGTGAATGAATGTTTCATTTTTTTGAATCAGTGGTTTGAAGTTTGATTTGGTTGCAGTCAGACAGTTTCATTCATCATACGGTGCGGTTGATTTAGGAGCAGGACTTTTGATTTGGTTTTTATTGATTAGTGTAACTTGGATGATTGAATTGAATATTGGTACTAGAATAATATAGTTGTGGGTTGGCTTTGAATATACTCCTGAGGCATGGCAGGTGTCGAGGTTTCTAAGTACGCACATAGCCCTGTCCATAAAGCCATAATTTTGAAAGATTATGTGGCTCTCAGGAGGATAATTGCAAGCCTCCCACGGCTCTGTGACCCAGCTGAGATTCACACTGAATCAGTTTCACTTGCTGAGGAAGCTAAGGCTGATGCCATTTCAGCTGTCATTGATCGAAGAGATGTTCCTAATCGGGACACCCCTCTTCACTTGGCTGTCAAATTTGGTGATGACACTGCTACCGAGATGCTTATGCTTGCTGGGGCAGATTGGAGCTTGCAGAATGAACATGGGTGGAGTGCACTCCAGGAGGCAATTTCCAATAGGGAAGAAAGGGTTGCAAAGATTATAGTTCGGCATTACCAGCCATTGGCTTGGGCAAAATGGTGCAGAAGGTTGCCTCGGTTAATTGGGACAATGAGAAGGATGAGGGATTTTTACATGGAGATCAGTTTTCATTTTGAGAGCTCAGTGATCCCTTTCATTTCGAGAATTGCTCCTTCGGACACGTACAGAATATGGAAGAGGGATGCAAATTTGAGGGCAGATATGACTTTAGCTGGTTTTGATGGTTTCAAAATTCAGCGTTCGGATCAGAGTATTCTTTTCCTTGGTGATGGTTCTGAGGATGGAAAAGTTCCTCCAGGGTCACTTTGCATGGTGTCGCACAAAGATAAGGAGGTCGTGAATGCTTTGGATGGTGCTGGAGCTCCAGCAACTGAGGCAGAAGTGCAGCAGGAAGTGACTGCCATGTCACAAACCAATATATTCAGGCCTGGGATTGATGTCACTCAAGCGGTTCTTTTGTCTCAAACGACATGGCGACGACAGGAGAAGACGGAAATGGTGGGTCCTTGGAAAGCTAAAGTATATGATATGCATAATGTGGTTGCGAGTATTAAGTCGAGGAGGGTCCCTGGAGCCATGATGGATGATGAACTCTTTAACTCTTCCAATGAAAATGAAGTAGAAAGTGAGGAACTTGATGATATATTGACAGAGGAAGAGAAACAGCAGCTTGAGAATGCACTTAAGTTAGACTCATCAGATTTAAGCAATGAAAATGGAAATGGAATTATTCCACACCGCCATAGTTGTTATGAGAAAAGGGACGTTCCCATTGAAAATATAAATGGTTGTAGAAATGGAGAAAATAGGCAGGAAAAAAAGGGATGGTTCAACAACTGGAGAAAACGGGAAAATAAACAAGAAGGGGATATAGAGATTGTTCCACCAAGGAGTTCTCTGTACTCTGAAAAGAAGGTTAGTGATTTTCTAGAGGATTCTCCTTCTAGAAGTCAAAATAAACCTGGAAGGCACTCTGTGGAGGTCTTTGTGAAGCGGGATGAGCATCGGAAAGTAAAGGACTCCAAAGCTTCTTCATCAACAAACTCTGACAATGGAAATCGACGCAAGGATGGAAGCCGTGAGAATGAGTACAAGAAAGGGCTGAGGCCTGTTCTCTGGCTTTCTCCAGAATTCCCACTACAAACTGAAGAGCTTCTACCACTGCTCGACATTCTGGCAAACAAAGTTAAAGCTGTACGGCGATTAAGGGAGTTACTCACTTCAAAACTTCCAAAGGGGACCTTCCCTGTCAAGGTACCCTCCTTATATCTAGATTAGCTCTTAAGTTCTACACATGCTTATAATCTTTTTGGTTTAATTGATCAATGCTCTTTGCAAGTAAGCTTCAATTTCGGATCTCACTTTTGGTTGGTTTCATTTTTTCTATGGTGTGTATAAATTGTAGGGCATTACTTAAATCTAATAGACATAACAACGTTATAAGTTGCCCATTGGATACTAAGCAAACCTTTGGAGTTTTTTATTCCATAAAAATTGGAGCCCTAAGACTGTGCATACACATGTTTATTTATTCATTCTCCAAAAGCATGTGGTGATTATTTCCTTCATCTACAGTGCTGATATTTTTCTTTCCTCATTTGGTGGATTTTGACTATTTCCTTATCGTGAAGTGTAGATGATCATTGTTTTTGTGAATTGCGACTGTTACAAGTAATTGTAGGTAGCGAAATTTGATGGACGACTGTATGTTGATGTGATTGTAACCAGTAGGATGGGAAGTTGCTGGAGTCTATCATTTTTTGATGTATTATTGTTATTTTTGGGTGGTTTGGAAGGGTCATTGGAAAGTGAAAATGCTTAGTTTTGATTGCATAAGGTTCAAAAATTGTTTCACTACTAGAAGCAATACTATGCCAGATTTTTTAATTTGGTGGGCTACAAATTTCCATCAACTAGAAAGGGCTTAATATCATTAATCATAAATCCTTGAGTTATGGGTATTATTTGCTTTGAGGATGACCATAGTTCCATAACGTCTATGACATAATTCTTCAGTAATTCATCAAGGTGATTCGGAGTACTTGTTTTATTTGTTCTTGTTGGGTGGATGACCATATTTTCGTCAACATGGGATGTGAAGATCAACTATACTTGATTGATAATGTAATAAATTTTGAGTGGGCCATTGTAGTGTATGCCAAGATAAGGTGGTAGTATTTAAAAGCAATTCTTGTGCACAAAAGCTGTCAACTATCAGATAAATGCTACTAACTGAGGAGTTAGCATGACATATGATCTTGATGTTGTATGACCAGATATTTATGTGAAAGGTGATTTTTAATGCAATTAATGACGTCCACATCCAATTGTGAACCTATGCAATTTGGTTTTATACATTTTCTCTTGCGATGTTTTCAGATTAATTGTGCAAAATAGTTATATTAAATTGTATCCTAAGAATTAGGATGCTGATGCATTTTATGATCAGATATGCACCCTTTAACAAAATACATATCTGAAAATTATGATACATAATTCATTTTTTTCTAGACAACACAATATAAATGCTTCAGCATATATTATATGCACTGAACTAACTCTTCAAATGTTTCCAGCTACTGTTTTGAGATACTTTATATTGCAATATCTGATTATTTGCTGTATAGTTATTCCCTCAATATATATAAGTGAGCTCATCAATATTGTCTTACATTTAACTCTAAAATGTAGATGTCAATTGTCCATTGCATATTTTTCTACATCCATCTCTATCATCTAACGATCCATGAAAAAAAGATAGTTAATTACCCCACTTTTTAATGTGTAGTGCTGTTCTCTTAAGGGGAAATGGGGAGGATGATAGAAATTTTTTGGAGAACAATAATTTTCAGTTGAAGTTTAATTTTATCTAGAATTAGAATGTATCTCTCTCTGAAGATCCCCGAAGTTACTTCCCATTCTAGTCCAATTCTTTGAAGCAACAAACAACTGGAAAATTGTATAGTCTCCTATGCTGGCTCACCACTACAATGGCACTGGTGAGCCTGTTGCAGAATTTTGTTGGATAGATTTTCAATTAACTGTAGTAGGAAAGGGAAGAGAGAGACCTGAATCATGAATGTGCAAATAGAAATCCTGCACTTTATTCCAAAAACCTGGTATCTTCTGGCCAATCTACCATAGATTAATTCCAGTGTGTGCAGGCACCTCATGCATCTATGTGCTGATTTTTCCGTAAATCTCAAACTCCAATAAATATGGAGTTAATGTGGTAAAAAGACTACAGAAAATCTGTCCTATGAAGACTGACCAAAATCCTGCTCAATTAAAACTATATTGGTACCTCTGTCAATCCATTTACAGAAACTTACAATCAATTCCAGCAGTTCACTTTTGAACCAAATTATCTTATCTTCTTCCCAGATGAAGCCATTGAACACTTGGAGAAGGAGATATAATTAGGAATAAAGAAGCTGGTTGAAGATTTTCTTTCAGAACTCCCTTTTAAAGTGAACTATTGTAGCTAGTTTAGAGAAGTGATATACACAGCCTGTTCTTGTAATCATTACATGTCTATCTTCATTAGAGTTGATCCCTTCTGCAGCAATGATGATTCAAAATGTTGCATATATCACACGTTCATTGTTTAAGAAAATCTCAAGTCTTACCCTTCGAATTCCACCTCACACGAGGCTTTCATAAATCGCCTTAATTGCCATTTGTGATGCTTATGCCTTGATTTACCAGGACTTTCGCCTCAAGGGAAATTATAATTCCCTTTGAGATTCTATTAGTAGTGATTATATTAGAAACTTTTAGGTCATTTCTACTTCTAGTAGTTGATCACATTTTGTTACATGATTTACAAATTTGAGAACACATTATTTGCTACTCCATTAATCTATTTTATGTTTGTTTAAAGTTACAATTTTTAGATGGATATTTATTGTGGATTGCGATTTATTAAGTGAATATTTTGTATTTTTATATTTTCTGAAATATTTTATTGGTTGTCTTGAGTCTCGATACCCAATTGAGCCTTTATAAACATAGGTAAATACCTCAATACCCAATTGAGCCTTTATAAACATTACGAGGCTATTGTTTGTGTCAACTAGGAGCATCCCATCAATCCTAACACAATGCATGAGCACCAACCCTAACACAATTCATGAGCACATCATGTCAGGGACTCGACTTTCCAAGTAGCCATGCAACACTTTGGCTTCCTCAAATCCGTTGCTCCTGGTCTAGCTGAGGTAGTCCAAGTGATATAATCTTGGTTGGCAGAGTAGAGTGCTCAATATTTGGCACAACCGAAGCGTTAGCTTGAGAGTCCCATGCACATCTTACTTTCCAATCAAACTTTCATATCACTCGTGCTGACTTAGGTAGACCATGAGGCCGGTTTTGTGAGAGCTAAGCGTCACACGGTTACTTTGCCTAAGGCTGTGACTATCTGTTTTAAAATCGCTCTTTATCTTCTTACCTGTAACTAAGGTACCTTTTCTCATTTCAGGTCGCTATTCCAGTGGTCCCTACAATCAAAGTGTTGGTTACGTTTACAAAGTTCGAAGAATTACAGCCATTGGATGAGTTCTCTACCCCCCCTTCAAGTCCCACTGCTGCAGGCAGAGAGAGCCCTTCAGTGATGAATCCCTCCAGTTCGTCTTGGTTCCGATGGATAAAGTCTCCTCACCCGAGTTTTCATACAGGTGGTTCGACCAGTAGGATTGAAACCGTTCAAGATCCATTTGCAATTCCACCTGACTATACATGGATTACAGCTGAAGCAAAGAAAAAGAAAATGCAGGAAAAAAGCAAACTTAAAAAAGGAAAGAGTCAGAAGTAGAGATCAGAATCTCACTTGGGTGAAGGAAAAGAAATTTGACACGTTGTGTTGGGGTTTAAAATAGTTGAACTGACTCTTGCATATACTTTTAAGGACCATGTACTGTTGTTTCATTTTGGGTTGATAAAATTAGCCATTGTTTGATCTGACGTTAGTTTTGCCGCGAGATATTCACTTATTCTTTCGTTGGTAGTCTCCGTTGGTCTGTGGCAAATTGAACTTGTGAAAAAGAAAATGTCGATTGTAATATTCATTTTGCTTGTTCCCTATACAAAGACAATCATTCATTTTCCTTGTGTAAAGCCAATATGCAGCATAAAATATTGACGTTAATATTGTCAAAGTCATGAAATAAACTCTGAAGATGTTTCCTTCATTTTCCTGATTACGGTAAAATCATCAGATGGACATTTAGTACTATATGAAATGGATACATAAGTTTATCCCTCTAGATATCGCTTCCATGAGGTTAGGATTATATGTTCGTCATTGAATTATACACGTACAAGAATTGCGCACTCCTCGTAGTTCTTCTTCTGAAAAACTGTTAAAAGTAATAAAACAATATCAGAAAATACTCTTCTGAGCGCTCAGGTTCAACAAATTATTCAAAATGGGATATACAAGGAACAAGTAACTCTTCTACTTTCATAAACAGAATGACATTTTTTCTTTTATTTTCACAAATATTTCACAAAGTACAGTTTAACACTGAACCCATCTCTCTTCACCAACCTAGAGGTGTCAAATGGTTCGATCCGGCCTGGCATTGCAGAGAACAGGGAGGACCAACATTTTTAACTATATATGAGATAATAACTCGTGGATTTCGTGCTTAATTAATGTGTTAATGAGTTGGCAAATTACTTAGATTATACCATTTAATGGGTTAAAACTCTCAGTTGTTTCTATGCAAATGCAATCTTGTGGAACACCCTATGCCAGCCAAAATAATGGTGCAAATCAGCATGCCAACTTGCACTTAGCATCAGCCCGAGCACGTAAAAAAAAGGCAAATTGGGCTCTTTAGAGATGCACTTTGCACAAAAATTATGATTGGAAATGTTTATTTTCGGTCAGTAATCAAACATAGAAGAGAAGTCTAGTACTATACAATTTGGGAGGCTACTAGGCCTCATTATCTCAGCGCATTTCTCCAAAATAGCTAAATGTTGTCCATGATTAAGTATATATCAATTATTGAAAAGAAAAGAACCGTAGGAGCTGAGGCCTGTAATAACATACCTCGACTCAAATTCTTGAACATCAGCAATATCTTTGCCATGTGCATCAGACCAACTAACGTTTCTTGTTCCTGTTGTTGCAGCCTTCTTAATATTACTCTTTAGTGGAAAAGGTGATTCAATTTGATGAATCCCATTTGATGCAATGCTTCTGTTCCTTCTGTAAACCATTTCACTGTTAGATGATCTTTCATTCACCTTATTTTTCTTGTCTGCAGAGGATTGTTGTCGACTAAAGTTGTTGGTTCTCCTCGTGTTGTTTTCGTTCTCTTTGCTGTCTGAATTCCTTGCTGCTACATAGCATGAGCATACTAGAGAGGTGCACCGTTTATGCGCTGATGCCGCCAGAATACAGAATTGATACTTGCCACACGTTTAATATCTTAGAAGAATTTGGAAAATGAAGCTTTCAAGGAGATTGATAGAAGACTATATCGACTAGTTTTCATAGGCTGGAAGGGACGATCCTCAATATGATTATCTGTGCTGTTCTATTTACTAATGCATGAACATATATGTGTTATTATAACAGTGTTACTTCACATTTAAGATAGTGGGTTGGGATCTTTAGTTTGTATGCTGAAAACTAAAGAAGAAGGGTGTGTTGAGATTCAGTTACAATCATATACTCGTGCATGCACTCCACTAAGGGTTGTTTTCTTTTCCTTAGGCCTTTGCACTCATTAGCTTGGATTAAATAGGTAAAAGCAAACAAAAAGGAAAATGAAAAAAAAAGTGGCGCGTTCTGCTCGAAACATCTATAATCGATTAATTACAAGTTCGTTCGGTAGGGTAAATGCGAAACCTAATGAATAAGTCGCTTAAGAAAAGATGTGATTTTCCTCTCCGATGGCCTTGTCTACTAAAACCCTACAATGGTCATTGCTTTCACATTGATGTTCACATGTATTTCTAGAGCGGATCATAAAATCTCGACAATTTTCTATATCTAATGAATTGAGACTCTACTATTTACCCTTATCGTTTTGTTTTTACCATTTGCAAGAACACAAAAAGCGTCGTTTTTCTTTCAATATATATCTACTAATTTATCTATGTATTTTTGAGAGAGGGAAAAGGGAAATTGTTTTTAAAATTGTTGTTCTTTTTTCTTTTACATTGCTTTGTTCAAGTGAGGTGGGGAAAGTACAAGGCGTGTGTGCTTTTAATCTAAAGCACTATTTGCACCCATAATTGGGTCACATAATTATGTTGTCCCTAAAATCTTTACTGTTCTTAGGAATATGGACATCATAAGCATGATCAGATTTGCTAGCAGATGTCAATATTTATCAAACATGCCAGTCGTGGTTTAGGCCAGCATGGTCCAATTCGATTAAAATAAAGATAGAGATGTAAAATGAATTAAAAAAGATTATTCGGGGCATACAATGAATTTTGATTTATCACGAATGTTGATACTCGACACCTTAATCACTCGAAGCTTTTATCTTATCTATGAGGATGCCAATAAAATGGAAAAAATAAGCACATTAAAAGTCGTGTACGGATAACATTATCTCGTCTGCGGTTATACCACTATACACGTTGAAACTCAATGGGATCCACAAACAAAGAAATGGTGTGAGGTTTTAGAGCTTTGTCTAGTTGAGGGTATCCATCTTCGTTGTTTTTACAAGCCACAATTATGATGCATTCAAGGTTGAGAATCCACATTAAAAAATTTCTTGAAAAGGAAGTTTGTCTAAGACACTCTTCATTAATATCATTCCATGAATTTGTAGCAATTTCAAAAAACTTATCGATCGCCTCTTCTTTAGTCGTTACATTTTCCTTCATGTAGCTCTCAATGCCGGTAGCAATTTGTCCTCTCTCCTTCTCAGCCTTCATGCCAATATACAAGGAGACAATTTAGAGAAAGCAACATGATATAGAGACTCAAAATTGCTTATTTTCGGATGGGTCGATGTTTCTTAGAAATAAAATAAATATTAGTGCATTTCATACCTCGTAGGCAGCCATAAGACTTGGCATATGGTGAGGCCGGCAATGAGCATTTTAGGCTTGTTGCTTAGCCTTTCAAATGCAGATTTCATACCCAATATGGATGTTGTTGTATGATAATAATGAGTATAAATGCATTACTCATGTACTAGGCCAAAAGGCGTCAAGTATTCTTCAATAAACCACTTGGCCTTGACGTAGGAAGTCCTCACAAGTTCTTTCAGCTACGTAAAGATCGTGTTTATAAATTCAAGTATCAGTATAACATCGGCAAAACATGAACCAGAAGATAAGAAGCTTAGTCACAAGGTCCAACTACTTCCACCACCTCGAGACTTCAAAGAGCTCTGCGACATTTGCATTGAATTATAGTCTAATTTTGTGAACCTCGAAAGTAATTCGTTCTTCAATTTATCTTCTTGATAGATGGAAATAAAATTGCGTGCCTCAATTCTTGAGTTCCCAAAATTGAAGGCTTGCTCGAGGGGCATGCGCTTCTTGTTTCCCAAGGGTAGAGCTTAGATGTGATACCATGGATTTGAGGTTTACACTTGTGACATCAAGTACATCTTCTCTGTGCACTCTTAAATATGCTACTTCATATAATCTGAGCAAACCCCTTGCATCACTCTCAAGGCTGTCTTTGAATTTGTCAAATATACCACAAGATATTAGGCTGCCATGTTACCTAAATGTAAGAAAATGAAGTGCAATAGCGTACGAGTCATAGGCTTCAATCATCTGCGTAATTTGTGTTGAGACTAAAGAAAACTTTATAGTTGTTCTTCAATATCTATTTCAAAGTGATATGAGATGTCCAAACGCTCAAGCATGTCAATCAAATTCATACTCTCCACAAGATTTCTTCACCTTCCAAAATATAAGCCCCCTGTTTGGTTTTGCTAAAAATAAAATTTTTAATAGTTTGATTCAAGTCGAAGAAAACCATGGTTAAAAAGTTGATAAAAATTGTGGGCCCCAGAAATTGTACGGTTAAATTAGTTGTTGATTTTAACTTACTTTTAGTTAAACCAAACAAGAAGATGGCAACGTCTAGAAATGACAATTTTATGGACAAGCTGAGCAGGTTCCAAACAAAGAGTATACACCGTTTTGTGGGAGATCTACACAAACTTAAATTTATGCTAATGCACTCAATTTTCGGTTTCCAGCTTCTCCACTATGTGTTGTCACAAGTGTCACTACATATCTTCTCTTTCGAAAAGTTAACGTTTTACCTAAAAGTAGCTTATAAGTAAGTTATTCAAATAGTATTCGAATGGAAAATTACTTAAAAATAACTTTCTTTTTTTTTTATCAGCAAAAAACAAATTAGTACTCCTCCCTCTTCTATCAGCATTCACATTCCTCCAACCAATAAATAAATATAAGAAGACAAAATATATGTATACACAATGGTGGCTTGCCTACTATACAGTGCCCCTGATGTTCTCTCAAGAAGAAATTTTTCATCAAGTTTTGGAGCTCAGGATGCCATTGTATTACTCCAAAAATGCTCTAATTTTAAGCAAATGAAGCAAATCCATGCGAAAATCATTCGAAATGGTCTCCATAAGGACCAATTAATCGTCACAAAGCTGCTTCGTCTTTGCTCCGAATACAGGAAAATTGATTATGCGGCGTTATTGTTACATCAAATTCAAAACCCACTGACTTTCACTTGGAATTTACTCATTAGAGCATACACTTCTAATGGCCGTTCGTACAGGGCTATTCATATCTACAATCTCATGATATGCCGAGGCGTGGCCCCAGATAAGTTTACTTTCCCTTTTGTAATTAAGGCGTGTTTAGCTTGTTCTTGCGTTGGTAAAGCGAAAGAGGTGCAGGGGTTTGCAATTAAATCTGGGTTTTTTGGAGATGTGTATTTGGAGAACGTGTTGATGGATTTGTATTTCAAGAACCAGTTTCCAGATGATGGCCTTAAGGTGTTTGATAAAATGCGTGGGAGAAATGTCGTCTCGTGGACGACTGTAATTGCTGGGCTTATTTCTTGCGGGAGAATGAATGTTGCACAGCATCTTTTCGATGAAATGCCTGTGAGAAATGTCGTTTCATGGACAGCAATGATAAATGGTTATGCCAGAAGCGAAAAACCTGAGAAGGCTTTCGAATTGTTCGCCAAGATGCAGCTTGAGAATGTACGACCGAATGAATATACGCTGGTTAGTCTTTTGATAGCTTGTGCTGAACTGGGAAGCCTCAAATTGGGGCAATGGATCCACGATTTTGCAATTAAGAACGGGTTTGAAATTGGTGTTTTCCTCGGGACAGCTCTCGTTGACATGTATAGCAAATGCGGTAGCCTGGAGAATGCGAAACGAGTGTTTGATGCAATGGAAACTAAGAGTTTAGCAACTTGGAACTCCATGATCACTAGTCTTGGAGTTCACGGGTGTGGTGAAGATGCTTTAGCTCTTTTCGCGAAGATGCAGATGGATGACATTCAGCCGGATGCAATCACGTTGGTAGGTGTTTTATGTGCTTGCCTACAAACAACTAACCCCGAATCAGCCCTTGAGTACTTCAATTACATGACTGAACGTTATAGCATTATGCCGAGCACGGATCACTATGCTTCAATAGTCGAAATATATTGCCGCTCAAACAAGGTGGCTAGTCAATCCGATGTTCGACACAGAGTACAAAATTCTTGGCCATAATGCGAGCGTCCTGTACATTTAAAATGAGATACATGGATATCGCTGAATATGATGCATTCGGATTACGGACAATGTAGAGCATGTTCGATGAAATCGTGTTCAATGCGAGGGCTTGCATTCATGAAGACAACAGCATTGAGTGGAGCAATAGATCCTTGATGGAATGCATGGATTTGTCTTCTGTTGTACTTGGAAAATTATAATAGTGGAGTAAGGTTGACTTATAGTGAAGAAAAAGAAGTCAAAATATTGTATATTGTCTAGTTCATTACTGTGTATCAAATATGTCATTGTAGATTGTTTACGTACTTCATGGGAAATAGTCTGTCTCATTTGAAGGACAAATGTATAATTGTGACTTCATTTTCATAGATTTCGAGTTCCTAAATAAAATGTGAGTTCTCCACGAGGAAATCCGTTTTGACGTATTATAGTCGATAAGTAATCTGATTTTCTAGTATACTATACACTAAAACAAGATTTTTTCCGTTTAGAAACCGAGAGCGACGTCTCCAATGGAAATACCATCTTCCGGGGACATGTAAAGGATAGCACCACACTCGTTTCCGCAGCTCACGCAAAGCGTTGCATGCTTTAACTATAAATTAACTTATATGGCTTCAGTTAGAAGTTAACTTAATTCTAGGCTTAACCTATATAAATAATTTAAAAAGTAATTCCAGTTTGAATTAAAGTTAAATTTTTTTTTTAAATATATATTTTTTATTTTTTTCTATAAGTTATGTTATTTTATACAATGTTTCATTGCGATGTACGCCTTACTTGTCCAGGAAGTGTTTTCACATATTTTCTTGCATTTTCCATTTTATGTCCCATGCAACCTATGTAATGATTACCTTTTTTGATTTTCGACTTAAAAATAAGAAAAACAATAATTTATTTAAATGCTTTAAGTTGATTCTATCTCACGTATATATGTTTACATGGTTTTTGCCCCTGCGCTTTATTTTTTATTTTAATATCTCAATTTTTAAAATAATCGCATTACAAAAATAAGTAAATGGAGCAACATGAATAGAACTGAGGTATTTTAAACCCACTGTTGCCATCCCTAATCGCTCACCCAAACACTTTGATTATAGAAATAGTGAGCGTACAATCTACATTGAAGAATCTGCACAAGCCTTTAGTTATAGCCAGCATTGAATTCTACCTGAATTTGCCCTTGATTGCACACATAACAAGGCACGGGATCACATAAAAAGCCAACGGATGCAGCCTCTGAATCCATGGGAATCGGAGGGAGAGCAACCCATTGCCTAGTTACCACATTGCACAAATGATAAACAGTCATTGAACTAGACTCTTCCTTTCCTGTCGAGAGGGTAAACTGATAAAAGAGAAGTAAGCATTTTGGAACACAAGGGAGAAGGTATTTACTTGAGGATGACCAGCCTGAAAGAGGTGACGGTGGTGAATGAAACATGTTATGACGTAATCAATGTCGAATATTTACATCGACCAGCCACTTCACTAGGCCAGCCTATTAAGGGTTTCAACAAGAAGTTTGCCCCTCAAATGGGTTAAAGAAATCCAATTCTCCGCTTCTGAATCTAAAGAAAACTATAAGCCTGCAAACTTTTGAATACTTTCCACAAGTGCAACCTCTCCTAAATCATAAAACACAAATGGCTTGTATGGTAGGGAGGGTTGATAGTACTCGATATTATTAAGGAAAAAAAAATAGAAGTTGAAATATTGATGGTCAAAGAAACAACTTGAACTACCATAACATCTGAGAAGAGAGTAATAGACAAAACGATTGAATCATCAAATTTGTACGTGAACTAATTTGTCAGCAACAAGAAACCAACCATTCTTAAAGCACAGTGCAGTGTATACGTCGAACTTTTTAACTTGCAGCTCCCTTTTCGTATCAATATCTCCACATATGATCTAATTAGATGAAAAACAGATGCAAAACATGATAACCCAAAACGGAATAACAAATCTAAGAATTCAAGAAATTAATCTCAAGTGCTAGTCTGATATGCAGTAGCATATTATAATAGACAAGATTTTACTGAATCTATCCTACCAAAGAAGTTGTTAGATAATTGCCTCATTTAGTCAAAATCGGTGGCTTAAAGGATAATTGACATTCTTTCTTCTTGGTTAAGACTTGAGAAGTCAAAGAAAGAGGAGAATTTAGAATTGAAATCTCTACCTCCACCTCCTTTCTTCCACCTCCTTTAGCCTCTATAAATAGATGTCTCTTCTCCTCTTTTAATTATCCCATCCATAAGAGAAAAATTATAGCTTGGAAATAAGAAAAAGGTTCTAGCCTATTGAAGTTTTTTTTCTTTGTAATACTTTGGGATTGGGTTGGTGAGTAAATTCTATATGATTATAACAATTTTTCATATAGTGAAAAAGCTTTGACGGTCCAATTGTGCGTTATATTATTTATTTTCCTTTGTTTGCTAATATTTTTCTGAACAACAAAAGATCCTGCGGACATGGTTTGAAAAAACGTAAACGGGTACTGAGGTCTTTTTTTGTCACGAGGCTAGGCGTAAGCCTCAAAACGTTTTGAGGCGTAAGCCTCACCACAAACAAAAAAACTTAAGTTGAAAAATTAGAAAACAAAAATATTAGTTTTTTGAAACTTCAATTATTTTTTTTTTTCCCAAAAACTTCATATGTAAAATTAATCAAAAATATTATTTGATTATTTCTATTTTGTCAAGTTTTGAAAAATATTAATTTCAAAAAATAAAATTAAATTGTTATAAAAAATATTGTAAAATTTGAAAAAAAAGATAAATAAATCCAACCAATAAAGATGTAATACTATAAATATATTTTTACATCAATGGATAAACTTCTTTTAATTTAGAAAAAAAAAGCAATTAATTAAAGCCCAGCCCAAAACTAAAAACAGCCCAAGCCCAACCCCCTTCTTCTTCTTCTACGCTACCCCTTCAACCTTCTTCTGGGTTCTGGAATCTGGCGCAGCTTTACAGATCAGGTAAAATAAAAAAATCCGGCGCAGCTCCTCCTCTTCCTTCCTCCTCCTCCTCCTTCTTCCTTGGAAAAGTCCGAGCAACACAGGTCATGTTCACTTTCAATTTTTGACACTTTAAATGAGGCACACACTTCATTTTTTTTGCCTCAGCTGTAGAGGCGTGCACCTCCTTCTTTCCGCCTCACAGAATGGGCCCTGAGACAAATAAGCTATGCCTCAGTGTGGGGCATGCCTCAGTGAGCGCCTCGCCAGCGTTTTTTCATTCCATGCTTGCGGGTAATAGGAAGAAATGAAATTGGCGTAAATTTTCCAATTTCCCAACAAGTGGTATCAGAGCGTCAGGTGGTTCAGAGTATTGGAGCAATAAAAAAATACGTCGTTGAAATATGATGTTGAGAAATATGACGGGAGAATCAATTTTGCCTTGTGGTAAGTACAAGTCAGGGATTTATTGATTCAAGTTGGACTGCACAAGGCTTTGAAAGGAAAACCAACCCAGAGTTCTGACAAGGAAACTGGATCCAGTATGAGCGATGATGATTGGGAGGAATTAGATTTGAAGGCTGCAAGCATGATACGTCTCTGTTTGGCTAAAAATGTTCTTGCAAATATTCATGGGATATCTGCTGCAAAGGAACTATGAGAAAAGCTAGAAGAACTATATCAAATAAAGAGCCTCTCAAATCGGTTGTACCTGAAGGAGCAATTTCATTTATTGCACATGGAGACAGTTATGAAAATCTCAGACCATCTGAGTGCTCTCAACGGGATTGTTTTAGAACTGGAGGCTATTGCAGTGAAGATAGATGATGAGGATAAGGCATTACGTCTCATCTGGTCTCTTCCGACTACCTATGTTCACATCAAGCCAATCTTGATGTATGGGAAGGAAAGTGTGAGTTTCGCAGAAGTGACAAGCAAATTGATTTCAGAAGAATCGTCAGTTGCCATGATAGAGGATGTGTTATTACTGGCGCGGATCAACATATTTGCACATAGCATTGACTGACATTCGATGCAAGGTGTGTAGGTATGTGGTGATATTGTAAATGTTGATGACTGATGAGCTCTCTAGGAAAGTTAGTGGGAGAGTTGTACCATAATTATCAGCAGGGTTGTTTCGACATGTAGTCGATGAAATGCTCGGAGTTTGCAAATAATTTTGAGTGTTTATACTCATATGGTAAAGTATAGGACCGTTAAAGTGTGTCAAAGTCTTACCAGGTTTTTCAAGTATTGTAATTAAAAGTTGTAGAAGTGATGACAAGATTTTGACTAGTTTTCGGCAAGGTGGAGATTGTTAGATAATTGCCTCATTTAGTCAAAATTGGTGGCTTAAAGGATAATTGACATTCTTTCTTCTTGGTTAAGACTTGAGAAGTCAAAGAAAAAGGAGAATTTAGAATGGAAATCTCTACCTCCACCTCCTTTCTTCCACCTCCTTTAGCCTCTATAAATAGATGTCTCTTCTCCTCTTTTAATTATCCCTTCCATAAGAGAAAAATTATAGCTTGGAGAGAAGAAAAAGATTCTAGGCTATTAAAGTTTTTTTTTCATTGTAATACTTTGGGATTGAGTTGGTGAGTGAATTCTATATGATTGTAACAATTTTTTATATAGTGAAAAAGCTTTGACGGTCCAATTGTGCGTTATATTATTTATTTTTCCTTGTTTGCTAATATTTTTCTGAACAACAAAAGATCCTGCGGTTAATGGGAAGAAAGGAAATTGGCGTAAATTTCCCAATTTCCCAACAGAAGTCTGACTTGATACACATCACTAGGATGTATAATCGTGTAAGACTTGACGGACTTGACTTCATTACCTAGTCACGCTTTACACTTTTTTAAACTTCAGTGCTAAGTAAAAAATATATATTAATTATTAGGTATAGATGATTTCAAGAAGAAATGTAAAAAATATAAGAATTTCTAGACAGAAATCTTCAAAACATCCTAATGTAGAAAAAAATTAGTGAATCCCGTTTCCCCTCAAATAAGTGCCTACCTTTGGTAAATCTTCAATGAAATCTTAGTCGTAATGCGCACATTTACAATTTAGTAACTGAAGTCGAACCAACGAAATCTGTCATTTGCCTCTCTTCCTCTTCGGCAATCCAGCACAATCGGAACAATACCACTTCCCTTTGGGTTGTTCTTTGAGGCCAACACAAGCATAGTGGAACCACTCTATCTTGCACTGTTGAAACATCAGTTGGTCTCTGTTAGCTCAAGGCAGAGGTTGAAAGAACAAAAAAGGATAATAAAAGTATTTCATTACGCACATCGGGATTATCACATGCGACCATTTCTCCATAGCTCACTTGATTGCAGAAAAAATAGGTTGGTTCATTCGGATCGACAGGTAGATCTAACTCCATACGGTTGGATTTGTTGAGGCTTCTGCAGCAGCAGCTGTTACTTTTGCAAGGCGTGTCCTGCAGAAAGGAAAAAATAATTACTTTAAATTTTACTTATTTTCTACCAAATAGGCTCATTGACTTCCAAAACAAGGGAAGATTATTAAGAAATGCCTTTACAAACCACAGAATTTAAGCTGAATCACTCATTCTCTGACCTTGCCATAAGACAAACAAGTAAATAAAAATGCCTAGTACTTGCATATGAGAGTATTCTTATTTAATATAACATTATATCCTTGACACCAGCATACAAGTAGTTGTGACTTCTCGAATCTTCCAATCACATGCTCCTAATGTTATTTGACTACAACTGCCGGTTCCCCAATTGTAGAAATCAATTATGCAGTTTTATGCTCTATTTGCACCTCTCTCTGTGTACCTGCACCGGTTACCATGAGTACAGCCAAAGCTTAAACACACAACGGAAAAGAACCAAAAAACTACCTCAATACAAACATAAATAAGAAAAAACATTAAAGAACCTTCCGAAATTCACCTATGCATAAAAGAATCATATCAATGACTTCAAAAAGGAAATATTCATACACCCAGACTCCAACTTCAGTATCATGAAGGAGTATAATTTTATTAGTGGTATTTTTATGAGAGGTATCCTAATTCACTTAATTTCTCAATCAATCCTATGCCCAAAGATAACATGGCACCAAGGTGCAGATTGATCCTAAGAATGATGGGCACTGTGCTAATTCTGCCTACGATTCCTTGGCGGGCCTACGAATGGACAGGTCAATTATAAAGATATGCAACTGACTTGCACAAACATATGATCACTTCTGGCAATGGCTATTGACCGCAACTTCAAATAAAATGAAATCATCCACCTATTTTTTATTTTTCTACTTTTTTATTGGTTTCTGTAAAAACCAAAAAGATATGTATTGGATACCTTTTCAATGTGTTGCAGGAGAAATAGTCATAAAATATTAGGCCAAATACAAAAGTTACAATTTTAGGAAATATAGGCATAAATTATCTTAACTTTTCAGCGAATGCCAATTTTTTAAAATAGATATTAGAAGATAACTCAAAATACATATTTGAAATATTAATGGAATCACAAAGTTGCCAACACTAACAACTTCCCATTACATTCAAGTCCTCTTCAAGTTAGTGTCAGACCTCATCAAACCATGCACTGATAATTTGTGGAACACAAAACGTGCAATTTCAATCAAACTGATGAGAATGTAAATACCAGACAATTACTACTACTACATCTATAACATTTGCCTCAAGTAGTCCTTTTCATCTTCTCTTATAATTTAACAGATTTGTGTAAATTACTGAAAACAGCAAACAAAAATCTTAATTAGGTCTATCTCCGCAATTTACAACTAAGCATAAATTTAATAGCAAATAGGAAATAGAAAACTATCTTAAAATTAATTTAAGCACATTTTTCTCACAGTTTTGCAAATCCTGGCACTAAACTATTAATGCAGGTGATTTTCTATTGAGCTTTCCATTTCTTGATTCATCAGAAAGTTTATCCATCAAGAATAACATTCAGTATCAATTATCAATCACTCATTCTAATATCCATTTTTTATTAGAGCACTTCATTTAGTCAACAAATTATATGGTCCAAATATCGAATACCATTTTATTGGGTCCTTCATCTCCAGTTTATGGACAAGTTTCATTTATTTTGGGGTTGGGCTGGTTTCTATCTGAACCTCATACAAACAATGCGAAATGGAAAACAATTATTCCCTAATCTGATTTCCTAATTCCTATTGCTCATCTCATATTTTTAGGAGAAAAAATCATTCATCTAAAGTGCTTCATGTCACATAAAAACTTAGCTGGCTTAAGATCGAACCAGAGAGTACTGCATACTTGTCAAATACCATTTTGTTCAAAAGAACAGATCTAAAGTATCAGAAGTTACTTTTTACGTCCTCTGCCACTGCTGTCACCGGACCTTCCAGCTTTCGCATTATACTCAAGTGCTAAAACAGGAGATGTAGTTGCAGCAACATTGTCTCTTTCTGTCACATACGAAAGAAAGGCTATGCAAACCACTAGAGAAAAGGAGAAATCTTTTATATGCCCATAGAAAAAATAATTCTCTTTAATGAAATGAAACCCAAATACAAAATAAACAGAGATGTGAAATTCGAAAGATATATACCACACCTAGGATCTTCATCAATTTTCTTCAAATATTGATAAAGATGCTGGATGTGAGTATCAACCTGTCACGAAAAAAGTATAATCATTAAGACTATCAAGTAAACGTACATTTGTATGTTAAATTCCGCTCAAACAGGGAAGAGAGTGATGTTCTTAGATCCAATGCCTAACTATTTGAGCCACATGGATGTACCAAAAATTGTCAGGGACCTGGCAGGGAAAGGTGAAATGCACATTCATGCATCAAGGCATCAAAGAAATGGTTCTAAATGTCCATGTTGTCCTCTTAGAAATTTAAATTTGTAATCTATTTTACATACTATGCTGACAATAAAGACACAATGAACCGTTCTTGACAATAAATAGATTTACCAATCTCCTAGAGTTACTCATTGATCGATAAGATTATATTTTTAAGATAATAAAATATTCTATTCCGAAACATATGTGGTTCACACTACTTGTTAGTCATCTACGACAAGAGATTTAGAGGCAATTCTCGTCCAAATCTGTATTTATTCTTATTCGTATATTTTGTATATAGGGTAATTAGTTTATACCATATTTAGGTAGACAATTACGGGAATTACCTGTATGTAAGCCGTGTACCATGCAAGACACTTCTATATATTGAAATCGAAATCCTCCTTGGTGAGGCAATTGAGACCACTTTGATACTACTGAGCTCAACATCAATAGCTATAATACAATGACCCTTCTAGTAAGTTCCATCTCATACCCATGTTAAACCAACAAGAGCGTGGCATATGGATTCTTCAATTTATGCATAACATGGTAGTTTGTTTTCATAATATGACTCTTGAACATGAATTGAGTCCATTACAGAGAGGCACAGAAGAGTCCTCTGGTATAGAGATAACATGGAATCAAAGGACTCACTGTCACATGTCTGTCAGAAGACGAGCCATGAATATTCTTTTGGAACACAGTCTTCCTATGAATAATGGAAAAACCCTTGAATAAATGGGGAGAAGTAAAGAAAAGAAAAATGGAAATAACTTTCCATCTCATGTCCTGACTTAAAAATATGTACATTGCAAACAGAATAAAGAAGAATTTCTGATCTTTTGTACCAAATCATAAGCCTGAGCAGCCAATGCAACTTTCTCATCTGCTATCCCGATGACATGTTTTTGCTCCTCCAGAGCTTCATCTGAGAATTTGAGAAGTGAAGAATTCGGGGTAATGTTACCAGTCTTAATACCCCGCTTCATATCATCTATTTCTTGTTCACACCGTTGATCATTTTGACGTTGGATTTCTGATCATATACATGGTAAAAAAGGGCATTCTTAGATCGATGCTAGAAACTAAAATGCCACGAAATGATAAGATGACGACAAATTTGCTTTTAAATGCAAGAATATTAGCATCAAATCAGGCAAAACACTAACCACTGGTTCACACACACGTTCAGGTTTATTGGAATGAATATCCTTCATATTTATTTTATCATAAAAGGAATGAATAATATTTCAATGGAAAGCATTTAAAAGATAAGGTTAAACAAGGAAATATAAGATGAAAGGGGCAAAAGCCGCAAAACGTAAGGACGAAATAAGAAAGTGTTACAATTAATTAGAAAACCATAAAAACATGGCAAGACACGCTAAAAACCTTCGTTGTATAAGCTGAAAACTTTTCTTCATCAGATTCAGTAATCTAGAATTCTATCCTAGGATCACTTCAAGAAAAGAATTTTCATGATAAGAAACATTGTTCGGTTAGTTACTGCTAAAGTAGAATCCCTGATGCACTGTTTCATCTACCTTGACTTTTTATAGCATCCAGAACTATTATTTCACTGCACAATTACATTGAATTATTTGTCTTTTACAGTGATTCCTCCAAAAATTCATTTAAGCAGTATGCAAATGGACTCTGTTTGGTGGTTGCATCAGAAAAGCCATATGAAATATCCTACAGAAAATCAACATATTACATTTACATGTATTTGCATCTCGATTTCAGAATTTTCAAGACCTCGTAACAAATAGACACAAATTCCAGAGTACATATACATAACAAAGAAGAATAATGGAAATCGTAAAATGCAAGTGAATGATATCTATTTGCGCTGATATTTACTATCTACAATGCACTTAACATCAAGAAAATAGATTCTACAATAAATAAAAAGAACATTTACATGAATTAGTACCTTGTAGACTTTTGTCTAAATCCCTCAATAATGAGTACTTTCTTTGCAAAATACTCGGCAATGCTTCCAAATCTACTTAAAAAAAATTAACCATCACAACAATTCAGGAACCGTCTAAAAATTCAAGTCATGAATTCAACTGACACAATGATAATATAAAGAAACCCTGGAAGCTATAGATACAATACAATCCCCTTAATTTCAAGAATAACTAAAAGTGCTAGTTTTACATTCTCGATCTCCTAATTAACCAACTCAAGAAAATTAAGAGCATGCAATAAAATGAATAACATTTTTTTAGCCAAAATTAATAATTTCACGATGTGAAATAAAAAAAACAGTTTAGTCCACCTGTAAATTTTTTAAATAACTATGGCTTCAAAAACAAAAACCGCAAATTAGTAAACATTGATATATACGTAGAGGAAAGAGGGTACTTACTTGCTTGAATTGTAAGTGTTATGCCCTAGGTCCAATCAACTTTGGACATAAACACTTTGAATATATATATAATCAATGCATATGTATGGCAATATCTATTATTTAATTGAATTAATATTCTAATAAATTAAATAATAGAATCCGTAGATTCAAGTCTTAGTGATTTGTTAATCACAAGGAGTTGTGATTGTGGGATACAAATTACATATGACTGAATCTTAAATTGTCCGTGGTCGAAGTAATAACGAGATACGGATATCGTTATTACGGATAGACTATCGCGTGTGGCATTCTTACTTGTGAAGTAAGTAGCTGATCTCACAAGCTAAAGTGTGGTGACACTTGAATGAACACGTGGATGTTTTGTTATAGAACAAAACATTGGAGACCCGCTGAGAGATTCCACATGGATAACTATCTAAGTGTTAGTGTTTAATCTCTAACGTTCGGTAGTGGAATTGGTCCTTTGACTTGAGGTCATCATAGTACCTTATATGAGGGCAGACATACTTTGGTGGTGTTGGATGTTGCTCTGTCAAGGGTCGCTAATACAGCATTGTTCGGGTATGTCAAGAATCATATGAAGGTTGTGAATGATCAATAGAGGATTCGTCACTCTTAGATAGTAAGAGATTATGATCTACATTTTATCCAGTTAAGTTAATAATGAAATACTTGGCCAAGGTGAACTCATCAAGGAAAGACATTTTTTTCCCCCTAGGAAGATTTTTGTTGAACCCTGGAGAATTTTTGTAGTAATTTTTGAGGAAAGACATTTGTTAGAATTTTTGTAGCATATGGATGATTTTTGTTGAACCCTGGAGAATCTTCCCGCCACCAGTGAATAAAAATGGGGCCTGATATGCACATTAAATTAAGGAAGAATATGGTTTAGTTTTACCAATTTCAAATTTAACAACTTAAGTTTAAAATTTTAAATTTCAAATATTTTTAAATTTTATTTATAAATAAATAAATAAATTATATATTTTATTAATTAAATATATTAAGGTCACAAATTATAAATTAAGGCCCCGTTCGGGAGTGATTAAAATCCAATTAAAATTGAAAATATGGCCGTTATTGGGCTCCACCCGTCTAATAAAAGTCAACAATAACGGCTATATTTTCAATTTTAATCCGATTTTAATCCCTCCCATACAAGGCCTAATTGATTACAAATTATTTCTAGGTCACAATAAATAAATTTATAAGTCACAAATTATTTCATAATGACAAATAGACAATTTTATAGGTCACAATTTTTTCATCGGTCACAATTCAAAATTTTTATAAGTCACAATTTGTTCATCAGTCACAAATCAAAAATTGAAACGTCACAATTATTTATAGTTACAAGTCACAAATATTATAAGTCACAAATTATTGATCACAAATTAATAATTTATAGGTCACACATTATTTTTTGGTCACAATTTATCTTTTTCATTGGTCACAATTTGTTTATCGGTCACATTAATCAATTTAATTGTCACAAACAACCAAAATAATCTGTGACTACCATCAACACTTGTGACTACCACCTCACCCCTGACACCAACGACATGGCAACAGAAACCCGTCGCCGGAACCACCACCACCACCAACCCCCCATCCTACAACCCAAAAAAATTCCCAACACCACCACTTCGTCAACACAACCACTGTCACCAGCGCAGCAACAAGATCCAACAGTCGTCCAAACACCATATCGCCTCCCAAAAATCAACAAAATCACCGCCCAATTCAAAATCTGGCCTTTTTTTCTTGAAACTTTTTTGTGATTAAAGTGCCTAAATCTCCCTCGCTTGTCAATGAAAAGGTTGTCGCGCTTCCACTTCTCAATAGGTTCATCACTTGCACGTTTGACTCTCCACTTAAACTCTGTATTAAATCTTCTTCGTTCAACCAATATACAAATTGCACGAATTTTGACAGACAATCGAACAAATTCATCAGACAAGGTTGAACTTAACAAGTAGTCAATCCTGCCATAGAATTTCAGCATTGGCCTGATGAAATAATGCACAGTTTCCTCTGGTTAGTGCTTAAAATAAAAATTAAATGAAAATCAATCTACAGCTTTTAACATTTTCTCAATATTTTAACAAGCGGCAGTGCTCGAACCCGCAGCCCTTTGTACTCCCTCTGTCTTGTGGAGGCTAGGTTGCCGATGGAGAAGAAGGAAAGTGGAGAAGAGAGAAGAGAGAAGAGAGAGTGACGGTGAGAAGAGAGAGAGAATAGAGAAGGAGGAGGAAAATTGAAATGAAATTGATTATGGTTTGTGGTGAAAATTCTACAATTAATATTTAATATTTAAAATAAAATATCTGATTTTTGAAAAGTGAAACCTTTAATCTAATTTTTGAAATTAAATCTTTAAAATTCTGGTTTTGTGTAATTTCCTCTTAAATTAATGGGAGATGAATTTAGAGTTTAATATTCGAATCCGTTAACTAAATGGATTAAATATGGATATACATCAATTCGATCCGATAATTGGATCTTATAAATAGTTGATAAATAAATAAGAAAATAAAAAAAATTTAGAATAAAAAATCATCAAATTCAAAACATTAAAAATTTAATCCACGTGTACACAATGTTCTAAAAAGCATAATGCGTTGTGAGGCGTAGAGATTTCGAGTTAGGCAAATCTAAACGAAGTCTAGGCTAAAAAAAACATAAAAGGTACTTTCTTATTTTAAACTTTTAATCAATCTAATTTTTTTTTTTAATAATACATACAAATTATCGTATCAAATACAGTTTTAAGAGCTTAAGAAAATAAATATATTCGATTAACAAATAGTATAATAGTGTTAATTGAAATATTTGGAGAGTTTTAAATTTTTAGTAATTAGCAATAGATAGGAAAAAACGATTAATTTAATAAATTATAAATAACTATTTATATAATAATATAATACATTACTGTCAAATCAAATGTACAATACACTATAGTCAATTTGTTTGGAAATGTCCTCTATAAATAAGTGAGACAATAAATGAGTAAGCAACTTTTTGTACCTTTCAATCCAATTGGCTAAAAGTTGGAAAAATTGGGGAAAAAAAGTTAATTTCAACATTGATTTTATTTTCCTAATTTCGGATTGGATATCCGATAATATAACAAATTGGATATGAATTTAACAATCAAATATCGGTTAGATTATCGGATAGAATATACGATCCATTTACAGCCCTAGCCTAATACAGAATACATTGATAGTTAATTTATAAAATAGCCTCTAAGTACTATGTCTCGTTTGTCAGTCATAGATGGTACCGGAAAGTTTAAGAATGCTTGTGGATTTGCAGAAATTCGTTCACTCATTCCAGCAGGTCAGCACGTCACTGATGGTGCTGAGACACTGCTAAGAATCACTGTCCATCTTACTTAACTGAGAATGAGACTCTCGAAAGGAAGAGAAAATTGTGCTTTCATTTTGTATGAAAATTTATGTCATCTTAATTTCCAATGTGTAACTTTGGAAAAGAACATAAAGAAAAATTATTTGTATTAAGCTTTCACCTCTACGAAGAATGCAATCATCATAATATTTCCAGGCAAGTGATATTTATCGTCTGAAATTATTCCACATAATTTGGGTTAGCCATACGTGCAAGTTCAGTTAATTTTTTAAAGATGAATTTTGAGTGTGGTGACCGAAATAGGGCAAACTCATAAGTTCAATGTCCAAACAAATAAAAGGATAAACGAGACTCGTGAATTTTGGAATATATCGAGAAAACTCAAATTTTTATTCGACTAAATGATGATTCGAATAACCTACACGTTTTATGTAAACAATTCAGATACTTAAATTTCATATTTATCTATTTATTTATCAATAATATGTTTTTAAAACTTAAAACAAAATCGTATGCAACACCATTTGTTTTGGGTTAGCTGTACTTACTTGGCCAACTAAACTCGTTGAAGGGGACATTTTTTTCTCCGAGGAAAATAGTTCTATCTCACTTTTAACGATGAAATTCCCAACTATCCTTTTTGACGAAACCATCTAAAGTATTTAAACTAAGGGTTATTGGCGCAAAACGTCCCTACCTTTGAAGGGTTGTGTGGAAAACATCCCTACGTTTGATTTTTTGGTGCGCAACGTCCCTACCTATCAAGTTTATTGTAGAAAACATCCCTACCTTTCATTTTTTAGCACAAAACGTCCTCACCTTTTGCATTTCTTTGCACTGAACATCCTTTGCACATTTTTTTAATTCAAAATGACCAATATACCCTCTTATGTAAATTGAACAAGAAAAGAAAAATAAAAAAAGAAAGGGTAATTGGCGCAAAACGTCCTTACCTTTGAAGGTGTTTGTGGAAAACACCCTACCTTTCATTTTTTGGTGTAGAACATCCCTACCTTTCACATTCTTTGCGCTGAAGGTCCTTTTCACCAATTTTTAATATAAAATGACCCTTATACCCTCCTATATAAATAAAACAAAAAATAGAAAAATAAAGAACTAATTACAATCAAAGTCCTAAACGTTTTTAAAAAATACAAGTGAGTCCAAAATTTATGAAAATATTAAAAATAAAAAAAATAAAAGGGATCATTGACCCAATAATATAAAAGGGACCCCACTCGAAGAGAGGCAGAGGAGAAGATAGGGGGTTTTATTTTTAATATTTTCATAAATTTTGGACTCACTTGTATTTTTTAAAAACGTTTAGGACTTTGATTGTAATTAGTTCTTTATTTTTCTATTTTTTGTTTTATTTATATAGGAGGGTATAAGGGTCATTTTATATTAAAAATTGGTGAAAAGGACCTTCAGCGCAAAGAATGTGAAAGGTAGGGATGTTCTACACCAAAAAATGAAAGGTAGGGTGTTTTCCACAAACACCTTCAAAGGTAAGGACGTTTTGCGCCAATTACCCTTTCTTTTTTTATTTTTCTTTTCTTGTTCAATTTACATAGGAGGGTATATTGGTCATTTTGAATTAAAAAAAATGTGCAAAGGATGTTCAGTGCAAAGAAATGCAGAAGGTGGGGACTTTTTGTGCTAAAAAATGAAAGGTAGGGATGTTTTCTACAATAAACTTGATAGGTAGGGACGTTGCGCACCAAAAAATCAAACGTATGGATGTTTTCCACACAACCCTTCAAAGGTAGGGACGTTTTGAGCCAATAACCCTTTAAACTAAGTACTTGTTTGGTGAAAATTAAAATTAAAATTTAAGTTAAAGTAAATAATTAATTTTAATCACGCATTCATGAAATTCATAACTTTTTAGTCATACACTTAATTAACTTTTATCAAATCTACTAAAATTTAATTTTAATCACCGCCAAATGGGTCCGTTCAAACTTAAAAGTGAGCTTCACATTCTAAAACTTACTTTGAGCCATTTTGTAAAGGCCAAAACAACAAAATCAACCATCAAATCTCTGTCCCATTACAAGCTTCTCGAAGTTGACTTCACCCACGCCAAAAAGATTTACTTAGGGATGGCAACGGGATAGGGTCGGGGCAACCTCCCTCGCTCCCTTCCTCGCTAAGCAATTTACCGCCTCGTCCCTGTACCGTTACACGTTTAAGGTGGGGCGAGACCCTTGTCCCGTTTACTACCCCGTTTAATTTTAATTTTTTTAGTTTTTAATTATTAATTTTATTGCTCATATTCATTAGACCGAGACAAATAATTTTAGTTGCAATTTTCTATTAGAACTAATGAAAATTTTCATTTAAAGTATTGAATTCTAAAAAATAATAATAAAATAAAATAAAAATTAAACGAGACAAGACACCTATTACCCGTCCTCACCCGAACTCGTCCTGGGTCAAAATTCTCCTCCTCGTCCCAGCCCCGAATACTCGACTAAGCGGATAATTCCTGCTCCGTTGGGGACAGGGCCCCGCGAGTATTGGGTTTGTAGAATTTTTTTGCCATCCTAGACTTAAGGTGGGTCTCACCCTGAATATGTGACCATTCAGCACTGGTTTAAGCAATTAATGGATTTCTTATACAGCGCCTATTTGGGCAAGATTTTTCACCTCCAGGAAAGTAACAGTTCTCCATTTATTTTGACAGTTATGACTGAGACCTGTACTAATTTAAGGAATTTAAAAATAAATTTCCACAATTACCCATGTGTCCAACTGATTTCTCTTTCCACAAAATTACTCTGAATAACAAGAGGGTGAAACCGAAAAAACTATAGGTCCTGTTTGAGCCAAATTATTATAGAATAAGAAAGAAAAATATAGTCGTTATTGGGGTCCACACAAGAGAAGAAAATTTGAATTTAAATGTTGATGTGATGGATAACGGTCATATTTTTCATTTTAATGAGATAATAATGTAGATCAAACGTGGCTAATATTACACACAAATAGGACACTTGTCAGAATAGGTGGCACACGATGTGATACCAAAATGTATTTTGGGATGAAAATGCCGCCCAAACACACGCACAGTCTCAATATTGTAATTTTATATTGATGAGAGAGAGAGAGAGAGTATTTTATGTATCATCATTTGTTACATGTTTATCATCTCTAAGGTTGATATTTCAATGTTCTTATATTTTTATAGTCAATTCTAAATATGAGCAAAGAAGGAGGATTTGAAAATCTAACAATTTACTTAAACTTATTTCAAATCTTATAAGACGAATCATAATACACATTTAATTTTCTATTCTAAAAAATCCAATTTAAGTACAAAATCAATGTTGAGTCAACAATCATCAAGAGGGGTATACCACCAAGTGAGATTGAGATTAGCCCCTTGTATAGGGTTCCAAACCTACACTCTTTTGCAAGCTTGACTAACAAGCAAGAAAGTTGACTATGAAGAAAGGGGCGGGAGCGCCCTTAGCTTCACTCAAACTAAAGCTCTAATGAGCCAGAAAGGGCTCCTTACTAGAGATAGGATGTTAGCACTTTACTAATGACATATATATATGGTATCATTGTTAATGATACATTTGTTGTAGATTCATTAGTATCTCGTAAAAATTCATGTGGTTGACCTTAAAAGAGTGATTAGGTTTAGTTATGTTGTACATGAATAGGGATATTAGCAATGATAATATTGTTAATATTTTCACTAAAGCTAGATTTTGTAAAAGTAGATAAAGGATTGTGTCAATGCTAATGACAACTTTACTTTTTGGCCTTTTCATAGCAAAAGAAAGGGGGAAGAAGGATTACAAGATAACAATTATGAATGATATTGGTTTTTGGGGATATGATAACTCATGATGTTGAAACTTGATTAGAATAATGAAGTGAGGCATTTAAGTAAACAAAGTGATTCCCCACATCAGTGATACAAGATAATGAAATTCATGCTTCATAACGATGAGTACGTGCAAAGTATAACATGTGCTCCCGATGTGTCATTTAGATGTACTTAGGCTAGGTATGTGTGGTCTATGCCCTATGGAGCAATTTCGATTCCTTCCCCAAATTATCATATCATGTATATTTTAGTGTATAACGACGTAATTATCTTATTTTCTTATCAATGTGGAATTATTTCTTATTCTTTTAACAAGGCCATATGATACCTTTTTAAGAGTGGCGTTTTGGAGACTTGTTCCAATTTACCACAACAAGTTAGTCAATAGATGATATCATTACTTTCATAACATAAATGAATAATCAACTCATAAACCTTAATTAATTATGAGATCCAATTATAATTATCTTATAATGATGGCTAAAACCCATTAATTATTTCAAGCGGCCATTGTTACAAAATTTGGATTAGATTAATCGAGCCTCAATTAGCAGCCGATCAACTTGCTACAATATCATGATCGAATATATTAAGATTATCTAACTTTATAAAAAAATCGTAACAACTACAAAAACAATAATTCTTTGGTTGAATAGCTTATCTAATAGTTCGATACTTGTCTGGTTTGATGGTAGGGTAGAGTTGACCAATTGTGGGATAAGCCCAACCACCTACCAGAGTCTAGACAATGACGAGTTGTTTTAGAACTATACTACACTGAACTAGCCCTAAGAATGAAATTTAGGCACATTTGAGTGAAGTAGTTAACTCAATAAGATATAACATGAAATTAATACGAAAGGTTTAGGATAGCTGAAGCAAAAAACATTAAATTGGGGAACATATATAGATTTTGCAATCTTTTTTGTATATTATTTCTTTTATATTCTTTTTTTGATCAAATAAAGAGAGAAATGTTACCTCGTACACAATAGTAAATGTATTTAGGGGTTGTCGGCCCGGCCCGGCTGACATAGTCATGAAACTTCATTTCTTCTCTGTACGAGTCTCTTAAGGGTAGGGGACTTGAGAAAAAGGAAAAGTGGAAATTGCGTGAAATCATGATTTTTAAGTTATCATTTCAAAAAATCATATTTGAAGTTTGATTATACAAAAATCAGATGATAATTCCATATTAATAATAAAAATATAAAATTAAATTAATCTATATATCCACTACCCCATGCACCCCACCAACTTTCATATCAAACCTTAATTATTTTCCCCTTTCCTTTCTCTCTCTATATCTCTTACTTCTTTCTCTATCTCTATACCCACACTCTTACAGATGCCCCCATCTCTATCATAGTTGAACCATCATCGCTCGAGAAGCGTGCCATGCTCTCCACCACAAGCAGCATCACTATCGCTCCCTCTGTTCGATGTCATGCATAAAGAAGCCACCGTCGATTCCCCCCCCCCCCCTCCCCTCTCCTCTCTCTCTTCGTTGCGATTATTGTGTGCAGTAGCGAGGTGCACACTGCTGCAGATCGTGGGGGCGCAGCAGATTGGGGTCATTTCCTCCATTTTTTCTCTAGTCATAGGTGGTTGGGGTTGCAGGTAGTGCGGATCGGGATAGGGGATGTCCTCGATAGGGGGGTTTGCAGATCAAAGCCGAAGTAGAGATGTAGCGGTTGCTGTAGATCGGAGCCGAAGAAGAGAATGGGTGGTTGTGGTTAGGTTGTTGGTTGGGTGGCGACAATGACGATGACGGAGTGGGACAAACGGTGTTTGTGATTAATTATTTGGATTTGTGAGTGGTGGTGGAATGGCATGACGATTTGGTTGTGTTTTTCTGTGATGTGTTGATTTGTTTGAGATGGTTGTGTTGTTGTCGGGAGGTGGAGGTGGAGGTGGTGGTGGTGGTGGTGGTGGTCATAAGTGTTGGTTGTGGTCACAAATTATTTAGTTGATTGTGACCATTAAATTGATTGACATGTGACCAATAAACAATAAGTTACCAATGAAAAAGATAAATTGTGACAAAAAAATAATATGTGATCTAAAAAAATTTAAATTCATGACCGATAATTTGATAATTTTTGACTATCTACTAAGCCCCTGTTTGTCTACCATTTTCCCAAAAATTGTTTTCTACAGTAAACAATTTTCACCACATATTCACCTAATAAAATATTCTACACATAAACTAATAAAGTTACTTTAAATTTCAACCACACATTCTCCTATTCATTACACCATTTTCCTCCTCATAATGGTAGACAAACAGGGGCTAAGTTGTGACTTATAATATTTGTGATTTGTGATCGATAAATAAATTGTGATGTATTAAATTTTGATTTGTGACTGATGAACAAATTGTGACCTATAAAATTTCACAGCTGTGATCGTAAAATAATTTGTGACACATAAAATTTGTGATTTGTGACCAATGAATAGTATGTAACTTATTAATTTGATAGATTTGTGATCGATAAATAAATTGTGACATATAAATTTATGATTTGTGACCTATAAATTTTTTAAATCGTGACCGTAAAATAATTTGTGATATATAAAATTTGTGATTTGTGACCAATGAATAATATATGACCAATTATATGAATTTTGTAACCAAACTATATGGAATTGTGATCTTAATATATTTAATTAATAAAATATATGTTTAATTAATTAATTTATAAATAAAATTTAAAAAAAATCTGAGATTTGAAATTTTAAACTTAGTTTGTTAAATTTAAAATTAGGGAAACTTAATCTCTTAGTTATAAAATCTTCTCTTAGGAAAATCCTCCCTCTCATTTAGGCCATTATGGGCCTGGCGAGACAGTTTATTGATATTTAATTTCGTATAATTTTTTAGAAAAATTATCGTAATTACCTACATATTCAGAAATATAAAAGTTTTGAGATTTTTTTATATAATTCAGATCATAATTCAAGATTTTTTATATGAAAATAGATAATAATTTATTTATATAAGATAAGAATAGAATCTTTATCTGATCTCACTTGGTAATTAATTTATTTTCTCTAATTATATATCTCTCCTAAAAAATTTCCTCAAGTTAATGTCTCCCCATTTTAACGTCTGAGAATAAGTAAAGATTAAATCACGACTCCATAAATTTATAATTTCTTCCACATATTTTTTGGTCATAACCACTGCTCTACATGTCACATGGAGGAAGGCTCCCTTGGGGTTATGAATATAAAAGGTACACGGACCCTGGTCAACTTGGACATATCTCGCGGTTAACCTCCATCCATCACTGAGGGGCCGGGGATTGGTGGTCCAGGACATAGTTTGGTGTAAGTTGGGACTTGGGATACCTGGATATCAAAAAAATAAAAATAATAATAAAATAAAATCAGCATTCCACGTGTCACTGTAGGGAGGAATTCATAAATATATGTTTTTATCGTTTATATTGTTCACAAAACTATGTCAAATGTGGCCTTACGTGACATGCGAAATTATGACCATTGCATTAATGTGATGTTATTCATGTGATATTTGAAATTGAATTAAGCCATGTTGTCAGAAAGAATTTGACATCTTGGATGACCTAATCTCACATGTGAATGGGCCCCGCATGGGATCCACGTGAATATAAAATGCAAAAAAAATCCCCCCACCCACCCCAAACTGTGAGTGTATGTCACCTAGGGTGTCAAATTCTTTCCGACACCCAAGCATGATTGTATATAGTTTATGCACATTACCTATAGGTTCAAATATATTGGATTCTTAAGAACATAAGTAAATTCCTCTCTCCGTGAAAATGGTGAAGATTGTGGTGTTCATTCTCTCTCACATTGATGGTGAAGAAATAAAAGAATAGGCGTTTCCCTCTTCAAGTAATATTGAAATGGTCAGAATTCCATTATGTATAATTTGAATTTCAAAAATTTTAAATCAGATATTCATGACGGCAATTAACGGGGTTGGGACAAAATAAAAAAATTTAAATCAATCTATAACTATCATAATAACTCGTTAAAGTCTTCTTTCCTATGATTACCGTTACAAATATTTAATCCTTGACGACTCTTTATTCATCATGAACACGAAGACTTAAATTCGTGTATCGTCACAACACAAATGAAAAATCAAATAGGGAAAAATTCTAGTCTCATTTGTTTGACATAGTTGGCAAAGAAGATAACGCAATGCTTATGTGAGAATGGTGTCATTTAGATTAAGGCTAATATGTAACCCCTTATCTACTTTTGGGATATGATAGTAACATGCCAAAAGTCTTGACCTCGTGAGAAAGGCGATTACAATCCATAGACAATATCTATATTGGCATGTGCCGACAGCAAATTATATAATACTGAACAACATTAATAGAAAAAAATATATTAAAATCTTACTTATTATATTTTATATTTTATTTAGTATTGAACGCTAAACGTGTCTATTGTAAAAATAAAGAAATACACGTATTAGAGGGTAATTGTACTCTAGTATTCTTTAATCGGTTTAAAATATTTTTAGTTCGGAATTTTTTGTTTGTTAATTAACTTGGATTTTTTTATATAACAATTCTTGAAAAGGGGTGTTCTCTAAAGAGTATGTTAGATATGTAATATTAGATAAAATAAATGGTTCATTTAACTTATTTTTCTTTTTCTTTTTATTATGAAATTTGTCTTGTATATGGAGGAAAAGACAAAAAGAAGAATAATAACAAACATGTTGTTAGTGAATAAGCCATATTTCTTAGCCGTTCGTCATTTTTTGATTCTCTTACCTAATACCTACTTCTAATTAAATAAGTTCTTGATTTTTATAGTTGATCTGATCCGATATGACTCAATCCGATTTTGATAACATTGACGCAAAGAGTTCACTCGGTCAATAGACTTCTCCCGACAATGATATACTTGACATTTTGTTCTTCATTAATTAGTTTTTGACAAAAAATTTAAAGCAAAAACTCTTTTCACATGTATTGTCTTAGTTTTGACAAGAGGACATGACTCAGGACTCCATCATGATGACAAGAGGCTGATATCATCATATGATTGGTCCGACATTGAACAATTGGTTCCATTTTCAATTTCTCCCCACACCTCCGATAACCTCCCCATTTGTGTCACAGCCCAACTATCTCAAAGTTTCCTTATATATACACACACATTATGCACATAAGTATATTCATATAGACATGCATATATACACTGACAGAGTGAAAATTGAAGGACAGCTTTATATATGAGAGCTGCAGAAGCTACTCAATTCTTGTTGAATTTGAATCCAAACCCGAAAAATACGAAGGCAGTTTATTGTTATACGATGTCTGCATCTAATCAAGATTCTTTTTTCGAGCAGCCAAGATTGGTTACCGAGAAAATCTCGGCAAAACCTCAGAGTGAAGGTGTTGGTGCTGTTGTTAGAAGAAGCATTGGAAGGTATTATCTATTCTTACTGAAAATTTGTGGTCTGGGTATTTGGTTCAGATTCAATTGTTCCGAGCACTTATATCATGTTTGATATGTTTCGTGTGTATGTTTCTCAGGCCTGAAGTGAAGTACTTCGATCCTTTCCTCATGTTGGACGAGTTTGCAGGTGGACACATGATTATCCACTTATAGCATGTTAGGTATGTTAAATTAGACAACACGGGAAGCCATACTAATCTATTATTCCGTTTGGTCTTACAGTTTCACCTCCGGCCGGATTTCCCGACCATCCCCATCGAGGTTTTTCTGAGTCCCCTAATTTGCAGCATATTTTTACTTAGACTGTGTTCTAGATTGATGAATCTTGTCTTAACAGGTTTTGAGACTGTTACATACATGTTGCAGGTAACTTTGTTTAAAAACATTTTTCAATTTTGGTTTTGTATTGTTGGGGAGCTTGAATTATCCAGTATAATCTTTTAGGGGGCCTTCACTCATCAAGATTTTGCTGGTCACGAGGGTACAATACGCACTGGTGATGTCCAGGTATATAGGAACTTTGACCTATCAAATTCTATCTGTTTACACGAACATGAACACACTTTAAGAGTTTTCTTGCTCGAGGTCGTGCAGTGGATGACTGCAGGGAGGGGTATTATTCACTCAGAAATGCCGGCTGGAGAAGGTACTCAAAGAGGTTTGCAATTGTGGATAAATCTCTCTTCTGAGGACAAAATGTAAGATACCCTACTTGGATTTCGATTCTTTTCTGTTTGAATGATGCAAAACAAATAAAACTACTTTGTTCTTCTACAGGATTGAACCAAGGTATCAAGAACTGCTGGATGAGGACATTCCGAGGGCAGAGAAAGATGGGGTCGAGGTTAAAGTCATTGCAGGGGAAGCTATGGGGATTCATTCTCCGGTTTATACTCGAACACCTACTCTGTACCTTGATTCCATTCTAAAACCCCACACTCAATACCATCAAAATATCCCAGAATCATGGAATGCTTTTGTGTACATAATTGAAGGTGAAGGTGTGTTTGGCTCCCACAACTCACCAGCCTCGACAGCTCAACACCTACTGATTTTGGGTCCGGGAGATGGCCTAAGTGTATGGAACACATCTTCTTCCAAGATATTGAGATTTATTTTGGTAGGTGGGCAGCCACTCAACGAACCGGTAGTTCAGCACGGTCCATTCGTTATGAACACACAAGTTGAAATTGATAAGACTGTTGAAGACTATTTTTATTGCAAGAATGGGTTTGAGATGGCAAGATTTTGGAGATCACAATGAGAGTGCTAAAGTACCGACGGCATCAAAGAAAAATTCCAACCTTCCAACAAGAAGGTCTAAGCAGAAGAAACAAGTCACAATCTTTATCTATCACTATCAGGCTTTATTTTCATCAAAACTAAAGCAATCATGGAAAAAGATTAGGAAGATATCTTAGTCATGGGAGCAGAAAAGCTTCTAGAAACTTAAAAATGCAGCTACAACTATTAGGTGGGGTCAGCTCAAGTTGATTTTACCTTTTGAAGTTTAACTATTTTTACTATATTTTATTTATGTTGATAGGTTGTGATTTAGAAGTTGATTATTGCTATTAATATATTTTCCTTTTTGGTTCCCTGCCTATGTGAAGAGGAGAGTTTCACCACATCGACGACAAGCGTAAAATTTTGTCAAATCTTACTACAAAAATCTCGAGTTGCTTTAAATCTTCATCTAAATATAGAAATACATAAAATAGAATAGCGAAAAAGGGGGTAATGGATTAAACGCATAATCCATGTTACCAAGAGCAATTAATAACGCAAAACAGAGAAAGCAAGAAGAGACATGATTTAAGGTGGATCACTCTTAATACGAGAGCTACATCTGTCTGATGCTGTTGTGAAATACACTATATCGAAGAAGAGAATTACAATGTATTTTAAACTCACATCGCTCTGTTTCTGTCTACAATGACATCATTGACTTGCATAAAGGATATTCATCCTAATACCCGGAGAAATATAATAGGACGATCCAATACATGTGCGAATATTCCAAAGTACCCTTATAACACTCAAAATTTTTTGACAGAGATATTAGGCTCCACAAATCCAACTGTTTGACGAAATCTATTTAATACTATATATACTTATAAGCATTGTTCTAAGAAGTCTAGGCGCGAAACTTGGCCTTGTCGTCTAATCACTCTTTACACGTTTTAGACTAGCCATATTTTACACTATTTAGAACCATGTTTGTAAGCATTTGTAGTGGTGGGATGTGGGAGGTAAACTTTTCTTCTGAGTTGGATTGTCAATCGTATCCAGGTGACCCTTCATCTAGAATATAATTGCGAGAGCCACTTTGTAGAATATAGAAAAGGATAGGGTTGAATAATCTGGTAGGTATTGATTTGGTGATAAATGAGAAAAAGTTCACCTAGACATTCTTCAAAATGCAGTGCTACTTATACGAGGAAAACAAGTAATATTATTTATAAATAATAATCATTAGGCTAAGTCAATGACCTCAAAGCGACGGCTGATGGGCAATTTTTGCACTTGTTCTTGAGATCATTTTCTATTGTGACTCGACCTCAAACCTCGACTGTTTATTCTTTTTTGATTCAAAACTCTTATATGTCTTAAATTCAATAAACAATCTGAAATACGTCGATCTTTTTAAAACAAGTTAGTGCCTATACACACCCTAGTGGAAACACATAAAGAGGAAGACTAGAGGATCTTACTTAATGACCAAATAAATGTACTTTGTGGCAGTGGTAAATGGAGGAATATTATTGGTAGATAACGATCAAAAGTTTAAAGGTGTATGGTGTAGTAATTCTTCTGCAACTTACAAATTAAATAGTATAAAGGATCACTCTAGTTTATCTACTGCTTCATGAATTTTGAATATTACTTGGCATTATGTAAAAATTACCCGTTAGGAGTCTCACACTACAATGCATATTTTGCAAAAATTCTTTCGAATTGAGAAAGATAGTACTTATTATAAAAAAACTCATTCACTAATTCAAGATCCCTCCTTTCCTTCCGAAAAACCCAGAGAGAATTAAGCAAGATGATTGGGAAATAGTGAGCTCAAAGTCGAGAAAAAGAAAGGAACTATAAAGAGAGAGAGTAGTTTGTACAAAGAGAAGCAAAATGAAACAGGAAGGTGATGGAAAATAAGGTGGAGATATTAGTTTCTATGATTAAAGGCATTTTAATCATTACACTCTAAGTTGGGCAGACAATATCAAATCTCGTTTGGATCCAAGTGCTCAAGTTGTGTTCATTTTCTCTTCACTTTCTTTTGAACTTAGCAGTTTTAAATTAATATTCCCATATTTTAATATGTTAAGCTAGATTATCACCCAAGCAAAAGAAAATGATCATTTTCAGTGCCTACCCCTTGACAAATGAATAAATGAACCCTGAATGTTTGCAGCCCACTGCTCAACTCTCCCACAGTCATGCAGTCCCAACACAATTTATCATTCTTCAATACCACGGGCTTATTCTTCACCACTTCTTCATTTTTTGTCCTCAGGGACATGCATGTAAGAGAGTTCAGCTGATGGATCTAAAAATTCGGGTCTTCTTATCATGCCGATTAAGCCTTAAAACTAATAGATGTTTGTGTCTGACGGAATGGAAAAAACGAAACAGGATAATCCATATGTAAAGAAATCAGTAATAGCAATCTTATATCAAAAACTAAAAAGCCTCCTATTATGTGATTTACATTTCCAGAACAATGAGTTTCATAATATTCTCCCCGTACTAATGACAAAAATTAATCTTTAATATAGAACTATGATATCCTATCTTCCCCATCATTAAGGAATCGTTCTATAAATAACAAATTAAGAAAAAAATGGACCAACAAAATCAAATAATTAAAATTACCAATAAGACAGGCCTTCATTTGTAGACATTTGTCGATGATATAGGATTTGAATCACCTGGAACAACAAGAATAGGATCCCTGAGTCTGCTTTGATCCATTTGAGCCATCATTAACAAGGGAAACTCTGTTGACTGATAATTCGGCTTTGTAGGAATCCGAATTCAAGACCTTCCTGCTGACATTGTCATAAATCTCTCGGACAACAATTTCAAAGGCCTTTTTAACATTTGTCGAATCCAATGCAGACGTCTCCATAAAAAACAAGCCTTCTGATTCTGCAAGGCTTTTGCCTTCCTCCAAACTCACATCCCTAATGCTCTCCAAATCACATTTATTCCCGACAAGCATCATTGCAGCAGTTGTATCAGTGTGAGCTGCATGATGAGTGGCTCTTTAGTTGAACTTCTCGAGGCAATAGTATAAACTAATTTGAGATGGGTATAAAAGACGTAAATCTGAACAATACCATAATGACATACTTCTCAAGAAGCATATAATACCAAACAATAACGTGAAAAATAAAAAATGGGAATGAAGTATTGTGAATTAAGAAATTATTGCATAGTGGATGTGGTGCCAACTTAGGTGGTTGGGGCATGTTTTGTGTAGGCTTAAAGAGACCCTACTTGTAAGAGAGGGTTAGACCAAAACTTAAAGGCAAGTTGTAGTTAATAAGGATCTAGTTGCTCTAGATTTTCAAGTAGATTAAACAATGAATCAAATAGAGTGGCGAAAAATGTTTCATCTAGCCGACCTCATATTTGTTAGGGAAAATGTTTCAATTGCTTTAGTTAATGTTCCATGGCTTATGTCTAATGAAAAGGGAATAAATCCTTTCCCACAACCTTACAATTTAATTGATTAAACGGTCACTTATGTCTTGAGAGGAGTCCAAATTTATCAAGGATAATACATCTAAGAGGTTGAAGGACACTGTTACCTAAATTATTAGAAATGGAATACATCCTTCAAAGTTTTGAATTTTACATTTGGGAAACTGGATCCATTTAAGGCTCGTTAACCATATCCTGATGAATACTCATCATCAAGACATCACATATTTTGTGGCTGATTCCTTGATATATCTAAAACGCAGACTTCTATATAGCTCCACAATTGCAAGAAACAATGAATTGGTTCATACGGCTTTTAAAAGTTCCTCAATAACACAAATAAAATGGAAGGCATGCCACTGTCAAAGACTCAAATGCAGTTATGCCTTTTAGCTTAGAGATACATGACAACAGTAAAATCTGTTTAAGTATAGCTGACTCCAACTCATGAGATACTTGCTGGAATATAGTTTTCATCACTTCAATAAATAAATAGTATGGTATGGGAACCGTCAGGTGGCAGCAGATTGGGGGTGGAGCTGTTAAGATTTTTATCATTTTTACCTTTACTTTTCTTTTATCATTTTCATTTCTCCTTTTCTTTTTCCTTTCCTTTCCTTTCCCTTAACTTTTTCTTTTATCCAACCAGTGTATTCACCAATTTACATCTCAAAAATAAACATGTGAGGAGCATGTGCATTGTTAACAGTCAAAATAATGAAATAGGGCATTAACAATACCACAAACCAATAACAATGTGATCAACAAAAATAGATGGGAGACCTAGTTGAAATGTCTATAGGTCGGGGACTAATTCTGTAATTTTCCCTATATTTTTTTGTTATAATTAAAGTAGTTGTACATAGAAATTAGCAAACCAATTTGTTAAAGATCCTGTCAAATTAAGAATCATGACCATAAGGCTTAAATGTAGAGGAAAAATTATTTGCCCCATAAATTTCTAAAAACTAGAATGTTAAGCAATATCAGTATATCACGTTTCTTGGGCTTTGAAATTCGTAGAACTCTTTTTCCTGCTCACTGTTTAGGAGGCCGGACAACTGCTCCCACTTCGCACAATCTCTTTAATCATGAAAAAGAAGGTAATAGCAAACCTAAAATAGAATTCAAACAGTTCCAAATTTACAAATGCTAATACCACCCCTAATTTTAAACTCTTGATTGTAAACAGCTAAATCATCAGACATACTGACTCTCCTACTTTTTCCTAAGAGTAATGCTATTCATCCCCACTGGAGTTACAAACCTCTCCACCTAGATAGTATTTGTAACCCTACTGAGGATGAATAACATTACTCTTTTCCTAAATAGTAGAACACCAAAAATGCACTCACATTTACCGAAACCCTAATCATCATAATAACCCACATTTATCATATTGAAGTCAGATATTACTGAAATTCCATCTTAGTTTCTAAACTTACCGGTATGCAAATATTCACATAAACGAAAGAAAACGTGTAAAACGCTTAGACACCTGAAATATGATATACACATTTAAGTACGTATACATACTACCAATTTTAGTCAAGGTATAACCATTAAGCGTACTTTACACAAAATCAAGAATTATAAGTGTCAGCATGGATCATGGAGGTTGTACCTTGCCCCTCTGTTGTAATTCTTTCAACTTTAAAACAAAATAAACTAATTTGTTCATACTTCTCCAATACCTAAAAGGCTACCATTTCATCACAAAGAGAATCAATCCATCAAAGCACGACCAATAAATCATCACATCAAGATTGCTATGAAAATTCAACCTTTTACCCTACTCCCTTTAAAATAGTATATTTCAAATTGATGAGCAAACTGACACAACATGCCCCGAGTAGTGGACTTGAAACCCGATAAAAGTAGGAAAAAGTTTGAGGGAGAAGAAACGTACTCCTGAGCTCATCAAGCCAACGGGAGATACTATCAAAAGTAGACCTTCTACTAATATCATAAACAACGAGAGCACCAAAGGCACCGCGATAGTACGCAGAGGTAACTGCACGGAACCGTTCCTGCCCAGCGGTGTCCCAAATCTGTGCCTTAACTTCTTTACCATCAAATTCAAGCGACTGCGTCTGAAATTCAACTCCAATGGTGGCCTTTGAATGCATATTAAACTCATTTCTGGCGTATCGAGAGAGTAAATTTGATTTTCCAACTGCTGAGTCTCCGATTATCACAATTTTGAACAAATACTCCTCCCCCTCGTCCTCCGATGATGAACCCATCGCAGATCGTGGGGTATTTTGGGATCTAGAAAGAGAAAATTGAAATGGACGGGCGGGGCGGGGCCGCGGGAATCATGACTGATGAGAAGGTGGAGCAGCGCTGGCTGAAGAACGATTTTTCAAGGCAGGAATGAGCAAGTAGCGGTGGTGGGACTATGACATTTGCTTTGATTTTTATGACGGTTTGGGTTTGGTCTTTTTCTAGTTTAGTCTAGCTAGGTCAACGAGTCGAGCAGATAAAAAAAAGTTCAGACTCGACTTGAGCTTTTTTGGGCCCCAAAAAAAAAAAAAGAGGCTCGGCCAAAACTTTCGGCTCGAGCTTTAGCGAGCCGCCGAGCCCGGACCGAGCAGTTCGGGGTTTTTTTTTTAATGTCAAATCTACATTTTTACTTAAAAAAATTTAAAATTTGTACGGTTTATACATACTATAAATTAAATAAAAAAGTTTGGGCTCGGCTTGAGCTTTTTTGGGCCCGAGCAGCACGAGCCGAGCCGAGCAAAGCTTGGCCAAAAAATGAGGCTCGGTATAACCGAACCCCAGCCGGGCCCGACTCGAGCTTTTTTCGAGTCGAGCCGCCCGAGTTTTTTTGCCATCCCTAATTTAGTCTAATGTACTATTAAAAAAAAAGAAATTTTTTTGTTTACATATAAAATATTTTATTATGTGAATATGTGGTTGAAATAAGTTTAAACAAAATAAAATTTAATAAAAAGAGAAACCAACAGGGATTTAAATAATTTAGAGAAAAAAACCTCTATATAGAGGAAACGAATGTGGGCGGGTTGCTCAACTTTGAGTAGAGCCACATTTGACTCGATCATCTTCAATTTACCCTGACCAAGTCGCTCAATGTCAATTTGTTTGCAAATTTGATCGTTTTGTCAACTAAACTATCTTGTCAATCTATCTAACATAACATGCATTACCCATGTTAAAAACACTTTCTAAAGTATGAACTACAACACGTTTCTATATGCCAACAATCCATTGGTTTAAACTTTGCGACATAATTACATGAAATTGAAAATGAGTAACTAGAATGCAACTCCATTCAAATTTGAATGACCCAATGAGCATTTAACCCAATCTTATTAACTTTAGTTGTACGACCATTTGTATCCATATATACCAGAATCTCGATTCATGAATTTCTCTATTCAAGAAATCAAGATAAGATGAATCGAAGTGACTATTTTTCATTTTGAATTCCATCTCCAAAGGAAAAGAGCAAATTGGAAAATTGTACCGTTGGTCTTTAATGGTATCAAAATTACAATACTTGAAGCAAAATTGGTCTCGATTTATTTTTCACAAAAAAACGCGATCATAATTTTTCAATTTTATAGCACTGTTGTTTTCGATGACAAACTCTATATATTTAAAAAAAGAAAACTATTTTTTTTCGTTGAGAAAAATTGTATACCATGATTTATATCGAAAATAAATAAAAGAAAAATGAAAACAAACTACAAAACTTCACATTCTTCAACTCCACCCTACCCTCCAATTGTGTTAGAATCTCAACCCTTAGTCATTAGCTGTTGTTCTAACTGTGCTGACTCTCAATCCCCATTTCACACCAATCCCCTCTCACCTCCCTTGGCTTTCAACATGCCTAATATCTTGCCCCCAGTAGCCAGAGAACCATATTAACGTTATCTTGTCAATGGAAAATTTTTATCTTGTCCACTGGAGCAGAAGATCAATTTCATGGCTTTCAATTATTCTAACAATGATTGCTCGGGGTTCTATCTAGCCTATCCCATCTAACCCTAGGTCTTCACTTCCTATTTTTGGAGGTCGGCCTACGATCGCCCAACCTACTTTCTTATTCTTTTCTTTACTATTTTCCTCTTTTCTTTATTTTCTATCAAAAGTATTAGTCTTTCATATTTTATCTTCAATATATTGTCTATCATGTCATGCACATCCATCTCAGGCCATGTTTGGGCTACATTAAAATGAGATTTTGAAAGTAAATATGATTTTGAATAGTAATTTTTTGGAGAATGTATAGTTAAAAAAAATTGAGTTTAATAGGACATTATTTTATTAGAAAATGCGTGATTGAAAATGTGTTTCGAAAAAAAAAAAGTATTTTTAGAAAAATTGAAGTCCAAACCGGGCTCAATATAAAATTCAATGATTTTCATTCAATAAGATTACTTGTATGACTACATTGAAAGGTAGAAGACCAGCATACTCCATTGTAAGCATTATTTTACAAAGTTTTTAAATGCTTATAAGTTGTGAATCTTACGAAATATATGATAAGTAAATAAATTGTAGGCCCTATAAAATGTATGAAAAATCATTAGAAAGCAAAAACTACGGGGTATAAAGCTAAGCGGCTCAAATGCATCGTACATCTTGTGGTTGGCTTGCCTTTAAAGGTGAGTCGTACAATGCTTGGTGATCTATAAGCCTTGTTCATTTCTCTGTTTTTGTCACGAAAATATTGCAAGTGCATGATTCGTTAACTAGTAAAATGAATTTTTTAAATCCAAGTATTGTACCCACGAAGATTGTACTTGTTCAAATTTGAATTAATTTAGCCTTAACCTAAACAATTAAAATTTGTAATTTTTCCTATAAATTAAATAATCTACTTATGAATGCAAGACATAACTTAACTAAATAAATGCAAGATTATAATTAAATGCAAGTTTTATAAAAATATGACGATGAAAAGCGTACTAAGATCCCAAATTCTTTTATATCAATCATCTTTAATCCGAAACTTATAAATTTGACAACACGATTCAATTATGAATATCAATAGTCATAATTTGTTTAATAATCTCTTTCGAGTAGAATTAAATATATTTTTACATATGACCCGACTATATTTCTATAACAAATTGCGAACATATAAATACGTATTAAACATTTATGAATACTTAAAGAACAAGTAAAATATAGCTATATATTTCTATTCTTTTTCGAACTCTACGACAATTCATCTTGATCCTAGCACAATAATAATCCAATCTAGCACGATGTTGAATTAAATAAATAAAGTTCAAATGAAATCACTGAAAAATCAACAAAATGTGATTCATTCTCAAATGAACCATGCTAGTGGTACATCAAAATTTATATCGGGGTTTACACCTCTCTCACATGGGGGTGGGGTCCACTCGAATAAAAAAATATTATTTCAATGGGTCCCACCTCCCATGTGAGAGAGATGTATCCCTTGATATACAAACTTTGATGTACAAATGGAATTGTCCTTCTCAAATTACTTGCACAATTATTGATGATTTATTACCCAAAAATTTGGAATTATTTCTTCAAAATGCGGTCCTCTCCAAAATGGTTAGTGTGGTTTGTTTGGTGGGTTGGTGGTGGTCATGTGTGGTTCGATTGGTGGTGTTTTTCTTCGTTGGTTGGGCTGTGGTGGTTGTGCGGTGCTTCCTCTGGTTTTTTTTTTGGATTTTCAATCACCGGCTTGGTGAAGGGCTTGTTGTGTATTGATGTTTGATGAAGATCTTGATTCCGGATGCTCTAGCACCTGTTCGGGTTCCTGGGGGTGGTTTGGGTGGTGTTGTTTTGTTTAGTTTTTTCAGTTTGTTTGGTGCTCGTCTTCTTTGTCAGTTAGTCGTGATGGCCATTGTAATAGTTTGGGCTCTCGCCTTGGTAGCACTTAATCCCGCTTCGGAGGGCAATGTGGTGGAGGTCTATCCTCCTTGTACCGTTCGCTATTGCGATATTCAATGATACTCGTTTTATCTTCAAAAAAAAAAAAAAACTCTCCCTCTCTCTCTCTTCAAGCCGCAGTCCTCTTTCTTGTCTGTCGTCTCTCTGTGTACATATATAATTTGTAACGACCCGGGTCGTTACAAATGGTATCAGAGCCGTTTGCCAGTCGGAAATTGGGAACTAAGTGCTATGCGGGACAAAGTGCTACGCCATAGGACGGGAGCCACCTCTTGAACTCGTAGGAGCCACCTCTAGAATCCCAACGTCTGGCAACAGATCCTCAGATGGATCAAGCGCGACGAGGACGTCGCGAGTCTAACGGGGGGTGATTGTAATACCCCAGACCAAGAAAGTTTAAGAGATTTGATAGGTACTACTCATATAATAAGGTGCACCTTCTTTTCCGGAAGTCCATCGTTGAAAACTCCACAGTTAAGCGTGCTTGGCTTGGAGCAATTCTATGATGGGTGACCCCCTGGGAAGTTTTCTCGGGGAGCGTGCGAGTGAGGACAAAGCATGCTGAAAAGACCCATGTTGGTACAGTGAGGATAGTACGTCGTCGATCTAACGGCCAGGATAGCCCGTTAAGTGGGACCCGGGTCGTTACATAAATCCTCTCTTTTTAATTCCCAGCCACTCACGTTGTATTAGTCCAAAACCCAAATCCCGCGAATTTTGATTTCCATCCAATTCCAATTCAATCTTTTAAGCCCAATTGAATTCTATTCTTTGTCAATTTGTTAAGGGCTCAACTAACAGAATATTACTCTCCTATGCCTCACTTCTTCCAAATAATACAATTTACTCCTTGAAACAAATTTATTTGTGCACCTCATGTTCTCTTTTAATTTAGTTCAAGTCCTTCAATTTTCAAAGTGCGTAATTTGATCCCAAAACTTGTAGCTTTTAATTCTATTTCGTCCTTCTTCCTTTCAATTGTTTCTGAACTGGTCAAAAACTGAAACAATATAAAATTAACCCAAATTAAGTATAATTCAATAATTTGGTGATATAAAGCTTAGTAATATGACCTAAATAAGTGCGCGTTTTTTCAACAAATAAATAAGAACATGACGGAAAAAAAAAAAGTGCTGAATCGATGTAGAGTTATAATTTGTTTTGCCATCTAGAATTAAGTTGATGATAAAATGGTATAGAGCTTATAGAACTCCAAGTATTAATATGGTATAGAGCTTATTAAACTCCAATGAATAATTTAATCCGATTAAGATTCAAAATCAAACACAAATATTTCAAGATTGGTCTGCTTGCAAGAGCATATTAAGAAATATATTTCACATCGAATAATTACCAAAATACAGACCAGTATATATAGGTTTGGACTACGACTCTTAACATGATTGTCATTTTATGATAAAATTCCCAAGTTTAATATAGATCAATTCTGATGTAGTGCACAAACTTCTACGAATCGAACTTATCTCGTAGTAAAGGTGCTAAGAGGTGAAGATTTTTCATCAACGGGTGACAATAAGATTCGACTTGTACCTTTGCTTGCACAATATCGTGTCGACTCATCCAAGTGCACACAAATCAGCAAGAGTGTGAAGGAAGGACTTCTATTTCTGGGGATAAAATACTGTAAACGATCAAGTCATGAATTCTCCCCTTAAGGTACGAGTACTTTCTCAACAGACCATCCTTGCTAAACCCGGTTTTCTCCAAAACCCGCTGAGAGGCCTTATTCTCTACAGCAACATGAGCCTGCAGCCTTACTATTTCAGGAAAATCTCGAAACACCTGAGGAATGGCCATCTCGACAGCTTTACTAGCAATCCCTTTGCCCCAAAATTCGACTGATATGGCATACCCGATATCCGCTCGACACCTATCATCGCCCGATCCTGGGAAGACCGAGATGAATCCGATCGAACGGTCATCGATGCATATCGACCGTCGCCAAGGATGTGGCATGCAGACTTCTTTGATGAAAGTCAACGCCTCTTGGTTGGATGTCTAAGTCTTCCATCTGAGGGACCTGGTAACTCTATCATCGCCTGCCCAAGAGAATAAATCGTCGGCGTCTGTTGGCCTGAATTCGCGCAAGGTAATGCGCGACGGATCCATCACTGTGTCGGTCGGATGAAGAACGAGTCTAATGTGCTAGTCGCAATCGAACTCCTCTTTGCATCGCTACCATTAGTGGACGATTATAAAATGGACCACATCAATCCATTTAAATTACTACAAAACTGGTTTTGTTGATATAATAATTCGTAGCCTTTTTTAAACTTTGACGATATGTATTTATTCGTCGCTACGTATGTGTTGAAAATAGTGTATCAATGCACTAATCAAATGGATTCTTTATTTGTTTTTATATTGTTAATGTTACCATTCAAAAACATCACGCTTTAGAGCATCTCCAACAGACTCTTTAAACATGAGGTGCTCTCTATTTTAAAGAGTCAACATGTAAAATCATACTCCAATAGACTCTTTAAATTAAGATTTTAATTTAGAGAGTGGGTTTGACTCTCCAAATTTGGAGAGCCAAACCCACTCTCTATAATTAAATGCATTCAAAAAGTTTCAATTTTCAATATAGAAAAGCTATAAAATAATCTATAGAAAAACTAGTTAAAATAAAAGATACAGAAAAATAATAAATATTTTTTGGGAGTAGTAAACTTAGTGTTAAATATAAAGAGTTTGTTGGAGTACATCAAAATTTTAACTCTTTAAATTTATAGATGCTCTCCAAATGAAAGAATATGCTCTTTAAAAATAGAGAGTCTCTTGGAGATGCTCTTAGCTAATTAATTTGACGTTTAGTTAGAAGTTGATGTTGGAAAATTGACTTAATAGGGACTTTTGGTATAATTTTGAGTGGGATTCAATCGTTCAGATTATGGTTGATTTGTGTTCTCCTCCGTAAGAACATTGAAATCATATATTTACTTACTAAAAATGATAATTGGGTGAATGAAAAACTGAAGTTTGAAGTGATGAATCAAAAGAAGTTTTGTAGTATTGAAAGGAAATCAATATAAGTTCTCTCATTTAGGAAAATGATAAAGTACATGATTATTTTATATATGATTACACTTTAGAAGTGTGTAATTATGTGTGACATTGAGGCTCTCTTCACGTGCATGCGCGGGGTGCAAATCAAGGACCAAAATTGAGTTTTGAACCTTGAACTTATATGTGGGCACGATCTGCGTACATGAATGTTAGACCGAACGGACCAAAAATTGGCCCCTTTTGATGGTCCACGTTTTGACTTTATTTCCTATATATTTTTATTATTTTTTTCAAATAAATCCTTCCAAATTCTCTTAACTCCCGAAACTCGTATGATAATAATTGTGTTAATGGAGAGATTTAAATGGCTTTACGGTGGTGTTAAATGATGTAACACCAGTAACTTCCAACCTGTTAATTCTTCATTAGAGCATGCTTATGCAATTGGTTTTCCTTCATTGCAAACCCACGAAATTCCATATTGTTTTCATTTTCCAGTTTGCTCGAAAAAGTTCCCGTTTGCTCGAAATTTTCCAATTTCTTCTAAGCTTTGATGGTACTATTTTGACAGAACTTCAGTTGGCTGGAGTAAAAACGAAGTGCTCAATTTTTATTGATTTACTATTGTATTCTGAGACACAGACGCTCGTGTGAATCCTCGATCACCTATGGTGACATGGTGAGTATGTTTTAAGGACACTATATAATACAGGGGTCTCAATTTGCAAATATCTGCTCTCTTTTAACCATTTTTATTTTTTGCAATTTTATTTCCTATTTCAGGTTTTTTGAAATAACAAAATATTTTCATCGCTACATTTTCTTTTTGTTCAGTATACTCCAATGGAAATCCACAGCTATCTAATTGTCCAACTTCCAATGGAAATCCACACAGGAAAAAAAAAATGAGAGAATTTTCTCATTTTCTTGTGCTAGCAAGAATAATAATAATGATTGTCTGTGCTATTTTTCTGAAACTCTAATGACTTATTAATATAAGTTCAGTAGGCTTGATCCGTTTCTTAAACTTAACCCGATCTAATATTTAATTAATCCAATTAATTAAATTTGGTACATGAGCATATTATCAAACAACTCAATTAATTTATTGTAAAACACTTGTTAATTAATTAATTGACGAATCTCATTCTTCTGGTTCTCTTTTTGTGTGAAATTCATCATGTTCCTAATAAGTGTAATTTCTGCACTTATTCGAAGCCCTAAATCATAATATTTTATTGTCTTTTGGATAAAATTCTACATAATTTATGTTATATTGTATTTTGTAGGTAAAACTTTATGTTTAATAAAGAATTGGAGAAAATAATGCAAAATGTGGCAAAAAATGACAAAATTCAAAGATGAAACCCTAGAAAGAAATAAAACATTAAATGAGTTGAAGTTAAATGGGTCTCAATGGACTTGTATATCAAAAAATGTACATATGGGTGTACACCCCTCTCACATGGGGTGTACACCCCTATGTACATGGTGATGTACCACTAGTAAAATCAAAAAGAAAAAGGGGCACAGAGAAAATTGGCGACGCTGGAAAGGAAACAGAAGAGAAAAAAAAAAAGAGAGGAGGAAGTCAAATTTTGGTGGTTGATTATATTATATACATTGTATATACACACTTGGAGAGGAGAGAAAAGGAAAAAGGAAGAAGAAAAGAAAAGAAAGTCAAAGAAAGACGGATGTTGCAAGCATAAAAGAAGAAAGAAAAGAAACGGAAAAAAGAGAAGAAAGAGAGAAAGCGAAGCTGTCGGTAGAAATATATATACACGTAGACACGAGAAATTTTAAGTTTCGTCAATTTTTGGTGATGTTCTACTTTTGCGTATTTTTATTTTTACAATATGGATAACTAATTTTTATATTAGGGAAAACAATGTAGTCGACTTGTGATACTTTATTTTTTTATTCAAGATTTATGTGATTTATTCTTATATGTATTGGTTTTACTATGAATTTAATGTTTTGAATTATTTGATCACTAATTTGATGATTATGTGAGTCTCTTACAAATCGAAATGTGAGTTTGAGATTTAGACCATATAGTAAAATTCATTAAATTAGTATAACATGTAGAGATACATATACTAATTATTGCAGTTATAATATGAATTCTTAAAACTAGTGTTTTGTTTAACTAAGATTGATTCACACGGAAATATATAATTTAATTAGTTAAATAGGCTCAATGAGAATTTGAGAAGGGTAAATTGAATACAATAGAAGAATTCAATCAAACATTACATTATGTTATGAATCTTGAATTAAGAATAATGTGATCAATAGATGAAATTGTTATGCCCTAATATTCATCACATATTTGAATCTTCAATTATCCTTTATTGGCAATCTTTTTTTTTATGTTCAATTAATTAAATGTAGTTAGAAAAAAAAATCACAATCATCACAATTATTTATTTGCTTTTGTCACAGACGTTTAATTTTGATCAATATAATTCACGTTTATCGAAAAAAAAAAGATTGTATGTCATGCAATGCTTCTCTATAGCAAAGATGAAAGCAAGTAATGAAATCCTTGAATTCCCTCAATACAGTGCGTAGTGCCTGTTGGAAAATGGTTTTTAATACTAGTGAAATGGGTCAACTTTGAGCCCAAATTTCAGTGGGATCAGTGCCTTAATTTCAACTGGACCTAGGATATTCACGTTCTACTCCGCAAGAGAATTAACGTGATATATTTATTTGTCGAAAACTATTTAGTAATGAATAAAATATTTAATGTCAAAGTAACCCATTTGAAACATGAATTTGATTTATTAGAAAATTCTCATACACTTGTCCCACATAGAAAAGTTATGAAATTTTGATGTGGTTTATATAGTGTAAGGTTGAGAATTGGGTTTGGGCCCCAAGGGGTACCAATAGTCTTTAGAAAGGGGGAAACCTATATCCTATAGGATTCGGTCCAAACCCCATACGCGCGCGCAGCCGCGGTCGTTTGTCCGGCTCGGCACGTGCCCGTGCTCGTCATTGTACTAAATTATCTTTTTGGACAAAATTTATTTAATTTTGGATCAAATTGTAATTAATCAAATTCTTGGGTACTTAATGAAATTAATTTTTATTAATGGGCTTATTTTCGGGTAATTATTTTAGATGGTTTGTTAACTGACCGTTTGGTCCTTGAACCGACTTATTACTGAACCTTGCGTCTGTTCGGTTTTGGGCTTGTCTGAACAGTGGCGATTGTTCTGAAGTGGCTTGAAGGGTGTTCGAATGACCATGAACAATTCTATAAATAGCCAATCCCGTTGCCAAAATCATTACACCATTTTCATTGCTATTATTTTCTGAATTGAATCTCATTCTCCCTCTCTCTCTCGTTCTGATATTATTCCCGAAGTAAATACACTTCGTCAAGTTCGCTGGAACTCCTGCAGATTGTTTTGCTGCTTCCGTAGGAGACGAAATTCTTTCTATTCTGAGAAACGATTGCTGGACGCCTTAAAGCACCTTTTGAAGGCAGCAAATTCGTTTTAAGGAAACATCGTGAAGTCGGTGGGTTCGAATTCATTTTTGATTCTGTTGATCATACTATTACGCTGTGCAGATTTATTAAGGTAGTTCTATCATATTGTCTCAAATGAGATACTCCAGAAATAACAGTGCCTCCTGAGGCTGCAATGTACCATGGCACACACAAGGCTCAGTCTAGTTGCCATGCCTCTCAAGCAGAATTCAAGAACGCTCGTGCCTAAACTCCATATTGTTCCCACAATGTCATGATAAACGATTTTTCACTGTACACTTGGAGTTTATGAGAAGATTGAAGGCCATGAACGATTTTTCTACTGAGGTAAAATCATCCCGCGTGAATCTAGAATGTGAGATAAGATAGAGAGGCTTCATGAGTTTTTATATGAAAAGCTTGAAAAGTTATCTTTTTAACCATTATAACACAGTTATTCGAAAGTTCCTCTTGGTTCATTGGATTAAAATGAGTAAGAGTCTTACGAGTGGATAAAAATCAATTTACTAAAGACTTTCTTGAGACTTAAAAGGGATAAACAATAAGAGGAGGAAAAAGCTATGCATTTCTTTGAATTCCATTGCGAGAATTATGAGACCCCTCTCCTTGTAGAGAGAAGGGCAGATACAAAATCATCCATTGCTTTAATAGAAGACCCTTTAAAGCTTCCATCTTCTTTTACAGATGCTCTTATTAACTCTCCGATTTCAGCAGCCTTTTTCTTCATCTCCTCTCCTTTACCTCCTCTATCCATTACAATATTTATCACCCTTTTCACATCCTCTTTGGTAATAATAGACTGTAGTCCCCTGGTCAACTCAATGGACACACCCATCTCTTCCATTAGCATCTTTGAGTTATAGCCCTGCTCGGCCGCCAAAGGCCACCCGATTATCGGCACCCCTTGGCTCAAACTCTCCATGATTGAATTCCATCCACAGTGGCTTAAAAAGGCACCTGTTGATTTGTGACATAAAATTTCCAACTGGGGTGCCCATTTGTGTACTACAAGACCTTGCTTTGTCTTTGCCATTTGTTCTTCAAAACCTTGTGGCAGCCATTTGGGTTCGAATTCACCTCTTATGTTACTACCAACAGGAGGTCTTATGGCCCAAATGAATGGCTTTTTACTATCCTCTAAACCCATAGCCAACGCCATCATTTGAGATGGACTGATGGTGTTTTGGGAACCAAAAGATATGTAAAGAACAGATTGTTCTGAATGCATATCTAGCCATTCAAGGCATTTATCAGGAGACACTCCTGGTTCTCTCCCTGTATGTTTCCCAATTATTCGTGAACCCGAAGCTGAAGAAGATTCTTTGCTTAGCATTCTTGGTGGGATGAGAGGTCCAATGCACCAAATAGGAAGTCTTGTGTATTTCTTAATCACATCTAAGCCTAATGGTTCTATTTCTTCAACAGTGTTACACAACCACCCAAATGAGCCTAAAGAAAGTGAGATCTGAGGCTGAAAGAACCTGGACCATGGATCAGTACCATCTGCATCTCTCAGAAATTGATGAAGCTGGGATATATGGAACCGAGACGAATTTGGAAATCCCGGTAGGCAAAACTCGTCTTCCCCAGTTGAACGGTGTGGGAGATGCTGCCACAAAGACATATAAGCTGCAGTGCCATAGGCACCCCCTGTGGTGAAAGTCACACTCACAGTTCCACAAGACTTGGCGACGTCAGTAGCCCATCCTATGAAAACATCAGAGATTATGCATAGTGGAGGCTGTCCATCTTTGACAGTGATTTCATTTACGAGGCCACGAAATGGAGCTTCGAGGGCAGTTGAGGAATGAAAAAGGTTCACAATTTGAGGTAAAGGCAATGCCTCTGTGTTCTCAGTATTGGGTGGTAGGCCATGATCAGAGCTGTTAAAAGGAAGCTCCACCAAATGTATTTGTGTAGTTTCAATTGAAGCTGTTGAGTCCTTGGCAATGGTAGATCTTAGACAGTGAACATTTAAAGGGGTGCTGGCAATTGTTATGGTGAAGCCAAATCTTTGTTGGATTTGCTTAGCTAAGCCCAGAAAAGGTATTAAATGGCCTTGTGCCATAAAAGGCATCATCACTATATGTTCCTGTGAGCTTCCCATATCTTGTTCGGCGGCGGCTGCGATTTGGTGAATAAGCAGATGAGGGTTTTGTCTTAAGGAATCTCAGCCGCTTGCCAAAGGGAATAGTTTGTGTAGGCTTTGCATCAAGCTCTGTGTACCTTTATATATTCAACCTTCGAGGATGCCAATAAATGAAGAAGCCAAAGAAAATTTTCTGTCTACAGCCTTTCGATAAAATAGTGCCTATGCATCTAAATTCTAAAACCTCTTCGAACATATCCAACTGTGGTGTAAAATATATCTAAATTACGATTTGGATTTTTGAAGTCGTTCGCATATTTAAATTTATTTTATTGGACATTTTTCTTTTATTTTTATTGCACATATTTTAAATAGATATATAAAAAAGTAACTACATATAGAATCGATGGTGTTGAACACCGCTTTAGGTGTCAAGATATCATATGTCATATTAAATGAGCATAATTTCTTGTATTTACTTGAAAATTATTGGTGGTACTAAATGGTATTAAGGATAATGCCACTTATGCACAATTTTTTTTTTACATCATGCTTGACATTATCATTGTTGACAACAAATGACTGATTGAAAACATTTTTTTTTAAAAAACTGTCAAATGATATATTGTCACGTGACAGTGTAAAACTTGATGTAAATTGTAACAATAAGGTAAACAAGCATGGCTGTAGTATTAAAGAAAGCTACGTGGAAGGCTGGAGCTCCACCAATTTGTGTGGACACCATCGGTGTAAGTAATTGCATTCCATAACAGTCGCTTTATGAAGAGCATCTTTTAACGTTGATTTGTATCACCTCTATTAATGTGGGAAGGACGGGAATTAAAAATCTCCATATATCAAATTGTCTAATTAATTATTAAGTAATGCTATGTAGTCTGGGATTACAACCCCAGTTTAGGTGACGTTAATACGACATTAAATGATAGGACCTTTCATTTAGAGCCACCTACATTGAGATTACAATTCCAGTGAAATTACATAGCATTACTCTTAATTAATTAGTCCTGTTTGACAATCATTATTTCAGTATAATTTTTTTATATACTCATTTTCTACAATATATTCACACAATAAAATATTTTGTATATAAATCTAAAATTTTTTCATACTTTTTAACTACAATTTATAATATATGAATAAATAAACGGGGTAGTAAAATATCAATGCTTGCCATTTTAATTTAGTCTATTATTATTCTCATTGTTGATACAAAGAGGGAGATGGGATGATTAACACTGAATTGTGTAATGTTAAGAAGGGTTTAACTTAGATGAGTACCAAGTTAGAAATTATCACGAGGGCATGTACTTTGGATGACGCATCTACGTAAACCTTGATTAAGTATCAAGGCAAAAATTACCACAAGGTATGGTTCACAAGTACTTTTGATGGACTACCTATGTAAAAGTTGTCATAAAACCATGTTTATGGTGATTTAACTATTGTTGAAATACTGCCCTGGGGCACATCCCAATTGGTAAAGGACGGGGCTCTTAGTTGCTGACAGTTCAGGTGTCGCGAGTTCGATTTGTGGGGCTCTTGGAATGCAGACTCTCTCCTAGAATGCAAAATTTATCCTGGAAGGCAGGAGTTCTCTTGGAAGGTAATGTGCAACATGTGTTGACTCGCTAGACACTTGACAGATCAATGGAGGGGGCTTTTGGGCCCTGACCAGTTTGAAGCACATCTCGCGGTTTGCTTTGTCCGCGTCTTGAGGGGCCAAGGCGTAGACCCCATGATTAATCGTCGAAAGTGGACACCTGAGTATAAAAAAAAAAAAAAACTATTGTCGAAATACTCTTCCTGCAATCAAGATCAGAGCACGTGACAATTAATAGCACTACCCGCAATTAATGAGCCTAATACGTAAGGCCAAATCAACTTTGGTTCTCTAAAATGAAAACTATTATTGCTAGATGTTGGTTCAAGTCCGAAAGAAACCTACATCTATTATAAGTATTACTAGGTGCAAGCAACGTGCAATGCACGTTTGCTTAGTTTATATTTAATATTTTTGTTTAATAATTAATTTGTTATTAATAAAGATACAATTTTTTTTGGTTAATTAAGGGCGTGTCTGGGCGCCTTACAAGGAGGAAGGAAAATTGATTATGTTACCATTTTTTTTTCAAACCTATAGCCCTGCAGTGAGAGAATTGGTCCAAAATTGTGGCTCCCAATGGCATGAATTGTGTTGCCAACGGCTTGATTTCTACTGAAAAGCAAAAACGGACATCCTATAAATAATTAATGATGTAATGTTTATATAATTGATAAATAATTAGATGTGTGATTTTGATATTGTGATGTAGGTTGGTGAGATTGAAGAAAATAAGCAAAAGTAGACAAATTTGGAGAATGGCTAAATTGTAAGGGATCCAAAGTTCGGGGGCTAAAATGTAAATCCTTAAAAGTTGTGCCGAATCTCACGATGAAGATTTGAGAGTGCTCGGAGTCAATTGGATAAAGGAAGATGTCAAGAGGATCAAATTTAGTCAAAAGATGATGACAAATCAATTTCCAACCGAAAAGTTATGCTCTGGTGTTTTAGTCTTATATTGAGACCTATTTTTGGCATATCAAGTGGTCGAATTGGAGAATGATGTCTGAACCAAAGTTGTAACCAAATGAGTTTACATTTTCAACGCATTTTGAATTGACTCAATCGGATATCGTAATACAAAGTTATGATAAAAATACTGAAGGAAGGTGCAGCTGCCTGTTTAAAACAAGAAATTCTGTTACATAGTCCGTTATATTGAGACATATTTTTGGCATAGAAGGTGATCGAATTGGAGAATGATGTCTGAATCAAAGTTGTAGACAAATAAGTTAAATTTCCAACTAATTTTGAATCGCCTCAATCGGATATCAGAATACAAAGTTATAATAAAAATATTGAAAGAAGGTGCAGCTGCATGTTTAAAACAAGAAATTTCGTTACATAGTCCGTTATATTGAGACCTATTTTTGGCATAGAAAGTGATCAAATTGGAGAATGATGTTGAACCAAAGTTGTATCCAGATGAGTTAGCTTTCCAACTCATTTTGAATCGCCTCAATCGGATATCAAAATACAAAGTTATGATAAAAAGACTAAAAGAAGGTGCAGCTGCCTGTTTAAAACAAGAAATTTTGTTACATAATTCGTTATATTGAGACCTATTTTTGGCATAGAAAGTGATCGAATTGGAGAATGATCTCTGAATCAAAGTTGTAGCCAGATGAGTTAGCTTTCCAACGTATTTTGAATCGCCTCAATCGGATATCAAAATACAAAGTTATGATAAAAATACTGAAAGAAGGTGCAACTGCCTGTTTAAAACAAAAAATTCCGTTATATAGTCTGTTATATTGATACATATTTTTGGCATAGAAAGTGATCGAATTGGAGAATGATGTCTGAATCAAAGTTGTAGCCAGATGGGTTAGCTTTCCAACGCATTTTAAATCGCCTCAATCGAATATCGGAATACAAAGTTATGATAAAAACACTGAAAGAAGGTGCAGCTGCCTGTTTAAAACAAGGAATTCCGTTACATAATCCGTTAAAACAACAAATTCCGTTAGTTTTTCCATTAAACCAACAAATTCCGTTAAATAGACACTTTTTATATATAGAAAGATATTGTCAAATTTGTTTTATATTTATTATCTATTTCTTTCTTGAACCTTGTGGGACTTGTTGGAACAATTTTAAAGAAAATATTTGGCAATTCATTTTAAAGGTATTTAATCTTCAATTTTATTTTGCCTTATTATAGTTTTTAATTAGGGTCAATTTTAAGTTACAAAAATTAATTCAATGTTACGTTATAAATATGATAATATGAGTTAAAACGATTACTATGTAAATTGAAGTAGAGAGACACTTGTGGTAGTGTAAAATAATAACTTTTCTAGGTTTCAAAAGTATTATTTTATATGTAATATGTAATTTTTATTACACTTCATGATTTTGAGTAGTATATATGGATACTAGTATTCATATCTCATCTATACATACTTGTTTTGGGCAATCCGTGTGGAAGATATTACACCGATAATGTGTATATTATATTAATCAAGAACATATCGTGAAATTGAAATATCATTCGATTTACCGAAATCTGATTTGAGAAGACAAAATAGTGATTACCGACTTCCAATACATGAATATGGATTCATCACTTTCTAATTTTGAACGCGTATCATTCTTTAATTCAAACCTTGCATGAAATCAAAAGAATATTAGTTACTTTCCGAAATCAAAATATTAAAATGAAATCGGAAAGGAAAGATGAGATGCAAGTGATGCGATCGGTCGAGGCAAGTGTTTGACATTTTGTCCTTAAGATGAATTTGCCTCGCATCAGTGCTAACGGTTTTCAGACAATTATCTCCCAAGATACAACGACCACGTCAAGTCATAGGAGCACTCCAAATGACATAGACCAACGAACTCGAACGGAGTTCCCTCTCTACCATAATCATGATTTTGATGCAATAAATAATCACTTCTATAAAGTGTTTTATGCAAAACTAAAGCAAAACATGAATTGATATGAAACTATCAATTGAATTGTTTCTTGTTTCTTCTTGTTGTTGTTGTGATCCAAACATATAGGGAATCCATATATATAGTAGTTGGAAAAGTTTGTCAAAAGACACAATCATATCAAGAGACACATCTCTTGAATATACATAATTATTGGAAGTTACTCATACCAAAAGTCATGATCTCCAAAGGTCATGATATTCCATATGAAAAGACACATATTTTCATCTACATCATCTCTAGAATATATCACAATATTCTACACAATATTCCAATAATTTCAAGTATTAAGTGGTTTAAGTTTGGCTTAATTTCTCATTCACCAAACAAGGAATTTCCACTTAAATCATTTCAATTGGTCACAACCAATTTCCAATACAAAATTCCAACAATCCGCCATCGTGAGAATTGGAAGGGGGGTGGAGCCTCCCAAATGAAAATTTAAATTAAGGTCTGTTTAGAAATTTATATTCTTGTAAGTTCTATGAAGGAATTGGAGTACTTATATAATTCGATTTTGCCTTAATTTATCTTATAAATAGGGAGCAGTTCTTGGACTTTATGTATTATCATCAAATAGAGTGAAAGAGAAGTTAGAGGAGACATGATTAATATTTTCTCTTGTAAATATTTTTTCCTCATATTGAATTACTGCAATGGCGGGAGATGACGTAGTAGACAAACGTCTATAAATTTTGTGTGTTCTTGATTGTTTATTTTTCATGAGATAAAATTAGGGTTTATAATTCTCAACCGAATATCCTAGATTAACTTCAAAAGGTAGTGCATCTCACCTGTGCACGCCTTAGTGCATGCGCATGACACGAAAGAAATATCCGATAGTAAATTGTGTCAGCTACACTTCACAAGAAGGAGAAAAATATATATTTGAATGTAACCCATAGTGTTAATTGACATGTAAAATGAGGCCCCGACTTCAGTGATATCCAGGGCGGAGCCAAGATTTTACTTTGGGCTGGGCATAAAGGCATTACAGGCACTGAGCGAGGATTTGATCTTCCACGAGGATTCAATGGAATTTGGTGATCCAATTTATTAAAAATGTAATCTTTAAAAAAATATCTAGTAACAAAAATGAAAAATTATTTGACTGCTAGATATATACTCATGTCTAACACCCACACTCGAAGAGTCAGGGCAATATTATAGGAGCACACGAAAGTCCTCAGTTTGTTCAAATCTTACCATCATCCATTTAGTCTTCTTAATTACTAGATAGCATCATCAATATGGAATTCAAATGGGTCTCAAAGATGACACGGACCTGAAAGATAAGAGAAAAATCTTATGTACAGCACGTGATAATGTTATTGAGCACCTTATATCAGGATTTTTATTTTGTGTACCAAGCTAGAATGCAAAATGAGCAATCCAAACCAACCAACTGGTCAATATTTAAGATCCCAAAAAGCAAAAATATGCGATGATTTACATAACCCTTTTTCAAAATTTAGAAGCAACTACACATACTTTCAGCTGAATTTTGGATGAGTTGCTTCTTTATATACAAATCTGGGCTACTCTCTTCTTACATGATATCCAGAGAGGAAAAAACTTAAAATGTCTTATGAATGAAGCTGTACTATAAGTCGCTACTTGCTTCAATATATTTTTTGATTTCATGTTACGAATCCGCGGTGTTCTTGCATCCACAAGTGCAGTTCTCAACTTCTTCGTTTAGTTTCTGCAAGAAAAAAAAAGTGGGGAGGGAGGGAGGGAGTTTGTTATGTAGAACTATAAGAAGTTACTCATGATTTGACAGAGTCTATTTTATGCATAATGCCTTTTGGTTTAGATTTAAAAGTCATGCATTTGATGTTTTCATAGAAATTCAAAAAAATCATATTCAAACTCATTTCAGAACATGTATTAAGGAATAGATGTTAAGTCTGAAGTTTAGAAGAGTTTGAGGTATTTTATAGAAATATTGACTTATTTTAAATTTTATATCCAAAAATGGTGTGAGAAACAACACAAGACTGAAGAATAATTTGCAAACTATGCTCAATCTGAAGCCAGAAAAAGAAGATTTGTTTAAATATATCTACTAACCTGAACCTGTTTTTGAAGGGTTTTTATGTGTTGCACTGCCAAATCCAGCATATCAGCATAGCTAGTTTGCTGCAAGGACACATCCTGTTAAAATTGACTCTTAACAATATGTAGCAATGTCGATGCAACATAATTAGAAGTTACATTGAGTACCTCACGTGCAAGCTTGAATATTTTGATAAAAATGCATCCCCTGTCTATTGTAAGCTAATCAGGAAGTGAGATGCGGCACTGCTATAAAAGCACTTGGGAAAAATTCGTTTCTAACTTCATGTATTAGTTATCAATTACTCGATGTGTTAATCTTAGTGATGATCTTAGCACCCAAAAAGTCAGTCTGTATGATCTTTCTCAAGCTATCATATCAGTCAGGGTTCCAGATTGTCAATCGCTAGTCGACCTAGGATGGTTGAAGCCCTTCGTCTGGAACATTAGCCGGGTGAAAACAGACCAATCGACTTTTATCATTCCTTAAAAATGACAAATCTGCTACCTCAGATATGGTATGGGGGCTTGCCTCTTAACCAATATTAGATCCATCACGGGTATTATCCATAGGATTTGGCCTACTTTCTTTTTCTACCCTCTTTCAAGAAAGGCAGTTAGAGAACACAACAAAGAGAAATGGTGATTAGGTCTCTTCCATTTTTGAGCATGAGGATCATTGGGGCTCTTTTATTCACTTCGGTTTTTCCTACTTTATACGCCTATTTAACGTGTTCACCACCACATTAAATATGATATTGATGAGCCCATCTTGATGAAAGAACGTCAATTTATAATAGGGAAGTATTACCTTGTCCATGTTGGGAACAAGATCCTGTAACTTCTTTAACTTTCCACTAATTCGTGTCCTTCTCTCCTGTATTAGAGAACAAACATTATCACTCGACAAAAATTTAAAGCATTTTATTCAATCTGAGTACAAAGAAAATGGATATCAATTGAAAATATTAGTAAAGAAAAATAACAGCCTTATTGTGAAAATATTGTGTATTTTTCTAAAATCTACAAAAACGATGAAAAGTCCAAATGATAACATTTCTACTACATTTTTTTCCCGAAGTGAGAGGCTGCAGTTCACTCTTACCCTTTCTGCTATGCTGCGAGGATGTGTTGCACAACCACGTTTTGCTCGAATTTTGCATGGAACTGAATCTTCAGGTATGTGTAGTAACTTATCCATTGTTGCCATCTCTAGTGCCGTCTCTGGTATGCTAAAATGAAACTGATAACATATTGAATTTTGGGTTAGTCGAAGAATTAAGAATACGATCTTCACTTATAGAAAATAAAAAAAGGATTATACCTGAGATTCAATGGTGTTTAGATCATTGACAACGTCGCTACTGATGTTCTTAGCTCTCTTACTTGGTGGTGCAGAGAACATTATAGAATTGTTGTCGTCCCAGGTTCCCATACCAAAACCAGCGTTTGTATAAGAATGAGTAGATTTTCTTTGGCCGTTATTGATATTAATTCCATCAGCAACATTCTCGTCTTCTTCAGAAATCCGAGAAAGAGTTTCCGGCCTCGTAAAGCTGAGCTGAGAGTTCAATCTCGTTATACCTCGATCGCTGTCTGATAACCCTTTAGGATCATAGCTGCTTATCCCCCTTGTAATTGAAAAACCTGCTTCTATTCAAGAGCTGGCACATTACTACTGAAGCAAAATAGATAATGAAAACTAATGGAAAGTAATGACAGCTCTAAGGTATCCATCTTAGCAGATGGAACAATTTTTGGATAATGTAACTCTTAGGTATGGTAACAGGAGGGTGGGGATAAAATATCTCCATTTCCACACGATCCCGCTTACTCAATTATTTTATGTTTTTAAATTTATTTAAAAAATAAGTCAAGTTTGGGTCGGGAACCAAGTTCTCTATCGTCGCCACGATTCTCTGACTAACCAGAATGAGGCGGTGCAACACTACTTTGATCTTGAGTAAAGTAAAATTGATCGTGTTCTTAGTCCAATGTAGACGAGAGATTCAACCCAATGTCCAATTCAGTTCTACCCATGCAAAGACTAAATCTTCAAACTAGGTTGACCAAAAACAATTGCAATTTTTTTAAATAATAAATAAGAGTCAAGTCGACCCGACACAGAAATGGGCCTGGACCGTTCAAAATGCTAGTTGGGCCGTATTGGGTTTAGGTAGTCAGTCCAATATGAGTTGCATTTCCACTACCCGGGTGTAAATGGATACTTCAACAAGATCCGGGTCACGGGTTGGAAAAGCAGGGAGTCAGTCACGTGACATTGTCCACTTGATGAGAAATACACGCATCTTCCCAACATTGGTGAGTGTGTTGAATCTATCCACTTCAAAACATGTGGTCTCAAATATAAATATCATTATTCTTATCTTATAAGCCCTTCTTTTCACTTTTTTAATTGTCCACTTGCTTCTTACACTTTGAATTCAATGCCCTAATAATTCAATACCACCAACAAATATCAAGGGATTTGCAGTTCGTCTCGCACACAATATCATAATAAATAATAGAAAGGATAAATTTTATTTGCGGTCATTGAACTCTTAGAGATATCTCGATCGGGCCACTAAACTTTAAATTCTATCTTCCAAATCGATAAAAATAACTTAGATGACAATCATACCGCAACGAATCTTCAACGTAATTGCTAATTGACATGCCGACTTATTACTACGTTATGTCAAAAAAATAAATGTTAAAATTAAAAAAACAGTCGTTTAACCTTCAACATAAAGATATTAGAACCTTCGTTTTATCAACTTTTGTTTTAGGGTGTGACGCAGCTAAGAAATTTTTGTCAATTTGAGGACGATAGGCAATGAATTTGAAATAGGGTTAGATTTTGACAACCCTGCAACATGAACAAGGAGAATTGTCCCAGGGGGGACATGTGCCAAGCATTCATTGGACCTTAGACAAAAAATAGTTTTAACCATACATTTTTCTAAAAATCACTATTCAAAACTCCATTATCTACAACACGGGCTTACCTTATACTCAATGAAGTCAATGGAGAGAGATGAGTCTTAACTTAATGAAAAAGACAAAGGGGTTATAAACTGTGGGCGTTCAAAAACTTGAAGAGCTAGACGCGGAAACATGGTAACATGTTACCAAATTTGCCCCGTTGGGTGATTTAAAACACTTTTTTTCCTACCAAACACGCAGTATTCGAATATGTTCACTACTAAAACATATTTTTTTTACTCAACTACATTAAATTGAATGGAGTTAAAATAAAACGAGTGAGATAATCCATTACAATGTAATAAACATACTTAGATTGACAAAATACGGAAAAAAATATGTACGAACTTTAATTTTCGAAAATTATTTTATCATGGAATTATCATGAATTTTGAGTTACTAGTCAAAATTAATGTTGCATAGTATTAGAAACAAGAAAAATTAGGGCTTCTTTGAGTTCCATTCTTAAAAAAAAAGGATTTTGCTATAGTGTTATGATGGAGAATGTGTGGTTCAAAAATAAAGAAAAATTTTAGGTTCGCGAGTTATATTATTTTATTGAAAAATATATGATTGAAATGTGGTTAAATTACTGTTCAAGAATTCATTTTGATGGGAAAATGTGACTCAAACAAGGAATTAATATTATTCAAATACATATGTGACAGTGATTGAGTCATTTAGATATCAATTTGCCAAGGTTAGATCATGAGGTAAATCAAGAAGAAAATTCTTAGTCTTGATTAGAAGAAAAAACAAAACCTAAGACTCTAGCATGGCCAAATTTCGAACCTAAATAAATTAAACCGAAAGATTATGATGCATTAAACGAAAACAATATGAACTTCTTTCATATCATAGAATCAAATGAAAGACTTTAATAAAAGTCGCCGTGGCGTAAATTTTGAGAATCTTGATTTCAAAACCCCTTTTACGGGGCCAATAAATAATGAGCAATGACAATGGATATGAGTGTGAAATTCATTCATAGCACTATCTTAATCGGTTCGTTAGACTTTAATTTGTCTCAATTGGATCACTGAAATTCAATTTGTTTCAAATTTTATGAAACTAGGTTGAAGTTCAACTATTTGAACTTCAATGATCCAATTGAAATTCAGCTGAAATTTCAGTAACCGCAGATGAAATTTTACCCAACTTTAAGATTAAACATAAGGCTAAAATAGTCATTTTCAAGTCATTAGCAAAAAATTAAAAACAAAAGCATCGTAGACTTGAAACTTCGAGGAAATTATTAATTAAAGAATAGAAAATAGAAAGAAAAAGTTGACGAACCATTATCTCCAGCAGCAGTTGCAAGTTGATTAAGAAAACCAGCTGGTGAGCTACTGTGACGAATCAAAGTTGAACGAGAAGACGACGGGCCACCAACAGCACCGCGGCCACTTCCACCACCAATGGTCATCTCATTAAAACCATAAGACCTTTGCAACCCAGCAGCCTTATTCTGTTGTTCTCTAGGATTGTTTGCTCCGCCACCATTATTACTGATCCCATCCTTACAAATGGATTCAGAAGGTTCGGACGAGAAGAATCGGGAAAATTCACGACTGCGACCAACAACTGAGTCGACGGCCGCAGTTAGCAGCGAGCCAGGGGCTGAGCCGTAACGCATGAGGCCGCTGCTGCCGGTGCCGCCACTGCCATTGGGGCCAATTGAGCCTTGTGATGATGAAGAGGTGGAAGATGGGTACATATTCTTGTTCTGAGAGGAGAGAGAGAGAGAGAGATGAAGGAGAGAGGGAAAGATAGGGAGAGTTGGGATTTTAAAAGTGGATGCAACTTGTAGAGGAAAAGTCTGGGCGTAGTTATAATATTACAAGTGGAAGTGGTTGTAGAACATGAGACCTCATTCACAACAGTGTCCTTGTCAGTTTGTCTAATATATTTTCTTGGCGCAAATTATAGGAACTAAGAAGCAATGGTTGGGGTGGAACCCTAAATCGATAAAAGGAAAAAAAGAAGAAGCGAAAGGTCATATGGTTGAATAAGGTAAATCGTTCCGTTCAAACTAGGAATAGGGTCGATGTTTAAATGATTGAGTTAGGGTCAAACCGATGTTAAATATCAAATGGTCAAAGTGTAGGAAAAGGGTTATACTACATGTATATAATTTTTTACCTAATCTTTTATACTCCACTCACATTTGGAAGTGGGGACCACGAGCTGCATTTTTTTAAAAACATGGGGCCCGCCGCATTTGTGAGGAGGGGGGGGGGGGCACCATTCGGTCACCCCCCCTCGGTACATCCGGATAAACCCGTAGGAAAATCAACTGACTTTCATTATTTTAATGAGATGGTTATATTGTCACAATGGTTTTGTTATGTTTCACCACTTTTTAATTACACTAAAAGTTTCAACATTTGCTCATTGTCATACTTACGTCCTCAATTTTTCATTAATTAGCATATTTAGAACAAAAAAATTGTGATGTCAACATTTATTTTGAGTACATATTAAGGGGAAAGTCTTTGAGTTTGAACAGATAGGGATACAAAAGAAGTCAACGTGGTACCAATAATTAATTTAAGTTCCTCTTAGGAGGGGAAATCTTGAGTTTAAATTGTTGAGGACATAAATTATACACTGGAGTACAAACCCCCCAATGGAAAGTATGTATGTTAATGGCTTGTAAGAAAAAGTTTGTGATAGTGCCAGAGCCCCCTACTCATAGAGACTATCTCTCGATAACATAGCGAAGCACCAATTGGAGAGATGGAGTTCATGTCATGCTTTCTCAACAAAATAGGAAAGAATACAATCGTGTTGTTGGGATCCAAACTCTAAGTGACAATACCTCAATTTTAAGCTTGACCAGACGAATAGTTTCCTTGTATTCTACTATCCTACACACACAAAATAAAAATAAAATAAAATAAAAATTCACTCTTGTATTGTAGTTAGTTTAGAAAAGGAGTCACGTACTTGCGTATTGTGTCAAAAGTTCGAACTATCAAGTTGAGTCGATTTGAAATCAACCATGACTTTAAATTTAATTACATGCCTACGACTAGTTGGGGCGATCTTACTACATCCATTGGCCGAAATGGCCCGTAGGTGTAGGCATGCCGATCTTAGCACTTAGTCATATAATTGATAGTACTCGGTTGGCTCCTCAATAGGGACAAATGGTGCCTCAATCAAGTCAACTCAGTTTGATCCTTGACTCACATATACATTTGGATGTATGCTAACCAAAATAATAAGTGCCTTTGTAGAAGTGATATTGTGAAAATTACATTTATCCACGCTCATTTTCAACTACACATTTAATAAATATTGTAGATGGGGTCCCCAAATCATTTATTTTTTTATACTTAAATATTTCATTTGTGCTAATTACAGTCTCAAACCTTTTATCATTTTCTTTTTCTCCAAATCCCCCACCACCACCGCTGCAAACCGCCTTGAAACTTTTACAGATTTCTCAATTTTCACTTCATAAAATAGAGGGCCTTTTTGTCATCTCTATGCTATAAAATATATCTCTTGTCTTTGATGAGTGGTGCATCTTACACGTCCTTCAATTACATGCAAACGACCATATTTCTGCCTACAAACATCACTTGAAATGCATTAGATCCGATCTCATTTCATTACATTTTACACTTACACGAATCCACTGCCCTGTCCTGGTTCACCGTTAAACTGACGACTTCGTGTAAATTTACCCAATTTATCTTCTAGTACACGTCCTCAATTTATCACTAGCCTGTATTAGTGATGAATGAAAAAAGGATCCAAATTTCTTTTTCGAGGAAATAAGGTTGTTGATTAATTTGGTGGTAATAAGGTCAAGTGGCCAAGTCCCTAAATATTATACTGGTATTTGGGTTGTAGACATTTCTGAGGTTCCAGCTTGAAAAACTTGAAAAGATCAACTAACATTCGAAAGCATCGATGAAATGGCTGCAAGAAAAGGTTGCACTCCATCTCAACTAGCATTGGCTTGGGATCATCACCAAGGAGACATGTTTGTCCAATACCTGGTACCCCTAAGATTGAGAACCTGAATCATAATATTCGAGCTCTGTTGATGAAATTGACACCAAAAGAGACGGATGAATTAGAATCCTTCTCTTCAGCCGATGTGGTTAAGGGTGACAGACACGATAACATGGCATATACATGGATAAATTTGGATACGCCCCCACAATTCTCTTTGAAACCTTGGCAGGCACCTCCTTTGATGATTGAGAGGTTTGGGCAACTTTTATGTTTCATTAGCTCAGTGACAGGAATTTGATAGATTGTGCAGCTTGGCTTCCTAATTTTGAACTCTATGCCATTGCTTACTAGTGCAAGTTTGGCAAAGCTTAAATTGTTAATTAAGTGGGTCAAACGTACTTTTTATCCATATATTTCTAGGACCTACAATTGTTATCTATTAATTATTTACATTACGTAAGACCTATAATTTATAACCTACAAAAAGTTTTTCCGAACGTACTTGTATCTAATGTGTTGAGCTGTTGGATACATGTGTGGATCCTAACTATGGTGATAGAATTAATATTATAGGAGTATACTAGGTACTTTTCACATGTATTAAGCATCTGTTAGGGAGCTCTACTATTTTACAAAGAATTGATTTTTGTACCATTGAAATGGGGCCCACCTCTACCAATATGTAGACGACCACAAATTTTGACCATTCTGATGTGATTTAATTTTGCCAATTGCCATTATTATCCTTCATTACTGTATACGTATATAAAATCATGGAGTGACAATCCTATCATTTTATACGGTCACATTATTTGACAATTCAAATAATCACTGTTATAAATCAATAATGACAGAGACATAGGAACCTGCTACATTTCCAACTGTTGAAATTTTGCTTATAATGTGGTGAGAATTCCATCCAGATAGGCTCTAAGTTGCCCTAACATTTCTTCACTATATAGATGATGTTTCAGCAAGTCTATTTTTTGTATTAGTGTGCAGAGAGTACCTAATGTTGGTGAACAGTTTGGCAATCCCTAGTTATATAGAAGCGTGATTGGGGCTCCTCAATATGCAACTAATCACTAGACTAGAGCTTGCTTTCTTTATCAACTGTATTTTCCAATTTATGCTACAGTCTTTAGATACTCATTGGAAGTCTGTCAAATGCACACTGCTTCCTTTAGTTGCATTTTCTGATGCCGATTTGGCTTCTAATCTGACAATCGATGGTCTACCTCTCGTTATTGTATTTTTCTTGGTCCTAACATATTTACATGGAGTGCTATGAAGAACACCAGTTCTCGCTCATTTGCTATTGCAAAAATCTTATGGATTCAATCTCAACTTGGCGAATTTCATTTACTTCTAATCAATTATCCAACTTTATGGTGTGATGACTAGAGTTTCATTGTTTTAGCAAGCGATCCTGTGTTTCATACTCACACACAAAACAAGTTCACCTTATTAGAAAAAAAAAAAAAAAAGGTTATGCATAAAGTCCCCTTTGTTATATGTGCTTTCTGTTGATCAATATATCAACTTTCTTACCAAGATTTCATTGAGCACTCGATTTCAGCTTCTAAGAGACAAATTGGCTGTTGAATATGAACATCTGGTTAACATAAGTTTCATATCATAATCTTGGTTATAAATAGTGTAAGCTACCGGTAGAATAGATAAACAGTTGAATTAAAAAAAATACACAATATTTTCAGTTTTCCCACTTTGTTCATTCACAGAATTAAAAAAAAAAAAAATCAATGAATCACGGTTGTGCTAACAAATTTGCTACTTGTACACACTTGATACATAACTCTTTCACATGTGTGTGCGTCTCACAATGTGACATGTGTGTGGGACCCACAATGAAAATGTTGTGTACTAAGTGTGTAAGTGAAGTATTTCACGTTGTGCTAAAGCTGGTCCCCAGACGTGCAGGTGTTTTTCTAATTGTTCAATAAAATGCTGTCACGTGTCTTCTATTTTGTAAGCTGGTCACTAACCCGTCTATGTAGCATGATTGAAAAGATTAAAGACAGAAGGTAAAAAGATAAAAATTGTGGACACATGGCCACGTTTAACAAGTAAATAGAGGCTTTTCAATTTACAAAAGTCGTGCAGGTCTTTCTTCCAGGTTGTCTACAAACCCTTCTCCTCCGACCGACTCTTCAGTCTATAGAACTACTCAAAGATGGCGTCAACAGTAATGGTAAAGGTGCCAAGAATCAAGCTGGGTTCACAGGGCCTGGAGGTATCGAAACAAGGGCTGGGCTGTATGGGTATGTCATCTAATTACGGGCCGCCCAAGCCCGAACCTGACATGATCGCCCTCATTCACCATGCCATCGCCTCCGGGATAACCTTCCTCGACACTTCCGACGTTTATGGACCCCACACCAATGAGCTTCTCATCGGCAAGGTCTGTTCATATTTCTTATCATATTCATCGACTTTGAAGATAGATGATTAGTAATGACTAATGTGGATGATTTATATAAACTGAACCCATTAATTTTTTCAAGTTTTTATTGTGAATTTTTTACTTGTTCAAGTAATTCAGTGAATTCAGAAATTTATTTCAGAATTTGGGACTGTTTTCTTAGTAAAAACTAGAAAATTGAGTTGGAAATCATATTTTCTTCCTTTGGCTGTAGTTTGATATTCCTGAATTTAGCAAGTTTTCTTTTTTCATTTTTATGGTTCACTAAATTTTTAATTGAATCTCAATGATGGATGTGTCGCTGTATTTTTATTTATTTTTCCTCTTAAAGTAAAAATAATCACCAAGAAATGCAATGGCAATTAATTCGATATACACTGTCGACAACTATCTGTTAAAATTTTATGATTTTTAGTTGCTTTTGTGCCTGTTCATGGACGATGGGTCGGTGAATTTGGCAACCAAGTGACAAATTTGGGCAAATCCATGTAGGCTTTGACAGGAGGACTGAGAGAGAAAGTGCAAATAGCTACCAAGTTTGGGATAAGCAGGAAGGATGGGAAAATGAAAATCAGTGGTGATCCAAAATATGTGAGGGCTGCCTGTGAAGCAAGCTTGAAGCGGCTTAACATCGACTGCATTGATCTTTATTACGCTCATCGAATTGACACCAGTGTGCCTATTGAAATCACGGTTTGCCATTTTCCCAAATATTACTGTATTTAATTTAGTATTTTATACAATGGTGAAATATAAATGAGGCCCATCATCTTTTAATATGGAAAAATGGTAATAATGTTTCCCTAATTCCATGGATTGCACATCTATCCTTCTTGAAAATCATATTCAGTTTTCGTTGTCCTATCACTGAACAGCTTTGACTGATGTTTTGCTTGACCGGAGGAATCTGGTCTCTTTGTGTTTTCGGTGAACAATTTTGAGGAAAGTTTTTATTTGATTTTACGTGGAGGTTTTATAATATGCCGTTTTGGATAATTGACTGTAAGATAGGACCAGTAAGTAGTATGCGTCAGCAATTGCTAAAGATTATATAACTTATTTAATCTCCTTTTGTTGTAATGATTGGAGTAGAAGAGTCCCATATCAATTAAATAATATTACAAAAAATCCAACATTTAGTTGGACAAAAACCCACATCTGGTGTGACTTGAACTTGGAAACTAATTTCCTTACAGCTTCAGCCTCGGTTCCGATAAAAACTTGGATTCTCGTTATTACAATTCCGAAACCTTATCAGCTCAGTTTATTGGCTTCTTTAATCAATTGTTGGCTTATATGAGCATGAGCGAGAGGGATCAACAGGGATGTTGACTAACGCTGTTTTTCACTCCATTTCTAATGATATTAGCATTTTTTTACTTGCTACAATTGAACTCATTTTGTAATTTCACTTCTAATGGATCTCCTCTTAATGTCCTCTGGCATACTTTTGCAAGATGGGAGAACTCAAGAAACTGGTTGAAGAGGGGAAAATAAAATATGTTGGTTTGTCAGAGGCCTCTGCTTCAACAATCCGAAGGGCTCATGCCATTCATCCATTAACTGCTGTTCAGATGGAGTGGTCCTTGTGGTCAAGAGATTTAGAAGAAGAAATAGTTCCTACTTGCAGGTATGGAGTCTTTAACATTTGTCAACAATCTTATAACTTCTACAAGATAATTATGTGTTGTTCTTATCTGTCTTATTATTAGGGAACTTGGTATTGGAATCGTCCCATACAGTCCACTGGGACGAGGTTTCTTTTCAGCAGGTCCCAAGTTGATTGAGAACTTGTCAGAGGGTGACAATCGTAAGGTTGGTCCATATTCATTCCTATGTAAACTTCTTGGTATTCATTTGTGTTGAATACTTGTTAATTTCATGTTCTTGCATTGAGTTTACAATTAACTACTGCTAGCTTCTTTGTGCATATTTGGCAAAGCTTATAATTGCTTATAAGCTTGTCAAACTATATTTTCATTCACATTTTGTAGAACCCTAACTTTTACTTACTTTTACCCACTTAATATCTATGTAGTGGCGAATTTAGTGGGGACTGGGCTTCATTTCAATTCAATTTTTTATGAAACAAGTTTTTTTTACTGTGACTTTTTTTCTTTTTTAGCTCAGCTTAAAATTTTTTTGTCTGTCATGGATCCGCCCGCCCCTGTATCTACAAATTTCGTAGGACGTACAACTTATAATCTTATAAAGGCTTCTATATGAAGGGCGTCTATGTTCAATTTTCATAAATGTCTAACTGAAAAGTTTTTTTGATTTAATTAATTGGTCTAATTGAAGTTAATCACCCGTAGTGCACCAGAAAAATTAGAAGGCAGAATATCATCTCTCTCTCAAAAGAAAAATAAGGCTTTGGGTTCACATATATCTGCAATGTGTAAGATTCAACTTTTGTAGACGTATATTTGCAATGTGCAAGGTTTTGGGTTCTCATATATTTGCAATGTTTACGTGCTGATGAAAATTGTTCACTTTTGTAGACATTTCCGAGGTTCCACCCAGAAAATCTTGAAAGTAACAAACTAGTATTCGAAAGGGTTAGTGAAATGGCTACAAAGAAAGGTTGCACCCCGTCCCAACTAGCATTGGCTTGGGTTCATCACCAAGGAGATGATGTTTGTCCAATACCCGGTACCACTAAGATTGAGAACTTGAACCAGAATATTCAAGCTTTATCTGTGAAATTGACACCCGAAGAGATGGCTGAACTTGAATCCTTTGCTTCAGCCGACGTGGTCAAGGGCGACAGACATGTTTTCATGGAAAGCACATGGATAAACTCGGAGACACCCCCGCTATCCTCTTGGAAGCCAGAGTAGGCATCTCCTTTACTCTTTCATCTGAGTACTGAACTGATTCTTAGAGTCAGTTAAATAAATGAGACCTGTGTTTACTAGCAGATATGAGTGAGAGTATTCAGTTCAGATATTAATATATGCTGATATGAGTTCAGCTATTCTGTTTCTGCTATTTTGGCACTAAAGATTCCATTCCGCTATGTATTTGCAGCCACTATCTCCATGTTCATTGTTCGTAAAAGGCTGTCAAGTTGTTATTTGCTTGCTCTAATCAGTTGATATTTGCTAAATAACTTGTGAATCTGCTGCACCCGGCCACCATGGCAAAGATAAAAGAAGAGGAGCATAAGATCATCACTAACAGCACTTTATTACAACAATCTTACATGCTAGATGGTTTATGTTTTGTTCATTCTTTTAAGTTGAATTTGTATTCTGTTTTCTTACTTGATTTTGAGTCACATGTCCTAGAGAGCCACAGCCTCAGCGTAGTCTACCAGATGGCTACTCATCATATCTTTCGAATGGGCTATTACTACCAAACCTTCTTCGTCCTGCTCCACAGCCACAGTATTGATAAAACCTTCAACTAATCAAATTGCCACATCTGTATTTAATTTGAAACATCCATCTTAGGATGGCTTCCAGATTATTCGCCCACTTCCAATTTTTGGGCCGCCACTTTGTACAGTCGACCCCCTCCTATGATGCCATGATAATGGCAGTTGGGCGGGAGGGGTCCAAAGATCACAACTGAACACACCCAACTCATCACTGTTGCATCTGACCTCAACCAACATGACAATATCATTGACATCAGTGCACCCGTTCAAAGGTTTAATCCCAATTCTTTTCAAAAAGTACTCATTCCACCACGCCAAGACAACGAGCGTCCTGAGGTTTCCGGTATAACACAATGGCAAAGACATATGTTCACAGCCATTCCACGCCTAGATAAATTAATTGGGGTGGATAGAGCATCACAGAACAATCTTCGAAGGAATATATGAACCTTAGGGGGTGCTCGACAATGCCCCACTGACTCACACTATTTTGATACACGCATATATCTTCCTCATGAGCAACTGGTAACCACTTTTAACTGAATAGATCTTGTTTGGGTTTCATTTTATTTGCTAAAATCCACTGATTAAGAAATGATTGGTTGATAAGTGAGATAATATCTGCAAATGAATTTTATCAAAATGTGATTAAAATTAATAGTTAATTTTGAAAAGTAACTCAACTAAGGCTTCAAGAATTCAAAAAGAGCTTCTGTTTGGTTCGGATTAAAATCTAGTTAAAATTTCGAGTCAAAGTTAACAATTAATTTTAACCACCCATTTCATTTCATGGATCCACAACTTTTTAACCACACATTTCATCAATTTTTATCAAAATCTATTAAAAAATTAATTTTAATCTCAACATTTGGCATGTTTTTCTTTCTCCCAGTTTTTCCACCAATCCTCCTCCTTCCATTTATTTTTCCCCGAAAGTAAAAATATCAGTAAAATGATAACCACTGTTTGACATCTGATTTGATGAACTGTTAACCATCCAGAGCGCTTAAAGATTTCTCTCTCCCAGCAAGTTTTTTGTGTATGTTATTATTTTTCCCTTTCTCTGTGGATAAGAAAGAAAATTAATCCACCATTGAGTTGTTAACCGGCACCAAATACTGATGTGGTCATCCTAGATTGTCGTCCACTGGCGTTTTCCGATTACCATCGGCATCGATTCTTAATTTTTTTGGCTCAATTAGTATATGTTTAACTCTCTATTTATCGTTTGAAAATGGAGCTTTTAGTATGAGGAGGTTCTGTAATATGTCTCTTTGGGTAATTGACTGTCAGATGGGACTAATAAGTAGTATGCGCGGGTAATTGCTAAACTTCATTTATCTCCTTTTGCTGTAATATAACAAAAAAGTCGACACTCAGTTGGACAACAACCCACATCTGGTGCGACTTGAACTTGGGAACTAATTTCCTCACAGCTTCAGCCTCGTTTCCACTAAAAACTTGGTTCTTATTATTACAATACCAAGAGATTGATCAGCAGGGACGTTGACTAACACTGTTATTGACTTCATTTCTAATGATGTTAGCATTTTTGAATTTCTTACAATTGTGCTCTTAATGTCATCTGGCATGCTGTTGCAAGATGGGAGAACTCTGGAAACTGGTTGAAGAGGGGAAAATAAAATATGTTGGTCTCTCAGAAGCCTCTGCTTCAACAATCCAAAGGGCTCATACCATTTATCCATTAACTGCTGTTCAGATGTTGTGGTCGAGAGATTTAGAAGAAGAAATAATTCCTACCTGCAGGTAAGGAGTCGTTTGTCAATACTCTTATAACTTCTACAAGATAATAACGTGTTGTTTTTTTCATCTATCTTATTATTGGGGAACTTGGTATTGGAATCGTCCCATACAGTCCACTGGGACGGGGTTTCTTCTCAGCAGGTCCCAAGTTGATTGAAATTAATCTCCTAAACAAGGAAACAGATGAATATCCATGGCAAGGCAAATTTTCCAACAAAAAAGAGTCGGGTTTATAATCATTTTTATGTGCACCGTGCTGCATCAATTATTCCCAAAAAAGGAGATATGATTAAATATGTCTACCAATCTGAACCTGGCATTGAAGGAGTTTTATGTGTTGCACTGCCAAATCCAGCATATCAGCATAGCTAGTTTGCTGAAATGACACATCCTGTTAAAATCGATTCTGACAATATATTTACAGTAAGTACGTCAAGTGCAAGCTTGAATATTTTGATAAAATGTGTCCGTCTGTTTAAGCTAATGAGGAAGTGAGATGTGGCACTGCTATTAAAGCACTTGTGAAAAATTGGTTTCTAACTGCATGTATTAGTTATCGATTACTCAATATATTAATCTTAGTGATGATCTTAGCACCCAGAATGTCAATCTGTATGATCTTTCTTAAGCTATCAAATCAGTCAGGATTTCAGATTGTCAATTGCTACTCGACCAAGGATGATTGAAGCCCTTCCCTTCGTCTGGGACACAAGCCAGTTGAAAACAGACTAATCGACTTCATCATTCTTTAAAAATGACAAATCTGATACCTCAGATATGGTAAGAGGGTTTGCTTCTTAATCAATATTAGATTCATTAAAGGTATTATCCATAGGATTCGGTTTACTTTTTTCAAGAAAGGCAATCAGAGAACACAACAAAGAGAAATGGTGATTAGGCTCGTTCATCTTTGAGCATGAAGATCATTGAGGTTCTTAAATTCACTTCGGTTATCCTACTTTATACACATATTTAACATGTTCACCACCACATTATCATTATTTCAAAATTTTTTTTCTCAAACTAGTTTTTTGAACGTTGCCGAAAGTCTTCGGCAATATGAGTTGCATTTCCACTCACTACAACAAAAATAACATACGGCAATGTTCAAAAAACGTTGCCGTAGACTTACGACAACGTTTGGACGTCTGTTGTAAATCGAGGTGTTGTTGTAGAGTAGAGAGATACGGCAACGTTTTTTGAACGTTGCGAAAAATAAAACTTTCTGCAACACTCAATAAACGTTGCAAAAAGGGGGTCTATCGCCACATTTTTCTATAAAACGTTGCGAAAACTCATTTATACTAACCAATGGTAACATTCACTTACTAAAATATTGCCAAAAGATCCTTTTAGCAACATTTATCAACAAATATTGCCTTTTAAATGTTGTAAAAGAGTATTTTTGTTGTAGTGACTACCCGGTTCTAAATGGATACTTCAACAAGATCCGGGTTATTGTTCACGGGTTGGAAAAGCAGGGAGTCACGTGACATGGTCCACTTGATGAGAAATGCATGCATCTTCCCAACATTGGCGAGTGTGTTGAATCTATCCACTTCAAAACATGTAGTTTAAAATATAAACATCATTATTCTTATCTTATAAGCCTTTTGTTCACTTTTTTAATTGTCCACTTGCTTCTTACACTTTGAATTCAATGTCCCTAATAATTCACTACCACAACGGGGATTACCGTTCGTCCCGCACACAATATTGAGCAATATTATAAAACATAATAAAATTGTCATTTAACCTTCAATATAAAGACTTTATAACCTTCATTTTATCATTTTTTTTGTTTTAAGGTATGACACAGTTAAGAAATTTCATCAATTTGAGGACGATAGATAATGAAATTTGAAATGGGGATAAATTTTAACAACTCTGCTACATGTACATGGAGAATTGTCAGACTACATTACAAGGGGACATGTGTCGCGCATTCATTGGACTTTAGAAAACAAATAGTTTTAACTACACATTTGTCTAAAAATCACTATACAAAACTCTATTTTCTTAAAAAAAAAAAAGGTTGTCAAACATGGGATTACCCTACTCTAATGAAGTCAATGGAGAGAGATGAGTCTTAACTTAATGAAAAAGACAAAGGGATTAAATTATAAACCGTGGGCGTTCAAAAACTTGAAGAGAAACATATTACCAAATTTGCCCCATTGGGTAATTTAAAACATTGTTTTTCCTACCAAAGAGGCAGTATTTAAATATATTCGCTACTCAACCAATTTTTTTTTTACTCAACTACATTAAATTGAATAGAGTTAAAATAAAACGAGTGAGATAATCCATTACAATGTAATAAACATGCTTAGCTTGATAAAATACGGAAAAAAATATGTATGAACTTTAATTTCCAAAAATTCTTTATCATGGAATTATCATGAACTTTGAGTTACTAGTCAAAATTAATGTTGAATAGTATTAGAAACAAGAAAATTTAATACTATTCAAATACATATATGACAGTGATTTTGTCATTTAGCCCATGTTTGGTACACATTAAAATTTTCATTCACATTCTTCTATTCATTTTCAACCACACATTTTTCAATAAAATAATATTTTCCATCACATCAATAACTTTTCCTTCTTTTTCAACCACAAATTCTCCATCAATCTACTATTCCAGAATACATTTTTCCAAAATAATGTGATTCAAACACACCATTAGATATCAATTCGCCAGGGACCATGAGGTAAATCAAGAAGGAAAATTCTTAATCTTGATTAGAAGAAAAAACAAAATCTAAGACTCTAGCATGGCCAAAATTCGAACCTAAATAAATTAAACAAAAAGATTATGATACATTAAACCAAAAAAATACGAACTTATTTCATAACATAGAAACAAATGAAAGACTTTAATAAAAGTCGTTGTGGCATAAATTTTGAGAATCTTGATTTCAAAACCCCTTTTACGGGGCCAATAACTAATGAGCCATGACAATGCAAGATACGAGGATGAAATTCATTCCTAGCACTATCTTAAATTGTTGAAGACATAAATTATACACTGGAGTACGACCCCCCAATGGAGAGTACGTATGCTAATTATGTAGGGAATAGTCCCTGAGCAAAATGGCTTTTGAGAAAAAGTTTGTGATCGTACGGGAGCCCCCTACTCGACTCATAGAGACTATCTCTCGATAACAGAGTAAAGCATCGACTGGAGAGATGGAGTTCATGTCTTGCTTTCTCAACAACATAGGAAAGGATACAACAGTGTTGTTGGGATCCAAACTCTGAGTGACAATACCTCAATTTTAAGCTTGACCAAATGAATAGTTTCCTTATATTCTACTATCCTACACAAAAAAAAAAAAAGAAATTCATTCTTATATTGTTGTTAGTTTAGAAAAGGAGTCACGTACTTGTGTATTGTGTCAAAAGTTCGAACTAGCAGTTGACCCGATTTGAAATCAGCCATAGCTTTAAATTTAATTACATGCCTATAGCCAGTTAGAGCGATCTTACTACATCCATTGGCCGAAATGGCCCGTAGGTGTAGGCATGTCGATCCTACCACTTACTCCTATAATTGATAGTACTCGGCTGGCTCCTCAATGGGGACAGATGGTGCCCCAATCAAGTCAACTCAATTTGATCCTCGACTCACATGTACATTTGGATGTATGCTAACCAAAATAATGACAAATGCCTCTGTAGAAGTGATAGTTTGAAAATCACATTTACTCACGCTCATTTTTAACTACACATTTAATAAATATTGTAGATGGGGTCCCCAAATCATTTATTTTTTTTACATATTATACTTAAATATTTCATTTGTGCTAATCAAAGTTTCAAACTTTTTATCATTTTCTTCCTCCAAATGCCCCACCACCACCGTTGCAAACCGCCGTGAAACTTTTACAGATTTCTCAATATTCACTTCATAAAATAGAGGGCCTTTTTGTCATCTCTATGCTATAAAAAATATAGCTCTCTTCTTTGATGAGAGGTGCATCTTACACGTCCTTCAATTACATGCAAACGGCCATATTTCTGCCTACAAACAGCACTTGAAATGCATTAAATCTGATCTCATTTCATCACATTACATGAATCCACTGCCCTGTCCTGGTTCACCGTTAAACCAACGACTTCGTGTAAATTCATCCAATTTATCTTTTAGTACATGTCCGCAATTTATCACTAGCGTGTATCAGTGATAAATAAAACAAAGGATCCATATTTCTTTTTCGAGGAGATAAGGTTGTTCATTTATTTGGTAGTAATAATAAGGTCAAGTGGTCAACTAAGATGTCCTTAAATACTGGTATTTGAGTTTTACGTATTCCTGCTGATAACAAGGCATTTTAAATTGTGACTATATGAAGACTCTTATCGTTTGGATGCTGATTCACATATTTCAACATTAGTAGACATTTCTGAGGTTCCAGCCTGAAAAACTAGAAAAGAACTACTAATATTCGAAAGAATCATTGAAATGGCTGCAAGAAAATGTTGCACTCCATCCCAACTAGCATTGGCTTGGGTTCATCACCGAGGAGCCGATGTTTGTCTGACACGTGGTACCCCTAAGCTTGAGAACATGTGTTGGTGCGTTAGTATGTGTAAATGTTTGTTTAGGCAGAGAAAATATTCAAATTTAATTCGCAGGAGCATAATTAAACACTAAAAAATGGAAAGAAGGAAGATAAGAAGAAGAAAACAAAGTGAAGAATGAAATTTGGGACAAGTAAAAACACTTTCTCCTTAAGACAATATTGTCTTGTAACAGTGTTAACGGACTACGGCACTTGTCTCCCAAGATACAATGGATACGACTTGTGGTATAACCACAAATAACAACGAATTTGGAATGATAATTTTCTCTCTACAAGAAAAAGGTTTTTGGAATGACTTTGGAGAGTATTTTGCAAGAATTTTGATGTAATGATCAATGCAAAATGATATTAGATGCTAAATGGATGTTCAAAGGGTCCTATATATAGAGGAGGAAATGTTGTGAATGAAGTGCCGCGCCCCAAACCCAGCAATCTTTGCTAAAAGTCGCAGTATTTGCTATCACTAGCTTTTCATTTGAGCGACAGTGACACATTTTCAAGGGAACTTCTCTCACTTACCTGTCGCTCGAGCGATAGGCGAGCGATATAGCTCCCGTTTGGTGCACATATTTGGAAAAAGAATACATTTTTACTGTTGATGTGATGAAGAATATGTGGTTGAAAAAGAAGGAAAAGTTATTGATGTGATGGAAAATATTATTTTATTGATGAATGTAGAAGAATGAAAATGAAAAAAATAATGTGGCTCAAACAGGGCCATAGTTAGCCATTTTTCTAGCTCGTATTTCCTCTTTTCTATCCAACTTTAGACTGTAATATCTCATTCATCCGGAATTGGTTTGGATTCCAAATATATTATGACAATCTACTTGAACAAGTTAGTCTATTTATATTCATAATTTTACTATTGGATCAAGTCCAAATATTTAGTTAAAATTGACACGAAAATCACTTTTCCATACTTGACTAAATTTTAGTTTCATTCTCTAAATCAAATTTCAACAACCTGAACCATAATATTCGAGCTCCATTGAGAAATTGACACCAAAAGAGATGGATGAGTTTCAATCCTTCTCTTCAGCCGATGTGGTTGAGGGCGACAGACACGATAACACAGCATATACATGGATAAATTTGGATACGCCCCCACAATTCTCTTGGAAACCTTGGCAGACACCTCCTTTGATGATTGAGAGGTTTGGGCAACACTTATTTTGTGTTCACTACCAAATATGACTTTTATGTTTCACAAGCTCAGTGACAGAAATTTGATAGATTGTGCAGCTTGTCTTCCTAATTTTGAACTCCATGCTCATTGCTTACTAGTGCAAGTTTGGCAAAGCTTAAATTATTAATTAAGTGGGTCAAACGTACTTCTTATTCATATATTTCTAGGACCTACAACTGTTATCTATTAATTATTCGCATTACATAAGACCTATAATTTATAACCTACAAAAAGTTTTACCAAACAAACTTGCATCTAATGTGTTGAGCCCGATTAAGTTGTTGGATATATGTGTGGTACCTAACTATGCCGATAGAATTAATATTATATGAGTATACTATGTACTTTTCACATGTATTAACCATTTGTCTGGGAGCGCTACTATTTTTTAAAGAATTGATTTTTGTACCATTGAAATGGGGCCCACATATGCCACTATGTAGACGCCTACAAATTTCGACCATTCTGATGTGATTTAATTTTGTCAATTGCTATTATTGTTCTTCATTTCTAGGGCTGTAAGCAAAAACCGTCAAACCGGAAAACAGAACCGAAACCGCAATTTCGAAACCGGTGGTTTGGTGCCACGTGGACCCGTCAACGAAATGGTTTTGAACCAAACCAAACCGGTCAAAAACGGTTTGGTTTAGGTTTGAGAATTTTAATTATGGTTTGAAACCAAACCGGACCGGCGAAAAATATATAAAATAAAAAAATAAAAAAATTGATTTTTTTTGAAAATTTATCCAAAATTTCAATTTTGTAAAATTGAATAATTTTGTCATTTTGTAGGTATTTTTGTCAATTTCTAATTTTCTATTAATTATTAAGATTTATGATCTGCCCAATCCTAATTACATATAAAAAAGGCCCAAATTTGAAAGAAGTAGCACTAAACAGCTCTACCCAAGTTCATATACTCACAAGTCATAGCCCTAATCTTCTAATTTTCATTTCTCTCACTCGCAACTCGCTGGTCCCAGCCTCGCTCCCCGCGGCGCCTCCTTGTTTCCCCCAAATCGTCATCGCCCTCGAATTCTCTAACCTTCTAGTCGCCGATAGTGTATGTTCGCCGGTATTATTAGACTATTTCAGATTCTTGCATATTTATTTGATCGTGAGTAAAGTTTAAAATTGAAATTTTGTCACTTTCTAGTTGAAATTTGTTTACATATTTATTGATCGTGAGTAAGGCTTAAAGTTAAAATTCGGGCTATCAGGTGCGCAAAAGACATTTGTTTACATATGAGAGAATATGTATAATTCTGTGTTAAATTACAGAAAATGAAAGTAGGTATATATAGTGGAATGGGGGAGAAAAAGTATTTGCAGCTTGTCTTTTGGAAGCCATTATTAGATGGATCCGTGTCTTAATTCTTTTTTTTTTTTTCCAATTTGCTAATTAAAATTTTTTTTGTGTATGAAGGACAAAATTGATCATGAGTTCTATGGTTTCTTGAGTATGTGAATGTTTCTTCTTTTTGCTAGTTCTGTGAATTCTGTGACAAAATTTGATATTTCTTGAGTTCTATGACAAAATTAATTCGTTTATTCCTTTTGTTAGTTGAAAATGGACATTATTATGTTTTTTTGGACCTTATATTTATTTTAGTGGACTTGTATTGTATCTTTATCGTAAAGTATTATTCTAAAACGTCAAAATGGCGAATAAAAAACTATGCTTTAGTTTTTTGTGATTTTACTTTTATTTTGTTGGTATTTAAATTTATAGTAAATATATTTAGTTTGTTTTAGATTTATTTCTAGCAAGATATAAATATATATTGAATTAATGGCATAAAAGTAGATACTAGATAGGAAAAAAATATACGTAAAATCGGCGGTTTAAAACCGGACCAAACCGTTAGGTTTATGTTTGAGTTTTTTTCAAACCGATCAAAACGGTTTGGTTTGAAAATTTGTCAAAAACCGCAAAAATCGGACCGCTTACACCCCTATTCATTTATGTATAAGTACATAAAATCATGGAGGGACAATTCTATCATCTTACACGTCCATATTATTTGACAATTCAAACGATCACTGTTATAAATCAATAATGACATAGACAACAGTTGGAATTTTGCTTAAAATGTGGTGAGAATTCCACCTAGATAGGCGCTAAGTTGCATAACATTTCTTCAGTATATAGAGGATATTTCAGCAAGTCTCTTTTTTGTATTAGTGTGCGGAGAGAACCTAATGTTGGTGAACAGTTTGGCAATCCCTAGTTATATAGAAGCGTAAATGGGGCTCTTCAATATGCAAATAATCACTAGAACAGAGCTTGCTTTCTTTATCAACCGTATTTCCCAATTTATGCGATAGCCTTTAGATACTCATTGGAAGTCTGTCAAATGTATGGAGAATATCAGTGTACACGTCATTAGTGCTAGTTAGGTTTACTGTTTTTAGTTAATAATTGATTACTCAACTAATCACTTCAATTAGTTAGTTAGGTTTGTTAAATTCTGTTGGTTAGCTTCGAGTCTGTTGCTCATTCCTTTTTCATTCCTTTTCTCTATAAATACTCTACTGATCATCACTGAATAAATTGATTGGGAATTATCTCACTATTTTGAATTTCCTCTCCAACTTCTTCATGGTATCAGAGCGGTGACGAGACTTGGAGATCGTCATCCTCGTTCTACGAAGGAGCTGAGATTTCAACAAAATTGAAATGGCGGAAGCTGATAAGGATGACCGATTCACGTTGCACAACTCAGACCATCCAGGAATGGCTTTGGTCTCGGTGCCACTAACTGGAAGAAACTATCTCGCTTGGAACAGATCCATACGTATAGCCCTAGGGGCGAAAATGAAATTGGGGATAATTGATGGTTCAATTGAAGAGCCAAGCAAGGATTCAGCTGATTACGAGAGGTGGAATCGTGTTAACTACATGGTAACCTCGTGGATTTTAAACTCGATCTCGAAGGAGATCGTAGATGCATTTCTATATACCACCACTGCTAGAGAGCTGTGGACTGAAATCGAAGAAAGGTTTGGAGGTTGCAATGGACCTCAATTATATCAGATACAAAGGGAGATATCTACTATAACACAGGGAAGTTTAAGTGTAACACAATATTACACAAAGTTAAAAAAACTTTGGGATGAGCTGACTTACCTTATGCCTCTACCGCAGTGTACCTGTGGATCAGCAAAGGCAGCTACAGAAATGACTTCGTTCAACAGGTTGATGCAGTTTTTAATGGGACTGAACGAAGAATATGAGCATGTGAGGAGTCAGATCTTGGTAACTGATCCATTACCTATGGTGAACAAAGCCTATTCAATGGTTCAGAGAGTGGAAAAACAAAAGGAAGTGCAGACTGTGTACGGTGATGGGGGTGAAGTCAATGCTATGTATGTAAAATCACAACCTTATAAGAGAGACAATGGAGCAAGGGGACAAGGAAGGAGATTTGAAAATAGAAGAGACAAGGAACAGAGGTATTGCACACATTGCAATATTAATGGACACGACAAGGAATCTTGCTTCAAGCTCATTGGATATCCAGACTGGTATAAAGAGCTTAAGAAAAAAGGAAGGCATATGGCTAACTTAGCTGAAACTTCCCTGGATCTAATGGATCCGATGAATGGAGAAACAGGAGACAAATTGAAGGGGCAGACACAGGGGATAAATCTGGGTGAAGTAATTCAGTAGGAATTGATGAAAATTTTCAAAGGCAACAGCAACAACATGGTGAATTTTGCACACTTGGAAGATTTCGCAGGTTCTGTTTTTAAATCTGATGATATTCATGCTTTACATACCCGTGACCTTATAGAAATTGGCTCTTGGATAGTTGACACAGGGGCATCAAATCATATGTGCAATGACCTGAAACTCATACATAAACCCAAAGCCATCACCACTACTGTACCTGTCTATCTACCTGATGGAACCATTAATAAAGTAGAACATTCTGGCAATGTTATTCTCAGTAAAGAACTTACCCTTGTTGAAGCATTACATGTACCCACTTTTAAGTTTAACTTGCTATCTGTAAGTAAACTAGCCAAAACTTCCAATCTCAAGTTCACATTTCTTGATAATCATTGTTTGTTGCAGGACCGTCTGACTGAGAAGACCCTGGCAGTTGGTAGAACAGTCAAGAGCCTTTACATTCTTGATAAGGACTCCTTTCTTCAAAGAACCATTCAAAATTACACTTCTGAACACTGTAATACATCTGTAACTGCTTCTTCAGCCCCCTTACCTATTAAAACTTGTAGTCATCAGTCTGATATTGCCATTTTGTGGCACAAAAGGCTTGGTCATGTTTCTGAAAGTGTTTTACAACATTCAATATTAGGAACACAATGTAATAAAGACCATTTCAAACCTTGTGATGTTTGTGCTTTATCCAAGCAACATAGATTGCCTTTTCAACGAAGTCATATCCAATCCAGCAAATCATTTGAACTTCTGCATATTGATTTATGGGGACCATACAAAAAGGCCTCCATATGTGGAGCACATTACTTCTTAACCATAGTTGATGACTTCACTAGAGCCACATGGACCTTTTTGTTGAAACATAAGACACAGGTTCTGCATACTATAAGATTCTTCCACAAAATGATCAAAACTCAGTTTGAAAGCAACATTAAAACCATTAGAACTGATAATGGCTCTGAATTCTTGAGTCGAGATTTTCAAATTTTTTTGGCTAGCAATGGCACTCTTCATCAAAAGTCATGCGTGTATACCCCACAACAAAACGGGGTTGTTGAAAGAAAACACAAACACCTACTTCAGGTTGCTAGAAGCCTTATGTTTGAATCACATTTACCAACTTGCTTCTGGGGGGAGTCAGTTTTAATGGCTACCTATATCATCAACAGGCTGCCTTCGAAAATGTTGAATTGGAAAACACCTTATGAACTGTTACATCATAGAGCTCCTACATATCATCATTTTAGAACTTTTGGTTGTCTATGCTATGCCACGAACACTTTTCCTTCAAAACATAAATTTTCTCCCAGAAGTTCTAAGTGTATTCTGCTTGGTTTTAGTTCAGGGCAGAAGGGTTACAAGGTGTTTGATATTAGTAACCGACATATTCTTGTGTCTAGGGATGTAATTTTTCATGAGAATATATTTCCATATAATAATCATTGCAAATATGACCTTGTTGCACCCTTACCCATATCTATAGATGAACACGAATCTGATGAAGATATATTGCATAAACATAACACCCAGTCACCTATAGCACATCCAGTTGCTGAACCATCGATTGCCAGGGAAAACTCCAGTCTCATACCTGTGACAAATGATGATAATGGTACTGATGCTGTTACCCAAATCCAAACACTTCATCAAGCTCCTACATCTGCTACTCCTAGAAGGAGCAGTAGACAGAAAACTACTCCTCAGTGGCTACAAGACTTTGTGACTAATTTCAGTCACAATGATAATTTTACACAAATCATTCAACCTGAAATCACACCACATTCCACACATTCCATCAAAAATGATTTTCTTTCTCATATTCCACAGTGTCTGAGTTCACAGCACAATGATTTTCTTGCTAATGTTAACACTGTTCAGGAGCCTAATTCTTATAGGGAAGCTAGTACTAGAGCTGAATGGATTGAGGCAATGAATGCTGAATTAGATGCACTTGAGAAAAATAATACATGGGATCTTATTCCCTTGACCCCTGACATGAAACCGATTGGCTCTAAGTGGGTGTTTAAGGTAAAACTGAAGGCAGATGGAGCAGTGGAAAGGTGCAAAGCTAGGTTAGTAGCCAAGGGATACCATCAGGTGGAAGGGATTGATTACTTTGAAAGTTTTTCCCCGGTGGCAAAACATGTCACCATCAGGATATTCCTGGCTATTGCTACTACTAAAATGTGGCCTATCTTCCAACTTGACATAAATAATGCTTTTTTGCATGGCTTTCTGGAGGAGGAAGTCTTTATGTGGCCACCGGAAGGATATTCTAAAGCAAGAGAGGGGCAGATTTGCAGGCTTAATAGGTCGCTTTATGGACTTAAACAAGCCAGCAGGCAGTGGAACACAGAGTTAAGTAAGCACCTTGAAAATTATGGTTTTCTTCAATCTTCACATGATCACTGCCTTTACATTCTGACAAAGGGAGATTCATTTGTAGCAGTACTTGTATATGTCGATGATCTGCTTGTGACAGGGAACAATGAAGAAGAAATTCAGAACCTCAAGAACTCTCTACATTCAGCCTTCACTATTAAGGATCTGGGACTTGCCAAGTATTTTCTTGGCATAGAAATCGAGAGATCTTCAGGTGGAACTTACATCAATCAACGAAAATATGCTATGGATTTAGTTTCTGATGCAGGACTAACAGGTGCAAAGATCACAGCTACACCTCTACCTAAGGGCCTGAAATTCACTGGGGGGAATGACAACTTACTAGACAATCCTGATAAATACAGAAGGCTAGTTGGAAGACTCCTGTACCTCACGTTAACACGGCCTGATATCACTTTCAGTGTCCAGCAACTTTCACAATTTGTACACTCACCAACATTGGCTCACTGGAATGCTGCAATACATGTCATTAAATACATTAAAGGCACATCTTCTACTGGCCTTTTCTATCCTGTTACCAACGGACTTAACATTGAAGCCTTTTGTGATGCAGACTGGGCTTCTTGCCTGGACTCTAGGAAATCCCTCACAGGGTACTGTATTTTCTTGGGAGGGGCTCTCATCTCATGGAAGACAAAGAAGCAAACTACAGTCTCCAGAAGTTCGGCTGAAGCTGAGTATAGAAGCATGGCAGCAACTGTCTGTGAGTTGCTTTGGATTTCATATATCCTGTCTGATTTCCATATCCGGATACCTCTTCCTATTTCTCTTTGGTGTGACAATCAAGCGGCTCTCCATATAAGTGCTAATCCCGTATTTCACGAGCGCACCAAACACTTGGATATTGATTGTCACATTGTTCGTAACAAGTATAAAGAAGGCTTCATTCTTCCCAAGCATGTCTCCACTCGTCATCAACTTGCTGACATTTTCACCAAATCTCTCCCTGGGCCGCAGTTCACCAAAATCGTGTCCAAGTTGGGCCTGCTCGTTCTACATCGCGATCCCACTTGAGGGGGGGATATGGAGAATATCAGTGTACACGTCATTAGTGTTAGTTAGGTTTACTGTTTTTAGTTAATAATTGATTACTCAACTAATCACTTCAATTAGTTAGTTAAGTTTGTTAAATTCTGTTGGTTAGCTTCGAGTCTGTTGCTCATTCCTTTTTCATTCCTTTTCTCTATAAATACTCTACTGATCATCACTGAATAAATTGATTGGGAATTATCTCACTATTTTGAATTTCCTCTCCAACTTCTTCAAAATGCACATTGCTTACATATGGAAAGTGCCCATAAGCTTGCTTTCGTTGCATTTTCTGAAGCCGATTTGGCTTCTAATCTGACAATCAATGGTCTACCTCTGATTATTATAATTTTCTTGGTCCTAACATATTTACATGGAGTGCTATGAAGATCACTAGTTCTTGCTCATTTGCTATTGCAAAAATCTTATGGATTCAATCCCTACTTGGCGAATTTCATTTACTTCCAATCAATTCTCCAACTTTATGTTGTGCTGCCTAGAGTTTCATTGTTTTAGCAAACGATCCAGTGTTTCATGCTCACACAAAACATGTTCACTTCATTGGAGAAAAAGTTATGCAGAAAGTCGTCTTTGTCATATATGCCTTCTGTTGATCAATATCGACATTCTTACCAAGCTTTTATTGAGCACTCATTTTCAGCTTCTAAGGGACAAATTGACTGTTGAACATGAACATCTAATTAACACAAGTTTCATATCATAATCTTGGATATAAATAGTGTAAACTATCGGTAGAATAGATAAACAGTTCAATAAAGAAATACACAATATTTGCAGTTTTCTCACTTTGTTCATTTACAGAATCAAAAAAATAAAATAAAAATTAATGGACCACGGTTGTGCTAAAGCCGGTCCCCTGGCTTGCACAAGCAGCTTTATTAATATTAAAGATTCAATAATACTGCTTATCGGTAATTGGTAGGGGCTTTGACATGTGCTACTTTGAAGATATTCGTATGTTTTTTTCTCATTGTCTAATTCACTTGTCACTAACCCGTCTATGTCGCATGATTGTAAATGATTAAAGAATAAGGGAAAAACATAAAGATTGTGGACACAGGCCACGTTTAACAAGTACATACGTGCAGGTCTTTCTCCCACGTTTTCTACGAACCCTTCTCCTCCGACCAGACTCTTCAGTCTATAGAACTACTCAAAGATGGCATCAACAGTAATGGTAAAGGTGCAAAGAATCAAGCTGGGTTCACAGGGCCTGGAGGTATCGAAACAAGGACTGGGCTGTATGGGTATGTCATCTGATTACGGGCCGCCCAAGCCCGAACCTGACATGATCGCCCTCATTCACCATGCCATCGCCTCCGGGATAACCTTCCTCGACACTTCCGACGTTTATGGACCCCACACCAATGAGCTTCTCATCGGCAAGGTCTGTTCATATTTCTTATCATATTCATCGAATTTGAAGAGAGATGATTAGTAACGACTAATGTGGATGATTTATATGAACTGAACCCATTAATTTTTTTCAAGTTTTTATTGTGAATTTTTTACTTGTTCAAGTAATTCAGTGAATTGAGAATTTATTTCAGAATTTAGGACTGTTTTCTTAGACAAAACAAGAAAATTGAGCTGGAAATCATATTTTCTTCCTTTGGCTGTAGTATGATATTCCTGAATTTAGCAAGTTTTCATTTTTTCTTTTTTATGGTTCACTAAATTTTTAATTGAATCTAAATGATGGATGTGTCACTGTATTTCTATTTATTTTTCCTCTTAAAGTAAAAATAAAAAGTAAAATCTGCACCAAGAAATGCAATGGCAATTAATTCGATATACACTGTCGACAACTATCTGTTAAAATTTTATGATTTTTAATTGCTTTTGTGCCTGTGCATGGACGATGGGTCGGTGAATCTGGCAACCAAGTGACAAATTTGGGCAAATACGTGTAGGCTTTGACAGGAGGACTGAGAGAGAAAGTGCAAATAGCTACCAAGTTTGGGATAAGCGGCAGGTTGGGTGAGAAAATGAAAATCAGTGGTGATCCAAAATATGTGAGGGCTGCCTGTGAAGCAAGCTTGAAGCGGCTTAACATCGACTGCATTGATCTCTATTACGCTCATCGAATTGACACCAGTGTGCCTATTGAAATCACGGTTTGCCATTTTCCCAAATATTATTCATTTGGTACTGTATTTAATTTAGTATTTTATACAATGGTGAAATATAAATGAGGCCCGTCATCTTTAATATGGAAAAATGGTAATAATGTTTCTCTAATTCCATGGATTTCACATCTATCCTTCTTGAAAATCGTATTCAGTTTTCGTTGTCCTATCACCGAACAGCTTTGACTGAATATTTGCTTGACCGGAGGAATCTGGTCTCTTGTTGTACTGATTGGAGTAGAAGAGTCCCATATCAATTAAATAATAAGTAGAAGATCCATTTAGTTGGACAAAAACCACATATGGTGTGACTTGAACTTGGAAACTAATTTCCTTACAGCTTCAGCATCGGTTCCAATAGAAACTTGGATTCTCGTTATTACAATACCAAAACCTTATCAGCTCAGTTTATTGGCTTATCCGAGCATGAGCGAAGGGATGTTGACTAACTCTGTTTTTCACTCCATTTCTAATGATGTTAGCATTTTTTTAATTGTTACAATTGAAATCATTTTGTAATTTCACTTCTAATGGATCTCCTCTTAATTGTCCTCTGGCATACTTTTGCAAGATTGGAGAACTCAAGAAACTGGTTGAAGAGGGGAAAATAAAATATGTCGGTTTGTCAGAGGCATCTGCTTCAACAATCCGAAGGGCTCATGCCATTCATCCATTAACTGCTGTTCAGATTGAGTGGTCCTTGTGGTCAAGAGATTTAGAAGAAGAAATAATTCCTACTTGCAGGTAAGGAGTCTTTTAACATTTGTCAACAATCTTATAACTTCTACAAGATAATTATGCGTTATTCTCATGTGTCTTATTATTAGGGAACTTGGTATTGGAATCGTCACATACAGTCCACTAGGACGGGGTTTCTTTTCAGCAGGTCCCAAGTTGATTGAGAACTTGTCAGAGGGTGACTATCGAAAGGTTGGTCCAGATTCATTCCCGTGTAACCTTCTTGGTATTCATTTGTGTTGAATACTTGTTAATTCATGTTCTTGCATTGAGTTTACATTTAACTACTGCTAGCTTCTTTTTGCATATTTGGCAAAGCTTATAATTGCAAACTATATTATCATTCACATTCTGTAGACCCCTGACTTTTACTTACTTTTACCCGTGGTGGCGAATTTATTGGGGATTGGGCTTCATTTCAATTTTTTACGAAAAAAAGTTTTTTCCACTGTAATTTTTTTTTTTTCCTTTTTTACATATTAGCTCGGCTTAAAAAAAAAAAAATTCTGCCATGGATCCATCTGCCCCTGTATCTACACATTTCTTAGGACATACAACTTATAATCTAATAAAGGCTTCTATATGAAGGACGTCTATTTTCAATTTTCATAAACGTATAACTGAAAAGTTATTTTGATTTAATTAATTGGTCTAATTGAAGTTAATCACCCGTAGTGCACTAGAAAAATTAGAAGGCAGCATATTCTCTCTCTCTCTCTCTCTCTCTCAAAAGAAAAATAAGGCTTTGGGTCAACTTTTGTAGACGTATATTTGCAATGTGCAAGGTTTTGGGTTCACATATATTAGCAATGTTTATGTGCTGATGAAAATTGTTCAACTTTTGTAGACATTTCCGAGGTTCCACCCAGAAAATCTTGAAAGTAACAAACTAGTATTCGAAAGGGTTAGTGAAATGGCTACAAAGAAAGGTTGCACCCCGTCCCAACTAGCATTGGCTTGGGTTCATCACCAAGGGGATGATGTTTGTCCAATACCCGGTACCACTAAGATTGAGAACTTGAACCAGAATATTCAAGCTTTATCTGTGAAATTGACCCCTGAAGAGATGGCTGAACTTGAATCATTTGCTTCAGCCAACGTGGTCAAGGGCGACAGACACGGTTTCATGGAAAGCACATGGATAAACTCGGAGACACCCCCGCTGTCCTCTTGGAAGCCCGAGTAGGCATCTCCTTTACTCTTTCACCTGAGTACTGAACTGATTCTTAGAGTCAGTTAAATAAATGAGACCTGTGTGTTTACTAGCAGATATGAGTGAGAGTATTCAGTTCAGATATTAATATATGCTGATATGAGTTCAACTATTATGTTTCTGCTATTTTGGCATTAAAGATTTCGCTATGTATTTGCAGCCACTATCTCCATGTTCATTGTTCGTAAAAGGCTGTCTAGTTGTCTAGTGTCAATCATCTCCATGCTATATGCACTAACAGCATAGTTTATTACAACAATCTTACATGCTAGATGGTTTATGTTTTGTTCATTCTTTTAAGTTGAATTTGTATTCTGTTTTCTTGCTTGATTTTGAGTCACATATCCTAGAGAGCCACAGCCTCAGCGTAGTCTACCAGATAGCTACCCATCATATCTTTCGAATGGGCCGTTAATACCAAACCTTCTTGGTCCTGCACCACAGCCACAGTATTGATAAAACCTTCAACTAATCAAATTGCAACATCTGTATTTAATTTGAAACATCCATCTTAGGTTGGCTTTCAGATTATTCGCCCACTTCCAATTTTTGCGCTGCCACTTTGTACCTTCGACCGCCTCCTATGATGCCATGATAATGGCAGTTGGGCGGCAGGCCGCCATGAGAAACGCTGTTCCGCTCTCCCCACAGGGTCCAAAGATCACAACTGAACACACCCAACTCATCACTGTTGCATCTGACCTCAACCAACATGACAATCTCCTTGACGTCAGTGCACTCCTTCAAAGGTTTGATCCCAATTCTTCTCAAAAAGTGTTCATCACAGCAAGACAACGAGTGTCCCGAGGTTTCCGGTATATAACACAATGGCAACAACATTTGTTCAGTCATTCCACGCCTAGATAAATTAATTGGGGTGGATAGAGCATCACAGAACTGTTAGCCCAAGAATAACTAATCAAGAGGGAGGTGAATTGGTTATTAAAATTTTTTCGTTAATCACTCAAGATTTTAATAAGTGAGCATGCAAATGATAGAGAATAGTCTAAACACAAGTAAACACGTAAATGGAACAATGTAAATTTGCGCGAAGTAAATGCGTTAAGTAAAAGGGATAGAGAATGCAAACGATATATTATGGAGGTTCGATCCAATCCAATGATTTACATCCTCCGTTATCAAGTTCTCTGTCACGAGTAAGGCCAAATGCACTATAATGGTAACTTACAACAAGGAGTATCAATCCTTAAGTGACTTACAACAAGGAGCACTTATCCTTAGGTGACTTACAATAAGTAGCACCTACCCTTAAGTGACTTACAATAAGGAGCACCTATCCTTAGGTGACTTACAACAAGGAGCACATATCCTTATAATCGAGTTTTCACAAGGCTCTCGAAACCGTCAATAAATAAGTGATAAATTACAATGAAGAAACTCTCTTAACAAATTATATAATCAAATTAAGTATTAGAGAGTTAGGTAAACACTTCAATAGATAGCAAATAATAAAGCTCAAGTGTTGATGTTGTAAATTTTGATGAATAATGAATAATGAAATAGTTTGTATCTTTGTATCAAAAATTTTCAACCAATAATCTCTCTTAACAAATAATACAAGTTAAGTATGAAGAGAGATTTACACTTTAATAAAAGTGTTGGCAAAGAAAACCTTTATCAAGAATTGAAAAATAGATGAGATTGAGAAAGTTTCTTTACAAAAAGAATTATTGATGAAATAGATGAAACTAGTTTTGATCAATCAATAAATTCTTTGTATCAAAGTTTTCAAGCCAGTGATTTCTCTTAACAAATAATACAATTTAAGTATGAAGAGAGATTTACACTTTAAATCAAAGTGTTGGCAAAGAAAACTTTTATCAAAAATGAAGAATAGATGAAGTTTGTGAAGAGTTCTTTGCAAAAAAGATTTCTTGATAAAATGAATGAACTATGTTGAATCAATCAAGAAACTCTTTTGTAATAAATGAAATAGAATTTATACTCAAGTAAATTCAATGATTTCTCAATAAAAAAACTCTCAAAAATCTCTTCTAGGTTGGTGAAAATGAATGGAGAAGAGAGGGGCTTTTATAGATAAAAAAGGGTTGCTCTCGGGTAAGTTCGATTGACCAATTTGAAATTATAGTTGTTACTTTCGGTCGACCGAAGTCATCCGACAGGCCGGACAGCTTTCAGTATTTTGATCATATCTTTTTCTCCCGTTATCCGATTAAGATGATTCAAAATGGTTTAGAAAGCTGACTCAATGGGCTACAACTTTATTTCAGAAATCATCTTCAAATTAGATCATTTTCTATGTCAAAAATCTATCCCAATATGAGATTGAAGTTAGCAAGCGAATTGGACATTCGATATTTTGATCATATCTTTTTCTTCCGATATCCAATTAAGGTAATTCAAAATGGGTTAGAAAGCTGACTCTCAAGGGGCTACACCTTTGATTCAGAAATCATCTTCAAATTAGATCATTTTCTATGTCAAAAATCTGTCCCAATATGAGATTGAAAATCGGAATATAACTTTTTGATTGAAAGTTGAAGTGTATTCTTTTGAGGGATGTTTGAAAATGTTTTTTCAAGGTTTTTGATATATTACAAATGTTCAAAATCATTTTCATGTCAAAACAATTTATGCAAGTGATAAATTTATGAGAAATACTTGAGTTTTATGCACTTACTAAACATTGACGAGTTATACCTTTACGTATAAAAATAAAGTTCAATAAATAACTTCATTTTCAATGTTCTTGATCTCTTTGAGCATCTCTTTGACTTGTATCTTGATTTGTAATTTTGTTAAGTTCCAATTTGATTGTCGCATGCAAATCACTATTGTCTCGAATGATTTGTCTTGAATAATCATTTAAACTTCACTTGTACTTCATTTGAGTGTGAATAATAATCTTTATAAATTTGAAAGCTTAAACACTCAATTCAATTTGTTAGTAAACAAGATGGACTTGTTTGTTATAATCAAAACATTAAGGTCATGATCAACCATAGGTCAACAAGAACAATCTTCGAAGGAATAAATGAACCTTTGGGGGAGCTCGACAATGCCACGCTGACTTACACAATCAACTGGTTACCACTTTTAACCGAAAAGATCTTGTTTGGGTTTCATTTTTTATGCTAAAATCCACTTTCTAAGAAATGATTGGTTGATAAGTGAGATAATATATGCAAATGAATTTTATCAAAATGTGATTAAAATTAAAAGTTAATTTTGATAAGTAACTCAACTAAGGCTTCAAGAATTAAAAAAGAGCCACTTGGACATGTTCTAACCAAATTATTAGATTGGTTTAGATTAAAATTCAGTTAAAATTTCAAGTCAAAGTCAATAATTAATTTTAACCACGTATTTTGTGGGATCCACAATTTTTTAAACACACATTTTATCAACTTTTATCAAAATATATTAAGAGCCTGTTTGGTAGGGATTTTTGGGGGAAGAATTGATTTTTGAATAGTGATATGATGGGAAATGTGTGGTTGAAAAAGAAGAAAAAATTATTGATGTGATGGAAAATATTATTTTATTGAAAAATGTGTGGTTGAAAATGAGAATTGATTTACTGTAGAAAATCAAAATTCATACCAAACAAGCCCTAAAAATCTAGGCAAATATAAAAGAAAAAGAAGGACATTTAGCACGTTTTTCTTTCTCTCGGTTTTCTACCAATCCTTCGCCTTCCATTTGAGTCTTTGACACTTCACTCCACAGAACCACACAAAAATGGCATCCACAGTAGCGATAAAGGCGCCAAGAATCAAGCTGGGCTCACAGGGCCTGGAGGTATCTAAACAAGGGCTGGGCTGCATGGGAATGTCCTTTAGTTACGGGCAGCCGAAGCCCGAGCCCGACATGATAGCACTCATTCACCATGCCATTGCCTCCGGAGTCACCTTCCTCGACACCTCTGACGTATATGGACCCTACACCAACGAGCTTCTCATCGGCAAGGTACTTCACTTTTCACTGTTCATAATTTTTGTCATATTGTGGGGTTTGAAGAGAGATGATTGCTAATGTAGATGAATAATTTGAAATGAACCCTAAATTTTTCAAAGTTTTTGCTGTATTTTTCAAATAATTCAGTGAATTCTGAACCCATTTTGAGTCATTCTCTTTAAAAAATCATTTTTCCATTAACTCTCAACTCATTTTGAATCGGACATTTTTAGTTGCTTTAGTGCCTGTTGACGTATGATGACGTTGGCAACCGATGGACTAATTTAGGGAAATCTGTGTAGGCTTTGACAGGAGGACTGAGAGAGAAAGTGCAAATAGCCACCAAGTTTGGGATTAGTCTCAAGGATGGCAAGATGAAAATTAGTGGTGACCCAAAATATGTGAGGGCTGCCTGTGAAGCAAGCTTGGAGCGGCTTAACATCGACTGCATTGATCTCTATTACGTACATCGAATTGACACCAGCGTGCCTATTGAAGTCACGGTTTGACATTTTCCCAAATCTTAGTTTAGCGTTTCACGCAATAATAAAGTATAAATGAGGCTAATCACCCTTCATGTGAAAATGATAACAGTGTTTCTATAATTGTGTGGATTGCATGTATCCTTGACGATGCGTACATCACAGCATGTTTGGGCTATGCTTAAGTAACTTTTATTTCAAACAATGTTTGAGTAACTTACTTTCTTGTTACTGTAAGAAAATTAGTTTATTCTAAAAATAATTTTTAACTTACCGTCACACAAGTAGCTTATCTCCTTTCGGCTTCAATTAATAAAAGTATTTTGAATCTTACTTGTTTACTTGCAACTACATTTACTTATAAGTGAACTTTTTAAGCTTGCCCATAGCCAAGGATTATTACTTGGTAAACGGTTGAATAGGAGTATGCCTATTCAGTTCTCCCACCAAGATTCAATTTACCAAATTCAGCCCTTCTTTATCATAAAATTTGTCCAACATTTCAACCACTGTTTGCAATCTGATTTGATGAACTGTTAACCATCCAGAGCACTTAAAGATTTCTCTCTCCCAGCAAGGTTTTTGTGTATGTTATTATTTTCCCTTTTTCTACGTGCAAGTGGATAAGAAAGAAAATTAATCCTCCATTGAAGTTAACACCTGCATCCGATACTGATGCGGTCATCCTAGATTGTCGTCCACTGCTGTTTTCCGATAACCATCAGCATTGATTCTTAATTTACATTTATTTCTCTATTTATCGTTTAAAAATGGGACTTTTAGTATGAGGAGGTTCTATAATATGTCTTTTTGGGTAATTGACTGTTAGACGGTACTAGTAAGTAGTATGCGCCGGTAATTGCTAACTTTTGTTGTAATATTACAAAAAAATTCAACACTCAGTTGGACAACAACCCACATCTGGTGCGACTTGAACTTGGGAACTAATTTCCTCACAGCTTCGGCCTCAGTTCCGATAAAAACTTGGATTCTCGTTATTACAATACCAATACCTTATCAGCTGAGTTTATTGGCTTCTTTAATCAATTGTTGTCTTATCTAAGCATGAGCTAGAGTGATCAGCAGGGATGTTGACTAACGCTGTTTTTCACTCCATTTCTAATGATGTTAACATTTTTTAATTGTTACAATTGAACTCATTATGTAATTTCACTTCCAATGGACCTACTCTTTATGTCCTCTGGCATACTTTTGCAAGATGGGAGAACTCAAGAAACTGGTTGAAGAGGGGAAAATAAAATATGTTGGTTTGTCAGAGGCCTCTGCTTCAACAATCCGAAGGGCTCATGCCATTCATCCATTAACTGCTGTTCAGACGGAGTGGTCCTTGTGGTCAAGAGATTTAGAAGAAGAAATAGTTCCTACTTGCAGGTATGGAGTCTAACATTTGTCAACAATCTTATAACTTCTCCAAGATAATTATGTGTTGTTCTCATCTGTCTTATTATTAGGGAACTTGGTATTGGAATCGTCCCATACAGTCCACTGGGACGGGGTTTCTTCTCAGCAGGTCCCGAGTTGATTGAGAACTTGTCAGAGGGTGACCATCGTAAGGTTGGTCCATATTCATTCATATGTAACCTTCTTGGTATTCATTTGTGCTGAATACTAGTTAATTTCATGTTCTTGCATTGAGTTCACATTTAACTACTGCTAGCTTCTTTTTGGACATTTGGGAAAGCTTATAATTGCTTCTAAGCCGGTCCGTCATGCATTCCGTAGAACCCACAACTTTTACCTACTTTTATCTACTTATTAGCCACATATTTCGTAGGATGCACAACTTGTAATCTAATAAAAGCTTTGGCAACCATGCTACTTATTACTCCCAAAATTAAAATTTTCAAAACCATGGAGCTTAGAAAATTAGACATGGCTAAATTAATGTTAAGACAAAGTTCCGAGGAATGCTGTCTTTATTAATAATTACATTTAAGATAGGCAGTGTAGCCTTCTACGCTGAAAGGGCACCTTTCGTTCTCTAGTTGTGGTCACGAACCAAGTTTCCTCAAGAAAAACTGTCCACCTGTAAACAAATCTTAAAAATGAAGTTGAATTTGTTCTCTCGGTATGAATTAAAGTGGAATTGCTTGGTATACATTGACGAATTCAAATGCATAGCCTGATAAATTGATGAATTCAGATAGCGCATTTGTTAGATATAGTTTTGGACCTCGACCTTCTTTTTCCAACCAGTTTTTGATACTGCATGAATTAGTATCCATATGAGCATTGCCTTTGCAGATCACTTTGAAATTTACAAGTATTCCAGTGTAATAGGTTTCATATAAATATACTAACTAATGTATACGACTACTCCTCGTAGTGTTTGTTTGTGAATGTATAAATTAAAATTTACGTAACGGTTCACACAAAATATGTGAATAAAAAGTTTGTTTGAAATTATAATTTGAGCTCTGCCTCACTTGATTAGGTTGACATTTTAAGATGGAATCTCAAGACTCAATATAGTATTGAAACACATTTACCTCAAACAAGCAATTTGGTCCCCTTCTAAAGCTCAAACGGCATTTGCATTCTAAAATTGGCGTGCTCAAATAAGTCACCATCTTGCCTAGGACTTGGTAGAATCCCACATGGTTGAGTATAAGAATACTAGCCAAACATATGAAGGCAAGACTTAATATCTAGTACAATGCAATATATCATGTACTCTCCCTTGCTCTCTCTCATACACACATACAAAAGAAAAGAAAGGTTTTGGGTTCACATATGTTTTCAATGTCAATGTGTATTGTTGGCATATATTTGCAATGTGTAAGGTTTAGGGTTCACATATATTTGCATTGTTTACATGCTGATGAAAATTGTTTGACTTTTGTAGAAATTTCCGAGGTTCCAAGCAGAAAATCTTGAAACTAACAAACTAGTATTCGAAAGGGTCAGTGAAATGGCTAAAATCAAAGGTTGCACACCGTCCCAACTAGCATTGGCTTGGGTTCATCACCAAGGAGATGATGTTTGTCCCATACCCGGTACCACTAAGATCAAGAACTTGAACCAGAATTTTGAAGCTTTATCCGTGAAATTGACACCCGAAGAGATGGCTGAGCTTGAATCCTTTGCTTCTGCCAACATGGTTAAGGGCGACAGACATGTTTACATGGCAAACACATGGATAAACTCAGAGACGCCCCCACTATCCTCTTGGAAGCCCGAGTAGGCACCTCCTTTCTCTTTTACCTGAGTACTGAACTGATTCTTACAGTCAGTTAAATAAATGGGACGTGTGTTTACTAGCAGATATGACTGTTAATGTGTGCTAATATCAGTTCTTTTATTCCATTTAAGCTATTTCGACACTAAAGATTTCACTATGTAGTTTCAGCTAATATTTGAATGTTCATTGTACGAAAAAGTCATCGACTTGTATTTGCTCTAATCAGTCGATACTTGCTAAAGAATGCGTGAATCGGCTCACCAGGTAACCACTTCAAACATAAAGAAGAGGAGCATAAGATCATCTCTAACGGCAGAATTTTATTCCAACAAACGACATTCTAGATGGTTATGTTATATTCACTCTCATGTTGAATTTGGATTTTGTTTTCTTACTTGATTCAGTTTTACGGGTAGAGTGGTTTAACTTTTAAAGGTCTATTTGGTACCAACATTGTGAGCATAGCTTGTTCTAAATAATAAATTACTAAAATGTCATTGAATAATATCTTAATCAAAAACATGATTTTTATGAGAATGAAGCCTAAACAAGGGCTTAAAAGTGACTCCCAACCTATAGGTGGCGCCACTGGTAGTACAGGTAGCACAACCCTATTCTTAATAGTTGCCTTTTAAGTACTTTACCAAAAAAAAGCTCACTTAGAAATTTAAGGTAGGTCACTCATAAGTTGTAGATCTTACAAATTATATAGATAATATAAGTATTTTAAAGAAACTCCTTAAATATAAAATGCCTCTGTTTTAGAGAGTCGTCCTTAAAGTTATGTTTAAGAGATTTTTTAAATTAACATTTTAAAATAAAGAGTGAGATGGACTATTCAAATCTATTCAAAGTATTTCGATTTTTAATGGAGGAAAATAATATAATCATTTGTGGGGAAGAAATAAGAAATAATATAATCATCTGGGGGAAAATAATATAATCAATGTGCTAATGCAAATAACGGATGGGAAGAAATAAGAAATATTTTTTGTGAATGGTAAAATTAAGTGTTAAAAATAAATAACATGTTGGAGTACATAAAAATTTTTACTCTAAGGCCCTCTTTGATACGCCAAAATTTCTAGGGAACTAGGAAAATATTTTTCACTTTCTACTTTTTTGGCTGTTTGATAGACGAAATTTTTCACGAAAAATATTTTCCTTCTTTCCTCCACACGTGTGCATTTTTCGGCTTTTTGTGGGAAAAAAATTTCCAGACTGGCTGGAAAAAAAAAATTTTTTTTTTTTTTTTTGGCAATGAAAACAAATGTTATAACCAATGGTAAAATTTTTTTTTCACTCTAGTGGATAATTTTCATGTAAAACTAAGTCAAACGAACACTAAACTTTGATAAAAAAATGATTTTTTAGGAAACGATTTTTTTTTTCCTTTTTTTTTTATACTTTTTGGGAATGAAAACAAATTTTATAACCAAATGTGGAAAAAGTTATCACTTTAACAAACACTTTCCATAGAAAATTTAAAAATTTTCAAAGTGAAAAATTATACCAATCAAATACATTTGAAATCATTTTCCCTACAAAACATTTTTTAGGTAAATTTTTTTCCTGTAAAATATTTTCTTTCCACCCATTTTCCACCCTTACAATCAAACGCGCCCTAAATTTACAAATGCTCTCTAAATTACAAAACATGCTCTTTAAAAATAGAATATCTTATGAAAATGCTCTAAGCTTTAAATGGTCAAACCTAAGTGGAACACGGTCAAAGTCGATGCGGCAACGCACCTAACTCATCTTTGTTTTGGTTTTTTAAAGCGTCTTTTTTTTTTCAATTTTTCAAACATTGGTATAATATTTATATAAATAATGCTAAGTGTACATTTCATGGTTTGTATCTTTTTTTACATCCTTTGCATTTTTTAAAAATTGTTGGTAGAAAAACAGTTTTTTTTAAAAAAAATTAATGAATGGTGTATTGCCACATGAGCACAATATAAATAATGTCAAATATGATATACATATAGCGTGATTGTAAAAATAAAGGCTGTCAATAGAGGTTTAGTTTACTGCTGAGGCTTGACATAAATAAATATGACAAAAAAATTCGTTCAACCTGATACCCATGGGTTCCACCCCGAATGGAGCGGTGATTACCCTCATAATCACGTAAACGAGATGGGGATGAGACGGGGGCCATTGTCTCGAAACAGGTATGAAAAACATAGCCCCAGCTCGATCCCACTACCCCGCCCGTTTAAAATTAATTTTAAATTTAAACTTTTTATCAAACAAAAATAAAAAATTTATCGTCATTTTTAAAGAGAATATAAGTTGTTCTTAATAAATTGGAAAAAAAAAACGTAATAATATTTACTAACTAAAGTTATAAAAAAATCAAAGCAAAAAATAAATAAAAATAAAAAATAAACGGGACGATAAATGGGGCATGCGACCTGCCTCACCCTTGTCCCGTATTAACCTGGTATGGGACGGGACAAGGTGACAAAAATATCTGGCGGGATGGAGGTGGGAATGGTCGATCCGTCCTATACCCTCCTCATTGCCATCCCTAGGCATAAATCCCCAAAAATAAAATAGAATAATAGCAAAAATGGGAAATGGGAAAAACCATTGCCCTTTTACAATTAAAATAATACAGTGACTAATTTAGAATCCTCATGAAACCTTAATGGCTTAATAGGAAAAATGAAAACTTTAAGGACCAACTTGAAATTTACCCCATAATATATAAAACCAATTCACGTTCACCTCACGTGCAAGTTCTAGTGGAGTCCCAGTTCCACAGCTAATCTCTCTCAATCGTCTTCTCTCCGGCGGCTCGCAACACCATCTACGGTGAGTATCCTCCAATTCATTTGAAGTTTTGGATCAGTATCACTGGAGATTCTTGTTGAATTCCTCAGAAATGGACATCGATCCTGTTCTGTTCTGTTTATTGTATTTTAGTGAAATGGAAATAACGTGAAATAGTTTTAAGACATATCAAGAATGAACGTTTAAATTCTGTTCTATCGTTTTATCTTTGAAGGTCACTTTAATTAACTTGAAATTTTGATATAACTTATGGTTCATTTACTTGGATGAATATATTTGTGATTTGTCTGCATAGATGGTAAAAAAATGTACTTTAGAATGTTTGTTTCTTGTTGATTTTTTCACTTATTGGAGGGAATGGGGATGGCGTGTTGGAATCCGGATGCTTGATTGACTGAATTCCTCTTTTGACTTGGGTTCCATCTTAGAATGTCAGGTTGGTAAGAGGAGTAGCATACACCCTTACATATTAGTTAATATTTTTGTACTCTCCGGTGTGAGATTTTACCCTTAACAGTGGATGAGGTTCCTTCTATGTAATATTGAGTTGACTGATTTTCATTGTCAACATAAGTTTTGTAGACATTATTGTGATGCTGATTCATGAAATTTCCTAGAACTCTACAACCATATTACACTTTTGAAAGTTTCTTCCAACTGATGATTATTTATTAGAAGGATCACATTTAATAAGGTAGATGGAACTTCTGCATCATTCCCATCAATTGTTGCTATATAAGCACTGCATCAGTAAACTAATTTCAACTAAAATAGACATTTAGCTATTCAACAGTCAATACTACGGTTCTAAATTTCTGTATTCTGCTTCTTTTGTTTAAAGGTAAGCGTTTACTGATTTACATTAACACTAGCAAGATGATGGGCTTTGAAGAATTTGATATTTTAATATTGTGCATGAGATTCTATAAATTGTTTCTTGTTTGGACATAATGACTCAATATACCTGCAGGTTTGCTGTTATTTCTTGTGTTTATTTCTCTCCGGTTGATTCTATGTCTTGTTAATTGCTAAGAATCTGTAAATAGTTTCCGAATTAGTTTCTTTCTATGGTTCAATATCAGATGAATAATGGTGAGCCTAGGGCTCAAATGATATCATATTCCAGTAATCTAATTCTGCTGTTTGATTCACAATTCTTTAAAAATGTCTCGAGATCTAGAATCAATAAATAATATCTTTAGCCTTTGTTTGGGTTTTATTTTGTTTTCCTTAAATTTTACTTCTTAAAGTCAAAAATTAATTTTAACCAACATTACTAAGATCCACAAGTACTACCAATTTATTCACCATTCATTTCTTGAAATGGAAAATTTAATGAAAAGAAAATGAAACCCAAAGTCTTAAATTTCCATTATATTTTACTGATGTAGGTTCACAGCATAAGAAGTAATCATTAATCATAAAGTAGAATTAGTTTGATTTCTCTATATACATCATTTGCCTACAAATTTTTGAGTTAGTCAACAGATATTGATTTTTGAACAATACTTATTATTATATTCAACTTCTTGTTTATATTACTGACAGATCGCCATAGCTGGAACTTGTAATTTGATAAACCAAGTTAACTTGGGGCAACAAGGTCTGGTCTACTATTTTGCTTTTGGAGTGATAAATAATGGGGAGTGTTGACAGAGGGAAGCTTAGATTTTGTATTGACAGAGGAGGCACATTCACCGATGTCTATGCTGAAATTCCTGGCAAGACTGAAGGACGAGTCATGAAGCTGTTGTCTGTTGACCCATCGAATTATGATGATGCGCCAGTTGAAGGAATTAGGAGGATTCTAGAAGAATTTACGGGTGATAAGATTCCACGAAGTGCAAAGGTCCCCACAGATAAGATTGAATGGGTAAGGATGGGAACAACTGTAGCAACAAATGCACTGTTAGAGAGGAAAGGGGAGAAAATTGCACTGTGTGTGACTCGAGGCTTCAGGGATCTGCTGCAGATTGGCAATCAAGCCCGTCCACATATATTTGACCTCACTGTGTCAACACCATCAAATCTTTATAAAGAGGTGGTGGAGGTTGATGAGAGAGTTGAACTTGTTCTTGATGGGGAGAAAGTAAAGTCAGATTCTTCTGCATCAATAGTTCAGGGTGTTTCAGGCGAGCTTGTCAGGGTTGTGAAGCCAATCAACAAGGATGCTTTAGAATCTTTGCTTAAAGGACTCCTCGGAAAAGGTATTAGCTGCTTAGCTGTTGTCTTAATGCATTCTTACACTTACCCCGACCATGAAATATCAATTGAAAAGTTAGCTCTGAGTTTGGGGTTCAGACATGTTTCAATATCATCGGCTTTGACTCCTATGGTTCGAGCTGTCCCTCGGGGTTTCACAGCATGTGTGGATGCGTACCTGACTCCAGTTATCAAAGAATATTTGTTGGGATTTATGTCTAAGTTTGACGAAGGACTGGGCAAATTGAACGTTTTGTTTATGCAATCAGACGGGGGACTTGCACCAGAAAGCAGATTTTCAGGCCATAAAGCAGTTTTGTCAGGTCCTGCAGGTGGAGTTGTTGGCTACTCACAGACTCTTTTTGGAGTAGAGACGGAAAAGCCACTAATTGGTTTCGACATGGGCGGTACGTCTACGGATGTGAGCCGATATGCGGGCAGCTATGAACAAGTTATAGAAACCCAAATTGCTGGAGCAGTAATCCAAGCACCTCAGCTTGAGATAAATACTGTTGCTGCAGGTGGTGGATCAAAGTTAAAGTTCCAGCTCGGAGCTTTCAGAGTCGGGCCAGAATCAGTGGGTGCACATCCAGGACCGGTTTGTTACCGTAAGGGAGGCGAACTGGCTGTTACTGATGCAAATCTTATTTTGGGATATGTAATTCCGGATTATTTCCCATCGATTTTTGGCCCAACTGAAGATCAACCATTAGATATCAATGCAACAAGAAATGAATTTGTGAAACTCGCAAAACAAATCAATTCTTATAGAAAGAACCAGGATCCAACTGCGAAAGATATGACAGTGGAAGACATTGCACAGGGATTTGTAAATGTTGCCAATGAAACTATGTGCCGTCCTATACGACAATTGACTGAGATGAAGGGCCACGAGACAAAGAATCATGCTCTTGCTTGCTTTGGAGGTGCTGGACCTCAACACGCTTGTGCAATTGCTAGAGCACTGGGTATGAAGGAAGTACTAATTCACAGGCTTTGTGGGATTTTAAGTGCTTATGGAATGGGAATGGCCAATGTTGTGGAGGAGGCACAGGAGCCATATGCTTCGATTTATGGTCCTGAATCTTTGTTAGAGGCGTCGTGCAGAGAAGCAACTTTATTGGAGCAGGTAAAGCAAAAACTGCAATTGCAAGGGTTTATAGAGGAAAATATCACAACTGAAACATATTTAAACTTAAGGTACGAAGGAACGGACACTGCTATCATGGTTAAGTACCCTATCAATGACGATGGGTCGACAGGTGATTATGCCGTTGAATTCGTGAAGTTATTTCAACAAGAGTATGGATTTAAACTTGAGAAGAGGAATATATTAATATCTGATGTGAGGGTTCGTGGGATTGGAGTGACAAACATATTGAAACCCCATTCTCTAGAACCTGCCTCAGTGGATGCTAAAGTTGAACATTACTACAAGGTCTATTTTGTGAATGAATGGCATGATACACCTTTGTTCAGGCTGGAGGATCTTGCATATGGTCACATAATACTTGGTCCTGCTGTAATTATGAATGGCAATAGCACTGTGATAGTAGAACCTAACTGTAAAGCTACCATCACAAAATATGGTAATATCAAGATCGAAATCGGGTTAGTTCATAGCAATGTAAAAATTTCAAATGAAGTTGCAGATGTTGTCCAGCTCTCAATCTTCAATAACCGATTCATGGGAATAGCAGAACAGATGGGTCGCACCCTTCAGAGAACTTCTATATCAACAAATATTAAAGAACGGCTAGATTTCTCCTGTGCTCTTTTTGGCCCTGATGGAGGTTTAGTTGCAAATGCACCACATGTTCCCGTGCACTTAGGAGCTATGTCAAGCACGGTTAGATGGCAGCTGAACTATTGGGGTGACAATTTGAACGAAGGAGATGTTTTGGTTACCAATCATCCTTCTGCTGGAGGTAGTCATCTTCCCGATATTACTGTTATTACACCCGTTTTCAATAAAGGGAACCTGGTATTTTTCGTTGCAAGTCGAGGGCATCATGCCGAGATTGGAGGTATTACTCCTGGGAGCATGCCGCCTTTCTCAAAGTCGATATGGGAGGAAGGAGCTGCAATAAAAGCATTCAAGCTTGTGGAGAAGGGTCATTTTCAAGAAGAAGGGATTACCGAACTTCTACGGTTTCCCTGTTCTGAAGGATCATCTTTTAACATCCCAGGAACACGCAGGCTTCAAGATAATTTATCAGATCTTCATGCGCAAGTAGCTGCAAATCAAAGAGGAATTTCACTTATCAAGGAGCTTATCGAGCAATACGGTTTGGATACTGTCCAGTCATACATGAATCATGTGCAGGTGAACGCAGAAGAAGCAGTGAGGGAAATGCTCAAATCTGTTGCTGCTAGAGTTTCTTCCAATTTTGCCAAGGGTGGAGAGGGAGATTTAGTGATCATCGAAGAGGAAGATTTCATGGATGACGGATCTGTTATAAGCTTAAAACTTACAATCGATCCTAAGAAAGGAGAAGCATCTTTTGATTTTTCTGAGACAAGCCCTGAAGTTTATGGGAACTGGAATGCACCTGAGGCAGTGACATCTGCAGCAGTCATTTACTGCCTGCGTTGTTTGGTGGACGTTGATATTCCCCTTAATCAAGGATGTTTGGCTCCTGTAAATATATATATTCCTCCCGGTTCTTTTCTCTCTCCTAGTGATCGGGCTGCGGTCGTTGGAGGTAATGTCCTTACATCTCAGAGAATCACCGATGTTATTCTTACAGCATTTCAGGCTTGTGCTTGTTCACAGGGTTGCATGAATAATTTAACCTTTGGGGATAATACATTTGGCTACTACGAGACAATTGGTGGTGGAAGTGGGGCCGGCCCTAACTGGGACGGTACCAGTGGAGTCCAGTGCCACATGACCAATACCCGTATGACTGATCCTGAGATTTTTGAGCAGAGATATCCAGTTCTATTGCATAAATTCGGGTTGAGGGAGAATAGTGGAGGTGCTGGGTATCATAAAGGCGGTGAAGGACTCATTCGGGAGATACAATTCAAACGCCCCGTAGTTGTTAGTATTCTTTCAGAAAGGCGTGTACATGCCCCAAGGGGACTGAATGGAGGAAAAGATGGGGCTCGTGGTGTTAATTACCTTATTACCAACGATAAGCGAAAGATATATCTTGGAGGAAAAAACACGGTCGAGGTGCAGGCCGGGGAAATACTTCAGATTTTAACTCCTGGAGGTGGGGGATGGGGTTCAAATTGATTTAGTTCATTTGACCTTTTCATGGAAAGTTGGACCTGTAAGAAGTGTGCCTTCAGCCACCCATTCGCACAACCCTGTTGCCAGTTAGAGAATGCCCAAATCGATTATTTTGTGCATAATGGCAACGAATATTGTTGAAATTAGAAAACCGTGGTATCTCTTATGTTGGTTTTGGCTCGGGAAGGTACCATTTTTGGGTAAACACTTGATCGACTATATACATATATTTCTCCTACTTAGAAGCTCAGTGTTCTGAAGAACTTCATGTTTTGCATCCAATAATGGTGGCTGTTCAGATTTATCGTATTTGTTGAAGAAAAACAGTCTGTGTGTGTGTGTGTGTGTGTGAAAAATAAAGAAAATCATCTTTATTCGGTAGACTTGTGATGTGAAATAATTTTCATCTATCAGAAAAAGTAAATAATTTCTTAGACTTCTAATTCAAGGAAGTTTAATTTAATAGACCAAAGTTGGTATATAGTTACAATTTAACCATATACGCAATAGTGAAATGTGAATTTTGATTTCCTTTCTCATAAAACACTAATATAAGTAGATATATATTTTTTGGAAAATGCTTGTTGTACGTAACTATTTGTCTAATGTTTTATATAATGATGAGGTGTTAAAATGTAAATGGGAAAAGGTATTTGATTTATGAGATTTTGATCCAAGTAAATCTCGTCACATAATCTGTTGGTAAATCATTATATAAATTATTATGTTTATGTAGCACAATTGATATTTTTTAGATTCAGTGGCGTTGTTTTTCATAAATTTGAATACTGATATTAACATATGAAAATGTAGTATATCCTTTTAAGCTCAGTCGCTCGTCTAAGGCTTTGGGACAAAATAAGAGGTTGTTTTGAGGGCTCATGTGCTAATTTCAAGTAAGACAATGCTAATTGATCTAACAATCATGCTTGATGTACAATTTTTTTAACAATATTGTTGACAATACGTCACATGTTGTCATTTGATAATTTAAAAAATAATTTATCTTTTCAACCAACACTTTTTTGACACATACAACATTGTCAAAATTCATTGTATAAGCCCCTGTTTGTCTACCATTAATCCAAAAAATTGTTTGCTACAGTAAGATACTTTACCACACATTCACCCAATAAAATATTCTACACACAAACCAATAAAGTTACTTTAATTTTTAACCACACATTCTTCAAAAAATACTATCCATTACACTAATTTTCTCCCAATAATGGAAGACAAACAAGCTCTAAATGACATTGTCCTTGATCCAAATAGTCATTGGAACATGAGCCCGAATGAAAATCATTATTAAATTTTGTACATTGGGAATGAGGGTCCCGAGGGAATGGACTCAAAGGACCTTTCTCGTAGCCCTAAAAAGAATGAACAATGATGGTTGTGGTGTACAGCATGTGAGGGGGTCCACCATGAATTAAAAATTTGTGAGTCACCCTCTATGTGAGGGGAGTGTACACCAGCATGGTGTACGTGTAGCAAATTTCAAAAAGAATAAGGGGAGGTAGATAGTTCAAATTTTATTGGATAATTGAGGCAAACCCCACATAAATTTTGTCTATATTGTGAAATACTCTTTATCTTTTCATTTTGGTGGAGAAACATCTAGATGGCCCAAAACTTGCGGAACACTGCCTACCGTCTAATTCCATTAATTAGGCGTTAAATGCACTAAAGAGGGCCAAAACTTAAAAAAAAAATGGAAAAATTGTAGTTCTAGTCCAAACTTTTCAATTTGTTGAAGATTATTGGTATAAGATGAATAAATGCAACATTAAGGGTCTGCTTAGCATGGCCGACCCTGAAATTTTAGATGCAATGTGCGACATTTTAAAATTGTGTCCCTTTCATGAAATTTAAAAAAAAAATTCAATAATAATATATTATCGCAAAATTGTGATATTTAAATATCGTTTATTTTTTTAAAATATTGTGAATAAGAAAAGTAAAAATAAAGTTCAAAATCACCTCCCAAATTTTATCAAAATTCATGTCATCAACAAATAATCATTCAAGTCCCTAAACTTTTCGTGCAATTCCATATAAGAAAAGGGTAATTAGCAGAAATAGTCTCTATCGTATTAAAATTGGCATTTGTACCTTTATTTCAAACGTTTCTTGCGGAATTGGTCGTTCCATCCATGAACCATTAAATCATCCGTTAGAACCTTATGAAAATTTGCAGAAATGGTCCTTATGGAATTTGCCAATAATATTTAAAAGGGTAAATTAGTCAATTCTCATATTTTTTCTCCTCTTATAATTTTCGGTGAATATAATTCTTATGATTTGATGTAATTTACAAGTTTAGATCCCAACTCAAAACGTTGTCGGCAAACATCATCCTTAACCATTTAGCACAAATAATCATTGATGTATTTTGTATGCTTTCTGTGTGTGTGTTTTTTTTTTTTTTGCACATATAGACTCTCTTGTTTTTCCCTCTACACGCCCACCACTTTTGCCCTTTATACCCACCTACCCCCACGCCTGTCCATTTATCACATATAAATGATTTTCTTAATTTTTATCCATATGCCTGTCCATTTATCACATATGAATGATTTTCTTGATTTTTATGTTAATTTTCGATATTATTATAGGATGTCAAACGAAGTCAAAATATTATATTTTAATAATATTTCGAAGTACTCATAGTCTAATTTCTCACATCTTTAACGGCGTGCAAAACTGTCAAATCTTAACAAAAGTTACAATACGTCAAAACAGACCGTTTCAAACTAGTATTTCGAGAATTTCGATAACATGCTAATTTTAAAAATTCTTTGTTGATGTACATTAGCCAAATCCACAAATCCCCTACGTCATATTGAAACTCGTTTCGTAAACGAACGTCTCAAAAAAGACGTCTAACTCGTCTATTCTTAAAAAAAAAAAAAAAATCATTTACGTTTATTATTTTTGTGCAACAATTTTCTTATTATAATTTATATTATTTTATTAGAATATTTTTATATGGTATGACGTCAAAAAAATTTAGATCATTACACTAAATATAATAAATTAACATTGAATAAGATTCAAATTCGAATTATTTTTTTCTTATTGGAACAAATTAATAAAATAAAAATGTGGATTAAAAAGAAAAAAATAATTAGAACTTGAACCTTATTAAATATTAATTTATTATATTTTGTATAATGACCCGAAAATTTTTGACGTCATACCATGTAAAAATATTCTAATAAAATAATATAAATTATATTAAAAAATTTATCACGCAAAAATAATAAGTGTTAATGAAATGATTTAAAAAATTTAAAGAAGAGACAAGTTAGATGTCTCTTTTTGACTTGTACTAGATAACTCATCAATGATTATTTGTGCTAAATGGTTAATGGGTTAAGGATGATATTTGCCGACAAAGTTTTGAGTTGGAATCTAAACTTGTAAATTACATCAAACCATAAGAATTATATTCACCAAAAATTATAAGAGGAGAAAAATATGAGAATTGATTAATTTACCCTTTTAAATATTATTGGCAAATTCCATAGGGACCATTTCTGCAAATTTCCATGAAGTTCTAACGGATGATTTAACGGTTTATAGATGGAAGGATCAATTCCGCAAGAAACGTTTGAAATAAGGGTACAAATGCCAATTTTAAAATGATGGGGACCATTTTAGCAAAGAGTGTAAACGTTGGGAACCATTTATACTAATTACCCTATAAGAAAACCTTAAAATCAGAAACATCAAATACCACGTGTAAACTTTGAAAAATAACAAATCATGTAAAAATATTTCTTCTCGCATTTCTAGAAGCAAACTAACTAATTAAACCTTCATTTCTAGCAAATTTTGTTCAATAGATATCAAAGTTAGGTCATTCAATCGTTCTTATAATATGGTTGATTGTAAATAATATTTTAATAATTTCAATTTTAAAAAATTTCTTCTGACAGATGCAACAATAACATTAATTGTCAATAATACTCTATAAGGAATAAATGTATTCGAAAAGAGATCAAATATTTTCAAACAAGTCAATATATCACAAGATGTCTTTGTTTCTTTTGGTAAAATATTTTGCAAAATTCTCAACTTTTGAAGCAAATATTTGCCATCAAGATTGCAAAAATTTATATGTCTTCGAATAATGTCAAAATGATCACAACATGCTTTCGAATCAGCATTATCCAATACACTTAACTTGTCAAAAAAAATAGAAATCCGAATTTTTTCATGTGAATTGAATTGATCGAACATTCATCAAGTGATCTAATTGATTGATCTACTATATAAAATAAATAATTGGTTATGAAAAAAATTTCAAGTGATTGTGTGTCAAATACGGTGGCATTTTCATCAAAATGTTTCTCTTACGAATTATATTTTTTTCTCTTTTCCTTTTTTTTTTTTTTTGACATTATTTAAAGCATGACACCATTTAAAAAAATTATAACTAGCAAATTACATTATTTTTAACTTTAGTATATTATACAATTGCATATCATACCAAGTCAAATGCATGCAATTAACAAAGAAAAAATCCATAAATGAAAGTAGTTAAGCACAACACACTGAAATTATCTATGAAAGAGTCTAGACCATCTGAATCATTTTCATTCCTTTAATAAAATGTCTTCGTATAATATGTAATCCGGAAAAAAAAATACAACAATGTTAAATAAAAATCATCATTTGTCTACCGTTTAACTCATTTTTCATAAACATTGTGACTTTTAACTTAACATAATAATTAAAATTTTAAATTTTAAAATTAATAAATATTTTAAATATATAATTATACATATATATACACAAATAACCAAAAAAAAAAAATTGGTGCCCTGTGCGGTCGCTCAATTTGTGCATCCTCAGGGTCACCTCTGTTGTTTAGGAGCTTTTTTGGGGGGTGCAACTTACAAAAATATCCCTAAGATCAAGAACGTTTTGAAAAATCACATGAAAAGTGTTTTGAAAGTAAAAAAATGTTGTGTAAAGTCATGTGAGACTTTTTAATTAAAAAATGACGTGCAATACAAAATAAATTAACTTCTAAAAGAAATTCTTATAAGCAAATTGAAAGCTTAGCCAAAGATATATTGTTATGTTAGAAAATGATTGTGTGATTTTAACTAAAAAAATGGCACAATAAAATGTTAACTTTTTAATGAAAATGTTACAAACCATGTAACTTGACTTTTATTAATAAAATTTTTGGACAAGAAAAATTTTATCCCATTATATAAAATTCGGTTAAATGAAATTAAAATGAACTAATATAAATACGCTCTTCAAAAATATTAATTATCTTTGTTTATGTTGCATTAAATATGGAAGCGATCCAATTAAGTGCCAGAAATTCAAAAAAGTGACAAACACTAATCAAAATATTAAATAGATCCAAGGCAACTTGATTTTCTTCTATATATCACTCCGTGATTATGTTTCAATTCTATTAACTAAACATAGAATATAACTTCATTTTAGGAATACAATACCCTATAAGTTGATAAATGCTCGAAAAAAAGACAACATTTCCTAGCCCATTTGTGGAGAATAGTCCCTTCTTGCAGCTCTTAAGAGACGTGGAACCGCCAACGTTACCCTGCGAGCTCCGCAAGTTCCCTTCTCGAAATTCATATACGTGAAATACAACCATAATAAAATAAACATATTCAGCTCTTTCTCAATCTGCAGAAAATCCAATTATATCCTATATTGCATTAAATTATTTTACTTATAAGCTCTAGTCTTGATTGAAAATTCTTACCTAGCCGAGGCGGCCCCTTGTTCATGAAAATCAAACGTGTGAACATGTCCATTGCGTGCAATAGCTCGAGGAAGCGAGGTAGTCAAGGATCCACAGGCAACCCAAAACTATCTCCAAGTACATGACAACAAAACTAATATTGGCAATATATAAAATTGGGGTTCTGTGTCTAAGAACCAGAGTCCATTGCTCAACAGTTGGGACCAACAAGTACACAAATCCACCCTTGGTACTGAGCACTTTGGAACGACCAAATCACCATCACATGACAATTTCTTCGACGAATCAAATGGAACCATTGTCAAAAATTTAAGATCAATTCTCAATGCAATAATCTGCATTACAATTAAGAAAAATGATCTTCACTTCACCTTTCTAAGAATCTTAGGTGGAGAAGTTTAACATTGTACAAGAACAAATTTACATAGCTTCATGCATATTTAGGTAAAATCATGAATCATTGATGGGGTTTTATAAAGTATTAATTATGTTCTTAAATAATTTAATTAGTTATTAAGATATTAATCAAATTAGTTAAATTTTTAGGGTGCCGGGCCTAATTTGTCCATTTTTTATCGATTTTGGATTGCACCGTTTATGAGGAGTTGAAAAAATTAGTGATTGCCATTTTGTTAACATCGATTTTGGATGATTTAAAAATCACCCCAGTTTAATTTTAATCGATTCTCTCAGCCCACCAAATCTACAGTTTTTTATTGTTTCTCATATTTTTTTCTAATTTTATGCTTTATAAAATAATTATTTTTAATCAACGTATTTTTTTTAAAACTAACTTGTAAATAAAATATACTAGCTAAATATTTATTTATAAGTAAAAAAATTACACTATAATTAAAAAATTAATTATAAGTAAAATATTACTCATGAGATAAAAATTACTTTTGTGTTAAATTTGATTATAAAGTAAAAATAATACGAATAAGACAAAAATTCACATGTAAATTATATAAAAAATTACTTATCAGTAAAAATTCACTTGTGTGTAAAAATTATTTAAAAATTAAAAATTTACTTATAATTGTGAAATTTACTTATAAGTAAAAATACTAACTTAAAATTTGAAGTAAATATATATGTAGTTTTATTATTTTAAAAAACTTTCAGAACCGGTGAATAATAAACTTTTAAATATGAGTTGAACTATTTTAAAAATCGTTACTGAAAAATCACTCAAAATCGATCCACTCATAGACCTTAAAAATTGATTTTTTTTTTAAAAAATGCTCCTAAATCGTACCCAAAACTCCCAAAAAGGCATTAGGCTGCATGTCTACTAGCAATGTTTTCAGCTCTGCTGAATTAGGAAAAGGTTCCCAAAATGAAAATAACAATAAGATTTTAGGGATTTCTTTCCACTTGATTATTTTTGCAAACAATAGGTTTCAGGTCATGCCTAACTCAGTAGGTAACATGTTACTTGGCAGCTTCCAGTTAAAGCAATGCACTAATAATTGTGCAACAATAAGTTTGAGGGGATGAAGGTAAAATTGGAGAAGAAGGTGAAGTCTTGAGAAGGTGGGTGAAGATTTTTTTTTTTTTTTTATTTGAGAAAAATATAAATTTACCATTTTATCTTTTTAATATCGATCAAAAAATTGTATAAAAACAACTTTTCTAGTCAACTAATGGTAGAATTAAACGAATTCGTCAATTTGTTCTTTTACTGCAATGAAATTAAATGTTTGAAACTGTGTGAGACAAATAAGAATTGTTTGGCGCTTTCTGTCGAAAAAACAAGACGTGCTTCTCTATGACGAACTTTTATTTATAAATTAACTAAAAAGTAAATATAAGTTAAATGAATTAAATATAATAATATTTAAATAAATCTAAATGTACAACATTGGTTGACAATCATGTGTTGTCAAAATCTTAGTATATGATGTAGTAATCAGTTTTTTAAAATGAATGAATATGATGTTGTCAACCAATATTTTACACGTAGCATGATTCATTATTTTTTGAGTGGTAAGTACTTGAAAGAAAATAGAAAATAAAAGAAAAAAGACAAGAGTAAGAAAATAGCGTGCAAGGTGCGGTGTCTCTCTGTTGGTAAATTATTGTTTCAACAGGGGACAGCAGGTCATAGCTGTTTCCTTTTCGCTCTATGATTTTTCTTTCTTTGGCACCTCCTTTTTCTTCTTCTCTTTTCGCTTTCTTCGATCCTCATTCCCTGTCGAAAAACCATTTCTCTCTCAGATCTGATACATTTGAAGCAGCAGCAGCCAATTTTCATCAGGTTTGAATTTTATGATCTTTTTTCTTTTCATTTTTTTGTATGGTTGCATTTGATCTGGTCCCCGTGGGTTAGTTTTCCTGATCTAATTTAGTATTATCGCTATTATTAGATTGTGTGTTATTTTCTATTTAGGATGGTTTCCTGTTTGAATTTCATTTTCTCGTTGAATTGATTGGAATGAAATACGAATGACAAGAAAGCCTTTGATTCTCTCCTTCAAAAAGAAATATGAGAGAAAGTGCTGTTGCAGAGTTGTATAATAGTTGATTTATTATTTACGTTTGTTTGTGCAGAATAATTAATAAAGGAATTATTGATTCGGCCTCGTAAGTCAAATTTGAAATGAAGAAGGCTTTTGATCAAACTGTTCGTGACATGTAAGTTTAATTGTATTCCCAAAGATATGTTTCTGAGCTTTTCAGTTATGTTTATATAAATGCGTCCTCATTGTAGTTCTTGGGGCATGTTGGACTTTGCTACTGTATCATGGTGGTAAAAACTTGTCCAAGGTGTATGCCAGCGAAAAGCATAAGAAATGCTTATTACGTGTATTAACAATAGTCTGGGATTCATTATTGTTTTTGGTCTTTTTTGTTTGATTGATTCTATTGATTATATCTTTTGCTTTGCCAACTTGTTTAAAATTTTGTTATTGGAGTTTATACTGAGCAAGCTTTACTGTCTTCTTGCAGTAAGAGAGAAGTGAATAAAAAAGTTCTTAAAGTCCCTTCAATAGAACAGAAGGTTATTTTATTTTCCTCTAATCTCTTTATGTATTTGACACCCTTGAGCGAGTTTAGTGTTTAGTCTGTAAAAGAAAATATCAAGTGCATTCACTTAAGAAAATAAGAATAGAGGAAAGACAGTTACTTGTATTTGGCTTTCTTAAACAGTTTCTAAGTAGTATTTGGTTTCTGTTTTAGGTTCTTGATGCAACTAGCAATGAACCTTGGGGTCCTCATGGATCACTTCTTGCTGATATTGCACAGGCAACAAGAAACTAGTAAGCTTAAAATCTTTGAAAATATACGTTTTTATTCGTCTGTTTCCTTTAGAAGTTTCCATTAGAAGGTACTCATTTTCAATTTCCAACAGTCATGAGTATCAGATGACAATGTCAATAATCTGGAAGCGTATCAATGATACTGGAAAAAATTGGCGACATGTTTACAAGGTGGTATTCCTCCCTCATTAATCTATATCCTGGTGCAATTTGTGTGTTTTTTTATTGTAAAATCTTGGTTAATTTAAAATCCCTTAGGGCCTATTCTCTCTGATGTTTTCAGGCCATTTTCAGTTTTCAAAAACACTGAAAACACGTTTACTTACCTATTTTCAGAAACGAATTTCCAAAAATGAGTTTAAAATTTACAAAGAAAACAGAAAACGCAAAAAAGTCGTTTTGACTCTTTTTAGTTAAAACCAAGCCAAAACTTCATTTTTTTTTTTTTTTTTAAAACAAATTTTCAAAATGACAAAAAGAACGCGTTTTCAGCAATCTCAAAATGGACACTCAAAACACAAAACTCAAAATGAATTCAAAACTCAAAACTAAAAATTGAAACACGAAGGGAACAACCTCTTAGATTTTCCTTCCCTTTGCAAAGTGAAGGAAAATGTATTACTCATTTTTCTGTATTATTGTAAAGACATCCTCCTTAGGGGATACTTTTTTTTTTTTAAAACCTTCCTTTCCTACTTTGACTGTGGTCATCATGTTGCCCTTTTTTTGTCATATTAACATGTCATGTTGATTTCCAGGCTTTGACTGTTTTGGAATATTTGGTAGCTCATGGTTCAGATCGTGTCATAGATGAGATCCGGGAACATGCATATCAAATATCCGTAAGTTTAAATTTTACCTCTACCTTTCTTATAAGCAAAATGCTAATTACATTGTGTGAACTGCTCGATTGATCTGAAATTTTTTGTTGGCTGTGGTAGCATTTACAATTTCTTTTCTTGTGATAGACATTGTCCGATTTTCAATATATTGATTCCAGTGGAAGGGATCAGGGAAACAATGTCAGAAAGAAATCTCAGAGTATAGTGGTTCTTGTAAATGACAAGGAAAGAATACAAGAAGTTCGTCAGAAGGCTGCTGCTAATAGGGACAAGTAAGTGTGCCTTGCATTTTTGCCTGGTTATGCACTTCGTTATATGTCTGCTTCTGTTACAACTTCAGAAGTATCAGTTTGTCACCAGTGCTTTCCTCTAGGAATATTATGCATTTTGATAGTGCATCTGGCATATCATTTTTTCAGTACAGATATGAATTGTGAGTCCAAGTTTTAACTTTTCTGTTTAAGCATTTAAGGAAATTTGTTCCTAGTTTTCTTGTATTTTTATCCCTCTAAGTGCAAAATAGTTTCTTCACTAATCAAATTTTCGGGGTTTTTCCGGGAGAAGTTGGGCCAAATGTGGCAACAGTTTCGGAACTGCAATGTGATGTAGTTTACCTTCTAAATTATTGTGTGGTCTCTGAATACATCTTTAACCATTTTTTGTTTCCTTTTGCTTCAAGATTAGCATGCAACTAAACAAACCCTAGATATCCTTCGTTCTTGCTTGTTTAACTAAATGGATTTCTTATAAATAACTTGACAGGTACCGCAACACTTCGATGGGTAATATGTATCGGCCTGGTTCTTATTCAAGCGGAGGAGGATATGGTGACAGATTTGATGAAGATCGTTATGGAAGCAGAGACGATGACCATAATGCTTATGGGAGAGAAAGAGAATGGGGCCAACGAGATGATGAAAAATATGGTAGGTATGGGGATTCGTATGGCCGTGATGGAGATAGATGCAACAGAGAATATGAGGAGCGTTCTGGTCGAGGTGGCTATAGGGATGATGACTACCGAGGAAGAAGTCGAAGCATTGATAATTATCAATATGGGTCAAGAAGTAGAAGTGCTGATCGAGATAGAGATCGTGCTTATGAAGACGATGGCCAATATTCTTCAAGGTTTAACTATTTTCCATATTCATAAGTGAAATCAATCTTTGTAGCGAATTTTTTGTACCTCCTCCTCTCTTCAGAAAGTGCATTCTGGTTCTATTGATCTTTAAGATAAGATAAAATTCTAGACAATATTATATGCATTAAAGATTTTGATCATGAAGTGTCAAAAATACTAGTGCACTAAAGCTCACTTTTTCTGCTGGCAACTTGTATCAATTTGGGCAGAACATAATTCTAGCAGTACTACTTTTTGTTGTATTAGGTACTCTGGAATTTCCCAAGCTGGGCGGTTTCGTATTCATTTATTTTTAATAGTATCTATTGTGTTTAATTAGTTTTATCTTTATTACCTATATCAAGTAAAAAATCATTTTGATATAAGAGATGTTATTAAACCTTACTATTTCCAATTGCAGAGGAAGTGGTGCCAAAGCTGATGATCATTCTCAAGATGGAAGGTAAATGTCATGGAACTTTTACAACATAAATATACCTATATCAAGTAAAAATTCATTTTGATATAAGAGATGTTATTAAACCTTACTATTTCCAATTGCAGAGGAAGCGGTGCCAAAGCTGATGATCATTCTCAAGATGGAAGGTAAATGTCATGGAACTTTTACAACACACACACATATATATATAACTTTCTCATTTATGAAATTTTTATTTTGGATTTAGTACTATGGGCAGGCCGTTTGATCGTAAATATTCTGAACAACATCTTAATGCTCCTCCTAGTTATGAGGAGGCTGTCAATGGTGCGCGTAGTCCCACTTATAGTGAAAGGTAACAAATTTGTGCTATTGTCTAGCTTGTCATGAACTATTCTGGTTTGGTTCTAACTTCCTATTGTCAAAAGGGATGGAGAACCTTCCCAAGCATCTGCACCTAAAGCATCCCATCCTCCCTCAAGTGCTAGTCCAAGTAATGCAACATCTGCTTCACCACATCCTCTTACTTCACCGTCAGCTCCAGCTCCAGATAATAAGAAAGTTGATGGCTTTGATGAATTTGATCCACGTGGTTTAGGTAAAGGTTTATCGACCATTGATTTCCTAAAGTTTTTTTCAGTGACTTCATTGCAATTGCAAGTTTTTTTGCTTGATGGGGATCTTATATTCTATTTAAATTCAGCAACTTCATTGTAGTTGCAAGTTTTTTGCTTGATGGGGATCTTATACTCTATTTTAAAACTTGCTTGTACCTGGTCATATTGAAGGTAGAATATTTGAAATGCAGAATTTGAAAATGGTTATGCGTTTAAGTTGAAATCTTCTGTTTAGAATCTTTTGGAGTTCAGATAACTGCTGGGAAACATTAAGTTTTATTGTCTAGGTAAGCTGATAGTTGTTCATGTGTTTACTATTGTTTTATTAGATGTTTTATATATTGTAGAAGTGTCTGCCACTGTCATTTGTTCCTCAATAAAGGCCAAAGTGATGGGAAGCCAACACATACCACTTTGTTGACTATATATGCAAACAAACAACTCTTACCCCGCATGAATTTCTTCATTTCTGGTCTCTGTTGCTGACGAAGACTTGTCTGGGCTGATATGGGTTGTTGTTGGCTCTTGTTCACTTTAACCCTGTATATTGAATTGGTTTTGCGAAGATGCCTACCAAAGTTGGAGAAACCTTAACCGCAAATTTATCTCTTTTGGTGCTTCCAATTAGTGTGATGGTTTGTTTGGAGGTTATATGATTCATGAGTACATGACTGTGTCACATAATTCCTTCTTTTGCAAGATATATTCTGTTATCAATAGCTACATTGAAATTATTTGACATGAATATTCCCCTTGTAAGTGATTTCATTGTAGAAACAGGAGACTTAGTGGATTACATGCATATCCATTTACTAATTTTGATCAGAACTTAAACAATGAAAACCTCTCTCTCTCTCTCTCTCTCTCTCTCTCTCTCTCTCACACACACACACACACACACACACTCCCTCTCTCACATGCAAAGCACACACGGGCAGGGAGGGAAGGAGAGAGGGAGATTTGATACTTTCCCAGACATCACATTAAATCCCTCAAAAATATCTTAGAACAAGGCCACATTGATATGTGAAATATAAGGAATGATGGTAGGTTCCATGTCTAGGTTTGACACAAATATCTGATTTCTTTCTCCAGTGATTTATGTTCAATATTGAATCTTGTATTCTTGTGTATATGGCAGAATGCTCCTTGACTAATTTTATTCCATTTGAAGATTTGTTTAGTTTGAAGTTAACAGTGACACGAATATCTGATATCTTCAGTGATTTACGTTCAATATTCAATTGGGTGTATATGACAGAATGCTCCGTGACCAATTTTATTCCATCTGAAGATTTGTCTAGTTTGAAGTTAACAGAACTCGAGATTTTTTAAACCCTTTTCTTATATATAATTGGGATCAAAAGATTATTCAAGTACAATGTCCACCTCAATGGATATACAATTTAGCTTCCATATCTCATTTAACACCAAATAAGTGCTTGTTTACTGCCCAATAGGAGCTTGTTCATACTTTTTTTCTTTTTGCTTTTAGAATTGTCAACTTAATACAAGATTGTCATCAGGGATGTTTTTCTTTCTTTTCCCTTTTCTCTGTTAACAGCTGCACCAACTATGCCAAATGTTGCTGCTCCAACTACCTCAGGTGGCACAGAAATGGATTTACTTGACTCATTAGCTCTCGTGCCTGTTACACAAATCACAACCTCTGAAGCTGATGCTTCAGTGAACTCCAGCCATGGACCTGCAAATTTGGCCACTCCATCTCAGGTTATCTTTAGATTATCATTCCTGAAAACTTCATAATCTGGTTTGATTTTAAAATTATCATCTTTATTACTGGCCCAGTAGCTGAGTGGTAGTATCAATTAAAATAGTCAGGATGCTGGAAGTGCATCACTCACATCATAAAATTTGTCAATCATCGGTGAATTTTTCCAAATTAATTATTTGATCAAATATTAATTGAGATATAGGTGAAGTTGGGCATGGTTCAGGTTGAATTCCGTTTAGACGCGCTGTTCTATAAAATGTTTTCTACAATGACTTATAAGTTTAGTTAGGCAATTAAAACTCAGGGGAGTGTGCATCGACTTTGAAGCTTATTCTTGTTGCGGTTTTATAGTCCGAGTAATGAGACGAACTAAATGATTTATTTTCCTGAGATGATCAAGCCATGTTTAAGCAAAAGATGATCTTCAAATCAATAATAATTTACACAATGATAGTCACCCGTTCTAGCCTTATCTCTTTTTGTTGATTTGATGCAAATGTGAATCTCTCTCTCTCTCACACACACACAAAAAAAGTTACAAGCACACGAAATTACATGCAACGAATTGGATCTAGGCCCTTTTTCCTGTAGTTTCATTCGATATTGACTTGTATAATCACACACCATCCCTTCCTCTTACTTTCATTTTATGTATTTATTGTATTGTAGACAAAATGCACTCTTGGTGTTAAATACATGGTTTTTATTTTGCAGCCATTTGATGATCCATTTGGGGATGGCCCTTTTCAAGCTGTTACTTCTACAAATAGTGTACCAGCTCAACAACAGATCACTACCTCCCCAAGTTCCTTCCATCCGAGCTCTAGTCAAAATTCTAGCCCGCCACAGTCAATTCCTCAAAACACGACTACTGAATTTGGGGGCACACAATCTCCCCAACAGGAATTGTCAACTCTCAACCAGGATTTTGATATACTAGCCGATATTCTCCCACCATCTGGATCTTCACTTCCTGTCAATTTACAAACTGGTTATCCCGTTCCAGTGAGTCAACCTGCGTTGCAGTCAGGGTTTGCTTCACAACCTGGCCAGCCTTCATTACAGACAAGTTATCCACTTCAACCAGGGCAGTCTGTTCCCATGGCCCCAACCTTCCCAGCTCTAGCTGGTCAAGCATCGCAGACAGGGTTTCCCACTCAAAGTGGTCAACCTACATCCCTTGCAGGTTTTCCTTCTCAAATGGGTTCTTCACAGGCGGGTATTAAGACTCCTCACATTGGCCAGTCTGCAGGGTCAAATGCTAATTTCTATGGGGGTCAATTTTCAAATACACATGGTTCGCAGTCAGTATTGCCAGCTTCAACAATGTCGACTGCTATAGTTCCCCAGCCATCAAAAGACAAGTTTGAGACAAAATCCACCGTTTGGGCTGATACTCTGAGCCGCGGACTAGTCGATTTAAATATTTCTGGGAGTGAGTTCTTGTAGTTTTTGAATAAGCTAATTTCATACTATATTCCCTCGACCAGACTTTTGACATTACTGTTTTTCCATGTGCAGCTAAAACGAATCCATTGGCTGACATTGGAGTTGACTTTGAGGCCATAAATCGCAAGGATAGGAGGATGGAAAAACCTACAGCATCTACAGCAACATCTAATGTTACCATGGGTAAAGCTATGGGGTCTGGTTCTGGAATTGGTCGTGCTGGTGCAGGTTCTCTGAGGCCTCCTTTTAACCCAATGATTGGTTCTGGGATGGGCATTGGTACAACTGGCCAACCTGGGGTGGGTATTGGCATGGGAGGTTATGGCGTAAACCCGCAGCCCATGGGTAATATGGGTATGGGAATGAACATGGGCATGGGCATGGGCATGGGTCAAGGAGTTCATATGCAACAACAAACTGGGTTTCCTCCCGTCGCAAGGCCTGGAGGATATAATTATAATCCCATGACGGGAACTGGTAATTTTAATCAACGACCATATGGTGGTGGCTACTGATGAGCTTGAGCAACATGAATCCCGGGAAATAGAGAATCTTAGAATTGCCAGTTGTGTTTGAGATGAAAGGGTTTTCAAAATCCTTTGTACAATGTTACAATGAGCTAAATTTTGATTCATCACTTTCAATCTTCTGGTTTGCCCCATGTAGCATATATGTACGTGTATTCATTCCCTTGAGGATTTATTGACATTACTTATTGTGTTTGTTTTGGGTTGAAAATTGAGTTGTTTAGGTGCTACGTGGTATCGTTATTCATATGTATAAATGTTTTTTTTTTAATGACTTTGTACATTATAGATGGTGCATCTCCTCGATGATCAATAAATTTAGTGATTCTTTGTCTTCTTCATTTATTTGATTATTGTTATTCTTGCTCCATTCTTTTTTATGGAGTAGTGGTTTTGCTCATTCTTGGCATTTTTAGTTCATCTTATCTATGGGTTTGATGAGTTTTGAAGTCGAATTATCGAATATTTAAGAGTCTTTTTTCTAGTAGTGTCTTGAATTAAAAGAAAATCAAACTTCTCTTACTCTTATTGTTAAATCGAGATGGCTTGATCACTCTAAAAGAAATTTTTTTTTTCGTCGTGTGTCAAAATGCAATACGGTAAGTTAAGAATTGCAAGAACATTCAAATAGATTGTGAACATTAAAATTTTGTTACTCTTGTCGAATTGAGAGTTCTTGGCTAGTACAATGATGACTCGAATTCCTCCTGATAGGTTAAGAGATTGTATTGCAAAAACATCAAATACATCATACAAGTGTCAACGAATATGAAATTTCTTCCACTCGTGACCTACCAAATGGACTTGGGTGGCTTGAAGTTCCAAACGAGTTTTTTTCTTCTTTTTTTCCCCCTCAACATTAGATTTTAACGTTCTAGAAATCTGGTATTAAATTATCGAGTCATGCTTAGTGTACATAATTTTTTCACCATAATGGTGTCCATACACACACAAGTGGTGGGACACATTCAAATAAAATATTCAAGTGGGTCTCATCACTTGTGTGTGTATGGACACCATTATGGTGAAAAAATTATTTACAAGAAGACAAATACTAAATTATTAAATATATAATTTTATCTTTGTTTACATTTTGTTGGTATTTACAGTCCCAAAATTACAAAAGAACAACAAAAGAAACAAACCACAACACAGAATTTTTGCCCTAAGGCCCGGATGTTCACCACTAAATGCTACTCACCTGTTGAGCATACACCGGAGTGATTATCGCTCTAATCCACTAGAATCCAACAAAGTTTATCAAGTACAGATCAGAGACCCAAAAAGAATCACTCGACTCAAACCCTCAGCCCAAATCTCGCTATTTCTCCTTTTTACAGATTACACACAGTAACCCAGATCTGTACTCACCAAGAACACAAGAATCACACCAGAATCGTAATCTATACAAAGATATCACCAAGATTATCTAACCTCAAGATTACAAGATGAAAACCAAAAGTTTTCATCAAAAGAGAGAAAAACACAGAGAGAGGAATATCGAGAGAAAACCCTAGAAAATGAACTGATCGATCCAAACAATGGAAGAGTCTCGAATATGTATAGTCATCATGCATCCAGCGGTCCAGCCACAGCCACGTGTCACAATCTCAGCCATTTACTTAACAGACAAAAGTCGCATAACCAGAAAACGCGAGATTACACATATGTGGGCCAAAACCGGGTCACACTCAAATACAAGTAACAGGCTGTGAAGATTGGGCTTCATCATTGGGCCAAACACAATAGATGTTAAGCACACGTATAACAATCTCCACCTTACTTGATATCTTCGGGTTTCATGTGGATTAGAGGTTAACTCCTCATCCGGTTTCATTTGCTCTTGTACCTGCAAAACAATTAGTTAGTAACAATATTTAGAAGATTTAAACAATCCCTAAATTTATATAAAGGAAGTATTTTGGTTCCCATATCTGCTGGATTACATTTAGTAGAAATCTTCTCAATTTTAATAATTTCCTTTTCAATAATATCTCTTATGAAATGAAATTTAACATCAATATGTTTTGTCCTATCATGAAAGACTAGATTTCTACTAAGATGTATTGCAGATTGACTATCAGAGAAAACAGTAGCATCATTACCAGAGAAGCCAATTTCATCCAATAAATTTTTTAACCAAATACCTTCCTTTACAGCATCTGAGGTTGCAATGTACTCAGCCTCTGTGGTGGAAAGAGCTACAATTTTTTGCAGCTGAGATTTGCAGCTGAGATTTTCAGCTAACACAAGTATTATTTACAGTAAAAACATATGCAGAAGTAGATTTTCTATTGTCACAATTACCAGCAAAGTCAGAATCAACAAAACCTTTAAGTTGAATTTCAGTTTCACCTTTACAGAACATTAAACCCAGATCAGAAGTTTCTTTTAAATATTTCAGCAACCATTTTAATGCTTCCCAATGATATTCACCAGGATTGCTCATATATCTACTTAAAGTGCTTATGGCAAAGGCAAGATCAGGTCTTGTGCAGACCATGACATACATAACAGAACCAATAGCATTTGCATAGGGAATTTTATCCATTCTACTTCTCTCAATTTCAGATTTAGGGCATTGTTTCACAGAAAATTTAAAGTGACTGGCAAGTGGTAAAGTAACACCTTTAGCATCATTCATAGAAAATCTAGTTAACATCTTTAGGATATAAGCATGTTGTGTGAGAAAAATTGTGTGATCAGATCTGTTTCTTCTAATCTCCATACCTAGGATCCTCTTAGCAGGACCTAGATCCTTCATCTCAAATTCTTGCTTAAGTCTTTGCTTGATGTTATTAATTACATCAACATCATAACCAGCCAACAACATGTCATCCACATAAAGTAAAAGATAATAAGAATTCGGACCTCCTTTTCCTTTATAGTAAAAACATGGATCATATTGACTTCTATTAAAGTCAAAGCTTTTGATGAAAGTATCAAATCTAATATACCATTGTCGAGGTGCTTGTTTTAAACCATAAAGGGACTTTTTCAGAAAACACACCCAATTTTCTTTACCCTTTTGCTCAAAACCTTTTGGTTGACTCATGAAATTTTTTTCATCCAAATTACCATACAAGAAGGCAGTTTTCACATCTAATTGTTCCAATTCAAAATCATATTGAGAGACAATAGATAACAGAATTCTAATAGAAGTATATTTGACTACCGGAGAAAAAATTTCATTATAGCCAATTCCCTCCCTTTGGTTAAACCCCTTAGCAACCAGCCTAGCCTTGAATCTAACACTACCATCCTTAGGGTCTCCTTCTTTGACCTTAAAGATCCATTTGCAGTCAATGACTTTAACCCCTTTTGGTTTATTGACTAATACCCAAGTGTTATTCTTTTCTAAAGACAACATCTCATCCTTCATTGCTTCAAGCCACATGTTAGCATTTTTTCCTTCAACAGCCTCTTCATAAGAGATAGGATCACCTTCCAAAGATCCTATAATACTAAGAGCAGTAATAAAATCAGGTTCACTATACCTAACAGGTGGTCTAATCTCCCTTCTGGTTCTATCTCTGGCCAAAAGGTAATCTTCTAAAGGGTTAATATGATGGTCAGGCTCAATTTCAAAAACAGGTTCCCACCTGGAACTGATCTTCATTTCCAGTATCAAAAACAGCAGGAGAAAATTTTGTTTGAGTAATGCTTGTATTCTGATCAGTTTCAGTTGGAGTAGGCTCTTTTCCTTTAAGGCAGGGCATGTCTAGTTCATTAAAAACAACATTTCTACTTATAGTGACTCTATAACCTCCCTGATCCTTCAGCCAGACCCTATATCCTTTGACACCTTCACCATATCCCAAGAAAACACCTTTAATGGACCTAGGCTCCAGTTTTCCTTCATTTTGGTGTACATAGACAGAACAGCCAAATGTTTTGAGTTTAGAATAATCAGCAGGCTGTCCATTTCAAACTTGGTCAGGTGTTTCATAGTTCAGGGATTTGGTGGGGCATTTATTTATGGGATATGAGGCAGTTTTGACTGCATTCCCCCAGAATAATTTTGGAAGACCTGAACTGGTTAACATACACCTAACTCTTTCTAACAGAGTCCTATTCATCCTCTCAGCCAGTCCATTTTGCTGTGGGGTATAGACTACAGTTCTATGCCTAAGGATCCCATTGTCTTTGCAAAAATTATCAAACTCCTCATTGCAAAATTCAAGGCCATTGTCAGTTCTAAGGGCTCTAACCTTCTTATTTACTTGATTTTCAACAAGAGTTTTCCAAGTAACAAAATTTTGAAAAGTATCAGATTTATTTTTTAAAAGTAGGACCCAACTTTTCCTAGACAAATCATCAATAATCAGAAGATAGTATTTAAAGCCAGAATAGGTATTCACAGAAGCTGGTCCCCAAAGATCAGCATGAAGATAATCAAGTATGCATTTAGACTTATGAGTGCCTGCAGAAAAAGGTAATTTCTTTTGCTTGCCATATATGCAATGTTCACAAAAGGATACCTTCTCAATTCTTTCATTTCCTAAGTGTCCTTGTTTCTTAAGAATATGCAGATTCTTATCACTTATGTGGCCTAACCTTTTATGCCATAGTTCAGATTTATCAGACAGTGTGACTGCAGCTGCAATGGACTGATTTATTTGTTGTAAAGCTTTCAGAGTGTAAATCCCATTTGATTTAAAAACTTGAGCAATTTCAGCAGCATTTTTTTGAAGAATCAAGGTGCCTTTATTTATAATTGTGTTAAAACCTTCATCATCAAGTGTGCCTAAAGAGATTAAATTTCTCTTTAAGCTAGGGATGTATCTGATCTTATTCAGAATCAGATCATTCCCATTTTCAAGTTTCAAAACAATTTTTCCAATTCCCTTAATTTTGCAAGAAAAATCATTTCCCATTGTTACTTGTCCTCCATTGGTTTCTAAGAATTCAGTGAAGTACTTCTTACAGGGTGTATATGAAAAGTACATCCTGAATCTAGAATCCATTCATCTTCAACAGATGAGTGACAAGTCACATAGACTTGCCCATTAGTGGCTGCAGCTTCACCATCCACTTTGTTGCAGTTTTTCAGTTCATTCATTTTCTTGTGATAGTCTTTTATATAGTGACCCATTTTGCCACAGAAATAACATGTTTTTCCTTTAGCCTTATTGTCAAATTTATTGAACTTAGGTTTGCCTTTTGAAAAGTTTCCAGTATGCTCTTTTGATTTCCAATAATTTTTTATTTGAAAAATGGTTGTTGTTCTTTTTGAAGGAATAATTGCATTTTATGTTGTACCCAACTCCAATATTGGAGGTTTTTGAATCAGTTTTGAACTCAAGTTCTTTATTCCTTAAAGAAGACACAACATCATTAACAGTAATAAAGGTTCTACCATATTCAAGAGCATTTTTAAGTTCCTTATATTTTTCAGGCAAAGATGATAATAAGACTACAAATTTCTGATTGTCAGATAAGATCTCACCACTGTTTGTGAGATCTTGAGTCAGTCTATTAAATCTGTCCAAATTTGTTTCAAGATCACAATTAGAATCAAATTTGAAACTGAAAAACTGTTTCCATAAGTAACATTTATTTGGAAGAGTTTTGGTTTTGTATAAAGATTCAAGTTGAGTCCAAATTTCAGCTGCAGTGGTAGTGTCACCTACTTCTCTAATCACATTTTCTGATAAATGCAGGAATATAGTACTCCAAGCAATTTCAGTTTGTTCAATCCTTTTGGTTTCAGTGATTTCATCACCCCAAGTCTCATCTAAAGCTCTAGCACATTTTTGTTGTAACAATAAGGCTTTCATTTTTTTACTCCAGAGACTAAAATCACCCTTAACATTCCAAATTTCTATGTCAATCTTAGAACTTGCCATATGAATTAGCAGTATAATGAAAAACAATAGTAAACAAGTATCAAGATTGAATGAGATTATTGCAGAGTACACATCCAGTGTTAAAAGACAATTAATCTTCATAAGTAAATAACACTTATGCACATAAACAGAGAGAGCAAATTGTCATGTAACATAAAACCACATCTCAGAGTTTTATCAACTAACAAAAATACAGATGGATGATAATCTTGAAGGAGCCGTTAAACCTTGTCCCCTCAGATTCTAGGGTTCTCTTATGAAACCCTAGACAAAGGAAGATCAAAGTGGGTTCCAACCAAGATGACACAGTCAACTGAAGTTTCGAAAGATAACAACAGAGTTAGGGTTTAGAAATTCGTTACCATACGCGTCTCAGTGCAATAGTGTAAAATAGTGAAAACCAGACTATTTTACTTTCCAGAAAAATGAAGATTTAGTCTCCTCTGAATAGATCCGTAAAGAATCAGCAACCAAATTTCCAAAGAAAAAACCAAGGGTTTCAGATCAGGGGTTTCCACAAAAGATCGAGAGCTCTGATACCACTGTTGGTATTTACAGTCCCAAAATTACAAAAGAACAACAAAAGAACAAACCACAACACAAAGAATTTTTGCCCTAAGGCCCGGATGTTCACCACTAAAGGCTACTCACCCGTTGAGCATACACCGAAGTGATTATCGCTCTAATCCACTAGAATCCAACAAAGTTTATCAAGTACAGATCAGAGACCCAAAAAGAATCACTCGACTCAAACCTTCAGCCCAAATCTCGCTATTTCTCCTTTTTACAGATTACACACAGTAATGCAGATCTGTGCTCACCAAGAACACAAGAATCACACCAGAATCGTAATCTATACAAAGATATCACCAAAATTATTTAACCTCAAGAGTTTTCATCAAAAGAGAGAAAAACACAGAGAGAGGAATATCGAGAGAAAACCCTAGAAAATGAACTGATCGGTCCAAACAATGGAAGAGTCTCGAATATGTATAGTCATCATGCATCCAGCGGTCCAGCCATAGCCACGTGTCACAATCTCAGCCATTTACTTAACAGACCAAAGTCGCATAACCAGAAAACGCGAAATTACACATATGTGGCCGGGTCACACTCAAAATACAAGTAACAGGCTGTGAAGATTGGGCTTCATCATTGGGCCAAACACAATAGATGTTAAGCACACATATAACACATTTAAAATTGAATATTTTGTGATATTTACTGTCTTTCCTCACGTGAAATAGAGCATGCCTCTTAAAATGCTTCGTGTAAAGATCTAGTTCTTGAAAATGACCCGTGTCAATAAGGACACGCTCGACACAAAAAAAATATTTGATCAAATATTGTTAAAAAATTTTTATCGTCCTTTTAGTCATATTTTCAAAATATTTCCATACGAGTCTTGACAATAAATATGAATCAAACAAATTTCCCGTTTTTAGTACCCGGCTTAACCCGTGCCCACAACTGGAGAAATCAGATTCTCCTTCGACAGTCTGTCAACCTCCACCCTTAACCCTTCACTAAAAAATGAGGAATATTACTATGTGTACATAGCCATACACATAAGGGTGTACATAATGTGAGAGGGGTGGGGCCCGCGCTACTGTAGCGCGGGCCCCTCTCCTCTCACATTATGTACACCCCTATGTACCATGCTATGTACACATAGCATGGTCCAAAAATGAGCATAACGGTACTCATTATTGTTCTTTTTTCTCCAACTCTACCCTTTCTCTTGCAAATTCTTCACCAGATTTCTTGACTTCCCTGAAAACGAGGACTCTTTTTCACCTCAAAATTCTCAGGCCCAAACAGTTCAGACCAAGACTACACATTTCTTAGGGACTCTTTGTCTGGTTTGGAGACAAATCCCAGAAATTTCTTAGGCTATTCAGAGAGAAACTGAGCCCCTGTTTGAAGGCCTTTAAAATTCAAAAACAAATTTTTGAGTAGGAATTTTTTGAAAAATGTGCAGTTAAAAAATAAGGAAAAATTTTGGATTTACTTGAAGAATATTTTACTATGTAATTGTGTGGTTGAAAATGAGTATTTAGAAAAAATAAAATGTTCTAAAATGCGCGCATATACTTCGCATGTACTCGCATATGCTTAATACTTTTTCGAAACATCTCGTACATGGGGTATGTGCGTAATAATGAGGTCAACTTACTTCGTTGACCATATATGCACCCTTAAACCACAAAATGTGTACGCATTTGTGTTATAAATTGTGTCAAAATTAACCTAACAAAGTCGAGTCCATTTTTATCACTTAAAATAACTAAATTGAGCCCAACAAACATCAAATTGAGCCCCAAGTCATCCAAGCTCATGAATTATATATAGCATTTTATAGGGCTTTGAAGTTTTAAAAAAATAAAAAGTCATAACAAATTTTTCATAGAGTTGCAAATATCTATGAGCCCAAGCCTCTGCCTCCTTCTATTTTGCTCTAGTTTTACTAACAAGTGATGCTAGTAATGAACAATCTTGAATTATTGATGATTGTGATGATAAATAGGAAGTTAATAATGACATCCTATCAATTACAAAAGGTATTAGAAATTTTCGAGTTGAAATAAGGGAATAAGATGAAGATGATTTTACATACAAGAGAGATTACTTGGATTAAGAGGAGTTAGAATTGAATCTGATAAAGTGTTAGAAAATATTTAGGATTTTTTAGGTCGATATTTGTGTCTAACCTAACTGAAGGAATTAATTATTAAGTAATTGTTATATTTATGATATTGAGCATTTTGTTTTTGTTAAAAATTTGAATAATATGTATAAAGTTTAAGTAATTGTAATATTTATGATTTTGAGCATTTTTTTTAATTTAGAAGAACAAGAAAAAAGTTTAAAGAATGCTTTATTTAATATATTTATTAGTTTATAATATTAAAAATTGAAAAAAGGCATAAATACATATACACTTCTCATAAGCACGCACATTCTTGTAATGCATAATACTCGATCGAAACGCATTGCCACATATTACACATTTTAGAACTTTAGAAAAAAGAGTTTTTGGATAATGATTGTCAACCACGGGCTGCATGAGAATTTAGTTGTTGATGTGCTAAAGAATGTACAAAGTGCTGAATTGGGTGTCGAGTTCTTTTTGTGATGGGTAGGCAAAAATACCGAATAGACGAGGGGCGCAATGGGCGGTGGGTTTTGTCCAAAATTTGTATTAGATAGTGGATTGGTCTTCATCGCCGTCAACCCTTTTAATCGTTTTGATATGCGAATCCTTTTAAGCGAATATTGCATCGCAAAGGATTTTTTAATCATTTTAGTCGTAGAGGATTGTGATGCACATCCATTATGTTTAGAGTTGGGCTACATGTATAGATACAGAAACATTACAGACACTCATAAGGGTGGGGTGGTTGGATAATTTTTTTTACATTTTTATTGCGCGGGACCCACCCTCATGTAAGAGGGTGTAAGGCTTCTATAATGTTTTTCTTCTGTATAAATGGAAATTTCCTTATGTTTATAGGCGAGGGGTGCAATGGTGGTACGAATTTTTTAGGCATTAGGTTGGCAAGGGTCCCAATTTGTTTTAATTATATATATGATAAAGAAAATTATTCTAAGAAAAAGTATTATATATTTCAAATCGTAGAGGAAGTTTTCAATACATTATTGACTTTTCTATTTGTTTTCTCTCCTAATCTTTTTTGTTTGTCAAAAGACCTTTCATCTTTTATTCTATCTGTTTGTTTAATCATTCTTATTTTTCATCCAAAATTCAATCATATGCAACTTCTCTAGCTTACATTTATGGTCTTTGACAGCAATAATGATATGTATTTTATTTTATTTTTTTGTCCTCTTTTATATTTATATTTTTTTCTTTTTGATATTTTTCTATTGCTTCTTCTTTTTCAATTTTTGTATGAAAGTATAAACTTAGTCATATTTTTTAATATTACATCTATATCCCATATAAAGTGAAAGGGAAGTATGATTATTTACATAAAAAAGTGTACTATAAATAAATTCATGGTATTTGCACACAATAGGGTTATCATAGTCTTAATCTTACATTTTGTGATATGATAATTTCTCGTATAAAGGCTAAATCTATTTCTTTTGAAATTATACAATGCATTGTTTTTCATCTTCTACAAAATGATGAAATTTTTTTCACGAAAATATGGAATGTCCGACACTGAAGTGTTAAATCAATAAGATTTTGAATGGTGAAAAAAAAAATCCATTTAAAAACACTTGATGAAAACATGTAATGACTTTAAGGTGTTTAAAGATTCTAAAAGTTTGCCTTTGGACATTACGAACTTTGAATTCTTGTTTGACATAGTTATTTGGTATAGTATATATTGTTTGTTATTAATAAACTAAACAAAATATTGCAAAGTGGTGACTTATTTATTGATGCTACTATTATTCGCTTGAAAGCCGTTGTTTCATTTTTTGAAAAGCATATGAAATTAGAAGTTGAACCTACATTTCTTAAAAAAACATATTATTCATAGAAATAAGTACTTTATTTGAGAATATCAAAGGTGAGATAATACTTTTAATTGAAGAATCTTTTAAAGTTGATTATTTCTTATATAGAGTTGATAAAGCTCTTTCTTCACTGGTTAATGTTTAAACAATTTCAAAAATATGAAAATACTTTCGTGTTACCGTTTGATTAATATAAAACTGCAAACTACAAATAATAATTGTTTAAAGTATTACTTGAAGAATTTTTGAAGCACGATAGATATTATGATATTGATGGATATGAGTTATTTCTGAGCTATAAATTGTGATAAATTGATTGCAAGAAGAGACAAAACAAGCGATTAAGGTGTTAGACTATATAAAAATTATGGAATGTTTTGCAAACGTGCTAATTGCTAATAGAATATTAATGATCATACCACATACTAATTTTGCAATCCTTAATTGAATTCTTTTGTGATTGAATGCTCTGACTTAAAGCTTACATTGATTCACGTATAGATATAGTCAGTTGACTAAATTGATTATGATTTGTTTGAGCACTATTTTCATAGGTTTTTAATATTTTTAGGATTACAATTAAAATGACTTTTAATTAGTTTTATTAGAATAGAAGTTAACACATTTAGGTCCACTCTCTACTGGAAGTTTGAAATACTAAGATTATTCTTTCCATATCATTACTCCATACTTTCGGGGGATTCTTTGTTAAAAGACCTAGTCAAACAAAGTAGTTGGAAAAAAGATCCCTTCTCATTGTTTATTGGTCAAATGGCCTCAATTAAAAAATACAATAAATAAACATGGCAAATTGTCTAAAATATCCCCATCAAGTAAAAGACTCATACACCCTTTTCATTCCATCAAATTCACCATTTTCTCTCATCTGAAAACCAACGTGCTCTTTGACCCAAAAAAAAAATCCAACGTGCTCTTCATCTCCAATGTTTGCCGCCTCCTAAAATCTTTTTATTGATTATATTTCTCACCTATCTTCTCCAACATTTTGAGCATTGGAACAAGGATTTTAGCTTCTATATTACCTACATTGAAATCTCCATTATTTGAAGAAAAGAAAATGGTATTTTTATAAATCTCATGTACATTTGGTCCTTTTATTGTTGAATATAGTATGAAATGATATTTTAGCTGATTTGTTTTTACTGTTGGTGTATTTCCGCAACTACTGGACGATTTGTAGTTCAGAACGACAGTCCAGCCGTTTTACGTAGTGCAGAACGACACTACAGTCGTTATCGTAGAAAGAGAGATGTGAGCAATCGAAATGAAGTTGAGCAATACGATGGCGATTATGGGAATGATATAGAAAGAAACTATGTGGATTGGGATAATTTGACCATAATTCAAGGCAGTTCCGAAAAACAAGTTTTCCAAGATGAATCTCCTCTTAGAGATGAAAACAATGTTAATTTCTCCGTGCAAGAGGACATTATTGGTACTTCAACAGAAGTTGTCTGTTCAATTCCATATAGATCATCGGCATAATCGTATCACTTGTACAGATCGTATACCACTCAGCGAGATACATGAACAATGAAGACAACATGACACACATGAGGCTTTTGTGGTGTTGTGATGTACAGCTTTTGTAATATAGAAAATGGATGGTGGTGTTATGTTACGATGTACTACTTTTGTCGTTTTGAAAAGCAAACTACTTATAATGTTTGGAACGAGTGATTGTGTCCTTGTCTTAGACTTGATGAAGCCAGAACAGCAGTTATAATGCACATATGTTTTTTTTGTTACACTAAAACATCGCTTGTGCTTTTTCAGAACAGGATGCGCAGTTGTGTCGTTTTCTTTTTCATGTCCATCAAGTATTGAGCATATCTCACCTACATTCTAAGAGGGGTGTCCATCTTAAAACGTAAATGAGTTTATCTAATCGAATATTGTGTCTCGAATGAGTCATAGTGCTCTGTATAGGTGTTTCCAGGCAGAACGACACAAGTGTCGTTTTCTGGACAGTAACGACACTGGTGGCGTTCTCGTTGAATTTTTTTCACACGGCATCACGACACTTGTGACGTTCTAGTAGACATTATATGATCGATGTAGCACAAGTCTTTCTCATTATCATTATACTTGTAAATATAACGATACTCATACCATTCTAATAAATAATCTCTTTCCATTCAGAACGACAGTTGTGCCGTTTTAATGAACAGTAACGGCGGTTGTGTCGTTTTGTTTGTCATTTCGATTAAGCATTGAGCATATCTCCCCTACAAAATAAGAGGCATATCCATCCTACAACTCAAATGAGTACATATAACGAGTTCATCGTGCGTCGGACGGGTCGTGGAGCTCTGTGCGTGTGTTTCCAGGCAGAACGACACTTGTGCCGTTACAAGACAGTTCTGCCGTTCTGTTGATTTCTTCAATATTTTTCAACTTTTCGAGTCGAACGACCTCGACAACTGGACCCCCTAACTTGATGAAGGCTGGACTTGTTGATTAGGAGATGTGTAACGGTGGAATTGATGTTTGAACATGTGAAAACCATCAAGTCTACATTGATTTCGTTTGAAAGTGTAGACGTTGTGCATATCTCTCATACAAAATAAGAGCCATGTCCATCCTACAACTTAAATGAGTACATATAACGAGTTCATTGTCCCTCGGACGGGTCGTGGAGCTCTGTACGTCTGTTTCCAAGTAGAACGACACTTGTGCCGTTACAAGACAGTTCTGCCGTTCTGTTGATTTTTTCAATATTTTTCAACTTTTCGAGTAGAACGACCTCGACAACTGGACCCCCTAACTTAATGAAGACTGGACTTGTTGATTAGGAGATGTGTAACGGTGGAATTGATGTTTGAACATGTGAAAACCATCAAGTCTACATTGATTTCTTTTGAAAGTGTAGACGTTGAGCATATCTCCCCTACAAAATAAGAGGCATGTCCATCCTACAACTCAAATGAGTACATATAATGAGTTCATCGTCCCTCGGACGGGTCGTGGAGCTCTCTGCGTGTGTTTCCAGGCAGAACGACACTTGTGCTGTTACAAGACAGTTCTGCCGTTCTGTTGATTTTTTCAATATTTTTCAACTTTTCGAGTCGAACGACCTCGACAACTGGACCCCCTAACTTTGTTAGGCTGGACGTGTTGATTAGGAGATGTGTAACGGTGGAATTGATGTAGCATATATGGTATTGAACATGTGAAAACCATCAAGTCTACATTGATTTCGTTTGAAAGTGTAGATGTTGTGCATATCTCCCCTACAAAATAAGAGGCATGTCCATCCTACAACTCAAATGAGTACATATAACGAGTTCATCGTCCCTCGGACGGGTTGTGGAGCTCTGTACATCTGTTTCCAGGCAGAACGACACTTGTGCCGTTACAAGACAGTTCTGCCGTTCTGTTGATTTTTTCAATATTTTTCAACTTTTCGAGTCGAACGACCTCGACAACTGGACCCCCTAACTTGATGAAGGCTGGACTTGTTGATTAGGAGATGTGTAACGATGGAATTGATGTGTGAACATGTGAAAACCCTCAAGTTTACATTGATTTTGTTTGAAAGTGTAGACGTTGTGCATATCTCCCCTACAAAATAAGCGGCATGTTCATCCTACAACTCAAATGAGTACATATAACGAGTTCTCGTGCCTCGGTCGAGTCGTGGAGCTCTGTACGTTTGTTTCCAGGCAGAACGACATTTGTGCCGTTACACGACAGTTCTGTCGTTTTATAAATTGCTTCATCTTTTATCTTTTATTTTTCACCGTTTAATATTTCATCAAGTGTCTCTCTCATTATCAACAAATAAATTTTCTCTTCTCAAGCAGAACGACACAAGTGTCGTTTTGTGGACAGTAACGGCACTAGTGCCGTTCTCGTTGGATTTCATCCCGGCAGCAAAACGACTCTTGTGTCGTTCTGAAATCAGTAACGGCACAAGTGTCGTTTTGCTAATTTGTTTCATCAATTTGCCTTTATTTTCGAAACCCAAGATTTCATCAAGTGTCTCTCTGATTATCGTTATATTTAAACATGTAAATTTTCTCTTCCCAGGCAGAACGACACAAGTGTCGTTTTGTGGACAGTAACGGCACTAGTGTCGTTCTCGTTGGATTTCATCAGTATTTTTTAACTTTTCCAGCCGATCGACCACGAGAATTGGACCCCTTAACTTGGGAAGGCTGGACGTGTTGATTAGGTGACAACTAACGGTGGAATACATGAGTTCCCTTTCAGAACGACACAAGTGTCGTTTTCTGGACAGTAACGGCACTAGTGCCGTTCTCATTGAATTTTATTCACTCAACATAACGACACTTGTGCCGTTTTGATATCTGTAACGACACTTGTGTCGTTATGTAGATTTTTTTCAATATTTTGCTACTTTTCAATGCAAGGACATCAAGGATTGGACCCCCAACCTAAGAAGGACGAAAATATTGATTGTGTGACAACTAACGGTGGAATTGATATAGAATATAAGGCATAAAACGGTGAAAACACAAATCTTAGTCTAAATTCGTTTGAAAGTACAAGAAATTGGCATATCTCAAGAATTTTGTAAGTGGCGTGTTGAGCCTACAACTTAAATGTGTTAATTTTGTCGATTATCGTGGTTCGGACTGGTCGTGGCTCTTCAAAATCGATTTTAAAGTCAGAACGACACTTGTGTCGTTTTCAAAATAGTAACGACAGTTTTGTCGTTTTCTTTTTTTCTCTTGATTAAGTAATGAGTATAAATTTTGAATGTTGTAAGTAGCGTGTTCAGTCTGCAACTTAAATGAGTTCAACTCATCATCATCGTAGCTCGGACGGATCGCGGCTTTTCAAAATCAATTTTAGATACAGAACGACAGTTCTGTCGTTCTAGTAGACGTTCTCAAAGCAGTAACGACACTTTTGTCGTTATGTTAATTTCTCCAATATTTTGCTACTTTTACAGCGGAACGACGTCAAGCATTGGACCCCCTAACTTAAAAAGGTCGACAAACTGATTGTCTTTTTGGTCAGTCAATCTAATTTGCCTATTTTGGTACTCAAAATCATTGTTTTCAATCCTCTTAGTTAAAAAAAAATTTCGGGGGCCCTCGGGAGGGGGGCCCGCCCCCCTCCACCCCCCGTATTTTCGCCAATACTTTTTGTTGATTTATTCAATATTTTTTGCTTCTTTTCCACCGCAAATGACACTTGTGTATCGTCGTAATGTCATTTGTACAATCATCTCATATCTTTTCATAACTTTCTATATTACATACTTTAGGGAGTCCACTAAAAAATTGTTTGTTGAAAAAATCGGATGTTGGTGAAATTTTCGGAACGACACCAGTGTCGTTACTGGACATAAAAATGACACTTTTCGTATTACATATCTATATACGAGTATAAGCAATTACGGCCCCATTCATCCCATGAAAAATAATAAGTGAGACTTATTTATATTGTAATATGCTCGTAACACGTATAATGTTGAAAAAATCAAATTACGAGATAACTTATTTGTAGTGTCGTTTTACGTTTCAGATAACGACTGTAGTGTCGTTTTACATCGCGACACAGACCTTTTTGAGCAACAGCGCATCGAATTGGTGCATTATTGGTCGATGTTAAGTCATGGTGTTCGTCGTCTGGGTGAATGCTATCCACTGGTGGTGTGCACGACCATGGGTGTCGTCGGAGACAGGTTTTCCGGCAGAAGAAGAGTGCGTCGAAGCTATTTACAATTGATTTCAGTACTCCTTTTCTTGATTTTTCTCAATACTAATTCAAAGCCAATAATTTTGTCATTGAAGAAAACGTTGATGCACAAATTTCGAATCTTTAAAGTTTTTGGTGAGTTGAAGATGATGAGAAGAGGAAGAAGAAAACCTTAATTTCAAAAATGGAGAATAAGGTTTTACAAAGAAGTTGAAGTAGAAATGACGATATGAAATGAGGGAATTGAGTTAATAATTGAAGGATAATTTTGTCATTTTATCAATTAAAATATTTTGATTTATTTCTTTATTTTTTATTCATGGTCAAAGGCCATTTCACCAATATCATTGTCCACTTGGGTCAAATGGCCAAATTCCCCTACTTTCGGGATGGTGGTCTTAAAAGAAGGCAACATGGAGAGGATCACTTGAAGCAAATGTGAAAATACACTTGTGATTGTCGATAAATATTTTTATCTAATATTAATTTAAATTATTTCTAGCTTTATATATATATTTATATTTATATTTATTTATTTATTTCTTTTTATATTTTTTATTTTTAGTTGATCTACTTTTTTTTATAATTTCATTACTGGTAAGAGAACAAAAAAAAATGGGCAAAAGATAGCAATAGTATGAGATGAGAGATTACGAGATTGATGACGATGACATACGTGTGGGAGATATCTCCATTGTGCTATGATATATAAGTGGGATATGATTCATAGGCAATAATTGAATAATCGACATGTTTGTGAGAGATATCTTTGGCACGAAGATTTAATGTGACAGGATATGATGCGCTTGCTTAAGTTGATGAGGGTGATTTGCTTGACCAGTTGTTTCTCCCCACCGATTGTTAGCGAGCATGACTTGCTCCTTAAAGAATTATGAAAATGACCTCTACCGGGCTTCTAAGTACGTGTGAATGCGACCTGAATAAGTTCAATATGTGAAAACTGTGAAGACTATTCTTTATACTGAAAATAACTTATTATTAGACACTCCAAATAAGGTGGATAATCCTTCTAAATAATGATCCAAGCTCCCTTACAATTCGCACTCACAACATACAAGCCAAGATGGAAGCATCACCAAAATTTTTGGTGGTCGAAAAATTAAAATAGTAGCAATTCACTAATCCTCAACAAGAAAGGAAGGTTTTCCATGAAGACATCATTGTGCAATTGTCCAAGATTATGAATAATAGACCAATCATACAACCTGAATAAACACCAACTATAGAGGTAGAACATTTGAAGAATGAGAACTTCATCCTAATCAAAACGAAGTATGCCATTCAACGAAGTTGGAATGATCATACAATCATCCACTTTATTTTTCGCTCTGAAATTTATTTTGTGATTAAGATCGATGAGGAAATTGTTCACTCTATATATTTCATAGACAACCTTAATTAGTTATTATAGAGTTTTCTTTTGTTCATAGTAATGTTGTTCTCTAAACTTTTACTTAATTGATGTTAAATGTTATGACAAATCTGTCATAGAATTCTCGTAGGGTGGAAAAGGAACTAGCACACAAAGTGTATTGGAGGCGTGTTCGGTAGAGATTAAAATCGGATTAAAATTGAAAAATTAGCCGTTATTGTTGACTTTTATTAGACCAGTGGGACCCAATAATGACTATATTTTCAATTTTAATTGAATTTTAAACCTAGCCAAACATGTTCTGAGTCTAGATAGGAGAGCTCAACCTCATACATTTGCATAAAGGGTACAATAGCCTTTTAATAAAAAATTTAACTTTTTAACCGTCAAATTAAAGGAATATGATGAATTGAATCAATTCCACACTAAAACAATAAGTTTGGGGCGTCAAACCATAGGTTAGCGAGAATTTTTCCGAAAATCCCTTGTCATTATCCTCAAATATTGTCATTTTACAAGATTTTTGAGACGAGTAAATTGATATGATATACAATTAAATTGATAAATATTTCAAAATCAAAACTAATATTTGCTTTTAATTAAGAGATTACGGCTGTGTCTGAGAACACTTTTTCAAACCAATTAAAATCATTTTTATAGCCGTTAACAACAAACCAACTGCAATAATTGATTGTTCCACTCACAGCTGGGGCCGAGAAATTGACTGCAACGATTCAATTTTTCCATTGCAACAGTTTGAATTACAATTAAAATTCCAACCAGACACACGCTACAAGTAGTATTTACTAGTAACTTGCCGATTATTATCTTTCTGAGACTTCAAATTGGAATGAGTCAAAAAAAATAAAAAAGAGTCAAGTGATAGCTCTATATATTTCATGGTCAACTTTTATTACTTTATTTTAAAAAATGGTTGACTTGATTAGATTGAAATGACTTAGAAAAGATTTGAAAATGAAGATTGGTAGATAAATCATTTTTTTTAAAGAGTAGTGGCTCGCTGTCGTAATCGTCATACGCGGCACGTGACGTTTAGTGATTTGATGTACTAATGTGATAGTTTTTATTACTTCATACAATAAATCATTAACCGTCACATGTATCAACGTAGGGAATTATGATAATGAACTACTGCAAATAATATTATTCATTTTTAAATCAGTTTTCATCAATTTGGGCATTTTTATATTCTCTACCCTTGGATCTTTCCTCTTTTTACCAAACACATTCTAAAGGGGAGGGAGAGAGAAATTATGCTTTTTGCCGATCCATTTCTTCTTAAATTCTTCGTGCTGATTAAAACATAGAGAAATTCTCCATTTTCGTTATAACCCAAATCCCATTTGCACGTATAAAGAGTTGATAGAACAGTAGTATAATTGATTTGAGTTCCATGTACTCGGAAAAAGGAGAGGAATAAAGAGGTAAAGGGAATAAACAAAACCCATGAATTGCGGTTTGTGAGTTCTTCTTCTGTTGTTGTTATTTTCAGTTTTTGCTTTTTCATTAATTGGACCCTTTAATTAGTTTCTCTCTCTCTGTTCGTATTACTTATAGTCTCTTCTTGGATCCCTCTTTTTCAAATTCTGTTTTGATCAAATATTCAGCTTCTTGGTATTGAGTTATTGTTTTAACGAAGTTTACGTAGTCTGGTTCTTGGATCTCTACTTGTAAGTATAAGTCTTGATCAAATGTTCATTTTTTAGGGATTATTGTTAATATTAAATTAATTTTCTTGTTGGGGATGAATGATGTTTATCTCAAACAGCATGTTGTAGTGGTAAGAATTATATTTAAGATTGTTAAATGGCCAGTGGATATCGGAATTTATCTGTTTTCTTTTTTATTTGAGAAATGTTTAAATGCGATGCTTTATTTAGTTGTAAGAAATTTTGTTATTTTAGTATTTGGAATGGGATTCATCGTGTTTTGCTTCAAATGCTCCAAAAAAAATTCTACTTATATTTCTCTGGCGGGTGTATGTAGTTTATTTGATTACTATTTTTAAGTATAATTGAAGTAACTAGTTCGGGGTTGAAACTTGTAATTACGATCTTGCACAGGATCCTTGCATGCAAATTTCTTTTCTATGATGGGATGTTTAAATGCAACATAAATGCTTTTTTTTGGGTTTAATTTTTTTACGATAATTTGATATGTCAGATGTAGTTCTGGTATTTCATGAATGTTTACTATTTTTTTTTTTGTTTGGAGTGGGGACTGCCTGAGTGACATGTTGTATATCTTCTGCTAGCATCTTTTTTGTGCTTTTTTCACATTGACTGATTTTTATGCAGGCACGTGCATCTTCTTCTGATTCATTTGTGCACCTGGAAAATACAAATAATAAAGAGTATCTGTACTGAGGAAGAGAGCAAGGATGCGTAGGTGGCTGTGTTGTACCTGCCAAGATGAGGAGCCTTACCAATCAAATGAAAATGAGATCCTTAAGAGTCCAAACAATCATGCTGATGGTACGTTCGATGTAATTTAAAGCTTATGTATGTGTTCCAAGGAATCGAACCCATGACCTCTTCTTTATGAGAGTTTAAGTTGAATCCTGATACCAATTAGTACGTATGAGTTAACGGCTTGGACACATACCCAGTCGTTACGATGTAGGTGCTAATCAAGTGATGTTTATTTTCGGTCTTTCTGCTATTTACATCTTGGAAAGAGTGTTTAAATCTTTAACACCGGCTATTCAAGTTTCAGCGGTTGCGATGATATGAACTGGTGCTCCTTTAGACCTTTAGACAATTATCTGGAACTGGGAAAACTTGACGGATTATTTATGATGCATCACAATGGATGAAATATTTGTGGATGTAATAGAAATTTCAAGTGATTTCCTATGCAGTGAGTTTTTATCATGAGTGCTAAGCATAGAGAATAATGTATCATAGCCTATGGTTGGTCATTCACTTTAATTTTCTTTAAGTTTGTCTGGAAGGTATTGAGACTTTCAATAGTGTACTGAGAAATGCATTGAGCATGTTGACTACGTTACAAGTTTCTTATTAATTTTATGATATGGTGGATGGAAATAAAGGTGGGCACACATCATGGAATGGAATTGAGTGTGTCCAACTGTAATTACTTTTGCTTTGGCTTTGAGAAAGTATCGTGTGAAAAGACTTCATGGCATCGTGGAGGAATGTATAAAGTTGTAAAGAAATACCCCATATAAGTTTCTTGCTCTCTAGTGCTCTTCATAAATACTGTACCTTCTCTTGAATTAAGGGGAAAGGGCAAATCAAATGAAGAATGATACCAACAATCTTTACGATGGTTGACAAACTTTGAACATGTTCTTTTTCTCATTATACGATGATGAAAGTTAGGTAGGCTATGAAGAGGATGGAGATGAGGAAAACAGTTGGCCAATATTGCGTTAATAGAATTTTACAGTACTGAATGTTGGTCTATTAATGTCCATAAAAAGAACTTTGCGGAAATTAAGATGGTAAGGTGGATGTTTGGTCGTGCTAAAATAGATGAGTTAAGATATGAGAATGTATGCCAACAGGAAGATGGCACTGATACGGAATGCTGATTTAGGTAGTTGGGGCTTGTTCTGTTTAGAAGGAAAGACATTCTTGTCCATGGATTGATGTGATCTCAGTAGAATAAGTTTGATGAGGAAGGGATAGACCAAAACTACACGGTCCTTGTCATTCCTACTTTTTTATGACCCCATATTATTACTTTTTTTACTTCATATACATGATTTTTCTGCGTTCCCTTTTCTGAGTATTGGAGAAGTGTCTGAAAATGAACATTTCATTTCAAATATGCATGCGGTTAAAGGTGTCAGGAAGGTGTACTGTGCACAAGGAAATCTGGAGATTATTTGGATCAGAGTATCAGACATAGAAATGTTGCCTCCTTGAAAGAGTTTGTACTTCTTAGTTCTTTTATATTCAGTTCCAATTTTTTGATACTTCTGGTCAATAGGTAATTAGAATTTCAGATGATCCATGTATTCATATTTTCTTGCTGCATATATTGTATGTTTTCTTTTACCTAACATGTGGCCGTTACTTTAAAAGACTGTAAAATCTTTAGAAAGTTTTTGTATATATCATCTATATTGTTCACTCACCCAAAGCAAATCTACACCATCCATATCATATCATCTCAGTTAATTGTTGGTTCCAGTGATGTTCATTGGCTTTGTTTCAAAGTTAGTTATAGTTCCTTTCACTTTATATATGTGCGCAAAACAGGGCATCAAAGAGGCCCTAAGGCGCCAGCTCCTGTGAAGCCTGAAGTTCAGAAGGCAGCACCTGTCATTGAGGTGCCTGCGCTGTCTCTTGAGGAACTGAAAGAGAAAACTGACAATTTTGGATCAAAGGCATTAATCGGTGAAGGATCTTATGGAAGAGTATACTTAGCACAGTTAAATGATGGCAAGGATGTGGCTGTCAAGAAGCTTGATGTGTCATCTGAGCCAGATTCAAATGTGGAGTTCTTGACTCAGGTACACCATCTTCATATTTGGTGCAGTCCTTTGTATTCTCCTGATATACACAATTCATTCCCCATCTCTTGTATATTGACTTTTTTCCTTTATTAAGGTTTCCATGGTGTCAAGATTGAAGCATGAAAATCTTGTAGAGTTGTTTGGCTACTGTGTAGAAGGCAATCTTCGTGTCTTAGTTTATGAGTTTGCAACTATGGGATCTCTACACGACATTTTACATGGTATGTAGAATAATTTTGCCTTCTAACTAGATTTTTGAGGGACAGTGGAAAGGTTATTTTCTGATCCTATTTGCAACTTCAGGAAGGAAAGGAGTACAAGGTGCACAGCCTGGTCCTGTACTTGACTGGATGCAAAGGGTAAGAATTGCTGTTGATGCCGCGAGGGGGCTGGAATATTTGCATGAGAAAGTGCAGCCTTCAATAATACACAGAGATATCAGATCCAGCAATGTACTTCTCTTTGAAGACTATAAAGCCAAAATTGCAGATTTTAATCTATCAAATCAAGCTCCTGACATGGCTGCTCGACTTCATTCTACTCGAGTTCTGGGAACATTTGGTTATCATGCACCAGAGTAATGCTCTTTACCTCTTCCTTATTAGATGCTTCCATTAATATAACTTAGTTGATTTCTTTCTCAGCGGGACACTATGTTCTTGCTTTTTGGTAATTATGTTAACAGCTGAAGCCTGCTTAAGTTCACTTAACAAGTATTGATGAACCCCATAATCACAATTTTTACAGTCTTTGCTGCTAAAAAATTTAAACAGATCGAGATCATATAATTTGAATTGGAAACCATGTATTTATATCTCCTACGGGCGGATGTGTTAGAGAGATTGTAACCACATCAACATCCAACACCAATAAATCAGGGTATATTAGCTCAAGAGTTTCTAAGATAAATAGTTAAATACTAACTATTAGTTATGCAATGGATAAAGTACGCGAGCAGCTCCGTAGTAATGTGTACTATTTAGAACATGTTCTCAACCATGAGTGGCCTCCCAAGTGATTGCCTTTTTTTAAGGCAGCATTAAGACCATACACAATAAATTCCATCTATTCCTTTATATAGTAGTAGAATTTAGATCGTGAATTTCTTTATTTTCTAAGTTCTATTGTGAGCAGATATGCAATGACGGGACAGTTGACACAGAAGAGTGATGTGTATAGCTTTGGGGTGGTTCTGCTTGAGCTTCTGACAGGAAGGAAGCCTGTTGATCATACTATGCCTCGTGGACAACAGAGTCTTGTTACATGGGTGAGCCGACTACTTTGCCTGCTTTCTCAAGTCTTTATTTGAAACTCGGATTTGTCTTTTTTTTCTTAATTGCTTATGGTATCCATTTTCTACATTTTTTCTGATTGTCCTGTACTATCATTGTATCAGGCCACTCCAAGACTGAGTGAGGACAAAGTTAAACAATGTGTAGATCCAAAGCTTAGGGGAGAGTATCCACCAAAGGGAGTTGCCAAGGTGCACCCCCTACCCCACCACCCCACATGCAGACACAAAGAATTAGTCGTGATTGTTTTAACACTGATTGTACTGTCTTTGTTGATTGCAGTTGGCTGCTGTTGCAGCATTATGTGTGCAGTATGAAGCTGAGTTTCGGCCAAATATGAGCATTGTTGTCAAGGCCCTGCAGCCTCTCTTGAAGTCAACTGCCCCTGCTCCAGAGGTTTAACGCCAATAAATTTGGATAGTTGTAATGTTTGGATTGCTGCATGTTTTGCACAGTTTGGATCAATTTCTGCGTGAATTTTATTAGTCGTGCCACAATTATTTTTTCATTTTTTTTCCTAAGTTGAGACGTGTAGGATTGGATTCGGCTGATGTGATTCCTCTGTGGTTTGTTTTTGAGTCTGTTGGCATTTTGCAATATGGCATTGATGTGTTCCTAATTCATGTGCTTTTATGTGTATCTAATTTAATGAATTATGTTAGAGCTACATCTTTTCTGAACTTTGCTCAATTCAATCCTAGTCTAGTGGTCTCCATTGGGGCTGAGTTAAAAACTAAACCAAAATAAACTCAACCAGAATGGTTATCCTTTGAATTGAAAATTCTATAAAAACAAATTAATAAATATTATACAAAGGTGAAACTTTCAAAATATGAAATATAAATACAGCTAACTTATGCACGTGCAAAGGACGTTAGTTAAGTCGATACTAAACAATCGATATTGATAATTTACCATAAGAATTTCAAATCATATGCTACAATTAAAAAATGTGTGAAAATATTTCAAAAAATCACTTGAGAAAACAATTTAAATTAGGAGAAGCTACATATATTATTGCAAGTTAATGGATTGGAGAAAAATGCAGTCGATTGACATTATTGAAACTGGTTAGAATTTTTATCAACTCGAAGAGCCTTTTATGAAATACCAGTTGCGTTACCAAATTTCTATGAAATTATCAGACAAATAGAAGCACGAAAAGAATTCATACAAACAGTCCAAATTTATTTAAAATAAAGATTCTTGATCTTTGATAAAGGTCAAGAAATTATTATATAAATATATAAATGGAATATTTTATGCCCTTATAACTGGGAATTTTAAGTCTCTAGAGGTACTGAACTTGAACATGACATTACAATAATGCAAATCACATACTTACATAATACAGAAGCTATAGAAGAGATTGGATTCAAAAAACCTATGCAACAGACAACAAATTAAGACAATAAGACGATCAGAGGGGAAACATAATCTAACTGATACTCACACAATCCCAGGGGAAACATAATCTCATGGCAAATATTGCTCTTTTATTACATGTTATTCTATAAAGAAATGCCATAACACTGCAGAACACCCTGTAACACTTCAAGAAGATGATGCTGATTTTGGAGCAGAAGGGTTAAAAGGAAGCTGTTCAGCACAGGTGAGAACTTCATGGGGTCCTGCCTCCTCTCGGCCGACACCCATCAAGTCGAGGTAATACTGGTAATGGGACACGATGTTGTTCATGGAGTCGACATCACCTTGACCGCAAACATTGTCACCGTACAAAATATTCATTGTGGTGCCAAAACCTGGAAGACGTTTAGCCAAGGTGTCGTTTTTGGTGGGTTTCCAGTTGCCAACGAAGGCATCATGAGCCGAAGGTTGTCCTTTCTTTATAGGCGTCATCCACCTCCAAATTGCAGCCTGGAAAGCAAGGGTGGCATTTTGTTCAATGTATTCAGGATGGTTCAACAAATCGACCTTGAGAGCTTCTCCTGTGGCTCCATAATTGTAGTTCCTAGACAAATCCCAAAAAAATTTATATTCTGACCTTGATAGCCAAACTTAACAAATATTTAACAATTTTATAACTTCAAGACAAAAATATGAATAGGCTAGATAAAGGAATCCATAACCTTGCATATACGAAGAAACAGGGATAAAGAAGGTCCAAGTTAGAAAGGAGTGCAGATTTTAAAATGATCCTCGGACTTGAATTACTCAATTGCAATGGAAAAATCAGACGAACCTGTTTCTTTTTAATCTTACATGAAAGGAAATATAATGCAATAAACCTAAATATAGACTTTGCACAATCTCCATTCATATTTCCAGGGAGACTGAAGGCAAGGAAACGATAAATATAAGGCCATTGAAAAGCATAGGAAAACTTGATAAAAAAATGAAGAAAAAAATAGTAAGTACCAGTAGATTGGCAAAGCACCACGACCATAGTATTCGGCTCCAGGAGCGCATGGGTAGGTGTATTTATAGAAGTCGTCACAATAAGATTGGCTTGGACTCATTTCCTTGTTGTAGCATAGACCCCAAGCTAGTGGTCCACCAGTAGCCACCCCATAACCGCCTGCATCGTAATTTATAAATACAAATTAGTGTATTTGATGAGGAAAGATCAGTTCAAATATAGCACATAAAGTCCACTATTTATGGAATAAAAGGACTATATTAAGCTACTAATGAATTTTTTTTCTACAATCATCTAAAAAAAATATCAAGTTGGCTGAATTCTAAGTTACTACATGTTCTGTAGCACATATTACTATTAGAAACCCTTCAAATTAAAGGCAAGAAACATTTGCCCATTTTATCAACTTTGTGCAAGTTAACTTGACAATCACAATGGAATCTGATAAGTGAGATTTCAAGTAAGTACATACTTTATTTGATACACACTCTTTCTTTGGTGAGTTCTTAAAATCCCTCACATTCTTCAAATTACTGAAATCAGATATGAAAGTTCCAGAAAAAAGGCGGCCGCTTGCGTGGTGGCAGAATAGGTGGCTCCATGACACCGAGGGAAGGGCAAGAAACAGAAAAAAGAACGGCAAAAGGGCATGGTAAGTAATGCTTTAAAATAACCGACGACATGGCAAAATTTTGAACATCCATTTGTCCCAGCAGTCATATACTGATGGTTACGGACTTAAAGGGCACGAAAACTCACCAACCCGTAAAGCATTTTTAATCAAGCTTCTTTAGTTAAATTGCCCTTTTCAAAACTACATCTAGTAACACAAATCTTATGAGTAGATCAAACTAATTCGAAAAGAGATAGTATAGTTAAACGAAAACCTCGAATCTCCGAGTGCGTACATCAGAATAACAACTAGCCACAGAAAACGCACAGAGTAAATCTAGAATCCCAAATTCAAACCGATTTGGGTTTAAAAAAAAATAGAACTGAGCAAGTAAACATAATTATTGAGTTCACAACTCAATCAACCTAAATAGAACAAAAACCTAATGATCTCTCTCTTGGATGCAAAAATCACAATTATTAACTCGGATTATAGTCATTGCTGACCCAATGAGATTCCTCCTCCAAGGACGAAGAAAAAGTTACAACTAACTTCAAAAAACACATAAATTAAATTTAATGTCCCCAAATTCAAACCGATTAGGGTTTAAACACCACTAGAACATTACCCAATTCACAACTCCGTCGATAAACCCACCAAAGAAGGATGATTAGTAAACACTTACAGGTAGTTTTGCAGCCGACATGGCCAAGGAAAGCAGCCACCTCCTTCATCTGCATCACCTTCCCACCAGTAGTCCCAAATCCAATCGGCTGATAGAGCGCAGCAGCAGTAATGAATGAGTGATAATCCCAGAATCCAACCGCATGAGCCACTGGTGTATTCCTCTTTTCGAAAAGATTCTCAAACTGATAGGTCTGAAAATAATCTGTAATCGTCAAATTACAGCAGTAAATCGACAACCCTTTACACTCCCATCCTTTGTCGCACATTTTCTTCCCCTTCACCTTCTTCACTACCAACGGCGGAGTAGATGATGTTTCCTCCGTAGTCGCAATAACAGCCATAGCCAGGACCACCATCAAACATCCAATAAAAGCAATTTTTAGATCCATTCTTATGCTGCAAAAAAATCGATAAACGAAAAGGAAAAAACCCACAAATTAGCAAGTTGAACTCTACAGGGGAAATATGAGAAGAATGGGCCTATTAAATTCATGAAAAATGAGAAAGGGAAAGACAGGGAAGGTACAACTTACTCAGAGTGGACACCCATTTTTGAGATCTAATTGTAGAATTCCTCTATTTCTTTGGGTGCAATGCAAGGGAATATAGAGGGGCGTTAGATCAAGACTCTCTTTCAGCTTAGAGAAGGGAAAATGACATCAATAATGAATAGGTGAAGTTCGGGGTGGGGGTGGTGATGTATGATAATTTGGACCTCTTCAGACAAAGTCTGAAATGTCATGAATACCCTTCAAAGTTCATAAATTCTCTTTTTTGAAACTGATTTTTTTTTTTTCAATTTTTTCCACTCATTTTTTAATGCACATTCTCATAAAAAAAATTCTTCATTTAATTACACATTTTGAAAAAAATTAATTTCCACAAAATCAATTTTATCAAAAAATAAACTTTACAAAGACACCTTAAAATGCTTTGCTTAAATTAAAAACAGTTTTCATATTATCGTGTTTTAAATCAATTTTTTTAGCTATTTTGTTGGTTGTGCTTTTGATTTTATCCATCTTTTTTGAACCGTACCCTATTTGAGCATTTCAATCAATTGTTTAAATCTTTATTAGTTAAAGATCTTAGTATATTTGGATTTTTGTAAGTCGATAAAGTTGGCTGTCTACCTAATATTCAATGAGGTGAGCCTTTACGTATACGTAAGGGGTTAATGTTAATTATTCCTATCGCTTCATCCAAATATCTTCTTGGATGATCTCAATAGCTCAAGTTTTAAAGAAATAAATAATATTTGGGAGTTAATGATAGTGGCTCAAAAACTTGGCATTCGAGATGGTGTAATGTCTTGTAATGAGTCATATGTAGACATGTTTTTTGTATGCTACCGTTTCACTGCTATTAAAAATACTTTTAAGCTAATTTTCTTTGAAATGTTTATGAAAAATAAGTTTCTTTTAAATACAAACAATTATGTTATTTTTTGTATGTTACAAAAACGTATATGCAAAATTGTATAGATTGAGACTCCCCTTACAGTCACACGAAGATCTCTATGTACTAATCCTAGGTTCTTGAGAATGATCTAAGGTTGATTCTAATATAATTATACATCGTATATAATAAAACGCAATCAATTAAATAAATATTTCCACCATATGATGTCAGTAGAACTCAAATTATAGAAAATTAAGTATTGAATTAGGTTAACAATAGAAATGAAAAATGGAAGGGCAGATTTGGTAATTGAGTAATAATGGGATAATTGGCGTTCGAGAATGGACGGTTGAGATGAGTTCGTGTGAGAGAAAGATGCTCGAGTTTTAACGAGTAACAGGCTGGATTTGGAATGAAGCAATTGCGGAAGGTAAAGGGCTGACCCACTACCTTATTCTCTTCCACCGACAGCCAAGCTTCAATTTATTATTCAATTTTTTTATTTTCACAAATTATTTTTCTTCTTTTATTTTTTTTAAAAAAAAGGGTTAGTTTGCCGATAGCAGTAAATTCCATTAAATAGAGACAGCCGAGAGAAATAAATTCAAGGAAAGATACAATCATACAAGCGCAGGGGTGGAGACAAAAAATAATTTCAGTGCGGAGGTGAAATTAAGTAATAAAATTAAAGGCCCCTTTGATTGATAGAAGATGTGTAATTAAAAATAAAGGAAAAATTTTTTGTTGCGTGAAACATGTGCGATTGAAAGAGGGATTACAAAAAAACTCAACAAACCCGATACTCGCAGGCCCCGTCCTAACGGGGCGGGTAACTTTGTCCTGGGGCGGGTAACTTTGTCCTGGGGCGGGGACAGGTAATGGGTGCCCCGACCTGCCCCGTCCCGATTATTATTATTTTTTTTAGAATTCAATACGTTAAATGAAAAATTTCATGAAATTTCATTAACTAAGATTATTCAAAACAATATAGCAAATAATAAAAGCCTTAGGTTATCAAATATATTTGAATAATTTAACTTATAAAAATAAATAAAGATTAGAAAATATATTATTGTCTCACTCTAATTAATAAATGCAATAAAATAAATTATCAAAAACTTATAAAAAAATAAAGGGAAAAATTCACTTTCCCTACTTTATCTTTACCCTATTTCAAAAATAACAAAACAACTTTTACATTTCAAAAATCAGATTTTTTGACCTATATATACACACATTTATAAATATTTATTTATTTATTTAAATATATAAAAAGATATAAATAAATAAATAAATATATATTATATATTTTTAAAATTAACCCACCCCCACCCCCACCCCCACCACCCCACCACGCCGGCGACTGCTCCGGCGACCACTCCGGCGACGTCTCCGATTCCGACGACTTCTCCGGCGATCACTCCGATTCCTGTGACTATTCCGGATCGTTCTGCGATCGCTCCGATTCCGACGACTATTCCGATGACATGAATTTTTTGTACGGCCAGCCCAGTCACACCAGTCACAAGTAACAGTCCAGGTCACAGCCAAGGTCACAGGTCACAATCGACCACAAACGGTCACAACCCCCATCCCATGCGCATCCCACTTACAACCAAACGCACCACCGCCATGACCACTACTATCATCACCAACCCTCACCGCCAATGCCACCACCAGCAACTCCACCTACACCATCAACAAAAATCAACCTAAATCCCCAACACCACCAAAATATGGAAACCAGCACTACCACTCCAACAACACCGTTCGGGAGAAACCCCCACAGATCTGCAACAATAGCAACCACAAAAATACAAATTGAAAAACCCATCACCACCACCACCCCATTTCACCATCACCCACTACCACGACCACCACCGCCACCGCACAATACAAATCAAAAACCAAAAAACCACCACCGCATAGCACAAATCAGGAACCCATTTTTCCACAAAAATAAAAATTGAAACCGTCGTCGGCACACCAAGCAAAAAATCCCCCCAATCCACCACAAGCAGCAAAATATCCCCAAATTACACCACAACCACAACATCCACCAAAAAATTCCCAAATCCACCACAAACATCAAAAAATCCCCAAATTACATCACAACCACCAAAAAATTCCCGAATCCTCCGTCGCAGCAGTGTCGTCGTGCTCGTTAGAGAGAAGGCAATGGCAGTAAATTGTAGGGCCGACGGCTAAGTCCTTCTCTCTCTAGACTCTCAACAGAGTCCACCTTGCGTCTGCACCATTTCTCCAGTGACTTTTGGCCCGAACGATCTGGTTTGCTGTCAGACCTTACAAGGTCACACATAAAAGGTAGAGAGAGGGGGCATCGACTGTTGTAGAGAAGGAGAGGGATGTCGACTGCGCCGCGACGATAGAGGGATGCCAGTCGCCGACAGCAGCAGCGGTACCTTGCTTTGCTCACCGGCCGGGGCTGGTAATAGGGTGACGGAGAGAGGTGATCGACGAGAGGGAGGAGTTGTAGAGAGAGAAACGTTTGGGAGAGGCGAGCTGCAACGGCGAGCGGCGGCGGATCAGTGGTGAGACGGAGAGAGAGCGACAGAGGAGTGAGAGACGGAGAGAGGTAACGTGATTTAGGATTTGAAATGGACGAAGAGAGCGAGAGGAGAGTGATGCGTTTTGGTGGTTACGTTTAATTTATAAATATTTAGTTATTTTATAAATTAATTTTTATAATATTATTATTAACATTAATTAAATATAAAAAACCTATATCTATATATAAAATATCTGATTTTTGAAACTTAAACCTTAAAATCTGATTTTGGAATTTGAATCTCCAAAAGTAGGGAATTGGGTAATTTTCACAAAAATAAAATAAATAAATGGGCCCCGCCCCCCGCCTTAAATAGGTAAAGGGCGCGGAAATGGCGGGAAATTGCTTGGTAGGGCGGGGGAGGTTGTCCTGCCTCGCCTCGCCCCTCCCCTCCCCAAATTGAAAATAAGAAAGAAAAAAATGAAAATCAGATAAGAGCTAAATATAATTAACTTAAAATGCCACATAAAACATCGATGCTCGAATGTCTAATAATAAAAAATATTGTCTATACCTGGAAAACTTAAGCCCTCGTTTGACCATCATTATTCCTCATTAAATTACAATAATTTATATTTTTCTTTCTCTTCTTGTCAACCACACATTCTATAATAAAACAATATTACACATGAACTCAAAAAAATTTCTTCTTTTTTAACCACATATTCTCTAAAAATTATTATTCATATCTTTATAATGTGGAATAATAAGGCCAAATGAGCGCTAAGTTTCATGCGGAGCGATGGCACATATATCAAGAGCAAAATATACAACTGCAAAACAAAACGAAAATTAACAAAAATAATCCTTCGAAGCAGGGGCGGATCCAGGATTGGATCTAAGACCAGGCTACAAAATTTCAAACCGAGCTAATACGCGAAAAAAAAAAAAAATTTACACATCAAAAAAAAAAAAAAAACCTTACAAAAATTTTTTTTTTTGGGCCTTTGGGGGGGGGGCTACAAAACTAGCCCCCCCTGCTTCGAAGGTTAAAAATAGGGATTTAAGAGAATTAGTTTTTTTTTTTTTTTTAAATGTGCCTAATGAAAGTGAAGGACATATGACAACAACGAAACAATCTGAAATAATCAACCCATTTACTATCAAATTCTCATGAAATCTTCCCTCTTTCTTGAATTCAGTCTCTCCCACAGATGAACCATATGATCAAGAGAAATTATGAACCAGAATAAAAGAGTTTGCCCCATCCATTGGTAAACAAAAAATAAAGAAAATTCACGAAAATGGATTTAATGGGCTTAAGCAAAAGTGTATTCATTCCAATAATTATTAATTTTAATTCCTCGTGATTAATGATAAATTTCAGTTTTTTTTTTTTTTCTTTTGAACAAAGAACAATTTCAGTTTTTACTAAGAGCTTGTTTGGGAGGGATTAAAATCAGATTAAAATTGAAAATATAGCCGTTATTGTTGACTTTTATTAGACGAGTGGGACCCAATAACGGTCATATTTTCAATTTTAATTGGATTTTAAGCTCTCCCGAACAGGGCCTAAGTGAATATATTTTAAATGTAAATTAGAAAGATTGAATAAGGAGATTGTTGACTAAAGTGTAATGACAAAATGGAAAACGGAACTTTCCTTCTATCCACACATTTTATAGATTGTAGATAATAATTTTTAGTAATTTCAAGAATTTATAGGTCATTTGGAGGGAAATTTTGTGTGTGTGTGAGAGAGGGAGAGAGATTTCGAAGTTGGGCCATTCTAGTTGGGTTTTAAATTTCTTTTTGTAATTAAAGAAAATTTCATATCTAATAGAATATATTTTATTAATTAAATACGTTAATGTCACAAATTATCAAATTAATTGGTCACAATTTTTTTTCAATCACGAATTAAAAATTTTATTGATCATAAATTATATCACAGTCACAAATCAAAAATTTTATAAGTCACAATTCTTCGTACAAAACCTGTAAGTGTACTGGATCATTGTACAAGTAATAATATTTGTGAGTTAAGAGTATCGTCTCCATGAGAAATAATATCCACTTTGTAGTTCGATAGGTACTATTAAATTCGAAGTATGATGATATCAAAAGAATTGATTTGTATGTTTTCTATATTAATCTTAAACTAACAAAACAAATAGAATATTTATTTTATATGTAAATGTTATTGGAATTATGAATCAATATATTGTCATTTAATTCAATTCTTAATTCGTAATCTAATAAATCCATGTATTCAAAACAATCGATAATCCACTGTTATTAAATAATATTTTCTAAAATATATTAAACTCATATTTAACACGACTCGAGCATATTCCTAATACGAATTCATATGAAAACCATACATTGATTCAGATGATCTATCACACATGATTGTACATGTCATAGATATAATTTATAATACTTATTGTCCATGTGTTAATTTTGACGTTTTCTAGATTTATTGTGAGTATTCATACACTACAACAAGCAACTTACTATCTAATTGGTGATCAAGCAATCAAATAGTTTAATGAAAATGCAAAACCAATTAAAAAAAATCAAGAAATACTAAACTAATTGCCTTAAATTAAAATAAACAAATAATATGGTTCATCATTCATCTAATACGATGAAAAACTTAGCCAGACATTTTTATAATTAAATTACACAAAAATAATTGGAAAAAATCTCCCGAAAATAAGAAAGATGGAAGAAGTATGAGAAATCCATGTTCTTGGCTCGAATTTTAAAATTTGGCTATGAATCTTCAAAAACCTTGTATGATTCGCCTTGAATTGATGTATAGACTTGTTATTCGCCTCCAGAATATGTAGAATATGATGAAATTTAGGTCGAATGGCCATCTACCCACGTTATGGCTTAGTTTGGTATTTAAAGGATGCCTCCCAAAACAAAAATAAGGAAATTGAATTTTTCCCTTTTTGTACTAAAGCGCGCGCCTAGGCATATCTAGGGTGCGCGCTTGGCTAGTTTGGGACGCCTCAGACATCCCATTTTTGGTTGGGACGCGCATCTCGTCTAATTTCCGACAGCTGAATAATTTTCAATATTTTTGTCATAAATTTATCTCCCAATATTCGATTGAGGTGATTCAAAGAGAATTAGAAGCTAACTTGGAGGGCTACAATTTTTGTAAAAATATCATTTTTTTCCAATTCGAAAGATTTATATGCTAAAATTGGGTCTCAATATGAGGTTAAAAATATGAAGCACAACTTTTTTGGTTGAAAGTTGATGTGTGATGTGATAATACTTTGACTATACTTCATCCATTCGACTTTTTTCCTCGTCCAATTGACACTACTTTTTAGCAGTTACACTCTAGTCCCAAAAATTTGGATTTGCTTTATTTTAGTCATTTTCACTATTTTTGCATTCTTTTCTTCAAAATTTCATCAAATGTCGAGTTTTACCTACAAAATGTAATATAACACAAGTTAAATAGTATTTTATCCAAAAAAGTAAAATATCAATATTTTGGATATCGAATAAGTGTAGAAACTACACTTATCACAATTTATTCATTGATAACAAATCAAAAAATTTGTAGGTCACAAATCGCAAATTTTATAAGTTACAACTCAAATTGTTAGGGAGTATATTATTTATCGATCACGTATTATTTATTGGTCACAAAATATTAAATTTATTGCTCACAAACACTTTTAATGCCGCCACCTACCACCCAATCTACATGGCACCAATCGAAAGCAGTGCCACCTCGCCACCACAATTACCAACAAACCACTATTTTCAACTATAAAACCACCACCACCACCACCATTTGTGGCCACCATCACAACCTTACCACAACCATTTGCACCACCACCGTACATTTGTGACAACGATGACGACGACCACAACATCATTAGAACCACCACAACCAGTGCCACCACCACCATTAGAACCACCACAACCAGTGCCACCACCACCAACATCAAACACCACAACAACCCCATCAAAATCATTGCACAATCACCATAAAAAAGATCCAAAATCACGTAAAAACCAAATACAACGATGGCATCATCGTTGCAGCTGCAACGACGATGAATAAGTACTAGACTAGATCTAAAATATGACAATGGCACCATCCTGAGACTACATAGAAAAAAGTCAAAACACAAACTCTTTGTGGATCTCTCTGCCACACTCCACCGTCTTCTTCCACTCTTACATGCATTCCTGTTTCCCTCCACTTTGACATTGGTCACAAACTCTTCACCTTGGATTTCGCTCCACTGCATGGGCCTTGAGCAATGTCACCGTGAGCATTGCACCGACGACGGTGGGAGCGCCCATCGGCTATGGTAAGATGCGAAGAGAAACAAGAGAGAATAAAAATATAAAGAGGCGGGAGAGATGATTATGGTTTGGATGGGTGGTAGGATAGGAGTGGGATTAGAATGTGGAATTATAATTTGATTTTTTAATAATTAAACCTTAAATCTTTGTTTTTGAATTATAATTTTTATAACTTCGTGGGAGTGTAATGTAATTTCCACAAAAACCATTACACGCTTTGGACTGGGCAATTTTATTTTAAAGAAGTCTTGGGCCGTACATTTTTAGTATGTGTAGCCCAAGGTCCACGGTGAGCACGTGCCTTCAAGAGACCATAAGGCTTACCCTTGAACACTTGTTAAGGTTTACACTTAGCCCATGTCGAGCCATATAAAAATTTTGATTCTCATTCTTCTACTCATTTTCAACCACACATTCTTCAATAAAATAATATTTTTCTTCACATCAATAACTTTTCCTACTTTTCCAACCACACATTCTCCATCAATCTATTATTCCAAAATACATTTTTCAAAATAATGTGGCTCAAATGCATCCTTAAATAGAATTCTAAGCGTGGCCAAGTTCACTTTTTTTGGCCCGACAAGTACTGTCTTTGATCAAGTGGCAATAGGATAATTTTTATTTATTTCCATTTTTTTTGTTGATTTCTTTTTTCTTTTTCTTTTTTTAGGATTGCATGGAATTGACTATTTAAGTTGGCCCAATATATGTGCCAAGTCGTGCTAGACCAATTGCAACTTGCAAATCATTAATGACTCTGAAAATACATCCTGCTTTTACGCTCTACTTGAAAGGAAATATTTAAGTTTAGCTGTTTAGGGTTTGATTAAAATATTTTTAAAAATCCAAGGACCAATTTTCACCACACAAAAATTTAAGGGACCATTTTGCATCAAAAAGTTCAGGGAGCAATTGGTAACAGTTAGAAAGTTCAGGGACCACTTTTTGCATGATGAAGCTTTGGGGACTAATCTGTATATTTCCGAAACCTAGAGGCAGACTTCAATAATTCAAAGGCCCAGCATACAAAATTCTGATAGTACGGGGACTGTCTCACACCCGAGACGAAATTTCTATAAAGCCCCTGTTTGAGCCACATTATTTTTTTCATTCTTATTCTTCTATTCATTTTCAATCATGCATTTTTCAATGAACCACGCTACTTGTACAATGAATTTGGCAATAAGTTTGACAATGTCTGAGTTGGTAGGCATTATGTCCATTGATTTGAAAAATTATTTTTGAATTCAATGGCAATGATCTACACAACTCACACATTGTCAAAATTATTGTGCAAATTCACCGTACAAGTAGTTTAATTCTTTTTTAATAAAATAATATTTTTCATCACATCAATAACTTTTCCTTATTTTTCAACCACATATTCTCCACCATATTAACAAAATAAATGCATTTTTGGCCCCAAAATGTGCACCAAACCGGGGTAAGATATCATCGACCATTCCAAAAACCACCAAGTCAAAGTTGGACCCAAATTTCGAGACGTGGTTGAGTGACTAGTTTTCTAGGGGGTTCCAACAATCTTTAGCGGATGTCAACCAAGATGAAATGAGCAAGAACAAGCGAGTCAAATTGAAGTAGTAGCATATCCATCGTCAAAGTCGAGCTGATCAAGCATGGAGACAATAAGAACTCGAGTTGCTAGTAGCATATCATCCAAGCATTTTCATCCTCCTCTAGTAAGCCGTCCGATTTCGGCCTTTTATTTTAGTAGGAAGGTCAAACATTATGCGTATGAATTGTTATGGCGACGAGGCAAACTTGAACATCCTTCGTCTCTGAATGCATTCTTATATTTTAAGCTAGAGGTGAGACGTAGCCAACTGTAGGAACAAAATGCTTGGCAAAGCTCTCAGTAAATTATAAGCTGATAATAAATAAAGATTAATCAACTTACAAGAAATTATTATAAGTTTTGCCAAACATGCCTGAAGATGAGATACCTTAGTGAGTTTTAAAACAAACATCCCTAGCTAGAAGACAGATTTTATGGGTGATAATAAGAAACAAAAGACAAAGCTATTCTTCGTGTTAACAAAGCTTGAGAGTGCTGAAAGGAACTGCATAGAGGCTGCTGCCACCATATAGAATCCAAATTCTTCCAAGAAAATTGCTTTTTTCACATGCTTTATATACACACGACTCCCAGTTATACCCACAAATTTAAACCAAATTCAATTCTCATGTACTTGTATTATCCAGAGCGGTGTCGCTTCCGCCCCCGGACAATCAACTCCTCCGTCCGCCGCCACAACCGCCGTCGCCTTCTCAAATACTCCCCAAATCCAACTTCCACGCCCACCATTTTCAAGCCATCTGCTGACACCCTTCAAATAACCATCAGGCCCTCTAATTCCCTCAAACAATTATTAGACCAGTCCGAAATTAAACTGAATCGATTGACTGAGTGTGGCCGTGAGGCTTTTGATGACTTGAAAACATTAGTCATTGTCGATGGTAGTACTGGAGGGGTCGTAATTTCGTGCAGGAGGTCCACAGTTGAGTTCTTGGCGGCGCTGTTTATGTCCAGTTTGGTAATTGTATTCATTTTCAAGGGTTTATTTGGAAGAAGAAAAAGGGGCAGTGAAGCGTTGGTGTATAAGAGAGATCGGAGTCTGGGAGGGAGAGAAGTGCTAGTAGGGAAGAGGGATGGGAACTGGGGTACTACCCCTAGAACGACGCCATTGAGTTTGAATGACTATAATGATGATAAAAAAACGAAAAATACACGAGTGCAGAATAGGAGGAAGGAAGAGTTGCCTCAATGGTGGCCTCAGCTACTGAATTCGGGTTCGAATGTTAATGAAATGATTAATAAGGAGGAATATCAGAGAATGGCTAATAGATTGGTTCGAGGTTGGTTATAAGAAATTTTCTCATCGTTCTTTCTTTGACTTTGCTTTGATTATTATGGTTGGTGTTATGTTTAAAGGAAAATGTTTCCTAGTTTCATGATTCTTAGTTTATATGGGCATTGATGAGATTTTAACTTTTTAATAGAAATCATTTGGTATTCCTCGCTGCACACATGTTCCTTATGCTTAGATATTGTTGGTTTGAGTAGCCAGTACAAATATGTAGGTTTGGGAATATGTTTCGATGATAAAAGGTCACAATATGTACCTGGAAAATTTCCTTGCAATTTGTTTGAATTTGATTGAAATGTGGTTGTTTAGTTCATGACGACATTGTTTAGAAAAAAGGAAATTGCACTATGTGTGCCGCTCTTCAGGCTAAATAATTAAGTTGAAACTCATGATAAGTATGAATCTGGTTCTCCATCCTCGTAATAATCTAAAAAACCTGCATTCCAGAACACTGTTATGTGGTGGATTGAGTGGTAAAGGTGCGTTTTCGGTGGGAGTGGGAGTGCGAGGTGTGAGGAGGAGAAGGGCTGTATCTGATGGTTGCTTGATGGTTCTTTGGCTATTTTAGGAGCTGTTGGTAGTATTATGTCTATCAGTGATGGTGGTGATGTGTGATTGTGGTTTGTACATGGCATTGGAAAATTGGGTTCCAGTGGTGGCTGTGTGGGTTTCCAAGAGAGATTAATTTTCTTTTCTATCAAATTATAGTACAAACCATAAATTTTAGATGTACTCTTGGTAGATGAGTCAATTCATACAAAAGATTAACTGTATTACGAATTGGATTCCTAAGAATACAGGTACCTGTTTGGCCTATATGGAAAAAACAAGTGTATTTTTTTGCCCTGATTACACAACTTCTCATTATATATTATTGTTTATTGAGGCTCAAGCATTGCCAAACTAGTGTAGAGGCATCAATTTGTTGGCATAGCAGGGATTTTCTTTGTACCTTTTTATTCTTACAGTTGTTATTTTGGTTTGACCAAGTATTTGTAGTTATCACTTATCAATTCCCATAGTTGTCTGCCTGGTATCAGATGTTCTCTAGGAGGGGAAGTTAATTTTTTAACAGTTAGCAAGTGCTCACAAATTTTTGAAGCAAAAAACTAGAGATATATATACTACAATGAAGGCACTAGATAAGCGAAATAACAATCTAAGAAACCAGGTATCGGATAAAATCTATCATAAAAAGTCTCGCCTGATTATCAAATGCTATCTTCAAACTAAGTGACTCTTAAGAGTGTGTTTGAGGCCCATTTTTTGGTGAAAAATGTGTTTTGTAATAGTGATTTTTTTTGGAGATAAGTGGTTAAAAAGTAGTTAAAAGTTTTAAGTTCACTGAAAATTTATTTTATTGGAAGAATGTGTTGTTGAAAATGAATTTGAGAAAAAAATGACTTTTTAGATAATGGGGTCAAACAAGGGCTAAGTCCATCTAAATTTGCATAAAACTATGTCATATATAACTCAAATGTCAAGTAAAAGCAATGGCAAGGATTTACCAAAAAATGTTTGGTTTCCCCTTTTTATCTCAAACACAAGAATTCTTTAAGTCTTATTGCCACATGAAGCCTTTGTAAATCTCTCTCTCTTTCTCTCCCTCTCTGTCTTATATTGCTCTCTAATAAGCGATATACGAAGTTTCTACCCACAAGTATGTATTGTTTAGGTCATGCTTTAATAATTATATAAGTTATCAAAGAAAAGAAACACATTTATATGCACTAGCTGATTTACCTTTTTGCCTTTTTCTCACTAAACCTTCTTACCCAAAAACAATGTTTAACAAAAAAATTATAATACAAGATGCCTCACGATGTCACTCAATTCCCCACCTCACGGGCAGTTTCTTATGTGCATGAGAAGTAAATCTTAAGATTACTTGATATATGAAATGGGCATGGCCTGTGGACAGCTACGAGGATCTTGCATGGAAGGATTTCTGTTCATTCTGAATGATAGCTGTTTTAGATGTTTGTGTCGTATATTTGATCTTTATATTTCAATATGGCCCATCTAAGAATATTTGTTTTGTGCTTTTCATCTAAATTAGCTTTTAATTGCCAGCAATGATGGACAACAAAATGGCTGGGAAGGACATTTCTGCGAATGATATAATTCAAGTTAGTAAATTCCAACCAATTTTGTTTAATATCCATACAATTGACTTTACTTTTGTCTGCAACTCTTTCATTTATATGTCATATAAATATCAAGTCTCGTCGATGGAGTAAAAGTTTATCATATTGCTTCTTAGCGTGGATTAAGATTTATTGGTGGGCTGAATGGCATATGCTTTTAGGCATCTGTTGTTGATCTATTTTTTGTCGTTCAGTGCACATAAAGGCATGGTAATGCAAGGGAATACCGTAATGGTTCTATTTTTGGTTCGGAGAGGTACTCATGTTTAAGGACATAGTATAACGAACATTTGATGGCATGTAGGAAACTATGCTTGCATTTACATATTGAACTTTGAAGTGCTAATCTCTCTCTTCCACAATGTGATATCAGAAGTTCCTCTTTATATAATAGGATCCAGTGTGTTGAGCACGCAACAAGTAAAGTTTTGGATTTGCCTGTAGACCAAATGGAGTTGGATTGTAGTATCCAACCAGTGGTACCTAATTATTGCAACAAGTGGATGCTGAGGAATTTTATCTTTGCGGTTACTCCAAAATAACTTAGTTAATGACCACCTGCGTCGTGACCAGAAATTTCTGTGGAAACTCAAATGAGGAACATTGTCCAATTCCTCAGGTGTCATTGTTCACATTTGCATAATTGCTTAAGATGGCGTGTTAACTCCTTTTGGTTAGCATTGCTATTTTGTGCTGATTTTATTGAACTGATTGGTCAGAGTATTCCAAAGTTTTTCAAATATTTGATAGCTGCAATTTGAAGGTACACCAAAGTGTTGATTTAAATTTTTCCTTCCTGGCACAGTTACATCACATATGCAAGACATTTGGAGTGAGAGCCTCCATTGAGACCACTAATGCACGGGATTCACTTTATCGGGCAGCCATAAACTTGGTTCTCAGCTACTGTGAGATGTGAGTGAGATTCAGCTTGTATAACCTTGTTATAATTACTTGTCACAGTCTTCTGTCTTCTAGGCTTATTTTTTATTCACATAAAAGTAACTTAATTTGATCTTCTATAGCATGGCAAATAAATCCACCTCTGTACACATAAATGGTGAGGATGCTCGAGAGTTCATTGCTGGGCTTGCTGATAACATTGGGCTTGAGAATGCTCGTGCTGCCAGAATGGTGTCAGCAGCTGTTGCTGCATGCACACGGTCACGGATTCTACAGGCATGGGTGAGTTATTTGTACTTGTTCTTGAGATTTTTTTCCCTTCCATTTTTTGCTAAATATTTTATTACGAAGAGGACCAATATTTTCACCAGATTAAAGCTTATTTAGTTCTTATCCTTTTTTCCACATAAATAATATTCGAGGAGCAGTCAGTCTTCGGTTACTTTATCTGATTTCTATAAGAAGATTTACAATTAACAATTGCATAGTGATGTTCTACAAGGTTAATTGTTTCATAAATTTCCTTACTCTTCCTAGTCAATATTGAAAGAAATGTGGTGATAATCTGGTACTTTTGTTATTGTGTTCATCATCTGTACTATGTCATTGAGGTTTTGACTGTGTTTCAAATGCTATCATATCAGGCATTAGAAGTTCAAGGTAAACATTCTGAAGCACTCTTCGAACTGTCCAAAATATGTCTGATTCACAGGGTATTCCCTCCTTCGAAGAGCTCGGTATGTGATTCCATCTCTTGCTTGCTTTACGAAGTTCTGTAATATCCTTTCTGCTTGTTGGTGCTAAAATTTTCCAATTTGAGGATATAACGTGGATATCTTGTAATCCATTAATAAACAGGATTTAGACATTGAAATCTTGTAGTCTGCTTTAGTTCAGGACTTTGACACTTGATCATCGATATTTGCTTCAAAACTAATGATGAATGATTTGTAGGGTGCATGATCTTCACAATCTCCTTTGAAAATTGACATAATTTATCTAAGTTGCACACACATGGACACGCGACACTAACACTGGCACGACACGACACAACATGGACATGCCGGCAATGCGATTTTTCCAAAAATATAGGAAATGACACGGACACGTTGATTTAAATGCTTCAAAATTATAATATTCATATATTATATCTTTGTTTTTATAATTTTTAATATAGGACACATGTCAAGACACTTTTCCGAGCGATGTCTTAAAAGTATCTCTCAAATGTCAGTAATTTATTAAATATGTAAAGAATTGGACAATGGCGCGTGGATTGTTGGATATATGTCCTTGAGTGTTAGGGGAGTGTCGAGTTCGACACGGCATGACACATCGTTGGACATGACACTGTCCTAATAGAAAAATAGAAACACGTGTTTTAGAGTCTTTGTAACGGTCAATTCTTCCGTTTTAAATTCGTGAATAACCAAAAAATAGATATACTTGTTTTATGTTGTGCATGTTGGCTAGAATAAGACTTTGAAAGATATGAGTTACTCTGAGTAAGCTGCAATCACTTTATAGTATGTTGATATTTGTGTTAATACCGCATTTTTTCCCCCGTTCCTCGTAAGCATCTATAGTAGCCTAGTAGGCTTAGATTGGAGGCAAGAAATTATCACTTATCTTTCAATAAAGAGAGTTGTTATGGGCTTTCACCGATCATTCAACACGGTTTATGTGTTGTCAATTAGCTATTCTTGTTTAACAATGATAGTGCTTCTTTTGTAATCATCATTCCACAAGTCCATGTGACATGACCCTTCCCGAATCACCCTAGTAGACCCAATACGTGTTGTGCGCCGATGGTAAATACCAGCTAACTGTCGAACCCACCACCAAGGCAACTATGACCTGCTTTGACTGTGACTTTTATAAAAATTTTGAAAAAGTTTCCTTTGTAATATAGACTAAAACCGCCTGGACAATAATCAGTTTCCTCAAACCTATATATATAATTTAAAATAGGGTATAACAGTCTCTCAAAACACAAACTATTCAAAATACAATACCGGTAAACCGACATTTAATATTATTTACAAACAGAAGTCCTTAAATGTACTAAAGATACCAAATATGTAGCAAGCCCGTGAAATGGATATATAAATTACAAATTAAATTTTCTGACAAAAGATTCATGTATACCAAATGAAATATACCCTATATAAACTGACAAAATGAGTCATACAACTATTGACAATGCGTGGCTCAACTCAGTGGATCGACTGTCTCCTACGTTGCTCAATTCAGCTATCATCTGATAAGGAAAATCGTGACAAAATATGTGAGCTTGTAACTCAATGAATGGATATTTCGCAAATAAGTAGAGTTTTTCCATTTATGCAAACTTCCTGAAAACTCTTATGCTAAAGTTTGAAATCCGATAATACTTTTAAGACTAAAGTATAATGAAATCATAAAATTCTTTACTCTTTATTCTGAATAAACAACTACAAGGTAAAATGGATATAAGAAATTTGGCATCAGTAAATATGAGTGGAAATATCATTTTAGAATGCTATAAGTTGAAATCTTTACTCTGTAAAATGAATAAACTAAATCATATAATCTGAAATCTGATTAGGTGTATAATATTGAAAAATCACACCAAAAAGGTACCCGATACTTGAAATAACAATACTCATGTATCGATTAATATCGATATACAAGGCAAAGCTATTCAATTCTGAAATTCTGTAATTATGGTCATACACACGGAGAGCTGCCTGAAGACTTTAATTTGATCAGACACTAGGGAAACACATTCACAATAGCGCAAAGTTAGGAAAATCACCGTAATGGTCATACACTGTAGAAACACGTTCACCCCAGTGTAGAGCGGGTAAAATCACCTAGATACTTTCAGATGGTTTTAAAAATAACTTTAAATACGTTGAAACATATTAATATAACATGTCAACGAAAAGATTTATCCGAACTGAATTTAACTTTTAAAAGAACTAATTATAAAATCCATTTTATTCTGAAAATTATGCTGTCCATTCAATTATAAGAAATAAGTAACTTTCTAATCTAGTATAATTTTAGTAAAATTCTTATTTTTGGAAAATAAGTTTTTCCACTTACTCAAGACAAGACCAATTTAACCACTATCATAATAAGTAACTCTGAATATAATAACCGAATACTAAAATTTGATTTCTCGATACTTAAATAAATTCCCCAAATTTCCTTTAATCAATTGGAGCTAATCTACTTTCTAATACCTTCATCAATATTTACCATATCCAAATTTACCTTCGTCCCAATCATAGAAATAATTACATCTTCCAATCTAATGAAAACTAGCAACAACAACTCAACCAATATAACTTTTATCTTGTTCCATAAATTCGTGCTTTCATGTGAGTAATTCCATCAACATAATCATTTCCACAAATTATCTTTACTCAATAATCCAATTAAAATTCTAAGGGTTGCTAGAATTGCTTACCTTATGCAATTACCATAACAAATCAAGAAGGTTGGCTTGAAACTATAATCCTTCCACTTAATCTGAATATTAAACCAACAACTTAGAACCCTAGAAAATTTAACGTCACCATTCCATAAAAAAATTACTTCTTTACCTCTTGAACAAATGAAGAAATTGAACTCAAGTTTGAAGAGGTTAGCACATAATTCCTTCTTTCTTTTTTTCCCCCTTTTCTTTCATCTTTCTTTCTCCTTCCTTTCCATCATTTTTCAGCTTCCTGTGTCCGTTTTCAGCTTTCTGTATTGTATGTAAAATGGAGGAAATTGGTTATACAAATGACACTTGTACTCCACTAATACCAATATTTGCAATCAAGTCCTCTAACATTAGGTTAATTACCTCAATAATCACTGAACTTTACTGAAAGTTTCCACCAGGTCACTGAACTTTGAAACTGCAACCCCATCCATCACTGAATTTTAAAAATCACCTCATTCATCACTGAATTTTGCAAAAAGTTTCCTGGATGGTCACTGATTAGTGATCATTTGAGAAACTTTTTGCAAAATTCAGTGACTCCGTAGAAATCTTAGCAAAGTTCAGTGACTAATGGGGTATTTTTAAGTTCAGTGATGGATGAGGTTACAATTTCGAAAGTTCAGTGACTAACCACGTAGTTTTTAAAGTTCAGTGACCTGGTGGAAGCTTTCGGTAAAATTCAGTGACTATTGGGGTAATTAACCCTCTAACATTCATACCATATAGTATTAAATCCTAAACTTCCAATAATAAATAACTACATCCCCAAAATTAAAATCGTATCCATCTTAAACCCTCAAATATTATCAATTGTAAAATAAACCCAAGAAAATAATTTATTCCATATAAGTCCTTATTTGACTTTGACTAGTCGAACCTTTGACTTTGAATAAGAAATCTTGACTTTTGACTAATATAAAATGGGGTGTAACGCAATGTTTGTTAAGAATTCCGTTTTAAGTGGATAATTTAGTAACCTTTTATTAAATAATTATTATTTGGATTATATCTCCATTTCAAAGTTGAGAGAGCTTCAGTTTAATTGGCATGTGGTTTCTTGGCGAATACTCCAAATAACTTATGATGTTCATATTTTTATGATGTCTTTGCAGCCTGAGATGGAAATGGTTGCTCGAGGCCTTGAAAATCATTTAAGTTTAGAACAAAGAGAATTGATATTAGAGTCACTCATTAACATTTGTGGTGAGGAGACACATAGAAGTTTGGTGGAAGCATTGGGATTGGTATGTCCATTCTCGACTTTGATCTTCAAATCCTCAATAGTGCTTTATATTTGTCTTAATTAGTTTGTCAATGTCTTGTTTACTGAGAAACTATTTCGTCTTCATTATTGACTTCCTTAAAATAATACTCGATATTCTGCAGACACTAAACAAAATGCATAGCATGAACTTCTTTATTAAAACATACAGTGGCACTTCCCCATACCTTTAAAATTACATTCACCATTGAAGGTTTTCAATTCAAGGCCTCTCAATTTAGTACGTACATATAACATGATAATAAAAATGGCATTTTAAATTGAGAATACTTTGCCAGTTTAATTTAAAAGTCGCTCAATTTGACCAATTTTTCATTTTTGTTAATGAGTTTGTGAAATAATTTTTCACAACATTATTATCAGTATAACCTTGAAACTGTTTGTTACAATTTTTAACCTTTATTTGTTTTTACCTTGACACAGGTAGGTGTCAAAGATAGCCAAGATAACATGTATGCATAAATTCAGCAATAGTACTCACATTGTTTTCTAATTGGAGTTGTAGGCCACTGAAATACGGTGATTATTCAGTGTATCACCTTTATTCGGATATATTTAAGATCTTATATTGTCAACTTGCTTTTGTTATGTATATTTTTCAGTTGAATACATAATAATGTTGATGGAAATAGTAATCGGCTGTGGAATGGGAACATGGTCGTCTTGTACTGTCTGTAACAAGTTTAGTATCAAAATCAAACAATACATAATAAAATAGTTCTCACTGAAGAAAGACCAGGCAACTGCAACAGCGAGCCTTTTTTTTTTAGTTGGTTAGAATATGAACTTGGAGCACCAACGAGTTGATCTGAGGAACAACTTGCAACACAAGGTGAATACCACAGGTGAAAAGGTAGTTTTGATTTACGATATAAGCTTACCCATATGTCTTTCTAATAGACAAGTATTAATCTTACGCTGCACTATTTAAATTTTCGTTTTGAGTAATACTATCTAGCACTAGTCCAAGAGACGGTGAAAGAAGACGGGGCTCACCTTTAATTGTCGATAAAGTCGTGATGTATTTTGATTTATTGGACAATTGTAGGTGGGCTCCCTGCCTACTAGTTGATATGTTACTTTGGTTACTGTTGAAAATTTTCGAATATTGAATCAATCTTAGAATTTACGTTACACAGCTTTTGGTTTACAGTGTTACTTTTTATTTAATAATTATTTAATTATAATATCTTATGTGGATATCACTATTTTACTATTATTACAGCTTTTGGTTTACAGTGTTACTTTTTATTTAATAATTATTTAATTATAATATCTTATGTGGATATCACTATTTTACTATTATTATACATAGTAACACGTGACAATGACTTTAGTCGTGTTACTTTATGAACATCGTCGAGCTACTTTAGACCCTTGTGCCAGATATATAAATTTGTCCTAAAAGGTCCCATGAGTAGCTAGCTCAAGAAAAAGAATGGTTGATAAGCACTAGCTCATGATGTAGGATCGATCAACCTAGATCGATCCTGCACGTATTTATTGAGAGTTGAATTCTATTGACGAGGTTAGGTTGAAGATGGTCAATGTACAAACCAATATCCAATATATTTGTAAGAGGAATCATTTTACGCTATAGTACTCCCTTCGTCTAATAAAGATAAATTTATTTTTATTTTCATACAAATTAAGAAAATGTAATATTTGGGCAACATTATTTTTATATGTAATATCAAAGATCGTCATATATTTTTTTTCATATTCAAAATATTTGAATTTCTTACTCGAAATTTTGGGGCCATCATGGAGAAATTTCTCAAACAAGACAAGTTGATTAAAGCCAAATATAAATACTAAGAGTGACAAAAATTTTATTCACTTGTTTATTTGAAAATGATGATAAAGACGTATACGAAATGACAAAGAAAATTCTTTAACTATCAACTAATGTAAACCTTATCCTCCATATTGTCTGGTGAGTTTTTAGAGATGAAGTACCAATCACTTTGTCCAAATTATATTATAACTTCACGTGCTTCTCACTAGTTTGACTTCATATCAACGTACATGCCTCATTTCGGATACAAATTTTGTAAACGATTTATAAATCTAGATAAAGTCAAATATTAATTTCAATCACACGTAAATGAGACTATATAAAACTTTGTACATTTTTCAATCACAGCATCAACAAAAAACTTGTTCTAAACAATGCTGCTAAAGTCGACACTACCAACATATGGTCAGATGTCTGCAACCTTAGTAAGAAATGAATATCAAGCTCTGTCGATGACGATCGAGCTAGTATACAGATTTCCATTCATTAATCTCAGGGCTCCAACATGTCTTCACTTATGAGTCGATTCTTAACGATTGATTTGTAAATAAGAAGGAAAATATTATCTTTGCTGATACCTACTTGATGTGATATGTTGCATGGAAATTTATTAGAAAGAATCACAAAGATAATTGGACACGAGTCTCGAAGTTATCCACATATATTATAGGTAATATTCATTTATTTATTTTAGCGTGGACCTAATTGTTTTAAATATGTGTGTGGTGTGCTACATAAATAAACAAGACTGCACAATTTTTATTCAATGAATAAAACGAACTGCCCATTTTAACTGAGAATATATATAAAAGAATTGAAAATATGAAAATTAATAAAAACTTTCGATCAGCAGAAAACCGACAATTATAAGAATCAGACTGAGCTATAACTAAACAAATCATATGGAAAAAAATGGAAAATATATAGGTTGGTAAATAATGAAAGAACCTTATAGTCGAGTAGTGAATTAGAATCATTTTTAAATTTTTTTTTATATACCAATTCAACTGCAATTTGATCATATACGTAAACTCTTTAGTCTTTTTGAAAAAAAGTTTGTTCCAAATCCCATAATTAAAGAGTGATGTTATTCGTAGCGAAAGTCTTTCTACATAACACGTATGTCACGGTTCAAATCCCATTGATGATCGTGTTCATGTACAAATTCAAGTTCAACAATCCTGAAGAACCTTGAATGTTCGATGATGGATTCATGCACAAATTAAGGGTTTGTTTGAGCCCATTTTTGTCATAAAAAAAAAAAATACATTTTTGAATAGTATATTGATGGGAAATATGTGGTTAATAAATAATGACAAATTTTAAATTTGTGTGTAATATTATTTTATTGAAAAATGTGAGGTTGAAATAGAAATGACAACGAGGCGGGTTTGGGACGGGGCACTCCTCCACCCCCTGAAGCGCCACTCCCTCACCCTCGAGCCTCGCCCCACCTTAGACGGGGCGGGTTCGGGGCGCTTCAGCCCCTCTTCGCCTTGCCCCACCAACTAGTCGGGCGGGTTTTTTTCTCTCCATTCGGTTGGTGGGGTAGGACGGCATGGCTTTTTTGGCGTCACTAAATTGAAATGAGAACAAAATATTATTCAAGAATGATTTTTTTTTTCTTTAAATGGAGATGGAGCTCAAAGGGGGGCTATTGGATAATCATTCTCAAAAGCTTTCGCTTAAATGCGTGTTCGCTTATTTGTGGCATATCTAGAAATGGATATAAGCCGTACTCAAATTTAATTGGATTATCCACGCATCACATCAGTTCCCATTTGCTCTCAGCCTGATCCTGTCCAAATCTATCCGAAAATACAACATTTGCTTGAATATTCAATTGAAACAGAAAATTCTTACCCTGTCCAATTAATACTACTTGGATTCTTTGAAATCACAATATCCAAAAATCTTGGGTTTTCCAATTTTAGCTATGAATTTATAGCCTTCATTAGCTGAATCTCATTTAGTCTTTGCTTTGCTATCTCTGTGCTCTGTATTTTGTAGTGTTGCCGTTAAGAAAAACTTCTATAGATTATAGACCCTTTATCTGTTTTTGCAATCTGGACTTTTGATATAGTTTAAACCATTGAATCGAAAACCATAAGCGAAATTCCCCAAATATACGGTAATTTACCCATTTTTCGTGTTGTTGAATCTGAGAGAAAGAGAAGATGACGATCGAGTCGATGCCAGGAAGTTCAGGGTACATAGAAGCAGAAAATAGGAAGATAACCTATTTCAGCAACGGTTATGTTTTGGGGTTGACTGTTGTTGCGGGTATTGGTGGTCTTCTTTTTGGCTACGACACTGGTAATTTTATTTTAATCTTCTCTTCTTTTTCTTTTTTGGCAATTCAAATTTTTTTTCTATTCACAAACAAATTTTAAGAAAAATTAATTCAGAGATATAATCTAGACTTCATCTTTTCCAGTTTGTAAAGTGTTGGTTTTTTTTTTTGATATGTTAATGTACTTAGCTGTCTCTCCCTCCCCAACGACAATACGTAAGAACGAAAAAGAAATTCAATCAAAGTAGCTAGAACCTAGATGGATCATAATAATCACCGAATTGGTTTCAGGGGTTATATCAGGAGCCCTTCTGTATATTCGTGATGAATTTGAAGAAGTCAATCGAAGTAGCTTTCTGCAGGTATGTAAGGCTAATTTATCTTTATAACGTGATATGTGAAAATTCCACATCTTGTTTTACTCATGGAGAGTACCCCCTTAAAAAATATGGTAGAAAATGGAAATATAATTCCTTTGTAGTTGTGATTAAGCATGAGAACAAATTGAAAAGGTGCTGTGCAACATATTAAAGTCGTAGAAGCCAGCTGTGATGATTCTGTACTTTCTGTTTGACGTTGTTTAGTTGATAGTGAAGAAATTGTGTATGGGTGGCTTTTGTTGTTTTAAGAGAGAAATTTTTATGGGAAGGTGATTGATTTGAAATATAGCAGAAGGGAATAGAATTAATATTTTTTTTTCACTACTAATCTTAAGAATTAAAATTTTTACTCTCAGAGATGGTGTAATTGAAGAGCAGAAATTGTTCTTCCTGTTCTTTCTTTCTCTGCGTGTGCACGTGTCTGTCTCTCTCTGCCCCCTTCCCGATCTGACAGGATTTTTTTTTTTATCTACTTTCTCAAGCTTTCGTGCTCTTTATCTATTAAAGTGTCTGTTTCAACGATTTGACAGGAAACAATTGTCAGTATGGCTTTGGTTGGTGCAATGATTGGAGCTGCCATAGGAGGCTGGGTAAATGATTCCTATGGACGTAAGAGGGCTACTCTGTCTGCTGACGTTGTTTTCACTCTTGGATCTGTAGTCATGGCTGCAGCTCCAAATCCTTACATTCTTATTTTTGGCCGTTTCTTGGTTGGCTTGGGGGTGGGGGTTGCATCTGTTACTGCTCCTGTGTATATTGCTGAGGCTTCCCCATCAGAAATCAGGGGAGGCCTTGTGAGCACAAACGTGCTAATGATCACTGGTGGACAATTTCTTTCATACCTTGTGAATCTTGCATTTACAGAGGTCAGATTTTTCTTACTCTTTCTCATCCTTTGATATGATCTAGGTTTTTACTCCAATTCTTCATTTTGTTGGTTTGTGATTGATTCGCATTTGCTATGTCTTGCAACGAGGTAATTTTCCTCGTGTCAAATGAGATAAATCTGTTTCCAAAACCTAACTTTATGGAGAGTGGTTCTGGATGAACACTAAATTTATAGAGAATGCAAAATTAGACTTGCAGTCAGTTGAGCTTGAACAATAAAAGGTTTCACCTTCTCTTAGTTTTAGTCATGGAGTTTTGAATGTTGATTAGCTAACCTTTCACCATCAACAATTGAATTTAAAATCCTCAAATTACACCAGAGGATAGATTGATGAATTGCACAGAACAATGTATACAGACCTCCACTGTTTTTTGTGTCTTGGTGCAAAGTTTTTTGTCAATATCTTATGAATTTGAAACTATTCGTATAGTTCATCCATAATGCTGTTACTAATAGATTCAGCTTTTCTGACATGCCTAAAATAATCAAACACGTACACTAGATAGTTCTTTAATTTTTGGTTGTGAAGCCGGTGATTTTTGAGATAATATGAGCATTCTTCACTTTAGGTTTATTTAACTAACTGCAACCATAAGTGACTGACAATATATCAATGGACACTTGAGTTTCAATTTGAAGTTTTTATTCAAACAACAATCATGTTTTGAAAGTCATACTTTTCTCGTCTAGCCTCTCTTTGGACAGCTCTGAGAATGATTGGAGGCATCAAAATCTATTTACTTCACACACGAAAGATATATCTGCATCTATTGATTCTATGTACCTAATAAGTTGTATTTGCTCATGCTTATTACAATGCTTCCTTGGCGTGAAAGTTTTGCCATCGTGCAGTTCTGGCGAGGCAGCATCAAGATAGAATATTGGAATTGCATTATAAGTTTTCGCAATGAGTAACATCACCAAGGGAAACTGTTCTATTCTTTTCTCGCCACTATTATTTGTAGTTTGTTTTGGTGGATTTTTGCATGTTGCTGCTCAATATGGTCAATCTTGTTTGTGTTATGATGAACCATTACATTTCTTCTTTACTAATACTTGCTGAATGTAACTTTTATTTGTACTCATATGTTTGTCGCTTAGGCTGCTTTCTTCTGCCCCTGAAATATTTGGCCAATTGTCAATGTCAGTTTATTGGTGGAGTGTATCATTTTCACTCATGTTTCTTTTTCTCTAATGTTTATGTCATAATGTTATACATTAGGTCATGGAACTGATTTACAATAAATGTGAACATATGCATGTGAACGTGTTAGGTTAAGCTTTCGATGTTTTCTTTCCTCCAATAATCATGGGACGTTATCGATTAGGTCTCAGGATTGAGTTATAGTATAAATAAACATATTTGTCAGAACACTAGAGCTTACATTGGGCAGCTTAAAAGTTGAAAAAGTGGTCAATGAAAAGGCTGCCCAACTATGATATATTGTTGTGTTCCTCCTTTTCTTGTCATGCTTTATTCATATTGTTCTGGTTAAAACTGGCAGCAATACATTTTATTTCAACATAAATATACAGAGGTTATTGGAAACTGCTCATTGGCTCATTAATGTCCCTGAGTCTTAAAATAATTATTGCTTCTGATATCTTGACATCACTATGCTCTTCTGCATGGTTGTAAATATGCAATATATATAATTACTATTAGTGCCATTTTCAGTATAAAAGGCTAAAGGTTTGTCCACAGAGTGATAATTATTAGACTACGTAATAAGTGGTAATGAATTTTTAAAATGTCCAAACAGTTTCTGATATGAACTTTATAGTTTCTGTAGGTTCCAACTTTTGGTATTATCTGAAGTATGTATTTAAATGTGTAGGGTGCTCACTTGCTCCTTGTCAGAAAATTTGACGATATCTCATTATTTTGGTGAAACTTATTATAAGCCGACCTGTTCCAATAAATACTCAACTTTTTCTTTGACTTGAAAGATGTCCATTTCATGTTACAAACGAATTGGTTACACACACATTTCATTCCATTTCACGAGTTTTCTCATCTCCGTCTCTGATGGACCCAGGAATCTAAGTGTTTGTAAATATGAAGCTTCTAAAGTTGGTAATTTTCTTTCTTTTACTAATTAATTAATTGTCCATTGCTGTCTTGCTTACCTAGCAGTACGGTTTTAGTCCTTTGTTTGCAAATAGTTTATTGCAAAAAGACAAATAAACAATTGAAGGGAGGGGAATTGGTGAATTAGTTTTAGTCGGTAAATGATTTGCTTCTATATGCTATTTTGCATCAATTGGGGGAGGCATGAATGCGTTTTATATATACTTCTTATTCTGTTTGTGATTTGTTTGTTATTTAAATGGGTGAGCAGGTTCCTGGGACATGGCGATGGATGCTTGGAGTATCTGCAGTGCCAGCTATTCTTCAGTTTTCCATTATGCTATTTTTGCCCGAATCTCCTCGTTGGCTTTACCTGAAGGTTCAAAAGCGCTTTGCTGGCTTTGGTTTTTTTCTTTTTCTTTTTCTTTTTTTTGAACATGTTATCAGATATTTGATCTTCCCTCTTATTGATTCGGAAATAATTCTTGCAGAAGGATAAATCTAAAGCCATTGTTGTGCTCTCAAAGATTTATGATCCTTATCGCTTGGAAGAGGAGATCGATCAGCTTGCTGCTGCACTTGAGGAAGAGCGCCAGAGAAAGATTGCGGTCCGATACTCTGATATTTTTAAAGTAAAAGAAATAAGACTTGCATTTTTTGCTGGAGCTGGACTTCAGGTAGTTTCAAAATTTTCTATGAGCCCCAACATCCTGCTTTCACATTTCTTGATGTAGAAGAAAAGGGAAAGCTGTCCCATCTTTTATCTGCCTTTTAAGTGCATGTTTGGCAGGGATTTTTAAAAATATAAAGCTACTTACGAGACTAAGGGTATGTCTGGCAATATGTTTAAAAACAGGAGTGTGTATAAACAACCGTGAATGGAAAAGGCGAAAAGTGGATAGTGAGTTCTATAAAATCTGTGGATAAAAAGTGGTTTGACCAAAAGCGTTCCTTGACTGAGGTAAATGCCTAGAAACACTGATTGAAATATATGCTAAGAGATGCTTTTGGGCCCGTTTGGATATTTTTTTGGAAATGTTTTATCTTGTTAGAAGAGCTTATGAAGGAAGTTGGCTCTAGGTCATTTACTCATAAAATTCTACACAAAACCGAAGCAGAAGTCTTGCTAAATGGACCCTAAGTTTATTTTCGTTTAATCATTTGGTTAAATTGTGTTATGGTTTGAATTGCTAAATGGACCCTAAGTTTATTTCTGGATGTTCGAATTACTGAATCTCCCTTTCATTGAAGACTTGATTACATCAGATTATGATATTTGTCGCGACTTCATTACATTGATTAGAATACAACGTCCGACTTTGTATTTGCAGGCATTCCAGCAGTTCACAGGTATCAATACTGTTATGTACTACAGCCCAACGATAGTGCAGATGGCTGGCTTCAGGTCCAATCAACTCGCACTTCTCCTCTCCCTCATTGTCGCAGCCATGAATGCTGCTGGTACAGTTCTGGGAATATATCTCATCGATCACTTTGGTCGACGGAAATTGGTACTTAGCAGCTTGTCAGGTGTAATAATTTCTCTCATCGTTCTCGCGGTAGCGTTTATCTTGGAACCGTCTACTCCTGTGAATGGGCTCTATGGTTGGATGGCAGTTATGGGTTTAGCTCTTTATATATCTTTCTTTGCACCTGGAATGGGGCCCGTGCCATGGACCGTGAACTCGGAAATCTATCCCGAGGCATATCGAGGAATGTGTGGAGGTATGTCTGCTACTGTGAACTGGATATCGAATCTTATAGTAGCTCAAAGTTTTCTCTCGCTAGCCGATGCTGTTGGCACTGGTTGGACTTTCTTGATACTTGCTGTCATTGCTGTTGCTGCTTTTGTCTTCGTGATTGTTTTCGTTCCGGAAACTAAGGGTTTGACATTTGAGGAAGTGGAGAGGATTTGGAAAGAGAGAGCTTGGGGCAGTGGATACGAAGCACTCCTTGAAGCAGGAAATGAGCAGTGAGTGCACCCTCCTTATACCTATAGAGAGGATTATTATAGAAACATGTAGTATAATAACTTGTATTATTTTGAATTGTTCTCTCTAACTAATGACATGATTTATCAAGGGAACTGAATCGAACTGACTTGAAAATCCATCAGAGTATATTTGGTAATGTTTTCAAGTGCTTATAAGTTATGGGTCCTATATAATGTGTGGATAATAGGTGGTAGTAAGTTGCGAATTGTACAAAATGTGTGAATAAAACGTATGTTTGATTAGCTTAAATTGTAAATTAGGCTTTGTCAAGAGCCAATAGCACCTTCATTGCTGTGAAAATATAATACAACGGATAACATGCAAAACGGATATGTCCTAGTTCAAAACGAAGTTTTAGTATGATATTCTTCTAATTTGGAACTGGAAGGCAAAACTAATGAAACTTCAATCGAGAACCAGTGCCAATTTAATGATATTTGGATGAAGTCCCTTAATACTTTTATCTAAAATTAGGGATTTTCACAATGGAGAAACATATTTAGGTGAAAGTAAGTATCAAATATTGATCGAGCTATTAAGTGGGGAGAGCTGCTCGTTTGAGGTTAGCAGTGAACTCTTACGAGTTGGCTCACGTGCAAACCGGTTCATCAAAGGTGAATGAAAATGCAATTTTTTAAGTTAAAAAAAATAAAAATGGCAAGGCGTCCAGGGGCGAGTTGAGCCCACATTTGGTGAAGCGAGCTGGCTCGTGTGGTGGATCAAACCCGAGGATGAGCAAGTCGAGAGGCTCAGTTCGATTCAGTTAACACTTCTAAGTACGGGTATGAAATAATTCCTTTATAATTTATAGTATTTGATTTTCTGTCAACCATTAAAAAGAAATTACTTCCTAACGAAATGTATCATTTAAGTTAGGGATGGCAAAAAAATCCGACAAACCCGATACCCGCGGGGACCCGCCCCGAATGGGGAGGGAAAAACCCGCTTAAACGGGTAACGGGGCGGGGACGGGGCGGGGAGTTTTTCCCTGAGGCGGGGACGGGGCGGGGACGGGTATTGGGGTCCCCGCCCAGCCCCGCCCCGTTTAAAAAAAAAATTTTTTTTTTTTTTTGAATTCAATACTTTGAATGAAAATTTTCAATACTTTGAATGAAAATTTTCATTAGTTCTAATAGAAAAATAGCAACTAAAATTATTTGTCTAAATATAATGAATATGGACAATAAAAAAAATTATCAAAAACTTAAAAAAAAAAAAAAAATTAAACGGGGAATAAACGGGGAAATATCCCGCCCCGACCCCGCCCCGCCCCGCCTTAAACGGGGAACAGGCCGGGGAGGCCCTCCCCGTCCCCGCCCCGCCCCGCCCCGTTGCCATCCCTAATTTAAGTCCCCGGCCTCTAAAAATTGTTCAAGCATGGTCCCGGCTAGATGGTTTGTTAGTCGATTAAAAAGTCAAATTGTATATCAATAAAATTGTTATACGTTTACTTATAACTAACAAGAGGGGGAAAAAATAAAAAACAAAAGGAGTAATAATTGAAAACACAAAATAAAAGGAAAACCAAACAAAAATACCCAAATCACTGATACCTATATTTGATAAGCGTGATATCTACAACATAGAACCTACCAAATAAGTCCCCAGCCTCTTAAAATAGTTCAAACATGGTCTCCACTAGATGAATATTGTTAGTCGACTGCTAAAATCTAAATTGTGTATCAATACGATTCATAAAATTTTTAACTAAGATAAAAGGGAGAAAAAGTAGAAGGAAAAATAATTGAAACGAAAAAAGAAAAACTACCAAGAAGTTGGCTAGTGAAGTGATGTAAAAGAGTGGAGCAAAAGCTCATGGCTCAGACATGGCTCGGGTAAAAAATGACTGAGCTTTTTTTTGCTCGAGCCGAGCAAAAGGTCGATCGAAAAATCTCGGCTCGGGTCTTATCAAGGCAAGTCGACTCTTTTTTTTTTTGTGGAAATTCTTGAAATTCTAAATTTTTTAAAACAATATAAAATTTGTGCAATTTATACAAATTGTAGATCAAATTTTTAGGAATCAATTGAAAGAAATGAAAAGGAAACTTCATCAATAGTTTGCTAGAAACTTGCAAAATCATCAGCACCATTTTGTGCTGGCCACTATCCACGCATCATGGTATTGACTTAAGAAACATTTCTAGAAATGACATTGGATTTGTTGTGAGACTTTTCAAATTAGGCCATTGTTTGAGCCCATTTTTTCGAGAATGCTTTTTTTTAAAACTCATTTTCAATCACAAATTCTTCTATAAAATAATTCTACATGTATTTTAAACATTTTACCTTGTTTTTTAGCCATACATTTTTCAAAAAATCACTATTCCTCAATATATTTGACCTAAAACATGGGGATCGATATTTCAACGTCCTATATATATATATATATATATATATATATATATCTTCTCTTTTTTTAAAGGTTGAGCCCCGCCCCGCCCCGCCCCACCCGCCCGTCCGCCCGCCACTTGCATAAAATGCAAGCTGCCTTTTTCAAGTAACACAGACCAAAATGGCCCGTGTTTGTGTGTCTTGTCACGAGCCATACACGGGATCGGCTCCTCCGAGCCGCGAGTCGGGATGGTTTGGGCTTTTCCCGAGCTGAGCCATGGACGATTGTTCGAGCTGACAAGCTAAATGACATCCCTAGGCTAGTGTACCTTATTGTGAAGTTGGCAAGGATAAAGAATGTCTTTTTCACCAGAGGTAGGCCAGTTTGCCCATATCAGTTCTAGTCAGCGTTGTGCATTTGTCTACCCCCATGGAGATTGGTGTTCAAATCAGTTCGCCACAAAGGGGCCCTTAAACCTCGCGAAGGTTATAATAACCTACTTTGCTGTCGGTTATGTCCCTAGCCACAGGGGCAAAAGCAACCTCACAGCATAGTGCCCAATCACACCTTGTCTTTGGAAGATAATTCTCTACCCCTTCTACAAGATGGACAAACATTACTACAGTGAAAGGGTGGGCATTTTAACCAACCAAAACTCTCCAATTGGAATAGGTGGTTCTAGTCCGATATTCTGAAAATAATTATGAATGGAGAATCGATAAACCGACCCGATCATAGAAGGTTTTGTTTCTCGAACCGAAATGGACTATATAACTGAATTTATCTTTTTATAAGTTTTTTATTTATTACAATTTATTCGCCATGACCCAATGACCGGCGCAACAAGTTTACAAAGTCCAAGTAGTAAGTACGTAATCAATCTGATTCATTTCTTTTAATTATTGGATTATATCACTCTCAGCGTAGCCATTCTTGATTGCACTTTACATGTTGTCTGCCCTACAAACCCTTCCCGAGTTCCTGCACATGCAAACACAATCAAATTAGAATGCTATCATGCTAGATATTGGATGTTATTTGGTGGCATATTTGTGATTGATTAAGAAATTGTTGGAATATATATTTGGTGACTTATTTTATTTCTTATATATTTTGATAGATATTGACAAAATAATTGTATGGTCATATCATTTTTTTTAAAAAAAATTAAGTGTAGAACCAAACTAGAATTAGAATCAACGGCTCAAGTTCGTGTTCAATTCTAATAATTATATGGACCCGAGTGATCCTTTTACGAAATAATCCAAGTGTAACATATGGTTTGGTATATTGAACACCTGGACTGACCTACCTGAGGTCCAAACCTACTACAAAGACAGCTAATACTCCAACTCGCCACAAGGTAGAGTTAAGATGGAAAGAAACTTTTCTCATCGAGGACGATTCTCTTTCTCTACATTGTGATGAGGTAGAGACACTCATTGGAAACAAGTGCTCTATCTTGTCTAGTCATGGCTCGGCTTTACCCCTTTGACCACAAGCTTGCCATTTTTTTATTTTTTGAAAATCCTCCTCACTTTCTCAGGATTTAGGATCGATTACTTAATTTTCAAGTAGGCAAAGTTAAAAGGGAGACGCTACATGTACATCACAATATCATTTTTCGATTTAAAATTATACATGAACAACTTGTTACGTACACAATATTTTTTTTAAAAATAAAATATTATTAAAAAAATAAAAAAGTTTGATTATATGATGAAATTTATGTAATATCATTTTACCTGATTTTATACAATTACGACATACTTATATTGTATTTGAAAATGAGCTTCTTGTCAATCCTTTATTGACATTAATGCCTCCAAAATGACTTCTTTGAGTCGGCTCTTGACCTCGAACAGAGTTTGTTTATCTGTACTAAAAGTAGACTCCAAAACTGCAGTGCTAACCGTAGGCGTTAATAGATCTTTCGCAATGACGGAAACAATTGGATGTCCTCGTTTGTTGAGTTGCCAAAATCAAGCAAATCAAATTGTATTGCATTAATGGGTTCTACGTTGATAAGCATTTGATAATTAAAATATCTATGTAATTCAGCAAGCATTCCAATTGGAGTTATGTCCGATGTCTGATTAAATTCTGGAAACATACTAAAAGAACCTGCATCAAATCTTTCATTTCGACGCCTTGAAATAAATTCAATATTTATGCATCGTCTTCTTGAAGATTAACGATAGGGGGTGGGTGGGGAGGGTGCCCAACTAACATTTGCACCCAATCGCTGTGTATATAATTCATAGATGAAAGTTAACGTATTTTCTAAATTAGAATTAGTTATAGGTGCATCAAAATTTAAAGTATTTGTGATTTTCCTAATAACATATTTGGTATCTTTCAAATTGTACTTGGGGCCTATTACGCATGTCAAAGGAAATAAAATATTCCATCAAATCAGGATCACTTCTGTATTTATTAAAAGTTCTTATAATAACAAAAGACATACATAAACCCTAAAACTAGCAGGGTAATATATCTGATGAGATTTTTATAGAATCATAAAAACTTGATAAAAAATCTTCTAACTTTAAAAGGTATCAGTCAAAAAGGACTTTGTAATTAATGCTTTATATCCTTCTCATGATTTTAGTAATAAGTCGAGTTTCATCTATACCCTACTAGTTATAAATTTTATTTTACTTTTTTTGAATCTATACCAAATTGTGCACAATATTTTTCAAATGTTTGTTTTCTACTTGGTGATATACATTAATGTATTTCTAATTCTATCTATTTGATCTTTAACATGTTTCATACTGTTTTGCACAATTAAATTTAAGATATGACATAAACAATGAACATGAAATAAGAAAACATCGAAATCAAGATTAAGAACCCTAAACATTTTATCAATAACATGCTTATAAACACTAGTATTATCAAATATAAAAGGGGAAATTTAACAATTTGGATAAGAGCGTTACATATGTTGTTAGCATTATGAAGATACTCAATTGTTCTCAATTGTTTTAAAAACAATTGTTTTTTTAATCATAATTCAAAGTGGGTTTACATAGTATGTAGTTGTAGCTAGATAACATTTTTTATTAGCGCTTTCCCATAAATCCGAAGTAAAGGATATAACACAATCTTATTTTTATGTAAATCATGAATCAATTGTTTATTGTGTTTAATGAAATCATTTATGGTATCAGAACCAAGAATTTTTCTACTTACGTCAACGTACATTGGTTGAAAATATTTTTTCTTGAATGATGTGAAATGTTTGTTGTCCACTATGCTTATCAGCAATGGACAACGAACCTCGCTATTCCTTCACGAGTATTTTCCTCAAAATATATCCATGTGTTAGTGTGGTAGAATTGTTATAGGGATAGGGAGTACCAAATTGCAGTTGTGTTTGAGTTCCATCAACAAGCCCATGTTTGGTTGTACATTGGAGGTAGTGACGGTCGAGATGGATAATATTGATAACCTTTTGCCATACCAATCATGTTTGACGATATTTATAAACTGATTTACACTCTTGAATTCCTTCGACTGTATGACCCGTTGAAATCAATTTAAAGTATTCTCAATATTTTGCAGATTTTTTTACCCTTTTGCTTCTCTCTAACATCAGGAATTTCTAGTTCCAACGTCATCCAAATGAATTAGATTACAATTTTGGTGTGCATCACCAATGCTCGAATTTGACAAATCGTCGAGAATGTAGATGTCGTTGAGGTCGAAAAATTCATTATGAAATTGAGATTTTGTTGTCATAGATGAGTGACCACCAAATATGCCGTCAACAGAAAGCATCGTCAACACCCAAATTCGACAAATTGTCGGGGATGGAGATGTTGTTGAGATCGAAAAATTCATTATGAAATTGAGATTGTGGCATCATAAGTAAGTAATCACCGAATAAACCCTCAACAAAAAGCACTAGGATTCATTTGTATGTAATAGAATAGAAATGTATAAAGATGAAATAGAATTATAGTAGAGACTTGCATTTGTGAGTTCCACCAATAAGCCCATTTTTGTTCGTACATTTGAGGTAGTGACGGTTGAAATGAGTACTACTGATATCCTTTTACCATGCCAATCGTGTTTGACAATATTCACACGTTACTTTACACTTTTGAATTCCATTGACTGTACAAGCCGTTGAAATCAATTTAACGTGTTTCCAACACTTTGCAGATTTTTTTATCCTTTCGCTTTCCTCTTACATCGGTAATTTCTAGTTCCCGTTCCGCAGCCTCTTCATCAACGTATAAATTAGGATATTTGTCGTCAAATTTGATGAATTATAGCTTAATTATGTTTGGTAGGTAAAACTTGAGAAAATTTGGATCAATTGGACAAAAGGAGCGAAAAACAACGAAAAATGAAAAAAAAAAGTTTGGGGATCAAATTGCACACTTGCAATAGTTGAATCGGACTTAATATCGACGATTGAAAAATTATTGGATTCAAATGGAAGCAATTGGAGGGTGAAGGATTAAAATTGCATGAGTACATGACTCAAAATGGACAAGGAGCAAAACGACAAGGGCTAAAATGCAAAAAACCAAGAATTGAGCAGCTAGAGCGCGTACCAGCCACTTATATGCGTACGTGAGACTTCCTTTTTAATTACCGAGAGCTGATGTCTTATGTGATGCGCATGCAACCTGGACTACCGCTCACGCACAAGGATAAAGAAATGGACAAATTCTTGAAACTTCTGACTGCCAGGATAACTCTTCTTGAACGTAGATATTATACGGAATTATGGGCTGCAGTGATAACTCTTGGATTAAATATGGGAAGAGTTCACAAATCAAGCATTAACTTTTACAATTGCAAAAAATCAGGTATTAAGTTTTAAAAATGCAAAAATCAGGCATTTAGTTAATTAATTAAATATATTAAAACCAAAATTATACAATTCATGGTCACAAATGCATACTTACGAGTCATAATTTATTTACTGGTCACATATTATCAAATTAATTCGTCACAGATTATTTCGAGATCACAAATCAAAAAAATTATAAGTCACTATATATTTCATTAGTCACAGATTAAAAAAATTATAGGTCACATTTTATCTATCGGTCACATATTTTCAAATTTATTGGTCATAAATTATCGAATTTTAAGGTCACAGTTTAATAGTTAGTCACAATAAATTAAATAGTTGGTCACAAACACTAAACACCCTATCCCCGATCTCGATCCACCAATACTTGATCACACATTAACCAAATAATTGGTCACAAACGTTATCCTACCATCGCCCCCACCAACAACACAACATCATCGCCGCCACCACCAATCCACCACCACCACCACCACAGAAACACGCACTACCATCACCAACAACAGAAACGCACCACCACCACCGCCGGAAACGACTACCGCCGCCACCACCCACAAATGCCTGCTCCAAACACCACACACCACCTCCACCTGCAACTTCAATCAACCACTAACAGCCAACACTCTACAAATTGCCATCACCTCACAGCGTCGTCGCCACCTCCACCATTTTCAGCTACCACCACAACTACCATTTCCAACAAATAAATAAGATCCAAATCAGATCCCGCCACCATCACTGCGACCAGTAGATCCGGCACGACCACCATCACCTCCATCACTGTGACCACACCTCACCGCGACCACAAGATCCGCCACCAAACACAGCAAACATTCCACAACCATAACAACCAGAAACAGATGCAGAAGAGGAAAAAAAGGTGATGCCGCTGTCGAGACTCACATTGCCATCTGCGAGGGCGCAGCACAGCAGCGACGATGCCGCTGTAGCAACGACGAGGGATATGTCATTCACCGAATTTTTCGACGGACAACAGCACCGCTCGCTGCTTACATGGAGATGAGAGAGAGAGAGAGAGAGAGAGAGAGAGAGAGAGAGAGGGTTTTAATATTAATATATTTATTAAAATATAAAATTATTACCTTATTTTTGAATAATTAAACTTTCAACCTGATTTTTGAAAATCAATCTTTAAAGACCTCGTTTTTTGTAATTTCTTCTTTAAATATTACACGGATTTGGTTCAGATTCTGGGATGACAGATCAGAATTTTAATTTGATGGGAATCTACACGCATTTGGCTTGATTTTTGAACTTCTATAAATACAAAATTTGGCCAAAACATTGAAAAAAAAAACCATATCTTGCCTCCAAAAATTTGTTCGCATGAAACCCGAAAGCGTATGGAATCGTTGTACAAGTAATAAAATTTATGAGTTAAAAGTATCGTTCACACAAGGAATAAAGTCTAATTTGTAGTTCAATAACTACTATTAAATTCGAAATGTGGTAATATCAAAAGAGATTGTTTATATGTAATCTATATAAATCCTAAACTAACAAAACAAATAAAGTGTTTATTTAATATGTAAATGTTTGCATTGGAATCGTGAATTCCCCTATTGACATTTAATTCAATTCTTAATTCATAGTCTAATAAATTCATGCATTCAAAACAATCGATAATCTACTGTTATTCAATATTCTTTTTGAAGATATATTAAACCTATGTTCAATACGACCCGATCCTATTCATAGTCCGAATTCATATGAAAAACATGCATTGATTCACAAGATTTATCACACATGAATGCACATATCATAGATATTATTCCTAATATCTATTGTCCATATGTTGATTTTGTCGCGTTCTAGACTTATTGTGAGTATTCCTACACTATAACAAGCAACTTACTTTCTAATGGGTGATCAAACAATCAAATAGTTTAACGGGAATGCAAAACCAATCAAGAAAAATCAAGAAACACTAAACTAATTGTCTTGAATTAAAATAAACAAACAATAGGGTTCATCATTCATCCAATACAATGAAAAACTTAGCATAACATTCTTATAATTAAATTACACAAGAATAATTGGAAAAACGTCACTCGGAACTTAGAAAGATGGAAGAAGTAGGAGAAATCCATGTTCTTAGCTCAAATCTTGAAACTGGGCTTTGAATCTTCAAAATCCTTGTATGATTCGCCTTGAATTGATGTATAGACTTGTTCTTCGCCTCCAAAATATGATGAAATTTAGGTCGAAAAGAGGTCTTCCACGTTCTTGTCGAATTTGGTATTTAAAGGATGTCAAACAGATTGCATGGAATTGTTACCAAAACAAAAGAAAGAAATTGTGATTTTTTTCCCGTTTAGCCTTGAGGCACACGCCTTAGGGGTTTGGCAGCCTCAGGCAAGGTATTTTTGGTCTGGGGTGCATGCCTCGCCCCTCTCCTGCAGGCGAAGGCTCGTGCCTCATCTAATTATTGGCAACGGAACAGCTCTTAGTATTTTTGTCATAACTTTCTGTCCCGATATCCAATTGAGGTGATTCAAAATGAATTAGAAAGCTAATTCAGAGGGCTACAATTCTTGAAGAAATATAATTTTTCCAATTCTAGATTTTGCTTGCCAAAATTGGGTCTCAATGCGAGTCTGAAAATCCGAAGCATAACTTTTTTGGCAGAAGTTGATATGTGATAATACTTGGACTATATTTCATCCATTTGGCTTATTTTCTCGTCGAATTGATGATTAACACTCTCAAGTCTTCATCGCGAGGTTTGACATAACTTTTGAGTATTTTCATTTCAGTCCCTGAACTTTGTATTTGATACAATTGAGCCATTTTCCGCTATCTTTACATTTTTTATCCAATTTTTTCATTAAATATTGAGTTTTATCTATAAAATGAAATATAACATAAGTTAGGTAATATTTTATCTAAAAACAATAAAATATCATCATTTAAGATATCGAATAAGTGTAGAAACTACACTTATCACCTCTTTATACATAATAATATCATCAAATTCATCAAGAACAAATGGTCAATTACTATTTTTTGAAAGAGGAAATCAAACCCTAGCGAAGAATTGAAGCCAATTATATCAAGATTTTGAAAATTTTAACATTGGACTTGAATATCAACATTTTTTTGAATAATTTCATTATTCGGGTGATATTTTTCTATTATTGTTCTAATAATTTATTTAAAAATATATTAGGCTAAATTCGTTTTGTATTGGATGAAGATGAACCCTATTATTTATTTGTTTTAATTCAAAACTAGTAATTTAATTTATTTCTTATATTTTTTGATTAATTTTGCATACACATTGCATTATTTGATTGATTGGCCACCAATTAGATAATTAGTTACTTGTTGTAGTGTTGGAAGACTCATAATAAGTTTAGAACGCGACAAAATTAACATATGCAATAGATGTTAGAAATAACATTTATCACGTGTGCAATTATATAGATAATCTAAACTTTAATGCATTTTAATCATTCAATTTCAAGCTAGAAATATATTCGAGTCGTGATTAGGATATATTTAATTTGTTTTGAAAAAGTTTTATATATAATAGATTAATTGATTGTCAAGAACGCACGAACAAAATTAGATTACAAATCAATAATTGAAATAGATAGCAATATGTGGATTTGAAATTCAATACAATCATCCATAAATTGATAAAAACCATATTTTTACAGCTTTTTAGATTAATTTAGAATAAATCAAATCAAAAATCTTTTGTATTATATAATTCAAATTACATACGAAACTAGTGAACTTGAATTGGATTTATTCCCTGCGAAATGATACTCTCAACACACTGAACCCCTATTTGACACATATTCTTTCAAAATACATTATTTTAAAACTCATTTTCAACCACACATTCTTCAATATAATAATATTTTCTATCATATCAATAACATTTTCTTACTTTTTAACCACATATTTCTCATCATATCACTATTTAAAATACATTCATTTCTCAATAATATCCATTAAACACACTATAATTATATTACTTGTCAACAATCCCGTAAGTTTGTGGATTTTGGACGAACATCATCCAAATCCATTTGATTACTACTTTTATGAGCATTGTCAACACCCAAATTCAGCAAATAATCAGGAATGAAGATGTCCTTGGGATCGAAAAACTCATTATGAAATTGAGATTGTGACTTTATAGATTAGTGATCACCGAACAAGCCCTCAACAAAAAAGCATTAGGATCTATTTATATATAATAGAATATAAATATATAAATATGAAATATAATTAAATTAGAGAATGTAAATTGAATGAAGATGGAATGTATAAACTGAATAATGTAGAATGTAGAGAATAGAGTTGAGCTTTGAATTGATTGAAGTAATTTGATTGTAAAGAGAATGTAGAAGAGGGTAGATAATTTGTGTTAAAATGAATTGGAGTTGCTAAGCATTTATAGAGTAATAAAATTAAATAAATAAATAATTCAATAACCATTGAGGACTTTTTAATGTTTTGTGACAACGGCCACAACACTTTGAGATAAATGACCAAACGGTCGCTAGGCTCGGAGAGCCCACGAGCCACTCGTCTTACTCCGCTGGCTGTTCGAGCCCTCCAGTCGACTTGTGTTTGGGCTTGTCCGAAAGGAGTTCCAAAAAGAGCAATGCTACTAGTACATCAGGGTGTACATCACGGTGTACACCTCCCTCACATGGGTAAGGGGCCCACTCGAATATTTTATTCAAGTGGACCCCTCCATGTGAGGGGATGTAGACCATGATGCGCTTGTTTTGACTTCAATTTGTTAAAAATGTATTTTTTTACCTTTTTTTTAAACATACATTCTATAATAAAATAAAAAAATTACAGGTAAATTCAAAAAAATTTCTTCTATTTTGACTATACGCATTCTTCAAAAATCATTATTTCAAAATACATTTATCCCCAATTTTTGCTAAAGTTCTTGTTTTGACTTCATTTTATTAAAAATGTATTTTTTTCTCTACTTTTTTTAAAACATATATTCTACAATAAAATAATATTACAAGTAAATTCAAAGAAAAATTCTTCTATTTTGATTACACACATTCTTCAAAAATCATTATTTCAAAATACATTTTTCCCAAAAATACATTTTAATGGAATGTATTTTTTGAAGAAAAATGTTACTTGTACATTAAAAGGTGTACATCACGGTGTACACCCCCCTCACATGGGTAAGGGGCCCACTCGAATATTTTATTCAAGTGGACCCCTCCATGTGAGGGGATGTAGACCATGATGTACACCTTTTAATGTACAAGTAGCATTTTTCTTCAAAAAATACATTCCATTAAAATGTATTTTTGGGAAAAATGTATTTTGAAATAATGATTTTTGAAGAATGTGTGTAATCAAAATAGAAGAATTTTTCTTTGAATTTACTTGTAATATTATTTTATTGTAGAATATATGTTTTAAAAAAAGTAGAGAAAAAAATACATTTTTAATAAAATGAAGTCAAAACAAGAACTTTAGCAAAAATTGGGGATAAATGTATTTTGAAATAATGATTTTTGAAGAAAGCGTATAGTCAAAATAGAAGAAATTTTTTTGAATTTACCTGTAATATTTTTATTTTATTATAGAATGTATGTTTAAAAAAAAAGTAAAAAAATACATTTTTAACAAATTGAAGTCAAAACAAGCGCTTTAGCAAAAATTGGGTGACTCGCCCAAATGCTTCCCTTTCTTTCCATGTTATCCTGTTAACATCATCATACCCCACCATCCCATTAAACCCTCGCCCCACCTCCTCTTTCCCTCTCATTTAACCTCAGTGACTCAGTCCTCAGTGATCCTTAAAGAATCCTGTGCTCTACAACACCAACAAAAAAGCCTAAACAACAGGTAATTGATCAATCGATCGGTCAAATCAAGACGTGATGAGTGGGCCCTGACTGAATCGACCCATTGGCTTCGATCAATTATAATCGAGGAGTCGATAATTTTAATCAAGAATCTCGACCTGCTCTAGGGTTTAATTTTATTTAATTTTGTTGTCGATGGAATCGGATGATGATATGCATGATGCTAATGACTTGGCGTCAGCGGAGGAGGAAGATGATTACTATAGCGGCGGTGAGGAGGAAGTAGATGACTACAACTACAGCTATGATGAAGCTGAGGACGAGGACGAGGAGAACATTGAAGATTTCGAATTTATGGCTAATGAGTCTGATGACGTTCCTGTTAGTCGCTTACAGGTGTGTGAATTCCAAATTTTCGCCCCTTTTGTATTTATCTTGGCATTCTTCGCTAGTTGCAGTCCAAATTCCTCAAATTTCCTCGGGCTACTGCATATGTTCACGACCGACCTTGTTAATGGGGAACGGTGTCATTGTGTATGCAATTTAAGTTTCTTTTGTGAAGCGAGCTATCATTTTGTGTTCTTGCGCTATAAGCTTATAGATTATAGGGTTTAACCATTTAACTCATATATAACTGTGAATTTCACCGGAAAGGCAAAAGCTTTATGGCTTTTTATTCTGAAGAAAAAAACATGTTTTGATTTACATATTTTATTATTTTCATACTACATTAAAGTGTCTCCACTTCAGTATGTTGCCAATCAAATTGACGTGAATTTTAGTGCTGATAATTTATAGAATGTTAAGCTTGTTTCTTGCGGAAGGCTGTTGATGGTAATACTTCTCTTTTTTTGAGGAAATGTACAATAAGCAAGCTGAATTGTGTTAACAAAGGCTAATATGTATCTGTAACGGCTGATTTTCCATAGGTATTAGCTATGTAGGGGGTTCATTTAAGAAGTTTCAGCTATTCTCTCAATGATTCTGATCAGATGAATGGAATTTGGGTTAGAAAGGAGGGTTAAGAGAGACAAAATTCAATCTCTGATCATCTCTTATATGATTCTGACACTTATTGGCATTAATGGAGCCAATGCTGCTTAACAAACACAGTTAATTAAGCTGGTTTCTTTTCAGAGTTGGAAAAGTAAATTTCAATATTGCATTGCTTTTGACTAAATCAACTTGAAGCTTCAAATTTTATGCTAACAAATGCAACCTCCATACTATTAGAGATGCTTTATTGCATATTTGGTGGGGATGAAATGAAGTGGAGGAGCGCTTTTTCTTAATATTTTGTATACAATTTGGAATTAAGAACAATGAAAAGAAAACTATTCTTTTATCTCATTTCTAGAACTATCTCTCTCGCACTTCTTCTTCTCCTTTAAAAAAAGAAAAAAGAAAAAAAAAACTTGAAAGAACGAATGATATTTAGGAGAAGAAATGTCCAGATTAGCCAGATCTCTGAATTCAAGGAGGCCTTCAGACTTTTTGACGAAGATGGCAACTTTCATGTCTGCTGTTGCGCTGCCCCATGTGATAGCCATGCAAGACTAGGAGCTTCGGAGAAATTCCGTTATTTTGACATGGATCAGAAAGGTTTCACCTCTGCTGCTGAGCTGTGCCACATGATAGACAATTTTGACGAGAAGCTGACCAATGAGGAAGTAGATGAGATTTCTAGGGTGGCTGATGTTGAGTGTGATGGATAAATCAATAATGAAGAGTTTGTCAAGGATTTAATGGCAAAGACTCAAATTCATGTTCTTGGAAACTTGGAAAGGTTTATGAATAAAAAAAATAAAAGAAAACTAAAGAAATTGATGGATAGGGTTGATTAGTATAATGAATTTCTAGTATCCTTTTTCACTATTTAATTTTATGGCTTTTAAATTCAAACTTTGATGATTTCTATGGTCAATAGTAATGTTGATGGAATCTTAATTGTTTATGTGATGTGTCTCGTAACTTTTATTTGATAGAATTAAAAGTTTTCTTCCATTTGTTAGTCCTCGTGATCTTATCATTTTATCATTCTTGGTGAGAAGAACTATGTTTGAATTTTTGAGGCAGGAGGTAAAATGGGAGTGTTTAATGTATGACTTTGAGAAAGTGAATTTGTTTATTCCACCTTCTTTATTTGTTTTCATCGAATTTATGTGTTGAACTTATGTTCCAGAAAAATTACACCGTCTTGACGGACGAAGATATACGACAACGTCAGGAGGAAGATATTACTAGAATTTCTACTGTTCTTTTGATTTCAAGAGATGCAGCATGTATACTTCTTCGCCGCTATAAGTGGTAATCTCCTTACCCCTTGATTTTGCAAAACAATTGAAATCTATCTGTAATTCTCACATTAATTTTTATCTGGTTGTGTCAGTTTGACAATTTTGTTTGGAACAATTTGTGTACGCATTATGAGACTATCACTTGTTAATGTTTAAACTTAACATGTGAATTTGTTTGGAGTAATTTGTGTATGCATTGATTGACTGTAATTGCCATCAGGCTTATTTTCTGTATGATACTACATTTCATTGTGGATACTTGCCCCCCGCTTGACGATATTTTTGAATATTTGAGTATCTAGGAGTGTGAATGATGTGCATGAAGAATGGTTTTCTGATGAAGAAAGAGTTCGCAAAGCAGTTGGCATATTGGAGAAGCCACTGGTTCAATTTTCAAATGCTAAAGAAGTAAATTATCGATTATACTGAAAACTTCCTGGTCTCTTCTAAACCTGATTTAATGTATTTTAAACTCGTTCAGAATCTCCCTTGGCAGGTAACTTGTGGGATCTGTTTCGAGAACTATTCCCTGGAGCGGATATGTACTGCTGCATGTGGTCATCCTTTCTGTGACTCGTGCTGGAAAGGTTTGTAACTCTATGTTACACTACGACTAGCTTTGGGCTGACTGATTTTTAGTTGAAATTAGTTGGTATTTTGCATTTGATTATGGCCTATATCAGTTGGTCAATGTATAACAGCATTGATGGCAGACATTAGTGGCTTTATGAGAATTTAAGTTTCCTGATACCATCTTTGTTAGTATTATTTAAACTGCTGTTTAGATAGCTTGTTTTGGTGCATTTGGGGTGTTAAATGGTGGACTTGAGTATCGTCTTTCCTTTTGTTTTTTTTTTTTTTGGGCTCTTAAAAAGTTGGATAAACTTTCTAGAAGACAAAGATCCTGTCAGAAATAATTAGCCAACAGTTACCTTTATTCTCGGACATTTACATTTCCAGCCTTTCTGCAATCTGAAATATCAATTTTTCTTGATTTATTTTCTCTGTTCGTTCTGACAGCTTACATTAGCACATCCATCAATGATGGCCCTGGATGCTTGACCCTGAGGTGTCCTGATCCATCTTGTGGTGCTGCCATTGGTCAAGATATGATTAATATGTTGGCAACCGATGGAGATAAGGAGAAGTATGGCCGATATCTTCTTAGATCTTATGTTGAAGACAGCCGAAAGGTAAATAATATACACTTTTGTGGAACCATAACATTTTTATTCATAGCATGTATATTGTTAGACTGTAAGCGCTGCACAGTTTTTTTTAACTATCTTTGTTCTAGCCTGTTATGGTAAGTAAACTGAATTGCACTAAATCATGTGTACATTGTTATTTTTTGGATGACCTTGTAATTAAAAGAGAATTGCTAGTTCTGAAAAAGTATGTCGTTATTTTTTTATTAGAAAATCATATAAAGGTAGTATGTGGTTTTGGTGATGAGGATGCTAGTTAATCGTATTGTTTTGTTTGAGTCTCTATTACAGAACAAACGTTTCACACAAGCATTTTTTGTAAATTTCAAACATCACTGTATTGGATGTTGATATAGAGATTAGGACAGAAGCTAACTATTCATAGGAATGGCTTCAACTTCTCCTCAAGGCTTTCAATGCCCCTGGGTAGAGATTTGAGGTTATTTTATTTTATTTTGGGTTGTTTTTTTTTTTTGGGGTGGGGGTGTTGGGGTGGGGGGTGTTGGTTGGTATCTCATGATGGCATGAATGGGATTATAACTATGTGATATGTCTTCAACCAGATTATAGGATTCTTCAGATTTCCTATTTGCCGTGTTTTCATGCTGATTATCTCACATTTCGGAGCACAACTGGAAAACTTTCTTTTATGCATGTTTACAGACCAAGTGGTGTCCTGCCCCTGGTTGTGATTGTGTTGTTGAATACATCGTTGGGAGTGGAAGCTATGATGTCACTTGCAGTTGTTCTTATAGCTTCTGTTGGAATGTAAGTCATTCGTGATAGTATGAATTATTAGATATCATTTTTGCTTTCTGTGATGTGATGTTTGCCAATCACTGTGAGCTGCTCCATCAGTGTACAGAGGAAGCTCATCGTCCTGTGGACTGCGAAACTGTGGCCAAATGGATTTTGAAAAACAGTGCTGAATCAGAAAACATGAATTGGTAGATTATTTGCTTATGCAGATGAGTTCTTTTACATGATTTAATCAATAACCGTAGCTATTTTTTCTAATTTTTTTATTATGGTGTTGTCATTAAGATTGATTTTATAGGAATTAGGATCAGTGAGTGCTCTGCAAATGATGTTTGTTCTCAAAGAGGTTTTTTCTGATGAAAATGGAGATATAATGAATTGATGTCTTCTTGTTACGTAAGTTCACTCGCTAAATTAGGATTTCTGAAACTCAGGACTGAATCATATCAACTTCTGTGCCTTGAACTGGCTGCCTCACTAACTGTTTGATGAAGTTGATTGCCTAGGGAGTTCTTAATTAAATTATATTCAAAGCTTGTGTAGTTATCATTGCCTCGAGAACAAAACAGAGAAAACTCAATTGAGTTAAGTTACATTTTGAACTGAAAAATCGTTGCTGTTGCCTGCCGCCTTCATCAAGTTTCTGGTCAGTTTCTAGTTGAGACATGGGCTAAAGGCAGGTGTCATGTTTTTACAAAGGTTGTCATGTAATAATGAAGCATGGTTGATGTGGTGATGCTCATTGTGCAATTATATAAGTGAAATTTTGTTGTACGTGCATATGCCAGTCTAATCTGCTGTATGCATGGGGCATTGTTGCGCTACTAAAGCAAAGTATGTAAATTCTTCTACTATCAGGATCTAAATGTTTTAGAAGCTCCCAAATTTGATTTCTTAATAGGAAAGAAGGATAAATGTCATTTCTAGTCTCCTATTATCTTATTCTATTATCTTATTGCGTTACTGTGATAATGAAAATTTGTTTTTTTTTAGGATATTGGCCAACTCCAAGCCTTGTCCTAAGTGCAAGCGACCAATTGAAAAGCACCAAGGTTGTATGCACATGACTTGCACGCCACCCTGCAAATTTGAATTTTGCTGGTAAGCATTTTTAAATGTACTGATAAATCGAACTGGCTGAATATTTATATTTTGTTTTACATGTGCTTCTGCTGTATCTCTCTACTAGTTTATGTAAATTCTGCCATCCCCATGTGCATCACTTACTGCTTTAAGATTTGAACTTGTGTATTCTGTCATTTTACGTTGTCTGTTGCTTTGCAGGCTATGTCTAGGTGCATGGTCGGACCATGGTGAGAAGACTGGAGGTTTCTATGCATGCAACCGATACGAGGCAGCAAAGCAAGAGGGAGTGGTATGGGATTAGGGATATATTAATCTTTGTTTAGTGACTTGTATTTCAATTTGCCGTCCAATATGGAGAATAAAATCATACTTCCTCCCCTGCATATCAACTTTTCGCTATCAGTACGATGAAGCTGAGCGGAGGAGAGAGATGGCCAAGAACTCTTTGGAAAGATACACTCATTACTATGAGCGATGGGCATCCAACCAATCTGTATGCTCTATTTTGTCACCTTGTCTGATTTCTCTTTTCGTGGTCTTAATTCACATGTGAATTATGTATCATTATAAAGAACATTGAAATTGTTTTAGTTGAAAATGAAACTAGTTGTATCAAACTGTTCCAAGTCCTAATACACTAGTTCACGCCCGAGTATATTTAGCAGAAAACTGTATCCGAAATGGTATTAAACTATAATCATGGAATCGACACGATCATCAGATTATATAAGTTCATAACCCAAACCGAGTTCCATATGTATGCATCTTGTCTAGTGCCTGCTGTGCAAATCATCAAAAATGAGAAACACAGATATTCCAGTGCAACCAAAATTGTTTGAAAAAAATACAATCAAGCAATTGTTAAAAGGCATTGCAATAATCAATAAGCATTAAGGTTAATCCTTTCCATTCCTTTATTGCAACCAACAATCTTTTTGTTCATTTAATGCAGTCAAGGCAAAAGGCATCAGTGGATCTGCATCAAATGCAGAGTGTGCATGTAAGACTTTCTTATGCTGTTATATGTTGAATCAGGATGTTATTCTAAGAGTATTCTTCATGACAATGATTTAAATGTGATGACCATTCACTTGAATGAAAGTACTTTCAGTTTTCACTTTGATTTATTCTTGATTCCTAAGGGGGTAATTTTCATTTGAATGTTATTGTGGAATAATTTTCTTAATGGGCTGTTCTTTAAGTTTCAGTATTCTTCATATTTGCACCCTCCTAGTTTAGTAATCCTCTTTATATCTTGATGTCTCGTAATGAGTTATTCTTAAAGACGTTATTGTGCAAATTGGAGAGAATCATACAAATCAACTAGCCTAAAAGCTAAGAGTATACAAAATAATACAAATTAACTCAAATCAAGTCAGATGAAACTATATCACATTGATGAAATCTAATCAAGTCAGACAAAGTCAAATCTGATTGATTGCATCAAATCAAATCGGATGAAATAAAATCAAGGTTGGTGGAAGATGAAATAAATTCTGAAGTGGTCGACATAATTTTCTGTTTGACTCGAACTAGTAAACAAGAGATGAGAAGAGGTTGTCTAACAGCTGAATAAAAGACTGCAGCAAACAAGGTTGCTTACAAGAAAGAAAATTCTCAGAATCAGCAAAACAAGACATTAGGAGGGAAAAAAAATTAGATATCTAATTTGGCTTTGATACCATGAAACAATTCTGGGATAGTGAATTGTATTTCGATATTCAATATAGTTACAAGCTATTAATTTAGATTTATAGAAAAACCTAAGTTGACATCATGCTTATGAGAAAGGTTAAACTCTAGACAATAAATATATTTAGCTGCGCATTCTGAAAAGCAATAGACATTATCTCTAAATATCAGGATATGCAAGAATTAATAGTCATTTCCAGATTTCCTTCCTTGCATAGTCCTCTGTTATGGTGAATGACGTATTAGCCATTCACAATGGGAGTTACAGTTGAAATATTACTTTTCAGAACGGTTTGCTGGATTGGGAATTAGACGATTATGCACTGTTTTTAACCTATTGTATGAGGTGCAAATTCGGGTAGTAAAGGATAATCGTAGCCGACGGAGGTTGACACTGAATGGTATTTTTTCAGTTCGCTCTTATTTTAGATCCCTTTGGGACCTGTGGAGAGTTCATTCCCCTGGAAGATGGTGTGACAATGTAAATTGTCTTCACGGGTGGTATTTTTATTGTGGACGATTGTGAGGAGACATGCATTAACGATGGATAAACTTCGAAGAAAAGGCTTTTATGTAACTGAGTGGTATTATATGTGTAGGAGTGATGGGGAGACACATGACCACTTGTTCATTCAGTGTGATGGTGTTCGATGACTATGGAACGGTATTTTGGTTTCTCAACATATGATTGGGTGTTATCTAGACGTATAGAGGACGTGTTGATGACACGGAGGAAAAAACTTTGTGATAAGGATGGCAAGTTTGTATGAAATCTTATTCCGGGGTGCATTGTATGGTGTGTGTGAAGAGAAAGGAACAACCGATTTTTTAAAGACCAAATACGGATCACAGAGCAGATTAGAGAATTATTTTATCTAACTCTGTATACTTGGTTTAATACCGTTGCTAGTAATCCTATAAAGGGGCTTCCTAACTTTATGTTTTTTCTTTCTTGTTTAAATTGATAACTCACTTCCTTTGTACTCTTTTTGTATTAATAAAATTATTTGATTACCTATCAAAAAAATAAAATAAACCTGCATGTGCAGCCTCTTTTAGTGGAACAAAAGGGAAAATTTCATATATTCGATTGGGTTGTCTGTTTGCTTTTAGTGCTTTCCTGTCTCTCTTCTGCTACCTTCTCTCTTATATTCACCCACTTGCTAACTAGCACGTCTCCTCAGTCTAAAAATCAGATATACATTTTCCGGCTTCTTCTGTTGCTATTAATATTGAATATAATTTCTACTTTCCGGTTTTCTTGTTAATTCAGTGATCTTATTTTTTTCTGCAGCTCGAGAAGCTTAGTGAAGTACAAACCCAACCCGAGTCACAAATGAAGTTCATTATCGAAGCCTGGCAACAGGTAAAACTTCCTTTATGAATCTGTAAGACAATAATATTTCTACATTCAGAGAAAAAGAAAACTCTGTTTGAATGGTTGGCTTGTAATTTTACTGTTGAAAATCAAAATGATTTACATTGTTTGAAGCAACATCTGAAATTCCTTCCATGAAAAGAAAAATACTGCATCCATTAAATAATGGAAAATGTTGGAAGACATGGTCTCTGTGAACTTCTGAAATATGTTATCACACTCTAGTGTCACAGAGCCAATTCCGTAATAGGGAGCTGTTAACAGGGAGGGGAGGGAAACCCTTGACATTAGTGGACAGTAATTTCTTACCATATCTCTTCTCCCACTTCAATTTAGACTAATTTATCTTTGTGAGCATGAGAACTTCCTTTTCTTATCGGGTCCATCTTTCTGCTTTTCTACTGAAAATTAAGGAATTTTATTTATTATTTCTTTTCCAGTGCCAATTTTTCATCCAATTTTTCTTTCTTCAAAGGATAAATGAATTTTTGTTAAATAGTTATGTTTATTGAATTGATATTTATCCTTTTAGATTGATTTCTTGCTATAACATGTATGTATAGTCCCCAGATGAGGAAATATGTTATGCATTTGAGCCTGAAATTGCTCATTGGCATTCTTAAAACTATCTTAATTTTTTTTTTTTATCGTTTACATAATAATGCATTAATTTAAAGAAGGGTAAATAGCACATAACGTCTCCACCTTTCACTGTTATTCTGAGAAACATCCTTACTTTTCATTTTTTGGCATTTTTACCCTTATTTTCACATTTTATTGCGCAAAATGTCATTTTCATTCATTTTCTCAATTAAAAATTTGTGAAATGACGAATATACCCTTTTCCTTAAATAAAATCAAAAAGAAAAGGAAAAAAACTAATTGCAATTATAGTCCCAAATTTTTTAAAAAAGTGCAAATGAGTCCCTAAATAAATTATTAAAAGTGTAATTAGCACATAATGTCCTTACTTTCATATCACAATGGAAAACGTCCATACCTTTTTTTTTTTTTTTTCATATTTTCACACTTAATTACACATTTGATTGCGCAAATCAGTATTTCTATTCAGTTTCATCTAATTTCTCAATAAAGAATTGGGAAATGATGAATATACTCTTCTATTTAAAAAAAATTAAAGAAAATTATTATTTTTAATTTCTATTTTTTAAATAATTTATTCGGGATTCGTTTGCACTTTTTAGTTTTTCAAATTTTTAAAATTTTTTTAATAAATTTAATTAGGACTCGTTTGCACATTTTTTTAAAAAAAAATTAATTTCTAATTTTTTAATAATTTATTTGGGTTTGCTCGTTAAATTTTTTTTTTTTTTTAACTTTTAACTTTTTAATAATTTATTTGGGACTTGTTTGCACTTTTTGAAAAAATTTGGAACTATAATTGTAATTAATTCTTTAGCTTTTTTATTTAAATATGAGAGTATATTCATCATTTCACATCTCTTTATTGAGAAATTGAATTAAAATAGATAGAAATGATGGTTTGCATAATCAAATATGTAATTAAGGGTGAAAATGTTAAAAAAAGAAAGAAAGATAGAAACGTTTTTCGCAATAATAGTGAAAGGTGGTGACATTATGTGCTAATTACCCTTTTAATAATTTATTTGAGATTCATTTGCACATTTTAAAAAAATTAGGATTGGTTGCAATTTTTTTTCTTTTTATTCTTGTTTTATTTAAAGATAAGAGTATATTCGTCATTTCACAATTTTTCAATTGAGAAAATGGATGAGAAGGACTTTTTGCACAATGAAAGGTGGAAATAAGGGTGAAAATGCCAAAAAAAATGAAAGATAAGGACGTTTTTCACAATAGTAGTGAAATGTGTGGACGTTATGTGCTAATTACTCATTTTAAGAACCTAACCAAGAGAATTTCCATTTTGTTAATCTCTGTCGCTTTTGGCGAAAAAGGTTATTTAAAAATTAAATCAGAATGTAATGGGTGACTATTTTTGTTTTTGTCAAGTGAGTTTTTGTTATAGCATAGGATATGCCAATGGGATAATGGCCTCAACCATGATGTTAAGTAATTATCTGCAAACATCTTTACAGATAGTTGAATGTAGAAGGGTGTTGAAATGGACCTATGCTTATGGATACTACCTGCCTGAACACGAACACACTAAGAAGCAATTTTTTGAGTATTTGCAAGGTATCATGTTCTCTCTGGTTCAATTGAAAATTGCTTATATGCCTGTTGAGTTTTACCATATTCAGCATTTTAAAATGCAATATATTCTATCCTGTACTTGTAGGTGAGGCAGAGGCTGGTTTAGAAAGGCTCCATCAATGTGCAGAGAAGGAGCTACAGAACTACCTTAATGCCGAAGGTCCGTCAAAGGATTTCAATGATTTCCGTACGAAGCTTGCTGGCCTGACAAGGTAATTCTTCTTCTATACCTTTCATCAAACAGGTCTCGGTCCACCTAAGAATCATGGACATGACACAATATGGACATGCCGACACGTGATTTTTCAAAAAAGTAGGACACTAGACAATAATACATGGCATATCAGCCAGGAACGTCCTTAAAGTATCCAGTGTCGGAAATTTAACAATATATGTATAACTTAATAAGAAATAGGACATGGCAGCACGAGCTTGTCAAAACTGAAGTGTCTGAAGAGTGTTGGCTTCAGACACAACATGTGTCAAACACGGACATGCCGGCCCAGTAAGAGTGTCCGGTGCTTCACAACAGTCCACTCATACATCAGATCTATAGAAAGCTGAGTAAGATAGTACGGTTTTGTGACTCTTTACTTGGCATTTTTCTGAGATGAAGACTAGTATTTTTCTCAATAATAGTTCAGTGTATGTGTGATATTTGGGCATGCATCAAATGGTCCAAATGTGTTGATTCTTTCTTAATTGCAAAATCTGTGCAACTATCAGTTTCTTTGATGGTTGAGAGAATCTTGTGGCATGAGTGTTGGGAAATTTCTGCTGCTTCTATTTATTGTAGAGGATCATAGATACTGTAGATGTGGCTGTTTTCTGCTTCACATTGAAATATGAAGAAAGTGGTAAAGCAGTTTGAATTGAATAATCCAGAGAGCACCCTCCTAATTATCTTATATTAGAACAGATTTTCAATGCTTGAAACAAATTTATGAAACAAGCTTCAACCGTTCATTTTTCTTAGCGCATCAAAATTAGGATCCATCTTCTTGAGGACAATAGAAGCTAAAGCTTGCATGTGCCACATGAATTACTAATTTACTGTTCCTGTGGAGCTGCAGTAAAAGTTCTGATTTACTTATATTTCTGTCAAAGAGCTGTATAAACAACTAAATATGTTTGAGACGCGTCAAACAATAAAAGTAATGTTAAATAGTTGCATTTTAAGAGATTCACTTGTAAATTATATGCCGATTGAAAAGCTAGAAGATTCAACATATTATGAGTATTTTTAATCCATTCTAATAAATTGATTTGTATCATAAGATAAGATAGAAAAGTCTCTTCGGCAAAAATTCTTTCAAGTTTGAGCAAGTCATATTTTGGGATATGAGTGTCGTTTACATTTCTCTTTAGTAAATTTTCATCCTTGGCCAATTATTTTAGTTGATGTGATTAATGTTCTGGTTTATTGTAACTAATTGTGGTCGGGTATTTCTATTGCTAACGTTCCCTTAACTGACAGTGTGACTCGGAATTACTTTGAGAACTTGGTTAGAGCACTGGAGAATGGTCTTTCTGATGTTGATCCACGAGGATCATGTAGTAAGATGACAAGCTCAAAAAACGTAGCAGGGAGCAGCAAAGCGAAAGGTGGAAGGGCGAAGGGATCTTCCAGGACAGGAGCATTAAGCAGAAACACAGATGATTCGAGCAGTTGGGCATGCGATCAATGTACCTTCATGAACGCCCGATCTTCAACTAAGTGCCACATGTGCCATTACCATCGCTAAAACAGACCGTAGCTGATCATTATGGTTCGATAAAAGTGCCTTTCTGATCATGAAAACAGAAATCAAAAGAAAATCTACAGAACTTGTTATAGCTTGCCTTGTGTGGGAGGTGTAAAATCCTGAAAAAGGTTTAAGGCAGTCGACTTTAAAGTTTTACCTTTTTTTAATGGTTGAGGTGGGGGTGGTTCATGAATGTGGATTCCTGTACATAGTTTGTCTATGAGTCGAGCTAAGTCACTGTTTTAAATTTACATAGTTTGTCTATGAGTCGAACAAAGTCGCTGTTTTAAAGTCTGATGACTGACTCAATTTTAATGTCGCACATGCGTAGGATTAAATGCAAATTTACTTATTTTTCTTTTGTTTTGTTTGGATGGAACATGCTTCTACTCTGGAATTTGCTTGAGTTGTGTTGTAGTAACAAATTGGATCCAATTTGAAAAGAAAAAATAAGTATCATTAAAACTCAACTTCTATAATTCAAATTTTTTGTAACGAAGAAATAATACAAATGAACAATATTTTTATACTACATTTGATACATAAGAATTAATTATACATGAATTTAAATACCATTAAAATTTTTAGATACATGAAGAGAAATAAATTTATCTATAATAACTCTAAATTCATGTAGATCAAGATTCATCAATTCATAGAGTTTTGATTAATGTGAATTTTAATTAATTGAGAATTAATAACACAAAATTCATATATGACAAGATTTTGTAGCATTTATTACATATTAAAAAAAGATAAGTAAGATATTATTGAATCATCCAAAAAATGGTTCTCAGTTCTCACTATTATAGATAAAACATGAAAGGCATGTCATCGTTTAATGCTGGAATTGATCGAAGTGGTAAAAATAGGACCAAATACAACAAACACGGGGAATGCTTCGGCTTAATTATCTTATTTGTCAATTAATTTTCAAAAAAAAAAAAAAAAAATTCAATTGTAATTAGTGTTTAAAAGTTTTTCATGTTACCATTGAACTTGCAGAAATATTATCACATTTGTCATCATGTCACTCATAAAACGACAAGTGACGGATGAGATAATATTTTAGTAAGTTCAATGGTGGTGGTGGCTGTGTATTGGTTTTGGTGCTGATGACTTTGTGTTGATATGGATCTACGCATTGGTGATGCCATTGTTAGATCTGGGAAAGATGGTGGTGCAATGTTGGGTTGTATACGTGGTGGTTGTGCGAATTTGTGGTGGGTGTGGTGTGGTATATGGGTCGTAGTAGTGGTGTTAATTTGGATTTGACACGAATGTGGTGATGGTTATGGTGGGAGTAGGTGGATTGGAAGAGGTGGTGCTTGGTTGTGGTGCCCATGGTGGCAATGGTGGTTCAAGCGGTGGCCGTGGTGGTGCATTATAGGTGATGATGGTATGTTAGAGTTGATCTAATTAACTAAACAGTTTCTTAAGATTATTTAATAGAATAATTTGATCACAAATATTTAGAGATTGAAAAAAGAAAAATAATAAGAATTTGCACGTACAAGCCCCTATAGCTCAGTGGTAGAGCGTCAGTCTTGTAAACTGAAGGTCCGTAGTTCGATCCTGCGTGGGGGCATTTTTTAATTTTCCGAATTTAACTTTTTAGGGCAATAGCTATTTTCCCTCTAATTTGAGTTTTCTTTTCTTTTCTCCAAATTTCAGCATCCATAAAAAAGAAAGAAAAAGCATATTTCAAGATTTTCAACTCTTTTTCGAATGTGCTAACCTGTACATTTTGTCTTGTCCGATTTCTTTTTCTTACAGTAAATCTTCGTCTCTTTGTTTTAAAAAAAAAAATACACAATTTTCTAACATGTGAAGTCATAGCAAAGTCTTAGAAAAATGTCAAAAATCGACAATTTCTACTTTTTCATTCGTCAATCGAGATGCAGCTGGCCTCGCAAATCTAGCAAGATATTTTTATCGTTAAAATTTGATCTCTTACTGTAGTATTTAAATCTTTTAAGTTTGAAAAAATCATAAACAGGTTTCAAATTTTTCATGATACTAAATTCCATGACATTACTTATATCATATACAAGGTACATTGACAAGAATCCACACAAAAACTCACACGTGCACTGATGCACCAACGCATCATTTTTATTTCTCGATGACTTAGGTGTATTGAACTTGTCTAACTTAAAGATGCATATAATCAGTAGGACCTTGTAGCATTTTTCAAGACACGCGACATTATTCCTCCAATATCTTGCATTAATATTTTTCCCTCCAAATGTGGAAATTTTTTCAATCTTGTGCAAGTGATCTAACTTCCAAAATAGAACATATACCATAGAACTCCTACAAGACAAGAATTAGTCTCCTCAAGACACATCAACTTGTGATAATTTGCTTGCCCAATAATTATAAAAAGAAGCCTGCTATTCGTACCGGGGGGGTGTACAACCCCCCCCACCGGCCCCCTCACATGAGGGGGGGCCCACAAAAATGTGGGCCCCCCCTCATGTGAGGGGGCCGGTGGGGGGGGTTGTACACCCCCCGGTACAAGGAGTGTTTTTCTTATAACAATCTTCATTTTCACAATCCCTAATAACAATACTTTCTCTACGATTGACCATTTTTCTTAAAACTATACCCACTCTGCGTAAAAGGTACGAAACATTTTTCATTATTCAAAAGATTCTTGAGGCCTTGGTCATAATGTCACCAAATGCAATTGTTTCTTCGAACCTTGATAATATTTTTTTATTTTAGTCGTACTAATACCCATTTCGAATTTACTTGTAAAAATATTGAAAAATAATGTTTATGATATTTTTAGATAACAAATTAGCCCTTGTTTGACATCCTTAAAATTTAAAAATATAGTTTTAAATAGAATTTTTTTGGAGAATATCAATATGTAATTAAAAAGTTAGGAACAATTTTGAATTTAAGTATAAAATATTTTATTACGTAAACGTGTGGTTGAAAATGAGTATAAAAATTAAATTTAATTAAAGTAAAGTATGTCAAACATGAGCTAAGATTAATTTTAAAATTATATTTTAATAATTATCCCAGGAATGATAGCAATGAGATTGAAAATATTAATAATTTTAATAAATTGATCTAAAAAATAAAAATTATAATTTGAAATATTCCCTTATTCAAATGCATGTTTGTTGAAGATTATAATTGGTTATAAGCTTTTGATTCAAAAGAAATTGTATTTAAAAAGTATGTAAAAATATATTCATGGAATTATGGAATTGTAAGCAATTATAAAAAAAAATTCTTATTTCCATATTTTAAAAGTTAATCAATTTTTAATATAAATAAAATAAAGAACAAAAAATTCACTTTCAAGACGATTCTGGAGAGAGAGCGCTCTTTCCCTTGTTCAATTCTAGAAATTCTTCAATTCTTTGACCTGGTCAGGTGATATCTCATCTAAATCTGGAAGAATACTGCAGAGATTTGAACTTCCGTCTTTGATTTTAAATTTCCAATACTCAGTAACTCCCACGATTCTCAGCAATCTATGGCTAACTGTTTGATTTCTGACCCAATTTCAAGTTTAATTTTTAAAGAGAAATAGATATATCAGATTTGAATGTGCTGAATCCAGTGAAATCTAAAGGGGGTTTGTGTTAATTTTTTTCGTATTTATGATTCGCTCGCATTAAATTGAATTGTTGGGGCCTCGACCTCTTTGTTTTGAGCGAATTTATCTGTTTTGTGAAAATTATAGCTTATAAGTCAGTTTCCAAGTGTGTGTAGATGGGGAAACCATTATTTTACGAGATATGGGAAAGGCCAGCTACAAGCTGTATAATAGGTTTATGCAGTGTAATTTGGTTCTGTATTCAGAAGAAGAACATCGGTTATTCCCATGTCGGCTTGAGTTATGAGACTGCAATTCAAGGTCACTATTGGAGGATAATAACCTCAGCATTTTCGCATATTAGTGTTGTTCATCTTGTTTTCAATATGAGTGCACTTTGGAGCCTTGGGATTATTGAGCAGTTAGGGCATATAGGCCTTGGAGTAGAGTTTTATCTCCATTATACACTAGTGATGGTTGTTTTTTCAGGGATGCTTGTTATTGGTATGTACCATCTTTTGACACAAAGGTTCAAACTAGACTATTTTCGAAGAGTCACTGCTGTTGGCTACTCTTGTGTTGTTTTTGGGTGGATGACGATCTTATCGGTGAAGCAACCCTCGTTCAAGTTGAATCTTTTTGGGTTTCTGTCCCTTCCTATCAGTTTTGCGCCATTTGAGTCCCTTATCTTCACGTCGATAATTGTTCCTCAAGCAAGTTTTCTTGGTCATTTGTCTGGAATTATTGTTGGCTATGCTATTGCCTGGGGTTTGATTCATGGGATGAGCAATTACTGGGCAATATCTATGTTGGGTTGGATTGTGGTTGTCTTTATATTTAGTTTGAAGAAGTCGGGTACATATAATTTCAGCTTTATCGAGATTGAACATGTAAATGATCCTTCCTTGCGTTTTGTGGCTTCAGGAAATGGCAGAACCTTGCAGATGGGTATGCTACCGGGTGTTGGTGCTGACCTTGTGTAGTTTCTGGGGAAGTTTCACGTTATATTGTAATGTTATACTTAAATCTCTTATATATTGTCAAGTCAGACGGCTAAATACTGTTCTAAGGCAGGGCTTGTTTGAAGCTGTTTAATCGTCTTCTCAGACTATTTAATGCATGTCAACTCTCGTAAATGCTTCATGGAATGTAAGAGTTACTGATAACCATCGTTTTTCATGCTTCTTAGAATATGTCGAGAAGCTCCACATTATATTGAATCTTGGTCATGCTGATCTTGTACCAATTTTTTTTTTTTTTTTTGGATAACTACAAAAAATGGATTTTCTAAGAAATTTGTTGATAAGTTGAGTAGAGGGTGAGATATATTGATTTGATGCTTTTTCTTCTCTTCTACTGGACAGAAAAAAGTTTATTACCTGTGAAATACTTCTCCTGTACGGAAAACAAGTTTTATGGGAACGAAGAAGGATACTAGAACTTGCATTTAGTATTTTCAATTTCTAGCATTTGCCTTGATAAATTGTGGACCAAGACAAGGAGTGTCAGTAGTTTCCTTAATATAATTGTTCAATTTTCAATTTCCACTTCCATTCTTGTTTGAATCCAAGCAAGACGAGAATGTAGAAATGTTAGTAAATGCAGTTCCAAAGCTATTTTTTTGATGATTGTTATTGTATAGTATCATTTTAACTTTGATATTGAAGTCATATCTTCTATTTCTATTGATAATAATTTTTATTTGGTCCATTATATTCCTATAGTAGCTGGTCCCAAGTGCGAATAGAGGAAGAAGATTATTTTAGGTTGATAGCTAGTGCACTTTAGGTGTAGCAGGGCATGGCTTGGGTAGGGTGTACCCTGTAACCGATGCATCGCATCCATGTTTGGATGTGTCCGAACGTAAATGACAGTTCTCAAAAGATAGGAACTTGAATTAATGAATATTTATAAGAAAATCCTTTAGAACTAGTAGATGTCATCGGTACAAAGAAAGTGAACAAAGCTTTTTGAAAAGTCAAAAGTTTGATTTTATGATTAAGAAGTTACTTTTGAACATGTTTGAATAATTTCTAGAAGTGTTTCATCTTATTAGAAGAGCTTTTAAAGGAAACTGACCTAAGATAGCTTTTTCAAGATGCTCTTCTACAAGAAGTAGAAGTTCTGCCAAATGACCACATAATAAGTTGGAGAGAAGGCAAAATAACTTGGAACTGCTAGATATAAACTTTGATTATGAGTAAAGAAAAAAGTATAAACAAAGTACGTAATTCACGTATGCAAGGCGTAATAAAATAACAAGGGCAGAATAGGGAAATGAATAGGGGCAGTTGGCAGCATATGCAAGTAACACAGGCAGCTGGAGAATTAGTTAGAGAACCATCATAAATAGATCGGAAAAGAGAGAGGAAAGCAGGCAGAATTTGGGTAGTGTCTTGGGAGTGTATTGGACCTCTCAAATGTCCATTTATCTTTAATTCCATTGTTGCTGAACCACAGAGCTATATTATTTTACAATCTGTTGTTGATAGCAGAGTCTCAATCCAATCTTCTATAAGAATTACATAAATATAGATTACAATTTCCATCTTGAGCTATCTTGTTCCGTCTTCATCTTCTTCACTGCTTTTAATCTGGTTGGGTGATTTATAATTGCATAGGTTTCTTTCATCTATCAATGTTATTTAGTATCTATGTCTCACAAATATGGTTAGACCATGCAACGAAGCAATTGTTTTGAGAAGACATGAATGCGTTAAATTCAAGCAGTTTCTATTCAGGATACGATCTTCATTGAAAGAGATTTGAATGGTCGCACAGGAAATGGTAACTAAACGTGTAAATTAGGGATCATAGTGAAGAAAGTAACAAAATTTTGAACTTCCAGATGGCTTTTGATGAGGTTTAGTGCCTTGAGAATTTAGATTCCATCTAACTTTAAGAAGTGGGCATAAATTTAATCAGATAGAGTTAATCCTTACTTGCAGGTCAATGAGTATTCATGTTGTGGATTTTCAAGTTACAGCTTACTCGGTTTATATTGCAGTTCATGAAATAGCTTCCAGTAAAGCTTGTAAAACAAATATTATGCTTAACACCTCATTTTTTAGCATGAACTTTTGAGTTTCAAGGAAAGAAGCGATATTTTTAGATTAAAATTACAGTTCAAGGATAATTGTCGTTCCTTGTCGACCCATGAAATATTATGAGAAGCAAGGATCCTTGCCTTCCAGCTGACACACTGGTCTGCAGTGAGCATTTTGAATTTGTCTGTCTTGTTTGATTGCTTGACCTTTAAAATTGTCCTGTTGCAGTAATAAATTAAGTCATTCTCTTCAATCCTTTTGTGCATTTCAGCTTCTTCTCATTTCTCTATATTCCGTTGTTGTACATACTGTACTCTACTGCACCAACCATCTACTTTGTCATTACATTGTCTTGAGTCGACTTTCATTTTTACGTTTTTGTACATTTATGTCTGTATTGGACTGGAGATGAGTCGACGTGATTAAGGATGGGAGATCTTTGTAGTCGTGCTGTCTAGTCGTACAGTCATTGTCATGTGTTTGACCATTTTGTGTTGGAAGTTAAGCTAGATTGAGATTGTTGTAGACACAAAGTTTCTATTCTGTTGTTGAAATGGACATTTCTAGTAAAAGAACAGGAGAGAAAATCATCCTTTGATCCTGTTTGGATTTTAATATAAAAAGCTAATTTTGAGCTATGGGCTGTGCACGTTTTTATTTTTCTTTGGGAAAAATTCATATCTAAGAGTTTAATTATGACTTATTTAAAAACTAACAAATAAGGTTTAAAACTTTAAAAATGAGATATTATTAAATTTTATTTATGAAATTATTAATTAAATATATTAAAGTCACAAAATATATATAATTTGGTCACAAATTATCAAATTAATTGATTACAAATTGTTTTTCAATCACAAATAAAAGTTTTTATAAGTCACAAATTATTTTTCGGCCACAAATCAAAAAAATTATGTGTCATAATTAATTCATTGATCACAAAATCAGAACTTTTATCGGTCATAACTCATTTATCGATCATAAATTATAAATTTTATCGGTCACAAGTTATTAAATTAATTGATCACAATTATAAATTTAGCTGCAATCACATTTTTCAAGGTCGCATATTATTTACCGATTACGAATTAACAATTTATTGATCACGACACTCAAATAATTGGTATCAAACACCCACCCCACTCAATTACAACATCGTCGACCACCAAGTCTACCACCTCACCTCTACCAACAGCTCTACCACCGACAAGAACCACCAAAATCCCCAACAACACCAAAACACTAAAATGACCACAACCACCACCAGCATCACCACTACTCCCACCACCCTTTGCAAAACCATATACATCCACATCCAACAAATCAGAAACTCGCCTCTGCTCACTCAAATATCGTTGGACCACTACCTTATACCTTTAACGCAAATTGTTGTCTGTCACCCCATTTCACCGCCAATATTCTTCACCTCACTGGTAGCCACGCCTTCAGAGATCTTTCCACGTTCGTCCTCATCAACAATCCCATGGCCCGAACCAGTCAACAATCTCACAGATATGTCACACCACTGAAGCGTCATATTTTACTATGATTCAATACCACGACGACTGTTAAGTACCACGACGGCCTGTAAGATACTACACAGACGCCGTTCAATACCACGGCAACTACGCGTCGCATCTGCTTCGCGTGGTAGCAATCATCGTCGCTCGAGGTATCTTCTTCGTACAACGCTCCTCGCGGTATCTACTCCTTGCGTCTGTTTAGTACCATCGTCACTCCGTGCAACGCTCCTATGCATGCTGTGAGCAATGGTCCTGTGTTGGCATCATCGCTTCTATGTGTGACTGTGAACGATGCTCCTGCGCAAGCTAGTATTGTCGGTGCAGAGTGGCAGCATTGGAGTTCCGAGAACGGGTGCCAGAAACAACCAGTGTGAATTAGGGCTCATGAGAAGATAATGGAGAGAATTAGAGGAAGAAAGTGGATATTTATTTAATAAATGATAAATAATTAATTATAACTTGAATTATGAAAGATAAAACTTGAAATCTTATGAAATGCATCCCTGAAAAACAGCTCAAGCTGTAATTTCCACATCTTCTTTTTTGGTTAGAATAATTTATGAGGAAATTACACCCAACCCTATTTTTTAAGTTTTATTTTCAAAAATCAGATTTTAAGTTTGTCTATACAAAAATCAGATAAAAATTTAATATTAATAATACTTTTATAAAATTAAATTAATTTATAAGTAACCCTAATTTCATTCTCTCTACCACTCCACTCCACCCTACTCCACCCACACACCCCCGATTTTGAAATCCCTAAATCACCCGTTTTCTCTCTCTCACTTACTCACTCATTGTCTCTGTTATCTCTCAATAAGTCTTGTTGCACCCACCCAACTTTAGCCACAATCATGGTGGTTGGTGGTAGAAGGGATGGCGGATGTTACTGAAATCTTCGTCCGCCACTGCGGTGGTGGAGACAAGAAATCGATTATAGTGCGATGTTTATGTGGTGGTGTGTTGCAGATCTGCGTAGGAGTGGTGGTCCAATGCTAGTGGTACGATAGTGCTGGTGCAGGTGGCGCGATGTGCGTGGTCGCGAATCTACGTGGTAGTGATGGTGGTGATGTAGTGTTGTGGTGCAGGTGGTCGTGGTGGTGACACTGCATTTCTAATTGTGCGATGGTGGTGAGGTGTGGTGTGTTGGATGTGGAGGTAGAGACGGTGGTGGTGTGCTGGATGTAGAGGTGGAGGTGGTGGTTGTTGGTGAGGCGATGGTCAATTGGCGATAAGGTGGCAATTACGTTGGGGTGGTTTTGGTGGCGGTGGATTGGTGTTGGTGGCGGTGGTGCCTAGTTGGTGTTGGTGGCAGTGATGCCGATCTTGTGATGGATGGTTGGTCGCGGTGATGGCGGCGGCATCGACGATGGTGTTGTGTTGGTGGTGGTCACAAATGATTTGTTGATTGTGACCAATAAATTGATGGTGTGTAACCAATAAAGAATAAATTGTTGGAAATAATTGAATGAAAATCAGTTTTCAGAAAATCAAAAGCCATTCAGTTTCATCAGTTTCCATCCGTCTTCAATTTCAGCCATTAACATCTTCAGCCATTACATCTTCAGTTTCAGGAATTTATGTAAATCATCTTCAATGTCAATTTATGGCTACCCTCTTCATCCATGTGTATAAATAGAAGACTCTTGTTGGTTGAAGAAACCACCGAAAACAGAAAACAAAAACAAGGAAAAGAAAATCCTTCATCAACTTTCCTCCTTTTCCATTTTTTCGGCAGTCTGATTTCTTTGCTTTGATTATTCCTTCGAGAGATAGACGCAGCTAGTTCGTAGGTTGGTAACGTCGTGCAACGTGGGCCGATAACCGATTGTATCCTGAGAATCGAATACCGATCAAAAACCTCGTGCACCCCGGTGAGACGGCGAATTCGATTTAAGGAAACCGTGTAAACACGAGCCTTCGGTTTGATTATCTACTTTGATTCACCATTATTTTATCCCACATAAATACTGTGTGACATACCAATAAAAGTAATATGTGACCTATAATTTGATATTTTGTAACCATAAAATAAGTTGTGTGACTTATAAATTTCATGATTTGTGACCGATGAACAAATTATGATTTTTAAAATTTTAATTTGTAACCAATAAACTAACTGTGACTTATAAATTTTTTGAATTGTGACCTTAAAATTTTTAAATTGTGACCAAATTTCATATATCTGTGACATTTATATATTTATTAATAAAATACATAATTAATTAATTAAATTATAAATAAATTTTAATGAAAACCTGATTTTTGAAATTTAAAATCTTTATCCTTAATTTTGAAATAGTGTTTATTAAAAACCTGATTTATGTATTATTTCATAATTTATTCCACGATTTGACACAACATTGGCAGGTATCCGACCATGAAGCCTTTTGTGCCTAACCAAAGAAACTTGGTTGGTATGGCTCAATTTACACTTATAGCCAAGATCATTAGATCTTAGATACACCTCGTGTTGTAAGCATAACGAAGTGACCAATAAACACAAGGTGGGCCACTCGAGTTTTCATTTGATCTTAATTAATTAATCAATTAGATCTTATCCACGGCACTAATCCGTGCCTTAGACATTCTTGACTACATCTATAATAAAAATTCACCAATCCACTCGTAAGAAAAAAAAAACTGCATAAAAAACAATGTTTTCATTTTCAAGAAATTAATGAGGTGGAATAATCTCTACATACGAAAGACACCAACATAGTGAATACTCGAGTTCTCCAAGCTCTTTTTTGGACATTTTGAAATATAATATGGGTAGTTATATTACCATCAAAAATTTTGATTTGATACACTACTGTATCATGCGGGTTATCGCTAACAATTAAAGAAGGATTCAGACAATTGTGTAAGGAACAAACCTTTTGAGACAAAATCCCAAAAATAGGTGTTTTATTGACAATGATTTACAATTGGAAATAAACAAAATGCCTCCAAGGGGTGCAAGTACACGAGTACTAAAAAAAGTGTTTAAAATTAAACTAAGAAATGAAAATTACATATTCTCTATTTGAGAGTGTTTGATTCAGGGTCTTTTTCTCTATATCTTCTCTTCATTTTTATACTTCGTTGATAATTCTTTCATGACAAACCGCTTGGAAATTGCTTGATTGCTCTATAACTACCCACTTTTTTCATGATGACTGACTTGTCATGGAACTATATTATCTAATTGTTGTAATTACTCCCGTTGTTCAACCGCCTAAAACTGTGATTCTTGGATCGTAAGGTGTGATAAGGTTGCTCAATAACCGCCTCAATAACTGTTGCCGTGGATAACCATATTACCTCAGGTTTGCTAAGATCATGGGCGATTTGGAGGTTTGGACGATAATAGGCTCGTTCGCTCTGAGCGATTTTAAGGAACTCCACTCGCTCAGATTTTGGGCGTCTTGCAAGTTTGGGCGATGATTGTACCTTGTTCGTGGGTCTTCACTGCATTCATTAATGGTCATATTTGGGCTTTCATCCTAGACTTCCTAACTGGATTTCATCTCTTGGGCTACTCGATTTGAGCTACACTTTTTGTATGTCACAACTACATTTTAATGGGAAGATTACCTATTCAAGAAAATAAGTTTAGCATATTTCAAAAATAAGAAAACAAGTTTGAAATTTTCAAAATAAGATTTTTATTAAAAAAATTTAAAATTTTATTTATGAAATAATAAATTATTAAATTAATTTATTATTAAATATTTAATTATAATATAATATAATTTACACATCCCACCTTCAGTACCCCTACCGCTCCGGCGACCGTTCCGATCACCGTCCTACTCCGGCGAACTTTCCGACGATCGTTCCGGCGACTACTCCGATTCTGACGACCATTCCGACGACTATTCCGGCGACCTTTCCGGCATCGATTTTTCGGCGACTGCTCCGCTATATTTTTTTGTACGGTTAACATGTTTTTTTTACGGTCACAACCCAGGTCACAAGTCATATGTCACAAGTCACAAGTCAAGAGTCACAACCCATATCACAAGTCACAAATCAAAGCCCAGGTCACAAGTCACAAATCAAGTCACAGGCCAGATCACAAGTCATAAATCAAGTCACAAGCCAGGTCACAAGTGACAACGCATGATTGTTTATTTATAATGATTGATAACATGATAATTTTTATCTATCAATCACATAATTTCAAATTTTGGGAAGTGATTGAACCCCGTTTTGGATCAGGGTTCTTGATCCCTCGAGCATTTAGAGAACACTGAAGAACATGTAGGGGTCATCAAATTTTGTGACAATTCATTTTTTCGAATGAATTCTGAGCATTTCCATCTCCAGTTGCTGTTGTTTATTTGGATTCATGGTGATAGTTATATATATCTGATTGTATTATTATCAATGAGCATATACATTTACATGTAACTTTTGTGGTGAAGAAAGGCTGTCACAGTTTTTCTCCTCTTGTTGGCTTTTATACTGCTATTGTTCATTGGAAACTTTAATATATTATTTTGTTTGGATTTGGGTGATACTTAAATTGAAAATTTTGAAATAATTAACCATTATTTGAAATAATTAAACAACTGGGAAAGAGAAACCAAAGGGCCGCTCAACCACCAATTCCAAATCAAACCACAAAGCTAGCCCAAAAAGCAGCCGTGTGCAAGAAGAACACATGCGGGTCGGACACACGCCCTCCTTGCCGGAGATATCCCTGATATTAAGCACTGGAAGGACTGCCGGAATCTGGTCCCTACCTGCCATGGAACCCTTCCTGCCCAACGACCACAACAAGCATTCCGGCAGCTCGATGGCACGCCCCCCTCAGGTAACCACAACCCGAAAACCACATGGAGTGAGACCACCTTCGCCACCAGTCAAGGCAGAGCTGGAGAACTCCACCCCAACACCAACCGGACAACACACCACCAACCAAACACCACCCAAACACTACCAACCCAAACACCACCCAAACCACTCCAGCTCGCCTAAAAAAGACACTACTGAAGAAAAACGAAAAACGGAGGGGAAAGAAAGAGGAGGGGGGAGAGGAAGCCTCGGTGGTGACGAGTAATGAAGAGATTTCTGCTTCTTCAGATCTATATAATTTTTCTTCAAATCTGCGCCGGAGATTCTCTTCCGGTGGTGATGCCGCTACGCCGAAGCTTCTACAGGGGGCGGCGCTACTATTGAGAGAGAAGAAGGGAGTAGGTTTGAGAGACGGAGAGAGGGGGAGAGGGGGAGGAGAATTACACCGATCGCAGCGTTGGATTCACCGCCATTGCCGGTGACGCTCCTCCGATGAAGCGCCTTCCCATCTTCCCCCGCACGGATTGGTAGACAGTGAATGAGAGGAGAGAGAGAAGGGAGGGGATAGAGAGAGAAAGGAAATGAATTTTGTTTTGGAGATGAATTAGGGTAGTAAAAATATTTATTTTATAAAAAATATTAATTAAAATAAAAAAATCTGATTTTGGAAATATTAAACTTCCAATCTGATTTTAGAAAGTTTAATACTTAAAGTATGGTTTTGTGTAATTACCACCATTTTAATTGTGGGTAAATTCATCAATCTTTACTCATTGTAGCAATTATTTTTTGAATTTTTTTCGTTGAATTTTTATCTTCAACCTTCCATTAATTAGTATGTTTCGTTCTTGATTATGATTTATATCAAAATATTTTATTTTCATGTCTTGAAATGATGAGAAAATATTTTTTGTACATTTTATTTATTTATTTTTTAAATATGATGGGAAAATATGTTGTTTTATACCATTTCAAAGGACTTTTGGACATAAATAACTAATGAAAAGTTTGAGGATAAGAATGACATTTAAAATAGTTAAGGACATAAATGCTATAATGAGCAAAAATTAAGAACCTTAAATGCAATTAAAATATGGAAGAAATAAAAATTGTGGTGTGAATATAATTACCCATATATATTATTAATATAGTATGTAATTTTTTTCCCTAGAATTTTCATAAATTACAATTATGCATGTTGTATTTTTGCAAAATTATAAAAGTAATTTATTTTGACAAAAACTTAATACAATATGTTGTTTGTAATTATTTATATTGAGAAGATGGAAGTGTAATTTGTAGTTTGCAAAAAACATTGGTGTGTTCAAGGCTTTGAATGATCCTTTCTCATCGCACTACTATTAAATCATCAATGTGATGAAGAAAACGCATGGCCCCTTAATTTGTCAATTTACCATTTCCCCTTTTTGACTCAAATATAGAAGACAATGTATGTGCTATATGCTTGATTATATTAGTTGGGCAAGAAAACTAATACACGTGAGGCGTAATCCTCTTCAGTTCTCTCATATCAGAAAAATGTCTTCTTTATACTTTAAAGGCATTATCTAGTGATGAGGAAAAAATATTGATAGGCCCGAGCTCGAGCTACTTGACCCGAACTGAACTTGGCCCACTCCAAATGGGCTAATTCCAAGGTCGAGTCCATTATGAGGTCGGGCCAAGGAATACTAGTCCTACTTAAGCGCAAACCCCCAGTTCATTACAAGTTTTATCCTAACATAAATTGTACACTTCTAACACAATACAAACACCTTACGTGATAAGGACTGCAGGTAGTTAGATCATTTCAGGACTCTTAACTCCAACATCTATAAATACAACACTAGTCCTCATTATTCAGGTATGTTTTACATTACATTCCAATATACAATTTTTTACATAATTCTCTCTCTGACTTAAGCATCGGAGGGGCGACGAGGACACACCTCGACGCCTTTGTTTCAGGTACCGAAATGCCTCATTCGTGCTCGTTCTCAATCGTCAAGCTCGAGATCAACATGTACGATTTTTGGCATCATCATTGGCGCCGTTTGTGGGAAACGATAAGTTGACCATGTTTTACCACGTACCAAATATCACCAAAAAAAAAATTTCTGAGCAGTTCCTTCTACCCAAAAATCACCGAGTCCTTCCCTGCCCATAAATCACAAATTTTCTGCAATTTGGGAACTCCAAATCGCTCACCGATGAATACGTTGGCTCTGCCTTCAGCGATTACGATTTTTTAGTCAAAACGAACACTGTATACGGAGGGTGAAATTGCAACAAGCAACGCTGGTGGAGGCGAAGCCTCAACCAGTTCCGGCAACTAGAGGGGACGGGGAATGGTGGCGATATGTTCCCGTGACCGTCCTGCGAATTCGAGAGTAATCTTCATCTTACGCTCTATCTCCCAGATACCGAACTGATGATATGCAAGCAGAAGCCAGGGTATGGCCCGCGCCGCTATCGCTTCTGAATTTACACCAGGTTTTTTGGCCGCCAAATACGGCTCGAGCCCCATCGAGGTAGTGCAGAGGGCAATTGAAATATTATATGGCCTTGGTTCTTCCTGTGGCTCGACCAGTTGAATGGGCAACTAGATCAGAACCAAAGATTGCGATAGCTGAACTTGGGAAGATTTTCACGAGATTGGGATCTTCTGCAACTAAAGAGGCCAAGGAATGGCTCGCCAAAAGCGGCTCTACCCCCACCATCACCGCCACCAAACCTATCATAATCAACATCAAAATCAAGCGATATGGATGAATTAAGCGAGGCAGTCACGCACGCACAGGATGGATCTGCCTATCCCCTTTCAATTGGGTTGTCTACCATACTTCAACCCGTCAATTCTTGCATCCAATCATCAATTAATGGTAGTAAAACAGTGGGTCTCCCACCAATTGCTTCAATTCCTCAATTAAACGAACCAATTTTGGGATTGAAATCAAGAACAAATGGGGCGAACGAAATTGGCATCTTCCATGCAATTGAAGGCCATAATCTGCTTCAACCCACTAATGCAACCTCGGGAAACTCAATCCAAGCATAAAATCACTGGCTCAGGTCTCAGTTTCTCAAATTGAGGCATCAATTCCATCAATTTCGAGGTCAAGACATTCCTTTGACCGTGTGCAATCTGCCCCCATGAATTCTTAAATTTCTGGTCAGCTTCTGGGCATAGAACCATCACCATTGGATTGGGAACCTCAAAAACCCCCTAAGTGGCGTGTTTGGACAGAGATGGGTCATTCTCTTCATCCTTTTGCAAGCAATTTGGTTGGTACTAAACAGGTTTCTCACTTTTTTGTCTTTTAGCTATATTTTCTTTCCATATTTTGGCTTTTTTTTCACGTGCCAGTGCCATTGACCGCCCTCTTTATAGGCTGGGTTCTCCCATTAAACTATTGAATATTCTTCTTAAATTATGGCCCAATAAGCTAAAAGTAAAAAGGGCTTGAAGGTCTTTATTGGACCTTGCTTTTGGATTATGTAAAGTTAGGCTACAGGAATTGTTTTTTCTTGAGCTCCACAACTCCTCATCCGGTTTCAAATTTTGGACCCACTTGATAATTCTATGAAAAATCAACTCGTTGGGCGGTGAATTCGACGACAAGGTGAGCAACTTCATCTCTCATTTGTAGATTATTGTTTTCAATCACATTTCCAATAGCGTTTTAGATAAACCATTTTATTTTTATTTTTATTTTTTTTTCAAATTAAAAGAAATTTTCCAATCAAGTGCAGAAAAAAAAAAATAAATAAATAAAGGGGCTTTCATGTCTAAATATTAATCTCAATTACTGGTGACGAATGCAATGAATTTGATATTCGAACAGCTAATAGAAATAATTTCTTCAAAGTATGTTTCGTTTGTTGAAATTCGTAGAGGCTATTTCTATGAACTCACATCCAATAGCCCGTGTAAGATGGCTGAATGATGAGAAACACACTGCCGGCACCATATATTGATCAGCTGCAAAGCGGCACTACCGATTCTTCAAATACAACTATTGCCTCATTTGAATGGGAGCCTGCCATCCTCCTCAGCTTCAAATCCACTGGAAATTTTCACAACACGATTTATGAGGCCTGCCACTCCTATTCAAGATGGATTTTCTTCCAGTAGCTGAAGATGCTGCTGTCAACAGTCATTTATTTTAAAATGGCATCATGAATTTGATGGCTTGGGCTCGACAATTTTCGGAATATCCTACCCCAAAATAGAAGTCCATTTTGGCAATTATAATGGTGGCTAAACAGGTGAGAAGGAAGATATTATCAAACACATACTGTAATATGCTCAGCCGAACTGACTGCAATTTGGAAAATTTGAGCTGTTTTTTTGGTTCTTGTTGGAGAGAATTTCAAAATGAAAAGAATAATGCCGAACCTGTCGGTGGCATACTCTCGACGTCGACAACTTATAAAAAGGGAAGTAATAATTTTAATTATTCCTCTTTCATTCATATTCTTACCTCTTCATGCCTACAATTTTCTTTTACTCATTTCAATTACTATCTGTCATTAATTCTATACTACGTTTTACGAGGTTTTGCACCTGAGGCTTGCCTTGGTTCGGTTGCTACTCACCAATGAAGTAAATGAGCGTACCAATGCAAAAAAGACGATCACTTGGCTCTGTCGAACTTCCTGGGAGACCACAGTTCGGACATACTCATGCCTTTGGGCTTTGGAATGAGCTAATCGGGAAAACTAAATCAGAGCCCATACCAGATTCTGTATTGTACACAAAATGGGCCAATTATTTGGCCCAAACTGGATGGTAGAAGCTCTACAATCCATTACAATTCTCTGAAGCTCCGCAACCTCCGCTGACTGAAGCAATGCACACGCCCCTGCAATAGCTGGAGGTTGGAGCTTTGACCTCTGCCTCTACAGGTATTAACTCAATTTGCTCTAGAAAATTCGAAATCAAATAATCAATATCACTATTTTCTATTTGCTACTTGCTCGTTGCTAGTGCTCTTGAGTTGTGAACCTGTCTGAATTTTGCTATTAATTATGATTCTGGAATCTGGATTTCTGGGTCACTAGGTGACCACGGCAAACGCTGGATTTGGTTGATATATATCCATTCCACCATCGCCTAACTTTTTTCCTTTTTCTCTCTTGTTGTTTCCTTCTTTCTGCCGGCGAAGTTTGTCTCTGTATTCATGTATATCCAAGGAAAAAATGGGTTATTGGTTATATATATGCCACATGGAATTCACTTATACCACAAATTGCAAGGGAAACCCCTTTTCTTCAATTTAACATAACATTAGTCCTTAACTTCCATTGGATATAAAATTTAACCATCTTACTTTTTTTAATAATATATAAGTAAACCCCCAAAATAAATCTTTATCCATCCTAAAACTTCAGATATTTTTGATTTGTAAATTAATCCCAATAAAATAATTTACTTAAGTCCTTACGATCATTGATTGTCAACGGTCATCGAGCAACAATCATCGGTACATGTTACGTGCATGATCTCCCAAAAAAGTCCTGTCACGAGCAGGCCAACAAAAGTCCTGTCACAAGCAGGCCATCAAAGCCTTGCCCCGAGCAAGCACCTCAAAGCCTTGTCCCGTGCAAGCACACAAGCCTTGCCCAGCGCAAGCACCTCTAAGTCTTGCCCCGCGCAAGCACTTCAAAGCCTTGCCCCCGAGCAAGCACCTCAAAGCCTTGCCCCGTGCAAGCACACAAGCCTTGCCCAGCACAAGCACCTCTAAGCCTTGCCCCCGAGCAAGCACCTCAAAGCCTTGCCCCGTGCAAGCACACAAGCCTTACCCAGCGCAAGCACACAAGCCTTGCCCAACGCAAGCACCTCTAAGCCTTGCCCCGCGCAAGCACTTCAAAGCCTTGCCCCCGAGCAAGCACCTCAAAGCCTTGCCCCGTGCAAGCACACAAGCCTTGCCCAGTGCAAGCACCTCTAAGCCTTGCCCCGCGCAAGCACTTCAAAGCCTTGCCCCCGAACAAGCACCTCAAAGACCTCTAAGCCTTGCCCCGCGCAAGCACTTCAAAGCCTTGCCCCCGAGCAAGCACCTCTAAGCATTGCCCCGAGCAAGCACATCTAAGCATTGCCCCGCACAAGCACCTCAAGCCTTGCCCCGTGCAAGCACATCTAAGTCTTGCCCCGTCCAAGCACCTCTAAGTCTTGCCTCGAGCAAGCACATCTACGCCTTGAGCAAGCACTCAAACTCTTGCCCCGCGTAAGCATCCTTGCAAATACTTCGTACATTCAATCAAAAATTAGTCCAAAAAATCATCAAGTAAAATGATCAATTTATAAGTCCTGAAGCTTTCTTTCCAAGATCTATGCGCTCGGGGGCCTATCAACACATCTTTTACTCGACCTCAAGCAATTCACACTCAACTCACGCAATCTGCATTTCATCTTCGAACTTCGAGCATTCTGAGCAGCATCCTCGAGACCAATTTTTAATCAAACCCGAATAATAATGCTCGATGTTGTTTTCAGTTATCTTGGGAGTTTCCCAAGGTGTCCTTGGGATTCATCATTGGGCTTAATTGCCACACATGACAATTCCACATCACCTCGAATTTTTACCTTTCGAGCTTCCTCAACATGACTCGAGCTACTTGGCAAAAACCAGCCAAGTAACACGCCTCGAGCTCATTACAAAACATCACTCGAGCTACTTGGCAAAAACCAGCCAAGTTACACGTCTCGAAGTGATTACAAAACATGACTCGAGCAACTTGGCAAAAACCAGCCAAATAACACGCCTCGAGCTCATTACAAAACATCACACGAGCTACTTGGCCAACAGCCAAGTTATACGTCTCGAAGTGATTACAAAACATGACTCGAGCTACTTGGCAAAAACCAGCCAAGTAACACGCCTCGAGCTCATTACAAAACATCACTCGAGCTACTTGGCCAACAGCCCAAGTTACACGTCTCGAAGTGATTACAAAACATGACTCGAGCTACTTGGCAAAAACCAGCCAAGTAACACGCCTCGAGCTCATTACAAAACATCACTCGAGCTACTGGCCAACATGCCAAGTTACACGTCTCGAGGTGATTTCAAAACATGACTCGAGCTACTTGGCAAAAAATAGCCAAGTAACACGCCTAGTGCTCATTACAAAACATCACTTGAGCTACTGGCCAACAGTCCAAGTTACACGTCTCGAAGTGATTACAAAACGTGACTTGAGCTACTTGACAAAAAATAGCCAAGTAACACACATCGAGCTCATTACAAACATCACTCGAGCTACTGGCCAACAAGCCAAGTTACACGTCTCAAGGTGAATACAAAACATGACTCGAGCTACTTGGCAAAAAATCAGTCAAGTAACACGCCTCGAGCTCATTACAAAACATCACTCGAGCTATTGGCCAAAATCGACCAAGTAACACGCTCGAATTGGCTCTTAAACAATACTCGAGCTATCCCTTGCAACAAACTTGGCTAAAACGGCCAGGTAACACGCTTGAACTCATTATCGAGCTTATTGGCCAAAAATTTGCTAAGACTTAAGCTTGTTGTACCTCTTTGCATCTCCCTTCGCAGCTCAAGCATGTAACTTTTAGCTGCGACATGGATGCACGGGGGCCTGTGATGAGGAAAAAATATTGATAGGCCCGAGCTCGAGCTACTTGACCCGAACTGAACTTGGCCCACTCCAAATGGGCTAATTCCAAGGTCGAGTCCATTATGAGGTCGGGCCAAGGAATACTAGTCCTACTTAAGCGCAAACCCCCAGTTCATTACAAGTTTTATCCTAACATAAATTGTACACTTCTAACACAATACAAACACCTTACGTGATAAGGACTGCAGGTAGTTAGATCATTTCAGGACTCTTAACTCCAACATCTATAAATACAACACTAGTCCTCATTATTCAGGTATGTTTTACATTACATTCCAATATACAATTTTTTACATAATTCTCTCTCTGACTTAAGCATCGGAGGGGCGACGAGGACACACCTCAACGCCTTTGTTTCAGGTACCGAAATGCCTCATTCGTGCTCGTTCTCAATCGTCAAGCTCGAGATCAACATGTACGATTTTTGGCATCATCATCTAGTGATGTTCTGAACTCAACTCATGGATTGCTAGAGTGGATGAATCGTTGAACTGTTGGAAGATTCTACAATCTTAAGTTGAGAAGAGCTGACTTCGAGGTACCAAATTTTTCGTCGGTATTAACTCTAGAAAAAAGTTATTTAATTTTTTATTATATTCATGAAACGTGCAACGCACTAAGAGAAGGAGCAAATATAAATTCATGGACATAAACCAAGTTTTTAAATTCTTGTATTGAATTTCAATCAAATATATCTTCTTTCTATATTATAAAAGTGGCTATGAAACAGAGGATTAACAGAGATTCTTGTTCCACTGTTAACTTTAACTGACTCCGTGAAGTAGCAATTAAGCCATTCTTTGTGCCCATTTTTCTTCTGGCTGCTGGAGTTCCATTATATATTCTCTCCAAAATGGGTCTCAAACAAGTGTATAATTGTCTCTATAGGTTCCCGGAGATGGAACCCCCGCCGCGAATCTTCGAGATGTTCCAGAAATTCGCCCTTGCTGTCAAGGCCAAGACCTACGAGCTCTTCGCCGAAGACGACAATCAAGATTCTGTCTACGCCGTTGACGCTGACGTAATCTCTTTGTTAGACTCTGCGGAGGAGTTCATCCCCGACCAGAAAGTGGTGGTCATCAATCCCGACAGGGATTGTGGCCCGGACCCGGATGTCCACGTGACCCGGACCGTAATACATTCACTCTTCGCCGCCGTCTCTTCATTCGAAGCCTCGTATTTGCAGTTCGAAACGGTACATGTTCCCCAAATTGACCAAAACACCCTTGAACAAGCTGATAAATCACTCGTCTCAATTCTTCAGAAATTGACTGAAATGACGAATATCTACAAGAATTTCAAGAAAAGGAACTCGGATTTGCCCGTAGAATATGAGTTTCTTGCTGGGTCATTTTTGGGATTTCAGGTGCAGGAGAATGAGAGTAAGCTCAGGGCTCTGGAGACCATGGTAAATTCATTACAATCCGAGATTGATGCTAAAGATGATGACGTCTTTGTTTTGAGGAAAAATTTCGACAAAATACAAGGGTTATCAAAACAATTGGATTTGTAAAAAAAAATGGATGTTGGTACTCATGTTTTACTAAAAATCTGAGTTTTTTAGGCTATGTTGAATGATTCAGTTAAATCTTTGTGATGTTTTACAAAGTTATTGATCGATTTGGTGAGAAGAGCAGGGTGGGATTTGGAGAAAGCTGCCAATTCCATTATTCGGACATTGATTATGCGAAAAAGGGACATTTTCGGTACGTATTTTTGTCATATGTTTGCTTGGGAATGTTTAGGAATTTCGATATGAATGATTTTGGATTAGGTGATAGTCAAGTAATATGTAATGGAAATGGTTCAATACATGTTGAAAATAGTACAATTCATAATGGTTATTTGAGAGAACTAATTGAACATGTTGCGAGTAATCCTATGAAAATCTTGAGTAAGAATCCAAAATGTGAGTTGGATGTGTCACTGTGTATATTCCTATTACACTAGATGGGTGGTTTCACTTGTACAAACCACAAGGTATGCATCATGGGTTTACAATGGGAAGAAGGCGAAGCAGACCAATGGCGACGGAGCAACGACGACACTCAGAGAGGTTTTTACGAATTTTTTTCTAATGAAGCGATTTTAGGAGGCGACGTTAAAGGAGTGGAATTTGAAAATGATAGCGTTTTGTGAGGGATTTGAGCACGATTCTGATTTGAAGATTCGTTTTGTAGCTTAGCTTCCACATCGTTGAAATATGAAGCAAATGGGGATTGAGATTGGGTTTTCGTTTTGGGTTCAGATTGCGAATCGGGTTAGGATGTGGCAGTATTGGAGTCGGGTTTGGATGATAAGGAGAAGAACCCTGTGGTACCAACGGCCATGCTGACGTTGGGTAATGGTGTCGGTGGTTGATTTTCATGGTGGGGTGAGAAAGGGGATGGGTGGGGTTTTGACAGAGACAACCATCTCCTCCTAGGCTCCTCCTCTTTTTCTTGGCAGTATTGGAGTCGGGTTTGGATGATAACCACATCTGCTTATCAAATTGCTGCTTCTGCTGCTTTCTATTTACAATCTCATACAAAAGTCATTCTTCACTTCAATTCCTCGAAATTCATGGGAAACGAAAACTTGCTCGAAGAAACCGGTGATATCATCATTTTCGACAGAAAGAATGGAGTGTTTATTCCTTTCAACAGTCCCTTATTACTCTGCAAGGTGATGTCCCTTATGTCGATATGATTAACCAGGATGTAGTTTCATTAATGGCAACCACTGATTCAGTTACAGCAGTGGTTGCTGCAAAGGAGGAAGTAAAGCAGGATGTTGCAGATGATCTGAATTCGACTCACTCATCACCATGTGAGTGGTTTGTATGTGATGATGATCAGAGTGCCACAAGATTCCTTGTCATTCAGGTAGGATAGGCAGATCTTCTTCAAGTATTGCTTCTTTATAGTGTATTAGATTATATTCGCATTTTGGCTGTAATGTAAACACTTTGAGGCACAAGACCATCTTGGATAATCTTAAAAAGTGTGCTTACAAGGAAATAAGTAATGAAATAAATTAATTTTCTGCTCAATTAAGTTGGAAAGAAGTTACTTATTTTGATTGTAAGGTTCCATGGAGTAAGTAGCTTTTTTAATGTGAAAGACAAGTTTAACATATACAAACATGTTAGCGAAACATGCTCTTAATCATCTTATTTCTATTCATGTGGATGGGACTGAGTCTTAGTCATTTTAGTAGCTGATTTTATGACAATGAGGATCAACTTGGCATAAATTAATCAATGGCTAATTTTAATTTTCATGCTGTGACTTATGTGGCAGTTTATATAAGTTGGATTATTTTTAACACTAAACATTTCCAAATGTCTATTATTGGAAGGGATCCGAGTCACTGGCATCCTGGCAAGCCAATCTACTCTTTGAGCCAATTCAATTTGAGGTAAATTAGTCAGATACTCTTTTAAGCTTGTGAACCATTGTTGAAGATAGCAGTGAAAAAGTGCATTTATCTTTCTGAATTTTTTTTGGAAAACAAACGGATTCCTCGTGGAAGATCATTTTTGTAAGCACTATTGATACATTTTTCCCCATTTCATTTCAGGGACTGGATGTGCTTGTACATAGAGGAATATACGAGGCTGCAAAGGGGATTTATACATTTTTTTTTGTCTTTACACTAACATTCATTCTAAAAATTGATTATTGTACATAAGATCACAAATTTGATTTTTTCCCCTTCAACTATCCAGTAATTTATGGTGCACCAGATGAAGCCATTTTGGAGGAGAGGGTTACTGCTACTGGTCGTCGGATCCATCCTCCAAGCTTGATAAGGTGCTCAATCATGAATTTTAACTACAAATTGAAAATGTGCAATGAAATGCACAAAAATGGTGTTTGTCTAATTGTCTTCAGTCTCAATTTGTCTGACTTTTTTCTTTGCCAGTTTTGGGCTAGCTTAATGAGAAATATCTGTCTATTTGTTTCTGCGTCTGAACTCTTTGAATTTATATGTATAATTCGATTGAGCTTGTTTGCAAACAGGCGTGTGTAATTTTATTTATTTTCATTTTTAATCGTTTTTGAAGCTGTCCTTGTCCATTGTGCTTTGCGGTATGGAATATGAATGAGATGATCATTAAATTTTTTGTAGTATCGAGTCATTCAAAATTTTCAGTTCATTATCAGTTAATTTTGATGTATAGTTTTCTTGATAGTTTTCCTTCAAAATAATGATTGTTTGATTTAGAGATGTCATCATGTATAGTTGCCATTGCCGAGATAACTATTTTACTTAAGTCAAGAACTATTATTCTGAGTTCTCTAACTCTGTGACTGGTCAACGTCGATTGTTGACGTTGACCGGTCAACGTCCGCCCGGGCTGGGTTCGTCCTTGGGTACACCCAATTTGACTGGTTTCATCTGGTTGCAAAAAAATAGATTTCATTTGATAGTTTAATTACACCTGTATTTGACTAAAGTGACCAAAAAAAAAATGTAATTGTCACAAGTAACTTGTTGGGGTAGGTGAACTCTTCAAAATTTTTACTTCTCTCAAGATATTTTTATTTGTTGTAATAATTATAATAGCTTTTCTTTGTAGTGATGGATGGCATGAAAATGCTTACTTGATTTATTGCAGGTATTTGAGAAAATGGCTCGGGCATGGTGTGCCTCAAAAGGGAATATCCCATACTTTGAGACTTCTGCTAAGGAAGGCACCAATGTTGAATAAGCATTTCATAGTTTATTAGGGTTTTCCTTTGGGTGTTGGTAGGGTTTGAATTAATGATTTTCAAGGTTTCTGATCTGAAAATTTGAATGTAAAGAATGCTTGAATTTAATTTCTTGTGATTCTATCTGAGTGTCTCATTTTTTTATTCTCAAATTATTTTCTTCAGCAAATCAATTCTCTGAGTCTCTCTCTTGCCCACCAGTCATGAACGTGCACAAGAGCTCGGGATAATCCGATTCTCATGGATTTCAGGTCACATATTTTCCTTAATCTCTATTCCCTAAATCTTTTCTTGTAGTTTCTCTAATAATTTGTTCATATTTCATCATTTCTTTTTGCTCTGTTCTATTTTCATTTTGTGTACACCAATTGTGGGGGATTGATAAGCCATTCTTGTTTCAAGACAGCAATTACCATGAGGCTTTCTGATAAGCCATTTTTGTTGGTTTATTTTATCACATGGAAGTGGCTTGTTGATTTCTCAATACTTCATTTTTTTTCCTGTAGAGATTATGTAATGTGTTATAAATTATTTTGTTTAAACATAATTTATCACAACTAGAATACTTTTAAAGAGTTAATTTGTATTTTTCAGATGCATGTAGATCCTTTTGAGGAGGTGCAAAGGAGCATAGAAGTGCTACTGAAGAGGAAGTAAGCACACATATTTATCATCTTGATGTTATAGTTCATAATTCTTTAGTTTTTACTCTACTATGGTAATTAGGGGTGGGCGCGGGTCGGTTCGGTTTTTTTCGGTTCTAGAAATTTTCGGGTATTTAGTAAATGGAATCGTCGGTTCCAAATATAATTACGGAACCGTTCGGTTTCGGTTTCGGTTTTGGTTTCGGTTTCGGTTCGGTTCGGTTCGGTTCCGTTCCGTTCCGTTCGATTCCGTACTATAATTAAATTTGTTAACATTTAAAATAATACTACATAAATACACCTGAAAGTGGATACTAATATTAATAACAAAAAGTAGATACAAATACCAAGTTCAATCTTAACTTTTACAAATTAATGTAATCTAATTTAATAGCATATAAATAATAAGTTGTCAAATACAAATACCAAAAAGTAAATATTACTAATAAAACTTCGATATTCATATCAATAATTCATTTGTTTCAAACCTTCAAGTTTACATAAAAGTGAAATATGAATTAGAAGTCACAAAGATAAAATATTTTAAAGTATTGATAATACTTACCAACTATTTAATGTAATCATCAGTTGGTTGACTTTTCATACTAACTACTAAGAAACTATACAAGAAAAAATTGAAAAAAACACAACTAACAAACATAAATAAACTCTAAATTGTTCAACTAATAAGATTTAATAAGAAAAAAATTATTAATTTGTTTAGAAAAAATAAGAGAAATTGATTTATCCAATATAAAAAAAAAAATTCGGTTCTTATTCGATTCTTCGATTTTTGGTCGAGAACCGAGAACAGAACCAAACCATTCGGTTATCGATTCGGATACCCGTTCGGGTATTTCATTTTAAAAAACCCGCTCGATTCGGTTCGGGTTCGGTTCGGACATTTTGCCCAACCCTAATGGGAATGCTTCTCCGGCTTTTATTTTTTTTATCCTATTTTATTGCTCTTTATTATTCTTACCCAAAATTAGTTGTTGATGTATCTCTGCCTCTCCCCTCTTCCCACACTTTCCCCTTGATGTTGGTTTTCTACTTCCTTTCTTCTTAATTGTTTCTTTTAGTATTTTAGAGTTTTTACTTTTTTTACTTTACTTTATTTTTATAATCTAAAAAGTTGTTTAACTTTGTTAATTTTCAGATTAAATGCATCATTGGTTGGATGTCTTCTCAAAACCTGTTACAAGAGTTCAAGAAATTTTCTTTTCAAGAACTAGAACAAGATAGTTCCAATTTCATTTTGTTTACTACAATTTCAAGCATATATTGCTATTAGTAATTGATTTGTAGATGAAAATGTCTAAATTTCTCTATTGAATAGCTAAACTTGTGTATTTCTACGAGACAATATTGATAGTTGTTTGGAATTTATTATTGACTTGGTTATTGTTGTTTAAATTTTTTTAGTCCAAAACATAATGGGATTGAATAATTACGTTTGATAATTGAGGAATGACGAATGCTATTTAATATGTATACATTATAATAAAAATGCTATAAAAAACATTACATTATATTCAATAAATGCTATAAATATTTAAAAGCTATGATGTAAAAAGAATGCTATTGAAAATGTAATCATGACGATTAAAAAATTGTTATTAAAGGCAAAATTATAGCCAAAAAAAAGCTATCAAATTAAAAAAGATTGCACAAAAAAAAAATGCTATAGCATTTTATAATGACATTTATAAAACGTTATAATAAAGATATGACTTTAATAACACCACATACGATAGCATTCCGAAAAATGCATGTTGAAAGCGTTGTAGAGAAATTATCAAAAAAAAAAAAATTTGGAAGATTCAACTTTTGGTAGATCCAGAGAAACTGAATGAGAAAAAATATAGGCATTTTAATGTCCTCTCTGTTGAAGTAGTGCAAAATGAGGAAAATGATGGATTGTCATCTTTGAATCAAAATTATCTCAAACACATTTCATAAAACTATTGAGCTATGTTTAGTTATAGGACCATTCCATAGATTCTATTAATATATATATATTTTTAATATATCACAACGTGTAATTATTTATCAATCATATAAACATTACGTCATTAGTTAATTAATTATCCAAAACAATTACATCTTTATTAATAAGAGATTTATTCTTAACCAAATAAATTAAATATGAACTAAGCAAACGTGCATTGCACGTTGCTTTCACCTAGTATATATATAAAAAGTGCCTATGAAACGGAAAATCTTGTTTTAACGGAAAATATTACGGAATTAGTTGTTTTAACGGAAAATCATTTTTCACCGTTAGTTTTATTGTTTCCATTAAATAGCAATTAAGCCACCGTTTGTGGCCATTGATGTTGTGTCTGTTGGAATTTCATTATCTAATAATAAACGAATAGGAAATACAAAAGGCTTTGTACTACTACATTTTAGTCAATAGGAAAAAATTAAATTAAAAAAACAAAATGGACGTGGAGATTATCAATTTAAAAATGCTAATAATTTATTTGGTAAGGTACATTGAACTTAATGATGAAAAAATATTTATTTATTTAGTTTTGTATTGTAATGTTATCTATTATTTTATTATGCACAAAAGGTTCATGATTAAGTGCAAAATTTGATATAATATAATAGTACGAAACACAAACTTATACATTTTTTGTCTTTACACTAACATTCATTCTAAAAATTTATTATGATTTAATGTAGAAAGCAAAATTCTGGATATAGGCGAAGATAAATGTGATTGAGTTTGCCCCAATATTTTATTACATGTCATGCGTTAACTGTAATAAAGGAACTTGATATAAATACAATGAAAGTTTCGTTTGTATATATTGCAAAAGTTAAAGGGTCTGCAAACCACGGTATGTATCTTATAATTTTAATTTAAAATTAATGTATGATTTAATTTAGAATTTAACACTATTCAAAATAAAATTAATATATTCACGCATATAAAGTGTTAGGGGATATTTTAAACTGGACGGTAATCCTAAGAAAACTAGCTGCTACTATGTTTGATAAAGTAGCAGAACAGACACTTGGTTGTTCAACAATTGAATTGATGGGACATGCTGGAGATGTATTTCTTAAAAAAATTTCAAAACTTGATTTTTATTATAGTGAGTTATTTAAAAAATAATTGGGTTTTTTATTAATTATTATGTAAACTTATTCAAAATTTATGTTGTAGGAAAATCGACCATATGTTAAAAGCGATGTAGAGAAATTATCAAAGAAATTTAGAAGATTCAAGTTTATGTAGATCCAGATAAACTAAACAAGAAAAAATATAGGCAGTTTAATGTCATCTCTATTGAAACAGTGTAAGATAAGGAAAATGTTGAATCATTATCTTAGAATCAAAATTATTTCAAATAGCTTTCATAAAACTATGAGCGATGTTTATTTATAGGATCATGCTATAGATTCTAATAATGTTTTTTTAAATATATCATAATGTGTAATTATTTATCAATTATATAAACATTACATCATTAGTTATTTAATTAATCAAAAAATTTACATATTTATTAATAAAAATTTAATTCTTAACCAAAATAATTATATAAACCTAGTACAATATACATATGTGAAATCAAGAACTTCTTGTTTCATTCTGTAGAAAATTGAAAACATCCGACTACCCACCGAAATCTGAAAGTGACTCTTCAGTTACTTTTTGAAGGAGCCCTTTTGATCCAACAACACATCTTGGCGTCCTCAGTTCAACAATAAAGATTCAACCAACAATAAATAGCAAATAATCATAAAATGACACTTCAGCAACCTTATATAATAATGCCAAAATTTTGCTGGCCACTGGTTTGGCAATCTCGCCACTCACTGCACGCTTTAGCCACACAATATCCTGTTTACATTTGCACCACATTTCTTTGCTGTCTCGATCTTGTCCTAGTATTTGATACACGTCAAAATCCCTTATCTTTTATAGCTCAATTTACCTCTAATCGTCCGCCAATCACTTCAAAAACCAAACCCTTGTTCTTCTTTGCTTTATCTTCTGTTTTCACTTGCTATTTTAAACCAATATTCTTAGCCATATAATTTTGAGAGTTAGTAGATATTTGTCAAATAAAACCCTTTTGGCCAGAGAACTATTAAGGATTATTTGTTGCTTGGAAGTTTGATTTTGTAATATTCATAGCTTCTTTCACCTTATTCCTCATATGGGTATTTCTTGAACCTCGAAGATAATTTATGGGTTTTTCTCACTGAGTGTTTCTCTGTGTGCAGTTTGTCACATGGGCCTGTTCTAAGCACTTAATATAAGAGAAAAGATCATATCAGGTAGATGAAGATTCAGTGTGATGTGTGTGAGAAAGCTCAAGCAACAGTGATTTGCTGTGCTGATGAGGCTGCCTTGTGTGCTAAATGTGACATTGAAGTGCATGCTGCAAACAAGCTTGCAAGCAAACACCAAAGGCTGCTTCTTCAATGCCTCTCCAACAAGCTACCTCCTTGTGACATATGCCGAGTAAACATTTAAACATTTCATTTTGTTTATGCTTTTTATGGAATGTTTGGACTTTCGTGCAGTAGATTGATCGTTATATCCAATATTTATGTTTGTGTTGAAACATAATTGGCTCTTGTACATCGATTAAATCTAGTCTTCAGCACGTCCCTCACATGTAGGCGGGGTCATTTTTTTCATCAAACCTTAACATATGCACAGCACAATATCATAACATTGGGGGTAGCCAGACTTGGACACAGGAATTTTGCGTGCTTTGATAATATATTGAACTACTTGATCTTAAAGTTTAAGCTTTTAAAAAGAGCTACACATATCATTAAAAATTCAGCTTCAATACGGCTGCGAGAATTAGGATTTTGAAAGTATAAAAGAAAAAAAAGGATAAAATTTTGTTGATTATGATGTGAAGATGTCCCTTATACTGAGTCATTTTTTCAATCAAACCTTAACATATGCACAGCACAATATCATAACATTGGGGGTAGCCAGACTTGGACACAGGAATTTTGCGTGCTTTGATAATATATTGAACTACTTGATCTTAAAGTTTAAGCTTGTAAAAAGAGCTACACATATCATTAAAAATTCGGCTTCAATAGTTCGGCTGCGAGAATTAGGATTTTGAAAGTATAAAAGAAAAAAAAATGGATAAAATTTTGTTGATTATGATGTGAAGATGTCCCTTATACTGAGTCATTTTTTTCATCAAACCTTAACATATGCACAGCACAATATCATAACATTGGGGGTAGCCAGACTTGGACACAGGAATTTTGCGTGTTTTGATAATAATGGGGTGTCCAAAAGTCCCGAACCAGACCGAACCGAACCGAATCGAGCGGTTTTTCATAAATTAAATACCCGAACGGGTACCCAAATCGAGAACCGATGAGTTTGGGTCGGGTCTCGGGTCTAGACCAAGAACCGAAACTAAATAATTTTTTTATTTTTTAGATTGAATTAATTAAATTATTTTATTTTTTTCTATACAAATTAACAAATTAATTAAATAAATCAGATTATTTCATAATTTTAATTTTAGAGCCCAAATCATTTTTAAAACCCATTAGCTCATTTTAATTTGAAGCAAATGAATATACTTTATGTAGCTTTGCTGTAATATTAATATCTATTTTTTGGTATTTGTATGCACTGAATTAATCTTATTGGACGGCTAGTTATTTATATGTTTTTGAATTGGCTTACGTTAATATGTAAAAGTTACGAATGAAATGTCATTAGTTGTATTTATGTAGTGTTGCTGTAAATATTAAAAAATTTGATTATAGTACGGAACCGAACGGAACGGAACCGACCCGAACAGAACCGAACCCGAACGGTTCCATAATTATATTTGGACCCGATGGGTCCATTTATTAAATACCCGAAAGTTTTGGGTCGGTTCGGGTATCTTCAGAACCGAACCGAACCGACCCACGGACAGCCCTAGATAATATATTGAACTACTTGATCTTAAAGTTTGAGCTTTTAAAAAGAGCTACACATATCATTAAAAACTCGGCTTCAATAGTTCGGCTGTGAGAATTAGGATTTTGAAAGTATAAAAGAAAAAAAAAAGGATAAAATTTTGTTGATTATGATGTGAAGATGTCCCTTATACTGAGTACCTTACATGCCGACAATATTTTCTCTTGTATACTAAAGAAGATCCATTGTATTGTTCAATTGTATATTGAACCTGAAATACCTTAAGAGCATGTTCGATAAGTAGTACTTGATACGACTACTACTAATAAGATTTTAGCTCTGTTTTGTTCATTAATATTGTGTGGTCCGATTCTCCCCACCAAATATGTTGGCAATGTTTTGCATTTAGGGACGATCTGCGTGTTGTGTCCATTATTTCGTTACAAACATATCTTTAATGTTTTGAATCGTTTATGTTAACTCTATTGACTTGTTCAATGATCCTAAAATAATGATGAATGAGTATCTTAAAGAATGAGCTTGCATTTTTAATATGGAATAGCAAATCTTGTATTAGATCTGAGTTTTTTTCCTTTGATTTGCCTTGTGTTTCTCTTTTGATTGCATTAGAGGGATTGACAGTTGGATGTGTAGTCTTGGTTTTCACGAAGTTAGTAACCTTTTCTCATTCCTCATTATATTTTACTATGCACTCGTCATTTTAGGAAAAGCCGGCTTTCATTTTCTGTGTTGAAGATAGAGCACTCTTCTGCCAAGACTGTGATGAACCTATCCACTCAGCCAATCGTCTTGCTGCAAACCACCAGCGATTTCTTGCTACCGGAATTCGGGTTGCTTTGAACTCCAGTTGTAATAAGGACGATTTAAGTCAGACGGAGCCGAGGTCTCCCAGACCAAATATGCAACAGATTACCATGAAAACAGCCATGCAGCAGCCTTCTAGTATCACCTCACCATCCTGGGCTATTGACGATTTGCTTCAATTTTCAGACTCTGAATCATCCAAGAAGGTTAGTAAGCTAGTTGTCACACGTAACTGTTGGGTACATTAGTTTTGAAATTATATCAATGATGAACATGATCCGGGAACTTCATTTAGCAATATAAATTTCGTTTTGTAAATATATGTCCCTGTACTGTCCATAATAACCTGTACAATTGCTGCAAATTAAATCCAGATGACAATTGCCTTATTTTGTAGATATTATACTTCATTTGCATGAAAAGATGAGTACGTTTTAGAGTCCAGGTCTACGAGCTTGCATAACTTTGATCTACCAAATTTGCTAGATACAATCGTGTAAAGGTTCATGGCTTATTATGAAGATATTTATGATTCCTATATATGACAATTTAATAATAAATGGCCTCATTTTTATGGCCGATCAATTTTGTCTATGAATTTGATTTAGAAATGGTGGAAAATATATACCACGTATTTAACACACACCCCTCACGTGCGCACGTGACTCACATTCACATAGTGGGAGGTAGAAATTACTGGTCTTGAAGCAACTTTACACTTTACACTGTTGGTGTGTGAGCTTAATCTATTGTAACCTTTCTCCCTCGACTGCAGTTCGACCTAAGTTATAGGGGTACTTTGGGAAACACGCACATGTATTAGCTCATCCTAATATCCTCTTTTATAATGGATATTAGAGCGAGTCTCCTTTCCTTCTCAATTGTGAGTCCAAAAATACATTGTATTCCTCTTTTTCGATGTATTATAATTCTGCAATGGCATCAGCTGGACGTAGCTCTTACATTGAGAAGAACCATCTTAAATAGTGTGGTTTTCTTGCTTTCGTTTTTTGTTATGAGTTATTATATATTATTGCTCTCGACAATATCTTATTAACGATTAATCCATAGCATACTCTTTCCTTTGAGTTATGTGTCTGTGATCATTTTTCCTTGTCATTGCATTTTATGATCCATCCATATCTTGTAAACCATCATTTTTAATGCTTATGCTTAGTTATTATCTAATTCCATCCCAATTTCAGCCCCATTAATGTAATGTTCCAATTTGTGCAGAAGGAGCAACTTGAACTTGGGGAGCTTGAGTGGTTGACAGACATGAACCTATTTGGAGAACAAGTAGGCCAGGAGGCATTAGCAGCAGCCGAAGTACCTCAACTACCGGTGTCTCAACCAAGTCATGGTACCTCTTATAAACAAGCCAAATTTTTCATGCCTTACAAGAAGCCTAGACTTGAAATTCCAGAAGAAGACGATGATGAGTTTTTCACCGTGCCTGATCTTGGTTGAACTTTAATGTAATAAACATTTACAAAGATACATAATATATCGTGTGCTTGCATGTAACAGCTGAATCATGTATAATGCTTATAGCGGATTACGAATCTCATGTTTGTTTTACCTTCCCTATTTTCAGGTGTGCATTAGTCTTTGATTTTTATTACATCTTGTCTTCCAAATTATGTTTCTTTCAGGTTTCTAAATCTCTCAATGAACCATGTCCAGCTCGAGTACAAGTCATCGCATTTTGCACTTAGCGAGGACCAATTTTTCATGACGGCAGGGAGCTAAACACTCGACATTCGAGCTTTAACTTGCTTATTGATGTTCTAAACTGCGAAAAATGCTAACAAACTTTTAAATCTATTTCTTATATACACAAATATTCCCGTTATCTTTGCTTAAACATATAGTTAGATATTCATAAATTACCACTATCTTTTCTTGAAAAACATTAAGAAGTGATTAAACAATATTAAAGTCATTGCCGTACATTCTTTACAATAGCATTTGTAAATAGATTGCAATGCCATCGTATTTTAGCTTGGAGCAGAATACTTAAAAAAAATTCTTTGCAATGTTGTGTTTTCCAAGAACTCCACCACTGTTGTACATTAAAAACCCTAATGTGGTGCGTATTGACTAGTCCTATTCTATTTATTTTTTATTTTTTATGGATTTGAATCACTGGTTTTTTTTAACTCTTGCTCTTTCTTTATCCGAGAGACTATTGCCTTCATTATATTTGCTTGGTCTTAAACAGCGTACTAAAAAACGTAAAGCATGTCACAGTGTGAAAGCCAAGCTTCAGCCTAGGCAATAAAAAGCATTTTCTTATTTTAATATTATTTTAAAATTTTAAATCAATTTAAAAATTATGTAATAATTAAGGAAAAAAAGCATTGAAATGCGTAAAAACAGTTTAAAAAAAAGCATGCGCTACTCGTGCCTAGGTGCGAAAAAAATGATTAGCGCAAAAAAGCGCGAAGCGGTATTTTGCTCCCATTTCACGCCTAGGTGCACTTAGACGCCTCTTTTTAGAACAATGATACTAAGAGAGTTTCAAAATTTATGCATTAACTTTTTGTTACCATGTAATCCGAACCATCCAAATATAAGAAAGTTGGCCTACAAAAAAGGGTGATTAAGATTGCCTTACGGTCACATTGCTCTCATCATACTACGTGCACAACCACGAAGAGATATGGAACAAACCTTTTTCGAGTTTATGAAAGACATCCCAGATACAAGTACAGAGGGGTTTCTCCTTATATTTTCCTTCACACACATAAAATTAAAAATATGACCACCAAAATATCGAGTAATTCTTAGTTCAGAAGTTTAAAACGTGCGCTCTAGAGGATAACTAATTTCAAATTTTACACAAAACTGACAGAAATATCAAATTCCGAAGAACTGCAAACAACCCCCTCAATCGAAAGAGAGTGCAAGCAAATGCTCATTCTGCATCCCCTAGTCCTACAATTAATTGTACAAAGAACTATCAAGGAATCTGTGTGTACTGAGTTGAACATTCCAATCTATATACAAAAATGGGGGGCAAATTTTCAACACTCAGCAATTTGTGTACTTTATCTCGTTTGTATTTCTTTAACGACGTGCAAAACCTATCTATCATTTGTTTCTCTTTTGACTCCATCTCCTTCACATTATCCATGATGGCTTGAATCTTCTTTGAAAGAAATTGATTGTGTTCTTTGATATGCTCATATATCCTTTCCAATTGCCTTTTATAAGTTGCGACTTTCTTTTTCTCAATGGCCAGCTGCTGTGTAAGCTCCAGGATTTTATCTTGCTCATTCTGCACAAAAAGAACACAAAACTGTATATTGTAAAACAAGATTATGTTCGAGCTCACACAGTGATTCGAGACAACAGAGAAAAATAATTGTTCGATAGGAAAATTACATCAAAGAGAAGGTGGATGAGCTTGACCTGAAAGGAAAAAGGAAACACAACAACTGGCTAATAAGACAACTTAAAATAATGCCTTGGAAGCAAAAACACTGTCTAATTTGCACCAAGTTGTTAGAAACACAAAATTATCCCATAACACTTGTGTATATCTTCAAATATCATCCAAAAAATGGACTTGGAATAAGATTTGTGTATGCTAACTACACAATAACCTGCACGTAGGAAGTTCTTACAATTTTATTCACCAGTTTGAACACATAAAAACACGATAACAGTTCAATGAACTGATATAAGTGTTTAACAGGACTCCGAAGAAAGTAAGAAAACTAACTAATCAAAGCTCCAACTAAGGCTGCAGAAGGAGATGCACCAAATTCCAGGTTCTAGCCTTCTAGGAGTTGATGGTAATGGTAAAATAACATATGGTACGAAGTGGTGGAGCATATACTACCATCAAGAAACAACCACCACCAAGCTACCATACACCAATTTTTTGTTATCTACAGACATGTTTTATTCCAGAATTATATACCAAAAAGTTATAAACACAAGGATGATGAGAAAAAACTAACAGTGCATATGTATCCTCGTGGAGAGAAGTTAATCGATCTAATGCAATGAACACTAAAATGTGAAAATCCTTGCATTAAAGTTGCAACAACACTGATGGTTAGAGTACTGGAGTTCAATAGACAACAAGAGGCAAAAACGACTGGACCTAGAATCTATAATTGACACTGTCTTTAACAAATCTGGTCCAAACAATACGTAACATACTTTACACAACATAATCCAAAGAATGGATTCAGTTATGAAATTGTAATCCTCATAAGACCAATAAGATATGTGAACGCGAAAAATGTGCTACAAACACGGAAAGACATAAATATTTTGAAATTCTAGATAGCAAATGAATGATTACCCAAAAAATACAGTTTACTAAAATAAATTATCTACAAGGGAACAGGAACCATTCTAAAGATATGCGTAAACTTTTTATGAAGTACTTGATGGAGCAAAGTAGCTTAGAAATGATAATAACATTTTCTATATTTTCCATTACTATACTTAAATGTAAACTCAATTATTGTTTTAAATTTCACGTCTTTTAGGTAGGTAAAGATTTGGCATTCCCTTAAAAAATTCCAATTAGGCCCTGTTTGATAGGGCAAGTTTTCCATGGAAGATGGAAAACTTTTTGCCATTTCCACTTTTTAGAATGTTTGATAGGAAACATTTTTTAGGTAATTGGTTTTTCACTTTTTCTTGGTTTTCCACATTTTCTTGCTTTTTGAGGTAAATCAATTCCCACCACTTTGGTCGGAATTGGTTTTCTAGGCAGTTCTTTTTTGCAATGGAAACAAATTATATCCCTTTAATGGACAATTTTCATGGAAAATAAAGCTAAACGAATACTAAAAGATTCAAAATTTCAATATTTTTCTAGTGGAAAATTATATCAATCAAACACAATTAATTGACAATTCTCGGTAAAATAAGTTCTAGGCAATTCAATTTCATAGAATTCATTTTCTTTCTACCGAAATTCCATTCTTGCAATCAAACGGACCCTTAATGAATTTATAGGGAACCAAGCATTAGCTATATATTTAATTGAAGAAAAAGTTTGTTTAGGTTGTACACAATTATAAATAGGTATTCCACAACAAATTAAGAGAGTCCTGGATTTTTATTTCTAAACACTTTACATTCATACAGTGACCTAATTGCCCTAGCAAATCAAGCATTTTCTTGGAGTCATTAACGTATATCTCCCTATTCAGAGGTGCCGCTTGATTCCTGCCTCCCTCAATTGACTTGTTCTCAGGGTTTAGATACTAATTCACTGCCATGAAAGAGCAGTTCAATGTAGTTTGTCATCCAACACTACAATAACACTTGCATGACTCTCAAAATTGAAGTTTTAATGAAAACATCATTGCATAATGCATTACTGGCATAATTTTTACGAAGATTATTCCAAAATTGCATTAAGTTACGAGGTCATGATTTTTCATCAATAATACAAGGATGCAGCTAAGTTTAGTAATTAACCATTGAGTGCCCAGGGAAAAAAAAAAGGTAAAAAGCAAAACGTAGAAACATAGTTTGAAAAAACGTAAACGGGTACCGAGGCGTTTTTTTGTAATGAGGCGAGGCGTAAGCCTCAAAACGTTTTGAGGCGTAAGCCTCACCACAAACAAAACAGGTGCAATCTGCCGAACAAAATAGGTGCAATCTGGTGACGATGTACTGAACAAGAAAAAAGTCAAGCAAAGTCTAGTGAAACAATTTCAAATTGTAAGTCACTAGAAGAAGGTAGAAGCAAAGGAGAAAAGAGATATAGAAGCAACACTTGAGGATCTCTTTTAAGCGAAGGATTGAAGATAAGTTTTCTGGTTGTCGTTTAGTTCTGGGAAGATTTCTGACTGCCGTGTAGTTCTCGCCATCTAGGAAGATTTCTGTCTGCCGCCGTGTAGAAGGATTTCTGGCTGCCTTTTGATATTCTAGATATTTTAATATTTTGTTTGGCCCAAAATATCTTTTTAAATAGGCCTTCTCTTTTTTAAAGAAGGCATTTTTTAATTCCTTTTCAAAAACCTAAAAAAAACATACTTCAAATGAGGCGCAAATGAGGCCCGCGCCTCATTTTTTTGCCTGAGATGTAGAGGCGTACGCCTCATTTTTAATGCCTCACAGATTGAGCCTCGAGGCACAGAAGCTGCGCCTCACAGTGAGGCGGGTCTCAAGGCGGGCCTCAGCAGGGTTTTTTCATACCATGCGTAGAAAATATAAACGAACATGCACTGTCAGAACTTCTAAGCGAGCAGGTACTTACAGGATATTTATCGTAGATTAGATCCTTACGGCCTTTGCCGAGATATAGAGGATGAATATGCTCCTCAAACAAATTTTGTGACAACCTAATTTCCAGAGCTTACTTTTCCAACTAAAATCATCGCCCTGCAAGTGCAACCAACTCTTGTTTCGGCCATTGCCATACAACCTTCTCATGCTTGTGAGGCATTCTGAATCCCTCTTAATTGCAAACAATTGCAAACAAGTGCACACGGATGATGAACCCCACTCGTGTTGCATGCATAATAAAATGCATGTGCTGCTGCTTCAGATTCAAACTCCTGGGCCACATATGGTTCATCTGCAGGACCCAAACTATTATAGTCTGCGGCCCATCCAGTGGGAATAAGTCCCTGTCAGAAGAATCTTCATCCACTTCAATATTAAGACCATGCTGCAGTGCCCCATCAGCAGAAATTCCTAAAATTGCATCTCCATCATCTGATCTACCTACAATATCAATAGAACTTCCTACTATACCATTGACATCACCATCAATCTCAAAATCCACTGTAAAAAACATGTTAAAAAATCACTTAAGCACAATAAAGATTGAACAAGGGAAACCATAATCGTACATAAACATCGAGCAGTTCAATTCAGTACAAGTAGACTAAACGAGCGTCTTAACAAAATTTCAACTTTGTTACTTCCATTTCAAATCATCCAAATTCGATGCATTTTAAAGATTCATTAAACAGCGGAAGAGATTTCAACTCTACTAAAACACAGCTGCAGTGCTTCCCCTAAAACTAAAGCATAATCAAGTTCATAAAAACCCAGTAAAATTCAAACCAAAACATAAAATTTCTGAACCAAGAGTAACTAAAAGAATAGCCTTATTTCACAGTAATTATTCAATTATACATGACGTTGCAGACAAAACATATAAAGCTATAATCTTTTCAGGCCTTATCCAGTTATTCCACAACATTAGGAAAACAAGAAAACAGAAAAAGAACCCGACTTAGAAAAGAAAAACGAAGAGAAACATCCATACCAGCACAAATTCAATACGTCAAGAGAATCTAAGTCCAGTTGATTCCAAGAATAATTTCTCAAAAAATCAAAAAAATGAGATTTGCATTGAAGGTCCACCATTCTCAATTATCACAAAAACCTACAAATTTTATTCAAATGAATATTCCATATATATTCAAGAAAATAAAACTAAAGAAACGAAAAAATACAACTATAGAAATCAAAAATATTACGGAGGAAAAAATCGAAAAATATATAAGAAAAAGGGGGAAACTTTACTACAAAAACAAGCAACCTCGTATAATCCATCTTACACACGGGGCAGTGAGGGCTCACCTTGAGGTTGTAATGTGGGCTCAAATCAAAGTGAGATGAAGCAATCTCATTGGTTAGGATAAATAAAATAAATTCAATTTTTTTTAACCAAATGTCAAAAATTTACAATTTTTTTTTTAAAATCAGAATTGCACTTATAGAAGTTGTGGTACCAATGTATTTACCGCGTACAATGACACATCTACCTCAGAGCTAGGTTCGTATCTACCGAGTGGGCGAGCAGGGTGAGTCCAGTCTAGCTCGACTTGCTTGAAAAAATAATAGCTTTGTTGGACACCTTAAGCCCTTGTTTGGGGCACATTTTTTTCTCATTTGTAGAAAAAAAGAACGTTGGAGTAGTAACTTCTCTGACAAAACACTGTAAACAATTTGACAATGCAAGCACACATTTCTCCATTTTACCCCTCGATCAATGCAAACACGTGTTTCATTCTATTTTTGACAATAGTTTGAATTCCAAGAGATGAGGGCATAGACGTCATTTTTCACAAAATTCATTTGACCAAGAAAACAAAAAAATTGTAGCGGACCCATGCGATGTGACATGAAAATGCATTTTTAGGGTGTGACAATGGGTATCAAACGGAGGCGCCTACGATCCCTAACTCGTGATCGCAACTTTTTTAATTTTTTTTATTAAAAATATTATTTCTTGTCAAATACGTGACTAGTTGACAAGATGCTGAAGAACTTGCCCCCATTTAGTCCCTGTTTGATTGTAATTATTTTGAAATAATGGAGTTTTGAATATTAAATTTTTTTTATTTTTGTGAATGTGGTTTAACAAGTGGAGAATTTTTTTGATTTTACCTGTAAAATATTTTATTAGCATGACTAAAAATGAGTACAAAAATTAAAGAATTTTAAAAGAACTATCCTCTCAGCACCGGGGCTTAATTTCTGTATCCCAACATCTCTAACAAGATCAAGACCTCGATTGCTTAAAATGACAAAGGAATCCTTTGTCATAAACAAATAAACCAGTAAATTGAGCCAATCAGGAACATCTAATCATCCGAATAAATTGAAGAGCAGACGAGTTAAATATTCATCAACTAAGCCCTAATTTCGGATATACCGCCACCTAATCCACCACCCTTCGCCGGATAAGAGAGCCGATTGCCACCCCAAGTCCATTACTTCATCGGTGCGCTCCCTCTCTCGTTTTTTCTTGATCTTTGTCGCACAATCATACACCCACAGATATTGAACTGCTAGAAAAAAAAGGTTCTTGTTTACTACTTTAAGTTAATGAAACATTTTGGTCTGATGTTATACATATTCACTGTTGTAACCAGAATTTAAATACTGTGAACTTTCATATCAATTTTTGTAGTTTCTGTTATGAATTTGAATTTATACCAAATTGTCAATCTTATATAGAATTAAATTGTTACTATTGTTGTTATCCTTTACATAAATGCTGTAATTTTTAAAATATCATCACTATAAAGAGGGATTGAAGTGTAGTAGACACCCTTGAGCCTTGAGATCTAACTTATATTCTACTTCATGCTTCATATTTTATTGTATTTAGCAACTAGAAAAATGTGTGGTCTATATCATTGCTGTCGTGCTGGTGCACGTAGTATTAGAACTAGCTGATAGCTAAAGGGATTTTATTTTGAAACCAGTAGTACCAGCACGACTAGAGATCAATGTGACTTTAGGACAATGTTAATCATCGTTCATTTAGGCCAACTTTCTAACGTCATATATTTGAACCTTTGTTGACAAAATATTTGTTCGTAAATGAGTATATATTTCTATACACAAATCACCATTTTCCGCAACAGGTTAAAGTTGTGTTCTAACATCAAGAAATAATATTTCATATATAAGAAATAAGGTTAGAAGCTTCTTTGTAGACATGAACTTAGAGAAATATGACTCTATTTTTTCTAGTTGTCCACAAGAAGAAATGATGAAGTATGACTTCGAAAATACTTTATTAAGGGGTTAAAGTGTGGTCATATGAACACTTGAGATCCTACTTCACATATATTCTATCTCATAGTTTAAGAAATTAAAGTCATATTGACCCGTTATTGCAATACCTAAGCATATTTTCATGCTGTGTGAAAAAAAAGAGAGATGTGGAACTATTATTTTCTCTAGTTACATAGTATTTTATTTTTTTATCTGGGCAACTAGAAAATGGTATGTTCTATAACCCCTAGAGTTGTGCACATAGTTGGAGAACATGTTGAGCGCTTAAAAGGGTTTTATCTTGGAGATGTTTTGAACCGCTAGTTCACACAAATGGAGGAAAACATGACTATGGGACAATGTTTTCCATGATTCTCCATAGCCCCAATTTCTAACTCAATTTCTTTTATTTAAATTATTGTTAAAAAATATTTTGGATTTTAATCGATAAGAAGCTGATGGGTTACTCGTTTGAGTGGTTCATTATGTTGCATTAGTTTGTAACAAGTCTCAGCTGTCAATTCCTCTATTTTGGTTTGTTACACTCATATGATAATGTTGATACATATTGCTTGACAGATCTCATTTGTTATGGAAGAAGACCTTGTAAATAAAGCATAAGCTTCATGATATTGTTTAACGTCTTTTAAACAAGTTAATTATTTGCAAAAAAAAATTTAAATTCTGATAAAGCACCCGTAAGAGTCATTGAACAAATAGGTCTAACACAATAGCTCACTTTTACGACCTCAACTTCTATGAGAAGTTTTGCCTCGAGACATTTATTGAGTCGCGTAGCTCTGGATTTATCTAAAAGTGCTTTTGAAACGCCAACTATAATAAAACTTGGCTAATTATATTTTTCCTATAATCCTATTATGTTATGTATTAGCATTGTGATGTTCCCTACCATGTACAGATTGCTAGTAATTATGTACTCTACCAACACTAAGGGATTTGTTTTCTCATTATCAAGGTCTCTAAAGGTTGACTTATTGGAGCTATACTTTACAGAAATGGAGAGTTCTGAACTGGATCTCAAAAGCCATGAAGCCAATTGTACTGACAGCGATGAAGAAGGAGCAATGATTCCACGTTCCGGTGGGGAAGTGGTTGATGAGAATGAGGGCTCGAATGAAGTTCTTATTGAGAAGCTAGAAAAGAAATTGTTGGAGCAAGTTGTGTACAGTGAGGAGGAGGCCTATATGTTGTACTGTGATTATGGTCAAGCAATGGGTTTTAGCGTCAGGAGGGGAAAGCAATATTATTTCATGGGGACAAAGAGGGTTCGGTCAAAATCTTATTGTTGTTCCAAGGAAGGCATCAAGGATGACAAAGTTGATGCCCTTGCTTATAAAAAGCCTGAAACAAGGACAGGATGCAAAGCAATGATATGTTTCGCATGTGATGACAATGGACAATGGAAAGTAACAAGATTTGTTAAGGAGCATAATCATGAAATGGCCCCGGCATTTGTTAAGCCTTCGTTAAGATCTGGACAGGCAATCTTAACTGCAACCATTTATGGCAATAATGGCGTGTCAGAATCATCCATGGTGAATGCTGTACACTAACTTGTAGTATACAGTTTTCTCGTAGCAAAGATATGTGGTGATATCTTACATCATTACAGGAAGGTTTTATATTAAATATGGGAAAAAGTACCACCAAAACTATATGAAATATAAATTATGATTTTTCATTTTGTATCATATTTTGTTAAGCTTATGCCAGAAGTACGTAAAGGGTCTTATTGAATTTAATGCATGTGTGTCAATTTACATGCCTTGACTTGGTTAGAAGCAGCTAGAAAATTGGAAAACCTTTTATTTTTTTTGCTTTTCATTGATATTCAGTTACCTTTTCTGTTTTTTTTTTGGAACATCTCTTCTCTAGATCAAATACATTCAAAATGGTGAGATCATGTCAGCAAGTCTTGACCACTGTAGTTTATATGAAGTTGCACTTGCAACACTTACGTGATAACTTACCAATTTGTAGGATTGTTATTCCAATGACATTAATAATATCTGCTTAGTTGCCGGTGTTCTTACCCTAGTTAAAGTTTTTTAGTCATCTCCGACCATCTCTTTGACTGCTGTACTGCATAGGTACTATAATTCTATTGCTTATATTTCAAAGTGAATTGATTATATGGTTCCTACTGTTGCTTTAGTTTGAACCAAAGATATGGTATCTCAAAGTCTGTTCACGGGCTTCTTCTTGTGCTCCCGCCTAATAGCAGCATTGCTCTTTCAACGCTTTCCTAAAAGTTTTGAAGATATTAGCAAAATCATTTGTATCTATGCATTTCATTAAAGAGTGGCATGTTCTTTTATGGCTTGGAAACTAATACCATTTGCCCTTCAGATCATTTTTAGTTTTTAGAAAGGGCTTCAGTCAAGATTATGTTCTTGCACAATTATACTTATCCTGCATATGCTTTTTGTTTGTTGAGCATGCAATCTCATTTGCATGCTTGCCAAGTTACATCTTAGTTTGAGACTTTAACAGCTGAATTTTGTTTTAAAAAGTAGTGCACCTGGAGATGTTTGGGTTTCATACAAACACTCGAGCATCAAGTGATCTCATTTATTAATGAATAAATCTGTTTTGTTTCGTATGCTTTGTCATACGATTCATACCATATCCATCTTTTCTACCGGGGTGGGGATGGGGTAGTAGATCTCTTATTATTTTCATTTTTTTGTTGAAATAATTTCTATTTGCTGTGAATTTTTTACTTTTAGATGATATATTTTAAGTAACTAGCTCAGTTTCGTGTGGTTGCAAATCTTGGTAGTCCCACGAGCTATGAATGAGGGAGGGTGCATTGAAATAATCCCAGTTGTCACCATATTGTCTCATGCTGTTTTATGATTTAAGCCTTGAATATATAGCTTACAATGGGTCTGATATGTGTAGGTCATTTCTCTATATAATTGAACAATTGTGTAAATCTGATTTATTGATGAAATAAGATGTTAGATGATAAACCAATGCCCTTTTCTGTAACTTGTTTTGAGCTTAAATAATATTTGCTTTCATGATTGGCCTAGTAATTTACATTCAATTAATTTCATTCAGATCTAGCTTTCTTTTTGTATGAGTTGTGCAGGTGCAATTCAAATTATTGAGCTGCATTACATCTTCGAGACACAGATCTTTGTTATTTCTGGTCATGCTCATTTTTCTATGTCTTTTATGTGTAGAATGAACTTGACAGAATCCAGGAGCTATCCTTACAGCTGTCAATTGCAAAAAATCGAGCTGCGACCTTTGAAAAGCAAGCTGCAACCTATAAAAGGCAACTGGATATGATTTTTCAGCACATTGAGGAGCACAATCAGTCCCTGTCAAAGAGAATCCAACACATTGTAAAAAATGTTAGCGAGTTGGAATCTGAAGATCGACGAAGTCAGAGATAATTTTAACTTACAATTGGGACCTTCTGCCATGATCAGAACATTGTCAGCATATAGATTCCCGGAAGCTATTTGGTGAAGTTAACATTGCTTCAGCTGCACGCTTTAACTTACATGGATTTAGCACGGAATGTCCAGTGTAGTTTTTGAATTCGTTTCAGTTCTTTGTATAGATATGCACATTGTAAAAATAACAGGTGCGCAATAACTCACTCATTTGATGCTGATGCAAACATTTTCTGGTGGTTTTAAGAGATCTCAAGAAATTAGAATTGTAAAATTTGAAATGAGCCCTTTTGCCTTGAAGCACTTGTTATTCTGTTTCTTCTACTGAACCACGTATATTACTTTACCACAGAGTTGTACGAGATGCTGCGAATTTTTAGAGACGAACAGTGGAAATTACTCGTGTTTCTTTATTGGCTTCTCGAGTTTCTCCTTTGGTGGTTTTGTACACATTTTAAATGATAAGTCTCATTTCTTGTATGCACACTTATTCAACAAATTAGAGTCAATTATCTCCTTGTGATTTTCAAATTTCTACATGGACAAGGCACTCTTTTGAATAGATTTTGAGTTGCATATGTTTGTAGTGAATATATTTCTTGTTGCTTTGGTTAAATTAAATTTGATAAATTGCACCCTCTGAAATGAGAAGTTCTAGTCGAGGAGGGATAATACCAAGCAATATCATAAGAGCGCACACGCGTAATCTTGACTGTTGCTTGCATCATTCAATGTGATAAAAGTGAGTTTGACTTGCTACTGAAAATTACGGACAATTGAATAGAGTTGGAGGCAAATAGTTGTAATTTTACAAGCTTGAGATTGAATGAAACATGTCCACACTTGGAGCTTATTTAACTTGTGTACAAGAATATCAAATTTAAAGCTTGATAATTCAAACACTCACACTTTCATATTTTCTGATTTATAGTGTTGCATTTGTGTGAACATTAGCATGTTCGGCAAATAAGGACTTTCCTGTTTTGAACATTTTTTGTTTTTGACATTTTTTGTTTTGAATGCTTGTTTTGGATATTGATATAGTTAGTTTGAATATTATTTGTTTTGGATTTTAAAATTTTAAATTTGCATTTTAATTGGAAATTAAAAAAAAAAAAACTAACAAATGGGGCTGTTCAAATGGGCCCGCCCCGTGCCCCCCCCCCCCCATAGGCGGGGCGGGGCAAGGTAGTGGCGTGACAGGGCGGGGTGGGGGTGCCCTGCCCCGAACCTACCCGTTGCCATCACTAACTTCCATATGCCCATTTGTCAGGGGAACATGACAATGTAATTCGTAACCAGGATGGAGGCTAAAACATAAGTTAAAGGCTTCAAGCATTTCTCTTCTCAGCTTGTTGGGCACAAACTGTGGAAGCCTGTTTTCTACCATTATTGTATCTTCTTTCCTGATAAGATTATGGTGTTTGATAATTTGATTAGTACGCCTCTTTTAAATAGCTACACGGGATTTCTCTTCTTTTCTTCCATCTCTTTTAAATGCTGCAAGACAATGTGATTTGTAGACGTTTTTCGTGGGAATGAAATTCCACTATTTATTAACCAGTTCACCATTTAATCAATCAAATTGTGCTATTTCGGTAGGATGAGAAAGACAGAAAGATTCAAGAATTAACCTCAGAACTTCTATTGAAGAAACGGTTAAGTGCATGCAGCATATCGAGATCGATCAGCTACTTACTCTCATCTCATGAAAGATGTTGAAAACCATAACAGTTATTTAACGGAGAAAGTTCAAATTGTCAGTAACAATTTGAAGGATGGAAGTTAAAGCTAAAAGGCAGCAGCTTTTAGAACGTGTTAAAACCACGCTGTTAGGTAAGCGGATACCATGTCTATCCAAATGAACTCACTGGACTCGTTAAATCTTCAGTTTATGGGTGAACTATTTTTTGCCATAAAACTTTACCCAGGTTCCACTTCATCAGTTAGATTATTTTTAACATTTACTCATCAATCAGAATGGTGTCGATATGGCACTTCTGTCCATGTCTGCCCTGGGCGACACACGTGCTACAATGGCTAGGACGAAGGGCCGTGATCATGCGAGAATCAACAAATTGGTTGGAAATTGTACGAGTTTTTTTGGCAAAAGTGAAATTACAATTTCCAAGCTTTACTCAATTAAATGAAAATGAGAGAATTGGAGGTGTGCATCTATGCGCCATTGTTAATCTTGTTTCATTGAGGATGTGTATATACATGTGTGTGCACATTTGGTGTGTGAAAAATTGTCTGATGATTTAGGCTTGGGTACAAATTGTGTGAATATAGAGTGAAATGATCTAATGAATATCATCGTTTTTTGGATCTAGAAGAATAAGGTTTTGCTTGGTGAGAATCATGCTTTGGATTGAAGGTCGACAACTATTGATTTCAAAATAGGGACTTTAAAACTCTCTTTCGAATAAAAAATAAGGTTAGTCTAATAATTGTATCTACATCAATCCACTTCAAATTTCATTCAATTAAGTATCCTAAAAAATAACATCTTTTTTCTTGGTCAAGTTAACAAAGTTATGAAATATTTCGATTTATCAAATTTTCTTCTATAAAATCAAATGAATTTACCTAAACCAATACATGGTTTTCTTTTAGTCTTTTCGGGATCTCATCTCATGCTAAACAACGATGATATAGCTATCTTATGTATTGATTTTAATCGAATATTACAACAAAATCGCCTAATATTTATTGATTTCTAAAATACTAAAAAATTAGACATCTAAACTTGTTGATTTGCATATGAATGCCAAAAATTTGAACTCGTTAATAACTCGAATACTGAGAAATTTAGAAAAAATCAAAATATATTATTTTTATTCAACAATCGGCCAACCAAAAATAAATAAAAGACAGTAATTTGAACAGAAAATCCTAAAATATGAGTAACGATGTAGACGCTCTCACTTAACTAAAATGTAAAAAATAAATTATTATAAGAAAGAATAAGATTAAATAATAAATATCAGCCTCTAAGGAACTCTATCACCAAACTTTCAGTCCGTCGAAAAATTTGAAGAAATAATAGATACAAAGAATATAAATCCTGAAATAAAATATTAATGTGCAATTATCGCCTTAATTTTTTACTTGTATAAAAATGATAAATAAATTTTCCCCCTACCTCAACCCCTATACCAAAACTAAATCAAATTGCATTATGGAGAGTGAATCATTTTAGCTGAATATATAGAAGAAATTTTGCAATTGCAAATTGATTTTTTAACATGAAAAAGAGCTGAAAATTTGCAAACATTATTGTCAGCTTCTAAAAGATCATTACATAAAAATTTCATACTAGATTGGAATGCTCAATGTTCCATGGGTGACGTGAGTTTTTAGTCAGTCGAGCTCAAGGCTCGTCGCCTTATCCTTGTGGGTTCGAGCACCACCACGGTAGAGCATTTCTTTTGTCGCCCCTAATTCAATGGACAATTGTTTCTTCGTGCAAAAGGCTTTCAGATTTTGAAGTATTTGTAGCCATAGTCAGGACTAGTCATCCCCTCTTCCCAATCTCCCATTCTGCGCCCACCAAAAACTACCTGTTGAATGCCCAAATACCTGCCACAAAAATAGCAGCCAAAGTTGAAGAGGGCATATACGCTAATGTGCCACCATAGAATTTGCTCGAAATCAAAGGCTTACTCTGAGCTTAATACAGTCAAGCAATTGAGGAGAACGTCGATTGAAAAGAAATCAGCAGTCCCAAGGTCTACCCTGTTATCATATCCATGGAAATAAGATCCTAGCGAAAATCGGATGAATTTAATTTGATATGTGATCATCAAAAGCAAAATCAGAAAACTCATACCAAATCCTGCCCCAGTTGTCCTGGAATTCAACATTACTTATATCATGGAACGATGAAGGCATCACCTTAAAACCCTTGTCTGCATCGTACAAAGGATTGTATTCCATGGATGAACTTGCCATCTGCAATAATTAAAAACTGAGTTACATGTTTCTGACTATTAAGAGTAACAATAATTGGCTCAATTCAATTTATTGAAAGTCTGACACGTGCACAACTTTTTAATAAATAGAAGGCTGAAAAACTCAAATCTGTTTAAACTGTTAGAGAAGGAACTCATTTATTTATTTAAATTTAGTCTTCAACTCGCTCCCTCAAGTGGTCGATTCATTTTTATCAAAGGTCTGACCCCTGCCCAATTACTGTATAAATGGAAGGCGGCAAAACTCAAATCCAGGTCTTACGCCTGCTCTCCATGTACAGGATTCAAGATTCAAAATAATTAGATTATATATGTGAACAGAAGTCAGCCGTATATATTTTGTATTACTATCAATACTTTTGACACAATAATAAAAATATGACTTATATTTCTTCATTTGCCAATAGAAAATAAAGAAAAATCTTAACTGGGAAAGGGCTTTCAAACGAAAGGTCGGTTTGAAATCCTACATGAACAGTTATCTAGGGAGGAGGAAAGGAGCCATATAAAGCTAATGATGGGTCTGCTCCACCTGATCATCTAGTGAATTGGTGATGTAATGAGAAGGTTAAAAATGTAGGTCCAATCTATTTCAGCATATAGAATGTGAATATCCTTACAACTTCTAGTCCTCGCATATACATTGTTGAGATCAAGAAACTAAACTATTCAATTTGACCAATGCTTCAAGTTTTAGCCAGAAATTTAAGTGCAAAGTTCTTCGACAAAGAATGAGGAAAATTTAGAGTAAGCATGATATTGCCAAAAATGCAAAGAAACATGCCTATATATATATCTGTATTTAAAGCACGAATCAATCAGGACGACAATGAAAAGGGAGATACTAATAACATAGTAAAAGCACGCAAGTAAGAAACACGGAACCTGTAGATTGGATGAATTGAATGCACCTAAGCGACCCATCACGTACCATGACTGAATAACCTGTCACATAAGAAAACCACGTTTATCAAACACTTCAGGTAAAATAGCATCTTGTAGATACAAAAAATTAAGAATTTTCTTTTCAGAAATTTGAATGGTCAATAAGATAGAACTTAGTAGAATAGGAATAATATAATAGAAATATACGTACACTACCAAGAAGATCTACATCTCGGTCCGACGGCGATCCATATAATTCAAACCATATGTAGGAATCTAGAGGATTAAAACTGGCAATCATATAAACTGAATAAGCATCAAGTGCCAAAAAATGATAGTTCAACAGAGTACAATAATAGGCATCAATGATGGTTAGACTTTGTCACATAAATTCAGGTCAACTTGTGTCTTCTCTTCTTTATCCAGAGAAAATTCACGTCTATAGTGCATCAAAATACATTGAATACTATTTATACACAGGCTACTTTTACAAAAAATTAAAAACGAACATATATAATAAAGCATTGCACTTAAGAATTTCCTTTTCAAGTCATAATCATAGAAAAAACATTAACCGAAAAATGATTAAAAGATTTACTGACCCATATAATTTAAAGAGAACTCGACGAATGCCAAACAAACCCACGATATGACACTATATTGTTCTCTTTTCTCCCTCCTTCACTTTACAATTTTATGCTGTAAAGGTTTCCTTAACCAATTCAGAAATGATAAAAGTAACAGCAAGTGATGCCACATGACATGCTAGAAACTCAAAAGCTTTGACCAGGGTATTATGATTTAGTGATGGTTCAGGGCCAAAATTGGAATAGTAAATAGTGCAGAATGAATAAGAATGAGATCAAACAATAATTGCACAACAAAATGGGTAACAGAAGGTTGAAACAGGACCCTGCAATTATCCTAAAAATACAATAAGCAGTTTTGGACAGACATCCCTTCATAAAACATGTGGATAGGTGCAATTTTACTGCAGTTCAAATGTGTCAAATATTGATTTATCCAATGCTAAGTATTTGTGTGCAATAAAGCATAACAATTTTTTACCCCAACTGCACAACAGCGTTCAATGAAAAACCAATCAACCAATCCCTATCCCCAAGTCTGAAATTTCCTGGTTGATTAAGAAAATGAAAATTATTTCAATTTGGATTATGACCATCTTTTGGCAAAAAGCTCTATCAAAAGCACAGTTATAAATTTGTAGTATCTCTTTGATAGCATTCCTATGAAAGGTCTAGAATTTAGTCTTTGAGCATTCTGGTTGAATAGAGGCACTCCTTATGATTTCTCCTTCACTTCCCTTCACGTGGTCAGCATTTCAGTATCTTGGCAATCTACAAGGAAGGTAACTACTCAAGAACGAAAAATGTTTTCTTCATTTTTCCAACTCAGTCAGTGGTTGCTTGGTATAGCCTTCCAGAGGCATATCAAAGCATTGAAGTAAAAGAGTGACAATTTAGTTTTTCAACTGCAAATGTTTCCTGACAATCAAACGAGAGCCATGGACCAAAGTACTAAAAGACTAATTCGATTAACCTATGAAACATACATAGTTTATCCGTAATATAAGGGATGTGTTTGAATCTAATTTTGAGGAGAATAGAAATTTTAGAATAGTGATTGATGTGAGAATGTGTGGTGAAAAAGTGATGAAAAGTTTTTGATTTGTGTGTAATATTATTTTATTTGGAGAATGTGTGGTTGAAATGAAGAATGAGAATGAGAATGAGAATGAGAATGAGAAATTAATAGGTGCCAAACGGGGGCAAGAATGAAGGAAATTAAAAATCAGTGTATTTGTCCATCAGTCTCTAACTTTACATCCAGTTTAACTATTAAGCAGAGAACAAAAACTCTAAGAGATGAAATTCAAACACCAAGGTAAATAAAAGAAACATTATCGTAGGGATGCAGCTACTACCTCACTTGATCCACAATCACAAAGATATAAGTTCTGATTAACAAAAAATGCAAAAGAATAATAGTGAGGAAAGGAGTTTCAGAGAGTTCAGAGCAAATTTAGGCATTGAAATGAGATAAACAGATAGGGACAGTGAATGCATGTTTGTCTACATGTCTACGTAAGAGGTGCATTACTCTCTAAAGCTGACTTTGAAGGCAAGGACTGATCCTGTTTTGGATTTCTCAAAATTCCGCCCTTTCTGTCGAACTCTTTCTTCAACCTATCAACAATATAAACGTCAGGTTACAGAATTTAAACATAAGAAGAAAATTCATGAGTAGAGAACTTATGCTTCAAGAAAGGATGAAATCACTGGTTTTGAAGCAATAACAAAAGCTAAAGGTCGATTCTTTTATAGCATATGCCCAGGCACTCAAACAATTTCTTTACACGTCAGTCCGACCCTTTTCAGGTTTACAATTGAACAGTGAAACACAAAGAAAACACCATTGAAAATGCCCTGCGTAAATTACAAGGGAGATTATATGAACCCCAATCCAAGCTCACTAACAAATCTATACATGTTTGTTAACATTTTTTAAGGTATGACCATCAAAATACATAGCAGAGTCAACAGCTGAACTCAATATGCATCATAAATCAAATGGGATCCTCTAATTCTGTCAAACAAAAAGTTATTATACAATTTCTAACTCCGTTGATACATGTTAGTCATGGTTCACCTTTCTCTAACCTTTGTCAATCCCAGTAGCTATGGTGTATCTAAGCTGCACCATTACTATCTATCATTAGACAATAGATGGTAGTAACAGCGTGGCTTATAATCTAGGCAATAATCAAACTATTAACAAACGGCATAGTGGATATGCTTTTAGAGTATCTCTGTGACTGTTTGTAGTAGACTTAATTGGACTCTTGAATTCTTAACATAGCGGATTTTCTATTAATTGGAAAAAAATTTCATTCAATCAAATAATGCAGATACTGAGAGTGACTCAGTAATCTACCAAACATTATCTATCAACTAAGCATTTAGTAGTACAAAACAAAACCAACTCAGACTCATCATACAGTTGGATAAAATTTGAACAAACTGGAACTTACTCTTTTTCTCATAAGTTCTGGGTTACCAATGCTATCACCCAGAACAGCTCGAAGCTCCGAATCATTTTTACAAGCATCTTCCAACACCCTGCACTTAACACAAGTAAAATACTCATTCACTTATTGCATTGCAAAATTGCAATCAACAAAATTGTAATGAGAGGAGAAAGAATGACTTTGCCCAAGCAGGATAGTTACGGAGATGGTCATATTCGCGCTTCCTCTTCTCCTCTCGAACCCTCAACAACCGGCGTCCTCTGGCTGTGGTCCCTGACCCTTTGGCAGCCTTCCCATTCAGAATGCCACCGCCACTACTATTACTTGTACTTGCAGATGTATCATTGCCTAGCTTAACATCCACGTTGAGGTCCTTTGAATCCAATGCTGCTCTAGACGCAATTATACGAGGCGAGAACTTGATATTAGTAATACGGATTCCGCTATTTTGAGGCACTGCTAGAAACTGAGCTGTGAAGAGTGAACTTGTAGAGGCGGTGGGCTTCCCAAAGGTAGAATTGGGATATTGCCCATAAACACAAGACATATCCATTTTGTTACTCCTTTAATACAAACAATATTTGCACCAATAAATCGCCAAAAAAAAAAAAAGCAAAATAAGCTCTCAGTTACTGTAGGATTAGATAATAAGAAAGCTATGTGGATGTTTGTATGAATTTCCAAAAAAAAAAAAATCATTGTTGTAGAATTATACCATGTAATTGAGCAAAGAAAAATGGATTTCATTTCTTGTTTCTTCACACACACACAGAGAGTAGTTCTTACCACTTCCAACCGGTCAAATGGCGGTGGTGAATGCAGATACGAAGTCGGAATTTGAAGAAGAAAGCTGTTCAGATATAATAATTATAAGATTATCGGTACAAAATTACAAATAAAAGATATTTTCATATTGGGCTTACGAGTTCTATAACATTATTTTTTCAACAATATTTAATTACAAAGACGCCCCTAAGGTTTATGAGAATAAAAAAAACACCCTTATCCAAAATTTTCATAAACCTCCCCTCTTACTATAAATTTCGATTTTGTTGGTGGTTTCAAAGTACTATCTGCTACCAGAAATTGTAAAAGCTTATTACAAGTTGGGCTATACATTACTCTTACTGCCAAAGTAAAATGGTAGCAACATTTGCTAGTAGCTATTTAATTGATAAAATTATATGCATGTGATCTGCTCAAGTTACCTCCAACAACCTGTTAGATATTTATACAATAAATATAATATGTAAAAGAAATAACTAATTCAGATGAAGTGCTCAATTGGTAAAACGTGTAGAATTTATGTGGGAGTTCGGGGGTTCGAGTCACACTTCACACATTATATTAAAAGTCTTTGATTGAGTACTACATTGAATTTATTTTAAACCCCTCCCTTGATGAGTAACAACAACTATATTGAGTAGAGGATGAACAAATGCTCTTAATGCTTACTGTAGCTGATATTCAATGGGGTGTTTAGATACAGTGTACCCTAGATAGAAACACCTGTTTAAGTGTAGAAGTGGGACCGCTTCCTATGAGAATTGAGACTAATTCTCTAGAGCACTCAAAAAAGTCGAGAAAGTTGACGTGATTGTTTTAGAAGTCATGTGTGTGTACTATTATCTCAGTTTGCAACCATAATTGTGAAGTTCAAGTCATAGTTCACTCTACAGTTAGCAAACTCGATAGAATATACAAAGCCAATGTTCAAGTCAATAGACACATAAGCTTGTGTGATTTCTACCGTACTCCAGAATAATATTTATATTTATCTTATTTCTTTTATGTGGGGGATTGTAAGATATTTATACAGTATATATAATATGTGAAAGAAATAACTAATTCAGATGAAGTGCCTAATTGGTGAAAAGTGTGGAATTTGTGTGGGAGGTCGGGGATTCGAGTAACACATCACGCATTATATTAAAAGTCTTTGATTGGGGATTGGGGGGCCTTGGGCTTGATTGATTCTAATAATAAATTATTATTTTTAATCATTTTTGGAATTATTTAATGGGTCAACTAGTCAGTAAAATATGACATTTTTTAACTGTCCAATATTAATAACACATTACCACTAGCCATAAAAATTACAAATCATACTGGATCATGGTGGAGGCAGTTACATCATTTTTCTGCCTATATAAACACACATTTGGACATTAAAAAATTATCACAATATGAAATTGTATCTTCCTAGTAAAATATTATGCTCAATTTTATACATATTTTTTGGAGTACACTTGAGAGTTCTGAAAACCATTTGTCATTGTTGCACAATTGGTTTATTTGATTGTTATATCTTGGAGGTGATTGTCTCAGAGGTCGCAGTAGTTATCGACGGGTAATTTCGTTCTAGGATATCGTGTTGTCAAGAGACTCAATCAGTCGATAAGTTTTTTATTTCTGCACTTTACTGTATTGCAATTAGTAATTTTTCTAACACAACCCACTTCGATAACCTGTCCAAAGCAGCTTGAGCAGTTCCTTCAGGCTGGCTGATTCTGTTCTTGATTTCCAGTAGTTTTCTAAGCAACGGGAAATCTCTATTTCTTGATGAAATGTCCCAGATTGTTGTCCCTTGCAAATAAACATGATTGATCCAACGAACCCAAAGTGAATCCTTCTTGTTATGGATGTTCCAAAGTGAATTTGCAAGCAAGGCAGAATTCGAGTATTTGATTTTTCTAAATCCAAGGTCTCCTTCACTTTTTGGACGGGAATCATTTGTCCATGCTACCAACGGCTTTTTAGATCCCCAGAGAAAGTTTCGACAAAATGTAATAATTCTTGAAGTAATTGTAGTTGGGATTAGGGGTGGGCAAAACCCGACCGAACTCGTCAAAACCTTTCAAATCGAACCAATCCTGTCGGTTTGGGTCGATTTTTTTGTTGTTTTTATACGGGTTAGGTGGGTTGGCCGTGTAGGCGGGTCGGGTAGGATTATGGGTTAATTCGTGAAAACCGAATAAACTCGTCCAACCCACCCGCCTACTTTTAAAAAGAAAAGAAAAAAATAAAATAAAATGCCTAATAAGTAAAAGGAACCTAAAAAGTATGAGTAGATATTGTAACTGTAATTACCTTGGTGCATTTTAGAAAATGAGTTTATTGTCCTTCTCACAAGAAATGTAGTATAAGTTTTCCATGTTATGTTAAATGCATTTTGTTCTTTGTAGATTTGGCTAATGAGGATTGAATAAGATATCAGGTAATTTTATTTATTTGTTTATTTGTTTACTATTTAATCTTGTCTATTCGAATTTAGTATAATAGAAAATTGTATGACTTTAATTTTTGTTGACAAGTCGTCACAAACCAACCAACCCAACCCAACTCGACGGATACCTGATTGGATTGGGTTGGATTTCAACCTTTACACGAGTTGGGTTGGATTGGGTTGAGTTAAATTTTGATTAAACTGGTCATGTTGGGTTGGGATTGGGTTGAGGCAAAAATCAACTCAACCCGTCCCGACACAACCCATGCCCACCCCTAGCTGGAATCGATAAGATAGACAGCCAAAAACATCTAACACCTTGAAGCATAGATCTCACAAGTTCGACTCTCCCACATAAGACGTCGATAAGCTTGTCCATGAACAAATATATGCTAGAATATTGTCTATTTATGGAGCATAAGAGCCGACTTTGAGTTTTCCGGCTACAAGTGGAATGCCCAAGTAACGAAATGGCATTGAACCCCATGGTATATTCGTTAACTCTTGGATATCCTCCAACTCTTGCACATGAATTCCGGCTGTATATAGGCTAGATTTGGCAGTATTCATCTTTAGTCCCAAAGTATCCCCAAAGTGAGATAGACAATCCACCAAGATGCGCACCGAAGTTACGTCTCCTCTAGCATAAAGCATCAAGTCCACAAATGCCAAGGATGTAATCTTTAGGGGACCACATTTTGGATGATAGTTGAAATCACTATTCGCGGTTGCTCTCTTTAACTTCCTTGAAAAATATTTAAGGCACAACACAAACAAAAAAGGAGAAATAGGATCACCTTGCCGAATGCCCTTTTTTCCCCTTAATGAACCCATGCAAGCCATCATTTAGTGCAATGGAATATGAAGGTGTAGTAATGCATTCCATCACCCAATAGATGAGTCTTCTAGGGAATCCCAACCTTTCAAAAACGGATCTAAGAAAGTCCCAATTGATCGAATCGTATGTCTTCCTTAAATCAATCTTAAGAAGGCATTTAAAAGCATCTCTATTATGATTATATTGTCTCAAAAAGTTCTTGAGCAAGATGAATATTTTCAATCATACTATGCTCATTCATGAATGCAACTTGTGCTTGATTAACAATAGTATCAAGAATAGGCCCCAAACAAGAAGCAAGATCTTGGTCATAACTCTATAGAACACGTTGCAGCAAGCAATCGATCGATAGTCTCCAACAGTAGGTGAATGAGTAGCCTTCAGTACCAATGCAATGACCGTGTGGTTGGTTTGCTTAAGAAGAGACCTTCAAGAGAAAAATTCTTCAATCGAATCCATGAATTGCTTCCAACAATCTCCCAAGACTTCTTAAAGAAATATGAAGAATAAACATTCGGCCCCAGAGATCTGTCATCTTCAATACTAAATAGTGCTTCTTTAATCTCTTTCCTCGAAATGTCCCATACAAAATTCTGTGCTTGTTCCAATGAATTAAAGGGCCATTCTGCAATATACCAATATCAACTGGTTGTACCGTGCTGCTCGTGCCAAGAAAATCAGCATAATTTGGGTGAATTCATCCACGACTTGATCTTGTAACGTAGTGTAAGCTCCGTCCCTTTGAAGTACAGCTGCAATATAGTGACTTTTTATGTTCTCTTGACCACCGAGTGAAAGAACTTAGTGCATTTGTCACTATACTTCAAGTACTCGCACTTAGCTTTTTGGTAATAAAAGCTCATTTCCGCTTCACCCAAGTCCCTGGCTTGTTTTCTCAATCGAGCCACCTTACATTGAAGTCAAGAATTAGTTATATCATCATGTAACTCCAATTGTGTTGACTTTAGTTCCCTTGCAGCAGATTCAGCTCTAGTAGAAATATGTCCAAAGTATTTGTCATCAAGCCTTTTAAGTGCCCCTTTGAGACTTTGCAGCTTCTTGTAAAGTATGAATTGCTTCGTCCCCGTGAACTCTTGCTCCCAACTACTTTGAACTAAGTCATGGAAGTTTATATGATTAGTCCACATGTTGAAGAATCGAAATGGTTTTCTCTTACTCCCATCTTGTCCTAGAAGTGAGACAATGCATGGATAGTGATCAGATAGGCATCCCGATAGTTGAAAATCTGCAAGGATATTGAATCCAGCTTGCACCCATTCATCATTAGCCATAGCTCTATCAATCTTTCTCCAAATCGAATTATTGTTCCATGTATAGAAGCATCATATGGACCTTACATCCGTATGACCAACTTGAAGGTAGCAATCCTCAAAATCCTTCAACTCATATGGGGTAACGTCTACTCCAATGCACCTTTCATCACTCTTAAGAACATTGTTAAAATCTCAAGAATCAACCAAGACAAAGAATGATTCGACCAAAACTCCATAACGTTGCTCCAAAGTGAATTTCGGGATACAATAGTATGAAAGCCATAAACGAAGCTAACATGAAAAGTAATTAATGTTACCTTTCAAGTAGCTAGATAATGGATGACTTGAGAAGTATTCTCCATAACTTCCAATCTCACCTTCGAAGGATCCCACAAAATCAAAACCCAACTAGCTTGGTACGTAGAGAAATTATTTGCTTGCAAAAAATTGCTAAACTTGTTCATCATAACTCGTTGCAACTTCGTATGATCAAGTTTTGTTTCCAAAATTGCCATAACATCAATATTGTGTTCCCTAATGAGGTGACGAACCCCATTTTGTTTAAGGGGTTGATGGAGACCCCTTATGTTCCACGATGCAATCTTCATGATGATATAGAGAGGGTGTTCTCCCTTTTCTTATCCTTCTTCAAAGTTTTAAATGGTTGCACTTCAAGCTTTCTTTAAGCTTCTCATTACTTGCAGGCTTTGTTTTGGAAGCTTCAAAATCTGCATTTCCTTGCAAGTTAGGTGAATCAATACCTGCCCCTGACTTCTTATTTTGCACTTTATCCTTCACAATAAGTTGGGGTGTAATTCATTTTGCCACCTGTGCCTTAGCCACATTCAAAGCTTTATTCTTTCTGCCTACCTCAATGAAAGGGCCATCATCCTCTATTGCAACCTTTTGCATTTGATCATTAGGTTGTCCTTGCTCAAATTCACAAACAGGATCCATCTGCACATTATTCTCAACACCTGCACTGCCCTCATCAAGCTGGCTGGTAATTTCCTGATCAGAATTCCCGTGTTCTGACCGTCCTTGGCTTGCTGCATAGAATTCCCCTCATTTTCAGCTGCTTGTTTCCTCTTATTTCCTGCTTGAGAAATGGAGTAAAGGTCAAAGACAACTGCTATAGTTTTTCGTATCATTTATGCTATGTTTAGTAAGCTAGACTCAACCATCATTAAAATGGATTACAAAACTAGAAGTATGTTTATTTGGTCATCTCTGCTTGATCATGCATTATCCTAGATAAGGATATAGGATAACAGAAAGCAAAACAATGCAAGATATCATCCGAGCAAGTAAAGATGATTGTAAATGAATTTTCACACAAAAAACTGACTTCTAGAGGACAATATTTCATAAATAATCTTCGCGATTTAATAAACTAAAATTTACCATACGGCCTATAGAGCCATGTGGCTGATGTACATAGCAAAGTGCATTTAGAATATTAACCAGGAGCACAAATCCAAGCTACACTACATCCGACAAGATTCTGGACCTAATGCTAATCAGCCAACAGCAGGTGAAATGCCGGCTTCAGATTCTATACATTATTTTAATAAATAGTCTTTGTGATTTGATAAACTAAAGTTCAAAGGCCTGCCTATAAAGCCATGTTACGATAGATGTACATAGCATAATACATCTAATGCTCTAACCAAAAGCATAAACCACACTAACCATCCAACGGCCACTGCACATGCCGGTTCTAGATTCTAATCCTTTGATAGTGCGTCTGAAGTAGCATTCACTTTTTCAATGGGAGCCAGCACAGAGCTACTTGGTTTCAAGTCCAAAGCTTGTTGCAGCTGCTCTCCTTGTTGCTGCAATGCAGATCATCGCTGCTGAAACTGGCGCAGTTGATGCTCCTGAAACTGAGAATTTATCTGGAGCTGTTGAAATTGTTGAGCAGTTAACATTGTATTCACATATCATGGTTGTTAGGATAATGCTGCTGGTTAGCTCCATAAGATGCAGGAAAACTCATCATAGGTCCACCATTTTGAATTGCTTGACCTGTTAACACTTTCAGTTGCTGGATCGCTTCCTTTATTGCTTCATTCATTGCTATATTTTTTAAGAAGAAAAGAAGAGTAGAAAACATCATTTAGCACTTCCTTGAGTCCAGGGAAAATGATAACCATCAAAATGAATTCCGTTGCATTGAGTGCATTGACAAACTGTTAAGGGATATAATCCCACATCGAATAAAGATGTTGACATAGACCAATTAATAAAGATCTTGGGCTACTCCTCTTAATAAGGTTGACCTTTTAAGATGGACCCCCAAATCTTAATATGGTATCAGAGCCCATTATACTCCAACAAGCGATTCGATCCCGGTAAGACTCCAAAAAGTGAGCACGTGGATTTCAAGATTGGTCTGCTCAAATGAGCCACCATCTTGCGGGGGCGTGTTAAGGGATATAATCCCACATCGAATAAAGATGTTGACATAGACCAATTAATAAAGATCTTGGGCTACTCCTCTTAATAAGGTTGACCTTTTAAGATGGACCCCCAAATCTTAATACAAACTATTAATCATTCAAATGTTGAATGATTTCAATATCACCACGAGAAGGATGATACACCAGTAAATTATCTAAAATCGACCTTTAGTGAGTTGGCCTCGTATAAAATCACGTATGCATGTTTGTATTTTAACCACAAGATATTCAGAATCACACTGTTTTTGCCTTGCAGGCAAGTTAGAAAGCTGCAATGTGCATCACCAACACACATAGGCTATCTACTATGAGGAACAATTTTAATAGTTCAAATGAGTTCTATAAAGCCAAATGGTGAAAGTTGAAACAGCGTAGTCCTATTCTCTGAGGACGGTGTCATTTCAAGTCTGTGGACTGTGTTTGAGAGGCCAAAACGTGTAAAGACAACGGTAAGAAAGGGTGGGACCAAAACTTTCCCGCAAAGTTAAAAGGATAAATTTTTACCTTGTTCTAGTGCAGTTATTGCTCCAATGCTAACAACTTCAATTTGAGTTCATATTTCATAGTGAATTGAAAGAGGGGAAGAAAGTAAGGAGAAGTAGAAAAACAAGTCCTTAAGACCAGGCACTATGAACTACGTAGAAAATCTGGTTATAGTTGATTCACAGACAAAATCAGTATGATTGAAGGAATTGACAGAATCAGCTTTATTGCTGGAATTAACAGAACCACAATTTCCCTAATTAGAGTCAGTTTTCCTGATTGTCTGCTATGTAAAATATGTGGGATTGTTTATTTGTTTACTTAATCGTTTAGTTGTAAACTAGCCTAGAGTAGTTCTCTGTTTCCTACATAAGTCTGTAACGTTCTGATTCATTATAAAAATAAAAATAAAAGTTTCCCAGGAATCTTCAGCCTATAAACTACATCTTTCCTCTTATCTCTATGGCATATTATTATTTTTTTACTACAGGACACCAAGTGACTATACATTACCCCGGGGGAGGAAATACAACTGCTCAACACCGGAGTAAATGACTTATGGATTAAACAATAATCTGTACTGCCGAGAGCTGGAGGTGCACTCTTATGGATTCCACAATTTAAGGGTTGTTCACTCTCGTCCACCCGGTGCAACGCTGATATTGCACTATATCGATCAAAACAATTAAAATGTGTTTTGAACTCACGCCTCTCTGTTTACTCTACTATGACACATGGAAAGGAGGCTCTCCCTAAATACTTTCGTATAGGAGGTAATATTATGGTGACCTAATACATGTGCGAATTTCTCAAAGTACTCCTATAACACTTAAAAAAACTTAAATTAGGCTTCACACATCCTACAATGACAACCTCCTGGTAGCAGAGTCCTAGACTCCTGGAGGATAAAAATGCCATTTCTAAATCCCAAACTGGAGAACATGATTTTTCATTTCATTTTCTTATTATCTTTCATTTATGTTTTCTTCATTTTTTTTTATTTTTTTTATGTTTTTCTTAAACTTGTCTTTTTGTGCTTGCCTGCATGTGTGGAAGGTTTTTTTTTTTTTTTTCCTTAAGCAAAATCACAACCGTAGTGTGTTTTCGGCTCCACGAAGATAGGACGGAAGGGTTAGGACTCCCCGACGTTATATAAATGGAATATAAATGAATACAATGAATGGAGCGGATAGAGATAAATATAAAGTTTAGATACGATTTTAAAATAGAGTTCAATTCAAAATATGTTTGTTCTTATTTGAGAACCAAAATAAGTTATTTATTGAATTTGATTTCGTTTTCATTCCATAGACCGTGTTCAATAAGCAAATCACATTGACTCTGTTACCAATTTGAACAGCAAGGACAGCGCGACGAAGGTGTACAAAATGCACTTAGCATTTCTACGAAGGATTAAATCAATCATCAAAGAGAACCCAAAATCAAATATTTCATAGCAATTCTCTACAAAATGTAATGGACGAAATTCGGTGTGTCCAAGGATCTGCCAATTTTATTATCTATACACAAGGGCTAAGGCATAATGTATGTATGCCGAAACTCATCTTCACTCAATGGACAGCACACAGAACTTCTACGCCGATCATCGACAGTCATGCAAGCAATCCATATTTCTGAGCTGAACCTAAAAGTTGTCCTTGGCTTTGCGGATGACGCCCAAGGCTTCGGCTGCATCTGCTGACTCGGAAATGTTCAATGACTTCCGGATTACTTTGCTCGAAGTTCGAAGGAAAGGATTGCATGACTTCTCCTTTCTTAGTGAAGTAGGGATCTGCAAAACATCAATGACAATTACATTATTAAGAAGAAAACTTACAGGGCATAACAAACAAGATGGCAAAACAATATTATAAGAAAGATCAAATAATGAAGGACAACTTGAAAAATGAAAATTTTCCATATAATCTCTCAACAAAAATGGAAAAATCTCTTTCATCTCCTTTAGTAACCCCAAAACAACTACTAATGCCATCTTGTTAGTTGCTCTAGTTATGTAAGGCCCATTTGGCAAGACTTCTATTTCTTGTAGAAAAGCCTCCATAGAAAGTTATTTTATATCAACTTCCTCTAATCTCTTCTAGCCAAACAAAGCACCTCCAAAAACTTATCCAAACTCCTCCGAAAGCAGGTTCTTAGTCTCATGAGCAGCTTTTGACTTTTCAAAGGCTTGCCAAACTGCCCATAGTTATTTTAACTAGGAATGCAAGTTCTAATTTGAGGCGAAATTACCATAGTGTATGTGACCATCACACACACATTATATGACAATAACTGGCCAATAAATGGGAATAACATCTAAAATTTCCTATCATGAATGCAAGCATTACATGTCCCATGCTCAATTCCATAAAATTTAAGAAAGTCAGATAGTACCGTAGGCAAGCCCTTGCTGCGGAGATGGGCTACTTGGGCAGCATAACACTGCAATTCTTCATTCCCAGGTTCTACTGATAGGGCGAATTTTGAATTACTCTGTAAAACAAGCCAATAATTTAGGGCCATAAGAAGGTTTTGGTTTAAGAATGTTGTGAAAGATGAAAAGAGAAAGAACGTTGAATGCTAATCGTGAATTTACCAATGTATATTCATGACCACAATATATATTTGTATCATCTGGCAGTGACGTGATCTTCCTCAGGGAAGAAAGCATCTGGTACAAACACAATGAGTAGTCATCATCACACTTCAAAATGTTTTTGAAGACGATCAAAACTTTAATTTCACCTCCAATAGCAAGAAAGCATCTTAAATATATCTAGAAATTTAAGCATGTCATTTATCAAAATTTAAAGCTTTTCATAATTATATACATACCCAGATATCTTAAATTCTAATACAAGTCATATTGATTCAAACAATGGTTTGAGTATATAAATCATGTGTAGTGGACGATAAAAAGACTTCTACTTCAAGCAAAGAAGTAAAAATATACACATCATACACGCTAATTCCATGTTTTTTTAAAGTAACACAGCATGACAGAAGCCCCTGAGACTCGAGAGATATGAACACTGTTTATACACTGACTTGTGGCGATGGTAAATAAAGACTAATATGTGCTCAGAATTCACTGTCATCAATTAAAAAGTTATCAAGCTTGACTTCAGTTTTTAGCCACAAAGCCCACATGATTACTATTTAGGATTTTGCATGATAGTCCACAAACATTTAGCCCCTGTTTGAACCATATTATTGTTTCCATTCTCATTTTTCTACTCATTTTTAAATTTTAACCACACATTTTTCAATAAAATAATACTTTCCATCACATCCATAACTTTTCCTTCTTTTTCAACCACATATTTCCCATCACATCAAACAAAAAAATGCATTCTTGGACAAATAATGTGCACTAAACAAGTGCTTATTGTGAAAATTTTGTCATAACTCTTGGGAACAGCGTGTTACGGAATTACAAACTTGAAACATCAAAATGAAGGATTTACTCCTCTATAAGATAGGTGCAATAGCTGACCATTTCACGAAAGACATGATTATTCTACAAACTGCTTTGAAAGTTATAAAGAAGGGGGAAAAAACAAAAACAAACGAAAGAAAGAGACCCAACCCACCCTTTCTTCTTCTGAAGCTGTATCTTTTATTTGCTGGACTTTTAACATCTTCCCCATAGTTATTTACGACTGCATTTCGCAAATATGCAAAATCATGACATATCTCCCCTTTTAATTGGTTTACAAAGAAAAATCAAAGCATGCTTCCATAGCTTTTGAAAAACCACATAGAAGGTCTCACCTAAATTACCCACAAAGCTTAGAGCAGGGCTCGGCCATCATAAATTCTTTTTCCATTTTAATAAATTGAATCCCCTGGAAATCCATGTTCAACAAATGATTCCGGAAACTCACTTAAAATCAAAAACAAAAACTTGGAGCACTAGGGACTAATACGGAACAAGTGGATCGTGCTACTGTTGATGGAAGTCAATGTAAATAATAAATCTACAACACAAGTTTGATGATGTAAATGAAAATTTTCACAGCACGCAAAAGAATAAAATCATTTTTTTAATAGATATCATAACATACCTGCTGTGGAGTTCCTTCAAAAAGCTTGCCACATGATAAGCTGAACAATGTGTCTCCCGTAAAAATTGATTTTGATCCAGGGAAGTGGAAACTAATATGGCCTGCTTGCAAGGTGGACCATGTTTTATGATTAGGTCAGTACTATGGAATCAAACCGAGGAAAATATCACACAATAACTGCTTTTTTCATATAATCATTTTGGTAGAAAAATGTATTCACCAGTTTGATTTTTGAAAATAAATATGCGTTATAACAAATCAAGTGTCTAAATTATTCCATATGAAATCCCATATTAATATCCATTGATTATTTATTTATTTTTAATGTATGGCAATGTTTATTCATCTTATTCATGTCAAGTTGTAATGGGAATTTCCAAAATGCTTTATTCCTATTTATCAGCCTTCCTCTCGCTTCATTGGCTTCTTGTGCACTTTGGTCTGTGTCCTTGGCTGAGTATAGTCATCTTTCAGTTGTAATCCAGCCTCTAATAAATTTCAATTATCAAAGTTCATTTCTTTAGTAAAGCATACGCAGATGCAGTCCTCAGCCTCCTCGACAGATACCAGGCCGTTCTTGCCAAGAGACAACCATATATTTGCAAATCTTGAATTACACCCTTGTGCAGTTGTAAGCCGGAATTGGAATGAAATGCCAACTCTTGAAACCCTATTCCCACTTCAGGATTATTCTAAAACTTCCGCAAGGGAAATAATTTTTATACAACTAAAAAATAGAAGTGGAGAATAACTTGAATAAATAGCCAACAATCAGTATGGAAAATTTTAAGTAGGCAATTTTAAAAGAAGTCAATAATGGAAAGGCATTTGAAATATAAAGATGTTATATTTCAAGACTACATGTTTTGCTTCAGGACAAAGAGAAGGTCCCCCAGTGCAAGACAAAAGGCCTTGTCAAATAGAAAGGGTCCTCCATGCATGTGGCACAAGTTCAGCACTGATGGCAACTGCCATGGGATAATTCTGAATCAGTTGAACAGACAGAGATGTGGACCTAGACCAGTAATATGAAATGTAGATGGACTGAGAAATTAGAGTTCTTAGGATAGAAATTGATTCAGAGAAACTGATCAAATAATGGAAGCTGACTCCCAGTCTTATCCTTCTGGGCATCTAATTGAAGATCTGAAGGCTGTAGGCAATAATATAGCCAAGCGAACATGTGAATGTCGATGGAGAGAGCAACAAGTGTGCACGCTACCTTGTGAAAGATGGAAAGAGGCTTAAAAGTTTATAAAGAGCATGTGGATATCTGATGAGGAGATCCTAGAGCTCTCCAACCCTCGAGAAACTGAATCTTTTGCTTCTAAATTTTTATTTCTTTTGGTCACATGGCCTTTTTTTAGAAAAAGAAGTGAAAAGAAAAATGTCTAAAAAATGGTAATCCTAGACTTAAGTTGCAAAAATTATTTCAGATATACCTAGATTCCAATAGTAAAGGAATATAATGTAGAGCTTAACATACATAACTTACTCCCTCAAATAGACCTATCCAGAGTAAAAAATAAAAAATCATCAAGCACATCAAAAGCATTATGCATGGAAAGCAAATAATTGAACACAACCTCGTGTATGACCAGGAGTTGCCATCACAAGCACCTCATGGCTTGCAAACATCCATTTGTCCCCGTCATTCAAAGTGATATCTATGCCAGGTATTCTGTCCTTGTCTACTACTGATCCAATCACCTACAAGGACATACACAGAAGATTGAAACCCTCATAAAAAGATTTTATGAAGAGAAATTAGAGAAGAAAGGTTTAAAACTATTAATGTTAAATTCGCACACCTATCTTCAATATTGAATAAAATTGATGAATCTTGGTTTCTGTCCTAAAGCAAAAGCAGCTCTACACTTTTCACGGCAGTGGTAAACAACAAGCTAACAAATCCAAAGTACTAGTTGATATAAAAGCATCCCTTTATCAAAGATGCCAACAGTTGGGGAGTAATGCTAAATACCACAGGAGAGAAAGAAGGAACAGACCCCAAAAAGGAACCTGCTGGTCTAAGGAGTTATTTAACAAGGGGACAGGTATCACATTAGATCTTTGCTTAGTCAAGCCTACATCATCCCTTGATCAGAACCCAACTAACTTATAACCCCAAGGGATCCTGTTCAAGAATAAATTGTTCCATTTCTTAGCCGCCAAACAGCTCCCAGCTTCAAAATGTATAGAGTACAGGAAATTCAAACTCTTGAAGCATCTTAACTGCACCACACAGACAAATGACACTCCAGTATGAACATATTTTTAGATGTCCTAAAATAGACTACAATTATACAGAATTTTTTAGTGCTCAATTCAGGTCTCACAGTCCATATTATCTCAGCACATTCAGATACTTTCTGCAATGCAGCCCTTATTAATGATTTGTCAATCTATTTCGTTGTCTGTAACTAATGACCCTAAAGAAAAGAAAAGTGGCAGATCAGCCACGTTCTAGTTAACCATTTGAGAATATCTTACTCCCTTTACCCATCCACAGAGTATATATTCCCTGGCTGTAGCTATCATGTAAGAGGTTCACCACTTTACCTTTCTTGCTCTCTCTGGAGCCGGGGCGAAGGTTGTTTCTAGGACATGACTGTCAGTCTTTTTATTTAGTCAGTTTAACAAAATGGTTTCAGAAGTCCAAATGCAATGTCTTTTCCAGGTCATTCCTAGTTCCTAGTCAATATCAAACACAGTCAATTATTATCAGAGTATTTTCAAATTTCCGCTGGAGTCAACCTTTTGAACGCATAAAACATCATAGATGGAAATTAGCAACCACGACTGCTAGTTAACTCTAGCACACCCCATTCACATTAGAATACTTGACATAGGCTATCGATTCAATGTCCCAAGTATTGGGACCAACAACGAAGTTGTCAATTGAAAACTCTCTCTCCATATCGCCACGGAGGCATGGATGAAAGATGAGAAATACATTTCTCGTGGTGGAACATACAAAAATACTACGCTCTCACATGAAGGCGGACAAATAACCCTGTAAAGCTCCAACCACTACAGAACTATGAAGGACAACCGACTTAAGGCTGACAGTTAGATTGTGGGGGCAAATGTTAAACATTCAGTCATTCAGACACAACCAGATTAGTCGATCGAATGCAGCTCATAGTTGACAATCTAATAGGAGTGAACTACTTTTTCCAAAGATTTCCCTTGAATAGTAATAAAAATACAGAGTACAAAATGTAACTAAGAAGAACAACCTGCTTAATGCTGGCAGTTTGATTTGTGGGGGCAATTGTTAAACATTCTGACACGACCAGATTATTAGATCGAATGCAGAAAAATAGGAAATCTAATAGGATTGAACCACTTTTATAAAATTCCCATGGAATAGTAATAAAAATACAGAATACAAAACCATATGTTTCAAAATCCTTAACGAGCATGCACACATAGATGCGCCTATATTTCAGCTCAAACCAATGGTCAGATGTAACAGAAGGTAAAATTTTCATACCTTTGCGCCGTACCTTTCTTTTAACTCCATGTTTCCACCAGTATGATCAAAATGGTGATGAGTGTTCAGGATGTAAGTCAAATTCCAATTTTTCCTATTCAATGCATCTATAACAGGTACTGCTTCAGATGGGTCAACCACTCCAACTGTCCCAGTATCCATGTCATGTAAAAGATAAGCATAGTTATCTTCAAGACAGGGCACCTGAAATAAAGAAAAAGACAAAATTGAATAAGGATAATTCATGCAAACTACTTCTGTGGCTTCATGCATTACATAATGCAAATGATAAGAGGTCATACATAGTACCAGTCAGGCTTCATGCATTACATAATGCAAATGATAAGAGGTCATATATAGTACCAGTTACAAAGAACAGTCACAGGTTCAACCCCACATAATAGATGAGCTCATTACCTTAGTTGAAACTTGTAATGCATGATATTTGTCCATGATATTTAGTTGAAACTTGTAATGCATGATACTTGTAATGCATGATATTTGTCCACATTTAATTCTTTATGTATACATTTCATGACAAAAAAAAAAGTATTGTGCTAAAAAGGAGTACAGAATTGAGGACGAGAACAATTTCTGAGCGTAAAAAAATAATAATATGCAGTTCCAAACTGGCAATCAACATTATTGAGGAAACTACATCAGATGTAAGTGAAATTCAGCTCCAGTGATTCTGCACTCAGAACTAGATAGCTTAGTAGTACCTTAGCTATGGAACTTCACTTATGTATAATATACCGTCATGTAAAGTAACTGAGCTCTTCAGCCGTGGTTCAATGAATAAATAAGAAAACAGTGATATGGAAAGTTTTAATTCAACTTGGCCACTATATTTACTTTCCAAACCCCCTTCCGAGTTATTGTTACAGTTCTGTAATTAGTCTTTCATCAAAACATCTGCTCACCAGCTCAATTTGCAAAGTGGATGACATATTGGTGATGCTGCAAAAATTAGAAACTCCTCCAATTGTTTGGCTAACTCCCCGCAAGGTCTTGAATGGCATTGATAAGAGCCTCACAAATCCATACACAAGAGTCTTTCTCAGACAAAGCTGTCTCATCCCTGGCCATATGCACAGCCCCGACCCTTTCTGGAACAACAATGCAATAAAACATTACTACATAAATTAAAAGCATCAAACTAATTATTGAGGGAGAGGCAGAAGAATCCTTTATAACAAAACACTATGTAACTAGTGTAATTGTGTTGAATTCACAACCACAATCTTAAAGAATTTATGAATATGAGTTTCAAAACTAGAATAATGTGCTCTCAGCACATGTACAGTGCAAAAGAGGCACTTAGGCAACGGGTAATATAGTTGGCAAATAGTTTCACTCAGGATTCATAATCAAAAAAGTAAAAGATGGCATCTCACAGTTACATAAGAACAAATCGTTTAAACCACTAATCTTCCATTTTGTACAAAAAAGATCCACCGAGCGTAGGCACCATCAAAATATAAAAGAATGAAATAACACGAGGGTGCAGACAAATTTTAAAATCAAAACACAAATTTCGGGATCAATTTCTTATATAATGATACCAAACATATTTTGTGGTAAAAGGGCGTGACAACGAGCATAATATAATCATAACCAAAGAAGAAACCCACATATTACAATATTTTTTTTTCCTGAATCCCACACAATAATAGGTTACATCAAATGAAAGATTAATCATATGCAAAATCAGAAACCATTTTTCTAAAACCAAAAAATCCGAAAATTTTACGTGACTGCAAATTCATTGAACACCATGTACATTTTTTTTTAAGAAAAGGGTCCTTGTATAAGGATGACATAGAAAAAACCTAAATTGAGAGAGAGAGAGAGAGAGAGAACTAATTAACGTGAATTTCTCAACTAACAAAATTAATATGCGGAAGAAGCTAAATCGAAGACCCTCATCATAATCATCAATATTAAGTAAAAAAAAGAAACCCAAAAACAATAATAAGTTACTTCAATGAAAGTATAATTAATCAAACGCAAAATCAAAATCTATGTCGCTGAAACCAATAAATTTGGCACTAGCAAACAGAATCCATCAGAAAATCACTTTACCGTAAATTCAGACGACAAAATGACCATGTAAAGATTTATTTAAAAAAGGGGGACCTTAAAACTAACGACTCAACAGAGACTCTATATAACCAATTATATGAAACTTCCAAATAACAAAATCAATATGCAGAAGAAGTTAACGGAAGACCCTGATCATATTCATCAATTTGCAGATTATACATACAAAATAAAGATGCATATAAACAAGAAAAGCTCATTGTTAAATTATGAATTAAAGAAGAAAGAGACAGAAGGAACCAACCATTGAACGAGGGAAGGGGGCCATGGCAGTCGCAGAGGGTGCGGCTCTACTCAATCATTTACAGAATTTGAAGAGCATCACTTTTCTTTTGTTTTTGGACTCCAGAGAGAGAAAGTCTTGTGTGTGCAGGCGCGTGGACGCGGATTCCACACGTTTTCTTTCTTAAATTTACTTTTTGGTAAAAAAATGTTCATCGAACAAAGACTATGTTATATAATTGATTACTCTGCTGTTCTGCCAGTTAAATCTTTGATAGTGGATCAAATTTCTTTTAAAATATAAAATGTGATTCTTACGAAAAAAGTTACATTTGCGTGGCTTTTAAGAAGTCGAGAGGATTTTGACGAGACTAAAAACAAGAGCCTAGTTGGAAAGAACCGGTCAGTTTGAGACCTTTAATAGACATGAAGGTTCAACAACTTGTGACTTGTGTGTCATATATGTGATTAACGTTAGTAGAGGACTAGCATTGAATAGCATTAATTTTTATTTTATGAAAGTCAAGAAGATTTTTTGAAACCCAAAATTTTATTTTAACACGTTTGACTAATTTTATGAAATTGTTTTTTCTAGTTATAAGAATTTTAAAGAAAATTGACTCAACGTGACTTCATCTAAAAGTATTTTTTTTGGGAATAGGAAGCTCTTTTAGAATTTAGTCTTTTTCTTTAAAAAAATGAAGGTAGTTTTCTCAAAAAGTTCTTCTACGTGAAGTAAAAGCAAAAATCATGCCAAACGAATTCTAAAAGTCAGTCTGATGTAGATTTTTTAAAAATAAATTTATGAAAAATATGCAACTATAAAATGGGGAAAAGTTACGGATCACTTGTAAAGTTATGTTTTTCTGGATAATGTATGATTGAAAACGAATTTAAAAAAAAAATAAGTTTTAAATAATCTTTACTGAACATATGCTAAATGTGCCACACAATCGATTTAATGACCAATTTGAAATCCCGCTTGAATTTTTGGATCCCTAAATGTATGTTTAGTTTCAACTAGATTATTGAAATTCAAATTTAATTTTAGACATCAATACTCGATCACTTGCTATATTTCAAATGAATGAAAATTATTTTAATCGATAGTCATGCTCAACAAATTTTTCACGTGACTTGTCATCTTATCACTGCTTCACATCGAAAAAAGTAATTCTCATCTATCATTTTCATTTTCTGGTACCGTATAACGACTACGTGAAATATTAGTTATAATATACTATCAACTAACCAATTTCCATAAATTTGAAAAACAATAACGACTAAATGTGATAGAGATTGAAGTATAATGACCCATAATAACAAAAAAATAATGTGATAGAGATTGAAGTATAATGACAAATTAAAAATTTTGTATTTACAAAAATTGAACGTGCAATGAGAATCTAAAGGAAGTCAACGTGCTATTATGATAGCCATGCGATGTGGGACCCATTTCATCTTAGTATGGGTGCTTTACACCCAATTATTCCATTTTCCTCTCATTCTCTCTCTTATTTAAACCTTTTTTGCTTTTCCTTTTTTTAATATAAAACAAATTATATCATTTAAGTTTTATATTCGCGTCCATTAATAGCTTGACACGTGTATAATCGTACATAAACAACAGCCGCGAGACTTGAACTTTATTTGCTCTAATACCATGTTACGAAGTTTAAGTCATTAAATAGTAATGTGTGTGTACCATTTAAATCTCATCTTTAACATTAATCTATAAAGGTAAATCCAAAATCTAATGTTGGTTGAAGGATAGGCCTCGATTTCGAATTTAATAGTTTTAAGCTCTTGTTCGTATATTATTCCTAGGACGAAACAACTATCTCTTTATTCTCTTCAATTTCTTCTTTACCGAACGATTTCTCGAGTCCCAACCTATTTTGGCTCTCTTTTGACTCGTAATCCACCATTTTTACTTGTACGTTCTACGACCTATTAAATTGCAACGAGCTTTGCCTTTTTAGGAATTATCCTTTTTGACAAAGGAATTTGAGCAAAAGCGTACATAATGAGTAACATATGGCTGGCTTAGTTTTCAATTACTGATCTATATTGCTTATTCTGATCAAACTTTATTTTTATCTATTCTTCACAAAATTTACTCATTATCCAAATATCCATAATGCTATGTAATTCCACTAGGATTACAATCATAGTTTAGGTGATACTGGATGGTAGGTCAAATTAAATCTGGAATTAAACGATTTATTTAATTTCACATATCATTTAATGTCACATTAACATTATCTAGACTGAGATGATAAACTCAATGACAACATATAATTTAGTGTGTGTCTGTCTCCCATTATTGTAGAAGAAATGAAGTACTGAATAGTATTTTTTGGGGAATGTGTTGAAATGTAAAGTAACTTTATTGATTTGTGTGTAGAATATTTTTATTTTTTTTTTGATATCCAGGTATCCTAACTTACACTAGACTATATCCTGGACCACCCATCCCCGGCCCCTCAGTGATGGGTGGAGGTTAATCACGGGATATGCTCAAATTGACCAGGGTCTGTGCACCCTTTATACTCCTGGCCCCAAGGGAGCCTTCCTCCATGGATATTACATTATCAAGCTGCTCCACTCAAATTGAGTATTACAACACTCAGCTACTCCATCCAGGAATCGAACTCCCCACCCTGAGGTTGCAAGCCCAGCAGTGCCCATCCTTTGCCAACTTGGATGTGCCTCGGGGGGCTAGAATATTTTATTAGATGAATGTATGGTGGAGGATCTTACTATAGCACACAACATTTTGTAATAATGGAGATCAAACGGGCCTTAATAAAAGTTTGGCAAAAAATGTTACCTTCATTATTACTTTTTGAAAACTGTGACACCCACCAATTTAGGTCAACAATCTTTATTGCATTTATTTCACTCTCTCCCCCCAACAACCACCATCAAATAATGTTAGATGGGACGGGAAAATGTTAGATGATTCAAATAATCTGTTTTGGAAGTATTGATTAATTTTTTTTGGAGTCCGGTGAAAGTTTAGTAGTAATCATGTTCATAATTAGCTTAACCTGTTAAGCCCCACACGAACCTAAAAAATAAAGCGTAATCAGCTCACCTCATGATTTGATTAGGCATGTTTGGCGAATTTTAAATTGATCAAATATACTTTTTTATCCACACATTTTTCAGAATCAACAAATACTATACACTTACTATTTGTATATCATGTTAGAATCCACAACTTATAATCACTTGTAAACTCTCTCTCAATTTTAACTTAACAATGACCACATATTTATGCAATGTATTTTTCCAAAGATAATTATGATGTCCAGAGCCAAGGACGGACCCAGCACCCGGCTAGGGGGTGCGGCCACACGTGCTGGGCTCCATCGGAGCAGGTTGGTTCGCCCGTGCAGCTACTTGGTTCGTCTTCTTCACTCCGCCATTGACGTTCTCTTTTTTTTTTTGGGATAAATTACAAAACATAGGTGTTTAAACAATGATTTTCAAAAATAAAGTTTAAAGTTTAATTATTCAAAAATCAGGTAATAATTTTATATTTTAATTAATATTAAACATAATATTATTAACCCTAATTTTATCAATTCCTTATCCCCCTCCCCCTCCTCCTCCTCCTCCAAACTCTCGTCTGATAACCATAGCCTGATGCCAGTGTAACCCTCTCACCACCTCCTTGTTCAGCCACTCAGGACTGTCTTTCCACATCCCGCCACCGTCGTTACTGTTGAGCCCTCTATTGCTAAATGGGTATTCGTTGTCAACCAAGGACATGCACACTAAAGTCATCCAAGGACTGGCACACTAAAGTCAATGGCCGAGGTCGTCACATGAGAATACCGGCTTTGTGCCCTGCTCGGATGTTCCAGTTGACATAGGAACTTGGCCACCGCTCTGACGAGGAGACTATCGAATGGCTTCTCCGCCAAGCCAAACCTGCTATCATCGCCGCAACCGACACCGGAACCGTCCATGCTGATAACATTTCCACCGCCCCCACCATTCTCCTGTCCCGGTTCTCCCGCTCGTGTGCAGTGGCGAAGTGGAGTTGTGGTGATGCGTCGGAGTGTGGTGGTGGTGTTGATGCTGGTTGTAGTAGATTCAGATCTGGTTGGTGGTGGTGGTGGTGATTAATCACAAAATTGTTAACATAAAATTTGATAATTTGTGACCAAAATTTTGAAAATATGTGACCAATAGATAAACTGTGACCTATAATTTTTTTGATTTGTGACCAACGAAATAAACTGTGACCTATAAAATTTTTGATTTGTAATATCAAAATAATCTGTGACCAATTAATTTGATAATATTTGATCAATAAAAGTCGTGATCTATAATTATGTATATGTGACCATTAATTATATATTATTATATTTAATTAATAAAAATATTTTTAATTTATAAATAAATACCTAATTTTTGCATTTGTGAAACTTAAAGCCTAATTTATGATTTTTCCCTTTTTTTAATTTGTGGTAATTACATAAAATAGTACTTTAAGTTTTTAAACTTCCAAAATCAGATTGGAAGTTTAATATTTCCAAAATCAGATGTTTTTATTAATTAATATATTATTACTAAATAAAACATATGATTAAATTAAATTAATTTATAAACCAAACCATAACTCCCTCCACCCACCTCTCATTTCCCCAAACAAACCCTAACTACCGTCTCTTTCTCCCTGCCCCTCTCTCTCTCTACCTTCCCCATCCTTAGCTCTTCCGGCGTCGCACCCAACTCTTCGTCCGGCACCGGAACCACCACCTATTCAACTACTCAAGGCGACAGACGTAGCAGCGACAGATCGTCTTCTCGTCTCCATCTCTCTCTCCTGTCTCTTTACCTTCCCCACCCCTAGCAATTCCGGCGCCGCACCGGAACCACCACCCATTCATCGGCGCAAAGCAACAGGTGCAGTAGTGCATCACTACGCTCATCAACGATCCATTCTTCTTCTTTTTTTTTTTTAATTTTTAAGTGGTGATTGACAGTGTGTTGTAGTGGATGTGTACGGTGGTTGGAATGGATAATTCTGGTTGGTGAGGCGGTGATGTGCTACTGACTGTAGATGCGGTGGTGGGTGAGTAGTATGGTACTGTCGCGGTGTTGGGTGGAGGTGGGTGATGGTGGGTGAGGCGGTGATGTGCTACTGACTGTAGATACGGTGGTTGGTGAGTGGTATGGTGCTGTCGCCGTGTTGGGTGGAGGTGGGTGATGGTGGTGGATGGATCTGGTGGGTGCTGTTGGTGTAATGGTGACGGTGAACAAAATTCTGAGTTGTGACTTGGGCTGTGACTCTTGATTTGTGACTTGTGACCTGAGCTGTGACTTGTGACCTAAGCTATAATTTGTGACATGGGCTGTGACTCTTGACTTGTGACCTGAGCTGTGATTTGCGACATGGACTGTGACTTGTGACTTGTGACCTGGGTTGTGACAGTAAAAAAAAAACATGTCAACCGTACAAAAAATATAGCGGAGTTGTCGCTGGAATATTCGTCAGAATTGGAACAACTGCTGGATCGGAGCCACGTCGAAATGGTTGCCGGAAAGGTCGTCGAAATCGGAGTAGTAACCGGAACGGTCGTCGAAAAGTTCGCCGGAGTAGGCGGTGATCGGAACGGTCGTCGGAGCGATAGGGGTGGTGAAGGTGAGATGTGTTAATTATATTATATTAAAATTAAATATTTAATAATAAATTAATTTATTTCATAAATAAATATTTAAAAATTTTTAATAAAAATTTGATTTTGAAAATTTCAAACTTGTTTTCTTATTTTTGAAATAAGCCAAACTTATTCTCTTGAATATATAATCTTCCCTTTTTATTTTGTAATTGGATTGGGCCATTTGTTCTAGGCCCAATCCTTAATGATATAATATAGGCCAAATTCAAACCTCATTATCCCTTCGATTCAATCGAAATCAATCCCCAAATTTCCAATTTTCACCTTTTCCAATCTCTCGACTTCTTGGCTCTTACCCATCACATCGCTGCCGCCTGTCGGACCGTCGGTGGGTGTCCACCACCACCAATCTGGCCACAACCGTCTCCGTCTCCGACAGCAGAAGTATTCACTCAGGCCTCAGCCCCTGGTTGTCGGTTGATAAACGATAGCCACTTAGCTAGGTTAAGTATACTTCAAATCTTCAATACTTGGTTAGTTGGTTTGGTTATTCTATAGTTCTATTGAATATGTTTTGATGGCATGTTGTGTGTCATCTGTGGAGTATGGGGGATTAGTTTTATGACTTTGCTATTTGTACAGCACAATGTACATCGGAGTGCACACCCCCCTCACATGGGGGTGGGACCCTCTTAAATAAAAAAATATTTTATGCAGTGGGTCACATCCCCCATGTGAGTGGAATGTAACCCCTTATGTACAAAAGTTGATGTACAAGTTGAATTTTTCTTAATTTTATCATAGTTATTAATTATTATTATTATTATTATGGTTATGAATATGGCATTTGTCTTTTCTTGTTTGCTCCTACTCTTGGAATGTTTGCCCATTTACAAAGTTGAATATGAGGGCTTTGAAATTTGAATTGAAGCCAAGTGTTTTCATTTCTGCTTTGAATATTTTAAAGTAGACATATTTATTGAATAATTTTTAATATTATTTAATTAAATATTAATAAACGATCTCGTTCTTACGATCATTGATTGTCGACGTTCACCAGTCAACGTCCGCCCGAGTTGAACTTCAATGCTGGGTCCGTCCTTGTCTAGAGCTAGATAAAATATAAAAAATGCTAACGAATAATGATATTGTGCACATCAAAATCACGAGGATGAAAAGTCCGACAGTCTCCTAGGATGGTTTGAGACGGGCGTGTGTGTATATATATATATACACACACACACACTTATATACACGTAAACAAACCGCATCTGAACTATTCTATCCAATAATGAACCTTGATAAATATACGCTTTTAAAAGTAATAAAGTATCTTTATTCAAACTCAAAAGCCTATCAGCTCCTTTTAGTGAATGCTTTAGGTCCACAATCAACCTTTAAAAATAAAAAGAACTTTTACCCAGAAATGTTACAGGGAAAATGCTTATTATTTTCCAACTTCATACTTTAAAGGTTACAACAATCATAGAATACAACAGGAGGAATAGAAAGGACACAGAATGATGAATGATTTCAAATTCAGCACCTGTCATTCACTGCATTCCCAGGACGAATACAAACCTCGATTACAAGAAGCACGACTCAGAGCTCGTCCTGCAAGCAGTAAGCATTAAGAGGATGAAAATGAATATAACATGCATATTAAAGGGAAAATGTCCATGAAAATTATCGAAAGGGGTTATATAATCAAATAATAAGATGGATGCATCACACGTAGAGATCAAATAATGCCCCAAGATCAAATCTCACCATCTCACCTTGAGATTGATGGACTATGCAAATTGATAGAACAAAATGTTTTATGTTCATACATTCAGGGCAGGTAGGGAGGGAGGGAGAGAGAGAGAGAGTCCTTACGTGGTAGTCATCTAAGTAATCTTCAGGATCATGCTGCAACACAAGGATGGAAATGTAAATGGCAGAAGTCAAGCATAAAATAATTTGACCAAGAAATAATGAATAAACATATTTTTCTTCAAGGTCAGGGTAGGATCTACTTTGATGTTTCAACAAAATCTCGGATAAAACTGTATTTCAACGTTGTTTTCCAATGGTCACTTAACTTCAAAAATTTTCCGTTGTACTTTCGAAGTTTTTTCCTCAATCTAACCATCCTCTCTGACTGACTTCATCAGGAGATCCCAATGGTCCGGTTCACCTTCCCTCTTTCCTTGAAATCGTCCGAGACATATGGTTCATTCCTGGCTATGCACTTTCTAAAATTGACAGAAGAGTGGGACGGACAAGGATGATCATATTGTTTGGTTTCGGTGCATCAGATGTATGGGCATAGAGAACAATGACAGTGTGATAGGTTACATGTAGGATAAGATTTGCTTAAATATGGTGGTCGCAATTGTGAGGTTCAAGAAGTGTAGATCTACGTCGGGTTTATGCATAATGCACTGGTTGATTAACATCTTCTAGAAACAAAGAGGAAGAAAATTAATATTCATCTTTTAACTAGTTTTAGACGATAACAATGACAACCCGAGATCCACAGAAATTAGCAAAATTACAAGTAACATAGCAACTAGCTAATGAGCACAAAAGTAGATAAGAAATAAAGGGACAATACCCTTCTATGGTGCCTTCTCTCTTTATACCCACGATCTCGGTTTCTCTTCCCTCTTTCATCCTCCTCTCCATCTCTTCTAGCATTCTGCATATCATTTTATGGACGGTGAAACGTAGAATACATAGAAAGATTAGAAGACTGTGTGCGTGTTAAAATGCATCAGCATTTGTATAGTTGTGACTCACCTCTTCTTCCCTAGCTCTTCTTATCTTCTCTGCCTCTTCAAAAGCCTCTTTTTCAGCCTGAATTTTACAGGATGAAACCACTAAATTTAGAAAAATTGAATGAAACCATCATATATAGCCCCTATTTTACAACCATTAAAAAGAGTTTTAGGAGGGAAATGAGTTTTGGAATAGTGATTTTTTTTGAGAATATATATGTGGTTAAAAAGTAGAAAAAAATTTGGGTTTACATACAGAATATTTGTGTAAATGTGTAGTTGAAAATGAGTTCGAAAAAAAAATAATTCCGTAAATAATGGTTGTCAAATAGGGGCATAATATGGAGCACGGTCTCGTCTCACCTCCCTATTGTTGACCCATATTTCTTGCGCAACTTCTTTTGCATATTGTGGGTCATCACATATCAAAATATTGTCAAACACTGAACCAGCTTTTACCTATAAAAGTAATTATATAGAAGACGTACACAATGCAGAAAAAACCAAGTATCATTCAAGACTTAAAACCGTTAATACTGAGTTTACATTGTGTTCACAAAACAGTGAACCAGAAAGTATCATTTATACGATAATAGTGGAATTCAATTTCGCAAGTGTCCATTTCTTGATATTCAAAAACTAGTACAACCAAATGAGATCAGTACCAAAATTCCACTTCTAAAGAGAGAACAAAGAAAAGAACAATTTCACTCGACATAGTTCTACTACCATATAATTGCTACCTAGATAGATAGCTTTAAAGGGATCGGATACAATGTTTGAAATTCACCAAAAGATATCCCTGTAGGCCTAATTGTCTTCTACAATATTCAGAGCACTTCTCAAATTCAAGATCATTGAATAAATTGGGATATAGCAATATAAAATTCAAATTGGAAAATTTTTTATAAAAAAGGTTCAAGTAAAAAAAGAAATTTCCACAAAATCAAATAATCGCATGGTTCTTACCTGCCAAACTTCGATGCCTACATATTTTATTGGCTTCAATACATAGAGGTCAGGATCATCTTCAAACTCTGCAGAAGGGAAGAAGAAAAGCAATGAGTTTACCAAAATCTCCCCCTTCCCAAATTCGAAGAAGATGAGACTATGTTAATGAACTTTATCTAGAGAATTGAATCCAGCAGTAAACAGCACAAAGTAACTGTTCTATTACATATGTGCCATGACCCTTTTTTCCCATAACATAGCATTCAAAATCAAGTAAAATGTCTTTTAATTTGGCTGGAAAGCATAATAACATCTCAAAGCCCCTTTATATTTAATAAATAAAGCAGCAGCAAATAGAGTGATGCAATTCGATGTTCCTACTTCTTTCGATGAAAGTTGGGAGAAAAGAAAAAAGACTAGTGTTTACTCTACAAAAAATAATGTCTGTTTAGTTCATCACTTTTGTATAAGAACCATCTATGTAGTATGTACTTTAAGGAATCGCGAGATAGAGTTAATCCAATGACAACTCTAATGTGCTGGATCCCTTCTATTAAATTTGTCAAGTAAATAAAGAGCAAAACATATCCGGGTCAATTCATCAATTTCAAACTAAATGAACATGTTGTTTATGGAAGACCTTCCAATATAAAATAAAATTCAACATATAATTCACATAAAGTTCATGTTGAGAAATCATTTTGGACAATCGTATGCAGCCTCCTTCATCCACTCCTAAAGAGAAGGGAAAAAAAAAAAGAATTGACCAACGTAAGTTTTTGATCATACAAGGGTATTGGCCATGTCAATGAACTCAAGGAAGTTAGATAACTAAGCCCCTGTTTGATTGTCATTATTTTGAGAAATGAAGTTTTGAATAGTGATTTTTTGGAGAATGTGTAATTAAAAATAGAGAAAAGTTTTGTGTTACGTGCAAAATATTTTATTCTTTAAATGTGTGGTTGAAAATGAGTATAGAAATTAAAGAGTTTCAAAATAGCGGTTGTGAAATAGGGACTAAAATGCACTCCATGTTTAGGAAGGGCTGTTATTTATAATCAAGAAGAAAATCTACAGTAAAGAGTCAAGTTCTGGATCTTAAGAGGAAAAGGGAAAGCTTGTATAACAAGAACATTCTAAATTATTTGAAGCCTACACTCTTCCATCGAGGGCGCATACTCCAATAGGTATAGCTGGTACAAGTGTATGGGATTGACATGTCCTTTGTGTAGGAGCTCTCAGCTACACTGGCTGAGAGCTATGTTAAGTGATATGTTAGCTTTTATAATGGAAACATAATTTATCTCGAAGTTGGCAGAAGGAACAGATTCAATTTAGCTGAAAGCTAAACTCTCCGAACTATAACATGACATACAGAAGACACATTAGAACTGATAGCGGCCACTTAATACTAGTTGGATTCATTGAAAGGAAACTTACCCGGATTATCAATCCAAGGAATCTTCCACTTCCCCTTGTAGTTAGGATTCTTGATTCTCTGTTGTAACTCTTCTAAGGTTAGCAATTGCAATTAATTTGGAATTATGCATACAACTCAAACTACATAATTAATAATTAGTTGGCACCTTGCGCTTCCAAGGGCCTTTATATGCTGGATTTGGTACTTTTTTTGGTCTCCAAATCCCATCCTCTTCCTCATCCCAGTCAACAGGCTATTATAAAAAAAAAAAGACGTCATAAACTAACCAATAATTTATTATCAACACACTGTTCAGAAGAAAGAAGAAAATATATGTGCATGCAAGTTCCTCCATGCTTTCACACAGAAAAACTCATCCTATTTCATAACAAATCAAAAAGTAAATAACATGAATATAGAATTAATCCATGTAAATCCTAAAAAAAAACAGAAAGAAAGAGTTCTAATAATGAAAAAAAGTAATACGAACAGAGGACCTTTTTAGCCTTGGGATCAGGGATCTCAGCTGGTATAGAATCATATCCCTGCAAGCACCCGAATGAATCATGATTTCAGTCCTTATTTGAAAGATATACGGTGTAATTTACATAGTACAGTATAAACAGTATGGTACCTCTGGTTTGACATCATTGGGATCTTCTATATATTCTCTATCATCCCAGTCTGCCGGCTGCAGAAGACATATTGATAGACATTCTTGTGATGAAAAGATAGGTATAATTTATGAAAAATAAAGGTATATATGCATCCCACGTAATACCCATAAATTATACAAGATCTATTGTTCTATAGTAAAATGTTGCTAGTCGAAGCACTATGGCAAAAAAGCATGCAAATTCGCGACGTCATTTAATCCTGCCATCCACGTTGTATGATTTCATGTCCTTTTGTGAATGTCTACAATAATGACCTTTTTCAGAAATAGTTATATTATTTTTGAAAATGCCATAACTTAGAGTACACAATGGGACTCACAAAACTTACAGACACTATTTTGACAATAAAAAATTAATGTTCAAATGGTTACAACTCTCACCTAAAGCTAAGTGGAAGTTTATACCTCAGCCAATAATGGATGAATGGAGTAGCATTCTTCCACCATAAGACCACACACCACACATTAAGACAATAATAAAAAGAATGCATCAAACTATTCCGCAGTACCTTTTTTGCATGGACACCTTTAATTTTACGAGGAGGGAGGATATCCCAGTCTGTGTACATACTTCCAGACTCTCTTTCGCGATTATCAACCAAGACACTGTAGGTTGCATCAGGCCTTAAAATGAATGTGTAAAAATGAGTCAGCTTGTCAGTTTCACACTCTAGATCCTTTTTAATGGGATAATTCTGCCCCTGGTAGGAAAGTATCACATGGAGCTTCTTAGTCTGAGTGCCACATATATCTGGTCCGAACATCAAACTGCAGAAAAGTAGCAACAAAGAGAAGAATTACCAAATAGTCACAAATGGTAATGAGCTGCAGTGGAATGAACTGCCAATAATATAAGAGATTAGAGCACCAAGAAAAGCATGCATATGGTGCTTGAACTTGTACTTTTTTCTCAGCATTATTTCACTCTTTCTTCACGTTTGTGGAAGCCTTTATCATGTACTTTGTAGTATAGATTAATAAGTTTGCATTTTATAACCTAGAGGGGTTGCTCAACTGGTCAGACCTTGGGTTTGCTCCCCAGTGGTCACTAGTTCGAGTCCCCTCAGGGCCACTGAGGTGGGTACCCGGCCGTAAACTTCAGGGCCCCGTGGAATTAGTCGAGGTGCGCGCAAGCTGGCCCGGACATCCACGGTTATCAAAAAAAAATAAATTTGCATTTTATTTTACCTAAACCTAACATGCGTAAGTAGCCAAATTATAGCATAATGAAACATATCTTCTTTTTTATTTCACGTTCCTTGTGTAATTGCTTGGGCAATAAATAAACCCAATTGAACCGAAACCAACATCATGTTAAAGACTTTGTCATAAATAACTTTAAGCTGATATCTATTTAAGCCCTTATTATAATGAAACCAAACAAGCAAAGGGCATGAGAACACATAGAAATACAAGTAAAAAAAGTTATGATATTATACCTAACCGAACTAATAAGAAATAAAGTGCAAACATAAACAATAACCTAAGTTGCTAAAGACCACAAGTCCCATAAAGTTATGAAAACAAGAATTCACAGACCTGTATGGAGTGTCACCGCCAAATTTCTTCTGGTTGACATAGCCAGAGAGAAGTTTAATATAACCACCACCACATTCAATATCTTGCTCAAACTTTATCGAATATTGTACCACTAGGGTTCTGTTTTTATTGCTGAACTCTGGTATTTTTGCGGATATGGCATAATGCTTGGCATCTTTATAAGTCTGGATACCTGCACAGTTTTGTTGAGTACAGCAGTCAGACAGAAATATTGAGAAGGAATGCTTCAGATTCATAAATATATCTTCTCCTTATGTGGTCTGCCACTCAAAAAATTTAGAAAATATAAGATGCCTCACCAGTACCATTTGATCTGAAAACCTAATCAATTTTCTTGTCCTGGAGGATCGTATTAATCTTCTTCTTGTCTACAAGGTCAATAGACTTCTCTGTCCCAGTTGCCAACTCTAACACAAAAGTTTTAGCAATGGAGGCAACTCTTCCTCATGGAATTAAAAATATGCATCTCCAATTATTGAACAAGAGAGAACCAAGTGTACCAAACTCTAAAAATTTCTAGAGGAAAACGTGCAAAAAGATCTCCTTTCTTGTAGAATCATAATGGCAGCTTAACTATGGCCAATCGTGTATACCTAATCACAGTTCAACTTGATCATTTCTCCATCCAATGTTTTTTACTTTTTTGTTAGGACAACCAGCTATCTTATGTCACCCGAAAATCCAAATTGTGTTGTTTCCTCCTCGCCCTTTCACTTTATATCTTAGTTTTAACAAACACGTGCAGTCTATTCATAATCCATCACCCATGTATAATCCTACTTGTAGAAGAACTCCGAAATTCTGTCTCCTAAGGCTCATTTTTCCATTTATCCTTTCTACTATTACTGTCAGCCCATATTTAAAACAATTCACATCTCAGACCGGATATAGCCTATTCAGTTATGAAATTCCAGCTTTCGCAAGTTTGTATATCTTCTAATGTAGTGTGTTTCTGCGTTGTTTTACAATCTACTTACTACATTCAATAGAGTGACATTCAGAAGAATCTCCCAATTAATGTCAACTATTTTCATTTAAAAGCAAGAATAGACATGGAGAAAATAGTTGAATGAATGTGTCTCCACAACTTGACACAGCTGTTCTTTCACTTTCCATTTCTTGCTGGTCTAAGGGAAGATGGCAATTGAAAAACTTTTAGATGAATACTGACTGGAAGTAAAGGTTGTGAAGTTGTTCGATAGACATCATAGGTGTGGGCGCATGGGTCACCTTTTGATTCAATACTCTACAACTGGAGAGAAGCGGCTCTCCACAGACATTCTTATTTCCGAGCAGTAATTTTACATCAAATTGAACAAATATATCATGCTAAATTTATATGGTACTATACTCTCATGTCTGCTTCACACCCTTGCCTTCATACGTACTTTTGCGTGGTCAGATGATAATTGCTTTGGTCATATGAATCCGCAAGTGCTCAACTAATTTTCACTACTTTACAACAATTTATAAGAATCTACCAATGTAATGTTGCCTCAGTACTGTATATCGAGTAAAATATGTAAGCACAGATGCCTATTTTTCCACTCCTATAGTATAAGAGGAAAGGGAAGAAAAGGTGGACCTTTGTCATCAGGATCAGCTGCCCATTTCCCAGCCGTGTGCTTGAAAGTACCGGCTTTTCCTTCACTTCTTTTCCAATCCGATAGCACCCACCTACTCGTCCACCCGTCTTTTTACAAAAAAATTCAACACACCCACCACGAAGACAAAAAATAAATAATCAGCATCATCGAAATGGAAAAGTAAAGCAAAAGTTTGATACTGACAGTAAATTTTGCAAAGAGAAAACGCTGATAATAAATATATAGGGTCAGCGGCAAAGAAAATTACTAATAATATCGACTGGATTATGCTGTTGGTTCCAACTATCATCCAACAAATATAGCAAACATCAAAAACAATCTTTAACAATAAAATTAACAAAGAATCAAAGAATTTTAAGCAAATAGTACACCAGAATTCCAACTGCTTACTTACCCATCTCTATTTTTTTCACAATTCTACACGCAAATTGAAATATCGTCGTCAAAAGCTATAAAAAGGAATCATTATGAAAAATGCTAACATACCGCTAAAGCGCTCTTCGAAGAATATTTCTGAGAAGGCAAAGTAAATTATGGAATTGACAGTTAGAAGTAGAAGAATGGATTGTTTAAAGAGCGGTTCCATTTCAAATTCAGCAGAAGCTAAGAAATGGAGTCATCAACCAAGTTCCCCGATAAGGACCGAAGCAAAAGACATTAAAATCTGTGGATTGATGAATTTCTTGACTCTTGACTACGAAGAAAGTTTTTTTCTTGGTGATACCCCGTCAATGGGAGCCAGCCTAGTCAACGGATCGAGCCTGCCGAGCTGCTGTCGTTAAATAAAAAAGAAATTACACATATCCCTATATCTAAAGTACCAATTTCATAAATTTTGAATCAAGTTTCATATTACAAAAATTAGATTTTAATTAATCATTTAAAAAAAAATTTTATATCTAATTAAATACTAATTAATAATTTTCATTCCAATTAATAATTTCATCCTAAAATCAAAACCTAATTTCACTTCTTTCTCCGCCATCGCCGTCTCCTCTCCTCTCCTTCCCTCTCCTCTCCTCTCATCCCCTCCCATCTCCATCTTCTCTCCTCCCGTCCGTCTTCGTCGTCGCTCTTCTCCCTCACGGCCTCACCGACGACGACGGTGCTCGTAATTCATGCCGGCTTCCCTCTTCTCAATTCTGTGATGTTGAAACACCCAACCTCTCTACCTCACCGTTATTCTCTCTCTCACTTCGCTCTTCGATTCGACGAAATAGCATGCGCAGTCGCACTCGTGATGGCGCCCTTATATCCTCTTGTGGAGGGCGGTTGGGTCTGTGTGAGTGCGTGTGGAGGCAAAACTAGTGGGTGTGTGCGTGGGTGCGTCGAACTGGTGTGTGTGGACTCGAACGGATGCGTTGTGAGTGCAGCAGTTGGGTGTGGTCTTGGTTTGTATGAGATGTTGACGCCGCTATTGGGTGGCGATGGTGGTGCTACTGGTGGAAGTAGTGGCGATGTGGTGGTGCGATGTGGGGGGTGAATCTGGGTGTGTGGTGCGGTACGTGATGTGCAATGGTGGATCTGTGCGATATGGTGGTGGTGGTCACGAGTGATTTCGTTGATTGTGACCAATAATTGGGTCAATGTGTGACCAATGAAATGGATAAACTGTGACTAATGCATGCTGTATGACCTAAAAATTATTAATGTTGACGGTTTGGTGTAGTGGTGGTGGTGAAAACATTGGCTGCGATATTTGAAACTGTGATTTTGTTGCTGGGTAGTGGTGGTGATGGTGATGGGTGTTGGCGGCGGTGGTGCGATTCTATGGTGTTGTGTTGGTAATGGTCACAAATGTTATGTTGATTGTGAACAATGAATTGATTGGTGTGTGACCAATAAATACTGAGACCTACAAATTTATTAATTTGTGACCAATAAAAGTAATCTGTGACCTATAATTTGATATTTTGCGACCATAAAATAAGTTGTGTGACTTATAAATTTTGTGATTTGTAACCAATAAATAAATTGTGATTTTTAAATTTTTAATTTGTGATCGATAAACGAACCGTGACCTTAAATTGTTTGAATTGTGACCAAATTGCATAGATCTGTGACCTTTATTTATTTATTAATAAAATATATAATTAATTAATTAAATTAAAAATAAATATTATTGAAAACCTGATTTTTAAAATTTAAAACCTCAAACTTTAATTTTGAAATGGCGATATTTAAATACATTATTTATGTATTGTTCCCTTTAAAAAAATTCATTTATTTTTTTACTTTTACTTTTTTTTTTTGTCCGTAAACAGAAATTTTCATTCCAAATTATTTTCTAAAGTAGGCGGTCAAGTTCTATATCCGAATTTTGGCAGAATTTTTCCTCTTTTTAAGAAATTTAAGGTTATGTTTTAGGAATCAATTTTTGTAAAGAAAGAGAAGTCGATGGAGGTTTCGGTGTTATTTCAGCTGAAAGTGGTTCACAATAGGAGAATATTAGAAGTTCCGAGAGCATCTTTGATTTGAGTGATTTTTTAGAGAGTGAAAGTTTGGTCTTGGATTTTCAATCTTTTTAATTGTATAAAGGGATAATTGCAGCAAAAGCTTCCAAACTTTTGAAATATTAGCAGACTTTGCTCAAACCTTGGATTTGTTGCAGCGACACCTCTACCATTTCCAAATGTTGCAGTTGAAGCCCCTTTGGAAGGTTTCCGTCCATAATTATGTTAGTTGACCAAAAATTTAATTTTCAACATTTTTAATATTTTAAAAAGGGACAAAAGAGTAATTTTTCATTTATCCCATTAAATAATAAAATAAAAAATATGAAATTAAAAAAAAAAAAAAAAAAAACACATCCTCTTCCTCTTCACCCTCACCCTCACCCACCCCACTTCAAATCTAAAATCCATATCGGTGCCCCCATGGTACATCTCCAAGTGGTAAAAGGGGAAAGTGGAAAAACTACAGCTTTGCTTGATGCTGCCGCGTCAAGGGTTCAAATCATAAAATATGGATTTGACCATTGGGTAAGTGCAAGTGTACAAACAATCTTTCACACTGTACCCTTGGAGGCATAATCTGCAATTTACATCTTTCACCAAGGCCCAGGGCAGGTGGGGGCCGTCAAGGATGCGACTCATTCTTTTTTAAAATCCACATCGGCCGCCACCACCTCCACTTCCGAAAAAGGGTGGTGGGTCAATATTCTGAACTCTCCGTTCTTGGGAAGCAGTGGTTTATTGAAAATAGGGTTGAATTTAATCCACTTTCTGATGTAGCAAATGAGAAAGGAAGTAATCCACCTCCATATATTTCCCAGACCCTTCTGGCAACCAAATGTTGGTTGACCAGCTACACACCCAGCAACTTGATCCTCAAAATCTTCAGCATAATTAGCATTAGTTACATCAATTTTTTGTTCCTGGCAACCAACAACAGTAGCCATTTCAAGCATTTGCTATAACTTCTAGTCGTAAATCTTGTAATCAAAAGCCAATTTGGTAGTCTCTTGAATGATGATAAGTAACATGGGAATTTGTCTTAGTGTTTTTTGGGATGTATTGAGTTTATATACTAGGAAGAGCAATAAAAGTACAGAAGTAGGCGGTCAAGTTCTCTATCCGAATTTTGGCAGAATTTTTCCTTTTTTTTAAGAAATTTTGGTTATGTTTTAGGAATCAATTTTGTAAAGAAAGAAGTCGATGGAGGTTTCGGCATTATTTCAGCAGAAAGTGGTTCTCAATAGGAGAATATTAGAAGTTCTGAGAGCATCTTTGATCTGAGCGATTTTTTAGAGAATGAAAGTTTGGTATCAGATTTTTTATCTTTTTAATTATCTTTTTTTATCATTGCGAGTCATAATTATGTCCACTTTTCAAGGTTTTGCAAACGATGGGTTCGTTGCACTAAAATCTAGGTTGATTTTTTGAGAATTTGCACTAGTTCCCTGCGCATGTCCGATGCTTAGGTCGAGGCCTTTAAGCCCTTGTTTGCCCCCCATTATATTTCATTCTATTACATTAATTTTTTCTCTCTCCTCATCTCAACCATCCATTCATCAAATAAAATAATAATACACACAAATCAAAAACTTTTCAACCACACATCTCCCATCAATCACTATTCTAAAAATTATCTACCCCCCAAAAATTTAAATTAATGAGGGGCAAACAGGGGCTAAATCTTTTGGTGGTAAAAGTCTTTAATTGTTTTTAGGCCTCAGTTTGGATCACATTATTTTTTTATTCTCATTCTTTTACTTATTTTCAACTTCACATTTTTCAATAAAATAATATTTTTCATCACATCAATAATTTTTCCTTCTTTTTTAACCATATATTCTCCATCACACCACTTCAAAAAAATACGTTATCTCATTTTAATGTGTTCCAAACGGGATCTAGATATATTTCATTTTAATTGTATCTCGATGATTGAAGTACAAGCAATCAAAGATACGTGGGTATGCAATGTGGCGTTTGTGACTTCCATAGATTGACAATAATTATTTCAGCATCTAACGATAATGATTGATTTTTCTTCGCGATGTTACGTTACAACGTGAATTTTAGTGACTTTTTGGATTCACGAAATTTGGAATGCTGCATAAATGCTATATCTCGTGTTCCAAGTTCATTCTAACACAACTTTGGAATTTTTTTTTTTAAAAATATTTATCAATTTTGTTCTATTTGGTTTGGATTAAAATTATTTTTTAGTAAATTTTGATAAAAATACGTAAAATGTGTGATTGAAAAATAGATAAATATTGTGAATACCATAAAATTTATGATTGAAAATGAGTTTTTAAAAAAATGATTTTTAAGAAACGTGGTTACTCTTAAATCCTTCGGGGTAAGGAAAATACAGTCGTTATATCCTACTCTCAATGGGCATAAACAATGGTAAGTTTTTATCATGTTCATTGGAGGTAGAAGATCAACTTTAAAGGAAAATATTATGTGATTGTACATGATTTTTTTGCAGAGGATCCCGACTCCCGAGGGTAAATACGAAAATATGGACACATTCCCACCCTCTTGAATGAATTTATTAATTAAAATGTTTTGTTTTTTGCTTGCATCAGTACATTTCTAAATTATATTCCCGTTAATAAATTTACTTTTTTGGTTAAGAGCGTGTTTGGGAGCAATTTTTGTGGGATTTTAATCAAAATTATAGCCGTTATAATCAACCTGTGGGCCCTACCTGTGAGAGGGAAAGTAAAAAATGGTGACTGATTTGATAGTTAACGGTTAGAATTTTAATTAAAATCTAATTAAAATTTCTCCCAAACAGGGCCTAAGTATTTGAAGAGAATATGCTTATCACTTATCATAAAAGTTCTCTAAACCACCCCCACCCCCACCCCCCCCCCCCCCCAAAAAAAATAAATAAATAAAGTAAGGTATTAACTATTTACAATTTATTTGCAACGTATTGCTATGTAAGCTTTCCTAAAAAATCCAAATTTATAGGTAAATAATTAATGATACTTAATTTAATTACATTACAAATTGTTGGTTAATTTCCAAAATAACTGAATTTAAAAAGACGTGAATATTTTTTTTTATGAGGAGCCTAAGAGGCATATCTAATTAGACAAGCCAAGTAGGAAAATGAAGAGTTGAGTCTTTGCCCCGTTTTATCTATAATACTAGGTGCAAGCAACGTGCAATGCACGTTTGCTTAGTTCATATTGGCACCTCTAGTTTCACTCATTGCCACGGATTTGAAAATTTGTTCTACAGATTATTTCACTTAGCAAGAAATCCACTAAATCCCAGCTTATTTTCTAGATCCTGCAAAGACTTTCATTATACCAGCTAACATTACCATGGATCTCTTTCATTACAGCATCAGTTCCACCTACTGCCTTCCTAAATTTCTTCATCCTGCTCGGAGTTATTGCTTCTTGGGCGTGTCTATTTCTTCCGTCTTTGCAAATCTTCCCCAGATTCTTGGTTGGCTGTCGGCTAGGGCCTTCCTGCAGGCATACTGAAATAAAACACATCATTAGCATATGCTTTTTAACTCCAGCATTCATCGTGGTATGCATCCAACAATGACAAAAAACTTATTTTCAGCTTTAACTAACAAAAAATTATTTATTTTAAAACTTACTCATTTACATCTAAGTGAACCTTTTAAGCTTATTCAAACATGTTCTTAGCCTTGTTCCAGATAATTTGAGATCGGCTACATTAATCATTTTCTCCATTCCATTTGTTTCATTGCTAAATCTAATGGAAGATTTAAGCAACTAAATCATTTAACAACTACAATGGGCACATTATGCTAGAGTATGAATCCACACATAAATTATGATTCAACATCTTGACCAAATCACGAAGAACACACTACGTCCAAGAGAAATGTTTTAATGGGAATAACTTCTCATTCCATAAGCACTGTGCAAACATTTCCAGCAAGAAAATCACAATCTTGCGCTCCCTAGTTTCAGGTTAGCAGGAGGAAGTGCCAAGCTCAGCTATTGACATAAATTTTTGACCAAAATATAGCTTGGTAAAAGCTCTAAAACTCTCACCTTGATTTTTCTGTCAAAATTCCTCTTACTCTTCTTGCTCCAGTATCTGGATAGCTTCTCCTTGCGCCCTTCAGAAGTGCAACTGCCGATAATCTGTGATTGCCCCATTGGGGATGGTAGGAGGCTTATATTACCACTACCAAGAGTCTGTCATAAAAACTGAGTATCAATGACCATGCCCTATCCTGTTAGAAGGAAAGAAACATCTAAATATTTCTCAGTTCGTAGACTTTGTCATGGAACCAATAAGTGCATGTTTGGTACGCCGCTCATGGTATAATGAATAAGAATTTAATTTCTTTTCCTTCCTTCAAACTGTAGAGTGCTATCCAATGCTCCCTCTCAAACATGCCATAAATACATGGGGATCAATCAAAATATTTCTATTGCGAGATTTCCGTTCGCAACAGGAACAGAATAGGACAACTTATCATTTCACCAGAATTTCTAACTTGTTTGTTTTAATATAGTTTGTAATTGAAATGTTGGGCTTTATATATCCACTTATATCTTAAAGAGGTCATTTTCTCCAACTCAATAGTCTCGAGGGGTCAAGGAAAATGGATAAACAAGTATTGAAGAGAAGATGCAAGAGTAAACTTGACCTTTATGTCTCCCTCACTGAATGCTCTTCGCATCCCATAAACGTCCCCCAAGTCCATGCCGGGAATCAGATAATTTGGTCCCAATGGAACATCACGTATCCAGTCCATTGATGATAAGCAGCCAGAACTTACACTTTTCTGGAACGGATCCTCGGGAAGCATTTTTTCATCAGAACTTGGGAGTTCGTCGGTTTTCAGAGTCGGAATTTTGATGTTCATGATTTCAGAGAGTGGTATTACTGTTGCATCTTTAGCCAAAATATCCTTCTTGCATTAATAGTAGACCTCGCTGAGGAGTTGCCCACTCTCAATTGATGATTCAATGGCGGACACAGTCAGTGCATCAGGGGAGATAAGGTTTTCTCTGCAAGAAATCATTGAAATGGCAGCCGTCATTGGATCAAGGCCAATCAACGGTTCTTGAATTACTGGTTCAGGGGCCTTGAAGAGATCCCCTTCTTCCCCGAGGTTGTAATCCGATATGGTGAATGTCTGATTGAGGTTGCCCTGTATTAAAATTCAAAATCAAGAAATTTGAAGACGTGAAAAACATCATGTTAAGAATTAATTATGTGTAACAAGTGCATAATCACTTTTATCTCAAGTATCAAAGCATCACATATCCATCCTCACATATTATTATATACATCTCTTTCACGTGTCGTAAAATATTTAAGAACTCAAACCATAGATGAATAAGACCTCGTATGTTAGTCCATACAGTATAAAGCACTAACCAGCACCTGACTAATTGCAGTTTCAGTAAAAAAAAAAGTGTAATATTGATAAAAATGGGCATGATTATGTAACAAGAAAAATATTCTCTCTAACTCTACGTTAAGGCATGCCAACACGAAGGTTACACAAACTTAATATTATTAAGTTCTAACAAAAAATATTTCGAGGCTTATATTAATAAGAGTATCTATAATTATTCTTCCTTGTATTCAAGGGACATCTGAACCAGAGCTATTTTTAAATTATTTGATGTAGCACTGAAGAAAGTACATGCTCGTCGACGCAGAAGTCCTAACATAGAACTTAATGCATTTTTGCACATCCATAGATGTCTGGCATGATCACAGCTGAGTTGCTTACAAATTTGAAACGTAAAATGACTAAAAATCAGTGCCGATGAGGGTAATATGTATACATGGCAATGTTAAAGGTCTACGTCATCCAGAAACTTCAGCTCACTCCAACCACAAAAAGAAACCCGGCAAAAGACATCAATAAATATATTTGCCCCTAGATATTGTCTGCCATGTTAAAATTTACATAAGACTTTACAAAAATATCAGTGACTGTTATAATTTTCTTCAAAATCAGGCCAAATTTTTTAAATAATTTTGAAATTGTATAGGCTTTGTCAAGGGTCTATGTTCATCAGCCACAGATTCCTCATCTGGTTTATGATCTTCTAAGACTTCATAAGAGCATTCCACTTCATTTGTGGCTTCAGAAGCCAAATTGCAACTTTCATCACCATCACCATCACCATCAACAACTCAAGAACAATCACAAGTTTATCATAGATAACCAACTACCAACAGTACTGACGGTAGCAAATAAGTCAAACAATAAGACAAACGCCAAGTTTTTGCATTTAATTGGACAATTTCAATTTGCAGTTAGATTTCATGAAATTCAATTGAATATGACAGCCACGGCACCAAAATAAATCATAAAAATTAAAAAATGACAGCCGACACATTGGAATTATAACTCATAACTCATTGGAATTACAATAATATAACATAAGTTATCATTTCTCATAATTCAAAAATAAAAAAATCACAAAAAAAAAAAAAGGAAAAAGGAAAAATAGAATGCTGCAGCCGACACAGCAGAATCCTCGATTCATCAATTTTTTCACATTATCACATATATACAAACTAATAAAAGTAAACAAATTCAAACAATTGTCCGGATATTGAAAAATAAGAACCACAATCCACAAGAAACTGAAAATACGAAAATAAACAAAGAAATAGCTAAAAACGTGGAAAATCAAATTACCGAAGGAGTGAAAGGACTCTGCATTTTGGATGGCACCTGACCTGATGATGCTTCGTGTATTTCCTGTGCAGTCGTCTCTCGCTTGCCTTCGGCTCCTCGTTCTACTTCTGTGCTTGGGTTTCAATTTAGGGATTGGATTGTATTTGATTTTGTTGGGATTGGATTTGGGAATGTTGCGAATTTGGATGTGGAGAAGCTGCTATTAACCCAGATCTGCTGCCTCGCTTCAGTGAGGAAATAGCCACAAACCCTAGCCTATTCAATGACTTGTGCGTCTAATGGAATTCTATCTGACGAACATAACGGTGGGGAAAAAAATTCTATTAAGTTTTCCGTTAAACCAACAAAAATCCGTTAGATAGCCACTTTATATATAGAAGATATTAAATATCACCTCAAATGTGAATTATTTTTGGACGATTTTAACTCTACTATAATTCAATTATTTCAATAATACCTTACTTTTCATTTTTCAATATATATTTAATTTATTTAACCATTTAGTTACCATAATTGTATATGTACATTTGACATATTAATTTCACTTGTGTGCTTTCATTAATGTATGAATTTCATATTATTAGTTCTCAATTAATTAACATTCATCTCCATTTATGAATTTCAGTATTATTTATTGCAAATAAGTTAATTATAATTTCACATTCAATATTACATTTCATTATTCACGTTCGTGTATGCTAATTGAAAATTGAATAAATGATTTAACACTCATCGTCACGTATATATTTCCTGATATTAATTCTGAATTAATTAACATTCATACATAGCATTTCATAATAACATGTAATGTTGACTAGTTCAAATAAAAATCAAATGATTAGTGGATCGTGATAAAAGTTAATAGAATGTGCGCTGAAAAGTTGTGATAACATGAAATGTGTTGTTAAAATTAATTGTTAATTTTGACTTAAAAAAATTATTTTAGTTGAATCATCGTGGACTTATTTTTTCTCCTTCAATCAAGAAATCTTGTTTACATTATTGTTTACAAATTATGCTTCAAGGAAGATTACGATGTTACATGCCTTCAACTTTTGATAAATTACACGATAATTTCTAAACAAGTAATCTTTTTGCATGGTTAAACGTGAAATCAAAGGTACAAGCGTCTCTAATAATATTTCAAATAACTTCTCAATTTGGAGTCTTGTATCAAAAATGATAAGTTGGAACAATTGTAGCCGCTAATACAAATTATTGGAACGACATTTGTTTCGTCGAAATCAGTAGGCTGAGACACCAACGCGAAACTTTTTGTCGAGCCATGTTATTTGTTCCTAAGATGCTGATCTTGTACGATATAGTTCTTTAAGTTGTGATAGTCACCAATAAAATTATTAGAAAGATACTTATTTCTTCAAAATCAGTAGGTTTAGAACACCAACGCAAAACTTTTCTTCAGGAAATACTATTTTTAATGAGGTGCTCTTCCTTGCTTTCTCTCTAGGGTTCCATCTTGTAAAGAAAAAATGATTCAATATGCCGAATGTTTACAGAAAATTAATTTAAAAAGGAAATGAATAATTAAAGTCTAAAAGTAATAAATAATTCTCAATAAATATGTTTATCAACCTACTGGGATGAAAATAAAGAATTACGACTTCGAACTTTCCAAAGGGGGAAAAAGGGAAAGAAAATGGGAAATAATAATTATTAGGTAATATAAAAAATTTCCACTTTTTTTTTTTTTATCATTTTTAGCGGTTACAATGTATAAAAAGTGAATCAATACAGAAGAAAACACCATCGTATCACCACCGTCTAACTCGGTCGCGCCACCTGAGCGCTACCGTCTCTAAAACCCTAGCGGCGCTACAAAAATAATCTTCACATTCGACCAGGTACAAGGTGGTGTTGCCGAACTAAGTTTAGCCTTTAAGGTAAAGATTTATACTGGCAACTTCACACACACATTTTCTCTCTTGAATTACAAAGCCGATGGTAACATTCTGAGTTTTTTCTCTCTCGTTTTTATTTTTTTATTTTCTGTTTTTAGAATTCAAATGTATGTAGTTTTATTGAAATTTCTTTGGAAATTGATTCTCAAATTCAATTTCAATTTCCACTTTGCATGCATTCCTATTGCTTTCTGTTTTTATTTTTGGAGTACGGAATCAATGACTCCCAAAATCATTCCGAATTTTATTCTTTTAAAAATTGTTACTCAGAATCACCGTGTAAGAAAGAATCTTATTGAATGGATATACATTTGTACATATGGCAGAACCATTTGATGTTGTCAACTGGATCACGACTCTATCATAAAAGGGGGAAAAGAGGAAGATCTTAAGAAGGTGGGAGAGTTACCCAATTGAAATATCTCGCTGGACTGTTCAATAGTTTGAAACATTCATATTGTGCATAGTCACTGTTTAATGCTTGTGTGTGCCAGCTCCATTGTTGTCTAAGTGGTAACCCTTAGTTAGGGTAGTTGAGAAAAGGAGAATTCATGATAATTGTTTCTTCAGAAAGAAGACTACCACGGAAAAGAGTATACTTTGAATTGAAATTTACGACTCCATCTCTAAGAATGGTAATCATAACTGAAAATCAGGAGACATAAACCCCAAGGACTCCTATTTGCACCAATGCTACCTGTATATATGAGAAGGCAGATGTCCTTGTTAGTATGAAGAAACAGAAGTATCTTGATTTTTTCTCGTTTAGACTGGTTATATTTCGTGGAACACAATAGTGATGAAGAAAAGAAGTTGAAGGATTTGTTGTAAGAAAATAAGTGTCTAATTCGTGAAAACATTATATGCTTATTATTCTTCCATATGGAGTCTCTAGTTGATACTTGATACTGCTGATGAAAGTGTTATTCTGCTCCGATAAAGAGTTTGAACATGAGATTTATAATGTTACTGTTTTTGATGAAAAATGAGGGTGTTTTGGTTGACGGGGGTTTAAATGTAGGAAAGAAGCTATTTTTGGCATTTCCATTGTGTTAATCACAAAAATGTATTACAAGTGATTTGATTCTTTCTTAATGTAACAGTAAAAAAAGCCTATAATGGTGCAGAGTGGAACGGGAGGATCCATGTGGCTGAACAAATTAGTGTGGTTAACGGCTTAATACTTTTTTGAGTTGGACACGTGGGGCAAAAGGGTATGGGGTACCATTTTAAATGCAGATAATAGAAATATTAGTATCTGTCCAAAACTGGAGACACCAAACCAAAACTGTTATCTCCTTTGTCTCAGCCTTGAATGTGCATCTCACCTATTAAAAGTGGATTATTAGGTTAGATTTGCACGCACCATCTATGGATGGTGTGAGTGGAATTTCTTAGAAGGAATTCGATACTTTAAACTGCAGAATCAGTTTCTCTACTTTAGCATTTTTGGGTTAATCACTTTTGAAAGTTAACAAGTTGAACTTCATCTTCTCCGTTTAGGCCTTGCGCAACATGTTAATATCTTATATGATAGCCTTTAGAGCGTACACTCTGGACATAAATCTCCAATGAACTATCATTGTCTATGACTATATTATCCTTAGCTCCTGTTTGGTAGATACTAAAATTAGATTTTATTAAATTTTGATAAAAGGTGAAATGTGTGGTTGAAAAGTTGTAGATCCCACGAAATATGTGGTTAAAACTAATTGTTGACTTTGACTTAAATTAAAATCTAGATTTTAATTTTCACCAAACACAAGGGCTTGATATGATTTGATACTTTAGCATTATGATTTACATTCTGAAATAGGCTTTATATGTTTTATTAGCTTGGATCTGCTTGAATACTTTGTGTATCTTTGTTTCATGAGTAGCTTGTTTATCGTGTATGAATAATTTGTGTGATTACATTAGCACCATAATTAAGTTTTGATTTATTTAGAAGTTGCTTAATTGTTTACATAGTTATGTTCAAATTGACAGATTTTGACAAGGTGGAATAAGACATTCTGGGAAAGCAAATTAGAGTATGGTATGCATTATGTTTTTTATCTACTGCCCTTTTCATCTCAATGAAATATTAAGGGCCTATTCGGTACAGCTTAAAATCAAATTAAAATTGAAAATATGGCCGTTATTGGGTCCAACCCGTCTAATAAAAGTCAACAATAACGGTTAGTTTTTCAATTTTAATCCAATTTTAATCTCTACCGAACACGTCTTAAATGGTTTCCTTTGCCCATTTAAAAATGAAGTCTTGTTTGAATAAATGTTTTTTGTACTTTGGCAGGTACATATAGATTTTTTCTGTTAGATGACGTATTCAACTTCATGGGCCTCCCCTGCAAGCAAACCCTCCCTTGAAAGGGGATAATAACCAATGAAGAATTGGGATTTTTTTTTTCTGACTTTAGCACATACATATCTAAGTTCTCTCTTTCTCCTCCCTTCCTTTCTGAATGGTAACACTAATTATTTGTTTAGCATTTACGTTGCAAAATAACCATTTTTTTATAACAACCTCTCTCCATCCCCTCATTAAAGATCCTGGTTTTATTTTCCTTCATATTTTTTAGCTTCTCATTGGGTGTTGAAGCACAAGAAAGTTACAACACTCCTTACAAACCAATGTAAATACTGTTCATGGCCTCCTCTACCACCTCCATTGTTATCGTAAATTTGTAAATTAGCGCGGGGGTGTAGTTTGCCCATTTTTCTAACTTTACAAGGACTCCTCAAATAACAAGTAGAGTCAAATCGTTAGAAGTGTTAATAACCTGAACTTCGATAAAGTAAATCTCTGCATGGAATGGCTTTACCATCTTTGAAGTTTTAGATTGGTTGTTTTACTTATATAAATGTTCTTTTTGATTAATAAATGTTATTTCTCATGTGCTGACTGGGCTTGCAACCTAATTTCAGATGCCGTAAAGTTAATTTAAAAGAACCTATTCCAACCTGAAACTTTAGACATAATGTTCACTAGTGTGAAGGCGCTCCCTTTCCTTTTGCATTCTTCATTTTTCCTTCCTGTTTACTTAACTTGCCTCACTTTAGGAGAGGTTTCTTACCCCCTTTCCTTGTTTCCTTTCTGGATCTGATTTTGGCTATGTACGGTAGAGGGGAAAAATTAATTACTTTCCCTCCTTTCTTCTCTTGACTAGCCTAAATTATTTCAAATCTTTGTGGAGAGGAGGTTTTATTTATTCTTTTGCTATATATATAATATATCATGCCGCGTGTCTTTATGTTCTCACGCGAAACAATTTCTTGTCTTGAAGGATCGACTCCCTGAAGGAGTACCACCATTTATACATATTTCTCACAATGAACTTTTCGGCCTAAAGTAAGCAATTATCCTTTATTTTCCTTGTTAAGGATATCTTGTTGGTGATGTTTTCATGATTAACCAGTATGGAATGTTGTGTGATGCTATAATGTCCATGTTATCCTCTTTTATTTGGTCTTAGAAGCTTTTTTTCCCCTAAATTCTATATATTTGATTTTTGTCAAAAGTTGAGGGAAAATATGGAAATGTAGTTTCACTTGGAGGGAAAAGAGAATTGTGATTAACATTTTAGATATTGAGCTTGTTTGGGAGGGATTAAAATCAGATTAAAATTGAAAATATAGCCATTGGAGTTGACTTTTATCAGACGAGTGGGACCCAAAAAGGGCTATATTTTCAATTTTAATTGGATTTTAATCCGTCCCAAACAAACTCATGATATTTTATTTTGTAGATAATGTGATTTATTATTAAGCATGTATTGTGAAGTAATGCACACATGCTTGTCACGTCTGTTTATGATTCTCAGCCTTGTCGCAACTTCCTTATTTTAATTGTTGAAAAGTCAGATAGTCGTTCTCATCTGCATTTGTATCTTACATGAATTAACTGGCTAATATTTTTGTTTGTCATGTTGGTTTCAATATTTCATGTTTCAGATTATAGAGATTGAAAGCCAGTCATTCCCCTTTTATTCAATACTCATTTGCTTCTTCCGGTACAATTGATATTGGTTTGTTCATATTGATATCTTGGATTTTTCAAAGGAATCTTTCTTTCGCTTGCTTTTTCCCCTTGTTTCTTCTCTAGTTTTGATTCTTTGTTATCACAAAGGGATTTATCACCACAGTCTCTGTATTTGGTGTATTGTTCATGTTTTCCTGACATGAAGCAGATATTAATTTTTACCTTGTTTAATTGGCTTGATCGGATGCAAGAAATCTGTTTCTCTATTTGGTGTATTGTTCATGTTTTCCTGACATGAAGCAGATATTAATTTTTACCTTGTTTAATTGGCTTGATCGGATGCAAGAAATCTGTTTCTCAATAAAAGAATGGGACCATTGTTCATTTGCTTAATCTTAAGGATGTGTAAAGGTTAGTATATTAGAGCAATCATTATGAGAACACAGTGCTATATCAACCTCATAGCTAGGAATTACTCTTACGATCTATTATTATAAGCATTTTTCTGGATACAAAATGATATATTTTTGAAGTGAAGACATGGAAAGGACAGATCGTTGTTTTAGTCATTTCCTTGCTAGTATTTTGATGTATATGTGAATGGAAATTGATCGTATTCTCAATAGACGACATGTGTGATCTGATTTTGTGTATCTAATGATTTTTTCGTCACCTCTGAGATGTCTTCTTCCATTCTTTAACGCTCTGATTTGACTGTTGTTTTGCTGAAGATATTACTGTAACTGTAATTATTATTTAGGGACTAGCTTTTATGAACTCTGATGGATGGACGGTCTTTTCATTGTATTTTTAGACGCAAAAAACTTAAAGAAGAGGATATTGCTGTTTGTGAGTGTGTCTATGACGAAACTAATCCTGAAAGTGCATGTGGAGAAAGGTGTTTGAATGTACTAACCAGCACAGAGTGCACGGATGGGTACTGCCCTTGCAGGCAACATTGCAGAAATCAGGTTAACATATAAACCATACAATTTTTCTGTTTGTTTGGATGCTTATGGCATGCACATCAATTGGTTTGGAATATGTTAAGAGCTAAATGAACACTGTAAACACGAATCGTGTTAGGTCTAATTCCTATTACTTTGGCTGGATTATTCTTAACTGCATATTTACAATCAGGCTTGGTGATCAATTGGACCTTTGATTAATTAACACATATTATCTTTAGTGGAAAGAATGGAAATTGTTGCTATCTGTGCTGCAAATGTTGCTAATTACAGATTCCAGATCTTATGACAATGTATCTCGTTGTTACATTTCTATCATCTTGTGTCTCCGATCATGTCAAGATTTTTGGCTGAATTAATTTACTACTACTTGGTAGAAAGTATTTCTTCTTTATCTTTTGTACTTCTTGAAACAATTTAGGTCGAGATAGAGCTTACAAATGATTTATATCTTTATTTCACTGATCCGATCCATTACGAAAAGATGTGGTTTATTTGTTTTGTTCATTGATATTGTTCTCTAGAACAGCTACATTCTACAAACATGCAAATGATCTAGGATTAACAGATAAGCCAACACCGTCCGGTGTCTGCGAGTGGGCGTCTGACACATCACCGACAAGTGTCGGAAACACTAGGTGGCATGTTCAAATTATTTTTTGATTTTGTATAGTTGGACTTGGCGCCGACATATTGGGGATACATGGCTGTAGATTATAAATTAATTTTTAAGGTTGCATAAAGTCCAATAAATCTTTTAGCTAACTTTTTAACCCCATGATACAGTTTTTCTCTTCTTTGGGGAGCTAAGTATATCATATTGGCGTAGCAAGATATAGAATATCACCCAACTTAAATCATTTGTCAATCTTTATACAATGATTTGGGAGATTTCATTTTGATTTGTCATTATGTACATTTACAGAAATTTCAGAAATGTGAATATGCTAGAACAAAGTTGTTTAAAACTGAAGGGCGTGGTTGGGGGCTTCTAGCTGATGAAAATATAAAGGTAATTTTTTGAAGCCTTCTCGTCTTATTATGTACTTGATACATGTGATATTTTCTGGTTCAAGGATGAAATAAACATAACCCTTGTTTATATTTCTATTTTACTTTTTCTGTGTTGTAATAGCACGAGCATACAATATGGTTGATGTACTATAATTTTCATAAAATCTCTTAGTTTATCTAACCTTTGAAACTCTCAACTTATAGACATCTTATAAAGCTTCTTAGACTAATTGACGTTATGCTCACTGTTAAAGGGTATTTAAGTCTTTTATGTAATACCTAGGGTTTCCTAAGTTTTTATTATAAATAGTGTGAGAGGCTAACACAATAGTTAAGCCTTCTTATTCTTTTACTTCAACATGGTATCAGAGCAAGGTTATGGGAGATTAATTCCATAAGATTTGTTCAAACAACCTCTTTTTTTTTTCTCTTCCTACTCTTTTTACTTCAAAAAAAAAAAAAAAATACTGTTCATCAACGGAGTTACTATTCATCGACGGAGTACTGTTCATCGGCAGCACTGTTCATCGACGGAGTACTGTTCATCCGACGGTTACTGTTCATCGCGGGTTACTTTTCGAAGTTTTTAATTTTGGTCGGTGTTCAATCTGTTGGTTTCAGATCTGCTTCGGTTATTGGTTATTGTTCGTATGACAGTACTACAAATGTTCGTAAGTCTGGTATCCTGCATCAGTCTTCTTGCCCTCACACACCACAACAAAATGGGGTTGTTGAGCGTAAGAATCGTCATCTCTTAGAAGTGGCCCGAACTCTCCTTTTTGAGATGAACGTTCCCAAACACTTCTGGGGCGATGCGGTTCTTACAGCTTGTTTCTTAATCAACCGGATGCCATCCTCTACCCTGAATGGCACGGTTCCCCATTTCATTCTTTTTCCCCGTTCACCATTGTTTAGTTTACCTCCTCGCATCTTTGGGTGCGTTTGTTTTGTTCATCAGTTGACTCCCGGCAGGGACAAGTTAGTTCCCCGTGCTTTAAAATGTGTCTTCCTCGGCTATTCTCGCACGCACAAAGGTTATCGGTGTTATAGTCCATCCTTACGTCGCTCATTTGTGTGTGCAGATGTTACATTCTTTGAGTCCACCTCTTACTTTTCTGCCCCATCTTCTCGAGATGATCTGGATGTTACACTTCCTTTGCAAATTGACCCCACCCCTACACTATCTTCCTCTGCCCCAAATCTTATCTCCCTCAATCGTTTTTCAGCCCCTTTGCAGGTATACTCTCGTCGCCAGAAGGACGCCTCCGCTGTTGTGCCCATCGTTTCTGTGCCCTCAGATTCTTCTCCAGCAGACCCACCCCTGCCTGACCTGGACATGCCCATTGCCATCCGGAAGGGTAAGCGCACATGTACTAACCATCCTATTTCTAACTTTGTCTCATATGCGCACCTATCTCCTTCATACTCTTCTTTTGTTGCTTCTCTGTCCTCTATTTCTATTCCTAAGTCTGTTTCAGAGGCCCTTACTCACCCTGGTTGGGCAAAAGTAATGGAAGAAGAAATGTTTGCTCTACATCAGAATGGTACTTGGGATCTCGTCTCGCTTCCGCCTGACAAAACTATAGTTGGATGTAAATGGGTGTACACTGTTAAGGTTCATCCGGACGGCACCATTGATCGACTCAAGACTCGCTTGGTTGCTAAAGGCTATACTCAGGTCTACGGTCTTGATTACTATGAGACCTTTTCTCCCGTTGCTAAGCTCGCTTCTGTTCGTTTATTCATCTCTCTGGCGTTCACTGGCAATTACATCAGCTCGATATCAAGAATGCTTTCTTAAATGGCGATCTCACTGAGGAGGTATATATGGAGCAACCTCCTGGGTTTGTTGCTCAGGGGGAGTCTGATTTGGTATGTCGTTTGAAGAAATCTATTTATGGCCTCAAACAATCTCCTAGAGCATGGTTTGGAAGATTTAGTGAAGTGGTCACTGATTTTGGTCTTCAGCGTTGTGGAGTCGATCATTCTGTCTTCTACAAGCATAGTAAAGTCGGGAGAATATTGTTAATCGTGTATGTAGATGACATCGTGATTACTGGGGATGATCACAGTGGTATTCAAGAACTCAAAATGTGTTTGCACAGTAAGTTTCAAACCAAAGATTTGGGGCACCTAAAGTATTTCTTGGGGATTGAAGTTGCTCGATCAAGCGAGGCATTTACCCGGAAAAAATATGTCCTTGATCTATTGAGTGAAACAGGGAATGCTAGGAGCAAAACCTATTGACTCGCCTTTATGGATCCAAAACATCAAATTATTGCCGCATCAAAGGTATACCATTGATAGATTCAAATAATATAGACGGTTAGTTGGGAAGTTGAACTACTTCGACGGTTACTGCACTGCATATCTCCTTTGTCGTTAGTGTTATCAGTCAATTCTCGGATCGTCCGATGATTTGTCACTGGGATGCAGTGATTCGTATTCTCCGATATCTAAAAGGTGCTCCTGGTTGTGGTTTGCTATATCAAAATTTCGGACATACTCAAATAAAGGGCTACACGGATGCAGATTGGGCTGGATCACCCTTAGATAGGAAATCTACTACTGGGTATTGTGTGTTTGTTGGTGGTAACCTTGTCTCTTGGAAGAGTAAAAAACAGACGGTAGTGGCGCGGTCGAGTGCAGAGTCGGAATACAGGGCAATGGCGCATACCACTTGTGAGTTAACATGGTTGAAACATTTGTTGAAAGAACTTGGATTTGAACACACTTCACCAATGGACCTGGTATGTGATAATCAAGCAGCACTTCACATTACTTCCAACCCAATCTTCCATGAGAGAACGAAGCACATTGAAGCTGACTGTCACTTTATTCGAGAAAAGTTGCTGCACAAGCAGATTGAGACTAAATATGTGAACTCAGTTGATCAGTTAGCTGATATATTTACTAAACCGTTGGGGGGCTCAAGGATAAAGTACATTTGTAACAAGCTTGGAGCATACAATTTTTATGCTCCAACTTGAGGGGGAGTGTTAAAGGGTATTTAAGTCTTTTATGTAATACTTAGGGTTTCCTAAGTTTTTATTATAAATAGTGTGAGAGGCTAACACAATAGTTAAGCTTTCTTATTCTTTTACTTCAACACTCACTAAGCATTCTCTGTTTTTTCCCCTTTACAGGCTGGACAGTTTGTCATTGAGTATTGTGGAGAAATAATCTCATCAGCAGAAGCAGAGAAACGGTCCCAAGCTTATGAAGTTCTAGGTTGAGTATCGATTTTCTATATTTATGCCAATTTTTTGTTACTGAGAATCACATTTACCTCAATTGGTTATGTTATGCAGGTCTTAAAGATGCGTACATAATATCTCTAAATGCCAATTGTTTTATTGATGCTACAAAGAAAGGAAGCCTTGCAAGATTTATAAATCATTCATGGTAAGCAGAACGTATAGATGAATGAAACCGAGATGTACTAAAGCTGTTAATCACATAGATATGAAGTATTTGAGGCAAAACTATGGTGCTCATGATTTTTCCGGAATATGCAGTCAACCAAATTGTGAGACCCGAAAGTGGACTGTGCTGGGGGAAACAAGGGTTGGGATATTTGCAAAGAAAGATATTTCTGTTGGAACTGAACTGGCATATGACTACAATTTTGAATGGTATGGTGGTGCCACTGTTCGCTGTCTATGTGGGGCTGCTAACTGTTCTTTATTTCTTGGTGCAAAGTCCCATGGTTTCCAGGTGATAGTCTAGTTTTTGAAGTAGTATAATCCAGTTTTGCATATTATGTGCCTTATTATAATGAAACTAAAACCATGGCAGAACTTACAGATTCATTTTTATTCTAATTGCCAGGTGCAGTTGCAGCTGTACAGCAAACCTTTCCTTTAATTTTTGTTATATACCCTTATTGGTTGTATGTGAGCACATCTTCTCAAACCATCCTTCCATGTTGAAGATCTTACTATCATGCCTTCATATAAAGGATGTTCCTTGTTTCTCTCTTTTGGGATTCACCTTAACCCCAAGTTTCTTTTCAGGATGTTAATTTTTTATTTGGTGACAAGCTCCATATCTTATGATTTTTCTTATCAAAGTAGGAGCCTGAAACCGATGAATACATGCAAAGAGGGAGCATGAGATAGTATAATCTCTTGCTTTTGCTCAAATGACTTAATTGTTCAAGTGTCTTGAATATCGTGTGCCTAACGAGGAACCCTAAGGGACTTCATGGAAAGGGTCTGATAACTGTCTCAAAAGGCATAAACCATGCTTCTATCAAATAAAGCTCCATTGTCATCTTTAATGTTTCTTGAATTGAAGCTGTATAATAGATTTAACAGATTTGATCATAATTTTGTTTTACATTATGTAAAGAGGTAATCTTTTTATTATTGCACTCCCTACTTTGACATAACTATCTAAACACTGGCATCTATTTGTTTCTTTCTTTCCTTTCAATCCATCTCTTTCTTTTTTCTGTTATGGTCAAATTGTGGCCTATACAGGTTGATAGAGTCCCTTAACAACTTTTCATTGCCCTTTTTTTTGGCCACAGGAGTATAACCATGTATGGGAAGATGGTGACGACAGGTAAATTTCACGTCTCTATTACTATAACTATAAGAAGGAATGAAGTTTTTCTGCATGATTTAGCCTTAGCTATAGCCAATATATTATTATGGGAGTTTCCAATTGACATTGATTCATTTTTGTACATTTAAAATTTCGACAGAGTTGAATCTTGTGAAAAATTTGCATGTCAAACTGTAATGAGGCGCCAATTAAGGTTCAAATTGAATAATAGGCTGTACATATGGGCTTAGAAAGGAATCACACAAAGTAGTTGATATTATTTTAAAGTTGAATCACACAGCTGCACAGCTGCGACAGTCTTACGTGAACCAGAATGAGAGGCGTTCGTGAATTTGGTAAGTATTGATGCTGCGAGATCTGGAGAGAGCTGATGTAGATCTGCAGAATTACTATTGTGAAAAGGCATTGGATGGAAGTAGATATGTTGGAGAGTTATTGGAGGCTTGTAGAATTTGAATGGTAGGCTGAGACTAATTTTAACTTGCAACTTGATAGTTGAAAAATGGTTTAATTGAAATGGGTGCTGAAAGTACATAAAACGCTAAGCCTTCTCTCTAACAAAATTGAGTTGGCCATGTGAATCCGTTTTTGCGATATAGTTCAATCAAATGTTATGCCGGTTAGTTTACAATTAGATTTGATCATATTTTTGACGCGCTGATTTTGACGTACTGATATCTCATCTAATTGGCGGCACTGAGACTATATCTTTCTTGTGAATGACAACTTTAGGTCTCTTACGCCATAACCATCCAAGTCATTATTTCCCTTTATTTTCTTTCCGTTAGTGCCACCTCTATTGGTTGATGCATTCTTCATTTCTTATTTATTTATTATAATATGTTCACACATCGATCTTTGAAAACACTTAATTTTTTTAGATCTTTGCTTCTCTTTTCTTTCTGTTGAGATCTTATAAACAACTTATCTCTTTTCTCGGTACATGATAACCATACGATTTCTCTTGGGTTCTAACCTATACTTCTTAAAAGCTTCCACATTTTTATATTTTGGTTAGTGTAAAGAAGTTTTAGTCCTAAAATGCCATTCAAACCATCTCATTGCATCTCTTAATTCACTTATTATGTGGAGTTATACCCGTATGACTTGTTTGGGAAAGTAGATTGTGCCATTGTGGAGCACGAGACAATATTAAAGAAGTGAAGTTAAATTTTGTTCATTGTATTTTCCAGCTTGGACAACTGCTGCCTACGAAACAGGCCCTTAGATTTTTTAATTCCTCCCTTTTTAGATCCTTCATTCACTCAAGTCATTCCGTATGAACTTACTATTTCTGTATACATCTCTTTTACCATTTCTTTAGAATCCTATGCTTGAAAGTTACTTCTATTTCACCAGGTGGATTTCACTATGTATTTCTACGGACTTGAATTTCTTTTCCATTTCTTAATTTACACTTATTACTGACATGTTATGTAGCTTTTTTCATTAGGAATAACCTTGCTTTTCAACCTTCTGAGCAAGGATGAAATCTAGTTGAGTAAGCTTTTGCTCAAATTGTTGAATTTATTAAACAAGTGGGCCTGTTGTCAAGTACATTTCCACTAATACCTACTATAGGTCATCCCGAAGCCCCTAAAAATATTACTTTCTTCATTTTGAACCCTAATGATGAAATTTTCTTTCACGCTTTCTCATCCCAAGTCACCTTTCATGTGACCAATGGAATCCCTCCAACAATGATCATATCTTGATTAGGGATTGTTGCTGTATTACCTTGCCTAATCATATTTGCAAAGCATTTGTACTAATAACATTGATCAACCCTTCTCCATGCTTGTATACAAAAAATAAGTAACATTGACTTGTCTACTCATTACATTTACTTGTTCTAACACTTCCTGTACAGGTTCTTGTACTCCATGTTTGTGCCTAATTCTATTATTTCAGACTAACTTTTCACTTGCCGACATTATTAGTGTGTGGGAAGCAGTGCTAATTTTGGGCTTCTCAAGGCACCAATGTGTCATGTCTCTTAGAGGATGTGCTCTAGATAACCATTGTGTATTTTTTACTCCACTCCATGTCCAATGCTGTGCATCGCTGGTAGAGGGCGTCCTGTAGAAATTTAATGAAGGATTCATGTAATAGACATAACAAAGATTTCACTTGGTTATCAACATGCTATGACCATCCTCATCGGTTAGGACTGACTATGAGGGAAACATAGACGGAGTTTTAGAGCCTCAAGATTTATAGGAGATAAATTGCTGAAAAGATGGTTCTAGACAGGCAATTTTAGTGACCGTATTACTGGGTAAGTTGGGAAGAGAAGTGGTTCTTGTGTAATTCTCATAATGAGAGGTAACCTAATGGATTGGTAAAAGTTAAAATTGAAAATTGTTGGGATTGTGTAATGGCATTAGGTGGGAAAAAGTGGTCAAGAGAATGGGTCAAGAAAGAAGAACGAGAAGAACTTGTCAAGACAGCTTTGTTAATTGGGATGGTATCATGGTCTCGGTGGAGAGCTGTTTTTGTTTCCTGCAGATTTTGAGATTTCACTATTTTCTTCTTACTCCCATCTATGAGTTTCAACATGGAACTTACATATTTTCCCTTGTCTAGTGATACATTCTCTTCATCACAAGATATTGTTTGGAAATATGAATCTTGCTATTTTTGTCATTTGTTGTTGGGATCCTTAGCCTAAACTGGCTTTTACGTTGCAGATATACAGTTGAAAAAATTCCGCTCTATGACTCTGCTGAGGATGAGCAATTTTCCTCTTATGGTACAAGCCCTTCTGAACATGAATTGGCTGCTGGTGAAGAAGATGAGTACTCTGAGGTCATGGGTGGTATCAAGGGGTCTGAAATTAAATCGGAGGCTGATAGTAGTTTGGGATCAAGTTATATAGTTCCCATGGAAGGTGTGGTGGCAAAATCTGTGGAGAAAGGAAGTAGCAAGGAAGCAAAAGCCTTTACAGAAACTACTGCAATTATATCTCGCATCCCGAGTAGTACTGCAGGTCTGAAGTTTAAAATTGGACCGAGTTCAACTTCAAATAAAAAATCACAGCATACTCCCAGGGGAAGAGCAAAATTTTCTGGTAGAAAACAAGTCAGCTCCAAACCTGTTGCTGAACTATTTGCATCAAAGGAAGTACAGGCCGAAATAACCAAATATGAGGTGCAAGCAGTTTTTTTCTGCATATTTTTCTGTTGAAATGACACTTGATTGGTTTATTTGTTTAATTCTCTTTACTTTGGATTTGGGAATTCAGTTAGGGGAACAGTCCGTCCTTCAGAATTTGAGTATATGCGTTTTTGATTGAAATTACGAGTGTGTTAGTGCTCTGGTATATTTCAACATAAACTAGGTGATGGTTTGTGCAGGGAGCATAATAGCATTTTGGTGTTTTGGTCTGTTCTTCCTAATGATATTTGAGTAGTTGTTCACGTCAATTTAATCCGACAGATTGATTTGCAATTCTTCTTGCCGATGAAGTCATTTTGTCACTTCAGCGGTGTTATTTCTGATTCAAATATGCCATGAGGGTCTTCTCTCTGACAGAAATGTTTTGAGTAGATTGTCGAGAGAACATATAAATCCAACTAAACCACGTCTTCTTACTTGAACTGTTTCTATTTTCCACCCGTATATTTTTTTTTCTGTTGGAATTTCGGAACATGCCCTGTTTATTAACACTAATTGGCTATTGCTTGTAAAATTGTGCAGGAAATGAAAAATAAAGCCAATGCGGATCTCAATTCTGTGTATGATGAAATACGTCCCATTATTGAAAAACACGAGGGGGACAGTCAAGATAGCGTACCTACAAGTATTGCAAAGAAGTGGATAAACGCAACCTGTGCCAAGTATGCAGCCGACTTCGACTTTCACTTCTCCATCATCAAGAACGTCATGTGCCCTCCAAAACTTGCCGAAAATGAGGCAAAACTTTGTCCAGGAGATGGCCAGAATGAAACAAAAAGTAATTGACGAGCTACAATTCTCATTTGCGACATATTTTATCGAACAGTTATAGTGATTTATACATTATAGTGACAGAAAAGTTTTCCCATATGAAGTTTTAAATGTAGTGAAATCAAACATCAACTTTCAAGACAGACGGGCTTAATAAAAGAAAATAGATTTTTAGGTACATGATTGTAACATGTAAATGTTGCATTGGACTATGCGTGTATTAGACTATTTTGGTATAAATTTAATTTAATCATTATTATTGTAAATATATGAGAAGTAAAAGTTCAATAGTACATTATAAACATTCTTTAGGTCCGAAAAGCCTCAACTGGAGGTCGAGAACGTTTTCACCGCACTCGACATCTCTTTAACCTATTTGTTTCTTTGGGCCATTCACCAATAGAGTGAAATTAGAAAAAACAAGTCATTCAATACCAGAAAAGGAATATAATCCTCACTCAAATGTATTCCCTCAGGTTTTCTCTAAAAAAAACCCATGAAATGCAATGAAAGAATTATAACTTCAAAATTTCCAATGAAATGAGATAATGGGTCAGCATGGGCTTGGGGCTCGTGGCAGTCCTCTTTGTCCCTTGCCCCAGCCGAAATGATAGATCCTCATGTACAGAAATGAGGTTCATAGGGGTTTTACACCCTCTCACAGTGGTGGCCCCACTGTAATTAAAAATTAAAAAAAAATCCCACCCCACGTGTGAATGTATGTAAACCAAACCACCTCCCTCCCCTTATGTACATGTAGCAGTGCCCCGCCGAAATACTTGGAAAGTAGGGCATAATAGGACATGACACGCTAAAATATCTTCATTTCTGTTTCAAGAAGGATTTGATGCATAATGAGATGGGGACGGAATATTTTGTGATCACCAAATGATATAGAGAAACAGAAATAAGATTATTAGGTAATATAATAATAATATAGACAATGTAATAAAACGATTTCCTTGTTTTCTCTTTTTGAGAGAGTACAAATATCGGATCCGATCTCCAATTCACAGTGGGTAGGATAAAAATTTTATACTGATGTGACAAAAGAACCTTACTTATAATTCTCGGTGGCAGTCATACATTCATAAAATCATACTTGAGATTTTCTCCGCCACATCAGCAGTGAAATTTTTTTATCTTGCCCACTAGGGATAGAAGATCAATTATATCACAAATATATAAATCGGAAAACAATACTGAAGAAAATAGACTCCATAGCATATGGGCTACAGTAGAATCATCATTTCCTTTTTCTTCAGCTTATTGCATATACAATCATGCTACATATACATTTCTCTTTGCATTAAGTTTGACATTTTTCCACAATAAAAATGACTTGTACAATGAAATGTCCTGCCATTGTAGAACGTGAAGTGTGACTGATTGACATTCAGGACCATGTTACCTACTAGTGTAACAAAAAAATGGATACACGTGGCCTGCACTAAGCATGAAGCGGACTCCGACTTGCATTTCTCCGTTAGCAAGAATTTCACGTGGCCTCCAAAACTGACTGGAAATGAAGCCAAGTCAGAGGTTGCTGTTGGAGAAAAATAATATGCTTTACAGTCATATGGATCGTTCATGTTGGATCATCAAAAATTTATTAACCAAAGGCGGAAGCATACCTAAATCAGACATGATTATCGCAATGAACAAGTCCTGCGATTTTAGTCTTCCAGATAAATACGTTGTTCCTTTGTTTTTCTCTGAAAATGGGAGTCAAAATAGAATGAACAGAACCATGTGATCTGGGGGCTATAACCGTATATTTATACTAATTGCCCATTGACCTAATTCGGCCTATCATGAAATTAGGAACAAACCCAGTCTCTATACATATAAACCCATACTCTAATTAGATGCTTTAAAATTCAAAATACCGAAACCTTATTAGATCATTTTAAACGAGTTTAACCAAAATTGATAGCCTTTAATTTAATATACAATATTTCACATATAAGTAGTTATGTCAACGAGTCGAGCCCGAACTTTTTTCGGGCTCGAGCCGAGTCGAGCTCGGCCAAAAAAAATAAGGCTCGGCCCGAGCCGGCTATATTTTTTATTTTTTTTAGCTATTTTAGCTTTTTTTAAAAAATTATTATTTTTAAATTTTTTTTAATTAATCACAGGCCGGCCCAGCTCGGGCCGACCCCCCAAAATGGGGCTCGCCCGAGCCTAGGCTCGGTTGGCGAGCTTTTTTGCCACTACTACATATAAGTCCACATATTCGATAAAGAATCCTTACAATCTCTCACTTGAGCTATATTTGGTACCTTATATTTGTGCATTAAACATAACCTTATGAGTATTCAAAATTTTGCTATCATTACCGAATGCATCCCCAAACAATCTGATCCATCAATTATATCACCATAGGATCAAAGCGGCCTTCGCTACTTATATCGTAACTAAACTCATCAATGGTCACGTATATTGACATGACTGAACGACATGGATCAAGGACGAATGTATAGCATGGAAATTTCATGTGATGTGATCTTAACATGCCTATTTCCGACGGTCCACCTTAATACCTTAGTGCGATCATTTTCAAATGAGTTTAGAGATAATAAATCAAAAACTTTATAACTGAAAATAACTTTAACAATAAACCATATCCAAAATGACAGCATATGTGTCTAATATGAAATGCATAGAAATACAAACTCTTACTGAAACTAGATATCTTCAAGAGATATTACACCCATATGAGCAGTGTGCTCATGAAAGACCTTGGATATCAATCATTTAGTAAGCGGATCCGCAAATATGGAGTTTGTCCCGATATGCTCTATTGACACATGTCCACTCTGAACTCTTTCTTTAACAGCTACGAACTTGATCTCTATATGTTTTGACTTCGTCGAGCTCCTGTTGTTATTGGAATATGTCACTACTAATTTATTGTCACAAAATAACTTGAGTGGTCTTTCTATGATTTCATAGCCATATTCGTAGCCATATTCCATGATTTGATGCCTCATAACATGCTACAAACTCCTCTGCCATGGTGGAAGTAGCTATGAGTGTCTGCTTGCGACTCTTCCAGGATATAGCACCTCCAGCAAGCAGTAAGATATGACCTGAAGTGGATCTCCTACTATCTTAGAATCCCGCGAAATCAAAATCAGAATAACCGATAATCTCCAACTGATCCGATCTCCTGTATGTGAGGATATAGTCCTTTATTATCTGCAAATACCACATGACCCCTTTGGCTGCTTTCCAACGATCTATCCCCGAGTTACTCAAATATCTCCCTAGCATCCCAACAATGTACGCTATTTCCGAACGCGTAAAAATCTGAGCATACATCAGACTCCCTACAACTAAAGAATAAATAATCTTCTGCATTTATTTAATTTCCAAATCATTTTTGGGGTATTGATTTAAATAGAACTTATCTCCTTTAGCCACATGGGTGTCACCTGGTTTACAATCTTGCATGACATATCTTTTAAGTACAATTTCGATATAGCTCTTTTGTGATAATCTTAGAAAACACCGAGAACAATCCCGGTGTATCTGAATTCCTAATACAAAAGCGGCGTCACCAAGATCTTTCATCTCAAAATTTCTTGCTATAAATTTCTTGGTTTCGTACAGTAAATCTATATCGTTGCTGGCAAGCAATATGTCATCGACATATAAAATCAGAAAAATATACTTATTCCCACTGAACTTGTGGTATATACAATCATCTACCAAATTTATTTCAAAACCATACGAGATGATCACTTGATGAAACTTGTAATACTATTGACGAGAGTCTTGTTTGAGTCCATAGATGAATTTCTTTAGTTTACAAACCATTTGCTTTGCACCATCTGATACAAAGTTTTTTTGGTTGTACTATATCAATGTCACCATTGAGAAACGCTATCTTAACATCCATCTGATGTAACTCAAGATCGAAATGCCTACCAATGCCATTATAATCCTGAAAGAGTCTTTCGAAAAAACCGGAGAGAAAGTCTCTTTATAATCGATGCTTTCTTTCTGTGTAAAGCTTTTGCGACAAGACGAGCCTTATACCTCTCCACATTACCTTTCAAATCCCTTTTGGTCTTAATTATCCATTTGCAACCAATAGGTTTTGTACCTTCAGACAATGGAACGAGGTCCCACAAGTCGTTGTCCTTCATGGACTTTATTTCTTTATTCATGGCATCGAGCATCTTTTGAGAGTTAGAACTTTCCATGGCTTAACGAAAGTTGATCGGATCATCTTCCACCACTCCAATGTCAATTTCATGTTTTTGGAGAAATACGATGTAATTATCCGGAACCGCACTTCTCCTCTCTTTAGTGGACATTCTTAATGACATCAGTTCTTGAGGTTGTAGAGTTTGTTCTTTTGGAACATGTTGTTGACTTTCAAAGGGAGATACAATGACATTATCTTGATCCGGAGTTACTTCTTGAACAATGTCAGGAATAGAAACCTGATCCCCGATCATTGTCAATGACAATTAGAGGAATTTCAACATATTCCTCATCAAAGACAAAGTCTGTAACCCTTTCTCCCCCTAGAAACTCAACATCCTTAAAGAACCGTGCATTTCCTATCTCGAAAATTGCATTAGTTGTGGGATTATAAAACTTGTAACCCCTGGACCTTTCAAAATATCCAATAAAATAACAACTGATAGTCCTTGCGTTCAGTTTCTTTTCATTTAGCCTATAGGGCATTGCCTCAGCTGGACATCCCCAAATGTGTAAGTGCTTCAAACTAGACATTTTACCCGTCCAAAGCTCATAAGGGGTTTTATCAGTAGCCTTAGTTAGAACTGTGTTGAGTATATACGCTGTGGTCTTTAATGCTTCACCTCAGAGTGATTCTGGAAAGGTAGAATGAGTAATCATACTCCTCAACATGTCCTTAAGCGTTCTATTTCGTCTTTCAACAACACCATTCATAGTAGGTGAACCCGACATAATGTACTGTAGGACGATACCTCATTCCTCTAGGAATTTAGAAAATGGTCCTGGACGTTGTTCACCTGAACCATCATATCTGTCATAGTATTCACCACCACTGTCAGATCTAACGCTTTTAATCCTTTTTCCAAGTTGGTTTTCAACTTCAGCTTTATAGTTTTTGAACACGTCCAGTGACTGTGATTTTTCATGAATGAGATATATATAGCCATATCTTGAAAAGTCGTCTATGAACGTTATAAAGTATTTTGACCATTCCAAGAAGTCGTAGGGAATGATCCACAAATGTCTGTATGTATAAGTTCTAAGACGTCTAAAGTCTTGTTGGCTTGGAATCTCCTTTTGTTGGTTTGTTTTCCCTTTATACAGTTAACACACATATCATAATCTATAAAGTCAATGTGATCGAGAATTTTGTTAGACACAAGTCTCTCAATTCTCCTCTTGGAGATGTGACCTAATCTCTTGTGTCATAACTAGGTCGAATTTTCACAGGTTAATTTTCACTTTACACCTCAAGTACTTACATGCAATGATTCATTAAAAGAAGCAATCGTATCAATTAAATAAAGATTATTGTTACCCGATAAAGAACCGGAACCAACCAATTTTGAATCATGAAACAAACTAAATATCCAATTCCTAAATGAACAAGAATAACCAGATTTGTCCGAAGCAGAAATAGAAATCAAATTATGTCAAAAAGAAGGTACAATAAATATCTTATTAAGATCCAAATAAAATCTAGTCTTTAACGATAATCTAAATTTTCCTATTGCTTCTACTTCCACCGTCTTGCTGTCGCCAATATAGATGTATCTTTCACCACCACTTGATTTTCGGCAACTCAGCCAACCCTGCATAGATACACTGATGTGAGTTGTTGTATCAGAATCTATCCACCATGTGTATCTAGATACTGAAGTTAAATTAATCTCAGAACAAACCAAATTGAGAAGAATACCTTTCTTGGCACGACATGTGTGATAATTGGTACAATACTTCTTCCTATGACCTGTAGCTCCACAGAAGAAACAACCACCCTCAGTTGGTTCCTTATGCTGTTTCTTTTGTGATGATATACCCGCAGCTTCCTTATTAGTTTTCCTTTTCTTGTTCCTTTTGTCCTTATAGAGGTGGTGGCTAAATGAGCACTTTCTGTCTTGTCATGCTTCAATCTTTCCTCTTCTTGGACACAGTGTGAGATGAGCTCATTAAGAGACCATGGGTCTTTTTTACAATTGTAGCTCACCATGAATTGACTAAATTGTGCCGGAAGGGATATCAGAACCAAGTGCACTAACAAGCCTTCGGATACATCCAACTTGAGTGCCTTCAATTTTGAAGTAATGTGAGACATTTCCATAATGTACTCTCGTATGTTTCATTTTCCTTTTGTACCTCATTGAGATAATATTTGCCAAAAGTGTACTAGTTTCAGCATTTTCATTCTTCGCAAACCTCTTCATGTTGAATAATTGAGAATCCAAATTTTAATTTGATTCTTGATAATTTTATGGTTTCAAATTTAACAATTCTGGATTTAGTTTTGTTAAATTTGAAAATTATTCGGGGTCTTCCATGTTTTCAGAATTTCAGATTTTAGTATTTAACTTGCTTAAACGTCATTAATCATAGTAATATATAAAATGAACAGAATCTCATGGGCAATAGACAATCTTTATGAAGATGTGAAGTGGTGAATTAGGCATCTGTTTTATCTATAAATTTAACAATACAATTTTTCTTCTACATTAGCAGAATCACAGTTCCCATCTCTGGCTCTGTAGGGATATATTCTCTCAGTCGTCAACCCACCATGTTTGTTAATGAAATCAAATGCATTTTCCATGAGTCCTCCAACCACAGCAGAAAATGCCCAACAACTGCCTGTGAAATAAACCAAATACAGAACAACTCAAACCATACCCACCTCATTTATTCTACTTACAAACCAAATAATTCATATTTTATAGAAACCAACAATCACGTACCATTCCATAATCAATCATAAAAAACTTCGTTTAATGATAAGTTATTGCTGCTCTATTTAGCAGCCATCATTATATTCGAAGAAGTTGAATTTTGTCATCCATCAATTTGAACAACCTATTCACATAGTCAAACAACCCACGTTTTGCATAGAGATCAAGAATAGAATTCTATAAAGCAAGATTCATATCAATCCCATTTACCAGAATAGTCCAAGTTCTAACATCTCTACCAGGAATTTCATCAAACAACTTCCGGGCATCCTTAAATCACAGTTGCAAATTTCACATTAGTTTGTTTTCAATAATCAAGCGTACGAATTCACTGCCTCCGTTACCCAACTCGCCTTAGTTTTTACACCCAATAAATTAAAAAAATAGAGGCAAAACCAAACCAAACAAATATGATATAGAATAGCCGACTGTGAAATGTTTCATCATCAGGGTCGCCATTTTACCTGTGGTTGGGTCGACATTTTGGGTAAATTGGAGCTATGGCTGGAGTCGTCTGGGGGTAGGCAATCGACCGGTGGTGGTGCTCGAGCTTGGGTGTCGCTGGAGGTGGAGATTTTAGCAGAAGCAGTTCGCGCCAGTTCAATTTTTTAGGATGATTTTTAATTGATTTTGGTATATGTTTGGGTAGTGGTTTGTGTGGTTATCGAAGAAGGGATTAAGGGCTTCACAATGGTATGCAAATCCGGTGGTGGTGGTGGAGGATGGACAAAGTTTAGAGGCTTCACAGTGGCTGCTCCATTGTTTTGGCAGATTAAGGAACGGTGGTGGTGTGTTTGTTTTCCAAAAGGCTGTTTCCCGTGTTTTCACATTTTGCCTGGGTTTGGCTTGAAAACTTGAAAACGATGTTTTCCCCGTTTTCTGTTTTGTGTAGAAATTTTTTTTTCGTTTTCAAAAACTCGTTTTCGAAAATAGGGAAGAAAACGCGTTTTCACTATTTTGAAAAATCGAAAACAGAAAACGATCCAAAACAGCCAAAGAGAACGGCCCCTTATTAACCAAAAGTGGAAGCGTACCTGAATTAGACATGATTATCGCAATGAACAAGTCCTACAATTTTAGTTTTCCAGATCAATACGTTGTTCCTTTGTTTCTCTCTAAAGATGAGAGTCAGAATAAAATGAACAGAACCATGTGATCCGAGGACCATAACCGTATATTTATACTAATTTCCCATTGACCTAATTCGGCCTATCATGAAATTAGGAACAAGACCGGTCTCTACACATATAAGCCCATACTTTAATTAGATGCTTTAAAACCCAAAATATCCAAACCTTATTAGATCACTTTAAATGGGCTTAACCAAAATTAATAACTTTTAATTTAATACACAATATTTCACATATAAGCCCACATGTTCGATAAAAAATCCTTACAATTGCCAGAAGGAATTGAAGTGATCGACATATGATGATTCTCATCTGTGCCCTCTAAGAATGCCGTGGTGCTTGAATTGTGAAATATTTCAATTATATTATCAACTCGGTTTTCTAAGTTCGGTTGTTCTGTTTGTATATAATGATTTAAATAAACATAATGTCGTGATATATAATTAGGTCATAATTTCTTCAATCAAATAAAAAATAATCTCATTCTTTTTTATACCCCAGCTAGATGTAAACCATTATATAACTTCATTATGTACAAGTATCATTATTCTTATTTTATATATATATAACATATTTTCAATTACTCAACTTTTGAAATATTTCAAAATTTAAATGATTGGCTCTATTGGTTTAGTTGTTTGACTCCATTTAAAACATAACTCTTTAATTCGCACACTCATTTTTAATTATATTCACATAATAAAATATTTCGAACTTAAAACAGAACTCTTTAAATTTACACGTGTCACCCGGCTCATCCAACATGGACTGAGCATAATTTCAACTATATGGGCATGACCGAATAAAGTAAATAGAAAATTTCATATATGAGATATTAAGTATAACAAAATTTCAAAACTAAGAAATAGGGTTTAAAGTTTCAAAAATCGAATATTTATTAAATTTTATTTATGCAATAATTAATTAAAAAATATTAATATCACAATTTTATACAATTTGATCACAAATTATCGAATTAATAAGACAAAATTATTCTCGAACACGAACCAAAATTTTTGTAAGTCACAAATTATTTTATGATCACAAATAATTTTTTTTATAGATCACAATTTATCCATCGATCACAAATTACAAATTTTAGAAGTCATGACTCAAATTTTTAAATTTCATATTATTTATTGATCACAAGTTATTGATCACAAAATATCCAATTTATTGCTCGGAATCTCAAATAATTGATCACAAAGTAACCAATTTACTGTTTACAATCCATTGAGGGTGTGTTTGATGGATATTATTGGAGAAATAATGTATCTTAAATAGTGATATGATGAGAAATATGTGGTTAAAAAGTGAGGAAAAATTATTGGTGTGATGGAAAATATTATTTTTTTGAAAAATGTGTGGTTGAAAATGAGTTGAAAGAATGTATTTTTAAAAAAATGTGTTCCAGATTAAATAATTGGTCAAATATGCATCAAATAATTAACCAATTAATTCTGGTCCCAAACATCCAAGCCATTCAATCGGCCACCACCACCTGCACCACCAAAACCACCATGTCGCCGTCGTTGCACATACTAACAACCACCATACTACAACCACCAAAGAAATCCCCAAACCTGCTGCCATCGCCACGACCACTGCAACTGCCTGTATCAACAATCACGACAACCACCTCCTCAAATCCACCACCTCCTTCATCTCTACCACACCACACCACACCACACCACACCATCAACACCACACTAAACAATTGAATAAATAATAGAGTTAAACTTGATTTTGAAATTGGAAGTTGAAAAACATGGATGGGTGTAATTTCCACTACAAAAAAACTTAGGATTCTGTCAGTCCAGTAAGGCTGAAGAAATGGAATACACAATACAGACTTAACCAACATTCAGATTTCGAAGTTTACACATTTGAAGAACCAAGAAAATTCAGCAATTTGCCATGTTCTATCACATATTCACCAAACAAATTATCGAGCTGAGTTCTCGATTTTCAATTTTTCATAGAGAATGTAATGAAACCAAAGTATAGAATCCAACTTCAATGAATGCCAGCCTTCTTACCAATAGTTCCTATCCAATGCCTACATCAACCCACTGCAAGTTATATGTACATAAACTACCTTAATCGCTTGGCGATTTAAAGAAGGGCCACGCGTTTGTGGTGGATATCATCTTCTTTCTGTTGGTGATGATTGTGAGCCACAGCCAAGTGCTGCTGCAGCAGATTCTACATGGGTGAGAAGATACTCATAAATCTTCTTTCTTATCCCATCGATTGTCTCAGTCGAGATATGAGGCATCTCTTCATCCTTGCTAGATCCAATTTCATCCAACCAGTCATTCACACTCTTGAGCTGACTTAACATGCCAGCTATCTGACCATTATCTGACAAAGTCGACTCATCAACATCAGCATCCAAGAATCTTTCCACGAAACATAAGAACCAATTTTGCACTTCCGATTTCAACATTTCAGCGAAGTTGACACCCTTATTAATACCATCTCCTTTGATCCACGCGACTGGAGGTGAAGTTCTTGTATTCTGATCTGCAGCCAGCCCATCAGCTAGCTGACGTGTAGTTCCTACTGAATTGTTCTTGGAGCTTGCTGCCTGTCGGGGTTTGGACAGGCTTTTCGATGCTAGGTTTTTCGAAGTGTTTTCAAGGAATAACACAGGTTGATGAACAGGATTTGTCTTCGGGTTTGGAGATAGAATTGATGTTACTGAGTTTGAGGTACCTGGTTTGCTGTATACTGTGAAGGATGACAAATTGGTAGCCAATGCAGCATTAACCCAAGAAGCTGCCTGTTTACGTCGTTCTGATGTGACCTTCAGTGCTTCTTTTGATGAATTTTCTTCATTATCTGAAGAATCAAATGTAATAGCTTTTGAAAAAGAATCAGCAACTAGTTGAGCATTATTCAAGTTTGAATGCAGAGCCAAAAACTCCTCCACAGCGGGCTGTGGGTTATCTTCTTCAGCAGAGGAACTCAACTCACAGTATGTGCTGAAGACATAAAAGATAACTGATTAGCTAAGGTCAGCACGAATCAAGCAATCTCTGGACATCTCATTTTTAGTACTATCATCTCATTGTGTCAATGGGGAATGAATTGCACAGATATTAATCACGAAACATTAGTCAAAATTGAAACCAGCACGGCTTGTGCATATTATCTATCAGATGAAAAAGATCTATGAGGAATAAACAAAAATAACTTGGGCGGAGACCCTCAATATTACTACATTAAGTTTTGAACAGACTGTGCTTGACTACCAACCACTGAGCCTCATTTTTAGCGTTTAAAAGCGTAACTCTGTGAGGAAAAAAGTAGCAATTTGACCGCCCACGTTGATGGGGGGTCTGGCTTCTCAAGATGAATTATCCAGTTCAATAATGCATAATTAAACAGCAATCTTGACTGCCCAGAGTTCTATACAAAGTAATCAAAAAGCTTCAATCTGTTCAAAGACAAACTAGAATTGCAATCATTAAATGTCTATATGAAATAGTTAGATTGATACATTAATAAAGGTTCATTAGGGCAAATTGCTCAAGTTTCAAACATTAATTCCAACCAGAATGGTTGAAACACAAGACATTGCAAAAGAGACAATTAAACTCGTATCTTCAAATCTAAGGTAGACCTCTTTCTATTAGCAACCACAAGTTTAAACAAGAAAGTTAAACAACTATAGGCAAAATCTTGTCATTCTTCTGTGCTAAACACACGTTGTAGGTCTATAATCTCTTTAAGGAGATAAATGACAGACCGTAACTAACAGGTGGGATATTCGTTACAGTGTTGGCTGGTATTCTGCACTAATGGCTTTTGTTTTTCCAATTCACTCTTTTTTTACTGTTAGTTTTTGAATTGATCCATGAAAGTATGTAACTCCTTAAAATTTCTTCATACACGTGAGCAATCGCTAACAAATAAAGCTCCTTCAAGCTAATTGCATTCTCGACTCTTGCTTTATCATTGCTCAAGCAGAAAAAGTATGGGAAAAAATAGAAGTCTTGCAATGGAAGATCATTCTAATATGAGAGAAAACATGGCAATACATGCGGTTCTAGGAAAAGTGATGGCCTCGAGGCGTGTTTCCTTACGAGTTTGTACACCTGTTTTATTCTTCAAAGATAGGTCCAAGGTAAGTACATCTCACATAAATGTAGTGCATATGTTTAAAAAATTGAATACTTATTACTGGGTGACAAACAGCAATGAATAGTTCATTTAGAGACGATGTTTTCTGACAGAATGATGTTTGCTAGGTTGATATGGTCTCAAACAATAATCTTATCCTCTCAACATAACCCAGGAAACAACATTTAGTTTAATTTGTACTCTCGAACATTAAAATTCCTACACCAAAGAATCCAGAAATTCTAGAACTGTCGCTAAGCAAACCACCACAAGAATCCAGAGACGTGGGCAAGAAATTCACTTAATAACCAAATATCAATCTCTTTAATGACTTGAACTAAAGTACATAGGTCACTTTTTCAGAGATTTTCTTCAGGGAAATACCTTAAACACTGCAGTAAGCTTTCTGCAGAAGAAGCCTCTTGAATTGCTTCTATGGCAGCCGTTTGAGCTGCATCCCTATGTTTTAAGACTTCCTGCATATTCAGGATAGAGAATTTCTTTATCAGAAACTAGACTTGTGCAAATCCTGGTCACTTTATATATCACTTCATCCATTATCTATATTGTGAAACCAACAACAAAATTTATAAGCCAACAAGGGATCCCATTTTGTCAGAGGTAAAAGAAAAGGTTCTTAAGCCTAAACACACTCTATTTTAAGATATCTCCAACTTAATATACTGATCCATCTCTTTTTCTTTTACAACGGTAAGTCAATTACTGCTTAACGTCAATTCACATAGCCTAAACACACTCCACTTCTTAAGATATCTCCAACTTAATATACTGATCCATCTCGTTTTCTTTTACAACGGTAAGTCAATTACTTCTTAAAGTCAATTTACATCAGTAACTATTGATAAAAAAGTGACTGACTTTAGCATAGTCATTAATGTCTGTTAAAAAGGAGGAAAGAAAAGCATTTTCTCAACTACCCCTTGTTCTTGTAAAAGTTGTATCACAGGAATTCAACTATAAGAAATGCTAAACCCTTATAGAAAGTTTCAGATTGAGATAGCAAAGGGATAAGGGTCCAAGTTGCAGAAAAGAGGCTAACAAATTGAAGTTCAATATAAAGATTGTACCTTCCCCAGCTTTATGAGCGAAGATGGGAGTGAGGACGATGAAACGCTTCCATCTGTTAATCTCCTGTTACTGGAAGAAACCTTTATGAAGTTCCCCGGTAATCCATGATTAGCAACCTCCCCAGATAACTTCTTCTCAACAGATTTCCGTGCAGTTGAATTGCCAAAATCAACTGAATCTCTGCTTGCAGAAGCTTTCTTTACAGATGCTGTAGCCTTATTGTCATCTATGGACGATTTCGAAGATATAGCCTTATTCTCTTCTTTAGATGGCAACCTTTTGCTTATTGATTTCCTCGGTACCTACACGGTAAGGGAAGTTAGGTGGAAAAGTCAGATTTATAATCCAAGGCCACAGATCAATAGGCATATCATTTTAATCTTGAGAAAACACAGGAAAAAAGAAAAGCAGCTGAATTCATAATTTAATCAAAATCTCTCACTTAAAGATTTTCTATGTTTGGACTTATTTTGTCCTACAACAGAGGCCATTTTTTTTCATCTTAATGAATAGTAAACCTGATAACAGGCAATTCATTACTCAGGTTAAGGCAAAAGTTATCAGATGCTATCTAATCAGTTTAATTTATCAGCACCATCATTGAGCTCCCTTTTTTTCTTGAAGCCAACAACTTAAATTGGGCATCTATTTTATTTCAATTTTCTTGGTTTTCTATTGCACTAACTTTTAAATTTCTCAAGTTAAAAATAAAAGATGCAAGAAGAAAAGAACTCACAGAAGTACTCCGAGCATCTGGCTTTAAGTTGTGCCTATTGACCTCCAATCTGGGACTTTCCCTACCCTTTACATCCATATTTCCTTCCCAGCTCTTTCTCAGTGCCTTTGGCCCCAACTGAAATCCTTGAACAAAGTTCTTCATCAAGCTCCCACCTGACACCTTCTTCATGGTCGGACTTGTCCCATGAGTAGAACCTACCTTTTCCTCTTGTTTCAATTCAGTAGGTGTCTTTTCCAACCTCTCCAACCCCTTGACCTTTGACTGGTTATTGACCCCATTTGCAAACTTCTCAAGCGAAGGTGGCAATGAATAACAGTTCGTGGGTGACGAGGGTATTGACCTCAAACTCGAAGACTTCGATTTTCTTACAGATTCGTTCTTCACATCCAAAGTCAAATCCACCTTCGATGACTGAGACCTAGATTGAGTCAATCCAGACACCTTCTTATCTATTCTATCTACTTTAGCACTACCATTCAATCTCAAGGAGGTGGATTTATTATCTTGCACCACATTATTGCTCAACAACTTTGAAAGTGAGTTGGATTTCCTTAATGATTTTGAACCCGATGACAAATTAGCATTGTTATTGAGGAAACCTAATGAATGAGTTGCAACTATATCTTCAGGGGTTCCGACACAAGGGTGGCGCCCCGGGACTGGCCTAACCCCTCTAAGAATAGGCACGGGTGAGGCAGCCTCAAGCCTCTCAACATTTAAAAACTGACCCAATTGAATCTTATCGCTAAGAATGAGATCAATGTGTTCATCAGGCAGAGACACATAAGTAGCATGGGTAGAGTCTGATACCTTAAGATAAAACCCTCGATTTGAGAAGAGATCACCACCGGTTAGTGCAGGTACAATGCTCACAACTTGCAATACAGATGACCTATGTTCCCCACCAACCTTTACATCCGTATTCATGTGCTGCAGTAATTTTAACAAAACTCCAGGGACCAATGTTGCCATTTTTTCTGTTTTACTTCTTTAGGCATCACACTTTGAGAAAACCGTAAATGAAAATTTCAAGATTAGGGTGTTATAATATTTCTGTTTTCATGACAAAAGAGCTTAAAATCCCTTGAGGCAGACTTTTCACAGACAAAACTGGGATAAAATTAGATCGTTACACACAACATATCCATAAATTAACATCACATTGTGAAGTTGAAAAAGAAATCAGATTAAAAAAAAAATCAAATCTTTTGGCAGGGCACTAAATAATGGTGTAAATTAAATGAGAAATTGCAGGCAATATTTAAGCAGAACCCAGATTGGAAAAATGAACAAGTTCTGGAAAAGTTGAAAAAGTGTGCTACAATCATTGATCGTCAGCAGAATTTAGGCGGGTTGAAAGGCAACTTTTGAGGGAAATTGTTACGGATTGCTAGTTTAGTGGAAATACACAATAATGAGTAGAAAAAAGTTGGGTTTATGAACGTGGGGGAAGAAGATTAATCTGTGCGAAGACTTTAAATCCGCAACAGAGTATAATTGATGTAAAGACAGCATTTTGCATGATTGATATTGATGTACGGTGATGGTTATACTTTTGACAGATCATTTCTTGACCAAAGACTCCTGTATTTTAGTCAAGAGGAATAGAGTGAAAGATTCAAGGGTTGAATTCAGGTCAAACTGGATCGAAATGGTAGTAAAATAAATAAAATAAAGTTTTTTTTTAAAGTAATAAATCATTGCCAACTATAAGGGTCCGTTTGATAGACAAAAGTAGAAAGAAATTCCAATTTCATGTTAGTTGAAAAATAAAAATCCACAAAATTCATATGAATTCGTTTTTCACGAAAACAAAGAAAATACATTTTAAAGTGGTTGTACTTTGGAATTCGATTTTTATTTCTACGTTGCAATCAAACGGTCAAAGTGTAATTCGTTTTCCTCGAATATTACATTTTTCATAAAATTCGTTGCAATCAAACGAGTTCTAAGCGAAATCAGAATTACCAGGCGAGTAAATCATTATTTAACACCTAGATCAACATAAACAAAGGAAGGGATTCCATTGAACACTTATCCCCTCTTGAAAAATAAAACATCATGAATCAGATTATGCCCCTGTTTGGCACTCATTCTCATTGTCATTCTCATTTTTTTTTCTTTATTCATTTCAACTATACATTCTCCCAATAAAATAATATTACACACAAATTTAAAAATTTTCATAACTTTTTCACCACACATTCTCTCATCAATTATTATTCCAAAAATTTTATTCTCCAAACACTAGGTGTCAAACACACCCTATATGTCTTAAGACAAAAATAACCAACAAGATATTGCCATTTGGAGCATGCCGAAAATCTGACTTCAAACTGTGAACCACGCGGAATGAATCACACTCAAACTGAAAATCTCAGTATTTGGCAAAATTTATACTCGTTTCTTTGCAATACCCTCCACATCTTCCACCTAGTATTTACCAAAATAACGCTTTGAAAATAGTACTGAATGTTTTAGTTGACCTCTCTTGTAAATTAGGATAAGAATGAATACGGCCTACTAAAGTTGGATACTTGGCTTGGACCCTCTCACTAGTTGTGCCATGCCGAAGGGACCATAGGACAGACCGACGAGCATTTTGCCTAGACATGAGGCCTACTCGGGCAGTTTCCTTAATTTTGAAAATGTTTGATTGAAAAGTTGATAAAAATCGTGGATGTAATTGATTTGACTTAATTTTTTTTATAAACATTTTAACTAAATCAAATAGGGCTTTAGGTGTTAACTTTTAGTCCAGTGAATAATTAATCTTAATAACACATTTCATAATAGTCCAATGAATAATTAATCTTAATCAATTTTTGTCAAAATATATTAAAATTTTGACTTATATCTACATCAATGAGTTAAGTTTAAACTTCAACTGTGCTACACTTACACTATTCCTTACACATTTCTCACACTTTTCCACATGACAACATCAGTATTCTTAATTTCAAACTCATCTATCACATAACTGTACATGTGAGGAGAATGTCAACCAAATTGTCATGGTTGATGTCATATGACATTATTCTTAAATTTCAAGCTTGCTACGCTTACATTTTTTCTTACATCATTCTTTACGCTCTTCCAGATGGCAATATCTACACTCATGATTTTGAACTCGTCTATCACATCACTACATAGATTTCCCCCAAACAAGAAAATGTCAACCAAGATGTCATGATTGATGTACATATAACACTATTCTTAATTTTAATAACATATTTTACAGAATCCACAACTATTTAATTTTTATCAAAATTACTAAAAAATTGATTTTAATCTCCATCAAACATGGGCAAAATCACAATCAATTTTAATTTTTCTATTTTTCTCTCGCATTTTAACTCTCCATCAAATAAGGGCGAAATATTGCATTCTTAATACCATTACGAAGTTTCACGGTCTAATTTTCTAAGTCGTTAATGGCGTACGAAAAGATCAATCATAGCAAATGCTGCAACTTATCAAATTAAGCCATTCAAAATTAGTATGTCGAAAATTTTGATAATATGCTAACTTTGAAAATTTTTCGACGATCGTACGCTAATCGAATTCGCAAAATTGCTCATGTCATCTCAAAACTTATTTCGAGAACTACAATATAGGCATATCAAATAATTCAAACAGATATCGAAAATAGTTAAAAATGCGTTAAACGTGAGTTTTAAAGAAAAACGTTTAACTCGCATTTTCTTTTTAAAAAATTCAATTATTTCATTAACATTTGTTATTTTTGCAATAAAAATTTTTCAATATAATTTTCATTATTTTATTAGGAAATTTTATATGGAATATGACATAAATTTTTTTCGAAATTTTACATCTGAAAAAGTTATATCCCATGTAAATTTTTGGATGCAAAATTACATGGGGTATGATTTTTTGGGACGTAAATTTTCGATTGTAAAATTTCTCACAATTTTTTTGCAAGTTCGATTGTGTCCCCCTAACTTTTAACTTCTGCGTCCGCCCCTGGTTGGCATGAAATATTGTTGTTCTTGAGATGCCTAAACATTTGGTGCAACCTCTGCCATGCAACTATGGCTCGCTGTTGGTCTTTTTCCTTTGCATGAAGCCGATGGCGCCTACATGTATACCCAAATAAATGATAATTAATGTTTAGTTTTTTAAGTATAGTGACAAATGGATGAATATACCTTTGTTTTCTTCGAACGCATCTCCAGTGGGCTTTTCTTTCAAAGTTTTTTAGGCATGTCCTTTCTCTCTAACTATTTAGGAAGAAAAATGCTCCTAGTACAGGAGCATTTTTCACAGGGGCATGCCAGGTTACTCACACTGGAGGGCCCCACATGTTTTTAAAAAATGGAAAAAAATGCACCCCTCCCCCCCTTGTATTAGTAGCCTGGCAGAAAACCCACCCCCCCCTCCCCCCTGTACGTGTAGCAGCGCCCATTTAGGATAGCCTGTGCTTTGGCTAATAGTATTTTGTGATCCAGTACCTTATGTGGCTAATTAAATTCAATCCATTATCGCATGTGACCGGACTTCATCGTCTACTGCAAGGTCTGTGTTCGCGTGAAACCTGTAAGCGTACGAGATCGTTGTACAAGTAATAAAATTTGTGAGTTAAGATTATCGTTCCCACAAAGAATAAAGTCTAATTTGTAGTTCAATAGTTACTATTAAATTCAAAGTGCAGTGATATCAAAAGAGATGATTTATATGTTTTCTATATTAATCATAAACTAACAAAACAAATAAAGTATTTATTTAATATGTAAATATTTGTATTGAAATGGTAAATCCCCATATTGTCATTTAATTCAATTCTTAATTTGTAATCTAGTAAATTCATGCATTTAAGACTATCTATAATCCACTGTTATTCAATATTCTTTTTCAAGATACATTAAACCTTATGTTTAACACGACTCGATCATATTCTCAGTTCGAATTCATATGAAAAACATGCATTGATTCACATGATTTATCACAAATGATTGCACATGTCATAGATATGATTCCTAGTACCTATTGTGTTATTTTGCTACGTTCTAGACTTATTGTGAGTATTCCTATACTACAACAAGCAACTTACTATCTAATTGGTGATCAAGCTATCAAATAGTTCAATGAGAATGCAAAATCAATCAAGAAAAATCAAGAAATACTAAATTAATTGTCTTAAATTAAAATAAATAAACAATAGGGTTCATCATTCATCTAATACAATGAAAAACATAACCTAACATTCTTATAATTAAATTATACAAGAATAATTGGAAAAATGTCACCTGAAAATAAAAAAGATGGAAGAAGTAGAAGAAATCCACGTTCTGGCTCAAATCTCGAAATCAGGTTATGAATTTTCAAAAATCTTGTATAATTCGCCTTGAATTGATGTATAGACTTGTTCTTCGCTTCCAAAATATGTAGAATATGATGAAATTTAGGTCGAAAGGAGGTCTCTTCACGTTCTGGTCGAGTTTGATATTTAAATGATGCAAAAGAGATTGCATTGAATTGTTACTAAAACAAAAGAAGAAAAAGGGAATTTTTTCCCATTTAGCCTTGAGGCACGCACCTAGTGCAACCTTGGGCGCGCGCCTTGGGGGTTTGGGAAGCATAATGCATGATTTTTTTGATTGGCGCGCCCCTCTCCTGCAGGCAAGGGCGGGCGCCTCGCTTAATTTCTGGCAGCTGAACAGTTTTGTCAAAATTTTCTCTCTCGATATCCGATTGAGGTGATTCAAAGTGCATTGGAAAGATAACTCAAAAATATACAAATATTCCAATACAATATTTCCAATTCAAACATTTCCTATGCCAAAAATGGGTCTCAAACTTGGACTGAAAATCAGAAGCATAACTTTTTCGATTGTAAATTGATATGTGATAGTACTTGTACTATATTTCATCATTTTGGCTTATTTACTAATCCAATTAATGTCTAACACTCTCAAATATTCATCTTGAGGTTTTCACGTAACTTTTGAATATTTGCATTTCAGTCCCCAACCTTTGTATTTGATACAATTGAGCCATTTTCGCTATCTTTGCATTCTTTCTCCAATTCTTCATCAAACATTGAATTTTACCTACAAAGAATGAAGCAAAGTGAAAAGAGGTAAATTGAGTAAGGCATCAAAAGCATTCTTCAGAATTTCATGATGTCGAAACAATAAAGTCATGCAAAAGATTTTAAACAAAGCGCTTACTGTGAGACAACCCAATTTTTCTTCTATTTTATTTATTATACTTTCTAGTAATAGGATCATTTAGATTAGTTTTTTTTATTATTCAATTTTAGTGACTCATCATCTATACCCGTTTTCCCTTAGGTCTTTGATATATTAGTGGTTTATTAGATGTTAGAACTAAATAACACTTGTTCCAATTTTTTGATCTTAATACTTTATTTGATTGTATTGCGCAGGAACATGATATTCCGAAACACTTAAACCAACAAAAACTAAGGAGCTAACGGGAGTAATATGAAGCTAGCCATTTGATTATAAACCATATTAGTGGAGTCTTTTCTTCATTTTCTTCGACATCCCTTTATAAACGGATTTAGAATTGACGACATTGATGACAATATCTATTTTAAGTTTGAGGATAAAAAACATGAGTTTTTTGTGTGTGTTTGTGTCATTCTTATGTTTATGTGTTTGTGTGTGCTTTTATTACATTAGTTTAGAAATATAGCCCCCGTTTGGCCCCCATTATTCCAAATTAAAATGAGAAGAATAATAATTTTTTGAAAAATGTGTGGTTAAAAAAAGGGAAATATTTTTAGATTTACGAGTAATATTATTTTATTGGAGAATATGTGGTTGATAAAAAGAGAGAGAAAAATGAATTATAATTTAATGGGAAATAATGAGGGCCAAATGGGGGCATAAAAAAAATTGAAAATTTAAAAATATTTTCTTTTTTATGTGTTTGTGTGAGTTAGTTTGCCTGATTGGCAATTAAAAAAATATTGAATTTTCAATTAATTTATGAATGGTGAATAAGTTGCATGCTTATATTATTTTTTGCTGTGAAAGTTGATATATATTGAACACGTGAATTAATTTAAGAATGTGTTGATTTTATAGTTGGATATGTTGAAATAATGGATCATAGATATTAAACCCAAAATCACTAAATTTTACATCCTTGGATTTATAATAGTTTGTGGGATTTCACAGTTGTAGGAAGATGTTAAGATAAAAGGGGATTCTATGTGTGAAATTAAAAATCTTGTATGGATAGTTTAAGGTCAATAGGATTCAATTGAGTGAAAATCTTACGTTAGAGGTCGTTTTACTTGGATATGTGTTTAACGCGGGACATTGCACTAATCAATGCATAAAAAAAAACACATTTTATTTGAAAATTTTCCTTCGTAGCCTTTATGACTCGAATTATTAAGTCTGTAAAGGTGTTAAAACATGTTGCCCTAAAGTCAACTGATTTGGGAGTTATCGGCCTAAAATTTGTTACATGGGTACATCATCCCCAAATGTCCCTTGCGAAGCAGATATGAGGTCGCGATAAAGTTTTTCCGTAAACTCAGCTTGAACTTCCGAAAATTTGGAAATGGTGTACACCAACTCAAATTGCTTCTCCATTTCGTATGTTGTAGCACATGGTACCATCTGTGAGAAAGACTTGAAATTAGACTAAAACTCTTTCACAACCTTATTAGTCATTCATATTGTTTGACAAACTGTTTTAACAAAGTCTTTGAATGTACATAACCGTCAAAGAAGGCATTCATACTCTCACTTTGTTGTGTTGTTGACGTCCCAACCTAAAAAGTTGTTTTGAAGTAGCAAGAAACCCAACGCTTTCTATTCTTATACAATCCCGACAACTAGTCATTATCATGCTCTCCAACCTTCATCAAATTGTTCAATAAATTGCGAATCATATACCAATCCATAAATAGTCAGAAATATCGAACCTTTATCCATGTGATGTCCAAACTTTTCAAGTAAATTCTTCGAAATATGCCATAAACACCATCTATATTTCATATGAGGAAAAACAATCTAAATTGCATTTTGTATGGTCCTATCTTAATCGATAATTATTCCGTACATGCTTGACTATGCATGTACTGATGTCATGTCCTGAACAGCCATACAAAAGTATTTCTTGTCCTCGAACGATATCAAATCACAACCAAACAGTGTTGATTGACCTTAATGGTTTGCGCCAATGAAAGGACAAAATGCATGTCGTACTTATTGGTAAGGTAAGTAGTATCAAATGTGAGAACATCCCCGAACTTTTTATACGCTTGCCTACACTGATAATCCGTCCAAAACACATTCTTTAGCCGTGATTTGTCATCCAAATCCGTATTGAAGTAAAAGCCCGAGCATCTCGCTTGCATTTCTGAATAGTAGGACTGTATTACCGCGACATCTCCTTCTTCAAGTCTTAGTAGATGCATTTGTTCACTATAGTTCCGATAATCCTTTTCCACACATGTCATGTTCTCATACCTACCTCAACAATTGCAGTGTTATAACTTTTGTGTAACGAAATTCCTGTCATATCATTAACTTCAAGCTTCACATGTGCACTCAATTCTCTGATGCAGTGATACAATCTAGACTTCAAAGGACTTGTTTTATAATTGTGCTCAAGGTGGATTGTGTTAGTTCTCCAAGTACCAAGTACAGAGATCCTGGATTTAAACTCGTCTGAATTGTTGGTTGCGGTTTCAAAGAACCATCAGTATTACTACTTCTTTGGCCTTCACGGCTACATGTCAACGTCACATATCTCAAAACCCGTTCGTCATCATTTTTCAAATTTTGTTTTCAAACTGGAAAACCAACGGCATAAGCATATCTTTTGTAAAAGTCAAAGACTTCTTTTTCATCCTTGAATTTCATATCCACTTCAGGCATAATTGTATCACCTCCTCCAAACGTTTCATCTTCCACCGTCTTCTCATTATCGGATCCACCAACAATTGAAGAGCACATCGTCCATAATTTGTACTTCTGTGACAACATAAGCCATCAAATTTAGCAATAACAAACCCTCTACAAAGTTAAATGGATACAAAATAATCATTTGAACGTAACATCATTGGAGTAGAGCAACCGAAATTATTTTTCATTTGTGATATTTCTTTCATTCATTTATTTAGTTTCTATCACACAATCATTTTTTCATGCCCCAAAACTTTTTTGAACTCGCACAAAATTAAAGCCGTGGAAAATGAAAACAAGATTACAGCAATATGATTTCAACAATATGAAAAAAGCAAAGTTCAATTTAAGCAATTTGATTATTTATTTATTTACATATTCCCCAAATTCGACTACAATCTAGAATTTCTGCAAATTTACAAAAAACATCTATAAAAAGTTCAAATATCTTCCTATGTAAAAATAGAGGCATGAGAAGTGACGTGAGGAGACTTGTGTAATGGACCTGGTTGGCATTCCGAAATTTGTTGACCATGGTCATCGGCGTGAGCAGTGGCCGATGGGAGGAGTCACCAGCATGAGAGTCGGGATCGAGATTTCACCATTGGTACGAGTATTTGTGAAAAATGGGCAACAATGTTTTATTGAAGCGAGTTTTGTGGTTCCTAATATTCATTTCCCTCCTTTTTACACTTACATTTTACTTTTTTTTTGTTGACATGTCAGCATTTTCAAATTTCTGCGATGTACATTGTTGACACGTGATTGTACAATGAGCATTATGTACACCAAAAATCAAAGCTTTGGAATCACAAAATGAGAAAGTTTGAGCATCACAAAATGAGAAAGTTTGAGCACGGCTCAACTGCTGTAATTACTATAGTTAGGGACCTAGGTTGGAAATTCCCGTGCAATTGATACTTCATGCTCCCGTCTCTGTACTTCCAACTTTTTGGAATTTTGTTGTTCAATTGACAACGATATTTAGAGCTCATAAAAGTCTCTCTATCTCAATTCTTACTTCCAAATTTCTGTATTGTGATCCAAATGTTGGAAGCTATTCCACTGTTGTTCACACCCAAATGCAACCCAACAATTTCGCTTCATCCTTTTCGCAGAACTGTAAACCAGAAGCACCCATTTTTCAATTCAATTTCTTGCTCACTTTCCAAAAACTTCAAGATTAATGCTGCAAAGAAACATGATCAGGTTCCTGAATCGAAGCCACAGAATCTAGGTCTGAATTGTATGTGGGTCTTCTTTGTTTTGTGCTTATAAAATTGTAGGAAAACTGAATTTTGTATTGTTTGAACTGGGCAGATGGAGAAAATAATTCAGTAACTGAAAAGGGTAATGGTGAAGGGTTTGATTTTGGATGGTTGCCTGCTTTTCCTCATGTCTTGACTGCTTCCTTGTCCAATTTTCTATTTGGTTATCACATTGGGTAATTTACAAATTCCCTTTCTCTTTCTGTTGAGTTCTTGAATATATATGTATACATTGGAGTGTAAACATAAGGCTAATGATCCTTGAGCTTGACTTGGAGTGAGCTCATTAATAGCTTGTTCAAAGTTCAACTCAAACAATTGAGGGCCCCTTAAATTGATTATGGTACTCTAAAGCTCGATTGTAATAAACTCTCATATGATCTTAACTGAAAGAAACAAATATGAATTTGTGTACGTAAAAAAAAATGCTTGTTATGATGAAGCATTCACAAATTGTTTTGTTTTCTCATGGAAATATTTGTAGCCACATAAACATAACACAGACAGGGACCAATATTAGAAGGGGCTCATGTCCTAGTAGCACAAACTTTTTGGTTAAGTTCAGATCAATCAAGTGAATATAGTGAAGATTTATCCAAACAATAGGCTTCAGGGACTCCTGTTCATCCGTGATTATCTTGTCCAAATTCTAGTAAACAATTTAATTTGGTCTTGGATATTTACCTGCTATGCCACCACCCTAAGCAAAACATTTATTGTTACCTCTTTTTCTTTACTTCCCTTTTTTTTTTCTGTAACTATTTTGAGGGTTTTCTTACCACGCTATGCTCTCTTCCACAATGCAGTGTAATGAATGGCCCTATTATCTCCATCGCCAAAGAGCTTGGTTTTGAAGGGAATTCATTTCTTGAGGGACTTGTGGTGAGCATATTTATAGGTGGTGCATTTATTGGAAGCATAAGCTGTGGTTCTCTTGTTGATAAACTTGGTTGTCGTCGCACCTTTCAACTTGACACGATACCTTTAATTCTTGGTGCAATTGTAAGGTAATTTATTTTTGAAAGCTTTTAAGTCTAGCTGAATCATCTCTAGTTTATTTTCTCAATTTCATTGTTGTACATAAGTTTAGAAAATGTTAAATTGCTTGAATTTTGAATAGATTATACTGGAAGTTACCTTATACCTTCGTAAGGGATAATGTTAATTGGGTAGGGATTAACACGCTTTGGAGCTCTCTCTAATAGGGTATGATGTATGACAACTCTAAAATAAAACCTTTCATTTAGACATTTGTTTCTGAATTCTTTAATATGTATTTGGCATTTGATGAATTAATTATGAAATTTAAATATAATTATGTTTTGAGTGGAGAGAAATTGGTTTGTGAAGTTTGTACGTATGTGCATCGTATTTGAGGGAAAAATAAGCAATATATAAGCTCCGTAAAGGCATATTACACATATACCCATGTAGATACACACAATTTATAAATGGTAGACTCTGATCAAAAGAGAGCAAAGTTTCAAGATGATACTGTTAAAATATCTACCTGCAAACCAGTTGTTAATGATTAGAAAGGTTGCACAAGTTGATGTACTAGTTTGAGAAGTGTTATTTAGTCAACCTGAGACAAGCTCTATACTCTTCCTCACGTGACATCCCACTTGCATGTGATTAGGTGAATTGAAAAAGAAGAATAGATGTGAAACACAGTGAACTGTGATGGCTGCTGCTTATCATTTTATTAAGGCCAACAAAATCTCTTTGTGAATGTGAAATTGTATATGATTTTCAATATCAACTATCCATGATTTGGCAAGGCAGGAATCAGGGGCAGGGACAGGTGGGAAAATGGGGTGAATGGAGAGAAGAAGGCAGAGGCGTAGGCTGGAGCCAGCAGTGGGGGCAGCAGGTGGGGTTTGGTGGGGAGGGGTGGTTTGGTTTTTTTCTTTCTCCTTGCCCTTTTATTTACTTTTCATTGAAAATAAGTTTTCAACCATTTTAGCACTGAAAAAGTAAGTCGTGTGACAATTGCATGTACATTTAATGGAAAATGGATGGAAACGGTCCACTCGGACCTAGGTTCTATAAACTTTAAAGGTTGGGGGCAAATTTGCCTGCGAAAAGGTCGAGGACATGTTTGTACAAATTAAATGGGTTTGAGACCCATGCTGCAATTTTCCCTTAATTTTCCAAATAGGTTGAAAATAATAAAATTAATAAAATCTGAGTGAAGAGAAGGACAAGAATTTTACTACATGAATATGATCATCAGGAACTCTTTGAATTCCAAAACCTCTACATTGGGTATTGGAAGTTCCAGTTTATCTTCTGTTGCCCCTCATTTTTTTTGTTGTTTTACTATTTGACATTTGACCTCATAATTTTTGACAGTGCACAAGCACACTCGTTGAATGAAATACTATGCGGGAGATTTCTTGTTGGCCTTGGTATTGGCGTGAACACAGTTCTTGTTCCTATTTATATTTCAGAGGTATGAATGAGTAACTACATGCTGCCTTCTCGAGAACAATATTCTCTATGTGGATTGTATGATTTCAAGATTTCCACTTGTGAAGTTGCATACATGTTTTCTGTGGATGCTTTCTGTCCCTCTGAAATCACAGACTTTACTGTACTTCTTGTTCAATCATTCAAGCTTTGTACTCATGAAGTTGCATTCATATTTCCTGTGGATGAATTCTGTCACTCTGAAACTCCCAGACTTGGTGTTGGTGTGTTCTACCATACTTAGGTATACTCATGTCACAACCTTTCAATCAATATCTGGTGGCTCGTACGTCCAGTGCGATTAAAGGCTATTTTTACTATATTACATACAATGCATAATCTCTCACAACACTCGATTTCTTCTGCGTTTATTATATTTATGATCTGTTGGCAGCCACCCAAGGTTATAAAAATTGAGATCCCTGTAGGAGGATCATTTGAATGATCTTGATTCTTGAGGATTAAAGTTAGGATCGCAAATCCTAACAATTGTCATATCAACTGTTCAATCTAGTTATGTAAGGCCAAAAATGATTGCAATCTTAGAGGTCCATAACAAGTTGAGACCTTCCACAGAACGAAGATCTGTTTAATGGTTTTGAAACATAAGAACTGAGGAATTTAATTTCAGAATTTGGATCTAGATTTAAGCAACCATGCTTCAGCACCCTGCCACTTCTTTCCAATCTTCATATTCAATCCACTCTTCCAGGATCACTTTGCCGTCTTTCTTCAAATTGTCATAGACGGGAACCCTTGACTTCTGCTGGTGCCTCCCCATCTTCAGAACAACTGAAGTCTCTAGGTCCTTACTGCATTGGGCATTTTTGAGTAAGGTGATTGCAATCATTTCAGGAAAAATAAAAAACAATGAACTTCCTACTCTCTTCTCAAGTAATCAAAATATGGTTCCTGGAGGACTCTGTTTATGGTAGCTCCTATCTAAAAAACTTATGCAACTATTAAAAAGAAATATAGTTTGATGAAGACGCATGGAATTTAACACTTTGTGTGAAGATTTTATGTGATTTTGCCATCACTTCTGTTTCCTTGGGGTTCTTGAAGGTTGTGATTTCATGACCATAGTGGGTGAACAAACGCATAACAGCAAATGACAATACCAAAATACATTAGGCCATGTCTCCATGACAATGTATCTATATTTGCATGTTGCAGGGCTGATAATTTGTACATTAACCATTGTCAGTCACTTATATAATCATCTTCCATACTTATTTTGTAGGTTGCTCCAACGAACTATAGAGGTTCATTGGGGACCTTGTCACAAATTGGCACATGCCTAGGAATTATTATATCACTGTTTTTAGCATTCCCTTCAGAAAGCGATCCCCACTGGTAAGAACCTTTCCTGCAGTGGCTATTAGGGGATTGAATACTGCATATGATAATCTTTCACTCTCTTCAGACAGTTGTATCTGCTTACTTTTGGAATTTCCCTCCTTCAATATTTATTTATTTATTTTATTCACTTTTCCCCTGGGAGAGTGGTGTGTACTATTGCAATTTCAACAGAACATTGAATTTAATAATATATAAAAAGAGGCATTAAATATTTTTTTCAAGGTTTGCCAATTACATTTTTTTTTTTTTTGCATTTTCTTGCTACCTTATTCTTTGCATGTTTCTGGGAGTGGAGTTTGAAGCATTATGTTTTTCAGGTGGAGGATAATGCTATACATTGCCAGTATCCCTGGCTTTGCTCTTGCACTGGGTATGCAGTTTGCGGTTGACAGTCCCCGCTGGCTATGTAAAGTATGTACTGTTTCATTTTTTGATATAAAATGAAAAGTTTGTTAAGAGAGAACTAGAGAAATCCAAACAAAGAGGAAACTATAACCCTAAGTTGCATCTATTTATTAAGAAAGCAATTCCAGCTCCTTCATGAATCGATCAAAGATGTCCTGGGTGAAGGCTTCTACTGTTCTACAGGCTTCTTCCTATGAGATGCGAAGAAGACACTCAACCCCACAGAAACGACAATAGTAAATTGTTGCTCTATGCATTCCTCGATATCCAAGTGCACCAAGTAATTGCCAAGGACGTCAAAGTAGTTTAACATATTTATTACTCCCAAATGTCTTAGAATTTGTTGAGGAGTGAAGAATTATGATGACCTGCTTTGAAATCATGAACAATCTGTTAATTTCCCTGTGCAGTCAATAATTAAAAATATGAACCAGTACCGCAGATCATTAGATGGAGCATCTTAAGAATTACAGAACACGTAAAAGGTTTACCTTGGAGGTAAATGTATTTCTATGTGAAGGAACATAAAAGAAATAGCTTTATCTCTGCCTTTGAACAAGGATTGCAAAGAAGGATATGCAAATGAAAACTCGTTTACCATCTAGGTTCTAAATCCTACTATTTTGAGAAGTGGAACGTTAAAAATTTGGAAGGATAAAAAAACCATTCATCACCTCATCGTTGAGATTTCATATTTTCTATAGTCCTTTGTGTTCCTAAAGTCATTGGGGAACTCTGTAGGCAGGGAGATTTGATGATGCTAAAGAAGTTATAAATAACATCTGGGGGCCTAGGGAGGTCGAGAAAGCTATTGAAGAATTTCAATCTGTCATTAGGAATGATGGTGCTGACTTGGACAGCAGTTGGCTGGAACTACTACAGGAGCCACATTCTAGAGGTTGTATCGACGGTATTTTTGAATTTCATGCGTTAATTTTCTTTGTGCTCTCAATCTTATCTGATTAATGTTATTCATTTAAGTGAAAGTGTTCGTACAGCTTTTCAGAGGCCTAATGTAGCACATTGTCCCACTTTGCATTTGTTCTTTGAGTGTTTCAGAGGGACTTGAGTTTACTACTCAGACCAATTGGTTAAGCTCCATTAGATTTCCAGGCTAGTAGAATCATGTGAATTGGTCACCTATTTCTATGATTTCTTTAGGAATTCCTTGTCGCGGTGCTTTGTAGCCCACTAATTCTGAGAAGCGTTATGTCTCTTTTGAAAATATAGACGAATGAGCACAGATGAACTCCGGAGAGAAATTTAAGGAGTTACTTTTTTTGTCGCTGCTCTGAAATTTACCATTATCAGCATCTGAAGTATAATACCTTATTCAAAACTTCACTCCAAAGTAATTAGGCCTATGTAATTCTATGGTTTGATTAGCATTGCTATATTGCATTTGACTATGAGAAGCACAATCATCCTGAGTTGTGTGACTTCATCTTTATATTCTACATGAATGAGCAAATTGGATCTCCAGCACTAATATTTTAACTGTTACATTTTTTTTTCACTGCTATAATATTGACATTTGTCAGTGTAACAGCACCCGGTTTTTTGACACGTTTATAAAAAGTATGCTCCAAGGAAATTAGGCCTGTCTAATTGGAAGCAAACAGATGCTATCACAATTGCAACCAACCAATTTGCAACTGAAAAATGTAAATCATACATGCTACACAAAATGGAAGAATGGAATCCAAAAATGACTTGCAGGATAGTGAAGTGAAAATTGAGTTTCAATACTATAGGTTAGATAAGTGAAATTGGGTCACTCATACCCATTCAAGTTTTGCTTGTATTCCAGGATATTCTAGGATGATTCAGAATTTGGTAGATAGTTTAAATGTTCCATTGTAAATGTCATAGGGTATTTTTGTGCAAGATAGAGAGTTGCTCTAGACCATTGGATCAAATAAAAATTCGCCCTTTAGATGAAGAGATGGTGACTGTAGATCTGTGATGCTAGGACTCTCCATCCTGGCCGGAGTACCCGTGTCGACACGATACGGGTATGAAATATGGGACAGACACGGTACTTTTCAATAGGACATGGCATGGTGGAGAAAAGTGGCGGCGCTAAATTTTCCCTTCTTCTTCTTTCTTTTTTTTTTTTTTTCCTTTCCCTTTTCTTCTTTTCCTTTTCTGTAAACCTAGCACCACTGTCGAGAGGGTGGAGAAAGGCGGCGGCAGAGAAAGTAACGATTAGACACCATAGAGAAAGATCATCCATCAGTTTATATGCACATATATGTAGAAAAAATGAGAAAGATAAGCCGCCTGAAAAACCAAGAAGAAGAAGACGCCGGCCAAGAGAAAGAAGCAGTAGTATGCCTTTCCAAATTATTCCTGTTCTTGTGACTGGGATAACCTTCTAGGTTAATAGCACTATTGGGCTTTTATTTCTATGCATGTAGGCCTATGATTTATGACTTTGTTTGGCCCCTTTATTTTTTATTTAATGAAATAATTATTAAAAAAACAATGAAAATATGTTTTAAAAAAACTCTTAAACTTAATATTAATTTTTGAAGTATATATTTATACAATAATTTAGTATTTTAGTATAAATTTCTAGTTGATTTTAAGTGACATATTCTATCTTTTAACAATTTGTTCTTATTTATTATTTAACTTTTTACACGTGAATTTCAAGAAAAAAAATTGAAGCTTGAAAGACGCATTTGCGTACTCGTGTCCAAAATTTGGACTTTTTTTAACGTTATCTCCGTATCCTACATTTTAGAAAATAAAAGATTCGACATTTAGATACGTACCCGTACCCGAGTCTGAGCATCATAGTTATAGATAGGGGCAAGGGGCCTCGTTAATAATAATAAAGTTGGAGAGTATGAACTTAACTGAGCATTCTTTTTCAAACTCTCCCATCCTTTGACTTTAGATCTTATTTATATCCCCTATTAGACTGTGGTAGCTTCAAATTAGGTAAGCTAACACGTTGTAGTGTTGAATATAGGACAACACTCGATTGCCACCAACCAAACTTGGGAATCACTTAGCTGACTTAGTTTGGGCATCAAGAGCTGATTTTGTGATAGTTAAATTCCACAGTCCTTGAAAAGGTCACATCTATGACATTAAGCTCTTTTAAAATGCATGCTTCCATTATGTAACTTCGATGTAGAAATTCAATTCTACTTAAATTTCCATTTCATTGCAAAAATAGCAGTCTACTTCTCTGTGTTCTAAGTGTCGCTTATTTAGGTTCTGAGAAGGGTACTTCTAAAGTTATGATTTTGTTCCTCCTGGTGTAATATTATGAGAAATGATGTATTTTCAATTTTAAGTTATGCCAGCTCAAATATAAAAGCAAGTGTGCGGTCTGCTCCTATCATGTCTTTGCCAGCACATTGGCAATGCTTATAAAGGAAATGAGTTTAATCCTAACACTTAGGTAAATGCCAGCCTAAGTAAAGTCGAAGTACGTGGGGTCCATTTGTAAATAACATCTTTTTTTGGTTCGTCAAATCGTTGTGCTTGCAAATGTGTTAACAAATAATCATTATAGGGATTTGATTGTCATTTCCTTGCTGTATACTTCGGTCTACTTAAAATGGCTAAGTTAGGGCTCGTTTGGCAGGGATTCTACTTTTGCTTTTACTTCTTGTAGAAGAGCTTCCCGAGGAAGCTATCTTAAGTCAATTTCCTCTAAAAACTCTTCTAGTCATACAAAGAACTTTCAAAAAATTACGCAAATATGTTCAAAAGCATCTTTTCTTAGTATCGGAAGTAATTTTTAACTTTTCAAAAGCCTTGCCAAACAAGCCCTTATAGGATAAATAGTAATGTCCCCAGCCTTTCATTTCATTAGCAAATCTATCCCCAATCTTGGTTTTAGGACAATTGTATCCCTAACCTATGTTTCGGCAATCTTGAAGGGTTTAAAAGATAATTCAATTGGAAAACTCTATTTTCAGCAGGACTCACTAAAGAATATTGGTTTCTTCCTCCTTTGAAAACATGAGAAGTGGAACTTTCATATTTAAACAAGAAATATTTGACGAATCCATAATCGAATTTTTCTATACGATGTAGGACATGAATTATCATTTATAGAAGAATGTTGTTTAAAGTCCAATAAGAGTAGGAGAGATTTTTCAAAAAGATTATTTAAACATCTAAAACATAAGAGAGATTAAGGAAAGTTTTAGCATAACTTCACGCAAAGATTTCGAAAAAGAGTCTGTACAAGATTTGTATGTGAAAAAGGGAATGGTATTTTGTCGTCTTATTAGATTTTGGAATTGAAAATGAAGGAAACATTAATGTCTAAAAGATTAAGTTAAGTGTTAAGCATAGTGTTTTGCCAACTTTACCCTTCCAAAAAAAACTTCCGAAACATTAGGAAATCAACCTTGAAGTTTGTAGAATTATGTAAAAAGACTAATTATACAAATGGAACTAAAGGTTGGGGTTGAAATGCCCTTTTTTAGAGGATGGGGATGAATTTGTTAGAAACACTAAAAGATTGGGGGCCAATTTCACAAATTTCTCAAAAGAAAAAGAAAAATGAAAAAATTAACCTGGCAACTGGGAATTTAGCACCCATGTTAAATACGCCGTTACGTTTAAATGGATTGTGCATGTGTTTGCTTTGATGGAAAAATGTTATCCCCACTTAGTAACGATTAAATGTGGTCTTATCTAACCGGTTAAGTTTTTAGATCAAGTAATTTAACCCACCTCAAATGCAAGGCAAGTGGGTGGCCCACTCCCATCATGTTTCTTTTTCAGCACATACCAGCTCTATCTGGTGGCAACGCTGATAGATAGAGGAAAGGAGTTTAATCGACTTGGGCAACTGACTTGCAATTTGTGTTAGTAAGTAACCCTTATAAAGATTTAATTGTCATTTCCTTATGGTATACTCTAGTCTACCTAAAATGGCTAAGTTAATTGTGTATTTTTAAGAGGAAAAAATCTGCCATACTAGTATAAAAAGAACCTAAAAAAGAGAGAATGAAATTGGTGTCATCATAAATTTTTTGTTAACATTTCTATTGGTTTAGTTCTCCACTTTCATTTATATACAAATGTTGCTAGTTTAGAAGGCAAAAAATCTTTGGAGAGGTAGAATAGATTTTTGTATGGTGGAATAACGATTCAGCAGATTAAAAGTTTAGTAAGGAGTGTAAAATTGTAGTAGAGGTACATATTCCTATATTGGGAGAGGTATACTTGGAAATGGTTGAGCTCTACAAGGCCTCTTTATTTGGAAAGTCATTTCCCCAAGAGTTGCCCAAGTTGGGACCATGAGATGATCCTATGAAGATTTTTGTCGTCAGGCGTGATGTTTTCTGGATTTTTAGACATGTTCTGCACTTTCCAAGACCTTTTAATTATTTTCCCTTATGGTTCTCTGAAGTATGTGGACATCCGGAATGGGCTAACTGCTTGTGAGTCTAGTGGACTTGAGCATCCTGGCAACAGAAACTTGGTTCAGTTGGTCTCATTATATATTTCTTGTCTTCAGTTCTTTGACATGGACATAGTTTCCTTGGGAAGATTTAAATTTAATGTGTTGTAGAGTGTTTTGGAGGAGTTATCGACAAACTTGTGGCATCAAGATAACATGTAGTTGCGATATCAGTTGGTCCCTCGTATGGTATATTTATCATCTCACTTATATCTCAAGTATTGTCATATTTTATGTTGTGGTTGCAGTGGCATTTATCGGAGGTGCTCTATTCGTACTTCAACAGTTTGCTGGTATAAATGGAGTTCTCTATTTTTCGTCCTTGACTTTCAAAGATGTTGGAATCACAAGCAGTGCTTTAGCTAGCTTATATGTTGGACTTACCAACTTTGCAGGTCTTGAATTTATCTAAACAGACTAGCATCCAAATTATTATACAACCATTCAGGCCTTATATTTTTATGTGAGTTAATTTCCAGGAGCACTTTGCGCTTCATATTTGATGGATAAGCAAGGGAGAAAGACACTTCTGGTTGGAAGTTACTTGGGAATGGTAAAGTTTTCTCTCCCTCTAATGAAGAGAAGGAAAAGATTGTTATGCAACACATAAAGGCAATGCTTTGATGTTATTAAGATATATTGCACTGGGATGTGAAAGTAGTATTTGGTCGAGGGCAAAATTAGAATCTTGTGTGCGCTTCAGGAGGCCAATCTGATACTATTATTCTTTCACATATAGAACAACAGACTAAGCTTAAATTTAGCGAGATCTTTTTTGAAACTTTGTTCGATCAATCGTACATACCCTGGAAGATGTAATGCAATCAAATTCTTTCAAACCACATCAGGCCATTTAAATATTGATCTACTGCCTTCTAACCTGTTATAGTGAGATGCCATTGCTCTTGTCAACAAGAGCTCCTTTAGATCTACGGAAGAAACTAGCCTCAATTGGTTTCTCACCTCCACTTGGTGATGTGTATTCTCTCGCAAATAAGTTATTTTGTTCAGTGCATATTTGCGTCGTCCTAAAGAGGCCCCGTTCATAAGAGTGACGCTACCTTGGTAGAGAAAGTTAGAAGAGGGGGGGTTAGACCAAGATTAACTTGGCTTGTGATGGTTGCTAAGGATCTAGTTGCTTTAGATATCCTAGTAGATCTAGCAACGACAGAAACAGAATGGCGAAGAACAATTTTATGCAGCCAACTCCAAATTTATTGGAATAAGGCTTAGTATGTTGTTTTATTTGAAGTTCAGCAAATGAACATATGGACTAATATCAACTGATCTGTTTTTTGCAGGCAGTTTCTATGTTCATCATAGTTAGTGCTGTCAGCTTTCCTATAGACAGAGAGATCGGCAGCAACTTATCTATTCTGGGAACAATCTTGTATGCCTTTTCGATTCACGAAATGTTACAAATAAGCAAGTTTAATACTTGTAAAATCGTTATACTCTTTCCAACTTCATTTTCATTTCATTCCCACATGTTAATTAAATTAGTTACTTGCTGTGGTCATTAATGGTCTGTACTTACCTAAACAAATAAAAAATAGGACATCCGAAACCGTGTACCGTTCTTAATCAGGGAAAATAATTGTAGTAGTCCCCAATCTTTGGCGTGTGTTGCACTTTGGTTCCTATTGGACGATTTTTCACTTGTCTTTAATTCAAGTTATTTCTTTATTAAAAAGACAATTTTTTTTCACTGCCATCCCCATTCTTGAATTACCAATTTCTCCGTCCCAAATAATACCAAACGAACGGAAATGTTTAAGGTGAAAAGAAATATATATTTGAAGGTGGAGATTTTTGGATTTCCTATTTAACAGTCTCTTAGAGCACCAATCTTGATGCAGGTGTTCATGTGACATGGAATGATAAATGTATTTTATTTCTGAATAATGTACAGCACCAGAATCAATTGATTCTAGTGAGTGTCTCTTATTTGTTTTTTATATATTCTTTTCTGTTTTCTTTCTCAAATCCAACGTAAATACTATATCTGAGCTGGGGTGGTGTATGTACTAATGCAGTCTTAGGACTCATCTATTACAGTTGAAACAAACTTGGAGGCATGGAGTTTGAGGTGTGGATTCTAATTCTATCTAAGGGGTGGCTTTCCAGTGGTGGTTAGTTAGTGATTGGTAGAGGTGGGGTTTGGGTGGCCGGTAGTGGTGGTGGGCCAACAGGAAAGATAGGTTGGTGGGGGGATGTTGTGAAGATGAAGAAGATAATTATTTTCCTTTTTTGTATATTTGTTTATTTAAATGTAAGGGTAAATTTGTCTTTCTAATAAAAATTTGACTTGTTAATTAGAGACAAATGTAAATCGTCCAAAAATTATCAAAGTGCTACCAAGATGAAAGGTTGGGGACGTGAATGCTCCTCTTTGAAGGTTGAGGATCTTTGCTGCTATTTTCCCTTTATCATGCATGTTTTTTTGGGTTAATATTATCTTATCATGCGGCAATCCATTCATCTTCTAATTTCAATGCATTTCGGTTAGTAGAGCTATATTCTTAATCATCTACATACATAGTTCTATATTTTGAATTTTTTTTGTTTATTCTTTGTTAAAAAACATGTCTAGTGTATTTCATGCTTCTACATCTTCCTCAAATTGGGTGCATTGTTTCTCAAGAAATCCTTGCAACTTTTAGTGTCCAAAATTTTTTGCCGTCTCTGTTTGTTTTGGGACTTTGTTTTTCACTTTGAGCTTTCCCTATAGGTACATATTGACCTTTGCGATTGGAGCTGGGCCGGCAACTGGTCTTATTATACCAGAGCTTAGCAGCAACAGGACACGAGGGAAAATCTTGGGCTTCAGTTTCTCTGTTCACTGGGTAAGTATGAAAATGTCTACCTCATGTGATCCCAAATGAAAATAGAGCAAGTATCCCATGTTTGCTCGTAGCAGTAAAAGAAATTAGATGGTCAATACGAACTGCTCCCCCCAACCCCAACAAATAAATAAATAAAAGTACACGCTTGCTTGCTTGCTTTTATATACTTGAATCCCTTGGTTGGTTTAGGTTGGGGGAAGAGAAGGAACAAATGATGGAGAAAAATAGAATGAATGTGCATTCCTCGTTCTATTCCCAGACCATCATTTACAATTTGCCAAGACTTTTTAAAATTATAGCATGATTTATAGACAATTAAGTTCGTGAGCAATATTGACTGACGACATATATCTACACTCAAATGAATGGGACATGATGAATTCCTGTGTCTGTCACTGATACCTGCAGCAGCATGTGCCTTCTAATTCTTCTTGTAAAATCTATTTGTACGTCAATATTTGTTCTTTATGGTAACTCCAGGTCTGTAACTTCTTGGTCGGCCTATTCTTCCTTGAACTTGTGGAAAAATTCGGCATTTCTCCAGTTTATGCAGGCTTTGGTGGCGTTTCCTTGTTAGCAGCAGCATTTACGTCCTCTTTTATAGTTGAAACAAAAGGACGATCTCTTGAAGAAATTGAGATATCATTAAATGCCGGTTTACAAGGCAGAAAATAAATCTTAACATAATGATCTTGGTTCAATGTGATTTTCCTGCCAGAGAAGAATCGTGCCTGAACCGAGTTGCAGCACTGAAGGTTCATGGTTTTCCCACCGGTATGTTTATCAGCAAATTTGGTAAGAGACAAGGCAGTTCTTTTTATTATCTCCATGAAGATGATAATGCTCCTAATCTTAATCCTTGTAAAGTTGTATGGGGAAAAGAGTCAATTTCTCGAAAACCCGTAAATCTTAGGGGTCATTCTCTTTGGCGTTTTCCAATCGTTCTGTTTTTGATTTTCAAAAACAGTGAAAACGCGTTCATTTTCCTATTTTCGAAAATGCGTTTTTGAAAACGAAAAAATTTTTTTGTACACAAAACACCAAAACGAAAAACATCATTTTGGACGTTTTCAAGCCAAACCAACGAAAACAACCATCGCAAAATCGCTACTAGAATCGCGACCCAACCATCGCAAAATGTTGTAATTTCATTGTCAATGAATGTTGTAATATTTGTATCCAAAATGGTGATCCAACCATCGCAAAATCGCCACTAGAATCGCAACCCAACCACAGCCACCGCCTGCACCAACCATCGCTAAGTTGCAACGCAATCAACCATTGCATCAAAGAACGAAAAAAATAAAGATGAAGGAGATCGCGAGGAGTGTCCAACCTAAACCACTACTGCGCCGCTCGCAGGGAGCGCAGGCGATCGCATGAAGAGGGGAGAGAGAGAGATGGGCGACGACCCAAAATGAAATGGAAATAAAGAGAAAAAGAACACGTTTTGGTTTTGTTTATTTTCGTAAACAATTTTTCAAAATGTTAAAAAGAAAACATTTTCAACAATCTAAAAATAAATTCAAAACTCAAAACACAAAACTGAAACACGAAGAGAAAGACAACTCTAGAAGTTAACGTTGGCAGCGGTTCTTTTTAGAGCGTAGGCGATCGCATGAAGAGGGGAGAGAGAGAGATGGGCGACGACCCAAAATGAAATGGAAATAAAGAGAAAAAGAACACGTTTTGGTTTTATTTATTTTCGTAAACAATTTTTCAAAATGTTAAAAAGAAAACATTTTCAACAATCTCAAAATAAATTCAAAACTCAAAACACAAAACTAAAACACGAAGAGAAAGACAACTCTAGAAGTTAACGTTGGCAGCGGTTCTTTTTAAACTGAATGACATCAGAAGGTGACGATATACGTTTGCTTTATAATGTTGTAATTTCATTGTCAATGAATATTTGTATCCAGAGTATGCCTGAATAGAAATAAGACATGAGACCAGTTTAATGCTAACATGAAAGAATAGGGGTTTTTTTTTTTTTTTTTTCTGAGAATTGTCAATGACTCGTCATTGCCACCAAGCAGACGGAACACCACAGCGATAAATAATAGCATTCTGCACAAGATATGTGGCAGCCCTTTCCCCATATTCGGCGAATAGGTAGAAATGATAAACCACCAATAATTTACATTGGGGACAAAAACATGTATATATCAATTGCAATCTCTCAATCAAAGTTGTCAAATTCTCGTTTGAATCAAGAAATCGAAATCTTAAACTCATAACACGTTAATAACAAGTCTTTCAAAGCATAAAAAAATCTCTCCTGGAGAACGCTCTTCGGATGGCACATTTCAGCTCACAGGTCTTGCACGCTCAAACCTGAGGAAAATAAAATATTTCATATGTCAATGTTGAAACACATGGTAACAATCAATTACATTGTAAAATTATGAAGAAACCAACACATGAACAAATCAAATTTCCCGTCTAATCTCAACATAAATTCAGGATCTTACATGTATTCTAAGATGAAATATAATATATTATAATCAGTTCAACCAAGCATGGAAATGAGGTTTGGTTCATAAATCAACAGACCTGGAGGAAGGGATTGCTTCAATTTGTCAGCCTTCTCAGGATCAAAGACGCAGAGGGTGTAGAGGTACTTTGAGCACCGGACCTTGAACTTCACAACATCCTTGCTCCTCTTGATCTTTACAGAGCGTGCATCCTTCCTTCTGGCAGTGAGAAGGAAGTCCTTAATCTCGTGAATCTGCTTAGGCTGAGCATCATTAAAAAACGAGCAAGTTAGTAAAACAGAAGCAAAAAGGAAATCCTTGTTTACAAGTTCCTATTAAATCAGAACATCTCAGAATTGAGCAGAAACCAGAATAAATAAACATGCGTAAAACTAAAAAGAGGCACAAATAGTAATAAGACATAGTAGCATTTTGATTATTTCAAACAATTTTTTAGTTTTCTATTGCTCATTTACATTGATAACTAGTTTGTTCTTCAAACAGGGAGAAAAGGTGAAATGGGAAAAGTTCGAAGAACTTACTTAAATTGAGTTAGAAACCGCAACTTTCAAGAACATAGATACCCGTTATGTGACGGTGTGTAGTGTATCATTTGCAGTACCAATCTTGGCTGATAACTGATTAATTAAGGATAAGATTTTAACTTGTTGGATAATTTCAGAAATTTCATTTTGATTTGTAGCTTATTAATCAACAGGAATCAGAAGCAAATGAAATGCGAAACTACAAATATTCACATGTCTACCAAAACAAAATAGATACAGGTTGTGAATATATAGGCAAAAATGAGAGACGACAAAAGCTTGGCATTATTAATATTTTAGCTTCCTGATTTATGCTATACTGATACGTCTTAGTCTTACAAAAAATCCGAAACCCATGTCATTTCTTATCTTGATTTAATACCCCATTTGTTAGGTTTATTTTAAAACTAGAAGCTGTACTATAGTAGGGACAGAAAACTGAGGTAATTTAGTCTCCTTTCCCGTTCCCTCCTCTGAATTCACTCCTACTAACTTTACATTTTCTGAAATATTACCAAAAAATAAAATAAAAAATTGAACAAGTTTCCGACTCTTTAACAGATCCTTAGTACCAAAGTTTTACTATTTACTCTCCTTATGTGTAAAATAGATCTTCAAATCACATGAAACACACAACCTATCACAATCTGTGTCCAGCATTCAAATTGAGAGAGAGACACTGTACCATTTTGGATATCGACGCCAAGCAGAAGAAGAGACAGATTTCCAAACCCTAGTTCCGTGGGAGTGAAACGTTAGGATAGAGCATTTTATACTGAATTTGTAATGGGCTGTACGTTGGGCCTGAATTGATTAGTGGTCTGTGCATTGGTCCTGAATTGATTAGTGGTCTGGTAAGCATTTTATACTGAGTTTGTAGTGGGCTGTGTATTGGGCCTGAATTGATTAATAGTCTGGAAATAATCTTGGCCCACAGATAAAATTTGCGAATTGGACCTGTTTAATTTCCATTTTTGAGGTAAAATGTATTATGAAATAGTGATTTTTTAATAATGTATAGTTAAAAAGTAAGATTTTTTTTTTTAAAATACGTGTATAATTATTTTATGAGAGTGTGTGGTTGGAAACGAGTTTCGAAAAAATGCATCCTTGAAAAAAATGGAGCTCAAACATGGTGTTGATTTCATCATATAATTTCTTTTGTTTCTAAGTGTTTGCGTAAAGCTATTAGTAATTTTTAAAGAAGAATAGTACTAATTCAATGAAATATGTGATTATAAATGAATAGTAATTTCAAATGTGCGGTTGAAATTAATATTTGAGTTTGATTGAATAGAAACAGTAACTTTTTTTAGTAATTACAAGAAAAAGATATTAGTCAATCACGTGAATTCCATTTTTATTATTTAGGTTCGGCTATATTAAATTAAATACGCTAATAAAAAGTTTGATGTGGAAGACGAAAATATTGATGCGAACATGGAAAACCTCTAGTTGCTTTTTTCGAATGAAATGAAAAAATGAATTCAAAGATTTTCCATTTATAAGATTGAGTCGGCTCTATCTAAAGATCGCACAAAGGTTTTTTTTTTTTTTGAGTGAAGTACCTCATTGTCTTGTTTCCTTTGAGCAACATTTATCCTCATCTTCCTCAAATTAAAGAGGATCACACATTGTATCAATGTCAACACTTCACCATGTCAAGGGCTACCCATCTACGGATTTCTCGGCCATTGCATTTAACTAAGGTCCATATTTTCGTTTAGCTGCAACAATGGATTCATCTTGGGGCTTAACTCTAATATTTCTATTCGAAAATGTTAACCTAACAGGAGCAGTAGCTCAATTCCTTATACGTCATGTCTAGTCAAAGTGAAAGTTTTACAACATTTTCCCATCAATTTGGTCAAGACGTCAACATATCATTCAGGCATCGACACGCCTCCCATGAGTGAAGCGGAGCAAATTGTGGGGTGAGTCGTACTTAAGATACAAAAATTCTCTCAGAGTGAAGCGGAGCAAATTGTGTTGGGTCGGCATTCGTTATATTATTTTATTAAGGTGTAAACACAAGCTCTACTTGACGATTAATTATGCAATTCCAAACCCCAAATTTGTGTACAAATACATATACGAATAAATATAGTGCAAGTTGCTCAAGTGGGTCACAAGCTTTTGGCTAAAATAGACTCTTAAAACTTGAATAATAATATTATATAAACTTAGAATTTACATACTTAATTTGTAATTTAGAGTTTATAGACCAAAAAACTTAGGAAAAGAATTGAGCTTAGTTTTCAAGTATCGTAACTTCTACTATTCCATATTACTATCAATTTTTGGATTCACATTCATTCGTACATCCCTTCGATACATCTCGAAATATTAAGTCCCTGTTTGGCTCCTATTTTTCAAGTTTATTGTTTCTTAAATTCATTTTTAACCATACATTTCATGGAACTCGCAATTTTTATCAAAGTTTCCACCGCATATTTTATCAATTTTTATCAAAATCTACTAAAAAATTTGATTTTCAGCAAAATCAAACTAGTGCTAAATAGCAAGAACCGCTGACATTGTTGTTGAAATGACGTATTATTATTTACTGTACGAGGTTGATAAGTGTCAAAATTTTAATAGGGATAATCAAATGAAAAAAACACTTCTCAATTCGATAGAAATGACTAAACACAAAATCGATTTAAAGTAGAAATTTTTTTTTCTTTGTGATTATTCGTTGATCATTCATTAATTACGATGGTTTTTTCTAAGTATCCAACTATTATAAATTACTCTGTTCTATAAGTACCTCTCAAATCTCGAAGTCATTGTAAAATACAAATTATTTTCGAAGTCATTGGAGAATACAAACTATTTTGAAAAATGATGTAAGTACAGAAGAAAGATGACAGCATTTTTACAGATTTTTAAATTTCTCTCACATGAGGAGGCGGGATCCACGTGTTGTGTGTATTCGGTACAAATTCTGTAAAAAAACTTTTGTACCCATAGAATGATTGAACTATTTTCCTCAACCCCATTTAAGGCCTAATTTGCCTCCTCTGTGTATCTCTGGCTAACTAAAAATTCTTTAAAATTCACGATTAAAATTATCGTGTTTCGCTTCCGAATTTACTTGTTTCGCAATAGATTTTGTCGGTTCTTGTTGGTCAAGAGTAATTTTTGTACATCGTTTCGTATCTTACTTTTATCAAAAAAATAACAATTTCAAATGTCGTATCATATCGCGCTTTGTTTCCGTTTCGACCAACATAGGGTTGACAATGGGATTAATTGGTTGGTTTTCCAATGGTCAAAGAGTTCTAGGGTTTGACAATGGGGATGAAGAAACGTATGAAATACTTCGATAGTTTGAAGATTTTCGTGAGTGACCTCAAATCTACGCGATACCTTGTTATTTAAGAAACCTTGCATGAAAATATGTACACGTATTATTTATATAGAACTTGGATGGCGTGTTTATTAGGTCCTCGATTTACGTGAAAATCACCTGTAAAATCCATATTATGTGCCTTCGTGCATGGCGAAACCAGATATGAATACTAATGGTCACTGAACTTTAAGAAAAATTTCAAATTGGTCCCTAAAGTTATATAATGTTATGTAATTGGTCAATCATTTAGCTGCATCCACACCAATCTAACGTCGATCCATTAAACTTTGACATCAGCTAACAATTGTTATGTAAATTATATCATTAAACTAAAACACAATTCTACTTTCTAACCACATATTCTTCAAAAAAATTACTCTTCCAAAACTCATTTTCCACAAAAAAAAAAAAAAAAAAACTGGGACTAAGTAAGATATGGCGTTAATCAATTTGACTTGTGACTAATTGGGTCATAAAAATACTATAATGACCCATTTAAAATTTTGCTTGAACTTCAATGACCGTTAGTGAAATTAACTCCATAATAAAAATTATAAATTATTGACAGAAACGGAATGAACATCAAGAAATCTACGATTATTTATATGAATTTCCAGCTTGCTAATGTTGGTGACTTTAATGGTGTTGAGGCTCTATATATTACACCTCATTTCATTCAATTGTTACATGTAAACTTGAGTGCAATATAACATATACATACATACATATATACTGTATTTGCAATCTATATACATCATTGAATCGAAATGGAGAGAGAAGGGTGTTTAGTTTTCTCTCTTCTTGTGTTCGTGGGGGTGTTGAGCTTGCATATGAGTCGTACCGAGGCGGCGATAGGGCTGCCACCGGACGCGAAATTTCTGAGACGGCAGTACTACAAGAAGCTAAATACGTGTGAAAATGCGGAGGCGTTTGTGAAGCACCAAGTGCAGGTGTACTGGAGTAAGGATCGCAGCATCACTGCTAAGCTGGTCAAGTTGCTATATGCAGATTGCATGGTTAATGTAGGTTCATTTCCTCACCTTAATGCTTTTATCTCTTTGTTTGAAAAATTGCAACTCTTGCCTGCTTTCTTTTATACGATGTTTCCATTGTCGACTTGCTATTTGCTAACACTATCTAATGTGATGAGGTGTTATAGCGAAATGGGGAAAACGAAATAGTAACAACAGATGTCAACTTGCTTGGCACAAATCCTTACTAGTTTATTATTGGTGAAAAATTTACAAATAACTTAACCTCCGTTTGGTTGTCAATTTATAAATGGTTTATAAATTCAGTCAAAGTTAAACATTAATCTACTCTGTATGTTTTCTAGTTTTGTCATTAAGGGTGTGTTTGGTTCATTAAATTACACAAGAAAAGATAGTTAAGTAAGAGAGGTATGTAATAAGATTTGTCGATTGTCTTATTTAGTCGAGAATACAAACCAAGAATGCAAATATAGTTCTAACTTCAACAAGAAAATGATAATTTTTTTATGAATCAAGTATTGCCTTCATTATTCTTAATTCTTAAACAACACCTAATGTTAAGGTTTTGTATTTGTAACACATGCAAAAAAAAAAAAAAAAACACATCCCCACATATCATATTATATTTTGTACATCTGGGGGAACATTTTGGAAAATTATAAAGAAGTTCAACACTGATCCTAAATCTATGCCTCTATGTATGGCATGCCTCAAGGCTCGAGGCCATCATTTTCTTCCCTTAAAACTTATGTTTTTACTTGTTATGCTATTAAATTATGCTTAAACCACTTCCCAAATATTAAAATGATGATATTTGGAAGACCAAGGTACTAAATTAAACTTTATTCTTAATAAATTAAATTTGATTATAATTTTAAGCCTCCGTTTGATTCTTATTTTTCATCAATAAAAATGAAAAATATGACCATTATCCATCACATCAAGCCATCAATTTTAAATTTCTATCTGTTGTATGGGCCCCAATAACGACTATATTTTTCGTTCTCATTCTACAATAATGAGAATCAAATGAGCCCAGTGAAAGAGGATGTATATGCATCACTTACTTTAGGATTGCCACTTTTATACAAAACCTATATATGATTATCTAGCTAGTATGATGGTTCTTGGCGCGCTCGTCCCTTTGAAACCCTTTGCACATTTGCACCAAATTTACTATAAAAGTCCACTAATCGGGTTTTGATGACAACTTAATGCACTCCAACCATTAAAATTGATCCCACTATAAGAAATTTCACTTTCAATGTCGTCCAAACTCCACATTTGGTGATGTATTGTACATGCTACATGTAGGGTTGTGATGCATCAATTCTACTAGATGGCCCAAACACAGAGAAAACAGCCCCTCAGAATGCAGGTCTAGGAGCATTTATGATCATCGACAAAATCAAAACTGTCCTCGAAGATCGATGCCCAGGCATTGTCTCTTGTTCAGACATTCTTAACCTTGCTGCCCGGGATGCTCTTCATCTTGTAAGAACTAGCCCTCATTTTTTTTTTGTATATATACACACACCTTACAACAAGAAATTTCACTTTTTTAACGATGAAATCTTTTCAATATTTTGGTCTTGAAAATTTTTTCGATGACCCTTTTTTGACGAAACAACATAAAAATGGCTTTTCAAGATCAAACTTCTCATTGTTAAAAGTGATTTTTTTTTTTGTAGTGGTACACATACATACAGCGAATGACTGAATTTAGATATGTACTAATGATTATACAGGCAGGTGCACCATCATATCCAGTGTTATTGGGGAGAAGGGATGGGTTTGAATCAAAAGCTGCGTGGGTGGATCTTCCATCACCCTCAATTTCTTGGGAAGCTGGATTGGCATATTTCCAATCCAAAGGTTTAGATGTGCAAGATTTTGCAACCCTCCTAGGTATTTTATTTCTCCACTCAATATATGCACCGGCAATATGGTGATTTGTTCGAACTTTACACGTATTGATTCCTTGTTTGAGCTTAATGAGCTCTGTTAGGTTTCAACTTTAAACATCTAACCACATAAGTCTTTATATGTTGATTAATATTTTTATACGAGATTTTATCATTAATGCTGTCGAAGATAATATTTAATAATATACATTTGACTTTAAGGTTTTAGATCAATTAGTTTAACATGATTTCATGTGTTCATAAGTTCAAGTCTCATTGTCCTTCATTAAATGAATTGTGCACGTGTCAGGCTTTGATAAGGAAAAAGAACCCGACTTGCACGTGAGAGAGCTCGCCAGAGATAATTTTAATATGTAAATATTTTCCTATCTAATAGCTAAATATGTAATGTGCATTTGTTATCTTCTTCAGGAGCACATACAATGGGAAGAACTCATTGCAACTACATCAGGGATAGGCTGTACAATTTCAACAACACAGGCAAACCAGACCCTACAATGGACACGTCCTTGCTAGATAAACTGAGACAGCAATGCCCACAAAAAATGACCAAGATCCAAGAGCAGAATCAAACGGTTTACTTGACACCAAAATATGGCCCAAATTACAGATTCACCTCTGCCTATTTCAACAATGTACTTTTACACCAATCTGTACTTGGAGTTGATCAACAGCTATTGTTCAATTACGACACGAACCAGTTGACACTCGAGTACGCAGGCAGCAACGAGCAATTTCGCAAGGGATTTTCTCTATCAATAAGCAGGATGGGATCTCTCAAAGTTTTGACAGGGAACAAGGGGGAAATACGTCGAAACTGCCATTTTACGAACAAGAATAACCCACACATTAAATAGTACGCAAAATTAAGGCCTTCTGTGACGACTAAAAGGGGTCGTAGAAAGCCATCCATGTACGAGTAACGGGCCAACATTTTTTTTCCTTCTGCAGAAGGAGAATAACATTGATTAATAAGACATGATAATTCACTGTGATACGGATTTTTCTTATGCACAGAAATTCTTCTAGTTATGATTGGACGATCCTAGACATGATAATTAACTGTGATACGGATTTTGAATTGCATTGAACTCAAATACACATAGAACAATAGGTTGAGTAAAACAAGGAGGAAAAACTTGTCTTCGGCTCGCTAATGGATTAATTACAAAGATAAACCTCAGTTACTTTTCTTCTTCTTGTGTGAAAGATGTATCTTTAGGCGTAAGTTACACAAGTTAGTCATGGTACAATATCGAGAAGTGGCCACCTTCGCTCATTTTGGGTCGCTCCTTTGCACCGCGCCACCGCGTATCAAGTGTTACTCTTATCTTCAATCACAACGGTATTTATCTTGAATTTTGCTAGTCACGCCACCATATCAAGAAGTGGTTGCTCGCATTCAATTTGGTTCACACGTTGATTCTGCGATTCAGACATAACTCGATGGAGGTGCAAGGGTGACATATGCACCAAAACAACCACAATATGCACCCTTTCCAATTAATAAACAAATTCTAGTCATTTATGCTTGAAAACAACCACAATCTGAGTTTCTTCAGTCATGATCGCTCTATTCTCGAGTTGCGCTCAAGTCATGGCACAATATTGAGTGGCCACCATCGCTCATTTTGGGTCACCCCTCGACGCAACCTCTCAAGCATTACTCAATAGGGTTAATATGTATCTAAAATGAAAAATAACTTTATCTAGACGAATTTTTTTATTAAATTAACATTGTACATCCTAAATGTATTTATATTTGTAAATTATACAAAACTACTGTACACACAGTTTAGGGTACTCTACATAGAGCGTCCTAGTTCATCCAACGACTACAACATCAACAATTATTCTAACATGTATAGAACCATATGCATATCCAAAAATGGCCATTTTTCCCAATCCATATTACTACTCTTGCCGACTTTGTTTCTTATGCGGGACTCTTGCTAGAATCGACCGTGACAAATCATTAATGCCATCGAAGCTGGATTTGTAGCAGTGTCATTCAGTCAGTAGAAGAAAAGTCGATAAGAAAACCAGGCGATTTAGGTTCCACAAAGACATACCTGAGTATAGCAGATCAAGAGCCTCCTGCCATGAAATAATTGCTGCCTCCTGAGCTCCCAATGGCACAAGGTATATCACGAACAAGAAACTTCACACTGTGAGTGCCCACAATGTCCAATATTTCGAGGCACTCTTGCAAATCAGAATCATTTACCAACAACACCCATTCCTCTTCATCATCAAGATACTTGATCTGGAACTGCCCTGTATTTAGTTTGAACCTCTTTGCTATTTCTTCATATAGTTGAAGACATCCAGCAGAAGGCTCGAATTTGAACCGGACTGTATTTCCTTTATAAGTAGCTTTGACTGTAATTTTTGCCACACTTTCTCCACAGCTTGCCTCTGTCTGAGAATGCTTCCTTTCACCACAACTTCTCGAGCTTGATGAACTGCCTTTCATTGTTGAGCCAGGTCCACTGGATGAGTCTGTCATTCCGGAGGAAGTGGGCTGGTTATGTTCAAAAACTGCATCACCGTCCACCCCAACATCACCTTTAAACGTAGAGTTCATAGCATCACCAGCAGCAATGGAGATTGAGCTTCGAGAAGAGAAGTGATACTCGGAAGCCTCTTGCTTCATGCTATTGTTTAGCTCCCATTGATTGCATCCTTCTCCTGTAAGGAAAGGATCTGGTGGAAACTTCCCAAAAGACATCCAAGGCATGGTTTTAAGACTAGCAGGCTGGGACGACCCAGTATCTAGTGCAGCCAATTTGGATACATCGCAGCTTTCTGGCACAAGCACATTTATTCTACGTTCTCCTGTGAAAGAGTTTGGACAGAGCACATTTGACCTTGGCACTTTATATCTGTCCACAGAACACTCTTCTTCCATTTTCACAATTTCACTCTCAACATCAGTGCAAGATGGAGGGGCTGGGATCGCACCCTGGATAATCGAATCAGGATTTCTGACAGATTGACTTCTACTGTGGAAGAGCACACTTTTTTGTTGGTCAAAATCTTGGATAGAGCTCGCTGCCACGAGCTTCCCAGTGTCTGGATCATACTTCAGTCCACCTTCCACTCCCTGAACAGAGTCGAGGACGCTCTGTATTTTCCTCAAAGAACGATTCACTTTGTTTATCTTGCGGGATGGCCATCTTGAGATGCCATGTTGTCTACATATCCGTTTGAGAGTAGTTGGACACACTACAGAAACAAGAAACACAATCAAAACTTAGGCTATCCCTTCAAGAGATATTCAAACAGCCCTTCATACTGAATAGGCCACACCATATATAATTGTTGCCACAAGCTTTTCCCATTTTAATCAATGAATTTTCCACAATGTGTTCTGTAAAAAGTACTAGTTCAATGTAATTTGAACTTCCATTTTTCTTCTGATCTCAGACTAGACAGTTCAATCAAATTCCTATTCTGGAATGAATAATCCAGCAACAATAATTAAGAAAGAAGCCCAAAAGAAGGCAAACAATCACCAGATTACGCTATATATAGCATTTGAAATTCTGTCAGTGAATGATATAATCTGGCATATACTCTTTCATAAGATAGTTACCAATCCATTAGAAGCCACAATTACCATTTACCAACGGTAGTGCAACAGACACTATTTTTAATTGCTCATATAACATACCACACCACACACACACACATAGTGATCGGTGTTAGTAAAAGTCCACAATCTGTAATAAGTACTTGTATCTGACCCCGTGTTTGGTTCCTTGAATAGATGTTGATACCAAAGACAATTCTCCAAAGGGCATGCAACTCTCATGATAAATATTTTGTGAAACAAGTTAATGCTAAGACTTACCACCAATGCTTTTGGCTGCATCCTTCAGGCTACCAGAAAAATATTGCTGAAGAACGCCTAAACTGACATGCTTCTCAGCTGTGCTTCGCTTCTTCTCCATCCGCCTCCTTGATCCAGCCATTGTCTGCAGTAATTTTAACAAGCTGTAAGAGCTCTGTTCTCTTATCCATTGAACACACTAAACAAGGAGATCAAAAACATATATTTATGGAGAAAAAGGAATCGATGAAAACATCAAAGGAAAAATGCACATTATTCGTCCAATAGAGAAGTTTGCATGAGTTCCTTGAACACAAGAACATGTATGCTATTTTCACTCTTGTCATTCTTGTTGCATTTAGCCTAAAGTTCCATTGCTACAATCATTTGAAGCAGATATAACTCATCTTATTGTTTACCATTTTTTGCTCATTCACAGAGAATATTGCTTTCTTCATAAAAGGATATCTTCATAAAAGCACAGAGATGTAAGTTTGTTCATTTATTGAGTTCATTCTAGGATTTATAAAGAAAGGTTTGTTGCATAGGTTCTAGACTTAGTTAACCACAAGTATTTACATGTCATCAATTGTTTTTATTTTCCTGGGCCTCAATGGAAGCACATGCATAAGCTCTGAGACCACTTAATGCCAATTTTTGTCACTATACATCAAAAAGTTATAACAGAGGAAAAACCTAATATGTTTTCTTTCAAGTCCAGTGAATCTATTATTATCTATAAAATTCAAAATGACAACACTAAACACATTCACTTATTTGTATTAATCAGGTAGAGAGTAATAATGCTAAATGTCTGTGTAGCACAGACACTTCAACTAGGGTAGCGTATCCGACACATGTGGGACTCGTGTCGGACATTAACACTCTTCGGACATTCTACCATAGTCATTTTTATTACTTTATTATAAATATTACATATTTTAAATCAAAGTTATTATTAAATAACAAATAGGTACTCATATTAAAAAGATTTCAACAAAAAAATAATAACTAAGTATAAAATTAAATTTATATTATAGAAATGAATTTTTTAAAATAATTTAATTAACATGTCGACTTCGTCTCCTGTCAATACTTTTTTGAAAAATCATGTGTCGCGTATCTGACACGTGTCCGTGTCAGTACATCATAGCTAAATGTATATTTAAACTGAGTGGACCACACTCTGGCATGATTCCAATCTAACTTACCTCCTCAAGACTAATGATGCATAACTAATTGGCTCAGTGAACCCCTTAACTAGATGGATGATAATGTTAGTGGATATGGCAACGACCCTCATCTTCAGCAATGACAACAAACTATGTGAATCCTCCTTCACCACTCCATTTCTATTTGTAGCTAGATCCGCTGGGAGATCTAAAGCAACTAGACCCTTCATCTATATGACAAAAATTTCTCAAAACGAGAAAGCAGTTGGTAACTTGCCAATTGTTTTTCACTGAAAACAGAAACCCAGAATACATTTTTTTTGTTTTCTTTTACTTTTTGAGGTGGGAGTGGGGGGCATATTTGGGGCTAGACTTTGTGTGATTATGTTATCAATTTAAGGGGAGCTGTACACTCAAATTCAGAAAGTAAATTCTGGGAATTTCCTGTCCTTGGAATTTGGGGACAAATATCTCGTATAGACTATTGTTAACTTACCGGGACATTATAATGTTGTTAACGTGGCTATAATGTTGATGCTGCTTAAAATGACATACAGTGCATCCATTCATTAGAAAAAAATAAGAATTGAGTGAAACGCTACTCGAAAACCACGTTCAAAGATTAGATGACAGAAAAGAAATAAGCAGCAGCAGCAATTCCTACAAGCACAATAAAATCGCATGCTATAAAATTTGATATCTGAAAAACTCACTGTATGCCTATCGGCTATCAACACCATCCATGACAATATTGTTACTCTTTGAAGCAAAAATGCTAGAACAGAGGGTCGTAATGCAGGAAAAAGAGGATCTCAGAAGTCAGTCTCAAAAAAACCGGTGTTTGGAAAAAAGTGAGATTCAATACTAGCAATTTAACAAACATAAATCCAAAAGTACCTGGTCAAGAGGACCATCAGCATCCATTCCAGTAGTCTTTGAATCTGATACATCCTGGGCTACTTGATCACCAGAGTTTAAATTGGAGCTCCTCCCGGATAATGTACTCAGTGGCAAGTTTTGGACTTCATTATTCTGTAGCCCAACCTTAGATTCTAGCCCAAGTAATTCTGCATCTGCCACTGTTCTCAAACTCCTGGAGATCCTTTGCATTGTACTGGAAAGATTATTTAGCAAGAGCTGCTGTTCAGTACTCCCTTTCATATTGACAGGGAGAAATAATTCTAGTATAAAGTCATCGTCACCAGTATATGTACTTCTTAACCTAATAGCAACAGCAGCATTTAGGCCGAATTTCCGGGCATGATGAACAAGTGGATACTCACTGATGTGGTATTCCTTTACATCATGGTAAAAAAAGGGGTGATTGGATTGCAGAGCTTTCCCAGCAATACCTTGTCCCTCCTGAAGATAATGTTCCCTACATGCATGCACAAATCCCTGCATAGTGCTGTCATTCACATAACAGGCTGTACTCGCAATGCATAGTATACATTTTTTGTGAGAACTCGGATTGCATCCTCTAACTTGTACTCTTATCGTTTCATCATCCGTCCCCTCTCTGTAACTACAGGGAATCCATGTTAGAGCAAGAGGCAGTCTGTGTGCATGGCAAACAGCTCGTAAAACATCAGTTATCTCAGCTAAAGCTGCCCTTTGATTCTTTGAGAGAGACTGCAAATTAACAAAAAGAGAATTTCAGATATAAGTAAACATAAGAACAGGAAAATAACTCATACATGTGATTATTCAACTGTCTACTTTTTGCCATATTGATATAAAACATACCTGGCACTGAAGTTGAGGTACAGTGCTCCTTAAATTCACCGCCTGCATATGTTTGTAAAGTGTTAGTAGTAAGTCGTACTGATCTGGAAAATATAATTTTTAATAGAAAATGAAAATAAGTACACATAGGCAACACATATATGTAAACCCTTCCAGTGCCAAAAATTTAGGTGGGGGAGGGAGTTTGTGATGAGAAAGAACATGATTTTGGCTTCAAACTGATAAGAACTCCTTAAACCAAAAATCATCAGCTCCACACAATCTTTGAATAATAATACTAATACAGTGGTTTTGCTCTCTAGTGCTTGACTTTCTTTAACGTCATGGAACATGAAAATATTCAAGGTTCGGGTTCCTTGTAAGCCAGTAGTACTATCTGATCAAGGGGAGACATTTTATTTTAAGCAAGAAATGATAAAAGGATGATGAAAAAGAGAAATAGAAACTGACAACTAACCTGGAGGGCACGGCAAACATTTTCCATCTCTGAATCAAAATTGGGTTTCTCCTCCACGGTGACCACTTCTAGCACCGCACAACATGAATTTTCAAGTGAATCGTCCTCAAAGACAGGTAAGGCAACAGATCCACGGACTTCATGATCAACTGCATGTTTTATTCTCAAGTACTCTTCTTTTTTGTAGTATACAACATTGGATGTCCACTCTGGCATCTTCGAGGTAAAGACACGGCCAGGAAGTCCTGGGAAAGAACCTGGTCCTGATTCTGTTGCGAAAGTAAAAAGCCTAGACACTTCACGATATCCAGAAAGTGTCTGGTCAAGTAAATAAGGTTGCTCACAGGTGCTTAAGGTGTACACATCCCTATTCTTTATTGGAACCCAAACTTGTGCCAAAATACCCCCTCCAGACAATTCTTTGAATAGATATAATGCTTTGAGCATTTTCTCAGCCAAGGATTGTGAAGGAAGTCTAGGGATTGTAGTTTGTGCTATTTCAGCAACCGCATTCTGCTGGCCTGAGCTATTGCTTCTCCTCTGGATCACATCAACCCCATCATTAACAGAATCCATCGGAATATGTAATTGGTTATTCATGTGCCTAAAAATCATTGTATCTCCAATGCTAGACAAACTTCCCATAATGTCACTGTCTTCCATGGGAACCCCGGGACTAGACTGCTCTGCGAAGTTCAATCCATCAAAGGGTAAAAAATTTGACACCATCGAACTGTGAGGCGACATGGCAAAAGAGGGAAACGGGTGATCTGACACATTATTGGGGCTGCTGCACCATCCGCCGTTCAAGTCAACATTCATGAGCTCTGCAATGTTACTAAATGAACCATCCAAAGTCGAGCCCTGTATGCCATTCTCCATATATGTCATATCCATACCCTCCAACTGACCCCTTGGTGAAGACCAATATCCAGTATCCTTCTCTTCACTCAAAAAAGGGTACTCCATCTAATTTAGAGACCCGAAAAAAAATAATACCTCAAACAAGTTAAATCTCCAAATCTTAATAAACTTTCAAGCCACTTAAATTGATATCTATTGCCCAAAATTCCTCCCATATTGAACACCAGTTACCAAATATCATAATCACGTTCAATTGTTCACATGAACTACCCCTTTCTCCCAATTCTTCAAATGACACCCCAGTCAATCCAAATCCACTGTAAGTAAACAAAACCCAGTAATACCCATGATATGAAGTTACTCATTCCTTCTTTTACACCCTCAGATACAAAGATGTATAAACAGGTATATGTATGTGTATATGTATATGTATTAGCGTCAATTACGCAGTAGAAATAAAGACAAGAACTTTGAGGACTGACCTCAGAGATTCAGAAAATTTCGCGGCAGAAGCAGGCAAGCAGCAGAAATATAATTGCAGAGAAAAAGCCGAAAAAGCTAATCAACCAAAAAACGCAGCGCCCCAAAAAAATCCGAGAATTCACCAATTATACAGCGAATCAAATCACCAGAAGAACCATAAACCAAAACCCAGCTCAGATTCATCTCATCATAACCAATTAACATAAAGCTTATACTTGTATTAACAGAAAATGATAGAGAAGAAAAACCCGTATATCAGAATAAAGGGCTAAGTAAAATTTCGAGCTAAAGGATAACCTTACTACGTACTTTCTATATATGTTTGTACCCGTCGAAAGGACTGTTGGACTGATCAAACAAGTACGGACTGTCGGACTGTTGGGCTAAGTAAAAACTACTTTTTTGTGGGAAGATTTCTGTAAATGGAAACCGAAGAGAGGGACGGGGATGGAGATAATTTAATCAACCGTCACAGAACTTTGTTATGATTTACAACTTACTAACCTATCTTTAAAAAGTTACTCTTTGTTCCCCCCCCCCCCCACCTCCAAAAAATGCATGCCCCCCAAGTGTAGTAAAAAATGTCGGCTCGTGGCCCCCACCTCGATAATGTGAGTGGGATGTAAAAGATTATGTATAAAATTATGTACATGTAAACTAACTCAACTTTTTAAACTTCGATGAGTAGGTACCAATCTATACATTGTACGGGGCAGTTTTGTTTTATAAATATAAATTAGTCTCTCTCTCTTCTTTTCCCCCTTTTTCTTTTATATTGACCGAAAGCTTTTATTTCCAATAGGTAATTTAATCTAATTCTTGAAAAATATAAAATCATCAAGTGCTCAACTCGTATATTAATAGACAAGGGTTATCACTTTATGAGATTTCTTTAAATCTCCCTCTGAGTAAGCCACGGAGAGAAGGTTTACTTTTTAGTTTGCTTTGGGATCTAAGGAGTTTAGAATGATAACCCCATAATATTTCCCTCAGTTTTCAAGGTAAACTTTGTTTAAGTTGTTTTGAAAAGACTATTATACACCTAATAGATTATTAAACTTTATTTTGTAGTAACCGGGACACTTAACTTCATGATGACATACTCATTTTAATAATTGAAGTGTTTTTTAGAGAATTCTTCATCCTTCACTTCCCTAACTCTCCATTGCTTTAAAATAAATGGATGGTTGATTTGGGAAAGAAGTTCAAAAATTTGACATGTAATGTTTTTTCTTTAATAAGCATTTCTTACTTACGATTTTCACAAATTATATTTTCACTTACAGTTTTTATGTTGAGTAAATCTGCATGGATGGCCATGTTCGCGACCATTAGTTTAATGGTTGATTAAGCATGTTTTTATATGTAGATTGACTGAATCCAAATTGAATGATTAAATTGAAGTTGAGCAAATTGATTGTTGTAAATTGAAGTTTAGTGATGTAATTACAATTGATGTAGAAGTTGAGTGACCACCAATACAATTAGCCCAAGTTGGGAATATAAATTTCTAAGCTGAAAGAGAGAACAACCACAAGGGATGGTAGATTGACCATATTGGGCATATTGAAATGAAAAGGACACATCACTTAATAATTACAAAAAGAATCAATTGAAATATTTTGACTATTCTTAAAACTTTTTAACAATTAAATATTGTCATTTTAACCAATCCTTTGTAGGGGTGTCCAAAAGTCCCGAACCGAACCGGACCGACCCGAACCCGAACCGAACCGAACCGAACCGAGTGGTTCTTCATAAATTAAATACCCGAACGGGTACCCGAATCGAGAACCGATGGGTTTGGGTCGGGTCTCGGGTCTAGACCAAGAACCGAAGAACCGAACAAGAACCGAAACTAAATAATTTTTTTATTTTTTATATTGAATTAATTAAATTATTTTATTTTTTTCCTATACAAATTAGCAAATTAATTGAATAAATTAGATTATTTCATAATTTTAATTTTTAAGCCCAAATCATTTTAAAATCCATTAGCCTATTTTAATTTGAAGCAAATGAATATACTTTATGTAGTTTTGCTGTAATATTAATATCTACTTTTTGGTATTTGTATGCATTAAATTAATCTTATTGGACGGCTAGTTTTGTATATTTTTTTGAATTGGGCTACGTTAATTTGTAAAAGTTACGAATGAAATGTTATTAATTGTATTTATGTAGTGTTGCTGAAAATATTAAAAAATTTAATTATGGTACGGAACCGAACGGAACCGAACCGACCCGAACCGAACCGAACGGAACCGAACCCGAATGGTTCCATAATTATATTTGGACCCCACGGGTCCATTTATTAAATACCCGAAAGTTTTGGGTCGGTTTGGGTATCTTCAGAATCGAACCGAACCGACCCATGGACAGCCCTAATCCTTTGTTTCTATTTTTTCATGTTAAATGTTAGCCAAACAAATAAAGTAGACTCACAAAGAAACTGATTTGCCTAACCTTACTTTGTTTTCTTGAATAATAATAACTTTGTTCACTTTTCGCTTGTCGTGTAAAATAAGTTTTAAATCTGCATATACTCACACATGGAAAGTTTGGCATTTTCTTGGCTTCTGTATTGATATATTAAAGTAGTGCAAAAATGATATGTATATGTCATTTTTACATCTATCAGTATAAGAATGAGATTGAGAAATTCTTGTAAAATTATAATTACAAGCATTACCTCTTTACAAGGATATATATAAACATGAGAGTACTCTTTCTATTAGGACGTAGAAACAATTTTCTTGAAAAGACAATATTTTTGACCTATTCCGATCAATAAAATAAATATTTGGTTTAAATATTCTAGATAAGACTAGTAATACAAGATATTATAAAACACAATAGTGTAAATTATATCAAAACTTACAATAAAAAAGTGGATAGTTGGTCATCGTAGAACGTAGAAATTAGAAAAACGAGTTATCTGCTTCTGTAAAATATGATTTGAACAATAAATAATTATTTTTATAGTTATTCCGAACTGGGCTATTAAAGTTTCTCAAGTCTATTTATTTACATTAAATGCTTGGGTTTTAAGTGAAATGATATATTATTGAAAATCTAGCATTAACCCTCTTGTCATGGAATCAAATTAATAGGTGATTAATTAATAAAACAAGTAAAATTCAAAATCAATAGTAGGGGTAATTTAGTGATTTCAACGAGAAGGAAGGTCAGATTAAAGACTTTTCTTTTTTGGTACTTGGAATCTGTGGTAGAATTAGATTCCAAATAAATACATGGTATCTCACGCAACGAAATCAATGGCCAAAGCTGTCACCTTTTTACAAATTTTCAACTTCTATTTTTTATTTTAATTTATTTTTATTCAGATTCCATGTGCAACACGTGGCACTCACGTAGTCATTGATGACATCCATGTGTGGGCTCCTCGAAAAAATCATTATATTTATATAATTTATTTATTGTCTTTGTCGATTTGCATAGATTAATTGTAAGAATTGTACCAAAAGTTCATTGTAGAAGATTCGCTGAATCGATATCACTAATCATTACATTGATTGGAATCTAATTATTTATTGAGCATATCAGAGTAGGAATGGGTCTCGTTGAGTTCTGTTTCATTTGATTAATTTGTAGGGTTTTTCCATTGAGAAATGCTAGTGGTACATTTGGGGCTACATAAAGGTGTCCATAATGGACACCCTTATGTAGTCCCAAATGTACAAGAAGAATAACTATTTTCCATTTGTATCGAAAATGCACGACAACGAGTTTGACAACTTTTCACATACGTGCGGGGTCTCGTGTGAATAAAAAATGGAAAAAAAATGTGGGCCCTCTCCCTATTGTGAGTGTTGGGTCAAAGTGTTTGTCAACCATTTTCGGTAAGCATAGCATTGCTCTACTTTGTATTACTTATTTGGAAGTATAATTATTTATAAATTTGAATTTTTTATTTGCTCCATAAAAATTATTTTCGATTTCGACATTATATATATATATATATATATATATATATATATATATATATATATATATATATATATATATATATATAGGTCTCTAAGACTTTGTTTTTCTAATTTATAAATCATGTATAAATTCTCAAATTTCATTTTCAACAATATTCACGAGTACTATTCATTTATTATCTATTTTTCAAGCCATGTTTAGCAACTCTTGAAAATGGGTGGACTGATTCTCTGAATTTTTTTTTATTATTATTTCTTTACTTTGAGACATAATATCTTATTAATTATCATCATTTGCTCTATACATTAAAGCACTGTTTTGACGGGACATATAATCGTGTTGTAATTTTGTTTAATATATGATTTTTTTCATAGTCATTTGGTCAAGTACTACATATAGATTTGGGAGTATATGATTTATCAATATATTTACTCAGCTTAGGATCTAGAGAGCATAAATTCATTTTTAATGTTACATGAATTATATATAGGATTCTTGTATACAACCTTAAATAGAATATTCTCTATACAAGTATAAATAAGAGTCTTAGATTTCTATTGAGAAAAAGATCGAAGCAATTGTAAGAGAAAGTATGCTGAATAAAAACGAATTTGTTCTAGAGAATAAACTTTTTCTCTTAGTATTTGCGAGTATACCCATTTGTTTTCTACGAAATGGCATCAAAGCTTTGACGAAGAAATTGTTAGAGACGACACTATACAATATGTTGCAGCCAAAACTTCTAATTTTAGTGGGATGAATTACAATTAATGAATTTAACAAATGAAGGTGTTAGTATGGGTTCCCAGGATATACCAAAAATCATAGAGATTTTTTAAATAATTTCAAACACTATGTTACCAAAAAGTCCATATATTTGAAGACTGTACGTAGTGGATCATAAGATTCTTGAGAAACAACTAGTTGTTATCAATTTAAAAATGCTACTATTTGAGTTGGGAATGTACGAGAAGACAAATTATTTGAGGAAGAGTAGAAAATGAAATTAGAACAATTGCAGGTTGCATTAGAAGGCAACTGAAATGAACCATACGAAGGAAAATATGAGAAAGTGAGAACAAACGTCGGAAGAACAAACAAACAAGTCAAATGAGAAAAAACAACATATAAGCAAAATTAAAAGTTGTAAATGATAGATGTAATTATCAAATGTATCGAAGTGTGAGAATGTGTGAAAAACAAATGTAATAAGATATTGAACGCTTTAATTTTTTCACAATATTTTTGCAAATTTGATTGTACCCCCTAATTAAAAATGTCTACGTTCGTCACTGCTCGTGAACAAATATTTTACATGTAGACCATCATTAATCTTGTCCAATTTTATATGTAGTTAAAATTTTAAGAGCTCGACACATGTTCACCGGCAGATCTAGCACCGGAGATCCGTCAATATATATATATATATATATATATATATATATATATATCATTTATTTTCGAACAATTCCCATAGCTTAGTTGGTAATCCATCGTACAATTATTTTAGTTCAATATTTTTCACCATTTTAAAGCATAGTTTTTAAAATCATTGTAAATAGAAAGATTCGAACTTGTGATCCCCTTTAAAAATATAGAATATTTGACCAATATGATATTCGGTGAATGTTAATATTAAATGTAACAAAAATATTTATATTTAGTTTTAACAAAGTAATAGATATATTTGATTTTTATTGCAACCATTGATAATTAATGATCAACGATCGTCTGTGCTTACTCAAGATTCTGGATCCGTCAGTACTTATCTTTATACTTTAATATGATGTCAAGACTCTAGATGGTTGACTAAATGCGATAACGACATGTAACTACTATATAACTTATTAACTATCTCATGCAATGAACCTCGATGCCCCCAGTTTTAGTATTTTAAGATTCAAAAATGCTGGACGTCCAGTGAAATTCCTTTAAGACTATTCGAAGAATCATGCCTCGTTACTCTTTATGAATTGGAGGTGAAATCAGATGATTGTGATTTTTTTTTTTAACTTAGTTTAAGGACGTGTAAATAAATATTTGAGGGTAATTTATTCTTATGTAAATTTGTCTTCGTTATGTGTGAATAGTAATTTAATAGTTATTGTTGGATCAGGACACGCGATATTAGATCAAGAACAGAAAACAACAAGTTTGTATACTGAAAATAAAGAACAGAATTTAAAGAACACAATAGATTTGTTTCGGCCTAAGCCCCGGAGGTTCGGTGACCAGATCTAACACCTACATCCCCCATTGAGCATCCAAGTTATGGATTATGCTCGGTTCCACTATAAAGCCCAAATCGGCAACAAAGGTTACAAGAAAGTTCAGAACAATCACAAAGAAAGTACAAGAACACTTATCTCTCAGTCACACTGCAGTAGATCCACTCGAATCACAAAGAAACGAACACTACATTAACCAAACCAAACTACATAGCCTCACGAATACTTAACACCGATATTCACACAGAATATCCCCACACAGGATACCACAATATTACACTGGGATCAAATCAGAGATTTGATATGTAGAAGACAAAGTATTCTAGAGAGAAAAATGCAGCCAGAGAGAGAGATACGAAAATGAAGATGAAACCCTAGACTGAAACCCTCTGTTTATCCAAATGCCAACTGAAAGGGCATTATAGCATTCGAACCATCCAGAAGCAATCTGACGGTCAGCATTAGTCCAGGTGTCACACATCCAGCAATAGGCTGAAACTAAAAGAGTTGTCACTTGCCAAATGCGATTTATACAAATTTGGAAGCATAGCATTGAACCCGGTTCAATTCCAACATTCTCCACCTTGCTACCATAATTTGGGCCATAGTGTAGTCCAGAGCACAATCACATATTCTTTTCATGCGCTCGAATAGTATCTGCACAGTCATTGCAAACTTTCAACAGATAGAAGTTTCAAACAATTCAAAAATTTATTTGAAGGAATAACTTTAGTTCCCATATCTGAAGGGTTAACTTGAGTAGGAACTTTACCAATTTTTATAATTCCTTTTGAAATAACATCTCTTATAAAATGAAATTTGATATCAAATATGTTTCGTTCTATCATGAAACATATGATTTTTGCTCAAATGTATGGCACTTTGGTTGTCAGATAATAACAAAATATCATTTTCAGAAAAACCAAGTTCAGAAATCAATCCATTTAACCAAATTCCTTCTTTAACAGCATCTGTAGCAGCAATATATTCTGCTTCAGTAGAAGATAAAGCTACAACCTTTTGTAGCTGAGATTTCCAACTCACAACAGTGCCACACAAAGTATAAAAGTATGAGGAAGTAGATCTTCTATTATCCTTATCACCAGCAAAGTCAGAATCAGTATATCCTCTCAATATAACGTCATTGTTATTAGATTTAAACATTAAACCCAAATTAGAAGTCCCTTTAAGATATCTAAATAACCATTTTAGAGCATTCCAATGTTCTTCTCCTGGGTTACCCATAAATCTACTTAATATGCTGATTCCAAAAGCAAGATCAGGTTTGGTGCAGATCATTAAATACATCACAGAACCAACAACATTAGCATAAGGAATTTTTGACGTTCTAGCATATTCCTCTTCAGAGTTTGGACAGAAATCAGAAGAAAGTTTGAAATGGTTTGGCAAAGGCAAAGTAACGGGTTTACACTCATACATGTTAAACCTTTTTAAAATATTAATCACATAATCTTGTTGATTCAAAAATAACAAGTCTTTCTCTTTATTTTTCCAGATTTGCATGCCTAGAATTCTTCTAGCTGAGCCAAGGTCTTTCATATCAAATTCAGATTTTAATTTCAATTTGATATCATCAATTTCAGTTCTATTATTGCAGGCAAGAAGCATATCATCCACATAGAGTGCCAAATAAAGAGAGTGTTCACCTCCATCACCTTTGAAATACAAACATGCATCAAATTGACTTCTTTTAAAACCAAGTTTTAACACAAAGTTATCAAATCTCCTATACCATTGTCTAGGAGCCTGTTTTAAACCATAAATGAATCTTTTCAGCAAGCAAACAGTATTGTCAGGATTACTAACTTCAAAACCAACATGTTGTTTCATATAGATAATTTCATCTAAATCACCATACAGGAAAATAGTTTTAACATCTAATTGTTCAAGTTCCCATTTAAAATGAGCAACTAAGGCAAGCAAACATCTGATAGTAGAATATTTCACAACAGGTGAAAAAATTTCAGTATAGTCTATACCTTCTTTTTGGGTAAAACCTTTTGCAACAAGTCTAGCTTTGTACCTAATGGATTTACTATCCCCTTCCCCCTATTTTATTTTGAAAATCCACTTGCAATCAATAAGTTTCTGCCTTTCAGGCCTTTTGACAAGTTCCCAAGTTTTGTTTTTCAAAAGTGACATTTCATCTTCCATGGCAGTAATCCAGTTTTTACTTTCTTTACATCTTATGGCATCATCATAAGAGTTAGGCTCATTTTCAAAATGTTCTTGAAAAGTAAAGAAAGAAACAAAATCATCACTGTCAAATCTAGTAGAAGGTCTGATTTGCCTCCTTTCCCTATCTCTTGTGAGTTGATACTCATCAGTAGGGAGAGCAGCAGAATCGGATTCCTGATTTTGATCAACATCTTGATTAATGTCAGTTTCAGTTTGGGTATCAGTCCCTCCTACTGGAGGTACATGATTTTCAGGTTCAATATGAGGTGTCTCCACCTCAATTTGAACATCCTCTTCAGTCAAAATCTTATCTTTCCCTTCTAGACATGGCATAGAGGATTCATTAAAAACAACATCCTTTTTAACAATCACTTTATACCCCCTCTCATATTTAACCCATAATCTGTATCCCTTGACATGTTCATCATAGCCTAAGAAGACACATTTCAGAGATCTAGGTTCCAATTTCCCAGCATTTTGATGAGCATAGGCAGCACAACCAAAAATCTTTAAATGAGAGTAATTAACAGAACCATCAGACCACACAGATTCAGGTACATCAAAATTCAGAACTTTGGTAGGACTTCTATTAATCAAATATGCAGCAGTTTTAACAGCTTCACCCCAAAACATTTTAGGCAAACCAGATCCAAGAAGCATGCATCTAACCTTATTAAGCAAAGTCCTATTCATTCTTTCTGCTACGCCATTTTGTTGGGGGGTATAAGTAACAGTTCTATGTCTCATAATCCCACAGTCTTTACATAGGTTATTGAACTCATCATTACAAAATTCCAAACCATTGTCAGTCCTTAGAAATTTAATTTTGTGTTCTATCTGGTTTTCAATTTGAGTTTTCCAGTTTCTGAAAACAGAGAAAGTCTCATCTTTTGTTTTAAGTAAGAAAATCCAAATTTTCCTAGAATAGTCATCAATAATCAACAAAAAATATTTAAAACCGATAGAGTACAAACAGTAGCAGGACCCCACAAATCAGCATGTAGGTATTCAAAAATCTGTTTTGATTTATGAATGCCAGAAGGAAAAGGTAATTTGACTTGTTTACCCATAATACATTATTCACAAGAACCAAAATCACCAAGGTTTTGTTTTCCAAGAACTCCTTTTGTTTGTAAAGAATTTAAGGCCTTCTTTCCTATGTGACCAAGTCTATGATGCCATAGTTTAGCAAGAGTGAAATTTTCAGAGACAGCTGAGGCAGTTAAACCAAGTAAAGGTTTTGCTTTTAGAAAATAGAGACCATGTCTCTTAGGGGTACTTATGATTAAGTCATTGCCCCTAAGAATTTTAATATGTTATTGACCCATATTTATGTTAAACTCCATATCATCAACATACCTAAGGACACCAAGTTTCTCTTTAAGTCAGGTATGTACCTGGTTTCCTTAAGAAACAGAACCTTACCATTTTCCAAAAGTAGTTTTATAGTCCCTATGCCTTTAACTTTACAGGTATAGTTATTTCCCATAATAACTTGCCCTCCAGAAGACTTTTTGTAATCCAGAAAACAGTTTTTATTTGGACACATGTGGAAAGAACACCCTGAATGTAAAATCCATTCATCATTCAATTATCTTTCCATGTTCACAAGGATTAGACCAAAATTTGACTTAGCCTTATTATAAACCAAGGCATTAGTCCCATCATCAGATTTGTCTTTCAAATCATTTTTTTTTTTGAAACAATCTTTTGCAAAATGACCCAGTTTCCCATAGTAATAGCATTTTTTTCCTTTAGACTTAGTCTTGGAATTATGCTTGTCATGAAATCTGTTTTTATTTTCTGAAAAGGATTTAGGATGAAAATTTGATTTTCCCAAAAATTTTCCTTTAACAAGAAGGCTGTCCCCATTGTGGTTGTTATTAGAATCAGATTTAAGTTTAAGGGCTTTGTTTATCAAGGAATTAATAATAATATCAGTGGTAAGCTCTTCCTTACCATATTCTAAAGCAACCTTGATGTCCTTAAATTTGTCACTGATGGAGTTTAAAAGGACCACAGCTATCTGATTTTTTGAAAGTTTTTCATCACAGTTAGCCAAGTCTTGGGTAATTTTTGTAAATCTATTTAGGTTTTCATCCAAATCAACAGAAGGATCCATTTTGAAAGAAAAGAATTGTTTTAGCAAAAAATACTTATTTGGAGTAGATTTGGTCACATATTGTGCATGCAGTTTAGTCCATAGTTCAGATGCAGTTTTTGTGTCACCAATGCATCTAATAACATTTTCAGTCAAATACAAGAAAATGGTACTCCAAGCAACTTCTTCAAGTTCAGATTTTTTTGCAGGAATCATATCAACAGGCCAACTATTATCTATGGCCTTAACATATTTCATTTGCATTAAAATAGCCCTTATTTTTTGACTCCATAGTGTAAAATCGATTTTTCCATCAAATTGACTGACTTCAAATTTTGCAGAGGCCATAGTGGTAAGACTTACAGACAGACAACAATGCACATGTAAATAATGCAGCAAGAATTAAAAATGGAATGTGTCAATTTGGAAATCCACAGTAGTACATGTAGTAACAGGCAAGAATTTCAGAGAAAAGAATCAGCCACAGACTAAGGATAAACAGAGTCAAGGCATCAGAGATCATATAAGCTGTGTTTCACAGATTTCTCCATCAAGATTCTCCAAATGTATACCCGTACTTGATTAATCTCAGATTCCCAAGGCCTCACAGGAGCCTTTGGACAACGACTAAGATCAAGGGGGTTTTAGAACATGGTAAATCAAGGGAAAAACAGGAAACCCTAAAGTCTTAAAATAGTTTAACAAGAGTTTTAGAAAGATCTCACCCAACGAGTTTCAGAACTCGACAAATGTAGCAATATTGCTTAAAAGCAATTCCAAAAATTTTACACCCTTATCGTATCAGCCTTTCTGCTTCAAGATCCAGGTATCTTGTTCCTTCTCCCAATGGCTCTGATACCACTGTTGGACCAGGACAGACGATATTAGATCAAGAACAGAAAACAACAAGTTTGTATACTGAAAATAAAGAGCAGAATTTAAAGAACACAATAGATTTGTTTCGACCTAAGCCCCAGAGGTTCGGTGACCAGATCTAACACCTACATCCCCCGTTGAGCATCCAAGTTATGGATTATGCTCGGTTCCACTATAAAGCCCAAATCGGCAACAAAGGTTACAAGAAAGTTTAGAACAATCACAAAGAAAGTACAAGAACACTTATCTCTCAGTCACACTGCAGTAGATCCACTCGAATCACAAAGAAACGAACACTACATCAACCAAACCAAACTACACAGCCTCACGAATACTTAACACCGATATTCACACAGAATATCCCCACACAGGGAACCACAATATTACACTGGGATCAAATCGGAGATTTGATATGTAGAAGACAAAGTATTCTAGAGAGAAAAATGCAGCCAGAGAGAGAGATACGAAAAGAGTTGTCACTTGCCAAATGCGATTTATACAAATTTGGAAGCATAGCATTGAACCCAGTTCAATTCCAACAGTTATTACTGTATGGTTGAAATTAAGGTTTAACTGAATTAAAAAATAAAAAATTTTAGTAATTTTTTAAGAAACATGAAAAAAGTCATTATATATGGACTTTTTTTTCCCTTATAATCCATTAAAGCAATAATTTTTAAGGATATTTACTTAAATATAAATAAAATGTTTGACATTATTGCCTACGCTAGTATACTAGTTGTGAAAGGGATATAGTACTTATATACTTTAGTGTACATAAAGATTTACACTATAGTTATTAGACTCGATCCGGATAATTCGGGTCACTAGTTCAACCAGTGGGTCATCGTTGATTCATACGTCCAAACAAATTTTTTTTTTTAAGTGAAAATTTTATATATATATATATATATATATATATATATATATATATATATATATATATATATATATATATATATATATATATATATATATATATTTATTTATAAATAGTGTATATTTATTATTATGGGCTTGTCTGGGCATGATTTCAATTCTAAGAAATTGATTAGTAGCCCGTTAAAATCTGACACATAGACACAGAAATCTGCATCAATTTTGGATATTTTGACTGTTGCTTTGTTCAACGGTATGAAAAGCAATTCTTTAGCTGGTTTTAATCTATCCCAGACAGCCTCTATTTATTAGAGTATCTCCAATAGATTCTCTATTTTTAAAGAACACATTCTATTACTTGGAGAGCATATATAAATTTAGAGAGTTAAAATGTTGAAATACTCCAACAAACTCTTTATATTTAACACTTAATTTTACTATTCAAAAAAATATTTATTATTTTTGTTTAACTTTTATTTTAACTAGCTTTTCCTTAAATTATTTTATTGTTTTCCTACATTAAAAATTGAAATAGTTTGAATGCATTTAATTATAAAGAGTGGGTTTGACTCCACTCTCTAAATTAAAATGTTAATTTAAAGAGTTTCTTAAAATATGATTTTAAATCTCGACTCTTTAAAATAGAGAGTATCTCATATTTAAAGAGTCTCTTGGAGATGCTCTTATAATTATTATTAAATTACACAAATTTTATCAAGTTTGAAATTTTCCTAAATAAATGAATAAAATTACAAGTGATTAAAATTAAAACTTTAAACATCACTAAACATAACAAGCCCAAAATTCTTCTCGATTTGGCGGGTTTCAGGCCGACCCATCCAGGCGGGCCGATTTTTATAACTGTGGTTTACACCCCCTCACATGGAGGGGGCCCGTGTACAATAATTTATTGCACAATGTGTTGATATCCATTTATGAGAAAATTACCATAAACAAGGTGTTTAGTTTTGACTTTTAAAAAATCAGGTTTTTAGTTTATTTAAGCAAAAATCAGGTTTTAATTTTACAATTAATATTAATAATAATATTTTTAAATTAAATTAAATATATACCCACCCTACTACCTACCCCCACCAACTTCATTTAAATATAAAACCCTAACCAAACCTAATTCATTCTATTTCATCTACTTCCATTTCTATCGCCGCCTCCACCGCCGCCGTCTGCCCCGGCCACCGCCCGTCGCCGCCTCTCCCCCTCCCCTTCTTCCCCCCCCTTCTTCACCCCTCCTCTGCTGCTGAACAGCAGCAACGTCGCGACGTTGCTGCCGTTCGACGTGAGCTGCGACACTGCTCACGGCGTCGCAGGCAGGCAGCAGCGTCGCAGTCGCGACGTCGTCGCTGCAACAATGCAGTGTACCGTGACGCCGCGATCGGGCTGGTCGTCACGGATCGAGATCCAGATCCGGATCTTTTTTTTTTTTTTTTCTTTCCTACTACCAGATCTTGAGTTTTTGATTTATGGTGATATTGTGTTTTTATTGATTCTCAAATATTGTTGGTGATTTGCACATTGTGATTTTTTTTAAAAATGAAAATGCTTAGGTGGTGGTCGGGCTGGTGGTGGTGATTTTGTAGTGGTTTCTCAGCTGTGGTGTGACGGATCTGTCTGTGGTTGGTTGTCGACGGATCTCTGTGTTGTTGTTTGTCGACAGTGTTATCGGTGGTCGGACTGGTGGTGGTTTTTTTTTTTTGGTCCGTGACCTAGCTTTTTTTGGTGTCTGTGACCTAGATATTGAACTGTGGTTGTCTTTTTTTGTGTCTGTGACCTAGGTGGTCGTCCGTGACTCACTCTGAAACAGAGTCGTGACATGTAAAAGTTACCATTTTTTTCAACCTGTGACCTAGGTGGGTGTCTGTGACCTCGAAATTGTGACTGTGACTCACTGAAATTGATAATTTGTAACTTAAAACAGGAATCTGTGACCTTAATTTTTTTCATCTGTGATCTCGAAATAATCTGTGACCTATAAAATTTTAAATCTGTGATCTCGAAATAATCTGCGATCTACAATTTTTTTTATCTGTGACCTCGGAATAACCCGTGATCTACAAATTTCTTAATATGTGACCTCGAAAAAGTCGCCGGATCGGAGCAGTCGCCGATCGTCGGATCGGAGCAGTCACCGGTCGCCGGAGTAGTAACCGGAGCAATGGTGGTGGTGTTGGTGGGGTGAGGTGGAGTGGGGTGGGGTGATTTTATTATATTACAGTTAAATATTTAATTTAATATAATAATTATGAAATGTAATTAATTAATTTAAGAAAAACCTGATTTTTGTAATTTTAAACTGTTGGGCCTGATTTTTAATTTTGGAATAGTAAACACCTGACCCATAAACTTTTCCCATCCATTTATTTAGTTATTTACGTTTGAAGGATACATAAGAACAACCTTCGAGCAAGTATTAGACGTCCAATATGATGTGTTCTATATTTTTTTAAAAAAAAATTAAAATTAATAATTTAGTGTATAAAACTTAGGATTTTAATTATGAATGTCTATGTCTTGCTTTTTAAAAAAAAAAAAAAAAATTACATGCCAACGTTTTCATATCGTATTTTTGTTGCATATCCACGCTTGTTAGGTGGGATTCTTTTCATAGTTGAGATTCTTTAACATACCGGTAATGCTCTGTTTATGCTGTTTTCTTTGGGATTCTTTAGCAATTAGTAGTGCTAATTATTTATTCAAAAGTAATATCAACTTTCAATAATCCAATTTTTCACTTGTGCGTAAATAGAATAATACATACACGAACAGTATACCAAAAATTCATTACGCGCTTGTGTCCTAAATAATTATTTTACTATATATATATATTGAGAGAAAATCATACACGATCTATAGATATCAACATAAGTATCAAAAGTATAAAGTGCGTGGACAATTCAATAAGAAAAGGAATACCATATCGTGCTAAAAAGAGAGAGACAATCGCACACACTCGAATGATAAAAAACAAAGCATATGGCTAGAAGTGTTAAGTGTATGAACTGTCCAATAAATTTTGTGAATAATGCTAGAAACGAAGAGAGGCAAGAACACAAATACATGTAAATAAGGATATCGAAAGCAAAAATCTTTATGTACACATTTAAGTATGAGAGGTGCTGGCATCCATAATGCACAAGTGGAAGCCCCTCATTGGAGCCTCGGCTGACGCAACAACGTTGGTAATTGTATTTTATATAATTTATTTATTTACAAGTGGAGGCCCCTAAAAGTAAAGATTTAAACGAAGAAAAACCTCTTTCATGATCAAAACTTGCAATAAAAAAGTGGATAGTTGGTAATTGTAGAACGTAGAAATTAAAAAAGTGAGTTATTTGCTTCTGTAAAATTCAAAAACAATAGTAAGGATAATTTAAACGAGAAGGAAGGTCAGAAAAAAAGAGTTTTCTTTTCTGGTACTTGGAATATTTGGGAGCATTAGATTCCAAATGAATACATTGGTATCTCACGCGACAAAATCAAAGGCCAAAGCTGTCACCTTTTTTACAAATTTTCTACTTCTATTTTTTATTTTAATTTATTTTCATTCAGATTCCATGAGCAACACGTGGCACGCACGTAGTCCATTGATGACATCAGTGTGTGGGCTCCTCGAAAAAATAATTATATTTATATAATTTATTTATTTGTCTCCGTTGATTTGCCTAGATTAATTGTAAGAATTGTACCAAAAGATCGTTGTAGAAGATTCACTGAATCTATATCACTAATTATTTCATTGATTGGAACCTAATTATTTATTGAGTACGTCAGAGTATGAATGGGTCTTCGTGAGTTCTGTTTCATTTGATTACTTTGCGGAATTAGCCACTTGTACCCAAGTGGGTTGACAAAATTTATACATATAACTCACATGGGTGGGTCCACCGTTTTGACGTGAGATATAATCATATTGTAATTTTGTTTAATATATGATTTTTTTCATAGTCATTTGGTCAAGTACTACATATAGATTTGGGAGTATATGATTTATCAACATATCCACTCAACGTAAGGATTTTTTGCTGGCATTTTTAACTTTTAAACCTGATTATATTTAAATTTGAATGTTTATCTCTTGATATCTTCTGAAGTTGACCATGTGGAAAATTTATCTAGACTTCTTATGAATGTTAAAAATGATACATTCAACATTGGCAATCTATTTACCATTGATTCTAGAAGAACGATCATGAATCTATTATATACATGAAATGTATTAGATCTAGAGTGCATAAATTCATTTATAACGTTACACGAATTATATGTTGAATTCGCGTATGCACGTTAAATATAATATTCTCTATACTATTATAATTAAATAGGAATCTTAGGTTTCTATTGAGAAAAAGATCGGAGCAATTGTAAGAGAAAGTATGCTGAATAAAAACTAATTTGTTCTGGAGAATAACTTTTTCTCTTGGAGTATTTTTGCGAGTATGCCCATTTGTTTTCTACGAAATGGCATCAGAGTTTTGATGAAGAAATTGTTAGAGACGACACTATACAATATGTTGCAGCCAAAACTTCTAATTTTAGCGGGACGAATTACAATTAATGAATTCAACAAATGAAGGTGTTAGTATGGTTCCCAAGACACACCAGAAATCATATAGATTTTTGAACAATTTCGAACACCGTGTCACCAAAAAGTCCATATATTTGAAGACTATGTACATAGTGAATCATAAGATTCTTGAAAAACATTTGGTTGTTATCAATAAAAAAGGCAACGATTTGAGTTGGGAATGTAAGGGAAGACGAGTAATTTGAGGGAGAGTAGAAAATGAAATCAGAACAATTGCAGGCTACAGCAGAAGGCAACTGAAACGAACCATATGAAGGAAAAATAAGAAAGTGAGAACAAATGAAGGTGTTAGTATGTGGAGATGGCAACGGGACGGGACGGGGCGGGGCCCCCGTTACCCGTCCCTGCCCCGGGGCAAAATTCCTCGCCCCGTTACTTGTTTAAGCCGGTTTTTCCCTCCCCGTTCAGGGCGGGGCTCCGCGAGTATCGGGTTTGTCAGGTATTTTTGCCATCCCTATTAGTATGGTTCAAACCCCCTCACATTGAGAGAGAGAGAGAGAGAGAGAGAGAGAGAGAGAGAGAGAGAGAGAGAGAGAGAGAGAGAGAGAGAGGGTGTTCATAAAGATTTTTGCTTTTGATAGCCAAAAGCAAAACTCTTTGTTTCTAGCGTTATTCACAAATTTTATTGGGCAGTCCATACACTTTACACTTCTAGCTACACGCTTATTTTTTATTACCCCGTTCACGTTTATCATTCGAGCTTGTGCAGTGGTCTCTCTCTTTCTAGCACGATATGGTATTCCTTTTTGTTGAATTGTCCACCCACTTATATACTTCTAACTATATTTACTTTTGATACTTATGTTATCGTGCATGATTTTCTCTCAATATATATATAATAAAACAATTATTTATGACACAAGTGCGTGATGAATTTTTGGCATACTGTTCGTGTATATATTATTCTATTTACGCACAAGTGTAAAATTGGATTATTGAAAGTTGATATTACTTTTGAATAAATAATTAGCACTACTAATTGCTAAAAAATCCCAAAGAAAACAGCATAAACAGAGCATTACCGGTATGCTAAAGAATCTTAAATATGAAAAGAATCCCGTGCTTTGTGGCCTAGCAAGAGTGGATATGCAACAATAATACGATACGAAAACGTTGACACACACACATATTTTTTAAAAGTAAGACACAGACAGACAGACAATGACATATCATTTAAGGTCAGATATACTTTAGTCACATATTTTATAAAATCCACAAATTCTATCTCACTTATTCACTGTTCTTTTTTACATGTTTATAATATAAACCGATTATAATTACCTATCAAATATGTGCTAAATATAAAAATCATTGTGCCAAAAGATGTTGAATAATAGAAAATACAAAGAGGTCTATAAACTACATTTTGAATATAACTATTTTCCTCCTAAATATAATCTACTATTATATATAGGATCTGTTTGTGATGACTTATGTTTCTACTTTTTAGTAGTAGAAGAAGAGAAGTAAAAGCTGAGCTTTGAATTAGGGTCCGTTTGGTATGACTTTTGAAATGTCAAAATGAGTTTTTGAGATCCAGAAGTTGCTTTGGGACTTGTTTGGCCAATTTTATGAAAATACTTCTTCTCGTTAGAAGAGTTTTCAGATGAAGTTGGTCAAATGTAATTTCTTCTAAAAACACTTCCGAAATAAGAAGTGCTTTTAAAAATTAACTTCCAAACAAAAATAATGGTAACTTCCTCCAAATTTTTTTTTTATAAAAAGTAAAAGTGAAAATCATGCCAAACGCCCTTTTAGTGCTTGTAATCTAATATCTAAGCTAGCATTTTCTTCCAGGAGAGTTTTTATTTCTGTTAGGTATTATCAGCCCTATTATGGTATTAACTATGATAATTTTACCTTTAATTATAATAATGCATTAATTTTACATATTAATATTATATTAGAAAAACAAGATATGTATTTTATGATCAAGTTAACTAAAACAATATCATGTGCGCGCAGGGGCGGAGCCAGACTTTGAACGTAGGGGGGGCCTAGAGGTAGAGGTAGAGGTGAAGTGGTGGGGGCCCACGGGGCTTCGGGGGCAGCGCCCCAAGAATTTTTTTTGGATACATTATTAACAAAAAAATCAAGAAACGTATAAAAGAAAGTACTAATCTTTAATTTAACAAAATCATACTTTGATAACATTATATAACTACATTATAATCGGGCGAAACTCGGGTGAAAAATTACTGCATTGGTCGCTCGAGCGAGTCTCTAGCGAAAGTCGAGCGAGGGTTGAGCAGTCGTCAATATTTTTATCATAACTTTCTCTACCATTATCCGATTTTGATGATTCAAATTCCGTTAGAAAGCTAACTCGAAGGGCTACAATTCTTCTAAAAATAGCCATATCCAAATTCCAATGTTTTCGATGTGAAAAATGAGTTGAAAGTGGTAATTAAAAAAAAATTAAAAATTAAAAAAAAAAAATTGGTCACAAATGGGAGGGGGGGCCAGGCACCCCCCAGGCCCCCCCCCTTGGCTCCGCCCCTGTGTGCGCGAATTGGGCACAAAATGCTACACCTCGTGCTGTTTTTATTATTTATTTATTGCTTATTATTTATTTTTTTCGTGTCATGCGTAGGTGCACTTTTTCCACTTCTTTCAATATTAAATGGTTTTTAGATTGATCTTACAATTTTAAAATAATATTAAAATAATATGTGTATACTGTGACTGGTTGTGACCAAATTTTGTGCTAATTGTGACCGATTGTGACTTGATCATAATCAAGTTACAATCGGTCACAATTAGCACAAAATTGGTCACAAACAGTCACACTGAACACTAATTTGGTCACAGTTAATCACATTGAATATACACTTGGTCACAATTAGTCACTGATTATATAAAGTGACTTGAAATTTTCTCGATAATTTTTTTAGGAGGTAGAGATAGAGGTAGAGGTGGGGTGGTGGTAGGTGGATCCATGGGTTGGGGGTGTGATTTTCAATTTTTTGAAAATTTTGAAATCGTCGGAGCAGTCGCCAGAGAAGTCGCCGGAGCAGTAATCGGAGATGGAGGGAGGTGGTGTAGTGTGGTGATGGGGGTGGATGAGGTGTCATGGGGTGTAAATAATTAATATAAATTATATTATAATTTAATATTTAATGTATTATAATTTAATATTTAATAAATTTATTTTCCACCTGATTTTTGAAATAATTAAACAAATTTGTTAGTTTTGAAAAGTAATTCTTATATGTAGGTTTTGTGTATTACTCCCATAATAATATGTGAATTCATAATCCAACACATTCATCCCATAGAAACACAATACTCGAATTTTACAAGTTTTTTTTAGAATAATTTAGAATAGTTAACAACCAAGATTCTATTTTGTTGGCTTACTTTGAATCTGAAATAGAACTAATACTCTTGATTGAAAGTTATTCCCAGTGGGACGATAACTCTTAACTCATCACTTATTACTTGTCAACGATTCCGTATCCTTGCGGGTTTTCCACGAACAATTAGTCTAAAATATATAACAATTATTTAGAAAACACAAACCATCAAATGGTTTAGGAAATTCAAATCAATGCTTAGTAGAGCTTCTAAAAATATACGTGTATCATGTGATGTTGCACAATTGTAGTTGTATTAACAAGAATAATTAAGTTCATCAAGAATCTTTTTCATCTATGTATTCTTCATTAGCTCTTCATCTGAATCACCGTCCATTTTGTATTGTTTGCTCACATATTAAATAAGTAATTTTTAAAATAAATTTTATATTTGATAAAGACACTATATTTTTTTGGATTGAAATTGAGCTATTGATGAATGCATTCAAGGACTCGATTACCAAAGATTAGGAGAAGTTCCATACATTAATCAAAAGGGTAGTTGAGGTGAAGCATTTGGCTACATTCTTCTTGAACACTTTAAAACTATGTACTTTTTGAATTTGAGGTGTGATCACTAATATTTTTATATAAGTTATAGGGACGAGTAAAATTGTCATTGAATAAAATGTTAATGGGTTAATTCGTGTTGAATATTGGGGCTCCAATCACACCAAACTTGAGCTCAATCAACACCAAACTCGACACCACAATCAACACCAAGAACTCCCAACCTTTCTTCCCAAACCGGTTGCTTCTACGGTGCCCACAAAGGGCAATGGGTGGTGAATGATATAGGCACAATAACCAGCCACAAAGGCTAAGAAAATGGGGAAGAGGATGACACAAAGCCAAAGGGAAAGCACGAAGCCAATCGACCTCTCTTCTCTCTTTTTCACACGGCTGCCCAACATTCACCCACCACTCAAACACAAGAAAAATGGCTACATATATAATCCATAATGGATGGGCTTTAGGTCAAGAAATAGATGCCCAATAGATAACAAGTAAATGAGCTGTCAACCTTAAAGCCGTCCAAAGTAATTGGTCGGGCCATGAGCAACACTAATTAATTAGGCTACTTCCAATTGCGCAAATAGGTTGTAGTAATGGTTTGTTCGATTGTGGTGTCACACTTCACTTCTCTCTGTTGGGAATTTACTTAACATGCACAGCGGAAATTAAACAATTTTCAATTCCCAAACGAGGATCTGCAATGTGTTTAGATAGAAACTGTGATGAGAATGATACCTTTGATGAATTCCACAAACTCTTTTGCTTTTCTTGAACTCCAATGATCACGATCTGCAATCCAAGCTGTCCAATTGTCCAGCCTCCAATGGTGATCCACACAAAGAATAAGAATGACGGCTAGGGTTTTCTTTTCTTGTGCTAGCAAGAATAATGAAAATTCTCTACAGTTTTCAAACCCTAGTTGTCTATTAATATAAGTCCAGATGGGCTCGGCCCATCTATTAAACTTAACCCGGTCCAATATTTAATTAATCAAATTAATTAAATATAGTCCATGAATTAATTAATTCGGGTCTATTAATAAACAACCCAATTAATTAATTATCCAACACTTGTCAATTAATTAATTGGTAAATCTCATTCTTCTGATTCTCTTTTGTGTGTGACCCATTAGGTTCCCGATCACGATGCCGAACGACGTGAATTATTATTTTGATCTAATCAAAATCAATAAATTAAAACGCCCCTTTTAATTTATCACTAATTCATTTTCGTTGTCCCAGATTGACATCTAGCAATGTATCAGGGCAATACATGTGACGGGAAATATCACGTAGCATGACAAAACCAAACTTGTTCGTTTACCGTGAAACTATAATCCTTTCGTCAATATGATCCGATCAATTATGAGATATGGATATGTGTCAATCTCAATTATCGATCATATCTTTTATCCCACTGTTAAGTCAATGTAAGTCGAAAACTCTTTTCCGACTTATGAGTTCACCTTGGCCAAGGATTTCATTATCAACTTAACTGGATAAAATGTAGATCATAATCTCTTACTATCTAAGAGTGACGAATCCTCTATTGATCATTCACAACCTTCATATGATTCTTGACATACCCGAACGATGCTGTATTAGCGACCCTTGACAGAGCAACATCCAACATCACCAAAGTATGACTGCCCTCATATAAGGTACTATGATGACCTCAAGTCAAAGGACCAATTCCACTACCGAACGTTAGAGATTAACCACTAACACTCAGATAGTTATCCATGTGGAATCTCTCAGCGGGTCTCCAATGTTTTGTTCTATAACAAAACATCCACGTGTTCATTCAAGTGTCATCACACTTTAGCTTGTGAGATCAGCTACTTACTTCATAAGTAAGAATGCCACACGCGATAGTCTATCCGTAATAACGATATCCGTATCTCGTTACTACTTCGACCAAGGACGATTTAAGATTCAGTCATATGTAATTTGTATCTCACAATCACAACTCCTTGTGATTAACAAATCACCAAGACTTGAATCTACGGATTCTATTATTTAATTTATTAGAATATTAATTCAATTAAATAATAGATATTGCCATATATATGCATTGATTATATATATATTCAAAGTGTTTATGTCCAAAATTGATTGGACTTAGGGCATAACACTTACAATCTCATCGGCCGAAGACATATGAAGTATAATCCAAATACAAAACACGGTTTAACATCATTGCCCGAATTTATTGGGTATCAAAAACCCAACAATTAAGGTAATTGAAGTTTTTTAAAAACTTTCAAATTGATCCTTGAATTAATTTTCTTAAGTTTCTAACGATTACCATTCGGCTGAAAACAATAATCTAAAATCATAGGTGACGAGGACACCAAATTGTTAACCGGGAAGTTAAGCGAGACAAATATGTCCCATCTTTGAAAAAAATTTCACAAAAAAATGCAAAATTTCATCAACTTACTGCTTATTATAATTAAACAAATATGAGAAGATTTATTTGATAACTAATTAAACTGAAATTAATCCATTCATGGTTGAAACCCAACCCAATTCAACCAGACCAAGTTCGATTTGGTTTGTGTTGGGTTGATTGGTTTGGACTTGAATCCAATTCAAATTGGACAATTTTTTATGGGTCCAATGGTTGTGATCTTTTTTGTTGAATTTGAACAATTTTTTTAGGGGAACAATACATAACTAAGAGGTTTAGTTTTACCAATTTCAAATTTAAGAACTTAAGTTTAAAATTTAAAATTTCAAATATTTTTAAATTAATTAATTAAACATATATTTTATTAATAAAAAATGCTAAGGTCACAATTCCATATAATTTGACCACAAATTCTATATAATTGGTTACATATTATTAGTTTGTCACAAATTACAAATTTCACATGTCACAAATTATTTTAAGGTCACGATTAAAAAATTTTATAGGTCACAATTTGTTTACCGGTCAAAAATAAAAAAATTGAAACGTCACAAATTATTTTACGGTCACAATTCAAAAATTTTATAGGTCACAATTTGTTTATTGATCACAAATCAAAAATTGAAATGTCACAAATCAGAAATTTTATAGGTCACAAATTAAAAATTTTATAGATCACGATTTACTTCATTAGTCACGAATCAAAAAAAATTATAGATCACAGTTTATCAACATGTCACATATTTAAGGTAATTTCTTGGTCACAAATTATTTTTTAGTCACAAATTATCAAAATTTAAGGTCACGGATTAATAATGAGTCACAATAAATCAAATAGTCGGTCATATACACCAAACACTCCACCTCCGTCCTCGATCCTCCGCCAACACTTGGTCACAAATCAATCAAATAATTGGTCACAAATACTATCTCACCCCGCCCCAGCTACAACATCACCCCAAATCACCACCGTCATCGCCCCACAGCCACAGCCATCGTCGTCGCCCCAGCCACAACATCACCCGAACTACCACCATCACCTTCTGCACCACACTACCAACAAAAATCATCGCCACATCACCACCAAAACCACAAAAAATAAAAAATAAAAAATCGGCGAGCATCGCCAAAGCTCCAAGGAAGCAGATCGGATGAAAAAACCAACCCAAAAGGCCCAAAACCATCATCGTTGCACCCCGCCTCCACCACTTACCACACCACCACCACTAGCATCATCATCGCACACACCACGTGACACCACTTGCACGACTATCATCCAACCACCACTAAATAATCAAATTCAAAATTATTACAGCCACAGCCACTGCAACCACAGTCGCATATGATCCACAACCATAACAATCGCCATCACCATCTCACCATCACAACACCACCACCTCGCCGCCGCCGCCGCCACCACTATCTCACAAATTGAAATAGAAACAAAAACAAAACAACCCCATTGCTCTAGCTGGAAACAAATCCAATTCCACTTCGGCCCAATCTTTGCGACAACTCGCCATCTACTCCAATCGTCCCCCCTACCGATTAGTTCGTCGACTCCACTTTCAGCCTTGCTCATCTTCACCGCTGTTATGCTAATGTTCTTGACTGACTATTTGATATATGGCAAATATTCACCCAAATTTGAGGGCTTCTGCTTGATATTTTTTTGTTGAAATCGAGGGCTTCTGAAATAGATATTATTGAAAAATTTTGAAATCGTTGAGGTAAAGATGAAAAATTAAAAACAAAAATTCTGAAATCATTTAGCCCCAAGGATTTGCTCCCTCCATCTCGTAGAGGTTGGACTGCCGGTGGAGAGGGAGGAGATTTGAGAGTGGAGAAGAGAGAGTGACGATGAGAAGAGAGAATGAGGAGATGAGGAAAATTGGAATGAAATTGATTAGGGTTTGGAATGAAATTGATATTTAAAATAAAATGTCTAATTTTTGAAAATTGAAACCTTTAATTTGATTTTTGAAATTGAATTTTTAAAAATCTGGTTTTGTGTAATTTTCTCTTTTTTTTTTAAAAAAAAATTTGATACCATTTTAGTTAAATTAAAAAGGGTGATTTGGAAGGCCTTTAAGTCGATTGGATCAATGATATGTGGAATTAAGTTCAATTCTAATAGAGCAATATAAATTAAAAATATTGTAAAATATGTTAAATAGATTATATCACGATAAAATTAAGGTCCTGTTTGGGAGGAATTAAATTTTTCTACAGTAAATCAATTCTCATTTTCAACCACACATTTTTCAATAAAATAATATTTTCCATCACATCAATATTTTTTTCTTCTTTTTCAACAATACATTTCTCATCATATCACTATTCAAAATCAATTCTTCCCCCAAAAATCTCTCCCAAACAAGCTCTAAATACATATTAAATCAATTTAAATCACGTTGAATATCTGCTTATGATACATATTGAATAAAATGAATTTAACATAAATACTAAAAATGTTAAATCATCCAAACTCAATACAAAATATTCTCATTCAATTCAAGTGTTTAGTCAAAAATCACGTAAAAAAATCAAGTTGAGAAGCCGACACGAGCAGCAATGAGAGGCAGAAGACACGTGATGCAGAGAAGAATTTTGATCATTAGGTTTTCAATTTTAAATTTTAAGTTCTTTTTAATATTTTTTAATTTATTGGGTTGGGTTGAGTTTGATTGGGTTTTAATACATAATCTGGAACCCAATCCTACTCCATCAAAATTTTGATTTTCTAATCCGATCCCAATCCAAAATTTGATTTTCTAATCCGATTCCAACCTAATTGAATTGAAAAACCAATCTAAACCGGTTGGTTTAGGTTTGGTTGAGTTGATGCTTGACGGATTGGTTTTTGCCCAGATGTTAGCAACAGATGGTATTGTTCTCTCCCAATCCGCTGTCTAGCTTCTCACAAGAAATTCTGTCTTTGCCGCCAGCAGAGGCCAGATTTATTAATGTATTATTTTCAATTTTCATTGGTTAATATTATAGAGAGAATAATCAAGAATTGATCAAGAACATTGTATTATCAAACAAGAAGATTAAACAAAATCTATGAACAGCTAAAGCTGAACTAATCTCCGCATCGGAGGCTCAGAATCATTCCCCAAAAGCCTCTGAGTCAAATATCCAAATGGATTCTCTCAAGAATCTGTTTAATTCAGTTACCATGAAACCCAACTTGTAGAAAAAAGGAAAACATCGCGAAAAGACATGGTCTGATGCGCAAGAACCTGTTGAGACATAAAATGTGGAGAAATGGGGGAAGTAAAGAAGAGGGAGAGGAAAATAAGAATGAGAAAAAGGAGAAGGAGAAGAGGATGAGGAGGAACAATTTAAGAAAAAGAAGAGAACAAAGAAGAAGAAGAATAAGAAAGCTAAAAAGAAGGTCGAAAATGGGGGCGTCGATGAGCAAGTTGTGGCATAGGCTGCTACAGGCGACGGGATGGTTTATATCATAAGTAGGATAATTCTTCTTGTACATTAGGGGTGCCATAATGGTGTCCATAATGGACACATGGCACCCCACCATTGGACAGTGTGTTGGTGGGCCAACACACTGTCCACCAACACACTGTCCAATGGTGGGGTGCAATGTGTCCATTATGGACACCATTATGGCACCCCTAATGTACTTGTAGCACTTCCCTCATCAGTATTGGTGAGTAATTGAGTGCAACAGCTTTGAATTGTGTCAAAGGTGGATCGTTGATGTCGAATTGAGTTCTTGTGAAATTAGGTTTAGAGTAGATACTAGGTTTATTGAATTCATCTGTGTCTCTTTGGTTCAATTATGGTTTTCTTTTCATCTTGATTGGTGATTAAAATTAGAAGTTTGAGTCTAATATCTTGGGAGAGGTTTACAAAGGAGATGTAATGACAACAAACTTTGCCTTACAGGCCCTTTCACTCACGGGCTATTCCGTGCATCATTACATATAAACACTAACCAATGGGACTGGCACTAGCATTCAACTTAAGTTCTTTAAGTATTGTGTTTAAATCACAGGGTGTTGGTGCATCCATTGCAATGGCCTGAACAAAATATGATGTAGTTGGAAGAACAATATCCAATACTCGAACCCCGAATTAAAACCCATGGTAGACTCCAAGTCGCGTGTTAATACTCTTCTTAAGACGATATTCCCCCCACTACTGGTAATGCACACGAGAAAGCAAAATACCTCCAGGATAGAATGAAATCTAGTTTTGTTGTTTGCGTCGTGCATTAATGAAAATAACCTAAACGTCAAGGAAAGAAGAAGCAACCATTTGAGAGGCTGGTATTTTGTATATCCGAATTTAAAAAATACGAAAAGGTTTTAAGAAAAGAAATGAAATGTATGAACTTTTTAATGAAATCCATCAATCTATCCATAGAATGTTGTTACAACCCTTCTTAAACGTCACACATCTTCATTTGAGTTAGAACTATGCATTTTTGAATCAAATAACTTAGGATTGAAAAGGGACCAAGAAAATGGGTAAAAACATGAACGTGCCTGTTAATGTTTGAACAGTGCTGCAGCGAATCAAACTTACTGCAGTCGCAGTCACTTATCAGCCGGTTGCACCAAACTTCATGAGACCGCATTCTAACAACTGCGGCCTTCGGACACTTCCGATCTCTGCTTCCTTCATTGTGTTATATTTTCGTTCTAATAGTGACTCAAGATACGACCTACAATGTCAAAACGACATTTATTGAAATCTCTCCAGTACATGGGTGTCACGCGTTTTCTATAACGTGAATTTATGCCGCAAGTGTACGGTGTCAAGTTTTGTAATATAGTATGAAAGTTAGGATGTCGAACCCACAGGGATTGTAATTTAATTCCACTAAGTACTATAATTATGCAACTTCTATTTTATCTAGACAATTGATGAATGATTGGTTGATTGTTTTAAACTAAAGTAATGAAATTGGTTGAGACAAAATTGAGGAATATAAATTATCAGAATGAAGAAGCCTAGGGAATGATTTCACCAACTTTCAATTATGATTCAATGATATCAAATTATCCAATTAATTTTCCAATATTTAAAAGCAAGAATCCAATTGTATTTCTCTCCCCTCTCTCGAGTGCCGGCTAGAAATTAATCCTACAATTCAATCCCAATATCTCTATTCCGAATTAAAGTCTAGAATTTATGAAAGTCCCGATTCTTTTGTGAAGTAAGCTTCATAGATTTTACACTTTCTCTCGAAACCCATAAAACCTACGTTGCGTCAATCCTATGATCACGCCTAAATTCCCCTCTCTCGAGTGCCGGAATTGGCTAGCATCTATTCATTCAATTATTGATCAGGTAATTGAAAGCATTAAATTCATGACATAATTAAATACACGTGGGAAATCCAAAGGAAGCAATTATAAATTCATCAAATCATAATCTCAAGTGGCTACATCAAACCCTAGATAAATTATTTAGTTCATGAAGAAATTCATAAAATCTAAACAATCTACAATGAAAAACATAAAGGAGGAGGTAAGAAAAACTCTTTTTGGAGTGTTGATCGAAGTCCCCTTTGATGTTTCCACTCTTTCTTCACTTGATTTCTTCAAATCCTTCTTCTTATTGTCCTTGAAGATTTAGCCGTTTTGTATCTTTTTTCTCCTTCTCCAACCTCTAAAATTAGGTCTTTATGGTGGTATTTATAGTGTCCACAAGTTGCAAGACGGAATAGGGTTGGACCGGGCCGAAAATCTTTTAAAATTTCCATTTTTTCTCTTTCTCGGTATCGGCGCCTGGGCGCCGCGTAGTCTGCTGATTTTCAGCATTGTGGGCGCCAAGGCGCCCATCTTGAGCGCCAAGGCGCCCGGTTCGCTGAAATTCAGTTTACGCTTCTTTCAGTATTTTTAACATAACTCTTTCTCCTGATATCCGATTGAGATGATTCAAGTTGCGTTGGAAAGCTAACTCAAAGGCCTACAACTTTTCTTCAGACATCATTCTCCAATTCAATCGTTCACTATGTCAAAAATGAGTCTCAATATGAGACTAAAAATCTGGAGCAAAACTTTTCGGTTGTAAATTGATTTGTGATCATATTTTGACTAAATTTGATCCCTTTGACATCTTTCTTCATCCAATTGGCTTCGATCACTCTCAAATCTTCATCGTGAGATTCGGTATAACTTTTCAATATTTGTACTTTAGTTCCCGAACTTTAGATCTCTTACAATTTAGCCTTTTCCTTTCCAACTTTTGTTTATTTTCTTCAATCTCATCAACCTACATCACAACATCAAACACACATAAAAACACTCTAAAACTCTCTCAAGAATGACAAAATAATGAATTAAATGACATAAATATCATGAGTGTAGAACACTCATCAATGGGACATGAACTAAATCCACGTTGGGGGCTCAACCCATAGGGTACAGTCAGGGCCGGTCCTGTGATCGACAGGGCCTTAAGCGAAGTTCCAAAATTGGGCCCCCGGAGATCAACGTAAACGCAAAATCCAACCGTGCATTATGCAACGTATTGCAAACTTAACACTGACGTGTAGAACAACAAACAAATATAAAGAACAAAAGATTTATATATATTATAAAGTAACAAAATCGACAAGAGTTTAAACAATTAGTTAAATACTATTCGTCTCGCTGTTTTAGAGGCAAAAACATTAATCAAATCGGAATAATTTAATTGTTCAACCATATCTTTTTCTATTGATAGCATAGCCAATCCATTCAATCTTTCTTGTGACATAGTTGATCGGAGGTAAGTCTTGATCAACTTTAATTTGGAGAAACTTTTTTCTGCAGATGCAACTGTAACCGGTATGGTTAACAAGATTTTATAAGCAATATAAGCATTTGGGAAACAAGCACCCAATGTCTTCAAATATCGTAGCACTTCAATTGCTCTCGTTGCTGCATTTGGTATATAGCACCGCATGACTAATATTTCCGAAAATAAATCATCTCCACTAATGTCCGAACGCCCATTATGTTCTAATTGTTTCTCAAGATTCATACAAGATTTCAGCAAATTCGAATGACTTTCATCCCTTAACCTCTTCAAATTGAACAAAAACCCAAAAGTGTCGTTATATTGTTTGAATTATTCAAATCGAGTCCTCATAGAAGATAGAGCTTGATCTATTACAAAAACAAAGAATTTAATTCTAAAAGATTCTTCAGCCGATTGCTTTATTTTATTACTTCCGCTTTCATCAAAATGTTTTTTTCTTCGAATTATACGTTTTTCTCGAAATACAGCTTCAATTCCCATTTCGTTTGCCTTCTTTGTCGCTTCATCCATGGCAATAGCAAATCCAGTTTCTCTATATTCTTCAAGAAATGAAACAAGCCCTTGCAAGAGGTCGATAGCATGATCAATATCTATATTTTCAGTTTGAAGAAATTTACTCACAATATTGACAGCACGTAACAACCTGTACCAGATAATCAATGCAAGCAAGAACTCAAAACTAGACAGCTCATTCGTTGCTAACGACTCTGCTTCACTCCTTATTTTAGCCTCTTCGTTACTTACTGCCAATTCAAGTAACGCATCTCTTATTTGTGCAGTTTGCTCCATTACAGGCTTCACACTGTCAACATGACTTTCCCAACGTGTTTGTGACAATGGCTTCACTGTCAAGCCTTGTACACTATCTTTGAAAATTTTCCATCGTTTGGTGGAAGCGGAGATCAATGTGTAGATGCGTTGTATCACTCCAAAAACGGATACACCGTTAGAACAACAATACACCATATCGCACAATGCTAGATTCAGACTATGAGTGCCACATGGAGTATAGAAAGCTCGAGGATTCACCTCAAGGACTCTTCTTTGCACACCTTTGTACTTCCAGCTCATGTTAGATCCGTTGTCATACCCTTGCCCTCTAATATCATCAACATCAAGATTAAGTTTGATCAAAACCTGTTGAAGCTCAGTTGCAAGTCCAAGTCCTGTTGTGTCATCTACCTTCAAAAATTCAAGCCAATATTCTTCGAATGTAGGTAAGTTTGTCGTATCGTCAACATATCGTATTACTAAAGACATTTGTTCATCGTTACTAGCATCTGGAGTACAATCAAGTATAACCGCGAAATATTTTGCATGCTGAATTTTCTTGACAATTGAACTTCTCGCCTCATTTGCCAACAACTGTATCAACTCATTTTGAATTGTTTTGCCGAGATATGTATACTAAATCTCGCGTGCTTTAGCCCACCGAACGTGCTATTGCATTATTGGATCAAACTTACTAACCATTTCCACCATTTGTAAAAATAGGCCATTGTTCTCAACATGTAGCCTCTCATTATCTCTTCGAAATGGCAAGCTGTTTTTTGTGAGTCTTTTGACGATAGCGATGATCCTGGTTAATACATTTCTCCAATATTCTCTTTCTTCGTCTATCACCAATTGAACACTTTTGTCTATTGTAGTTTTCGACCGAAGCCTATTTTCCAATTCAATCCACCTCGTCATGCAACGTAAATGCTCCTCATTCCCTTCATGACTTTTAATAGAACGATGCAAATTATGTTAATCTCTGAATCCTTCATTACCCAGTTGGCCCGATTCTGATGGCATTATTTAGTGTTTTAAACAACTTGCAACAAAAGCAGAAGATCTTGTCCATAGATACTGAATACACTAGCCATCTTTTATCAATTGTTTGCCCATTTGGTAGTAATCGCATGTACTGCGAAGAATCAAAATGTCTGTTTGCACTATCTTTGGGAAACACGATGCCATCAACTCTTTTCGGACCTATTTCAACTAAATAATCTATCGTTCTCCGATCAATGTTTTTCCAATTCTCAGGATCATCCAAATTCAAAGAAAATCTTCTCTCTTCTTCTTTACTATCCACTTCATTCACATTCAAAGAAAATGAGCCATCTTCTTCCTTCTCATCTATTTTATTAACACAAGAAGGTTTTATCACTTCTTTATCCTCATCCTCATTCAACTCATTCACATTGCTGCTTTTAAAATACTTATCCATAGCGCCTGCTTGACTTTGAGTCAACAACTGTTCATTTCGTTTCCTTTTTCTCTTCATAGCTCCGGACTCATATTTAGGAGGCATGACGTATGTTCAAATATCTAATGCCCAATACTTAGCCTAAAAGACAATTACAAAATATTTCAATCATCTCACAATTAAAGTATTCAATACAGTGACTACGTGCGCATGTGCAATTGATCCTACACGTTACAATGAACATTCATACAGACCGACAAGGCTACAATTATATAAGCCGACAAGGCTTCAAACATTTTCAATATCAAGTTAGAGCAAGCCATTGCTTACTTGAGAAGTAGAAAATCCACAAAAATTGTGGAATCACGCCCTATTCCAGCATCCAGCATTGCATCTCAGTTCTCACAAGTTTGAAATTGAATCAATCACAAATCATTCACATATAAACAACATATTCACAATTGAATGGCTGATAAGAAAACTGGAACGCTATTATATTATAGTCAGATTCAACGTTGAAATGGCAGAATCACTGCCACTGGCAATGGCATAATTGAATGGCAGAATCACTGGCAATCAAAATTGAATCATTCACAAAATAACAGAAGCCACAAAATTGAAATCAGACAAGCAGCTCAAAACCCAAATTAGACAAATCACAAAATCCCCAAAACTGAAATTAGACAAATCACAATTCACAAAAGCCACAAACTGAAATTATACAATGAAACAAAAGCCATAAAACTGATACTCAGCTACACGGCCCATAGCCCACTTACCAGCAGTCAGCAGAAATCCAGAAGAGAGAAGACGCCACCGTCGCCACGCCAGTTGTAGACCCAGACCCAGACTACCACTAGTCCACTACCAGCAGGAAGCAGTCAATCGTCGACGGCTGATGGCCTTGAAGAGCGAATCGCAGTTGCGGGCGGCGGGGGATGGAACTCGAAAAACGAAATGGAAAACTGATTAGGGAAAGCTGGAAAACGAAGGAAGAAGAAGAAGAGTGGGAAACCGCAGGGCGCAAGCGTCGGCTTGAAGTTTAACAAAAGATTGGTGGATTGGATTGGAGAGTTGGAGTTGGAGTTGGAGAGTTGAACGATTTTGAGATTGAGAGCGGGAAGGAGTGAGCGTGTGATTCGGTAGACTTTAGGTTACAATTGGGCCTCCAAGTTGGGCCTAGTTTGTTATAAAAAAAAATTTGGGCCAAAATTTGAGGCCCCCTCCAGGTTTGGGACTGAGGCGGCGGCCTCATTTGCCTCGCCTCAGGGCCGGGCCTGGGTACAGTACACATGTATAATTATGTGAGGAATAGCCCGAGGGAAAGGTTTGTAAGGAAAATTCTGTGGTTGTTCTAGGAGAAGTTGTCTTTTGCTGTCTAATTCAGCCCTATTAGACAAAAAAATCCATATGAAAGAAGAAAATAAGTGTTCATTTGAGATTAGGGATGTCAAAAAAATCCGATAAATCGGATACTCGCGAGGTCCCGTCCCGAATGAGGTGGGAATTACCCACTTAATCAGGTATTTGGGATGGGGCGAAATTTTTTGGCCCGAGGTGGGGACGGGTAACGAGTACCCCGCCTCGTTTAATTTTTTTTTTAAATTCAATACTTTAAATGGAAAATTTCATTAGTTCTAATAGAAAATGACAACAAAAATTATTTATCTCAATCTAGTGAATGAGAGTAATAAAATAAATTATCAAAAACTTAAAAAAAAAAAAAAAAATGAAACGGGGCAAGGGTTTTGCCCTACTTTACCTTAAACGGGTAATGGAGCGGGGACGGAGCGTGGAATTCCTTGGCGGGGTGGGGAAGGTTGCCCAGATCCTGCCCCACCCCTTTGTTATCCCTATTTGAGATCTTCTTGTTGAGACCCCAAATAACGAAACCTGATCTCCAATGGAGAATGAAGCTTTACATTCGAAGGAATAAAAAGAACTATAATATATAGAGCCCTTTTGCATGCACTTATCAAATTATCCTAGGCTCTTATTGTCATATATGATGATGTTAGGTATTTCTCTATGACTTCACATGATTCATTTTCTTCCTTTTGTCTTCTTGGATTGGTGATTTTACAGTAACCAAGATTTGGAGGTTTCTAACAAAATATATGTTAGAGGCATTCCATACTACTCTTCTGAGGATGGTATTAGGAGTTATTTTGAAGGCTGTGGTACCATTACCGAAGTTGATTGTTTGCACTTTCTAGGGAGCGGGAAGTTTAGAATGATTGCGATAATCAATTTTAAGTAGTCATGTCAACGAGCTGAGCCGAGTCGAGTCGAGCCACGAGCTGAAACTCGAAGCTCGGGCTTGACTCGAGCCAAAAAGGTTCGAGCTTTTTTTGGCCCGAACCGAGCTGAGCAAATGCTCGGCCAAAAAATTTCTGCTAGACTGGAGCTTTAGTGGCCCGAGTCGAGCCCAAGTCAAGCCGGCTTGGGGTTTTTTTTTTCAAAAGTTGTAGGCAGCTAAAATAGCTGCTGCACTTGCAGGCAGCTACAACATATTTTTTTTTATTATTTTTTTCCTATTTCAATTTTTTTTATTATAACGGCCTCGGTCCGTACAGGCCGAAATGGCCCGTCTGGCTTAACGAGCCACACGGGATGGCCTGGGCTCGAGCGACGCCCCAAAATGGGGTTCTGCTCGAGCCTCGAGCCAGATAGGCTCGGGTTTTTTTCGGCTGAGCTCGAGCCTCCCGAGTCGGCGAGCTTTTTTGTCATTCTTATGTTTAAGGTATGTTCTTTGACTGGAGAGAGCACGCTCCTTATAATGCATCTAAGATGATTAGTCCTCTGATGCTCGAACTCTTCGAAATAGTCGGAGTACATGCGTCGGACATGACACTTGTATGGGTATGAGTATGTGATATGTGTTGGACCCTTCAAGTTTCAATTGGACATTTCATCATTTTTGTTTCTTATTTTTTCTCCCCTTTTTTCTTTCTCGTTTCTGCTCTCCGCCGTCGAGAGGGTGGATAAAGGCGGCGACGCTAGATTTTCCCTTCTTTTTCTTTCTTTTTTCTTTCCATTTTCTTTTTTTTTCCTTTCTTTCTCTCCCTGTATTGATGGTTTAGAATTTTATTTGTATAAAATGAAAATGGGTTCCATATAGTGATACTTAGTGCTTCACTAAGTTTAAATTACAATCAAATCCCTCATTTTCTATTTTATATAACATTTAGTAATTTCCATAATTGAAAACTAAATCTCAAAATTCTATTTTATTCGGTTTAAACCTTTATTCAATATATATTCCCTTCTTTGTGAATAATTGATTTTGATCCATTCAAAATGATATCTTGAATTTGTAAAAAAATTGAATTTTGAAAGACGTACTCACATACTCGTGTTCAAAATTTTGACTATTTTTAGTCATATTATCGTATTCTATATTTTAGAAAATAAAATATTCGACATTTAGATACGTATCAGTACTTGATATTCGTACCCAAATCTGAGTTGGCAATACTGCTTTCGAGTTATTAATGTATCGTAAGTAGTTGACAAGTCACGCATTCATGATTTTTTTACTCAGATTCTGTATCTCTGTGAGCGTTTGACCATTTCAAACCACATGTCTGACTTAGAGCCTGTTTGGTTGTGATTTTCAAAATCAATTCTCAAATCAATTCTCATTTTCAACCACACATTCTTCAATAAAATAATACTTTCCATCACATCAATAACTTTTTCTTCTTTTTCAACCACACATTTCCCATCATATCACTATTCAAAAATCAATTCTTCCCCCAAAATCCCTACCAAACACACACTTACAATGGTAATGTAGAGTAGTGCCCTAGATAGAAGGTTCCCTCTGACCTTATTGTAATGCCACTAAATTTTTTTTCCTGGGGCTGGGCAGGGGGGATAATAAATTTTGGACTGGAGGGTTCCTTCAATTGCTGAAGTTCTTGTTCTCTCATTAAATTCCAATTAGACAAAATTTCAATTCTGATCTATTAGATTAATTCACATCTAATTACTTAAGAAAGGGATCCACTAGATGTTGTTACCCCTTTAGACTTGAAAATATGTTCCCCAAATATTAAGGAGTTGTTCTCTTCGTATTTTAGTTTTGAGTTTTGAATTCATTTTCAATTTTGTGTTTTTAGTTTCTGTTTTAAATTGTTGAAAATACTTTCTTTTTGTCACTCTAAAATACTGTTTCTCAAAATAAAAAATTGGAAAACGTATTTATTTTGAAATTTTTAGAATCTTTTTTATAACTCCAGTATCCTGGGAGTGAAGCATGCTTGCCTCAGCATATTTCAAGGCATTCAACTGATTGTATGGAATCGTTAATAGAAAGCTAGGCATTTTCTTCTCATAATGGTTAAATATGTGGCTCATATGGAGTGGAATCAAGTTTGTTAGATATTTTTCATCTTTTGCGTGTTTATGTTTTGTTTTGCGAATGTTTTGCCGCCCCGATTAGTGTTTACCGCTATGCAACGGGGATCGACCTGCCCGGTCGCGGGGGCTCGGGGGCAACGCCCCCGAAAGAGAATTTTATTTTCAGAAAACTTTGAATATGTATGTTTCTTCCAACATATGCGTCCATTCATTTCAAGGGACACACCTATTCAAAAGGTTGCCTCCACTTCTATATATTTTGGGCGAATTCTCATTTGCAAAATACATTAAAAAAAATTCGTTATTTTCTATTTTTCTCTCTTTTCTCTTGGCATCATCAGTTTCATTATAAAGTGTTTTCTTGGTTTGATCAAATAGTCACAGTTTGAATCAAACGACTCCATTGTATCCTGAGAGAGATTTTCTATCATACCCCGATCGTGATTTTGTTGGAAAGTGGAGAAACATCTATTAAAAGATAACGATTTTCGTGCCTTGGAGTTCATTAGTTTTTTCCAGATTTTCTTATATATTTCACAACAAAGTTTATTGGATCAAAATGGTGGAGTGAAACGGAATCGAAATCGTGACCTTCAGAAAATTCGTGACTCTCGTAACTAAGCTATTCCATTTTATTGGCAAAATCTAGCCGTTTTTCGAGTTTTGAAGTTTTGGCTTGATTTTAACTGAAAACAATAAAAACAATTTTTTGGCGTTTTCCATTTTCTTTGTAAATTTTAAACTCGTTTTTGAAAATTCATTTCTAAAAATAGGGAAGTAAACGTGTTTTCAGTGTTTTCAAAAATTGAAAATTGAAAATGCACTCAAAACAATAAAAAGGATAGGCCCTAAGGCTATGTGGAATTAGTTAGTGATTCGTGTAAAAACTACAATTTCAAGGAGTCGCTAGTTTTAAATTGAGCAGAAATATTTGCTATTTAAGACAGACTAATAAAAGAGGATCAAAGATAATTTTCTAGGGTAGATCAGAGCTTGAAAAGCTTGATGGAAAAGTCGAGTAAATTGAGTGGGAGGATGAAGGCAGTCAGGGACGGATTTAGGAGCCCCCCCCCCCTTCCCCAAAAAAAAAATTCATGTGTAAATTTTTTTTTTTTTTTTACGTATTAGTCTGGTCTGTGATCCGGTCCTGGATCCGTTCTTGAAGGCAGTGGACTTGGTGAGAGATTGGAAGTCGGAGAGGAGGAATCAGAAGTGGAAATTGGAAGATTATCCGTGGCAAAGAGTATGCTAGTAACTTCAATAAAGGATCTCTTGGTTAAAAATGTGGGCTGAAAAACTCTTGTTCTCTTTGTATTTCAATTTTGTGTTTTTGAGTTTTGAATTCATTTTGGGTTTTGTATTTTGAGTGTCCATTTTGAAACTGTTGAAAATGTGTTCTTTTTGACATTTTGAAAAATTGTTTTGAAAATACCCAAAACGTGTTTTGAAAATTTTGGCTTGATTATAACTGAAAACACCTAAAATGACAAATTTGTCGTTTTAGATTTTCTTTGTAAATTTTTAACTTGTTTTCAAAAACGTGTTTTCACCGTTTTGAAAAATAAAAAACAGAAAACTGCTTGAAAATATTAAAGAGAACATGCCCTATCTTTCATAAATCTGCCCAATTTCACATACTCGAGGAATTTTTTTTTTTTTTTTTTTGAGAAGCTTAGCATTGGAGAAATGTTGAGGTAGGTGGAAAGGATGTGAAACATGTTCTGCATTCCTTTTATGAAAATGAATCTTTTGAGACGAGTTTTAGTGTTTGTGCCCTTCATTTCAAAGATGGATAGTTACTTTGATGTTTGAAATTCTAGGCCCATCCTGTTGAGGTCCTTCGAATAATGGAAGGGGACAAGGGGTGTGTGTGAAATCCTCTCTAAGATACTTCCTTTGAAAAGGGGTTTATGAAATCCTCTCTAAGATCCTTCCTTTGATACTAAAATGGTACTGACAGGTTTAATCTTTGAATCGCAGCATGCTTTTGTCGAGAGAAGACATATTCTGGATGTCATTCTTGGGGAGGAAAAGGAGACGAAAGGTTTTTTTTGGCATTCCACTATTAAGTTTCTATTTTGTTAATTGCAGAACCTTGTGGTTTATATGGAGTACTAATGAATCGGACAAGGTTATCCTATACCCACCTTTTCTTTATTCTGTTATCCAGGTTTTGGGCAGTTTTATGGAAATTTTCTGTGAAGATGGCTTCATGCCTTCATAAAGGATAAACAGTGATTTGGAGTGGCTCATCACTTCTTGCTGATGACAACTTGGCACTATGTCTGAAGGTCACCAATACAAGTTCCTTAAAGGGTTCAGTTTGCAGAAGTACGCACCAAATAACATTTCTTTTCTGTGTGTAGAGAGTCTTGAGGGAGTTATTTCAATCGCCAACTATTTGAGAAGAAGAAGGATAACTCTGAGCTGTGCCTTTTAAAGTACAATATCTCGTGAAGATGTCAATCACCCGCTCTTTTGCTGCGGAGAATAGTGAGTTTATTTTATTGTGTGTTTGATGTAACCTGGGTGATGGAAAAAACTGTTGAGGCCATGTCCTTGAGTTTAGATAGTTGGAGTTGATCGACAAATTTAAGGCCTCAAGCTTTCACAACATTGCCTTTTTGTATGATAGAGTAGAAGAACATTTGAAGGCATTGAAATCCTCTATGAAGAACACAATTTTTCTCAACCTCTCCTTTGCTTCTGGAGAAGGGGTCCATCTCCTCTGTGGGAATTGCATATTCAGCTCATCAGCACAACAGATCACACCTCAGCTCACGTTCAGCTCACCTTCCAGCCTCTTCGTCCTGATTCCAGATTCTTCTAGTTTTTTCTTTAGTTTGTTATTAGTTGTTAGTTTGTTAGATTTTTCTTTATAAATAAACTAGTATGCATTGTAATTTCTTAATTTGAATGGATTAATTCTTCTTCTCTGCTGCAATAGCAGGTTTCCAATTTCAGTTTCTATCAATTTCCGTTTTCTATCCTTAGTTTTTCTACATGGTATCAGAGCATAATGGCTTCCGTTCCAGCTGCTCTTTTCTTCTTTGATAACGCTTCTTTGCATCTTCATGGCAGAAGCTGAATTTTAGATTCAATCAAATCAATTTTCTCGGATTTCTTTCAAGGTGTTCGACAAAAGTTCCCACCAACGATATGCAAAACCAGATCGATTCATCCTCTTCGATGAGCAATTCCGCCATTGTTGAATGTTTTCATGAAAGTTATTCAGATTTTCATTAAACCAGATCGATTCATCATCTTCAATGAGCAATTCTGCCATTGTTGAGTGTTTTCATGAAAGTTATTCAGATTTTCATTGTCTTTGTCCTCCTTTTATGGAGTTTTTCATGGAATTTATTTTGATTCCATTGTCTATCTTCTTCCTTTTATGGATGCCAAATCTGAAGATAACTTGGATTCAAATCATCTGCCCCTTTTCTGCCATTGGGAATGACCTCAAGGATCGGTTTCAATACCAACAACATGGTAGCTCTAGTTCAGATTTTTCTTTCTTCAGTTTCCCCTTCAGATTCAATTTCAATCTCATGGAATGCTCCAAAGGATTCAGCAGCCCTTTCCGAGCAATTTGTGCTGGATTATGCAGTTGATACTCAAGGGAGTAAAATTCTGGTTTCACTGAAGCTGTTGTCTCAGACCATTCTTCCAGCATGCCATACTCTTCATCTAGTAATTGCATATCACAAGCAAACGTGATGAAAGAGCACCCAACAACATCAGATTTTATACTGCAGACGTAATTCAGATTTTTCCTCTCCAAGTTCAAGATATTCCATATTGAGGGGAGAGTGTTGGAATTGCATATTCAGCTTAGCAACGCATCACACCTCAGCTCACGTTCAGCTCACCTTCCAGCCTCTTCTTCCTTATTCCAAATTCTTCTAGTTTCTTCTTTAGGGCGTGTCTGGATACACTATTAATAAAAAATCGGACCGTTGTTAATCCAAAATCGGACCGTTGCTCTCTCTTTTTATTCAATATAATCTGACAGGAAGACTGCAAAACTCAGGCCATAAAATGAAAATTTCCCAATTTACCCCCGCCTTCATTACACGCCTCAAAGAATCAAAGTTGGTAACAATTGAGGTGAGAGAAATTGATAGCTTGGAGGACAACAAGATAATTTAATGCCAAAATTTTTTCTTCCCGTGTAAGAATTTGTTGTCCAGTGGGGCCATATGATATTATGATTTGACTGGAAAATTGATTTTCCATTCCAAAATCGCGCATAGACACGCCCTTAGTTTGTTATTAGTTGTTAGTTTGTTAGATTTTTCTCTATAAATAAACTAGTATGCATTGTAATTTCTTAAGTTGAATGGATTAATTCTTCTTCCCTGCTGCAATAGCAGGTTTCCAATTTCAGTTTCTAGCAATTTTCGTTTTCTATCCTTTGTTTTTCTACATCCTCTGTGTGTAAATTCTTGGAAATTATAGCTTATAGGTTGTAGACATCTGGTTCGGTTTTATTTCTTTCATTCCACGTACTTCTTATTAAATAGAGTTCTTTATTAATGAAATTTTACTCATCGAAGAAAAATGGAAAAAATGTCATGGTGAATCTGGTTGAATAAATGCACATTTATGGCAAGTTGTAGTGTTTGCTTAACCATAAATGTTATGTGAAAGTAGACATATTATAACATAGCGTACAAATATAATTGAAGCTTATATTGTCAAGGCTATTGTTTCGTGTTAAATCCCTAGTAGTTTGATAATCTAAATCCCTAGTAACGAAAAGTGTCACGTAAATGTTAAGTAGTTTGATAATTTTGTCCTTTATGTTTTAATGTCCACATCAACGATTTTTGTCACTTTAATAAGACCTAGAATCACCCTTCGAAGGTTAGAAAGTTCCGTCCTAATTTTCCCAAAAACTTTGTTAGCGTTTGTTGACAAAGTTCAGCATTTGGTCTAGGCTTGCGAAAACATATGCTACTCAATATAATTACACATAAAAAATACATAAAAGACAACTGCGTTTATACTTTTGAAAGCTGTCCCAAACAAGAAAATGGAAGAAATCATAGGGTGGGGTCAAATCAACCTCGTCTAATTTGAAGAAAACCAACATGTAATTTATACAAAAATGCCTAAATTACGTCGACAAGTGGTCTAATACATCCATAATACGTACTATTACTACACGTTGATAAGATATATGACTGCTTCCATATTCCCTGTATTGTCACGGTAGAGATTGTAGAATGGCCTACATTTTGTGCATTTGTAAAAGCAGTTTCAAGGGATTTGCTTTTGACTATTGAATTTTGAACCTTGGAAGTATCCCATGTGAACTTCGAGGAAGATGTTGGTATTTGGCCCTACGTGGAAACATTCAAGATGGAACTCTACAAGATGTTTGACAAAATTTTCCGAGTGTTGAATCTCATACCCTGAATTCATGCATCTTGTTTTGTGGTATCAAAATGAATCGAATCTCCGGCTAGTAGCCATGCCCTCGGCAGTACTGTTGGTCATGCATGCTGCCTAGTTCGGCATAAGCTATCCACTTCATTTTGTGAAAATGTACAGGCCACATCGAGTCTCTACCCAAACGGGTCAACCTGACCCGTAAATCCAAAAGCGTCAAAGTATTTTCCATTAGTAACAAACTTAAGAAATGTAGGCAAATAAAGAAAATTTCCTTTTTTTCCAAATTTGTTTATCCTTCGTATAGTGAAGTTAGATATTAGTCTCTCACGAAATGTGTCTGAATCTATATTGCCTGTATTTATAGTTCATATCATTATTATTTTATTTTATTATAGAGAAATATTTCGTTACATCTTGTTTCTTATACAAATTTAATTTTAGTGGTAATTACACCAAACCATACTTTGAATATTCAACTTTCTGAAATTAGATTGGAAGTTTGATATTTCAAAAATTAGAATTTTTTTTTCAATTAATTTTTTAAAAAACATCTAGTTAATACATCACAAACCCTAATTAATTTTACTCTCATCTCTTTCTCTACATTTCTCCTCCAACCCCCAAACCCGTTTTCTCTCTACCCCCTCCCCTCTCTCGCCGTCGTCGACCCCGCCACCGCCACAGACACGATCTGAAGCGGTGATTGAAACGCTTTCAACTAACCCTACCTCTCTCCCACCTCATTTCCCCAAACCCGTTCTCCCTCTCGCCGCTCTTCTATCTTTCGTCGCCGTCAAGATGAAGCGGTGATTGGAACGACATCATCTGCCGCCACGACATCCAAAGAGGCGACCAACGCAAATGGTGGCTACAACAGCGTAGATCGCGATGGTGAAGTTTTTGGTTTTCCATATTTTGGTGGTTTTGGGGGGTTTTGGGTTGTGGTGGTGGTACTGCAGTCGTGTTGAGGTATCAAAGGTGATGGTGGCACTGGAGGTGGCGGCGTTGGATTTGGTGTTGGCGGAGGCAATCGGGGTTTTGTAGTTTTTGGGGTTTTTTTTTGTTGGTTGTGGTAGGCATTGTGGTGTGTTGTTATGTGTGCGGTGGGTGTGGCCGGATCTGGTGGCGATCTACAGTAGCTAAGATCTGGCCGTGAATGATTTGTGTGGTTGTTGGCGATGGTGGTGGGTCCAATGGCTATTGTGGATGTGGCAGTGGAGGTGAGTTTTGTGGTGACAGTGATTTTGTTGAAGATCTAGACAGCGGTGGTACAGGTGGCGGTCGACGGTGGTGGTGACGTGTCGGTGTTAATGGTGGTTGTGGTGGTGGCAGCGGCGGCGGCGATGCGGTTGGTGGCATTGGTGAGGTGATGGTCACAAAAAAATCGCATAATGAACTAATTGTGACCCTAAAATTCGACAATTTGTGACTAAAATTTAATCTGTGATCAATAAATTTGAAAATATGTGACCGATACATAAATGTAACTTGTAATTTTTTGATCCGTGACCAAATAAAATAATATGTGACCTATAAAATTATCGATTTGTGATCTCGAAATAATTCGTGACTTACGAAATTTTTGATCCGTGGCCGATAAAGAAATTGTGACCTATAAAATTTTTGAACTGTGACCATAAAATAAGTCGTGACATATAGAATTTGTGATTTGTGATCAAAGAAAAATATGTGACCTATTAATTTGTGACTGATGAACAAATTGTGACCGATGAACAAATTGTGACCTACAAAGTTTTTGAATTGTGATCGTAATATAATTTGACATGAAAATTCTATTTTGTTACCGAAAATTAATATGCGACTAACTAAATTGTGAATCTGTAATCAAATTGTATATATCTGTGACTTTAATATATATATAATATATAATTAATTAATTAAATCATAAATAAATAAATTTTAATAAAAATCTAATTTTGAAAATTCCAAACTTGTTTTCTTAGTTGTGAAATAGGATATACTTATCCTCTTAGATGTGACATTTTCCCTTAATTTTATTATAGGACACTTGCTCATCACATGTCTCATAATCTCGTACACTCCAAAAAAAATCCATTAAACTCCTGTTTTTCAGCAGTCTTTTAAGAACAAAGATTATATAAATATGCGGGGAGGGAGGGAGGGAAAGAGAGAGAGAGAGAGAGAGAGAGAGAGAGAGAGAGAGAGAGAGAGAGAGAGAGAGAGAGAGAGAGAGAGACAGACAGGCAGAGAGAAGGGGATGAAGAGTGAAAGTGAAAGTAAAGTTTGTGTAGTTTACTATCTCTGTAGAAATGGGCAGCTTGAGCATCCTCATTTCATGGAGGTTTCACTCTCTTCTCCAGATGGTCTTTATCTTAGAGGTACATGAAATTACATACATCGATATAAACATATATGTATGCATATGTGTGTATATAAGCATGAATACAGAAAACCGTTTTTTACCTATAATCCAATGATTTCAGATGTGCTAAGTAGATTGACTTTACTCAGAGGAAAGGACATGGCTTACATGTATTCCTGGTCTTCAAAACGGTATTTTTTTTTTTTATGTATATCTTTACGTTTTCATTCTCTTTCTAAAATATATAGAGATAGTAAATAAATTCTCGTCCTTACAAGTTCACTAAGATGCAAAGACACTCTTATTACGGTGGTGTTTTCATGATCGGCACTCCTTGAACATTGTATCACATAGGAGGGTCAAAACCACACACCATTTCCTATTTTTCATATATTTTTTAATTTCTTATGCTCAGAGTACTACTTTTTTTTAAGCAAAATTTCAACATAGTCTCAGTGAGTTTTTAGGCTCCACCAAGTAAGATTTAGGATGCCTTGAATGTATATGAATATACTTAGATACACTTCTCGGACAAGTGTTCATCATGACCTATATTAAAAGCTAAAAAGAACAAAATAAGAATAATATAGTTTTTATGAATTTTCAATCAGAGTAATCATATCTTACTTTTTGAAAAAATCACACGTTGTGTGTCCGTGCATCTTAGCATGTTTCGAAGGTTGCGAATTCGGGCATCCATCTAAGAATTTACGGAAATGTAAATTTGAGTTAATAAAAAACGAATCGAATTGCATGCTAAGGAGGTTTTATGAAAATTGTGCATATGTTCAGGCCTTTGATGAAACTAACCACAACTTGCAAACGAAACGGTGATTTGAGGACCAGGTTTCAATAATCGAATTGGTTCTTTTTAGAAATTCGAGCTTTTAGATCACTTGGTTTAAGAGAAAAATCTAAAAGCTAACAAACTCTTCTTTTTTCTCGAGTAATTCTTGGTTAAAAACATGCATATAATGGTGCAGAAGCTACAAGAATGGATACGTGTGGCATGACTTATCTGAAGACGACATGTTAGAACCCACCAATGGTAACGACTACATTCTGAAAGGATCTGAGCTTCATCAAAGCTCGTCCACGTCGCAGTCAAATGCCCTGAGTTCAATCTCCGTCACTGCAAAAAGGAAGAAAAACCAGTCATGGAGTTCATTCGAAAACCCTCATGAGCAGGAGAAGAATAATTACAGGGTAATCTATAAATCCGAGTCTAACCGAGAACTTGGTAGGAAGTTCGATGCTGCAACACAGACGGAGGACACAACAGGGAGGAGGAGGAGAAGCACAAACATGAAACAAGTGGAAGAGAAAACGAGTGTAGAGACGATCGGCTCAAACGGTTTGAAGTATGAAAACGGACACACAGGATATCGAAGTTCTGATAATGGAAAAATGAAGGCTTCTCACGTTTTTAAGAAGTTGATTACTTGTGGATCATCTTTCACTATTAGTAGACACATATAACCACGATACGGTTGAAAGATTATATAAAGAGAGGCCTCCTGCAAAAAAATACCAAAATCATTATCTTCTGGTCTTTCACATTGAGTTTGTCCTACTAATGCTGATGCTCCCTCTGTTGCTTCAATGTTTTCCAAGGCAATGGTTTGATTTCATAAGTTCATAATTGATAATTTCTATAATATTAAAAGAAGAATAACGGAAATCATCCCCGGAGTGAATATAGAGACTAAGAAATACGTGAAAGCAGTTTCTTGTTCTTAATTTTCAAATCGAGCCTCGATTCTTCAACATCTTGATGTAACTAGTCGTTAACTCCTTGTTCGGTTTGATCTTCTCACGCAAAGATATGAATTACTTTTTCTTCTTGATGAATTTTGTGATATGATATGGTTTGAGAAGCTAAAAAGAGATCCATTGATTGTCTACCCTTGTTTTGTATACAAAACTGTCAAATTTAAGATTAAGAAATGCCGTTGTTTCTTCAGGGTGTTTTTCTCTTCTTTTTCGTGCAATTTCAGACCATTGGCTTGTAATCTCATCCAATTTATCTAGTATATTCTTCAACCCTCATTTTGTAGTCCGAATTAACTATTAGTTATTTACACTTCAATCCCTAAATTTTGAAAATCATCATTTTCACCAATTTTTCGTTCCTTTCCTCAAATTTTACTTCCAATCATTGAATGGTTTCTAACAAACAATAAATACACGAAATTAGCAATAATTTATCATAAGAGATCCTAAATATTCCCATATAATGGCCTGGATAAGTGTATAAACACTGCCAATAGGCATATGCATCGAATCAACAAAATCTGACACTGCATAAATTTATAACTTTCTGTGAGTACTTAAACGTAAGAGATAACTAACAGAAATTTAAGAAAAAAAATTCGAACTATATTCACAACAAAATCTGCATATTTTTGTCCTCTACTTCATATAAGGAACTGAAATTATAAAAAAAAATGCAATAAACAATGGAGTCTACCATCTGAAAACGTCATATATATACACGGCTAAGCTAATGGACTCAAAATTTAAGTCAACCCATGCATGCATTTGCATTATTAGCCATCCCACTAAAAGAGTAACTTTGTAGTAAAGCCTGAACCTTGGTGGTACCAAGAGACATGGCGAAGTCGGCCCAGTTTCCACAATGCTCGCATCCTATCAAATTTCCATCTATAATCATGCACAGTCAACATCAAAACCACCAGTGTTCTCACCCTATGGCACTACCTAGAAATGCTGAAAATCTTTCATATTATAAATCCAATCAAGAATGACAACCAAATTAGCTTCTAATATATGCAAGGGAAGGTATTCAATATGTACATGTAAATCTGCTTGGGCCAATCTAAAGCCCGTCAACTAAAATCAACCCAGCACTCTGCAAAATCTCTCTAGAACAATAATGTGCCAAAAACAAAAAATGAAAGAATGGGTACAAAGAGATATGTCCAACCCCCACGATAGCCTGCATTAGAGATGATCAGGATATCAGCCTTTTAATTTTCAGGTATCTCAGCCATTCAACAAAGGAGAAAAAACCTCCACATTTCCAACCAAAAAGCAGGGAAAATAAGTTATGAGGACCATGACTCAGAAACAACAAAACATAAAAATATTACACAAACAAAGTATTTATCAGGCAGTTGACATTGCATTCATCTACCATCAGTTAATTAGCTATAGCATAAGCATTTCTCTCGATCAGTATGTGAATCACAAAAAACTTGTTCTACTGCTCTGCTCTAAGTCCAGATTTGACAGATCACAATTTTGGGAATAAGTTTAGAAAACACATAGGTTCTTCACATCATAATTTCAACCCTCATTTAAAGGGAAAAAAGCAGCCTCTTTCTTCAGTTCACATATTGAAGAATTCCAAGAAATGTTTGTGAAGAAAAGTGAGATTAAACAATAGTTTTAGGAAAGTGGGAATTGTGCTAGAAAACACTGTGCGGAAATACGGGAACTAACTTTCTGAAGAGATGTGAAGTTATGCAAAGCATTCAGAGCGTGTGAATGGATTCAACAAAGGGAGAATGAAAATCTGATACATAGAGCCCTGCATTTAACACCCATCTTTACAGAAAATTACACCTTGAATGTTACCTCCACTACTGACTAGGTGGTACTTCAGAAAATATGGTCAATGACCTAGCAATGTCCTACGACGAAGGACTGCATTTACTTGATTAAGCCAGACAGTTTACTTTATATAATTCTAATAAGTAATAACTGTTTGTGATGAAAACTAAATTAATGAGGTTACAGCATACACATAAAATGAACGAAAGTTGTATACCAAAATAAATACTCACCAAGATTACCCAATGTCTCAGATGTTGGTAGTGCTGGCAAGGACATCTCTGCAAATTGAAGAAAATTCATCACAATATCTTCATTTATGAATTTGTATTTGAAGGATCATCAACAATTACATTACGTCTTTCGAACCCCATGAACAGGGGATATTTAATGAAAAGATTAACATATAGTTTTTCAGAACCATTACCAGGAGCACAAAGAGATAATGAAGTGAGAGAAGATGATGAAGGCCATGGAGCTTCAATATTGTCGTTCAAATCACAAGTAAAGCTTAAGCCTGCTGACTTATCATACACCAAATCTGCTGGCAAGCTTCGAAGCAAACACCCTGAGTCAATGTGAAAGTATTCATCAGCAAGAATCACATAATATTTTACCAACAAACTCCTAGCTCCTAGGAGTGCCACCTCTCAATCTCATTTGAGAAGATATGTGACAATCCAGCATAAGATAGAAAATGCAATTGTATATAATTATAAATACGCTGTTGGCTACAAAGGTTCTCATCAACTGAGCCTCCCATCTTCAAATTGTATGACCAGTAAAACCAAATCAGAAGTTGTAAAACTTTGGTACTTGATTAAAGAAACCTTTCTTTTTAGTTTAATTAGTTCCCCTTTGGGAAGAAAAGATATGCAGGTGAAGAGCACAATCAGCTAAAACTTGGTCAATCAGTCACCAACAATCCTTGAAGATTGGAGTTAATAAAAATAGAAATGCTTACACATGGACTTTGAAATATAAGAAAATATGTCATCACCATATACACATAAAAAGCCAGTATACATATTTTTATCTCTTGGTAATCTAGATGATGATTCAAGAAAATATTTTATAAAAAGATGGAAAGAATAAAGACAGAAAGACATGTTTCCCCATGCTGAGCACATAGTTGATATAATAGGCAGTTCCAACTACCATTTTACTAAAATTAAATCAAATTGATAAAATGTAGAGTGACTAAAAAAAAAAAATTGTGATTAAATCATTAATTTGGCGAATGATTTCTCGATAGACATCTGAAGATATTATCAATGACAAAATGAAGGGAAAGAGGCAAGGTAAAAGCCATGACTTTGCATTCTAAAGTATCCCATAATATCCTCTCTATCCCCCAGAAAGACAATCTATAAATGAAAGTCCAAAATTTATTAAATAGCTTGTAATAGGAAACCTAAACATGCAACATAGGGAAAGAAGATCCAATAAAAGACAACATAAAAGTGGAGGAAAAAAATGACCTTGTTGTCCATCAGCTGCTGCTCCAGCAACAAACACAATAGAGAAAAGAGAGAAAATTAGATCCAGGAAACTAATAACTTCAATAAAAAGATTCTAGAATGAAACCTTAATTCAAACACATACTTTGGAGACTAAAATCTTTCAAGTCCAGGTCACAAAGCTCAAAAATATTGGTCATCACCCCACCCTTCTGTAGCATGGACCCCAACCTTGTTGCACAGATTATTGCTTGGCGATTTGTTATCAACATTTGCTTTTGTATTCCCGCGATGTAAGTATTTAATGAGCTACAACATGAAGGGCTTGGAGCAGCTACACTTTTACATGCTACAATCACTTCTGATGGCTGCTTTAAAGTCAATGGACAAGCTACATTCAAGAAGGCAACTATTTATAGGAATATATAAACAGAACTACAAGCAGATAGTACATCCACATCCTTTAAAGGGCTGAACCATAAAAACTGAACTGTCATGCATCTCCACATATTCTCTTTCTCAACAACCTGTTGATCATCTGTTGAACGCCCTGACATTTTAACTGTCTTCCTTCACTAGTGGTAGGCATCTTAATATACAGGTTAGTTACTATTTCATATTGTGGGGCGCACTTCTAGTTAAGAGAACTGATTGTTGATTGCTTCATAAACTAGAAAACACCGTTCTTTGATAAGCTGCATTTACAACTTCGCGAAGGGTGTATTACCAAAGCTTACAAGTTTCTCTCTTCATTCATATTTAGGAAGGAAGCTAATTATAAAGACTACACAAATGCAACATATAATTAAAAAATGGAAGAGAATTTAGATCAGCATGATGTTTCAGCAAGTAATATCATCAATGTAAAATTCTAATTTCGAAAGCAAGTTTGAAGGAGGTATAACAGTAACTTTTTAACTCTTCCAGACCAATGTCCCGGTGATTTATCAACAATTATCTTATTATGTTATTCCATGATACTTGACGCACCAGATATGATCCAAAACTTAAGAAGAAAAAAGGTTTTGGTAAATGTCTAACTCGTGCGAGATTTCATGTAATGATGAATAGAGGTACGACAAAGGAATGATATGGTTAGTAAAGTGAAAGTAGCATAAAGCACTCTCAAAGACATGGTTTGTAACAAGATAATCAAACAGCCAAAAAAATAAAAAACAAATAACATAAAGCACACCTTTGTTAACCTTGCAGGCAGACAATCTACGGAATGCTGTATTAGCAGCATCGTGTTGAAGTGTCCTAGACATCCACGAATACACCACCCCTTTACAATCATTAAGCGTGTCAAGATGATTCGTATCATTATTCACAAATGATTGCATCCCTGATATCTTAAGTGCAGCCTCCATAATTGCAGGCTGACAAATTGGTCTGCAGCATTCTTTAAGCGGATCGACAGTGCTGCAAGCCTCCAATAATTTGCTCGCGTTCACTATTTTCTTGAAAGTATTTATGTCCTTCACCGGGCAAGAGCCACCTGTGAGATTTGAAGACTTCACAGAGCAGATGGCAGGTATCAAGCCACTCGCTCCTCTGCTGGCTAATATATTGATTATGTCTTTAAAACAATCATCAGCAACTGCATTTAGTAAAACTAAATTATCAGAACTAATGCTGTAGAATCCCTGGAATATGTGGAGCAAGCTACTGAACTGTGGGCAGCATATAACATTTCCTAGTACAGGTGCAAACAGTTGATTACAATCAGATGCTGTTTTGTCCATGATACTTGAAATGGCAGAGAAATTTACAGGACACCTTCCAGTTAAGACAGGATCATAGGTAGGTGGAAAAGCAGGATACATTGGAGGCAATGATTCCCCAGGAAACTGAGAATGTGGTATAAAAGCAGGTGATATTTCTATGGGCTTAAAGACTCCGGTTTTTGGTGGGCTAGCTTCCAGCATAGATGTGGAAGAAACGTAAGTGGGCTCAAGGGGTGTCTGCAAAGTCAATACATTCTGATAGACAGTGGACCCGATAGCAAATAGCAGTAACCAATGACACCAAGAACCTGCAACATAATGGATAGACATCCAAAATAAGGACACAGGTATCTCCATAAATAATTAATTGCAAGGTTGTTTTCCAAGATAAAACATCCCACCACACGAGAATGTTTCTATGGATGGAAAATTGGTTACTGTCGAATGTTGTTCAATATAGTAATCATGTGCAAGTCTTATAGTTGCAAAGTAGGAAACCAACCCTTTCTCCATATTCAAACAAACATTCTTTTGCATATTCAGGTAAGTTAGTAGCACTTCAGGAACAGAACAACCATAGTGAAACAGACTAGAAAATCAAAGATCAGGAAATTTTCCATCAAAGCAAACAAATGCTGAAAAGATTGTGTGAAGATTCATTAGGTGAGCGTAATGGTGTTAGGGTCAAAGCATTGATATATTCATTGTATTGTAAGGGACACAAATTCACAATCACCTTGTATATTAGCTGCATGGATGAAGTTCTCTTCAATAGAGAATAAACCATGGCTACATAGAAAATGATCTTTGAATTCCTAAAACTGGCATATTTTTCAACATTAATTGTTCTACTTTGTACTCTTCAGGGGACTACAGTCCTCTTTCGGATAAATCAACACATTGCCTTTGCATAGTCTATGAATTCTGCTATAAAACGTGAAAAACTAAGGTTTGGTCTTTCCTTTATCCACCTTATCGAACTAAAACTCTCTACTATTTTGGAAAGTCACAGGGAGACCCTGAGATTGCTAAAATCCATATGATCATACTTCAAAATGATTGAGTTGACTATTGAATCAAGAGTCTTAAATCAATGAAACTAGCCAAGCTTTGTTATCTCAATAGGAAATATATTCCTTTGTCTATCCCTTTACAAGAATTCTCCAACAACCTCTCACCTTACATAATAAAAGTAGAAATATCGTCATCATGGCTTGAGATTACAAATGAACTTTGATATTTTGCAAAGTAGCGCTTGACACCGTATGAAGCACTGTCTGAAAAAGCATAATTTCAAGTAGCAGTTCACAATGTCAAGTAGAGCTCAAATGTACTTGAAATTACCTTTCCAAAGCCGTGCTTGACATGCTCTCAAGGAATACTGTACTCATTGACTTAAATGCATCTTTTGCACATATGCTTCCATGTCAAGAAAGATAGCACTTATAGATTCAAGCATATATGAGTATCTCCAAGAGGCTGTCTAAAAGCATCTTATATATAACATAGAGCACCCTTAAATTTAGAGCATGAAATTTTTATCACATCAACAATGTTCTCTATTTTGGCTCATCATTTTTCTTTTTCAACAAAAAAAGTTATTAATTTCTATTTTCTTTTATTCATTTAAAAAATATTTTTTTTTTATGTCAATGACAATCAACTCAAATTGAAACGAATAATTTAAGAAGTAGAACATTGAAATTTGTAACTTACTAGATGCAATCATTATAAAATAAGCCACACACTCAATTTTAAAAAGTTATAATAAAATATCTCTTGGAGCTTATTTTTAAGTATCGACTCTTTAAAATATAGAATATCTTGTATTTCTCGAGTCTCTTGAAAATGCTATAACTCCTTGGTCTTTAGTCAATTCATCATAAGCGCATAAACTGTAATGTTCGAGTGCAAAATGCGTTTTCCAACACATTGAAAAAACTTAGGTTGGAAAACATAGTGGGATTAATCAAGATAGTGAAGAAACGACGGGAGCAAAGCTTAGACCTAGTAGTTAGGAAAAGATAAGTAGGATAGAAATTTTCCCATTTATTTTGAATAGCTTCATTTTTCCTCTATTTTTTTTTAGTAGCCTTAATGAAAACCATATAGTTGAGTGTCATTTTGTACCCATCTTTTTTCTTAAAAGAATATATTGGTTATTTTGATATTATTTAAAAATGATAAATTTACCTTATATGTTAGCTGCCATTAACACTCCTCTTTGATGGAATACAAGTGAGATTAAGTTTTTGTAGTCTTTGTTCTTGTTGCGATGAGCATGTTTGGCTCAGAAAAAGTAATGTCTTCATTTCCATATGCGTTTGGATAGGTTACATTTTTTCTTTCTTCCAAGTAATTTTAAGTGAACTTTTTAACCTTGCATTTGTACGAAATCCTTGTTTGGAAACAAATTTTGATGCAATAAATTAGTAATTGCTCATGAAAATCTCAACAAATACTAAATCCTATATTTAGAGTCCAGAAACGATTTTCTTCTCAATTCATTTCATCCTTAAATAAACCAAAAATTTCAAAACTTCTCTACCTCTGTTAAAAATTACAAAATGAAAATAATATACTTTTCACTTGAACTAATTTTTGGCTTCATTTCCACAATAACCAACAAAAAGATACTTTTTTTAGTTTCTTCTTCCTTTTTATCATAGATACCAAGTCATCAGAAGCTGATTCATTTCATCCTTAAATAAACCAAAATTTCAAAACTTCTCTACCTCTGTTAAAAATTACAAAATGAAAATAATATACTTTTCACTTGAACTAATTTTTGGCTTCATTTCCACAATAACCAACAAAAAGATACTTTTTTTAGTTTCCTCTTCCTTTTTATCATAGAAGATACCAAGTCTTCAGAAGCTGATTCATTTCATCCTTAAATAAACCAAAAATTTCAAAACTTCTCTACCTCTGTTAAAAATTAGAAAATGAAAATAATATACTTTTCACTTGAACTAATTTTTGGCCTCATTTCCACAATAACCAACAAAAAGATATTTTTTTTAGTTTCTTCTTCCTTTTTATCATAGATACCAAGTCATCAGAAGCTGCTAACAAGAAAAGAAAAATAATGCCGAAACCATAAATACTATCAAACCACATCTGCAGCACCAAAAATAATAAAATAAATAAACAGCTTCGTTACAAAAATAAATAAACCCTAAAAGATTATGTCAGGAAATGCAACTCAATGCTCCCATTAAAAACATATATTAAAAACTAAATGAGCAATGAAAATCAAATTCCCAAGATCCAACTTTAAAAAGTACCTAGCACCATTCAGGAAAAATGAAAAATTACTATCAACAAACACATTATAATACCTGAAGCGATAACCCAGATGAAGCCCGAAATTTCCCAGATCATTTTCGATCAATGAAGCTTAGGGCTCAAAATTAGAACCCTAGATTGATTAAATTTCATTATATGTAACCCCCGATAGCAAGATTTCCTCTTTGGCGGTGACTTTTTGATTTCAGACTTTCAGTGAAACTTGTTACTACTGGAATGGTGGTGGGGTGGCGGGGTCCATCTAACCACCTTATTCCGCCACGGAGGACTTTTCTGGCAAACTTTATATGGGCCCGCAACGTGAAAGGTGCATTTTTTGGGCCTTTCGGCCCGGATATTTACCTGGCCCCTGTTTGGGCTCCATTCAAAATTAAAAGAGAAAAGAAGAAATTACACCCAGTCATGTTTTTTAAGTTTCGTTTTCAAAAATAAGATTTAAAAATTTTTTGTACAAAAATTAGGTAATAATAACTTTTTAATTTAAAATAATTATATTAAATAATTGAATTAATCTACCACATTACGTCACAAACCCTAATCACTTTTCTCCCTTTATCACGCACCATCACGACACTCCGGCAACGGCGCTCAAGAAGACCATTCGACGCGAACAATACCACGACTCCACGATCGCACAACGAGACGCTGCAGTAGCGACTCTACAATGTGGCGTTGTAGCATTTGTTGCCTCTGCACAGCAACGCTACCAACGTCGCAACGTAAATTTGGATGGTTTTGGACAAATCCTTGTTTAGATCTGAGATGAGATCTGTGTTTTGGTTTTGAATGTGGTGGATATGGTGGATTTGTGTGATTTGTGGAGATAGTGGTGGCAGGGGCGGTTTGGGAATTTTTTAATGGGGTTGGTGGTGGCAGTGAGTGTGGCTGTGGATTGGTGGTGCTTATGTTAGTGGTAGTGGTGGTTTGGGGTGGTTTTGGTGTTGTTGGGGGGTTTTGGGTGGTCTGGCTGCAGCGACGATGGGTCTGGCTGCGGCGACGATGGTGAGGATGGTGGTGGATCTGTAGTGGGCGTGGTGGCATATAGATCTGCGATAAGCGAAGCAAATCTGTGAGAGGAGACGGTGGTTATTCTGTGGTTGTGTGCAGTGATTTTGTTGGTGGCGGTGGTGGTAGATCTTGGTGTTGGTGGCGATGGGCATGTCGAGGTGGTGGTGGATCAGTGCGGGGATGCGGTGATGGTTTTTTGCGATGTGTTGATTTGTTTGAGGTGGTGACAATGGTAGTGGTAGTGGTGTTGTTTGAGGGAATGATGAGGTGGCGGTCACAAGTTGGTGGTTGGTGGTGGTCATAGGTTATTTAATTGTTTGTGACCATTAAATTGGTTAATCTGTGGCTAATAAATAATGTGTGACTAATAAACAATATGTGACTTAAAAATTATTAATATGTGACTAATAATTTGATAAACTGTGACCTAATTATAATTTGTGATCAATTAATTTGATATTTTGTGACCATAAAATAAGTTGTGTGACTTATAAATTTTGTGATTTGTGATTAATAAATAAATTGTGACTTTTTAACTTGTGACCGGTGAACAAACTGTGACCTATAAAATTTTTGAATTGTAACCAAATTACGTAGATTTGTAACCTTAATATAATTAATTAATTAATTAAATCATAAATAAATTTTAATAAAAACGTGATTTTTGAAATTTAAAACTTTTACCCTTAATTTTGAAATGGTGTATACTAAAAACCTGGTTTATGTATTGTTCCCAAGAGAAAATTTCATACATAGGCCTTTGTTTGGTTATTATTTTCAAAATACATTTTTCTCTCTTATTTTTAATTACATATTTTTCAATAAAATAATATTATACACAACTATAAAAATTTTCCTTAATTCTTAACACATATTTTTTATCAAAATATTATTTCCAAAATACATTTTGGGTTCCAAAATAGGGCTTAAACATACTCTAAGTATGACTCATTTCAAAATTAAGGTTTATTATTTCAAATATCAGATATTAATTAAAGTTTATTTATGAAATAATTAATTAAATATATTATGATCACAATTACGTTTTTATAGGTTACATTTTATTTCTTGGTCACATATTACTAAATTAATTGGTCACAAATTAGTTTTCGATTATAAATCAAAAAATTTATAGGTCATAACTTACTTATAAATCACAAATTTTATAGGCCACAACTTATTACACGATTACAAATTATCAAATTAATTTGTCATAGTTTACCAAATTCTAAGTCACAATTACAAATTTAGTTATAATCATACATTCTTCTAGGTCACATATTTTTTACTAGTCATAAATTAATAATGTATTGGTCACAATACCCAAATAATTAGCCACAAACACTTTCATTCCATTCCATTCCATTCCCACCCCACCCCCCTCCCCTTGTTGACTTATAGTTGATTATAACAAACAAGTAAATTTTGTTTACTAACAAGTTGAATTTAAGTAATTATAATTTTTCAAAACATACTATGAAAAATTGATCAATGGTCATCAAAAGGTCAAACGTTATCATCACAAATTGAACTCATTAAGGAGGTTAAAATCGAAATCACACATTCAAAAATTTAAGAGCCAAACTTCGGAGCAAGATCAAGGACTTGATTTCTTAGATAAAGTGTAAATGTACTAACACTTTAATATTTGGTAATGAATGCTTAAACTTAAAATCCTTCTATGTATTAAAAATAATTTTGTGTTTTAAAAGTCATTCTAATACAATAATTTGATCAAATATAAAAATACCTTTTAAAAATAATATTTGAACTTGAAAAATATGTTTTATCTTGAAAAGTTAGTTAAAAATATTTTTCAAAAGTCCATACCATTCAAAACCTTCGAATCGGAACAAATGAGGTCAAAACTTAAAAATATCGAAATGTCAGAAGATTGATGGGCCGAAAGAAGCGGTCGACCAGCTAAAAGAGGTGGTCAACTAAAGTTTTCAATTGTCCAAAATTTAAACGTTTTGTTATCTGATTTTTACTATACAAAAGGTTATATTAGTCATTCGGAAATAGGCAGTCAACCAGACTGGTCATCCGAGCTCATATATTTTTTGACGTTTTGAACTCTATAAATACATCTACTTCTTGCATTCATTACAACACACTTTAAGAATATTAAAGTGAGAAATATTTTAACAAAACTTTTTGAGCTTATATCTTATTTAATTTTTCAAACATTTACTTTGAAAACTTTTGATTGATTGAATCAACTTTTGAAAATTATCTTTTTCATCAAAAGTTTCTCATCTAACACTTGAGTTTCATTCATTATTATTCATTTAAGTGTTAGCATATCTCATTCTTTATACTTAATTTGTGTATATTATTTATTAATAAAGAAGTTTCAACTTTTAAAATCATTTCTCTTTAAATTTGTGGGTCATATTGAGCTCCCTAAAGCTCAATAGTGTATAAGGATTGACGTTTTTTGTTTGTAAGGGTTGGATTGCACCATAAGTCAATCAATATAATTTAAAGGCCTTACTCGTGCCCGAGAACTTGATAACGGAGGATGTAGATCATTGCTTTAGATCAAACCTCTATAATTATATCATTTTCATTCCCTCTACCCTTCTACTTATCATTATTTCATTTATATTTTTTATTTGATTGATCTACTTGTGTTTATTTGTTTATGAGTATTAATTGACCAACCTATTCTTAACTTGATTAATTTAAGTCTATTTTTCGCAAAAAAATTAAAAATCAATGTACTCCCCTCTTGGTTAGTTATTCTTAGGCTATCAATTGGTATCAGAGTGAGGTGCTCATTTTGAATTTAAATATTTAAGAATTTTGAGTAATGGCTAGCTCCAATCTTCAAAATCTTGAGGGCATTCTACAAATCGTCATCCCTTCTTTGATGACACACATTATAATTATTACGAAGTTAGAATAATGATTTACATTCAATTAATGCATTATAATACTTTGGAAGTTATTGACTATGATCCTTATGTGTCTACAAATATTATTAAAGTAGACGGCAAATCCGATCAAACCATTACAAATTCTATAGAGGAGTATAACAAAGATGATAAAATAAAATTATCTTTAAATTTTAGAGCAAAAAATTAACTCTATTGTGTCTTAGATAGAAATGAATTTAATCATATTAGCACATACGTTTCCGCATATGATTTGGCATGCATTAGAATTACGCATGTGGCACTAGTAAAGTAAATGAAACCAAAATTAATCTTTTGGTTAAAGAATTTGAAAACTTCTTCATGAATCAAGATGAACCTATTGTTGAGCCTCAAATGCTTTGATCGTAAATTTACTAATGGCGAGCTTGTAAGTAAAATGCTTAGATCACTTCAGAAGATTGGAGCTCATTAAGGATGTTGATAGATGATACCAAAAATAGCAACTCATATCCATTGGAAGAACTATATGGAAATTTGATGACTTATGAGTTCAACAACTTCGAAACTAAGGAAAAAACTAGGAAAAGTAAAGAGGAATCAAATGAGACCCTTAAGCGCCAAATTGCTTTAAAATTAGTAATGGAAGAAGGAACTACAAGTGAAAATATGAGTGATGAAGAGTTCGATGATCTAGTTCTTGTCAAAAAAATGGAGAGGTTTTCGAAATAATTGAAAGTTTTAAAACAAAGAAGAAAATGATGAAGAAAGAAGCAAGAAAATCATTTGTTATGATTGTGACAAATCTGGTCACAAGAGAACCGAGTGCACAAATAAGAAGAAAAGTATCAAGAAAAAAGACACTCCAAATAACATGTGATGAAAGCGACGATAATGATTACGATGAAAATGATAGTCAAGAAGAAGTCGTCAATATGTGTTTCATGGTAATTGAAGATGAGGTAAATCCCATTGACAAATGTTCATATGATGATTTATCTATATCCTATTATGAAATTCTTGAGAAATTTGAAAAGTTTGCCTAAATCACTCCATTATTAAAAAGAAACACCACTTGTTGAAAGATGAAATGAAGAAAATTTTAGAAATTCAAAAAGATCTGAAAAAGAAAAATGTTAATTATGAATCTTTGATTAAAGAAATTTAAAGAAAAAACTGAAGATCTAACTAAAATTATTTACAAATTCACTCAAGGTAAAAAAAACTTTGATTTAATATTTGGTGATCAAAAGTGTGTTTTTGACAAAGGAGGAGTTGGATATAAACCATTCTTGAAACAAAAATCTTTCAAAACTTTATTTGTCAAAGTATCAAATTCTTTTCTTCAAACACTACATGTAAATTTTGCAATAAAAATGGATATATTTCTTATAATTGTCTAATCAAAAGAGGCTAAAGTAAGAATGAGTTGATTCAATAGTCCACTAAAACTAACTACCAAGGACCCAAACTTATATGAGTACCAAAAATAAAAAATTAAATTATTTTTGTAGGTACCAAATAAGATAAAGAGCAAATGATTCATGGATAGTGCATGTTTAGAGCATATGATTGAAGATAGAATGTTACTATCGAATTTCAAAAAGAAGGATGGAGACCATGTCACATTTGGAGATAATGTAAAAGGAAAAAAAATCATTGAAATTGAAAACATTGGTAATCATTCTTCTCATTCAATTAAAAATATTTTATTAGTAGATAACATTGTTCGCTATAAAAGTGCAATTCGCAAGTGCACGAGTTGCATTCAAGTAATAAAATGAATTTTTTGAGCTCAGGTTGTTAATCCCTCGAGGAATGTTTACTTTCAATTATATAATTTTAGTCAATTTAGTTTTAACAATAAAAACAAACACAGAATAAAATTTGATTTTGGAAAATAAAGAAAATTAACTAAAAAATTAAAAATCTACAAAATAAGAAAACATAAATACTTGAAAATTTTGGAGAAATAACATGGTAGGATTCATGATTTCGCTTAACCGTCGTCTAATTAATTTTTCTACAAGCCAACTAATAAATTACTCATTTACGATATTAGACCCTATTTTTCAAGTTTATTATCTCTCTCGAACAAAATTAACCTTAATTGATTGGTTTAACCTATTATATCTCTATGTCAATTAAAATCAAACAACCGCATTAATTCTTTGTGAATATAGCTCAATAGGTCACCTAGAGTTAGGGGTACATCTCTATCCCCTACACAAACCTAAAATTTATACTATTTGATCTAAAATGCACAATTTTCTATCGAACGATGTACAAATCATTAAACATAATCATTTATTGGCCATGCAATTGAAAATACAATAATAACCATGCTAAAAAAATACAAGAAAATAAGTAACTTAACATTAAAAAGCAAATATTAAAATTAATTAAAGTTAGGTCTAACTTTATCCATAAATCCCAAAACAAATACTTAGCCCATATTATATAAATGATAAAAATGAGAATATTTATAACAATACATTACAAATATGACAAAATAAAGAAAATACAAAATTATAGGTAATATCATTTTTTGAAATTTGGCCTTGACTTCCCCAAATATTTCTCCAAACTCTTGAATGTATTCCTCTTGTGCTCTTGGTTTGTATCTCTAAAATATATAAAAAAAAAAAAAGGAAAAGAAAAGAAAGGGAAAAAGAAACGAATAGAAATAAGAAAATGAAAAGAAAGCTCAAGGGAAGAAGACCAGACAATGAATAATCAAGAAAATTGGTTGAATTTGACTTATAAAAGCCATAGAAACGTGTCCTAAAAATTGCCTAAACAGTTCCCAAAATCTGGCAAAAAAGCAAAAACAGCCCCAGCTGAAAAACAGCATGCGCGGGCATGCGCGGGCAATGCGCTTTGCTCTCAGGTTAGTTTTTAAGCCTCTCGTGCGCGCAGCTCTTTTCTCCTTTTATATCGTCCAGCTAGTCCTCCACAATTTGCATAATTGGTCCCCTCAACTTTGATCTTGTACAATCTGGTCCTCAAATTTTGACTTTTATTTCAATCATGCCCTTCAAAATTGCATTCAAGGTCCTTTAACTTTCTGCACTTGTGCATTTTGGTCCTCAAATTCACAATTTTGATCAGTTTCTCCTCTTTTTTTGCATTGTTCTATTTTCTTGAGTGATTTTTACCTACAAAAGCAATAATTACATAATCGTTAGTAGAAATTCGGTCATTTAATAAATATTTAAGCTCATTTAGGTATTAAATAAGTGTGTAAAAACACACTTATCAAATATCTAAAAAATTAAGTTCTTGCTCGTCTTAAACAAGATTATCTATAATACAATCACGTACATGTGATAATGATCAACACATTAGATAGCTTGTTAAAATTATCAATGAGTGTAAAATTATGCAATTGGTTCACAAATATGCACCAAATAATGCTATTAAAACAAGGCTAATTAGCACAAAACGTCCATACCTTTAGGGTTGATTTTGGAAACCGTCTCTACCTTTCATTTCTTGACATTTATACACTTACCTATCACTTTTCGTGCGCTGAACGTCATTTTCACCATATTTTGACCATTTTACCCTCCATTCAAATAAAACGAAAAGAAAAGAAAAGAAAAACTAAAGAATTAATTGCAGTCATGCTCCCAAATTTTTTAAAAAGTGCAAATTAGTCCAAAATCCTTACTAAAACATTAAAAATTTAAAAAATTAAAAATCTCTCTCTCTTCTCGCCTCTTCTTCCCTACGACCGAAGGTGGAGAGTGTTGTGGTGGTGGTCCACGATCAAGAAAGTGGCTGAAGATGGAGTTATTTGAACAAAAATCGTGACTGCATGTGCTGTATTGGAGAGAGCAGTGGAGACATTTTTCGACTAATTTACGGGCAATTGGTGGGCGGAGGTTGTAGAGGGAGATGAGGTGGTTCCAATTTTGGTGATTTTCGGCGGCTTTGGCGGCGGTTGGTGGTCGTTTTTTGGAGGAGGAAGGTGGCCGTAGAGAGAGAGAGAGAGAGAGAGAGAGAGAGAGAGAGAGAGATTTTTAATTTTTAATGTTTTAATAAGGATTTTGGACTAATTTTAACTTTTTAAAAAATTTGGTAGCATGACTGCAATTAAGTCTTTAGTTTTTTTTTTTTGTTTTATTTGAATGGAGGGTAAAATGGTCAAAATATGGTGAAAAGGACGTTCAGCGCATGAAAAGTGATAGGTAAGGGTATAAATGCCAAGAAATGAAAGGTATGGACGATTTTCAAAATCAACCCTAAAGGTAGGGACATTTTCTGCTAATTAGCCTTAAAACAATTTAAGCTATCCAATGTTCGATCTGTGTATGTGTGTGCATAGTCATTTTCATTCATCATCTAAATTAGGAAAAAAGTTGTCAAGACTGAAAAATGTTGAGAAATATTTTAATTTAATTAATACAAAATGTTTAGGGCAAATCTCCTTTTCCTCTTCTCATTCTAGTCATAAATATTTTATTTCGTTCATTGATGATTATAGTCGCACATATGGATTTATTTTATACATTATAAATTTGATGTTTTTGATGTAATCTAGAGTTTTCTTGCATACATTAAAAATCAATATTCCACTTCCATTAAAATCTTAAGATCTGACTCCGATGGTGAATATATGAGTCATATAAATTTCAATATTTTTTCTAGGGGGCATAATACATCAAAAATCTTCTCTTGATACCACTCAACAAAATGGTACAGCCGAACGAAAAATTCGTCATCTCTTAGATGGTATACCACTCAACTTTGCTGACAGTGAATATTGCAAATTTAAATATTTTCGTTTGTATAAGAAGCGTTGGGACTATTCTCATTTAAAAGTTTTGGTTGTCTCTGCTATGCTCACTTACAATCATCAGATTGAAATTAGTTTAACTGGACAATCTGTCGGATGTGCATTTCTTGGTTATGCTTCTAATCTCAAAGGATTACTTTGTTATGATTCTATTGTAAGTTGAAAATATATGTAGTTTTCAACGAACATCTATTTCCACTTCTCCCTCTTCATATCCTTATCTTCCTACCTTGATGATAATGTTTCTAATGTAACAAGGTTTGAATCTGGGATAGCTTGTCCACAAAGAGAGACAACTAACAGTTAAGAAATTGAAGGTTCCTCTCCAAAAACTTTTCCTTCCCCTGATCCAAGTGCTCATTTACTTGAGACACCTAATGTGACAGCTTCACTTCCTTTATGGAGATCTACTAGGCCTAGTAAACCACCTGATTAGGTATCTCTCATGACCACTTTGCTGTCCATAAATTTTTGCATTGTCAGAATGCTATGAACAAAGTATTGGAGGCTTTAACAAATAATCATACTTGGAAAATTATCTCTTGTCCAACTGGGTGTAAGACAATCAGTTGTAGGTGGGTTTACTCAATTAAACAGAAGCCTGATGGCACATTAGATCGTTAAAAAGCATGCTTGTTGCTCTTGGAAATTTGCTAGATATGGGGTCAATTATCATGAAGCATCCAGTGGAGAAAATGACTACCGTTCGTTCTTCGTTGGCCATTGCATATCTCAAGAAAGGCCTCTTTTCCAAATGGAGGTAAAAAATGCTTTCTTGCATGGAGATCTTCATGAAGAGGTCCATATGAAGCTTCCATCAGGAGGACACTCTCATTCTGAAAATTTTGTATGTCGTCTTCTCTGCTCTCTTTATGGACTAAAACAAGTGCCTCGGGCATAGTTAATGGTTTGAAGAATAAGTCAACTTTTAAAGCAATTGGATTTTATGTTAGCCTGTAATTAAGTTCTTTTACTTATGGCTTCCAAATATTTTGATCCGAAGTTTCATAATATTTTTCATGCAATGTTTCCAAATTTCAATTAACAAACAAAAAGCTAGGAATTTTTTTTTTTTTGAGTTTCTAGAATGTTTTGAAACGTTTCTGAAACAGAAACACTAGCAATCTAGATATACTTACAAACTAATAAATATGACAGCAATTAATGTGAAGCATCATCTTTAGTGGAATATTAATCTTGCTGATTAATCCTCGGAGTATCATTAATGGAATATTAATCATGATGATTCATCCTTGGAGTATCATTAATGGAATTTCAATCCTGCTGATTCATCCTCGGAGTCAAAACCAAGACAACATTGAGAACCTGTTAAATGCCAGTAATTGTATTAATAGGCTCTTGTTCAAATCTCTTGCATAATTCTCTTGTTTTTTTAGTCAATAGACTCTTTAAATGAAGACAGAATCTTTGCTTCTTCCATTTTTTCTCCTTTCAATCTTAGCAAATTCTCTGTTTTGCGAGGCAGCAGAGGCACCAGAAGCACCAGATTCAGATTCAGTGCTTGACACTTCTGGAAAACAGCTCCGCACAAGATTTACCTACTACATTTTGCCAGTCAGCCACGGGAGTGGAGGTGGACTTGAACTAACCAACACCAACAACACGACATGTCCACTCGACGTTGTCCAATCCAGTGATGATACCCCCGGCATTCCTGCATCATTTTTCCCGTTTAATTTGAATAAAGATGTTGTTCGAGTCTTTACTGATTTGAACATCATGTTCCCAAACAGGTACACATCCTGTCCAGAATCACCTGTTTGGAAACTCGATCACTACTCTCCTACTGATCCATTGGACAGGGAATACTTCATCACGACTGGCGGAGTTGTAGGAAATCCCGCACCTGAGACGCTGAGGAACTGGTTCAAGATTCAAAAATTTGGAGATGGCTACAAGCTCGTGCATTGTCCAAGTGTGTGCAGTTTTTGTGATATTGTCTGTAAAGATGTCGGAATTATTGTTCAAAATGGAAAGAGACGCTTGGCTCTAACCGACGTTCCATTTAATGTTGTGTTTAAGAGGGCATAAAAGTGTCTCCGTTCAATTACATGCATATGCATGCTTGTCTTGTTCAGTAAATTTGTCTAAATAAGACTCTTCATAAGGATACTCTTCTACTCCAGTTTTATATCCAGACATCATGGTTTTATGGGATCCACAAATGGCATTAAACTATGCTCTTTCACAAGGTTTTAGTGTTCTCAATATAGTATTGTGGCCTTCTTCTACTGCCGCATGAACTTACAGTATTGAGCAGAGAATTTATCAGATTAGATAAATTAGGTGTAGCGTCTTTTCAGATATGATAGTTAATGAGCTTTTTTTTAAAGTGTACGTAATTTCATGTAGATCGTTGGTTAGATAGCATATACTCTTTGATTTCTTTGTGGTAAATTTTTTTTGGGTAAATGGCACTTGAGCATACTCGTGTATAATAATTACCCCCTCCTATGAGTAAGCGAGAGACTTTTGGGATCTCTACTCATGGTATATAAACACAAGAAATAAAATAAAATAAAAATGAAGAAGCAAAATTGGGATTCCTAAGACTTCAAAATCATCCCGTTTCCTCAAATTTACTTTTACTTACTTTTAATTGCTTTTGTTATTACACTTGGTGTATATTCTTAATAAAAAAATCCATCAATTTGTATGTGTTTGACTTTCGAATTGAGCAACCTTTTATTTCATTTAATTACAAATAACAAATAAATCAATCCTCTTGGGATTTGATACTCTATTCAGTCCTGTTTGAACCACATTATTTTTTCATTCTCATTCTTCTACTCATTTTTAATCACACATTTTTCAATAAAATAATATTTTTCATTACATCAATAATTTTTTCTTCTTTTTCAACCACATATCCCCCATCACATAAAAAAAAAAAAGCATTCCTGGAGAAAAAATGTGCACCAAAGAGGGACTCAATTTATTACTTTCTTCGACACCGTATACTTGCGTGAAAGTCAAATAGGTAGCAATATTTGCCCCACACAATCAGCTTTTGATCAAGTTAAATGGCACAATTATATGAAGAACTCTATTAAAAAAAATTAAAACAACAGTTAAAGTTGTATGGTTTCTTTTGATTGAATGGAATTCTAAAAGTACAATGAGAAAACAATTGGCTATTTCGATTTCGACGTGCAGATCATCGTTTTAATTCTAATGGGTTGCATATATAAAATGTAATACATAGTTCAAAGTAGTGCCAAATTTATTCAAGCTAGTATTTATTTATTGATTCAAAAACAGCTAAAGAAATTTGCATGAACTTTCCTACCATTTCAAACCAAGAAAAAACAGAATTCTGTCAAAGATAAGCAATACTACCAAACCATTCGACTAGTGGAATGGCCTATAAATAGGCAAATCATTCTTCAAGTCTCATGTATAATCTTCTTGTTCAGTACTCATTCAAGAAATTACAGCTTTAATATGAAGATGAATTCACTATCAATTCCGTTTTTTCTCCTTTCCATTTTAGCAAATTCTCTATTTTGTGAGGCAACAGCAACACCTGAGCCGGTCCTAGACACCTTCGGGAAACTGGTCCGGGCAGATTCTGACTACTACATTTTGCCAGCCAGCCACGGAGGCAGTGGTGGACTCGACCTGATCAGCAGCTACATGACCTGCCCACTCCACGTTGTACAAAGGGGAGATGACAACCCTGGCATTCCTGTGAAATTTTTCCCAGTAAATCTCAAAAAAGGCGTTGTCCGCGTCTCTACTGATTTGAACATCATGTTCAAGGACAAGCGGTCAGACAAATACAAGAAGTGTCCCGAACCATCCATTTGGAAGCTTGATCACTACCATCCATATGATCCATTGAAAAAAGAGTACTTCATTGTGACTGGTGGAGTTGTAGGAAAACCCGGGCCTGAGACGCTAGGAAACTGGTTCAAGATTCAGAAATTTGGACGAGCCGGTGGCTACAAGCTCGTGCATTGTCCCAGTGTGTGCCCACATTGTGATGTTGTCTGTAAAGATGTTGGAATTTATGACCAGAATGGGAAAAAGCTCTTGGCACTAAGCGATATTCCAATTGAGGTTAAGTTTAAGAAGGCATAAAGGAGTCTCCAAGGACGGAGCAAATAAGTGTATGCATGCTTTATCTTCATTATGAATATAAAACTTGCCAAATATGGCATGGTTTAAAAGAAAAATAAGTGTGTGATTATATAATAACTATGTACTTCCAATAACACGTGATACACATGCTTGTCTTTTTCAATAAAGTTGTATACACAAGACTCGTTTTCATCCTTTCCATCTCAGTAAATTCTCTGTTTTGGGAGGCAGCAGAAGCACCAGATCCAGACCTAGTGCGCGACACCTCTGGAAAATTGCTCAGCACGAAAAATACCTACTACATTTTGCTAGTCAACCCCTGGTTTCACGGGTTACCTTTCTTCTTAGCACAGAAAGGGACACCGTGCGGCAGTAGTCTGCTCCGCTAGATTACCTTCCGCCTTCTCTCGGTTCTTTCGGGACGAAAAGAAATTCGATTACAATTCAAAGAAAGCTTGCAACATAAAATGGAAATACATTGAACATGACTTGATCATTGATTGCTAGAAAGCTTGAAATTACAATTGATTGAAAGTAGGAAATTACAATGGCTAGTGCAGGGGGCGAACACTAGAAAAGCTTGAAAGATGTTTGAAAGTCATATACCCCCTATAATAGATTTAGCAACAAAAACCCAAATGACACCAGTAGACGTCTTTTGGCCGAGGAATCATACTAAAATTTTCTAATTTACAACTATTTTACAATTAAATGAAATATTTATAATGTGCTGCCGAAGTTGGGCAAACTACGGCTGCAATAGGGTGACGGGGCTTAAGTAAAGCTGCAATCCGTGACACCTGGAGCGGTGGTGGACTTGAACTAACCAAAACCAAAAACATGGCCTGTCCACTTGATGTTGTCCAAACCGGGGATGATAACCCTCGGCATTCCCGTGGCATTTTTTCCAGTAAATCTCAATAAAGTTGTTATCCATGTATTTACTGATTTGAACATCGCGTTCCCAAACAAGTACACGGTATGTCCCGAATCACCTTTGATGTAGGACAAATGACGTTAGAGTTTGAAGAAGAATTGGACCAAAAATTGTCAAAACGAGCTGTTTTGAAGAAATGGGCATAACTTTTTACACCAGTGTCAGAATTTTTATTATAATATGTTTTCGGAAACGTCTTGCAGTGCTCAAATTTCTCGCATATTAGGCATGTTTTATATTCATAATCGAGTTCCCCGGTTGACATCGTTTTCAGCCTTAAATTTGCAGTTTAAGGCAGTCTACCTGGAACTTGAAGTTTTTGTTTTTTTTTTTTTTTTCGCTTTTAATTGTTTTAATTAAGTAGATGCCTATTTTGGTCTTTTTGCTTAAATTAGGGTTTTCAGAGACTATTTAAAGACTCTTTGTGTTTTCTGAATAATAGATTTTCGTTTGTAAGATTAATTTTCTTGAGAGTTACAATTTTCTTTTGTTGGGGATTACGCTGGTAAACCCTAGAATTTCCATTCTGCGTCAACCTCTTTGGAAACTCGATGACTACAATACGTACGGTCCATTGAACAGGGTTTTCTTCATCACTACTGGTGGAGTTGTAGGAAACCCTACGCCTGGGACGCTAGGAAACTGGTCATTCTCCTAGTGCGCGCAATTATTGTGATGTTGTCCGTAAAAATGTTGGAATTTATGTCCAAAATGGACAGCGTCGCTTGGCTCTAAAAAATGTTCCATTTAAGGTTGTGTTTAAGAGGGCATAAAGGAATATACAGGAACCATTCAATTACATGCATAAGCATGCACGTCTTGTTCAATAAAGTTTTCTAAATAACTCTTCATAAGGTTATTTACTAAATGCTTTATGTTTTGAAGTATAAACAGCTATGTGTGTATTAAAAACAAACATGAAAGGACATAAAGTCAGGCCCTCCGACTATATGTACAATGAAAAATACAGTATTGGTAACTCTGAATAAAAAAGAACAGGAAAGAACATAAAGTCGAGCCCTCCGACTATATGTACAGTTAAATTTAAGAGAAAAAATAAGACAATACAAAGAGAATAGAATTGTATTGAATAGTGTGATTTGTTTACAAGAGAGTCATCCTATTTATAGTTTAACTTAATAGGAATGTTTTACTTTTTAATCAATGTGGGACTAACTAACATGTACATTGTGTATATATGTATATACATTAACATCCCCCCCTCAAACTCAAGGAGGTAAAATGGAGACGAACTTAAGTTTGGAAGCTAAATCCTGAAGGCGTCTAGGAGGATGTGTTTTAGTGAAGATATCAGCAGTTTGATAGGCTGAAGAAACTGATAATAGTCTAATAGTCCCACGGGTGAGATAATGACGTATAAAGTGACAATCAATCTCAATGTATTTTATGCGTTCATGAAATACATCACTGTGAGCAATTTGGATAGCACTTTGATTGTCGCAGCTTATGATAGTGGAAGTAGAATGAGTGACGCCCATGTTTTCAAGTAACCAGCGAAGCCAAAGAAGTTCCTGAGTTGTATCAGCAAGGGCTCAATACTCAGCCTCTGTACTGGATCGAGCGACTACTGTTTGTTTTTTGCTGTGCTAAGAAATAAGAGAATCACCAAGGAAGAAGCAATAACCAGTGGTTAATCTACGATCAGTGGGGTTACCTGCCCAATCTGCATCTGAGTAGGTGCGAAGCTCAAGTGCAAATTGGGATGAGAAATGGAGACCATAAAATAGGGTCCTTTTGATGTACCTGAGAATTCGAAGTACTGCGGCATAATGAGATGTGCGAGGAGCAGAGAGAAATTGACTGACAATATGAACAGCATACGAGATGTCAGGGCGAGTAACTGTAAGATAAACAAGACTACCAACCAATTGGCGAAACAAGGTGGGGTCATCCAAAGGTGTACCATCCATAGGAGTGAGTTTAAAGTTAAGCTCTAGAGGAGTAGTACATGTCTTACTATCTGTGAGTCCCGTTCGAGTAAGAAGATCAGAAGCATACTTTGCTTACGAAAGATAATATTCCTCTGAGTTAGAAGTGATCTCAACTCCCAAAAAGTAACTAAGCTTTCCAAAATCTTTCATCTCGATATGTTGGCTAAGATAAGTCTTGAGATCCAAAATTTCGGATGTGCCATCACCAGTGATGATCATATCATCAACATAGAGGAGAAGAAGGCTAGTACCCTGGTCTGTTTTGCGAATAAAAAGAGTAGAATCATGTGAGCTGGAAGTGAACCTAAAATCTCCAACAATGGTGCTGAACTTGGTAAACCAAGCCCGAGGAGCTTGCTTGAGACCATATAGAGCCCGACAAAGTTTACAGACTTGACGTGGAAGATGATGAGAACCAGGAAGAGGGCATATATAAACTTTTTCGATGAGTTCACCATTAAGAAAGATATTTTTCACATCCATCTGAAACAATTCCCAACGACGAACGGCGACAACTGCAATTAGGCTACGAACTGAAGTAAGGCGAGCAACCGGGGCAAAGGTTTCCTCATAGTCAATCCCATACTCTTGGGTAAACCCTTTAGCTACCAAGCGAGCTTTGTACCGATCAATGGACCCATCAGAATGAATTTTGATCTTGTAGACCATCTTGCATCCCATAGCATGTTTGCCTTTTGGTAGATCCACTAGATCCCTGTATGCCTGTAGTTCATCATTCATTGCTTTCTGTCAAAGAGGATCAGAACTAGCTTTACGATAAGACTGAGGTTCACGGTGAGAAAGAATAGTAGAAAATACAACAAAGTCACGAAGATTAATATAATGAGTTTTTACCCTGTCACTTCGTCGAGTAGGGAGATCAGAAGCTGTTGGAGCGGATCTATCGGAAGAGACAAGTTCTTCAGAAGAGGGTAAGGTCGATAATTCAATTGAGGGATCTGTAGACATGTCAGTTGGTAATGACATGTCTGAGAGAGAGATAGAGGATGTGTTGGTGGAGATGTTGGCTCAGAGGAAGAGTTTGTCTCAGGAGTGTCAGGAAAAAGATCTGTGGAGAGATCAGTGAATAGGAGAGAGGTGTTGTCATGCGGCAGGTAAAACTTGGATATGGAGGCAAACATCTTGTGTTCCCAGAAAACAACATGATGAGATACTCAGAGTCGTTTGGAGTAAGGATCCCAACATCTATAGCATTGTGTTCAATACCGTATCCTAAGAAACAACATAATCGAGATCTAGATTCCAATTTGGTGCGCTCATGAGGCTGAAGAAGAACAAAACAGGCAGAACCAAATACCTTAAGAGTGTTATAGTCAGGAGGGTGACCATAAAGATGCTCAAATGGTGATTGATTCCCAGTGATGGGAGAAGGCACGCGGTTTTTGGTATAAATAGCTGTAAGAGCAACTTCACCCCAAAAACGTTCAGGACATGAAGCAGATATGAGAAGAGCACAGACGGTATTGAGAATGTCTCGATGTTTGCGTTCAGCACGCCCATTTTGTTGAGAAGTGCATGGACATGAACGATGAGGAATTGTACCATGTTGGTGAAGAAAGTTCAGGACTTTGTAGTCTGTGTATTCAACAGCATTGTCAGCACGAAACACTTTGATATTGCAAGAAAAGTGAGTTTGGACCATGGTAGCAAAATCAAAGTACAACTGAGGTAATTCAGATCGATTGCGCATAAGAAATATCCAAATGTAACAAGAGTAATCATCAACAAAAATGACAAATTATCTAGAGCCTCCCATAGTAGGAGTGAGAGACAGGCCCCAAACATCAGAGTGAATCAAATCAAATGATGCAGAAGAAAATGAATCACCTTTGTAAAATGGCAATGCCGATTATTTTGCAAGTTGACAAGAAAGACAATCAAATTGTTCTTTAGTAACAAGTCCTAAATGACCACTAGATGCTAAAAATTGAAGATGATCAACAGAAGCGTGACCCAGGTAAGAATGCCAGAGATTGATGGATGGGGTAGATGAGACTGGAGCTGCTGTGTGAACTGATGAGGAGAAATGAGATGGAAGGTGAAGATTGATGAGCTCAAAGAGTCGTACAACCTTACGGCCTATCCCAAGAGTTTGTCCTGTCTTTAGATCCTGTACGCAACAACCAGAAGTAGAAAAGAGTACAGTTAGACCGAAGTCACATAATTGACCAACAGATATAAGATTGAGAGTGAGTTGGAGAATACAGTAAGTATCAGGAAGAGAAGTGTTTAATGTCGATATTTTTCCGATATGACTCACAGTTATAGAAGAACCATCAGCAGTTTGAATAGTCGGAGCATGATTAGCAAGATATTTGGTGGCAAATATAGTGGAATCAGGTGTCATGTGATTACAGCATGCAAAGTCGAAGAACCGGGATGAATTACCTGAGGTGACTGACATAGCAGTAGAGGGTATATTACCAGAGTGAGCAAGGACTTGTTTGACAATTTCCTCCATGTTAGAGGCAAAAAAGGTCTCACTAGAAGTAGTGAATGATGAACCTTCAGCAGTAATGTCGGTAGATCTAGAAGGAGTACCGCGAGACATGTATTGCTGGGAGTGTCTGTTGGGGTTCTGAAGACAATCACGCTGAAGATGACCTGGGGTTGCTTCTGACAGAATTGGCAAACTCGATCGGGCATTCCAACCTGGTTTCTTGCAGTAATTGCAGAATTTTGAAGATCCAGATGGATGCCCTTAATTGTTGTGTTGAAAAGATCCAGATGAATGCCCTTTGTTGTTGGGTTGAGGTCCTCTGGGAGTGGCGAAGACAGCATCTATAGAGGTTGTTTTGCGAGGGGCAAGACGAGTTTCCTCCGAAAGAAGTTCAGTAACAGCTTGATCTAAAGTAGGTAAGGGATTGCGGTGAAGGAGAGATGCACGAACATGCTCAAACTCATTAGTGAGGGCCATGAGAAAGAGAACCAAGTGTTGCTGATCTCGATAGTCGAAAAATTTCTTAGCATTTTTGGCATCTGTAAACTCTGGTTCTGAGGAAGCAAGTTGATCCCAAACATAGTGCATCTCAGATAAGAAACTATTGATGGATTGCCTAGGTTATTGTTGCATACGATGTAGAGTACCCAGAAGTTGGTATCGATGAGACAGATCTGCGGTAGTGTAGCATTTTTGTAGAAAATCCCATAATCACTGGCAGTCTTGAATCTATCAAACTGGAGATTGATGGAGCGTACACACGTATTGTGAATCCAAGTGATAATTTGGTGGTTCTTGCTATCCCACTCTTCGAGACGGTCTATGTATTTTGTGTTATCTTCTCCAACGACTTTCTCTGGTTCAGTAATATCACCAGTGACATAGCGCCATAGCTTTTTGCCCTTAAGAAAGCTTGACATAGCCTGAGCCCATATGGTGTAGTTGAGTCCTTCCATGATAATGGCAATGGGTTGTGAAGTCTCAAGATGCTCTATAATGTGAACGAAACTAGAGGAGGACATAGAAAAATAATAATAATAGTAACCGAACTGAACTGATGAAGTTGTTGCTGAGATGACGTCGATGGAGAATAAGACTCCGACTATAGTGACGACCCAACAAGTATGACTAGGATATACAAGAAGTTTTTTCTGATGTGAAGGATCCACTAATAGTGGCAATCACAAAGCATACTCAACTCTTGATATATCGAAAACCACTAAAAATAGTAGCTCTGATACTAAGTTGAATTTAAGAGAGAAAATAAGATAATACAAAGAGAATAGAATTGTATTGAATAGTGTGATTTGTTTACAAGAGAGACATCCTATTTATAGTTTAACTTGATAGGAATGTTTTACTTTCTAATCAATGTAGGACTAACTAACATGTACATTGTGTATATATGTATATACATTAACATGCACAATGAAAAATGCAGTATTATATGACTTCTGTGTCGATAGTTGGTAACTCTCATAAGGTTTTGTTTTAGTTATAAATAAATTCAATGGTTAAGTCAAATTAGGAATGGAATATTAATGAGAAATTGCCGAGATAATAGTCTTTGTCGTATTTAGAGGAAGATGATTATATTATTTATTTCGACCACCCAATTGTGTAAACCAACTTCTCCACCAATGTTTGGAGGATTATTTTTCTAGTTTTATTAGTAAATCTACACTTCTTACTGCCAAAAAAGAAATATTGTTTAGTGGGGGCAATTGCCTTAACTAGTGGCCCCGCTTTATCCCGTACATGACCTCTTACAATAGAGGTGTAATAGTTGCAAAGGATCCCCTAGATATTTATAATGATATGGTAAAATCAGTGTTTATATACTTATCTGTGTCGTTAAATTAGATCAATTATTATCATTTTAAATGAATTGAGGCTTAATTATATATATATTTTTTGTTTGTTAGGTGTATCTTGATGTAAACGATGGAATTTGACAAAAAGGAGCAGAAAATTGGCTAAGGTGGAATTAATCCACAGTTTGGGGACTAAATCACAAAGTGCTAGTAGTTGATTCAGACCTATTATTGCTGATTGGAGAGAGGTTGAAGTCAATTAGATGGATTTGGAATATGGAGGATCAAGAAAATACGAAAAATGAACTGAAATTATTAAATAATGAAATTTGGGGACCAAAGTGCAACAAATAGAAAATTGTATAACGGTGCTCGTGCACATTCCAATTCTCTCGCTCGTGCGGGGGCTTGAGTTCCATTTATTGGGAGCAAAACCAATGAACAGTGTGCGCAGTCAATTTTTGGGCCTGAAAGGCCTAGTTTCTTTATTTGATCCAGATTCTTATCGAAATCAACTTCGACCTACTATTTAACCTACAAGAGAACGGAAAGAACGGGAAGAACTTATCAAAACCCTATTTTTCACTACAAGAAAGAGGTTAGCACAAGAGATTGAAGATTCAAAGTTCGGGTTGAAGATTAATGAAAAAGAAATTGATTTTTCACTTTCCGATCATTTTTTTTTTCATTTCGGGTGATTTTTTTCAGATCTTTTTGTGTAATTTACATAACTATATGCTATGCTAGTTCTTCTCACGTATTGGATGAATATTGAACATTTTATTTGTTATTTTTAATTTAAGATAAGTAGTTGGTTAAATTCTTGTTTTTTTTTTTTTATCAATCTTGCATGCATAATTTATTATTTGATTGTTTGATCATCAATTAAATATGTAGTTGCTTGTTGTAGAGCTGAGGGCTCACACTAGGTTTAGAACACTACTTGATTAACATACGTGTAATAGATATTAGGAATAATGGTTATCACGTGTGCAATTTTTTAGATAATTGTGACATTGAATGCGCTATATTCATTCGAATTCGAATTAGGAATAGATTCAGGTCGTGATTAGAATAAATTTAATTTGTCTTGAAAAAAGAGAATTAATTACAATAGAATTATTGATTGTCAAGAATGCATGAATGGTACTAGCTACGTAATTGAGAATTGAAATAGATAATAATAGGCGGATTTGTAATCCAATACACTCATTCCATATACATACAAAAACTCGAATTTTACATGCTTTCGTAGGTTAATTGAGATAATCACAAACCACAAATCTTTTTTGTTCGCTTACTTTGAATCATATTAGAAACTGGTACATTTGATTGAATTTTATTTCTTATGGGACGATACACATACACATCAAGTATTACTTGTCAACGATCTCGTATGCTTACGGGTTTCACGCGAACATACAACATAACAACGAATAATACGTCAAAAACTCGTTGATTCTACGAGTACACGGGATTTGGAATTAAATAGTCGTTAATTCAAAAATGGAACATGGTAAGTGTAGTCTTTACACTTTTTGGGGGGCCTTTAAGTTATAATTCTGCGTCAAGTAGTTATTGTTCAATAATATTTGTTTTGGTTTTCTTTTGTTGTAGGATAGACTTTAAGTAGGACTGTAGGAGGCGTGTCTCCGTGTTGCTAACTTGAATTTTGGGTAAATTTTGACACATGAACTTTACAGGATTAGAACACTAAAACCAGGACTTTTTCATTCATTATTAAATTGGAAATTGGGACAATTTTTTAGAGACTCTTGGAGATTAAATTGAGAGAAAAATACAATACGATGATTTGTGTATATTATGGTGAATGATGTGTCTTTAATTCGAACTCTTAATTTTTTACTATTTAAACATGAGTTTAAAAGATAGCGTATTTTTTTAATAATAGTATGATTGCAAGTAATTACGTGATCTTATTAATTCACGAACTAAATAGTAAAATTTGGTAATTTGGTTAGAAGATAGAGATGTACTTTTAGAAGTATTGCATTCGTTAAATGAATTTCTTGTTGGATTAATGCATTTAATTAGGTTATAGAGATATAGTAGGTTTACCTAATTAAGTAGAATTGAATTTACTCAATAAAAAACTTCAATTTGATTTGAGAAGTTTAGAATACACATGTTAATTATTTTTCATGTCTTTATACGATAAATAAAGCAGGAGAGTTGAGGTAAAATCGTGAGTCCTAGCACTCTTTATCATCATTTTAATCCCAAAACCAATTGTGTCAATTAGTTAGTTATTCATAGCTTAGTCTTGGTCTAGAAATTATAATCAAAACCAATTCCCTGTTTTTTTCTTTTTGCATTATTTCAAAGAAATAATAAAATTGATTCAGATCAATAATTAGCAATACAGTTGACGTGGAAACGATAATTCGGACTTCTTAGATTCATTTTACTATGAGTATATATTAATTATTTACTAATAAATTTAAGTTAGAGATATTAGTTTTATACTTATTAATTTTTCTTGTTGAAATATTTTAACTATGAGTATATATTTGTTATTTGCTAATAAATATAATTTAAAAAAATATAATATTTCAAATAAGAAAATAAAAATGATCATGATAAAGTGTTCGAGGAGTTTCGACACTTGACATGTGCCGACACGAACACGCTACCTTAGTTGAAGTGTTCGCACTACAGAGCTTGTTGTAGAAGCTGGTTTAGTCAGTTGACTATTTTATGTACCATGTTAAAGTACAATTTTTATCTTTTCGACTGGTTTTTTAATTTTTCCATTTCCATTGCGTTTGCTACACGTTAGGTGGTATTTTTTCCAAACACTTGTTCAGTGTGAATGTGTGATAGCTATACTAACAAACATACTGCAATATATTTAATGAATTTAATTACTTGCTTATAACAAAATAAAACAAGTAATGGAAGTAATATATATATATATATCACGTTCTGCCATTTTGTAATAAATATTAATTCTTGATTCCAATTTGCCTCCATTGTGACACCAGACTAATTAATTCAATATCCTTTCTAAAATTCTGAACCATTTTGATTTGGTTTAAGCTGCGATTAAAATATATGAAAAAGTTAGGTGTGGTCCATTTCAATATCTGCGACACTATCACCATCATCGGTCAATAACATGGCCTCCATTTTTGGTTCATCTAAAGAAAGATTTACAATTTCAAGAATTCCAGCTTCTTCCACAAAGTCAAATTGATCTCCAACTATATCCCACTAAAAGTGTTCTCGATATAGTATTGTGGGCTTCTTCTTGATAACACAAATTACAAAGAAAAAGCTTACAAAATTTTTGCCTTCGCATAAACTTACAAGATTGTGTCGGGAGAGATGCAAACCAATAAACAAACAGTGGAATAATTCTTCTTCCAAAAGCAAATAAATAAAACACATTTTCTGACAATTCTATATGCTGAAAATATTCTTAAAAAAATCAATAACACCAAACTACAAGAACACAAACAATTATTTTACGTGAAAAAACTTCCCCGATATGAGGAATAAAAACCACAAGACCTACTCCAGTCAAAACATTCACTATCTATCAAATAATGGGTATACAAAGTCTTCTTTAATCACAATTGGAGGATACAACGTATATTTCTTCAAGATAACAAAGATTTTAACAAAACAATATGAAATAGGAAAATTTACCAACAAATCCGGTTACTGCTCACGCACATTAACCAATGTTCCCGAACTCAAGATTCGAACTCCACCGTTCATATTAGATTGTAGTTCTGTGTCTATTGAACCCCTCCTCCAAATTTCAGCTTAATCGGACCATGAACGACTCAAGATCGGAGCTTTGATGAAATCTGAGCGTAGAGAAAAAAAAAACCATTTTCCTTTCTTTTAAAGAACGGATTGAACTCTTATTTTCCCCAATCTTCTTGTATTTATATTCATCATTAGGGTGTTACTTTGGGGCTATAATATGACTCCAAACATGAGCTTTCCTCATCATAAGAGGAAATAACCCAACAAATTGAGCAGAAAATTTATTAGATTAGATAAATTAGGTGCATTGTCTCTTCAGATATGATAGATAATGAGCTTTTTGTTAAGTGTATGTAACTTTATGTAGATCGATTGTTAGATTGTATTATAGATTCTTAGATTTCTTTGTCCTAAGGGATGATTTTTTTTTTTTGTTATATACCTTGAGTAGAGATCCCATAAATCTCTTGCTTACGCATAGGAGGGGCATTATACACGAGTATACTTGAGTGTCATTTCCCACAAAAAAAAAAAGGGCAAAATTGGGATTCCCAAGACTTCAAAATTATCCTGTTTCCTCAAATTTAACTTTTACATTTTTAGTGTAGATTCTTAATAAAAAATCCATCAATTTGTAATGAAGACATGCTTACAATGAGAAAACAATTGACTACCTAAATCCATCATTTAGGTAGTCGAAGAAGCCGCAAAGATGTTAGCAAATGATTCGGACAGATTTTGACCAAGTTTCATATTTAACAATTTAAAATGATAACTCAAACCTAATTCAAACAATTTAAAACAATTTAATTATAAAAGCTCGAACTTAAATGAAACGACTTAATTTAGTTCCAAATCACGGTTTAAAATTACAATTAAACTGTTCGTTTTGATTTCAAATTGTTAGTAAAATTTTAAAAATCCAAAGCAAACTGTTATATTGCGATTTTTTGGGTTAAAATCATATAATTAACGGGTTCATATAAATTTAAATTATCGATTGTAAATCAGGATTTCTTAAAACTAAAATCGTAGACGAAGAACCAGTTCCTGAAACAAACTATTAGCTCTGGTCTTATTCTTCTCGAGTGTGCCTTCGCAGACCTTTCCTTAACAAAGTCCACCCTTCAAAACAATTGCCTATATCGATTTCGACGTGCAGATCATCGTTTTAATTCTAATGGGTTGCATATATAAAATGTAATACATAGTTTAAAGCAGTGCTAAATTTATTCAAGCTAGCATTTATTTATTGATTCAAAAACAGCTAAAGAAATTTGCATGAACTTTCCTACCATTCCAAACCAAGAAAAAACAGAATTCTGTCAAAGATAAGCAATACTACCAAACCATTCGACTAGTGGAATTGCCTTTAAATAGGCAGATCATTCTTCAAGTCTCTTGCATAATCTTCTTCTTCAGTACTCATTCAAGAAATTACAGCTTTAATATGAAGATGAATTCACTATCAATTCCGTTTCTTCTCCTTTCCATTTTCGCAAATTCTCTATTCTGTGAGGCAACGGCAACACCTGAGCCGGTCCTAGACACCTTCGGGAAACTGGTCCGGGCAGATTCTGACTACTACATTTTGCCTGCGAGCTACCGAGGCAGTGGTGGACTCGACCTGATCAACAGCAACTTGACCTGCCCACTCCACGTTGTACAAAGGGGTGATGACAACCCTGGCGTTCCTGTGAAATTTTTCCCAGTAAATCTCAAAAAAGGCGTTGTCCGTGTCTCTACTGATTTGAACATCATATTCAAAGACAAGTGGTCAGACAAATACAAGAAGTGTCCATCATCATCCATTTGGAAGCTTGATCACTACCATCCATACGATCCATTGAAAAAAGAGTACTTCATTGTGACTGGTGGAGTTGTAGGAAAACCCGGGCCTGAGACGCTAGGAAACTGGTTCAAGATTCAGAAATTTGGACGAGCCGGTGGCTACAAGCTCGTGCATTGTCCCAGTGTGTGCCCACATTGTGATGTTGTCTGTAAAGATGTTGGAATTTATGACCAGAATGGGAAAAAGCTCTTGGCTCTAAGCAATATTCCAATTGAGGTTAAGTTTAAGAAGGCATAAAGGAGTCTCGAAGGACGGAACAAATAAGTGTATGCATGCTTTATCTTCATTATGAATATAAGACATGCCAAATATGGCGTGGTTTAAAAGAAAAATACGTGTGTGACTATATAATAACTATGTACTTCCAATAACACGTGATATACATGCTTGTCTTTTTCAATAAAGTTGTTTACATAAGACTCGTTTTCACAAGGCCATTTACTAGATGCTCTAATTGTTTGGAGGTATATCGAATTCAGAAACAACGGCAGCGTTACTTAGATCAGTGTTGTTCAAGTCTTTTTATTTCTTTTTCTAGTCAAAGCAGTCTTTCTTGAAATGTCCTAACTTTCCACAGTTATAACATTTCTTACCACTTCTATCTTTAGATTTGGATCTCATTTTAGATTTTTTCCTTCCTTTTTTTGTTCTGGAAGTTAAATTCTTTCTTTTCATGTCTTCCCCTAACAAATGGGATTTCTTCTCTCAAATTAGTTCGGCTGTCTCTTTTTAATTCAAGTTCTATTGATTTTAATGCATCTACCACAACAGCATGCGAAAGAGTGTCCCTACCATATTTTATGGCATTTCTGATTTCCTTATAAGATTCGGGCAATGAATTTAACAGTATTACAGCCAAATCTTCATCCTCAAACTTCTTATCATTGTGAGCCAGACTCTTAACGATTATGCTATAATCACTCAAAATTTCCTTCTACATCCTTCCTCGGGTCCATCTTAAAACTAAATAACTTTTCTAACAGACATATCGTGTTAGGCAAATTTTTAGTCAAGAATAAGGCATCTTAGACAGTCCATAAAGTTCTAGCATCTTTAGCACTATCAACTTGTCTAACAACATTATCAGATAAATGCAAGATTATAGAACTATAAGCAGTTTCAGTCATTTCTTCAATTTCAACAGGTTAAGCTTTTAATTCGTCAGAAAAAATAGCAGGATCATCGAAAGCTTTCGCAACTCTCTGTTGGACCAAAATGGCCATCATTTTCTGTTTCCATATCAAGTAATCCCCATTTCCATTGAATTGTGACAATTGGACCCTCGAACCCATTTCGGATTCTATAAAAGGGTGGCCTGTACTCATGGACATAACAGAAAATGTTTTGAAAAAATCTCTTCCAGATGATCAATATAAAGTATGAATGCAGAGTTAAAACCAATGTCCAGAAATGAAGCACATCAATGAATCAATTCGATCACGAAACCTCATTGTAATGTGTGTGCAGGTGTGATCCAAACTCAGGCAATGCATAGGTATAAAATGCAGGTAAGTATGATTTCAGGTTCCAAATCAATCACAAGAATTCAACCAACAGAATTCACAGACAAGTAACCAAGCAATCATGCGTTAATCGGGGCAGAATACCAAACCTATTCTAAGGGAGAGTTTGGAACAATCTTACCAACCAACTGTTGAAAAACAGTAACTATACCATCAACTCCTCAATCGAGCAAGCCAGCCAAAGTCACCAAATCACCCAATCCAGTCAACACATACACAATAAACAAGCAAAGAAATCAGTATCGAATTAGAGGACTAAAATGCCAAACAGTGATGTTCTCTGTTTAGACTTTTGAAGGTCTATACAGATATACCACTAAACCAGAAATGAAGAACCCAAATCAATGAAGGACAAGCAAGCCCTAGACCAAAGCTAGGCTCCAGTTTGTTAGGAATTTGGGAATTCAACAGCAAAGTCATAGCGGAAGCAACATTTACAAGTTCACAATATAAGCATAAAGAAACCAAAAGCATAAAGAAATCATAGAACTACAACTTTACTAAAAGGACCAGAAAGCTTCTTCCTTTTTATGGCAGAATCATCAAACTCAGGAATAGCCCCATCCACGTCACGCAAATCGTCATCCAGAGAGAGGTGTCATCAGAGAAACCATGGGTTTGATTTCTGGTCATCGATCAAGAACGATCTCCCAAGTTTCAACAGAGTTCTAGTCATAGATTTAGGAAGGAAACCAGCACCGAATTGGCCACTATTTCAAGCCTGATCATACCCAAGATTAACCCCCTAAATCCTTAGAAGCAAACCCCCAGAAATCACCGAAGAGAAAGGAGAAGACAGACTCTACACACGAAGGAGAGACCCGGACGAACAGAGAGCAGAGACGAGAGAAAGAGAGAGAACCTAATGAAAACCAAGGGTCAAAAACAAGGAAATATCTCAACCAAGAATAGATCTCAACCGTCCATCTCATCCAACGGTCCTAATAAAACCAAACTAGCACAATCCATGTAACAACCAAGCTACCAATAGGCAAGCAACACTTAAGCAGCTGGGCAAAATAATGCAAATGACACAAATAGCACTAGTCCAAATAGAGTTAGGAAAACCACAATTCTCACACAATTGACTACCTAAATCCGTCATTTAGGTATTCGAAGAAGCCGCAAAGATGTTAGCAAATGATTCGGGTAGATTTTGACCAATTTTCATAATAAACAATTTAAAACGGTTTGAGAAAAACTCAAACCAAATTCAAACAATTTAATTAAAAAAGCTCAAACTTAAACAAAATGACTTAATTTAGTTCCAAATCACGGTTTAAAATTACAATTAAACTGTTCGATTTGATGTCAAATTGTTATTAAATTTTTAAAAATCCGAAGCCAACTGTTATATTGCTATTTTTTGGGTTGAAATCATATAATTAACAGGTTCATATAAATTTAAATTAACGATTTTAAATCAGGATTTCTTAAAATCTTGTCAAAGCTAAAACTAAAATCGTGGACGAAGAACCAGTTTCTGAAACAAACTGTTAACACTGGTCTTACTCTTCTCAAGTGTGCCTTCGCAGACCTTTCCTTAACAAAGTCCACCCATCAAAACAATTGGCTACATCGATTTCGACGTGCAGATCATCGTTTGAATTCTAATGGGTTGCATATATAAAATGTAATACATAGTTCAAAGTAGTGCTAAATGTAATCAAGCTACTATTTATTTATTGAGTCAAAAACAGCTAAAGAAATTTGCATGAACTTTCCTACCATTCCAAACCAAGAAAAAACAGAATTCTGTCAAAGATAAGCAATACTAGCAAGCCATTCGACTAGTGGAATTGCCTATAAATAGGCAAATCATTCTTCAAGTCTCTTGCATAATCTTCTTGTTCAGGAATATGAAGATGAATTCACTATCAATTCCGTTTTTTCTCCTTTCCATTTTAGCAAATTCTCTATTTTGTGAGGCAACAGCAACACCTGAGCCGGTCCTAGACACCTTTGGGAAACTGGTCCGGGCAGATTCTGACTACTACATTTTGCCAGCCAGCCACGGAGGCAGTGGTGGACTCGACCTGATCAGCAGCTACATGACCTGCCCACTCCACGTTGTACAAAGGGGAGATGACAACCCTGGCATTCCTGTGAAATTTTTCCCAGTAAATCTCAAAAAAGGCGTTGTCCGTGTCTCTACTGATTTGAACATCATGTTCAAGGACAAGCGGTCAGACAAATACAAGAAGTGTCCCGAATCATCCATTTGGAAGCTTGATCACTACCATCCATATGATCCATTGAAAAAAGAGTACTTCATTGTGACTGGTGGAGTTGTAGGAAAACCCGGGCCTGAGACGCTAGGAAACTGGTTCAAGATTCAGAAATTTGGACGAGCCGGTGGCTACAAGCTCGTGCATTGTCCCAGTGTGTGCCCACATTGTGATGTTGTCTGTAAAGATGTTGGAATTTATGAACAGAATGGGAAAAAGCTCTTGGCTCTAAGCAATATTCCAATTGAGGTTAAGTTTAAGAAGGCATAAAGGAGTCTCGAAGGACGGAACAAATAAGTGTATGCATGCTTTATCTTCATTATGAATATAAGACATGCCAAATATGGCGTGGTTTAAAAGAAAAATACGTGTGTGATTATGTAATAACTATGTACTTCCAATAACACGTGATATACATGCTTGTCTTTTTCAATAAAGTTGTATACATAAGACTCGTTTTCACAAGGCCGTTTACTAGATGCTCTAATTGTTTGGAGGTATAAAACATTATGTGTATAAAAAACGAATAGGAATGGACAAAACAATTTTCAGGGGGACATAAAACTGACCCTCCAATATGTGTACATAAGAGAAGAAAATGCAAGACCAATGTCTTCTGAAACAACAATTAGTAACTGGCATGTGAGAATCCACACAACACAGCAGCATCTTTAATGGAATATTAATCCTAGATGATTCATCATTTGACCAGTAGAAATTGTCTAATAAGTTGGCAAATTCTCTTCAACTCTCTTGCATAATTTTCTTGTTTATTTATTCAATAGCAGCTTTAAAATGAAGACAAAATCTTGTATCTTCCATTTTTCATCCTTTCCATCTCAGTAAATTCTCTGTTTTGGGTGGCAGCAGAAGCACCGGATCCAGACCCAGTGCGCGACCCCTCTGGAAAATTGCTCAGCACGAAAAATACCTACTACATTTTGCCAGTCAGCCCCTGGAGCGTTGGTGGGCTTGAACTAACCAAAACCAAAAACATGGCCTCTCCACTTGATGCTGTCCGAACAGGGGATGATAACCCTCGGCATTCCCGTGGCATTTTTCCGGTAAATCTCAATAAAGGTATTATCCATGTCTTTACTGATTCGAACATCGAGTTTCCAAACAAGTACACGGTATGTCCCGAATTACCTCTTTGGAAACTCGATCACTACAATATGAATGATCCATTGAACAGCTTCATCACTACAGGTGGAGTTGTAGACGCTGGGAAACTGGTCATTGTCCTAGACGCCTAGTTGTGCAATTATTGTGATGTTTTCTGTAAAAATGTTGGAATTTATGTCCAAAATGGACAGCGACGCTTGGCTCTAACAAATTTTCCATTTAAGGTTGTGTTTAAGAGGGCATAAAGGAATATACAGTAACCATTCAATTACATGCATAAGCATGCATGTCTTGTTCAATAAAGTTTTCTAAATAGCTCTTCATAAGGTTATTTACTAAATGCTTTACTTTTTGATGTATAAACAGGTATGTGAGTATCAAAAACAAACATGAAAGGACATAAAGTCGAGCCCTCTGACTATATGTACAATGAAAAATGTAGTATTGTATGACTTCTGTATCGATAGTCGGTAATTTTGATTAAAAATGAACATGAAAGGACATAAAGTCGAGCCCTCCGACTATATGTACAATGAAAAATGCAGTATTATATGACTTCTGTGTGGATAGTTGGTAACTCTCATAAGGTTTTGTTTTAGTTATAAGTAAATTCAATTGTTAAGTCAAATTTAGAATGGAATATTAATGAGAAATTGCCGAGATAATAGTCTTCGTCGTATTTAGAGGAAGATGATTATATTATTTAGTTCGTTCACCCAATTGTGTAAACCAACTTCTCCACCAATGTTTAGAGGACGAATTTTCTAGTTTTATTAGTAAATCTACACCTCTTACCGCCAAAAAAGAAATATTCTTTAGTGGGGGCAATTGCCTTAACTAGTGGCCTCGCTTTATCCCCTACATGACCTCTTACAATAATGGTGTAATAGTTGCAAAGGATCTCTTAGAAATTTATAATGATATGGTAAAGCCAGTGTTTATATAATTATATGTACCTTTAAACTTGAGCAATTATTGTTATTTTAAATGAATTGAAACTTAATTATATATATTTTTTGTTTGTTAGGTCATCTCGATGTAAAACGGTGGAATTGGACAAAAAGTAGCAGAAAATTGACTAAAATGGAATTAATCCAAAGTTTGGGCACTAAATCGCAAAGTGTTAATAGTTGATTCGGACCTAGTATCGATGATTGGAGAGAGGTTGGAATCAATTGGATGGATTTGGAATACGGAGGATCAAGAAAATAGGAAAAAGGAACTAAAATTATTAAATAATGAAATTCAGGGACCAAAGTGCAAGAAATAGAAAATTGTATAACAACACCCACACACAGGCTAATTCTATCGGACTTGAGTTCCGTTTATCGGCAGCATAACCAATGAACGGAGTGCGCAGGCAATTTCTCGGCCTGAACGAACCAGTTTTCTTATTTGATCCAAATTCTAACGGAAATCAACTTCAATTTATCGGGAGCATAACCAAATAATGTATGAATGATACTAGCTGCGTAATTGAGAATTGAAATAGATAATAGTAGGTGGATTCGTAATCCAATACACATTCTGTATTACATATAAAACTTGAATTTTACATGCTTCCGTAGATTAATTGAGAATAATTACAAACTACAAATATCTTTTGTTCGTTTACTTCGAATCTGATTAGAAATTAGCACACTAGCTTGATTGAATTTTAATCCTCGTGGAACAATACACGTACTCATTACGTATTACTTGTCAACGATCTCGTACGCTTGCGGGTTTCGCACGAACAGATAGCATAACAACGAATAATACATCAAAAACTCGTTGATTCTACGAATACACGTGATTTGGAATTAAATAGTCGTTCATTCAAAAAAAGGGAACATGGTAAGTGTAGTCTTTACACTTTTGGGGGGCCTTTGAGTTTTATAATTCTGCGTCAAGCAGTCATTGTTCAATAAAATTTGTTTTGGTTTTCTTTTGTTTGTAGGATAGACTTTAAGTAGGAGGCGTGTCTCCGTGTTGCTAGCTTGAATTTTGGGTAAATTTCGACACGAGAACTTTACAAGATTAGAACACTCAAATTAGGACTTTTTCATTCATTATTAAATTGGAAATTGGGACAATTTTTTAGAGACTCTTGGAAATTAAATTGAGAGAAAAATACAATACGACGATTTGTGTATATTATGGTGAATGATGTGTCTTTAATTCGAACTCTTAATTTTTTACTATTTAAACATGAGTTTAAAAGATAGCGTATTTTTTTAATAATAGTATGATTGCAAGTAATTACGTGATCTTATTAATTCACAAACTAAATAGTAAAATTTGGTAATTTGGTTAGAAGATAGAGATGTACTTTTAGAAGTATTGCATTCGTTAAATGAATTTCTTGTTGGATTAATGCATTTAATTAGGTTATAGAGATATAGTAGGTTTATCTAATTAAGTAGAATTGAATTTACTCAATAAAAAACTTCAACTTGATTTGAGAAGTTTAGGATACACATGTTAATTATTTTTCATGTCTTTATACGATAAATAAAGCAGGAGAGTTGAGGTAAAATCGTGAGTCTTAGCACTTTTTATCATCATTTTAATCCCAAAACCAATTGTGTCAATTAGTTAGTTATTCATAGCTTAGTCTTGGTCTAGAAATTATAATAAAAACCAATTCCCTGTTAATTTTTCTTGCATTATTTCAAGGAAATAATAAAATTGATTCAAATCAATAATTAGCAATACAGTTGACGTGGAATCGATAATTCGGACTTCTTAGATTCATTTTACTATGAGTTAGAGATATTAGTTTTATACATATTAATTTCTCTTGTTGAAATATTTTAACTATGAGTATATATTTGTTATTTGCTAATAAATATAATTTAAAAAAATATAATATTTCAAATAAGAAAATAAAAATGATCATGGTAAAGTGTTCGAGGAGTTTCGACACTTGACATGTGTCCGACACGAATACGCTACCTTACTAGAAGTGTTCGCACTACAGAGCTTGTTATAGAAGCTGGTTTAGTCAGTTGACTATTTTATGTACCATGTTAAAGTACAATTTTTATCTTTTCGACTGGTTTTTTAATTTTTCCATTTCCATTGCGTTCGCTACACGTTAGGTGGTATTTTTTCCAAACACTTGTTCAGTGTGATAGCTATACTAACAAACATACTGCAATATATTTAATGAATTTAATTACTTGCTTATAACAAAATAAAACAAGTAATGGAAGTAATCTATATATATATATATATATATATATATATATATATATATATATATATATATATATATATATATATGAGGAAGTGTCTTAAAACTAATATTACTATTTGGAAAACAAAGTAATTCTATACTACCAAACCTTAACTTATCATGAGTTTGTATTATGTTTGTCTGAGAACTTGAAATGCCAACAATTGGCAATCCTGGTCTTGGTCCTCTAGGTCTCTGCATCTGCAAACAATCAGTCATAATCTTTATTTTTAATTATTCTACTTAAAATATATGCTATCTGATTATTGCTACCTTTAATATGTTCAAAATTAATTATTAATCCAGTATTAGTAATTCTATCTATAAAATTTAACCATCTTCTTCGATTACTTCTTTTATTTTCTAATTTCATTTTATTAACAAAACTTTCTATTGCCTCACAATTTGTTCTTAAAGTAATTTCTTTTTTAGAAATAATAAATAATTTAAAAGAATCTAATGCATAATTAACTGCAAGTAATTCTAAATCTATGCTACTTATATTACCTTTTTCTTTATAATTTCCACTATTGTATCTAACAATTTTTTCAAGATCTTTACCTGCATACTTATTGGGTTTTGCAATTAAAATTGCTCCCCAACCTGTTAAACTTCCATTTGTTTCTATGATCAAATAATCTGTATCTAATGGCATATCTAATTTAGGTAAATCTTTTAATCTTTCTTTTATTTTTTGTACTAATTTAATATCTTCTATATTAAAATATCTTTGTCCTTTATGAGATGTTTTTCTATATAATGGCCCTGCCATCTTTCCTAAGTCCTTAATAAAAGGTCTAACATAATTTACTAATCCTAAAAATTTCTATAATTGTTTAAGGTCTTCAAGCTTATCTGGGAATTCTAAAGTTTTCTGAGCTATATGAGGTTGTAATTCAATCTTACCTTTTCCTATATTAACTCCTAAAAATTCTATATATTCTTTAAATAACATCATCCTTTTCTTATTTACAATTAAACCATGTTTTATAAATTCTGAAAAAAGAATTTGTAAATGACCTCTATGTTCTCTTTTATTTTTACTAAATACTAAAATATCATCAATATATACTATAATAAATTTACTATGTTTATTAAAAATATTTTCCATTTTTCTTTGAAATATACTAGGAGCATTCTTTAATCCAAAAGGCATAACTAACCACTCATAATGACCTTCTGGAGAAGTAAAAGCTGTCCATTCTATAGAATCTGGATGCATTTTTACTTGCCAAAATCCTAATTTTAAATCAAACTTGCTAAAAATATTACAGTCTTGAATTTTATTTATTAAAACAGTCTTATCTGGAATAGTATATGCATCATCTATTGTATTATCATTAAGTCTTTTATAATTTATAACAATTCTACTTTTTCCTCTAATTATTTCTGAATGTTTTCTAACTATAAAAGCTGCTGATCTATGTGGGCTATCTGATTTTCTTATAACTCCTAATTTTAAAAGATCTTTAATATGCATCTTGAAATCTTCAATATCTTAATTTGTAGCTTCAATATTTTTAGTCTTAATTATATATTCTGGATTTTTTATTTTTAATTCACATAAAACTTTATCTTTCTCCCAATATTTTAAAACATTTTCTCCTAAGATTTCTAATTTTTCTAATTTGTTTATCATGTTTTCTATATCTTATTCTGTTACTAATAAATTATATATTTTTTCAATTTCTACAAATTCTAAACAAATTTCTCCTTCTTCCTTTATTAATTTTTGATTCCAATTTGCCTCCATTGTGACACCAGACTAATTAATTCAATATCCTTTCTAAAATTCTAAACCATTTTGATTTGGTTTAAGCTGCAATTAAAATATATGAAAAAGTTAGGTGTGGTCCATTTCAATATCTACGACACTATCACCATCATCGGTCAATAACATGGCCTCCATTTTTGGTTCATCTAAAGAAAGATTTACAATTTCAAGAATTCCAACTTCTTCCACAAAGTCAAATTGATCTCCAACTATATCCCACTAATAGTGTTCTCGATATAGTATTGTGGGCTTCTTCTTGATAACACAAATTACAAAGAAAAAGCTTACAAAATTTTTGCCGTCGCATAAACTTACAAGATTGTGTCGGGAGAGATGCAAACCAATAAACAAACAAGTGGAATAATTCTGCTTCCAAAAGCAAATAAGTAAAACGCATTTTCTGACAATTCTATATGCTGAAAATATTCTTAAAAAAATCAATAACACCAAACTACGATAACACAAACAATTATTTTATGTGGAAAAACTTCCCCGATATGAGGAATAAAAACCACAGGACCTACTCCAGTCAAAACATTCGCTATCAATCAAATAATGGGTATACAAAGTCTTCTTTAATCACAATTAAAGGCGACAACGTATATTTCTTCTAGATAATAAAGATCTTAACAAAACAATATGAAATAGGAAAAATATACCAACAAATCCGGTTACTGCTCACGCACATTAACCAATGTTCCCGAACTCAAAATTCGATCTCCACCGTTCAGATTAGATTGTAGTTCTGTGTCTATTGAACCCCTCCTCCAAATTTCAGCTCGATCGAACCACGAACGACTCGAGATCGGAGCTTTGATGAAATCTGAGCGCAGAGAAAAAAAAAACCATTTTCCTTTCTTTTAAAGAACTGATTGAACTCTTATTTTCTCCAATATTCTTGTATTTATCTTCAGCATTAGGGTTAACACCCTAATGGACTTTGGGGCTATAATATGACTCCAAACATGAGCTTTCCTCATCATATGAGGAAATAACCCAACAAATTGAGCAGAAAATTTATTAGATTAGATAAATTAGGTGCAGTGTCTCTTCAGTTATGATAGATAATGAGCTTTTTGTTAAGTGTATGTAACTTCATGTAGATCGATTGTTAGATTGTATTATAGATTCTTAGATTTCTTAGTCGTAAGGGATGATTTTTTTTTTGGTTATATACCTTGAGTAGAGATCCCATAAATCTCTTGCTTACGCATAGGAGGGGCATTATACACGAGTATACTTGAGTGCCATTTCCCACAAAAAAAAAAAGAAAAAAAAAAAAAGAAAAAAGCAAAATTGGGATTCCCAAGACTTCAAAATTATCCTGTTTCCTCAAATTTAACTTTTACTTTTTTAGTGTAGATTCTTAATAAAAAAATCTGTCAATTTGTAATGAAGACAAGCGTTCAATGAGAAAACAATTGACTACCTAAATCCATCATTTAGGTAGTCGAAGAAGCCGCAAAGATGTTAGCAATTGATTCGGGCAGATTTTGACCAATTTTCATATTTAACAATTTAAAATGATTTGAGAAAAACTCAAACCTAATTCAAACAATTTAATTAAAAAAGCTCAAACTTAAACGAAACGACATAATTTAGTTCCAAATCACGATTTAAAATTACAATTAAACTGTTTGATTTGATTTCAAATTGTTATTAAAATTTTAAAAATCCAAAGCAAGCCGTTATATTGCGATTTTTTGGGTTAAAATCATATAATTAACGGGTTCGTATAGATTTAGATTAACGATTTTAAATCAGGATTTCTTAAAATCGTGTCAAAGCTAAAACTAAAATCGTAGACGAAGAACCAGCCTGAAACAAACTATTAGCTCTGTTTTATTCTTCTCAGACCTTTCCTTAACAAAGTCCACCCTTCAAAACAATTGGCTATATCGATTTCGACGTGCAGATCATCGTTTTAATTCTAATGGGTTGCATATATAAAATGTAATACATAGGTCAAAGTAGTGCTAAATTTATTCAAGCTAGTATTTATTTATTGATTCAAAAACAGCTAAAGAAATTACATGAACTTTCCTACCATTCCAAACCAAGAAAAAACAGAATTCTGTCAAAGATAAGCAATACTAGCAAACCCTTCGACTAGTGGAATTGCCTATAAATAGGCAAATCATTCTTCAAGTCTCTTGCATAATCTTCTTCTTCAGTACTCATTCAAGAAATTACAGCTTTAATATGAAGATGAATTCACTATCAATTCCGTTTTTTCTCCTTTCCATTTTCGCAAATTCTCTATTTTGTGAGGCAAGAGCAACACCTGAGCCGGTCCTAGACGCCTTCGGGAAACTGGTCCGGGCAGATTCTGACTACTACATTTTGCCTGCCAGCCACCGAGGCAGTGGTGGACTCGACCTGATCAACAGCAACATGACCTGCCCACTCCACGTTGTACAAAGGGGTGATGACAACCCTGGCATCCCTGTGCAATTTTTCCCAGTAAATCTCAAAAAAGGCGTTGTCCGTGTCTCCACTGATTTGAACATCATGTTCAAAGACAAGTGGTCAGACAAATACAAGAAGTGTCCCGAATCATCCATTTGGAAGCTTGATCAGTACCATCCATATGATCCATTGAAAAAAGAGTACTTCATTGTGACTGGTGGAGTTGTAGGAAAACCCGGGCCTGAGACGCTAGGAAACTGGTTCAAGATTCAGAAATTTGGACGAGCCGGTGGCTACAAGCTCGTGCATTGTCCCAGTGTGTGCCCACATTGTCATGTTGTCTGTAAAGATGTTGGAATTTATGACCAGAATGGGCACACGATCTTGGCTCTAAGCGATATTCCAATCAAGGTTACGTTTAAGAAGGCATAAAGGAGTCTCCTAGGATCGAGCAAATAAGTGTATGCATGCTTTATCTTCATTATGAATATAAAACATGCCAAATATGGCGTGGTTTAAAAGAACAATACGTGTGTGACTATGTAATAACTATGTACTTCCAATAACATGGGACATACATGCTTGTCTTTTTCAAAAAAATTGTATACATAAAACTCGTTTTCACAAGGCCATTTACTAAATGCTCTAATTGTTTGGAGGTATAAAACATTGTGTGTATAAAAAACGAATAGGAATGGACAAAACAATGTTCAGGGGGACATAAAGCTGACCCTCCAATATGTGTACATAAGAGAAGAAAGTGCAAGACCAATGTCTTCTGAAACAAAAATTAGTAACTGGCATGTGAGAATCGACACAACACAGCTGCATCTTTAATGGAATATTAATTATTGTTGATTCATCATTTGACCAGTCGAAATTATCTAATAAATTGACAAATTCTCTTCAACTATCTTGCATATTTGTCTTGTTTATTTATTCAATAGCAGCTTTAAAATGAAGAGAAAATCTTGTATCTTCCATTTTTCATCCTTTCCATCTCATTAAATTCTCTGTTTTGGGAGGCAGCAGAAGCACTGGATCCAGACCCAGTGCGCGATACCTCTGGAAAATTTCTCAGCAAGAAAATACCTACTACATTTTGCCAGTCAGCCCCTGGAGCGGTGGTGGACTTGAACTAACCAAAACGAAAAACATGGCCTGTCCACTTGATGTTGTCCAAATCCAAACCAGGGATGATAACCCTCGGCATTCTTGTGGCATTTTTTCCAGTAAATCTCAATAAAGGTGTTATTGATAGAATATACAAGATAATGAGGAGGGAAAGTGTTCAAAGACATTTTTTAAAAATGGTGGAACACGGCTTATACATATAGCCATACATTTTGGTTCAATTCAAAATGATTTCCAACGACTATTCTACCTAACACCACTCTTCCATGCTTGGCTGCACAATGGACAGTTGTTGAACCTAACTTGCTTGAATTATAATACATAACTTAAGCTAATATAAGTTACAAAATATATGCGAAACAAATGATAACAAAAACATTTTGGTTGAAAACAAAAGTGTCACATATCACACAGTTCATCACTCCTCCTTGACACTTTTGTTGGAAACACCAAGACATCCTTTTAGTGTTTCAAACTTCTCCTTAGGCAATGCTTTAGTGAAGATATCAGCAACCTGCTCTTCTGAATTGCAATGCCTCAATTCCTTTTCTTTCCATTCTTTTGCTTCCCTTATGAAATGATATTTGATATTTATGTGTTTTGTTTTCCATGGAACACAGGATTTTTCACAATTGCTACAGGAGATCGATTGTCACAAAGAATGTTAGTTGCTTCAGTTTGTTGGTGACTGAGATCCTTCAGAAATTTCCTTAACCATATTGCTGGATTGGTTGCCTATGTTGCTGCTATATACTTTACTTCAGCAGTGGATTGTGCCACCATTTTTTGTTTGATTGAATTCTAGCAAACAAAGCTTGAACCAGCATAAAAGGCATAGACTGAAGTACTCTTCATGTCATCAGCAGATGCGGCCCAATCACTATTAGTAAAACCTGTTAAAAATAGAGTTTTGACTTCCCAAAACTCATTCCAAAGTTCTATGTTCCTATGATGAACCTCAGTACCCTTTTTGCAGCCTAGAAGTGAATCTCACTTGGCTCTTGCCTGAATCTAGACAACTGTTTACCAGCAAACATAAGATTTGGTCTTGTAGCTGTTAAGTAGAGCAAACATCCAACTAAGCTCCTGTAGATCTTCTCATCTGTTTTCTTTGCACCATCATCCTTCATCAACTTTGAATTCTGAACTAAAGGAGTGTTAACTAATTTGGAATTCTCTATATTGAACTTTTTTAACACTTCTTTAGCATACCTCTTTTGGCTTCCATTCCAAGAAAGTATTTCATTTCTCCCAAGTCTGTCATATCAGACTCCTTCTTCGATTCATCCTTTACCTCTTCAATTAAGGCCGCATTGCTTCCTGTGATTAGAAAGTAATGTGCATACAATGAAATTATAAACAAATCCTCAACTACTGGTTTGATATAGAGAGTTTGTTCAATAATACTTTTGCTGAAACCAAGGCTGCACAGATGATTGTCTATTATGGTATACCAACTCCTTGGTTTCTACTTTAAACCATTTAAGGCTTTCCTTAAGAGATACACCTTATCCTCTTTTCCTTCTTTGATGAACCCTTCAGGTTGTTCAATGAAAATCTCTTCATTTAGATGTCCATTCATGAAGGTAGATTTAACATCCGGCTGGTATATCTTCCATTCTGATTGAGCAGCCATTGCAAATAACAACCTTATTGTTTCAAGTCTGGCAACATGAGCAAATGTATCAGTAATATCAATTCCATATTGCTGGGCATATCCTTTTACAACCAGCCTAGCTTTGAACTTATTGATTGAACCATCAGCATTTAAATTTTGTCATGAATACCCATTTAACACCAATAACATTTTTGTTTCTTGGTCTGTCAACAATTATCCAAGTGTCATTATTTTTCAATTGCGTTATGCTCCTCCTTCATTGCTTCTATCCAATCTTGAGAATGAGCTGCTTCGTTGAAGGTTGCAGGCTCCAGAATTGCTGCATTGCAGATGGCATAAATGTCTTGAAGTGATCTGGTTCTTATCACTTCATTTTCTGAATCTGATTCACCCTCAAGTTCAGCTTCATCCTCAACTTCTTCATCAACATTATCAGCATCTTCAGTTTGTGAAATGAGTCTTGGAGTCTCAGGTTTATTCATAGAATTTGACTCCTAAATCCATGAAGAACTTTCATCAACTTTAACATCTCTGTTGGAAACAACCTTTTTGGTTTGAGGATTATAAACTCTATAACCCTTAGCATTTTCACAATAACCAACTAAAACTCCTGCTTCAGCTTTCTAACTTGTCTCTCTTCACATTAGGTACATGCATATAACACACACTTCCAACCACTTTCAGATGTGAAACGTTTGGCTTAACTCCATACCAAGCCTCATAGGGAGTTAACTTGTCCAAAGCTTTAATAGGCAGCCTGTTGAGTAGGTAAATTGAAATGCTTACTGTCTCAGCCTAAAAAACCTTTGGCACATTCTTTTCCAGCATTAAACACTTTGTCATGTCCATTGCTGTCCTATTCTTTCTTTCACAGACCCCATTTTGCTGAGGTGAGTAAGAGATTGTTAGCTGATGCTTAATCCCTACTTCCTCACAAAATCTATCAAACTGATTGCTGGTATATTCAGTCCCATTATCAGTCCTAATGGCCTTGATTTTGCAGTCACTTTCATTCTCAACCAGGTTCCTGAACCTCTGAAATGCTGCAGGAACTTTAGATCATCAATAAAGAGGACAAAATATTTGCTACCATTCAGAGTTGAAGTCCTTATAGGTCCAAAGACATTAGAATGAACCAACTGAAGTTTGTTTTGAGCTCTCCTTGACTGGTTTTTTGGAAAAAGAAGTCTGGTTTGTTTCTTCTTCTGGCAGATGTCACAAACATAGGCAGCATCACATACTCTTGGCATATTCTCAACAAACTCTAATTCATTTAAACGTTTGGGTGAAGTATAATTTGCATGCCCAAAACGTTTATGACATAGTTCATATTTAACCACAGTGCTGATGAAGGCACGTGAATTCATATTTTTCCATTTCAATGGGAAACTTCTATGCCTCATCTCTACTATCATTAGTTCTAGGTTATTTTGATCCAAGATTGTACAACTACCATCCTTAAATATTTAGGTTTAGTTTTTCTCAGTTAATTGGCCAACACCTATCAGATTTTGGTCAATATTTGGGACATACAAAAACATCAGAAATGAGCTTAGTACCTGTTGGTGTCTGAACTGGAACATTTCCAATGCCTTTTACCTCTACATACTCCCCATTTCCTACTTTTACTTTTGATCTGTAGCCATCATTCATCTCCACAAAAATATCTAAATTTGACGTCGTATGGTGGGTGCACCCGCTGCCAAGTAGCCAAGTCTGAACCCTACTACAGGTTGTAAAATTTAAGGCTGCAAACAAATGTTCTTCAGCCTGATCTTTTGCCAATTTTACCTGCTAAAGCTCCTTCTTCTCCTTTTGATTTTTGCACACCTTCTCTACATGTCCAAACTGCTTACAAGACCTACATTGGACTCTAGGCCTGAACCAACACCACTTTGGTGAATGACCTTTTCTTTTGTAATGTGGACATGGAGGATACTTAGCATCATTTCCTGAACTTTTAACTTCAGCTTCCTTCTTCTCGTTTTGTGGCTTCTTCCTACCAAAACTTGTTTGAGTTCTATGCTTTCCTTTAGCAAATAGAACACCCTCAGTCCGATTTTCTTTCCTGAAAAATTTCATTTGTTCACTGGCTTGAAGGGCACTTACTAATTCAACTAGAGAGATGCTAGCCAAGTCCCTTGAATCTTCAAGTGAAGAAATCTTGGATTCAAACTTCTCTGGCAAATTGATTAGCACATTTTCCACTACTTTCTTATCTGGCAAATCATCTCCAAGCAATCTGATCTGGTTTACCACTTTCATTAACCTGTCAGCAAACTCCTTAACCATCTCTGAATCCTTCATCTTCAATGTTTCAAACTCCCTCCTGAAGTTTAGAACCTACATTTGTCTGGTCCTTTCATTGCCTTTGAATTCCTCTTTCAACCTGTCCCATGCTTCTTTTGCAGTTTTACAAGTGATTATTATTGTGAATATAGCATCTGAGACAGATGATTGTATGCAAGAAAGGGCCTTAAACTTCTTGGCTATCTCCTCACTATGTTGCTTCAGTTGAACTATGGTGGGATTAGCCCTCAATGGTGGTGGTTCAACACTAGTTTCTATAATTTCCCAAAGGTCATAAGCTTTTAGGTATGCCTTCATCCTTGCAGACCAGAAGTCATAATTTTATCCTGTGAATGTCGAAGGTAAAGGGGCGGAAAAACCACTTGAAGCCATCACTCTAACTCACATGTTTGGCTAGTGTTCACGAAAATATGTTTCGAATAAAACCACCGCAAGTGTACGGTTCGTTGACAAGTAATAAAGTGAAAATCCTAGAATTTCGAGTATCGTTTCCACGAGAATTGATTTAACTTGAGTTCTATTATTGTGACCTTAACCGATCTATAAAACTTAAGATGATTTTTTTTGTGATTTTATAATGTAATTATGAATAATATGCAAATTAAACTAAATTTTTGATTTAAATGCAAAAGTAAAGGTTGAATGCCAAAGTTGAAGAAATTAATGTATGAAAAAGCGTACTATGATCCCGAATCGCCAAGCAAAATTCACTCTTAACCCCTATTTCACAATTTGACAACACAATGAATTGTTTGAAGAATCAATGTTTCTAACATATCCAACAATCTCTTTCGAGTAGAATTGAACCTATCCTAGTATACCATTTGACTATATTTCTATGACAAATGCAATATACAAGAATGCATGAAGTTTTGTAAACACTTAGAGATTCACGTAATGCATATCGGTATATTTCTATCCTCTATGAACAAAACGATGATTTATACCTTGTTGAGTTTATTTCCCTTCTTTCGAATGCATAAAATAAACCACCTAAACTCACACAATTATCGTGCACTATAATCATGGAGACGAAAAGTGTATATAAACCATTCAATAGCCATCAAATGCGTTTACATGTCAAATTGCAAAATAGGAATTAAAAGATCATAATGCGAGGTTCATCGTTCACCTAGTACATAAAAAGTCTAGCCTAACATGGAGAAAATAAAAGAGCAATAAAAATAATGAAAAGAAAATATCACCAAAATCTTGAATTAAATCTTGAAATCTTGAAACTTGAAGTGTAAATCCTTGTTCTTGCCTTCTTGTTAGCTCCCCAAGGTGTTTTTCTCTCTAAAGTGGCGTAGCACCCTTTCTTTGCACGAGTTTAGGGTTAAATAAGTGCCCTAGATTCCTTTCCATATGTGTTTTAACGAGAAAAGAAAATCAGAAAAAATTGCACTGAAAAACTACCATGCGGTCGCATGGTTATTTTCCATGCAGCCGCATGGAGCAAATTATTTCCCAAAATTTTTACTTGAAGCCATGCTTGCGGCCACAAGGAAATTTCTACCATGCGGCCGCATGGTAGAATGACTTTTCCATTAGACAACTTTCAATGTTTTGATCATATCTTTCATTCCTGATATTTGATTGAGGTGATTCAAATTGCATTGGAATGCTTACTCAAAGGGCTACAAATATTCCTGAAATATAAATCTTCAAATTCGAATGTCTTCTACTCCAAAAATGGGTCTCAAATTAAGACTGCAAATTCGAAGCATAACTTTTTCGGCTGGAAGTTGATTTGTGATAGTACTTCGCCTCTATTTCATCCCTTTGGCTTCTTTCCTCATCCAATTGATGCCCAACACTCTCAAATCTTCATCGTGGGATCGACACAACTTTTCAGTATTTCCAATTGAGACCTTGAACTTCCATTTTCCTCAATTTTTGGTTTTTTTTCGCTCGTTTTCACATACATTTCATTCCATCTATCAATGTAGTCCTACAAACGCAAATTATATCGAATTAAGCCATATTTCAACATATCTATCGACAATAGTCCATGTTTTGTGGCCTAAATAAGTGCGCAAAGCCCCCTTATCAAATTCCCAAACTTGAACTATTGTTTGTCCTCAAATACGATGGTGACTCAACTCTACACAAAACATGGTTTAACAACCGGTCGTGCTCAGGATTAGATTTTAGTGACCAACATAATGAATAGTTTCAATAGTGCAAAATCAAACCAACCTCCACCTATCATATGCAAAACTTGATGTGTGTGTGTGAATACTCATGCAAAGCATACCAACCTAAAGATGGGTGCTAATCCCGACCTGTAGTAGTCAAATTTTTCTTTTCTTCACTCGTGAGATTCACACCCCCCAAACTTATTCTTTTCGCTCAAAGATCCCAGAGTGTGTTCTAGAGTAGATTTTTTTATTTACTTAAATCCTTACCCTCTCTTAGTTTGGATAGATCTCCCAGTCACAAGTTCACACGTCAACAAGTAGGGATGCTCCTATTTCTTTGATTGTTTCAACCGTTAAGACTATACTAAGTTACTTGCTTCTTATCAGAGATATGATCCTATCAACCTTATGTCTGGGGCTAATCAATGCATTTCATACATAGAAGCACGTAAATTCTTCATCAATGGATAGATTTTTTATTTTTTTATTTTTAACATCTTTCATTTGCTTTCTATATAACTCTTGTAACGAGTTTTAGGCCGATGACTCCCCAAATCAGATGACCATAGGGCACCAGGTTTTTAAGCCTTGCAGGCTTAATCACTCGAGTTATACAGGCTCGAACATATGTCTTCATTTATTCAATAATCAGTGCAATGTCCCTTTTTTTTAGACATTCAGTTTCTAGAACTAACCTCGAACTTGAAACTTTTACCTTGTTTTCGTCTCATTGGTCTAATCCAATCCACACAATACAATTTCATGCATGGAATCCCTACTCATCTCAATGTTCTCCAGTAAAAGCTAAATCATCTCCAAACTCCTAAATTGATGGTTTATCGATAAGTGTAGTAGAGGTTTTCGGGGTCTACCTATCATGTTCAACTCTACTATGATTCATACACCTCATCATTAGCTTAGCATGCCCAACACAAGTATTGTGCTCAAAATGTCGAGTTTCCACATAGACAAGTATCAATCAATTAAACATGCACAATCTCCACTATCTATAGTTATCCTAAGTCCAATATTCACATCATTGCTGACAGGGCCATTAAACCCACACAAGCACACACAATTCTAAACTACAACTAGAAGTGCGTAAAACTAAGAATAATGAAAAACTGAATTTTTTTTTCACACAACACAATCACACAAAAATAAAAACTGCAGTAACATAATGAATGATATATTGACATATTCTCACCCCCAAACGTATACAGAACATTGTCCTCAATGTTTAAAGAACAATAAAATGCAAACTTAGCAACGCATAAAATTAAGGACAAATTTACAGAAGATAAAGAAGGGTGAGGAATACTCCCCTGATCGATGAGGATGCGAATGTGAAGATGGTGGAGGAAAAAGAAGTGTGGATCATACATAGACTCTTTTATTACCTGTAGAGACAATGAAAAAAAAAATCTTATTATTAAAAAAACGTGAAGAAAAAATTACCAATCAAATGCTTAAGACAAAATAAATAAAAGGGTAGAAACGATGGGTTGCCTTCCATCCAGCGCTAGTTTATAGTCTATAGCTCGACTCTACCGTGTTGGTCTGTTAGGGTACGTCGAATATAGCCTTAGAGGTCCTGATTAGCTTCTTCAACGACATTTTCTTTCTTACTGCAGTGTTCTTCCAAACGTTAGCCTTATCTTTATCTGTGTCATCTGTTTTTCCCTCATCAATTGCCTCAAACTCAATAATGTAGCCTTCTTGCTTCTCAAAATTTTGTTCAGGTTGAAAATGCACATTATGGTCATCAGCAGCATTTGAAAAGTCTTGAGACACAATTATCTTCTGCAACACCTCTTCTACCACATCAATTTGATAGCAACTATCTGACTTAACATGATCATCTATAACATTGAAGACGTTGAAAGTGATTTGCTCCTCGCCAAATCTCAAATTCAACTGACCCTTTTCAACATCTATTAGAGCTCTACTGGTAGCTAGGAATGGCCTGCCCAAGATAAGTGGGATATCCTTGTCTTCTTCCATATCCAAAATGAGGAAATCTGCTGGAAAAATGAATTTGTCCACCTTAACTAGCACGTCTTCAATTATCCCCTTGGATGTGCAAATGATCGATCAGCTAATTGAAGTATCACCATGGTTGCTTTGGCTTCGCCTAGTCCAAGTTTCTTGAAAACAGATAGAGGCATTAGATTAATACTTGCACCAAGATCACAAAGAGCTTTATCAAAGTAGCATTCACCAATAGTGCAAGGTATAGTAAAACTCCCTGGATCTTTCAGTTTTGGTGGGAGCTTTTTCTGAATTACGACAGTGCACTCCTCTGTTAGCATCACCGTCTCATGTTCATCTAACTTTCGTTTCTTGGATAGAATATCTTTCAGGAACTTGGCATAGCTAGGCATTTTGAACAGTGCTTCTGCAAATGGGATATTTATATGGAGTTTCGTGAAAACTTCGAGGAATTTCTTGTATTGTTGCTCCCATTGATGCTTCCTCAACCGTTGTGGGAATGGAATGGGTGGTTCATAAGGATTCACTGAATTATCTGGAATTTGCTGTGGTATCGCTGGTCTCTCTTTCACTGGTGTCTTCTTAGTGCTGTCAGTCTCCTCTTCAGTCTCTTTCCCAGGTGGGTCCACTGTCTCTTTGTCTACTCTTGGCCTTTTCACATGTATTTCAGGTAACTGAACTCCACTTCTTGTAGTAATGGTTTGAACATGATCCCTATGATTCACTTCTATATTGCTCGGTAAAGCACCGGGCACTCTCCCTGTCATTGAAAGAGTTAGCTGTCCCATTTGAGTCTCTAGATTCTTAATAGCTGCACCTTGATTCTGGAAGTTTGTTTCAGTTTTTCTCATGAATTGATTTGTGGTTTCCATGTATTTATCGGTCTTTTCCATGAGTTTCGCAAACATATCTTCCAACTGAGGTTTCCTCTCCCGCTGAAACTGCCCATGAGCCCGATTATGATTCTGATTGTGATTCTGATTACCACCTCAAGAGAAATTGGGGTGATTTCTCTATCCCGAATTGTATGTCTTAGAGTGAGGATTGTTCTGTTGACGTTGACCTGACACAACCCGTCCCGAATCAACCAAGTGGACCCGAAACGTGACGTGCGCCGATGGTAGATGCTGACTAGATGCCAGATCCACCACCAAGGCTGACTATGGTTTGCTACAAAATATTACGTATCACATGTTTATGAAAAATATAGTGTAATGGGCCCAAAATAAATATTTTGTACTCTACCAAAAAATGCACCATGTCACAAGCTATAACAAATAACTCGAAATCATCGGGCTCCTCAAGCTATCGAGAACCAATACCACACCTTAAGGAAAATTATGGAGAAAAATATGAGCTAATAGCCCAGAGTAGAAATTTCTAGAATAATCATACTTTCCATTTACACATTTTTATCAACACCAAGTCCGTAGTATAATAGCATATAACATTAATGATAATCAAAAAGTGAGACATCTCATAACACCGAAAAATGTCATCTCATAATCATGATATAATCATCAACTCAAATCCAGATCATCATCTCATCTCATCATATGTAATCAACCAACAATGTACCCTCTGATTGAAATCAATCATCCGCCCCCCGGGCTAATTACTTTCATCACGGCCCGTAGGCCCCGCCGTGATCGAAAGTGGGTCTCAACGACCTCTCATAATCAATACTAGAACACGACAAGGCCACTCTCGCTGAACTACATGTACACGGTCGACCCCTTCATCCCCGCCTCAACACCCCTCGTAGTATAGAACACGGCCGAGCCACGCTCAGTGAACTAGAATAAGTATATAATCATGGGTACTTTTCTGGTCGATCTCAATATCACATATGTCTCACATTTCAAGTTACAAATAATCCATACATAATCTTTAAAATTTCACACCGATCATAAAGAAGGAATATTTCCAAATTAACCATGTAATTGAACAAATAATTCACTTAATTGCATAAAATGTATAATAATATAATTAATTATCAATACTTGAAAAATATGTAAGTTTTTCCACTCACAGATTTATGGATAGCAATTTAGTTAAATTGACGGGTAGTTCCAAACTTTCACGTCAATACCTGAAATAACGATATAACTCAAATTAAAATCCGATAACTAATTAATGCAAATCCACCACGAAATTCTTCGACTTCTATAGTTATACTTCCGTCTCTATTTCTTTTAACTTCTCCTCTCTTTATTATTTACCAATAAATCACCAGGTGATCAAATCCATTAAACCACTATACTTTCATAAAATCATTACCTTATACATATATTAATCCAAAACCTAACCTTCAATATTAATCCTTCAATTTCATTCCGACATTTAAAATCTGAAAATTAGAGGTAGACAAAAATAGCACTAACATTCCAGATTACGGAATTGTGGCACCAATTCTGTATATTAAAAAAACTGTCTCCAAACCTTTTGACACAAACAGCACTTTCTGGACAGACTTTCAAAAACAACACCGGTGCCTAATTTTGCACGAAAATTGCTTAACAATAGAGAAAATACAACCTTCAAACCATAATTAAATGTTTAAAATCATGTCCTCACAAGAAAATCAAAACATATACACTTATTTCGCAAACCCATTTCAAAATTCCACTTTCTTCAATTACAATCTTCACTTAGAATATTCTTTACTATACTCTTACTTAAAACCTCCAATAACCATCTAAAATTTCCATAAACCCTAAAAATTCAAGTAACATAAATCTACTTACCTCATGAAAATCAAAAGAATTGAGGAATGAAAACCCCCAAACGTAACCCATTTCCTTCTCCTTTTTCTCTTTTTGTTTTTCCTCTTCTCTTTTCTTTTCCATTTCTTCCCTGCTCTCGTTCTTTCTGTCCGTGTGTCATGTATATGCATTGGGTTGTTTATATAAATATATATCTTAGAATGAATGGATATGGATATATATATCCACTCCACTGCCTGCCTCTTTCAATTTTGCTGATTTCTTTTTTTCTAGCATGAAATGTTTGACTCCATTGAATTTTGGATTTAGCAATTCTGCTTCCTGTCGGTTTCTTGCTGGGGTGCGTGCGCGCATGTAAAACAAATGAGAGATGGGCTTTAAAGAGTAACACTTGTACTCCACTATTCCATGTTTGTAAAGGATGTCCCATCTTCCAATTACTTGACATTTGGTAATATAATTGTCAATGATAGGTAAGTATATCCCCAACTTTAACTTTTATCCATCTTAACCCTCAAAATATTTTTCATTATAAAATAAGCCCCAATAAAATGATCTACTTCATTTAAGTCCCCAATTGACTTTGACTTTGACTTTGACTAGTCAAACCTTTGACTTTAACTGTAAATGAGTGGGGTGTAACAATCTTACCCCCTTCAAAGAATTTCGTCCTCGAAATTCAATCAACTAGGATTCGAACCAATAAAAGATATAACGCACAAATTTAATCTTCCATAATGCCTCTTCTTGAATGATTTCTCCAACCCATCTTAATAAGTTCTTTTCCAACTCACAATCCCCTTTAAATAGCAACATATGGATTGATAACATATCTACTAAACCCATCTTCATAGTCTCTCTATTAGAAAAACTGAACAAATGTATCACTTCCTATCACAAGATACAAAAATCCACCATATAAATAACAATCTTATCTAAAATAATTTAATAAATCTACCTTATGAACTGACTTATATAACTTGAAAAGAATCATGATCTATCAACAATGAGCCCAATACTATTTTTCAACTTCAATCCGATAGCAAAACATTTTACTTTTCTAAATCCACAAAATTTTGGTACTCTTTCTTTTCAAAGAGTCCAAAAATACAATTTACACAAACCCAAAAATTACCTCATCAAAATTTCATTATATTCATCATCACATCATAATTTAGATTGACGCTTTCCAATTGTATGTAATATAACACAATAATCCTACAAATAGCCATAATCAAAATTAATTACCGTGATAACCCAAATATTTCATCTCCTTGGTTTTCTATAGGACACCTATAACATTTGTTTACTTGCTATTCACCATGTCATGATATAATCAAGTAACTTTGTCATACCCCAAAATAAATAATCGCTATGAATTCTATCTCTATTTTCTAACATCCCTTATAATCAATCACTCCAAAATGATCGGAGTCACGTGCATGCTAATTTCCTCAATGCATAACATACAAAATAACAAATTGTCATGTATCAATCAACAAATCATCATTTTGTTTACCACAATTTCTCATCATATAAGTATACACCATCATAATTTCTACCATCTTCTCAATGTGGCCACAAATCACCACAAATTTTGACAACGCTAATGATCATTTGGCTTCCCAAGATAATTAAAATTCCACACTGATTGTCACCAATTTCACAACAATATCATCCCCGATTATTTATCGTGCAAATTTATACCCAGAGATTTCCTTGTATATACATTAAAAATCATGTAATCCGACATAAATATTATTCTTCTCTTATTTTAAGTTCCAACAATTTAGGAGCAAGAGCTTGAGAGCCTGTGATTTCTGCCACCACGACATGTGACCGCACACTGACTATGCATGATATGTCAATGCATGAACTAGAAAAACTTCCAAAACCATGCTCTGATACCACTTGACACAACCCGTCCCGAATCAACCAAGTGGACCCGAAACGTGACGTGCGCCGATGGTAGATGCTGACTAGATGCCAGATCCACCACCAAGGCTGACTATGGTTTGCTACAAAATATTACGTATCACATGTTTATGAAAAATATAGTGTAATGGGCCCAAAATAAATATTTTGTACTCTACCAAAAAATGCACCATGTCGTGTGGCTATAACAAATAACTCTGAAATCATCAGGCTCCTCAAGCTATCAAGAACCAATACCACCTGTAAGGAAAATTATGGAGAAAAATATGAGCTAATAGCCCAGTGAGTAGAAATTTCTAGAATAATCATACTTTCCATTTACACATTTTTATCAACACCAAGTCCATAGTATAATAGCATATAACATTAATGATAATCAAAAAGTGAGACATCTCATAACACTGAAAAATGTCATCTCATAATCATGATATAATCATCAACTCAAATCCATATCATCATCTCATCTCATCATATGTAATCAACCAAAAATGTACCCTCTGATTGAAATCAATAATCCGCCCCCCGGGCTAATTACTTTCATCACGGCCCGTAGGCCCCTCCGTGATCGAAAGTGGGTCTCAAAGACCTCTCATAATCAATACTAGAACACCAAGGCCACTCTCGTGAACTACATGTCATGTATCGGACCCACTTCATCCTCGATCAACACCCCTCATAGAGTATAGAACACGACGAGGCCCACTCCGTGAACTAGAATAAGTATATAATCATGGGTACTTTTCTGGTCGATCTCAATATCACATATGTCTCACATTTCAAGTTACAAATAATCCATACATAATCTTTAAAATTTCACACCGATCATAAAGAAGGAATATTTCCAAATTAACCATGTAATTGAACAAATAATTCACTTAATTGCATAAAATGTATAATAATATAATTAATTATCAATACTTGAAAAATATGTAAGTTTTTCCACTCACAGATTTATGGATAGCAATTTAGTTAAATTGACGGGTAGTTCCAAACTTTCACGTCAATACCTGAAATAACGATATAACTCAAATTAAAATCCGATAACTAATTAATGCAAATCCACCACGAAATTCTTCTTCGACTTCTATAGTTATACTTCCGTCTCTATTTCTTTTAACTTCTCCTCTCTTTATTATTTACCAATAAATCACCAGGTGATCAAATCCATTAAACCACTATACTTTCATAAAATCATTACCTTATACATATATTAATCCAAAACCTAACCTTCAATATTAATCCTTCAATTTCATTCCGACATTTAAAATCTGAAAATTAGAGGTAGACAAAAATAGCACTAACATTCCAGATTACGGAATTGTGGCACCAATTCTGTATATTAAAAAAACTGTCTCCAAACCTTTTGACACAAACAGCACTTTCTGGACAGACTTTCAAAAACAACACCGGTGCCTAATTTTGCACGAAAATTGCTTAACAATAGAGAAAATACAACCTTCAAACCATAATTAAATGTTTAAAATCATGTCCTCACAAGAAAATCAAAACATATACACTTATTTCGCAAACCCATTTCAAAATTCCACTTTCTTCAATTACAATCTTCACTTAGAATATTCTTTACTATACTCTTACTTAAAACCTCCAATAACCATCTAAAATTTCCATAAACCCTAAAAATTCAAGTAACATAAATCTACTTACCTCATGAAAATCAAAAGAATTGAGGAATGAAAACCCCCAAACGTAACCCATTTCCTTCTCCTTTTTCTCTTTTTGTTTTTCCTCTTCTCTTCTCTTTTCCATTTCTTCTCTGCTCTCGTTCTCTCTGTGACTCTGTCCGTGTGTTATGTATATGTATTGGGTTGTTTATATAAATATATATCTTAGAATGAATGGATATGGTCATGGATATATATATCCACTCCGCCGCCTGCCTCTTTCAATTTTGCCGATTTCTTTTTTTTTTCTAGCATGAAATGTTTGACTCCATTGAACTTTGAATTTAGCAATTCTGCTTCCTGTCGTTTTCTTGCTGGGGTGTGTGTGTGTGCACATAAAACAAATGAGAGATGGGCTTTAAAGAGTAACACTTGTACTCCACTATTCCATGTTTGTAAAGGATGTCCCATCTTCCAATTACTTGACATTTGGTAATATAATTGTCAATGATAGGTAAGTATATCCCCAACTTTAACTTTTATCCATCTTAACCCTCAAAATATTTTTCATTATAAAATAAGCCCCAATAAAATGATCTACTTCATTTAAGTCCCCAATTGACTTTGACTTTGACTTTGACTAGTCAAACCTTTGACTTTAACTGTAAATGAGTGGGGTGTAACAGACCCCATTGAGCAAAATCCACATGTTCCATCCTTTGTGTAACAATGGGACATTCAGCTGTACCATGCTCTGCTCCATATTCTTCACAACTGGGCTTCTTCACTTGTACTGAATTCACGGTCTGTGTTATACCCTCTATCTTGTGAAACAAGGAGTCAATCTTTGTAGATAATGCCGAATAGGTATCTACCTCATACACTCCAACTGCTTTCTTTGCACCCACTCTATCTGTAGACCACATGGCTGAGGTATTAGCCATTCTCTCAAACAACTCCCAAGCTCCCTCTACTGACTTGGTGGTTAAGGAACCATTTGATGACGAATCTACCATGCTTCTAAAAGTTGGTGTTAGTCCCCAATAGAAGTATCTAATTTGTTCTTTCTTGTCATATCCATGTTGAGGACACTTTCTTAGCATGCCCTTGAACCTACTCCACGCTTCATCAAGTGATTCAGTTTCATGTTGGCTAAAAACTGATATGTCGTGCCTCAGTCTCGCCACTTTAGCCAGTGAGAAGTATTTGGTGCAGAATTTCTGAGCTAAATCATTCCAAGTAGTTATGCTTGCCACCGGGAGTGAATCAAACCACTCAAGTGCTTTATCCCGAAGAGTTAGCGGAATTAAGAGTGGAATATTAATGAGAAATTGTCGAGATAATAGTCTTCGTCGTATTTAGAGGAAGATGATTATATTATGTATTTCATCTACCCAATTGTGTAAACCAACTTCTCCACCAATGTTTAGAGGATGAATTTTCTAGTTTTATTAGTAAATCTACACCTCTTACTCCCAAAAAAGAAATATTATTTAGCGGGGGCAATTGCCTTAACCAGTGGCCCCGCTTTATCCCGTACATGACCTCTTACAATGAAGGTGTAATAGTTGTAAAGGATCTCTTAGAAATTTATAATGATATGATAAAGCCAGTGTTTATATACTTATCTATGCCATTAAATTAGAGCAATTATTTTTATTTTAAATGAACCGAGGCTTAATTTTATATATATTTTGTTTGTTAGGTGCATCTCGATGTAAAACGATGGAATTAGACAAAAAGTAGCAGAAAATTAACTAAAGTGAAATTAATCCAAAGTTTAGGGATTAAATTGCAAAGTGTTAATAGTTGATTCCGACCTAGTATCGATGATTGGAGAGAGGTTGGAATCAATCAGATGGATTTGGAATATGGAGGATCAAGAAAATAGGAAAACGGAACTAAAATTATTAAATAATGAAATTCAGGGACCAAAATACAAAAAATAGGGAAAATTGTATACCGGCGCGTGCGCGCAGGCCAATTCTCTAGCTTGTGCAGGGGCTTGAGTTCCATTTATCGGGAGCAAAACCAATGAACGACGTGCACAAGCAATTTCTGGGCCTAAACGACCCAGTTTCCTTGTTTGATCCAAATTCTTATGGAAATCAACTTCGACCTACTATTTAACCTACAAGGGAACTACCAAAACGGGAAAAACATATCAAAACCCTATTTTTCACCACAAAAGGAGGTTAGCACAAGATTCAAAAGTAATTAACATAAGAGATTGAAAATTCAAAGTTCTGGTTGAAGATTAATAAAGAAGAAATTGATTTTTCACTTTCCAATCATTGTTTTTCATTTTGGGTGATAAAATATGCTAGGATAGTTCTTCTCATGTATTGGATGAAGATTAAACCTTTTATTTTTTATTTTTAATTTAAGATAAGTAGTTGGTCAAATTCTTTTTTTAAAAAAATTAATTTTGCATGCATAATTTTATTAGTTGATTGCTTGATCACCAATTAAATATATAATTGCTAGTTGTAGTGCTGTACGTGGGTTCACAATAGGTATAGAACACTGCTTGATTAACGTACGTGTAATAAATATTATGAATAATATTTATCACGTGTGCAATTTCAGAGATAATCGTGAAATTGAATGCGTTTTGTTCATTTGAATTCGAATTAGGAATAGATTCGTGTTATGACTAGAATAAATTTAATTTGTCTTGAAAAGGAGAATTAATTACATCAGAATTATCGATTATCAAGAATGCATGAATGATACTAGCTACCTAATTGAGAATTGAAATAGATAATAATAGGCGGATTTGTAATTCAATACACTCATTCCACATTACATACAAAACTCGAATTTTACATGCTTCTGTAAATTAATTGAGAATAATTACAAACCACAAATCTCTTTTGTTCGCTTACTTTGAATCTGATTAGAAACTAAAATCTTAAAATCGTGTCAAAGCTAAAACTAAAATCGTAGAAGAAGAACCAGTTTCTGAAACAAACGATTAACTCTGGTCTTACTCTTCTCAAGTGTGCCTTCGCAGATCTTTCCTTAACAAAGTCCACCCATCAAAACAATTGGCTATATCGATATCGACGTGCAGATCATCGTTTGAATTCTAATGGGTTGCATATATAAAATGTAATACATAGTTCAAAGTAGTGCTAAATTTATTCAAGCTAGTATTTATTTATTGAGTCAAAAACAGCTAAAGAAATTTGCATGAACTTTCCTACCATTCCAAACAAAGAAAAAACAGAATTCTGTCAAAGATAAGCAATACTAGCAAACCATTCGACTAGTGGAATTGCCTATAAATAGGCAAATCATTCTTCAGGTCTCTTGCATAATCTTCTTGTTCAGGAATATCAAGATGAATTCACTATCAATTCCGTTTTTTCTCCTTTCCATTTTAGCAAATTCTCTATTTTGTGAGGCAACAGCAACACCTCAGCCGGTCCTAGACACCTTGGGGAAACTGGTCCGGGCAGATTCTGACTACTACATTTTGCCAGCCAGCCACGGAGGCAGTGGTGGACTCGACCTGATCAGCAGCTACATGACCTGCCCACTCCACGTTGTACAAAGGAGTGATGACAACCCTGGCATTCCTGTGAAATTTTTCCCAGTAAATCTCAAAAAAGGCGTTGTCCGTGTCTCTACTGATTTGAACATCATGTTCAAGGACAAGCGGTCAGACAAATACAAGAAGTGTCCCGAATCATCCATTTGGAAGCTTGATCACTACCATCCATACGATCCATTGAAAAAAGAGTACTTCATTGTGAGTGGTGGAGTTGTAGGAAAACCCGGGCCTGAGACGCTAGGAAACTGGTTCAAGATTCAGAAATTTGGACGAGCCGGTGGCTACAAGCTCGTGCATTGTCCCAGTGTGTGTCCACATTGTGATGTTGTCTGTAAAGATGTTGGAATTCATGACCAGAATGGGAAAAAGCTCTTGGCACTAAGCGATATTCCAATTGAGGTTAAGTTTAAGAAGGCATAAAGGAGTCTCCAAGGATGGAGCAAATAAGTGTATGCATGCTTTATCTTCATTATGAATATAAAACATGCCAAATATGGCGTGGTTTAAAAGAAAAATAAGTGTGTGATTATGTAATAACTATGTACTTCCAATAACACGTGATATACATGCTTGTATTTTCAATAAAGTTGTATACACAAGACTCGTTTTCACAAGGCCATTTACTAGATGCTCTGATTGTTTGGAGGTATAAAACATTATGTGGACAAAACAATTTTCAGGGGGACATAAAGCTGACCCTCCAATATGTGTACATAAGAGAAGAAAATGCAAGACCAATGTCTTCTGAAACAACAATTAGCAACTGGCATGTGAGAATCCACACAACACAGCAGCATCTTTAATGGAATATTAATTCTAGCTGATTCATCATTTGACCAGTCGAAATTGTCTAATAAATTGGCAAATTCTCTTCAACTCTCTTGCATAATTTTCTTGTTTATTTATTCAATAGCAGCTTTAAAATGAAGACAAAATCTTGTATCTTCCATTTTTCATCCTTTCCATCTCAGTAAATTCTCTGTTTTGGGAGGCAGCAGAAGCACCGGATCCAGACCCAGTGCGCGACACCTCTGGAAAATTGCTCAGCACGAAAAATACCTACTACATTTTGCCAGTCAGCCCCTGGAGCGGTGGTGGACTTGAACTAACCAAAACCAAAAACATGGCCTCTCCACTTGATGTTGTCCAAACCGGGGATGATAACCCTCGGCATTCCTGTGGCATTTGTTCCGGTAAATCTCAATAAATGTATTATCCATGTCTTTACTGATTCGAACATCGCGTTTCCAAACAAGTACACGGTATGTCCCGAATTACCTCTTTGAAAACTCGATCTACAATATGAATGATCCATTGAACAGCTTCATCACTACAGGTGGAGTTGTAGACGCTGGGAAACCGGTCATTGTCCTAGACTCCTAGTTGTGCAATTATTGTGATGTTGTCTGTAAAAATGTTGGAATTTATGTCCAAAATGGACAGCGACGCTTGGCTCTAACAAATTTTCCATTTAAGGTTGTGTTTAAGAGGGCATAAAGGAATATACAGGAACCATTCAATTACATGCATAAGCATGCATGTCTTGTTCAATAAAGTTTTCTAAATAACTCTTCATAAAGTTATTTACTAAATGCTTTACTTTTTGATGTATAAAGATGTATGTGAGTATCAAAAACAAACATGAAAGGACATAAAGTCGAGCCCTCTGACTATATGTACAATGAAAAATGTAGCATTATATGATTTCTGTATTGATAGTTGATAACTCTGTTTAAAAAAGAACATGAAAGGACATAAAGTCGAACCCTCCGACTATATGTACAATGAAAAATGCAGTGTTATATGACTTCTGTGTGGGTAGTTGGTAACTCTCATAAGGTTTTGTTTTAGTTATAAGTAAATTCAACCGTTAAGTCAAATTAGGAATGGAATATTAAATAGATGGATTTGTAATATGGAGGATCAAGAAAAAATGAAAAAGGAACTAAAATTATTAAATAATGATATTCAGGGACGAAAGTGCAACAAATAGAAAATTGTATAACGGCGCGTGCGCGCACGCCAATTCTATCGGGCTTGAGTTCCGTTTATCGGTAGCATAACCAATGAATGGCGTGCGCAGGCAATTTCTCGGCCTGAACGAACCAATTTCCTTATTTGATCCAAATTCTTATGGAAATCAACTTCGATTTATCGGGAGCATAACCAAATAATGTATGAATGATACTAGCTGCGTAATTGAGAATTGAAATAGGTAATAGTAGGTGGATTCATAATCCAATACACTCATTCCGTGTTACATATAAAACTTGAATTTTACATGCTTCCATAGATTAATTGAGAATAATTACAAACCACAAATATCTTTTGTTCGCTTACTTTGAATCTGATTAGAAATTAGTACACTAGCTTGATTGAATTTTAATCCTCATGGAACGATACACGTACTCATTACGTATTACTTGTCAACGATCTCGTACGCTTGCGGGTTTCGCACGAACAAATAGCGTAACAACGAATAATACATCAAAAACTCGTTGATTCTACGAATACACATGATTTGGAATTAAATAGTCGTTAATTCAAAAACGGAACATGGTAAGTTAGAGGTGTCAAGACGGACGGGCCGACCATGACCCGTGAAAACCGGGACCGCGGGCCGACCCGTGACCCGTGCGAGCGGTTCACGGGCCAAGGAGGTGTAACCCGCGGGCTTCGCGGGTTTCACCCCCACGGGCCGCGGTTAACCCGCGGCCCGTAAAAAAAAATTGAAAAAAAAAATAATACAAAAATTAAAAAAAAAGAAGGGGGGGGGGGGGGGGGGCCAAACAAAAAAATTGAAAAAATAAAAATAAAAAAAAATTCAAAAAGAGGGGAGAATTTAGTTGTGTAAGATGATTTGAAATTAATAACACCACAAATAAGTATAATTAGAGAATCTATTAATTATATTTCTTGTTCAGATTCTAAATAACAAGAATTTGCAAAAAATTGTAAAAATCTTGGATTGAGAAGAAGATGAAGTGGATAAATTAGGCATGCATTTTGATGTAGTTGTTATTTGTTTAAGTTAAATTTAAGTTTGCAAAGTTATAAATAATTCATGTAACGTTAAATTTGAAATCAATGTAAAAATTTCTTGATATAATTATGAATTTAGTTCAATTCTTAGTTTACATTTAACAAAAAAAAAATATTTTTTGCTATAAATATGAAAAAATCTATATTTTTATAATTTTATTTATACAATCATACGGGCAAAATCGAAACGAACCGCGACCCGCACGACCCGTGACCTGCATGGGCTCGACCCGGATTGGTCAACGGGCGGGCCTGGGTTGTAGTCCAAAATTGTGGGTCGACCCGTAACCGGCTCGGAACCGGCAGCGGGCGGGCTTTTTTCACGCGGGCCGTTACCGGACTCACATGTTGGCGGGCCGACCCGGCCCGAACCACCCGGATTGACACCTCTATGGTAAGTGTAGTCTTTACCCTTTCGGGGGGCCTTTAAGTTTTATAATTCTGCGTCAAGCAGTCATTGTTCAATAAAATTTGTTTTGGTTTTCTTTTGTTTGTAGGATAGACTTTAAGTAGGAGGCGTGTCTCCGTGTTGCTAGCTTGAATTTTGGGTAAATTTCGACACGTGAACTTTACAGGATTAGAACACTCAAATTAGGACTTTTTCATTCATTATTAAATTGGAAATTGGGACATTTTTTTTAGAGACTCTTGGAGATTAAATTGAGAGAAAAATACAATACGATGATTTGTGTATATTATGGTGAATGACGTGTCTTTAATTCGAACTCTTAATTTTTTATTATTTAAACACAAGTTTAAATGATAGTGTATTTTTTTAATAATAGTATGATTGCAAGTAATTACGTGATCTTATTAATTCACGAACTAAATAGTAAAATTTAGTTAGAAGACAGAGATGTACTTTTAGCAGTATTGCATTCGTTAAATGAATTTCTTGTTGGTGCGGTTATAGAGATATAGTAGGTTTACTTAATTAAGTAGAATTGAATTTACTCAATAAAAAACTTCAATTTGATTTGAGAAGTTTAGAATACACATGTTAATTATTTTTCATGTCTTTATATGATAAATAAAGGAGGAGAGTTGAGGTAAAATCGTGAGTCTTAGCACTTTTTATCATCATTTTAATCCCAAAACCAATTGTGTCAATTATGTTGTCATCGACTATTTGTCGAACCAAATTAATTTTATGTTTTTATATCTTTTTTTTTGGACTTTTTGTCCGCAATCTTCACTATGTGTTATGTGGAATTTTTCTCAACTAGTGGTGTTAGAGCTCATGGTTCAAATTTTATAATTGCATTGAAGATGATGACAAGTTCATAGTTTGAGGTGGAGCAATGGTGATGGACTGGCATCAAGGTGGAGCTGTGGTGGTGCTTGAGTCACGGGGTATATTTGTGGTGATTGAGTTACATAGATTGAATGACGCTAACGTGGAGATGTTGTGATCAAATCACATAGATGGGGAGTTGTAATGTTCCATTCACTTAGAGGAGGGTGCTCCGTTGTCAAAGATTGTGAAGTGACCAAGACGAATTATGTGGCTAGTTTTAAGAAATTGAAGATTAAAGTATGAAGAAGTCGAATTGCATAGTCATGTTGAGGAGTCTTTGAATTTAGTTTTGTCTCTATAATTGATTGAAGAACCGTGGCATCTAATGATATAGGGATGTGATGATCGATGTCAAGGCTTGCTGTGATTTGTAGAATTTGAATTAAGGTGGAGATTGACTCAAATTTATAGAATTAAATGAGGAGTCAAAGTAGTAGTCTCATTAAAATCCTAACTGAACAATTAATTTTTTGGGGAAAAATAATGTTATGTAAGAAGAAAAGCACTCCTAATATAATTGGTAAAAGACTTCGTATACAATAAGGACATTCTGGGAAGGAGCCATATAACGCTAGTGTGTCACATAAAGGAGTTTGAGCTCTTAATTGTTGTCTATGATGTATCGATATAGACACGGTTGGATACGTCTACACGCGACTTTTTAAAAAAAGTACGGACACGACACGTCAACACGCTGATTAAATTCTTTAAAATAATTATTAATTTAGTTTTATACTTCTTATTAATTTTTCTTATTGAAATATTTTAATTATGAGTACATGTTTGTTATTTATTAATAAATTTAAGTTAAAAATATTAGTTTTATACTTCTTATTAATTTTTCTTGTTTTAATTATGAGTATATATTTATTATTTACTAATAAAATTAAGTTAAAAATATATAATATTTAAGAAAGTAAAAATGATCATGGTAAAGTGTCCAAAGAGTTTTGATATTCCACATGTGTCGGACACGGACACGCTATCATGGTTGAAGTGTTGACCTCAAAAAATGCGCAAACAGAATCCCTTTCACCTCCCCATCACATAGACGTCACTTGTACACTAGAACACCTCGTTAAGAGGCAAATGTCAATGGTCGAGAAAAATGTCCGACGACTGTTTGCACTCCGACGATTAAGTCAACGGTCGGACGAGAGAAAAAGAAATTGCAAGAGATGGATAGGGGATTTGGATAGGGTGAGAAATCATCATACCTTTTGTGAAGTGAGCTCACCTATATATAGGAAGAAAATGGCCATGTGAGGTAGTGGGCATAACCAAGTCTAGACCCAAATATGTTACTTGATTAATTGGCCCGATGCCATTAAATAATCAATGCCGAGTCGACGAATATAGGACCATCTCCGTCATGAGTATGCCATGTAATTTATGGATATAATAACAGTCCTTCAAGTTTGAGTCATACATTCATGTGCAGGTCGGACTTTGAAATTTAAGCTATCAAGTAGACGAGATCTAGCGGATTGCCTCAAAAACATGTATAGCTCCAAATTGCTTCGAAAATATGCATTGATCCCAAATATGTGAGGACTTACGAATTGCCTTGAAAGTATGTGTGTGAACCTGAATAAGCGAGGGCTTACAGATTGCCTCGAAAGATGTTGCATATGATTTGTCAAAATTTTTCACTTTATTGAAAGTAACACACGTACTGTCAAGAAGCCAAGCCGAGAAACCACCTCGAAAAAGCTGCCACGAAAATAGTCTCTTGTGCAAACATTTCAGAAATTCGATAACAGGCGCCTAGGGTCGCTGGAATGTTTTGAGCATTTTGCAATGATTTTGACGGTATATTCCAGTAGGTATAACTTCAGCCAAAGATTTCACTAAAACACTGATTTTTTGAAGCCGGTAGAAAAATCTTGTAAACTTTATTCACTTCATCTTTGCCTTGCAGAACTATGATTGTGAAAGGATGAAGAAATCTGTATAGTTGCTCGTTTCCATGAATGCGATTTTGAGAGAGAAGTTCCATTCAGGAATCAGAAATATTGTAGGATTTTTCAAACCTCTTTTATTCGAGCTGTCTTAGTTCAAGACAAAAAGGGGATTAGTTTTAGTTCATGGAGACAATTGTGGCTTGGAGGAAAAGTATATAGCCCTTTCTAGAACTTTTGTTTGGTGAAGAACCAAGTTGGACAGAAAAAAGTCCTACACTTGATGCTCCCGTTTAGCTGATTTTTTGCCAAATGCTCCAACACAAATTTAATAATGGCCTCCACCGTCTTTCAATTTTGACGACAGATTGTTTCAGTTTGCAAACCACCCCTTTTCAGTAACAATTTTTTCTCCATATTTGGTTGCTATCCTAGCTTTTTTGGTTGGTGGAGACACTGCTCGGGAAAAAAATCACTTTCTTGTGGCCTTTTGGCATGTGGTAGAACATGGTTAACATACTGTTTCCCATAGACGACGCCAATCTGTTGACCTCAAAAAATACGGCAACAAAATCCCTTCCACATCACCTTCACATAGACGTCACCTGCACACTGGAACACCCCGTTATGAGGCAAAGGTCATTGGTTGAGAAAAAGGTCCAACGACCGTTTGCACTCCCACAATGAAATTAACGGCCGGACGAGAGAAAAAGAGAGTGCAAGAGGTGGAGAGGGAATTTAGATAGAGTTAGAAATCAGCACACCTTTTGTGAAGTGAGCTCACCTATATAGGAAGAAAATGGCCATGTGAGATAGTGGGCCGGACCAAGTCTAGGCCTAAAGATGTTACTTGATTAATTGGCCCCGATACCATTAAATAATCAATGTCGAGTCGACGAATATAGTACTCTCTCCATCATGTGTATGCCACGTAATTTATGAATATAACAGGTCGTATTTTTTCCAAACACCAAGTTCGGTGTGATAGCTATACTAACAAACATACTGCAATATAAATGGAAGTAATCTTTATATATGTAAATATTCGCTTGATTTGTGCAGTGGGCCATGATATATGCTAATCATGTTCTGGCATTCTGTAATAAATATTAATTCTTGATTCAAATTTGCCTCCATTGTGACACCAGATTAATTAATTCAATATCCTTTCTAAAATTCTTAACCGTTTCGATTTGGTTTAAGCTGCAGTTAAAACATATTAAAAGGTTAGGTGTGGTCCATTTCAATATCTAAAAGACTACAGCAATATCACCATCATAAGTCAATAACATGGCCACCATTTCTGGTTCATCTAAAGAAAGATTTACAATTTCAAGAATTCCAACTTCTTCCACAAAGTCAAATTGATCTCCAGCTATATCCCACTAAAAGTGTTTTCGATATAGTATTGTGGGAACCAATAAACACACAGTGAAATAGTTATTCTTCCAAAAGCAAAAAAGTAAAACCCATTTCTTGACAATTCTATATGCTAAAAAGATTCTTAAAAAAATCAATAACACCAAACTACAAGAACACAAACAATTATTTTACGTGAAAAAACTTCCCCGATGCGAGGAATAAATATCACGAGACGCACTCCCGTCAAAACCTTCACTATCAATCAAATAGTACTTATACGAAGTCTTCTCTAATTACAACTAGAGGCTACAACGTATATTTGTTCAAGATAACAAAGATCTTGGCAAAACAATATGAAGTAGGAAAAATATACCAACAAATCCGGTTACTGCTCACGCACATTAACCAATATTCCTGAACTCAAAATCAGATCTCCATCATTCAGATTAGATTGTAATTATGTGTCTTGTAAACCTCTCCTCCAAATTTCAGCTCGATCGGACCACAAACGACTCGGGAGAGAAAAAAACCATTTTCCTTTTTTTTTTTTTAAAGAACGGATTGGACTCCTATTTTATCCAATCTTCTTGTATTTATATTCGTCATTAGGGTTAACACCCTAATGGACTTTGGGATATAATATGACTCCAAACATGAGCTTTCCTCCTCATAAGAGGAAATAACCCAACAGATTGAGCAGAGCATTTATCAAATTAGATAAATTAGGAGTAGCGTCTCTTCAGATATGATAGTTAATGAGTTTTTTGTTCAAGTGTATGTAACTTAATGTAGATAGATGGTTATATTGTATTATAGATTCTTAGATTTATTTGTGGTAAGGTTTTTTTTTTCCTTTGTATATACCATGAGTAGAGATCCCATAAATCTCTTGCTTATGCATAGGAGGGGCATTGTACACGAGTATGCTTGAGTTCCATTTCCCACAAAAAAGAAAAAAAAAGTAATAAATAATTTTTTTTTTAAAAAGAAGCAAAATTGCGATTCCCAAAATTTCAAAATCATCCTGTTTCCTCCAATTTACTTTTACTTTTAATTGCTTTTGCTACACTTTGTGTAGATTCTTAATTAAAAAAAAGGATCAATTTGTATGTGTTTGACTTTCGAATTGAGCAAACTTTTATTTCATTTAATTACAAATAACAAATAAATCAATCCTCTTGGGATTTGATACTCTCTTCAACCTATTACATTCTCTCGACACCGTATTCTAGCATGAGAGTCACATAGGTAACAATATATGCTCCATACAATCAGCTTTTGATCTAGTTAAATGGCACAACTATATGAAGAACTCTATTAAAAAAATGAAAACAGCAGTTAAAGTTGTATGGTTTCTTTTGATTGAATGGAATTCTAGAAGTACAATGAGAAAACAATTGGCTATATCGATTTCAACGTGCAGATCATCGTTTGAATTCTAATGGGTTGCATATATAAAATGTAATATATAATTCAAAGTATTTATTCATTGATTCAAAAACAGCTAAAGAAATTTGAATGAACTTTCCTACCATTTCAAACCAAGAAAAAACACAGAATTCTGTCAAAGGTAGGCAAACCATTCGACTAGTAGAATTGCCTATAAATAGGGAAATCATTCTTCAAGTCTCTTGCATAATCTTCTTGTTCAGTACTCATTCAAGAAAATTACAGCTTTAATATGAAGATGAATTCACTATCAATTCCGTTTTTTCTCCTTTCCATTTTAGCAAATTCTCTATTTTGTGAGTCAACAGCAACACCTAAGCCGGTCCTAGACACCTGGGGGAAACTGGTCCGGACAGATTCTAACTACTACATTTTGCCAGCCAGCCACCGAGGCAGTGGTGGACTCGACCTGATCAACAGCAACATGACCTGCCCACTCCACGTTGTACAAAGGGTTGATGACAACCCTGGCATTCCTGTGCAATTTTTCCCAGTAAATCTCAAAAAAGGCGTTGTCCGTGTCTCTACTGATTTGAACATCATGTTCAAAGACAAGTGGTCAGACAAATACAAGATGTGTCCCGAATCATCCATTTGGAAGCTTGATCACTACCATCCATACGATCCATTGAAAAAAGAGTACTTCATTGTGACTGGTGGAGTTGTAGGAAAACCCGGGCCTGAGACGCTAGGAAATTGGTTCAAGATTCAGAAAATTGGACGTGCTGGTGGCTACAAGCTCGTGCATTGTCCCAGTGTATGCCCACATTGTGATGTTGTCTGTAAAGATGTTGGAATTTATGACCAGAATGGGCACACGATCTTGGCTCTAAGCGATATTCCAATCAAGGTTACGTTTAAGAAGGCATAAAGGAGTCTCCTACGATGGAGAAAATAAGTATATGCATGCTTTATCTTCATTATGAATATAAAACATGCCAAATATGGCGTGGTTTAAAAGAAAAATATGTGTGTGACTATATAACAACTATGTACTTCCAATAACATGGGATATACATGCTTGTCTTTTTCAATAATGTTGTATACATAAGACTCGTTTTCACAAGGCAATTTACTAGATGCTCTAATTGTTTGGTGGTATAAAACATTATATGTATAAAAAAAGAAAAGGAATGGACAAAACAATTTTCAGGGGGACATAAAGCTGACCCTCCAATATGTGTACATAAGAGAAGGAAGTGCAAGAGCAATGTCTTCTGAAACAAAAATTAGTAACTGGCATGTGAGAATCCACACAACACAGCTGCATCTTTAATGGAATATTAATTCTTGTTGATTCATCATTTGACCAGTCGAAATTATCTAATAAATTGACAAATTCTCTTCAACTCTCTTGCATAATTGTCTTGTTTATTTATTCAATAGCAGCTTTAAAATTAAGAGAAAATCTTGTATCTTTCATTTTTCACCCTTTCCATCTCATTAAATTCTTTGTTTTGGGAGGCAGCAGAAGCACCCAATCCAGACCCAGTGCGCGATACCTCTGGAAAATTTCTCAGCAAGAAAATACCTACTACATTTTGCCAGTCAGCCCCTGGAGCGGTGGTGGACTTGAACTAACCAAAACCAAAAACATGGCCTGTCCACTTGATGTTGTCCAAATCCAAACCAGGGATGATAACCCTCGGCATTCTTGTGGCATTTTTTCCAGTAAATCTCAATAAAGGTGTTATTGATAGAATATACAAGATAATGAGGAGGGAAAGTGTTCAAAGACATTTTTTAAAAATGGTGGAACACGGCTTATACATATAGCCATACATTTTGGTTCAATTCAAAATGATTTCCAACGACTATTCTACCTAACACCACTCTTCCATGCTTGGCTGCACAATGGACAGTTGTTGAACCTAACTTGCTTGAATTATAATACATAACTTAAGCTAATATAAGTTACAAAATATATGCGAAACAAATGATAACAAAAACATTTTGGTTGAAAACAAAAGTGTCACATATCACACGGTTCATCACTCCTCCTTGACACTTTTGTTGGAAACACCAAGACATCCTTTTAGTGTTTCAAACCTCTCCTTAGGCAATGCTTTAGTGAAGATATTAGCAAGCTGCTCTTCTGAACTGCAATGCCTCAATTCCTTTTCTTTCCATTCTTTTGCTTCCCTTATGAAATGATATTTGATATTTATGTGTTTTGTTTTTCCATGGAACACAGGATTTTTCACAATTGCTACAGCAGATTGATCGTCACAAAGAATGGTAGTTGCTTCAGTTTGTTGGTGACTCAGATCCTTCAGAAATTTCCTTAACCATATTGCTTGATTAGTTGCCTATGTTGCTGCTATATCTACTTCAGCAGTGGATTGTGCCACCATTTTTTGTTTGATTGAATTCCAGCAAACAAGGCTTGAACCAGCATAAAAGGCATAGCCTGAAGTACTCTTCATGTCATCAGCAGAACCGGCCCAATCACTATCAGTAAAACCTGTTAAAAACAGAGTTTTGCCTTCCCAAAACTCATTCCAAAGTTCTATGTTCCTATGATGTACCTCAGTACCCTTTTTGTAGTTTGGAAGTGAATCTCACTTGGCTCTTGCCTGAATCTAGACAGCTGGTTAATAGCAAACATAAGATCTAGTCTTGTGGCTGTTAAGTAGAGCAAACATCCAACTAAGCTCCTACAGATCTTCTCATCTATTTTCTTTGCACCATCATCCTTCATCAACTTTGAATTCTGAACTGAAGAAGTGTTAATTGATTTGGAATTCTCCATATTGAACTTTTTTAACACTTCTTTAGCATACCTCTTTTGGCTTCCATTCCAAGAAAGTATTTCATTTATCCCAAATCTGTCATATCAAAATCCTTCTTCGATTCATCCTTTACCTCTTCAATTAAGGCTGCAGTGCTTCTTGTGATTAGAAGGTAATCTACATACAATGAAATAATAAGCAAATCCTCATATACTGGTTTGATATAGAGAGTTTGTTCAATAATACTTTTGTTGAAACCAACGCTGCACAGATGATTGTCTATTATGCTATACCAATTCCTTGGCGTCTACTTCAAACCATATAAGGCTTGTCTTAATAGATACACCTTATCCTCTTTTCCTTCTTTGATGAACCCTTCATGTTGTTCAATGAAAATCTCTTAATTTAGATGCCCATTCAAGAAGGTAGATTTAACATCCAGCTGGTATATCTTCCATTCTGATTGAGCAGCCATTGCAAATAACAACCTTATTGTTTCAAGTCTAGTAACAGGAGAAAATGTATTAGTAAAATCAATTCCATATTGATGGGCATATCCTTTTACAACTAGCCTAGCTTTAAACTTATTGATTAAACCATCAGCATTTAATTTTGTCCTGAATACCCATTTAACACCAATTACATTTTTGTTTCTTGGTCTGTCAACAAGTATCCAAGTGTCATTATTTTCAATTGCCTTAAACTCCTCCTTCATTGCTTCTATCCAATCTTGAGAATGAGCTGCTTCGTTGAAGGTTGCAGGCTCCAAAATTACTGCATTGCGGATGGCATAAATGTCATGAAGTGATCTGGTTCTTATCATTTCATTTTCTGAATCTGATTCACCCTCAAGTTCAACTTCATCCTCAACTTTTTCATCATCATTATCAGCATCTTTAGTTTGTGAAATGAGTCTTGGAGTCTCAGGTTTATTTATAGAATTTGACTCCCAATTCCATGAAAAACTTTCATCAACTTTAATATCTCTGCTGGAAACAACCTTTTTGGTTTGAGGATTATAAACTCTATAACCCTTAGCATTTTCATAATAACCAACTAAAACTCCTGCTTCAGCTTTCTGACTTAACTTGTCTCTCTTCACATCAGGTATATGCATATAACACACACTTCCAAACACTTTCAGATGTGAAACGTTTGGCTTAACTCCATACCAAGCCTCATAGGGAGTTAACTTGTCCAAAGCTTTAGTAGGCAGCCTGTTGAGTAGGTAAATTGAAGTGTTCACTGCCTCAGCCTAAAAATCCTTTGGCACATTCTTTTCCACCATTAAACACCTTGTCATTTCCATTGCTGTCCTATTCTTTCTTTCACAGACCCCATGTTGCTGAGGTGAGTTAGGGATTGTTAGCTGATGTTTAATCCCTACTTCCTCACAAAATCTGTCAAACTGATTGCTGGCATATTCAGTCCCATTATCAGTCCTAATGGCCTTGATTTTGCAGTCACTTTCATTCTCAACCAGGTTCCTGAACCTCTGAAATACTGCAGGAACTTTAGACTTCATATTAAGGAAGTAAACCCAACACATCCTTGTTATATCATCAATAAAGAGGACAAAATATTTGCTACCATTCAGAGTTGAAGTCCTTATAGGTCCAAAGACATCAGAATGAACCAATTGAAGTCCGTTTTGAGCTTTCCTTGACTGGTTTTTTGGAAAAAGAAGTTTGGTTTGTCTCTCCTTCTGGCAGATGTCACAAACACAGGCATCATCACATACTCTTGACATATTCTCAACAAACTCTAATTCATTTAAACGTTTGAGTGAAGTATAATTTGCATGCCCAAAACGCTTATGCCATAGTTCAGATTCAACCACATTGCTGATGAAGGTGTGTGAATTCATATTTTTCCATTCCAATGGGAAACTTCTATGCCTCATCTCTACTGTCATTAGTTCCAGGTTATTTTGATCCAAAATTCTACAACTACTATCCTTAAATATTAAGGTATAGTTCTTCTCAATTAATTGGCCAACACTTATCAGAATTTGGTCAATATTTGGGACATACAAAACATCATAAATTAGCTTAGTACATGTTGGTGTCTGAACTGGAATATTGCCCATGCCTTTTACCTTTACATACTCCCCATTTCCTACTTTTACTTTTGATCTGTAGCCGTCATTCATCTCCACAAAAATATCTGAATTTGAAGTCATATGGTGGGTGCAACCATTGCTAAGTAGCCAAGTCTGAACCCTGCTACATGTTGTATAATTTAAGGCTGAAAACAAATGTTCTTCGGCCACATCTTTTGCCAATTTTGCCTGCTAAAGCTCCTTAGTCTCCTTTTGATTTTTGCACACCTTATCTACATGTCCAAACTGCTTGCAAGACTTGCATTTGACTCCAGGCCTGAACCAACACCACTTTGGTGAATGGCCTTTTCTTTTGCAATGTGGACATGGAGGATACTTAGCATCCTTTCCTGAACTTTTAACTTCAGCTTCATTCTTCTTGTTTTGTGACTTCTTCCTACCAAAACTTGTTTGAGTTCTCTGCTTTCCTTTTAGTAAACAGAACACCCTCAGTTTGCTTTTCTAGCCTAAACAATTTCCTTTATTAAGTGGCTTGAAGGGCATTTACTAATTTAGCTAGAGAGATGCTAGCCAAGTCCCTTGAATCTTCAAGTGAAGAAATCTTGGATTCAAACTTCTTTGGCAAATTGATTAGGACCTTCTCCACTACTCTCTTGTCTAGCAAATCATCTCCAAGCAATCTAATCTGGTTTATCACTTTCATTATCCTATCAGTAAACTCCTTAATCGTCTCTGAATCCTTTATCTTCAATTTTTCAAACTCCCTTCTGAAGTTTAGAACTTGCATTTGTTTGGTCATTTCATTGCTTTTGAATTCCTCCTTCAACCTATCCTATGCTTCTTTTGCAATTTCACAAGTGATTATTCTTGTGAATATAACATATGAGGCAGATGATTGTATGCAAGAAAGGGCCTTAAACTTCTTGGCTATCTTCTCACTATGCTGCTTCAGTTGAACTAGGGTGGGATTAGCCCTCAATGGTGGTGGTTCAACACCAGTTTCTATAATTTCCCAAAGGTCATGAGCTTTTAGGTATGCCTTCATCTTTGCAGATCAAAAGTCATAATTTTCTCCAATGAATGTTGAAGGTAAAGGGGCGGAAAACCCACTTGAAGCCATCACTCTCACTCACATGTTTGGCTTGTATGAAAGTTCCTTACTAGTTTTCTCTCAGGACGATTTCTTCAGTTCTTTTTTCAGCTCTTTTTTAGCCCTTCTAAGATCTGAAAAGCTCTCATACCACTGATAGAATATACAAGATAAAGAGGAGGGAAAGCGTTAAAAGACATTTTTTAAAAATGGTGGAACACGGCTGATACATATAGCCATACATTTTGGCACAATTCGAAATGATTTCCAACAACTATTCTACCTAACACCACTCTTCCATACTTGGCTGCACAATGGATAGTTACAACACCTAACTTGCTTGAATTATAATACACAACTTAAGATTATATAAGTTACAAAATATATGTGAAACAAATAATAACAAAAACATTTTGGTTGATAACAAAAGTGTCACATATCATACGGTTCATCAATTATCCATGTCTTTACTAATTTGAACATCGCGTTCCCAAACAAGTACACAGTATGTCCCAAATCATCTCTTTGAAAACTTGATCACTACAATATGAATGATCCATTGAACAGGGTTTTCTTCATCATTACTGGTGGAGTTGTAGGAAACCCTGGGCCTGGGACTCTGGGAAACTGTTTATTGTCCTATTGTGCGCAATTATTGTGATGTTGTTCGTAAAAATGTTGGAATTTATGTCCAAAATGGACAGTGACGCTTGGCTCTAGCAAATGTTCCATTTAAGGTTGTGTTTAAGAGGGCATAAATGAATGTACAGGAACCATTCAATTACATGCATAAGCATGCATGTCTTGTTCAATAAAGTTTTCTAAATAACTCTTCATAAGGTTATTTACTAAATGCTTTATGTTTGAAGTATAAACAGCTATGTGTGTATTAAAAACAAATATGAAAGGACATAAAGTCGGGCCCTCCGACTATATGTACAATGAAAAATGCAGTATTATATGATTTCTGTGCCGATAGTTGGTAACTTTGATAAAAGAAGAACATAAAGTCGAGCCCTCTAACTATATGTACAACGAAAATGCAGAATTATATGACTTTTGTGTCAATAGTTGGTAACTCTCATAAGGTTTTGTTTTATTTATAAATAAATTCAATTGTTAAGTCAAATTAGGAATGGAATATTAATGAGAAATTGTCGAGATAGTAGTCTTCGTCGTATTTAGAGGAAGATGATTATATTATGTATTTCGTCCGCCCAATTGTGTAAACCAACTTCTCCACTAATGTTCAGAGGATGAATTTTCTAGTTTTATTAGTAAATCTACACCTCTTACTGCCAAAAAAGAAATATTATTTAGTGGGGGCAGTTGCCTTAACCAGTGGCCCTGCTTTATCCCGTACATGACCTCTTACAATAAAGGTGTAATAGTTGCAAAGGATCTCTTAAAAAGTTATAATGATATGGTAAAGCCAGTGTTTATATACTTATCTATGCCATTAAATTAGAGAAATTATTTTTTATTATAAATGAACTGAGGGTTAATTTTATATATATTTTGTTTGTTAGGTGCATCTCAATGTAAAACGATGGAATTAGACAAAAAGTAGTAGAAAATTGACTAAAGTGGAATTAATCCAAAGTTTGGAGACTAAATCGTAAAATGATAATAGTTGATTATGGCCTAGTATCGATGATTGGAGATAGGTTGGAGTCAATTAGATGGATTTGTAATATGGAGGATCAAGAAAAAATGAAAAAGGAACTAAAATTATTAAATAATGAAATTCAGGGACGAAAGTGCAACAAATAGAAAATTGTATAACGGAACGTGCGCCCAGGCCAATTCTCTAGCTTGTGCAGGGGCTTGAGTTCCATTTATCGGGAGCAAAACCAATGAAAGGCGTGCACAGGCAATTTCTGAGCATAAACGACCTAATTTCCTTTTTTGATCCAAATTCTTATGGAAATCAATTTCAACATACTATTTAACCTACAAGGGAACGACCAGAACGGGAAGCATATATCAAAACCTTATTTTTCACCACAAGAAGGAGGTTGCACAAGATTCAAAAGCAATTAACACAAGATATTGAAGATTCAAAGTGCTGGTTGAAGATTAACAAAGAAGAAATTGATTTTCCACTTTCCAATCATTGTTTTTCATTTTGGGTGATGTTTTTTCAGATCTTTTTGTGTAATTTACATAACAATATGCTAGGATAGTTCTTCTCATGTATTGGATGAAGATTAAACCTTTTATTTTTTATTTTTAATTTAAGATAAGTAGTTGGTCAAATTCTTTTTTTTTTTAATTAATTTTGCAGGCATAATTTTATTATTTGATTGCTTAATCACCAATTAAATATAAATTGCCTGTTGGAGTGCTGTTGGTTCACAATAGGTATAGAACACTGCTTGATTAACATACGTGTAATAAATATTATGAATAATATTTATCACGTGTGCAATTTTAGAAATAATCGTGAAATTGAATGCGTTCTATTCATTTGAATTTGGATTAGGAATAGATTCGGGTCATGACTAGAATAAATTTAATTTGTCTTGAAAAAGAGAATTAATTACAACAGAATTATCGATTATCAAGAATGCATGAGTGATACTAGCTACGTAATTGAGAATTGAAATAAATAATAATAGGTGGATTCGTAATCCAATACACTCATTCCACATTACATACAAAACTCGAATTTTACATGCTTTCGTAAATTAATTGAGAATAATTACAAACCACAAATCTCTTTTGTTCGCTTACTTTGAATCTGACTAGAAACTAAAATCTTAAAATCGTGTCAAGCTAAAACTCAAATCGTAGACGAAGAACCAGTTTCTGAAACAAACTGTTAACACTGGTCTTACTCTTCTCAAGTGTGCCTTCGCAGACCTTTCCTTAACAAAGTCCACCCATCAAAACAATTGGCTACATCGATTTCGACGTGCAGATCATCGTTTGAATTCTAATGGGTTGCATATATAAAATGTAATACATAGTTCAAAGTAGTGCTAAATTTATTCAAGCTAGTATTTATTTATTGAGTCAAAAACAGCTAAAGAAATTTGCATGAACTTTCCTACCATCCCAAACCAAGAAAAAACAGAATTCTGTCAAAGATAAGCAATACTAGCAAACCATTCGACTAGTGGAATTGCCTATAAATAGGCAAATCATTCTTCAAGTCTCTTGCATAATCTTCTTGTTCAGGAATATGAAGATGAATTCACTATCAATTCCGTTTTTTCTCCTTTCCATTTTAGCAAATTCTCTATTTTGTGAGGCAACAGCAACACCTGAGCCGGTCCTAGACACCTTCGGGAAACTGGTCCGGGCAGATTCTGACTACTACATTTTGCCAGCCGGCCACGGAGGCAGTGGTGGACTCGACCTGATCAGCAGCTACATGACCTGCCCACTCCACGTTGTACAAAGGGGAGATGACAACCCTGGCATTCCTGTGAAATTTTTCCCAGTAAATCTCAAAAAAGGCATTGTCCGTGTCTCTACTGATTTGAACATCATGTTCAAGGACAAGTGGTCAGACAAATACAAGAAGTGTCCCGAATCATCCATTTGGAAGCTTGATCACTACCATCCATATGATCCATTGAAAAAAGAGTACTTCATTGTGACTGGTGGAGTTGTAGGAAAACCCGGGCCTGAGACGCTAGGAAACTGGTTCAAGATTCAGAAATTTGGACGAGCCGGTGGCTACAAGCTCGTGCATTGTCCCAGTGTGTGTCCACATTGTGATGTTGTCTGTAAAGATGTTGGAATTTATGACCAGAATGGGAAAAAGCTCTTGGCTCTAAGCAATATTCCAATTGAGGTTAAGTTTAAGAAGGCATAAAGGAGTCTCGAAGGACGGAGCAAATAAGTGTATGCATGCTTTATCTTCATTACGAATATAAGACATGCCAAATATGGCGTGGTTTAAAAGAAAAATACGTGTGTGATTATGTAATAACTATGTACTTCCAATAACACGTGATGTACATGCTTGTCTTTTTCAATAAAGTTGTATACATAAGACTCGTTTTCACAAGGCCATTTACTAGATGCTCTAATTGTTTGGAGGTATAAAACATTATGTGTATAAAAAACGAATAGGAATGGACAAAACAATTTCAGGGGGACATAAAACTGACCCTCCAATATGTGTACATAAGAGAAGAAAATGCAAGACCAATGTCTTCTGAAACAACAATTAGTAACTGGCATGTGAGAATCCACACAACACAGCAGCATCTTTAATGGAATATTAATTCTAGTTGATTCATCATTTGACCAGTCGAAATTGTCTAGTAAATAGGCAAATTCTCTTCAACTCTCTTGCGTAATTTTCTTGTTTATTTATTCAATAGCACCTTTAAAATGAAGGCAAAATCTTGTATCTTCCATTTTTCATCCTTTCCATCTCAGTAAATTCTCTGTTTGGGAGGCAGCAGAAGCACCAGATCCAGATCCAGTGCGCGACGCCTCTGGAAAATTGCTCAGCACGAAAAATACCTACTACATTTTGCCAGTCAGCCCCTGGAGCGGTGGCGGACTTGAACTAACCAAAACCAAAAACATGGCCTGTCCACTTGATGTTGTCCAAACCGGGGATGATAACCCTAGGCATTCCTGTGGCATTTTTCCGGTAAATCTCAATAAAGGTATTATCCATGTCTTTACTGATTCGAACATCGAGTTTCCAAACAAGTACACGGTATGTCCCGAATTACCTCTTTGGAAACTCGATCACTACAATATGAATGATCCATTGAACAGCTTCATCACTACAGGTGGAGTTGTAGACGCTGGGAAACTGGTCATTGTCCTAGACGCCTAGTTGTGCAATTATTGTGATGTTTTCTGTAAAAATGTTGGAATTTATTTCCAAAATGGACAGCGACGCTTGGCTCTAACAAATTTTCCATTTAAGGTTCTGTTTAAGAGGGCATAAAGGAATATACAGGAACCATTCAATTACATGCATAAGCATGCATGTCTTGTTCAATAAAGTTTTCTAAATAGCTCTTCATAGGTTATTTACTAAATGCTTTACTTTTTGATGTATAAAGATGTATGTAAGTATCAAAAACAAACATGAAAGGACATAAAGTCGAGCCCTCTGACTATATGTACAATGAAAAATGTAGTATTATATGACTTCTACATCGATAGTTGGTAACTCTGTTTAAAAAGGAACATGAAAGGACATAAAGTCGAGCCCTCCGACTATATGTACAATGAAAAATGTAGTATTATATGACTTCTGTGTGGATTGTTGGTAACTCTCATAAGGTTTTGTTTTAGTTATAAGTAAATTCAATCGTTAAGTCAAATTTGGAATGGAATATTAATGAGAAATTGCCGAGATAATAGTCTTCGTCGTATTTAGAGGAAGATGATTATATTATTTATTTCATCCACCCAATTGTGTAAACCAACTTCTCCACCAATGTTTAGAGGATGAATTTTCTAGTTTTATTAGTAAATCTACACCTCTTACTGCTAAAAAAGAAATATTCTTTAGTGGGGGCAATTGCCTTAACTAGTGGCCTCGCTTTATCCCCTACATGACCTCTTACAATAATGGTGTAATAGTTGCAAAGGGTCTCTTAGAAATTTATAATGATATGGTAAAGCCAGTGTTTATATACTTATCTGTGCCTTTAAACTAGAGCAATTATTGTTATTTTAAATGAATTGAAACTTAATTATATATATTTTTTTGTTTGTTAGGTCATTTCGATGTAAAACGGTGGAATTGGACAAAAAGTAGCAGAAAATTGACTAAAATGGAATTAATCCAAAGTTTGGGGACTAAATCGCAAAGTGTTAATAGTTGATTCGGACCTAGTATCGATGATTGGAGAGAGGTTGGAATCAATTGGATGGATTTGGAATACGGAGGATCAAGAAAATAGGAAAAAGGAACTAAAATTATTAAATAATGAAATTCAGGGACTAAAGTGCAAGAAATAGAAAATTGTATAACGACACCCACGCACAGGCTAATTCTATCGGGCTTGAGTTCCGTTTATCGGCAGCATAACCAATGAACGGCGTGCGCAGGCAATTTCTCGGCCTGAACGAACCAGTTTCCTTATTTGATCCAAATTCTTATGAAAATCAACTTCAATTTATCGGGAGCATTACCAAATAATGTATGAATGATACTAGCTACATAATTGAGAATTGAAATAGATAATAGTAGGTGGATTCGTAATCCAATACACTCATTCTGTATTACATATAAAACTTGAATTTTACATGCTTCCGTAGATTAATTGAGAATAATTACAAACCACAAATATCTTTTGTTCGCTTACTTCGAATCTGATTAGAAGTTATTACACTGACTTGATTGAATTTTAATCCTCGTGGAACAATACACTACGTATTACTTGTCCACGATCTCGTACGCTTGCGGGTTTCGCACGAACATATAGCGTAACAACGAATAATACATCAAAAACTCGTTGATTCTACGAATACACATGATTTGGAATTAAATAGTCGCTAATTCAAAAAAGGGAACATGGTAAGTGTAGCCTTTACACTTTTGGGGGGCCTTTAAGTTTTATAATTCTGCGTCAAGCAGTCATTGTTCAATAAAATTTGTTTTGGTTTTCTTTTGTTTGTAGGATAGACTTTAAGTAGGAGGCGTGTCTCCGTGTTGCTAGCTTGAATTTTGGGTAAATTTCGACACGTGAACTTTTCAGGATTAGAACACTCAAATTAGGACTCTTTCATTCATTATTAAATTGGAAATTGGGACAATTTTTTAGAGACTCTTGGAGATTAAATTGAGAGAAAAATACAATACGATGATTTGTGTATATTATGGTGAATGATGTGTCTTTAATTCGAACTCTTAATTTTTTATTATTTAAACACAATTTTGAATGATTGCAATTAATTACGTGATCTTATTAATTCACGAACTAAATAGTAAAATTTGGTAATTTGGTTAGAAGATAGAGATGTACTTTTAGAAGTATTGCATTCGTTAAATGAATTTCTTGTTGGATTAATGCATTTAATTAGGTTATAGAGATATAGTAGGTTTACCTAATTAAGTAGAATTGAATTTACTCAATAAAAAACTTCAATTTGATTTGAGAAGTTTAGAATACACATGTTAATTATTTTTCATGTCTTTATATGATAAATAAAGGAGGAGAGTTGAGGTAAAATCGTGAGTCATAGCACTTTTTATCATCATTTTAATCCCAAAACCAATTGTGTCAATTAGTTAGTTATTCATAGCTTAGTCTTAGTCTAGAAATTATAATAAAAACCAATTCCCTTTTATTTTTTTTGCATTATTTCAAAGAAATAATAAAATTGATTCAGATCAATAATTAGCAATACAGTGGATGTGGAAATGATAATTCGGACTTCTTAGATTCATTTTACTACGAGTTTGGCGATATTGTACACTTTCAATTTCGACCCATCAGAACACGACAAATTTGATACAATTAGGAAAAAATACTCCATTTTTATTCAAATTCATTTTCCTCTACAATCAGCGAACAGGAAATGATAAGGTTGGCATTGAGTCTATTGTGCTCGACTTCATGATTCTTCTTTCATGCAGCCAAAGGTATGCACGGAGGAGGGAGAGAATTGTTAAACGGTATTGGGAATTTACTTAACATGTACAGCGAAAAATAAATAATTTTTCAATTCCCACCACAAATATACTTTGTGTTTAAAATAATACCTTTAATGAATTTTGCAAACTGCATTACTGATTCTCGAACACGAACAATCACGAACTGCAATCCACAGCTATCTAATTGTCTAACCTCTAATGGAAATCCACCCATGGAACAAGAATGAGAGAATTAAGGTCTCTCTTTTCTTGTCATAGCAAGATTATGAATTATGTAATGTTATATTTTTTTGAAACCTTAATGACTTATTAATATAAGTCCAAGTGGGCTTAATTTGTCTCTTTCACTTAACCTGGTTCAATATTTAATTAATCAAATTAATTAAATTCGGTCCACAAATTAATTAATTCAGACATATTAACAAGCAACAAAATTAATTAATTGTCTAACACTTGTTAATTAATTAATTGGTGAATCTCATTCTTCTGATTTTTCTTTTGTGTGTGACCCATCAGGTTCCCAATCACGATATCTGACGACGTAAATTATTATTTTGAGATCATCAAAATCAATAAATTAAAATACCCCTTTTAATTTATCATAAATTTACAGTCGTCGTCCCATATTGACATCTAACAATGTGTCGGACAATACATGTGACGGAAAATGTCATGTTGTATGACAAAACCAAACTAGTTTGTTTACCCTGAATCTATAATCCCTTCGTCGGTATGATCCGATCAATTATGAGATATGGACGTGTGTCAATCTCAATTATCGATCATATTTTTCATCCTACTATTAAATCAATGTAAGTAGAAAACTCCTTTTTGACTTATGAGCACGCCTCGGCTAAGAATCTCATTATCAACTTAACTGAGTGAAATGTAGATCATAATCTCTTACTATGTAAGAGTGACGAATTCTCTATTGATCATTCACAACCTTCATATGAATCTGAACATACCCGAATGATCTCTTGTTGTGACCCTTGGCAAAGCAACATCCAGCATCACCAAAGTATGATTGTTCTCATATGAGGTACTATGATGACCTCAAGTCAAATGACCAATTCCACTACCGAACGTTAGAGATTAATCAATGACACTCAGATAGTTATCCATGTGGAATATCCCCAGCAGGTCTTCAATATTTTGTTCTATAACAAAATATCCACGTGTTCATTTAAGTGTCACCACACTTTAACTTGTGAGATCAGCTACTTACTTCACAAGTAAGAAATGTCACACGTGATGGTCTATCCGTAACAACAATATCCATATCTCATTATTACATATGACTACGGACGATTTAAGATTCAACCATATGTAATTTATATCTCACAATCACAACTCCATGTGATTAACAAATTACAAATACTTGAATCTACGGATTCTATTATTTAATTTATTAAAATATTAATTCAATTAAATAATAGATCTTGCCATAAATATGCAACAATTATATATACTAAAAATGTTTATGTCCAAAGTTGATTGGATCTAGGGTATAACACAGACAGAAACTAGGAAAAAAAAATGAAGTCGTGAACTTTTGTGTGTTGTACGTTGATTGTTCAACTTTAGTATGAGAAAAGTTCTAAGAGTGAGGAAAATATTGTATTGTGGACTTCTCAGCTAATAAAATTTTCTTTTCATGTTGTCGTCGACTATTTGTCGAACCAATTTAATTTTATGTTTTTATATCTTTTTTCTTGTTTTTGGATTTTTTTCCCTCCATGTTCGCTACGTGTGTTGTGGAATTTTTCTCAATAAGTGGTGTTAGAGCTCATGGTTCAAATTTTAGAATTGCACTGAAGATGATGAGAAGTTCACAGTTTGAGGTGGAGTAATGGTGATGGACTGGCATCAAGGTGGAGCTGTGGTGGTGATTGAGTCCCGTGGGGTGTATTTGTGGTGAGCTAACGTGGAGATGTAGTGATCAAATCACATAGATGTAGAGTTGTAATGTTCAGTTCACTTAGAGGAGGGTGCTCCATTGTCAAAGATTGTGAAGTGATCAAGACGAATTATGTGACTAGTTTTAAGAAATTGAAGATTAAAGTATGAACAAGTCGAATTGCATAGTCACGTTGATGAGTCTTTGAATTTAGTTTTGTTTCTATAATTGAAGATCTGTGGCATCTAATGATATAGGGATGCGGTGATGGATGTCAAAGCATGCTGTGATTTGTAGAATCTGAATTTAGGTGGAGATTGACTCAAATTAATAGAATTAAATCAGGAGTCAAAGTAGTAATCTCATTAAAGTCCTAACTGAACAATTAATTTTTTGTTGAAAAATAATGTTATGTAAAAAGAAAAACACTCCTGATATAATTGATAAAAGACTCCGTATGCAATAAGGACATTTTGGGATGGAGCCATATAACGCGATAGTGTCACATAAAGCAGTTGGAGCTCTTGTCTTCTATGATGTACCGACACGGACACGTGTATTTGATACGACACATGTTGGCAGGGGCGGACGCAGACTTCTTAAACAGGGGGGCACAATCAAACTTTCAAAAAGTGACGAAAAAATTAAAGTAAAAGATATTTTATTACAACTGTTCTCTACGAGTTCGCATATTTTGATAACGTTTCATAATAACATCATTTTCAATCTTGTCAAATACATCTTTCTCAATATATGCAATCAAACTATCATTCAATCATTGATCTCCGATTCGATTGCGCAGACGATTTTTGACACAAGTCATCGCAGAAAATGATATCTCGACTGTAGCAGTAGCCACGGGAATAACTAAGGTTCATGTCACAAGCTTGTAGACTAATTGATGTGCCTCTATAGTCTGTATAAAAATCTAGATTACCTCGAACAACAGAATACTGATAGAACTAGATGCAATGGGCAGCATGACATTGGGCACATAGAGAAACTTCTACTGTAATTTGAGTGGTTACTTGTTATATTTCTCTACATGCACGAACACAGTGTTGGTGGCATACTTTCCTCTAGAAAATACACACACACGCATACAGAATCAAAGAATTATAATGGTTCTTCAGAGTTCACTTGATTCAGAAATTACAATTCATAGAAGCACTCCGTACGCTAATATCTTAATCTAAACAACTAAAAAAGAAAAAAATCTATCCAACATAAGCACAGTACTTATTTAATCACCTACCCAAATGTTGCACCTCCAAAACAACAAATGTACTCTCCAGACGACTCCATTCAACTACTAATGTAGAAGTTGAGTAAACTTCACAATAAACTAATGCTACCTCCTTAGAGGAATCAAATAATACCAAATATCCCCTTTTGGACACCAATTATTCTTGTCCCACATATAATAAACCAACATTCGAAAAAGAATTGAAGCCAAAGAAATATAAATATATAATTAGACTAAAATTCGCAGGCATTAATACCTTTTGGAGCTCAGAGAATGTTTGGGCGATTCGTTTAAGAAAATGGGGCTTGGAATATGCCCCATCAGGAAAATCCGCAGAACTTAACAAATTTTCCAGACATGTATCGCATGAATTGACTAAAAGAAAAGATGGGTCATGGACATGGAGCTTGCAGGAGAGAAACCTCACTCGATGCGATTCAGAGTGCGGGAAGGAAGAAAAACTGAGTCTTGGCGTTGAATGGACTCGGGGGAGAAGCGGAGAAGAGGGCTTAAGGCGGTGGATATTAGGAGTGTGTTTGGTAGGGATTTTTGGGGGAAGAATTGATTTTTGAATAGTGATATGATGGGAAATGTGTGGTTGAAAAAAAAGAAAAAAGTATTGATGTGATAGAAAATATTATTTTATTGAAGAATGTGTGGTTGAAAATGAGAATTGATTTATTGTAGAAAATGAAAATTTTTACCAAACAGGCTCTAGGATGAATTGAATTGGAATAAATAAGGCTCTCCATAATACAATTAACACCCAACCACCCACACCGTGGAGTCACTTAGTCGCTAGCAGACGGAGAATAGAGATGGAGAGGAGAGAGTCGAGAGATGCTGGAGAAATGTTATGGGAAATGAGAATGGAGAGGTTTGAGAATGAGATTTTTATTATTCTTTTTATATTTAAAAAAAAAACTTTAAAATTTTTTTTGGGGGGGGGGGGGGGCACATGCCCACCCAGGCCACCCCCCAGGTCCGCTCATGCATGTTGGATACGTCGACACATGATTTTTAAAAGAAGTACATACATGATATATCGACATGCTGATTAAATTCTTTAAAATAATTATTAATTTAGTATTATACTTCATATTAATTTTTCTTATTGAAATATTTTAATTATGAGTACATATTTATTATTTACTAATAAATTTAAGTCAAAAATATTATTTTTATACTTATTAATTTTTCTTATTGAATATTTTAATTATGAGTACATATTTGTAATTTAATAATAAATTTAAGTTAGAGATATTAGTTGTATACTTCTTATTAATTTCTCGTTGCAATATTTTAATTATGAGCACATATTTGTTATTTATTAATAAATTTAAGTTAAAAACATATAATATTTGGTCTAGTTGGTTGACTATTTTCTATACCATGTTAAAGTTCTATTTTATCTTTTCGACTGGTTTTTTAGTTCACGTTTGATGTAATTTATTTGGGAATAATGAGTTATGGAATAATATTTTTTGGAAAATATGTAATTAAAAAGTAAGGAAATTTTAATTGGTTCGTGTGTAGAATATTTTATTGTTTTAATGTGTGGTGGAGAAATAATACTTGATGCAAGAGGATCCGAGTCAGATGAGGTCGAGCTGTCTGATAGTACGTTAATGGCGCTGAGATACCATGAGTTGGCGGATCGGCGCAAAATTGGCAAATAATCATCGACATTTCCTAATTATGGCTTTTTTGGACACGTTTCGGTATTTTGGTCATAACTTTGATTACGATTGTCAGAATCGCGCCCATGACCCCAATTCAGAAAGCTCTTTTTGGCGCGCACGTCGTGGTCATCGATTTCAAGGCCAAATTCAGCTGTTTTCCCTTCCGAATCATCAATTTAAGTAATTTTTTGTCATTTTTAGTAATATTTCAATTTTCTTTTTGACATGGATTGCGATCTCAAATTAAGCCAGATTTTTGGAATCTTATTTCTGTCATTAAGTATTTCCTTTTGGTATGAATAATATGATTTTTCTATTCGAAAATTATTATTTTTTTTCTATTTAACCCCGACTTGTGGGTTATTTTCGTCCAGTTGTTGAATAATAAAGATTTTCTCGTTTTTCTTGGTGTTATTCTCTTGCGTTCTTTTCTGTTATTGTCTATTGGTTCCAGCCTGCAGAATAATTGCTATTCTGCCCGGCGTCAATACTGTAGCAAACAATTTAAATTTTTAAACGATGACAAACATGACCTAAATTTTTCCATTTCCATTGCGTTCGCTGCGCATCAGGTGGTATTTTTAACGAAACACTAAGTTCGTTGTGATAGCTATACGAACAAACATACTACAATATATTTAATGAATTTAATTACATGCTTATAACAAAATAAATCAAGTAATGGAAGTAATCTATATATATATATATATATATATGAAAATATTCGCTTGATTTGTGCAGTGGGCCATGATATATGCTAATCACGTTCTGGCATTCTGTAATAAATATTAATTCTTGATTCCAATTTGCCTCCATTGTGACGCCAGACTAATTAATTCAATATCTTTCTAAAATTCTTAACCATGATTTGGTTTAAGCTGCAATTAAAATATATGAAAAGGTTAGGTGTGGTCCATTTCAATATCTACGACAATATCACCATCATCAGTCAATAATATGGCCTCCATTTTTGGTTCATCCTAGAGGTGTCAAGACGGACGGGCCGGTCAGACCCGTGAAAACCGAGATCGCGGGCCGACCCGTGACCCGTGCGGACGGTTCACGGGCCAAAGAGGTCTAACCCGCGGGCTTCGCGGGTTTCACCCCCACGGGCCGTGGTTAACCCGCGACCCGTAAAAAAAAATTAAAAAAAAATAAAACAAATTCTAAATATGGTAACAATGAAAATATGTCTTCTTCTCCAATCTCTAGTACAACTTTTAAAGGCAAATCTTCTTTTTTCTCCATAATAGCTAAGAAACGTAATGTTCTTGATTCTTCATCTACTACTTCAACTTCAACTGCAAATCTACATACCACACCTGCTGAATTAGAAAGATATTATCAATTTCATCATTATAATTTAATACCTGAAGATGAAGTGGATAAGTTAGATATTTTACGATGGTGAAAATTAAATGAGCGGTCACACCCTGTATTATCTAAAATGGCACGAGATATACTAACAGTTCCAGTCTCAACAGTGGCATTCGAGTCTGCTTTTAGTGCGGTAACAGGGTATTGGACGAACAAAGATTTAGACTTAAAGAAAATATTTTGGAAGCTCTCATATGCGTGAAAAATTGGATATTCGCGGATCGAAAGATACAAGATAAAATTAATGATGATGTTGCTGAAAATTTCAAAAATCTTACATTTCATAAAGATTGATTGAGAAACAAATATATAATTTTTCAACAACTAAATTATAGTTAATAGTTAAGATTTAAGTAGGTGACAAGCTAGTTGGGATGTATTTAAATTATAAATTATAGTAAAAGTAGGTGCTAACCTAGTTGGGATGTACTTTGCTTTAAACATATACCTTCACGTAATTAGAAATGCATTTAGCTATTAATTTTTAATTACTAAATTTGAATTCTATGTGAACATTTCTTGGTATAAATATGAATTTATCATTTTGTTCAATTCTTAGTTTACATTTAACAAAAAAAATTGCTACCAATATAAAAAATTCTTGGAACAACCTGTGACCCGTAACCCGCGAACCGCGACCCGTATGGGCTCAACTCGGATGGGTCAGTGGGCGGGCTTGGGTTGTGGTCCAAAATTTGTAGGCCGACCCAGAACTGGCTCAAAACCCGAAGCGGGCGAACTTTTTTCCACGGCAAGCCGATTCGGCCCGACCCACCCGGATGGACACCTCTATTTCATCCAGAGAAAGATTTACAATTTCAAGAATTCCAACTTCTTCCACAAAGTCAAATTGATCTTCAACTATATCCCACTAAAAGTGTTCTCGATGTAATATTGTAGGCTTCTTCTTGTGTTCTTGATGTAATATTGTGGGCTTCTTCTTGATAACACGGATTACAAAGAAAAAGCTTACAAAATTTTGCCGTCACGTGAACTTACAAGATTGTGTCGGGAGAGATGCAAACCAATAAACAGTGAAATAATTCTTCTTCCAAAAGCAAATAAGTAAAACGCATTTCCTGACAATTCTATATGCAGAAAATATTCTTTAAAAAATCAAGAACACCAAACTACAAGAACACAAACAATTATTTTACGTGGAAAAACTTCCACCATACGAGGAATAAATGGGACCTACCCCAGTCAAAACCTTCACTGTCAATCAAATAATGAGTATACAAAGTGTTCTTTAATCACAATTAGAGGCTACAACGCATATTTCTTCAAGATAACAGAGATCTTAACAAAACAATATGAAATAGGAAAAATATACCAACAACTCTGGTTACTGCTCATGCACATTAACCAATGTTCCTGAACTCAAAATCCGATCTCACCGTTCAGATTATATTGTAGTTCTGTGTCTATTGACCCTCTTCTCCAAATTTCAGCTTGATTGGACCATGAATGACTCGGGATCGGAGCTTTGATGAAATCTGAGCGCAGTGGAAAAAAAAAACCATTTTCCTTTCTTTTAAAGAACGGATTGAACTCTTATTTTCTCCAATCTTCTTGTATTTATGTTCATCATTAGGGTGAACACCGTAATGGACTTTGGAGCTATAATATGACTCCAAACATGAGCTTTCCTCATCATAAGAAAAAAAAAAACCCAACAAATTGAGCGGAAAATTTATTAGATTAGATAAATTAGGTGCAGTGTCTCTTCAGATATGATAGATAATGAGCTTTTTGTTAAGTGTATGTAACTTCATGTAGATCGATTGTTAGATTGTATTATAGATTCTTAGATTTCTTTGTCGTAAGGGATGATTTTTTATTTATTTTTTATATTTTGTTATATACCTTGAGTAGATATCTCATAAATCTCTTGCTTACGCATAGGAAGGGCATTATACACGAGTATGCTTGAGTGCCATTTCCAACAAAAAAAAATGGTAAAATTGGGATTCCCAAGACTTCAAAATTATCCTTTTACTTTTTAAGTGTAGATTCTTAATAAAAAAAATCCATCAATTTGTAATGAAGACATGCATACAATGAGAAAACAATTTGTTAGGAATTTGGGAGTTCAACATCAAAGTCACAGTAGAAGCAACATTTACAAGTTCACAATATAAGCATAAAGAAACCGAAAGCATAAAGAAATCATAGAACTACAACTTTACTGAAAGGACCAGAAAGCTTCTTTCCTTTTATGGCAGAATCATCAGGCTCAAGAACAGCACCATCCATGCCATGCAAATCGCCATCCAGAAAGAGGTGTTATCAGAGAAACCATGGGTTCGATTTCTGGTCATCGATCGAGAAAGATCTCCCAAGTTTCAACGCAGTTCTAGTCACAGATTTAGGAAGGAAACCAGCACCGAATCAGCCATTATTCCAAGCCTGATCATACCCAAGATTAACCCCCTAAATCCTTAGAAGCAAACCCCTAGAAATCACCCAAGAGAAAGGAGAAGACAAACTCTACACACGAAGGAGAGACCCGGACGAATAGAGAGTAGAGACGAGAGAAAGAGAAAGAACCTAATGAAGACCAATGGTCAAAAACAAGGAAATATCTCGACCAAGAATAACTCTCAACCGTCCATCTCATCCAACGGTCCTAATAAAACCAAACTAGCACAATCCAAGTAACAACGAAGCTACCAATAGGCAAACGACACCTTAGCTGCTGGGCCAAAATAATGCAAATGATACAATTAGCACTAGTCCAAATAGAGTTAGGAGAACCACAATTCTCACATTCTTCACCTTGGTTCTCATAATACATACATTCTCTCGGTTGCAAATTTGCACATGAAAGGCTGTTCATCATCATCGCCCACTATCTGGAAGAAAAATTAACCAGTGTCAATATGTAACAAAAATAAGCAAAATCTAAATTTTCCTACATGCATAATTTTTGTCCCCATATCTGAGGGATTCTTGTCAGTATGAATCTTAACAAGTTCGACTTCACCTTGAGACAGCTTTTCTCGAATAAAATGATACTTCACCTCAATATGTTTTGATCTTTCATGATAAACAGTATTTTTACTAAATGACAATACACTTTGACTATCAGTAAACATAATAGGTGTATCATGCATGAAGTTCAATTCTTTTAAGATTCCTTTTAACCAAATGCATTCCTTAACAGCTTCAGTTATGGTAACATATTCTGCTTCAGTACTAGATAAAGTCACTAAAGGCTGTAGCTGTGATTTCCATGTTATACAGTTATCACCTAAGGTAAAGAAGTATGCTGTGGTTGATTTCCTATTGCCTTTATCACCAGCAAAGTCAGTATCAACATGGCCTTTAAGGGTTAACTTTTTAGATCTTTTCTCATACACTAAGCCTAGATTTAAAGTCCCAACCAAATACCTCAACAACCATTTCATTCCAGCCCAATGTGGCTTGCCAGGATTGTACATAAATCTACTTAGGAGACTAATGGAAAATGCAAGATCAGATCTGGCAGTAATCATAGAAAACATGACAGAACCTATGGTATTTGCATAAGATACATTTTCCATCTCTTTCAAGTCAAACTCAGATTTAGGAGAATGAGCTCGTGAAAGATTTATATGACTAGCAAGAGGCACATTCACAATTTTACTGTCTTTCATTCCAAATTTTGTTACCACTCTATTCAAGTATGCTTCTTGTAAAATAGTTAACCTATTCTCAGCCATATTCCTAGTTATAACCATCCCAATAATCTTTCTGACATTCCTTAAATCCTTCATATCAAATTAAGATTTTAAAAGATCCTTCAATTTATTCATTTGAGACTTGCTAGGTCCAGCTAACAGCATATCATTAGCATAAAACAGCAAGTAAACTTTACAACCGCTCTTTATGTCATTAAAATACAAGCAAGCATCAAATTCACTTCTTTTAAACCCTATCTTTAGTACATAAGCATCAAACCTCTTGTACCATTGTCTTAGGCTTTGTTTCAGCCCCTACAATGATTTTTCTATCTTGCAAACATAATCAAATTTGTCTCTAGCCACAAAGCCTTTTGGTTGACTCATAAAAATGTCATCTTCCAACTCCCCATGCAAAAATACAGTTTTTACATCAAGTTGTTCAAGTTCCCAATTGAATTGAACAATGAGAACCAACATTAATTTGATTGTCTTGTAATTAATCACGGGTAAAAATATTTCATTATAATCCACACCCTTTCTTTGAGTATAACCCTTAGCCACTAACCTCGCCTTAAACCTCACATGATTATTAGGGCCCAAACTATCCTTTAACTTGTAAATCCACTTACATATAACCAATTTCTAATCTTTAGGTTTCTTAACAAGTTTCCTGGTTTTGTTATCACTTAAAGATTTCATTTCTTCATGCATGGCTTTTATCCAATTTTCAGAATATTTTCCATTAATAGCTTCTTCATAAGTGGCGGGTTCTATCTGTTCAAGGGTTTCACCTGAAAGTAAGGTAAAATTAGTCAAGCTTAAGGATTCATATCTAGGATGAGGCCTGATCTGCCTTCTTGCACTATCCTTAGTAAGATGATAATCTTGATTAGGTGGCTGATCATTAAAATGTTCAACTTCAACTGGTTCAATGTTATCTTGAAGTTTAGTCACCTCTTCAAGTTCAGTTTCAGTTTCAGTTTCATGATGTGTAGGGTCATTATAATCATTCCCAGGTGTAGGTGAATCAAGCTTGGTCAACTTCACCTCAGTCTGAATACCCCTCTCAGTTTCAGGTTTGTAAGCTTCATCAGTTTTCGGTTTTAGACATGGCATCTTAGATTCATTAAAGACTACATTCCTGCTGTTAATAATCTTAATGCCTTGAACCCCTAAAACCCATAACATATACCCTTTCATTCCCTCGGGATACCCTAACATCACACACTTGACAGCCTTAGGCTCAAGTTTCCCTTCAAACAGATGTGCATATACAGGACATCCAAACACCCTCAAGTGACTTAGATTTGGAGGCTCTCCCATCCACAACTCCTGTGGAGTCTTAAACCCTATACTGTTGGACGGTGACCTATTAATCAGATAAGATGCAGTACTAGCAGCTTCAACCCAAAAACCTTTGGCAAGGCCAGAGCTAATTAGCATGCACCTAACCTTGTTCATTATGGTCATGTTCATTCTCTCAGCGACCTCATTCTGTTCGGGTGTGTTCTTAACTGTTCTGTGTCTTGTTATCCCTTTCTGTTTACAAAAGTTGTCAAATTCGAAATTACAGAATTTAAGCCCATTATGAGTTCTCAATGTTTTAAGTTTCTTGTCTAACAGATTCTCAGTAGACTTAAGCCAAATTTTAAATTTTCCTAAAGTTTCAGACTTAGCCTTCAAAGGATAAATTCAAACTTTTTTTAAGTAATCATTCACTAAGGACAAGAAATACTTACTTCCACCAAATGTAGAATGCTTCTCAAGACCCCATAGATCAGAATGGACTATGTCCAATGGTCTACTAGTTCTATGAGAGCTAGATTTAAAGCTCACCTTATGCGACATATCCAAAACACAAGTTTCACAGAAGTCCATAGCTTCAATATCATCTTTTTCAAGTAATTTCTAATTACTTAAAGATTTTAACCCTTTAAACCCAATGTAACCCATTCTGTTATGCCAAAGTTTAGTTTTGTCTTTGCTAACCGTAAGAAGACTAGAATCAGGTGTTATTTTAGTTCTGCCCTCAAGTTAGTATAGTCCATTCCTCTTAGGTCCTTTCATAACTATCAGAGATCCCTTAAAAATTTTCAGAACGTTATTTCCAGATTTAAAGGTATATCCCTCATCTTTAATAGTATCTAAGAAAATGAGGTTCCTCTTCAAATTAGGGACATATCTTACATCTTTGAGTTTTCTGACAGTCCCATCATACATCCTGATGGCTTTGTCAACAAACCCAATCACATTCTGAGAATTATTATCTCCCATGTAGACCTTCCTAGGTTCAATCTCTTTATAGTTATAGAATCAAGACCTTTCAGGGCACATGTGAAAGGTGCATCCTGCGTCTAGGATCCATTTTTTTGTCAAAATCTTCCTTAGACACATTCAGGACGTGTAAACTATCGAATTCAAAAACAACGGCAGCATTACTTAGATCAGTGTTGTTCAAGTCTTTTTATTTCTTTTTCCAGTCAAAACAGCCTTTCTTGAAATGTCCTAACTTTCCACAGTCATAACATTTCTTGCCACTTCTATCTTTAGATTTGGATCTCATTTTGGGTTTTTCCCTTCCTTTTTTGTTCTGGAAGTTAAATTCTTTCTTTTCATGTATTCCCCTAACAAATAGGATTTCTTCTCTCAAATTAGTTCTGTTGTCTCTTTTTAATTCAAGTTCTCTTGATTTTAACGCATCTACCACAATAGCATGCGAAAGAGTGTCCCTACCATATTTTATGGCATTACTGATTTCCTTATAAGATTCGGGCAATGAATTTAACAGTATTACAGCCAAATCTTCATCCTCAAACTTCTTATCATTGTGAGCTAGACTCTTAACGATTATGCTATAATCAATCAAATTTTCCTTCTACATCCTTTCTCGGGTCCATCTTAAAACTAAATAACTTTTCTAACAGATATATCTTGTTAGGCAAAGTTTTAGTCAAGAATAAGGTATTTAAGACAGTCCATAAAGTTCTAGCATCTTTAGCACTATCAACTTGTCTAACAACATTATCAGATAAATGCAAGATTATAGAACTATAAGCAATTTCATTCATTTCTTCAATTTCAACAGGTTTAGCTTTTAACTCTTCAGAAAAAATAGCAGGATCATCGAAAGCTTTCGCAACTCTCTGTTGGACCAAAAAGGCCATCATTTTCTGTTTCCATATCAAGTAATCCCCATTTCCATTGAATTGTGACAATTCAACCCTCGAACCCATTTCGGATTCTATAAAAGGGTGGCCTGTACTCTTGGACATGACAGAAAAGGTTTTGAAAAAATCTCTTCCAGATGATCAATATAAAGTACGAATGCAGAGTTAAAACTAATGTCCAGAAACGAAGCACATCAATGAATCAATTCGATCACGAAACCTCAGTGTAATGTGTGTGTAGGTGTGATCCAAACTCAGGCAATGCATAGGTATAAAATGCAGGTAAGTATGATTCCAGGTTCCAAATCAATCACAAGAATTCAACCAACAAAATTCACAGACAAGTGACCAAGCAATCATGCATTAATCAGGGCAGAATACCAAACCTATTCTAAGGGAGAGTTTGGAACAATCTTACCAACCAACTGTTGAAAAACAGTAACTATACCATCAACTCCTCAATCGAGCAAGCCAGCCAAAGTCACCAAATCACCCAATCCAGTCAACACATACACAATAAACAAGCAAAGAAATCAATATCGAATTAGAGGACTAAAATGCCAAACAGTGATGTTCTCTGTTTAGACCTTTGAAGTTCTATACAAATATACCACTAAACCAGAAATGAAGAACCTAAATCAATGAAAGACAAACAAGCCCTAGACCAAACCTAGGCTCTGATACCAGTTTGTTAGGAATTTGGGAGTTCAACAGCAAAGTCACAGCAGAAGCAACATTTACAAGTTCACAATATAAGTATAAAGAAACCAAAAGCATAAAGAAATCATAGAACTACAACTTTACTAAAAGGACCAGAAAGCTTCTTCCCTTTTATGGTAGAATCATCAAACTCAGGAATAGCCCCATCCATGTCACGCAAATCGCCATCCAGAGAGAGGTGTCATCAGAGAAACCATGGGTTCGATTTTTAGTCATCGATCAAGAACGATCTCCCAAGTTTCAACAGAGTTCTAGTCATAGATTTAGCAAGGAAACCAGCACTGAATTGGCCACTATTTCAAGCCTGATCATACCCAAGATTAACCCCCTAAATCCTTAGAAGCAAACCCCCAGAAATCACGAAAGAGAAAGGAGAAGACAGACTCTACACACGAAGGAGAGACCCAGACGAACACAGAGCAGAGACGAGAGAAAGAGAGAGAAAACCTAATGAAAACCAAGGGTCAAAAACAAGGAAATATCTCAACCAAGAATAGATCTCAACCGTCCATCTCATCCAACGGTCCTAATAAAACCAAACTAACACAATTCATGTAACAACCAAGCTACCAATAGGCAAACAACACCTAAACAGCTGGGCAAAATAATGCAAACAATGCAAATGACACAAATAGCACTAGTCCAAATAGAGTTAGGAAAACCACAAATCTCACACAATTCACTGCCTAAATCCATCATTTAGGTATTCGAAGAAGCCGCAAAGATGTTGGCAAATGATTTGGGTGGATTTTGACCAATTTTCATAATAAACAATTTAAAACGGTTTGAGAAAAACTCAAACCTAATTCAAACAATTTAATTAAAAAAGCTCAAACTTAAACCAAATGACTTAATTTAGTTCCAAATCACGGTTTAAAATTACAATTAAACTGTTCGATTTGATTTCAAATTGTTATTAAAATTTTAAAAATCCAAAGCCAGCTGTTATATTGCTATTTTTTGGGTTGAAATCATATAATTAACAGATTCATATAAATCTAAATTAACGATTTTAAATCAGGATTTCTTAAAATCTTGTCAAAGGTAAAACTAAAATCGTGGACGAAGAACCAGTTTCTGAAACAAACTGTTAACACTGGTCTTACTCTTCTCAAGTGTGCCTTCGCAGACCTTTCCTTAACAAAGTCCACCCATCAAAACAATTGGCTACATCGATTTCGACGTGCAGATCATCGTTTGAATTCTAATGGGTTGCATATATAAAATGTAATACATAGTTCAAAGTAGTGCTAAATTTATTCAAGCTAGTATTTATTTATTGAGTCAAAAACAGCTAAAGAAATTTGCATGAACTTTCCTACCATCCCAAACCAAGAAAAAACAGAATTCTGTCAAAGATAAGCAATACTAGCAAACCATTCGACTAGTGGAATTGCCTATAAATAGGCAAATCATTCTTCAAGTCTCTTACATAATCTTCTTGTTCAGGAATATGAAGATGAATTCACTATCAATTCCGTTTTTTCTCCTTTCCATTTTAGCAAATTCTCTATTTTGTGAGGCAACAGCAACACCTGAGCCGGTCCTAGACACCTTCGGGAAACTGGTCCGGGCAGATTCCGACTACTACATTTTGCCAGCCGGCCACGGAGGCAGTGGTGGACTCGACCTGATCAGCAGCTACATGACCTGCCCACTCCACGTTGTACAAAGGGGAGATGACAACCCTGGCATTCCTGTGAAATTTCTCCCAGTAAATCTCAAAAAAGGCGTTGTCCGTGTCTCTACTGATTTGAACATCATGTTCAAAGACAAGCGGTCAGACAAATACAAGAAGTGTCCCGAATCATCCATTTGGAAGCTTGATCACTACCATCCATATGATCCATTGAAAAAAGAGTACTTCATTGTGACTGGTGGAGTTGTAGGAAAACCCGGGCCTGAGACGCTAGGAAACTGGTTCAAGATTCAGAAATTTGGACGAGCCGGTGGCTACAAGCTCGTGTATTGTCCCAGTGTGTGCCCACATTGTGATGTTGTCTGTAAAGATGTTGGAATTTATTACCAGAATGGGAAAAAGCTCTTGGCTCTAAGCAATATTCCAATTGAGGTTAAGTTTAAGAAGGCATAAAGGAGTGTCGAAGGACGGAGCAAATAAGTGTATGCATGCTTTATCTTCATTATGAATATAAGACATGCCAAATATGGCGTGGTTTAAAAGAAAAATACGTGTGTGATTATGTAATAAATATGTACTTCCAATAACACGTGATGTACATGCTTGTCTTTTTCAATAAAGTTGTATACATAAGACTCGTTTTCACAAGGCCATTTACTAGATGATCTAATTGTTTGGAGGTATAAAACATTATGTGTATAAAAAACGAATAGGAATGGACAAAACAATTTTCAGGGGGACATAAAACTGACCCTCCAATATGTGTACATAAGAGAAGAAAATGCAAGACCAATGTCTTCTGAAACAACAATTAGTAACTGGCATGTGAGAATCCACACAACACAGCAGCATCTTTTATGGAAAATTAATTCTAGTTGATTCATCATTTGACCAGTCGAAATTGTCTAGTAAATAGGCAAATTCTCTTCAACTCTCTTGCGTAATTTTCTTGTTTATTTATTCAATAGCACCTTTAAAATGAAGGCAAAATCTTGTATCTTCCATTTTTCATCCTTTCCATCTCAGTAAATTCTCTGTTTGGGAGGCAGCAGAAGCACCAGATCCAGATCCAGTGCGCGACGCCTCTGGAAAATTGCTCAGCACGAAAAATACCTACTACATTTTGCCAGTCAGCCGCTGGAGCGGTGGCGGACTTGAACTAACCAAAACCAAAAACATGGCCTGTCCACTTGATGTTGTCCAAACCGGGGATGATAACCCTAGGCATTCCTGTGGCATTTTTTTTCCCGTAAATCTCAATAAAGGTGTTATCTGTGTCTTTACTGATTTGAACACCGTGTTCCCAAACAAGTACACGGTATGTCCCAAATCACCTTTTTGGAAACTCTGTCACTACAGTATGTGAAGTAATTCGAATCATACTTTAACATGAATTTTGGGTCAAGTTTCTTATTTAAAATGATGAGTTCCAAAATCCTTATATGGTTGAATCACCTTTTATTTCAAAACTCTAAAATTTGTTTTTTCTTGTACTCCAATGATCCTAATCCCGATCAAAATGGATATGGATTATTATCCACAATCTAAATCCCTAATTTTGTGAGTTTTCATGCCATAATGTAGTTTAGGCTTTTTTATATTTTTCAGTGATTTTCCATACGTATTTTACTTATTCTCTACCATATTTTTCTCTCTCGACTTCTAGTCAAAAATTTGAGGCTTTATGAGAGGTCATGGAGAGTTGTGGATTTGAATTCTAAATTTAAATCATCCATTTCAACCCTTTTGATGTCTTGTAGGTTGGGTCACCCACATGGGCGACCCATGACCCATATTTTCTAACATCTATCACTCGCACATGATGGGCTTAATTCGAATTACAATGGACAATGAATGTCACACGTTAGATCCTTCTCAAGATCCATCACACAAAAATTCATATGACAAATAAATCGTGTGACCACCGAGTAATATTAGACATCACGGTACTATAAACCTGTTAGGGGTATAGTAGCGCTACTAGAGGAATATTACATCTCGCTGTATCCCAAACTTATTTTTCAACGTTAATTCAAGTATTTTCGATCCCTCAAGTATTTATGAAAAATACTTAAACCCCACATTTTATCATTGTATTCAAAATTGTGTTCTATACTGACGCAAGGAAGATGGGAGGTTAGATCAGATATCGTTCTGATTGACGAAATTAGTCTAGATATCGTTCTAGAAGACGAAGAACAATACAATTTTTGGAATTCAAGTAATCTTATTCATTGAGTTGACGGAAATCGCTAAAACGCCTTTATATATGCATTACAAGAACCCCTAGAACAGAAAATATCAAAACGCGCCAAAAATAGCGGAAAATCAAAATGAATCATACTAAAAATAACAATTTAAAGGCTTAAATGAAGGAATTTGGCTAAAATCCCGAAATCTCAGGCTTTGTCCCGAATCCAATTTTTCGGGCCGTTTCCAATCAGAATACCAAATTTCAGCCCATTCCGACGCCGTCATGATAAATGACTAAAATACCCCTGGCGCTTGCGCTGGCTGGACCCGTCCTACATCATATACCCTAAATTGTTAAGAACAATTGTCTGGCTGATGATTACAAATATAAATGTTGATCAAAATAGTTTTCATTTCCTACTCGAATCCTTCAACTTTAAATCAACTGATTTCCTAGACATCTCCTATCAAATCGAATCAATCATAATTATTGGCAACATGCTAATATAGCAATACCGAAATAAAATCTCAAGAAGTAGTCAAAAGTCATAACGATATATATATGTGGTTATATAAACCTCAAAGTCTCACACAATGAGAAAGTAGGGATTCATTCACTCATTTACACAATATTGGTCATAAAAGCACACGTGGTAAGAAACATGTGCTACAGTGTTTTCTCTATTTCATATGATATATGTCATATTCTTTATAAACAAACAATATTGTACATATCCTAACTTGAGTTCTCCTTATATTTACTCCTCTAGACAATCTCCAATCGAGAACTCAATTTGGCAACAAAACAGTTTTAATGGATAGTGAAATCCATATCGATTACTTATTATAATCTCATCTTGATATATCATCAAGGCGACTAGATCATGTATACACATGATCACTATATTTCATCTCAGCACACTTCAAAATATCTGAGGCAATTACTCGTGTGAATGAGCCAATCTGAACATGTTCGACATAATTTATATGTGCATGTGAACATGTTCGACATAATTTATATGTGCATGCAAAATATTATCTCATAATCCCAACAATAGATTAAACATGAACTCAAAATTGTTCATCTACGGGCACATGAAATTTAATCAAGAGTTTTCTGATATACTAAGTATTATATTCTTCGTGATTTTAGAGATTCGACATTACCAACAAGTGTGGAGCCCCGAAAATTTCATATAATAGAATTTAATTATTCTAGGTGCTATATTTTATATTTTGAAAAAATAAAATTGGGAGATTAAAGTGATATATGTATTAATTCAATTTTACGTTGGCCAAATATTTAAATTTTTATAGGGCAATGATAAGTATATCAATATTAGACTCGTTGGGTAGCTTGTATTTAATCATCCATTTTAGGTTCGAGAAAAAATTAATTCGGATAAATGAAACCTAAATTATTGAAGTTTAAAGAGGTTATCATTAAATATTATTTTATTACTTCTATTTTTTGATTTGTGAAAGTATGGGCAGCCAAGTGGTTGTTGGGATTGAGTTAAAGCATGATGTTTTATTTAACTTGGATAGAAGTTTTTGGGTAAATTGGACTTTCACTTTCTACATGACACTTGTCCTATATTTATCTATTTAAGCAATCGATTTTCTCCATAGAAAAAGCCTAAGAAATCACAGCAGGGAGAAGTCAAATTTCTTTCACCATAAATTATAATTTTTAAACACGGTTGCGGGAGGAAAATAAAGTTGGAACATGATTTTGGTTTTGTTTCTCCAAAAATTTATTTGATTTGACGAGATAGGATTACGAGATGCAAGTAGATTATTTCATTTAATTTATTTCTTCATGTTGATAAATATTATGCTAATGAAAGTTATGATATGATATGTATGTTATGCCCATCTGATACCAAAAATATGATATTTATTGTGCTCTCGTCGATTTCTAAAAATATGATATGACGGTGTGATATTTTTACGCATGATTTAATATTTATATTCGGGATTGCACCATTATTTGTGTGATATTGAGTATTTTTATGTACTCACCATTTTCCCTACCTCTCACAAATTATAACGGATCGTTGGATGGCAAAAGATGAGTTGCAGCTGTTGTATTTGGATTTATTGGACTTAATAAATAAAATTCGGTGTAACGTGACTATAGATTTTATTTTCAATATTTACTTTAGTTTTATTATTATGCGGATTTGTTATTTAGGGTTTGGAACATGTTTTATTTGGTTATGTTTTTCCAAATGTTTATTTAATATTGGTGGAACCAAAAAATTCATGTTGTGATATTTGAAATGTTTCTTTAATTATGAAATGAATAAGATATGGCATAGGAAAGTCCTCTTTTTTTTTTTAAAGAATATAGAATTATTCTATATAATAATGAATAAACTAATGTTACATAATTTTATATTTATTGCGTGTCATTTTGTTTTTTAAGTTTAAATGAACTTTTAGTAACGATTTAAATATTAAAAATTTGTTATTACTGTTTGGTATCAAAGCCTAGATTTAAATTTTCTGTAGACTCGTTTGGAGAAAAAAAAATGAACAATGCATGTCACTGTTCATTATGAACACTATCCGAGAGGGGAAATAAATTTAAAAATAAAAAGAAAACTGTTCATCGTGATCAGTGACCGATAGGGGGAAAAAAGAATTGTGTACTGTTCACATGAACAGTGATGTGAACAGTGAAAATTATCGTTATTTTAGATTATTTAACATGGGTCTATGTGCATTATATAACATATTTTTATCAACATAAAAATGTAAATTATATAATATAATATGAAAAAAAATTTTAAAAAATTGAGCTTTTCAATCACTATTTGTAGCCAACAGTGAGGTGAACAAACTATATGGGGGCATAAAGTACACTTTGTATTTGACTAATCTAAATTATGATAAGGATGGTTGAAACTTCCAATTTTCCGAAGTACTTATAATAATAATAATAATAAATTAAGGTTATGTGAACAGTGCCGAATATATATAAGAATACAAAGGATCTTTGGCATTCAATGATCACCCTTCGATGACTTTAAGGTATTTAAAAGGGTAATAAAAGGAATTTATTCGAACTTTTTGTATAACTTAAATCTTTTAAATTGCCAACTTTTAAATTTGAAGGCATGGTTTTTTTTTTTTTTTTTTTGTGGCTAAAATCATGACACTACAACAAAAATAGTCATTAGCAACATTTAAAAGGCAACATTTATTGATAAATGTTGCCAAAATAGTCTTTTGGCAACATTTTCGTAAGTGAATGTTGCCATAGGTTAATATAAATGAGTTTTCGCAACGTTTTTTTAAAAAATGTTGCGGTAGACCACTTTTCGCAACGTTTATTGAATGTTGCGGAATGTGTTACCTTTGCGGAAGGTAGGACCTTTCGCAACGTTTACCAAAACGTTGTAGACCTTCCGCAACGTTTACCAAACGTTGCGAAAGGTCTACCTTCCGCAACGTTTGGTAAACGTTGCGAAATGTATTTTAACTCAGTAGCCCACTTATCATAACCTATTTATCCTAGCCCATTTATCCTAGCCCAATTTAGAAGCCCAGGGTCAACCTAATTCCCACCCAACCCAAACCAAACCCTCCAATTTAGAAGCCCAGGGTAAATGTTGACAAGTTTTAACACAGGCTAAGACCCCCTTCTCTCTCTCTGTGAAAACATTTCCTCCGCCTCCTCTCTAAAAAAAACCCTAAACCTTGAGTGCTTGCCGGTGGTGGGAGCTTCGGCGTGCAGATGGAAGCGTCGGTCGAGGTATGGCCGGACTCATTACGGCTGGCCACCACTGTGGGGGTCGTGAATCTGTACACGAGCTAGGTCCTCGGTTTGATGGGTTTCGTGCTGCAGTTGCCGGAGGGGGGAGAGCTGGCAATCCTCTTGCAGGCGGGTTTTCATGTTGTTGTGGTTTTTTTTTTTTTTTGTCATTTGTGTTGTTTGTTCGTGTCTGCTTTGTGTAGTTTAGGTTGTGTTGTTTAGTTTTGTGTTTGTGGTATGTTCCGGTTTGAATCGTTCTTTGGCCCTGACATTGGTTTGTGATTGGTATTAGGGCTTTATGGTGTATCAGTTAGTTGCGGCCCTTGCTTGAGAATGAGTGAGTTTCGGTTGTGGGGTTGGGCTGGAGGTTCAACACGATGCGTTATTGGCGAGTTTTGGTCATGCCCTGGGTGACCATTGCCGAATCCCCTCTTTTCAATTTTGGCTGCTGCTGCTGCACATTTTATCCAGCCTCCGTTCTCCTCCACTCCAGGTGTTGTGCACCTCCGCCTCTGTTGCGCCGAGAAGTCAGGTATAATTTAATACCCTTTTTTATGTTTGAGCTGGGTCTGCATTTGATTTCATACCCTTTTTGATGTTTGAGGCTTTGAGCATGTTAAAAAATTCATGTTGAAATTTGGGTATTGTTGAACTTGAATTGAAATTATTGTGTGGTCAGTAGTCTCTGTCCGATGCTAATTAATCTTATGGAATTGAAATTAGGTATTGTTGAAATTTGGGCATTGTTGAATTGGAATGCTAATCAAATTGATATGTGAATTGCTGAGGGGATGAGAATGGATCATTAAAGAAGGTAGGCAAGCGATATCAGATATTCTATCTAATCGTCGATATAGTATACCAAACATGCTGTGCAAGTTTAATTATTATCTCATTTTTTAAATAATGAATATATAGTGAGGATCAATAATTTCCTCAATTTCTGATAAGGATCAATAATATCATCTTTTTCTTTCAACAAATATTGTCTTCGGCCTGGGTCGTTTCTTGAAACGACTATTGCCCTGTTATTATGTTTTCAAATAATGATTTTTTTATAATTGATAAGGATCAATAGTTTCATATTTCTGTTTTCAGCAAATATTGTCCTTGGATCTGGGTCAGTTATTGGACGTCTTTTGCCATTTGTATCGGGCACTCAAAATGGACCAAATGGGAAGATTTCTCCGCCTTCGCTCAACCCCTTACAGGTATGATCTAGTGAAGTTATTGATGATTCTAGGTGGTAGGATTTTTACATTTAATTCATGTTTTTTTCCTTGATAAGAGTCAGTGATTCATTACACAGATCTTGGCTGTCTTAAATGTGTAAACATAGTTTAAGTGATTTTTGCTTATTTTACCTAACTTGTGGACTCCTAGATAACATAGGAATATGAACTGGTTGCCCACTGCTTTTACCTTATAGCTTGATCATATGTTACCTTGAATATTTTCGGTCTGTGTTGTACTTGTGTTTGTAGCAACGGTCGCGATCCATTGGTTCGTATAGAATCCATGTCCTAGGTGTATGCCCCAACCCTTACCCCTGTTATGGAGGTCGGGGATGGATGTGGCATGCTACCCCATTAGCTAATGATTCTCCCCTAGGCGAGGGGCAGAGTAATAGCACTGACTTTCTTCTTGCAATTTCTCTACTTGTGTAGCTTTTTAATTCTGTACATAAGTTTCCAGAGATGGACCAAGTCTTTGTTGCATGTGATTGTATCATATGAATTCAGCAATTTGCCTATTGATTCTGTTTTCACAAATTAAGAAATGTCCTGTACTTTAAATCATTTGACAATGCATGTAATTTTCATAGAAATGATAGTCAACAAACATTTTACATGCTCAATTTAATTCTTCTACTTGTAGCAATGAAATATGTAGATATATGCTAGAGGGGCCGTCTACAAAGGATAATCTAATCATTGAGGCTATGGGATATAATGTGAATTGTCTAGAATACAAGTATTTTCTATGTTATTTATTATCAAGAAATGTTGTTTTATTTTCGAATTTATTCGCCTCCAAAAAGACTTGCTTCCTGTCATTCTAGTTTACATGTTCATATATGTATACAAACATACACATATACATATATGTATACATACATACATACATACATATATATATATATATATATATATATATATATATATATATATATATATATATATGTGTGTGTGTGTGTGTGTTTAACTATACTTCTTGTTGATTCTTGAGTGAAATAGGAAGCAAGACTCAAATATCTGAAGCAAAGGCTGGCAGTTCCTTTTGACAGTTCTTCTTTTGAGCATCAAGTATGTATACTTCTTTTCTTTATTTAGCATTCAGATTTTATTTATGAAGGGCAGACAATAAGAACTGATTCCATATGATAAAGTATGAGAAATTAACTTTATTACAAATGGTACACTCTCAATTGCATGATCTGAAATTATTTTTTTGCAGAATTTGCACAGATTTGTATAAACTACCATAGTACTGAAATAATTCATACGGATGTTTTGTTCATTTTACTTGCTTACTATTTTGACTTTGCTGCATGGACATGCTATATTATGAATATTATTGTCTAGTCTTGTTTGTGCCTTCGCATTATCTGGTATGATAGTTGTGTAAAATACTCGAAATATAAAATGTTGCTGTACTATTGGGACTTTGGATGTTAAATGTGGCATCCCATTGGGTTGTTGCTTAGGTGCAATAAGTAACTCAGACATGTACACCCTAATCTATATAAAATGATAGGGAAGCATACTATAGTGATGGGAGATTGAAATTGGTGTTAATGTTAGGTTGGAGTATTCGTGTTTCTCATGGAATGTTTTACAAGTTTGGAATGTTTATGGTGTCCTCAATTTTTTGCAGGCACTTAAGGAGAAATCTACAATAATTCAAATTCTAAAGCAGGAGAATGAAGGCCTTGTACAGTTTACTGCTACAGATGAAGATTCTACTAGTAGTGGTGGAAGTAATGTTTTGAAGTCTTGGGCTATTTTAGCATGATAGGGTTGCTTAGAGTAAATTTATTTGTTGGGTGATTATCACACTGGATGGAAGTGCTTACTATCAATTGATGTATTTCCATTTTGAAACTCATTTTTATTTAGGTGTTTTTGTATCACATTCTAATATTCAAGTGTATGGATTCAAAAATTTGTAATAAAATTATCAATTTTTATGCAATTTCAAAATTTGTTCATAAGGATTCATTTTCAATTTTGTCAATCAATTTGAGTAAAAAAAAAAAATCCATACGGCAACGTTTAAAAAACGTTGCCGTAGACCCCCTACGGCAACATTTAAAAAACGTTGTCGTAGGGGATCTACGGCAACATTTTTTAAACGTTGCCATAGGGGTCCTACTCTACGGCAACACCTTGATTTGCAACACACGTCCAAACGTTGCAAAAGGTCTACGGCAACGTTTTTTGAACGTTGCCGTAGGCTATTTTTGTTGTAGTGTGATATGTGTTAGGTATAACATGTTGGATTTAGTACTGGTATGTGACGAGTGAATTAATATTAATTTTTAGAAAATGGCACCAACCACCTACACAAATTTGATGCGTGATTTATTACGAGCGGTACAAGAGTTGAGCAGGAAGAATTAAGCACCTCCACCACAAAATGCACCGTTACATCAAAATGCACATCTGTTTATCTTTGGAGCTGTCTCAGTGGTTGAGTAGTTTCAAAGGTACAAACCTCCTACTTTTGACAGAGGTTCCGACCCGCTGACTGTTGAGGTGTGGATTAGAGGTCTGGAGCACATTTTTCGATACATTGCTTGTACGGATGCATATAAGGTACTATGCACAGAGTATATGTTTGTTGGAGCAGCCAGCCACTGGTGGAATTCTGTCTCGTGCACTAAGACCAAAGGTAGCAGCATAACCTGACTTGGGAGCAATTTAAGGACGAGGTGATGGAAAAGTATTTCCATAGGGTTTAAGAGATTTCTAGGAATCAGAGTTTCTGCAGCTCAGATAGAGAGACATCTCGATTTCTGATTACAAGAGGCAGTTTGAGCAACTCTCAAGGTATGCTCTGCACTTGGTAGATATAGAAGTTAAGAAGATCGGGATGTTCGAAAATGCACTACATCTGGAGATCGACATGATCGTTATGTCTCATCGTTTTACTTCATATCGTGAAATGTTAGAGAGGGCTCATGTTATTTCATATCAAAGGACTACCATTGAGCAGTATACTTAGCAAGGTAAGGAGTCATTAGGAAAATAAAGTGAAATAATCAGAATAAAGATAGACATAATTGGCAGAATAAAAGACCAAGGAGTTCATATCGGTGGGACGAGTTGGAGTATTACAAATTGTCTTAAGTGTAATAAACTCCACAAATGTGAATTCTTAGTTGGGAAGAACATGTGTTTTCAGTGTAGTAAGCCAAGACACATTGCTTTCAATTGTAAAGAGCCTCCAAATAAAAAGAAGGATGGTCAAGACAAGAACAAGAAAGGAAAGTGAACTAAATCAGTATGAGGTAGAACTGGATCCGAATGTGATAGCATGTATTTTATTATTATTTGAAGTACATGTTTATGTTCTTGATTTTGCATCCTCCGTCACCAAGTCTAACACTATAACTACGGAAACAGGTATTCTATTATTATCTGATGTACCTACTTACGTACTTTTTGACACTGGGACTACAAATTCTTTTATCTCTACATCCCTAAGTCTAACTTTGCATGTGTGAAAATGAATAAAGAATTAGTGGTTAGCATCCTTTTAGAAATAACTCTTTACACAAATCAAAAGACTAAGGCTATGAAGTTAGAAATTGACGGGAAAATATTATACCTTTTGGAGATAAAAGATTTCGACGTTATTTATGACTCAATCATGCGATCATTCGATATCACGATAAAGAAATGTTATTTCATAAATTGGGAGAAGAAGAGTTCCATTTTTTTGAAGCAAAATTCAAGTCTCTACCTCGCCTTGTATCGGCTTTGCAAGAGGAGAAGATGCTGAGAAATGAGTCATGCCAGGGATTTTTAGTTAACCAAATATACAGAAACAATCGTTAATGATATTAACATTGTGCGAGATTTTGCAGACATATTCCCAGAAGATCTACCAGACATTCTACAAGATAGGCAAGTGAAATTTACAATTGACTTGGTTTCCAGTGCGACACTAGTATCTAAGGCCCCGTCTTGAATGGAACTGAAAGAATTTCAAGAATTGAAGTTACGGTTGGAAGAATTGCTGGAAAGAGCTTTCATTCGACCGAGTGTATCTCCTTGGGAGACTCCAGTAATTTTTGTGAAGAAAAGGGATGGGGGTATTGGAATCTACATTGACTATCAAGAATTGAACCACCTGACTATCAAAAATAGATACCCGCTGCAAAGAATAGAAGATTTATTCGAACAATTAAGGGGTGCAATGGTGTTTTCAAAGATCGACTTGAGATGGGGGTATCATCATTTGAAGGTCAAGGCAAGCGATATACCGAAAACTGCTTTTAGGAGTCGGTATGGACGTTATGAATTCATTGTCATACCTTTTGGTTTAACCAATGCTCCAACTTATTTATGGATCTCATGAATAGACATTCCATCAGTACTTTGACCAGTTCATCATAATATTTATTGATGATATATTTGTGTACTCCAAAGATAAGAAGCAGCAAGAAGAACAACTCCGAGTAGTACTTGAAACTTTGAGGAATGAGAAATTATATGCTAAATTCAAAAAGTACAAATTTTGGCTCGATCGAGTGGTTTTCCTTGGTCATGTGTTATCGCCCAAAGAATTGAGGTAGACTCAATTAAAGTGGAAGTAGTAACTAATTGGCCTAGACTGACCAATGTGGGTGAAGTTCTCAGTTTCTTAGGGTAGATGGCTATTATCGAGATTTATTGATGGTTTCTCAAAAATAGTAGGTCTGATGACTCAGTTGATTGAAAGGGTGTGGAGTTTCAGTGGACGGAAAAGTGTGAAAAATGCTTTCAGGAACTCAAGTAGAGATTAGTCTCAACTCCTATACTGACAATACCTAAAGTTTTGGATGAGTTTGTAATTTATAGCAATGTCTCCAAGCAGGGTTTGGGCTATGTTCTGATGCAACATGAAAAGATGATTGTTCATACCTCAAGACAGTTGAAGCAGTATGAACAGAACTATCCAACGTACGAATTGGACCTTGCAGCAGTACATCACGCCTTAAACATATGGCGTCACTATCTGCATGGAGGAAAGTGTGAAATTTATACGGACTACAAGAGTTTCAAATACTTCTTCAAATAGAACTGATTATGAGACAAATGAGATGGTTGGAGTTAGTGAAATATTATGATTATACAATTCTTTACCATCCGGGTAAGGCTAACGTAGTTCGCAGATGCCTTAAGTAGGAAGACAAGATCGCAGTTATCAGTTTTACCCATGGTACATGAACACTTGCTAAAGAACTTTGAGAAACTATGTCTCATTTCAGCACACTCCAAAATGTCTGAGACGACTGCTCGTAATCCCAACAACGGATTACACATGAACTTAAAATTGTTCATCTACGGCACATGAAACTTAATCAAGATTTTTCTGATACGCCAAGTATCATATTCGACGTAACTTTAGAGATTTGACATTACCAACACGTATGGAGCCCCGAAAATTTCATAGAATATAATTTAATTATTCTACGTGCTATATTTTATATTTTGAAAAAAAAATTGGGAGGTTAAAGTGATATATATATATTAATTCAATTTTACCAAATATTTAAATTTTTATAGAGCGATAATAAGTATATAAATATTGGACTCGTTGGATAGCTCGTATTTAATCATTTATTTTAGGTTCGAGAAAAAGTTATTTCGGATGGACACTCGTCCTATATTTACCCATCTAAGCAACCGATTTTCTCCATAGAAAAAGCCTAAGAAATCACAGTTGAGAAAAGTCAGATTTCTTTCACCATAAAATATAATTTTTAAACACGGTAGCAAGAGGACAATAAAGTTGGAATGTGATTTTGGTTTTGTTTCTCCAAAAAATTATTTGATATGACGAGGTAGTATTACGAGGTGCAAGTGGTTTGTTCCGTTTAATTTATTTCTTCATGTTTATAAATATTATACTAATGAAAGTTATGATTTGATATGATATGTATGTTATGGCCATCTGATACCAAAGATATGATATTTATTGAGCTCTTACTAGTTTATAAAGATATGATATGACATTATAATATTTTGGACGCATGATTTAATATTTTTATTCGGGATTGCACTATTATTTGTGTCCTACTGAGTATTCTCATGTACTCACCATTTTTCCTATCCCTCACAGATTATAACGGATCGTTGGATGGCGGGTGATGAATTGCAATCGTTGTGCTTGGATTCATTGGACTTAATAAATTAAATGAGATGTAATGTGACTATAGACTTTACTTTCAGTATTTATTTTAGTTTTATTATTATGTGGATTTGTTATTTAAGGTTTGGAACATGTTTTATTTGGTTATGTTTTTCCATATGTTTATTTAATCTTGGTTGAACCAAAAATTTCATGTTGTGATGTTTGACATGTTTATTTAATTACGAAATGGATAAGATGTGGCGTAGGAAAGTCCTCGTTTTTAAAGAATATGGAATTATTCTATATAATAGTGAGTAAACTAACGTTGCATAATTTTATATTTATTGCATGCCATTTTTTTAAGTTTAAATGAAACTTTTAGTAACGATTTAAATATTAAAAAATCTAGTCATTACAACAAGTATATCTCTAAACATTTTTAGAGTATGGTGATTACAGACCATCATTTACATAGATATATTGCAAAGACACTTTCCTTGCTAATGTCTCTCAAGAAATACTATCGAATGTTTGGTTCCATTATGATCTTTGAGATTCTCAACATACGAGATAATTGCATAATTACTATGGATCTCATATTATCAACTAGTATCATTATTAGATGTCCAATACATTTATACCAAATAATCTCTTCAACTGCCAAGATAAATACTACATGATAAGCTTCTTAATACTCTATATAGCAAGATAGCACAATCCTAATGACTATTTGTACTCAACTAACTCTCATCTTTAGTCGACATTTGCATATTTATTCCAATAATAAGTTATTCCCTCAACAACAAAATATAATAACTGACAGCAGCACCCTTTAAGTATCAAAATACCCCTTTTAAGGATAACATCGATACCTATTAACTAGACCCATTGTATGACAAATGTTAGGGCAAGTATATATCATAGCATACTTCTAATTCTTAATCGCACTAGATATGAATCTCTGAATATTTTTTGTGCACTTATGGAGTCCTTGGACATATATGAAGACTCATATGATCACCTTTCGACATAGAAGTATCAACGAGATAGCAATTCTACAGTTAAAGTTATTATAGAATATTTAAAGTATACAGTTCTTGTGACAGAGAGAGAGAGAACACTGGAATAATCTTTTTAACATAAAATATACAATTTACTAAATACATATCCTTCATCTAAAAAATTAAGGACAAACATTTCAAAATGATATCAATACACTCCTTCTCGTGCTTAACCAATATAGTGTCATCAACATCAAAATTAGAATTACAACCTACCATCAGATTTTTACATAAATACAGTAAAATTCATCTACATTGTGAAATTTTATACGAGATTTAAACCTCTTTAAAACTCAAGTATCAGTCTCAAGATGATTATATTATGCTACAAGTGTACAATACTATAAAAGCCTTTAACATGATACCTACAAACCGATTCATGTAGATCTTTTCAATCAATTCTTAATTGAGAATGAAAATGCAGTTTATAAGTCTATTTGATGTAATCTAAACTTAAACTCATTATCATGGCTAGTATCAACGTATAGAAGTGAATTTCACTGCTAAAAAAGTTTGTATGATAAATATACTCATATTGAGTATACTTTTTTTTCTAAAAATGAACATTATTTATCATAAACTCATTAGTCTTCCATTTAGTTTTTAAGAACATGAATGTTCTCAATAAATAGAATGTCTAATTAGAACTTCCACCACATCTCAAATTAGGTTGAAATTCTATAGTGTATATATATATACTTTCATCACTTTCCTCAAATCTCTCCACTGGTTTTCTGAACCAATAATTATTAAAATTAGATAGTTCTTAGCTCCTATTCGAAAACAAGAATCATTATTTAGATAGTTTCCACTTGGATAGATAGCTCCACTCGAAAATAGATTACTCCTACTTGAATTAGAAGTTTAAACCAACTCTCATGTATTCAAAACTGATTCACCAATACCCATCATATCAATTTCAATAATATGTTCCAAAGTTTTCTCCCTTACTAGGAAAATTGTCAAATATTATATCATGTGACTCGATATCCTCCCAAAATTTCACCAACGAAGTACCATTTGGACTATCATGTGTTTCTTAGAGATAAACATATCGTTTTTAATAGACTCATGTTTCCAAACTCATTATCAAGAACTTACATAATCGATTATGAGTCTAATACAACCTATATTTGTTTATCTAAATGTCCAAAGCTTATAAATTTTGAAGGTACTAACATTGAGAAAACTCCATTAAGTGACACATTGCAGTTAACCAATACTCTTCCCAAAAGAAAATACATAAATTGGGCTGCATTATCTCAAGTCTCATCACATTCAATAATATTATGTTCTTTCTTTCCAATAGACCATCTAATTATTGGTGATCAAGGAATGATCAATCCAATAAGAATTTTTCTTTCATTACCTAGATCATGGATCTCTCGTGATAGAGATTCACGCTCTCAAGCAGTTCTCAAAGTCTTCACTTCCACAACCTGATTTTCTACTCCTTTTCAATAAAATCTAAATTAATACGTTATTTTCAAACAATTGAAATGTGTGAATACATCTATACATATAATGAAAATATGAAATTCCATCTCTATCTCGCAAGAAATTCAGATGGATTTACTCAATGGAAGTTTAGGTCTTACAGCTTTAAATGGTTTTCTCAACTCAAAACCTCAAATCATTGCACAAATATCCAAATTCATAATTAAACATCACTACTATGAGTACGAACAGAGCTGCCACGTATAACTTTGAGTAAGAGACCACTCTTAGACGAACAACAACTGAGATCAAGTTTAATGGAGTTTTTGATATTGTTTAAATATCAAATAGGAGGTCAGTTTCTCCACTTTGCAATAAAAAGTTGCAAGTACCAATCATATAAACCTCCACTCTATATTCATTATTTGTATATATCTATTTTATATCAAGTCAAAAACTCGACAATAGACTAAGAACACTTCTAGATCTCATATAAAGTGTGTTTCTAATTCTTGAATCCACTATTCACATAAGATAAGATCCAATATGTATAGTGTTAACACGTAAGTGTAATATCATTTAGCCTAACAACTTTCGAGCTAAGATATTCAAACAGTATGTTGAAACATTTGAACGGTCATCTACCAAAACTACTTTCACGTACTTCTATCTGATATGTTCTTCTTGGTCTCTTTTCCAGTCTCCTCATTATCAGCATGTGTTTTAGCTCATTTGCAACTTAAGATCCGAAATCTTATGCAAACTAGGACATTGCTACAAAAGCATGTCTTCGATAAATGAAGGAGGAGAATTAAGGTAAAATCGCGAGATTTAGCACTTTTTCTCGTCAATTTAATCCCAAAAACCAATTGTGTCAATTAATTAGTTTTTCATAGCTTAGTCTTAGTCTAGAAATTATAATAAAAACTAATTTCCCTGTTAATTTTTTTGCATTATTTCAAAGAAATAATAAAATTAATTCCGATCAATAACTAGCAATACAGTCCACGTGGCAACGATAATTAGGACTCCATAGAGTCATTTTATTATGAGTTTGACGATACTGTACACTTGCAATTTCGACCCATTAAACACCAAAAGTTTGATAAATTATGAAAAAAGTCTCCAGTTGTATTCAAATTCATTTTCCTCTACAATAAGCAAGGCGAAAATGATAAGGGCTTTCATTATAAACATGACATTCATGGCATTGAGTCTATTACACCATGATTCTTCTTTCATGCAACCTAAGGTATGCAAAAAGGAGGGAGAAAATTGTTAGACATACAATAGGAAAAAAATAAAGTTGTGAACTTGTATGTGTTGTATGTTGATTGTTCAAATTTAGTAAGGGAAAAGTTGAAAGAGAGAAAAATATTGTATTGTGGACTTCTAAGCTAATAAAATTTTCTTCCCATGTTGTTGTCAACTATTTGTCGAAACAATTTAAGTTTATGTTTATATATCCTTTTTCTTTTTTTGAATTTTTTCTGCTATGTTTGCTACGCGTTATGTGGAGTTTTTCTCAACAAGTGATATTAGAGCTCATGGTTCATTTTAGAATTGCACTAAAGATGATGACAAGTTCATAGTTTGAGGTGGAGTTGTGGTGGTGATTGAGTTACATAGATTGAATAACGCTAATGTGGAGATGTAGTGATCAAATCACATAGATGGAGAGTTGTAATGTTCCATTCACTTAGAGGAGGGTGCTCCGCTATTGTCCAAGATTGTGAAGTGACCAAGACGAATTATGTGGCTTGTTGAGTCCGTACTGGTTAAGGCAAAATGGCCCAAAATGTAAAGAAGGGACCATAGCCCATTTGGCCGAGGTACTATCGCCGAAGCCCAATGTACTTTCGAGGTGCCATTGCTATAAGCCCAATGATTTTTCGAGGTCCACCATTACCCAAGCACTCCCAATATCAAGGCCTAGCAAAAGATGAAAACACAAGCATTCCTAGATCATATCGAATCTCTGAGGCCCCTGCCTCAAGTTGAAGCTCGTTGACTTGGAATCCGAGGCTCAACCATGACAGATGATACGTTTTGAGATCTTAAAAGTACCAAGGATATTCTTCGAATGATTGATGGGATGGCTGCAATGAATAGAGAAGTTAGTCATGTCAACACAGGGCATGGGTTAGATGTCCTCCCCCAAAAGCATTTAAGGCACTCAAAAGCTAGAACAGTTCGACATGACGTCTATAAAATGATGTTTCGGTCAAGGAGGTGAGGCCACGTATTCCCCATCCAACGGTCATCATTGTACATGTAATACTATAAATAAACCCTTTTAGTGTGAAAAAAGAGGTGGGAGAAAATGAAAAAGAAAAATGGGGGAAGAAACACAAATATACTATCTCTCTTTTTGATATTGTAATTTCGAACATTGAACATTATGTAATGTCGGATTTTATTCAGTTTCTCATTTAAATAGTTCATTATCGTATCTTTTTGTCCTTGTAATTGCTATAACCATAACATATTTGTCTCGTGTTAAAAGCTTCTCCAACGTTTTAATTCAACATATTCAACTAGCAATCCGTCAACACATGTCAGAATTAGCTTAGCACAACATGAGTGGGCCCGATATCTGCTGGCATATTTTTGTGGTCAATAGATTTTTTCACCGTATGTGGAAAATCCTACTAAAACCACGAACATCCTCCTGGAAAAAGCTTGCTGGGAACGATTTGGTCACTCCCCTTGGAAAAAGATTTGTTCTTGAAAAAGAACAAAAAGAAGCCCAAAAGTTTACGACATTTTTGAAAAAAAATGAGTTCAAACCGTGAAACCCCCCCTCCCCTCCCTCAATCGGGAGAGTTAGAAATAATCCTATTGAAGATGTTCCGCCAGTGGCCACCCCAGCTGTTAGGCAGCAACCTCGCTACTACTATAAGCGCGAGGAAATGAGGTTAGGTAACCAACTTACCGAGGAAGTAGCAACCATGGCGGCCAACATGAGGAACATCACCCACCAAAACATGGCCATGCAAGAACTTTTCACACAAATGCAAGGCCAGAAAGGTCCTCCTATCCCCCCTTATGCACCGCATTATCCTCAAGAGCATAAGGCTCAAAGTCAAAAGGTCCCATTCCCTAGGCGAAGCCAAGAAGTATCCCTCAATAAAAGGAAAGAAGGAGTGGACATCTCCTCAAATTACGCCTCCGACCGACCCACCGAGGTCCAGGCAGGCATGGAATACGTCTTTTCCCCTGAATATGAACTCGAGTATATGCTACAAGGTCCGAAAGTGTGTTTGACAGAATGAGCCCAACGAACCCAGGTATAAGCCGATCCAACCACTACTTGAGACTAGAAATAGACCTTGACCACTACCTCCTGAAACTCAGCAACTGGAAGGAAGGTAGGAATATGCTCCCCAGGTTACAGTGCCTAGAAATAGGTAGCATGGGAGGGAGGAGACCAGAGGCCAGGCAAGCCTATCACATCCCCCACCAAGATATCTAGTCCATAAGGATGATTTAAATCCCCAAAGATCGTGCGACTTAGATGAGGACGATGAAAACTTTCCTTTTTTCACAAGAATTGAGGAATGGGCCTGTCCTGAGCCACTACGTACAGCCAAAGATAAAAAAGTACGATTGAAGAGGTGACCCAACCAAACATCTGAATAGTTATAAAACACACATAAGCCTGAGAAATGCCTCATCGGCCATCAAATGCAGAGCCTTCCACCTCACCCTAAGTGGAACAGCCAAAATTTGGTACAGTAGGCTACTCCCAAGAAGTATTCGAAGTGGCTGCAATTTAAGACTACATTCCTGAAGATATTTGCTGTAAGCAAAGAGGGAGAAGCTCTCATCCAATGTCTTTAGGACATGAAACAGCAGTCTGGAGAAACATTGAAAAGCATCCTGGCCCGTTTCACTGACAAAATGACGTACTATGTTCAAGTTACAGATCAGGAAGCATTATCCGCACTACGAGGTGGTTTGAACATGAACACCTTATTCTGGAATGATGTACAAAATCAGGACCCGCCGCTACGATGGTTTACTAGTAATGATGAGGCGAATAATCATCAATGAGAAATTAATTGACCATCGAAATCGAGCCAGCAGGGGGCTCCCACCTCCATAGAGACAATGTGGAAAAAGGCCAACTTCCCACCTCATGGACCATCAATAGAACCAGGTTGGGAATGAAATTATCCCCAGTGCTGGGCAATCACTGGCCACTGCCACACTAAACAACGTACCCACATTGGCCTATGAAGATATGGAGCTCGTGATCAAGCATAGTAGAATGAACCTAGGCAAAGGGCTCCTTAAAAAGTAAAAGGCCGAGGGCGGGGTTTGATACCTAGAAATAGGCCAAACACCCCTCAATATTGCTCTTACCATCATTCTTACAGCCACGATACTGCAAAATACAGAGAAATTACCCTACATTAAAGACAAATGAACGTATAAAATGACCAAAGAAATATCCGTCCCCATGGAGACACATCCCCTCCAAGGCAGGATCACAGGCCTAGGTGCGATGAGATAACTCGTCATCGGGAGTCTTCGCTAAGACAAAGAAGGAACCGTGACAGGGAATGACCTAGTGAGGGGCAGCAGCAGCAGCAGCGTAAGAATCCTTCAGTTAATGAAAGAAATGCTCCAATCCACGAGATTGATACAATTTTTGGAGGACCTTATGTTGGAGGTGATACGAGAAACTCCTAGAGGAACTATGCAAGAGAAGCTGCGGTCCCGCCGATGAAAAGTTACATAGTGGATGACAGTTCACAAGGGAGACCATTGCCCCTATATCTTTCACTTTGGTAGTTATTGAGGGAGTACACTATCCCCACTGTGATGCTTTTGTAGTAAGGGCAGTTTTAGCCCAAAATGGGTTAAAACGAATGTTGATTGATAATGACAGCTCCGTCAATATCCTATTTGGAACCACCTTTAACAAAATGATCGTCGACCACGAAGTAACCTCCATCACAACCCCCATATATGGCTTCACCGGGGATAGCATCATCCCGCGATGGAAGATCACCCTATTCGTGGAGATGGGAGAACCGCTTCGAACAACTTTAAAAGTAGTGAAATTCCTGATAGTGGATAGCCGGTCGGCTAGGATGTCACCTCTATTCACCACCTATGTATCGAATTTCCCACTAAGCAGGGGATTGTCACTGTGAAGAGTGACCAAAGGAGAGCCCGAGAATGCTACCTAAATGAAGGCTGAGCCAAAGAACGTCAACATGGTGTTTGCAGAAGTCCACATAGTAGACATCCAACAACAAAATCCTGGGCAAGAGGATGTCGAGATGATAAAGGCCGTTGAACGTCCAACCATGCCCGATGAATTGAATCCACATATCATTGAGTCTGAAACCTAGACAGCACCGGTGGAAGAACTCGAAAGTTTCCCGATGGATCCCCAAGATCCTGACAAAAGATTACAAGTGGAAAATAACCTACCACCTGGGACCAATGAGGAACTAAAGGATTTTTTGTGTAAAAACCTCGATGTTTTTGCCTGGAGGTATGAAGATATGATAGGCATCGACCCGAAGGTCAGCTTCCACCACCTTCATCCAAGATAAACCCACACAAACAAAAAAGGCGAGCACTTAACCCAAAAAGATATGAGGCCTTTAAAGAAAAAGTACGAAAGTTAATCCAGAACGGATTTATCCGAGAGGCAGTCTACCCTAGATGGGTCTCCAACTCGGTACTAGTAAAGAAACATAATGGTAAATGGTGGATGTACATTGATTTTTCCAATCTAAATCAAGCATGTCCAAAAGATAGTTTTCCTCTCCCAAGAATTGACCAACTTGTGGACTCCACCGCTGGACATGAGCTCTTAATGTTTATGGATGTCTATTCAGGCTACAATCAAATTCTCATACAACCAACATACGAGGAAAATACCTCATTCATCACTAATAGAGGTCTTTATTGCTACAAGATGATACCCTTTGGTTTAAAAAATACCAGTGCCATTTACCAAATGCTCGTTAACAAGACATTTGCCAACATCATTGGCAATACCATGGAGGTCTACATGGACGACATGCTGGTAAAAAGTCTGAAAGCAAGTGGTCATGTAAAGCACTTGGATGAAACCTTTCAAACTCTACAAAGGTATAGAATGAGGTTGAACCCCCTTAAATGTGCATTTAGGTTTACTTCTGGCAAATTCCTGGGGTACATGGTAAACCAAAGAGGAATAGAAGCTAATCCGAAGAAGATACAGGCATTGATCGAGATGAGGTTGCCTAAAAAACCCAAAAAAGTGCAGAGTCTTACTGGACGATTAGCAGCTCTAAGTCAGTTTGTGTCCAAGGCTACTTATAAATGCCTCCCCTTTTCAAAATCTTGAAAGGGGGCAGAAGGTTTAATGGATGGAAGAATATGAAGAGGCCTTCTAGGGACTGAAAAAGCTTCTAGGGCAAGTCCTCTCCTCTCAAAACCCAAGTCTGGAGAAACTTTGCAACTCTATCTGGCCGTTTCATTAGCGCGGTTCTCATACGAGAAGATGAGACTCTCCAGTGGCCCATATACTACGTAAGTAAAGTGCTACTAGTAGTAAAAACTCATTATCCCGACTCTTACACTAATCACAGCTTCCAGAAAATTGAGGTCATACTTTCAAGCTCACACTATACATGTACTAACCAACTTCCCACTGAAGCAAGTGCTCCAAAAGCCCGACGCATAGGAAAGGTTGATGAAATGGGTTGTCGAACTCTGCGAGGTTGATATCATCTACAAATCAAGAGCGGCTACCAACGGTCAGGCTGTCGCCAATTTTGTTACAGAATTTGCTAATGTCCCGGAAATGGAAGAAATAATAGAGCTCACCGAACCTTCTACTTGGATTTTATTCATCGATGGTTCATCTGGGAAAATGGGCTCAGGTGCGGTGTGGTTTTGATTAGCCCAGAAAGATACAAGCTCAATTGTGCGGTAATATTTGGGTTCAAATCCACCAACAATGTGGCCAAGTATGAGGCACTATTGGCTGGCTTAAAGTTAGCTAAAGAAATGCAAGTGAAGAGGTTTCTCGTTATCAGCGACTCCCAGCTGGTAGTTAGCCAATTTAATGGCAACTTCGCCGCGAGGGACAAAGTAATGACTGCCTACCTCAAGCTAGAAATGAACCTGCAATCAACTTTTGAAAAAATTGAATTAACTCAGATTCATTGCCTTGAGAACGCTCATGCCGACGCTTTAACCAAACTAGCTAGCAGCAAAGACTCCGAGCTACTAACGACGGTGCTGATTGAGTATCTCTCAGAACCATCCACTTCTAAAGTAAAGGAAATGTTGTGGGTAGAAGGAGAGCCTACATGGATGCAACCCATAATAAGTTTTCTTAAAGATCAAACTCTCCTTACTAAAAAAGATGAGGCGTACAAAAGCAGCCCACTTTGTATTTGAGGATGATGTGCTCTATAAGAGAGGATTCTCCATGCCCCTCTTTCTATGTGTCGGGGAAGGAAAAGCTACCTACGTCCTTCGTGAGATACATGAGGGAGTGTGCTGCAACCATACCGAAGGAATTTCATTGGCACAGAAAGTGCTTCGACAAGGGTATTATTGGCCCACTTTGAAGAAGGGCGCTATTCAGTTTGTAAGAAAATGCGATAAATGTCAATGCTTCTCTCTCATTCAGAGACAGCCTTTTCAGAAGTTAACTATGGTGTCCAGCCCCTGGTCGTTTGCAAAATAGGGCATTGAATTTATAAGCCTTCTACCTAAAGGTAGGGAAAGCGGGAGTTTCGCTATTATCGCCATTGACTACTTCACAAAATGGGTCGAGGCTGAATCACTGGAAAAAATTACAGAAGCCAATACTTCTATGTTCTTATGGGAAAAACATCATTTGCAGTTTTGGGATCCCCAGTCGATTGTCTCTGACAACGAACGTCAATTTGACAACAAAAAATTAGGGACTTATGAGAAGAGCTCAGTATCAGAAAACATTTTTCAACACCTCATCACCCCAAGCAAATAGACAAGTGGAAACTGTGAACAAAACTGTAAAATGTGCCATGAAGAAGAAGCTTAACGCATCCAATGGAACGTGGGTGGACGAATTGCCGCAGGTGTTATGGGCAACCAGGACTCCGAGTCGGTACCGTCTCCCCGTCGATTGCAATTCAACTAAATATCCAACGAGGAGTTGATGAGGTCGAGCTGGATTTTCTTGATGAAAAAATGGATGAATTCCAAGTAAAGCTTGCCTCATATCAGAGGAAAATGATCTGTTACCACAATGCAAAGACTAAGAAAAGGTCCTTCCGGGTGAATGATCTCGTGCTCCGAAGGGTATTAATGTCCTCCAAATAATCGAGAGCACGCACCTTGGGTCCAAATTGGGAAGGACCATATCTTATCAAAGGAGAGGTGCAGCCAGGGACTTATTGTATAGAAGACCTTAATGGGAAAGTACAACTGCACTCGTAGAACGTCGAACATCTTAGAATATATTATCAATGAAGGGGTTGTACTAGAAGAACCCTCCCAGCCTTTGTAAATATTTTTTGAAGCTTAATGAAATGATGTTCTTAACTGAGATGTGTACAAAACAAGCCTCCATATGGATGCATCATCCATCATGTGAGGAAGCGTGGGTACCTCAAAAGGGAGGATCTGATCCTAACGGTGATTACCTCATTAATCCTTCGAAGCGTACAACACAAGCCTCCTATGACGAAGCTAAACGTCATGGAAGAAGCCTTCACATGGATGCACCATCCACCATGTGGGGAAGTTGGGCTCCTCGAAATTGAGGATCTGATCCTTACGGGGATTACATCATTGACCCTCCGAGACGTACAACACAAACCTCCTATGACGAAGCTAAACGTCATGGGAAAAGCCTACACATGCACCATCCATCATGTGGGGAAGCATGGCCTCCTCCAAATGGAGAATCTGATCCTAACAGGGATTACCTCATTAATCATCTGAGGCGTACAACACAAGCCTCCTATGACGAAGCTAAACGTTATGAAAGAAGCTTCCATACGGATGCACCATCCACCATATGGAAAAGCATGGCTGCCTCAGAAAGGAGGATCTAATCCTGATGGGGATTACCTTTTATACCCTTCGAAGTATACAAATACTAACCTGCTAAAATTGCATTTATTTGTGTTCAAGTTCAAATTATTCGAGTTATGCTGAAGTGCATTATTGGAGTTCAAGTTCAGATTATTCAAGTTATGCCGAAGTGCATTTACTTGTGTTCAAACTCAGATTATTCGAGTTATGCTGAAGTGCATTATTGGAGTTCAAGTTCAGATTATCCAAGTTATGCTGAAGTGCATTTACTTGTGTTCAAACTCAGATTATTCGAGTTATGCTGAAGTGCATTATTGGAGTTCAAGTTCAAATTATCCAAGTTATGCTGAAGTGCATTTACTTGTGTTCAAACTCAGGTTATTCGAGTTATGCTCAAGTGCATTTACTTGTGTTCAAGTTTAGATTATTTAAGTTATGCTGAAATGCATTTACTTGCTCAAATTTAGAATTGAATTATAAATAAAGAACAAGATGTAAAAATAGGTATTACATTGATATAAAGCTCTGTACAAAATGAGGGCCTCAGCCATTACATTTAATAAAAAAATTTACAAAAATCCATATTCTATGCTGGGGTGGCTGAGGGTCGAATGCCCATGCACTTGACGTTTTCGCAGTAGTAGTCTCCTACCTGAGGCCTCTTCTAGAACACCCTCCTAGTTTGTCTCAGCTGCATCATCAGCATGAGTTTGAGGGACTTCATCCACCATATCCATTACTTCAGCATAGGCAAATCGTCGTACTATGTACCGAAGTGCTGATACTTCTCGGTTAGGTGAAAATTGGCAATGTACTCATGACCGCCTCATCCCCTGCCCTCACAGCATCAGTCCTCAAGCATTCAGCCTCCCCAACATAGTACTTTATTTAGGTTTCTAAGAAGCTTTAATTCTATGTTAGCCTTCTCCAAAGCTTTGGATGTCAACTTTTGATGATTGTTTGCGAATTCAACATTCTTTGTCAAGGAAGCCACCTCACACTAGGACTCATGAACCTTCCGCTTCAGAGCCTCAATTTCTGCCGGGGTAGATTCCAACTTAGCCACCTCTTCAGTTCGTTAGGTTCTCAGCTCAATAGCTTCTACATTTATATTTCTTTACTAGAAGCCTCTACTAAAGCTAGCTTATCCACTGAATCCCGATTGCAGTTCTGAATGTCCTTAAGGACTTCTTGACATTTTATTGCAACTCCTAGGGCTCTAGAACTTTGGCACAAGTGTGGCCGTGAGGTCAATCGCATCGCAGGTGGAGACGTAATCCATCTACCTTTCTGTCCAAAACTTTTAAAAGTTGGAGGTAGCACCTCGGACATGCTCACGCAGCATCTCCATTACTGTTGGGGCAATTTCCTCATCTTACCCTGCCAAAACCTCCCAGACTTCCCTGGGGTCCTGACAACTGGAACTTTATTCTTGGATGCCTCGGAGGTCTGCACTATCTCTTTAGTAGCCTCTTCATTGGCCCTCGCCCTCTAGGTCTTAGAAGCATCAAAAGATGCTTGCATCAGTTTTGGAGGCGGTGGAGGCAGAGCTGGTTTTCCACTAGGGGCAACAGTGGTCCCTAACTTCCCAGGAGAAGGGTCACTCCCATGGGTCAATTTCTTTTTCCTTCTGGGCCTCATCCACTTTGCCTTCACCCTTATTAGCTTGGGCCCCCTCATCTTCGCTTTTTTCAGTATGCTCTTTACTGAGGCGATCCAACTTGCTTTTGGTGTGTTTAGTACCACCGGAATAAGGCTTCAATGCCCTGGAGCTCACAGTATAAGTGGTCTTTAAAATGGAGGCCATGTCTGGGGTAGGGTACGTCTTCTTTCCAAATTTGTCAGCAAGTCATAAATCCGCAATTAAGACATGCACAAAGTGGCACAACTTGTTGATTTCATAATTTTGGTCCTTACCCTTTGAGGCCATCAATCTGAAGTCAATGAAGAATTTTTTTCTATCAATTAAACAATTGAAGTAGCATGACATTTGTGGACGTCTGTAAATGTCCTCAATTACATCTCACTATGCTTGGGACAACTCAAAGCAAGATCTGAAATCTTCAATAAGACAAACAAGACACATCAGAGACGCAAACCTACTGGAAGATAAAACTAAATATGAAGTACTCACAAGCTTCAGAATACTGGGTCGGCACAGTACAAACTGAGACTTTAACCCCTTCGATCATTTGCCACTTCCTCTTCGCCTAGACCCAGGACTCCTTCCATCCCTTGATGGAAGTGGGCAGACCTACTACTAAGGGAAAATGAGCTCCCTAGGGTGTTATGTAATACCAACCCTTGGATTCTCCTTTCCCTAAAAACCTAAGTTGAAAGAGGGTCTGGAAAACATGGAGGGACATGTCCTCACCCATTGAGGTTTCCTTCCATAGGAAATATGCCCCCAGAGCTACCTCCACCCATTAGGCAATAGTTGGGTAGGAGCCAACATGTAAGCCCTAAAAATGGGTGCAAAGGTGTCTGTATACCTGCTTTAAACAGGTATTCACTAACAGCCACACATCTCGGCATCGGATAACAGGCTCGTTCGTGGGCTTCGGGTACTAACAATTCTACAAAATCAGGGACTTTATACTTATCCCTAATTTTAGCCAACTTTTTGGAGGTCGCCACAGAAGGTATCCTAGCAGCTCCCCCTCCCACCTAGCCTCGTAATCTATGGGGGCCTCACTCATGGCAAAATACTCATTTTTTGACCCTCCCTCCCCCCAGAGGAACCTCCTACTCTAGCCAATGTAATACTCCTATTGGTATAACTTGAACTAGATGCTATTGATGAACAAAAGGTGAAAGATGATAAATAAATTTAACAAGGAAAGATCCAATGATCGAGGAAATTACCTAAATTGAAGAAACTCTAAGGAAAAGTCATCGCCGGAGGAGAAGGGAACGATCGAAAAATATGGAGAATATCAGAAAGGATTCAAAGATTTTGCAAAAAGTGGAAACTGACGTATGATGAGGATTTGACCTTTTTATAAGGGAGAATGATGATATTTAACCATTGGATCAGTGCTTGCTTCATCTGAAGCGTACATTTGTAATTACATCTGAAGTGTTGAACATAAACAATTTTCTTATTAACGCCTCAAATTAATGCGTGTTTTTCACACACGAGCTTCGGTACGTTAGCCCTGAAAACTGGTTGAATAATCATCATTACGCATTTAATTAAGTAACGGCTCGACGTGTATTGGAAGTTGTAACGATACAGTTGTCTTATCTTAGAAAGGCGCAAAAAATCAAATCATTGGCACATTTCTTAGCAGCAACCATTATTGATAACCACAATGGAGAGTAGCCTCGGCAACTTAGCACCTCATTTCGTACGAAGCCCAACCAAAATAGGAGGGAGCTTCGGCAGTTCAGCACTTCATAGCTTCGGCCCAAAAAGAAATGCATAGTCCAATTTCGGCTTAACGAATGTTCTGTTCACTTCCTTGCTGCATACGCGAACTAAGTTCAACTTTTAACTCCAACTATGACATAAATATCTATACTTGGACTTGGGGGATTATTGTTGCATCCATACTGGTCAAGGCCCAATGGCCCAAAAGGTAAAGAATGGACCATAGCCCATACTATCGCCGAAGCCCAATGTGCTTTCGAGGTGCCATTGTCGAAGTCCAATGATTTTTCAAGGTCCACCGTTACCCAAGCACCCCCAATATCGAGGCCCGGCAAAAGGTGGAAACACAAGCATTCCTAGATCAAACCGAAGCTCCGAGGCCAATGCCTCAAGCTGAAGCTCGTTGACGTGGAATCCGAGGCTCAACCATGACAGATGATGACCCACATTTGGTGATCTTAAAAGTACCAAGGATCTTCTTGGAATGACTGATGGGATGGCTGCAATGAATAGAGAAGTTAGTCATGTCAACACAGGGCATGAGTTAGCTGTCCTCTCCAGAAGCATTTAAGGTGCCCCAAAGCTAGAACAGTCTAAAATGATGCCTATGAAATGATGTTTCGGTCAAGGAGGTGAGGCCACGTGTTCCCCATCTAACAGTCATCATTGTACATGTAATACTATAAATAGACCCTTTTAGTGTAAAAAAAGGGGTGGGAGAAAAGGGGGAAGAAACACAAATATACTCTCTCTCTTTTTGATATTGTAATTTCGAACATTGAACATATGTAATGTCAGATTTTATTCAGTTTCTCATTTAAATCGTTCATTGTCGTATCTTTATGTCCTTATAATTGCCAGATCCATAACATATTTGTCTCGTGTTAAAAGCTTCTCTCACGTTTTAATTCAATATCTTCTACTAGAAATATGTCAACACGAGTAGGCCCGGTATCTGCTGACACATTTTTTGTGGTCAACATGGCTAGTTATAAGCAATTGAAGATTAAAGTATGAAGAAGTCGAATTGTGGAGCCATGTTGATGAGTCTTTGAATTTAGTTGTCTACTATAATTGATTGAAGAACTGTAGCATCTAATGAAACAGGGATGCGATGATGGATATCAAGGCATGCCGTGATTTGTAGAATTTGAATTAAGATGCAGATTATTGAAATTGACTCAAATTAATATAATTAAATCAACAGTCAAAGTAGTAGTCTCATTAAAGTCCTAACTAAACAATTATTTTTTTTTTTTTTTGGTGGAAAACTATTTTTTATGTAAGAAGAAAATCACTCCTAATATAACTGGAAAAAGACTCCATATGCAATAAGGACATTCTGGGATGGAGCCATATGACGCGAGAGTGTCACATAAGAAGTTTGAGCTCTTACTTGTCATAGTAGCTGGTCTAATCGGTCCACTGTTTTCCAACCATGTTAAAGTTCTGGTCTCATCTTTTTGGACTCCTTTTTTTAATTTTTCATATCCATTGCGTTGGCTACGCATTAGGTGGGATTTTTTTTTTTCCAAAGACTAAGTTCTGTGTGATAGCTATACTAACAAACATACTGCAATGTATTTAATGAATTTATTTACATGATTATAACAAAATTTAGCTCAGTGGCGTGTGAGCATCTACACACTACAGCTGTGTCTTAGTATGTTTGGTAGTCCTTATAAAAGTGATTACAAGTTGTAGATTCTACGAAATGTGTAAATAAAAAGTGGGTAGTAGTTGTGGTCAAACACGCACTTAATGGAATATTAACTCTTGCTGATTCATCATTTGACCAGTCGAAGTTGTCTTATAAATAGGCAAATTCATCTTCAACTCTGTTACATTATTGCCTTGTTTATTTATTCAATAGCAGCTTTAAAATGAAGAATTTTTTTTTGTTTCTTCCAATTTTTATTATCTTAGCAAATTCTATGTTTTGCAAGGCAGAAGAAGCACCAGATCCTGTGCGCGACACCTTTGGAAGACTGCTCCGCACAAAACATGCCTACTACATTTTGCCAGTCGGCCCCTGGAGTGGTGGTGGACTCGAACTAATCAACACCAACTATACTAACTGTCCACTTGACATTGTCCAATCCAGTGCCGATACCCCTGGCTCTCCAGTGGCATTTTTCCCATTAAATCTCAAAAAAGGTGTTATTCGAGTATTGACTGATCTGAACATCATGTTCCAAAACACGTACACGGTGTGTCCTGAATCACCTGTTTGGAAACTTGATCACTACTATACAAATGATACATTGAACGGGGATTACTTCATCACGACCGGTGGAATCGTAGGAAACCCCGCGCCTGAGACGCTGGGGAACTGGTTCAAGATTCAGCAATTTGGAGATGGCTACAAGCTTTTGCATTGTCCTGGTGTGTGCACTTTTTGTAATGTTGTCTGTCAAGATGTAGGATTTGATGTCCACAATGGACAGAGGCGATTGGCTCTAACCAATTATCCCTTTATGGTTGTGTTTAAGAGAGCATAAAGGTGTCTGCAGGGACCATTCATTTACATTTATATGTATGCTTGTCTTGATCAATAAAAGTTGTCCGGTTAAGACTCTTCATAAGGTTATCTACACCTCTTGCAGTGACCAAGACATATATAGCCTCGTTCCAAACAAGTAGGTTGTAATATTTATTAAGGATCTCTTAGAATTTTTTATAATGTAAAACTACTGATGCAGCATAACTCAAACAACGAACATACTCCATTTTTACTCAAATTCAACTAAATCTATAAGCGGCAAACATTGTAACTTTATTTTTTATTTTTTTTGTAATCTTAATTTAAAGGAAAATAAGCTCCTGATAAACATAACACCTAGTTAGTAATTTTAAACATAACTCTCTACTAATTGAAAATAAAATAACCAAAAAACAAAAAAAAATCCCCTAATTGCATGATTCTCATGGATTGAAGAAGATTCGTCCTCGAATCTTGAGTCGTATCTTTATCCATTGCCTCGTCGCAGCAGCATAGTTGATGTGCATATCTAATAATTTTTTCACTTCAATTTTTTTCTCCCTATCAGGGGAAAAGCCAGATTGGAACAGTTATTTCATGCATTAGGCTACGCATGGAATTATTCACAAGCATCATATAGGTACTATGTTGACAGCACTTGTATGGTGCATTTTTTTGTCTGTTTGATGAAAACTAATCAAAAATTGACAAGCATCCAATCTGTAAAAAATTTGTCAAACTCCCCATGTACATGTAGCATCACTCTTACGCTAATGCACATAAGGGTAAAAAAAGGAAAGAAAAAAAATCCATAAATATTTATTTTTTACACATGGAAAAATTAACTGGACTTGAGCTGGGCTAATTAAAGCACGAGGCTGCTCCCTCTCTATGCCTAAGCCATCTCCAACCCTACCCAAAATTTGAGATGAGTTTTGCACCATTTTACATCAAATCTTGCACCAAATTAAAATTCATCTCCAATCATTACACCAAATGAAAAGTATTTAATTATTTTCTTCATATTTTTTATTCTCAACAATTTATTTATTTGAAAAATTATTTATTTTACAACTACATAAATTACTAAATAAATAACTACGTTAAATTTAAAAAATATTAAATTAATTAACTTTAAATAATCGTGTTTGTTATATTTTAATTTTTTTTTTCTTTTGTATTCTTATTTTAATTAAAATTTATTATTAATGCACATAGTAATAATAATAATTTATTGTATTAAAAAATATATAACATAAAAACACAAATACCCTTAATCAATTTGTTTGGAAAATGAAAACAAACGGTAAAATTGACTTTAAATTTGGTGCGACATTGGAGACATTTTGCACCATTTTTTAGTGCATTTTGGTGTTTTGGTGTCTCCTTTGGAGATGGCCTGTTTTAAACTGCCACCTTCATTGTATTATTCTTATTGAGAAATTCATTTACATCATTTTGCATGACAATCTGGTTGGGAAACAAACTACATCCTTGATTCATGAATGAGTCATGAAAAGTTGATAGCTGCTTGATGTGAATTTTCGATGGGCTACCATAGTTCTTGCTAGTTATTATCAACATTTAAATATTGTTGTTGCTATAAATAATAAGCTAAAATTATTCAAGAAAAAAAAATGTGACTACTTCTTTCATCCTTATATTTTTTCTCGCTTTCCATATTTGTTGCGGCCTTGTTTAAATGTTTAGTGAGCGTACAACGTTTAAGTAGGGGTGGGCGCGGGTCGGTTCGGTTCGGAAGTTCGGTTCGATTTTTTTCGATTCCAGAAATTTTCGAGTATTTAGTAAATGAAACCGTCGGTTCCAAATATAATTTTGGAACCATTCGGTTTCGGTTCGATTCCGTTCCGTTCGGTTCCGTACTATAATTAAATTTTTTAACATTTAAAATAATGTTACATAAATACACCTGAAAGTAGATACTAATATTAATAACAAAAAGTAGATACAAATATCAAGTTCAATCTTAACTTTTACAAATTAACGTAATCTAATTTAATAACATATCAATAATAAGTTGTCAAATATAAATACCAAAAAGTAAATATTACTAATAAAACTTCGATGATTCATATCAATAATTCATTTGATTCAAACCTTCAAGTCTACATAAAAATGAAATATAAATTAGAAGTCATAAAGATAAAATATTTTAAAGTATTGATAATATTTACCAACTATTTAATGTAATCATCAGTTGGTTGACTTTTCATACTAACTACTAAGAAACTATACAATAAAAAATTGAAAAAACACAACTAAGAAACATAAATAAACTCTAAATTGTTCAACTAATAAGATTTAATAAGAAAAAAATTATTAATTTGTTTAGAAAAAATAAAAGAAATTGATTTATCCAATATTAAAAAAAAATTCGGTTCTTATTCGGTTCTTCGGTTTTGGGTCTAGAACCGAGAACTGAACCAAACCATTCGGTTCTCGATTCGGATACCCGTTCGGGTATTTCATTTTAAAAAACCTGCTCGGTTCGATTCAGTTCGATTCGGATATTTTGCCCAGCCCTACGTTTAAGTTGAGAACAATCCCTTGATCCGCCCAAAAAAATTTTGCTAAGAGAAATATTAAAAGACTTGTGGGCTTTTAGTGGTTCTCTTAGACTATTGGGCTAGTGTTATTTGTGACATTTGTATTATTGCTTATTCTTTGTTTAGTTGCTTAAGTGTCATCCACTTATTGGTAGCTTGGTAGTCGCATGGATTATGCTATTTTAGAATTGATTGTGGCCCTTGGATGAGATCAACGGCTGGAGTTTATTGTTGTGTAATATTTTTTCTTGGGCTTCGACTTTTAAGCTTAATTTTTGGTTCCTTCCTGGAGACTTCTCTTCTCTCTCTGTTTAGTCTGTCTCTTCATCTGGTGTTCACTATCTTCTTTAGCTTGTTGTTGAGAGAACCTTGTATAATATGCAGGCTTGAAATAGTAGCTGAATGATGCTGGTTTCTCACAAGGGTTAGGTCAGTTTGGTGACTTGAATTTGGCTGATTTTGGTAGATCATTTGATCAATGATCCAAGCCAAGTATTGAGTGGTTCTAGTCGGTTGTTCTCTCTCTCTGAATGGCGATTTGCGAGATGTGGAATGGCTGTTCCTGTGCCTAACTTTTTAGCCAGCAAAAGGGAAGTAGAACTCTGTCATTCTATAATTTCAGTTTCTATGATTTCTTTATGCTTTGTAGAAAAATATTAGTTGTTTTGTGACTTGAGCGTTTTGAACTCTGTAAATTCCCAACAAGACTGAAATATAAAAATAGAAGGTGTTATTAAAGACAAAAAAATTTCACCATATTGTACTCATTTGATACAGGAGGATTCGGGTTAGACGAGGTCAAGCTGTCTGATAGTTCGTTAATGGCACTGAAATATCATGAGTTGGCGGATCAGCGCAAAATTGGCAAATAATCATCGACCTTTCCTAATTGGAGCCTTTTTGGACACGTTTGGTATTTTGGCCATAATTTTGGCTCGGTTGTCAGAATCACGCTCATGACCCCAATTCGGAAAGCTCTTTTCGACGCGCACGTCGTGGTCATCTAGCTATGCTCGGTGTGCATCGGTTTCAAAGCCAAATTCAGCTGTTTTCCCTTTCAAATCATCAATTTAAGTTTTTTTTTTTTTTTTTTTTTTTTTTTTGCCATTTTTAGTAACATTTCAATTTCCTTTTTGACATAGATTACAATCTCAAATTAAGCCAGATTTTTGGGATCTTATTTCCGTCATTACGTATTTCCTTTTGATATGAATAATAGGATTTTGCTATTTTTAGTAAAATTTCGAAAATTATTATTTTCTATCTATTTAACCGACTTGTGCGTTATTTTCGTTCAGTTGTTGAATAATAAAGATTTTCTTGTTTTTTTTAGTGTTATTCTCTTGCGTTCTTCTCTATTATTGTCTATTGGTTTCAGCCTGCAAAATAATCACTATTCTGCCCTGCGTCATCTTTGTACTAACTATAAAGAGGACAAAATAATCTAGGATGCTAGACTTATAGTTTTTCCTCTATTTAACTATAGTCACTATTCAAAAAAGAAAAAAATATCACATATATAAAGGATAGAAAAAAAAAAAAGTCAAGAAGTCAAGAATAATAGGGCATCGTTCGAGTGAGGCCATAAAAGATGTAGCCCACTTATGGAAATATGAATTATTTTGGCTTTTTTAAGATATTATCATTCTATATTTTTCCCTTTGATTAATGTTTTGCTTATAGTGGGCTTTAATTAATATTATACATTAGGATTTGATTATGATGCTTCAGAATTCCTTATAAATTAGGATTGTATGTTGGAAATGGGTCAAGTTTGACCAATAATTCGGGTGGGACCCGATATCCCTTTTGTACGGGTCAATGGTCAAAAGCATTCTACTCCGCAAGTAGATATTCATGATATATTTAATTTCACAAAACCATTTCCGGACGAATGAGAAATTAATGCTAGAAGTTGGCAACTTGAAAGTAAAAATCCTGAAATTTAAAATCAAGTGTGGAAACTTTATCCCACATAGGAAGTTGAAAGAGTTTTGAACCAATTTATATACCTCAAATTTGGATATGGGTTTGAGCCCCAAGGGGTACCAATAGTATTTGAAAGGGGGAAGTCTTAGACAATGTCTAGACTAGTCCAAAGCGCGCGCGCCGCAGCCATCCAGCCGACACGGCACAGGTCGTGGATCGTTGTTGGTTCCTATATTCTTATTGTACAAAATAAATTAAAATTATTTATTTAATTTATTTTTATTTATTTCGAAATTAATTAATTAAAAAGATGTGTCTTTTCAAACATATTCGAAACAGTTCGGACTAAAACGAACACAAACTGATAGTTGTGTCTGTTCAGGAATAACTTTCAAAGAGTTGCAACTCTTGGCCTGCGGCTTTTAAAAATCTATAAATTGGACCCCTGATTTCTGAATTTCATTCATTAAAATCATTATTCTCTTCTCTTGCATTCTACATAAACAAATATTTTTCCATTAAAGTTCAGAGAGTACGAAACTTTTTCTGGTTCGTTGTTCTTGCTGTTAGAGTGCTTCTACACCGCAAGTGAAAGATTGTTGTATCTTGGGAGGCGATAGGCGTCGACTGTAAGCACCGTAGCAGGACAAAATCGTCTTAAGGAAATAGAGTCGAACTCTAGCCTCAATCTACTGTTTTCTACAATTTCGTTGAGGGATTATTCAGTTTGCCGTTTCCTTCTCTTAGTTTCTGATTTGTTACATATCTCGCATGCTAAATAATATTTCTAACATTGTATACTCTCAATTATGCATTCAAATTATTTATGATACAATATGTGTTTGAAGCCTAGTTGCATAGCATTCATGAGTGAATCATCAGGAAATGGAATGTTGTTCATAATTTTCGTACTCTATATGAGTTGGTATAAGAATTGAGAGTCTGTGTGTTCGCTCTTGTGAGCATACTTCTGTGTTTTCTCATTTCCAATTGGGATTTGCTTCGACTTTGTGGTTTGCTTACTTCTCAATTAAGAAGAAGTAGCTTGTTCAAGAGCTTTTTGAAGACATATGAGTGAAAGATTAGTCTTCTATTGATTTTCTTCCTTATAGTGTCCAGGTGATGTATTCTCAAATAATTATGTGTTTTTGATGCTAAGCTAAACTCTTTTACTCTAGGATGACTATGTAAACCTTTTTTGAAGTTTTAATTCAAGATTTCTCTTTTTTTTTTTTTACTATTAAATCATGTCAAGTTGATTATGTATGAATGGTTGATCATCGTTTGAACTTATTTGTGATTTATATTAGTTTAGAGAGGTTTAGCTCCCTGTTTGATCCACATTCTTCCCAAAATTCATTCTTTCAATATTCATTTTCGCCACGTATTCTTCAATAAAATAATATTATACATAAATCCAAAAATTTTCCTTATATTTTTCATCACATCACATCACATCATAAAATGTATTTTCTTCTCAGTAATGAGCATCAAACAACTCCATTAATATTAGTTTTAGCATGTTTTTATCCAGTAATGTTGAATCCGATATGGGATACACATATGTCCTTGTGCTTTGTGCAATCTTTTTTTGAATGTATTCTTTTTCATATTTTTATCCATCATGCAGATATTGTAGGTCGTTAGATATCATACTAATTGTATTACATCGGCAAATGGAATCTCATTGATAAGAGTCCAAGGGTTGGGAGTCCCAATAGTTGGTAACACCACCACCATGAGACTATTGCGCAGTGCACAAGGATGCCATTTCGGCCATGAGCTTCTCCATTTGACGATGCATATTTTGGTTCTTATCACATAACGCCGCCTCTTCAACTGGGATTTCTTAAGCAGCCTTTCGTCATCTCCTAGGTAGCCATCACGACCGGAACGATGTTGCAGCTCTGATAATAGAATGATGTGGGCGACAAATCGTATCAAGAACTCAAAAAAGAATTGAAAGAACTCCTATTTCTATTGTAAATAGTAACAACCAATTCATAATGACAGCAAACTTTAGGTTTAAGCAAAACAAAGTAGGAATTTGATCTAATTTGATAGAAGTTTAACCAAATACCCGAAAGAAACATCATGATTGTAAGGTTAAACCCCCATAACAACTGATTTTTTATTACAAAGAGCAATTTTACAACAGTTAAAAGAATCTACCGCAGTTGAGTCCTTCAATTGCACGCCCACCAGCCAAGCCAGATCATTCTTTTGACTCACACCAGATCATTTTAAACACACAGAATCATTACAGAGAAGAGTCTGTAATGAGTTTTTTCCAGAAATTAAAAAAAATAGAAGAAGATGATGAAGAATTTCTCAAGAACCAGAGAATAATAATATTAGATTCAGAAAAATAAGATCCATAGAAAAAATAAGACAAGCATGGCTCACTAGAATAACTGAAACCCAGCAGCAACATGGGCCGTTTGAGGTGCCTAGCTAGTTGCTTTCGGGTGAGACCATTCAATAGTCTTTATGTGTGCATCATTCTCCTCACACAAAATTAGAATACTCACATGTGATAAGTTTTTAGTAACCCTAACGTTATTTCCTTAACCAGTTCGTGCCCCGTTTTATTTTCCTCGGTTGCCCGTGTTTTCAATCTTCCAAAACCTTGGCTGCGGGATTTATTTTCTTTGTTAATTAATTTTCCATGAGTCTTCATATTTATGCTATTGTACATTATTTAATTACATTTTTGTCCCTTAAAATTGGTAAAATTACATTTCCCCATGATTTTCTTTCTTTTCCTTTTAATTAATTTGAGTCAAAATCCATGACAATTATCAGGGACAGATCCAACCATCCAGGATTGGATCCAAGACCGCGTTACAAAATTTCAAATCGGGCTAATACACGAAAAAAAAAAAAAAAAAACCTTACAACAAAATTTTTTTTGGGGCCTTTGGGGGGGGGTGCAGCCCAGCCCCCCACTGTATCCGTCCCTGACAATTATGTTGTCCATACGTAATTTCTCAACAATTTAAATAAATCAGCAATCCATTTGGAACAAATGTAAAATAGAATTTGTTTAGTACACGTAATTTAGTTTTCGTTGTTGATTTTACTATTTTTATTGAATATCTATAAAATATGTCGATGTTTTTATTCATAAAGAAAGAAAGACATTCAATGGTAACGACTATAATTAAATGATGAAAGCATTTGAATGAGAAAACCCTTTTAAAGTCAACGCTCAAGCTGCTGAAAAAAAATAAATAATGAAATAATGAAGGGACAATATAGTAATTTAAAACTCTTGGGCAGCCTCTGTGTGGCTTCTCATGTAAGTTGGAACACAAATTTCCTTTTCTAAACGGCAGTCTATTCAACACAAAGTACTTGACGCATTCAGTCAACAGAAAAAATCAAACATTAGACTCACGTAATTTTATGAGTCAAATTTTTTTATCTGTACTACCCATTTTACCCCTCTTTACGTAACGACCAAGTATAGCATCCAATCAATTTGCAGAAACACAGCTGACAAGGTCATTTTCGGAATTTCATATTCTATGTTGACAAATTCGTAATGCCCGCCAAAACATCAGCCCCTCAGATGATGCCATACAATCGGCATGCATGACCTTTTCCAACATTTCATTGTTCAACACGTTACCTTAAGTCCTTAATCTTAATGCCATTCAACAAATGCTACTTAGTAAAATTATTTTTCCAATTCAAAGTATTACATTTAGTCCAACAAAATCTCCTATAAATGTTGTCTTGCCATGCTAGATTCACATATCCACCCAGCAAAGGGAATTGAGAATACAGAAGTTCTGCATTCTTTCTTTGTTCAAGAACAGATATATTTACGAGTCTCGATGGAATTCAGGAGGGCTTGCACTTTATTGATCATCCTCTTTATCTTTGTTGCTGTTACTAGTGAGGTCCGAGTTGAGGCAGCAAGAGTTTTATCGGAAGATTTATCTGCATCGAATCACCTTGCTACCTTTCCGGCAATGTACGAGAAGGCAAAATACACCATGTCTTACTGGCTTGAACGTTTACCATCTGGACCCAGCCCCAGAGGACCAGGCCATTAATTGAGTTAATTAAAAAGAACATTTGGAGGGCATTTCTTTCAATATGAAATGATACTACAAAAAACTGTAGCAATGTAGGCACAAGTGTGTGTTATATATAGAAGCCATAAAAAGCTTTATATTCTATTTTCCTTCATGCATTCTTTCTTTATTCCTTTGTTGGTTAATAACAAAGGTTTATACCATTTAAATATGTAAACGAAATAAATGCATTTTTTTATTAATTACTCTGTCTCTTACATAAGCTACAAGTATAGCATGGTCTTGTTGCGAAACTTCGTTTGAAATTATCGCAAGTATACGATTCGTTAACAAATAATAAAATGAATTTTTAGTCCAAATATCGTACTCACAGAAATTGTATTAATTAAAGTTCGAAACTATTTTGTGATCAACTAATATATCTATGAATGCAAGACATAAATTAACTAAATTCAATGCAAGATTGTGATCAATGCAAGTTTGATAAAAATGTAATGATGAAAAATGCACTAGAATTCTAAATCCTCTTTTGTCAATCTCCTTTAACTTTGAATCTTACAATTTGACAACATGATTCAATTATGAAGATCAATATTATTAAATTGTGTAATAATCTCTCTCGAGTAGAATTAAATATATTCTAACACGCGACTCGACTATATTTTTATGACAGATGCTAACATAAAAAAAATGCATTAAGAATAGAGATGGCAAAAAAAAATTGTCACTCTTTGGCCCCATCCCAAACTGGGTGGGGATTACCCGCTTAATCAGATATTCGGGTCGGAGAAGGGGCGGGTAAGGGCAACAAGGGCCCCATCCCACCCCGTCATGCCCCAACCCAACCTAATCCGCTCTGCCCCATTTAAGTTTTAATTTTAAAAAAAAAAATTCAATACTTTAAATAGAAAATTCCACGAAATTTCATTAGTTCTAATAGAAGATGACAACTAAAATTATCTAAGAAATATGACAAACAATAAAAACATTAGTTTACTAAATAAATTTGAATAATTTACCTTTTAAAAATAAATAAAAAGTTAATAAAATTAATAAATATATAATTGTATCACTTTAATGAATGGAGGCAATAAAAAGAATTATCAGGGAAAAAAATTAAACAGGTAGTCAACGGACACTACAACAAAAATAGCCATTAGCAACATTTAAAAGGCAACATTTATCAATAAATGTTGCCAAAATGGTCTTTTGGCAACATTTTCGTAAGTGAATGTTGCCATAGGTTAATATAAATGAGCTTTAGCAACGTTTTTTTAAAAAATGTTGCGGTAGACTACTTTTTGCAACGTTTATTGAGTGTTGCGGAAGGTAGGACCTTCCGCAACGTTTGGCAAACGTTATGAAGGCCTACCTTCCGCAACACTAAACGTTGCGGAAGGTAGGCCTTCCGCAACGTTTGCCAAACGTTGCGGAAGGTCCTACCTTCCGCAACGTTTAGCAAACGTTGTGGAATGATATATTAGCATTCATCCTACTTATCCTACTATACTAAAAGACTCTACCTCCCAAACACTATTGAAAACGTGTTGAGTCATAAGAAAGGAAATTTTTTTTTTTAAACCTAACATTTGGCCCATTTGAAAAATACTAACTAGCCCATTTAAAAATACCCAGTAGCTCATTTGCTGAGGCCCAAACCCAATTTAATAAAGTTAAAACCCAAATCACACAACCCTACTATACCTCAATAGCCGAAATTACTCCCCCGCCATTTGATTTTCGCCCCTGAGTGAGTCTCCCTGCCGAAGCCGAAACCATTACCGTCGAACTCGACGGCGTCCACCCAGTCGAAGGCTCGAAGTTAAACCCAAATCCCACAACCCTATACCTCAATTTCTGAAATTACTTCCTCCCATTTGAATTCGCCCCTGAGTGAGTCTCCTGTCTCCCTGCCGAAGCCGAAACCATTACCGTCGAACTCGACGGCGTCCACCATCAGTCGAAGGCTCGAAGCCCGCTGCTGTTCTTCTTCAAGCAGTCCGCCATCCTCCGCCGTCGCCGAAGTCCGCCATTCACCCTTTAGGTGTGTACCGTGTGTTATAACTTCTTTATGCCAATTTCATGATTTCATCCAATTGTTTTGATAGCAACTTGTTTGAAGTTACTCTGCTTCATTTATGTTATTATGTAGCCAATTGCCCAATTTAATTCCACAGTTTCCACTTATGAGTTATGACTGCAAATCTGCAATTTAATTCCGCCATTTTTGACTGCAAATTCTGCAATTTTATTCCACATTTCCACTTGCTTGAGTCCGCCCCTGTCTGTGTGTAAGTGTGTTGCTTTATTCCATGGTTTAGTGAACTCAACAACTCTGTGTGTAAGTGTGTTGTGGCCTCTGTGTTGCTTGAGTCCGTTGTGGGCCTTGCCGCCTTGTGGCCTCTGAGTATTTATTGGTTCTGAATCTTTTCAGGAATATAATCCCTCCAATTTTCGATACACTGGATGTTAGCCCACTTCTGGCATTTGCTGTTTTGGGGACTCTTGGCTCAATTCTAAATAGCAGCAGGGGAGCTTACTGAGTATTCTCTGAAGTTTTGTAGTTTGTGATAATGAAATTATGTGCATTTATTGGTCTATTTCGTTCGAGTGCAATAGTTTTATGATTACATAGAACTGGATAATTCAAAAGTCAATAACTTGAAATGCGTGATATGGCTATAAACATTTTGTATTTGTGGCAGGGGAAAGTCTATATCAGTTCATTTGATTTTTGGTAAATTTATTGAGTTTATAATTGAGTTTCATGGTAATGATCAGCAAGTGAATTGATTTTGAATTTCTTTAACGTATCAGTGTATTCTTCAGCAAGGTCAGGGTAGATATAGTTACATCTTCATAAAATGATGGGGGGATTGCACTGGAGATTGATTTCATCATGGAACCTTTCAAGATGTAAATTAGTTGACATGACTTTAACCACAGCGAAATGTGAAACATATGCATCAGAGACATGGTTTGGCTTATTTATCTGCATAAGTAGAATGGCCAGTATTTTTGCATTAGAGGAAAAAAAGAATACAATTTTTTTTTCATTGTAGGTAATGTGTTTTCTAGAAACCATATTTATGTTTTGAGTGAAGTCACAAGGTTCAATTCCAATGTGCTTTGATTTCAGCAATAAAAGGTAAAAATCTGATTTCATTTGTTTGATTTCAAAAAAAAATTATGTGGTATATGATGAGCATGGTTGGCAGAGAAGCATGTGAATTGAGGGAAAGATTCTACTTACCACTAGTAACGTGTATATTGTCTAATGATGAATGGGTGAGTGCTTAGTTACTTTTTTCATCTACTATTCATCGACCCTTCCAATTAAACAAGCATAGCCCTTTCTAGACTTTCTTGCTTTTGTTTCCAAGTTTCCATCTTATTCTTTGCAAGCAAATATGTAGTTGTATAAAAACAAAAACCTGATTGGTGAAATGGCCTCTTATGATTTTGACTCTGCCTATAGTTCATTATTTCTAATGAATAATCAACATGTACCTGTAGTTACTAAAGAATTTGGTGGAGAGGAGGAGAATGGTGAAATCATGGTTAAAAACAGCATCTGGTCTCACTCCTTTTTCCTTCCAATTGATTCTTGTGGTTTCTTAACTATGGCCTTACTCCTTTTTCCGGTGAACAAATTTGGTCTGCAGTATTTATGGATGTCTGGGATTCTCCAACTCCAGATTCTTTGCAATGCCGCTGGCAGAAATTGTTACACAACAAGTAAGAAGATTCACCCCAGCTGTTGTCCACGTGATGTCATTTCATTTCTTGTCGTACTTTACCATGTTAGCTTTTCCCCTTGTTTGATCTTTGTCACTCTAGGTTCAATTTCACTGGGTGTTGCATCATTCATATATATATATTTTATACAATTAATCATTTGAAGATTGAATTGTACATGGGCATATTTTTGTTTTACAAGCTTGGAATGTTTATGGTGTCCTCAATTTTTTGCAGGCACTTAAGGAGAAATGTACAATAATTCAAATTCTAAAGCAGGAGAATGAAGGCCTTGTACAGTTTACTGCTACAGATGAAGATTCTACTAGTAGTGGTGGAAGTAATGTTTTAAAGTCTTGGGCTATTTTAAGATGATAGGGTTGTTTAGAGTAAATTTGTTTGTTGGGTGATTATCACATTGGATGGAAGTGCTTACTATCAATTGATGTATTACCATTTTGAAACTCATTTTTATTTTGGTGTTTTTGTATCACATTCTAATATTCAAGTGTATGGATTCAAAAATTTGTAATAAAATTATCGATTATTATGCAATTTCAAAATTTGTTAATATTCATTTTCAATTTTGTCAAAAAAAAAAAAACCTTACGGCAACGTTTTTTAAACGTTGCCGTAGGGGTCCTACTCTACGGCAACACCTTGATTTGCAACACACGTCCAAACGTTACAAAAGGTCTACGGCAACGTTTTTTGAACGTTGCCGTAGGCTATTTTTGTTGTAGTGGGAGCAAGGACCCCACCCCACGCCTCGCTTCCCCTCCCCTCTTTAAACAGGTAGATGGGTGGGAGAGGTTGTCCCAACCCGCCCCATTGACATCCCTAATTAAAGATTTATAAATATTTAAAGATCACATATAGTATAGCATGGTCTTGTTGCGAAACTATTCTTCATTTGAAATTATCGCAAATGTACGGTTCGTTAATAAATAGCAAAGTGAATTTTCAGTCCAAGCATCTTACCCACGGAAATTGTATTAATTCAAGTTCGAATTAACTTATACTTAATTGAAACAATGAAAATTTGTGATTTTTCTATAACTATATTGTGATCAACTAATATATCTATGAATGCAAGACATAAATTTACTAAATTCAATGCAAGATTATGTTCAATGCAAATTTGATAGAAATATAATGACGAAAAATGCACTAAAATTCTAAATCCCTTTGTGTCAATCTCCTTTAACTTCAAATCTTACAATTTGACAGCATGATTCAATTATGAAGATCAATATTCTTAAATTGTGAGTAATCTCTCTCGAGTAAAATTAAACATATGCTCACACGCGACTCGACTATATTTCTATGACAGATGATAATATACAAAGATGCATTAAGGACAGAGATGGCAAAAAAAAATTGTCAAACTTGGGCCCCGCCTTGAATTGGGTGGGGATTAGCCGCTTAATCAAATATTCGGGTCGAGGACGGGGCAGGAAACTTCGCATCGGGATAGGTAAGGGCAACAAGGGTCCCACCCCACCCCACCCCATCCCAACCCGCTCTACCCTGTTTAATTTTTCATTTAAAAAAAATCAATACTTTATATAGAAAACTCCACGAAATTTTATTAGTTCTAATAGAATAAGACAAATAAGATTATCTAAAAAAAATATGACAAACAATAAAAACTTTAATTTACTAAATATATTTGAATAATTTACCTTTTAAAAATAAATAAAAATTTAATAAAATTAATAAATACATTATTGTCTCACTTTAATAAATGGGGACAATAAAATTAATTATTAGGAAAAAAATTGAACGGGTAGTAAACGGAGCAAGAGTCCCAACCCGCCCCTCCTTAAATAGGTAACAAGGCGGGAGAGATTGCCCCGACTCGTCCCGTTGCCTTCTCTAATTAAGGGTTTATGAATATTTAAAGATCACATATAGTATATCATGGTTTTGTTGCAAAACTATTCTTCGTTTGAAATTATCGCAAGTGTACAGTTCGTTAATAAATAGTGAAATGAATTTTCAGCCCAAATATCGTACCCACAGAAATTGCACTAGTTCAAGTTCGAATTAACTTAGCCCTAAACGAAACAATGAAAATTTGTGATATTTCTATATTGTGATCAACTAATATATCTATGAATGCAAGACTTAAATTAACTAAATTCGATGCAAGATTGTGATTTATACAAGTTTGATAAAAAATATATATAATGATGAAAAATGCACTAGGATTCTAAATCCCTTGTATCAATCTCCTTTATCTTCGAATCTTACAATTTGACAACATGATTCAGTAATGAAGATCAATATTCCTAATTTGTGCAATAATCTCTCGAGTAAAATTAAACATATTCTCAAACGTGACCCGACTATATTTTTATGACAAATACGAACATACAAAAATGCATTAAGGATATGGATGGCAAAAAACTCCATCAAACTCGATACCAACGGGGCCCCGCCTCGAACGGGGTAGGGATTAGCCTCTTAATCAGATATTTGGGTCGATGACGGGGCAAGAGACTTCACCTCGGGAGGGTACAAGTAACAAGGGTCTCGCCCTGTCCTATTTAATTTTTTTAAAAAAAAAATCAATACTTTAAATGAAAAACTCCACAAAATTTCACTAATTCTAATACAAAAATAAAAACCAAAGTTCTTAGCAAACGGTTCTCACTAAAAAAATCGTCATCATACAGATAACAATTATAATAAAAAAAAAGAGAGAGAAAGAAAAAGTTATATTACCAAAAGATATAGATAAACATATATCTGTATAGAAGGGAGAAGAAAGATCGAGAGAAAGTAAAAAATAATGTTTGCTTTCTGCTGTAGAGAGAGAGAGAGAGAGAGAGAGTCCGTGATAGATGAGGAAATGCAAATACAAATGGAAATGATGTTCAAATTTACGTGACATGAAATTTAAATAGACAAAATGAAAATGACGTTGAAATTTACGTGAAATGAAGCAATAATGTTCAAATTTACGTGAAATGAAATGTAAATGAAAATGACATTAAATAATTCATTTCATATACATATATATGATATCAGCATGAGATAAGGATGATGCCTTATGAATAGTTACCAACTCTCATCTTTTTTATATTGTAGTGATATGTTTTATTTCATGATTGAATCTAGTAATTCTAACAATGCATAGGATAGATCGGCTAAGCCAGCTAGGGATCTTTTTATTTTTTATTACGAATTCATTTGTCTATAGCAATTTGTCCTTCTAGGGAGGTACTTCGAATAGAAACTTCATCATATAATTTCAAGAATTAAGCTATGCGTACATGGATATTTACATTATCTTTGACGTTCCTCATACGTGTCAAAATCTAGGCGGTGATGTGATAGAATATTGTAAAAATCAATGGCTTCGATGAATGAGTCATATGAAAAAGTGTCAAATTTAATGTAAAGAAAAATGTAGATGTACCGTGATTATAATTTCAATAGGGGTTAGAAATAATGCATGAGACTTTTGGGACACATGGAGATGAGGGGAATCAAATGGACATTCCTCACAAAGCATGCATGGGATAATCGATCATGGTAATCTGCTTCGAGTAGTGATTTCGAGTCAGAAGATCCAGAAAAACAAAAATATCTTATCTGATGTATTACGACTATAAATAGGGATGAGACCACGTGAATTTTAGCCTCCATTTTAATATCAATTTATAAATTTAGTCAATAATTAATTTCAATCATATATTCATATTTACTACTCATTATTATCCGCATATTTTGTGTAACTCGGTCTTTTCCTCATTTTAAATCATATATCTAAACAAAGATTTTAAAAATTGGGACTAAACAGAGACTTAATATTCAAAACACGTCAACCATAAGATATTACGTGCACGATTAACATCTCTTCATTTCCCCGGATAGATGCACAATTCATGGAGGGGTCCAAGAAACAGTAATTGTAACCTAGTTGTCAGATTGGAGCACATATAAGTTTACATGGGATGGTTTGTTCACAAACATGTATTTTGTCTCTTAGCCAACGTTCGATAGAGATCTCAAAATCAGATTTTCAGTAGATTTTAATAAAAATTGATATAATTATGTGTGGTTGAAAAATTATGGATCATATGAAATATGTTTAAAATTAATTGTTGATTTTGACTTAAGTTAATCAATTTTTTTAGCGATATCGAACCCAGGCTTAATGGTGAACAAAGAGTTAATTACATGTCTCTATTGAAGTTATTGACTGTTATAGAAGCATTTTTAGTATGTTTGGCTAAACTTAAAATTCAATTAAAATTGAAAATATAATCGTTATTGGATCTCACTCGTCTAATAAAAGTCAACATAACAGTTAGTTTTTCAATTTTAATTCGATTTTAATCTCTACCGAACACACCTTTTAAATGTCTTTTCAAAAGTTATACGTAATCTTCTCTTCACGTTTGTTTTTTCATAAATAAGTTTCCTTGTCAACCAATATTAATTATGTAATTCCTATTTTACCCTTTTGTGTTTGTATTATATTTTTATATTTTCCAATCCTAATTTTGACACCCTAGAATTTCTCGATCTCTTTGAGGTTTGTACAAAGATTAGAATATTGTGGGTCTAGCAAAGTTTAGGTTACATTTTTCTATGATGCTTGAGGGTTTATGTGAGAGAAAAATTATTTGTAGTTGTAATAATTTTTAATATATTAGAAATTTGTTGACTTTGACCATCCATAATTTTTTGTTCTTAAATATTTTTCTGAATAAGGATTATGCGTACTAACCAAAAACTTGGATCAAGTGTCTTTCAGGGGGTTAGCATATAGGAAAATTCTATTTGACCAACCTCGGTTAACAATATCTCACATGTGTGTGGGGTCCGCATATTTAAAAAATTCAAAAAAAAAAAAAAAAAGTGGACCCCCACATGTGATTGGTTGTCAGCCGAGGTTGTACAACTAGCATGACTCTAGCATATAGCATATACGGATGATGAACTCGTAGAAAAGTCAAGCTTTGGGGTTATACTACATGTTGACACACAAAAAATGCAGTTCAATTAAAAGGGCAAAAGAGCGAAGCCCAATTGAAGGTCCAGTGTGAAAGCCCAGATAAGAGTGTAGACAAATGACATGGAAGCCCACAAGTAAAGTAACGCTATCGCCCAAACTTGCAGAACGCCCAGAGCCTGAGCGAATAGAATACCCTGTAGTCGCCCAAGAGCTACGAGTCCATCATCGCCGCCCAAAGTCCCGGTGAAGACAACGTCCTATCATTATCCAAGGCGGTTTCAAGCAATTCATGCCACATCCACGATCTAAGAATATCAATGGTATGGAGTCATATGGTGACGGTTATAAACGGCGCTTTTAACATGTTGGCCATGATAAAGAAAATGGGTGGTTTCAAGCGCTTCTAAGTGATTAAAAGCTGCTCAAGCCGTATAAAAGAAAGAAGAAGACAACGAAGATAGCCCCGACAAAATTCATTCTCAAACAGAGAATATATAATTTACTTTTTTCTTAGATTAACTTTAATTATTTCAATTCCCTTGTACTTGTGTGCTTGCGCTCCTTGGAGGCATCTTGTTCGTGTCCAAACCGTAATCTTCATATTCAGTAAACACCCATTTTTGGGACTTTGTTTCAAGAGATTTGTCCCTTACACAATCGTCTGACCCCTTTTTAATTGTTAGTGAGTAAACGCGCGAAACAATTTGACACGCTCGGTGGGACCTTTGGTGTTTGAAGATGCAAAAGGAAAACATTATGTCTCATAAAAGTTCTGATAAAGTACCAGCAAGTCACGGAGTAGTCCAGTCTGTGATCGAGCGATACGAGAAACAGCAACATTATCCTCAGACAGAAGGACATACTCCAAGCAGTCATAGTCGTTATGAACCAATGACAGAGTTGAGTCCTCGAACCATGCGTGCATTGCTTGGAGAACTCACCCAAGATGTCGTCGAACAGGTAAATTTATGAAACGTCCATAATATGGAAAAATTTACCCAGAGTGGAAATGTTCACTATGATAACATGGCTAAACAATTAAGTGCTTTGAATGATCTTATGAGTAAATTAGTAGGTCAAGTATGTCAACCAACCAGGCCCATAGGAAGTCATTTCCAGACCAGGGCGATTATGGGACATATTTCACCACACAATTCCCCTAGTTTGAACCCAGGTCCAGGTCTAGAAACATTTTTCGGCCCTTCCACCTCGAATCAAGGGGTTAATGGAGCGCCAAATTTGAATGGTGATAATGTAACTACCAACCTGGGGGGTAATCTAAACATAAGAGATAATGTTCTAAATAACGGGCATAATTTACCCCGTGTTAATGAGGGAGTAAACACTTAATATAATGGGTATAATGGTCTGAATAATGGCACTTTTCCTGCCAATCAAGGACCAAATATCAGGCATCCTCAAGTAAACCAACAAGTGAGCCAACCCATAGGAGTCCCATATGATCCAAATGTTTTACTGAGGAATCAAATTGCAGAAATAGTATAAGATCAAATGGCGGTTGGGGTATGTCCTGTCATCAAGCCGACTTACACTAAATCATATTCTGATTGGGTAGATCAAGCATATCCATGGCCTAGAGGGTATAAAGTGCCCAAATTCTCGTTGTTCACTGGTTTAGGAGAAGTATCCACCCTAGAGCATATAGGACGATTCACATTACAGAGTGGTGAAGCGATCGACTACCATAAAATGAGACTATTCCCTAGTCCATTAACAGGAGTAGCCTTTTCTTGGTTCATTAACTTGCCAGCAAATTCTATTCAGACATGGCAATAAATGGAACAGTTATTCTATGCTCAGTTTTATAAAACAGAATCTGAGGTTACATTGGCCGATTTGGAGAACTTGCGCCAAATGCCAAATGAATGGGCAGAAGATTTTTTTCAAAGGTTCAAAACAGTCAGGAGTAAATGTTTTGTACCCCTGCCTGAAAAAGAATTTGTCAAATCGCTCAAAACTGTTTAAGTTTTGATTTAAAGAAAAAGTTTCAGGATAGGGAGTTCCCTAACCTGTTTCAACTTAGTGCGAACGTAATTAAGTACGAACATTTGATAAGAGAAGAAGAGCAAGTAAAAAATTCTAGTAAAGGGACTTATTACAAAGACCCAAACTTTGGCGTTCATACTATAAATGATGAATTTTACGATCAAACTGAAATATGTTTGGCCGAACTAACCAAGGGGGATGCATATACTTGTCCCATAATGGCTAAGCCTAGGGATTTAACCAAAGATGAGCCTATGAAAGGAGAAAACAAAAAGAGCAGAACGTTCTCATTTGACGTAACTAAGGCTGACCATATATTTGATAAATTGTATAAGGATAAGCAGATAAAGTTGAGCGATAAACATAAGTTGCCAAGCCCTGAGCAAATTAAGGGTAAAAAATATTATAAATGGCATAATGCATGGTCACATATGACTAATTATTGCTTGGTTTTCCGTCATGTATTACAGGACGCTATTGAGTCAGGACGAATCACGTTCAAAGACAAAAAGAAAATAGTGGTGGATGAAAATCCTTTCCCACAGCCACTTGAAGTGAATATGGTGACGACCAATCTCAAAAATAAATTTCCAAGGTTCAAGTTGGTCATCGATGATGAAGAAGACCCTGAGAAACATGCCAGCGTGTTTGAACGTATTAGAGGAAAAGAACTCATGAAGAACGAAGAAGTCTTGTGTGCCAGATGTAAAAGAGAAATGAGAACAAATGCTGAGAAACCAGAAGTATGGCAGAATCACCATCACCCTGAGTTTGTTCCAAACAGAATGCAGGGCACATCGTTCTATAAAGGATCGCCTCTGAAAAGGCAGTTCAGGCCAGCAAGGCATGAGAGATCATTCAGACCACAGCCTCGCCAGCCTAATGTATGGCACTCATATCAGTATAATGCAAGACGTGTTGTGCCTTTTAATGAAATGACCAGGACTCAGCAAAAACGATTTCAACGGAATTACGGACGAATGATGAGATAGCGACAAGAAATGCCACGTCATAAAGCACCAAGAGTACTGAAAATGGTTAATCAAAATGCTCTCGAAGATAGTGAAGAGACTGGCACTGGGGAATCAATTAGAGAAATGCCAAAAAGTTCTTTTGGGAGGTCAAAATTTGATCGAAGCAAAAGAGACGAAGAAGATACAGAATCATCCCTTACTATCTAGTTCGGCACCTTACCTACCGTCATGGCTAATAATTATCTGTTGGCCAATGAATTCAAGAATAAGGAGAAAGAAGGAGGAGATGAAGAAGAAGCGTGTGTGTTGGAATGCGAAGGTGGTCAGATGTCTCAAGAAATACAAGGCGAAGAGGATGATGGTATGACTGATATTGAGGAAGAAATTGATTTAGAGGAAGAAAGGAGAAAAAGAAGAGTGTCACGCAACACTTTGCTGAAACAATTGCATCGGGAAGGAGTTCGTGAAGTAGATTTGTTGGGAGAACCATCTAGGCGTTCTTTCGATTTCTACGTACTATATAGAACACCCAAGAGGAAGAAAAGGGTACATCGTTCTGAGAAATACGGATCTCCTCCAAGGATATTGCCTCCCCCAACAGGATGGGTAGCTACTGGAGGATAAAGATAGTGCCCCACAGACAAGTATTCAGCCCGAGGTATTGCAAGTTGATTTATCACAAAGGGATAAATCAACAGGGGACAAACATGAAGTAGAAATTGATGCAGCAGAAAAGGTCGTCTTCAAAAATTCCACTATGAAACTGACCAAGCATTTAAGGCCACTTTATGTGAAGTCCTTAGTCAATGGCATACCCGTGGTGAAGGTGCTTATTGATAATGGGGCAGCCATAAACACTATCTCATTAAGGATGATGATGAAATTCGCAAAGACAGAGGATGACATGATCCCAACGGAAGTCATTCTCACAAGCTTTAATGGGGGAGCAATTTCGGCCAAGGGAGTAATGCCACTAGATATAACCGTGGGAACAACTACTAGGACCACAGTCTTCTTTGTCATTTATGGTCCTACTAGTTACAACATACTATTAGGGAAAGACTGGATCCACGGAAGTCGATGTATACCATCATCGTTCCACCAGTGCTTAGTTTTCTGAAATGACCAAGGTAAAGCAGAAGTGGTACAGGCAGATCATAGGCCTTTTGTTGCAGAAGCTAACTCGGTGGAAAGATTCATGTACGAAGGAAACTATGGACCTGTCAGGATAATCCAAGATGGAGAAGAAACTCAAGTCGTCGCACAGAGTGAAGAATCATTTTCGGTAGAAGCACTAGCTGAAATATTCAGTCAAATGAGGCCAAATATAGTGGCCCTAGAAGAGCTAGTGATTGGCAAAAGAACAATCAAAGAATATTGATAAGTTGGCAACCAAAAGAACATGTGGCCGAGATCCAGGCTTTCAAAGCCAGACTAGTAGCTTTCAATAAAGAATGTCAAGAGAAAATCAAAAAAGAAGTAGCATTGAAAACATTGGGAGACAAATTGGTAGTATTCAAATTGGAGCAAAGTGTTGACCAAGAAGTCAACATGGTGGATTGCCTAGAAGTAGGGGTGTAAGCGGTCCGATTTTTGCGGTTTTTGACAAATTTTCAAACCAAACCGTTTTGACCGGTTTGAGAAAAACTCAAACCTAAACCAAACCGTTTTGACCGGTTTGAAAAAAACTCAAACCTAAACCTAACGGTTTGGTCCGATTTTAAACCGCCGGTTTCGCGTATATTTTTTTCCTGTCTAGTATCTACTTTTATGCTATTAATTCAATATATATTTATATCTTACTAGAAATAAATTTAAAACAAACTAAATATATTTACTATAAATTTAAATAACAACAGAATAAAAGTAAAATCACAATAAACTAAAGTATAGTTTTTTATTCGCCCTTTGACGTTTTAGGATAATACTTTACGATAAAGATACAATACAAGTCCACTAAAATAAATATAAGGTCCAAAAAAACATAATAATGTCCATTTTCAACTAGTAAAAGGAATAAACGAATTAATTTTATCACAAACTCAAGAAACATCAATTTTTGTCACAAAACTCACAGAACTAGCAAAAGAAAGAAACATTCACATACTCAAGAAACCACAGAACTCATGATCAATTTTGTCCGTCATACACAAAAAAAATTTTAATTAGCAATTTGGAAAAAAAAAAAAGAATTAAGACACGAAACCATCTAATAATGGCTTCCAAAAAACAAGCTGCAAATATGTTTTCTCCCCCATTCCACTATATATACCCACCTTCATCTTCTGCAATTTAACACAAAGTTATACATATTCTCTCATATGTAAACAAATGTCTTTTGCGCACCTGATAGCCCGAATTTCAACTTTAAACCTTACTCACGATTAAACAAATTTTAACTAGATTGTGACAAAATTTCAATTTTAAGCCTTACTCACGATCAAATAAATATGCAAGAAGCTGAAATAGTCTAATAATACCGGCGAACGTACACTACCGGCGACTGGGAAGTTCGAGATTTCGAGGGCGTTGACAATTTGGGGGAAACCAGGAGGCGCCGCGGGGAGCGAGGCTGCGACCAGCGAGTTGCCCGTAAGAGAAATGGAAATTGGAATATTAGGGTTGTGACTTGTGAGTATATGGACTTAGGTTGAGTTGTTTAGTGCTACTTCTTTCAAATTTGGGCCTTTTTTTAATATATAATTAGGTTTGGGCGGGTCGTAAATCTTAATAATTAATATAAAATTAGAAATTGACAAAAATACCTACAAAATGATAAAATTATTCAATTTTACAAAATTGAAATTTTGGATACATTTTCAAAAAAAAATCAATTTTTTATTTTTTTATTTTATATATTTTTCGCTGGTCCGGTTTGGTTTCAAACCATAATTAAAATTCTCAAACCTAAACCAAACCGTTTTTGATCGGTTTGGTTTGGTTCAAAACCATTTCGTTGACGGGTCCACGTGGCACCAAACCGTCGGTTTCGAAATTGCGGTTTCGGTTCGATTTTCCGGTTTGGCGTTTTTGCTTACAGCCCTACCTAGAAGAAGAAGTGCCTACAAGGGATATGAATGATGAAGTAATGAGGATCAACAAGCCTGGAAACGCTCAAGCACAAGACCCTTTGATCAAAGTAAACTTCGCGATGTGGGAGAAGATCGCCCAACATTTATCAGTTAGATGCTTAGTCAAGAGATTAGTATAGCATTAATCGCTTTATTAAAATAATATAAAGATTGTTTTGCTTTAGAGTATGAACATATGCCTGGTTTAGATAAAAATTTAGTGGAATATAGATTGCCAACTAAATTAAATTTTAAGCCCCATAAACAGCCTTCTAGACGTTTTGCTCCTAACGTGTTACCTGAAATTAAGAAGGAAATTGAGCGATTATTAAGAGCAGGCTTCATCAGGACAGCTAAATATGTTGAATGGTTATCCAATATTGTGCCGTGTTAAAAAAGAATGGTAAATTAAGGGTGTGCATAGATTTTAGAAATCTGAATTTAGCGACACCTAAAGATGAGTATCCAATGCCCACGGTAGATTCTTTAGTTGATTCCACTGTTGGACATGTCATGTATTCCTTTATGGATGGGTATTCAGGATATAACCAAATATATATAGTTGAAGAAGACATACACAAAATTGCCTTTAGATACCCAGGGGCCTTAGGGTGTTACGAATGGGTAGTTATGCCTTTCGGCCTGAAAAATGTGGGGGCGACTTATCAAAGGGCAATGAATATAATCTTTCATGATATGATAGGCAAGTTTGTTGAGGTGTATGTGGATGATATCGTGGTCAAATCTGTTAAAGAGGAAGATCATTTCGAAGCAGGGAAGAAGCGCGAAGAAACGGAGACGTGGGCTAGTGGTACTATGAAATAGCGTGTCCTTCGGAATGTTTAAGGGTTTGTAAAATCGCACATTTTCAAACAACAAAAGGAAGTGATGATTGGAATTTTTGGGAATTTCAAATATTGTTAGAGAAACACGAAAGTAAATATGGCAAAGATTAATAATCGGTATTAATTCTGCCATATTGGGGGGTAATTGTTGATACACAAAAAGTGCAGTTCAATTAAAAGGGCAAAAGAGCGAAGCCCAATTGAAGGTCCAGTGTGAAAGCCCAGATAAGAGTGTAGACAAATGACATGGAAGCCCACAAGTAAAGTAACGCTATCGCCCAAACTTGTAGAACGCCCAGAGCCTGAGCGAATAGAATACTCTGTAGTCGCCCAAGAGCTACGAGTCCATCATCGCCCAAACGATTAAGTTGCCCAAAGTCCCAGTGAAGACAACATCCTGTCATTATCCAAGGCAGCTGTTTCAAGCAGTTCATGCTACATCCACGATCTAAGAATCTCAATGGTATGGAGTCGTGTGGTGACAGTTATAAACGGCAGTTTTTGACATGTTGGCCATGATAAAGAAAATGGGTGGTTTCAAGCAGTTTCTAAGCGATTAAAACTACCCAAGTCGTATAAAAGAAAGAAGAAGACAACGAAGATACCCCCGACAAAATTCACTCTCAAACAGAGAATATGTAATTTACTTTTTCTTAAATTAACTTTAATTATTTCAATTCCCTCGTACTTGTGTGCTTGCGCCCCTTGGAGGCATCTTGTTCGTATCCAAACTGTAATCTTCATATTCAATAAGCACCACTTTTTGGGACTTTGTTTCAAGAGATTTGTCCCTTACACAATCGTTTGATCCATTTTTAATTGTTAGCGAGTAAACGCGCGAAACACTACGATTTTTTAACAAGCTTGTTCGACATGATCTGATTTAAAATTTAACATTCTATGAGATTATGGAGTGTATTAATTCTGCATTTTGAAAGCTGGGATTGTCAAACCCTATTAATTTTCTCTCAAGTATCGTCATCAAGAGAAGAGTTGCAAAAGAGAGACAAAATTGTTGGGCTCTTTTTCTGTCAATGGAGAGATTTGTTGGGAAATTTTTCAAAAAAAGGTGCCAATAAAAAGAAGTTTTTGTGAATTTATAAATTATAAGAAAACAAATTGGTGCCAAAATCTAATTGGAATGAATAATTGCATCCTTGTGTCAGATAAACACGGAGAAAAAAACTTAGGTCAATAATTGACTATAGTTGAATAAAGAAAAAAAAATTTAAACTTGTGTCCTAGTATTTTTTTTTTTTTTAAGTTCTCTGTGTACAAAGAGTATAATACTGTGTGATAAAATTTAGGGGATATTTTTTCGACGATACTTAAAGTTTAGGTGAGCGAGAATTCTATATGATTATAATTTTTTCGTATGGTGGAAAGTTCTCTCTTTAATAGCTCGATCTATTTTTATATTTTCGGTCTTCTTAATATTTCTCTTAAAATGATTTTGTGGGCGAATCAAGGAATTGTTCTCAACTTCAACATTGTTCGCTCACTAAACCAAGCTGCGATTAGAGGTGGCAATCGAGTCGAGCGGCTCGTCAGCTCGGCCGTTCGGCTCTCCAAAAACGAGCCCGAGCACGAGCCAGCGGCCGGCTCAGTTGGCTCGTCATTTAAACGAGCCGCTCTCGTTTCGACGAACGCATGAGTTGTTATTACGAACCACGAGCCACTCGGCTCATTGCTCGTATATATAAAAAAAATTAAAAAGTCTAATATGACCGTTTGGTCACTTTTAATTTTTTTTTTTTCTTCATTTCTCTAATTTTCTTCCTATAAATACCCACCCATTACAACATTTTTTCCCACCAAAATTTATTATCAATATCAATCTCTCATTCTCTACTCTACTCTCTACAATTTACAAATCAATATCAACAATATCATTCATTCATTTTATAATTGTCTTCTACATTTTTTTTTTTTACATTATTATCTTGATTTTACAATTCATTTTATACATTACTACATAATTTTCATTCACTTCTCAATTCTACATTTCAACATTCAATTTCTATTATTCACAAATAAATCAACGATCATTTGTTAAAAACTTGTTTAATGTGGAAGGCGAAATACTTGTCCAAACTCAATTTGGGAATGAATTCGTTAGTCTCAATGAATTACCACCAAAAAACATTCAAAATTTCTCTACCGAACACGCCTTTTAAATGTCTTTTCGAAAGTTATACGTAATCTTCTCTTCACGTTTGTTTTTTCATAAATAAGTTTCCTTGTCAACCAATATTAATTATGTAATTCCTATTTTATCCTTTTGTATTTGTATTATATTTTTATATTTTCCAATCCTAATTTTGACATTCTAGAATTTCTCGATCTCTTTGAGGTTTGTACAAAGATTAGAATATTGTGGGTCTAGCAAAGTTTAGGTTGTAGAATATTGTGGGTCTAGCAAAGTTTAGGTTGTATTTTTCTATGATGCTTGAGGGTTTTTGTGAAAGAAAAATTATTTGTTGTTGTAATAATTTTTAATATATTAGAATTTTTTTGAGTCTGACCATCATAACTTTTGTGTTCTTAATATTTTTCTGAATAAGGATTATGCGAACTAACCAAAGAATTGGATCGAATGTCTTTCAAAGGGTTAGCATATAGAATCATGCTACTTTAACATAATTTTATGTACATAATGGTGTTTACACTCGCACATGATCTGAAATGGGTCCCCTCCATGTGAACGTGTGGATATCATTATATATATATAATTATGTATATGTAGACAAATCCTAGCATATAGCATATATGGATGATGAAGGTTATGGGGTTATACTACAATTTTTTAACAAGCTTGTTCGACATGATCTAATTTAAAATTTAATATTCTATGAGATTATGGAGGGTATTAATTCTACATTTTGAAAATTGGGACTGTCAAACCCTATTGACTGTCAAACCCTATTAATTCTGCATTTTGTATCGTCATCAAGAGAAGAGTTGCAAAAGAGAGAGAAAATTGTTGGACTCTTTTTCTGTCAATGGAGAGATTTGTTGGGAAATTTTTCAAAAAAACGTGCCAATAAAAAGAAGTTTTTGTGAATTTGTAAGTTATAAGAAAACAAATTGGTGGCAAAATCTAATTGGAATGAATAATTGCATCCTTGTGTCAGATAAACACGGAGAAAAAAAAAATTTAGGTCAATAATTCACTATAGTTGAATAAAGAAAAAAAATTATAAAACGAGTGTCCTAGTATTTTTTTTTTTTAAGTTCTCTCTGTACAAAGAGTATAATACTGTGAGTGATAAAATTTAGGTTATATTTTTTCTACGATACTTAAGTTTAGGTGAGCGAGAATTCTATATGATTATAATTTTTTTCATGGGGTTCTTTTAAAATTGGTCAGGTCAAATGGGCCAAATTCAACTTAAACTTTTCCACTATTGAATATTTCACAATTGGCCTAATGGTGTTCAAAAGACAAAAATATATGAACTTAAAGTTTAGGTGAGCAAGAATTCTATATGATTATAATTTTTTCATATGGTGGAAAAGTTCTCTCTTTAATAGCTCGATCTATTTTTATATTTTCGGTCATCTTAATATTTCTCTTTAAAAAATAAATTTGTGGGTGAATCAAGGAACTGTTCTCAACTTCAACATTGTTCGCTCACTAAACCAAGGTGCAACAAACATGGAAAGTAGGAAAGGATTAAGGATTTTTTTTTTTTTTTTTTTTTTTAACAACCGTGAATGTTTGGGGCAGCTTGCGCACACCTCGACTAATCCCACGAGACCCTGAAGTTTACGATCGAGTACTCATCTTAATAGTCCTGAGGGGACTCGAACTGGTGACCATTGGAGAGCAAACTCAATGTCTGATCAATTCAGCAACCCCTCAAGGTTAAGAAAGGATTAAGGATATAGGCAAGAAAGAAGTAGTCACATTCTCTTTTTATAGCTTATTATTTATAACAACAAATCATTACATATATAAATGTTGATACTAGCTAGCAAAATTTTCAAATTAATTTTATTATTATTTTTCGTTGTGATTATTCTTTCATTTGCGTAATCACCACCGTTAGTGCCATGCTTTCCACACAATTAATATGATTAATTTCCTAATAATTAAAGATATCTAATTAATGTTCAATTATAACATTCTAAATATTATTGACTTCTACTTTAGACTTCATTATATATTTTCAAATTATGCTAAAAGTATACATTCTTAAGGTTCAAAGGACAATCCTCTCTGATCTTGCTGTCTCTCTTGTCGCACTAAGAAACATAATAAAAAAAAAAAAAATGGGTGTTCATGGAAATTTAGCTTGCATCCTTTTTTTTGTTTTTTTAATAAAATTATCGAGAGGGATAATTTAAAGAAAAGAAGTCAAATCAATATATCGTAGAAATATAATTTTATTGATGTTTTATTATATGGATCCATGTTTGGTAACTGCTAAGAGCTCCATTTTATCACTAACCTTTATTGTCCATGCATCAAATAGGTGAATAAAAGAACCACTTCTTAAGCAAAGGGTCTTTGGTTGTAGCAGTCCAAATTAGGGCCATAGCCAACTCCAAGTAAGTCACAGTATCTCTTGTAGAAGCCAATCCTATCTTCGACTTTTGGGTTCGAACCTTTACCACATTCAATTCCTCCATTGATGATGTTGGTAACAACACCGTAGCCAGGTACTCGACCGGCAGTCGAGTCTGCAGGCAAAGGTCTCCATCTCCCACTGATTGCATCGTGGCACGAGGGCTTTGGCGTTTGTTGTGCCATCCAAAACCATAATGCAATTTTGAATGAAACGGTTGGGTCATTAGCAACTGCGTCTAGGTAATTTAGTAGATCAGACCCTATGGCCTTTCCTGCTGGACCATAGTTGTAATTGCTGCAATCCACGATTCAAGAAATTATTAAGATGTGCCCATTATTTTGAGTGCAGTGTCATCCGTATTGCATACAAAACATGTCCATTATTTTCATCTAAGAGATGCTAAAAGAATTTACAGCGTGTTTGACAAGCAATATTAAACAACACCATCAAGATTTTGTCGAATGGTTGTCTAGCTCGTACTACACGATAAACATGTTTGTGTTCTTACACAATACTTACTAGGAAATTTGAATGGGGCCTCGACCGAAGTACTTTTTACCGGGAGCGCATGGCCACTGTTGGTTTGCAACACAATAATTCGGTGGATTGCCTTGTTCTTGCTTGTAGCAATATCCCTATGCATATGGACCATCAGGAGCAGAAGCTCATCCTCCTGTGTAATGCCATCACCAAATTAATTAAGCTTTTCTCATGATAAAAGATGGTTTCAAAAGCGAAGGGTACATTCGTTACAATATTCAGAAATTACTCGATATGTTTAGTCCACCTACAAAACATGCAAAAAGTGTGTATTAAATTAAATGCATGTGCGGGATTTGAATTTGACCTGTTGTCGCATGAGAAGTTTGAGCCAAGAAGGCAGCAACTTCTCATTTTCGAGTATCGGTATCGCCTGTGGTTCCGAAAGCTCCAAAGGAGTTAGCAGCTGCTATGAAAGCTTCATAAGTATAAAATCCATTTGCAGGGCAATTTGCATCATTGCGATGCTTCAACATTTGCTCAAAAATGGATTTGTTTATAATTGAACCCAGGGCAGAGCTAGGGGGGTCCTGGGGGGACCTGAACCCCCCAAATTTTTGACAATATTTTTTTTTTATTTTAAAATTTTATTTTTTTGTTCTTTTTAGTACTGTGGTAATAACAGAACTTTGCAGGTTGTGTAAATATTCCTCAGACCAGGTTGTGTAAATTTTATTTTTTTGTTCTTTTTTTTCTTTTATATGTTTTTTGATTTTTTTGTTAATAAGGTATTCAAAAAAAAAATCGGGGCACCCGTAGCCCCCCACCCCTTCATCTCTATATCTTCAATTCTGGAATCCCCCAACTTCAAACGGCTGGCTCCGCCCTTGATTGAACCCACCCCTCCTTGAGCCAATGCACCCACGAGGGATGAAAGACACCAACAAAACCATTACAAAAGTCTTCATTTTATTTAATAATTTTTCAAGTTGTGGGATTAAGTTCGGGATTTATATAAGGGAGGGAGATAGACTTTTCCATAGAACTAGTTTGACACACGTGCGATGCACATGCCGTTGGTGAAGTTGGGTATTAAATAGTATGTTGTTTAAGGAAAAAAATAAAGAAAATGAGAAAGGTTTTGACATAATTTGTAAGTGTATTGTAATTATACTGAAAAAATATAGAATATATGTAAATGGTTAGAATATGAGAAATACTATTCATTCCCGATGGGGATGCATCCCCAATCTATATGGCGTTAATATGATATTAAATGATATGTGAAATTAAATAAGTCAATTAATTTCACATATCATTTAACCAATCATTTACATCCACATAGACTGAGGATGCATCCCCACTGGGGATGAATAGCATTTTTTTTAGAATATATGGACAAACCAAATTTTTCATACCACATCATCATATTCATTAATCTGATAAGATGGAGTGCCTCAATTTAATAAAAAAATTGAAGTCTAACGATGGTGACAAAAGTGAAACAATGAGTGGGTGAACTTCAATGCATTTAATGACAAAAAACATGCTAACTGCAAGAGTACATAAAATCAAGTTTTTCTTCTCTTACAACCACTCAAAAAGAAAAAGGAAAGAAAAAAAAGTTTTAACTTAAAGTATACTGAATAAACATCAACTTCTAGCCGTCCAAATATGCAAAATCTGAAAATGTATCACATGCACCAACTATTAATAATATTAAAAATACAGATTTATGTTCAAGAACTTATAAGAAACTAAAAAAAAGGATAGCGTTTGGAACAAAGAATTAGCTTGCTTGTTTTCAACTAACTCATGTTGTAAGCTATTATTAAAAGCTTCAATAATCGACGACAAAGCCTTCTCTCTTGTAGATCATCTGTAGAAGGCAAATAAAATACATATTAAACAAAGTCATTGAACTAATAAACGGTGCATAGAATTTGCAATTTAACAGACTCGGGTGATAAATATGATAAATTTTCTCAAGTTCTAAAGATAAGAAATACAAATGAAAGTACATGTACAAAATGGACAGGAGAGCGTCAAACAAAATAATATTAGCTAAAAACATAAGAGGTCAACACTCACTTTCAACTATTTTTACAGAGCCGAGCATGGGAGACAGCAATCGGAGGACCAATGTGTGCATTATTTTTGACAACAGCAATGTCTAAGACTTTATCAAGGAAACTCGTACAATAAGATGTTCGTAAACAGTTTGAAGCAAATCAGTGAAATTGGGTAGAATAGAATAGGAAGAAAAATAAGAAAAACCTTAAGACCAAGCAAGTATTTGTCTATTGATCCTAAAGCATTATATAAAGGATACTTGAAGCAAGAGAGGCTCCTCCAGTTAGTTCATTCACTTTACCAAGCAAGAATGGAGTTTCTGCACTGTCGTTTATGTTCTGCTCCCTTATGGCCATTGATGGTGTTAACATTGCTAACGGCCTATATACATACCAACATGCAAACATCAGCAAATAATAATAGGATTTGCTTGTCAAAAAATGACTTGATTACAAACTCTTACCTCAGGAAAGATGAAGTTAAATTGACAATCACCTTTCCATAAAGCTTCTAGCCAATGAGAAGAGTTGTTAAATTGTATTCACTCCAAAGTAGTAACCACTACTTCCTCCAAGAAAGCACATAGAATTGAAATTCTTGTCCAACAAATGGCTGTTGTTTTACCTATAATTGTATGCTTCAAGAAAAATAAAAATAATTTCATCTTGTAGACTTTCATCAAAACTCAAAGCGGATATAATATTTGAAAATTTAGTCAATTGCCATGGAAATGTCTTGTACTTACAATGTGCTGTTTATGTCCCAGCGATAAGATCCAGTTTAGAATTCTCCTTGTTAAATACTTTGAGCATTATTCACATCCAAGCGCTTGTCAGTAACTCCATCCATAGTTCAACATCACTTCGAAAAAAAGCCAAGAAAAAAATGTGAATGAAAGATATGGGTGTTCCTCTTTAGACCTCTGTTTTCCATAGCAATGAAGCACAATAAAGAAAGCAAAAATTGATGGAAACCAATTCTCCAAGTATCTGATTCAATGAAAATTATTTATGATTACATGCTTGAAGCCGACAAGCAGTACGATATTAACGAGGTATTCATCTTGCTCGTTTGTAATGCAAGCATCCACAAAAATATAGTAATAAAATATTAACATTAGTTTAAAATATTCATAATATAAAAGAGCATAAATATAGAAAATTTCTAATTCTTGACAGGGACTCACTTCGTGAAGACCGGCTTCCTTGCTGTACTTACAACATAACAGTCCATATTTTAAGAGTTCCTACAATTAAGAGATAAAGTAAGTCAGTTCAGGCATTTAATCAAACACATCGAATACATTGCATTGTCTCAATAAGTTATAGAAATAACGCTTTGATACTATAATAAATTGATTTAGAGCATGAAATTAACTGGGTATCATGAGATTAGGTTAAAACATGCAATATCCATAGGTAGATATGTTATAACAACAAAATATCTATACTATTTCCAGTCATGCACAATCAGATAACATCTAACTTTAAGTACTCTCTCACAGAGGAAAAAGAAAGGGTTAGATGCACACTCACGGATGGACTAAAGAGGCATGATTCTGGAAGTAAAAGGTATGGCCATTACGTGAAGAAATGGAGAAAAATTGAGAGGAAAAAGAAAGGATTAGATGCACACTTTTTTTTATTAAAAAAATATGGACATTTTTTCTCTTATTTATAATTAAACATTTTCAATAAAATAATATTACACGTAACATAAACAATCACGACTTTACGTTTTACAATTAATGTAAAATTATTTTTGACATCACCCACAAATTTTTAATTCGCTTAAAACGAATATTTGTAACTTAAAATACTGAATCAAACGTAAATAAGGAAGTTCGTGGATACTGTCTACATCAGTGTTGCTCAGCCAATTGAGTTTGTCCTCTTTTTTTCTTATCTTTCTTCTCATATCAATTCTTCAATTGAATGATAAAATTTGATGATATCAGTCCAAAAAAATGATATGATCATGTGCAATAGATCCAAATAGGTTGAGGATAAATAATATTTATTATAATGATATATTCAATAAAAATCCATTTTGACGTCATAAATTTACCCTTTTTAAATGCAGAAACTTAAGAAAAATGAAATTTGGAGAAATTGGTGTAAGTATGAGATTGATGGTGGGTTAGAAAAGAGAAATTAACTTAAAATTCTGAATCGGACGCAAAAAGAATGGGTTTTCACAATTAATGTAAAATTATTTTTGACATAAAAAATAAATTTTTAAATCGCTTAAAACGAATATTCGTAAATTAAAATATTTAATCAAACGTTAAAAAAAGCTTAGCCGATCCGACCTATATAACAAAAAAAAAAAAAGTCTTGGGCGAGTCGACCCATAAAGTCATTTGGAATCAAAATCAAACGTAATTAAAAAAAATTTGGCCGAGTCGACCATATATTTAGGATGGCCGCACTTCAATATTTCAAAACAAAATTAAATCACTTAGAGCGCATATTTAGAACCTAAAATATTGAAGCAAACGTAAAAAAGAAAAAAGAAAAAAAACCGGTTCAGCGGCTTCGCCGAGCCGAGACTAAAAGCCTATCGGCTCGGTTTAGAAAAGCAAAAAAAAAAAAATGAACAGTGCTTATGAATAGTAAATATATCCTTCACTCTTTTAATAATGTAGGATAGGAAATGATAATCTTGTTAATAAAAATCAAGGCTGCTACCACAATTTTGTGACAAGTGTAACACAATGAGCACATATAAGTCAGAGTCCTTCACGTATTATATAATTGATTTTGGCCAAACCATTAGAGACAACTTAGTTATTCAAGTGTACGTACTTTTAACTAATTATTTTACTGTAGTGTGCTTGTTAGTTACTTTAGAATAGAAGTTGCTTTCAACTTTATCAACAAAAACTTCTTTATTTCAAAATGGGTCATGCTACATGTACCGAATTTGTTACCTAATTTTTTATAGAATAATATCTTTAACTGTTGAAATTGCTTCTTTGCCCTTCCTTTCTCTATTTGCAAAATATGCCACGTATCTCTTAATTGTTAGATTGTTCAGGATTATATCTTACAATTCTTCTGTTTGGATCGTAGGCTCTTAGAACTAATCCTGAGAATCTTAATTCAGTATTTTCTTGTAACCAAATCAAGTAGTGTTGTTGTTCGTATTGGTGATATCTTATAGTTTTTAGGATCTTATCCCACATTTCTGTATTATTTTCTTTTTTAAATTCTTCAAAGAGTTTTCTAATTTCTCTAGATCTTAATTCACTGGTATTATCTTGGATTTTTTTAAATCTTTCAATATTTTCTCTTTCATATTGATTCATTAATCAGAATTTATACTATGTTTCTTTAATATTTCTATTTGTTCTAAATATTCTCTATATTTTGTTAGTTTTTCAAAAGCTTTAGGTTGATTTTCTTCAGTTATATATCCAAAAACAATTCTTTCTGAAACTTCCTCTTCTACATTTTCGTATTTAGCTATAACATCTTCAACCTTCTTTATTTCTTTACTAGTTTCTACATAATCAATTCTTATATTATGTTTACAAGCATAATCTATATCAGAATATATTTCTTTAAGGGTCCGTTTGATTGCAAGAGTGGAAAATTGGTGGAAAGAAAATGTTTCTGAGGAATTGATTTTCTTAGAAAATGTTTTACTGGGAATTGTAATTAATTGTGTTTGATTTGTATAATTTTTCATGGAAAATGTTGAAAATTTGGTGTCCATTTGATTTCGTTTTTTATGGAATTTGTCCATTAAAATGATAATTTTTTCTACTATTGAGTCTAAATTTGTTCACATTGTCAAAAAAAAATGTTGAAAAAAAAAATTTTGAAAAAAAAAAAATTTACCATACCGATTATCATTCGTTTGACTTTATTTTGCACGAAAGTTGTAGATAAAAGTGAATTTTTTTTTACCATTGTGTCTAGAATTTATTCTCATTGTAAAAAAAAAAAAAAACAAACAAAAAAAAAAGGTGGAAAATGTTTTCCCACCTATTAGGTGAAAAAATATTTTCCACCATTTGTGCATCAAAGGGTTGTACATAGAAAAAGGGAGGAAAACATTTTCCGTGGAAAATTTCGCATATCAAACAGTCAAAAAAGTGAAAGTAGGAAAATATTTTCCTAATTCCCTGGAAAACTCCGCCAATCAAACGGAGCCTAAGTTTTTTTTTTTTTTTGGCCAATAGGAACTATATCTTCAGATTTTTCAACTATACTAAGCAAGAATGAAATATTTTTTTCATCTAAATACAATTTAAGACAATTATTATCAGATGTTGATGCTTGTGAAGTGTTCACAAAGATCAATGGTAATTAAAGCATAAATATATAGAAGCATCTAAATAACTTACAGTAATCGATGGAAATAACTAGGCTTTCCCTCCAACATGTTCTTATAGTTATTTTGCATGTACTTAATCAATCTTCAGAATCAAATGAATATTTAAAATGTTTTGAAATCATTTGGGTCAACAACTGCTTCCGCAAAAGGTTTTTCAATTATGGTTGCATTTCTCTCTCTAGAGAACTAGTCGTGTTACCACAGACGTTATCTCACAGAATTCAGAGTCTCTGTTTTCACCTCTATTCAAATGCTTTTCAGAATGAGTTCTTACTTAGAACAAAATTTTAAAAGATAATTCACACACAAGGTGCTACAATTTTGTTAGAAGATTGCCCTTTTCTCCTAAAACATTCATCAAAGACGGGTACTTTGGCATGGCTAACATCCATTTAAAACAATGTTTTAAAAATCTTTTAAAATCTCTATCTGTACTGTCTAGGAATCATGAGAAATTTAACGAAATCCTTTTATGAAAACTTTGTTGAACATAACAAACTTCATCTTAATATTCATATATTAAAATAGTACATGCGTGCACACTATATTTACATACCTTTGGTACTCACCTTATGAAGTTTAGAACTGCATAAGTGATTACCTTATTACAAGCTTTCCTATCTTCACGACTAGCTAATAGTTTTTTTCTGAATACAAGTGGTGTATAAAGATTACAAAATAGTAAATGATCTGAGATGGTAATTCTTTCTGGGGTATCTTGAATGCTGAACCTCCACCCCCTTTATAGAGGTCTTGAGCCATTCCTTTGGTGATAAGGAATCTTATCTTTACAGCTATCCTTCCACTATCTTTGTTAGGTAGTGCCACCTTATCTTCACGGGTGTCTCCCACTTTTGTTAGTTAGTGTTGGTTAGTTGGATTGTGACATTTCTCCATTATCTTCTGTCTCCTAATTACCACAGTTTTTCTTTAATAAAGTGACTTTATTAAAGTTGTGATAAAGGGTCACTGTCTTGGTTCCATTAATTTTCCATCCTTGATTCAAAGAATTCCGCAGGGAATTCTTCACTGTTGAGAGAGACTTAACTAATATCTTCTACAACACAATGTTCACAATGGTGATCACTGTAATCCCAGAGTATCTTACATAATTCTTTTGCCATTTCTTCTAATCCACTAACTTGATTTCAGATTATAGTGGATAGTAAATTGTCAAGAAGATACATATCTTCATCCTTTGTCGGGATCCTTGCATTGAAATAAATTACATTTTCTTCAGATTGATAGACCCATATCTTTTCTTTCTCAGTAATTAACTAAGTTACATGTTCAAATATTTCTTTATACGCTTTTGCTCTTCTGTAGGGCATCATATTTATAATATCTTGGTAACCATTTTTAACAACATTTTGAATGGTTGATAAAAAAAAGTTGATTTGTAAGTCCCAATTTTATGACATGGAACGATGGCTGCATATAATCAAAAACAGAATCTCATTCAATAGTTGTTGAGTGGAACCTGATATATATGTTTGTACTTTTGAGGACTTCAGTATATTTTTTTACTGTCTTTCTGACATCAGTTGGCAGCTGTGCTATTTCTCTGAGATCTTTACTGGATATATACAAAGTATATTTCTCAATTCAAAACAATTTCTTACCCAGTTGGTTGGTGCTCCTGGATAAAAATTTATCTTATTGTATCTTCCATAGTGGAGTGTTTTCATCCACTTTCCTATCTCAAAATACCAATCAGATAAGATGTTAAAGATAACAATAAAGAGTATTACTTCTTCATAGTTCTCTTTTTTGGGTATTTTTGCTACATGGCATATTTTGACAATATCTTTTGGATCAATTTTATCAATAGCTAGCTAAGGTAAAGTTTGGCTCGATGAAGAGCTACCTTCGCTATTTTTGATATCTTGAGTATCTTCCCTGATGGGAACTTTTATATCTTTTTTACCAGTAATAGGCTTAAGTATTCCCTGTGAAGGGGTTCCTATTACCTTCTTTTCTTTCCCTTTATCCTCGGGAAGAGCGCTAGTATTCACAAGTCCCCGTGAAGGGATACTAGACTTGGTACAAGTATCTTCTGCCTTAAGGGCTATATTCATTATGTCTCGAAGGCTATATTGTATATTTTGAATTTGAGTTTCCAAATAGGAAACTTTTATCTCAAGTATCTGAACTTTCATCCTTAATTGTTCTAACTCCATCCCTACTAAGATAATCAGAAAGAAAGTTAGCTTCTCATTTTATATGTTCAATATCAAATTTGAAATAAGAAAACCAAATTTGAATTCTAATAATATATCTATTGGCAATAGATGGAGCAACATTATTTTTTAGAAATGCTTTAACTTGAGTATTATCAGTTCTAAACAGAGACTTAATATTCAAAACACGTCAACCATAAGATATTACGTGCACGATTAACATCTCTTCATTTCCCCGGATAGATGCACAATTCATGGAGGGGTCCAAGAAACAGTAATTGTAACCTAGTTGTCAGATTGGAGCACATATAAGTTTACATGGGATGGTTTGTTCACAAACATGTATTTTGTCTCTTAGCCAACGTTCGATAGAGATCTCAAAATCAGATTTTCAGTAGATTTTAATAAAAATTAATATAATTATGTGTGGTTGAAAAATTATGGATCATATGAAATATGTTTAAAATTAATTGTTGATTTTGACTTAAGTTAATCAATTTTTTTAGCGATATCGAACCCAGGCTTAATGGTGAACAAAGAGTTAATTACATGTCTCTATTGAAGTTATTGACTGTTATAGAAGCATTTTTAGTATGTTTGGCTAAACTTAAAATTCAATTAAAATTGAAAATATAATCGTTATTGGATCTCACTCGTCTAATAAAAGTCAACATAACGGTTAGTTTTTCAATTTTAATTCGATTTTAATCTCTACCGAACACGCCTTTTAAATGTCTTTTCAAAAGTTATACGTAATCTTCTCTTCACGTTTGTTTTTTCATAAATAAGTTTCCTTGTCAACCAATATTAATTATGTAATTCCTATTTTACCCTTTTGTGTTTGTATTATATTTTTATATTTTCCAATCCTAATTTTGACACCCTAGAATTTCTCGATCTCTTTGAGGTTTGTACAAAGATTAGAATATTGTGGGTCTAGCAAAGTTTAGGTTACATTTTTCTATGATGCTTGAGGGTGTATGTGAGAGAAAAATTATTTGTAGTTGTAATAATTTTTAATATATTAGAAATTTGTTGACTTTGACCATCCATAATTTTTTGTTCTTAAATATTTTTCTGAATAAGGATTATGCGTACTAACCAAAAACTTGGATCAAGTGTCTTTCAGGGGGTTAGCATATAGGAAAATTCTATTTGACCAACCTCGGTTAACAACATCTCACATGTGTGTGGGGTCCGCATGTTTAAAAAATTCAAAAAAAAAAAAAAAAAGTGGACCCCCACATGTGATTGGTTGTCAGCCGTGGTTGTACAACTAGCATGACTCTAGCATATAGCATATACGGATGATGAACTCGTAGAAAAGTCAAGCTTTGGGGTTATACTACATGTTGACACACAAAAAATGCAGTTCAATTAAAAGGGCAAAAGAGCGAAGCCCAATTGAAGGTCCAGTGCAAAAGCCCAGATAAGAGTGTAGACAAATGACATGGAAGCCCACAAGTAAAGTAACGCTATCGCCCAAACTTGCAGAACGTCCAGAGCCTGAGCGAATAGAATACCCTGTAGTCGCCCAAGAGCTACGAGTCCATCATCGCCGCCCAAAGTCCCAGTGAAGACAACGTCCTATCATTATCCAAGGCAGCGGTTTCAAGCAATTCATGCCACATCCACGATCTAAGAATATCAATGGTATGGAGTCATATGGTGACAGTTATAAACGGCAGTTTTTAACATGTTGGCCATGATAAAGAAAATGGGTGGTTTCAAGCAGTTTCTAAGTGATTAAAAACTGCTCAAGCCGTATAAAATAAAGAAGAAGATAACGAAGATAACCCCGACAAAATTCACTCTCAAACAGAGAATATATAATTTACTTTTTTTTAGATTAACTTTAATTATTTCAATTCCCTCGTACTTGTGTGCTTGCGCCCCTTGGAGGCATCTTGTTCGTGTCCAAACTGTAATCTTCATATTCAATAAACACCCATTTTTGAGACTTTGTTTCAAGAGGTTTGTCCCTTACACAATCGTCTGATCCCTTTTTAATTGTTAGCGAGTAAACGCGCGAAACAATTTGGCACGCTCGGTGGGACCTTTGGTGTTTGAAGATGCAAAAGGAAAACATTATGTCTCATAAAAGTTCTGATAAAGTACCAGCAAGTCACGGAGTAGTCCAGTCTGTGATCGAGCGATACGAGGAACAGCAACATTCTCCTCAGACAGAAGGACATACTCCAAGCAATCATAGTCGTTATGAACCAATGACAAAGTTGAGTTCTCGAACCATGCGTGCATTGCTTGGAGAACTCACCCAAGATGTCGTCGAACAGGTAAATTTACGAAACGTCCATAATATGGAAAAATTTACCCAGAGTGGAAATGTTCACTATGATAACATGGCTAAACAATTAAGTGCTTTGAATGATCTTATGAGCAAATTAGTAGGCCAAGTACGTCAACCAACCAGGCCCATAGGAAGTCATTTCCAGACCAGGGCGATTATGGGATATACTTCACCACACAATTCCCCTAGTTTGAACCCAGGTCCAGGTCTAGAAACATTTTTCGGCCCTTCCACCTCGAATCAAAGGGTTAATGGAGCGCCAAATTTGAATGGTGATAATGTAACTATCAACCTGGGGGGTAATCTAAATATAAGAGTTAATGTTCTGAATAACGGGCATAATTTACCCCGTGTTAATGAAGGAGTAAACACTTAATATAATGGGTATAATGGTCTGAATAATGGCACTTTTCCTGCCAATCAAGGACCAAATATCAGGCATCCTCAAGTAAACCAACAAGTGAACCAACCCATAGGAGTCCCATATGATCCAAATGTTTTACTGAGGAATCAAATTGCAGAAATAGTATAAGATCAAATGGCGGTTGGGGTATGTCCTGTCATCAGGCCGACTTACACTAAATCATATTCTGATTGGGTAGATCAAGCATATTCATGGCCTAGAGGGTATAAAGTGCCCAAATTCTCGTTGTTCACTGGTTTAGGAGAAGTATCTACCCTAGAGCATATAGGACGATTCACATTACAGAGTGGTGAAGCGACCGACTACCATAAAATGAGACTATTCCCTAGTCCATTAACAGGAGTAGCCTTTTCTTGGTTCATTAACTTGCCAGCAAATTCTATTCAGACATGGCAACAAATGGAACAGTTATTCCATGCTCAGTTTTATAAAACAGAATCTGAGGTTACATTGGCCGATTTGGCGAACTTGCGCCAAATGCCAAATGAATGGGCAGAAGATTTTTTTCAAAGGTTCAAAACAGTCAGGAGCAAATGTTTTGTACCCCTGCCTGAAAAAGAATTTGTCAAATCGCTCAAAACTGTTTAAATTTTGATTTAAAGAAAAAGTTCCAGGATAGGGAGTTCCCTAACTTGTTTCAACTTAGTGCGAACGTAATTAAGTACGAACGTTTGATAAGAGAAGAAGAGCAAGTAAAAAATTCTAGTAAAGGGACTTATTACAAAGACCCAAACTTTGGCGTTCATACTATAAATGATGAATTTTACGATCAAACTGAAATATGTTTGGCCGAACTAACCAAGGGGGATGCATATACTTGTCCCATAATGGCTAAACCTAGGGATTTAACCAAAGATGAGCCTATGAAAGGAGAAAACAAAAAGAGCAGAACGTTCTCATTTGACGTAACTAAGGCTGACCATATATTTGATAAATTGTATAAGGATAAGCAGATAAAGTTGAGCGATAAACATAAGTTGCCAAGCCCTGAGCAAATTAAGGGTAAAAAATATTGTAAATGGCATAATGCATGGTCACGTATGACTAATTATTGCTTGGTTTTCCGTCATGTATTACAAGACGCTATTGAGTCAGGACGAATCACGTTCAAAGACAAAAAGAAAATAGTGGTGGATGAAAATCCTTTCCCACAGCCACTTGAAGTGAATATGGTGACGACCAATCTCAAAAATAAATTGCCAAGGTTCAAGTTGGTCATCGATGATGAAGAAGACCCTGAGAAACATGCCAGCGTGTTTGAACGTATTAGAGGAAAAGAACTCATGAAGAACGAAGAAGTCTTGTGTGCCAGATGTAAAAGAGAAATGAGAACAAATACTGAGAAACCAGAAGTATGGCAAAATCACCATCACCCTGAGTTTGTTCCAAACAGAATGTAGGGCACATCGTTCTATAAAGGATCGCCTCTGAAAAGGCAGTTCAGGCCAGCAAGGCATGAGAGATCGTTCAGACCACAGCCTCGCCAGCCTAATGTATGGCACTCATATCAGTATAATGCAAGACGTGTTTTGCCTTTTAATGAAATGACCAGGACTCAGCAAAGACGATTTCAACGAAATTACGGACGAATGATGAGGCAGCGACAAGAAATGCCACGTCATAAAGTACCAAGAGTACTGAAAATGGTTAATCAAAATGCTCTCGAAGATAGTGAAGAGACTGGCACTGGGGAATCAATTAGAGAAATGCCAAAAAGTTCTTCTGGGAGGTCGAAATTTGATCGAAGCAAAAGAGACGAAGAAGATACAGAATCATCTCTTACTATCTAGTTCGGCACCTTACCTCCCGTCATGGCTAATAATTATCTGTTGGCCAATGAATTCAAGAATAAGGAGAAAGAAGGAGGAAATGAAGAAGAAGCGTGTGTGTTGGAATGCGAAGGTGGTCAGATGTCTCAAGAAATACAAGGCGAAGAGGATGATGGTATGACTGATATTGAGGAAGAAATTGATTTAGAGGAAGAAAGGAGAAAGAGAGGAGTGTCACGCAACACTTTGCTGAAACAATTGCATCAGGAAGGAGTTCGTAAAGTAGATTTGTTGGGAGAACCATCTGGGTGTTCTTTCGATTTCTACGTACTATATAGAACACCCAAGAGGAAGAAAATGGTACATCGTTCTGAGAAATACGGATCTCCTCCAAGGATATTGCCTCCCCCAACAGGATGGGTAGCTACTGGAGGATAAAGATAGTGCCCCACAGACAAGTATTCAGCCCGAGGTATTGCAAGTTGATTTATCACAAAGGGATAAATCAACAGGGGACAAACATGAAGTAGAAATTGATGCAGCAGAAAAGGTCGTCTTCAAAAATTCCACTATGAAACTGACCAAGCATTTAAGGCCACTTTATGTGAAGTCCTTAGTCAATGGCATACCCGTGGTGAAGGTGCTTATTGATAATGGGGCAGCCATAAACACTATCTCATTAAGGATGATGATGAAATTCGCAAAGACAGAGGATGACATGATCCCAACGGAAGTCATTCTCACAAGCTTTAATGGGGGAGCAATTTCGGCCAAGGGAGTAATGCCACTAGATATAACCGTGGGAACAACTACTAGGACCACAGTCTTCTTTGTCATTTATGGTCCTACTAGTTACAACATACTATTAGGGAAAGACTGGATCCACGGAAGTCGCTGTATACCATCATCGTTCCACCAGTGCTTAGTTTTCTGAAATGACCATGGTAAAGCAGAAGTGGTACAGGCAGATCATAGGCCTTTTGTTGCAGAAGCTAACTCGGTGGAAAGATTCATGTACGAAAGAAACTATGGACCTGTCAGGATAATCCAAGATGGAGAAGAAACTCAAGTCGTCGCACAGAGTGAAGAATCATTTTCGGTAGAAGCACTAGCTGAAATATTCAGTCAAATGAGGCCAAATATAGTGGCCCTAGAAGAGCCAGTGATTGGCAAAAGAACAATCAAAGAATATTGATAAGTTGGCAACCAAAAGAACATGTGGCCGAGATCCAGGCCTTCAAAGCCAGACTAGTAGCTTTCAATAAAGAATGTCAAGAGAAAATCAAAAAAGAAGTAGCATTGAAAACATTGGGAGACAAATTGGTAGTATTCAAATTGGAGCAAAGTGTTGACCAAGAAGTCAACAAGGTGGATTGCCTAGAAGTAGGGGTGTAAGCGGTCTGGTCTTTGCGGTTTTTGACAAATTTTCAAACCAAACCGTTTTGACCGGTTTGAGAAAAACTCAAACCTAAACCAAACTGTTTTGACCGGTTTGAAAAAAACTCAAACCTAAACCTAACGGTTTGGTCCGATTTTAAACCGCCGGTTTCGCGTATATTTTTTTCCTGTCTAGTATCTACTTTTATGCTATTAATTCAATATATATTTGTATCTTACTAGAAATAAATTTAAAACAAACTAAATATATTTACTATAAATTTAAATAACAACAGAATAAAAGTAAAATCACAATAAACTAAAGCATAGTTTTTTATTCGCCCTTTGACGTTTTAGGATAATACTTTACAATAAAGATACAATACAAGTCCACTAAAATAAATATAAGGTCCAAAAAAACATAATAATGTCCATTTTCAACTAGTAAAAGGAATAAACGAATTAATTTTATCACAAACTCAAGAAACATCAATTTTTGTCACAAAACTCACAGAACTAGCAAAAGAAAGAAACATTCACATACTCAAGAAACCACAGAACTCATGATCAATTTTGTCCGTCATACACAAAAAAAATTTTAATTAGCAATTTGGAAAAAAAAAAAAAAAAGAATTAAGACACGAAACCATCTAATAATGGCTTCCAAAAAACAAGCTGCAAATATGTTTTCTCCCCCATTCCACTATATATACCCACCTTCATCTTCTGCAATTTAACACGAAGTTATACATATTCTCTCATATGTAAACAAATGTCTTTTGCGCACCTGATAGCCCGAATTTCAACTTTAAACCTTACTCACGATTAAACAAATTTTAACTAGAAAGTGACAAAATTTCAATTTTAAGCCTTACTCACGATCAAATAAATATGCAAGAAGCTGAAATAGTCTAATAATACCGGCGAACGTACACTACCGGCGACTGGGAAGTTCGAGATTTCGAGGGCGTTGACAATTTGGGGGAAACCAGGAGGCGCCGCGGGGAGCGAGGCTGCGACCAGCGAGTTGCCCGTAAGAGAAATGGAAATTGGAATATTAGGGTTGTGACTTGTGAGTATATGGACTTAGGTTGAGTTGTTTAGTGCTATTTCTTTCAAATTTGGGCCTTTTTTTAATATATAATTAGGTTTGGGCGGGTCGTAAATCTTAATAATTAATATAAAATTAGAAATTGACAAAAATACCTACAAAATGATAAAATTATTCAATTTTACAAAATTGAAATTTTGGATACATTTTCAAAAAAAAATCAATTTTTTATTTTTTTATTTTATATATTTTTCGCCGGTCCGGTTTGGTTTCAAACCATAATTAAAATTCTCAAACCTAAACCAAACCGTTTTTGATCGGTTTGGTTTGGTTCAAAACCATTTCATTGACGGGTCCACGTGGCACCAAACCGTCGGTTTCGAAATTGCGGTTTCGGTTCGATTTTCCGGTTTGGCGATTTTTGCTTACAGCCCTACCTAGAAGAAGAAGTGCCTACAAGGGATATGAATGATGAAGTAATGAGGATCAACAAGCCTGGAAACGCTCAAGCACAAGACCATTTGATCAAAGTAAACTTGGCGATGTGGGAGAAGATCGCCCAACATTTATCAGTTAGATGCTTAGTCAAGAGATTAGTACAGCATTAATCGCTTTATTAAAATAATATAAAGATTGTTTTGCTTTAGAGTATGAACATATGCCTGGTTTAGATAAAAATTTAGTGGAATATAGATTGCCAACTAAATTAAATTTTAAGCCCCATAAACAGCCTTCTAGACGTTTTGCTCCTAACGTGTTACCTGAAATTAAGAAGGAAATTGAGCGATTATTAAGAGCATGCTTCATCAGGACAGCTAGATATGTTGAATGGTTATCCAATATTGTGCCAGTGTTAAAAAAGAATGGTAAATTAAGGGTGTGCATAGACTTTAGAAATCTGAATTTAGCGACACCTAAAGATGAGTATCCAATGCCCACGGTAGATTCTTTAGTTGATTCCACTGCCGGACATGTCATGTATTCCTTTATGGACGGGTATTCAGGATATAACCAAATATATATAGTTGAAGAAGACATACACAAAACTGCCTTTAGATACCCAGGGGCCTTAGGGTGTTACGAACGGGTAGTTATGCCTTTCGGCTTGAAAAATGTGGGGGCGACTTATCAAAGGGCAATGAATATAATCTTTCATGATATGATAGGCAAGTTTGTTGAGGTGTATGTGGATGATATCGTGGTCAAATCTGTTAAAGAGGAAGATCATTTCGAAGCAGGGAAGAAGCGCGAAGAAACGGAGACGTGGGCTAGTGGTACTATGAAATAGCGTGTCCTTCGGAATGTTTAAGGGTTTGTAAAATCGCACATTTTCAAACAACAAAAGGAAGTGATGATTGGAATTTTTTGGAATTTCAAATATTGTTAGAGAAACACGAAAGTAAATATGGCAAAGATTAATAATCGGTATTAATTCTGCCATATTGGGGGGTAATTGTTGATACACAAAAAGTGCAGTTCAATTAAAAGGGCAAAAGAGCGAAGCCCAATTGAAGGTCCAGTGTGAAAGCCCAGATAAGAGTGTAGACAAATGACATGGAAGCCCACAAGTAAAGTAACGCTATCGCCCAAACTTGTAGAACGCCCAGAGCCTGAGCGAATAGAATACTCTGTAGTCGCCCAAGAGCTACGAGTCCATCATCGCCCAAACGATTAAGTTGCCCAAAGTCCCAGTGAAGACAACATCCTGTCATTATCCAAGGCAGCTGTTTCAAGCAGTTCATGCTACATCCACGATCTAAGAATCTCAATGGTATGGAGTCGTGTGGTGACAGTTATAAACGGCAGTTTTTGACATGTTGGCCATGATAAAGAAAATGGGTGGTTTCAAGCAGTTTCTAAGCGATTAAAACTGCCCAAGTCGTATAAAAGAAAGAAGAAGACAACGAAGATACCCCCGACAAAATTCACTCTCAAACAGAGAATATGTAATTTACTTTTTCTTAAATTAACTTTAATTATTTCAATTCCCTCGTACTTGTGTGCTTGCGCCCCTTGGAGGCATCTTGTTCGTATCCAAACTGTAATCTTCATATTCAATAAGCACCACTTTTTGGGACTTTGTTTCAAGAGATTTGTCCCTTACACAATCGTTTGATCCATTTTTAATTGTTAGCGAGTAAACGCGCGAAACACTACGATTTTTTAACAAGCTTGTTCGACATGATCTGATTTAAAATTTAACATTCTATGAGATTATGGAGTGTATTAATTCTGCATTTTGAAAGCTGGGATTGTCAAACCCTATTAATTTTCTCTCAAGTATCGTCATCAAGAGAAGAGTTGCAAAAGAGAGACAAAATTGTTGGGCTCTTTTTCTGTCAATGGAGAGATTTGTTGGGAAATTTTTCAAAAAAACGTGCCAATAAAAAGAAGTTTTTGTGAATTTATAAATTATAAGAAAACAAATTGGTGCCAAAATCTAATTGGAATGAATAATTGCATCCTTGTGTCCGATAAACACGGAGAAAAAAAATTTAGGTCAATAATTCACTATAGTTGAATAAAGAAAAAAAAATTTAAACTTGTGTCCTAGTATTTTTTTTTTTTAAGTTCTCTGTGTACAAAGAGTATAATACTGTGTGATAAAATTTAGGGGATATTTTTTCGACGATACTTAAAGTTTAGGTGAGCGAGAAATCTATATGATTATAATTTTTTCGTATGGTGGAAAGTTCTCTCTTTAATAGCTCGATCTATTTTTATATTTTCGGTCTTCTTAATATTTCTCTTAAAATGATTTTGTGGGCGAGTCAAGGAATTGTTCTCAACTTCAACATTGTTCGCTCACTAAACCAAGCTGCGATTAGAGGTGGCAATCGAGTCGAGCGGCTCGTCAGCTCGGCCGTTCGGCTCGCCAAAAACGAGCCCGAGCACGAGCCAGCGGCCGGCTCAGTTGGCTCGTCATTTAAACGAGCCGCTCTCGTTTCGACGAACGCATGAGTTGTTATTACGAACCACGAGCCACTCGGCTCATTGCTCGTATATATAAAAAAAATTAAAAAGTCTAATATGACCGTTTGGTCACTTTTAATTTTTTTTTTTTCTTCATTTCTCTAATTTTCTTCCTATAAATACCCACCCATTACAACATTTTTTCCCACCAAAATTTATTATCAATATCAATCTCTCATTCTCTACTCTACTCTCTACAATTTACAAATCAATATCAACAATATCATTCATTCATTTTATAATTGTCTTCTACATTTTTTTTTTACATTATTATCTTGATTTTACAATTCATTTTATACATTACTACATAATTTTCATTCACTTCTCAATTCTACATTTCAACATTCAATTTCTATTATTCACAAATAAATCAACGATCATTTGTTAAAAACTTGTTTAATGTGGAAGGCGAAATACCTGTCCAAACTCAATTTGGGAATGAATTCGTTAGTCTCAATGAATTACCACCAAAAAACATTCAAAATTTCTCTACCGAACACGCCTTTTAAATGTCTTTTCGAAAGTTATACGTAATCTTCTCTTCACGTTTGTTTTTTCATAAATAAGTTTCCTTGTCAACCAATATTAATTATGTAATTCCTATTTTATCCTTTTGTATTTGTATTATATTTTTATATTTTCCAATCCTAATTTTGACATTCTAGAATTTCTCGATCTCTTTGAGGTTTGTACAAAGATTAGAATATTGTGGGTCTAGCAAAGTTTAGGTTGTAGAATATTGTGGGTCTAGCAAAGTTTAGGTTGTATTTTTCTATGATGCTTGAGGGTTTTTGTGAAAGAAAAATTATTTGTTGTTGTAATAATTTTTAATATATTAGAATTTTTTTGAGTCTGACCATCATAACTTTTGTGTTCTTAATATTTTTCTGAATAAGGATTATGCGAACTAACCAAAGAATTGGATCGAATGTCTTTCAAAGGGTTAGCATATAGAATCATGCTACTTTAACATAATTTTATGTACATAATGGTGTTTACACTCGCACATGATCTGAAATGGGTCCCCTCCATGTGAACGTGTGGATATCATTATATATATATAATTATGTATATGTAGACAAATCCTAGCATATAGCATATATGGATGATGAAGGTTATGGGGTTATACTACAATTTTTTAACAAGCTTGTTCGACATGATCTAATTTAAAATTTAATATTCTATGAGATTATGGAGGGTATTAATTCTACATTTTGAAAATTGGGACTGTCAAACCCTATTGACTGTCAAACCCTATTAATTCTGCATTTTGTATCGTCATCAAGAGAAGAGTTGCAAAAGAGAGAGAAAATTGTTGGACTCTTTTTCTGTCAATGGAGAGATTTGTTGGGAAATTTTTCAAAAAAACGTGCCAATAAAAAGAAGTTTTTGTGAATTTGTAAGTTATAAGAAAACAAATTGGTGGCAAAATCTAATTGGAATGAATAATTGCATCCTTGTGTCAGATAAACACGGAGAAAAAAAAAATTTAGGTCAATAATTCACTATAGTTGAATAAAGAAAAAAAATTATAAAACGAGTGTCCTAGTATTTTTTTTTTTTAAGTTCTCTCTGTACAAAGAGTATAATACTGTGAGTGATAAAATTTAGGTTATATTTTTTCTACGATACTTAAGTTTAGGTGAGCGAGAATTCTATATGATTATAATTTTTTTCATGGGGTTCTTTTAAAATTGGTCAGGTCAAATGGGCCAAATTCAACTTAAACTTTTCCACTATTGAATATTTCACAATTGGCCTAATGGTGTTCAAAAGACAAAAATATGTGAACTTAAAGTTTAGGTGAGCGAGAATTCTATATGATTATAATTTTTTCATATGGTGGAAAAGTTCTCTCTTTAATAGCTCCATCTATTTTTATATTTCCGGTCATCTTAATATTTCTCTTTTAAAAAAAATTTGTGGGTGAATCAAGCAACTGTTCTCAACTTCAACATTGTTCGCTCACTAAACCAAGGTGCAACAAACATGGAAGGTAGGAGAGGATTAAGGATTTTTTTTTTTTTTTTTTTAAAACAACCGTGGATGTTTGGGGCAGCTTGCGCACACCTCGACTAATCTCACGGGACCCTGAAATTTACGGTCGAGTACTCACCTTAGTGGCCCTGAGAAGACTCGAACTGGTGATCATTGGAAAGCAAACTTAATGCCTGGCCAATTGAACAACCCCTCAAGGTTAAGAAAGGATTAAGGATATAGGCAAGAAAGAAGTAATCACATTCTCTTTTTATAGCTTATTATTTATAACAACAAATCATTACATATATAAATGTTGATACTAGCTAGCAAAATTTTCAAATTAATTTTATTATTATTTTTCGTTGTGATTATTCTTTCATTTGTGTAATCACCACCGTTAGTGCCATGCTTTCCACACAATTAATATGATTAACTTCCTAATAATTAAAGATATCTAATTAATGTTCAATTATAACATTCTAAATATTATTGACTTCTACTTTAGACTTCATTATATATTTTCAAATTATGCTAAAAGTATATATTCTTAAGGTTCAAAGGACAATCCTCTCTGATCTTGCTGTCTCTCTTGTCACACTAAGAAACATAAATAAATAAAAAATGTGTGCTCATGGAAATTAAGCTTGCATCCTTTTTTTTGTTTTTTTAATAAAATTATCGAGAGGGATAATTTAAAGAAAAGAAGTCAAATCAATATATCGTAGAAATATAATTTTATTGATGTTTTATTATATGGATCCATGTTTGGTAACTGCTAAGAGCTCCATTTTATCACTAAGCTTTATTGTCCATGCATCAAATAGGTGAATAAAAGAACCACTTCTTAAGCAAAGGGTCTTTGGTTGTAGCAGTCCAAATTAGGGCCATAGCCAACTCCAAGTAAGTCACAGTATCTCTTGTAGAAGCCAATCCTATCTTCGACTTTTGGGTTCGAACCTTTACCACATTCAATTCCTCCATTGATGATGTTGGTAACAACACCGTAGCCAGGTACTCGACCGGCAGTCGAGTCTGCAGGCAAAGGTCTCCATCTCCCACTGATTGCATCGTGGCACGAGGGCTTTGGCGTTTGTTGTGCCATCCAAAACCATAATGCAATTTTGAATGAAACGGTTGGGTCATTAGCAACTGCGTCTAGGTAATTTAGTAGATCAGACCCTATGGCCTTTCCTGCTGGACCATAGTTGTAATTGCTGCAATCCACGATTCAAGAAATTATTAAGATGTGCCCATTATTTTGAGTGCAGTGTCATCCGTATTGCATACAAAACATGTCCATTATTTTCATCTAAGAGATGCTAAAAGAATTTACAGCGTGTTTGACAAGCAATATTAAACAACACCATCAAGATTTTGTCGAATGGTTGTCTAGCTCGTACTACACGATAAACATGTTTGTGTTCTTACACAATACTTACTAGGAAATTTGAATGGGGCCTCGACCGAAGTACTTTTTACCGGGAGCGCATGGCCACTGTTGGTTTGCAACACAATAATTCGGTGGATTGCCTTGTTCTTGCTTGTAGCAATATCCCTATGCATATGGACCATCAGGAGCAGAAGCTCATCCTCCTGTGTAATGCCATCAACAAATTAATTAAGCTTTTCTCATGATAAAAGATGGTTTCAAAAGCGAAGGGTACATTCGTTACAATATTTAGAAATTACTCGATATGTTTAGTCCACCTACAAAACATGCAAAAAGTGTGTATTAAATTAAATGCATGTGCGGGATTTGAATTTGACCTGTTGTCGCATGAGAAGTTTGAGCCAAGAAGGCAGCAACTTCTCATTTTCGAGTATCGATATCGCCTGTGGTTCCGAAAGCTCCAAAGGAGTTAGCAGCTGCTATTAAAGCTTCATAAGTATAAAATCCATTTGCAGGGCAATTTGCATCATTGCGATGCTTCAACATTTGCTAAAAATGGATTTGTTTATAATTGAACCCAGGGCAGAGCTAGGGGGGTCCTGGGGGGACCTGAACCCCCCAAATTTTTGACAATATTTTTTTTTATTTTAAAATTTTATTTTTTTGTTCTTTTTAGTACTGTAGTAATAACAGAACTTTGCAGGTTGTGTAAATATTCCTTAGACCAGGTTGTGTAAATTTTATTTTTTTGTTCTTTTTTTTCTTTTATATGTTTTTTGATTTTTTTGTTAATAAGGTATTCAAAAAAAAAAAATTTCGGGGCACCCGTTGCCCCCCACCCCTTCATATCTATATCTTCAATTCTGGAATCCCCCAACTTCAAACGGCTGGCTCCGCCCTTGATTGAACCCACCCCTCCTTGAGCCAATGCACCCACGAGGGATGAAAGACACCAACAAAACAATTACAAAAGTCTTCATTTTATTTAATAATTTTTCAAGTTGTGGGATTAAGTTCGGGATTTATATAAGGGAGGGAGATAGACTTTTCCATAGAACTAGTTTGACACACGTGCGATGCACGTGCCGTTGGTGAAGTTGGGTATTAAATAGTGTGTTGTTTAAGGAAAAAAATAAAGAAAATGAGGAAGGTTTTGACATAATTTGTAAGTGTATTGTAATTATACTGAAAAAATATAGAATATATGTAAATGGTTAGAATATGAGAAATGTTATTCATCCCCTATTGGGATGCATCACCAGTCTATGTGGCGTTAATATGATATTAAATTATATGTGAAATTAAATAAGTCATTTAATTTCACCTATCATTTAACCAATCATTTACATCCACATAGACTGAGGATGCATCCCCACTGGGGATGAATAGCATTTTTCTTAGAATATATAGACAAACCAAATTTTTCATACCACATCATCATATTCATTAATCTGATAAGATGGAGTGCCTCAATTGAATAAAAAAAATTGAAGTCTAACGATGGTGACAAAAGTGAAACAATGAGTGGGTGAACTTCAATGCATTTAATGACAAAAAACATACTAACTGCAAGAGTACATAAAATCAAGTTTTTCTTCTCTTACAACCACTCAAAAAGAAAAAGGAAAGAAAAAAAGTTTTAACTTAAAGTATACTGAATAAACATCAACTTCTAGCAGTCCAAATATGCAAAATCTGAAAATGTATCACATGCACCAACTATTAATAATATTAAAAATACAGATTTATGTTCAAGAACCTATAAGGAACTAAAAAAAAGAATAGCGTTTGGAACAAAGAATTAGCTTGCTTGTTTTCAACTAACTCATGTTGTAAGCTATTATTAAAAGCTTCAATAATCGACTACAATGCCTTCTCTCTTGTAGATCATCTGTAGAAGGCAAATAAAATAAATATTGAACAAAGTCATTGAACTAATATACGGTGCATAGAATTTGCAATTTAACAGACTCGGGGTGATAAATATAATAAATTTTCTCAAGTTCTAAAGATAAGAAATACAAATGAAAGTACATGTACGAAATGGACGGGAGAGCGTCAAACAAAATAATATTAGTTAAAAACATAAGAGGTCAACACTCACTTTCAACTATTTTTACAGAGCCGAGCATGGGAGATAGCAATCTGAGGACCAATGTGTGCATTATTTTTTACAACAGCAATGTCTAAGACTTTATCAAGGAAACTCGTACAATAAGATGTACGTAAACAGTTTGAGGCAAATCAGTGAAATTGGGTAGAATAGAATAGGAAGAAAAATAAGAAAAACCTTAAGGCCAAGCAAGTATTTGTCTATTGATCCTAAAGCATTATATAAAGGATACTTGAAGCAAGAGAGGCTCCTTAGTTAGTTCATTCACTTTACCAAGCAAGAATGGAGTTTCTGCACTGTCGTTTATGTTCTGCTCCGTTATGGCCATTGATGGTGTTAACATTGCTAACGGCCTATATACATACCAACATGCAAACATCAGCAAATAATAATAGGATTTGCTTGTCAAAAAATGACTTGATAGCCATTACAAACTCTTACCTCAGGAAAGATGAAGTTAAATTGACAATCACCTTTCCATAAAGCTTCTAGCCAATGAGAAGAGTTGTTAAATTGTATTCACTCCAAAGTAGTAACCACTACTTCCTCCAAGAAAGCACATAAAATTGAAATTCTTGTCCAACAAATGGCTGTAGTTTTACCTATAATTGTATGCTTCAAGAAAAATGAAAAGAATTTCATCTTATAGACTTTCATCAAAACTCAAAGCGGATATAATATTTGAAAATTTAGTCAATTGCCATGGAAATGTCTTGTACTTACAATGTGCAGTTTATGTCCCAATGATAAGATCCAGTTTAGAATTCTCCTTGTTAAATACTTTGAGCATTATTCCCATCCAAGCGCTTGTCAGTAACTCCATCCATAGTTCAACATCACTTCGAAAAAAAGCCAAGAAAAAAATGTGAATGAAAGATATGGTGTTCCTCTTTAGACCTCTGTTTTCCATAGCAATGAAGCACAATAAAGAAAGCAAAAATTGATGGAAACCAATTCTCTAAGTATCTGATTCAATGAAAATTATTTAGGATTACATGCTTGAAGCCGACAAGCAATACGATATTAACGAGGTATTCATCTTGCTCATTTGTAATGCAAGCATCCACAAAAATATAGTAAAAAAATATTAACATTAGTTCAAGATATTCATAACATAAAAGAACATAAATATAGAAAATTTCTAATTCTTAACAGGGACTCACTTCGTGAAGACCATCTTTCCTGCTGTACTTACAACATAACAGTCCATATTTTAAGAGTTCTTACAATTAAGAGATAAAGTAAGTCAGTTCAGGCATTTAATCAAACACATCGAATACATTGCATTGTCTCAATAAGTTACAAAAATAACGTTTTGATACTATAATAAATTGATTTAGAGGATGAAATTAACTGGGTATCATGAGATTAGGTTAAAACATGCAATATCCATAGGTAGATAAGTTATAACAGCAAAACATCTCTACTATTTTCAGTTATGCACAATTAGATAACATCTAACTTTAAGTACCCTCTTACAGAGGAAAAAGAAAGGGTTAGATGCACACTCACAGATGGACTAAAGAGGCATGATTCTGGAAGTAAAAGGTATGGCCATTACGTGAAGAAATGGAGAAAAATTGAGAGGAAAAAGAAAGGGTTAGATGCACACTTTTTTTTATTCAAAAAATATGGACATTTTTTCTCTTATTTATAATTAAACATTTTTAATAAAATAATATTACACGTAACATAAACAATCACGACTTTACGTTTTACAATTAATGTAAAATTATTTTTGACATCACCCACAAATTTTTAATTCGCTTAAAACGAATATTTGTAACTTAAAATACTGAATCAAACGTAAATAAGGAAGTTCGTGGATACTGTCTACATCAGTGTTGCTCAGCCAATTGAGTTTGTCCTCTTTTTTTCTTATCTTTCTTCTCATATCAATTCTTCAATTGAATGATAAAATTTGATGATATCAGTCCAAAAAAATGATATGATCATGTGCAATAGATCCAAATAGGTTGAGGATAAATAATATTTATTATAATGATATATTCAATAAAAATCCATTTTGACGTCATAAATTTACCCTTTTTAAATGCAGAAACTTAAGAAAAATAAAATTGGGAGAAATTGGTGTAAGTATGGGATTGATGGTGGGTTAGAAAAGAGAAATTAACTTAAAATTCTAAATCGGACGCAAAAAGAATGGGTTTTCACAATTAATGTAAAATCATTTTTGACATAAAAAATAAATTTTTAAATCGCTTAAAACGAATATTCGTAAATTAAAATACTTAATCAAACGTTAAAAAAAGATTAGCCGATCCGACCTATATAACAAAAAAAAAAAAAAGTCTTGGACGAGTCGACCCATAAAGTCATTTGGAATCAAAATCAAACGTAATAGAAAAAAAAAAAAACTTAGCTGAGTCGACCATATATTTAGGATGGCCGCACTTCAATATTTCAAAACAAAATTAAATCGCTTAGAACGCATATTTAGAACCTAAAATATTGAAGCAAACGTAAAAAAGAAAAAAAAAAAAACCGGTTCAGCGGCTTAGCCAAGCCGAGACTAAAAGCCTATCGGCTCGGTTTGGAAAAAAAAAAAAAAAGGGCTTAGCTAAGTCGGCCGGCGGCTTATGAACAGTGATTATGAATAGTACATATATCCTTCACTCTTTTAATAATGTAGGAAATGATAATCTTGTTAATAAAAATCAAGGTTGCTACCACAATTTTGTGACAAGTGTAACACAATGAGCACATATAAGTCAGAGTCCTTCACGTATTATATAATTGATTTTGGCCAAACCATTAGAGACAACTTAGTTATTCAAGTGTACGTACTTTTAACTAATTATTTTACTGTAGTGTGCTTGTTAGTTACTTTAGAATAGAAGTTGCTTTCAACTTTATCAACAAAAACTTCTTTATTTCAAAATGGGTCATGCTACATGTACCGAATTTGTTACCTAATTTTTTATAGAATAATATCTTTAACTGTTGAAATTGCTTCTTTGCCCTTCCTTTCTCTATTTGCAAAATATGCCACGTATCTCTTAATTGTTAGATTGTTCAGGATTATATCTTACAATTCTTCTGTTTGGATCGTAGGCTCTTAGAACTAATCCTGAGAATCTTAATTCAGTATTTTCTTGTAACCAAATAAAGTAGTGTTGTTGTTCGTATTGGTGATATCTTATAGTTTTTAGGATCTTATCCCACATTTCTGTATTATTTTCTTTTTTAAATTCTTCAAAGAGTTTTCTAATTTCTCTAGATCTTAATTCACTGGTATTATCTTGGATTTTTTTAAATCTTTCAATATTTTCTCTTTCATATTGATTCATTAATCAGAATTTATACTATGTTTCTTTAATATTTCTATTTGTTCTAAATATTCTCTATATTTTGTTAGTTTTTCAAAAGCTTTAGGTTGATTTTCTTCAGTTATATATCCAAAAACAATTCTTTCTGAAACTTCCTCTTCTACATTTTCGTATTTAGCTATAACATCTTCAACCTTCTTTATTTCTTTACTAGTTTCTACATAATCAATTCTTATATTATGTTTACAAGCATAATCTATATCAGAATATATTTCTTTAAGGGTCCGTTTGATTGCAAGAGTGGAAAATTGGTGGAAAGAAAATGTTTTACAGGGAATTGATTTTCTTAGAAAATGTTTTACTGGGAATTGTAATTAATTGTGTTTGATTTGTATAATTTTTCATGGAAAATGTTGAAAATTTGGTGTCCATTTGATTTCGTTTTTTATGGAATTTGTCCATTAAAATGATAATTTTTTCTACTATTGAGTCTAAATTTGTTCACATTGTCAAAAAAAAATGTTGAAAAAAAAATTTTGAAAAAAAAAAATTTACCATACCGATTATCATTCGTTTGACTTTATTTTGCACGAAAGTTGTAGATAAAAGTGAATTTTTTTTTACCATTGTGTCTAGAATTTATTCTCATTGTAAAAAAAAAAAAACAAACAAAAAAAAAAGGTGGAAAATGTTTTCCCACCTATTAGGTGAAAAAATATTTTCCACCATTTGTGCATCAAAGGGTTGTACCTAGAAAAAGGGAGGAAAACATTTTCCGTGGAAAATTTCGCATATCAAACAGTCAAAAAAGTGAAAGTAGGAAAATATTTTCCTAATTCCCTGGAAAACTCCGCCAATCAAACGGAGCCTAAGTTTTTTTTTTTTTTTTTTTGGCCAATAGGAACTATATCTTCAGATTTTTTAACTAAACTAAGCAAGAATGAAATATTTTTTTCATCTAAATACAATTTAAGACAATTATTATCGGATGTTGATGCTTGTGAAGTGTTCACAAAGATCAATGGTAATTAAAGCATAAATATATAGAAGCATCTAAATAACTTATAGTAATCGATGGAAATAACTAGGTTTTCCCTCCAACATGTTCTTATAGTTATTTTGCATGTACTTAATCAATCTTCTGAATCAGATGAATATTTAAAATGTTTTGAAATCATTTGGGTCAACAACTGCTTTCGCAAAAGGTTTTTCAATTAAGGTTGCATTTCTCTCTCTAGAGAACTAGCCGTGTTACCACAGACGCTATTTCACAGAATTCAGAGTCTCTATTTTCACCTCTATTCAAATTCTTTTCAGAAGGAGTTCTTACTTAGAACAAAATTTTAAAAGATAATTCACACACAATGTGCTACAATTTTGTTAGAAGATTGCCCTTTTCCCCTAAAACATTCATCAAAGACGGGTACTTTGACATGGCTAACATCCATTTAAAACAATGTTTTTAAAATCTTTTAAAATCTCTATCTGTACTGTCTAGGAATCATGAGAAACTTAACGAAATCCTTTTATGAAAACTTTGTTGAACATAACAAACTTCATCTTAATATTCATAGATTAAAATAGTACATGCGTGCACACTATATTTACATACATTTGGTACTCACCTTATGAAGTTTAGAACTCCATAAGTGATTACCTTATTACAAGCTTTCCTATCTTCACGACTAGCTAATAGTTTTTTTCTGAATACAAGTGGTGTATAAAGATTACAAAATAGTAAATGATCTGATATGGTATTTCTTTTTGGGATATCTTGAATGCTGAACCTCCTCCCCCTTTATAGAGGTCTTGAGTCATTCCTTTGGTGATAAGGAATCTTACCTTTACAGCTATCCTTCCACTATCTTTGTTAGGTAGTGCCACCTTATCTTCACGAGTGTCTCCCACTTTTGTTAGTTAGTGTTGGCTAGTTGGATTGTGACATTTCTCCATTATCTTCTGTCTCCTAATGACCACAGTTTTTCTTTAATAAAGTGACTTTATTAAAGTAGTGATAAAGGGTCACTGTCTTGGTTCCATTAATTTTCCATCCTTGATTCAAAGAATTCCGCAGGGAATTCTTCACTGTTGAGAGAGGCTTAACTAATATCTTCTACAACACAATGTTCACAATGGTGATCACTGTAATCCCAGAGTATCTTGCATAATTCTTTTGCCATTTCTTCTGATCCACTAACTTGATTTGAGATTATAGTGGATAGTAAATTGTCAAGAAGATACATATCTTCATCCTTTGTCGGGATCCTTGCATTGGAAAAAATTACATTATCTTCATATTGATAGATCTATATCTTTTCTTTCTCAGTAATTAACTAAGTTACATGTTCAAATATTTCTTTATACGCTTTTGCTCTTCTGTAGGGCATCATATTTATAATATCTTAGTAACCATTTTTAACAACATTTTGAATGGTTGATAAAAAAAAGCTGATTTGTAAGTCCCAATTTTATGACATAGAACGATGGCTGCATATAATCAAAAACAGAATCTCATTCAATAGTTGTTGAGTGGAACCTGATATATATGTTTGTACTTTTGAGGACTTCAGTATATTTTTTTACTGTCTTTCTGACATCAGTTGGCAGCTGTGCTATTTCTCTGAGATCTTTACTGGATATATACAAAGTATATTTCTCAATTCAAAACAATTTCTTACCCAGTTGGTTGGTGCTCCTGGATAAAAATTTATCTTATTGTATCTTCCATAGTGGAGTGTTTTCATCCACTTTCCTATCTCAAAATACCAATCAGATAAGATGTTAAAGATAACAATAAAGAGTATTACTTCTTCATAGTTCTCTTTTTTGGGTATTTTTGCTACATGGCATATTTTGACAATATCTTTTGGATCAATTTTATCAATAGCTAGCTAAGGTAAAGTTTGGCTCGATGAAGAGCTACCTTCGCTATTTTTGATATCTTGAGTATCTTCCCTGATGGGAACTTTTATATCTTTTTTACCAGTAATAGGTTTGAGTATTCCCTGTGAAGGGGTTCCTATTACCTTCTTTTCTTTCCCTTTATCCTCGGGAAGAGCGCTAGTATTCACAAGTCCCTGTGAAGGGATACTAGACTTGGTACAAGTATCTTCTGCCTCAAGGGCTATATTCATTATGTCTCGAAGACTATATTGTATATTTTGAATTTGAGTTTCCAAATAGGAAACTTTTATCTCAAGTATCTGAACTTTCATCCTTAATTGTTCTAGCTCCATCCCTGCTAAGATAATCAGGAAGAAAGTTAGCTTCTCATTTTATATGTTCAATATCAAATTTGAAATAAGAAAACCAAATTTGAATTCTAATAATATATCTATTGGCAATAGATGGATTAACATTATTTTTTAGAAATGCTTTAACTTGAGTATTATCAGTTCTAATTAAGAATTTTTTGGGAGTAAATAATCTTCATATTTCTGTACTCCTCGCTTTACAGCAATGAGTTCTTTTATGTTCATCTCATATCTCTTTAAATGTTCCTGATATATAACCTGCAAGTATCTCAAGATAAGAACAATTCTTTTCACATTTATATTCTTTATGATTCTTTTTAACCTTCAATACTGCACCCCAGTAATTATCTGATGAATTAGTTTCAAGAATAAAGAAATCTTCTTCGTGTGGCATTACAAGTTTAGGCAAAACCCTTAATTTCTTTTTTACTTTTCTTATATTTTCGCAGTCTTGTTCTTCCCAAAACCATATTACATTCTTTCTTAATTTTGGACGAAAATAGTTTTTTAACTTGGCATAATTTTTAATAAATTTTTCAGCATAATTTAATATACCAAGGAAGCTTTATAGCTGTTTTTTATCTTTGATTTTTTTAGGAAATTCTTGAAATTTTTCACCAATATGAGATTGCAATTGCAATTCTACTTCTTTTATGAATAATTCTAAGAATTCTATCTCTATTTTAGCTATTTCTGCTTTCTTTTGAGAAAGTGTAATACCATGTTTTTTCATAATATAACAAAATTTCTCAAGATGTTCAATATGTTCATCTATATTATTTGAATGAATCAGTAAATCATCAACATAAGCAATACAAAAGTGAGTAATTGGTTTGATTACCTCATCCATTCTTCTTTGAAATATCTGTGGTGCATTTTTTAACCCAAATGGCATTACATTTCATTCATATTGTCCTAAAGGGTTGGGGGTACTAAATGTAGTTAGTGATTTACTTTTTTCTGTAAGTACGATTTGCCAAAAACCTGACTTACAATCAAATTTTGAAAATATTTTCTTATTTTATACTTGTTTAATAAGGGTGTCCTTATTAGGCAAGTAATATCCATCAAATTTAGTAATTTCATTTAACTTCTTATAATTTATCACCATTCTAGTTTTTCCTCTTTTTATCTCACTATATTTTCTAACCATAAAGGCTGGGCTGCTATGTGAGCTTTTACTAGGTCTAATCTATTTAGCTTCTAGTAATTCTTTTATCTGATTCTTAAATTCTTTTTGATCTTCTACATTATATCTCATTGGTTTGACCATCACAATAGTGTATGGATTGATTAGTTCTACCTTTACCTTTACCTTATCATTATTTCATTTTTCTAATGGGTTTTCAGAATAGGTTTCAGAAATTTCTTTTTTCAGTTTTTCTAACTTATTTTCTGTTGACATTTTTAAAACTGTAATTGGTTTAATTTTTTATGTATTCCAACATCCACCACATTGGGTTGAGGAACTCTGATAATTAATTTCTTTATATACTATACTAACAGCTTTAGTTATCTTATGTGTAAATATTTTAAGTGCACAAGGAGTTGTGAATATATATCTATCTACATATTGTGTAAATGGTACATATTTTAATAGGAAATTTTGTCATAATAAAATATCAGATCCAATTGTGGTTGACATGTACATTGTATCAACAAATACTTATCTAAGTGATATTAGAAAAGGTACTTGTGTGACATATTTGCTATATATTACCTTGTTTTCACCTGCTATTGTAGCACTGACAACCTTTTTTGAATCATATTTCCAATATTCATTTGATAGTACATTTGGTAAATATAAACTTATTGTACTCCCTATATCTAGATAAGCATGAAATTTAATTCTGCAATAACTTCTTATATTGAGTGTTATTTCTATATATGGACTCATGGGATTGTATTTATTACTCTTTCCATGACCACAATGTTTTCATATTTTCATCTATTTTTGATATGATGATTGGATTATCATCAATTGTTATTTTCAAACATCCTTGGCAAATTTTATAACGGCTAAATTTTTCAAGGAAGTTCATCCCTAATAATATAGGTGAGCGTTTGATTCCATATAATTCATCTTTATATAGAATTATTTCTTTATTATACTCTCCTACAAATATAAGAGGGATTTTACATATTTCTTTATTTCAAGATTATTTCCCAAATAATCTTTGAATATATATGGTTCTGATAATTCAAAATCTAGTAAATGGCTAACAAATTTAGCATTTACATAACTTTTATCTGCTCCAGTATCTAAAAGGACAAGAAGATTCTTCTTATATCCTTCTTGATTAACATATTTTTTCTTGATATAATATTGCGAACTTGATGGTTCAGTAATACTTAGTTTTCTAAGTTGGCTTACCCTAGAGTCTTGTCTGGAGGGGAATCTTGCAATAAGATTATCTCCTTCTACACTGACACTATTTCTTCTTATCAACTTTCTCTCAGAATTGATTTCTCTTGCTTGTTTGTGAAAATCAAGCATTATCTGTTGAGGTATTGTAACTTCATGTTCTTGATATTTTCTATAAGGTATATATTGAGCTAATTCTTCAAAGTCTTTATGTATGATAATATTATCAATTATCTTTCTTAGATTGTTGTGATGGCTAGTACTAAAAGCAAAAATTGATTTTATGCTGATACTTATAGCCTTACTTTTTCGCAACATTTTCAAATTTCCAATTCTATAATATAAACTGAAACTTTGGTCAATATTTTCATCAATCAGTGAAACCACATAGTTTGGTTTTACTGTGAATATTATCTTTTAGTAGACTAGATTTCTTACAACAGTTTCTAATAGAGCATCTATAGGATCTTGTAAGATTCTATTGTCCATACATGCACCGAACATGTAGGTTAACATACCAATAGCAACATGGATAGGGTCAAGTTCGTTACGTCAATTATCTATTCAATATCCTTGTACGAGTCCACAATCACTACACAAGATGAACCTTGGTTTGGTGAATTGAAGTTGGCCTTAATTATAAGAGGACTCTCTGTTACTATACGCGATCATATATCGAGGTGCTCCCTATGGTTGTTCGAACGACACAAGCCAAGCCGAGCTCAATTCAAAAAGATGAAGGGCTCGAAAGTGCATATTGAGGGGAAGTTATCTATTTTTGTAAACATACTTGTTTATTTATATATGAACTTGTAAGTAAACTTTTTATGCTTAACCAAACATGCACTATACCATTGTTGGAGAAGTAATATTGATTGGCAAAAATGAGAGTGGTGAAAATATACCCCCGAGGTCCTAAATTTGGATCATGTAAAACGCAAAATAAATTCGTAAAGGGTAAAATGGACAGATGCTATCTAAAGTGGACAGTACAAAATAAGCTAACGACTTAGGTACAGAAATTGGATCATTACAACTTACAATATAAGCTAAGATTAACTAAACTCAAAATTTCCAGCACCACCAAAACACCATAAGTTAATCTCCATTTTGTCACTGCAAACTACTACAACCACAAAATACCAAAGAATCAATTATTACCAACCTATGTAATACATATACAAGTTGCACCATACAAATATAGGAGGTAAGTTACAGAGACCAGCAGCACCCGACGGATTTGCATTCATTCATTTAGAAAATCAAGACACATACTACAGAAACACCAAAATGAAAATAGTTCCCTGTATTTCCTGCCTGCAACATTTGCAAAGCATGTTCAACGTTAGTTCGTTCAAGTCACAAATCATTTTTTCTTTGGCCATGTTAGTCGTGCATTTGCTGATCGATAATTTGGTACTCTTAATCGACATCATAAAAGAGCAAAAATCAAGACCATGTACACACGCTGAAGATAAAATTAACGAAAAAGATTGATATTGAACTCTCGTATATCAGTAACTGGTCAAAATTGATTTTGACAGACAGTAAATTTTACAAAAAGGGAGGCTAAAAACTAGAGAAAGAACTGAAAAAGTTATATATTGCTCATTGGATTTTTCATCTGGCTAAAACCATCTTAGAGAGATCATCAACACAAATATCTGGTCCATTCTCTTTTTATCACTTCCTGCAGATAAAATGCCCTTCCAGAAATAAAATCTGCATGAATTTTTTTCTGCGAAAGCACCAATAGGCAATAACTGTCAAGACGTTCGTGAAAGTCTCCCCATTGTACTGTACTCATAGCGTCCAGATTTAGGATTTCCATGATCTTTTTTAAACCCATCACATTCAGATGCAGTTTTACTTAAGTGCTAAAGATCTATCTGAATCACTGTCTTTCAAGCTGCTTCCACAAATAAGAAGCCTTTCTAATGATAGAATCTGGAGAAAATCCTTCTGCATAAGCACTAATAGCTGTCAATAGGCTTGTGAATTTCTCCCCATTATCCTGTGTTCATAAGATCCAGGTTTAATATTCCCATCATCATACAGATATAGGTATATGAAATCATATAGAGTTCTATTGATGCATTAAGGATATATTTGATTATCTACAACTGATTCAAAGAAATTCCACAGGCGGAATAGTGAAAAAAAAAATTACAATCAATGAGACATCTCAAGTAAAAGCAATCAAGGTTGTAAAATAAATATACCAAACAACCAGTCTATTGTATTTCTGAACTTCAAAATGACAGATGCATGCAATTCTAGGTTCAGTCAGACCAGTGATAGTTTTTACTAGTTTTTGTATCAATGACAAACTGATTCTAAGTGGTAACCCAAATCCTACTTTTGTTTGCAGTACGGCTGCACCTTTTGTATTGGACATATAGTACGATCCCATTGACATGCATCAGTGATTCAGTGGTTAGTGAATCAATATGAGTAAAACGTCAAGGTTCGAGATCTATCATGCTCAAGTCCTTTCTGTTCTCTCTGGACAGCTTTCCATAAAATAAAGAAAGTATCAACAAATGGACTCACACACAACTTTATAGTGTATTTAATAAATGCCACAACCCTGAATGGCAGAATAGATTTCTCATGTCATTAACAGGCCAAGTAGGGCAAACCATTAATCTAAAAGGCAATTTCATAGTTCACTAAGCCAGCCAGAAGCCATGGGAACCCCAATAGAAATATCATGAAACACTTCACGTGACATGCTCATAGTTGACAGAAACAGCTGCTTTTACAGAGATAATACGAACCTCTGGTTTCATAAAAGTCAGATCTTCGGAGGAAAATGGAACCATGTAGAATGGAAGATCAGAACGTAGCATGGCCTACATAACGTAGAATGTGATCTTTTAGCTTTGAGAATATGAGGTTCTAAGAATGATTAAATAACAAATGCTAAGAAACATACCAGATTTAATAAATACTCTGCCCATAGGTTGGCTTGAAATTATTAAAAAAATTACACTTGCAAAAATAAATAAATAAAAACAAACATACCAGATTCTTACTTAGAAGAGCCTGCTCAGCATTTGATGTCAAGGCCTACAACTAGTTCACATAAGTAACTAAAACTACTGGATTAAATGAATGCATAAATTTACAGAATGTAGAAAACAAACTAATGAAGATCATAAACAATATTTGTTTATCTTCCCTACTATTTCTTTATTGTTTTTTGGGACGGTAGGGAAGGAGAATTTTTAGAAGCAAAAGCATCTCCTCTAGGAGAAAGGCCCTAAGGTACCAAGAGTGACAGCATATTAGTATGACATCTCCATTGAAATAGTCCTATCGTTTTCCCAAGTCTTTGGCCATTGGTATAATAAATCTCTACTCATTTCATACTTGTGTTGGCACATCTTTAATATTTATGTATAATATGAATCAAATAAAAGATATACTAGAAAATCAGGATTTACTAATGGCATTCTATAATTATGTCAATCCACAGCGCTGGAAATCAAATGTGTTATTGAAACTTTTCTTGTAATTTTATCTTGTTTAGCCTTATATGAATTTTCCCTCTTCCTGTAAAGGATTAAAGAGGTATACACTTTCCTCATCAACAGAATAATTTTTGAATTGCAATAACAAGAACAGCATGATAGACCAGCTGCGGACAAGAATAGAAATGGATCCTCCCAGCAGAGTGGACCACATTACAAAAATCCAGCTGATACAGCCGAAATGACCAAATATAAAGCTCTTATCTAAAAAAAATTACTGATTTGGCCAAAAAAACCAAATAATAATTATTATAATGGAAATAGCACTCCAAACTCAAACCAAACTAAGGTAATACTAGACGTTTAGCACTCTCGACTAAATCTTGACACGAACGCCCACACTGCATTAAGGAAGAAAGGGATGATTGTTCCAAAAGTTACATTTGCTCCTTAGTTCATAGAAGCTAAATAACCAAACTAGTGATATGTTTAGTTTTTCAGCACAAGTAGCATATCAATGTGTTTACGAGAGAGACTTGTTTGGTTCACTGATTTCATTTTAAAGGCTTGTCTATTGATGCAAATATGCATTCAGTACTTGTGAAGTAGTAGTTCTGAACATTGATAAAGTACTAGGCCACTCATGCATGATGCTAATGTGCTTCACTAGTTGGTACTCGACCTATCATGATTCATGACTAAGGTTGTCCACATTAAATCACTAAACATTTGTTCTAATACCAGGTAACTTGACAAAGATAATTGTAGTCTTGATTTTTTTTTTCCTAGAGTGGCCACTTCAGTTCATAGAAATTTGCTTCAAAATTTTTTAAAAGAAATACTAGACTAACAAGACATTCGACATTTAACAACCTTCCGGATTCGCTCCTCATCAACTTGTTCAACACACTGCAGCAGGTTCTCCAATGTACCTTCCATACAAGAACAAGCGACAATTTAGCAAGCACTACAGCGTAGAATAACGTAGAAAATCAGAAGGTGAAAGGCTAATACAATGTAATGAATAGGAGCACAAGAAGATAAATCGAAGGCTATAATTTCACATTGAGAGGCATACAGCACCATGTGGAAGAATAAAAATGGAAAATTTGTTAACAGAACTCACTATCATTTTTTGGTTGGAAGGTAGTTTTAAGTCAAATAATATTTCCAGCAAATCATCATCTATAAAGCACAATCCTACTCGTGCTTCTTTGCTACATTGCACAAATGTCCTCTGTTTGCAATTATGTTAAAGCATCGATTAACAAGCGCTTAGTTCATCCATCAACAGAAGGAATGGGTCGAGCAACGAAGTCTCTTGAACAGATAATAAGAACAGAGACAGATCAATGAATGGATTTGAAACAAATGCCTATTTACTGGAGAAGAATCCAGAGTTAAACCAAACGGTTCTAGCAACTCAATTGTTCTCAGATGGGGTCTTAGCAATAAGAATTGCTCAGTTGCTTGGGACATGGCTAGTAGGATCAAAACTATAATGTATTAGGAGAGTGTAATTTCAAATGAAAATTTGGCTTCGGTAGTAAAATGATTCTAGAGATTGGACTCCTAAGAATGGATCTTTATGGGGAAGGAGTACGAGGAGCATATATAGTTTGGACCCAACAAGAATGAGCTTTCCCAGGGAACATGAGTGTTAGAAGGCCCTAGAAGTTTATATGTCAGCAATGTTCATCATTTATCCAGTTCACAAAATAGGATGTGGGTAATGGGAATAAGATCTGGTTCTAGGAAGTTGTTTGGGAATGATAACACATTCTACTTTATTGTTCCCTATATTACTTCATCTACATTTGCTGAGAAATGCTCCCATTCATCGTGTCAGTTTACTTCACATAAGTAGAAAAGCGAGTCAGAACTTTCAATTTCATTTGGACCTGATGTGATACTTAAACTTCAAGTCTTATGAGCCATTCTAGATATTTTTCCTAAAGCCTCATCCAGATAAGAGATTGGGGACAGTGGATTCCACAAACATATTTTCCTCTAAATCATATTTCTAAGCTACGGTTGATTTGCCTTGGTACCCAATCTTCGAACCTCTTAAGTTCCTTTGGATATAATGTATCCCTTACAGAATTAAAATGTTTGACAGACTGGATTTCTACACAAAGATCAATATTGTGATTCAGTTCCAAGGAAATGTTCAAATATATTTATTTCTCCTTCATGGCATGCAATATTGATCATTTGTTTTTACAACTGTGAAGTTGCAAGGATGCTGTAAGGTACGGCAAGTTTGCCATGGTTCCAAATAAAATGACAAGTTGCATGTACATACCAAACTTTGAAATCAGTTGCACAGCATGGACATTTCCAATACCTTCAACTCCTGCACTCAATTGCAATTTACCAGCTTCATCAAATTACTATACCTAGAATAAGTATACAACTATCTAAAAGAACGTTTAGATTCATCAATAAGCTAGAAAGTAGAAGAAGAAATAAATGCTCTTGCTGATTTGAGGTAACAAGAAAAATGAAGGATATGTGGTTTAAAATGGTTGCATTTCACAAGTCGGGATGAAATAAGTTCTGTTTATTAAATTTTAAACTCCAGTAACAGCATATTTCTTTCACAACAAAAATGATGTAGAAAAAAAAAACTTCAGGATACTATGCTTTAAAGAAAATGCTATAATAAAAATATGGTTTTCCAATTAACTTGTCCTTCCCAGAATTTAATCAAACAAAACAAAAAAAAAAACCATAACTTGTGCTTTACACAAGTTAATAATTAAAACACACACACAAAAGCACCTGGTATATTATCGGCTTTGTCTCCCATAAGTGACATCACATCAACAAACTGAGAAGGTTCTAGTGTTCCATATTTCTTAGCAAAATCTTCCATGCCAAAGGAGACCATCCTGAAAAGCGATACTGGAAGTGTCAAGACTAAAATCAGTTATAACAAGCACCACAAATTGGGTCAGCAATGTAAAAAAAAATTGTGTTATTTCGTGTATACACATCTACCCTGTTGACGCAGCTCTTCTCTCACCCAAAAATATAATAACAAAAAGAACTTAATTGATTAGAAACCATGGGGTTTCATTCCAAAATTCATTTATGTTAGATTAAGATCTTCGCTTCAACCAAAGCTACAATATACGGAGTGCTAGAGATTTCAAAAACTGCCTCAGACAAAGAGTTTCAGATATCCTCCTCGGGTGAGATAGATCCAATTTTACCACTCATTTTAACATAAACGAATATGAATTAATGCTGAGTGATGCAAGAACACAATAAATTGCCATGCAACTTCAGTTACCATTTCTCAAAAAATACAGCAATTAAAGAATTTCAAATAGCAGAATATAAGTGCCATAGATGCCTCCAGTAATCAAGTAATATTCTTTTTTTGTACACGAAGATGGAAGACTTTGTTTCTTTATCGTTTTGCACCCTGCATAAATTGTTATGCTATCTCTATACGTGAATTAACTGTGTTTCTTTCCTATTTTCATGATTCCTGTAATCATAATAAGACACCGAACTTCCTCAGGCACCATCATCAGATCCATGATCCAAGCAAAGAACATATTATATTCTGTAAGAAAAAACTCCATACACATGAAACATATTTAGCAAAATTCATAGTTAGCAGAAATTTTCAGTAAATTTCAGCAAACATCACTCTGGGGAATCAGTGCTCGAAGTAATTCATGGTTAGTATTTCATATTATTTCATCAACTAATCCAATCTCAGCAGTCAAATTGTCAAACCCAGAAAAATAAACAGTCATTCAGTTAAAAAAACTCAGAAAGTCTAGAACTTTTATGAATTGCACCACTTTTCTTCAGCACTAGGCTTCAGCGATTACCCTGGGCAAGGATTGATGAGCTTTGTGCTTAGGCATGTGCCTAAACATGCTATTAACACTAACAACCAGTAGAAGCAAAGTCATATTAGCCCCCATATAAATGATAGGAACGTGGGTTGGGCATCTTTATGGAAGATGTGTTTATGTTGGAGGAGGAAGAAGGATTTTCTTTTGAAATTTGAAATGTCAACGTGCCGGACTACTGTGTACGTATGTCAGCATGAATTTCAGTGCATGTATTACAGACAATGACATCTATATTTTGTGAGTTCCAAGAGAACTAGTCAGCGATTCAACAAAAAAGATCATGGGCATGAACATTAGGAACATTGAGGCAAGTAGCTTATAGCCTTGTACCACTTGTGGTTGATTTTCAAACGTAGAGCTTAGATTGGGTGTAACAAAGTAACCAAATTGCAGATACAACTGATGACTGATTTTTACTGCTCTAACTAGAGTTGCATTTCATGGTGATCAGTTTCCACAGAATCCGATTCTTTGAAATGACTTTCTCATTGTGCCTAATTTAGTGTCACCAATAATGAAATCTCTTCAACTAAGATGATAATCTTTCTTTACTTGCTAAGGTCATAAATCTTTGGATTTTAAAAAAAAACAAAAACAAAAACAAAGAGCAAAGGCATCTGAAGATACATCAATGACGTCTTTATAAGTAAATCAATATAACTGTACCAAATTTCATAATATAGACGGTTAAATTAAAGGGCAATACTAACTCGGGTCCATGAGGAGCAATCCTTAATAGACGCAATGAAGGAGACAGAATCTGAAAAAAATCTTTGTCTGGGGAGACAACTCGCACCTGCACCAATAAAAAGCAAACATGTACAAAAACACTCAAAAAATCAAGTACATACCCCCAAATAATCCACTAAGAATCTATGAGTGAGTGCAGGTCTTTCATCCAAAACATAGATGAAATCAAGTCAACATTCTAAATAATAGATTTACAACAACCTCAAAGTCCCCTGTACTTCACTCATTCCCCAGATAGTCGAAAAATGGAAAGAAAATTTCCAAAAGTTCTTGGCGAAGTCGTCGTCATCCTTTAAATCGATAAGCTCCCCATAACATTGACTAATGTACTGATATCAAAGAAAGTAGCAGCTCCAAGCAAGTAGTTTATATAGTTAGCAGCTTCCTCACATAACAAATACGAAAGTAATTTCTTCCTCCTTGTTTTCCTCTTTCTCACATTACAAGCAGTCAAAACAGATTCCAAAACGAAGATTGGGTCAAATAGCATATCTTATGCTAGCAAAGAAGACCAAAAAATGAGAGCTAATAAACTCCAAAGTCCAAATAGGCTGTGCCTCTCAATTTCACATCACAAGCAGCATTAATACCAATATACCAAAAGATTTTCTAGAAAGATTCGTGAACCCAGTCACACAAGCAAACTCAAGTTTTTGCCACCATATAAATATAAACATGGGAAAGACAGCCCACAAATAGGCTTTTCCTTTTCACAAAGCTTGGAGCCAAAATATGTTTGTTACTGAGATTGTCATCTGTAAATTAAGCTGATGAAAATACCTTGAATCCTGCATTAACACTCCTAACAGCCAAGGTCCCAATTACATCATCTGCTTCGACACCTGGCACCTACTTTAAAATGGACAAATATTACTAGAACCTTGCAACCAGATTAAATCAAACAAAAACAATAGTTTTCACCTTACCTCAATCACTTTAATAGACATTGCCTTGATGGATGCTTTCAAGTACTGAAGTCCCTGAACAATGGTATCTGGTGTGGGAGGCCGATTGCTTTTGTATGAAGGGTAAAGGGTGTGACGAAAATTTAGGCCTACAAGAATTTTACCAATCAATGATTTCTATGTAATTATAAGATATGAGTGACCAAATTCTTATATTTCCCTTTATTAACACAGATAAAGAAGAGATTATATTGATATGCATGGTTTAAAAAAACCTAATTGAACCCGCCTTAATGCCTGCCTAAGAGTGAGGCATGCAAAAAAGGCCTCGAGGCGCTAACTGTGAGGCAGTTTTTGGAAGTGTTCGCCTCAGCCATGTGAGGCATCTGCCTCAAGGCTTGTAGCCTATAAAACATAGAAATTCTTATTGACCAATGAACAATTTGTGTTTCTCATAGACTCGGTATGGAAAGTCCACTGCCCCAATCAACTAAATAATAGTTTTTTTTTTTTAGATTATTCTTTTGTTTGTTTGTACACTTTAAATTATTGTATTAGGAATTTAAAAGATTGTTTATGATGTATTATGAACTTATTTTGCATTTTTATAATTTCTTGACATTTTTTTTTTGTTTATTGTGAGACTTATGCCTCAAAACACGTCTAGGCTTACGACTCACGTCATAAAAAGCAAGGGTATCCAAAAGTCCCGAACCGAACCGAGCGGTTCTTCATAAGTTAAATACTCAAACGGGTACCCGAATCGAGAACCGATGAGTTTGGGTTAGGTCTCGGATCTAGACCAAGAACCAAATAAGAACAGAAACTAAATAATTTTTTTTTTTATATTGAATTAATTAAATTATTTTATTTTTTTCTAAACAAATTAGCAAATTAATTAAATAAATCAGATTATTTCATAATTTTAATTTTAAAGCCCAAATTATTTTTAAAACTCATTAGCCCATTTTAATTTGCTCATGATTACATGACTATTCGAATTTGCTCATTAAATTTAAAGTCTTCAAATGATTAAATCAAATAGTTGGTAAGTATTACCAATACTTAAAAATATTTTATTTTTATAATTTTTAATTTATAGTTCATTTTCTTTATACAAACAGGCTGCTTGAAGCAAACGAATTTACTTTATATAGTATTGTTGTAATATTAATATCTAATATTTGGTATTTGTATGTATTGAATTAATCTTATTGGACGGCTAGTTATTTATATGTTTTTAAAGTGGGTTACGTTAATTTGTAAAAGTTACAAATGAAATGTCATTAGTTGTATTTATGTAGTGTTGCTGTAAATATTAAAAAATTTAATTATGATACGGAACCGAACCGAACCGAACCGAACCCGAACGGTTCCATAATTATATTTGAAACCGACGGTTCCATAAAAAAGCCTCAGTACCCAATTGCATTTTTTAAACATTGTTGATATGAAATACTGCGGCATAAGTTATTCACTATATATGCACACAGGACAGATGAATTGAAATGAAGATATGATCAGAGTCAGAAGTGCATATGGCATAAGAAAGTACAGAAATAAAAATAGAGCGGATTAACTAAAGGAGAACAAGGAAAAAGATCACAGCAGATGACATCAGCTTAGAAAAAAATTTATATCTAAGCAAGTTTATCTGATATTTACAGAAACATACAGACAGGTAGCATTGACAGAGATATTTAGTGCTAAAAAATTTGTCTTTAAGAACTCCACCGTCAGTAGCTTAACCCATTTAACTTCAGCATGGAGAATATGGAGTAGATTGAAGAGAGTTAACGAAGATGCAATATCAAGCTTCACAGATAATATATATTGCAAAGGGGAAACAGAAACTGAGTATAACCACGTATTACTCGGTGAAAGAGACAAGAAAGATAGTGAGGGAGGCCTACTGTTAACGTAATAAATAGATTAGTTTAATGGTAGTTTTGTCATTCTATTGTTTACTTGTAAGACTATTTAAAGTCTCCATTTCTTTGTATTTTCTATCAATTTCATACAATGTAAAACCCTAGCCCCCCCTTCGTTTTCCTCCCTCTCTGCCTTTTGTATTGTTAGTTTTCACATGGTATCAGAGCAATAGTAGTACATAATCCCGTTCCCGGCGAGGCTGAAAGGGTGGCGACAGGAAGGCCATACCCAAATCGGTGAAGACCGGGCTGCAATTTCCAGTGGGACGAATCGCCCGTTTCCTCAAAAAGGGTCGGTATGCTCAGCGAGTTGATGAGTACGAAACCATGAATTCCTTGTTGAAGGAGTTCCACTCGAAAAGATTTGCTCGATGCACAAAGCCTTCGCTTTTTACGGTTTGTCTTCCACCAATGACACATTAATGGAATCCACAGAAGAATGGTAAATTTGTTAAATGCGATTTGGGGCCTCATGTCGCAAATCCGGGATTTGAATTTGTTGTACGATGAATCTTGAAATCGGTTTAATTTTGTTGTTCTTGGTTTATGAGATCCCTATATTGTTGGGTTGGTTTAATTTGTGATGAAATTAATTGGACTTGGGGTTATAGTATTAGGCTGGGTTTGTACAAAATGGGATGGAGAAAATTGGGTTGGAATTATTTGTGAGAATGAAGTGCTTGGAGATTCTCGAGTTTCTTGGCAAGTTAATTGGGTTGTTTTGTTAATTTGTGCTAATATTTGGATTCCAGAAATCATATTTCTGGTGGAGAAGATGGAGTTGTTGGGTTTGGATCTTTTGGGCTAAATTTGTGAAGAAATGTATTAGGCTAATGTTTATGGTTTGGGTTGATTTATGTGGTTGGGCCTGAATTAATGGGATGGATATTTAGTTTATTGGGCATTATTATAATAGGTTTGCTATTTGTGTGGGCTGCTTTTGAGTGATAATTTGTTTGGGTTGCAATCTAACCTCTTTTGTGAGTTGGTTGTGTTTATTGGGTTGGTTTACAAAAAAAAAAAAAAAAAAAAGGATTTGGAAATTTGCTCGTGGCAAACGTTTGCTTCTCTCTCTTCCGCTGCTTTGTCTTCTTCTCTATTGTCGGTTTGTTTCTCCTTCTTTCTCTTTGTACTTCTTTTGGTAAAAGATATGATTGTTGTTGATGGCATTTGTTGGAAATTTAGTTTAGTATTTGCCCAGTTCATGGAATTGGAAATTTGGTTTAGTATTTGCCCAGTTGATGGGATTGGAAATTTGGTTTAGTATTTGCCCAGTTGATGGGATTGGAAATTTAGTTTGGTATATGTCCAGTTTATCTGGAATTTGATTCGATGTTGATTCGGTGTATCCGGAATTTGAAATTTGCATCCGTTTGGTTAGATTGGTGGATGATCATCAACTTTGAGTTCTTTGTTCGATTTGGTTGACATACAAGCAGTTTTGAAGATTTGATTTCTGCAGATCAACACTACTTCCCTACCTTTTGTCTCTTCATCGTTGCAGCTTGCTAACTTCTTCACGAAGTCACATCCGATTCATCATTTTTTGTTTCTTGCTTGACAAACTCTCGTTGCTTCTTGTTATAGCATCGTGAGTTTGAGAGGGGATGTTAACGTAATAAATAGATTAGTTTAATGGTAGTTTTGTCATTCTATTGTTTACTTGTAAGACTATTTAAAGTCTCCATTTCTTTGTATTTTCTATCAATTTCATACAATGTAAAACCCTAGCCCCCCCTTCGTTTTCCTCCCTCTCTGCCTTTTGTATTGTTAGTTTTCACACCTACAAAACAGAGACACCATATAAACAAACAAAAATTTTCCTAAGGAATACGTCTGAGAAAAAGTAATGAGGTTGTAGCTCTAGCATACGGGAATTATACGACCTAAGCAAAAACATAGATCTACTGCAGACACTTCATGGGCGAAAATGAAATACATCTAGAAAGATTAATTACTGCAGCTACTGTAATTATGCATATGCATTTTGGTTAGAGCAACATGCTCTCTGGATGCCACTCGCAAAAACAGTACATCACAGACAATAAACCTTAAAATCAGATGAGATCCGTAATAAGCATTTTTCAAAAAATGCAAGTTTGAATTAATTGTGTTAAGCTCAGTCATTAGAAGTGTGAAAGATTTGATTTTCAGCACCATAGCTGAAGATTCATGTAATTTGACATTGCCTTACATAGCCAACAAAGAAAATTTTGGAAAACCCATGATGCGATGATGGCAATGGATTCAATATGCAGAACATTGCACAACAATTGAAAGGACTCCTATGTAAAAAGTATATTGATGCGCACCTAGGATGCCCCTTTTAGTATTCAGCGCAATGTTGCGCAAACACCACCATAAAGTGCAAGGCCAAAAGTCAGATTTTGTTAAATTTTGGGCATTTTGAGTCCTTCTGCACATCAGATTTGATTTAGCTTGGATGTCATGTTGATATTTTGGCTGCTGAAATTAAATTAATTAAGGAATGACTTATCAATCTTCATATGGACTTATTTTGGGATGATTTTGTTCAAATAGGTGGTGAAATCAACCATGTTACTGAAAATTGTTGTTTTTCAGTTTCTCCTAGTATATTTTCTATGTAAGGACTCTTTAATTTAGATTATAATAAGCTTTTTGCTTCAATAAGCGTGTGCTATGTGCTTAAGCTCTAAGAGGCATTGGCATTGCATTACACTTTGCACAATTAATAACTACTTCATCAAAAAAACAGAGAGAATCATCAGCATTTTGATGACACTGACAATGGGAAGCAAGAAACAAATTTGAAGAATCTGCTCAGGCAAGCCAACACTTAGAGATTAATGCAAAATAGTGTTACGATGCCTCTTTATAAGAATAAGAGACATTCAAAACTGCAATAATTATAAAGGTATTAAGCTGAGTCATACGGCATAAAATTATGAGAGAGGGAGATTGAACATAGAAGATTTCATAAAATTATCTATGCTTTATGCCACAAAGATCTACAATGGATGTTATTTACTTGCTTAGGAAATTGATGGATAAGTACAGACAAAAGAAAGATTAATGGTTTTTGTTTATCTAGAAAAACCTTCAATACGGTATCCAAGGAAGTGAGTTCTGCAGAGATAAAAAATTTCTATTTGATATATCATATTATTACGGACGTGTATGGTAAAGCAATGATAAGAGTAAGATGTAGTGGTGGAAATAGTAGAGTAAGCCTTTATCTTTTCGAACTAGTCGTGGACGAGATTACATGACATAGTCAAAATAAGGTCCTTAGTCTATGTTATTCATTGATGAAAGAGTTTAGTCATTAAGAGCAAGAAGGGATTAAAACGCAAGTTATTTCCTTGAAGGAATAGTTTTGAATCAAAAGGTTTTAGGTTGATTAGGCATAAGGATAATAACGGACTTACTATAGAAAATCGTATTCTCCCCAAAAGTGAGTGTTTTGTGTATCTAGGCTCAATATTAGATGAAGAATATAGTCCTAACTCACTTTAACATTTGGTCAAATTTTCCAAAAGTATCCCACCCAGTGTCGGGAAAAGAAGAGTTATGTATTTGATATTTTACTTACATTAGTAGAATTAGAGGCAATGCAGCATATTATCTTTAAAACCATAAGTTCACTTATCCAATCACAAGGCATGATGTAGATGATCAGTCATTCATAACTTTCTAAGGATCTTCAGCGGTACATATTGACATGCATAAACGGATCTATGAAACATACATTTTACATGTGCACAAGCTCTTTATTAAGCCCCCGTTTGGCATCCCTTTTTTTTTTTCAATTCTCATTTTACTACAGTGTCGCTTGACAATTGCTGTGTTTTTTCAGATTTCTTTGTCAGGAAGATTCAACCGTTGAGCCGTGATGGACAATTTCACCCCCAAAGTCAATTGAAATTTTACATCATTGCCCTCCACCATTTTAACTCAAACATGTGAAAGCTACCAACCATCAATTCAAGGGCAAATTTGGCAAATTAAAAAATCCAACACTCTTCTGACAGCCTTCCCTGCATTAATGGTCCTTTTTCAAATAAAATCTGTCCTTTTGTTCAAGCTGGGCCCACAACTGTTGAAGAATGAAATGGAAAAAACCAAGAAGAATGGGTGCCAAACGGGGGCTAAAAAAAACATTTCACAATAGAGTAAACCACCTCAATGAATACATGAGTTTGATCCCATCATGCTTCAAACTGTTTAGAATGTGGAGTTACTTCTACCCAAATTATTGGTCCCAATAATGCAATCCAGTGTTTGTCCAACACTATACACAGCTTTGGATTAAATATCATACCTTTTGCAACATAACTTTGTTTGGATGAAAGAGAAGTGTGACCATATGGAAATCCTGAAAGGAAAAACTTTTTTTGTCAAAATATTCTTTGGAGAAGGGTGCTCATATCCATACCCATCTAATTGCAAATATCGGGCAGAAACATTAGAAGTACGCATTACCAATTTACCACATATTACTGGAAGGTTCAAAACCAGATTCTCACGGGGTTGAAGAGAAATTTTAGAACATTTTACATGAACATTGGGTTTGTTTTTTGCACTCCTCACCTTCAAGACAAGTCAGCACAGAATGAATCATTTGGCAAAGATAATATGTGTTGGCCAAATACAACATAGAAAACTCAATCTTCTGCTTTCTTGAATTTCCTCCAATAATTCAAGCAAAAAATTACTTGTGAAACAGATTCTGATAACATTAAGGCAGAAGAACCCTGGGCAAATAAGATAGAAAACTTGCAGATGTCATACTATCGCGTCATCATTCTAGATTTGCAATTTGTCCAGGGACAATCTTCATTATCTTATCAATAAAACAAGGAATCTTAACTTACAGTTCTAAAATGTGTCTCATCCTAAATGTGGCCCCACAAGATGTTCCCATTCCACTCAAAGTACATATTTGGAATAAAAATATGATACTTACTCTAACAAATTGTCCAAACATACACTTCTAAAATGTCTCTCCTCCAAAATATATCCATTGCATCTAAAATAAACATTTGTCATAATATGATAAACAATTGACGCCAAAAAATTTCGTTTAAAACACAATGAACTAGCTCGAATATTAGAAGAAGAGAACAAAACATGCAGAAGGCTTTGACAAGAATGATGCTCTGGTCAAATCCTTCTCTTCTTACCAAATCAAAAAGGTAAAAGAGTTTAAAGGGGGGCAGAATTAGTTATGCATATTATCATTCATGTAGTCACCTTAATAGTGGCAAGAGGGCAAAGGATAATAGACCATCTGACGAATAAAACTATCATCAGTATTAGTAAATTATTCCACTTGAAAACTTCAATTCAATATTAAAAAAATAAGGGAATCAGCAACTGATAGAAATCTTCAGTCTTAAGTTCTGATGCTCGGTCAAAACACAACATAATGATTGTATCACTCATCTGCAAACTTCTACAATGTTCAACTCTTTCAATAAATAAATAGTAATTTATGAAGATTCAGTAATTAAGTCCACACATACATGAAAGATTCCATATGCCCATTATTCCACAGTATAATTGAACATCCAAATGCTTCATTGAACAGCCAGCAAGAAGAAAGATCAACGAGTACGAAAGTAGAATTGGAATTCTTGAAACAAGAGTAAAGTAAAAAGCTAGAAACTATGTAGAGAATAATTTTATTGTATTGAAATGATTGAATTTGATTATTGAATAAGTGTACAAAGCCTTTGTATATACAGGTAAAATTATTCCGCAATTTTTTAATATAAGGAAACTAATAAAAGGAAATAAACTAAAATCCTAATCTAAAAGAAATTAGAAATTCCATTCTAAAAGAAATCTTATTCTAAACAAGAAATAAGAATAAAAAATAACATATATATAACTAAACGTCTTATTATAAATATCTAACTTTTATCCAATTTAAAATAGGAATGTCCTACATCATTCTCTCGCACTCGAAAAAAAATCCATCATCGAATTTGGTTGAAGAAAAGAAAATCAATCAATCAGAAGGAAAATTCTCAAAAATTTCTGTCAATACTAATATTGGAAAAATGTTTATTTCGTGATATGCTTGACAAACATCATTATATACTTCAATTGCATTCTTTGAAATCAACTTCGCTCCTACCATGCTCATTATATTTTCATCACAGACAATTTCCACGCGACATTTTTTCATAAACAAAGCATGGTTTGATTTCTCATCCTTAAGTCCATTCTCGATAGAGGTCACTGATACCATTTTCAATTCTTTGTGTTTACGCAATTCTTTAGCATTCGAGTAACAGAGAAGATTAACGAAACTTTTATTCTTGATTTGACAAGTCTCACCTTTGACTCCTTCGTGACTAGCAAATTCAATTCCATTATCTTCGGTTGGACTCTTTTGAACTTCAATTTGTTCATCACGAGTATACAGCTAGATCTTGGGATTTTCAATTATAATTTCACCAAAGTGTTTTTTATCCTCAAGCTTATTTTCATTGTCAATTTCTATATATAAGGGATCAACAAGTTTCGAGTTTTCAACTTGCACATGATTTTCTTTTCATATTGTAGTATCATGAACAGTAACATCCTGATTATCTCGAATTACATCTTTTTTAACATTATCATCTTCCTTACGAATATTTTTCTCTTTGTTTACACTAGTATTCAAAAATTGCTCATCACACAACACCAATACATTCTTCTCGTCGTACCACCAAAACCATCTTCTTCTCAACCTATGTAAGTGACATCTATATTACAGTACCATGGTTGTCCCCAAAGTATATGACAATTGTCCATCTCTACCACATTATATATATATAATCTCATTTTTGTAGTACTTTCCAATAATAGTGATTTTAAATACTTCCATATTTTGAATTTATTGCCCCATTTTAACTTGTGAAGCTTGATAGCAAAATAATTATTTTTCAGTCTTCAAATTTAAAACTTTCACCAATGTTTTGGATACCAAGTTCTCACTACTCTCATGGTTTATTATCAAGTCGCATACTTTGTTGTTGATGGCGCATCGTGTTCTAAAAATCTTGTTGTGCTCCAAACTGAACTCTTTTATATCTTCTCGAGAGACCTTCTCAGTATCCTTGATAACTTGTTTGTATTCAAACTTAGCTGGAACTCCAGGAAACTCTCTAGTCACCTGTTACCATGTTCTAGGCTTGTTGAAGCAACCAACATTCGTAACAGTTAAAGTCTGCAAATTTTTGTCAGTTGCGTCTTCAAACATATACATCCTTCTTTCCTAATTCTGGACCAAAATTGATTTTGCAATCCTCCAATCATCGTCGTGAGGATGCTTACCACTACTAGCCTTGAAACAAGAGTAAAGTAAAAAGCTAAAAACTAGGAATAATTTTATTATATTGAATTGATTGAATTTGATTATTGAATAAGTGTACAGAGCCTTTGTATATATAGGCAAAATTATTTCCTAATCTTACTAATACAAGGAAACTAATGAGAGAAAATAAACTAAAATCCTAATTTAAAAGAAATTAGAAACCCTATTCTAACAAGAAATAATAAAAAAAAAGATAAAACATATTACAATTGAACATTTTTTATTTTTTTTTTTATAAGTAATCAGAAAATTTTATTCATCAAAGGATAATACAAGGAGAATGTATTATCAATTTAGACAACACATAAACGACATGAAATTAGACAGCCCATCTACATGATTAGGAGCTACAGTATTAAACCAACTAAACAAGGTTAGATAAAATAATTCTCTAAACTGCTCTTTTGTTCTAGTCTTGTCGTCAAAACAGCGGCTGTTCCTTTCCCTCCATACGACCATACAATGCATCCCAGAATAAGATTCCATACAATCCTACTCTCCTTGTCGCGAAGTTTCCTCCTCCATGCCAGCAACACATCTTCAAATCGTCTAGGCATCACCCAATCCAACTGTTGGGAAGCTAGGATGGTGTTCCAAAGCCACCGAACACCATCGCAATGAATGAACAAGTGATCAATTATCTCCTCATCCTTCTTACACATATAACACCATTCGGTAATACAAAAACCTCTTTTTCGAAGATTATCCACCGTTAACGCTTGCCCCCTCACAACCGTCCACAATAAAAAAGCCACCCGAGGAGGCAATTTACATTGCTACACCTTCTTCCATGGGAATGAGCTCTAAGCAGGTTCTAATAAGGATCTAAAGTAAGAGCGAACTGAGAATATACCATTCGGTGCCAACATCCACCTGCTACGATCACCTTCTTCAAAATGAATGTGCGTCTCATGTAAAGATGTCAAAAACAACGCATAATCATCTAATTCCCAATCCTGCAGACCCCTCTCAAAGATAGTATCTCAACTGTGACTTCCATTGTGAATGGTGAGTACCTCATTCACCATAGCAGACGGCTCCAAGGCAATGCGATACAAAGCAGGAAATCGTATCTTTAGCGGTTGATTACCACACCAACGATCGTCCCAAAATCTGATGTTATTGACATTTCCCACCTCATATGACAAATTGTCTCGAAAGTCACCCCAACCCCGTCGGATATACCTCCACAAACTCACCCCATAAGATCAACGACCGTCAATTGAGCACCAGCCCCCCTCCATAATATCATACTTCGCTCCTATGATTTCTCTCCAAAAACTCACCATCTCCACTCCAAATCGCCACAGCCACTTGCCCAGCAAAGCCTTATTAAACAGAATCAACTTCCTCAATCCAAGGCCCCCCATCCTTACAGGAGAACAAACCACACCCCACTTGACCAAATGAAGTTTCCTCTCTTCTCCCATCCCTGCCCAAAGAAACTCCCGTTGAATCCTCTCTAATCTATTTGCCACTGCAGCAGGAATAGGAAACAATGACAAGAAATAAGTAGGGAGGTTGGAAAGAGTGGATTTGATGAGAGTAAGGCGGCCACCCTTTGAAAGATACATACGCTTCCACCCTGCTAGCCTCTTCTCCATCCTTTCGATAATCCCATTCCAAATATGTTTACTTTTGAATCTTGCCCCTAACGGGGAGCCCAAGGTATGATATAGGCATCTGCGCAACCCTACATCCCAATAAGATTGTCCTACATCATTAACATTGTATGTGCTAGGTACTAGATGATTAGAAATTAGAAGAACAACCATTTGTTAGCAAATAGAGGATGGTTCCAAGTTAATGTGTAATGTATATCTCTTAGTTCTCATAGTCAGAACCTTCTGAGATAAACAAATATATCCCGTCACAGACTTGGGAAGAAAAACACGAGGTATATCATCATGGTCCTACACTAAAGCTAAAATCGCCTAGAAGTACAGGTAAAAATTCTAGAGGACATTCAACTTGAATCCCTCAATTCAAGGAATTGCCAATAAGCAGTGAAGCTAATAATTACCATTTCCCACTAAATTTTCTTAAATTCACCCTGCCTTCCATTTATAAACCAAATATCGGCAGGCATAAAAAAAATCTAATGTTTTTTATCTCACACCCCCTCTTCTATATAACTGAATACGTGCATAGCATGACAATAATTATAGCACAAACAAAAAACAATAGGAGAAAATTAGTGATGAGAATTGAAAGATGAAAAAAATAGAGAGAAAATTTAAACAAGAAGTATATCTTACCATTGTGGTCAAAAACCACCTGCGGATCAAGCACATGAAAGCAAAAAATAAAGAAAAGAAAAAGAACACATGTTAGAGCGTGATGTTGATAGTTTTGTCGCATAAAGATTCAAGACATGCATGGGGTTAAAAAACATAAAAATTATAAGTTTAAGATAAGAAAGGCAGACAAAAAAGAGAACGACAATTTAATAAAGTTGATTTTAAGTGGGAAATATCACTTGCAGAACTCTTATTAGAGAAGTAAGTTTTCTTAATTAGAGCTCGTTTGTTAGGCATTAAAATGAGAAAAAGAGCCGTTGGGCTCATATTCCAACCAATTTTTTTGACTTTTTATCTCTATGGTGGGTCCCAGGTTGGCCCACTAACGGTCACATTTTTTCTACAATCTTTCATTTTAATGCCTACCAAACGGGCTCTTATTTGATCTTTAACAAGACCTAACTATTACTCAAAGCAAAACCATAATTTAAAATTTTGAACTATATTTCTTGCATCATTCAATCTAATAAATTATATCTTTATTTTTTTAACTACAGTGCATAGTCCATAATGCTAAGGTCAATTATTGGTGATTTATTAAAGCAACTATTGAGTAAAATTTTTATTTCATGTCTACTTCTGGTAATGCAATTATCAATGAAAAATAAAATTATCCTGGGGAAATCCACTTACATTATACCCCAGAATCACATCTTTTCCCAACTATTGGTATTATCTACTTCTTGCGAAAGCTAATATACTAGGTTATCTCCTCAAACCAATCAGTTCTTGTCAATTGCAGATGTTCACTTGCATTAGGAGTTTTAAATTCTATTCTTCAGAAGTCCAGCTGAAATCTCAATCATCTGAGCTTCCATTGTTCATGCACAAAGATAATTTGGTTTATTCAATTGACATATAATTATATTCTGCCTGCAAGCAACTGCGATGATATTATTAACTGGGCTTCAACCAGCCTTGTCGGAATTCCTTCAACAAGATTGATTACAAGATTGGTTTGGCTACAGCTGCATGTAATTTTGGAGGGAAAAAACTAAAGGGCGTATTAGGGTATTAAACTAAGAAGCATGGATTCGGATACATAATTTGAATACAATACTATACGGATACGTCAATACAACTTTTTTTAAAAAATTAGGATAGCGGATACGTGTATATATAAAATTCAGCATAAATTATTAATATAAAAATTTGAAATAGAAGCATGATAATAAAAATAAAATAAAATACTAAAGCATTTTATTTTAATCCTTAATTGTCCTAACTTCATTTTCTTCAAGATCACCGATATAATCTTCTTCATTATCATCAAAAATAACACCCTCCAACTATGGCTCGTCGAATAATATATTAGCAATATCAAGTAGCCCAACATCTTCAAGAGTATCAAATGAATCCCTGGCAATGTCCCACATTTTGAATTCTCTTTTTAAATATAAATTTAATACATATATATTAATCAACTATTAACACGATTTTACATGTATTAAAAGATTTAATACTAATGCGTATTTCCAATAAAAAAAACTCTAGTTGTGTTTTTCCAATAAGAGCGTGTTTGAGCCACATTATTTTGGAAAAAGTATTTTGAAATAGTAGATTAATGGATAATGCGTGGTTGAAAATGAGTAGAAAAATGAGAATGAAAATTTTAATGTGAGTCAAACATGGGCTAAATATTATCTATTTTCAATAAGTTATTAATAACAACAATAGTTATCTATTAAGTAAAATTTTTTGACAGTCTATAGTCAATAATAATGAGTTTTAAAAGAGTTTAAAACCAATAAACCTCTTCTTCAAGTATCCAGCACAACTGATATGTATCGAAAATAATTAAAAAATATATAAAATAATTAAAAAATACATATCCGATACATAAGGTATAAAAAAAATTAAAAAGGCATATATCTGAAGCGTATCGGAGAATAGCCAAACTTAGATATGTATCGGATACGGTATATAATGAGTTTACAAGTATTTGTGCTTATTAGGTATTAAACTCTTGTTTGATCCCATTTTTTTCAAAATACATTTCTTCCCTTTTCTTTTCAACCACACATTTTTCAACAAAATAATATTATACCAAAAACCTTTCCTTCATTTTTAACCACACATTCTCTATCAATCTACTATTCCAAAATGCATTCTATAAAAAAATGGGGCTCAAACAGGCCCTGAATGTCATTTAATTGCAGAAGAAATTCAATGCAAAATCGACTCTTTCAGAAAAAATCAGGATTCATTTACTGGATGGCTTAAAAAGCATGGATGCTCCCAAAAATAATTTTAATACATGTTTGATTGCCCGTAAATGCATAATCTACTTTTTTAGAAAAATTCAGGACTCATTTACCGGATGGCTTAAAAAGCTTGGATGCTCTAGAAAATAATTTTGATATGAGTGTTTAATTGCCAGTAAAAGTAACTTCTTGCTGCCCAAATAAGCCACAAATAAGTATCTTCTATGGGACCAAACATGCTAATATCACAGTGCTTACTTTAATTTGTGGTTTACTCCGCTTGTATTTTCTTTTACTTATTTGCATTTACTTGTCATATTTAGGACTTGAAGAGTATAATTTTACTTGCGGATTAGCTAGTTACTCATCTTCGTGTTTGTTTATTACTTTTGGCTTTCAAGTTTTACCATTCTCAAGGGGCAATGCCCTAGCTTTTGAAATAATTCCTTTTCAACAAGCTTTATTGTGGATTTTTCTGAAAGGGTTCATGTATATTAGGAGCATATTTTTATATTTTTTATATTCTTTTGAATTCATTTATTGTTCTATCTTTTGAATTCGTTTATTGTTCTGAGGAGATAAAATGTCAAAATACCCAATTAAGTCTTTTAAACATTGTTTTGAAGTTAATGCAGTTAATAGTAACGAGAGAACTCACAAGTTCAAAGCGAATGTGTTCTGTTAAAGAACTAGTAAGCGACAGGGAGAATGTGATCAAGATAAAGAGTTCAATTTATTTTAACATAGATAGACTCACAGGGAGAAAAAAAGACTCATACCGCCACATGCGAGGGGATGAATTCCAAGACATCAATTATCTGCAACAATGTAAGTTACTTTAAATCTTAAAAATCTGAGTAACTTTAAATGACACTGGTGCCATTGGGAATAACCAACAGAGAATAGCATTAAATTTCAAAAGGACAAAGCAAAATTCATGGAGACAAATACTTCATGGAGTTCGATATTGTTGGATCCACTTTGATAACAAATAAATAAGCCCCTAAGCTTTTTTTCTCATCAAAAACCATGTAATCAGAATAGTTTTGAACATTTTGGACATCGCTCAGAGAAATCACTATAAAAAGTTAAATATAAGAGCAAGGACAATATCATGAATCTACAAGAATCAGAACTTACAAGAAACAGGGCTGTAAAAATGGTTAAGACCCAATCCCCATTTCCGTCAGCATCTGAGAGGTGGCCATGGTGCAATTTAGCTATTCAGGAATCCAAAAAATGAATCAATCCTTGAGAGAAATAAATTGCAGGGACATAAAGGATGGAAACAGAGAGGCAACACTTTATCATCAAGAGATACCACTCAGTGGTTAAAAAAAATAAAAAAGTAGATTATCACCCTTGAAACAATATTCCTTGATTAATAAGTAACACTTTTTCCCATGAAAAATTCAAGTCGATAATCAGATACATAAAACAAGTGAAAGAGTAAGAAAAATTGTTGACGTTTTCTGAAATCTCTTGTAGAACAAGCACTCTCGCTATGCAATCTTTTGGATCCATGAGAACTGAAGTTCGCATGGAGTACAATACATAGATGTCTTAGATAGTTATCATAAAGTAGAATATCATAGATGTCTACAGTTCCTAAGAGAACATTAAAAGTAAGATACTTTTTACAGAAAAGTTCCACCTTCCCAAGTTCATATAGACGTTCAGCTTGTTTCCATGAGTTGTTTCGTGAAGTTCCTCATACGCAACAAATGCTGATCAATTTTTAGACAGGGCTTCCCATCAGGTTTTGCAGGTAGTAGGATAACTAGTAGTGGTTTCAGTGTCAGGAAGAGGAACAGGTTTCATATCAAAAAACTGTAGAATTCCTCTCCACGTTAAAAAGCGATGGACTTAACCCTTCTTGTCCCGTTCTCTTCAGAACAACCACTCCGTGATCACATCACTGCTTGGCATTCTTCACATCTCATATATCTCAAACTCCTCTTTTTGCGATTTGCAGAAAACATGGATCAATGTATTGTTTTTAATTCAAAATTAATTCAAAAGGATGATATAGTAGACTGGAGATTATATTTTTAGTAATATAATTATCTAAAGTTGATTAGTCTTCATATTTCAGCAGATTCAATAGCGCGATCCACCAAAGAACAGGAGCTTTTTTTGCATAAAAAATACAAAATCAGCTGGTCAAGAAAGCCTAAAAAATAATCAAACTTAGATATCGAGGTGGTGAACATATCAAATTATTGAGTATTAATGTTATTTTTAGCTCCATGGCATGATCTATAAGCCATACTAAGAATAGAACAAGTTTCCCATCCAATAAGGTGGAAAGTAGCTTCATAATTAGTATAATGCAACGGCTAACTTAGAATTGTGTGTTTTGGGACTTAAAGAATTTCATTTAATATCTTGTCCCTGGTCTATTGCTTACCGGAGTACCATAGTGATATATACAATAAATAAAGTTCATCATTAGCTACTGATTAGGAATAGGAAAAGAGGTAATGCTCAAGATTTTTCCCTCTATATACTACAGATATTTTGCTCCTCCTTTCCCTTGTCCACAAATTCATCTCTCCTTCCTTCGTGCCTCTTCTTTTTCACTTCTCCACTCTCTCTTCTTTGCTTTAACTTATTTCATTCATAAGCATCAATAATCCAAGACTACTAGAGAATGAAAATGTTCTTAGCAAGGTGGCCTGAGAAAAATTCTCCAACGTGACCCCAAACTGAAATACTGGATCCAACATCATCACGTGTTAACTTATACAATCCTTCCAACTTTTGATTTTGTAAGATAGGATCCATAATATATTATGGAAACTACAAGTGAAACAACACTTATCACATCCATACTCATAATAATGTAAAAGAAGTATATATAGCAAGTGAAACTACATTTGTTCAAAAGAGGATACATTAACCATTACATGAATTAATTCAGAGAAGATGGTTTGACGTACCAAGAAGCTTGTAGTACGCCCTATAAATGATTGATGTTCCATCAATAAGCATAAATCTACCATTTGAAGATCTGGGGTTCAATAGTCCATCTCTATGGTCAGCTGAATCAAAAATTGCATCTTGGGCTAGTGTTGCACTTTCAGCAGACGTACTTATACTAAGCAAAGAAACTCTCCGTGCAACTTTACACCAATCAGAACTCAAACTACAAGACACTCTACCAAAACCCTGAATTGCGAAAAATTAAACAATTTAGAAAGTTGGAAATGTCAAAATGGACATATTAAACCGAGCATGGTTGTCAATGTTAGTAATATACGTTACCTTTTTAAACAGCACATTTGAAGAATAACTCCTACGTGGTTTTGTGAAACTAATCAACTTGTTAGAAGTCCTTCGAGTCACCAAAAAATTATTGGCAAAACAATAAAGGGTTCTCTGAAAGGAGTAACATGCCATGAGTTCATACCAAATTGTTCTCCAGATTCCAGTTCAATCTTTTGCTCAATGCGTGATGAAGAAAGAGCGTCTGCAATAGTACACAAAATGACCTGGGATTTTGAATAGACGCTTGGAAATGAAAAGGGACTTTAAAATTCGAGAAAACATCATCATAGACCGTAACAAGTTAGCAAAAAAAAAAAACTAATCTAAGATAAATTAGTGGGTTATAATGCATAATACATTTCCAATATGCAAACTCATACAGATGATTGCATAAGAAGCCAAGAGTTTGATAGAGTACCTGCTTACTGCGCGCGAACGTTTGGAATATTTCAAGATAGAAATGGCGATAGAGCTATTGTACTGATACATGTCGCGACTAATATCCGGTCGGGTTTCTACTGCCACTCCGGTTTGGTGCAAGTGTGTGTTGTCTACACCGGGTTGAGTGGATGAATCGTTGTTGACATTAGGTTCCGGTCGGAGTACCCAAAGATAATGGAAAAATTGATTATTTCTAATTGACTCTTTAGTTATATTAAAATCGAAAGTTGATGAAATATATGGTTAAAAAATGAGTAATGCTATTCATCCCCATTGGGGATGAAAACACAGTCTACGTGGCATCAATGTGGCATTAAATGATAAATTTAACCTATCATTTAAAGACACATAGACTGTGTTTTCATCCCCACTGGGGATAAATATTATTACTCTAAAAAAATATAGATCCTATAAAACATTTGGATAAAATTAATTTTTAATTTTGATTTCTACCAAACAAGAACGTAGATATTAGAGAATAAGAAGTTTTATACACTCTATTTTTACGCTTCATTTTGTTTTCTTTTTTAATAAACATTTATTGATTTTTTTCTCACATTTTTATTTAAAAATTTGTTTATAGAGTATTTAAATTTGTAACATATTAAGCACATATTTGGTTTAGCTAAAATTAAATTTTTAAACCCATGTTTGATTCCTTTTAAAACAAAAATCTTAATTAACATACTCATTTACAACAACATGTTTACATAATAAAATATTTTGCGCGTAAAATTAATTCTTTTCCACTTTTAACCATATATTTTCCAAAAAAATCAATGTTCTAAATATCATTCTTTCAAGATAATGGCCATCAAACGGGACCTTAATAGATTTTGAGAAAAATTGATGAAATATATAGTTAAAAAATTAATAAAAATTACGGATCTCATAAAATGTGATTGAAAAAAATATATATAGAAAATGGATGTTAAAGAGTAGTTATATGCATTCGTTATAAAATAATGAATAGAATGAAAGTTTTGGTTATCCTCCAAATTATTTTTAAGTCCTTGTTTGATACTCATTTTTCTTAAAATACATTTTTTTTAATTACACATTCTTTAATAAAATAATATTACACGCAAATCTAATTTTTTTCTTATCTTTTAACCACGCATTATTTATTAATTTACTATTTCAAAATGCATTTTCACTGTAAAATGAAAAACAAACAAGCTCTAAAAATTTAAACAAAGCAACGTATTTTAATGCATTGACTCTCTATAATACATAACATTTTTATATTGGGAGTGTGTTTGATTAGCTTTATTTTTCATGAAAAATGTCATTTTTTTCACCAAAAATTCTACTTTTGAGGTATTTGATTAACAATTTTTTCCATGTAAAATATTTTTCAATTTTTGTTCATGTGATCGTATTTTCCTCAAAAATAAGGAAAATATTTTTTTAAAGAGATGTAGTCTTTATTTTTCAGGTAATTCATTATCTCATTTTCTCTCATGTATTGCATCTCTCTTATCTACCCTCGAATAAAAAATAAACCAAGTATAAAATTTTATAGGTTAACAATTAAATCAATAAAAAAATAATTAATTAATAATTTTCATACAAATAAATTACAGGCAATTGAATTGTCTAAATTTATTTTATTTACGTGCAAAATTCATGTTCGCAATTAAACGCATCCTTAAAGCGTGTTTGATTGGCTTTATTTTTTATAAAAATGTCATTTTTCACCGAAATTCCTACTTTTTTGGTGTTTGATTAACAATTTTTTCCATGAAAAATATTTTCCAACTTTTGGTCACGTGACCATATTTTCTTCAAAAAAAAAAAAAAAAATTCTTTAGGATTTAATGGTTTTTATTTTTCATGTAATTCACTCTCTATTTCTCTATATCATCTACTTACCAATTAAAAAATTAACTATAAGATTTTCTAAATTGAAAGTTAAACCAATCAGACATATTTAATTAATAATTTTCTTACAAATAAGTTATAGACAATTGAATTGCCTATAATTTTTTTCCTTTTATACAAATTCCTCACTCACAATCAAACGCACCATTAGAGAATCTTTTTTAAATGCACTAAAATTTATGGGTAAAAAGTCATTAAAATCATTCTTTGTTTATTTAACTTTATTTTATTTTAATTTAACTATTTAGATTTTATTTTTCTTTTAACTTAACTCATATTTGATGGATATAATAGTACTTATGAATCATTCAAAATATGTGAATAAAAAGTACATCGAGAATTCATAAATATTAATAAACACAAGCCAAACATAGGCTAAGATACTCGTTAATTGCTCCATATACACCTCATATATATAATATCTTTCTTTTCCATTAAATTGGCAATTGAATGCCTAACCAATCCACCACTACTAAATGAGAAAATTTGCAGTCGTTTTCCAACTCCCTACCTAAAACTCTTCATTTCTTGAAAAAAAAAATCTTATTATTTAATTTAGCCGTCAATTGAGAATAAGTTATAAATAATTTAATTTATAAATAAATAAAAATAAGTAGTGAATATGAGAACAATATTTGTGAATTCATTGAAATGTGTGGATGGAAATAAAGTTATAAATTTTACCGAAAGGAGCTGGTGTGTTTGAATATAATTTTGAGGAGAATAGAAATTTTGGAATAGTGATTGATGTGAGAATGTGTGGCGGAAAAGTGATGAAAAATTTTTGATTTGTGTGTAATATTATTTTATTTGGAGAATGTGTGGTTGAAATGAAGAATGAGAATGAAAATAGGAATGAGAATGAGAAATTAATGGGTGCCAAACGGGGGCTAAGATAAAAATGATTTCCAAAAAAAAAAAATTAACTTTTCATAATGAAAATCCCAATTAATTTTGCCCTATCTTCTATCGGTTCATTCGAACCGGTCGGCTCAAACCTTGTTTACACTTTACACAGTCGCGAATAGTCGTCACCCTTCAAAAACCCTTAGCTATAAGCTATAAAGCTCTCGGCCACTTCGTTACTGCTCAAAATAATCAAATTCCCTAATAATAACAATTTCTCTCCATTGTTGAAATAGCTTAAATTATTAGAAGAAAAACGATGGCTTTGAGAGGCGTTTGGCAATTACAAAAGCTGATTGTGAGTTACTGTAATTGGGGAGGCAGTAGCAGGGGTATCAGGTAATTGCGAATTCTTCAGTTGAAATATTGTATAATTTTATAGATTTTATGGGTTTCATGTCTATTCTTGACGAGAAAAATTAGATATGGAAATGAAGGGATATTGAATTAATTGGATTAATTATTTTGTTTTTACTCTTCTTATTTCCTCCCTGTATCAGCACGGTCAAGGACACATATAGAAGCTTAAAATTGCTCCAAGCACGGCCAAAATTTGAATTATTCTCTTTTTGGAACTTAATTATTTAACATAGATCTCTCTGGTTTTGTTACTTATGTGATCCCTGTATAAAACAAGTCATCTTGTTTTCATCTTTATAGGTCTTGACAGTGGTTCTTAGGTTAGTAGGATACACGTACACAATTTTTAGCTGTTTGGAGTTCAAGTTTCTACATAATCTATGTTAACTGCTATAGCTACACATAGTTAGGGTACCGCAGTGGAAGGCATAATATTGGAAAAGTAGGACATGATTTGGTGTTACATGCACAATCACACTATGTTCACTCCTCTAAATCAATGAAACCCGTGTCGTAAACACATGACATTTGGACAAAGTTATGATATAAATATGATGAGCATTCGGCATTGATCGTAGATGTAGATAGTACGTCAAGATGTTTGATTTCTCAGACAACTATTTATGATAAATTTAACTGCCATTTTCAACGATTTATATTTTCTGCATATCTTTTGCAAAAAAAGTAAAGATATTTCTAACTCACAGGTCAGGTGAATCGTGAATATGACATTTGGAAACATCCTCTTCCAACACCATATCTGACTCCAAGAAATATATGCAAACACTTGTATGTACTATGTATGACGACATGCACAAGTACAAAGCTGCACATCATGCAGAGTAGATGCATTAGGTTCTCAATAATTAAAATTTATATGTGCATCCACAGTACTTATCATGATCACTTATATTATGTGTTTGAAATTGAGTTTACAATATTAAAACAACAAGAACTAAGGCTTATTCCTATAAAACATATATCTATAAGAAACCATTCCTTTCATATTCTATGCCTCTTTCATAAAAAAAAAAAAAAAAATCATTTTGAAACACCATATATTTTGTAAATTAATGATGTTTATCTTCATTGTTTGGGATATAGCATCAATATATATCGTTTAGTTGTAGTAAATAAAATTTAATGAAGGGCCCTAGAAGTAATGGAGAAGTGATATAAAGTTTTGAAAAATTGATTTTTTTTAATTTTGAAATATACAAAATCAATGGAGAGTGGAAGAATTTTGTTTTCAAATGGTATACACATCGTTATTGTGGATTCCTCTCAGGATAAAAAATAACAATCAACATATTATCTTCCAGATAGAAGTTAAATTAGAATGGCTAACAGTAATCTAACGGAGGAAAAGGATCAATGTTGCTTTTTAATGATCTACATTTAAACAGACTAGCAACTTGTTTCAAACAGGATTAGTGATTTCATCTATTTTGTTTAGGGAATTTATGGAATCTCAATTGCCAGCATTTAAAGAGAAAAATCCTCAGCTCGAGGTGATCAACGAACTCAATCGTGGTCATCATCCATTTCTGAAGGGTTTATACAGTAAGCATTCTCTCTTTCTCTTCGTCTATCTATCCATACTTGATTTTTTGTGTGTGCATTTTTATTTCGCACTTCCCTTTGGGTTGTCTACTGTATTTGGATATTTGTGTATGGTCTGGGATCAACCGAATCTGATTCTTGATTTTTTGTGTGTGCATTTTTATTTCGCACTTCCCTTTGGGTTGTCTACTGTATTTGGATATTTGTGTATGGTCTGAGATCAACCGAATCTGATTCACACCTCTTCATCTAACACAGTTGTAGGTTTCAGTCCTAATAATCATCATTTTATTTAGACATGCAGGCCTGTTTGTTTGAATGAAACATGGATCATCCAGATACTATGTTCTTTGACTGCACTAGCATAAGTGAAAAATGCATTGTTCTGCTGTTAGTGAGCAAATTCTTATTTCAGACCCTTGTTTCCCCGCGGTGGGGATTGTACATTTGGGGTAGATTCATTTCAGGATGTTTTGTACGCTTCTAATCACACGAGTAACTGAGTTTTTTCTTATCCTTAAAAGTAAATATTTTGGATGTGAGTAAATTCACTTATTTCTCCTGCTGAGTACTCTGTAGATATGTGTTAAGCAGATATAGTGAGCCAACATGGATGATTAATTCAAGATTTCATGTAGAGATTGAAAGCGACGATCAGAGAGAGAGAGAGAGAGAGTTCCTTAAGGCACTGTTATCCATGCTCCGAATTAGTACATTGTTGCACCCTGTCACTTCTTTTTCTTTTGCTTAGAAAATGCCAGGAATGCCCTTATGGAACCTTTTTTTTTTATTGGAAACAATAATTTATTTTAAAAAAACTCAGGTTCATTACTAGCAAATCAGAGTCAGCGGATATGACATCCTCTTGACGTCGAAAACATACAAACTACATCAAAAGACCCTTCCAACTAACAGAGACAACAGGAAGTCCTTAAATTCCTTATTTATATATGCCCAAATTGAAGCTAAAATCCAGCGGTATCCCATAGGGAGAAATAGGCTATATATTCCTTCAAATATTTTATTATTCCTAAAACATCAGTAGCACTTACACCATATACTCCACATAACATAAAGTCTTTTTTCCAAATCAAAGCCAAACTGGTTTTCCAGCGGTGGGGACCCACAATTTCCTGGATTTCTCACATTTATGTCAATATTTTCTTTACAAATCACACACCTTGAAGTGAACACTGAATCAGAAATATTAATACTCCTTTGGAAAACTAGCCAAAAAAAATAACTCTTGGTGGGACAGTTGAACTCCAAATAAATGAGTATGGCTAATGACAATGAGACCTTTTCAAGGTCAATCAACGCATAAAAACAAGTCTCCTAAATAAATACCCAAAGAATCAAGGGACCGTTACTCTTACCCTTTGAAGATGGATCAGATAAAATTGTCAATGTTCCTCAACAATGCATCAGATCTAGTGCTCTCTATGATACAAGTCGCGTAAAAAATTAAATTTTCAATTGAGAAAGTTATTGAATGGGATCAAACAAATTCATTGAGTGGAACAGTTAGTCTATGGTGTCTAGGACAAGAAGAAGCCAAAGGAGTAGAATCCTTCCATACAGTCTCCCAAACACAAATCTTATCACCCCATGCCAAACACCCGTTCAGTGAAAAAAAGAAATGAAGTATGTTTTTGCGAGATGAGACTTGATGCAAAGTTTGAGTCCCATCCATTTAAATTGAGTCCATATTTACTTCTTTTGACCTTACTCCAAAGAGTGATGTTCTGTATTTGCTTCTTACGACCTTATACGATTGTGATCCACATTCACTGCTCATCTCTAGGCATTGACTTATTCTCTCTTCACTAACTCGTAGTACCCAACATAAAGTAATTGGTGGGGGCTCCAAGTCAAATTGATATCATCATTCAAGAATATGTGATGGGATGAGAATCTAGAGCGATGAATTACAACTAAATCAGGTTCAACAATTCACATATTGAAGCTCAAATTAGTTGATGAACACATAACACCTCAAACTAGTTGAACACCTGCAAATAATTTACCGTTGGAGCAGGAGATATAGCATCCAGAAATGTTAACACCGGAAGGGGGTTGAAGATGGATAAAGCTACTACTAGTGTGCTCATTTCATAGCAGAAATAGAGAAGAAGATGGGTAGAAGGGAAGAAAAATCTAGGCCTGTTTGGTACGAACTAAAATCAGATTTTAATCCAAGTCAAAGTCAAACAATCAATATCAACCACATCTTTCATGGGTCCCACAGCTTTTCAACCACACATTTAAAAAATTTCTATGACAATCTACTAAAACTCTAATTTTAATACACACCAAACACCCAATGAAATGATGAACTAAACTAAGATGGAGATTGGAGAAAGATTTTTATGGTTTCATCAAAAGCATTTTTAGTTCTAATCTATTTTCTGATTGATTTAACGTACAGAGAACAAGAACGAGCGAGTTGTATGCGTTAAGAATATGACTCCTGAGGAAGTACACCAGTGCGCAACCAGGCTAAGGAATGCACTGGGACGAAAGGTGGTGAAGCTGAAGACAAGACACGTTACAAAACATCCTAGTGTTCAAGGTACTTGGACAACCGACCTGCAGATGTGACCGTCTAGAATAGTATGACGAAGAATTCAAGTTTTGCTTCAAAATCAGTTTTTAGAGGATGATTATTAGCTTTGATCTTGTGTTAAGTTGAATACATTATATGCTCGTTTCAAAAACTAGGATAGTCGTTCATGTTATGTGTTGGTTTTTTGGCCCTCGAAAGTTGTTTCGGTTTAAAAGCCAAATTTCTCCATCAAGATAAAAAACTGTGTTACTGTTGGGTTTCCTATGCTGTTCTTTGCTAGACTATATATAATTCATTTTTCTCACTCTTCTTATCAAATACACATTTTTCAAAAAAAACAATAATTTCAACCATTAAAATTTCAAATAATGGGGGCCAAACAGGTGTTTTTGACTTTTTATACTTCGTATGAAACATGCAATATTTATACTAAACATTTCACCTAAACACTTATAAAAAAAAACATACAAGAGACATTTTTTCCTAGTTCACAATTTTCTTTAGTTTAAATTTAAATTACTAGTATAATTCTCCCCATGATTGATTGCTTTAATCACGGGAAACCCACCTAATTTTTCATTTAAAGGGTGTCATTTCCCATATGTCGCAAGGTATTTGGCTATTCAACTAAAATTTAGTAGACGACAATGAAATCGACATGCTTGACAAGTTGATCAACTTTATTTACTGCACTTTAAATTATTATAAAATAAATTTGTGTTGTATACGAAATTGATGACAATATTGTCACATCGATTTTAATATTTCGAATCTTATCTTTAATATATGATTGCGTTTTTCATTGTGCGGACAAAACCATCTTTTTCTAGAGACCAGTGTCTCTATTTTCAATTGCTCGAATTCTTTTACGTGATTTTGTACGACTTTTCTTTTGATTTATAAGATTTTCGACGTAGCATGAAAGAGACAGAGAAACAATTATAGCTGATATAGGTAAGAAAGTCCTATCATCTACTCAAAAAAGTTGGAAAAAAAAAACATTTAGGTAGGTTTTTTCTTTGTGAAAGCTATATATGTTGACAATACAAGAAGCTTTTTTGAATTTTATTTTTTTCTACAAATGATGTTGACCATTTCTCTTATTTACCGATTATTGTTATGGTCGAAAATTATAAAGTAAAGATAATTTGATATAGAAGTGTCGAAATGAATATATCAAAGTTGAGTATGGAATATGAGTTAGATGGGCAAATATGAAATTAATAATGTTAATACAACACGGATGACAAATGCTTATTTTATTTGTGTTTATATAATTTATATAATATTTTGTAAGCATAGAAAATTATCGAAAATCTTACTATGTTACCTCAAATACAGAGGTCGTCCTTATGGTGTGCAAATTGAGCGATCGCATAGGGCCTCGTCATTGTGGGGGCATCAAAAAAGATTTTGTTATTTATTTATATATATATATATATATATATATATATATATATATATATATATATATATAATTATATATTTAAAATATTTATTAATTTTAATTATTATGTTAACTTAAAGGAGACAATGTTTTATGAAAAAAGAGTTAAAAGATAGACAAATGATGATTTTTATTTTAATATTATTTTATTTCTTATTCATAATTACATTTTATACCAGGACGTGTTTATTAAAGTTGGGGAATGATTTAGATGATTTAGGCTCCATAGTTAATTTCAGTGTGTTGTGGTTAACTATTTTCATTTATTGATTATTTCTTTATGAATTGCATAAAATACTAGAGTTAAGAATAATGTAATTGACTAGTTAAAATTTTATTAAATATAATTTTCTTAAATAGTATCGTGCTTTGAATAATGTAAGGGGAAAGGGAAAAAGGAAAAGTATAATTCGTAGGAAGAAACAATTTGATTAAATGAAACTATAGGGGATACACAATCACTTGAAAATTCTTTCATAATCAATTATTTCCTTTATGTGTTAGATCAAGCAATTGGATCACTTGAACGAAAGTTCGTTCAATTCAATTCATATGGAAAAAAACGGCTTTCTATTTTCTTCTGACAAGTTAAACGCATTGAATGATACTAATTTGAAAGTATGTTGTGATCATCTTGACATTGTTTTAAAACGTGTAAATTTTTGCAATTTTGATGGCAAAGATTTGTTTCATGAGTTAAAAATTTTGCGAAATCTTTTACCAAAAGAATCAGAAACAGTTCTTGATATATTAACTTATTTGAAAAGATTGGATCGTTTTTCAAATACATTTATTGCTTATAAAGTATTATTGACAATTAATGTTACTATTGTAGAAAAATGTTTTTCAAAATTGAAGTTATTAAAATTTTTTTGCAAACCAACCATATTACAAGAACGGTTGAATCATCTAATTTTGATATTCATTGAACTAGAGTTGTTATAACTATTGATTACAAAAGTTTAATTAGTGAGTTTGCTTCTACAAATACGAGAATAAATATTTTTATAAGATTTGTTATATTTCAAAATTTATACGTGGTATTGATGTTTCCGATTTCAAGATTTGCTCATATGGAATTTCACGAAGAGTTTAGTGGTTTGGATGGATATTTGTTGATGACATGTGAATTTTGATGAAGTTTGGAAGGTGTTTTTGAACTTTACTCGTACTTTTCTTGTTCGTGACATTTAAAAAATATTTAATATTTAAATATCATAATTTTACTATGATATAATATTATTGAAATATATATTTTTAAATTTCATGAAATGGACACCATTTTAAAATGTTGCACAAGACAACCAAAATTTTAGTGTCGACCCTGCTCCGATAATTTGTAATCACAGGCGTTGAATGAATAATTATTCGAACCCATCATATAATAGATATTTGTGTTGCTTTTATTTTAGAAGTTGAAAACATACCTAAATTAAGTTTTGCAAATTTAATCTCAATCATAGTGAAAGTCACAAATGAAAATCGAATAATTAACTGTCTGTTTGGGCTTCGCTATAAAGAAATTTTGGGGAAAATGTGTTTTTAAATAATGATTTTTTGAAAAATATGTAGTTAAAAAATAGGAAAAATTGCAGCCAGGGTTCCAAACCTTTCAATTATTTGCGGACTTTACCCAAACCTCTAATTTGTACCGTCCACGGTACCAAACCTTTAAAAAATCGTACATCCAATCCTCATTGACAGTTTCCGTTCGTTTGACCTTGAAAATCGTTAGTTGACCCCATAAATCAAAAATTAGGAGCGATAAAATAGTAACTTGACAATTTTCTCATTAAGGGTGTGTTTGATGGATATTATTTTGGAAGAATGTATTTTGAAATAGTAGATTGATGGAGAATGTGTGGTTGAAAAAGAAGGAAAAGTTATTGATGTGATGGAAAATATTATTTTAATGAAGAATGTTTGATTGAAAATGAGTATAAGAATGAAAATGAAAATTTTAATGGGTACCAAATATGGGCTAAATAAATAAAAATAAATAAATAAATATACAAAAACCATTCTTTCTCCCACTCCACTCCACTCCACTCATCCCCATTCCCACCCACCGCAAGCCACCACCTCCATCCTCAGCATCACCGCCTCAAAGTCCACCCACCAGGCCACCATTATTGGCAGAATTCCTTAGAACCCAAGCATTATAAATTGCAGCCACGAAGACTCGTCGAACTGCCCCAACCTCAATTGTAGCCATCAAGATCTGTCGAACTACCCTAACCTCAATTGGAGCAATTAAATGGTTACTCATGGTCATACAAGTTTGCTCGAGGTTCGGCTGGCTCCAATGGGATTCAATTTTCCATTATCTTCTGATTTCTTTTTTCGAATTTTTTTAACTCAGTTTGAAATTTGAAAATGGGTAGTTACCGACATTGGTGATGGTGGTGGTGAGGAGATCGGTGGTGGTGGTGCTAGATGGTTTTCTGGTTTGGGATAGGATGATGGGGATTTGGTAGGTGATGGGTGGCGGCCACGGCGACGTGTTGGTGGCGGCCGTGATTTAGGTTCCATTTTTGGGTTTCGAACATGATTTTCTTCATTTTTGATTTACGGCGGCGGCGGCGGCGGCGGCGATGGTGGTAGTGGTGGGAGGAGGCGGTGACGGCGGCAGTGGTAGTGGGAAAAGGCGGTAGTGGTGGTGTCGGCAGTGTGCCAGTGGTGGTGCCGGCAACGTGCCACACTGGTGATGCCGAGAAGGAGAAACTAATTGCAAGTTTTTGTTTTTTTATATTTTTATTTTTTAAAAATTTATTTAATGAGAAAATTGTCAAACTTTCATTTTACCCCTCCTAATTTTTGATTTCATGGACCAACTAACGATTTTCGTGATCAAATGGATGGAAATCATCAATGAGGACTGGAGGTGCGACTCTTTTAAAAGTTTGGTACCGTGGGTGGTATAAATTAAAGATTTCGGCAAAGTCCGCAAATAACTGAAATATTTGGTACCTCGGCTGCAAATTTTCCTAAAAAATATAGCCTTTGTTTGATACCCCTTTTTCTTATAATATATTTTTCTCTTTTCTTTTCAACTACACATCCTTCAATAAAATAATATTAAATGAAAATTCAAAATTTTTCCTTATTTTTTAATCACACATTTCAATCATTCTACTATTTCAAAATGCATTCTTACTATAAAAATGGAAAACAAACGGACTCATAGAAATATTTAATTTTACGTGTAATATTATTTTATTAAAGAATGTGTAATTAAAAAGAAAAGAAAAAATATATTTTAAAAATATCGGAGAAGCAAGGGATAAGATTAATTGCTCTCGCATTTCAATCCTCCAGATGATGTGTAGCATTAGTCAATGCTCTGGTCCCTCATTACCTTTGGAAAATCTTGATTATGTTAATTAAATTATCTTAGTTACGATAAACTGCAATTATTAGAATTAGACATTAATATCTATGGGCGGTGCGATATTTTATCACCGTAATATAAAATTCAAAAAATAAATAGCCCCTGTTTCGTGGAATTTAAAATCAAATTTTCAGTAAATTTTGACAAAAGTTAATAAATTGTGTGGTTAAAAATTTGTAAATCCCACAAGATATGTGATAAAATTAATTATTAATTTTTAATTTCTACCAAACATTGACATAATAGTTTTTAGGGTTGTCAATGGAGCCCGAATCGGCCCTTCACGTCATTTGTGCTGTTTATCGTACCTCTTTTTTTTTTTTTTTTTTTTATGTTTTTAGTTGTTGAAAATCATTTTTTTCGAATTTATAGAACAATCCAAGTCTTCTTTAGCAATGATGGCTTTTTTTTTCCTTTTTTAATAAAAAAATTAAATCTTGAAATGAACTTCAAACAGAATGAGTAACATTACAATGACTATGTTCCTCGCCCCGCCCCTCTCGGGGCAACGATCCCGCTTCGCCCTCGTGTTAGGTTGGGAATTGCCTCCCAATTTAAGGTAGGTCCCGTTTATTAGATTTATCGATTTTTTTTTTTTGCCATCCGTAATAGTTTTCACATTTTTCACTATAATTTTTTTTTTAATATCAGCATTATCAATATGTCACACCTTTAATAAATGAAAATAACAGAGAGAGAGAGAGAGAGAGAGAGAGAGAGAGAGAGAGAGAGAGAGAGAGAGAGAGAGAGAGAAGATTCTTTAATTATAATTTATTTATTTTTCCATAGAAGAGAGAGAGAGATATATATATATATAACTTTAAAAAAAAAAAAAAATTAACCAGGATTCTAAATATTTGTAGAAGAAAAAAGGAAAGAGAGGTATTGAATGAACAAAAAAAATATATTAATTATTTTATTTTATTATTATTTCTTTTGTGGAAGACTCCTAGAATAATGGGATGAATGATAAACAAATTTCGAGATTTTATTTATTTATTTTTCTCCTTAAAAGTTAATACCTAGAAATTTTTATAAAAGTTTGAATACTCCAAAACTTATAGAGATTTCCAAACAGTTTTAATTAAATATATCGTGACTTTTAAATATCTATAATAATCTTAATTGAATATACCGATACTTTTAAAGAGTCTCAAAAAATCTACATTGAATATTCCTTTTTAAATTTCAAAAAATCTCTGAAAGTCTCAATTGAATACACAATTCTCACTATTTTTTCACATAACAATATAAATTTTGGGTTTAGGATAAATTTCGCAGCCACTAAACACTTAGCCAAATCTCAACAAAGATCTCTAACTTTGTCTCGATTGGGTCACTGAATTTCAACTAGATCATTGTACTTCAAATTTAGTTTCAAAATTCATCACTTTGTCACTAGCGATCTCCTGAATCAATGAAAGTTGCTTAATTGATAGTCATACCACAATCAATTTTTTTTTTTTTTAATCAAAATCATGCATAACATGTTAATTTACTATTGTGCTACGTCATAAGAGCAATTTTTTTTAGAATTAACTAGCACGACTTTGAAATTATGCTTAAAGTTCAGTGACCATGGATAAAATTTAGCCCAACTTTCGAATACAAAAATAAAATAAATTTTTAAATTTATTGAAGCGGGCCTGGGAAAAACGCGTGGACCAAAGCGTGTGGGCCCATTACTATAAGTACTTGTTTTGTTATGGACTTGTGCACAAACTGGAGGCCCACATCCTGTCAAGCCTACACGTGTCATAGAAACAAATGAAATTGACAGGTCCCACCTGCCAGAAAATGCCTACCTGATCTCTGTCCCTGATTAGTACTCTGACTATGATTTGGCGCCAATAAACTGCATTTTCAACACTGTATGGTGCACAATTTTTTCCTCGAGAATGTATTTTTTTAATTAATGTGATGGAGAACATGTGATTGAAAAAAAAAAATTTGTTGATGTAATGTAAAATATTATTTTATTGAAAAATATATAATTGAAAATGAGTAGAAGAATGTGAATGCAAAAATAATATGGCTCAAGCACGAGCTTCATTATGAAATAAAACTCTTTCGTCCAAAGCTGTTTAACCGATGGATCGATCATTTAGCGGGAGTCAGGACACTGTGAGACATGGGTACCTCCTAAAGAGTAATGGAGGTGTACAAAATTAAGCTTTTTAGCTCATGAGCATAGCGAAATAAGTTGGTTGATCTCGAGATCGATTGGATTCTACTAATTTTTGTAAGTCGTGAAAAGAATTAAACATACTGTTGAAAATAGAAACACGTAACATATTTATGCATTGTTTTTCTAATTACATGTCGTGCATATTCAACAAAGAAATTAAGCTCTTGTTTGAGTCCATTTGTTGGGGAATATAGATTTTATAAAATAGTGATTTTTGAAGGATGCATGGTTAAAAAGTAAGAAAAAATTGAATTTACGGCCCTGTTTGATCGTAAACTTTTCCATTAAAATGTCACATTCGAGAAAAACGAATTCCACTATTAACATTTGATTGCAACTTGGAAATGAAAAATGAATTTTAAGGTATAAACGCTTTAAGCTGCATTTTCTTTGTTTTCATGGAAAACGAATTCTTATGTGTTTCATAGGTTTTTATTTTTCAACTAACATGGAATCGAATTTTTTTTTCACCTTTGCATATAAAACGAACCTTACATGTAAAATTATTTTATTAGAAAATGTATGATTAAGAATGAAGTTGAAATTTTTATTTTTTATTTCTCAAAAATAGGGTTCAAACAAGAGTTAAGTACTATCCACTCGCTCTCAAAAAACAAAAATAAAAAACATAAATCTTAACATTAGTAGTCATTTTCAAGCTGAGTCAAGAATAATAAAAGTGAGCTCAGCTATGCTCTACAGTTTCAATGCATTTGCATGGTTGTATATTAGCTGTCAAATATTGACTAATCTTTCTTTTTCATTTTTGCTATTTTGTTTTAGTATTCTATTTTTGTAAATCAAACCTTCAACAGTATACAAATTTGTATATATATGAATTTCGAAAATCCCCCCACTCTCCCTTCATTCACACAGACTGAGTTCTTCCATTCGAACTCTCTATACAGCAACACCACCTTATTCAGCAGCTATTCTCTTAATTTTCAGGTGGGTTTTGCGATTCAAATTTGTTTTAATTATTAAAACTTTTGCCTTTTAGTATTCATATATACAGACAATTGACAAAGACAGACAGCAAAAAACTAAGTTTTTTTTTTAATGTTCATACATAGATTTTTGTTCTTTCTTTGAAATCATGAGGTGGGTTTTTGAAAATTTTGATGTAAAGTTGAGATTTTATTGCAATTTCTTTGGATTTTTGATGTGGGTTTTCAAGATTATGTTAGTCATAATTCTATGATAAAAATTGTTAATCACCAGGTGAATTCCGACATCCCAACTAAGTCCGCACATCTTTAGCACCCTCATCGTTTACCCATTCACGGAAGTTATACTTAGGTTCGAAAGAAATAAAAGCGGCTTCACGAGTATGAGTGTGGAATTTATTGAGCCGACAAGAAAATAATCAAAATCTAGCATAGATTCGATTAATGATGGTTGTGACCATCATAAATGATGATATATCTAAAAATGTAAAATCTGAATATTAAATACGAATAATAGAATTGATCTCATGCCTAGGATAAAAACTTGTAACGTTGATGTGGCCGAGAGAATCGTAAGTATGGTTAAGACTGTATTGTTCGCATCTATGATTTGAATAGTAATATGTAATTATAATATATGTATAATGATTCTTAAGGTACAGAAAGAGAAGGATTTGAACCTTGTTGAAGAAAATCCTCGAAAGGAAGCTATATAAGAAAAAAATGATGGAACACAGAAGAAGCTCTGTCTCTCTTGAGCAGTGTAGCCTGACAGATTTTACCTCAAAACGACACAAAGCCGACCTATCTCTGTCTTCCAAGGTATCTTATTCATTATATATCGACTCGGATCAGTTCATTTTAGGATTATACGTTGTTCTTTGAAGTATTGTATATGCTTTACTATTCTTGTCATTGATATGTTCGATTATTTTATCATCAGCAAAAGAAAGAGAAGGTTAGTGAACGAATTTCAGCTCTTCAACAGCTCGTCTCACCCTTTGGAAAGGTACATACTATGAATCCTTGAAGAATTTACAACAACAAATCAATTGGTTAGCTGAAGTTGTTTAAATTCACTAAGGACAGATACTGCATCAGTCCTTCTGGAGGCAATGGAATACATAGGATTCCTTCACGAACAAGTTAAGGTTTGACATTTTTCTGTTTTTCATAACTTATACGTGCTCTAATACCACAAAAAGTTCGAATCAAGAATTCATAATTAATATAATAATATCTCGTATTTTTCAAGAATTATATACAAATATATACATGATTAACATTTAGGATGGTCAATATCTTATCCCTTTTTATTTCTTTGGTACTTAGGTTTTGAGTGCTCCATACCTCTATAGTATGCCAACCGATAAGAACTCAATGGTATGATGAGCAAGAATTTAGCTTATTTTTATTTCTTTATACTATGAATTGCTATCCCGTCCATACCAAATGGGCTATGAATGTTTACTGCAAGGTGAAATTTATAATGTTGATGTACTCTGTTTCAAGGACATGGAGCCATATAGCTTGAGAAGCAAAGGGTTATGTCTCGTGCCAATTTCATTTACTGTTGGGGTTGCTAGCAGCAATGGTGCAGATATTTGGGCGCCGATTAAGACCAGAAGGCTCGACTCAGATGAAGCTTCAGTGATAACTTATTGTTGAGTGTGTATTGGCCCTCTTCCCAAACTCGTAAAGCTACAGAGTTAACTGGGTGCAAGTCTACGGCTCAGAATCTCCCATACATGAATATTTTAGGCAAACTTAGGGTCGAGTTGCAGCTGAGGGCTAAATAGTTCGTAATCTAATGGTATTAGAACCTATCCAAATGTTAATGCATGTAACGAGAGGTAAGTTCATTATGTAAATCGATGAGGGTAGAGCTTTTCTTACCATCCGAGGGAAGTTCATGAAAAGTTCTCTATTCCCATGCACACTAGAATGCTGCCTAAAGTTTAGCTCTAACATTGAAGTGTCTCCATTCGAAAAGATTATAGTAGTTGGGACTTTGAAATGAAAAACTCAAGAGTCCTGGTAACAGGATCCTAGGAATGAAAGTTCTCTATATTACCAAATTTGTCGTCATGAATTAATAGAAAACATTAATGTTCATATGTACTTGGTAAGCGATAAATTACATTCGAAAAGTTTAGCTCTAACATTGAAGTATCTCCATTCGAAAAGATTATAGTAGTCGGAACTTTGAAATGAAAGACTCGAGAGTCCTGGTAACAGAATCCTAGGAACGAAAATTCTCTATATTACCAAATTTGTCGTCATGAATTAATAGAAAACATTAATGTTCATATGTACTCGGTAAGCAATAAATTTCATTCGAAAAGTTTAGCTCTAACATTGAAGTGTCTCCATTCAAAAAGATTATAGTAGCTGAGACTTTGAAATGAAAGACTCGAGAGTCCTGGTAACAAGATCCTAGAAACGAAAGTTCTCTATATTACCAAATTTGTCGTCATGAAATAATAGAAAACATTAATGTTCATATGTACTTGGTAAGCGATAAATTTCTTCCAGTCATTGAACTTGAAGCATTAATTTATCTCAATTTGGTCACGAAAGTTCAAACATTAACCACTATGCTAACATTACGTCACCTATCATTCCTCAAGCTAACAAAAATTGTTTAGTTGGTATCGACATTTCACTATGTGACAATCTAGAAACAAAACTAGTAAAATGAAGATTGAAGCAATATCTTCATATTATTAAAGTATTCAAATGTGTATTTTTTCAATTTTAAAAAATTTATGACGAGACATCTTGATAAATTTGCAAGCCATGCACTGATTACATGGAGGATCTATTGTGGTATAGCTGCAAATAAAGTAACTTTCATCCATTTGGAAGACTCAAAAAGTTATGGAAGATAAATTTAAAACTAAGCTAAAGTTCAATAACCAAATTGACACAAATTAAATTTTAATGATCCAATTCTGACTTCGCTGAAAGTTCAGACTGCAAATGAAATGTACCCCTTCATGAGGGGCATTGGATTGTAGCTAAAGGTGAGGTTAAGAGTGGTGAGAAAGCACAAAAGAGAAGTGCCCATCAGCATTTTGTTCCAAGTTGCTTAGATGCACTTCTTCTGGCTTATAAGCAATGTCGACCACAACCATATTACTTGAGCAAGAAAAAGTAATTGAAATATATTCGACCACTTGTTTGCTACGCAGGAGATAGGAACAGACATACACGTCTGTATAAAATACAATAGACTTAAGTTTGTTAAGACAAAGAATGTAAATCTATAAGCAACTCAAAGCAATACCTTACGTTATCAGATCTTGTTTGAAGATTATACAACCAGTTTATCTATTTTCTTGAAAGACAGTAGGAGACGAGGCAGTATGATCAATCTCATCGTCAGTGGTCTTTGACTTAATATATGTACTAGCCACCTCTAACATTTGATCCACCTCTTTCATATACTGCAAGGTTTAACCAAGCATATTTAGACATTTATCGTTATATTGAATTTGGCAAAGCATCGTAGTAAAAAAGAAAATATTAAGCAAGAAGATGGTAAATCATACACACCTCGTTGATAGCACCAGATTTAATTTTGGATTGCATTATGCACCATTTCTTGAAATGTGCACCTGTCAGAATTCGAAAATTCCATTTCCATATTTCAAACGAAGAAGTTTGTACGTAAAAAGGTTTCTACGGCAAGTAATGATTTTAAAAAAATCAATGACGTGACCATGCTATTAGAGGCGTGATTGATTATTGATTTTAGAGCTTTCCTTGTATAGGCATGATTTATACCATTCCTTCTATAGCTCCCAATTGTAATTTTGTTTCCTTGTATATTCATATAACGTATATAAATATAAATAAAAGACAAAAGGAAAGAAGAAATCATTCAGCCAAAATATTGTCATGGTATCAAAGCCATAGAAATTTTCGAACATGCGGTCTTCCCATGTGTTTCCAGACGACTTCTGTGGTTGGAGGTTGTTCATCGTGGTAGGCAACTGTGGTCGGCCTCTGTTTGTCGAAGTAGGAGCCTTCTGTCGACGTCTCTTGCTTCTTTTCAGTGCCAGTTTGTCTGCTCATGATGCCATCTGAGGTTAGATTCAGTAGCTCCAGCATCTTTGGAGTTGGGTCTTGGAGGTTATATTCTAGTACTTTTTAATCTTTCTTACAAACCAAATGTATTATTTCTCAGCGATCTTGCCATTCTACCCCTCAACAAAACGGGGTGATAGAATGCAAGAACCATCACCTTCTTGATATGGTTCAAAGTCTTCTGATTGAGTATTGAGTCTTCCGTTCCTTCTCGTTTTTAGTGTGAAGCATTGTCCACCGCCGTTCATCTCATAAATCGACTACCTTCTCATACTCTTAATAATGCTTCTCCATTTTATAAACTCTTTGGTCATCATCCCACATATTCTCATCTCCACGTCCCTTTGGCCATGTGTTTTGTTCATTTACGATCACGTGAAATGACAAAATTCACCCATCATTCTATCAAGTGTGCCTTTCTATGATATAGTGGGACTCAAAAAGGGTAAGTCCATTACAATCTTAAATTACAACAAATTCAAATTTCTCGTAATTTTTTTTAACAAAAAAACAATCTTTCTTCAATTCAAAGACTGTGGTTTTCCCTTCAATCTTGTCTGATTTCTCTACAAAACCCGCTTGGTACAAGTCGGGTCTTGTTTACACTTGTAGGCATGCTACACCTCCAAAGCTTCTTTTTTAGACGACTGTCCCCCTTCCATCTACGACATTAGATCCTGCACCAGATGATCTGCCGCCTCCTGTTCCTCTTCGTCGCACTTCTCGTGTTCTTCGACCACCAAATGTGTATGGTTTTACCTCCCATAGCTCCATGTCTATTACTTTTAATTCGATTTACATTCTTTCCTCCTATATACAGGCTATGGAACAAGAGTGTAGGTAGCAAGCGATGAAAGTAGAACTTGAGGCTCTTGAGGCCAACCAAACTTCGGATGTTGTGCCATGTCCATATACTGTGAAACCCACTGGGAGTAAATGGGTATATTCCGTCAAACTTCGTTCTGATGGTTCTCTTGAATACTATAAAGCTCAGTTGGTTGGGTAATCGTTAAGAGTATGAAATAGATTATGTTGAGACATTTGCTCTTGTGACAAAAATGATGATTGTTCACCTCTTGTTATAGCTTGCCGCTTCTCATTCATGGTCTTTACATCAAATGAATGTGGAGAACGAGTTCTTACATGGAGACCTCAAGGAAGACAATTATATGAAACTTCCATCTGGTATGCCTCTTCTCTCAACTAACTCTGTATGTAAGCTAAGACGCTCTTTGTATGGTCTTACGCAGGCCTCTCGAGCATGGTTTAACAAGTTTCGTAGCACTCTTTTAGATTTTTCCTTTACTCAGAGTCAGTATAATACATCTTTATTCATTTAAAAGAGTATTGTTGGCATTGTTTGTTTGTTGGTATATGTGGATGATATTATTATCTCGGGATCTGATTACATTCTTATTCAGAAGCATCTTCACTCGATTTTTCAAATAAAAAACCTTGATCTTACTTATTTCCTTGGCTTAGAGGTTCATACAGCACCACATGGTATCTTCTTGAATCAACATAAGTATACTCAAGACTTGATTAGGTTGGATAATTTATATGAAGTCTCCTCCGTTGATACTCCTTTGGAACTTAATGTTAAATATCAAAAAGACAAAGGCGTCTTCAAAACCCTACTCTATGTAGGAAGTTGGTGGGGCATCTAATTTATCTCACAATCACATGTCTGGATATTTCCTTCATTGTTCATACTATCAGCAAATTTAAGACGCACCTTGTCATCTTCATTTGGTAGCTATCCACCGCATTATTCGATATCTTATTGGGACTCCTCATCATGGTCTATTCTTCCCTAGGGGGACATCTCTTGAGCTCGTAGCTTATAGTGATGCTCATTGGGCTGGTTGCCCTGATTTTCGTCGATCAACTACTTGATGGTGTATCTTTCTAGGTGATGCTCTCGTTTCTTGAAAATATAAAACAAGATTGTATTTCTATGTCCTTCACTGAGGCTAAATACCACGCTATATTAGCTACCTGTTGTGATATTGTGTGGTTGCGAGGACTTCTAGCAGAACATGGTATTTCCCAATCACAGCCTATACCACTTCATGGTGACAACAATAGTGTTATTTAGATTACGGCTAATCCCGCATATCATGAACGTACCAACACATTGAAGTATATTGTAATTACATCCGAGACACCTATGATTCCAAGGTCATCACTCTTCCCTATATTTCTACTGCTTAACATGCCACACATATCTTCACCAAATTCTTCTCATCTGCAAATTAATGTTTGTGGACTCACCAACATCAATTTGAGAGGTGGGGGGTGGGGGTGGGTTATTAGAGGCGTGATTGATTATTGATTTTACAGCTTCCCTTGTATGGGCATGATTTATAGCTTTCCTTCTATAGCTCCCAATTGTAATTTTATTTTCTTGTATACTCATATAAACGTATATAAATAAAAGACAAAAGGAAAGAAGTAATCATTCAGCCAAAATATTGTAGCATGCAGCCACTAACTATTTGAAGAATTAAGATTTAAGAAAAACTTGTTTCAAGATTATCTCGAAATGTCAAAAAATAATAACATAAATGCAGAAGTTTTACCAAATTTATGAGCATAAGGAAAAAATACGTTGAAGTTGGTCAAAAAAAGTGGCCCAAGTATTTCAAAATTTAATAGCTCCAAGCTACCACAAATGAAGTTGTTCCACATGTGCAACCTAACTAAAAGTATGAGCACAGGTTATAAGGCAGACCATTCACCCAGAGACATTCTTTGACTGAGAAGCACAGAGTCTACTGCTTATCAGTTACGTGTTCTAGGGCAAAGGTCGAATGGATTTAGTTGGTAGAATAAATATAGGTAATTTATCTGTGTTGTTATAAAGATTTCTTGCAGAAAGAACCTAATAGAAAAATTTTACACTACGATTCAACCCTTGGATGCACACATGTGTCAAATGTAGAGTCTAAGAAACGTTATGATTTGATTACAATGAAAACAAGATTTAAATGATATACATCTCTCTATGACAGCTTGAACTTTAGTTGACATGGTTCAGCATGGTATCTAAGCAGATAAAGATTCTGGCGTTAGCCATTTAATCAAATTGTGTATGTGCCAGACTTTGATAGTAAAAAATGAATCCTATCTAGACGTGAGGGGGCATGTTTTAAAATAAGATTTAAATAATACACAAATGGCCCTCTTTATAGTTCAAGTTTTCAAATCAAGTGGTTCGTATGACGGACCAAAAGCTAACCAAATTAAGAAAGTTAATGATTATCAAATGACATAAAGCAACAAATGTCCAAGCATTAATTAAATGATTTACGAGTAAAGATAAATAAGAAGGGACGAAGTTTTCCAAGTTGAGAAAACCACCGTGCAACAACAAAGATATGGAAGAAATTACCAGCTTTAATATCCAGACTGCACGATGACTCAGAGTTTGTCTCCAATGACCATCTACAGTGAACCTGATGCACCAAACCAAAACACATATAATCAGTTATAAAGTCAAATAAGAACTGCAAATATTCAAAGAGAAAAAATGGATTCAAGAATATATATATATAAAGCTTCAACTACCCAGTCCTCAAGATAGATCACCCAATAACAATATGTACTTCTACTAGATGTATTGAAACCACGAGACTGAAAAGCACATAAACAATGGATGACGTTTTGAGTACCTCAAAATATGACCCGAAGGGAACATCATGTGCCTGCTGTACTGTCTCAAACACCTAATTAAAGAAAAAAAAGGGAAAAAATAAGCTATTATTTCTTCAACGTCACCAAAAACTAACAAACTAGATTGATATTTAAATAAACAGGAATAGAAAAACAAATAAATGTTCCCACCAGAGTTTTCTTATCTGGAGATAAAACAGCATGTTGGACTTCTGTCATTGCTGTATCTGGAGGGCACATAGGACTGTTGCACAAGGTTCTATAGGTAATTTGCCTGACTTGACCATTGTACTCATCAGCAGTATACCACTGACCCATCTGAAGTTAGCATAACAGGAAATATCAGATAGATTCTAGAAAGTATATGTACAAAATGGTACAGTGGTAATATAGGTGTTGGGTTTTCCTCATAACAGATGTATAAACCACGCAAAGGCAATAGATCATTTATGTCTACACATACCGCGACAAATGTTCGACTAACTCTAATGTCTTGCTAGCTTGCATATGGTCACGTGTTCACATTATTTTAAAGGTTTTTTCCTGTAAAATGTAGATTATGGATTACCACCAAACTGCAGTTCATTTAGTCAATGTCTAGACAAAGCTCTACAATACAGAACACAAGAGGGACAAATTTTAGGTCTGGAAACTTCTATGCTGGTATCCCCAAGCTATAGTGGCAACGCAACGCCATGAACAAATATAGGGTTCTCCTTACAACTCCAACTATTTGTTTCTACGTACTCCAGTATGTGGTATATATAATATTCTCCCAAGTTGCACTTTGACAGATGATATTAGAATCCATTACTTACTGTGACATTAGAGTCCTTTCTGGCTGTACGATACTCATTTGTGAAATTTGAAGTGTCATCAAACAAAGTTTTAAAAAATTTCTCTGCTGTGCATGGGAACACGCCCTACAAATTATTTTGCAAACAAGAAAGAATTTATCAATATGATGTTAAAATAAGGTAACAAGAAGTAGAACTGTGAGTTTGTGCACACTTTATAAATGCTAGAAAGAACATCCTCTTTGATGAATGGTTGAAACTTTTCAGTCTTCGGCACACTTTCCTCAGGAAGCTTAGATTTCCTTTCACTGCCTCTGACAGAGCTACTATGGCGCAATGCTGACTGTTCCCTATCCTGTGTTCACAAATAAGATCAACAGTAGGAACACTTTGGGCAGATTACCTAAAATTCTTACCCATGTAGAGCAAGTTATTTTCCTTAAAGCCAAAGTAGTAACACATCTGATAGGAACTTGTCACTTAAAAAGTTAAAACAGCAATGCATAATTCATCATATACTACATGCATATATATCATTGTCTATTTACAGTTGTGTCACTACTTCATGTCTGAGTGTCGCATGTGGACGTTCAGCATGCAGCATGCTAAAAAGTTTTAGTTTCTAATTAGCTAAATCTAAACACGTAAGGCATTAAAACTGTAAGCCGGTCAATCAAATGCTTTACATGTGAAAAATATAACATTTCCTTGAAAACAATTCCTGTTTTCAGACGATCCAAAATTGCATGATTATCAATGAGAGAAGACCTCGTGCAATTTTGACTTGCTCACTATCAATAGGTTTCGAGTTAAATCATCCTAAATAGGAAGCGGCACTATCTCTAAAAACCAAGAAAGATTACGGATGTGGAAGAAGGGAAAGTAAGATTAAACAAGAGCAGAGGGTAAAACCTTCTTCTCAGCTTCTAGCATTGCGTGATAGTTCTTTACTGCAAGCTGTAAAGCTCTCAGTGCATGGTTTCTGTTCCAGAATGATGCGAACATATATCTGACTCTACCTGAAAGATAGAAATGGCTCATATATGGCATTAGAGTCTTCAAATTAAGTGGAAATACATCTACAAACAACAATACGAAATATGAACTTTTAGAATATAAATTAATATCTAAAGATCACTACAAATCTGAACAGGATCAGCATAAAACTATTTGAATATTATTTTATTTTCAATAACTAAACAAGATCAAATGCACACTCATGTCTGTGATGGATAGTTGGTAGCCACATCTAGTTTTCACCTTCACGTGTTCATAAATAGGTGCTACCTCAACAATAGACTTGACAATAAAGATAGAACGGTCATTTTCAAAACATTCTCTGAAAAAACAAGGCAATATTTGTTTACTTTTCTATCAGTCCTCCTCTCTTGAAAGGAAAGCCCTCTAAAGTGAAATTTTTTACCTGTTTCCAAAGACACGGTCCGAGGCATTTTCGGAGACTAGCTTGCTTCTATCTTACAGTAAGAAATCCCTGGAAAATCTATTTCAGATATAGCATACAATCTCAATGGCCTGGGGTAGAGCACTTAATGGGCTAGGGCGGCCCCATTTTGCCTTACCAACCCAAGATTACACTCAAAAGCCCTATTCAACCAATCTCAAAGCCCTATACTGCCCCTTCTCTCGACGAAGCTTTACCACCCCTTCCCTCGAAGAACCCAGCTTTCTCCTACCTATGGTATGTCCTTCGAATCCAATCCACAAAAATGTCGGATGCGTAGTCACAATAGAATGGACAAAATAAAAGATGAGAATGTAGGCATACAATTGGAAATGACCTGAATTGAGAAGAAATTAGGAGAAGGAAGAGTTAGATGATTGAAATATGTCTTGCAAAGATTGAAAGAAACTCCTGTTTACAAGAGCATGTGCTACCAGAATAACCTGGAGAGGTATAGACAAAAACTATCAGTGCTTGATGCGGCTGAAAAAAAATTGGTTTCATTGGATCATCAGGTAGATGTAACTGTACGTTGAATAGAGTTGAAGAAAAGGATACTTTTTCACTAACTCCAAAATTATTGCAAAGAAGACTTAAATTGTTATTGTTGTTGTCTTTTATATTGGTACATACGCATTGTATTAAAAAAATTGTATGTGGTTACCACTACATTATCTACACGGCCATCAAGAGAATATAGAATTTTTCGGTGATCTCTACCCAGTATATATTTGTTGTGATCAGACAGCCCACGAACAAGATTAAAAATGCATCCTTGTGATAGCAAAATAAGTCAAACTAAATCCTTCACCATTAATTCTGGGTAATCCAGACACCAGTATATACATCAGCAAAAACAAGCAACTGAAGCAACCCCGTGGAACTAACTGATAAGAAATTCTGCAGCTAATTGTATCATCGCTTAATTGCTATGCCAAATTCATGATCATCGTCTTCGGTTTTTCCCTTTCTTGAAATGAACTTAAACTTAAGACAGGAAAGTAGTAAAAATTTAACAAAAGGACACTTGATGGAAAAAAATAAATACTAACCATCTGGGTTTCCTAAAGGAGGGACACCAAGTCCACCAGCACCCATACGAAGAATTATTGTAATAGCGGGATTGATAAAAGCATGTTGGCTCCGCCTTATCTGAAATGGAAAAACGACTAAAAGATTCATTATTTTGGACAGCCAGTAAATCCCATCAGTCTGAAAAAAATTAGTATCACAGGAAACAAGGCTGTGTACCTCATCTATATCTCCAAAAGGTATAATCACCTGCTACATTGAAAATGTAAACATAAGACTGCGTACAACTTAAAGGAGTTTGAAACAAAAAGGAGGGTGGGCTTTAGAGTAAAAATTATACAATCTGAAACCAGGTGCTAGAAAATAATAGTTTATTTCGACTAAAATACCAATAAATATGAATGGCTCATTCCTGGAGTGGTTTCCGAAAGTATTTAGTGAAAATACGAGGCACCGACAAAAGATAAAACTTTAAGTGAACATGTTGATAAATGATAAATGGTAGACCCAAGGCCAAAACTTATATTTTAGCACAAGAAAAGGTAAATTAGCTTTCAGAGGAACAGTGGAAAAGGTTGACATCATATTTACAGATGAAAATTCTAGTTATTTTAGCATGATATTCGAGATAAGTCACCAAGACAAACCAAATGGTGCTCAAAGGCACCAAGAGTACTCTCCATGTGTCAATTAATACAAAAAATAGCAGTGTAGTCATGCAGCAGAGACCATTTACCTGCCAATTGCCAATAATGCCTTTCTATCTAGCGAGCAAAGGTTATAATCCTACCTTAAAGTTGATTCTCTTCACTGCCATTTACCTGCTTTTAACCACTATAATTGCTATAATGAAATACAACACCACCACAAATTAAGCCTTATTCCCAATAAATTTGGGGTTGGCTACATGATTCATTTTTGGCCACTCTTTTTTATCCATTGACACGTGTATAGGAAGATACTATGCGACCCATACTTTACAAGCACAGTTAAGTGGGCTCTTTCTGACTTCAAATTCATTTATTTTTGCAACATTTAGGCATTTTCCCATGTACTTTTGTTTATGTATTTATCTGCTAGACTTGTTTACCTGTATTTCCTAAAGCATAGTTTCGTAGTTCTATAAATACAAACTATATGCTCGAAGGCACATAACATCTGCCTTCTCATAGGGTAAAAGCATTAGCATGTGGCTCTGCCTTCAAAAATACAGATTCTTACCTAGGGACACTTTCCACCAGACAATATTTAATATCACTTTTTAATAGATCAAAAAGGAGGGACGATATAGGAAATAATAAGAATTCATAAACAAGAAATCATAATCTGACTAATCTTAATCTTCACAATTTACATTTAGCAATATATCCTATGTCTGTCTCCTAAGTCCTAGCACATGCATTACTAGAAACTATATACAAATCTTCAAGAAACGTTTATAGAAGGTAAGAGGTAAAAGTACCCGTTATACACAATACACAACACACATATGACAAGGAAATTCATAAAGATATCAGATGTTGCCCACCAAAATACCTGATGGGGAAGGACCACAATATCCCACATCACAGACTGAAAGTGCTCCTTGAGTTTATTCCTTTTTTTTTTTTTTTTGGTATTCCATAATAACAAATAATTGCTAGGATCATGTTTCTATCAAATAATCCACATTCCTAACTTTTCTATGAAAAAGAAAGGAGACGGGAACCAAAAAGTCCACCTGGTATGCACTAATAGTAGTTGCAGAGCGAATAAACTAAAATATGAGAACTTCATAATACAGCAAAATGCATGTCTCTGCCAAAGAAACTTGCATATTAACTATGAGTCTTTAATACAGGTTCTCATTTAGCAATGTTCTCCATAACTCTGGTCACCCAACTTTCAAAACTTGGTAATTTTACATAAACCTTTGCAAAGCTTTTAAGAATACAGCATATAGGGATGATCAAAGGTCTTATGAATATTATTAAACATCAAATCATGTATATTAGACACCATGCACCTTTAAACAGAGCTTTGCAAGTAAAGTCAACAGAACCTGGCCACAAAGACAAAACTGCTGGCCAAGAAGTTCTATAGAGGTAACTCATTAATAGGAATAAGCTCTGAACAGAAGCCAAATAATCAATAGGAACCAAAGACAGAAGTTGACCTTCATTTGCTTCGAAAATACATTAGAATGGAAGCAGATGTGCCATGCTGATACATACATACGGCCATGATACAAAAACGATCTCTCAAGAGCACACGAATAGCTATGCTCAATGACCTGAAAATATCCTCACCAATATTAGAAATTGAATTGGCTTAGATTACAATCCAGTCAGAAAGGCTTTTTTCCAAATACTACTCAAAGCATTCTACAGAAGCAGATAACTAGGCTTATCCGAACTAAAAGTAAAAATCATGCCTCATCTGGAAGAAGATTAAATATTGTTTGCAGTGGCCCAGGTTTCAGATGAACAACTGTGGGTTCTTGTTTATCCACAATCTTCCTTCGATTATTAGAAAGAGCATAGATATTCGCTCTACAAAAGAATAGTTTGCATCAGTTCAGGAAAATTGACAGCTTACTGGAAAAGTAATTCCATCAAAGAAGAAAATTGTAGGATGATTATTAGATTAACATTCATTTTTGAACAATAGAAACTGACTCCAGTAATATAAGCTAGCATCATCATCATCATCATCATCACCACCATCATAATAATAATAATTCATTCACCATTTAGCATATTGAAGCAAGAATAGGATGGCCAACCATCACATCACCAAAGCTTCAAGAAGGTGAAGATCAAATGATAAATTCAAAAATTTCAGAATTTCAGGAAACTAGAAATTCATTTTAAGATATTAGCTAAATCAATCCATCATTCTGTACAATTTGTTATTCTATGTAGTTAAAGTGATTCATAAACTTGTACTTGCAACCAGTATCGTGAATTACACAAAATATAAACAAAAAATGGACAATGAGCAGAAATACTGGACATAGATAGATGCACAAGTTGGACCGCTTATAAGTTGTATGTGCTAAAATGCTTTCTTAAATTCACATGATCTTAGCTTCATAAATTTAGATAAAGCACGTTATTCAAACCCCAAAAGGGAAAGGTAGCGACTTCTGCTACATGCTAGAACAATTAATTTCTGCTAGAACTGAAAAACCTGCAGTATTGCATGTTAAACATTTTTAATATTAATCTTATATCAGGTGATATCAATGTCATCCTACACTCTTAAACTACAAGATTCATGAATGCAGGCCTTAAAACAAAAAAGTACAATTTGTAAAATTTAACTCTCTTTTGGATTGGCAGTCAACGTGATCAAAATTTTGGACTAAATTTACAAGTCAAGTATCGTAGGAGCCAAAATTTTCTTTATTCAGTTAAATAAAAATTAACTACATTAATAGACGCGAAAAGAACAAACCTGACGCTAAACACGAGAATGCACCTCAATGAGTTAGAGCCTCATACCAACAAATATAGCACAAGTTGAAGGTTGAGAATGAGAAGATCAACTCAACATTGCAACAAGCATTAAGTAATGATTCAAGAAAAATTTCGAAGTATAAATCAAAAAACCAATTTAGTGTGCTCCCAAGGTTCACAAAACCTTCAGCATTAGAAATACAAGTCAACTTCTTATATCATTAACCAACCTCAGCAGATTACAAACTGTATCCAACAATCATAAAAAAGCCAATGGTCACCCCCCCCCCCTCCACCCCCCCTCTAACAAAAAAAAAAAAGAAAAGGAGGTACATTCGTTAGAGACCTTCTGTATAATTAACTTTACCAAATATATGTAGGCCTAAGCTTAAAAAAAAATTGTTTCACATTACAAAAAGATAGGAGAAAGAGAACATTAAAATTAAAAATAGAAATAGAAAAGAAAAATAAAAATGTATTACGAAGAAGGACCTGGAAGAATTCACATGGAGTTCTAGCGTTTCAATGCGAAGACAGACCTGACAAACAATATAAATAACATGTTTCAAGTTACCTGAAAAATAATTATAATGTAACTGTAATGAATATTCAAAAGAACAAAACTTGAGCAATATATTACCTGCCCGGATGGGCTGTTCAAAGTATACCATGCAGTAGCATTTTGACCTTCATTTTCGATGGGAATAGTTATTGAACCAAGAACTGCACTTTTCCAAATTATATCCCAATCATATATTGTCACATTAATCTGTTCATACAATTAGGTAAATGAATTGAATTAAGAAACCAGAAGTAGAAGAATACACTTGCTTGGATACTTAAAATACATGTTTACAGCAGAAACATAAGAAATAATATTATTGATAGGTAAAGTCCATAGATGCTCGTGCACAAGGTTACAAGAAGCTTCTATATGATCTCATTTTTTATGCTAAACGCGAGCTAGATATCAAAACGTTTAGGACTCAGATGCAAAGCCTTAGGATTATTGCCTAGAACTAAGAAATACTCTATCTAGGTGCTGGCTATTGGGAGTCAAAATTTTAAAAAGACTAACTTGAGCACTGAGAAGTAACCCTTAGCATAAACCAATAAAGTAATTCAAGAAATTACAATTAAAATTATAGTTGCAACAAACCATAAACCACCTAATAAATTTACAAAAACAACATTCCAATAAAATTAAAAGCCTAATTCTCAAACTAAAGATATAAAACAAATGAACAAAGTAGCAAATAATAAAATAAAAAAGCAGTAATTGTACAACAAGAACACTGCTCCACGAAACACCGACAATTAACACAAATGAGACTTGTCTATTTAATAATCATGTCTGCTTTGAATATGAGGAAAAAAACAAACAAACCAGTCAATAGAATAAAACACATGGAATAACGAAGGTAAAATATAAAGAAAGAGGAAGTCTACTATCACTGACAATCTCTCGTCAAAAAGCTGAAATTTCACTAGGGGGCTATTCTTAATTCAGTTGAAGGAAGCTAAGGCATGTCTGGCTCCTCGTTCTCTCTCCAATATCCAATTCCATTTTTTTCATTTTTTTTTTTTTTTGGGTGTTGTTTGGTGGGGTGGGGGGGGGGGGAGGCGGGGTTGTTATATGTAAAACAGCCCAAAACTCTTCAAATGTTCTATGCTGTGAAGAAACTAGCCTAAAAAGCTGAGGCAGATAAAGAAAGATCTAGAAAGGGCAAGGCCAAGGAGCGTATAACTCAGACACCTTGAGGCATGCAATGAAATTTTTAGTAAGCCAAGGCTTAGGCCTTGACAAATGGCGCAAAGCGTAAGCTAGCTCTAAATGAAGGCCTCGCATGGCACAAGCTGTGCACAGTTTTGAAAACAATTTTCTTAATTAGAATATTATTATGCTTGAAGAAGCATTCCAAAGGAATGAGTCTGATAATGTTTTTCCCTGGAATACAAATTCCATTTCTAAACATATAGGTGATAGCTTGAAAATATACAGAATGATATAGATTAGATGGATATGATAAACCAGCATTGATTTGTAAAAGACAATGAGAAAAATGTACAAAACAAAATTTGTTACTCAGGCTAAAAAGAAAAGAAAAGGAGAAGTTCATTTTATTTTTTTTCAACAAGTAAATTTTTATTAGAAAATGCTTGCAAACCAAGCACAATAATATACATATAGTAGATTATATTTCACATTTACAGTCACAAAAGTATCGAAACATAACCACCTCTACAGGAAGCTCATCAACGGAAAAATTGAACTCCTCTCCCCACATAGGATTTCTTGATCCAGGAACCATTGAACTGCAGCAATCACCGTTTACATCTTAAAAAATGCATATAAATGTATCGCTAAGAAGTATGGTATTGGATACCAGTAACAAAAATTATGCATACAAGAAAATGAGTAAAAATATCTAGAATTGTGTTCAAATTCGCAGCAATAAAAAATGCAACTACAGCAGGCATTATGGAAAATGCAGTGAACTGCTTGTTGAAATGCAGACAGTATTATTCAAATGATTTATTTAAATCAATTTATCAAGTTTTCCTATTAGTAAGAGAAACACAATGAGACTTTCACACTTTTATGATTTTAATACGAAATATGAAGCTGATTGCGCATAATACTTGGAGGAATTGAACTTTGTAAATTAATGGCTATAACCTTGTATTTGTTGAATCATTCTCAAGCTTGTCTATCAATTGTACTCTTTAAAAGGAAGGGGTCGTGGAATGTTCAAAGTGTATTAAATCAATTTGAGACAATGTGATACTATTCGGAAAAAGATCTCATTATTGGGAAGGAAACCAAGCAGCGGATTGGCTTGCCAATGAAGGTTATGTGACTCAAAAGTTTCTAAGAAATTCAACCTAATAAGATCTCCCCAAGGCTTCAAGCTACACTCAACTTGGAAAAACATGAGGTTCCATATATTTGTATTTTAGTCAGAAATATGAGATTATACTACACAATTTTTTTTACATGTCATTTGCTAGATTACCTGTAATGGTGGTAGTAACTCCACGTCTCTTGCTTTCAAAACTTGCTGTCACTTACAAGAGGAAAGAGAGAGCAAGTTTTGGTGGACCATAATTACTAGTTTTGAGATATGAAAATTTTCGATTCATTATTTTAGAACGTTATGTTTTTGTTTGACATATTAAATATAAATAGAAGGAAGAATTACGAAATTATCCCTCAACCAACAGATCTTGTTGCCACTGGTCCAAACCTATTTGTATTGACAGCAGAGTCTACAACCTTCTAGTTTTGTAGCGTAATTCGTCTCAATGGCACATTCTGTCAATTTGATTGTTTAATAATCCATATTTTGGTTGAAAAGACCATTATACCCTTATTTCTAGTTAATATAAATAAATAAAAAAAGAAAAAAAAATTCTGAGAACAAAATCACCAAATTAAAGGAAACCAAAGATTTAATATCCACATAGACCGGATTACAGAGAGCAAAGTGTGTGTGCTTCTGCACATTGGACATTCTCCAATGCATCAAACATCAAGAGTTATTGTTGAACCACCTCATCTAAAAGCTTAACCTATTACAAGGGAGCGAATTTAGTTATGTAAATTGTCTTCAACACGCCTCTTAAGCATGAAGACTGAGATTATTTTTATCAAAGGTTTGAACACTTGCTCAATTTTTCTATGTTCTAGCAGTGAGATTTTAACCACGTACCAAAGAATACAAGTACTCTGACCAATTCCTGTCCATTTGGCAAGTTAATTCTTTACGATCTTAAATCTCCTTTTATTGCCTCCTATAATGGCCTAAGATGCCAAAGTTCGCCACTAAAATAAAGGATGAGAAGTAGTGAAAGATCATTCTAATCTGTGATACCCTCCACCACTCTAGGGCGTTGACGCCCTTGTCAATGCATGATTCTCGAGAAATTGAGCTAATTTTGACTATGCTCACACTGGATGTAGTTCTCAAACCAACTGTGGCACTTGGGGAACCAACTTTGAAATCTTAGACTCACTACACTAACTTATGTTGTCCAAATCTTTGCCCTCTACTACACTCTGATCAATACTAACTCTAGAGGGGCTCTATTATCAGCTTTTACATTGCACTTGATCTGCTAGTGCAGCAACCAAATGGATTTGATGACCACAGTATCCTTGCCACTAATCAAAGCCAAAAAAGTGATACATCCCTAGAACCCAACGCTCCCTCGAATCATATTCTCATTCTTTTCAATGATTATCAAGCTAAGTAGAGTCCATATTTCTTAGCTCAAAAGTCCCTCAAGTAGCTCTCTGTTTGACATCTCTGTGCCACTCATGCATTGCCTCCCACAATTTAAGCTCCTCGATTAGAAGCTTAAGCTATTAGAGAGTTGGGAAAATTTATTCATTTAATGTTGCCTTAAAAAGTTATTCTAATAAATTTAAAATTTTGAAATGGCTCACATACAGAGGAATTACGAATTTTAATGGATAAACAGACTTGAAATAACTAGAGGCACAACTGAAACTACAAAAATAATAAGATAGAACTACCAAAGGTTGTGTATAAACAAAATGAAACTAAAATATACAGTGTACATGTTAATGAAGTTTGCATCACCAATAACAAGTACAATATATTAGAATTAAAATAGAAATAGCAGCAAATATTATAAAAATAAAATAAAATAAATAAAAAGTAACTTCGATATTATATAAAATCATTGAAGCTGACTAAAATGCGGTTTTATTGGAAAGAAGGAAGCCAATCAGATGTAATCACCTGAAGCGCTTCTCCCCTCCACAAGTGACAATTGCATAAGGATCTGATGTGCCATTCAAACTTGCACCAATTAGATTTTTAGCTGCTAAGAGTTCCACCTGAAATGTAGGAATGCTCTTAAACAACATTTTTCAATGGACATTGGTTGTTGCAACATGAGAATTTCATATAAGGACAGATCAAGCATCATACATTGCATAACAAAATTAGAATGCAGTTGCCAGTACAAAAAATTAAAAATTACCTTAATCATATATGCAGAAAGAGTTTGCTGGTCTCCTCTAAACTGGCTTATCTGCAAAATAAGTGCAAACTGCATGTTAATCAAGTGGAAAATGAGTCTAAAAAAAGAAATAAATAAAAAAAGCTGAAAAAGAAAGCATGTCCAATGTTAACTGGATGAGTAAGCATGCATTACCATCACGAAAAATAAGAACTCCCAAATATCAAGAGTTCATATTGAGGCTAGTATTATGAAAATGTCAAAGCATAAGTACAAATATAAAGAAATCATTAGAAGATAAAACTGGCAATTTAAATAAGACTTTGAGCATGCTTTTCAAGTGCACCTAGGTACAATACCAGTGTTCCCTCATTTAGCTCTATTTCATCAATATCTAGAGCAATAGATGTCGGTGGTACAAATCTTGAAATTCCCTCTGAGTTAGCTAGGTCTATGTGCGTGGACGTTCTTAGTGTGTTACAACCAAAATAATTACAAGAATTTAGTCTTTTATCATGGTGGAGGTGTAACGAAGGACAATATCCAATTGTATCAAAAATTGTTCTCGATCTATTAACACCTCCTGTGTCTACGGTAGTATCGGAGGCTGCATTTAGTTTAAGTGGTAGAGTTTTATCAGACGAACGATCAAGATTAAAACAAGATATATTGGAGGCTTTAATACGCTTGAAGAACTGGGAATATGTGAAATTACGTATTCAAAAATAAGTTGACAATATAATGGTCGAAGAGTTGCAACAGATTCGAGGATAGGATATTGTAAGTTTTTAAATTGATTAGTTTCAAAAAAATACGAAATTTTTAAATTTCTTTGTTTTAAGAAAAATTGTACACGAAATATTTTATTCGTGTCCAACTTTAATTTCGCCTACGATGATTGTAGCCGATCCCAAACCCAGAAAAATGAGGAGGGTTGTAACTTTTATTTAATTTATAATACGTATAAATTGCACAAATTTTAAATTCTTTTAAAAAAATTTAGATTTGTCATAAAAAAGAAAAGAGCCTACTCGGCTCGCTAAGACCTGAGCCAAAAACTCGGGTCGAGCCTAAATTTTTTGGCCGAGCTTTTGCTCAGCTCGGGTTAAAAAAAGTCCGAACCTCGAGCCGATCTCCAGCTTTGAGTTTCGGCTCGGCTCGGCTCGGCTCGACTCGTTAACACCCTTATAGGTCTACATTTACCATCCTTGTTGCCTGTAACTATATGCTAAACCATAAATGTAAATAGCAAAACAAGCTGATTTCTGCGAGGAAAGAGTTAACATCAGCCAAGCAAGCTACGTGAGATTGGGAACCAAGTCATTTTCATTTAAGATCATGTTCATTACAGGTGTTATAGCTTCGACAAACATTGGATGGAAATGAGTAGCTTTTCAATATTCAGTGCTGGAAACCATTTTTCTTTGTTACTTATGTTGTCAAATCAAAAAGGACGCTTTGCCGACCTATAATAGTTAGCGCGTTAGATCTTTAGTTTGATTTTTTCAAAATCATTTTTCTACTACACATTTTCGACCGCACATCCTCAGAAAAAATCATTTTTCGTATTTCTCAGTATCTTTTCCTACTTTTTAACCACGTTCTCCAAAAAATAAAATCACTTTTAAATCACTTCCACACAAGCAAGAAGTCATAGAAAATGCAAATAGTAGGGTAGAGTTGGATTGCCCACAGAGTCCGACTGGCCAGCGGAAATTAATGAAGTATCAAATACTAAAACATTAAAAAACATGTGAATGTAGCCTCATTTGGTGCCGCAGTCTTCTAGTTAAAACTGCAAAATAGTGGCAAAATCACCAAAAGTAACTAATATATCACTAATTACAAAAAGAGACCAACCAAATTCACATAAACAGTTAAAGAAATCTGAATTCTTTTAGCACAAAATTATGAAGGGAAAAAAAAAACAGAAATTCAACATCTTGATCTCGGTCCAAAATGAAGGGTAATTACTCCTTTCACTCTAATTATCCCAAAAAAAAAATAAAAAAAATAAAAAGATTAAGAACAAAGAATCAACATTAAAATTAGCCACTTTAAATGGAAAACTAGGGGTGAAATTAGAGAACTGATCTTATCTTTATCATCAATACGTACAGAGAAATGTCCCACTGAAGTAAATTCCCAAACAAGAAAAGGAAAACCAAACGGACTTCTTTAATTACGTAATTGAGATTAAAACGAAAATCAACATCAAAGTAGCAACAGTCAATTACATCAAATAGGCGGAAAATTAGGCAACCTTGTCTTTGTCACCAATTACATCCAACTTGCCACACGAACCTTCCACTCTTATCCGATCGCCATCGCCAGCGAGAGTGAAGAACCAGTATGCCGCCACCACGAAGGCCGCGGCTGCCACAGAGACTTGCACCTCCCACCATGAAGGCACCGCGAACTCCGTCGCCATTTCTATTACACTCATTTCTTCAAAATTATTTGAATTTGGGAAATGTACAGTTAGTAACTGCAGAAGAACATCAAGAAGATTGTGTACGATCCTATGATCGAGAAGATTGAAATGTGGGTTTTTTACTTTTCTTTGATTATGAAAAACCCAATAAACGTACTATACACTACTGTATACGCAATGGTGTTTACGAGTGTCTCGGAGTGTCCAGGAGGAGACAGAATCCAAAAGGCTGTAATTGTAAGGTATGAAAGTGGAACGAGAATGAAAAATATAGCTGTAATTGGGGCCACATAAAAGATAAAAAATTTGAATTTAGCCCTCGTTTGATGCGCATTTTTGGAAATAATGTATTTTTATTATTGATGTGATGGGGAATATGTTATTGAAAAAGAAGGAAAATTTATTGATGTGATGAAAAATATTATTTTATTGAAAAATGTGTGGTTAAAAATGAATAGAAGAATGAGAATGAAAAAAATAATGTGGCTCAAACGGGGCCTTAAATGTTGATGTGATGGATAACGGTCATATTTTTCATTTTAATGAGAAAATAAGGGATTGTTCTCTTTGTGTTTCAATTTTGTGTTTTGAGTTTTGAATTCATTTTGAATTTTGTGTTTTGAGTGTCCATTTTGAGATTTTTGAAAACGTGTTCTTTTTGACATTTTGAAAAATAGTTTTCAAAAATTAGAAAATGTAAAACACGTTCTCTTTATTTTCCTTTTCTCACTTCATTGTATCGTCTCTCTCGTGCCTCTCTCTCTCTCTCTCTTTTTCCCCCTCTCCATCTTCTTCCCCAACTTCTTCACAGGCGGTTGTTGGTTTGGGTGTTGTGGTTGGATGTTGTAGTTGACTGCGGTGGTTGGGTTGCGACGTCGCGGTGGTTAATGTGGCGGTGGTGGGAACGCGATTTTTTATTGTAGCGATTTTGGTTGTGTTGGGCCGCGACGCTGCTGTGGTGGCGGTTGGGTCGCGATTTTTTTGTTTTGGCGGTTGCGGTATTGGCTGTGGCGGTTGGATCGCGATTTTGGCTGCTGCTGTGTCTCGATTTTGGCTGTGGTTGGGTGGCTATTCTGGTGGCAATTTTGCGGTGGTGGGTCGCCATTTTGGCTGGGCGGTGATGGTCTTTCTGGTGGCTATTTTGGCTGTTTCGGTGGGGATATTTCTAGTGGCAATTTTTCGGTGGTTGGGTCGTGATTTTGGCTATAGCAGTGGTGGTTTCCGACGGCGATTTTGATGATGGTGGTGGATCGGTGGTGCAGTGGTAGTTAGGTTCCGGTGGTGTGGTGGTCAAGAGAGAATAGTCGGCCAGAGGGAAGGAATTGAAATTGTGTTAGTGGAGGTGTTATTGGATTGAAAATGGTCATTTCTCTTGTTCTGCAATTTTCCCTGTTTTTGCTTGAAAACGGCCAAACGATGTCTTTATCGTTTTGTGTACAAATTTTTTATCGTTTTCAAAAATAGGAAACATAATGCGTTTTCATTGTTTTGGAAAATCAAAAACAGAAAACAACCCAAAACGGCCAAAGAGAACACAACCTAAGATGCCCCAAACGGGGGCTAAAAGGGCCCGTTTGATTGCAATGTTGGAAAATGGATTGAAATAAAATGAATTTTAAGAAAAGTAATTGGCTAAAAATTATTTTGTAAGGAATTGTTAATTTAATGTGTTTGATTAGTATAATTTTTCACTCGAAAAATTTTTAAATTTTGTGTCCGTTTGGCTTTGTTTTACATGAAAATTGTCCAGTGATAATTTTTTCCAAAATTGGTTATAAAATTTGTTTCCATTGCCAAAAAGTAAAAAAAAAACGAAAAAAAAAATTCCTAAAAAAATCATTTTTTTAATCAAATTTTAATGTTGGTTTGAATTTGTTTTACATGAAAATTGTTCATTAAAGTGGAATTTTTTTTTTACAACTAGTAATAAATTTGTTTTCATTGCAAAAAAAATAAAAAATAAAAAATGGAAACCATTTCCCACCTAGATGGTGGGAAAAAGAATTCAAAGAAAAACTAGAAATTGTCACCATATGAGAGAAAGTGGCAATTTCAATCGCCAAGAAAAACATGCTATCAAACACCAAAAAACATGGAAAATGGAAAACCTTTTCCATGGAAAATCAACCGTATCAAACACACCCTAAATTTCGTTTGATTGTAAGGGTGGAAAATGGGTGGGAATAAAATGAATTATAGGGAAAGTAATTGCCTAAAAATTATTTTTTAGGAAATTGTTAATTAAGTATGTTTGATTGGTATAATTTTCCACTTGGAAAAATTTTGAAATTTTGGATTTTTTTGTTCACGTTTGGCTTTATTTTACATGAAAATTGTTCATTAAAGTGAATATTTTTTTTACAATTGGTTATGAAATTTTTTACTATAGCCAAAAAGTTTTAAATTTTTTTTTTTTTGCTCGAAAACTATTTTTTCATCAAAATTTAGTGTTCGTTTGACTTCGTTTTACATGGAAATTGTCCATTAAAGTGATTTTTTTTTTTTTTTGACAATTGGTTATGAAATTTATTTTCATTACTGAAAAATAAAAAAATTGGCCAGAACCTTGAAATAAAGTTAATTCTTAATTGGAGCTATTTTATAGCAATTTGGTCTCGGTGGACCGAGATCATCATTAAGTGTTTGGTCAACCAGCTACAAAACTATTAGAAAGCTCTGTAACAACATTTTGAGGAACCTACGATCATGAGTATGTAGGAGGCCAAGAAGGGAACAAGGCTAGAGGCCGCATTTTAATAAATCTTCGATTGTTTATGATGCTATTGGTGCAAGTTGTAAGGAATCTTGTTCTCGAGTCAACTAGGACTTCATTTCATTTTCATAAGAAAAATTAGTACACTAAAAAATTAGATAGATTGCTCATTCACCTCGCAGCAATGACGTTTGTCTTTCAAGTTATTATAATTCATTTCCTAAGCTAAGGTGGAGCCTCTTATTCTACGATAATCCAAGCTTTTGGATGGACATATCGTTCAGATTCACAAAATTTGAATTCATATCACATGGTAGTGAAAGTAAACTCCTCTACATACTGAAATTACGAGATTCAATCCAAATTACACATAAAGTGGGGATGAATATGTGATTATATGGAATTAAAAATTAATAATTAAATAGTAACAAGTCACTATTAATCATCTTTAGATGATTAATCAATTAAGTCAATTTTCTTAAGTTCAATTGCCGCAGTTTTATGAAAACAATAAATAAACAACCAGAATGATTACGGAAAAACCCCAACTTGGTAAAAATTTCGGGCACTTTGCTAGTCAACATTCCACTATAAACGAATTATGAACTTACAGTCCGCAAAACTCGATTTCCACAAGTATTTTTTGACCTCCAACTGAAATTTCCACAGGTTTCTTGGATTGCATGCTCATGCACTAACTCCTAGCTACATTTTCAAAACCTTATGGATTGCGTGCTCCTGCACTAACTCTAGGTTTTATGAATTCCTTTATCCATTGTGGATCAACGAAGAACTCCGCGTTCTCCAATAACTGAAACTCCAATCACTTTCCATTAATCTTCAGAACTCTGACAGATGTATAGGAAGTAACAATTTGGTATTTGGATTATGGATTTGATGTTCTCAATGTCAAGAACAAATCAAAACATGAAGGTTGAAAACTTATTTGATGAAGAGGATATAGAGCATTATGTGTTTTATCAATGTTCAACTTTAGAAAAACCGTTCAGAGTATTGCTGGTATTTATAGTTTAGATTTGAGATTGAATGAGTCGGATAAAAAGCCTTAAAAACGAGAATTAAAATTTTTCGGAGAACACTGTCGCTCGAGCGAAGGCGGGACAACAATCTAGCGAAATTGTGGGGCCGTTTTTTCCTTCTTTCTATTCTCGAACCCTAAACCCAATACAACTCAAGTAATAGTATTTGCAACTTACTCATTGACTTTTACTACACATTAATTCTAGTTTTTTTTATTCATAGATTTGTCAATTACATTATAAACCTAACACATACAATCTTTGGCTTCGAGATAAAAATACCAAATGTCCACTATTATTAGGTAGTGAATCTCCGATCATCACAAGTTAGGACCCAACTATCGTTATTGTACTCTAGTATTCTACGAACCATTATGCTCTAAAAGATGGGCTTTGCTATGGGTACCGGGGCGTTTACATGCCCGGTTACCTGCCCCTAGCTCATGGTGAATCGATGCATGATTCATGAATATTACATTAATGCAATCTGTCCAATGGATATGAAATGTTGGGCCCCTTTCTTACAATATACATCATTGTACCTTCTGAGATGAATAAATCATAATCATTAGCACGTGCATTTGGCAACCCTTTGCCACCTAAAAACATCATTCATGTTACATGTATAATATCTTTTACATCATTGTTTGAATTGTGTCACGTGACAACACATCATTTGACGATTTCAAAAAAACATTTTTCCCGACCACAATTTTTTTAAAAACGAAAGGGATGTCAAATTTAATGTAAAGAAAAAAATGTACATTTAATATTATTATAAAAATATATATAACCATTATAAATGATACGATATGTGATGACCTTTAATTTAGTCACTTGAGGTGCAACACATAATTTATAGTATGCAAAACTTCATGCCAATATGTCACGTAACTTGGTGGCTTGTAACACAATGACAATGTCACAAATCAGAGGGAATAATGTTACTTATTTGTTAGAGTCATGCTAGAAAAACATGACCAAATTCCATGCCCTTTCTAGGGAGCCAGGTGGCGCCCTCACATTGGAGTCGGCTCCCCCTCCAATTACAAGGCACCACCTCGACGCCCTATCATTTGTCCCGGTCATTGAGCCCGGACAAATGGCTTAATCATATTTGTTACTTTTTGGAGCCTGTAAGCAATTAATGTGACATTTTAAGCCCTTAGCTTTTCATCTTTCGTGTTTCGATCCTCGTGGAATAAGAAACTCAATTTTATTCCTTAATTACTTAAAATCTCATAATCACGCCAAGTTCAATACTAAACTCCCCAGACATCAACATATATTATGGAAATTGAATTAATTCAAGTATGTTAAAATAATGGGGTTTTGCTAATCAACTTTCATTTCATACTCGACGGTGCTGCGTAATCCCACTCAAATCATTCATGGCCAAGTTGGCCCTTTGTAACTCGTAAAGGATACCTTGCTATCGTTCAAAACTAGCCAACACCAATTATTTATTAATGCACTGTAGCGCGCCAAGGAGGGAAGAAGAAAATGAGAAACAATTTAGGTGGTCGAACGGCGGCTATGAGGTGAAGGTTGTGGTCTCTTAAACATATAAAAATTAGCATTTTCACTTAAAGAGTAATTAGCACATAATGTCCTCACATTTTACTATTATTGTGGAAAGCATTCATACATTTTATTTTTAGGCACTTTCACCTCTATTTCGACCTTTTATTGCAGAAAATGTCGGTTTCATCCACATTTTTAATTAAAAGATGTGAATTGACGAATATAATAAAATAGAAAGAAAAAACTAACTAATTGCAATCATAGTCTCAAATTTTTTTTAAAAGAAGTGCAAATAAATCCCAAATAAATTAGTAAAATGATAGTTAGCACGTAATGTCTCTACCTTTCACTATTATTGTGAAAACGTTCATATCTTTCATTTTTTGATATTTTCAAACTTAATTACACATTTGATTGTGCAAACCATCAATTCTATCCAAATTCATCCAATTTTTCAATAAAAAACTATGAAATGATGAATATATCCTTCTATTTAAATATAAAAAAAATAAAAAAAAAGAACTAACTGCAACCATAACTCCAATTTTTTTAAAAATGTACAAACGAATCCCAAATAAATTATTAAAAAATTAGAAATTAAAAGTTTTTTTTTTTTTTAAAAAGGAGGAATCGAGTCCCAAATAAATTATTAAAAATTAGAAATTAAAAAAAATTTCTATTTTTTAAAATTTGAACACGAGTGTATATTCGTCATTTCATGACTTTTATTAAGAAATTTGATGAAAATTGATAGAAACGATGGTTTGCGTAATTAAATGTGTAATTAGGGTGAAAATGTTAAAAAATGAAAGAATGAACCATTTTTACAATAATAGTGAAAAATATGGACATTATGTGCTAATTACTCTTTTAATAAATTAATTGGACTTTGTCTGCACTTTAAAAAAAAAAAATTCAGACTATGGTTGCAATTAATTTTTTTTAAAATTTATGTAGAAAGGTATATTTGTCATTTCACAATTTTTAATTGAAAAAATAGATGAAAATGACTTTTTGCGCAATGAAATGGGGAAACAAGAGTAAAAATGTCAAAAAATGACGTTTTACAATAATAGTAAAATGTAAGGACGTTAGGTACTAATTACCCTATATTTAAATATACAAGAATTAGCATTTTAACTAAAATGTCCCGTGGATCTATTGTATGCCACAATAACATAATCCTTGAAATAAAAAGATGTTTTAACTTAGTTTTTTATTGGTAAAAAAATTATTTTCGAAATAAACTGTGGGTTCTTTTATTTATTACACTTTTTCACTTTTCAGTTCATAATTTGTACATTTAGGGGCAGAAAAAAGTTGACCTATCTCACGTTCACGACTCACTTTAGAACTCTGAGAGACTGGGACAAAATAATGCTGTTTTTTTTTTCTTTTTCTCCAATTAAAAAGCACACTGTACATATCATAGGCTTCTGGATTTATCAAATCATTGCTTGTATTTAAACAAATAATTCGATTAATCTCTTGAGCATGGATTAAAACGTAACAATATGATCCCGATCATGGTAATGGGATTCGGTTCAAGCCGAACATGGTTCACGAAGAAGTAGTCCATATCATAAGCATACGAGATCGAACATGAAAATTTTCTTTCGCATCCTAGCGATTTAAACTCAATACCTCCCTTAACAGGCACCTAAAAGAACCACCAGATGGCGACTACATTCCCCTTCCTGTTCAGCTCTTTGAACTTAATGTAAGATTAGAAAATAAAGAGTTTTTTACCATCTCTTTAATCTAAAGAACGTACGTGGCTCTTAACATGCTATGCAATATGGTGGTTTGCTTGAGCAGACAAATCTCAAGATCCGTATTTTCGTTTGAATCTCAATCAGATCGAACTGCTCGTTTGAGTTTAGCAGACTTTGATTAAGACTTGATATTTCTTCTTAAAATGTCAATCTTATTAATATGGGTAACTAAACTCTTATATATTAGTTTATATTTCAGTATTTAATCGATGTAAAAATTATTTCTTAACACTAATTATTATCATCATGTGGATATCTAATAAGCAAGCATTTCTCTTAATAATCTTAGGCCTAATGGACACTTCACTGTAACGTGAAATTTTATATTATTTTGGGCAAATGACCATTCCTAATCCAGCATATGCAATATTCATGTCTTCTGGTATTTGTAGCAGCCTTTGGTCTTATGGAATGAACACAATTAGAATAAATCTGCAGGTACGGGAAAATTTCACAGGAAGAAAGACATCGCAAAAATCTGTGAATTTTTCCAGTACTTATAGCACAATTCACACAATTAACAGAATTAATCATGATGTTAATATCTATTAATATAACTTACATGTAACCTGGAATTATAACTAGAAGAAAATTTTCATCTTAGAATGATAATGAGAATTCGGTTTAAGGGTCGAGAATCTTATTAGTTTATTGAAGGTTTGACTTAACGACTATTTCGAGCTTGCTTCCGAATTTATTTTTCGATAAACCCGACTTAATTAATTTGTGATCGCCAGTCTTACTTATGCAGAGTATGGGGCATAGTTGAAAGCATGTAAAACTTCATCTTGTATGATTGTTTCAAGCCTACTTTTAGTACACATAAGTGTACCAGCTCATTGCATATGCCAGCAATCATAACATGTGATGCATCTCAAGTACTTTAAAGGTATGCTTGACACCACGACTATCCAATTTCAACGTATAGTATAAATTAACACATCATTTATAGAAAGTGATGTAAAGGTGCTAAGAGATGCAGAGTTTAACCCTATATCACTCACGACGAGCCATGAATTTGGACGTTTACTTCAAAGTATTCCTTACGAACTCCCTTATTGCTTCCACTCATTTTAAAACTCGTCATTTTCAATCGCGCATTTTATGGAGTCCACTTTCATACATCTCATCACTTTCATCAAAATCTACTAAAATGTGATTCTTTGTTACATTAGACGCGGGCGAAATAGGATCACCCTCGTGTTCAAGCGATACTCCACATCAGAAAGTTATACGAATCTTATTGAGGATAAGATTGAAAGAGAAAACTAGATAAAGAAGGGAATTGGCAAGTATATGAGGGTCAATTTGGTGATTTTGGCTAAAAGCATAACTTAGCTTTGCTGTCGAAATTTGAATTTTTAAATTATCAAGAAGGAATCGTGCCTGCAAAAGCAAAAGGAGCGCAAGTATAACTAATAAAGAAGAGAGAAAAAGGAAAAGAAAATCATATTTGTGCCAACTGAACAAACATTTTCTCCTTCTAACCCGAATCCAAATGAGCTTCTTGAGTCTCTTCCTCCACCACTCTCACAATCACTATCTGCTTTGTTCATGCAAGATCCAAACAACTCACAATCAAGGTACATAACGTCTGTCTCAATCTCACACGCACACTAATATCGTGAAAAGAATTGGATTCAAGTCTTGTCCCACTAACTTGTTTGGCTTTTGATCGAAAAATAAATCGGGTCTGCGTATGAGAAGGCAAATTGACACACCTTATAGCAACTTAAGCTTTTAAACTATATGCAAATACTGCTGCATGGCTTTTCGAAGTGCAATACAATAACTATAGTAGTGTGAATTTGTGATGTATAATACTTAATTGGTACTTGATTCTGAGACCTAAGCTTTAGTTGTATAGATAAAAATAAGTTCAGATTTTTAAGTGAGTAAGAAAAATTGTGTGGATAATGAATAGTATTGATGATGTGTGATTGAAGTTAATATATGACTTTGACTGAATTTATAAATGATTTATAGATTTGAATCCAAATCGAGGCTAAATGGGTTGGATTTGGGTTAAACGACATTAGTTTCGTTTAGGCTTGTTTAAAATCTTACTAAGATCAGTCTCAATTTTTTATGGAATCTCGAGAATTTTAAACGGTCCAACGAGCTAGGACCTAGTCTATACTTGTGGACCTCGTCATGCTCCTCGTTACTAAGTGTCTGTCTGTTTTAGATTATTTTCTGAAGAAAATCAATTGTTTGGCCCTTTTTTTCACAAAATGGGGTCCACTATCACACAATTTCTTCAAATATGGCGGCTGCAACGGTCAAAATTATGATTTTTAGTGGAAACTATCAAGCCCTAAGTATGTCTTCGATATTTCCGAAGGTTTCAAATTCTACATTAGGTTCTTACATCCATGTGTGGTGTTGTAGGAAGCCTTGGTACCAAAGGGCAATGCAAATGGCCACACAGTGGAGACCCTTTCCAAAATCTGCTGAAATTTCTACAATAAATGGCTCTATTTGGAAAACAAATTCGAAAACAACAGAAATTTCGACAGCAAATTCCAACAAACAGAAACTAAGAAAATGCAAGTCTGTAAGATTGGCAACTTCGTTTACTCGAGCATGTTTATGTGCACCAATCTCTTCATACAAAGAAGTTTTTCAAACTGATTTTCCGCCAAGAAGAAGTTACAGTTATCCAAGATCTTCTTCGCACCCTTTTCCAGCCATCTCACAAGAGAGAACCCCTAGTGCAAGAATGAGCATAGAGGGAAGGAGAATTTTTCGCGGAAAATCTTTGACAGATGATGTTCTAATGAGGAGATTTGTTATTGAAGAAGAAGCAATGATGCAAGTTAGAAGAAGAAATGAGATGGAAATTATTAGGAGAAGAAGTGCTTTCAGAAGGAAAAAACTTGGGCCGAGTCCCTTAAGTAAAATGGTCGTTCTAGTCGAGGATGGGGACGAAGATGAGGAACAACAACATCAGGAGCATGAAAGAAGAAACAAAATCTAGTAAATGTCTGCTGTTTCTTCCATTTTTATACTTAGAATTGGTTTGTGGATTGTGTCTTTAATTTGATGGGCGATTGCTTGCCCTTTTTGTTTGTAATCAAAATGTACAACTTAATGGCAATGAAATTTTTCGACGATTTTCTTTAAGTAGTTTCAACGATATTCTGAAGTTGTTGTAAAAACAACTATAATAACACAACGTACTCCATATTCAAGAGAACGTCTAGCACAAAAATAATACATTCTTATATTGATTGTTGTAAAAGGGATCCAGAGAGAACAAATTTACATGGCTTGTAGTTGCTTTAGGCTCTCTTCCATCATTAAGCGAGCCATTTTGTTTGGACTTGCTGCTTGTGTCTTGACTTGATGAGCTTTGTTTTAGACCTTCAGCCGTCCTAACTGTCTTCAGTGTCTTGGCAGCCTTTCTTGTACGGTCAAGTTTTTGCAATTTGACCTTTCCCTCCTAATTATTCTTGGGTACGGGAGGGGTTTCACAGGACCCCTGCAGAACATACAAAATAGGTGGGCCCCAAGGTTAGTCCTAAAATATTCGAGATCATAGACGACAAATTATTACGGAACTCTTAAATATAATTTTTTATAAGTATATTGATCTCTTTAGTATCATTCATGTGTCTATTCAAATTGATTTTTTTATATTAAATGAGCCATTTTAAAATAAACAACTTATTTTCGACTTTCATAAAAAATAATTTTTCAATTCTTTTTTTAAAAAAAATTTATAAACTTACTAAAAAACTATGTGAGATCTTTTTTTTTTTTAATTAAGCTCATTAAGGATATAAGTGTCCAAGTGTTTTGGGCCTCCTATAATCCTATTTAGTCTATCACGTTATTTAGTCATGTTTTTAAATGGAAAAAATTCATAAGTAAGAGGATAACTATCACCTATTTCAAAACTAAGAAAGCAAGTTTGGAATTTCAAAAATCAGATTTTTATTAAAATTTAATTAATTTATTAAATATAATGATATCATAATTATACAATTAATGGTCACATTTACATAATTAATTGGTCACTGGTTATTTTTGAGGTCACAAATCAAAAAATTTATAGGTCGTGAATTTTTTCTAGGTCACAGTCAAAAATTTTATAGGTCACAATTTGTTTATCGGTCACATATCAAAATTTTTAGAGGTCACGGATTATTTCGAGGTCAAAAATCAATAATTTTATAGGTCACGGATCAAAAAAATTACAGATCACAGATTATTTTTTAGTCACAAGTTGTCGAATTTTAAGGTCACAAATAGTCCATTATGCAGTCACAGCTAGTCTAATATATGACCACCGTTGCGACCACTGTCAACAATCACGCAACAACCTACGATATTGTAATCTCCACATCCCCAAACCTACCATCACCTCCGCCACGACCACCACCATCACCACTTCATAGCAGATGCACAGCTACAGTCCCCACCACTGCCACCACGCCCAACAAAAAAAAAAAAAGGAGCCTCTATACAATGGCTCCGACTAAGTAGATCAAGTAGGAGGAGAACGAAATCACCCTAAAATACCCCAAACTCCCTCCTAAGATTTTCTCTTATGCAGGCAACCAAAATACCCCAAACCCCTCCCTACATTTTCTGCTACGGTGGCGGATGCATTGCTGGAAAATGCTGCTGTGAGTTCGCAGCAGTCTCGCCGCTGCCATTTGATGCCGGTGCGAATGACATAGCTCACAACGTTGGGTGAACAATATGCTGCAACAGGATTTCATCGAACAGAGGCCTACTAGCACCGCAACACGTTTCTTCGCTCAGAGATCCGAGTGGGAAGAGAGGTCTCTTTGCACGCACCAGTAGATTCATAGAAGAGGTTAGAGAGAGAGAGAGAGAGAGAGAGAGAAGATGAAGAGAAATTATTAGGGTTTGGTTAGGGTATAAAATGATGGGTTGAATATATAGAATAATTTAATTTTTATAATATAATTAATTTATCAAATTTCTAATTTTTGAAAGAAAAAAATCCCACTTGATTTTAGAATTGAGATATTCAAAAGTAGGGTGGGGTGTAATTTCCATTTTTTAAATGGAATGAGTGACCCAACTCAAAAAAGAAAAGAATTTTTTTGTTAAATTTTTGGGCTTTTAATTTTTTGAGGCCCCTCGGATTGAGGCACAAGGCAATGGCTTAGGTTGCCTTGAGTCAAGGTTGGCACTGGTGGGGCTCCCGTGTAGGACTCACCTCATAAAAAATTCAAACCTCCCACCTATTGTGTGTGTTTTAGAGGGGTTCTTTGAAACCCCTCCAGTACACCAAGAATAATCCTTCTCTCTTCTAGCTTTAGTTTTGCGATTTTTCTTGTACGTTTTTTCATGGTTGCTTTTTGCAAAATTAGTCGAGACATTATAAAGTAATAAAATAGGCACAAAAGATGTTCTAATTGCTTTGTTAGATGCAACTACAAGCCGAACAGATTGATAGAGAAAAAAATGAATAATGTTATTTATTCTCACTGAGACTATAATCTCAATCTATGTAGTGTTAGGTGATAGGCAAGATGAAAGGTAAAATTAAATGATTCATTTAATTTCAATTATCATTTAATGTCATATTAACTCTACATAAACTGAAATTGCTAAATAGCAATACTCAATAATTAATTCTTCAATCTACATTTAATTGCTTTCGACCTTGTCGGCTGTCACACTTGCGATAAGTTGCGGGTAATAAATGTCAGTTGTGTGTGCTAATCCCGTAAATTACTGAGGTAGGTTAAAATTCTATCCCTTGCAATGTGTTTTGGGGCTCGCTTTAAAGCATGCCTACAAAGTCCATAGCAATACTGCTAGAAAAAAATAGTCCGATTCACCAAACGCATCATACACTATCGTGCTTTTGTCTAGCTGAAGTAACTGAAATTAGGTTAACAACCTACTACTCAATAATTATCTTTAATTCGTTAATAATGAACTTCGAACCACTCAAATCTTACCATTCAATAATTATCTTTAATTATTTAATAATGGACTCTGAACCACTCAAATCACGAGATGTTATGATTTGAGTGATTCTGAATCCTAGGTGACCTACTTAACGTCCAACGAAACACATTCTTTCGATTGGGAAGAAATAGAAAATTGAATTCATTCGGTATTCTAGTCTTAGCAAATTGCATCGACCCATAAAAGTAGGATATTGTCATATTATGAAATAAGAAAACAAAATATTTATTTTAATATTTCAAATTATGTAAAACAAATCTAACTAATCGAGCAACAAATTGTTGGTCATTCACGCACAATTATTTTATATTCAATATTTAAATTTACCAATCTAGAATAATACATCAATCATACCTTCAATTTTGTATGAAATTGTTAAACGCGTTTTTAGTGGTACAATCATTATTGTTTTTTGTTCTCGATGAAATATCTCTTCGCCGTTTTGATTCGTCGTATCTATAATTATTGAAAAGTGAAAAGTGATGTCAATCTTCATTTTTTAGAAATTGCAAAATGTAATGATATAATTCATAGAATTCTTAAAAAAGCTTACAATCCTTCCATCTTAAACCAGATTTGGTAGCCTGAATAATGAATAAAAATCGAATCTAATAGGAATAGGAAGATAATTTTGAAAAATTGATAGAAAAAGTTAAAGCTAGTAGAGACTCACATGGTTCATTTTATCCCATGAAAGAAAGTATAAATATATATATGAATCTATAGTATGGTCCTATAAATAAATATCGCCCATAGTTTTTAAAATTTTTTTTTTTGGTTAATTAAATAATTAATGATGTAATGTTTATGTAATTGATAAATAATTACACATTGTGATATCTTAAAAAAATGAGCATTAATAGAATATATAGCATGGTCCTATAAATAAACATCGCCCATAGTTTTATAAAAGTTGTTTGAGATAATTTTAATTCTAAAGTAACGATTCTATATTTTCCTCATCTTGCACTGTTTCAATATAGAGGACATTAAACTGCCTATATTTTTTCTCCTTTAGTTTCTCTGGATTTACATAAACTTGAATCTTCCAAATTTCTTTTGATAATTTCTTTGCAACGTTTTTAACATATGGTCGATTTTCCTACAAGATAATTTTGAATAGGTTTACATAATTAATAAAAAGCCCCAATTATTTTTTAAATAATTCATTATAATAAAAATCAAGTTTTGGAGAAAAATTTAGGAAATATCTCTTCAACATGTCCCATCAATTCAATTGTTGAACAACCAAGTACATGTTCTGCTACTTCACCAAATATAGTAGCAACTAGTTTTCAATATTATCGTCCAATTCAACATATCCCATAGCACTTTAAATGCGTTGAAAAGATTAATTTTATTTTGAATAGTTTTAAATTCTAAATTAAATCGGACATCAATTTTAAATTAAAATTGTAAGATATATATCGTGGTTTGCGGAGCCCTAGGCTTTTGCAATATATACAAACGAAGTTTTCATTGTATTTATATCCAATTTCTTTATTATAGTCAACGCATGACATGTAATAAAGTATTTGGACAAACTCAATCACATTTATCTTCGCATATATCCAGAATTTTGCTTTCTACATTAAATCGTAATCAATTTTTAGAATGAATATTAGTGTAAAGAAAAAAAAATGTATAAGTTTGTGTTTCGTACTATTATATTATATCAAATTTTGCACTTAATCATGAACATTTTGTACATAATAAAATAATAGATACCATTACAATATAGAGGGTGTTTGTTTTTTATTCTCAAATTTTACAATAAATCAATTCTCATTTTCAACCACACATTTTTCAATAAAATAATATTTTCTATCACATCAATAATTTTTTCTTCTTTTTCAACCACACATTTCCCATCATATCACTATTCAAAAATCAATCATTCCCCCAAAAATCCCTACCAAACAAGCACTTAATACAAAATAAATAAATATTTTTTCTTCATTAAGTTCAATATACCTTGCCAAATAAATTATTAGCATTTTTAAATTGATAATCTCCACGTCCATTTTGTTTTTTTAGTTTAATTTTTTTCCTAGTGACTAAAATGTAGTAGTACAAAACCTTTTCCATTTCTCATTCATTTATTATTAGATAGTGGAATTCCAACAGACACAACATCAATGGTCACAAACGGTGGCCTATTTAATGGAAACAATAAAATTAACGGTGAAAAAAGATTTTCCGTTAAAACAATCAGTTCCGTTAGATTTTCCGTTAAAACAAAAATTTCTGTTTTATAGGCACTTTTTATATATAGAAGATATAAAATAATATTTATTATAGTTTTAATATAATTATATATGTGGACGAGTTTCGATTTTAAGTGATTAAACTTAATTTAATTAAGATAAAATTATGAGTACTCCAATATGAAAAATGAATTCTATAATTAAAAGGCGACTACAAGAATTTAAATTGTGATTCATCTATCATTAACGCCACCTTCATATATATTATAATATTATTTCATATGTGTACATGTATATATATTATATTATTTATTATTTATATCCTTTAGCCTCACTTAAAATCAATGTTGATAAAAATTAATTTTCCATCGACATTAAATGAGATTTCTTAATCCGTGTGAAAAATCAAACAATCCTATATATATGAGACGGAGGGAGTATATTATAAGTACAATATATATATAATGTAGAGACAGATGAAAAACGTCCAATTTATCATTTTGTCTTTATATAACATTGTCAACATTTTCATTTAAAGATTATAAATTGCATGTTTAATTAATATAATAGATAATATAACTATTTAAACACAAAAGACAATAAATTGAAAAGAAAAAATTGCTTAAACGTGATCAACAATTAGGAAGAAAAGAGTTGAAGATGGGAAAAATTATCCATCAATCTTAAAAACTTACTAATTAGGAGTTACTTACTCTTCCCATATTTGTATTGACCCCATTAAATACAAGTTTAGCATCTCAATTACACATTTTTCACTAAAACCAAAATTTTAAGTATTAATAAAAATTAATATTATGTGTTCTAAAATATAATTAATATGATATTGGGTACTTTCTATTATTATTATTATTATTATTATTATTATTATTATTATTATTATTATTATTATTATTATTATTATTATTATTATTATATATTCATTTCTGTATAAGCATAAAAATTGATGGTATTCCAATTACTAATTAAATATAATTACATAAAGAAAAGAAAAAAATATATTTTTATCTTGAGACATTTAAAGGGTAAATTTATATTCTTCCATTTGTATTAATCCCATTCACAAGAAAAAAGAAAACTTTTGTCTTAAGATTTTTCGTTTCTATATGTGTTTTGAATGTAACTTTGGCTTTTAAGGGGTAGTATTAATAGATGGACTGATAGCATTATTATGAGTGTTAAGTGGGACGAGCTACTTGTCGGTTCGCACAAGTTGGCTCGTGAGTTAGCTCACTCATGAGCTCGTCGGCTTGCGTGTAATAAGATTCGTTATAGGTGAATGAAAACGCAGGACTTTTAAGTAAAAATAAATAAAATTGGAAAGCAGTGGTGGATTCAAGATTTTGATTCAGCACGTGCAGCCATTGACCGTAGACAATTGGTAGTAATAAAATATTAAGAGCCCCGTTTGTTGCCCATTTTTTGCAAAAAAAATGTATTTTGGAATTGTGATTTGATGGAGAATGAGTGGTTAAAATAAGGGAAAGTTTTGAATTTGTATGCAATATTATTTTATTGAAAATTATGTAATCGAAAAGAAGAAAGAAAAATGTATTTTGAAAAAAAGAGAAATCAAACAAGGTTTAAAATTTAAATATAACAATTATTTTGTTCAAACTAAACATATATACTCTGTTGTACAAATTAATAATATTCACCAAATGATATTGTGACCAAATTTTGTATAATTCAAACGAATAGTATGGATTCGAATTGTTATAAATGCATCAAAACCTTTAAAATGTAACATATATTATTCTGGTAAATTTAATGTCAAATTCAACAAGTGTCATAATGGTCAAGCTTCAATAACCTGAAGGGGAGCTCACATGTTCAAAACCTTTCTCTATTCGTTTGATTTTAGTAAAAATTGTAAACCTAAAAATATTTCACAATAATTCGATTGGGAAGAGATTTAAAACCCGAGACTTCCTATATGAACATGGGAGTTATAACCCGTTGAACTATAAGAAATGTTTGAAGGTAAAATGAATTATCAATTATATAACTTAAAAAGATTATTCATTGTCAACAGAAAAAGCTATTCCTGGTGGATTCAGCACGCGCGGCTGCCGAGGCTCGTCGGACGTTGAATCTGCCACTGTTGGCAAGCCACTAGTGTGTTAGACTTAAGTTTGACTTAATATGGACTTATTATTTGTGGAGTAATGCTATTTATAATTAACGTCTGCAATAGTCATCATACATAACAACTCGTTATCTGAGACATTAGTTTCTTATAATTCAGTTGTCTCACATAACAAGCTAACACTTCAAATAACAAACTGCTACATAAAATGATTAATGTAGTCGTTGACTATGGATAGTAACCATACAAATCATGTTCCATACTTGATCAGGATTCCTCTTTTCTATGTTCTATCATTTTCATAGAAAGAATATGGGAATGGATATGAGATAATCAGCATTAAATTAAATATCTGTATTAATCCAAATTTCATTAACAAATGATCAAATAACATATCTCTACATGTGATGGAATCAATATATTTTCCTTGAATCTCATTTTTTTTATTTAGGGTTTATTTTTCACTATAATGAAGAATTGTAAATCTATGTGACGGTTCGATTGATGCAAAGCTGATTTATCCTATCCCTTTTATTCACTTTATGACAAAATTCGATTATTGAAATATTACTCAACCCCATGTTTAAAAAAATATATATAAAATGAGAAAATATTTAACTTATATGTATGTACTGTTCTATTTTAATGACATTTCTTCGATTTTTGTGAAATTGATTTGGGATGAGACAAGCTGAGTGCACATTTGTGATGAGGGCGAACTCGAACTCGAGTGCCCCACAATCAAGCACGGGCCGGCTCACATGGCGGGACTAAGCTCAAGCCCCGATGGTGGGTGTTACTGAGCCAAGCGAATGTTTCCCACCCATCCACATTTTTATATATTGTAAATTATCACCCATGTCCTTTTAGACAAATAGCATTACTACTACGATAATAATTGTTGTATATTAAGAAACGAATGTTAAAAGTACATAAACACCTGCGCAAAGCACTGTCATCTCAATATTCAAATGTATTTAAGTTAATCGATGAATTTCAGCATCTACAGATCTAAAAATGGCTTAATTTCTATGCACATTAGAATGGCTTTACGATGGACCAACAATGAATACATGTACAACTTGACAAATAAAATTATATGTGAAACACAATCATCATATTTTTTGCATTGACTTCGCTTTTCAGACCAACATTCTTCTGATCCCATGACTGGAAATACAAGCAATGATTTGGTTAAAAAAATAAATTTAATTTATATGTGATATATAGCATATAAGATACAATATAAATAAATAAATTTATTTCATTTGTAACAATATATTTTTTAAAAGTTTAGCTATTCAACAATAATCATGTTACACAAATAGACTTAACGACAGGGTTTAAAAACAGGAGGACACATGGCGCAACATCATTGAACAAATTGAAAAAAAAAAAAGTAACTACACAGCACTTGTCATCGCCCCTGTTTCTAAACCTTGTTTGAGTAACACTATTCATTCAACAATATTAACCTAACCACCAGGGTTTGGTATATTCTAGGTCCCACATATATTTTTCACAAGTGGTTAGTAGAGGAATTAAATAATATCAACAATATATATTTTTTAATTCCTCAAGATTGGTTTCCTTCTAAAATAATTAATTTTAATTGTGACTGTCACAATAAGCAATTTACACATGATTGTATCTATCATTAGCTACCTACATTAATTCCATCGTATGTTTGTGACATTTAGATAGGATGTCTGTATCATCTAACCAAAAGTTAATGGGAAGATGGAATAGTTTTTACATTCTTTTTTTTTATCTTCACTTGTTGATACTATGTTATTTACATTGTTTTAAAGAAATTAGTCGTATCTAAGACTCAAATAAATGAGAACACGCAACATTAATAGCACGTACTACTTTTATTATACCATCAAATTTAGTGGAGGGTTTGGCATGAACTCATAGGAATATACAGAAAGCGAAGAGTATAAACTTATCGAGATCGACTAATTTTTTTTGCTTAATATGGAGTAAGAAAATGCAATTCTAAGATAGTTTGGCATATATTAAATCAAAATTCTTTTTTTCTCAGCCGTCGTTTGATCTACATTATTATCTCATTAAAATGAAAAATATGATCGTTATCCATCACATCAACATTTAAATTCAAATTTTCTATCTTTTGTGTGGGCCCCAATAACGACTATATTTTTCATTCTCATTCTATAATAATTTGGCTCAAACAGGGTCTTAAACTTATTTTCAACCACGTATTCACACAATAAAAATTTTGCAGGTAAATTTGAAAAAAATTTCCTCATTTTTAACCACACAATCTCAAAAAATCACTATTTCAAAATTTAAATTTTAATATATTGTCAAATATGGGGTAACTCTATAACCTGCGATTTACCTCCTTTACCAAGGCTCAGAGCAGGGCAAGTGGGGACCGCTAAGAATGCGATTCATCTTTTTTTTATATAAAATATGAATTTGTTTAGAAGGAAAGTAATAGAGTAGTTAGAGAGGCCCCTAGTCCTTGCTATTTGTGCAGTCAAAAGCAGATTTGACATTTGAGACAGCTTAATTACCCCCCAACAAACATGGCCCATATGGCTGGACCACACAGGAATTTAGCTCTCCTTTGGCTTCAAAATGGTTCCTTGTTTTACCAGAGAATCTGACCGTTGGAATAAAGTTTGGTTTATAAATCCTTTTTCTTTTTAATTTTCATTTTTGTTAAAAAAAATTGGAAAATGAAATGTTAGTACCTAAATTGTCCTTTATAGCGAAAAAGGGGGAAAAAATTAAACCATTCCTAAATTTTTGCCTTCCCTAGAACCCCTCGAATAACTTGTAATAAATTACGATTAATAATTCTATGCTACATTGTTACTAGATTGGGTTCCACTACAACTCTAGTTTGAAAAAAAAAAAAAAAAAAACTACTCTACTGATTTTGTGTACAATCTCGAATGCAGAAAAAATAGCGATTTTATGGAAGTGGGATTAGCGTCAACAGATATAAATTTTAGGAGTGACCATTTTCGACCAAATTTCATCTTTTAGGGTTTCGTAAACATGTTTTTTGGTTTTTTTGAATAATTCGAATTTATTATTTCTGAATATTAAGAAATTTAATTTTCACCATTATCTAGAATTCGGTCGTTATCCAGATTTTTTTTTATTGCTTCAAATATGGATTGGTAGCCTTAGCCCTTGTTTGAGCCCCATTTTGGAGAAATAATGTATTTTGAAATAGTAAATTCATAGAAAATGTAAAAGTTTTGAATTTGAGTGTAATATTATTTTATTGGAAAATGTATGGTTAAAAATGAATTTTTAGAAAAATGAGGCTGAAACAAGGACTTAATGGCGTTACGTTGATATTGATTATAATAGAAATTCTTGAGAAGTTTCTCTCAATATTATCCATTACTTGACATTTATGAGCGAATCAATAAATTTGAATTTTCATGTGGGATTTTATACTTTTATAAACTTTTGACTAGCCTCTACAATTAACTTTCCAACCTAAAATACCCTACAAATGTTAAAATTTGAGGATTCATCTAAAAAGATCAATCTTATTAAGAGGAGTAGTCCAAACCCTTATAAATTGGTCTATGATTTCATTTTTATTTGATGTGGAATTTTATCTCTTAACAACAAATCCCATAATGCCATATCGTTTATCAAAGCACTATTTATGTGGCCACCTTATTCTTCACTTTTTGTTGTTAAACAAATAAACATCATTTTCACACTAACCTAATTAATAATGATAAATTGATAATATAATCAAAATAAAAACAGAAAGACTCAACTGATCAACCTAACAGCTGTTTAAAATAAGTGGGTGAAGAATGGAATTTTCATTTGTCTGTGCAAAATAGTCTTGCCATTGAAGTAAAGTTAGTTGAAGTTGGCCAAAGCCATTGAGTGCTTGCCTCTCACATAACATATACCTTTCATCATCAATCATCATATCAAAAGATAAGTAAATTATAAGTACATAAAAGCTAAAAGGCCAGCACCTAAAATAAAAAGTTATTAATCTTTTGCAAGCAAGAGACATTCAAAATTCAATACCCACAACCCAACAGCTAGAAACTGTAAAAATGAAAAAGGACGAAGGAAAGTAGAATTTTATGGTGTAGTAGGGGAGATAAAGGCCAGACTCTAGAGCCAAGAATCAGATTTTTTTTTTTTTAGAACACACAAAAAATCAAGAAGCTTTTTGAAAGGCTTTCGAATGTTGAAGAAATAGTTCAGGTGATTTTTCTTTCTTTCTTTTTAATGTATTCAGCTTCATGCATAGGATTCTTGTGTTTGTGCCACTTTTGCAGGTAAATTTTGGTAAAATATGCATTTTTTTTTCCTTTACTAATATTTGGTGGAAAGTTCTCGGTTACCTCTTCTGTGAGTAAACTTCACTTGTTTCTCTCTTGAATTACTGCATGTTTGTTTTTCCTTCGAGTTAGTAAGTTCAATCTTTCTCCCCGAATATCGATTAGTGACTTTAAACTGCTACATGAATGATTCCGATTATACTAACCACATGAATCATTCCCATGTTGAACCCCTTTTTGTATTTTTCGTTTTTAACATGTCTCTTCATGTACGCGTGCAAAATTTATTTAAGAAAAGTTTGGGCGTTTGTGTCTTTCATTCTTATTCAGTCCTCTGTGTAAATTATGAATAATGCTAAGTGTACACAATTTTTTACACAATCTTTTACACCTCTCTCACATGAAAGGGGGCCCACACATAATAAAATAATCGTGGACCCCCCTCCATGTGAGAGATGTGTAAAAGTGTGTGTGTGCATGTAGCATTACCCGTAAATTATTTGAGATGATCCCCAGTTAATTTTAATAATCAGATCATCTTTTTTCTTGGTAAAAGAGTGTATTCGGCTAGTAATTTAATCCAATATCTTCCATTTCGAGCTTTATTTCAAAGTGGAATTCCTTAAACAATCATACAAATATGATGCTAAAGTCGAATATTTTCTGCATATCCAGAGAATATCAGTAATGCTAGAAACATGGGAAAAAAGGGAAGCTGGTTTTCAGCCATCAAAAAGGTTTTTACACTCAATTCAAAGGAGAAGCTCACCAATGTAAGTTTAATCCGTCTTAAAACCATGGTACATACAATATCTTCTAACTACTACAAATTATTGCAGGAATCAAATAAGAAAAGCGTCAAGGAAAAGAAGAAAGGACGGGGAATATTAAAGCATGGAGAGACGAAATCATTCATTCCCCTGTTCCGGGAGCCAAGCAGTATTGAGCAAATATTGGGGGAAGCAGATCAGCTGCTTAATAAGCACACTACATCTTCTGAACAGCCAATAACACCAACTTTTGTACCAGGGAGGCCTTCCTCGCCCGGGGTTGCTTCACCTAGAGCTGCTTCACGTAAATTTCATTCCCTGAAGGTTGCTTCTCCAAGGACTGCTTCTCCTAGGTTTTCGTCCTTGAGGCCTGTTTCTCCTAAAGCGGTTTCTCCACGGGCTGCCTCTCCTAAATTTGCTTCTCCTAAGGTAACTCGAGTGCGTGAGGAAATTAGCTATGCTAACAGGCGAGAACCAACTCCAGCAAACCAGCACCTTTCTGCTATTAAGATCCAGGCAGCATATAGAGGGTACCTGGTAATCTTCTAACTGAAGTCATATTATTCATTTGACGAAAACATTCTCGTGGGACTTTTATGTTAATCAAACAGTTTGTGTTCAACTATGCAAATGACTCGTGCATCTCATTTAAGCTTCGAGATTTTAATACTGTAGGCAAGGAGGAGCTTCGGAGCTTTGAGGGTGTTAGTGAGGCTTCAAGGAGTGGTAAGAGGCCAAAACGTGAAGCGACAAACAATGAACGCGATGAAACAAATGCAGCTCTTGGTTCGGGTTCAAACACAAATTCAATCACGAAGGATTCAAATGCTAGAAAACACGGCACTTCAACGCCAAGCTTACAAGAACGATGTGGAGAGTACCCTGAGCCAATGGTCACAGAACCAGCTGGTGAGTTCTACTTAATCATGGCTGCGTGCCTCTCAATCATAGTTGTTTTGGCTAACAATTTGATATGCTGATATTTTAGACCAAGGCTGGTCAAAATGAAGATTGGGACGATAGCTTGCTAACTAAAGAGGAAATAGAAGCGAGGATCCGGAAAAAGGTGGAGGCTGTCATTAAGAAAGAAAGAAGTATGGCCTATGCCTATTCTCACCAGGTACAATGGGAACACTGAACACTTCCTTTTTAGCCCGAATTAGGAGCGAAATTAACTGTAAATGTAATGAAAAATCGATTTTTTGACGCTATATCAGTTATGGAAAGCAAATCCTAAATCAGCTCAGACGGCTCTGGACATCCGATCCAGTGGATCGCCCTGGTGGTGGAACTGGTTAGAACGTCAGCTGCCTACAACAAATACACCCGAGAGCCAAGTTGCTACGAAAACTATTACTATAACTCCTCCAAGGCCAATTTCAGAGCACAAGCCAAGTCCACTACTTCATGCTGGCACCTATAAGCACAATAATTTCAGTTTTGACGGTCATGAATCTCTATCTCTTACGCCAAAGTCATCAAAATCAGCAATCCCGGTCAGAACCAAACAAATGCACACTCCGGGTAGGACGCCGCCACCTGTAGCAAACACCCCGACTCGTATGAAATATTCAAAACAGAGAGCAAGTGCGGCCAATTCGCCTTATGATGTTCCTTTGAAAGATGATGACAGCCTCACAAGTTGCCCTCCATTCTCTGCTCCGAGTTACATGGCTCCTACTGTCTCGGCTAAAGCTAAGGTGCGAGCAAACAGCAATCCAAAGGAGAGAATCCTGGGAACTCCAGGTAATGATTCAAAGAGGCGGTTCTCGTTTCCTTTGACGCCAAACATCGGGCCTTTCAAGTGGAATAAAGGATCAAACAAAGATTCTGCTTCTCAAAAGACATTGGAAAAACAACAGCCTTTGTATTCTATACGAGACATGAGTGTGGATTCAACTGTTTCTATGCCTGCAACAGTTGGGAGAAAGCCATTTAACAGATTTGTGTGATTTCTTTCAATTTTCGTTTACTGTTTGTTAAGGTTTGCATTAACGTTTTCACAAACGGATTGTATTGGTTTTGTGATATCTTTGTTGCAGTACAGTGATTTAATATAATAAAGAAACAATAGGAAATGATGTTTGATTTGTTGGGAATTTACTTATCATGCACAGCGGAAATTAAACAATTTTCAATTCCCAAACGAGGATCTGCAATGTGTTTAGATAGAAACTGTGATTAGGATTAATACCTTTGATGAATTCCACAAACTCTTTTGCTTTTTCTTGAACTCCAATGATCACGATCTGCAATCCAAGCTGTCCAATTGTCTAAATTCTCCAATGGTGATCCACACAGGAATAAGAATGACGGCTAGGGTTTTCTTTTCTTGTGCTAGCAAGAGTAATAAAATTCTCACGCTTTTTCAAACCCTAACAGCCTTATTAATATAAGTTCGATGGGCTCGCCCATCTATTAAACTTAACTCCGTCCAAGATTTAATTAATCAAATTAATTAAATTGGTCCATGAATTAATTAATCCAATTAATTAATTCGGACCTATTAATAAACAACCCAATTAATTAATTATCCAACACTTGTCAATTAATTAATTGGTAAATCTCATTCTTCCTGATTCTCTTTGTGTGACCCATTAGGTTCCCGATCACGATGCTTTAACGACGTGAATTATTATTTTGATCTAATCAAAATCAATAAATTAAAACGCCTTTTAATTTATCACTAATTCATTTTCGTTGTCCCATTGACATCTAGCAATGTATCGTGGCAATACATGTGACGAAATATCACGTAGCATGACAAAACCAAACTTGTTCGTTTACCGTGAAACTATAATCCTTTCGTCAATATGATCCGATCAATTATGAGATATGGATATGTGTCAATCTCAATTATCGATTATATCTTTTATCCCACTCGTTAGTCAATGTACGCTTCTAAAACTCTTTTCCGACTTATGAGTTCACTCGCCAAGGATTTCATTATCAACTTAATCGATAAAATGTAGATCATAATCTCTTACTATCTAAGAGTGACGAATCCTCTATTGATCATTCACAACCTTCATATGATTCTCTTGACATACCCGAACGATGTCAGATTAGCGACCCTTCGACGAGCAACATCCAACATCACCAAAGTATGACCGCCCTCATATAAGGCACTATGATGACCTCAAGTCAAAGGACCAATTCCACTACCGAACGTTAGAGATTAATCCACAACACTTAGATAGTTATCCAAGTGGAATCTCTCAATGGTCTCCAATGTTTGTTCTATAACAAAACATCCACGTGTTCATTCAAGTGTCACCACACTTTAGCTTGTGAGATCACCTACTTACTTCACAAGTAAGAATGCCACACGCGATAGTCTATCCGTAATAACGATATCCGTATCTCAAGTTATTACTGGACCATGAACGATTTAAGATTCAAATATATGTAATTTGTATCTCACAATCACAACTCCTTGTGATCAACAAATCACCAAGACTTGAATCTACTTGGATTCTATTATTTAATTTATTAGAATATTAATTCAATTAAATAATAGATATTGCCATATATATGCATTGATTATATACATTCAAAGTGTTTATGTCCAAAGTTGATTGGACTAGGGCATAACACTTACAAACTCCCACTTGCACTAGATCCAATCACTTATGTATCTTATACCATAAGAATCTACATGACGATCATGTATATACTCGCGACAACTCTTTGTCGCTGGATCTCGCAATTTAATAACTTGTGGGAATTCGTTCTTTATTTACGTCATTTCTTTGTATTATCTTTTCAATGAGATAATACCGCCTTAACATATGTTTAGATCATTGATGAGACCTTAGTTCCTTCGCTTGCACGATGGCTCCATTGTATCACAAAGGCATAAGCGTGTGATCAACAATGTTAGGAACTACTCTAAGTTCAGTGAATGAACTCCCGATCTAGACCACAACTTTTGTTGCTTTGTAAAGCAATGATGTATAAGTGCTTCCATTATTGAATCAACGGTTATTTGGAACATTTCCAACACAACCGTTTAAGAGTAAACCAATATCCTATTTGAGATGTGCCATTATTCCTAGCCGACTAGAAATTAGCATCATTCTATCCATGAACTCTCTCAATATTTTCTCCATATAAAATCTTCTAGATTTTATCTCGTATAGATTGGGATGAGTTAAGCAATCTTCTAGATCTATCTCTATAGATCAACTTGCTTCTCCCACATCCATCACGGAGAAATTATTTGACAACCATAATTTCAACAATTGAAATATAGAGACGTCGTTTCCTATAATATGTATAATATCATGAATGCGACACTGCTCCCACTATCTTCTTGTAAACGCACATTTCGTCTTCAATTTTGATAAAATCAAACATTTTGACTCTTTGCATCAAATCGAAGATTCCAGCTCCAAGAGGCTTGTTTCAATCCATATGACATTTTCTTGTAAACTCATTTACAACCCATGGGTTCTAATCCATTAGGCAAGTCGACCAAGGTCAAACCTCCTAAGCATACAACAAGTCCATCTCTTTAAGTCAACACTTGACTTTATTTCTATGTAATTAGTAGGTTCATTATCCTTGATTAGTAATCATGGATTCGTACCTTCTAGGAGGTCAAATGATCCTACAAGATTTACACCTGAGCTAACGTGTTCTCTAAGTCTCCACTTCGATCAAGAGTATGTCCCTCACCAAAAGTGGGATAAGACTCAAAGTTCATCTATTCTTAATTATATCCGTGGACTCTTGAACTCTTTCAAGATTTATTCTACTCCCACCGTCTCTGTAGAGCAAACACTTCTCTAAGAGTACGACATGTATTGAGATGAACATCTTCTTCTCAACGGGATTATAGAATTGATATCCAATTGTCTATTGATATCCACAAATATGTATTTAACGGATCTAGTTTCAAACTTATCTGATCCAATACGTTTCACATACATCACAAACAAACTTTCATATGAGATAAGTTGGGCATTTTCATAACTCGTATGAAGTTTTGTCAACCGATTTAGATGAGACACGATTTAGTACGCAACACGTATCAATCAAAGCATGACTTCAAAACGACTTTTGAATGTTTGCATGGTCGGTTCTCCATTGCACTATGTCTAATAGTGCACGATTCCTCATTTCGTATGCATCATTATGTTGCAATGTATGTGGAGGAATCCACCGCATGAGAATCTAATTCTCTTTAGATAATCTAAAATTCTCCATTTTAAATATTCTTTACCTCCTAACAAGTCTTAGTGTAAGAATATGTTTACCTATTTGTTTATCTATTCCTAGCTTGAATCCTCTAACATTTCAAGAGATTCATGCTTGAATTTCATCAAATATATATGATCATTTCGAAATGATCATTAGTAAATGTGATGAGATAAGATAAACTTCACCCGACATTAATTGATATGATCTACATACATCACTATGTATTAGACCTAATAATTGTGCATCATTTTCCTTTTCAAGTAAAAGGAGATTTGGTCACAAATTTTACGTACATGATTCGCATTTGTCAAATGATTCAAAATTATTTGACCCAAATATACATCTCCATGTAAGTTTGGAATTGCATTCTCATTTATGTGACCAATCAATGCCAGATATAGGTGTTATTCAGATTATCATTTTTATGCCTTTCAATTTCTATACTCATTATAGAACACTCAACATTTAGAATATAAATGTCATTTTGGTATTTACCATAACCATTAAGATCTTATCAAGATAAAAAGGAACAACATTGTCCTTAACATTAAAATAATTCATGTCAAAACATGAAATTTATTTAATGCTCTTGGTAATGGTGAGAACAAAATTAACATTTCTCTAATTCTAATATCGAGCCTAAAGGCAACAATGGCAGAAATATACTTCTACAGTGCAATGCAACAACTTTTGCTCATTTTCAACAGGTCAACTTCTCCATTCTGCAGAGATCTACTTTTATTTAGTTTCTGCATATTTATATAAATATGAGATCTATATCTAGTATCTAATACCCATGAAACTAACGAAGTCGATTTAAGCCTTGCAATTTCATTTCTAATGACCCATCATTCCAAAATGATAATAAGGATCATCGATTTGGTATTGTCCTTATTCGTTTTAACTGCCTTAGTCATCTTGTTGCTTTCCTAAAGCATCCTTTAGACTTCCTTAGAGGAATCTATGACTAAGATTTGTCCACTACAAGCACGATGTTGGACTTAACAAGCTTTAAACATGTTCAAAGAACTCAATGAGAGTGCTTCGAGTTTATTCATATTAAATTCATAATTAGTTATGAATAACTCTCTCGACAGAGATTCGTTAGAACCAAGTCTATACTTAGTTCATTGTTCATGACTGAACGCAATTAAGACGACTTCTCAAAGTAGTCTGCATCTTCAGCACACGAGCACCGACTGAAGATTCTTCTGCCATTATGCACCGGTATAGTTGCTGGGAAATATCATATATTTCCTCGTATGATTGTTCATCATTCAACACATTGAGATGAAAATTCATGTGTTAGCATCTATACTCTTATGTCGCTTTGTAACTCAGGTGACATAGTTACAAACATCACATATGTTGTAATACTATCGTCATCACTGTGTTTATTATAGCAGCCACCTCTTCTTTTATCGAGTCATCAACAGGTGTTCTAGAAAGGACTACTCAAGGACACAACCAATTGTTTACGCTCTGAGAACAATTCTCGATTAAGCGGCTTAATCAAGAAAATTTGCTTTGGTTGTTGGCATACAATATGCCTCTTACATATGGTTACTCATGATTCAATAAATGTAAACGACTAAAAAGTAAAGAAATAATATATATATAGTGCATGAATTAATTTAACATGGCCTTTTATTAAATTAATTTCTCTCCCATCGATTAACTCAAATTTGACCCTCTCACATAAATTTATGGAATCCATACTTGATTCCCATGGTCAGAATCCCATTTGTTATATTAAAACCTTCGAGTGTACTCAATAAGCCCTAATAAAACATTTGGTAGATACTATTATCAATTGTATCTCCATACAACTCCCGCATCATTAAGTCACAACTCTTTGTCTTCACACATCTTATGTGTTAGCTTAATATGCCTTCTAAGATTTATCTCCTTAAGTGTACTCAACAAGAGATAAATATTAGTTAAGTCAAACCCATCATTCGTAAATATCTAATATTTCATAGTGTCAAACATATCCCTAATGGACCAACTGAGTGTACTCAACAAGCTAAGATCGATTTAGGACTCTCGTTTTTCACTATAATGATGGAAGGCAAATATAACATGACTTAATATTTTAACATGCCTCTAAAATTTATCTTCTTGAGTGTACTCAACAAAAGATAAATATTAGTTAAGTCAAACCCATCACTCGTAAATATCTAATATTTCATAGTGTCAAACATATCCCTAATCGACCAAATTTCGAGTGTACTCAACAAGCTTAGATCGATTGAGGACTCTCGTTTTTTCACTATAATGATGGAAAGCGAATAACAAATTGACTTAATATTTTTAACGAGGGGTTTTGCATGCAAAAGGTCTCATCGTAATAATTATATATATATTTTATTATACATCTAACATGCAAATAAACATACATATAATAGTGTGGACAATTATGGACTTATACTATCTAGTCTTCCCAGCCATAAGGAAGACTAGCTTACGCCTAGGGGGTATAGCATTGATTCATACAATGCTCCATCTCTATGGTCTCCTCCTCTTCTTGTATCTCCAATTAGTCCACCAACTTGTATCCTATACTAGTTGGCACGCAGCCTAAATAATATCGATGACACGCAGGCCCATAATAATAATAACGGACTCGCAGGTCCAAAATAAATAAGAGCTCGCAGGCTCATAAAACAACAAGAATAAAACTAACCATTCAACACATCCACATGGTCGAGTCCATAATCATCCACTAATAAAACATTCATCATATAAATGTATTCCTATAATATCTAATATTATATGCAAACGTGTTTCAAGTTTCTAGCAATTAAAGTCGTCTAAACTAATTTAGACAAATGGATCGGAAGAATTAAATAATTAATTAATCAAATTAATTAACTAATTTAATTAGCGGACATATTTAATTAAAATCAAATTTTAATTAAATATCAAATTAGAGTCCAACTCTAATTCTACAAATATAAGGCGGGACTATTTAATTAAAATCAAATTTTAATTAAATACCAAATTAGAGTCCAACTCTAATTCCAATAAAATTTTAGGGCAAAACAATTTAATTAAAATCAAATTTTAATTAAACGTTAAAATAAAGTTCTACTCTAATTATAATCAAATTAATACTTTGAATTTAATTAAAATCAAATTTTAATTAAATACAAAATAAGAGTCAAACTCTAATTCCAAAATATTAGGCTTAACATATTTAATTAAAATCAAATCTTAATTAAATACTAAATTAGAGTCCAACTCTAATTTTAAGAAACATTTAGAAGTAGACAATTTAATTAAAATCAAATTTCAATTAAATGTCAAATTAGAGTCCAACTCTAATTTTAACAATATATTAGGGTGGATAATTTAATTAAAATCAAATTTTAATTAAATATTAAATTAAAGTCTAACTCTAATTTAAAATGAATTAACATTTTAATTTAGGATAAAACTCCTAAATAAAATAAAATACAATTTTAGGGTCAAAGTTTAATATTTAAGTTAAAATCTAATTTTAACGAAAATATAAAAAGTCGTCAATATTAAATAAAATTTTGAACGGGTCAAAATTGAATTTTAGTTCAAATCATTTGAAAATCAAATTAAAACCATTTTAATATTTAAATTCAAAACTATTTTGAAAATTGTAAATTGACCCAAGTTCCAAATTAAAAACAAACCCCTTCAATTTCGAAAATTGCAAGACGGTCCTTCATTTAAAAAATTGCGAACTTAACCCTTTATCCATTATTGCAGGAGGGGGGCCTGCAATTTCATAAATTGCATACGAGGCCCCCGCCTCCAACCTCCTCCACCCGTCTGAAACAGTAAAACCCTAAAAAATTTTTTTTTTTTTTTTTTAAAGATCCCGTCGCCGACGGGAACCACGGTGGTGCCCCCCGGCACCACCGGTGGCGCAGCAGCGCACGGCGCTGCTGCAATAAGCAGCAGCAGCGCCGTGCGCTGCTGCTGAAAACTTTGCAGCAGCGACGTCGCTGCTGCGTCGCGCAGCAGCGACGTCGCTGCTGCGTCCCGCAGCAGCCGGTTGCTGCGCGACGGCTGCTGCGTCGCGCAGCAGCCGGTTGCTGCTGCGTCGCGCAGCAGCACCGGGCTGCTGCGCCCGGCTCGTGGCGGCGCGACGCTCGCGCCGCCACGTCCGCCGGCGCCCCTTTTGCCGCCTCGGTTTTCAGATCCAAAAAAAATATTTTTTTTTTTTTTTTTTTTTTCTTTTCCAAAACAGATTTTGAAGATGGAAAAAAAAGATTTTTCTAAATTGCTAGATTCAAGAAAAACACATAATTAATCAACTTTTGATTATTCAAGATATAAAACAGTTTCTAACAAACACAAAGTAGGCTCTGATACCACTGTTGGGAATTTACTTATCAGATAAATTTGGAAATTAAACAATTTTCAATTCCCAAACGAGGATCTCACGTGTTTAGACAGTAAACTGTGATTAGGATTAATACCTTTGATGAATTCCACAAACTCTTTGCTTTTTCTTGAACTCCAATGATCACGATCCATAATCCAAGTCGCCCTAATCGTCTACCAATTTCCGTCATTCCAGAATAAGAATGACGGCTTTTCTTTTCTTGTGCTAGCAAGAGTAATAAAATTTCTTACGCTTTTTCAAACCCTAACAAGCCTTATTAATATAAGTTCTGATGGGCTCGCCCATCTATTAAACTTAACTCGGCCCAAGATTTAATTAATCAAATTAATTAAATTCCATCTCATGAATTAATTAATCCAATTAATTAATTCGGGCCTATTAATAAACAACCCAATTAATTAATTATCCAACACTTGTCAATTAATTAATTGGTAAATCTCATTCTTCTCATTCTCTTCAGTGTGACCCATTAGGTTCCTGATCACGATGCCGTCAACGACGTGAATTATTATTTTGATCTAATCAAAATCAATAAATTAAAACGCCCCTTTTAATTTATCACTAATTCATTTTCGCTTGTCCCAGTATTGACATCTAGCAATGTAATCGTGGCAATACATGTGACGAAATATCACGTAGCATGACAAAACCAAACTTGTTCGCTTAATGCGGAAACTATAATCCTTTCGTCAATATGATCCGATCAATTATGAGATATGGATATGTGTCAATCTCAATTATCGATTATATCTTTATCCCACCGTTAAGTCAATGTACGTCGAAAACTCTTTTCCGACTTACGAGTTCACCTCGCCAAGGATTTCATTATCAACTTAACTGATAAAATGTAGATCATAAATCTCTTACTATCTAAGAGTATTTAATCCTTCTATTGATCATTCACAACCTTCATATGATTCTTGACATACCCGAACGATGTCAGATATTGACCCTGACAGAGCAACATCCAACATCACCAAAGTATGACCGCCTCATATAAGTGCACTATGATGACCTCAAGTCAAAGGACCAATTCCACTACCGAACGTTAGAGATTAACCACTAACACTTAGATAGCTATCCAAGTGGAATCTCTCACGTCTCCAATGTTTTGTTCTATAACAAAACATCCACGTGTTCATTCAAGTGTCACCACACTTTAGCTTGTGAGATCAGCTACTTACTTCACAAGTAAGAATGCCACACGCGATAGTCTATCCGTAATAACGATATCCGTATCTCGTTATTACTTTGACCATGAACGATTTAAGATTCAGTCATATGTAATTTGTATCTCACAATCACAACTCCTTGTGATCAACAAATCACCAAGACTTGACCTACTTCCGATTCTATTATTTAATTTATTAGAATATTAATTCAATTAAATAATAGATATTGCCATATATATGCATTGATTATATACATTCAAAGTGTTTATGTCCAAAGTTGATTGGACTAGGGCATAACACTTACATGATTGATATAGAGGATTTAACTTTTGTTGGGATGTGATATGGTCACATTACATACCTCGAGCACGAGGAATCCTGTGGGTCACCTCTTCCAGTTGTGGGACCCAAGTCCTCGGGTCTTGATAGTCCTCGGGGGTACCCGACGAAGGACCCATATAGGATGCCTCCAGAGTCACGTCAGTAATCCTCGGGTGTAAGTGCTAGGGATTTTGCCTTAACCAGATTCTCAAACTGCTCCATAATCGAGCATTACTAGTCCTCATCCCCAAAGAGCATTAACCTTATCCAATTACCGTAAATTAAGAATCCTGGGTCTATAAGGATTCTATCTTGGAACGCATGGTAAGTTAAGACTTCTAGCCTCAACCCAACATTAATCTTACCACAAGATATTCCTAAAAATAGGATGACGAGTCCTACTAAGAGTCCACCACTACCTAGCTCTATAAATATGGAACCTGGGATCATGATTCAGGTACACTTTTTACATATATTTTCAGCACATATTTTTTCTCTGACTTAAGTATAGGAGAGGCGATGAAGACACACCTCAACGCATTTGTTTCAGGTACCGAAAGATCGCGTTCGTGCAAGTTATCAGTCGTCAAACTCGGAATTGACCAGATGCAATTTTTGGTAGCATCATTGGCGCCGTCTGTTGGAACTTGCTACCAAAAGTCATGGTGAATACACGATTAGGTCTTCCTCTTGCTAGCTCATCCGCTCCAAACCAACCCTCAGGCACGGAGCCCCCGACTCATCAAGGAGAGTCATCAGCAATACCGGTTCCTCAACCAACAGGATTACAGCTGGAGCATTCGAAGAACTCCGTCAGCAAGTTGCAACGCTGACTCAACTGCTGAGCCAAAGAGATACTCCCCAGGCCCCGGCGACAGATACTATACCAGCCCAACCAGAAGGTTTCGTGAACAATGCTCGAGCCCGGGATACCCGTGACGTAAATGACAACGGTGGATCTGGGGCCTCAGGCATACCTCCAGTGGCCACAGCCTCAAGATTGGTGACCATGGACTCGGGCGGCCTTGCGCGGATCATACAAGATGGGATCGCAACAGGACTACAACAGAATAGCAAGGAAGTGACGAGATTCATCCCTAACACTCCATTCACGCCGGAAGTTCTTTCATGTCCCCTCCCGGACAGGTTTAAATTTCCCGCATGAAGGAGTATGACAGGACCACCAACCCCATCGACCATCTTAATGTCTACACGGACGTCATGAACTTACAGGTGGCACCAAATCCAGTAATGTGCAAAGCCTTTCCTCAAACATTGACCAATGCCGCCAGAGATTGATTCGCCACATTGGAGCCTAACTCTATAGCGTCTTTCTCTGACCTTGCTGATAAGTTCTCCGCCTCCTTTGCAAGCAGGAAGCGCATCAGGAAGACAACGGCTACCCTCATGCAGCTCCGCTAAAGACCTAATGAGACCTTACATAACTTCATGATGAGATTCAACAAAGAAAGGTTACAGATACCCAACCTTCACAATACGGCAGCGATTTCGGTGCTAACATATGCAGTAAGGTGTGAGGCCTTCAGAATGTCTTTATATAAGACACCCCTAAAATCAGTGGTAGACCTCTCAACCCGAGGTGAAAAATACATCAATATGGAGGAGGCAATGAAGGCTACCCCGAGCATTGAGAAATCCCAACTAAAGAGGTCATACAAACCCAACTTGTGACAGGATCATGCTCAGGGAAAGCAGAGGCAGGAAGGGCCGCCTAGGCCGTTTACTCGTCTGAACACTTCTATGTCCAACATACTGATGGAGATAAGGGACATGAAAGAACTCAAATGGCCTCCTAGGTTGTGATCTCCCCCGGAGACCAGAGACAAGAGCAAATACTGTGACTTTTACAAGGATCATGGGCACATGATGGAAGAGTGTATAATGTTGCAGCGAGAGATTGAGACATTGATAAAAAGGGGACTTTTGAAGACATACGTCGGGAACGACAAGCGTCTAAGGAATGATCACAACAAGGGTAGGACTTCGGGCTCAGGAGTAGGTAACAAGCCTACGGTCGGGACGATCAATATTATAGTTGGATGAATAGCGTCGGGAGGAGACTTAAACAGTGGAAGGAAGCAATATGCTCGACAGTATGGATCGGCTCGGGAGACCACTCTTTACGATATGGAAGACATTACCTTCGGGTCAAAGGATTTTGAAGGCATAACGTTTCCTCATGATGATGCCTTGGTCATATCCGCCATAATAGCCAACTTTGAAGTCAAGAGGATAATCGTAGACAATGAAAGTGCAACAAATGTATTGTCCCATGACGCCTATGAGAAGATGGGGATTTCTACTAGCCAACTCAAGATAGTCAAGACCCCGCTCCAGGGATTCGAGGGTGGAACAATTACTCCGGAAGGAATTGTTGACCTTTCACTAACTTTGGGCTCAGACCAAAAGCAGGTGGCAGAGATTACGCCTTTCCATATGGTCCGGACCTCCATAGCATACAATGCCATTCTGGGAAGGCCACTTCTCAACAAGATTAGGGCCATAGTATCTACCCTACACTTTGCTATGAAGTTTCCAACAAGTCATGGTATAGGGGGTTGTACGTGGGGATCACACAACGACTAGGAAGTGTTATGTTGCGAGCATTCAAGGTTTGGGCACTAATGTCATGTAGTTAACAATGAGCACCAGGATAGACTCGCCCCGGTGGAAGATTTGGTAGAGCTTAACCTCGAGCATAGTAAAAAAGTAACCATCGACCGGGATCTTGACGCCACTCTCAAGGATGAGCTCATAAAGTGCTTGTCCCACAACATGAATGTATTCGCATGGAAGGTTGAGGATATGCCCGGGATAGGTCCCGATATCGTGGTTCATAAACTGAACGTTAGACCTCATGCTAGACCAGTAAAGCAGAGAAGGAGACAATTTGCACTGGAGAGACGAGAGGTAATACGCGAAGAGATCAATAAGCTCATTAATGCTCAATTCATTAGGGAGGTCCAATATCCAGATTGGCTTGCCAATGTTGTTCTCGTCAAGAAGGCTAATGGTAAGTGGAGGGTATGTATTGACTTCACAGATCTCAACAAGGCATGCCCAAAATATAGTTATCCCCTGCTTCGAATTGATAACTTGGTAGACAACACATTGGGCCACAAGTTGTACAACTTTCTTGATGCATTCTCGGGCTATCACCAGATCCGTATGGCTGAGGAAGATCAAGAGAAGACGTCATTCATAGCCGACTTCGACATATATTGCTATAAAGTCATGCCATTTGATTTGAAGAATGCAGGGGCAACTTATCAAAGGCTCATCAACGAAGTGTTTGCTGACCTGATTGAGAAAAGTATCGAGGCCTATGTCGATGACATGGTAGTCAAGAATAAGCAGGTGAATGAGCATATCACCGGCCTAGAGGATGTATTCTCAACAATTCGAAGATATAAGATGAAGTTGATCCCAGCAAAGTGTACTTTTGGGGTGGCATCGGGAAAGTTCTTAGGATTCATGATCACTCATAGGGGGATTGAGGCAAATCCAGATAAAATACGGGCCTTAATATCCACGAAACTACCTAGGAATAAGAAAGAGGTTCAGAAGTTGACAGGTCAGGTTGCCTCCCTTAATAGGTTTATGTCTAGAGCAGTCGATAGGTGTTTTCCGTTCTTCAAAGCTCTTAGGGACAATCAAAGTTTCAGTTGGAATGAGGAGTGCGAAAGAGCTCTCTAGGAGCTCAAGCAGACCTTGGCCACTCCTCCAATCCTTACAAAGCCCAAGCCTGGAGACATGTTATACCTATACCTGGCCGTATCTCAAAATGCGGTGAGCGGGGTACTAGTAAAAGAGGTGAAGAAAGCTCAACAACCCATCTACTATGTGAGTAAGGTATTGTTGGACGCGAAGACAAGGTACACGCTGGCGAACAACTTACCCTTGCACTGGTTATGGCAGCTCAGAAGTTATGATAATATTTCCAGTCACACCCCATTGTAGTGCTTATAGACCAGCCACTCAGACAGATACTTCAAAAGCCAAACGTTTCAGGAAGATTGTTGAAGTGGGCAGTTGAACTTGGTAAATTTGATATAGAGTTCAAACCCCGACCTTCTATCAAAGGACAAGTCCTAGAGGACTTTATTGTATCCAACTCCTCGGGCTCGGGTACAGGTATCATTATCATCAGCCCGGACAAACTAACCGCAATTCAATGCTCACTCATATTCGAATTTGAAGCTACCAACAACGAGGTTGAATATGAGGCTGTGGTCATTGCTCTTGAACTTGCTAATAGCTTGGGAATTGAACACATCAAGCTCTTTAGCGATTCGCAGCTTGTAGTAGGGCATATTGAAGGAGCATTCTAAAGGAAGGACGAAAAGATGTGCTTATACTATTTAAGAGTGCATGATCTTCAGAGGCGATTCAAGGATTGCGAAATTCTGAAGATTGCCTGGGTTGACAACTGTAAGGCAAATGCACTATCAAGACTTGTGTTCATGGGAGTAGACAAACTTGATAAAATTGTGTACATCAAAATGGTAACAGAGCCTAGCATAGGTCGGGAAATGAATGTCATAGACATTGATCATGAGCCCTCCTGGATGGACCCCATAATTGAATTCATAGCTAATGGAAACCTCCCAGAGGATCCAAAAGAAACTAGGGACGTTCGATCTAGAGCACCCAGATACTGTATCATTGAAGGAGTCCTCTTCCGCAGGAGTTTTACACTTTCATATCTCAGATGCCTCAGACCCTCCGAATCAATAAAGGCTCTGGTAGATGTCCATGAAGGAATATGCGATAATCATCAAGGAGCTCGAGCTCTGGCCTTTAAGCTCATAAGGTACGGATACTATTGGCCGACCATGAAGAAAGATGCCTCGGACTACGTGAAGAAATGTGATAAGTGCCAGAGATTTGGGAATGTTATTCATATCCCTGCTAAAGAGCTCACCACCATACACTATTAGGCCCCTTTCAAACAGTGGGGAGTTGATATTCTCGGGCCCTTTTCCAATGGCAAGAGGGCAGTTAAAGTTTGTGGTTGTGGCTGTCGAGTACTTTACGAAGTGGGCGGAAGTGGAACCCCTAGCAACTATCTCGGAACCCAAGCTAAGGTCTTTCATCAGAAGTCCGTTATATGCAGGTTCGGGATACCTAAGGTGCTCATAACTGATAATGAGAGACAATTTGACAATGCACAGTTCAAGAATTTTTGCACCAACCTTGGGATAGATCATCAACTAACCTCTATCTCACACCCTCAGAGTAATGGTCTGACCGAGGTGACTAACCGGATTATACTGCAAGACCTCCACACAAGGATCGAAGGTGCTCGAGGTAACTAGCACGACGAGTTACCCTCTATGTTGTGGACTTATAGGACTTCGTACAAGATAACTACAGGCGAGACCCCATTCATGCTAGCTTTTGGGCTGGAGGCCACTATCCTAATTGAAGTTGGCCTTCCATCATTGAGGCGTTTGGAGCACATTACCAGGGAACAAAAGATGGAGCACTTCGACATCCTCGAGGAGGTGTGCGAACAAGCCACCCTACGAGTCACCTCATACCAAGATAGGAAGACAAAATATTTTAATAACAAGGTCAAACCCAGAAGGTTTAGGGTCGGAGATCTGGTGCTCAGAAAGGCCGAAGCTGCAGGTCATGCCCCAGGTAAACTTGGTTCGACATGGGAAGGACCCTATGAAGTCATTAGACAAGTTCAAAAATGAGCATACAGTTTGAGGGACATGGCTGGAAGACCACTACCATGACCTTGGAATGCTGACAATCTCAAAATTTATTACAAGTAGAAGTCCCTACCTTCTATGTGGGTTGAGCTTAGTTTTAGTTTCACTTCGGACTAGCAAGCTCCAAGACATAGCTAGAAGATCACTACCAAGACCTTGGGATGCTGTCAATCTCAAAATTTATTAAGAGGTTGTTTGGGAGAGATTTTTGGAAGAAGAATTAATTTTGAATAGTGATATGATGGGAAATGTGTGGTTGAAAAAGAAGAAAAAATTATTGATGTGATGAAAAATATTATTTTATTGAAGAATGTATGGTTGAAAATGGAATTGATTTACTATAGAAAAATCTAATCCTTCCCAAACAGGGCCTAAAAGTAATAGTCCCCACCTCGTCTGTGGGGTTGAGCTTAGTTTTATTTTCATTACGGGCTTGCATGCCCCATATGTCTTTTCCTTGCTTCTAGTTAGTTTACTTTTTGATTGGGCTTGCATGCCCCATTCACTTTCTCTTTCCGTTATATAAAATGATAGTTGGGTAACAACCAACGTTAAACTTTTTTAGAGTGTTTTCCTAGAAGACTTGTCACGAGCAGGCATCTTCGAGACATGCTACGGGCATGATCTCCAAAAAGCATTGTCACTCGCAGGCACCTTCGAGACATGCTATGGGCATGATCTCATCAAGGCCCTGTCACGCGCAGGCCCCTTTGAGATATGCTACAGGCATGATCTCATCAAAGCCCTGTCACGCATAGGCACCTTCGAGACATGCTATTGGCATGATCTCACAAAAGTCGTGTCACGCGCAAGCACATTCCAGACATGCTAATGGCATGATCTCCAAAAGGCCCTGTCATGCGCAGGCCCCCCTTCGAGACATGCTACGGGCATGATCTCATGGAAACCCTGTCACGAGCAAGCACCCCCGAGACATGCTATGACCAAACACATTAGATATATGTCTCGAGCTCGACCAATCCAAAATAAGGGTTGGAAAAAATATCATCAAATTGTCCTCGAGCTCGAGACTATCTCTTGAATGGCTGTGTCGTCGGGATCGAATTGGGTCACAAAACTCTTTTGGTCGTCGGGCTCAACACTTAGAGGTTGTGTTGATTAAATACAGCTATAAACTGGGCTCTCCGGATTAAATTGATTAAATGGGCTATCCTCAAGCTCATGACTTAATTATAAACTGGGTTCTCCTCGAGCTTAGGATTAAATTGATTAAATGGGCTATCCTCGAGCTCATGAATTAATTATAAACTGGGCTCTCCTCGAGCTCAGGTTTAAATTGATTAAATGAGCTATCCTCGAACTCATGACTTAATTATAAACTGGGCTCTCCTCGTGCTCAGGATTAAATTGACTAAATGAGCTATCATCGAGCTCATGACTTAATTATAGACTGGGCTCTCCTCCAGCTCAGGATTAAATTGATTAAACAGGCTATCATCAAGCTCATGACTTAATTATAAAATGGGCTCTCCTCGAGCTCAAGATTAAATTGACAAAATGGGCTATCCTCGTTCATGACTTAATTATAAATTGGGCTCTCTTCGAGCTCATGATTAAATTGATTAAATGGGCTATCAACGAGCTTACAACCTAATTACAAACTGGGCTATCCTCGAGCCCAGGATTAAATAAATAAGCTACCGTCAAACTCGTTGCTTGAACTTATTCATTGAGTTATCCTCGAGATCATTACAATTACAGTTCATTAAGTTATCATCGAGCTCGATACCTTAAACTAAAAGTAAATTCCTCAAGATTATCTACTTTGTATAATCTTGTATGTCGAGCCCAAAAGTTGGTTTAAACAACCAAGTCTCAAAGCTCGAGACATTTACATGGGAACAAAGGTCGGGCGTATGACTCGGTCAAAAACCAAGCCTTGAAGCTCGAGATCATTTACTATGAGGTCGAACCTAAGACTAAATTTGGATATGAAAAACTTGAGCACGAAAGGTCGTCCCTCTAAAGTAATGATCGAGACAACATACATACATGATCAAACATATTGTTAACATCAAAAAGTATCATATCGTCAGGCATTGTACTTGGAAAATTAAAAGATGAATGCCCAAGGGATCTGGCAATGTCCTTGTAAAAATTAAAACTTTACATTTTCAAAAGGGGCTTGGGGTATGAGGATCCTAATCAAGGTCATCATGCTCGGGCTCTTGGTCCGAGGTCACAACGTTGACTTTCTCGTCATCCTCGTTCCCGGCAACATCTTCTGCATCAGAAAGCTCAAGGTATCTACTATGCCAGAGACGGACTTCAGGTCGTCGGGCTGAACGTCGGGGATATTAGCACGAAGGAATGCTCTAGCCTCTTTGAAAGTATGAAGATACGCTCTCTATGCATGTTAAGCCTTGAGCTTGCCGCATTCGTCGGACACCTTGAACTCCTCCCAAGCTCGAGCTTTGGCCTCCGTAAGCTTGGCCTCATATTCTTTACATTTCTGCTCGAGCTCAAGCCTCGCCTCTTGGGCCTCGTCATTGGTGGCCCCAGCCTCATCCCGAGCATGTCGTGTCTCACTCTTGGCATCCTCGTGCTCTTTTAGTATGACCTCACGCTCAGCCTTGAAGTCAGCAATCCTCTTATCCCTCAGCTTGACGGACTCCACGAGCCCGAACATTTTGTGGGACTCGTCCATCCCTTGCAAAGACAAGCCCCGAGCAACGCTAAGAGTCTGTCCATAATATAACAAACATGAGGTCAGGAAATTTACTTTAACAAAGAAAAGAAAATAATAGCTTACACTAAGGTCGAGGACGTTACCTTCAAAGTCAAAAGCTCGAGGGCTTTCATTTCTTCGTCAAAATCGACATCACCTCGGTACTTGGCCACGATGCTCGGTACGAGGTGGCAACGCTCATAATCCTCGACGATTGAGGCGATTGGTAGGATCGAGTCATCCTCGAGGTCGAAGACCTCGGGAGTGTGTCAAGGAAGAAGAACCCGAGGAGATGAAGATGGTTGTCGAGACACTTGAGGGCTCGAGATGTGAGGATGAGCGTGAGAGGACTTACCAGGGCCTTCCACAGAGTGATCGGGTTTTGATGGCTGATGTCTTTTCTTCCCTTTCTTCGTGGCCTGGGGACTGGGCTCGAGGGCTTTAGCCTTCGAGTTTACAAACCTTCGGAGGGCGGATAGATCAAAAGACATTCCTAAAAAAAACAAAAACCACCAAGTCATTAGATTGATCACATCCTCGAGAGCAATGACAAGAAAAAAAAGTAATAAGTAAGAGGACCCTACAAGTAACTCTTTCATGTCCAGCACCAAGGGGTCGAGATCCTCGAGCATTTTCCTATCCAGCTCTAACGACTCAAAATAGGCCTGCCCCTCACAAAACCTAACAGTGTCTAGGATACCCCACCTAGGCCAGAATGGAAGGTCGGGTTCTCGAGCTTGGACATAAAACCATTTCTCTTTCCACCCCTTTAGTAAACTAGGTAAGGTCAGGATCCTAAAACCACCTCGGGTAGAGAGGTAAGCGAAATACGTAAATTGGGGGAGTTGTTTAAGCTCGAGTACCATTCGAAAAAGGTCGAGGTATGGCGTAATGCCCAAGTACCTACATGCTATAAATAAAAAAATAAGCATCCTCCAGACATTAGGCACTAGTTGCCCCGAGCACATGGAGTGCTCGACCAGTAAGCCTACAAAGAACGGGTGCAACAGCTACCTAAACCCGACCTTAAGGGTATTCCTGAAAATCACAAACTCTCCTTCCCAAGCTTTTACCATCCTATCCTCAGGGTTGGGGGACCTAAGGTCACAAGAGGGCATGAGCTCAAACTCTCTAATAGCCCCCATGGCCAGATGCTCTTTGAACCTACATGGCTCATCGGGAAACTTAAACTCAACGTTATTCTGATTCCTACGTCGGGCATCTAACGATACTGCAATAGGTATGATCGACCCCCCACCATCCTCACTACCACCCGAGCTTTCCTAGCTCCGACCACTCTAGCTGGAAGACATCACTAAAGTAAAAACAACGGAAATAACTTAAAAATCTCGAGGCCTTACCTCAAAGTCACCAAGAGACCAACAATTGACTAAGGACTTCGCTCAAGCTCGACCTTGCAGAGGAGTTTTACAGCAGAGTGAAAAGTGAAAAATGAATGGTAAAATGAACTATTTATAGGCGTTGAACATGGAAGACCAAAGGTCACGATTTGGGCCGTTGGATGTTGCCACGTGTCAACCTCCAACAACCCTCAGTCACCGACGCAATTTACCTTGAGCATTCAAGAACTCGAAGACCAGTGGCTTCGAGGTGTCTCGAGCTATTTTCTCTAGCACCATTTCACGCCAACTATCATCGAACTTATGTGCATTCTCCCTTAATTCCCGATCTTTAGGAATGAATGCACGGGGGCCAGTGATATGGTCACATTACATACCTCGAGCACGAGGACTCCTGTGGGTCACCTCTTCCAGTTGTAGGACCCAAGTCCTCGGGGGTACTCGACGATAGACCCATATAGGATGCCTCCAGAATCACGTCAGTAATCCTCGGGTGTAAGTGCTCAGGATTTTGCCTTAGCCAGATTCTCAAATTTCTCCATAATCGAGCATTACTAGTCCTAATTCCCAAAGAGCATTAACCTTATCCAATTACCGTAAATTAAGAATCCTGGGTCTATAAGGATTCTATCTTGGAACGCGTGGTAAGTTAAGACTTCTAGCCTTAACCCAACATTAATCTTACCCAGTTGTGGCAATCGAGTCGAGCGGCTCGTCGGCTCGACCGCTTGGCTCGTACTGTAGCGGCCCACGAGCTGCTCGGGCTCGTAAAAAAATGAGCCCGAGCACGAGCCGAACAAGCCGGCTCGGCTCGTTTTTGACGAGCGGCTCGATTTTTTTTTTTAATTTTTTTTTAAAGAATGATAGTTAAAAAAAATTCAAAAAAAAACAGCCGAGCCGCTCGCTACAGTACGAGCTCGTGGGCCGAGCCAAGCTCGCCCACGAGCAAACGAGCCGAGCACAAGCTTGGCTCGTTTTATAACGAGCCACGAGCTCGAGCTCGTGGGTAACGAGCTGAGCTCGTGGGCAACCGGCTCGGCTCGTTTGCCACCGCTAAATCTTACCACAAGACATTCCTAAAAATAGGATGACGAGTCCTACTATGAGTCCACCACTACCTAGCTCTATAAATATGGAACCTGTGATCATGATTCAGGTACACTTCTTACATATATTTTCAGCACATATTTTCTATCTATTCTCTCTCTGACTTAAGCATCGGAAGGGAGACGAGGATACACCTCGATGCCTTTGTTTCAGGTATCGGAAGATCGAGTTTGTGCAAGTAATCAGTCGTCAAGCTCATAATTGACTAGATGCAATTTTTGGTAGCATCATGATGCATTTTTATTTCATTAGACAATGAGACAGTGTCCCTCACATCCACCTAAACAACAAAAATCGTTACTTGGAGAAAAATATTAGGGCAATTTAATATCCTCTCATCATTCTTTTTTTTTTTTTCCCCGCATGATTCGCCCTAAGAAGGCTTGACATAGGTAGTTGCAAGAGTAGTCCAAGTTTGACTAGATGTGGTGAAGGAGGCGATGAAAGGAACGATAGAAGGAGATGGAATTTGCTTAGTTTTACAAGGCCCATGTGGCCCTGTACATTTGGCTTTTTTCTGAAGGAGAGAGATCTTGCAATTGCATTGAGGATAAGTTGGTCTTGATGAGTTGAAAAGATAAAAAAATAAAAGATAAAAAAATAAAACTTGGGTTCGGAATTTGGATACCATTTTAAGTAATGGTGGATTGAGGACATGGTCGGGTACCGTCAATGAATCCCACAAGGTGTTTCCACTATAACCCTGTTCGATGGGGATTAAAATCATATATTTTTAATAAATTTTGATAAAAGTTCACGAAATGTACAGTAAAAAGTTGTGGTCCTTATTAAAATTAATTATTGACTTTGATTTAAATTAATATTAAAATTTTAATTTCTACCAACAAAGGTATATGTATAATTTGTGGATTTGGGCAACAAGTTGATAAAACTCAATCAATTTTAGCTCTTGTTTGATCCCCATTATTTTCAAAATATATTTTTATATCTTATTTTCAATTACACAATTTTCAATAAAATAATATTACATGCAAACTCAAAATTTTTTCGTATTTTTCAACCACATATTTTTCATCAATCTACTATTTCAAAATACATCATTAATAAAAAATGTGGCTCAAGCATGCTCTTAATAAACTCAGCTTGATTCATTTGATTGAACTACACGTACTTAAAAGGATATAGGAGTAGAGACGCAGGGAGCCACTGGCGATCTTTCTTGAAAGAAGAGGTAGTCAAGAGCAAAGTGCTTAATGTGGAACACCTATCAAGACCATTAGAAATCAATAATTAGAAGTCAAATTGATGGGATTACTGCTTAATTTGATTAAATATATGTAGGATATAATCAGGTTTGGATGGCTTTTGATCAAAAGAAATGATAATCGGTCAAAGAAGGGCAAAAATGAAGAATTCCAAAGTTTAGGGACTAAATTGTAAATACACAAATATTGATTCGGACAAATGAATGAAGATTGAAGATTATATAGAGTCAATTGGATGAAATTAGAAGATAAACAAATAAATTTGAACGAGAAAAGAACTCAATACGCACAAAGGATAAAAGTAGGGACCAAAATGAAGGAATCCAAAAGTTTGAGGCATGCAACCACATGGCATGTTTGGCTGAAGCAGCTTTTCAAATGCTCAACGATGTGATCGCAACCTTCATCAAGGTGCGATCGCATGGGCACATTTTCGAGGAAAATCCGATTTTCTATCTGATTCAACTATCTTATGAGAACCACTTTAAACGCCAATTTTAGCCTAATTTCAATATTTATAAGTGCAAAACATCGCTCAACATTATAAGATATCTCTCATATCATAGAATACTTCAGTTCTTTCATATCAAGTGAGGCCAATTATCATTATTTTGAGAGAAATCACAAAGCAGGAAATAAAAAATTTATCATTTGAAGATGAAATCTTGAATTTTCGACAAAGAAGAGGAAGCTGTAGCTGGAGATTAACCAATGAAGATTGAAAAAAATCCAATTTTGTGGTTTCTCCTCTTTTTCTTCACATATCTCAAATCCGGGTGATGTTTTATAAACCAAAAATGAAGTCTTGCAACTTTGTAATGCTGGCTAGATTTTCAGTTGCTAAGATATAGATGAACACTTGTTATAAATTATAATATCAATTTCAATACTTTGACGCTCAATATGTGCTTATCTTGGATGATTGTTATGTGCTTTAATGCTTTTCAATTATTTGATTACTAAATGGATTGTTGTGTGATTTTTGTTAATTTCGAGAAAAATAATAAGAAAAATAGCAAACGATAACAATTGATGTGGGTCTAATAGAAATATATTGTTGTGTTTTGCATGATTTCTATAGGTGCTCCAGCATTTTAGTTCATGCTTTAATGTTCACATTTAGAGACATAGGAAGGTCACATGAGAGGATACGTTTAATTCTACTCGAGACATTATTAAACGAATTAGGAACTTTGATAAGCAATAACGAATACATATTATTACAGTATTGAATTGTATCAAAACAAATTAATAAGGAGAATTCAAAATCTTAGTACGTATTTAACCGGAGTTTATTAAAACTTTCTTAATTGCTCACTAGTTAGTAAAATAAATAATTTGTTATAAATACAAACTTAGCTATTCGATTAGAGTTATCATTAATTGGAACTTTACAAAGTACATAGTCTCGTGAGACAATACTATATTTATCATTATATTTCTTATCTGTGATATCGTGCACCTGTAGGATTTTGTTGATCAAGACCCCTAACCTATCTACAAACTTTCTTCAACACTAATATGGAAATAATATATTTGTCTATTTGATACAACAACTCTTCATTGACAGTGACAAATTATAATGAAAAGATTTGTTCCCTCTCTCTCACTCAAAATCGTACATGAGATTTTCATCTCACACGGCTCTTAAGTAATAAAAGAAAGAAGAACTCATCTTCTTTCTTTTGTGATTACCTTCCTCGCGTATGTATAAGACCGAATCCTTTCAATTTTTAAAAAAGATTACTAATCGTTAACTTTTCGAGGCATTTACAAAAATAAAAAATAAAAAAAATGAGACATTTTGATAAATAATGTTACCTGTACACAAAGAAGTTACATAATGATTTACACACAAATGAGATGTGAGAAAGAGTGTGAGAAAGTTTTTTCTTATTTGGTTTTAAAAATTTTGATCCAATCATATCTTACTACATTGCGTGCAAGTAAATCATTATGTACATGTAGCACAATATTCTTTCAATAAAATTATTTTACATGTAAATCCAAAATCTTTTATACTTTTGAATCATGCACTCTACAAAAAAATCACTATTACAAAATCAATTCTCGTAAAAAATGGGCTCAAACAAACCTTGTGCAGTATTTGCTCCATTGGTGCAATTTTTCAAAAAAAAAAAAAAAAAAAAAAAATCAAAAAGTGCCATGTTATTTAAATATTTTTATTATTAAATAATTATTTTTATATTCAAATTATAACATCTAAATTATATATTTTTAAATAGATTGAATAAAACTTGAACGAGAAAATATTTAGCCCCAGTTTGGTAAATGTCATTTAAAATTCATTTCAATTACACATTTTTCAATAAAATATTCTTTCACGTGGACATATTACTTTTCTTTATTTTTTACCGCACATTTTCCAAAAATTCACTTAACACAAAATGTATTCTAAAAAAAATATACATCAAACATGGAATACCTGATTATGCCATTTTCAATCATTTGATAACTACACTAATAAATAACTAGTTATGAGAATATTTTAATTGCATCCATATAATTTAATTAAAAAGGTGATTGATTTTTATAAGGACAACCACCCATCATAATTCACATCCAATATAAATTTATGTGATAATTAATTCTTACCTTAGATTTTTGAAGGCTTTGTACCGCCAATATAATGCACTTTAGCATAATTCGTTGATATGAATTAAATGAATAATTCTTACTAATAAAAAATAATTAATAACACAACATAAGATAAGATAAATGAAATAAGTAAACACGTTTTAAGGTTGTTCATTCTCAATGTAAAACGTACATCCACTTGCTCTAATATTCTCTATGCAGGAGAAATGATACTGTTATTTATTACCAGTCTAGGTAGCACGAAGGTCTTCTGTTGACCCCAAAAAATGTTGCCAACAGATGCCGGGCCCACTCGTGTATACGTAAGCTAAATCCAACACGTTAGTGCCGATCGACGGTCAGAATATCTCCAGAATCTGAACGTTGAAGGAGCTCAACGACACGAGACGTCTCCATTCGGGCCTCCGGCGAGATAACTAGAACACGATTGTATAAGAAATCAATTGATAAAGAATAAGATTTGTATTTTAAATGTACTGATAAAACGAGAGAATAATATAGGTCCAAGTAGTTAGAATTTCATTCAGAATTTGCATTAGCCTGTTACATGTGGGGGTATTTATATTGTTACAAATCAAATGGTGGCATTTGGATCAAGTTACACGTAGCCTTATCTCCTCGACCAAGATATCAAGTCCTAACTATCAAGTTGACTCTCCTAACCTTACAAAACATTAAATGCTCTTACATTGACAAGACAAGACACAAATGTACTTTACAAAAGTCACGTCAATCATTTGAAATAAAGATCTTCATTATTGCTATATCTTTCTACGTGGATCTCCACTAGCTGCAACAAAGGGGCCTCAGATAGTGCATGTCCACCGAACCGTGGCTTTAGTTAACAATAATGGCCTCGAAACAAGTCAAGGCCTCAGAATCCACATTGAAGGCTAGGAAAATATACCCCGATTTAATTAGGCTGGTCCCACAGCTAAAATATGATGCCACGTGTCGCTTTCGATTTATGACTCGTAACATTTACCATCTCATTACCCCATAAAATTGGACGGACTTATGAGAAAGTGTATCTAGCGACCATCTAAACACTGCAAATATTATTTACTTGAAGAAAGATATTAGGACGATTGTATACATGTACGGATATTGTTAATATGTAAAAAAATTCAGGAACTTTCTCAATCTGATGCATTTGTTGGCTCTCAAATTTTCTTTTTAACGTTACTTTTCTCTTTTTAAATTCTTTGTTACTTTCCAACTTGAAATTGCACACAGGTCCTTGAACTTTCCACTTAACTAATTTTTGTCCTTTCACTTTTAACATGTCCAAATTAGTCCTCAACTTTTATATTGTTGCTCTTTGGTCCTTTTTTCAACTTCTATCCAATCTCAATTTTGATATCAAAACTTTCAAAACTTTTTAAATTGGTCTCCAAAACTTTGTAATTATTTGAAATTGGTATGTATCAAGTTTTAAGAGTTTTCTATTTAGTCCTTCAAATTTCCAAAAGTTGGATTTGACTCCCTTAATTTACGATTTTCTTCTGATTGTAATCTTAATTCTTCTTATTATCCCGTGAAATTCGATTAATTTTTAATTGCTCCAAACCAACTCTAAATTAGCACAACATCGTCCCCTTTTGCAACAATTGCATTCAAGTCCAGATTTTACCTATAAATAAAAAAAATACACTAAATATGGTAAAAATCGACTCAAATGGCAACACTATATCACTTTTAAAAGAATAAATGTGTAAAAATACGCTTATCATACCATACTCTCATTTGATCTTATCGCAGAAGGCGAACCCAGTTCGAATTAAAAAAAAGTACACCTATACATTCTTGAGAGGGAGGGTTTTGAATAGGGGTAGGGGTGGGGGTGGGGGCATGATTCAACATTGCCCAATAGTGAACCAAAACATGGATATTCTACTTCCTTTGCATGAATTCCGCTTGGAACTCTATTGTTTATTGCATTTGACAAGTCTCCCCAACAAAGATGCAGAGTTGAGCCACCTCAATACCTTACGTTATGTCAACATCTTTGCACATTTTTCTCTTAACTCTGAAGTTAGTTCTCGTGACTTTAGGAGAATGAAAATATTATTTTACCCTCTCACTTTCTCAATTTACTAAGTTGCCCTTCATTTATTACAAAACTCTATGAATATACTTTGATGAACACATTATTAAAAAACATCCTAAATTTACTGCGCATGTTTTCCTTCCTCGAACGTATAATTAAGTTTAGTACATATAGATGTTTTAAAGGAAATTCAAGAAGCGTTGGAATTGACGATATTACTAGAGATAATTAAAGAAGATATATAATACTATGAATAGTATTAAATATTTGTCCATTTTAGGAAATATTTTGAGGCTTGACATTTATCAAAGATGGAATGCTTGTAAATGTTTTCGTCGAGACAAATTTTGCAAAAGCCAATTTCTTTTAAAGGGGATGGACATGATTGTTGTGCTTTTACTAGACAAATTCAATATCGAGATAATGCACACCATAAGATGAGGAAATAATTAGGACGAATTGAAAAAAAATATAGTCATTTAGAGAATTAACATGAACACATGATTATTGTGCTTTTTTATAGATATATGAGAGAAATTGCTTTTGTTAGGAACTAATGTTTATTATTTACCCAAAATATTTTTTTTGAAAAAATCAATTACAAAGCGTTATATGAAGATAATTGAATGTGCAAATTAAGATTATACGAAGGGTAATAGTGTCATTACATAAAGATATTATTCACATAAATCTGCCCGCCCGCACAAACAGTGTATTTTGCTGCAGGCGGTTCTGTTCTTGTAAACAAATCTAACCCAGAATTTGCAAAGAGAAATCGAGAATAGAAATGGCTTTGAAGGCTGAAACTGAGTCAGAATTTCATAAACTGTCAATCCCAAAAATACTCATTTTTTGCTCTTCCACAAATGGCCAGCCTCGGACCTCCCAAGATCTTCATGGCTTCAACTCTGCATTCTAACTCCGAGTAAGCTCTCATTTTTTTTCATTAATTCAATTTATTTTTCAGTTTTTTTATCTGTATTTTATTATTTTAAATTGCAAGTTTGTAATTGTTTAAATTTGAAATTGCTTTTCTGAGCTTAAAAAATTGATGGAGCATGTTTTGGTTTTTATCTGCATTGGTGCAGATAATTGCATCGACTTGCTTTGTTGTATGTGGATTTCCATTTTTAATGAGGATGCGATATTTAATTAATTTTTCTTTTTAACTTCATTTTGGTATAATGTTTTACCAAAAATAAACAGAGAGAGAGAGTGTTTGCATTGGATTTCGATTGCATAATTTGGTTGAAGCGTGCAATTTAAGTTTAAAAGTTTTTTATATTGATTTCAAGGAGAGAAAAAATTCTTCAAGCTTTTGTTTTTTTTCCTTTTGGTTAAAAGAAAAGTGTGCTGATGCTTATGCTTGCTTAGTTTGTCATTTGAGTAGTAATAATAAAATTATTGTGATAAAATATGGCGACAGTGCAATATAGATCAACTTATTTGTTTTAATTTGTTGGGATCTAGGTTTGACATTTTCTGGTTTTTTCTTTGGGTTTTAGCGATATGGTTGGATTGTCTAACTTTCCAAATCTTTCTGCAGTCAATTGACATTAAAATTTGATTCTTTCAAACGGTTATCAGTTTGATTAGTCCTCGATTTCTACTTTTGTTTCACTTAGTAATGTTTATTTATTTTTAGTAGAAGTTCTTTTATACTTCTTATCATATTGTATTATCCAATTAAATGTTAATACTATTAACCTGCGCTATTTAGATTTCGGTGCTGCGTCTTTAAAAAAAATATTAAACATCAAGCTCTAGATCATGGACAAACAGAGTAAGAACCCTGCTTCTGAGGGGGAAGGACTTACTCTTACTTTCAAGAATGGATTAATTATTAGAAAGTTCAAGAGACCATTAAAATTTAAAATCCTTGTTCTCTTGATTTGTTGCCTTATATGGAGGCTGTTTATATGTACAAGTTAAAAGCATGGACACTCTTACATCTTAATGACTCAAGATTAATCAGACAGTTATCACACACAAACACATTACTCTCCAAAAGGTTGTTGGAGGTATAGCGGTCTTCGTATCTAAAATATTGATGTTGTGATGCGAACCCACGTAGCAATTGAGCTATGAAACTCACGACATATTAGATCAAACCCAAGAAAGTCAAGAATCAACGTTTGAAAGCTCGACCCAATAAATTATTGAATCAAAGAACTAACACAATCGCCAACAATATCTTGATCCCGTGATCACAAAAGTTATGAACCTTACTTAAATTGATGAACGCCACAAGAATTTAATTTTTGATAAGTTCAAAATTAATTGAATGAAGAATAAGAAGAAAGCAATAAGTCTTGCAATAATATCTCTCAAATTGTGTGTGGTACAATGAAAATAATAATCCTATTTATATGGAATCCCTAAAACCCTAGTAAAAAGGGAATTAAGCTCTAAAAATAACAAAAAAATCACAAAATAAAGTTTTAACAAAAATAGAAGATTGTGCGGAATTTGAAAAATTCGCAGTCGGAAATGTACTATGTAGCCACATAGTGTAATTTTATGCGATTGCATAAACCAACTGATGTCATCCTCTATGGTTTCGGTAAAGGGGCATGCGCCCTGAATAACTATGCGGTCGTATAGTTGTTCCTTCTAGCCTCTCCGTCCATTACTTGAATCAAGTTGCTCCACTTCGTTTCATCGAAACGTATCCCTTTGTTTGTCGTGATCAATGTTTTGTCCTCCGTGACTTGATCACTTCTTTGACTCGCTTCTCTCGCGACCTACTCATAGGCCATTCCTCAACGATCAATGGATCATTGATTGGACTAGCCCTCGTATCATGGATCATGTCATGTTGTTCTCTCGACGTTGTCAAATATATTCAATAAGACTCAATGCCTCTCAAAGTGAGAAGTTCTTTCATTAAATAGAACAAAAATCACAACTAAATATGGTAGTTATTAATTACAATATTCATTAATGGTAACCTATTTAATATGATATCTTTACTTATATACGAGCTTTCCTTATATTCCACCAACATCCCCCTCAAATTGATGTCGGTACAAGCTTCAATTTGCAATCATGAATCAACAACGGTGATAATGCTCATGCATACCTAAATCACAACAACCATCTACGAAAAATACTGACGAGAGACCCAAGAATAAAGAGTGCAAAAAAGCCAAGAACCACACCAAGAACACTCCAAAACCACTCCAAATAGCTCCTACCCCAAGAAGAATTTCCAAAAGAAATTCACGTAGTGTGTCGACCACACACAATGAGCCCTATTGGTCGAGAGAACTTAGTTGAGCACATAATTTGTGTTCCAACAAAAGCTGTAACGGCTAATGCACAGGCCAAAAATCTAACAATATATTACTGACCAAGATGCCGCAGTTGGAAGAAACCCCACAAAATAGTCTACACCAAAATTCAAAGATGATCTTTCTTTGAGAATCCAAAACTCTAGCTCATCACCTGAGCAAACAAAATTCAATGCACTACCATATCTCTCTCCTCAACCAAAAAACGAAAATTTTTAAACTGAAATTCCCAAGAAGAGTAATTTTTTCCATTAAAATAAACAATTGAATGTTCTCGTGACGTTGATAACCCAACAAAGATAATAATTACAACTAATAGCCCAACTAAATAATAGTCCAATTAAATAATAGGCGTCATAAAAAGCCTGCAAGTTTAACTTAAAATGCAATTAAACCTGCTCTGATGTCATGTCAAATATACTCAATAAGACTCGATGCCTCTCGAAGTGAGAGGTTCTTTCATTATATAAAACCAAGATCTCAACTAAATATGATAGTTATCAATTACAATATTCAATAATGGTAACATATTTAATATGGTATCTTTACTTATATTCGATTTCTCTTATATTCCACTGACAGATGTCCCATATGTGAAATCTAATGACTAGTTCCTATGGAGATTCCAATTGCTCTCCGATCGTGTGAAAAAGTTGCTTTATACGTAAGATACACTTTTTAGATTCACATTTGATTGGTATAACTTTCTCTTGTGTTGAGTAAACTTATCATATAACCGCACAAGATATTGCATTTCCAACATGAAAGGATACAACAATAAACATTGAATAAGAATTTATATAAGAGATATGTGCGATGAGTGATTCTTTAGTTTATGTGAAGTAAGCTTGTAACACAAGCATCGTTGATAAAGAATAAATTTATTTCTACCTATATCCCTCTACAATGATAGACTTGAAATCTACATATCGTAGATATAGGCATCTTTCATGACTTCGTATAAACTAGCATACTACATAACCATAAACCTAATCTCTATATTGCACTCTCTCCTCTTCACGGAATGAATGGCTTAGTTTATTTATGTAGTTATCTGTCTTCTTTCCGGAGCAATACTTCTTATATTTTATTTATGTATTGACCAGACGTTTTATTTTAAAATTACAATTAAATACTACCAATTTAAGAAGTGTATGGCTTGAGTCTCAATTACTTTAGTGTAACATATTGATTACAAAAACTTTTGGAAAGGTTAACCAGAGCATTAATTTTGAAACTGAGAGATTATTACACCATCAAGTTCATGAAATATGTAGTTACTATCCTTTCATTTTTTAATTTTTAATTTTTGAATTTTGTAATGTGGTAATCCAAGGAGGCAAATAACAAGTTGATTCTAGAGGTCAATACTTAGATCTGTCCGTGCTTGTAATAAGTCAATCTTAGGCACCGTTTGGTAACCATTATTCTAGAAAAAAATGTATTCTTTGTGTCAAATCACACCTTTTTTGTGGTTGAAAATGAAGGAAAAGTTATTGATGTGATGGAAAATATTATTTTATTGATGAATGTGTGGTTGAAAATTAGTAGAAGAATGAGAATGAAAAAAAGAATGGTTACCAAACGGTGCCTTAATATTTATCTTCTCTCTTTTTGGAAATAATCTAATCCTATTTCCTTTGTGTTTGTCTACTGCTGCAGGGAGGTTGAGACCCTCAAGAAGCCTTTTAGTCCTCCCCGTGAGGTTCATGTTCAAGTAACACACTCTATGCCACCTCAAAAGCTCGAGATCTTCAAAAGCCTGGAGAACTGGGCTGAGCAAGATTTACTGGCTCACCTGAAGCCAGTCGAGAAATGCTGGCAGCCACAGGATTTCCTGCCAGATCCTGCTTCTGATGGATTTCATGATCAAGTCAAAGAATTGAGGGAGAGAGCCAAGGAGATACCGGATGATTATTTCATTGTTCTAGTTGGAGATATGGTCACTGAAGAAGCTCTTCCAACGTATCAAACAATGCTTAATACTTTGGATGGTGTGCGAGATGAAACAGGGGCTAGCCTTACTCCCTGGGCAGTTTGGACAAGGGCTTGGACTGCTGAAGAAAACAGGCACGGGGACCTGTTAAATAAATATCTGTACCTATCTGGACGAGTAGACATGAAACAAATTGAGAAGACAATTCAGTTTCTGATAGGGTCAGGAATGGTGAGATTCTTGCCACATTATTTTCTGGAAGTCTTTTGAGTACTGCAGTTGCTATCGCTCATGTTTTCCTAAATCTTATTCTCTTTCTGTCTATAGTTAGAATTTCAAGGAACTGCATCCCTTCTCGTGTGTTTTGGGTGTAGACTCTTCGTTTCTATCTCTTATACTGCTGAAATGTTTCCAGGATCCTCGAACAGAAAATAATCCCTACCTTGGATTTATCTATACGTCATTTCAAGAAAGGGCTACATTCATCTCCCATGGAAACACGGCCAGACTTGCTAAGGAGCACGGGGATGTAAATCTTGCTCAAATATGTGGTACAATTGCCTCGGATGAGAAGCATCATGAAACGGCATATACCAAGATAGTTGAGAAGCTATTTGAGATTGACCCTGATGGAACCGTGCTTGCTTTTTCCGACATGATGAGGAAGAAAATCTCCATGCCAGCACACCTGATGTATGATGGCAGTGATGATAACCTTTTTGAACACTTTTCGGCTGTTGCTCAGCGGCTTGGCGTCTATACAGCTAGAGACTATGCAGACATTCTAGAATTTTTGGTTGGTCGATGGAAAGTGGCAGACCTAACTGGACTATCAGCAGAAGGGTTAAAAGCACAAGATTATGTATGCGGGTTGCCTCCAAGAATAAGACGACTAGAGGAGAGAGCTCAAGGAAGGGCCAAGCAAGCACCCATCATCCCATTTAGCTGGATATTTGATAGGGAAGTGATGCTCTAAGTGCGTGGATTTTGTTGGGAGTGACAAATGGCTATAGATACGGTTATTTCTGCTTTAGTTTTCGATGTTGTCTCCTAGAACGCGTGGTCTTTGTTATGTTTTACATATATAGTGTTTATGTTTGTAAGCATGCTTAAAATAAAATGCAATTTTGATGATCGTGTTTTGTGTTTAGCTGCACAATAACACCTTTCTTCCCAAGGATGATGAAGAAATTATGTAGGTGGATCAAACAATTGCTTGTAAAAGTAGGGCATTGCCTTCGAGGCTAGGCCTTTATGCAGTTATTTGGAAATAATAAGATTATCATGTCACGTGTTACTTGAAATAGTCCAAGTTCCCAATCAAATTACATGAAGAAAAAAAATGCAAATCAAACTGATGTGAACAGGAGAAACATACAAGGACTGGGCAACCTAGGACAACATTCACGAAGAAAAAGAAGCTATAATTTTTATGTTGTAATGTTGTTTAGTATCGTGCACCAATCATGTAACAACAATACGTCCCCAACCATGGCCACTGCATTTGGTCATCGAGTCCAGACAGGCTCCATGCAGGATTCAATTCCTAGTGTATGCATTCCCATTGGGGTTGGGTTCCATCGTAATGCTTTCATGCTCATCGACCTCCTCCCTTAAGAAGAACTCGAGTTGAATGCTAAATTCGGTCTATGTTGTAAGCATGTGTAGGTTGGGTTCCAATATGGATTATTTATTTATTTTTCAATGATTTGAAATCAAGACCTCCTTCATGAAGCACTTGAGATGAATATAAGCCAATGGTCAATTGGTACCAACATCCCACCTAAGTGTCTTTTAAGAGAGGTTTTGAGTTTGAATTGCTAGCACAAAATAAATAAATAAATAAATAAATAATAATAATAATAATTGAGGTCCAACTCTCAGAGAACACAGACCGAGTTCATTATGGACTGTGTCTAGACTCCATAACCAAATTTGGTAGCTATGATCAAGCTGACGTATGTTTAAAAACATGCCCTCTATGTTTTGTAAGGGTTGCACCTGTTTCTCCATTGTGTGGAACCCCGAATTTGGTATAGAGGGTAAGATATGACATAAAGTTCTTATGTATGCTCCTTTTAAGTCATGAACTTAGTCCAAAACGTAATCCAGACGAAGTTCTACTATGGATAGTGGAATCACAAAACGTAGTCCAGACATTTAGTTTACCTTAAAATGAGAATGACACATGCATTATCATTCAATTGCACATGCACTTAAGGCCTCACCTTCAAGGGCAATGAAAGGATCAACAAACTAAGGGAATTGAACTTGTACAACAAAAACTACGGCTTATTCCCTATGAATTTGAGGTCGTTTACATGAACATTTTTTGTCAGTTCGTTCAGTTACATTGCTACATCTACTTGAAGATCCAAAGCAACTAGATTTTCATGTCATAAGATGTGACAAAGTATTATGTTAATTGTCAACTTACACAAACCACATCCTTTACCCTGAACTGAACTCATAAATTCATAAAAGTACTCTAAATATGACTTCGAATTATACAATTGCAATAATTACAAAGATGCCCCACTGACATATAAGGAATTCTTCCTCAAATAATATCACAAAACCAGCTCCATGAGATCAAAAGTTCAAATCCTAATAAATAGAACTGCCAAGCGAGATGACCTTGTCCAATTTAAGGCTGTCATTAAGGACTGATAAGTGTATTTTATGCACTTATTTGGGGTCTTAAAATAGCGATATTTAATAGTTCTTTTGACAAAATATATCCTAAATTGTTGTATTTTATGTTATATAGGTAAAACTCAATGGTTGAACAAGGAATCGAAAGAAAGAAGCGAAAAATGGTGAAAATGGCAAAATTCAAAGTTTGAGGATCAAATTGCAAATTCAATAGTTGATTTGGACCACAAGATGATACTTTGAATATTGCTATGAGACAATTGAATTGAATTAGAATTCAAAAAGGAATGGAATATGATTAAAATCAATTTCCAATCGCACAAGTTATATTCCAGATTTTTAGTCGAAGATTGAGACCCATTTTTGGCATAGTAAACGTCCGAATTGGGAAAACTCTATTTCTTGAAAGGTTGTAGCCCTTTAAGCTATATTTCTAATACACTTTAAATCGTCTCAATCGGATATCGAGAGAGAAAGTTATGACTAAAATATTGACTACTATGCAGAGACAAAAAATTCGCGCGCGAATGGAACTTTCCTTATTCGATTGGAACTCTTTTGGAAACCAATTTGGACGTGATTTTCAATCAATTTTCGACTACTACAACTACAACTATATAACAACAGAATACATATTAAGACTTTTCATGTACATATTATTCTCCATTATTCATCAATTATTATCATTAAAGGAGGAGAATTCATAATTTTTGTAAGAGGATTGAAGATAATTTGCAAGAATTCAATCAAGTAAAGATTTAAACATAATTTTTGGGGAAAGAAGAGAAGACGCAAGTGGAGATTCATCAAGAAACAATTGAAGAGATTTAAGATTTCAAGATTCATCTTCATCTTCTTAATTTATCAAAAATTCGGGTTATGTCTTTTCATTTATATATGATTTCTTGTAATTTCAATATGTTAGACTAATTCTATACATTGTTAGGATGATATGAACCCTTGTTATTATATTTTTAGTTTTTAATTAATTATTTTGACTTTAATTTGATTTGATTTGTGGATATTTATTATCGTTTTTATCGTTCTTTTCAATTGCTTGATCGTCAATTGAATTGTTAGTGGATTTTATTGTTATCGAGAGAGATAATATGATTTAAACACATTATAATAAACATTGTAAATTTTGATAGGTGGTATAGATATATATCTATGATTTATATGGTTTCAATATGTGTTCTAGTACTTGTTAATGCATTTATCATGTTTGCATCTTTCATCGAGAGATAGATATGTCACATGAGGGGAATAGATTTGATCGCTATCGAGAGAGGCTTTCGATTAAATGAGGAACATTGACCAACATGAATGATTTCAAATTGTCACTTTAATTGTTACACTAAAAATTGAATAATAAGGGGGATTCGACATCTTAGCAATGCATCTCACATAGTTGTAAAACACATTTACTTACTTTAATTAGTTTAATTGATAATTTAGGGATTAGTATATAAAACTCAAAATCTATTTGCTATTCGATTAATGTTACTATTAATTTGAACTCGATCAAATACTTAGTCCTCGTGGGTTCGACACTCAATACACTACTATATTACTTGTTTACGATCCCGTGCACTTGCGAAAAATCAAACGATCAAGGACAAACTAATAAACGCGTGCACTCATCCAAGGACCAAATTCTTGAATGGTAATGCGACAAAACATCATCTTCTACGCTTCCCATAAATGTTAAGGGACCTAAGTTTTTGCCAAATGTTTTTACAGCCAAGAATTATAAGCTCAGTCTATGTCAGTATTCCAATACATGCTATGGATTAAACAATTAATCCGTACCGCCGGAAGCAATTAATAGCTTGAAACAAAAAACGAAAGCAAGTAAAAAAAAGATATATAGTTCACTCTCAATGTGAGAGCCACGTCCCCTTGCCGCTGCAGGATTTCACTATAACAAGAAGAAGACAACAATATGTTCTCTACGGCTGTGAACTTTATTGCAAAGGTTGAACCGCTGAACCACGGTCAAGAGGACAAATGTACAGTACAATTAGTATCCTTTCATCCAACATATTCGACAACACAAATTTGATTATAAAACTGCTGCGAGGGAATTGGGAAATAAGGTAGAAATAAAACCATCAAGCTAGAATGATCAATGATCAACTCAGTAACTAATGCAGTGGGAGATATCATTTGACAAAAACATTACCTACAAGAACTACAGACCCAACTACTGTAGTAAAAACATGAGAAACGTGTGCTGTTAATAGTAATGGTTGCTAACATTGTGAATGGCAATAATTGATGTGTGACATGTGTCCAAATGATAGTGAAAGTTAATTACACAAAATTGATAACTTCATCTGCCCTCTGACATGATTAATGTACTATGAAAATTTCATAACCGGTTGTCACCACTGGAGTCCAGACCTGTTCTACACTTGCAGTGCTAAATGACATTTTCACTATGATTATTTACCGACGAGAAAAAGATTAATGTGAGAGCTATAGAGGTGCTTTCCATCCAGTGGCATTAACTGAGTAAAACTCAAACTAAACATTATAACTGCTAATTACATAGATGATAGCCTAAGAATAATTAACCAAGAGGGGTTGAATTGGTTTTCAAAACTTTTTTGAAAAATTGATTCAAATGTAAGTAAGTTGAGAATGAATAAGTCAATAAAAAAAAAAATGTACAAGTACGAAAGTAATAAGTAAAAGGGAAGAGAGTGCGCAAACAATATAATTGTGAAGATTCGGTCTCGATCAATGATTTACGTACTTCGTTACCAAATTCTCCGTCACGAGCAAGACCTTTTCACTAAATTTGATTGACTTATGGTACAATCCAAACCCTTACAATGCTTTCGGTTACTTACAAATAAGTATGATCGATCATTATACAACTGGGACCTCAATATGACCCACAAATTTAAAGATAAATTATTTTAAAATTTGAAACTTCTCTCTCAATAAATGATATAATCGAATTAAGTACAAAAAAAGAAATAAGATAACACTTTAATGAATAGCAATGAATGAAACTCAAGTATTAGATGAGAAAAACTTTGATGAGAAATATGTTTTTAAAAAATTGATTCAATCAAAAGTTTTTCAAGATAAAGATAAATAAGATGTAAGATCCATATAATTTAGCTCAAGAATATCTCACTTAAATGCTCTCAAAAAGTGTTGTAATGAATCCAAAGTGAAATGGTATTTAGAGAGGTCAAAACGCCAAAAATTCTGACTAACCGGACAACCAATCCAGACGTCCACATTTTGAATCAGACAACAAAGCTAGCCGTTGTGCGTCAGAATTGAAAACGATTAAAAAAGTGACCATTGGACAAACAGAACGTCCACTAGGCCTAACCGGATGTCCACTTGGACGAATTTTCCCCAAATTTTTCTTCTTTGATTGTTTTGAAAAATTTAGTCTTTTGAATGACATTTTTCACTTTATTTTTCAAGGTAAGTGATATTGTAATGAGTTTGAATATCAAATTGAAATACTTACAACTTGAAAGATAATTTTTATACAAGTATATTTATGAAATAATTTTCTCGTGCATAAAAAATTATTCATTGAGCTTTCAATGATTCAATGCTAAAGTTTAAAGCGTCGTACCTTTACACATAAATGCAGAACATCTTAATCTAATATCTTCTATGTTTGACTATTGAAGTTCTTTGTCTCGAGTGATTTGTCGTGAATGCTTAGCTTCCATCTTGATTTTTATTGATCGTCCGATGCGAGTCTTTTGGTAGTGATCTTTTTGTCCACAATCGATCAACTTTACAACAATAGCTATGAAAATTCGAATTCAATTGTTAGAAATAAAATCAATTTGTATATTATGATCAAAACACGAAGTCAACCATAGGTCAACAATTTCTCACTTTTTGATTATGACAAACAAGATGATTTACATTAAGTCATAATAACAAATTTATAGGGGATAAAAAGTTAAATATCAATTCTCCATATATCTTACACATATATATATATGCATATCATCTCATATGCTTTCCCCCATTTGGCATAAATAAAAAGTATAAAGTGAGAATCTAAAACAAGTCGTGGAAGATCAAAAAGACAATCATAGGCACAAATAATAGCAAGTAAATCCCCCATTAAAAGTAAAACAAGATATCAATCAATGAGAGGTTAAGATAGAGCAAATTGCATCGATAACAAAAGAGGTTACGAGAATTTATAGCATGAAATAGTTGGACGAAGTATATGTGTATCCAAAACACAGAAACATAAAGATTATCTAAAATACATAAACATAAAGCGTAAACCATAGCTACGCTCCAGATGAGGGAAGTGAGCGTAAAAATAATGAGCTTGCATTGTCGCATGTTGAGCTTGAATTGCATCTTGTTGGGCTTGTATGGAAGCTTTTTGAACTTGCAATTGGTGAAGCATCCCTTCATGGCAGACAACAGAGGAAGTAAGGGAAGCAATGCGTCCGTCGAGGAGATTGTAGTGATCCCCGGTAAATGTGAAATCATCAGCAGGAGGAAGAAAACTAGAACTCGGAATGTCATGAGGAGGGTTTGGAACTTGTGGCACATCATTTTCATTGTCATCCTCATTGCCATTGAAAGGTAGAGTGGAAGGACTTGAGATGGGATTGAATCCTTTGGCGTGAGCCACCTATTGACCATGCTCTTTTACGACTTTCATGCATTTAAGAGTTTGGATATTGATGGTATCGGTAAGACAGAGTTTAACGGATGTCTCATCATGTAAAGGAATTTTAAAATGCTTAATTTTTTTTTGTAAGAAGCATACCACACGGTAAAGCTATGACTTGACGAGTGGAATGGACAACCTTCATGAGACCGAATGCAATGGTTGGAAAATCTAATTTCCACTCGACAACAAAGAAATCGAGAATGAAAAGATCAAAATTGTTTACTTCATCTCGATGATCCTCTGGAGGAAAAATGACATGTGCAATAATGTTTTATGAAACTTTACATGGAAGAATGAGTTGATTTGCACTAAGTTTGATAATGTTTTCAATATTTTTCCCGATGACTCTACGACGTGCCTTGGTAGGATTATATCATTCTAAATTGGGATGAGTTTTATGAAGAAATAAAGATAATCGAATTTCATAAAAGATTTATCTTGTCCTCATTGGACACCAATTGATTTTCAGTTGAGGTGGTTAAAAATGACATAAGTCTTTCTTCAAAACTTCAACTTGTCATTAGTTTAGGTTTTATTATAATTTACTTATAATTTTTAATAACCATATATTTACAACTATTTTTTCACTTATTATCTACACATTTTTACTAATTTTTTCAATATAAGAAAAGTATAATGAAATACAGTTTATGTCTTTAATTTTTAAGCAGATGAACTCATCGCTTTTGAGGATGATTAAAAAGCTCTAATTATTGTGGGGGCAGAAACTCATCTCATGAAATCATGTTAAACAACCCACTTTTGTTTTGTGGAAATTACATGGAACCCTACATTTGAAAATTCAATTTCCAAAATCAGATTTGATGTTTTAAGTTTCAAAAATAAGATATTTTAATGTATAGATACATATTTTTTATATTAATTAAATATTAATAAAAATATTTTGAAAATTAAATTATAAACACCCCACCCCAACCCAACCCAACCCAACCCTAAAATGATAAAACCTACTTCTCGTCATTTCTCTCCACCTCTATCGCCGCTCTCTCCCCCATCTCTCTCCGTGGTGCCTAGCTGGTGGCGGCGGCGCCGGTGATGCTCCCCTCCCCTTCTCCTCCCCCTCCCCCTCCCCCTCCCCTTCTTCTCCGGCAATTTTGTAAAATTGCAGCAGCGTCGCGACGCTGCTGCCCAAATCGCAGCAGCGTCGCGATGCCGCTGCGACGTCGACGCTGCTGCCCTTATGAGATGGTGGATTTGGGGGGTTTTTGTGGTGGTTTCCATATTTTGGTGTGGTGGTGTGAGGTGGTGGATCTGGGGGTTTTTGTCTAGTGTTTGGGGGTTTTCGTTGGGTGAAGTGGTGGTGGGTTCTGTTAGTGGCGGTTTGTTGGTGGCGACGTTGTGGTGTTTGTGGCGGTGATGCTGTTGTTGTAGTGGTCGACGGGTGATGGGGATGATGGTGTTTGTGGTGGTGGTGGTGGTGGCGGCGTCGTCGACCATCGTGTGAGGGTGGTCGCAAGTGGCGGGTTTTGAGTGTAAATTTGATTTCCCCATGCGAATTTGTGATTTTAATGGTGTGACCTGTGACCTGAGTTGTGACTTGAGCTCCGACCTGTGACCTGGACTGTGACTTGGGTTGTGACTTGTGTTCTGAGTCGTCGAAATCGGAGCAGTCGTCGGAACGGTCGCCGGAACGATCGTCGGAGAGGTCGCGCGGAGCGGTCGTCGGAACGATCGTCGGAGAAGTACCCGGAGCGGTGGGGTGGTGGAGGTGGGGGTGGGTGGATGGGTGGATTAATTTTATATATATATATATATATTTATTTATTTATTTATTTATTTATATAAATAAATATTTATATATATGTGTATGTATAGGTCAAAATTTCTGATTTTTGAAATATGAAAATTGTTTTGTTATTTTTGAAATAGGGTAAAAATAAAGTAGGAAAACTGAATTTTTCCCTTTTGTTTTTCCTTTGATTCTAGGGTGGCAATGGGCCTAGACTGCCCCGTTGAAAGCTTGGCTCGTGGGTTGCTACTATCCAAGCCCAACGTCCAGCCGCCTTATCCACTTTTATGGGTCGGATCGTCCATAGGGTCCAAAGATTTTTTCCTGAAAATTCTAATTACAAAAAATAAAAAATAAAATTACCGTCACAAAGATCGGAGTTAGAATTTAATTAAAAATATATTATTCTGGATCAATACATAAAAAAATAAAAATTTTCACATAATTTTCATTTTTTACTAATGGATTGAGCGGATATGAACTACTTCTAAATTCGTCACTGACTATCGCCAGCTAGCTCGAGCGACCTCTATTTTCAAATGATTGATTATCTTTTATATGCTCGTAATTCATAAAATTCACATTAATCTTTAAAAACCATTGGGAGGATAATATTTATGGAAACTTCTACACTATCAAAAATAGCAATAACAATATAAAAAATGCCAAAAGAAATTTTTCATTTTCTACTATTCAATTTAGCATTTTGTTTGGATGAGATAAGCCCCTGTTTGGCACCCATTCTCTTTTTCATTCTCATTCTCTTTTTTCATTTCAACCACACAATCTCCAAATAAAATAATATTACACAAAAATCTAAAAATTTTCATCACTTTTCCATCACATATTCTCCCATCAATCACTATTCCAAAATTTTTCAACCCATTAAAATGGGTGTCAAACATTCCCTTATTTTTTTGTGGGAAAAAAATTGCCAATAAATCCAACCATGACACAACCCAATTGGATTTCGACCGAGTCCGAAACGTACATTTCAACACGCGTTATATATTGGGCAACCCCACCACACAATTGAATGCACGTACAGTTTCTGTACTGTAGCTGGAGATCCGAAGAGGTTCCTTTCTTCCGCTCATCAAATTCACATGATACTCACGACTGTAAACTTTTGCACTAAGAACTAATGGCGAAATTTTTGATCGACATTTCTGTGGTGTTGTAGGAATTATACAAACATTTTCTGATTTTCAGGTTCGTTACTACTCATTCTTCAGTATGTTTGTTTCGGCGCTAATTTCGCACTTTGTGTTTAGTTCATTTTATGTGATTTTGAGATTTCGAATTTATGAAGTTGAATTTGTTGACGATGAGTTGTTGAATATGAATTTTAATGTAATAGTTTTAGATCTGCGCTAATGTATTTTTTGAGAAATACTTTTATGATCTGGTTGAGAAGAATGTGGTAGAGGTTTGGCACATAGGACATTGATCTGACTAGTTCAACTGGACGCTTCTGTAAATTGATGTCGACAAGTTACTCTACGAGACCAATAGTGGTTATTTCTTCAACATCCACGTGTCTAAATATGTTTATGGCTGGTGAAGCAAAGTTTACACGCTGATTTGATAGCTGCGGAGAGTGTTGGCAAAAGTGTTAATGGAAGTAAATGTTAGGCCTTACATTTTCTAATTAGTGATAGCGAAACGCCCTAGGTTGAAACAGATTTTTGTAGGCACTATTAGAGTTTCGACGTTGATCAATTAATCTTCATGGTTTCTTGGGTTGTTGAAAAGGTTCAAGTTCTTAAAATTTTTGAAGGAACTCGTGAGAGTAAGGAAAGCATTTTCGAAACCTGTAGTTAGGTGGTTAATAATTTCATTGTTTGAAGAAGGATTAAATATTGTAACCATCTCTAACAAATCTAACTAACCATTACAAATTGCTAATTACATAAATAAAAAAACTAATCATTGCTTCCAAAAGGCCCCCAAACTCAAATTAGGTAGACTTTTACTTCATATTTGTACATGCACAGTTGTGAATCTTGAGCTTAGAATGGATTTATTATAACGCATCTGCTTACATGGTGAACTTCCACTTTCTTTTAAAGAACTTTATTCGTTCTTGCATGAAAGACTAGGTTTGCAACTAGCTTCATTGTACTTGAAAAAGATGACATATTATTGATATTTGGAATATACATTTTGAAAGATTTCAATCTTTCTCAATGGATGTCCTAGTCTATTAAGCCATAGATCAAAAACCGACAAGTTTGAAACATTTGAACATACATCCATACAGAATCATAAGAAACAAAACTCCTGGATCAGCAGCTTTGTCAAAGAATCAGATGAAGGGTTGTGTTTCTGATGGTTGAATTGCACAGAGTCGAAAGCTTTTACTCCTTAAGTTTCCCCTGCACCAGCACAGTTCTGGTAGCCTGATCCTTAGATGATATTAGTCTGGCCAATTGCGAGGAAAAGGGCTGGAAAGAGGAGAAATGGAGTTAAAATTCAAAATTGTTTCATATTGTTAGTTTGAAAGAGAATGTGTTGCGCATTTAGACATTTTCTCTTGCATTTTATTTTCTCCTCTTTTCTCTCAAAAACAGACAAAAGTACTTGTTTCAGTTTTAGTAGTGTTACAAATGTATAATTCTTTTTTTGCATTTTGATAAGTAAAGATTTTATTATTAACATCTGTGTCAAAGGGGATTCTGTCCAATATCCACACGAAAATACTTACAATTTTGTCACTCTCACCTTGGCAAGAAAACTTACCCCAATATAAGAACACAGAATATCGTTCTGTCCCCACCAAAAATTCAATAGGTAGATGGATACGCTATTTCTCTCCTGTTGATTTCTTCCCTTTGTTCATATCTAATATATTTTCAAGAGATCTTCTTCCTTTGTGATGAATATAGAGTTCTCCTGACACCTGTTTGAGGTCACTATCTAACTTGATTGCTGACTGCTCTCATTTTATATGCAAAGAGCTTGTTGACATGCAGAGATCGATTACCACATGGATGTGTTAGTTAAAACCAGCTACCACATTCATGAAACCCAACAATTGCATTCACATTGTATTTTGCTCATTCTCTCATCCTTTTCCAGGTTCAGTAGATGTCCATTCATGTTACAACTACTGCTGGTTTGCTAAGAAAATGGCACTTTCATCATCTATCAAAGCAATGAATAGCAACAGTTGAGTTAACAATACCTCAACTCTGTCTAGAACTCTTCTAAAATTCAAATATTCCAGTCTTGACGAAGTTTGGTCAGCTAGAACTCACTGGCGTGATTGCTTACGGGAAGCTAAATAAATACAATGGTCAGCAAACAACATTTGTTGACCTATTTGTGTCTGTTGGTCTATATATTGTTATCCTCAGGAGTTATTTTGTACAACAAGGTATGTATTGTATAATTAAAATCCATGATGAATCTCTGATGCTATTCTCTCTATCTCTCTTGCTTTTGCTTGATATAAATTTTGCAGCATATTTGTAACTCTTATTAATATCACTGCCTCACCCTCACCAATTTTGGATCATTTTAGATTTAAGGGTGGAGAGTTTCTTTTGGAATTTCGCTACGGAATCAAGCTTTGGTGTTTAATCTACATCCTCACGATCACTGTGTGCACGAAATGCACACTTCTATTATTTAGGAATTACGAAATGCATTGGCACTGGGCACCAAGATGGCAATATTCTTCATTCTGAAATTGGCTCAAGTAAAATAAACAATCATGAAAATTATGCCATTGTTTTGTCTCATTTTAAAACAAAACTCTTTAATTCTCATACTCATTTTCAACCACACATTTACATAATAAAATATTTTGCACGTAAACCTAAAATTTTTCTAACTTTTTAACCTTACATTCTCCCAAAAATCACTATTCAAAACATCATTTGTTTCAAAATAATGACCATCAAACAGGGGCTAAATAACACATCAAATTAGGTCCAAATAATTCTTGCAAAATGGCCCTGGTATTAAATGATTTACATGTTTATTTAAATTAGGTATTAAGGAAGAATAGATATCTCGAGGATGTGTAAACTTACTAGCTGATTCTCTAGCCTCTCTTTTTCCATTTCATTTTATGCAATTCCTTGCCAGAGGAGGAGGGAGGGAGTTATTCAATGTCAATCGTGTAATTCACCAACATCTTACAAGCTCTACATTTTTCAAATTCTCATGCAACCCAAAGACAGATAAAATTAATTAGTTATGACCTTTCTTTTTCGTAGAAGAATGATTTTCTTGTTTTGCTTTTCAGTCAACCACAAATTCCGTCCTCAGCAATAGTTTACCCGTATTTTTATTACATTTTGCAAATGACTTGTGCATTTATAAGTTCATTTGTACCTTTAATATTTTTGAAAGCTCGTACTGATTTGCTTCTTTTTTATGCTTATTCCAGTGGGTTCTCTCACCAAAATATTTCAACTTCCCATTTCCAATAACACTTACTATGATTCATATGGGCTTTTCGAGCTTGGTTGCATTTTTTCTAATCCGGGTTTTCAAGGTATAGGATTTTCGGAACATCTTTTGCTGTTTTTGTATTCTGTCATATTACGCTGTTGTTTGTTGAGATTGGCTCGTGGTGTGATGGTGTAAGTTGATAGTGAAGGCTGTAAACTTATGTTGGTTTTTTCCACTGACCTTGAATTATTAATTACAATGGTGTTAGCTGAGAAAAATGATAGAGAAAGTGAATCATTACTTTCATGAAAAGAGAGAAAGGGAAATTAGTGGATCGGCTTCTACAGTTTTGAAAAAATCATGCCTGAATTCACCCCTAGTTAATATAGTATGACAATTTTATAGAATGAGAAATGAAGGCTTTACAAATCAATCTATATTTGTTTATGTAACTATTTTTTGCTGAGGTCTCACATTGATGGGAAAAGTCCATGACCCGGGTTAATCTGATTATTTGGATTTGATCACTGTGGTTTTAATATATGCTTCCAAGTTGTCTGGTGCGGGTGTTAAATTCTCCTGCTCCATTTTTAGGACTGTTTCCTCTTACATGTTGCTTAATGGCCACAGGATTGTAAAATCTCCACTTGAGTCGTGTCAGACATATGCACAATTGTCATGTTGTTGTTCTGTTCCGTGCAGTATTAGTATTTTTATGCTTCTATCCTTCCTTCTAGATAATACATGCAAAACATTGTTAGCACATACTATACTATATGAACAAGTACAACAAGATACACACCATACCTTGTCGTACCATTTGACCAGTTGGGATGCATCCCTCTGGGATTTAGGGTATAATTACTTGTTTAGTTTGTTTTTTCCTTCTAGTTTCTTCATTCCAGATGTCACGTTTGAATTGAAATGATTTGCTAATGCTCAGTGTTGTGCTCCCTTGGCACAGTATCAAAAAACTTTGCTTATAGAAAAAGAATTGCATCCTTTTGCTAGTTATCTATATAAACTTCCATAATATATGTTTACCTCTTCGATGTATTTCTTACCGTGCTTGGCTGATTTGATGTTAACCTATTATGATTTGTGCAGATTGTAGCACCTGTCAAGATGACGTTTGAAATGTAAGAGATGGGCATCCACGTTTCTTATTTATTTCATCTACCATTTTGTATATGACCATTTCTAGCTGAATTTGCAGATACGCCACATGTGTGATTCCTATCAGTGCTTTCTTCGCATCAAGTCTTTGGTAAGCATGGTTATGTCGATTGGGTAATCTTGCTTGGGTTTTGCCAAAAAAAAAAACTTTCATCACATTAAGGCATATTGGTTCTTAGATCATTTGATAACATTGAGGTTTTAGATCAACTGATTTGATTGTCACCTCAAACTCCTTTACTTTTGTTTGTGAACACAAGGTAAATTCCTACTCAAAATAACCATCATGGATCTTCTCTTTGGTGATGCCTTAATATGCTACTGCAAATAAAAATAGGCAATTTAGACAGTTATTTTAACTCATTATTTGATGTTATTTCCACTGATTTTTTAGCAAGGGATGAATCGATGTTGTTAAGTTTCAAACTGGCCTATATTCATACAGCAAGTTTTTGGCTTGCATTGAAAGAAATCTTCCCTTCCTTGGGTGTGTTCTTAATCGACACAGTTATAGGACAAAACTGCAGTGTATTACAAGCAATCTATTAAAACAAATAAATGAGTGTGTAGACCAGTCATACCTGCAATAGAAGATATTATCATCAGATCATCATAGTATTTGGCAATGTTTTAAACAGATAAATGCTTTGCTACTAATTTTCGTTTCATATGCGTCTTTTATAAGTGCATTTGTGCATTTGGCAATGTTCTAAAATTCAGCCTAGACATTGACTTTGAAAAGGTGAAGTATCAAGGATTAAATGGGGTTAACCCGGTGGTAGAAAAAGTATGACTAATAAAAATAAATTGGGGTAAATCGGCTGGTTTGGGTGTAAACCAACCGGTGCTGTGATTATTTTTACGGGTTCTGAATTTCAGTTTTTTTACAATTATCCAGACTAGAATTTGGACCAATTTGAACCCTTTAGTCTCGTCTGCTTCCTATAACATTGGTGTTTGGAGATGATTATCTTCATCTGCTCTGCTTTCTTCACATAACCTTGATGACTTCCTAGTCACATCAGATTTTCACAAGGCGTATTTCTCTCAATTGAATTATTATTTTTTGCTCATACAGGTTTGGGAATACTGCTTATTTGTTCATATCCGTGGCTTTCATCCAGATGCTCAAAGCCCTAAGTATGTTCATATATTTTCTGTCATCTTAGCTTAAATTGCTATCCTCGAGAAACTAACTAATAAGATGTGTCCTGCTTCATACTGAATCACAGTGCCAGTGGCCACATTTCTCATGGCTGTTATTTGTGGAACTGACAAGTTAAGATGTGATATATTTCTGAACATGGTCTTGGTCAGTGTGGGTGTCGTTGTATCCTCGTATGGTGAAATCCACTTCAACATAGTGGGTACAGTATACCAGGTTACAGGAATATTTGCTGAAGCTCTTAGATTGGTCTTAACTCAAGTTCTACTCCAAAAGAAGGGCTTAACACTCAATCCTATCACGAGCTTATATTACATTGCTCCCTGCAGGTATTCTTCGTCCATGTAGAAGGCGTCAAGTGACTGGATACATTATAATGTTAGAACACATTTTAAGTAAAACATGATGAAAGAAAAAATGAGTGATTTTCATTTGTTTTACGACTTTCAATTCAGAAGGAATAGGTCGGCTTTTGGGGGGTAGAAATTTGAAATGGGTTTCAAATATTTACTGGAATAGAACATTTTGTTCATCATTTGAATGACCATTGTACACCAAATTTGAAATGAGCTTGTTATTTTCTACAAAGTTAGTTACAACTATGGTTTAGGGTTGAAGTCAAAGGGATTGGACAAGATAAGTTTAGCCCATGTTTGGTACCGATTAAAATCTAGATTTTAATCTAAGTTAAAATCAACAATTAATAACTTTTCAACCACACATCTCATCAAAATCTACTAGAAATCTGATTTTAATCCTCACCAAACAGGGCTCAATGGGTTAGTTGATTACTTTATTGATGTAACTTCCCAAGGATTCTAGAATAGTTCTGGAACTTATTATGTGATAAACTTTAATTTCTGAGAAAATCAAATTTTGCGACATCTAAATTTCTATATTTGGTATGTGAGATGCAATCCAGCCCTGTGTGGCGATGCCCAAGGACTTTAAAAGTGTTTCTTAAAGAGTTTCCTTAATTCCATCTAGTTGCACTATTCTTAACTCAATCTCTGTTTTACAACCTGGACCTACTCTGAAGTTTCACCAAAGTTCAAGTCCTGTTGATTAAGTTATTTGTTGATTGAACTTAAAACTGGATGGGCAAGCTCACTTTCTGTTTGCAATATATTTCATATTTCTAAATTTTTTATTTGCGTTGCATTAGAGATGCTTTAAATGTTTTCTCTTCTGTGTGAATCTGCAAAGTGATATGTAGCTCTAACCTGTCGATTAATTTTCTAATCATCGCTGTTATTCGTCTTTTCATGTCCAGTTTTGTTTTTCTCTTTGTTCCTTGGTATCTTCTGGAGAAGCCTGAAATGGAAGTATCACAGATCCAATTTAATTGTTGGATATTCTTCTCAAATGCACTTTGCGCCCTGGCTTTGAATTTCTCAATTTTTTCGGTGATTGGTAGAACTAGTGCAGTAACCATGCGTGTAGCTGGTGTCCTAAAAGACTGGATACTTATTGCCCTTTCAACAGTTATTTTTCCTGAATCAACAATCACCAATCTAAATATCATTGGCTATGCAATTGGTACACTTCTTTACTCCATTTTAACTTTGATAATGCCTTTGTTTGGGTTTCCTTTTTAGTTGCTAAAATTATGAGTTGGTATAAATGATTGGTGGATAAGAGGGTATACTGTGGGTCTCACAAAGTGTGTGATTAAAATTAATGGTTGCCTTTGAAAACTAACTGGTTAGCAACTAAATAGGAAACATAAGCAAAGGCATTGTTCAAACTGATTACCTTGAAGATATATTTAATAAATTGTTGTTTGCACAGCCTTGTGTGGTGTTGTCATGTACAACTACTTGAAGCTCAGGGATGTCCATTTATCACAGACTTCTGTAGAGAGTATCGCAGAACGAGTAGCGAAGGTAAACATTCTTGCTTATGAACCATTTTACTCTAATTTTTCTCTTATGTTGTCTGAATTTCAATATGTAGACCTCATCTTCTACCTATAATCATGCATTCATATGCGTGTAATATTAAATTCAAGCTTGGTTCATTCAAGTGTCATGATGGTCTTGTTAAACATTGAAATGAATTTTCTTTAACTCCCATATTGCATCCTCAGTTTATGATGTTTTTACGAGGAAGATTTTCGATTCAACCCTGTAATTTTGAAAAGCACCAGTATGTTTCCAGAATTATCATTGCATGGTGTCATTCACAATGTTTGTTTGTGTTGCTGATAGCCATAATCTGAAAACTTGCGTCAGCTACAATTTATAAATATTTAATTAAAATGTATTTTGTACTTTTGAGTTTGAGATTCAGACTACAAAATCTGATAGTGAAACAAATAGGTGGAATGGATAAATAAAATTTATCACACAAAATAAATTAACAATGGAAAAACTTGAAGATGACCAAATGACAAGAAAATAGACTATCAGCCTTACTGATCAGAGGCAAAAAACAATCCACTACTTTTATGCTTCTGTTGAAGTAGGGGCAATGTGGGGAAGGGGACTAGGAGACAATGGAAATTTCCAAATTTTTATGCTATTGCTAAGTAGAGGGTGGCTAAAACTTTAAAATACAGATTAGAGGTTAGAAGACAACTTTCAAAATTTCAATGGCACAACGACCACACTTGCCTGGCAGACATTAATCTTCTTCCGTCATTGTAATTTATACTGAGTAGCCCATAAAGGTCTTGGGATAACAAAACTACTTGAGGACGCAAAAATTGACTTCCGATATAAAGTTGGTGTGTTTGGCTTAGTCGAGTGAACGAACAGGAGGCAGGGGATGAAAGAGAAGAAACTTCGAAGTTTGTTTCATTCTTTTTTTAGTCTCTATTTTAAGAATAATATTTTGTTCCCTCCTTTTCCTTCGCTATTTAAACAAATGCAAATTAACCTTTTTCCTTCCATTTCCTTCATTCGTTTTCCCTCATTGCCTGTATTTCATTTCCTGAATCTATATCTTAATTTTTTATTTGAATATATGTCTTCGTGAAGATTGTATAACCTGTTTCTGCTAAATTCCTTTAGATTCATGGATCTCTTTTGATGCACAACATGATTTGCTTCCCAGTAAAACACGCACATATTTTCTAATTCTGCTTCTCTATTCAATTTTCACAGGACCTTAAGATGGAAAAGAAGTCATCTGATCTGTATGTCCCCGATGACATAATAAACAACAGCAGTGGAGGCAAGACCGGCTGGAATGCTTCCCCCCTGAATTTACATGTGGACGAAGAAGCACCTCTAGTTCCTTCTTCGAGGGTTTCTCATCTGGGCCGAAACCAACTAAGCAGCCACAAAGCATGAGTCAAATCATTATCTTTTGCAGCTTCACTGTCATTTTAGGGTGAATTTACTTGTTAGAAAAGGTGAAACAGTGGATAAGATGAGGTCCGAAATATCCTTCCATCTCTTTTTGGGAAATGTTATCATTCTTTACTGGGCGTGATGCGATCAATATTTTTCTCTGATTCGTTGTAGAAACTTGATATAGTTTAAGCATGCAATGAAATATTATAGTCTTTTGTATGGTTCTTTGGTGTCTCTAAAATCATTTATACTATTTTCGAGGATTCTCTGAAGTGCAATGGAGGACAGCTAACAGGTTTGTAGTCTACGGATTCTCACTCTCGATTCATGATATTTTGTCGTATTTGTATGAATAAACATTGATACCTTTAAATGAAGATGGAAAGATTGCGACATGGTTGTGGTTGTGATTGTGCAGTGCTTGTAGAGCGGAAGAAGGAGAGGTTGGTTAGGATGAGTGATGTAGAGGACAAAAATTGGTGGCAGCTCAAGGTGGTGGAGTTCTGTGGCCGACGGTTGCAGCCACTGAAAGTCGAGGAAAAAATATTCTCATTAATCTTAAATGATTCTATTGTTTCCATCGAAATTTCAAAACTTGTCTAACGTGGCTCAAATTGATTTATAAATAAGACCTTCACCTCTTCGTTAAGAGCAGAATGTAATAAACTCTATCTCTAAATAAAGATGTCCGTTTCTTATCTCCATGAGTTTCTAAGTTTTTCTTGTTCCTTAGTTTCCTTTAGTAAGAACAAGATTTGAGTAGAATAATAAGTATGCTTTATAGTTCCCTCTTTGTAGGGATGGCAAAAAAATTCATTCAACCCGATATGCGTGGGATTCGGGGTGATCACCCGCCTAATCGGGTAAATAGGGTAGGGGCGGGATTGGGGTCGTTGCCCCCAAAGCGAGTATGAGAAACATGGTCCACTATCTGTTTCGTTTAAAGTTAATTTTAAATTTGGTATTGAGTCCTTCCAATTTGCAGTCATCATTGAGTAACTCCCTTCTATGTAGAGAAATTTTAAGAACTATCTCAATCACAAACGCGAGGAAATTAATTTGGAAGAATTGTTAGTCCGTTTGCGGATCGAGGAAGACAATAGAAACACCGACAAGAAATCTATTGTTCAACTTGAAGTTTTTTATTAAATGAAAAGAAAATATTCATCATCCTTTTTAAAAAGAATGTGAGTTCTTAACAAATTTGAAAAAAAAAAAAAATATTCACTAAATAAAGATATAAAAAATAAATAAATAAACGAGGCCGGGGACCTACCCACCCTGTTTCGAACCAATCCCGTCCCGCTTTAACCTGGTACGACGATAGTGCAAGATAACAAAAATATTCGAAGGGACAGGAAAAAGAAACGGTCGACCCGCTTTATATCTGCCTCATTGTCATTCCTACCTCTTTGAGGATCATATGCATTAGAAAGATATGACATTACTAACTGAATGACTCGGTACGAAGTATGATGACCTCTACAATAAAGCAAGTCGTGCTTGTGTTGATGTCCAAGAGGGGATGTTTCGAGGCTAGAAATAATCATAAATTATTCTGATTTTTTATTTGATAAATCAACTGTGCTAGATGTCTTGTTTTATTAAGGAAGAAAGAAAAATAATACTAAACTTAAGTGGATTTGATGCACATTTTTTAGGAGAGAGTGAATTTTTATTTTTATTTTTATTTTGTGATATGATATGATGTGGTGGTGAATGTGATTGAAAAATAAGGAAAAATTATTGATGTGATGAAAAATATTATTTTATTGAAGAATGCATGGTTGAAAATGAGTAACAGAATGAAAATGAGAATGTGGCTCAAACATGAGCTAAATCAAAAATAAAAAAAAATTGTCGCGTTTAAAAGTCTCATGTGATCCTATCAACCAAATTCATTGTTGAGTTCAAAATCGTTGGCCGAAAGCAATCGTGCAAATTACTATCTCAACCACTAGATCATCGCTACTCCATGATCAACCCATCGAATCTTCTATATCCGTGATCAAAAATCAAAATCTTCAGTAGGAAAGTGCAATCTCTATCATAAACTCATGTCGCAAGAACTGACGAGCGGCAATTGACCTGAATGGTAGTTGATAATGGCAATTGACAATTATGGTACTTGCCTACTTTAATATTTTAATTAATAACAAATGATTGACCACAGACAAGCTTAAATGATTCCTACTCTTTAATTAATAACTAATAATTGACCCCAAACACAGCCTAAATAATTTCTAGTCCGATAAACCGCATAACAATTTGATTATTTCCAACCATGTCCTTCAACTCTGATTCCTCCCCAACATCCACCGCCCCCGCCCCCGCCCCCGCCAGCACCAGAGACTGGATTTTTCCGTCACCCTCTTTCACTCACTCCTCCTATCGTGATTTCCACTCCGCCCCTAGAAGAAGAAGATTCTCCACCTATCCACGTGCTCCCAAAACCACACACTCTCAATTCCAGTCCCAAAATTTAAGCCAAGATTCTAGTTCTTCTGGTTCAATTTCCAAGTACACCGGTTTAAGACGACGACGTTTTGAGATCGTTTATGATCGTCAGGATGACAAGTCACCGGCACCACCAGATGATGCTCGTGTTGATAAGGCGGACGATGCTTCTGCTTCACAATCGCTTGGGAATTGTGAGGTTCAGGATGATAAAACGAAGTCGTTTTTGAAGACTTTTACTGGTTTTGCAAATGGCCGGATTAGAATTCGGTGGCAATTGGCCATTACTGTTGCAGTTGACTTCTCCTCTCTCTCAGATAGTTATAATTGAATAATTTTATCAACTATTAATAGCTGATTATTTTTAATGTGGCATCAATTTGAATGCAGATATTGATAACAGTGCTTTCGTCCTTGGTGCACAAGAACTTTTGTTTGCATAGTGAGGTTATTGAGTTACAGGTGATTACATAATTTATTTTGGATGAATGATAATTACTTTTGCAATAATGTGAACTTTTTTTTCAATCTAGAAGAGTATTTGATCGTTCGTTGAGTTTTTTTTTGCTTTCATTGTTATTACAAATTCTTGAACATCTGATACTATTCTGTTTTGAATTGAATGTTTTTCTTACAGGGCTGCATCAGTGTGAAAAAGCTTTCTATGACGAAAGTTGTATATCGTTTAAGATGGACGATGTGCATGTTTCTGTAATCAAAAATAAAACTAAGCTTTGTTGACGAAATTTCGTAAATATAGAAATTGTTCACATTATAGTAGACAAATTTATTATTCTAGCGACTCCAAAAAAAGATAAATCATGTAATTGTGCATTTAGTCATTCCATATGAGCAATTCTTTTCATTTTGATGTTTATGAAAGTACATTCTGAATTATTTAACATTTCACAGTAATGTTAAATGGGTAAAAACTAATGTAACTTGTATGGTAAAATGGTATCGTACATCAAAGTTTTGATTTTGATATTTATTTTAAAGTAATGGAAATAATACTAATGGAGCTGGATTATAGATGATTGGAAAATATATCAGCAAGTTGTGAGTTATACATTGATTAATATATAAACTTAGAAATTTTTCCTAATTATAAAAGCTTTAATTTTAGTTACGATGAGGTTTAAGGGCTCAGAAGAACATCAATTTTCTGGGAGTTGGCAGTTGTTACTCTGGACCTCTCAGTTGTAAAACCTGTGATTAGCTGGGTCACGAGAACATAAAGATGTATTAAGTTATTTTTTAACTTCTGCAATTTCTTTCATACATGTACTTGAACAGTTTTTGGATGACATTTTTACCAATATTATTTTACGACATTTGTATGAATTGGTCAAAGTTGTGTTGCATTACAGTTTTCTGTGGCATATAGTTCCCAAAATGGTTAGTCCATTGGATGAATACACTAAATGGTAAAAGGACATTGCCAGAAGTTATTCCTCCTAGTTTTCTGATCCCCTGTTTTTCCCTTGTTTGCAGGATAAGATTTCCAAGCTCAATGCCGGACTAAAATTTTGTGATTTGTTCGATTCTGTTGATACTAGTGATTCATCATCACATAATGCTGATAAAACCGCTAACAAAAACTTGAAAATTTCAGCTTTAGCCATCTCTATCACACTGGTCTCCCTCCCTTTCCTTTTCTTCAAGTATGTTGGCTATGTCTCAAATTCAAGAAGATCATTAGACAATAATGCAGAGGAAGTATCTTTAAACAAGCAGCTAGCTTACCGGGTTGATGTATTTTTATCAGTTAATCCATATGCTAAGCCACTGGCCTTGTTGGTTGCTACTCTACTAGTGATTGGTCTTGGTGGGTTAGCGCTTTATGGTGTGACAGATGATGGTTCGGTTGATTGCCTTTGGTTATCTTGGACATATGTAGCCTCCTCAGGGAATCATGCAGATTCTGAAGGCATTGGCCCCAGGCTAGTTTCGGTTTCCATTAGTTTTGGGGGGATGCTTATATTTGCGATGATGCTTGGACTTGTTTCTGATGCGATTTCTGAGAAGTTTGACTCACTGAGAAAGGGAAGAAGTGAAGTAGTCGAGCAAAACCATACTCTTATCCTTGGATGGAGTGACAAATTGGTAGGTCGTTGATTAATTTCAAAGCATCAACATCTTATTTAATTTTCTTTTAGGTCTTGTAAGAAAATGCTGGCTTTATTAACTGACAATTATAGTCTATCTTTAGGGATCACTTCTGAATCAACTTGCCATAGCTAATGAGAGCTTGGGTGGAGGAATAGTCGTCATCATGACTGAACGAGACAAAGAAGAGATGGAACTTGACATTACTAAAATGGAGTTTGATTTTAGGGGAACATCTGTCATATGCAGAAGTGGAAGCCCCCTGATTTTAGCTGACCTGAAAAAGGTGAACATGTAATTTTAGTTATTTTAATTTTCCATATTCTTTTTCTGCCCAGTAGTTTTTACAACAAGGGATGTGTTCTCTTCGTGGATAAACATACCTTCATCACTTAATTATCAAACTAGATGTACCATTACTCTAGTTGGGCAACTAACTGGAAGAGGTTTGTCAGGTATCTGTCTCTAAGGCTCGAGCAATAGTTGTCCTCGCTGAAGATGGGAATGCTGATCAGGTTAGTCAAAAAAGGAATGCATCCATCTAAACTTACAGTTTAGAATGATTGATATGTAATAAACTTGCTGATGTATGCAGAGTGATGCCCGTGCATTGAGGACAGTATTAAGCCTGACAGGAATTAAAGAAGGTCTGCAGGGACACATAGTGGTTGAAATGAGTGATCTTGATAACGAGGTCCTAGTTAAGCTTGTTGGTGGGGATCTTGTTGAAACTGTTGTAGCACATGATGTAATTGGTAGACTCATGATTCAGTGTGCTCGGCAGCCTGGACTTGCCCAGGTCAGCTGTTGTTATATTAATTTTTCTGTGGGTGATATCGTTAAATTGCGTGATATGGAATCATTTTAGTCGTAGACCACTAAGATGCTGATATTTCATAGTTATCTCTATATTTGTTCAGTGCATAGTTGCTAACCACAAGATTTACTTCACTTTATGCCTTTGCATCATAGCTTATTCTCTCTTGTTTACTTGGTCACAGATATGGGAAGACATCCTTGGGTTTGAAAATTGCGAGTTTTATATCAAAAGATGGCCACAGTTGGATGGCATGCCTTTTGAAGATATTTTGATCAGCTTCCCTGAAGCTATTCCTTGTGGAGTGAAGGTAGCATCACATGGTGGAAAAATTATACTGAATCCTGATGACATGTATATTCTGCAAGAAGGAGATGAGGTTCTTGTTATTGCTGAGGATGACGACACCTATGCTCCATCAGAACTGCCAATGGTGCTTCCCTTTCCTTCAGAATAGTGCTATATATCTCATATTTTCTACATTGAGGAATGCTCACAGCAGTCTTATATTAGATGTTATCACCCTCCATGACATTTCACTCTTCTAAGTCAACCTACATGCAGGTGCATGTAGGATGAACTTTAATTTTGTCTGGGAAATAATGTTTACTGATATTGCACAATGGAGGCGGTATCCCCAACACTCATTAAGAGGGTGACACACTTCAAAAACAAAAAGGATCTGGGAGAAAACTTGAACAAAAATGTTAAATGACATTTACAAAACCTTCTAAAAACTGCGTTATACTTCTCTGAACTCTCTGACCCCTAAGGATTGGTTAATCCATTCATGTTGCCTATTCTGACTGCGTTATATTTTCAAGATCATGATTTTCTGTAGTCCTTGAGATTCTCTTTTGCCTAATTTCTAGTACAGTTGTTTACACTCTATTGCCAACTCCACCATTACATCTAACTGAACTAAATAATATTGAGAACTAGAAGGCATGTTACCTTTGCAGATAATATGTTGATACCCTGAGGATAAGAAGCAGTTAAGCTTGGTACATATCGAACATATTTCGGGATTTTCTTCGTCCTGGCAAGTATTATGCACTAACATAAGTGATCTGCTTAATCATGTTTATAATTGGAATGGATTTGCAGTAAAGAATGTTTAGGCACTTGAGTAAATACTGCATGGTTAAGAGATGGGTAACACTCATTCTAGTACAAAATCAACTAGGATCACTTGATGTCCATCTAATTTCACTGTCTTCGCTGATGATATTTACGTATCTTCAGATGATGAATTGTGTCATTTAGTAATACTAAGTCAGGTTATCCTCTTTGAACATGTGGCATTATATGTGCATAACTCTGAATCTGCCTTAATGCTTGTAGCTCAAGTGTAACTTATACCATGTATTTTTCTAATATCGGAATTTTCATTTTTCTATTCTTCTTATGCATGATGCAGATTCTTCTTTTTAGATATGAAAGGCTTCATGTTATGATTTCATATAATATATCATCAAAGTAAGCTTTACTAAACAGGAGAAAACAAAAGGAAACTTTACTAAACAGAAGAAAACAAAAATCGGAAGTCAGGAGGTGGGCACGCCACTCTTGAATGAAATGGTCTTGGGATGGTCCCAACTATGGAATTCAAGTGAGTGGGGCATACCATGAATAAAACTTACAGATTCAAAATTAATTTGGTTATTCAGGTCAAAGAAGCAAAACTCATACACATAGCCCGACCAGCAAGAAAGCCACAGAAGATTCTACTTTGTGGATGGAGACGGGACATTGATGATATGATTGTGGTAAGCTCTATCAATCAAAGCTCCTGATCACTTTTCTTCTTCACCTGGATGCTGCAGGTTTTGAGAGGAAATCTGCCCAAGGAAGTCATGGTTCCAAAGTCTACAGAGAAGATACTTCTTTGTGGTTGGCGTAGAGATATGGAAGATATGATAATGGTAATGCTACAAGAATGTCTATTGGATGCTTCCAGAACCTATGCCTGCAGAGTTTTGTTTTTTGATTCTGGTGGCATGCCAATATGATTTCCTTTTATCATCTATGGCACTATGATTCAACCAGCAGTCTTGCCATCAAGTTCTTCGACATGAATACTTCTTTTGTTACCCTTACCTTGATTGCATTTTAGAAACAATGCTTTGCATTTCCCTATCCTTGTTTGTTGTTGTAGGTACTAGATGCCTTTTTAGCACATGGTTCGGAATTGTGGATGTTCAATGAAGTACCTGAGAAGGAGAGAGATAAAAAGCTTATCGATGGTGGCCTTGACACAAGACGGCTGATGAATATATCGCTGATCAACCGTGAAGGAAATGCAGTAATACGGCGTCATCTGGAAAGTCTTCCTTTAGAATCTTTTGATTCAGTAAGTCACATTAATTTGAACTACTAACACAAGCATCTTCTGAAGGTAGTATCAAGTCAAAAAAATGAAGAAAAGAAACACCTGGACAATGAAACTGAGAAGGATTGATACCCTCAAACCAAATTTGAGATAACACCATCTATAGCTGATAATTTCTAGTCTAATGACTATCTTTTAGAAATGCTTTCTTTATCATTAAGCTAGTTTGGATATAATTAGATGGCTATTTGCAGCATGGAAATATCTTTTTTCCTTCATTAAGTTTTCTTACAGTGATATTGTCTCTGGCATACAGATATTAATTTTGGCTGACGAATCAGTAGAAGATTCAGCAATTCAGGCTGATTCCAGATCTCTTGCCACATTACTTCTGATTCGTGACATTCAGGTACTTCTAAAGGATGGTGATTTTCAGTCAATACTGCCATTCGTGTGGAAGGCAGTTTAATGGTCTTCAGTTTAGGAGTATTTGGATCTCTAAAGAAGAAGTTGCTCAATGGAATTACATTTGAAATTTATGAGTTCAGTTGCTTAGTTTTTTCTTTAAGCTTCTAGTTTCTATGTAGGTCTTGATAATTCCTTCCTATTTGATCATAAAATTCATGGTATCTCCAGGGTCCTTGCGTCAAATGCACACATGTAGACATTGTCTTGGAAGTGAAATGACGAGAAGATTTTTGTACTGTGTAGTTTAAAGTTTAGCTAAAAGTGTTACGTGTTCTTGTTATTGTTTGCTCGCGTCCTACTTAGTTTCCATGTTTTACCTTCTGTCATCAGGCTTTTTGATAGTCACAATGATTTAGTCAATCATTCTATTGTATAGTAACCACCAGTTATTTGAAGTTACCTCTGTGTACAGACCACCTTAAGACCTTTTCTGAAGTGACCTCAATCACAAAACCTCTCCTTGTCTGACAAAAGTTCAAAAAGAAAATATGCTGGCTCAATCTATTTTGTGACATCCTGATCCACTTATTAGCATGCAACATATAGAGCCAAGACCCAAAATTCATGGAAGCTTTATTTTGCATTTGCAGGCAAAACGCCTTCCATACGGAGAATCAATGGTTACCCAGGTTCACAGGGGTAGCTTCTCACAAGGATCATGGATGGGGGAAATGCAGCAGGCCTCGGACAAGTCTGTTATAATCAGTGAAATTCTTGATCCAAGGACCAAAAACCTACTATCCATGTCAAAAATCAGTGATTATGTTTTATCAAATGAACTTGTTAGCATGGCATTGGCCATGGTTGCAGAGGATCGCCAAATAAATGACGTGTTGGAAGAGCTTTTCGCTGAAGAGGTATAATTTTATAAATTATTATGTCATGTCATAGTTTTATTTACTGAAAAGGACTTGTACATCCCCAATCTAAATCTATAAATTCTACAAATAATTTGTAGAAGAGTATTCATATTTTAATTTATCATATTGAATGCTATTTAACTGTGACAGGTAGAGATCCTATAACTGACGGGTTTGATCTCTTCATCTAAAAAGAAAACGGATGTTGATATAATGCACATGCACAAACATCTAGCTATTAGTTCTATCCTTTTAACCCGATTGATTCATGTCAAAGAACTGGTGATCATGTACAGCGTTTAAAACAATAATTTTCTTAAGTTTGCAGATTGCCTCGAGTAAATTAGATAACTATTAATGGTTTGAATTGAGTAAAGCTGATATAAAGTCAAGCATTGTCAGACTTTTTAGCCTTGGTTGGCTGTTTGCTAACTACTTCAACTTAAAACTCGGCCAGTTTGGTAGTCAAACTCACTGCATCCTCTTGCATTAGTGTTTTGACATGCGATTCAGATCTCCTATCATCAATACTGAAAAGAAATCTCATAATTTACGCAGGGCAATGAGATGCACATAAGAGGAGCAGATTTTTACCTTGAAGATGGTGAGGAATTGAGTTTTTACGAAGTACTCCTACGTGCACGACAAAGACGGGAGATTGTGATTGGGTACCGTTTAGCTGACACGGAGAAAGCTGTGATTAATCCGCTTGCCAAAAATAAGAGACGGGCCTGGTCACTTAGTGATGTGTTTATAGTAATTGCTGAGAAGGAATGAGTAAACATACTGATGAAGTCATGTTTTGGAGATATAAGACGACTTTGGAAGCAACATTTTAACGAGAAACAGAATCCTGCAGAAAAAAATAGATCACCAGGTCAAAGTTCGATGCCTTTTCCAAATTGGTGCAGATTCAGGACTGTTCTTACTATCACAGATTACTCGCAATTTTTTCTCAGATGCGAATAGCAAACGGTTTTCTCTTACAATCGGATTTGATAGAGTGGTTGATAACTTGATTCTTGATATTACATTGTTAGTAGATAGTACAGATGTTTATAAAGAGATTTGACATGAACTGCACCTTGTAATTGTACTATGTTATCTTTACCAAGAGAGATGGGAAGTTAAAAACTTCCCTTGCATATGAAGAGGGACATCGACTGTCTGACTGACTCACCGAGCAATGACTTTTCACCTTTTCTCGGCCGTCCCCGCTGAAGAGTTCGATATTTTGGAAGGAACTTTTTCAGGCTATATAAAATTGTTCATATGAAAACTCTCCGAATTGTAAAACTCAATCCCACATCATGTTGGATAGTTAACTCGGTTTATCAATAGACATTTTTGGTATATGATAATATTGAACGTGACTAATTATAAGGAAATATTTACGTCTCTTCTGCGTAATCATATCCAATTCAACAGATCAAATGAGTTTAGAAAATCTAATAGAAACAATTATCCACCAAGGTGGCTAAAATTACTTGTGATTGACAAAGCAAACAAACCGTAAGTACCATTTTTTATTTTTTACTTTTATTAAGATGAACCATTTTTAACAAGTAAAAAGGCACACTGGTACCTGAACTTTTAACTGCATTTCTTATTAGTACCTAAACTTCCAATTATCTCCCATCTATACCCCAAATGTCCAAATATGTGTTCCACCCATGCCCAATTTAACAATGCGTTTCTTATAGGTAACAATACTTTTAATTTTCATGAATTCATAACTGAACTTTCAAATATGTTGCCATCCATACCTAATTTAATCGGCAGTTGACGACTCTATCAGTTCATTCGTACATGACAAATCGATGGAGTTAACCCCTTTTATCACATATTATCTCCAAATTTACAAATCACGCTTGTTTTTTTTTTCTTGAATATATATTCATAAAGTATGGTGATTTCGTCTTTATTTGTGTTAAGTCGGAAGAAGGTGAGGATGACTCTACGTCATCATGCCTCTTGTGCCCTGGACGATATATCCACTACAATGATGGAGACAAAGGGTCGTGATCTATGGAGGATGATTTAATCTCAAAAATCCATTCTTTGTTTGCAACTCGCCTAATTGAAGCTGAAATTGCTCAGTCAGTCATACGACGGTGAATTCATTCCCGAATCTCGTACTAAATTGTGATATCTTTTAGTGACATTGAATTGTGATATTATTATGTTAATTGTTACTGAATATAGTTGAAAGAGGAGCCGGGAATAGATGGAGCAATACAATTCGAGAGATTGGACGACATTAAAATGCATATCCATTTTCTTAATATATTTAGAATTTACACTTCCGTTACGGTCATTTAAATTTTGAATTCTCTCCCTAACCCTCCAAAATTGCTCATTGAGAATCTGCAAAACTTGTGACCACCATTTTCGTGCTGTCCACAAATCGAATGTCGGGCAATGGGTTTGGCCCGTACTAAGGTTCCGGATTCGAAGAAGATGAAGAGGAAGCGAAACTATGCAGATCATGATTTCGAACAGCAGCAGTGGTAAATCGAAGTTACACTAAACATTGATTTTTAAATTTTTTTTTCCTTTCAATTTTTGGGGGTTTTAGTTGAACATTTTCATACTTTAATTGCTATCTTTGTGATTTTGCTGCTTTATTGGTTTTGTTTTTTGATTTGATTTGTGAATCGAGGTCCTTTCGGGTCTTCAATCTCACTAATTTCTGCTGATTATTAACATAATATTGAAGAAATAAATAGGACTATAAAATATTTTGTATTTTTTTCTATATTTGATTTGTAGAGATGCTGTCATTCCTGTGAAGAAATGATGAATATTTTGGACAATATTCAAGCTATGCAGAATCAAATAGCTTCCAACCAGTGCGAATTGAAGCTCGAAATGGATAGGTTTAGGGATTATATTGCTCGTAGAAGCCGTTTGCTCTTTAGCTCGTAGTTTATGCTGGCGGGGTTGATTCGAAGAAGAAGGTACTTTAAACAGTTTCTTGTTTTGGTGTATGTTATTTCTAATTTTCTATGCCTATCTTTATCTAATTTTTGAACTTTTTTTTTTGCATTTTTATTTCATGATTTTCTTTGCTCGATATTGTATTAGTACCATGCGATGGGACAATAGACCTCGTCTCCTTGTGATTTTGGACAGTTGTCTCGTATATCCTGTACTTAAGGTCCAAATACCCTTAAAATGTTGGGTTTTAATCTCAAAAGCTCTCTTATTTTCTAATATAGCGCGCTTAGATGAAATCTCGACCCGCGTTTAACATGCAATACTCACTATCGAGTTATAATCGAAGTAAAACAAGAGAAGGGATGATGCCCAAACAAATTTCACCCAATGTCAAAGGCCGTTAAGGATCTGGAATGACTTCATTGACTGATCTTGGATAAGAACTTTAAGCAGCATAAAATATACTAGATATCGATGTTTATTTTATACCATTGCTTGCTTGTCATGTCAGATTCCATCCGATCTTCTTTAACTATTTATATAATTAGTTAATCCTTTCCCCCATTGGACTCCTAAATTGAATCCGACTTAAGAAGGGGGAATTGGATTGGAATGACAAATGATTGATGTTACGTTGTTAGTGGATAGCATCAATATTTATAAAGAGATTCCACAATGAACTATAAGAGGGACTCACCTATAGGGCGGAAATCATGAGGTTGATTAACTTGCCAAGCTATGATTTGTCCCATCTTCTCATCTCAATTTTTTGGACAGTATAAAAAAGAAGTGGACAATTATTTTTATTACGTGCATGCAATAATTTGACATGTGTAACAAATGTTTATTCTTAAGCCACGTTTGATACGGATTGAAATTCAGATTTTAATTTAAGTCAAAATAAATAATTAATTTTAATCATATATTTTATGGAATTCACAGTTTTGCAATCATATTTTTCAACAATTTTTATTAAAATTTATTAAAATTTTAATTTTAATTTCGGCTAAGAATTTTCCAAAAGAAATAAAAAATAAATGTATCTATACAAGTCAAACATTATGATGACAAATCCATAAAGTGTTACCTGATGGATGTCCTTTTTCCTGTAAATTCGCTTTAACTTTTTCAGATTAAAGGTTTCGTTATCATTACTAATTTCCTACACCCATTTATAACATCACATTATTCAAAAATATCTACGTTCATAATTTTTTAATTTTTAATTACACATTTAAAAAAAAAATTACTTTCACAAAAGCATTAATAATTTATTTTTTAAAATCAAATTTTAATTTTAATCGCATATTTCATAGGATCTATAATTTACTTATATCACTCTTTTTTGAAAAAATAACTATTTCAGTAAAAAAAAAAAAAAAAGTATAACAGATAATCCTATAAACGAACTATTTGATAATTTGGAATGTTGACACATAATTTTTTTTTAACTAAAAACGAACATCAAACTTATAATTGATGATTTGATATATGTATTTTGTGAAGTTCAACGCAAAGTCTAAAATATTAGCATCATCAAATTTGATCGAGGGCAAGGGCGAAGTTGATATATTTCGGGACATCGACCACCATTTCGTAGTAATAAATAACATATGATGTTACGTTTAGAAATCTAATTTAATTGATGGTGTGTTTGATGAATATTATTGTGAAATAAATGTATTTTAAATAATGATGTGATGAGAAATATGTGGTTAAATAGTAAGGAAAATTTATTGATGTGATGAAAAATGTTTTATTGAAAAATGCGTGGTTAAAAATGAACTATGAAACGAAATATTTTGAAAGAATGTATGTCAAATATGGGCTAAATAATGCTATATTACATCAATTATGACAACTTCATTGACATTTTTCCTGTGTGAAGGAAATTTGTGCAGTGATATAATGGATGAGCTCAAAATCAAGAATATGTTATCATGTGAAATAGTGTAAGGAAAGGGGTAAGCGAGTGTGTAAGTGTAAAACGTTGAAATTAACGAGGTTGGTAGCAATGTAGCCAAATTATTATAAATCAAATTCAAACTTACATCATTGCCATGTTCAATTATTTGTTAGAATATGACAGTCATTATTCAACTGAAAGCAGTAACTGTTCCTTCACAATTGGTAAGATTATGGGTCATTTCATTCTCATTATTGTAGAATAAGAATGGAAAAAATAACTGTTATTGAGTCCACACAAGAAATTGAAATTTAAAATTGAGGACTTGATGTGACGGATAACGGTCATATTTATTATTTTTATGGATGAAAAATGAGAAACAAACGGAGGCTATGTATTTCTCCATATAAATTATTTGTATTTTTAAATATTTTGAATGTTGGAAGTGTGGTTTATAATCTTCTTTAGTTTTAGAATAAAATTACTTTGACATTCATTTTTTACATTTCGTAAGAGTAAAAATTCTTGTCATTAATTTGAGTAAGTGTTATTCAAATAAATGGTCAGATTACCTGTCCAAAACGTCAACAAAAACGTCAGTGTACCAAAACTGTTAATTTTATATACAAAATCGACTGTTTGGAACAATTTGTTTCTCACTGAACTTCGAAAGTTCTTTACGTGTATTTTTTTTAAAAACATCAACAATGTATAACAATTCTTGCATATTGGGACTCTTCGTAATTTTTGAGGTGAAGAATTTTAAAATCGAATACAAATTATTGAGGGTTTATCACCAAATGTTGAATTGAGTTGTGTGTGAAACTGTGAACCCGTGATTCTCGCATAGCACAAAAAGGAAGGAGCGGTCCACAATTGACGCCTCCTGTCAAAATTATGGGGAACCGGGCCTGTCAGACAAGAATTATTCTCCAAACTATTTACTCCCAAAATCCTCCAAAAAGGCGTGGTAAAAATTTAGGATAAATTCCTCTATGGGTCCCAGTCTTTCTCAAATATGACAATCGCGTACTTCATTTTTCGTAAAATTATGGGCTTATTTGAGCCTCGTTTTGTGGGGAATAAATTTTGTAATAGTGATTTTTTTTAAGAATATATGATTAAAAAGTAAGAAAAAATTAGAATTTATGTATAAAATTATTTTAGTTGAAGATATATGTGGTTGAAAGTAAGTTTGAAAAAAATGAATTTTTAAATAATGAGATTCAACGAACGAAAAATGTCTATTTAGATATTCATTTTCATGCAACCTGCATAACTCTTGTTTAATGGAGATTAAAATCAATTTTTTAATATTTTTTTGGTAAAAAAAATTGATTAAATATATGATTAAAAGTAACTATTGACTTTGATTTATATTAAAATTCACTAAACAACGGCATAGGGTCATATTGAAAGGATAACTTGTCATTCATTTTCAACGAAAGACTATAGGCTTGTTTTTTAGTCCAAATTTTAGAGAAAAATGTATTTTTGAATAGTAATTTTTAAAAGAATGTGTGGTTAAAGATTAAAGAAAAGTTTTCGATTCACGTGTAAAATTATTTTATTAGAAAATGAATAGTTGAAAATGAGTATTAAAATGAATTCTTGAAAAAACTGGGACCAAACATAGACAATATATTAACTTTTAATAATTTGTAGGTGTAATTTGTTTTAAGAACATCAAATAAGAGGGTTTTTGGTGGAGATTTAAATTAGATTTTTAGTAGATTATGATATAAATTTTTGAAATTTGTGGTTGAAAAGTTATGGGACCCTGAAAGATGTTAATATTGATTGTTTGAGTTCGATTTAGATTAAAATCAGATTTTAATCCGAAACAAATAGCTATTTTAGGTGCAATTTGTTTTAAGAACATACAAGTTTGAAAGAGATTAGCCAACTAACTAACTTTTAACATGGTCAAATTAATTATTCCAAGTGGGAAGAAAAAGCATTGAATTTTTGAATATTGAATTGAATGGTGAAAACTTTTGAAGGGCCCCACAAAAAAAGGTGAAATGGAAAAGAAAAGGCAACATCGTAAGACAGATATACTTTGCAATCCACAAAGGGCACTAATAGTACGGCGTCGATTTAAGAATGTCAAGAATCCATACATAAAACATATTTTACTATTTCAGCCTGAGCACGAAGGAAAATGTATTTTTAAATAGTAATTTTTTGAGAATGTATAGTTAAAAAAATTTCGATTTATGTGTAATATTATTTTATTAAAAGATATAGGGTTGAAGACGAATTTTGAAAAAATTAATTAAAAAAAAAAAAAAAGAGGTTCAAAGAACCCCTAAGTGAGACAATTTATTCATTTAGCTCTTATTTGACAATTATTAGAAAGAGTATTTTGGAAAAAAATTGAGTTTTTGAATAATGATCATTTCATAATGCATTCGTTAAAAAGTGGGAATTTTTTTAATTTACGTATAAAATATTTTATTGTGAGAATATATGAAATTGAAAATAAGATTGAAAAAAAAAAAGAATTTTATTTTAATGATTGTCAAACAATGGTCTGTATTTATCTTTAACTTCCCATTAACTTAAAGAATTAACTACTCAAACTCAATTTGGAGTATAACGGCTCATTTGAATTTTTAAATAGAATTAACGATTTGCTTGAACACTCTGAACTTTGACATTATATGGATAGTTAATTTCATTTTAAATGATCAATTTTTCTAAGAGAATTAACTTAATACACTTGTATATTTGACAGTGTTTTTATATCTAAACAATGTGAAAAAAATTCCTTCAACACATCCGATGTAAATAACAAATTGAGTCAAGCTATTGAGCGTGAAAACTAACAAGTTGAATTCTAAAACTAATTCTTGATCGTGATATGGAGTGATGCTCGGGATGTGAATTAGCATGGAGAGGCTATTGGTTAGCAGCAACAAACGATGCTATCTTTGCTGATCTAGGTAACTCGAAAGTTTATCTTCAAACCCCCAATTTGCTCTCCATCGTTGCTACTAATATGGTCTTCATGGATTTCCTTCCTTTAACTACTCTCGTGTTTCAATTCATTGAGTTTGAAGCCTTATAAATCTATTAACGCTAGATATCATCTGGCCAAACACAAGATTCTCCATCTTGATCATTAGGATCTAATTGTTTTATAAGAAAGAGCATTTTGAAGTGACAAACAGAGTTTCGAGTTTGAGTCATGAAGTAAGGATTATTGTTTTTATAATTGAACTTCTTCGGTTCTTCCTTCCCTCCACCCATAAAAAGATAAATAATAGAGTGAATGCCCCCTAGGGCATAGATCAGTCGTACAAATGACAAGAGTGAGGTAGTTCCAATTGAACTGACAGTCATAATATTTTCCAATGTATGAAATTGGACTATTTGTGGGTATCAGTATAGCAGTTCTTGTGCCCTGACTTGTTAAGACACATCTCACAATTTATCTCCTTCACAATGCCTAGAGACGGGGAGATAAGAGACCCTCAAAGCTGAGGTTTCACCTTTAGAGCTTGTTTGGGAGAGATTTTTGGGGGAAAATTGATTTTGAATAGTGATATGATGGGAAATGTGTGGTTGAAAAAGAAGAAAAAGTTATTGATGTGATGGAAAATATTATTTTATTGAAGAATGTGTGGTTGAAAATGAGAATTGATTTACTGTAGAAAAATTTAATCTCTCCCAAACAGGACCTTAATAAAATAGTGAATTTCCAATCAAAAATTTAGGTGAAAGTAAAATTGGGCGCAGGACTCCACGTGCGCAGAAGAGCGTGGCGTAGAGGGAAAAAAAAATACTCATTTTATAAAGCCAACAGAAAATTGATGTCCGTATGAATTGATGACAACACCGAAACGAGTCTTTTTTACTTTTTCAACACACAATAAGGATGTGATGTGTGTGAAAGGCCTTTTGTCATTATTCCTTTCTCTCACTTTCTTTTCTATCAGCATTCAGATACAAATGCAGATTCACAGTCCATAGCCAGCTATCATCCTTTTTACTCAAATCCTCATTATTTGATTTGATCATTTTACTGTTACGGACCGTTTGATTATTGTAAATGTAAAAAATAGATGAAAATAAAATGTTTTACAGAAAATTAAATTGTCTAAAAATTATTTTACTGAAAATTATAATTAATTATATTTGATTGGTATAATTTTTCACATGAAAAATATTGAAAGTTTGGTGTCCGTTGGCTTCGTTTTTTATGTAAATTATCCATTAAAGTGATAATTTTTCTACCATTGGGTCTAGAATTTGTTCCAATTGTAAAAAAAAAAAAAATGAAAAAAAAATACCCTACCAAATATCATTCGTTTGACTTTGTTTTGCATAAAAAGTTGTCAATAAAAGAATTTTTTTTTACCATTGTCTTTGGAATTTTTTCCAGTTGCCAAATAAAAAAAAAAAGAAAAAAGAAAAAAAAAGCCTAAGAATCTGGAAAATCAATTCCAACCAGAACAATAAGAAAATGTTTTCCTCCAAAAGATGAAAAATGTGGGAAGGTGGAAAAAAAATGTTGGGGAAAATTTTGTTATCAAAAATGTGCATAAGTTGGAAAATCCATGGAAAATCATGGCTATCAAACGGGGCCTTAATTTCCAATTTTTGATAAGAGTCCGTTTGATTGGTTTAAATTTCTAGAAAAATGTCAAATTCAAAAAAAAAATTCAATTTTTACTTTAATCGTTTTTTTTTAACAAAAAGATGAGTTTTTATTGAAAGACCTCACGTGTGATAGAGGAAAACCAAGATTACAAAGACAAACCAAACATCAAAACAATACACATAATCTCCTAAGGTAGGGTTCGAATTTCAAAATGCAATCACTTTAAGTTTATTTATGAGTAATGTTATTCATCCCCATTGGGGATGAAAACACAGTTTAAATGGCTTTAAATGAGATGTTAAATGAAATGTGAAATTAAATGCACATATCATTTAATGCCACATTAACGTTACGTAGACTGTGTTTTCATCCCTAATGTGGATGAATAGTATTACTTTTTATTTTTAACTAATTTCATGAAAAATGCATTCATATGGAATAATTGAATTTTTATTTTTCAACTTACACTAAATTGAAAAGTCATTCTCACATTTGACAATCTAAGGCACCGTTTGGTAATCATTCTTTTTTTCATTCTCATTCTTCTACTAATTTTCAACCGCACATTCATCAATAAAATAATATTTTCCATCACATCAATAACTTTTCCTTCATTTTCAACCACAAAAAAGGTGTGATTTGACACAAAGAATACATTTTTTTCTAAAATAATGGTTACCAAACGGTGCCTAATTATCTAAAGTAAAAAAAGAGTGTAAATAAGTTGCAAATCCCAATGGATAACCTGTCCTGTCTCAGACACACACTGGTCCTCAACCTTTCAAGATAGCTGCATTTGGATCCCAACCTATCAAACTCCTTGACAAGGATATCATTATTAGTGCACATTCGATGGTATGCTAATGAGAATCCTATCTAAGAGTGCGTTTGGTTGATATTATGAAAAAATAATCTATTTTAAATAGTGATATGATGAGAAATATGTTGTTAAAAAGTAATTAAAAGTTATTGATTTGATGAAAAATATTATTTTATCGAAAAGTGTGTGATTGAAAATAAATTTTAAAAGGCTTATTAGCACAAAACGTCCCTACGTTTGATAGTTAGTGTGCAAAACGTCCCAACGTTTCATTTTTTTGCATTTTTGCCCCTATTTCAACGTTTCAGTGTGGAAAACATCCTTTTCACCATTTTTCAGTGTAAAATGATCATTATACCCTCAAATTTAAATAAAACAAATAAAATGAAAAGAAATATAAAAAATAAATTGTAATTATACTCCCAAACTTTTTAAAAAGTGCAAGTGAGTCCAAAAGCCTTATTAAAAGGCTTAAGCACAAAACGTCCCTACGTTTGACATTTAATGCGGAAAACGTCCCTATGTTTCAAACATGTTTATATTTGCTCAATAACACAAAACGTCCCTACGTTTGACACTTATTACGTAAAACGTCCTTACGTTTCATTTTTTTTTTTACATTTTCGTCCTTATTTCAACGTTTCATTATGAAAAAGGTCATTTTCACTATTTTTCAATGTAAAATGACCAATATACCATCATATTTAAATAAAACAAAAAAGAAAAATAAATTACAATTGTGCTCCCAAACTTTTTAAAAATTGCAAATGAGTTCAAAAATCGTATTAAAACATTCAAACTACCAGTCATTTCCTCCTCTCTCAACCTTATCCTCCCTCCACCACCTAAATCAGGATTGTAGATGGAGGTGTGATGGTTTGAAAGGTGGTGGGGTTTGGTGGTTTAGGTGGTGGAGGGAGGATAAGGTTGATGGAGGAGGAGAAGACTGATGGTTTGAATGTTTTAATAAAATTTTTGAACTCATTTGCACTTTTTGAAAAGTTTGGGAGCACAATTGTAATTTATTTTTATTTTTTGTTTTCCTTTTTTGTTTTATTTAAATATGATGGTATATTTGTCATTTTACATTGAAAAATAGTGAAAATAACGTTTTTCACAATGAAACGTTGAAATAAGGACGAAAATGTAAAAAAAAATGAAACGTAAGGACGTTTTACGCAATAAGTGTCAAACGTAGGGACGTTTTGTGTTATTGAGCAAATATAAACATGTTTGAAATATAGGGACGTTTTCCGCATTAAATGTCAAACGTATGGACGTTTTGTGCTTAAGCCTTTTAATAAGGCTTTTGGACTCACTTGCACTTTTTAAAAAGTTTGGGAGTATAATTACAATTTATTTTTTATATTTCTTTTCATTTTATTTGTTTTATTTAAATTTGAGGGTATAATGGTCATTTTACACTTAAAAATAGTGAAAAGGATGTTTTCCACACTGAAACGTTGAAATAGGGGCAAAAATGCAAAAAAATGAAACGTTGGGACGTTTTGCACACTAACTATCAAACGTAGGGACGTTTTGTGCTAATAAGCCAATTTTAAAATAATGTATTTTTGAAAGAATGTGTGTCAAACAGGATCTAATTGCATTAATTGGGAGAATTTGTTTAAAGTATATTTGGATTCCCGACCTACCAAACCGAGCAATTGAATCCCAACATTCCAATTTTCAAATCAAAAGCGTCCCCCACACTACCATTAGCAAAGACTCAATTTTTAAACAATCAAGGAAGAGAGTTAAAGCATACTTCAACTTGTGGGTACACTTCATTTGAAGTTTTAAGGCCACTCACCATGCCCACCATACACACCACCGCCGTTGCTCTTTTTTTAACCTTGCTCACCGCCGTTGCCGCCGTTGAGAACAACCTTAACCGGCGGCTCCTTCACCAGCCTCTTTTCCCATTTGATGATCACTCCTACCCTCCAGCAATACAACCACCCGTAATTTCTCAACCACCATTATTGTCTCCATCTCCGCAGCCTCAACCTCAACAACAGCAGCCAAAATACCCATTTTCTACACTCTCACCACCAGATACACAAAACCAGTTTTTCCCGTTTTACCCCTCCCCGCCACCACCACCTCCGCCGCCCTCCTCCACCGACTTTGCCACCTTTCCCGCCAACATCTCCTCCCTCATTCTTCCATCCTCTTCATCACACTCCAACAACCCCGTTTCTCATAAGCTCATCGCCGTCATCATCTCCGTCGCCCTCCTCTCAGCCGCCCTCTTCGCCACTTTCCTCCTACTCTTCCTCCGTCGGCATCACCTTCCCCATAAAACAGACAGCCTTCGTCTGGTCCCTCCCGATACTACCCCCTCTGACACCACCACCACCGACATCAGTAAAAAACCACCACCTCCGCCGTTCCCCCACCACACACCCACCTCCACCTCCTCAGAGTTCCTCTACTTGGGTACCCTAGTCAGCTCCCGAGATGCAAATGTTGGCTCGGCCGCCACCCAAAATGAAAAGAACACCCCTGCAGCCTCGCTAGATTACCAGCGGCTGGGGTCGCCGGAGCTCCACCCTCTCCCGCCCCTGCCACGTCAACACTCTCACCAAAATTACAAAGATGCTACAGCAAACAACCCTCGTTCTTCTTATTCTTCCTCAGAAGAAAATGAAGAAGAGTTTTTTTCACCAAGAGAGTCCACAGGAAACAATGCTAGTCCATTTCACACGAGGTCATCACCTCCCAAAAGCTTAAACCCAATTAATTTGAACTCTCCAGCTCATTCTTCGTCATCTGATAATAGCCCACCAGTGGTGCTGAATTCCAGTAGCCCCAGGAGCTTAGCATCAAAATCACCGGATAGCTTACTGAATTTTCCGGCCCCTTTACCGCGTTATATCCCGCCGCCTCCACCCCGGGAGCCGAGGGCATATACGCCATTTTCGCCTTCATCGTCTGAGGATGGGGCCCGTAATTCCTCGCCTCAGAGTTTTGAGATTTTGGGTGTTAGAAGAGGGCCAACCCCATCCCGTCCTCCGCCTCCACCGCCGCCACCACCACAAAAGTCATGGGAATCGAAGTCGCTACCGGGGCCACCAGAGCTGCTGGCGCCGTCGAGGACGGTGGTGGTGCAGAATGTGAGTGGGGTTGCGGGAAATTTGGAAAGCAAAAGCGAGGAAACAAATTTGAAGCCAAAGTTGAAGCCTTTACATTGGGATAAAGTGAGAGCTAGTTCAGATAGAGCAATGGTTTGGGATCAGTTGAAATCAAGCTCGTTCCAGTGAGATTCTTAATTTTTACACCTTTCTTGTTTACATTTTAGTATATTCTTGTTTTACATTAAGAATATTTTTGGCACACTCATTCTAAGAAGAAAATATTATTTCTGTTACCAAAAATGATTATTGATTTTTACATTTTCCACTTATTGCTATATTTGTGTTTTACTTTAATGCTTTAGGTACTTAATTCATAGTCCCAGCATATTCTCATTTCCTGGGAAGAATCTTTGACTGGCAACCAGTTCAATTTTCTATTCAGTTCAACTATTTGTAATAATCTTCGTCCCCGACCATGGCCATCAAACCCCGACATGGTCCTTGAAGATTGCGGATTGCATATACAATACATGTCCACCGGGGGTTGTGCCCCAACATGGTTCCTTTCATTTCCATACGGGTTTGAACTTTGAACCCAAAACCTTCCATAAGTACTTTAGTTGAACTTATGGGGACGTGAAAGAAAACTTTGCGGGGGTGCAACTCCAGCAGATTATATGCGTATCAGACTAAATCTGCACGGACCTTGTTGGGGGCATGGTGCAACTCCAGCGGATTATATGTGTATCAGACTAAATCTGCACGGACCTTGTTGGGGGCATGATGGACAATTCCAGTGGCCATGGTTGGGGGACGTATCATTACATTTGTCCTCTCTTTGGGAAAATTTTTTTTTTTTTTTTTTTTGTGCTAAATATGAGATTTGTTGTATTTTGTATTAAGTTTTGTCGTGGGTGGATTTGTTTGTAGGTTGAATGAGAAAATGATCGAGACGTTGTTCATCGTGAATTCTTCGAGTATGAATGCGAAAGATGGTGCTAGGCGCATGATTCTCCCTGAAGTAAATCAAGAAAACCGGGTTCTTGATCCGAAGAAGTCTCAGAACATTGCTATTTTGTTGCGGGCACTTAATGTCACCGTAGACGAAGTTTGTGAAGCACTCATAGAAGGTGATGAATGAATTCTCTAGTTTTCTTTTAAAGCCCATGAAATGCGTTTGTCATCATATTCATGCATCGTACTTTATGCTGTTACCATATCATAATTCATTGTAGTCTCCAGTTTTGACTGTATTTGAATTTTGAACTTTAGGGTTGAAATCCTGGTGGGTCTGATGCATTACCATTTATGATGAGAATAAACTCATTATTGGTAGCTTCTTTAATATGTTTGATTATTAATGCAGAATCCACCTAATTTGGGTGGCCCCTTGAAAATAATGAAGCCATCCCTGAACATTTAATTTTCTTGTTGAAATGTCAATGTTTGTAACCGCTGTTAATAATTTGGTTCTGTTTGAGATTGATGGGACTCGTTGTGTCTTTGTTTATGTGCTATTCTTTTCGGGGTGGCGTGGCTATCATTGTTTACATCTATTATAACCTCTTGCTTCGTCCTGGGTACACTTGAGAGCAGTTTCTGAGAGAATGACTCATTATCTGGGTCAGCTTACCTGGGGTTTCTTTTTATTTGCTTCTGAGCTCTATGTCTATCTGTTGAAGATTGCGACCGAAAAACTTTGTCAACTATTTTTCATTTCTTTGCTCTGTGTTATGATGACAGGAAGTGCTGACACACTGGGAACAGAGCTTCTCGAGAGTTTATTAAAGATGGCTCCCTCAAAAGAGGAAGAATGGAAACTGAGGGAGTTCAAAGATGAATCTCCATTCAAGCTGGGCCCTGCCGAGAAATTTCTCAAGGCAATGCTTGATATACCTTTTGCATTCAAGAGGGTGGATGCCATGCTTTATATAGCCAATTTCGAGTTGGAGGTCGAGTACCTTAGGAGGTCGTTTGAGACGCTAGAGGTGAATTTCACTGTCATATTATTTAGTTTATTATCAACACAATCCATTATCTGGCCATTCTTCTGTTCTTTTTTCTATTAGTTTTTTCATCCTTCACCTTTTACTGAGCCTGTTTAACTGTATCACTGTTCTAGCTGATTTATTTTTTAATTTCTCAATGGAGGATGATAGTTAAAATTCTGAATACTTACGGCTGGTAAAAGATAAAAAAAAAAAAAAGAAGTCAAATGCGCATGATATCAGATGTACAACGATTAATGTACCTGCTCGTGATTATCCGTGATGCTTTTCAACTTTGAAGGACTGCTTTGGGCTAGTCATTCACGCAGCTTCTTAAAACTAGGGGCTTGTGTGGGAGGGATTAAAATCAGATTAAAATTGAAAATATAGCCGTTATTGTTGACTTTTATTAGACGAGTGGGGTCCAATAACGGCCATATTTTCAATTTTAATTGGCTTTTAATCCCTCCCGAACAGGGCCTAGATATTTAGCATTCGACATGTGTCTACTTCAATCAGAGATGATGTGAACTTGTCTTTTCAGTAACATTATTGTATTTTCCCATTTTGCTTTGCAGGCAGCTTGTAAAGAACTGAGGGGAAGCAGAATGTTCCTAAAACTTCTCGAAGCAGTGCTCAAGACTGGGAACCGCATGAATGTTGGGACCAACCGTGGGGATGCCCATGCCTTCAAGCTCGACACGCTTTTGAAGCTTGTAGATGTAAAGGGCACTGATGGGAAGACCACCCTTCTGCATTTCGTTGTTCAAGAAATCATCAGAGCAGAAGGTGTCCGCCTTTCTGGAGCAGCCGATCAGAATCTAAATGCTGAAAAGGTCCCACAATCCGCTTTGCAAGATGAAGTCGAATTTAGAAAGATCGGTCTTCAAGTTGTTTCTGGGTTGAGTGGGGAGCTTACGAATGTGAAGAAAGCTGCTGCAATGGATGCAGACGTGCTTAGTAATGAAGTCGTAAAACTTGCTACAGGGATTACAAAGATAACGGAAGTTGTGAAACAGAATGAAGAGCTACCATTGAAGGACAGTAGCGCAAAGTTTTCCAACTCGATGAAGGGTTTTTTAGAGAAGGCGGAATCAGAGATTATCAACGCTCAAGCACAAGAGAGTGTTGCTCTCTCAATGGTAAAGGAACTAACCAGGTATTTTCATGGCGACTCAGCAAGGGAAGAAGCTCATCCATTCCGGATATTCATGGTCGTGAGGGACTTTCTCTCAGTACTGGATAGGGTATGCAAGGACGTAGGAAAGATAAACGAGCGAACCATGGTAAACTCAGGTCGACAAATTCAAATGCCTGTTCATCCTAGCCTTCCTCAAGTTTTTCTTGGAGTAAACGAAAGGCAGCAGTACAGTATTAGTTCGTCTGATGATGAAAGCTCATCCTCGACTTAAACTGCGCATCTACATGCGAGTTCTTGCTTTGTGCTTCCCCGTGCCTGCTCGAGTCTTGCCCTTGTTTTACGTCGTGTACTTGAACGGATCCTTGTAGAATATTATGAATCGCCTCATCCTATATATATATATATGATATGAAATAATCAGTAGTTTTTTTTTTCAATCATTATTATTATTAATTTTTTTAACATCAAAAAGAAGCTTTTAGTTATAATAAATCGTCATTACAAAAATATGTGTTTAATAAATTGTAGATTATGGAGACAAAATTATTGAAACACCGAGTAATATGTGTTGGTAATTCTTCCACATCACAAAATTAATATGACAAATAAAAAAAAAAAAAGTATGAAATGCAATGTCTATCTTCTTCCAACTAAATTAATATTTTTTATCTAATTTGAAATAAGAGAAAAATGAGGTTAACAAACCATAGGTCCCCAATAATCTATCTTAATTTTCATCTCCAATTAATTTCTTGAGTGTTCTAAAAGGCGCGATACACGGTGGAAACGTTGAAGTTTCTATAAATATATTTTAAATGTTTGATAGGTATTACTTTTAATTATCAAATGATTTTTTATTGATTAAAAATTAAAATAATATTAAAAATAAGAAAACGCTTTTTTACTTTTTTTTTTTTTACGCATATAACTCTTCTAAACTCACGCATCCCATAGTTTGGCTTCCATGCATCGCTGCGCATTACACATTTTAAAACACTGATCCCAATTGTAGATAGTTTTAGGGCTGGACTGTTAGCCCAAGAATAATTAACCAAGAGGGGGTGAATTGGTTTTTAAAATTTTTATCGAAGAATTAATCTTAATCAAGCAAGTAAAGACTAAATAGATTAATTCAAATAGTAAGCACAAATATAAAAGAGATAAGTAAAAAGGAGAGATGATGCAAACGATATATTTGTGGAGATTCGATTCAAAGCAATGATTTACGTCCCCCGTTACCAAGCTCTCCGGCACAAGTAAGGCTTTTCACTATGTTGATTGGCATATGCTTCCGGTGACTTACAAATAAGGAGCACCGATCCTTATACAATGTTGAGCTTTACGAAACCTCAACACGACCCATACTATGGAGCTTTACGAGACCTCAATATGAACCACACGGTGACTTACAACAAGGAGTATCGATCTTTATACAATGTTGATCTTTAAGAGACTTTAACATGACCCACACTTTATCAAAGTGATTTTACAATGAAATTCTTCTCTTAATAAATAATACAAACAAATTAAGTACTAAGAGAGACTAAAACTTCAATGAATAGTAATAAATAATAACTCAAGTGTTAGATGAAAAACTTTGATGAATATGATAGTCAAAAATTAGATTCAATCAATCAAAGTGTTTCAATGAGAAGATGAAGAAATAAATATAATGTAGGTTCAAAGATAGTCTCAAGAAATATCTATTTTTTAATGGATGATTATAATGAATTAAGTATTAAGGGAGAAATGAGAAACTTTGATGAATATGATGATTTTACAAGTTTAGTTCAATCAATCAAAGTTTCAATATGAAGAAGAAGAAAAGTTTATGCAATGTAAGTGTAAAAATCTTTTTCAAAAATATCTCTTTCAAGATTGATATAGATAAATTAAGCACAAAGAGAAATGAAAAACTTTGATAAGAGAAATAATTCAAGTAGTTTGATTCAAAAATCAAAGTTTTTGTTATGAAAAAATAAATGAAATGAATGTAAAAATGTAGGTTCAAAAGTATCTCATTTGAATGCTCTTTGGTATTGAAATGAATGGCAAGTGAGTTGGTAATTATAGAAGTGAAAAACGCCAAATTTTCTGTCAAACCGGATGACCAGTCCGGTCGACCGTCAATTTTCGGATGATCAATATAACCGTTTGTACGGTCAGAACGGTCAAATTTTGGACTGTAGGAGACGTCCGGTCGATCGCCACGCAGCCGGTCAACCGTTGACGTTGACTTTTTTTTTTTTTTTGGAAATATGATTTAAATTCAAGTATCACTTTGAAATATCAATCTTACTTTTAATCAAAAATATTTTATGTAAGTGATATGAAAATAACTCTTCGTGTACAAAATGATTTTTGAGCTATTGTCATTCATTACTAAAGAACAAAACGTTATACCTTTACATATGATCTCGAAAGCATGGTTTTTGATCTTGCTTCAAAGTTTCTTTCATTTTTTACTCTTAACCTTTTGATCTTGTTCTTTTTCATGAGTCCGATTTGATAGTCTTGATTTTGATTATTTAAGCTCTCATCTCGAATGATTTGATTTGAATGCTTAACTTTCACTTTGATCTTCATTTCGAGTCTGATTTATGATGTGTTGATTTTGGCAATGATTGATTGGTTTTAATATTGAACTATCATCACTCAAAATCAATTGTTAGAAATAATATTAATCTTATTTGTTATGATCAAAACATTAATGATGAAATCAACCACAGGTCAACATGGACATGGTTCGGTTCGGTTCTCTTCATAATCGAATCGAACCAAAATTTTTGAGTATTTAATAAATGGAACTATCGGATCCAAATATAATTTTGAAACCGTTCGAGTTCGGTTCCGTACCTTAATTAAATTTTTTAACAGATTTCTAATGGTCAACGATCTGTGGTCGTGGTTGGAGGTCGCGGTTTCGATGGGCAGTTGGAGAGGGGAAGTCGGACTCGGCAGTTGACGGCTTAGATTTGGGTATGCAGATGTAGGTTTTCAATTTATCAAATAATTTGGGATCAGTGACTCGGTGGTTACCGAATGAAAGTGTGAAATTGGAAAAAGAATGATAAAAACTTAAAAATGCCTAAATCTTGGGTTAAGTATGAAATTAATAATTGGACTAAAAAATTAAATCAAATAATTGAATTTAGAAATTGGGTTGGGTTGGGTTTGGGTTGGGTTAGCTAGGCATGGACTTGGCTTGGGAGTTGAAACATTAATTACTAAATTAGTTAATTTGTTTAAAAAAAATTAAAATTTTTAATTAATTCAATATAAAAAATTAAAAAAAATTATATAAATTCGGTTCTTATTCGATTCTGGGTCTAGAATCGAACTGAACCCGTCGGTTCTCGATTCAGATACTCGTTTGAGTATTTAACTTATGAAAAATCGTTCGATTTGATTCGGTTCAGTTCGATTCTGGTCGGGTCCGGTCCGATCCGGGGGTTTTGTCCAGCCCTAGATAGTTTAGTTCTCACTAGCTCCTACATCTAAGGGCCCAGTTTGGCAAAAATTCTTTCTTGCTTCTACTTTTTGTAGAGAAGTTCTTTGAGAAAGTTACCTTAATTAATATTTGAAATTTTTTTTTTAAAAAAGAAATTCTCTTTCGAAAGAGCTTTTAGAAGATGTTACATTGGACTAGTTTCATTTTAAGTTAAACCATGCTACAGTGCCCACATGGTTGACCGCGCATACACAAGAGGGGGTCGGTTTATTTTATTCGGGGGTGGGACCCGCGTCGAGGCTGTGAGTGTGCGGTCATCCCCGTGGTCACCGACGCGGGTTGTTTAGCATTGTTCTTTTAAGTTACATTGATTAATGTTAGAAATATTAATTTTTAAAAGAGTACTCTCTTTCGAATGAGTTTTTTAGAGAATGTCACAATGAATTAACTTCATTTAAAGGCTTTCTCAATAGAAAGAAACACTTCTATAAGTTAATCAAATAAATTTAGAAGTAACTTTTGAATATCAAAGATTTCATTTAATTTCTCAAAAATCATGTTAAACGGATTATAAATTTTCCTTTAAATTAGGCATATACCATCAATACAACTTTTTGCCAAAGGGAAAATTTATTAAAATCACTTGAAAAAACAATTTTGCCCACTGGACACGATAGGGGCCACGTCACCTCCACCACAATTGTAGTAATAGTTTTGATATTCAAAATTCAGGTGGGGTGAATGTACGTTGCACGTTATTTGAATAATGTTAAAAATAAGAATGTAATCTAATAAAGAATGAGCCTAAAAAACTCGACCTACAAATAGAGAATGCGGAACTTCCAAATAAGGAATGAGCCTAAAAAAATCATGCAACACCACATTTAAGCATTCAAATTTACTGCTCACAAAAAATATGGAATGCTTGTTTGACTGAAAAATTTCTATCCAAGGCAATTACCTGAAGATTTAATATAATAAAAGCTAAAAAGTTAGATACTTTGTGGATACAAAAACTAATAATTATTAGGGAACAATACATAAATCCTACATATTAAAATCACATTACAAAATTAACAAACTTGTTAAATTATTTCAAAATTCAGATGTTAATTCCAATTAAATATATATAATATATAATTAATTATCCACACCTCACCTCACCCACCCCACCCAAACCAAAAATTCCTAGAAATTCGAATCTGAAAATCACCCCACCCCACCTTACCTTCCAAAAAAATTTCGAAAATTAAAAACTGGAAATCACACCCCCAATCCATGGATCCACCAACCCCACCCCTACCTTGCAAAAAATTTTCAAAAATTATAAATATCAAGTCACTGTTGTATTATCCGTGACTAATTGTGACCAAATTTGTATTCAGTGTGACTGTTTGTGACCAAGACAATCTTAATTGTGACGGTATGTGATCAAATCACAACTAGTCACAATTAACACATAATTGGTCATGAGTCATAATCGGTTACAATTAATACAGAATTGGTCACAATCGGTCACAATTAACACAACATTGATCACAATCAATAAACACATATTTGGTCACAAATGGTCACCCCAAACAAATACGCTTACACCACGAACAAGCACCACAATCCACCATTCATTACCACCATCACCTCTAATGTACCACCACTACCACCTTTAACTCAAATTTACGACCAACACCATCAAAAAAATTAGGTTGGCCAACTTCGATCAAACATAGACAAAATGTGGTGGCATATAATTACAGATTATGCTACGAAGTATTGCAATAACTCAACACATTGAAATCGAAGTATTATAACTATAATTACAAATGAAGTATTACAATAATTCAACACCATTGAAGCCAAAGAAGAGAGGGAAATTGTTTACAAATTTTTGAATACAATTGATTCATCCAAAAAGTTACAACAACAACATAACACCAGAAAGTAACTACTATTATTTTATCAAAACATAAAAAGAAGAAGAAAAATCACGTCGGCGGCAATAAGAAGTTCAAATTTCTGTCCAGTCGAAATCTCATTGCACAATTCATCCGTGTTGCCACAAAGCGGGGCTGAGGCCGCAGGGACACTAAAATCAATCTTCATCATTTTCCCTAAAAATCAATCAACGTACCTAAATGTAAACAAATATACTTTTCAAGCACGAAACCATAAAAATAGTTTTCAAGCACGAAAACATAAAATAATTCTTCAGAAAAATAAAACCTAGAAATTAGAGCTAATATACAAATTTACAACAAAAATGTAGCATTACATCAAAAGAGCGTATGAGCATAGCGGTGATGGCGCAACGCCGCCTGTGGGAAACTCCGGTCGACGTAATGCTCAGCAGTGCTGCCTGCAGGCGACGCTGTGCACGGCGGCAGGGCCGTAAGCACTGCAGTGCTCTTCTGCCGGCGGAGCTCTCTTGGCGGCGTGGTGGTCCTTCGTTGATGATGAGAGAAAGATAGAGGGGTGATAAGGGAGATAGAGAGGGATATGGATAGGGAAAAGAGAGGGATTAGGGTTTGAAATTGAAATTGTGGTGGGTGGATAGTATGTGGGTTAGGTATATAATTAATTTAATTTTAGAATTATTATAAATTTAATTTTTCACCTTATTTTTGAAAAAAAAAAAGTTCTATACCTTATGTTTGAATTTGAAAGTTTAATGATAGGATTTTGTGTAATTTTCCCTAATTATTATGAAGCAATAAAGACAAGCACAACAAGCCCACTTGCTAGACTAAGGAAGCAACTCATACGCAGTATTAGTGGAACGAAATACCATATGTAGTTCTTAGAAGAAGGAAAAATATATCAGAAATAGACTATAAATCAACGTCAGATTTCCCAGAGGTTTAGTTATTCTAAATTCACTAAATAAATAATTCAATTAGAGTAGTAAACCCAAAAAATGAGACAAAAGATTCCAGCATACTCTTACTAACAAAATTCAATTCAATTTCACAATCTACAAGTCATTCAGCATAAAAGTTAACTTTTCTTAAGTTCAATATAATGTCACAATCTACAAATCATAGTGAATGGGGAACAAAGAAGTTCATATTATGGGATTTTATAAAATCAACACCTCATATTTAGTTAAAAGTCGGAAAAGCTAGCTAAAGACCTTTAGAAGTTCAACCTTGAAGCATATAAAGCATTGCATAAACGTTAAAGATAACAATACAAAAACGTTTCGTACTAACCTTAATTAGTGCTTCAGATTCCATCATCACTTTCTTAAATGAGAGCAATGGATTAACAAGCAAATAGATATGAGCTTCATTCAGATTTCCATATGTCCAAAGTCGGCATTTGCCAAACCAAGGAAGAAAACCTACAAAATGGAGGAAAATTTATTGGAAAAACCAAGATTCAAATAATAAGTATAAAAAAAAAAAAAATTGATGCACAAAAACCACTATTATTCCTCAAATTGCAAATTGCTTTTGGCTTCATCTGTTTTGATGATTCTTATGCTACAAATGAGAAATCAATTTGCATCTCTCGTAGTCTCCTCATTTTCTCTCTATTCATATGTGTTAATTCATTTTACAGTAATTTTTTCAAATTGGGATTTTATCAATCATACTCCACAATAAAAAGAATCATCTACTATGCATTATAACTTATCTCAAGAACCAAACAACTCATTTAAAACAGAGGAAGTACAAAATAATTTGACAGCATGTCCTTATACTGTAGGCGGATAAAGACGGCATATAATAAAATATTTTTGATCAAATTGAACACTCTTCTAACATTTTCCATTTCCAATCAACATTTAGTTCCAATTAGAGTTGGGCGTGGGTTGAGTTGGTTTTGAGTCCAATCCAAACCCAATATGTTCGGTTCGAAACCAACACATCTACGGTTGAAACCCAACCCAATCCAAACCGACCAAACTCGAGTTGATTTGAGTTGGGTTGATTGGTTTGAATTTGAGTTCAATTCAAGTTGGACAATTTTTTTATGGGCCCAATGGTAGGGACCTTTTTTGTTGAATTTGAACAGTTTTTTAAAAGTTTGATACCATTTCAATTTGGACGAATTTCAATTACATTAAAAATGGTGATTTGAAAAACTTTAAGTCGATCGAAGTTGGATTAATTGTCCGTGGGGTTAAGTTCCATTCCAATTAAGAAAAATATAAATTAAAAATATTGTAAAACCTGTTAAATAGATTATACCACGATCAAATTAAATACATATTAAATCAATCTAAATACATGTTGAATACCTGCATATTATACATATTGAATAAAATGAATTCAACCTAAATACTAAAAATGTTAAATAATCCAAATTCAATACAAAATCTCCTCCTTCAATCCAAGCGTTTAGTTAAAAATTATGTCAAAAAATCGAGTCGGGAAGTCAAGCATCAATGAGAGCATATGAGACAAGAGGCACAGAAGAATTTTGATAATATTTTCTTTTTAATATTTTTTAATTTATTGGGCCAGGTTGGGTTTGATTGAGTTTTAATGGATAAGTCGGAACACAACCCAACCCAACCTAAAATTTGATTTCCTAACCCGAACTCAATCCAATTAAACTAAAAAACCAATCTAAAGTGGTTGGTTTGGGTTGGGTTGATTGGTTTTTGTCCAACTCTAGTTCCAATATGCTCTTATTTAGAAAAATGATATATGCCAGCCCAATATATTATTCTTCATTGGATGATGAATTGTGACTTGATTTGGAAGAGGTGTCATTGGACAATGCTTTCCCTTGGGGTCCCAATCAAGCATGATCTTCACTTTAATTCCAAGTACTCCATGAATAAACAACTACATTCAGAAGTTGGCAAACCTAGAAAAAAAAAACAAAGAATAAAGAAGACAGTGAGTGGAACAGAATTCTGAATAATGATTCTGCAGAACGATATAAATATATTTTTCAAGTTGAAATATGTCATGGTGCAGGTTATAATTAAGTCAGTCAAGGATAAACATGTTATCAAAAATTCAAATATCCCTCTGTGATTATAATGACGAAGGGCACTAAATGAACAGAGAAACGAACATAATTATTGACATACAGTATGGAGATTCCTTAGGTTGTACTTTGCCATAGATGCGAACAACAAAATAGGAATTATATACAATATCTCTACCTAGTGTAAATTCTCCAAATTAGAATTCAGAGAACACAGATAGAAAAGATGTCTAACAGAAGTCGTGAACAAACATTGGTAAGTGGAGATGGCCACATTTAGGATAAATTAAGGGAAATTTGGCCAGACAGCCTGGTAAGAGAATGATTTTGGACAAATGGCCTTTGACCAGAATTAAACAAAAAAAAGAAATTCAAAAGGTTTTAATAGATAAAAAGACAAAATTGCCATTCACTTTTTAACCTAAAAATCATCCAATTTTCCCTCATTTCACCCATTTAACCAACATCATCCATCTTCTCCAAATCCATCAGAGAACTCAACGACCCCGACGGAATACATTTGGTCCAATTATTTGCTTTTCCATTTCTCCAACGGTCGGCCAATTTTTCGTCCTTCAAAGTCGCGAGCACCATCACTTGCGACGGAAAAGCTAAAGAATGGTTTGAAGTTAGAACCTTTGGTAAGTATGATTAAAAGATCTGCAACAAACCTTTGGACAAAATTATATCTGATGTTGCTCAAAAAGGTCTGCAGTCATGATGCCAAATCTGCCAGATTTAATTGCTATTTCTTGCGATGTAAAACGACACTACAGTCGTTATCTGCAACGTAAAACGACACTACAATCGTTATCTGCTGTAATTTGATTTTTTCAACGAAATGACCTTTAATAATGGACTTACTAACATGTATAACAAAAAAAAATTGACTAGCTACAAAGAACGATTGAAATGACATAATTTTTATATTATTGAGATAATGAAAGCACAAGTCGTCTTATTCATATGTGTTGATTAAGTTAATGAACATTCATCTCAATATTTATCGACCTTTTTAAGTTAGGAGGTCCAATGCTTGACGTTGTTCCTCTGGAAAAGTAGCAAAATATTGGAGAAATCAACAGAACGACAAAAGTGTCGTTACTGCTTTTAAAACGTCTGCAGCAACGACTAACCTGCTCGTTCGTGCATCTAAATTGATTTTGAAGAGCCGCGACATCTAAACCACGATAATGATGAGTTGAACTCATTTAAGTTGCGGAGTTGAACACTCCACTTACAACATTCGAAATTTATGATCATTACTTAATCAAGAGGAAAAAGAAAACGACATAACCGCCTGATTCGTTTGAAAGCGGCACAAGTGTCGTTCTGGCTCTAAAATCGATTTTGAAGAGCTGCAAACCATCCAAACCACGATAATGATAAGTTGAACTCATTTAAGTTGCAGGCTGAACGCGCCGCTTACAACATTCGAAATTTATGCTCATTACTTAATCAAGGGGAAAAAAGAAAACGACATAACTACCGTTACTGTTTTGAAAACTAAGACAAGTGTCGTTGGCTCTAAAATCGATTTTGAAGAGCCGCGACCCATCCAAACCACGATAATGATGAGTTGAACTCAAATAAGTTGCAGGCTGAACGCGCCGCTTACAACATTCGAAATTTATGCTCGTTAATTAATCAAGAAGAAAAAAGAAAACGACATAACTGCCGTTACTGTTTTGAAAATGGCACAAGTGTCGTTCTGGTTCTAAAATCGAATTTGACGAGCCGCGACCCATCCAAACCACGATAATGATGAGTTGAACTCATTTAAGTTGAATGAAATTCAACGAGAACGGCACTAGTGCCGTTACTGTCCTGAAAACGACACTTGTGTCGTTCTGATTGGGAAAATAAAATTTACTTGTTTAACTATAACGATAATGAGAGAGTGACTTGATGAAATATTGAGTGGTAAAAATCAATGCAAATTGATGAAAGAAATAAGCAAAACGACACTTGTGCCGTTACTCATATCAGAACGACACAAGTGTCGTTATACTGATTGGTTGAAATTCAACGAGAACGGCACTAGCGCCGTTCGTCCGTCAGAAGAACGACACTTGTTTTGTTCCGCCTGGGAAGATAAAATTTACTTGTTTAAACGTAACGATAATGAGAAAGACACTTAATGAAATTTTGAGTGCTGAAAATCGAAGCAAATTGATGAAAGAAATGAGCAAAACGACACTTGTGCCGTTACTGATATCAGAACGACACAAGTGTCGTTATCCAGCCTGGTCGAAATTCAATGAGAAAGGTACTAGTGCCATTATTGTCCATAGAACGACACTTATGTCGTTTCGCACTTTTGGAAGATAAAATTATCTTGTTTAAACGTAACGATAATGAGAAAGACACTTGATGAAATTTTGAGTGCTGAAAATCGAAGCAAATTGATTAAAGCAATGAGCAAAACGACACATGTGTCGTTACAAATATCAGAACGAGTCAAGTGCCGTTATGCTCTGTGAACGAAATTCCACCGTAACACTGTACTAAAATGACACTTGTGTCGTTCTTGAAGGAAAATCATACATTCCACCGTTACTTGTTACCTAATCAACACATCCAGCCTAAAAAAGTTAGGGGGTCCAACTGTGGAGGTCGTTCGACTGGAAAAGTTGAAAAATATTGAAGAAATCAACAGAACGACATAAGTGTCGTGTAACGGCACAAGTGTCGTTCGCTTTCGAAAACAACGTACGAGCTCCACGACCCGTTCGAGGCACGATGAAATCGTTATACGTAGTCATTTAAGTTGTAGGATGGACATCCCTCTTAGAACGTAGGGGAGATATGCTCAACACTTATACTTTCAAACAAAATCATTGTAGACTTGATGGTTTTCACCGTTCAAAACCATATATTCTACATCAATTCTACTGTTACTTGTCACCTAATCAACATGTCCAGCCTAAAAAGTTTAGGGGGTCCAATTGTGGAGGTCTTTCGACTGAAAAAGTTGAAAAATATTGAATAAATCAACAGAACGACACAACTATCGTGTAACGGCACAAGTGTCGTTCTGCCTGGAAACAGTCGTACAGAGCTCCACGACCCGTCCGGGGCACGATGAAATCGTTATACGTACTCATTTAAGTTGTAGGATGGACATCCCTCTTAGAACGTATGGGAGATATGCTCAACACTTATACTTTCAAACAAAATCATTGTAGACTTGATGGTTTTCACCGTTCAAAACCATATATTCTACATCAATTGCACCGTTACTTGTCACCTAATCAACACGTCCAACCTAAAAAAGTTAGGAGGTCCAACTGTGGAGGTCCTTCGACTGCAAAAGTTGAAAAATATTGAAGAAATCAATGAGCGACACAACCGTCGTGTAACGGCACAAGTGTCGTTTACGCGGAAACTTGAACGATAAAGCTCCACAACACGTCCGAGGCACGATGAAATTGTTATACGTACTCATTTAAGTTGTAGGATGGACATCCCTCTTAGAACGTAGGGAGATATGCTCAACACTTATACTTTCAAACAAAATCATTGTAGACTTGATGGTTTTCATACCGTTTAAAACCATATATTTTACATCAATTCCACCGTTACTTGTCACCTAATCAACATGTCCATCCTAAAAAGTTTAGGGGGTCCAATTGTGGAGGTCTTTCGGTATCGAAAAAGTTGAAAAATATTGAAGAAATCAATGTAACGACACAAGCGTAAGTGTAACGGCACAAGTGTGTCGTTTGCTGAAACAACAGTCGTACAGAGCTCCACGACCCGTCCGAGGCACGATGAAATCGTTATACGTACTCATTTAAGTTGTAGGATAGACATCCCTCTTAGAACGTAGGGGAGATATACTCAACACTTATACTTTCAAACAAAATCATTGTAGACTTGATGGTTTTCACCGTTCAAAATCATATATTCTACATCAATTCCACCGTTACTTGTCACCTAATCAACATGTCCAACCTAAAAAAGTTAGGGGGTCCAACTGTGGAGGTCGTTCGACTGGAAAAGTTGAAAAATATTGAAGAAATCAATAGAACGACACAACTGTCGTGTAACGGCACAAGTGTCGTTCTGCATGGAAACAGTTGTACAGAGCTCCACGACCCGTCCGAGACACGATGAAATCGTTATACGTACTCATTTAAGTTGTAGGATGGACATCCCTCTTAGAACGTAGGGGGGATATGCTCAACACTTATACTTTCAAACAAAATATTGTAGATTTAATGATTTTCACCGTTCAATACCATATATTCTACATCAATTCCACCGTTACTTGTCACCTAATCAACACGTCCAGCCTAAAAAAGTTAGGGGGTCCAACCGTGGAGGTCGTTCGACTGGAAAAGTTGAAAAATATTGAAAAAATCAACAGAACGACACAACTGTCGTGTAACGACACAAGTGTCGTTCTGCCTGTAAACAATCGTACAAAGCTCCACGACCCGTCCGAGGCACGATGAAATCGTTATACGTACTCATTTAAGTTGTAGGATGGACATTCCTCTTAGAACATAGGGGAGATATGTTGAATATTTAATCGAAATGAAAAACAAAAAGACACAACTGCCGTTACTGTTTTTTAAAACGGCACAACTGTCGTTCCGAAAGGGAAGATATTATTTATTAGAATGGTATGACTATCGTTATATTTACAACTTTGAATCCACGTTAACAAGTTCTTGCACTTTGTTGTACAATTCTATATACGAAATGTTAGTTGGAACATAAAGAATATCCACATTTTTTTCACCATTCCCTACATAACTCCATATCCATTTGCCTTCTTTAGTCTTTTTAAACTCAACAAAATAGCATACTTGTACCCATATCATTTCTACAGAATCCATAGCTGCAAATAAAATATAAAAGTTAAATAGTTTACTCAAATATATATCAAAGTAATATGAAAATAGCTATCATATTTAAATTATCAAAGTAACCACATTGTATTATCATGAACGGACAGACCATAACAGATATTGTTTGTATTGTCATTTTACATGAACGATAACGACTGTAGTGTCGTTCTACACTACGTAAAACGGTTGGACTGTCGTTCTGTACTACAAATCGTCCAGTAGTTGCGGAAATACACCAGCAGTAAAAAAAAATCAACTACAATATCATTTCATATTATATTCAACAATAAAAGGACCAAATGTACATGAGATTTATAAAAATACCATTTATTTTCTTCAAATTTAATGAAGATTTCAATGTACATAATATAGAAGCTAAAATTCTTGTTCAAATGCTCAAAATGTTTGAGAAGATAGGTAATGAATATAACTAGTAACAAGATTTTAGGAGGTGGCAAACATTGGAGACGAAGAGCATTTTTTTTTCATCGGTAGAAGAGTACGTTGATTTTGATAGAGGTGAAATGGTGAATTTGATTGGATGAAAAGGGTGTATAGGTCTTTTACTTGTTGAGGGTATTTTAGACATTTTTTCATGTTTATTTATTATATTTTTTAATGGAGGCCATATGACCAATAAACATTGAGGATGGGTCTTTTTTCCAATTACTTTGTTTGACTAGGTGTTTTAACAAAGAGTCCCATAAATTAAAGGAATGATGTTTTAGATAATTAAGGAATGCAATACGTAGACGAAGCTTAAATCCAAAAGAGCAACGCATTCTCAGTCGAGCATAGTGTGCCATTTCCTAGAAATTTTTAGTGGATAGAAAAACAAAATCTTTCTGGGAACATTTCAAGAACACAACTAATAACTTACACACACGCTAAACTCAAAAAAGGCTAACCTTGCCAATCAAAACAAATTTAGCCTTCTTGAAACACGCACCAAGCTTTTTATACTCCAAAGCAATCTTTTTACAGTGCCCACACCTGCATAGGAACACTATCATATATGCATTCCGTTTATCAATACCTAAACGGAAGCAACAAGAATTCTAAGAATTTCAACAAACACAAGCAGCTAATATTCATTACTTTCAGTGAATCCTCACCACAGAAGATTTATATAATTGAAAGGGCGAAAATTCTCGTCTTGCTCATAACAAAATGAACTGTTAGATAAAAACATATACCCTAATGTAATGATTGATTAAATCTTCAATCAAACCAATTAATTCTAACAATTCACAGAGAAATTGAACTCGTAATTAACGAAATCAGCTGAAGACAATGCCCAATTGAAACGGTATTTCACTGAATTTTATTGAATGAAATGCAGAAGAGTAGAATGAGGGGAGAGAGAGAGAGAGTTGCAGAGAGATACAGAGAGAAAAATGGATTCTGACACTCAACAACAAACTCTCGTATCCACTCCTCTGGTTAAAGTAGTGCAGGAAACGTGTCTTCAGTTCATAAAACGTGAATAAGCTAAACAATTAAGGTAAAAACGTGATAAGCTGAAACAATTAAATTGGAGACTAAACAGTGTCGTTTCTTTCAGGTTTGAAATTCTGGTAGAGCCGTTGAGTCCTCTTCTTCTTCTTTCCCTAGGTATTCCCTTTCTGTGTCTGATTATAACAATCCTCCCCCTCAAATCGACCTTGTCCCCAAGGTTGGAAGTCAGGAAACTATATCTGAATCGTTGCAGCATCCCAAGTCGCATCGTCCTTGGAAGTATTCATCCATTGTACCAACCATTGAGTGACAGCCCGATTTTGACGTTTGACGATACGGATCTGCAAGACTGCTTGAGGTGAGCCCTGTTGTTGTCCTGGTTCTTCAACATCTAGAATAAGTAGAATAGATACCTCCATGTCTCCTATCTTTTTCTTAAGCAGTGAAACGTGGAAGATAGGATGGATTTTAGAATTACTGGGGAGTTCCAATTCATAAACCACCTGCCCTATCCTTTTGATAACTTGATAAGGTCCATAGTATTTGGCAGACAATTTGGAGTTGACCCGTGTTGCTATGGATTGTTGTTTATATGATTGAAGTTTCAAATATACCCAGTATCCTATTTGGAACTCCCTTTCAATCATGTGCTGATCAGCGTAGAATTTCATCCATGCTCTGGTGAAGCCAATCGATCCTTGATGAACTGGTCCATGCGATGCCTTTCTCACACCAATTCGTCCACTGCTGCGATATTAGTAAGTTGGTAAGGCCCTAAGGCCAGATGTGGTGGCTTGATACCATACAAAGCTTCAAACGGGGGCATCTTGATGGTTGTATGATAGGTGGTATTATACCACCATTCAGCCAATGACAACCAGGTAGCCTACTGCTTAGGTTGATGGAAGGTCATGCAGCGCAGGTACATCTCCAAACTCTAGTTGAGCCTTTCTGTTTGACCATCCGTTTGGGGATGATACGTTGAACTTAGATGCAGTTCAGTCCCCAAGAGTTTGAACAGTCCTTGCCAAAATCTACTGATGAATATCTTGTCTCTATCTGATACTATGCACTGAGGCATCCCATGGAGCTTGTAAATGTTGTCCAGGAAGAGCTTGGCTATAGTGGAAGCTGCGAAAGGGTGGGCCAAGGCAAAGAAATGTCCAAACTTTGTGAACCTGTCTACCACAACCAGGATCACTGTCTTACCCTTGGAAAGAGGTAGCCCTTCAATAAAATCCATGGAAATGTGACTCCAAGAATACTGTGGCTCTGGGAGGGGATGCAATAGACCCGGGTAGGGAACATGTTCCCCTTTATATCTTTGGCAAACGTCACATTGTAGCACCTGTCTTTTGATGTCTTTGATAATGCCAGGCCAGAAGAAGTGTTGCTTGGCTCTATTGACATTGGCTTGTATGCCTGAATGGCCACCATTTTGTGAAGAATGAATGTTCTGTATCAGCTTGGATCTAATCTGACCTCCTGACCCTATATATAACCTTCCTTTGTATTGTAGTAGCCCATTTTTATAGGAGTAGTCAGGTACCTCTCCAGGCTTGACTAGTTGTTCTTCAATCAATTGGTTGGCCACTTTATCTCCCTAATAGCTATCGATCACCTCCTGCACCCAAGTAGGAATAACCTGTGATATAGCGGTCAACTCTACCTTTGATGCTTCCCTCCTTGATAAAGCATCTGCCACAATGTTTTCAGTCCCCTTTTTATATTGGATTTCATAGCTGAGCCCAAGGAGCTTGGTCAGCCATTTCTTTTGAAGAGGGATGGTGATTCTCTGCTCCAAGAGGTATTTCAAGGACTGATGATCGGTCTTAATTATGAAGTGGTGCCCTTCCAGATAGTGCCTCCATTTCCCTACGGCTGTGACCAGTGCTAGCAATTCCTTTTCATAGATGGATAGCCCCAACTTCTCTTTGCTTATGCCTTTACTTATATAAGCAATCGGTCTCTTCCCTTGCATCAGTACTGCTCCCATCCCTCCAGCACAAGCATCTGTTTCAACAATGAAGGGCTGGTTGAAGTCAGGTAATGCAAGAACTGGGGTGTTACACGTGAATGTTTTCAATGCCTAGAAGGCTGTTTCAGCATCTTCGTTCCAACTGAAGCTGTCTCTTTTGAGAAGATCGGTTAGGGGTTTAGTAAGAACCTCATACCCCTTGACAAATTTTCGGTAGTAGCCTGTTAAACCAAGAAAACCTCTCAACTGCTTCACAGTGCTGGGCCTAGGCCATTGTTGCATAGCAATCACCTTTTGTGGGTCAGCTGACACTCCTGCAACTGTTATAATATGTCCCAGGTATTCTACATTGGGCTGTCCAAAAGAACATTTAGACTCCTTGGCATATAACTTCTGTTTTCTCAATATCTCTAGCCCTATGGATAAGTGTTTGCAATGGGAATCCAAATCAGCACTGTACACCAGAATGTCATCAAAGAAAACCAGAACAAATTTCCTTAAATAATCCTTAAAAACCTCATTCATCAGGCTTTGAAAGGTTGCAGGGGCATTGGTAAGGCCAAATGGCATTACCTTAAATTCGTAAAGTCCCTGGTGTGTTTTGAAGGCTGTTTTGTGGATATCAGCCTCTGCCATTCTAATTTGGTGATACCCAGCCCTCAAATCAATTTTAGAAAACCACCTAGAGCCATGTAGTTCGTCAATCAGTTCATCAATTAATGGCATGGGATATTTATCTTTTATACACAGAACCTCCAAGTTCCATCATTCTTCTTGACCAGCATTACAGGTGAGGCAAAATGACTGTTGCTTTGTTGGATAATCCCTACTTCCAACATCTCCTTCACCATCTTTTCGAGTTCAGCCTTCTGCACATAAGGGCACCTATATGGCCTGATTTTAAAAGGTTGTGCTCCTTCCTTCAAAGGAGTTCTGTGATCATTGAACCTGGGAGGGGTATTCCTTTTAGTTCTACAAATACATCTGGATATTGCTTAAGGATGATCTGTACCGCCGTAGGGCTTTGAGCATTTTCTCCTTCCGTGATGGCTTGCAGTTGAGCTATAATTCCATATGGTTGCCTACGAATCCACTGATTCATCTGTCTCCCTTCCATCATCAGAAGTTCTTCATCCATAATTGCACTTTTCAACTCCACGTCCATACCTTGGTAAGAGAATTTGATGCTACTTCGTTGGAAATCGAACACCACAGGGTTGAATTGGCTAAGCCAGTCTACCCCTAACACCATATCACTCCCTCCTAACTTCAACACCCTCAGCTGGAATTGACATTCCATCCCTTGCATGACCCAAGTAAGAGGATTGCAGATGGCAGTACTATGCAACTTGTCTCCATTGGCTACAGTAACTATTACAGATTGGGTTTGTTCTACTTTATACTTCAACTCCTTCACTAACTTCTCATTAATGAAGCTGTGGGTGCTGCCACTGTCAATGAGGATTGATACCTTCCTTCTCTCACCTGGCCTGGAATTCTGATGGTTTTTGGCTTTAGACTGCCTGATAGGGCATTAATGGAGATTTCCATAATTTCTTCATCTCCTTCTTCCCCACTTTGCCCAGCAGTCTCCCCGTCATCTTCATCCTTCCTTTCCACTCCATCATCCACCAACATGAGGTTTAACATTCTGTTTTTACATATATGTCCAAGAGTATACTTTTCATCACATCTAAAACATAATCCCAGACTCCTCTTAGTTTGTATATCTGTGGGGGTAATTGTTTTGAACCTCAAGGGGTTGGTTTGAGTTTTCTGAGGTAGTTCACTGACATTGGTAGAAGGAATTTTTGGGTTGATTTAGGTGGTTTTTTGGTTAGGCCAGGGGAATAACTGAGTTTGGTTGGGTTTCTTGTGCTTTTGTTTAAGGCTAGTATAGTGCTTTCCTGTAGGAGGGCTATTTCAAGGGCTTGGGAGATAGAGGTTGGTTTAATGATTTTCACCATGGACCTAATTTCCTCCTTCAATCCACTAGTAAAGATGGATGTGTAGTAGGACTCAGGAAGGTGGGGAAAGGACAACATCACCTGAGATTTGAGATCCTCGAAGAGTTCCTGATATTCAGCCACTGTTCCTCTTTGCCTTATCTTGCTGAAGTTTTCTATAGCTTCTTCCCCTGTGACCTCGGCAAACCTCCTGCACACTTCCTTTGAGAATAAATCCCAATCAGTAGTGGGATTACTACTGATGAAGCCATGGAACCACACATCTGCTCTTCCTTTTAAATACATCTCAGCAACACTAATTCTCACTTCATCAGGAATTTGATGAATCTGAAAGTATTTTCGTGCCTTCCTCAACCATAGGCAAAAATAAACGGAGAATGGTGTAAGTAAAGAAGAGTAGGAGATTGTGTGTAGAAATGGTGAATGACTGTTAGAAGAAAAAGAAATAAATTGGAGATGGACCATAGGCAAAAATAAATAACAATAATTAATAATAAGAATAAGAATAATAAATAAATAAAAACTTAATTGAATGTTGACAAAAGAGAAATGATATGTGTCCAGGATGAATAGTAATTTCTCTTGTAGAGTTTGATTGGCATGTAAAATATATCTTAGAAAAGAAAATATTTTCTTTGTTATGAGGAAAACAAAAACTTAATCCCCCGAAGAAAATATCCTTAAAAAGGGAAAATTAGGCATTTCTTGCGTACGGATTCATCTCTAAGATGTGAAGTAATTTTTCAATAATTGATTGAGATAATTTATCTGATATTATTAAGCGATTTTATATCTCATTTTCAGTATCGTAAAAATAAAGTTGTAAATAATAAAGCCTACAATCCATTGGAAGAAGTTCATTTAAGTAATGATATATTTGTTCTTGAACTCTGAAAGTATATATTCATTTATTTCTTTGACACAAGTCTTTATCATATTTACACCAAATGAAGTAAAAGAAAATTACAATTGTAACTTCTAATATAAGTTCTAAATTCAACTGCTTCATCAGATTTAGATGTAAATAAATGATGCAATTCTGGAGGTACGTCATTGATTTTTAGTTTAGTAGTCCCATCCGAACAACAAAAACCTTTACTTTCTTTATAAAATTTCTTCCCCCACAGAAATCACAAATTGTTAGCAAAGATAACACGTAACATTCAGTTGAAGACACAGAAACTGTACAATGTAAGGCATTGCACATTTTACCAACTTAGATATTTTGGTTTACCATATTCAACAAAATGGACATGGAGCATATAAGGGAATCAAAGGAGAAATATAGGATTATGGTTAGAAACCTGTAAAGCCCTGAGTATGTTCTGGTGCAAACTGTTTTCCTCTCTTCCCTGTTACGAGCTTCATTTGATTACAGCAAAAACACAAGAAAATCTCACAGCCTCTTTTCCTTAAAAAAAGGAAATGGAAAGGAATCATCCAAGTGTAATGATGAAGAAAATAAGCAAGCTGAAAAACAATTACCACAAGATCTTGGAAGAGTATAAAAAGATACACTCCCCATTCTCATCTTTAGATTACTCAGCAGTTTTGGGGCAGGCTATATAGTGGAACAGAAACTAATTAAAAAAAACTTAAAATATTTTTCCACATAGATTAAAAATCATTCCTGAAATAACATGATTCAAAGAAAGAACAATTCGGAAACTAACCATTTGTCAAAAACAGAAGAGGGAACTTCAAAGCACCTGCAAACGAGCAGAAATTAGTTTTATATTACAAATAGGCAAAATTACATTTTAGTTTCAAATAAAATGAATGCATAATAACCCCCTGTAGTGTACCTGCCACTGTCTATACCTAACAAAAGACACGACTAGAAAATTTACAATCAAATTATTAATTCACACTATAAACCAACCTTAGTATTGGAAATCTTCTTCAAAGAGACCCCTGATGTAACATATAATATGCACATTTATAGCAGTGAGATTACTAACAAGGGCTTATTCAAAGAAAGTGGACAGAGAAATGAGGACATAGTCATAGAGATAAAGAGGGAGAGGAAGTCTTCCATGTCAACTAATTATACCACTGCAGCAAACACTTTTATTACATTTAAGCATACTTATTCAATGATCAAAGTACACAAATTTCATTTCAATGCAAATAGTGAGCTAACGGAAGACGAAGATTTATGAACGTAAATCTGAAAAACCAAATTTGAAATCCACAAAGAAACGAAATTTTATAATAATCAATAATGATCCGAAAAACGTTTAAAAACCTTTAAATAGGTGTTACAAGAAACCCTAAAAATATAGAATATTAAAGCATTCAAAAAATAGCGAAAATCTAAAACTGGAAATATGGAAATTAATTATTTGAAGGCCTAAACGAAGGAATTTGGCTAAAATCACGAGACCTCGGGCTTAGTCCCGAGTCTAATTTTTCAGGCCGTTTCCAATCAACCTGCAAAATTTCAGCCCATTCTGACACCGTCACGCTAAATGACCAAATTGCCCCTGACGCGATCTTTCTTCGTCAATTTCCTGTCCAGCACTTCTTCAAACTCCAAAACTAGTTGTCCTACATCAGTCTCCCCCACCTGTGAAGAACTCGACCCCGAGTTGTATTCCGGATAGATTGGAACATCAGCACAAAACTCATACAGATCAGCCACATTGAAGGTGCGAGAGATGTTCATATCAGCAGGGAAGTCGACCACGTAGGCATTGTCATTGATCTTCTTGACTACCTTGTATGGCCATATTTTCTCGGCTTCAACTTGTTATAGGAACCAAGAGGAAACCACTCATTGCGTAGAAACACCATCACATGATCACCTTCAGCAAACAATTTCTCATGCCTCTTGACATCCGCAGCAGCCTTATATTTTGCATTCTTCCCCTCCAACCTAGCCTTCACTTCTGCCTGAACATTACGAGCTTGTTCAGCCATATTTTCAGCAGCCATATTGGAACCAGTAACCTTGGGAAGGCGAGCCAAGTCCAATGCATGTTTAGGAGGTTTCAAATACACCAAAGAGAAAGGGGATCTACCCGTAGCAGTGTGAACCGCATTATTATACGCGAACTCGGCTTGCGCCAGCGCCACATCCCACTATTCTGGTTTATCACCACAAATGCCGCGTATTAAATTCCCCAGCGTCCTATTCAGATTTTCAGTCCGTCCATCAGTTTGTGGGTGTGCTGTACTACTGAATCTCAGAGTAGTATCCATCCGCCGCTACAGTGTAACCCAAAAATGATTAAGGAATTTTGAGTCCCTGTAAAAAATGATGGATTGGGGAACTCCATGCAAACGAACCACTTCACGAAAGAATAACTAGGCTATATGAGAAGCATCAGATGTTTTTCGGCATGGGATAAAATGCCCCATTTTGGAAAACCTATCAATTACAACAAATACAGAATCTACTCCACGCTGAGTTCGAGGCAGCCCCAAAACAAAGTCCATCGATAAATCTTCCCATATTGCATTTGGCACAAGTAGAGGTATGTATAAACCAGTATTCTGAGCTTGCCCCTTTGAAGTCTGACATACATAACACTTACGGACCAGATTTCCCACGTCGCGTTTCAACTGAGGCCAGTAATACTGCTCAGCTACTCCACTGATAGTTTTATCACGTCCCAAGTGTCCACTCAAACCCCCACCATGCAGTTCTCGTATCAGTTTCTCCCTCAAGGAACTCCGAGGAACACACAGCTGATTACCATGAAACAGGTAGCCATCAACAATATGGAACTCCCCCTCTGTTTGCTGCAGGACACATTTCTCCCACACCTTGGCGAAGTCTTCATCATCAGTATACAATTCTTTCAGAAACTCGAACCCAACAATCTCTTGCTGCATAGTCACCAGCAAACTTGCACGTCGACTTAATGCATCGGCTACTTTATTCAGAACCCCGGACTTATGCTTCAGAACGAAAGGAAATTTCTGCAAGTAGGCTGACCATCGAGCATGCATATTACTTAAGCTCCTCTGACTATTTAGGTACTTCAATGCCCGATGATCAGTATATAATATGAATTCCTGTTGAATCAGATAATACTCCCAATGTTTAAGAGCACGAACAATGGCGTAAAATTCCTGATCATAGGTGCTCCACTTCCGCCGCGCATCACTGAGTTTCTCGCTGAAGAATGCCACTGGCTTCTTCTCTTGGGAAAGAACTGCTCCAACCCCAATTCCACTGGCATCACATTCTACCTCAAATAATTTCTCAAAGCTGGGCAAGGCAAGGACGGGAGTAGTGCACAACTTTTCCTTGATCACTGCAAAAGTCGTATCAGCTGCTTCACCCCAATTGAATTTTCCTTTCTTTAAACACTCGGTTATAGGTGCTACAATGCTACTGAAATATCTAACAAATTGACGGTAGAACATTGCCAACCCATGGAAACTCCTCACTTCCCCTACTGTCTTCGGTGTTGGCCACTCACGAATGGCTTTCACTTTCTCTTCATCCACTAATATCCCCTCTGAACTGATTACATATCCTAAGAATAACAATTTTTCAGTCAGCCAACTGCACTTCTTAAAGTTAATAAACAGTTTATTCTCGGACAACACCTCCAACACAACCAGAAGATGATCCATATGCTCACTCTTACTCCGACTGTAAATCAATATATCGTCAAAATAAACTACATACTTTCCAATGAAAGGTCGCAATACCTAATTCATAAGTCGCATAAATGTGCTCGGCGCGTTTGATAGTCCGAATGGCATCACCAACCACTCATAGAGTCCATCATTCGTCTTGAAAGCCGTTTTCCATTCATCACCTGGTTTCACTCGAATCTGATGGTACCCAATGCGTAGATCAATTTTGGAGAACAACTTCGAACCCTCTAACATATCCAGCATGTCATCCAACCGCGGAATCAGAAAACTGTACCTGACCGTTATCCTGTTTATGGCGCGACTATCAACACATATCCTCCAACTTCCATCTTTCTTTGGAACCAGCAAAGCGGGGACAGCACATGGACTTATGCTCTAGCGAATAACCCCTTCTTCATCAATTCTTCTACCTTTTCCTGCAAAATCTGATTTTCCTTCGGACTCATTCGGTAGTATGGCAGATTCGGTAAACTCGCTCCCGGAACCAAATCAATGTGGTGCTGAATGTCTCTTAATGGTGGAAGGTCATTTGGTAAATCATCAGATACCAGCTCACTGAATTCGGCCAAAAGAGACTGCACCTTCTCGGGTATCACCTCCCTCTGCTCCTCATTTTCTTTTATCACTAGAGCTCGCACAACCACAACATGAACCTCCTGTGCTTCCTTAACCTCCAACTCCAAATCTGTTAGGGAAGTAACTAAGGAGAGTAATGATTGACCTCTCACTGTAGCCTTAGTTGAGACACCAACTGAACTCCACTTTGGGACCATTGCGATTTCTCTATCTTCCCAATTGAAAACATACACATTCTCTTGCCCCCTATAGGTCACATGCACATCAAACTTCCATGGACGCCCCAACAACACATGACTAGCATCCATATCGACTACATCACAAACCACCTCATCTCAGTAATGTTGTCCAATTGAAATAGGAACTTTGCTCACCTTATGCCCTTTCTGGATCTACCCAATCACATAAGGTTTCGGGTGTTTTTCAACCCGTAACTTCAAATGCTCCACCAACCTTTTGGATACAAAATTTTCACAACTACCAGTATCAACAATCAAATCGCAGACCTTACCTTGCACACTGCAACAAGCTTTAAAAATATTATTTCTCTACGAGGAATCCTCCACCTTTGTTGAGCACATGACACGCTGAACCACACAGTTTACAAACTCTCTCCGCTCTTCTGCAATTTCTGCCCCATCCAACAGTTCTTCCACTTCAGCCCCTTCTTCCACATACTGCTCCTCTTCACCATCCTCTCCAACATCCACAAAATTCACTGATCTTCTGGCTGGACATTCATTTGAGCGATGCCCCAGTTGACCACATCTGTAACATTTAAAACCACCCGATTTAGCATACGAATTTGGTGCTCGTGGGGCTTCTTTTGCAACTGCTGTTGGGTGAGTCCCAGCCTGATTATTAGTAGAGGCCGCACTTCGATGAACCTAGTCTGTAGCTGATTTGGACGAAATCTGCCCATCAGGTGATGTGAACTTGCCCCTATTCGCTGTTGTGTAAGATGACTCACTCGTGTTATTATAGTTGGAAAAACGAGCAGATGTTTTCTCCATCAGTTCTGCCTTCATGGCCATATTATGTGTCTTATCAACTGTCCAAACCACCTGTAACCCAATTCTATCTCTAATGGATGGCTTCAATCCTCCTAAATACCTGGAAACCTGTTGCGCTTCTGATTATTCTGAACTGAAAGCCTGGACCATTCCTCTGTATAGTCTGCAGCAGATTTGTTCCCCTGCACACAATTCTGGAAGCTCAGGAATATGAAGTGTTCATAATCAGGCGGCAAGAATCTGTTCATCATGAGTTGTTTCATCCGCATCCAAGATCGGATGGGAGTCTTGCCTTGGCGCAGTCTATCCATCTGCAACCGTTCCCACCAAAACAGCAGCCCCGCTCCTCAATTTATATGAAACCAATTTGACCTGACTTTCCTCCGCGACCTCTGTGAAATCGAAGAATCGTTCAACCTCAGAGATCCGATCCAGAAACTCCTCGATTTGTAACTTACCATGGAACAATGGTATGTCTGCGCGATCCTGTAGTCGGGCTGATTTCGGCCCTGTTGCTGATTTTCTGGAACGCTTGCGAACTCCTCTTCTGAATCATCGGTAATATCAACATATCGCCCTATATGTTCTAGAGTAGATACTTCTCCTAAACCAGTGAACAATGAGAATTCGGGCACTTTATACCCTCTAGGCCATGGGTACGCTTGATCTACCCAATCAGGATATGGTTTAGTGTAAGTCGGCCTAATAACAGGACGTACCCCAACAGCCATTTGATCTTGTACTATTTCTGCAATTTGATTCCTTAGTAAAGCATTTGGATCATATGGAACCCCTATGGGTTGATTCACTTGTTGGTTTATTTGAGGCGGCCTGATGTTTGGTCCTTGATTGGCGGGGAAAACACCATTGTTCAGACCATTATACCCATTATGTTGAGTATTCATTCCCTCATTAACACGAGGTAAAGTATGTACGCCATTCAGGACATTATCCCTCATATTGGTAGTCATGTTATCGCCATTCAAATTTGGCGCTCCATTAACCCCTTGATTTGAGGTGGAAGGGCCAAAAAATGTTTCTAAACCAGGACCTGGGTTCAAACCAGAGGAATTGTGTGGTGAAGCATGTCCCACAATCACTTTGGTCTGGAAATGACTTCCTACGGTTGGTTGACATACTTGGCCTACTAATTTGCTCATGAGATCATTTAACGCAATTAATTGTTTGGCCATGTTATCATAGTGAACATTTCCACTCTGGGTAAATTTTTCCATGTTATGGATATTTCGTAAATTTACCTGTTCAACGACGTCTTGTGTGAGTTCTCCCAGCAATGCACGCATGGTTCGAGGACTTAGCTCCGTCATTGGCTCATAACGACTGTGACTGCTTGGAGTTTGCCCTTCTGTCTGAGGAGAATGCTGCTGCTCCTCATATCGCTCGATCACAGATTGGACTACTCCGTGACTTGCTGGTGCTTTATCCGAACTTTTATGAGGCATAATGTTTTCCTTTTGTATCTCCAAACACCAATGTCCCACCGGGCGTGCCAAATTGTTTCGCGCGTTTTTCGCTCGCTAACAATTAAAAGGGAATCAGACGATTGTGTAAGGGACAAACCTCTTGGAACAAAGTCCCAAAAATGGGCGTTTATTGAATATGAAGATTTACAGTTTGGACACGAACAAGATGCCTCCAAGGGGCGCAAGCACACAAGTACGAAAGAATTTGAAATAATTAAAAGTTAATCTAAGAAAAGTAAATTACATGTTCTCTGTTTTGAGAGTGAATTTTTCTGTCCCTTCTTCGTTGTCTTCTTCTTTCTTTTATACGGCCTGGGCAGTTTTGATCGTTTCAGCAACTGCTTGTAACTACCCACTTCTTTCATCATGGTTGGCTGGCTAAAACTACCGTGTGCAACTTCTATCACTATGCTCTCTTCATAACTGCTTGCCATCAACTTTCTCAAATCGTGGGGCGTAATTATGATGTGCTCAAACCGTCTTAGATCGTGATTTTGGATGACAACAATCTTTGGTCATCTTTTGGACTTTGGGCGACTCAGCATTCTTGGGCGACAATTGATCTTCTGCTCTGGGTGATTGTAGGGTGTTTCCTTCGCTCAATATCTGGGCGTCCTGCCGACTTAGGCGACGTCGTACCTTTGTCTTTTTGGGCTTTCCTCATATTTTAATGATATTTTTGATTGGGCCTTTTACCCTGATCTCTCTATCTGAGCTTCTTCTTTAGAGCCATTTCCTCTCTTGGGCCATTTGATTTAGGCTGCCTGTTTCGTGTGTCAATAGTTACAGATTTGAAAAACTTAACCCAAAGGAAATTGCTTGAGATTGGGGCAAGAAGCAGCTGCACAAAGGAGGACATGAGCCGCGACAGAGGTGGCGCAGTCCGTGAGGAGGGTAAGAGATAGTGAAAAAAGACAAACGTATTGGCTTAGGAAAGATGAAAGTGAATTAATGGTGGTGGAATTGATGAATGATGGGGAGTGGTATCGATGAAGTTAATTGCGTGTGAAAATGTAAGATGTGACGAGAAAACTAAGCGACATGTATCCTGTGAACAGTAATTTTCTTTTGGCTCTTTTACGTGGTAGTAAAATTGACTTTTTAACAACATTTTAGATTATCAATAAAAGATGTGAGGAAAATTGTTTTAGAGGACAAATTCCGCTAATTATTCAAATGAGGATATAAATGTTATAAAATAAAAGTTGGGGACTAGAATGCTATGAGAATCAAAGATTGGGGACCATGTTTAATTTACCTTTTTTGAAAAGCAGTAGCGTAATTTTAATATTTAAATAGTTTAAGGGTCTCAATATAATTTGATCCCAATACTAATTAGGACTCACCTGCCAAATTTGTACCGAGTAAAACCTCTTCTACCTCGTTAGGGTTTTTGCAATTATAGCTTTCTTCAATCTATACGAAGAACAGAGTCTAAGTATTCCGCCCTTTGTTGTCGCTTGCTTCCGATTTCCCTAGTCGACCGGATTCAATCCCTTCCGCCTTCCCGTGGCACCTTTCTGCATATTATTTTTCTGAATTGGTAAAATTTGTTTGATTTTCTGTAGGTGAAAAGAAATTGACGTTTTCAGTTAATTGCATTAGTGTATCTTGTAATTTTTATGTGCTTGTTTAATTATTTATCCCTTTTTTTTTTATCTGATTAGTTAATTATTTTGCTCAACCTAGGAATATCTTGTATGTTCATGTATTTATATACCGTCTATTTAGGCGAGTGAAAATTAAATCCTTAAAGGGCTTTGTTATATTCTAGCAGTTTTGCTAAAGAGATTATGGGTTCCTATATTGAAATTCTTAAACTTATATTTGATTTTTACATTCCCAAGAATAAAGATGTTACTTTTAGCTATGATTTCCATAGAACAACAGAGCTGTATTGAGAACTATTGCATTAATAGTTTTCTTCATTATGTTCTGTTCATTGCTAATTCTATTTCTAGATCTAAAGCATTTAGATCCTTTACAATCAGAAAGGTCCATTTTAACTTTTGGTTAATCCGACATAGCTCCTTGCTTGGAAGGGACACCTCAACAAAGTATATAAAATTTCACGTCTCAAGTTGACAAAAAACTGTTGGCTGTCAGTCTAACCACGTGTTTGATGCACATTATTAAGGGAAGAATGTATTTTAAATAGTGATGTGATGGAAAATATGTGGTTAAAAATAAGGAAAATTTTTGGATGTGATGAAAAATATTCTTTTATTGAAAAATGTGTGGTTGGAAATGAGTTTTGAACAGTGTTCTAAAATGCGTAATGCGTTGCGAAGCGTCGAAGCCGAGAATCAAGAATCACAAGTTTAGGCGTGTCAATGCGAAGAATAAGCGTGATAATGCGTTTCGTATTTTTAAGGCATTAAATATATTTTTATATAAAAAAAATAAATTTTTTAATATATTAAAAAAAAACAGATTTAAAAAAAAAAAAAAAGAGGATTAGACTGCCTAATGCGCGCCTAGGCGCGCATTAGGCTCGCCTTTTAGTTGGAAAACGCATTTTTCCCGAATTCGACGCGTTTTGATCTCGCGTCGCGCCTAGGCGCGCCTAAGTGGCGCATTTTCCCGTTTTTTAGAACAATGGTTTTGGGAGAATGAATTTTGAAAGAATGTGGATCAAATAGGGCTTAAGATTGAACTTCTTGTGTTTTTTATAGTAATTTTATCTAAGCAAAATCTAAAGCACAGCAATTTCCTTGATACTTGCCTAGTGTAGAAACTGATATTCTCGTTTACTAGAATAAGGAAGAAAAAGAGCGAAATGCATTTGTTTTTATGCTACGGTCTAATTTCTACAAAACGTTTATGGCTGAATTTTGCAACTGCAGATATTTCTTGCATTCGATAACTTTTCTGTTTCATTCATTTGTGCTGTGCATGTATAGCCCCTGTTTGAGCCACATTATTTTTCTCATTCTCATTCTTCTACTCATTTTCAGCCAAACGTTCTTCAATAAAATAATATTTTCCATCACATCAATAATTTTTCATTCTTTTTCAATCACATATTCCCCATCACACCACTTCAAAAAAATGCATCTTCTCATTTTAATATGCACCAAACACACTCATAGTTAGGGCTGTAAGCAAAAACCGCCAAACAGGAAAATCGAACTGAAACCGCAATTTCGAAACCGGCGGTTTGGTGCCACGTGGACCCGTCAACGAAATGGTTTTGAACCAAACCAAACCGGTCAAACGGTTTGGTTTAGGTTTGAGAATTTTAATTACGATTTAAAACCAAATCGGACCGACGAAAAAACATATAAAATAAAAAAATAAAAAATTGAATTTTTTTGAAAATTTATCCAAAATTCCAATTTTGTAAATTCAATAATTTTGTCATTTTGTTGGTATTTTTGTCAATTTCTAATTTCCTATTAGTTACTACGATTTACGACCCGCCCAAATCTCAACCCGACCCGCTATCCTAATTTAAAAAAAAAAACGAACTCAAACTCTCACAAATACAACCCTAATCTCTCTCGCTCGCTCGCTCCTGAATTTTCCTCAAATAGTCGGTAGTCTACGGTCAGAATTTTCAGTTGCCAGCGACGGTCGCCGGTAGTCTACGGTCAGTCACAACTGATAGCCTTCAATTTCGTTGCAAGACTGCGTGATTTTTTGTGATATGTGGGTTAGTTCTGTGATTTTTTTTTTGTGATTTTAGTTACATAGCTGCGTGTTTTTTATTTTTGAACATAGAAACCATCTAAGTTATTACTAAAACATAGTTTGTCATCTCGATTCTTGAAAATCCCCAAATTCGCGATTTTTTGTGACCCGTTGATTATTTCTATTTTCGAAGTTTTGTGATTTTAGTTACATAGCTGCGTGTTCTTGATTCTTGAACATGGAAATCGTCTAAGTTGTCTCTGGAATTATATGACTGTGATTTTAATTTATTGCGATTTTGCTTTGATTTTGTTGGTATTTAAATTTATAGTAGATATATTTAGTTTATTTTAGATTTATCGCCAATAAGATATAAATATATGTTGAATTAATGGCATAAAAGTAGACACTAGACAGACAAAAAAATATACGAGAAACCGGCGGTTTAAAACCGGACCAAACCGTTAGGTTTAGGTTTGAGTTTTTTTCAAACCGGTCAAAACGGTTTGGTTTAGGTTTGAGTTTTTCTCAAACCGGTCGAAACGGTTTGGTTTGAAAATTTGTCAAAAACCGGTAAAACCGGACCGCTTACACCCCTACTCATAGTTGTAGATTAGTGCAGGTAGTTAGCCACTTCATATCGTAGATTTCCTTAGTATTGTTCATGGCTTGCTGAACTTTATAGTTGTATGTCATAAACATTTGAATGTCATTATCAAGGTACCTTTATTTCCGTGATTAGTCGAATTTGCCACTATTAATTTCTGCATTGCTGCACGTACAGCTCAATATTACAGCATTAGTTGTATGTTATAAATGGTTTACTTAATAAGATGCTGCTGAGAGATAATATTTTGAATTGATTGCATTATTAATTGCTGTCAAAAGGCTTCCTGGTTATATGTGTGCGACTTGGAATTGATTTTGTATGGATTTTGAGGATGCTTTCCTGTTTTTCACTTGCTGTTATAGTGAATGGAGTTGCTTCTTTTTATTTTTTTCCCCGTTTTTCGGCCTATCTCCTTAATTTTCCCATTTTATAGAGAACGTGATTGCTTGAATATGCTGCTGCATTTTTTATCTTCTCCATCATTGAATTTTTCTTTACTATTATTTATCAGTTGGGTGCTCAGTAAGGTATGCTCTGGTTATCTAAAGCAAAAATGTATGCTGATTTTTCATTTCTTATGGTATGCTGATTGATAATTCTCCATATGCTTGCAGTCCCACATTTAGTAAGAAGAAATGAGCGGGTCTGGAGAGAAGGTTTCAGCAACTACAAAAACTCCGGCTGATTTTCTGAAATCTATTCGTGGCCGACCTGTTGTTGTCAAATTGAATTCTGGAGTTGACTACCGAGGTTAATCATTTCTATTCTCTCCTTGTTTCCATTGATAATGTTTTACTTTTCTCAATTTTGGGCTTCAGTATTTTTATTCTACACTTTTATAATGTTTTGCTATATTTTTTTCTACCTCTGTTGGTACTGCAATCTATTGGGTAATATATGTCATTGTTGCACCTTACTTTGTTCCACTATGAGACTGGGGAAGCAGTCCATGTAAATAAATTATTTGAGCATGGAAAGTTTCTTGTATCTACTTCATTTTTTACTTCCCCTACTGCACTTGCTTTGATTGAAAAATTAATTTCTGGTTTTCAGTATATGATCCAAGGACAAGAGTCACAAAACTGAATGTGTAACAACACAGTGCCATCAATAGCTGAGCTGAGTACTTGGTTAGAAACCGAAGATTGCATTATGAACATTAAGTTGTTGATGAGACTTGAGACTAGGAGCTTAGGAAAGTAGAGGAAGATAGGAGAAGACGACTTGTTTCTGCGATGATCAATTATACAGTAGGAAACCATGTGTCGATGCCTTTTGTTGTGCTTCTGAGTGTGCATTTTTTCTATAATCTTTAAGGAGCACAAGTCTATGCTGCAAACATGATTAATTATTCAAGACTAGCGAAGTATCCCGATGTTAATGCTGACTTAAACTTGAGAATTGGCAAATCTACCTAATGTGTTGCAACAAGTTTTTGTTATCTTGCTGCATTAGTTTGTGAATCATGTATGTCATGTGGGGGCATTTTTAATCTTTTGAGAGACCTTAGTCGTGCTGTTTAACTTTTTTCACCCCTCGAGCAAAAAGATGAAGGATGATGTGGATAAGAATGGAACCATTTACTGTTTCTATTTTTGGGGATAATATGAAAGCAGTATATTTTCTCGCCTTTCTTTCCTGAAGGGTGCGTTTGATTGCAAGGGTGAAAAATGGGTGGAAAGAAAATGTTTTACGGGGAAAGGTTTGCCTAGAAAATGTTTTGTAGAGAAAATGATTTCAAGTGTGTTTGATTTGTATAATTTTCCACCCAGAAATTTTTTAAATTTTCTATTCGTTTGGCTTTGTTTTACATGGAAATTGTCCATTAAAGTGATATTTTTTTCCACAATTAGTTATAAAATTTGTTTCAATTGCCAAAAAGTAAAAAAAAAAAGGAAAAAAATTGTTTCCTAAAAAATCATTTTTTTATCAAAGTTTATTGTTCGACTTTGTTTTACATGAAAATTGTCCATTAAAGTGAAATTTTTTTTTTACCATTGGCTATGAAATTTGTTTCCATTACCAAAAAAAATAAAATTTCCAGCCAGCCTGGAAAATTTTTTCTCACCAAAAAGGCGGGAAAAAATTTTCATCAAAAAGCCGGAAAATGCACACGTGTGGGCTAAACCCGGAAAATATTTTCCGTGGAAAATTTCGCCTATCAAACAGCCAAAAAAGTGGTAAGTGGAAAATATTTTCCTAGTTGCCTGGAAAATAACGTGTATCAAACACGCCCTAAGTTTTATTGAAGCTATCTTCACACAATATGATTTATGTGGATGAACATCTGACAGTCTTTTGTAGGTATCCTTGCCTGTCTGGATGGATATATGAACATAGCAATGGAGCAAACAGAAGAATATGTCAATGGGCAATTGAAAAATAAATATGGGGATGCATTTATTCGGGGAAATAATGGTAACTGCAGATTAGAATATTGTTGTTTTTTGAGTCGATTCACATTGTTCACAAACTGATTGGTAGCTATTTTGAATCTCTATGCAGTGCTCTATATCAGCACAACAAAGAGGACATTGGGCGAAGGGGCTTAGCATCACAGATGTTCTGAAGACGCGAATCTATCATAATTATGTTTTTCATATCAAAATTTCTGTGGATTGAGCTTTTGTGTGATACAGATTTAAAAGGGTTAGACCTTGATATTCCTTTGAATACATCCATCCTAGTCTTGTTCGTAGCTTTTAAATTATTGAAGTTAAAGGATGTTGGCCGGAATTTGATTGGCACTTGGCATTTGAACTGCTGATAGTTAATTGTACACAACCGTACGCTACCCTAGCCCTGAGTGTATGCAGTAAATCTTTGCATGCGCGATTGACACGAATTTGGGTTACACCTGAGAGATGGCTGCAGCATGTCTAATCCTAATGTCCCAGCCTTAATATGGTAGAGAATATCATCGCAGTAATACCTCTAATTTTGAACTTTAACGCTGTAGCCATCAAGCCCTGTGAAAAGTGTACACGAAAGACGTTTCAAACTCAAGACTCGTATTCACAGTTCTTGAAACAGTCATTCCAATCTGACCCCGAGTGTACTGTATCTGAACTTCTACACGTGAATTGAGGCAATGCACGAATCTATTGGTGATTGCTTATTCATCGTCGATTTGAGCCTCATTCAAGTAAGTTAACAATAAATCTTACATAATTCAACATTGTCACTGTTTCGAATTTATTTATTCTCTGCACACATTTCTATATACACTTCCCTTTATTCTATTTTGTTCATTCGATCAAGGCCACTAAAATATAGGCAATACTCCATTCCTCAAAACTTACATCCTTGATCGAGTCATAAATAACTTGATTGGCGAGATGAAAATGGTCCAAGTGCGTTCTTCGTTGCTATCACTTTGCTTACCAAAAGTTTCCACCTCGCCTCGTCTTTCTTGTTTTGTCGCTGCATTTTCTCCTTGAAATGCCTACAGTCAAAATATACGAAACTTTTCAAATGGAAAGATGTAAAAACAAAGCACTTGATACTCATAAACAACAATGCAAATAAGCATACCTACAAAGAGGAACCTTGCAATAATCAGGCTCATTACACGTGCGCGAATGCAATTCAAGAAGCTGCCACATGCGCTTACAGTGTATACATCCACCAGGAACTTTAGTCTTACAACCCGAGAAATGGCGGATTAGAGTCTCGAGTCCCTTGCAAGCTTGAAAATTGCAGACGACCTCATTTCCTTTCAGCACTTTGTCACGTGGCCCGATAGTCCTGCATCCATCTCTGCAAATATGAAGCAGAGCCTCCATTGCCTCGTGCAGTTGCAGATACACCTTTCTCTCTTCAATCTTCTTCAATCTCTCTTGTTTTCTCTAAGACACAAAGTTAAAACTAATATAGGTTATTCACTTACAAATTAGGGTGTGATATCATAAACTTTCCGTGCTGCTCGTGAAAAATGTGGATACTGAAACTCACTTTGTAGTACAAAATTTGATAATTTAATGAAAGTAAATACAACTTCAAACGACAAACAGTAAGATAATTAATTCATCATAGGAGAATATCAGATAGGGCATTGAGAATCCATTTGACATAACCCATCAAAACAAATTTCATAAAATTTACAAGAAAAATGAAATGTTGACGTGGAAAGATAAATATTGACAGTGAGAGAGGGTAAAAAAGAAACTGTAATGGTGATAATATGCAGGTCGCTATAAATTGCACTGCTCGAAGTATTAGTAATATATACACGAAATTACACTTTCAATCACGAGGATGAAACACGAAAGTTTCAATGGACTAAGACCAATAACTTACTGTATCTGCTTCAACAACCGATTCTAAGAGTTCTTGTTCAAGAGCTGGATTAGCACGCTTCATTACTTTCCATCCTTCCGTCGATGATATGCATTTGAAGTCCCTTATTATCATACGCAGGCAAACCAAAACAAGCCGTGGTGCATCACAATTCCTAGCTAATTGTAGCATATCTACAACATTTTCTTTGTTAAGCCAACCCTGTTCCAGAAGGTGTATACAAACTCTTTTAAGAGATGGTACTATGTACGTATGTGACAAAACCAATAAATGGAGAACATATTTCTTCATCTCGTCTTCATCATAGCTGCATCAATATACAAAAGTGAGAAACTATATGAGATAAACTAATAAGAAAATGGGAAGATGAAAAGGAAGTGTCCCAGCATACCAAGATGAATAGAGGTAACGGACAAATGCCCAGAGAGCATCATAAGGTACTCCAGGAATCTTTAAATATCTGATACCATTCTTAACTTTCGGTTTCTGCAGGAGGTTCCCAAGTACAGGCGATGCAATGCTCTACACAAAAATGAAGAAAAAAGGACAAGATTTACGGATCCAAGCTCATATCAAAAGAGCCAAACTCAAAATGTCAAGGTTAACATTTTTAAATCAATTACTAACCAGAATGACATGATGAGCTGCAATAATCAATCCACCCTCCGTAATAATATGTACATCTGCTCCATATCCCTGTTTGAAGAGCTTGTCCCATGCATCTTTTGTTTCCTTTGGAACACAAGAAGAATCTGCTAGTCCTTTATGATTTTTCATTTTTGGACAAACTTTACTTGGGAGTGGAGGAGGTTTAGGAATATCATGATTGTATGAGGTCGAAGAATTTGGAATCTCAATAAAATCCAAAGTCTCAGCCGAATTTCCTTCCTCTATGCGTATGTTGAAAGATCGATCAAAAGACTCCATAATTGATGATGACCAGGGAGTATCAAGATCCATATAAGCCATAACACCTATTTTACATATGTAATAGTGACAAGTCCAGCAAGAGCCTGTGTAAAATTAAGATTACGACCTCATAACCTGTAATCACTCTAATGTTGATATAAATAGAAAAGCAACAAAATCAAACCAAATGCATAAATTTCCGATAGGAATCTAGGGAGCTGCTTTAGAAAGAATCATTTTTAATATGCCTAACTAGAGATGTGCACTGCACTCTGAAGTCCCTAATAACAGAATGATGTCACGAGACCACATATTTCATTTGTTCTACACCCCAACCCACCGATAAGAAGGTGAATAGAAAAGTACCAAACATAGCTAAAATCAACTCAAAATAACAGTTGATGTGTATGTATGTGTAATCTCATTGCTAAAAATCAAAGTTCCTAAAGAAAAAAAGGAAGTGTCTCTTACATATATATTTAACATTCAAGAATATATTCAATAGAATATAAAACCAATACTTTTTGTATGTATGTGTTTATCATTGCTAAAAATCTAAGTTCTCAAAGAAAAATGGTAGTGCCTCTTACACATATATTTAAAATTCAAGAATATATCCCTTGTCATATACCAATACTCTTTTTTTAGAATCAAACTCCATTGACTCTATTTTAGATGAAATATAATAAATAATTAAAAAAATTCCATTTCCATCAAACTACTCCACTCAAGTAATTTACAGAAGCGCAAAAGAAAAACATAAATACGAAAAATAATCAAACTAAGATTAAATCTTAACTGGGATCCAATACAACTATACAAGTGGTCACCTTATTTGCAGACTACCATGAAAATGATCTAATTATCCTAAATTCAATTGTGACTGTAATTACAAGTACTTTAGGATTTGATTTAACCAAATACAAGACAAACAATTCACCACTCTACACAATAATCAATTAATCATAGATGCAAACAATTAGCACAAAATGGACTAAAATTGATGACCCAATCACACCTTATGATAAAAAATAAGCCAAAAATAAAGATTTAGGCGATTTATTCCAACGAATTTCACAGAATATAGTTATACCCTTCACTGTCACTGATTATAACTGTTAGAAACAATGGTAAGAAAAAACAAACATTAATACAAGAACAACACTTTTTCAAGCTTATACACACACCACAAACATAAAGATTATTGAACTGCAATCCCAGTAAAAAAAAAAAAACTTGATACACTTCCAAGATTTTCCCAAAAAAAAAAAAAAAGAAGTACAAAGAACCCAATTTGAATCTCACCCGAAAAACAGAGAATGATATTTTTCTATCTGTGTATCCGATTATTGGACGGTGATTCTAGGTAGACATTCTTGAAAGACAAGGAAAAAGAAAAGGAAAATTCTAGAAAGGGAGAGACAAAGGTGTTCTGCTTAATGTGGAGGTGGTGAACAGGTGAAGTAATGGGTGTGGAATGGTTTTCCCTTGTATCTTTGTTCAATTTGTCATTCATGACGTGTGGGATTTGCATGTATCGATATTCAATGCCCATATTTATTTTAGTTTCCCCAAAATAATTATGACAACACAATTAGCTGTTGCATTTTAGTAACAAATAATGTTATTCCTAGTCAATGCCACTTAATTCCCGTCTAAGTGGCACAAACAAATAGGAATATTATAGCTCATGTTTGGTTTGAATAAAAATAATTTTTTTCGTAAATTTTAATAAAAATTAATGAAATATGTCCTGAAATGTGTCGTAACAATCAAATGTTGACTTAATTTAGACTTTAATATAACTTTTTAGTGAAATCAAATAGAGACTTATATAGTAGGCGGTGGGACTCACCTTTAATTGTTAAATAAATCAAAATGCAATTTTTTTTTTATAATAGCGAGTGTAGGCTTTACTCTAACTTTTTGTGATAATGTTATCAGAATTGATGATTCTTGATACCAGTTTAGATGGAATTGTTTACATTTCAACTTTATTAAGGACGTGTTTGATTGATATTATTGAGGAACGAATGTATTTTAAATAGTGATATGATGAGAAATATGTAGTTAAAAAGTAAAGAAAAGTTATTAATATGATAAAAATATGATTTTATTGAAAATATATAAATGAAAATGGATTTTGAAAGAATGTTTGTCAAACATGGGCTAAATAATTAGGGGGTGTTTGTTTTTTATTCTCAAATTTTACAACAAATCAATTCTCATTTTCAACCACACATTATTCAATAAAATAATATTTTCCATCACATCAATAATTTTTTTTTCTTTTTCAACCACATATTTTCCATCATATTACTATTCAAAAATCAATTCTTCCTCCAAAAATCCCTACCAAACAAGCACTTAAATGTGAACTCCCATTGCTAGTCAATGAATAATCAAGAAGGCGCAGTATTTAGGGTGGCGACCTCCATGTTTTGAAGGGACGGCTGCCCACGGTCGGCTCAAGTAGCCGAACTTACGTCATGCTTTGTAGTTGTGGATTGAGACAGAGAGAGGCAGGGAGGGAGAGGGATTTTGGATGTGCTACAAAAATGGGACCCATTGGCCGGTAAGTAAAGCAAATTCTAATCAATAAGGAATTGACAGGTGGAGAGTTAAATAGACAGCCCTTTGTTTTGCTTGTAAGAGTGGGCGGTCATTATTTAAGTGGGAGAAAAAGCAAAAGATGCAGATTGTGATGCCAATATCCATAAGGCATGTTTGGTAGTATCGAAAATTGAGCGAACGAGAAATCGATGGATGAAAATTGTCAAGAAAACGTAAATTCTCCCATTATCATTCAATACTTTAATCGTAGAATGATAAGTGTATTTTGCCATGTTCTAAAAAACGTGAAAATGCGCCGCTTAGGCGCTCCTAGGCGCTTCAGGAAATGTGAGAAAAATGTGTTTTCTAACTAAAAGGCGCGCCTAATGCGCGACTAATGCTCGCCTAGGCGCGCATTATCCTGCCTAATCCTTTTTTTTTAATCTGTTTTTTCATATATATTAAAAAATCTATTTTTTTTATATAAAAATATATTTAATGCCTTAAAAATACGAAACGCATTATGACGCTTATTCTTCGCATTGACACGCCTAAACTTGTGATTCTTGATTCTCGACCTCGACGCTTCGCAACGCATTACGTATTTTAGAACACTGGTATTTTGTGTACTTATTTGAGCCACACTATTAAACTTTTATATTTTCAAAGTGTTGATTTCTACTTAACTTAGGTTTATTTCCTCTTGTTTCAATTTTGATTATAAGCAATACGAAAAGAAAGAATGATGATTTGGCCACTGGGTGGAAGGTTTAGAGACTAATATGTACATGAATAAAAGTTGAAGGATCAAAATAAGTATAATTTGAAGTAAACAATCGAAACTAAAGAGAGAATGAAGAGAATGACTAAAATTTTTAGAAGTCGTCTATAACTGGGCGACCGCCCCTTATTCAAGGTGGGCAATTGCCCACCCCTCAAAACCAACAGTAGGAGCCAAAATGGTGGCCTCAGCGATCGCGGCCTATATTTTTTTCCATTTTATATTTCACTCTAAAAAGGAATTTTTTTTTTTTTTTTGGGCTTTTATTTGGATGACTTTTGGAGGTTTTTGGACACTTTTGAGAGGAGTATAAATACAACTTATTAACACTAAATTAGGGTGGAACAAATGATTGCTTGGAGGGGCAAAGAACAAAGTCGAATTCGAATAAAAAAGCTCCGGGTAATGAATTATTTTACCTTCTTTTGTTTTATTTCCATTAGCATGTCAGACTAAGTAATTTTGTGCTAGGATTATGATGAATTTTGTATCATAAATCTTTAGCCTTTGAATCTTATTCTTTTTGATATTCAAAACACGTTTTCAAGTTGAATAATTGACATGAGATATTTATTCTCTACAATTATATGCATAATGGTTATATGAGTATTATGACTTGTTTTATCGATGAAAATATTGAAAATGAGTTAGATATAGTGTCAATTGTCATAGAGTTCGATAGAGGATAGAAATATACCGCTATACTATATGCGCTCTTTAAGTATTTACAAATCATTAATACATTATTGTGTGTTCGCATTCGTCCTAAAAATATACCTGTTTGTTTGGTATTAATTTTGGGAAAGAATGAGAAAATTGACCACTTTTTTCAAACATTCGGTCCCACCATGTGAGTCAATGGTCAAAAATTGTAGGCTACTAACGGTCATAAATCTACTACAAATGAATGATTAATACCAAACAAACAGACCCATAGTCATTTCACATGTAATGATATGTTTAGTTCTATTCCAGAGATTGTTAAAACAAATAAGAAATATTGATTTTTATAATTGAATCGTGTTATCAAATTCAAAAGTTCAAGATTAAAGGGGAGTAATATGAGGAGTTTTGAAATCTTAGTGTGTTTTCAATTATCATATTCTCATCACACCCGCATTCACAAGTTTGCATTGATTTTAGCTAGAATAATGATATCTAGCATCGGTTGTATTAAAGTATCGATCTAGATGTCAGCATGTCATATGTCCTAACAAATATATTGAATCATGCTACACAAATTCGTTTAATGTCAGGGAATAAAAACAGAGGGACACATGACACAACATTATTGGATTGTTTGAAAAAAAGAAAAAAGCCACATAGGTGTTGTCGACGCAGCATTTGTCCCTGCCTTGTTTGCAGAGCCTGTTTGAGTAACATTATTCTAATATATTAGTTAGTGACAATTTAGTTTTATAGAGAAGTCATCAATTTTCATTGTTTCGATTAACGACCCATGCACTTACAGTGTTACAAACGAGAATATTTCAGAAACATATATCTAAACTAGAATTGAATATTTCTCTTCGAGATCGACCCACCACTAAAATTGGTTATCAAAATTTTGCCTAATTTGGTGTAGATTATGTTGACCCCCAAAAATGAATCAATAGATGTCGGGCCCATGCATGCCAAGTCAAGTACGATTCCGACGCGTTCATACCAGAATGATGACGGTAGTAGTGAGGAAGTTCACGCGGGAGGTATTTTGCGGCGAGAGACAAAATTGTTCGAGCTCCGGCGAGTGGAATGAAGACGATCGCACTAACAAGGATCGCTGGATTGAAATCGAACTAATCTATGAGATCATGAACATGAATATGTGGAAGGATAGATAAGATATTAATATGTTTCTTTTTTAGAGTTCAAGTGTGTGGCTCCAATATATGATTATATGTTCTTCTCTATCACCATCCTTCAACCTCCCTTTTAATTATAAAGACGACCTATTTATACTGCATTGGCCGACGTGGTGATCGTTAGATCCAAACCACGTGGCCTCATCTCCCTAATTGGGGAGTCATATCATTGTCTATTCAGACAATTAATACATTGATAAGGGATCAGCCGCTCTATACAATAGGCTGACATACTGACAACTTTAATACAAGTGTCAAATAACTTACTTCTAGTAGATCCTTACAGGAGACAACGTTGGCCTAGAGGACTTCGGACGAGTTGGGGAGAGCCTCATATGGGTATAAGCTTAACCTCTGAAGAAGTGCTTCATACCGAGCTTCATCAGGCTGCGTGAGGGCTTCGGACATTGTGTGAGGATCTCGGCCTATTTGTCTGCTTTGTGTGTTTGACCTACTGGGTCTTTCCTTTTGACTCCTCGTTGAATGTTCGTTCACGTGTCGTGTCACGTGGCTTCGTTTCATTGGGTTGCAGAGGCGAGGAGTAACAAATTAAAATCGGATTTTTTGTAGATTTTGATAAAAATTGATGTAATGTGCGATTGAAAAATTGTAAAACTCATAAAATATTAACTTTGACTTGAGATTTTTATCAACTTTTAATGTACGAAACTTTATTTCACCCTTCGAATTGTTTATTTAAATAGCAAAATTGTTATAGGATTGAGTGCAAACATGCCATAACTTTCGTCCAAATCATTCGTGCACATGTGTTAGACCCCACTGGGACAAGTTGTTTTACCATTGATTTCTCTTGTGGTTCACAAGTTTCTGTTTTGCTTTTACATTAAAGAGAAAATACTTATTTATTTTTAAGTAAGACAAAAACTTTTGAGACGGTCGGTCCGTCCGTGCTGGCCCTACATAATTCTTAAATTATTTTTTACAATTCTTAAAAAAAAAAAAAAAAAAGAGAGAGAGAGAGAGATAGATAGAGAGAGAAATTAATTAAACAGATTTCTACTAACGGGATGTGTCTTAATCAAGGAAGACTAAAAATAGGAAGGATCGCTATTTTTTTCCATTGTTCTGAATTTCTCAAACCCATCTTGACTCTTTTTATTTTTATTATATTTTGTTTTTTATATTTTTCAATTTTAATTGCACTTAAAAAATAAAAAGCATTTTCAAAAAAAAAAAAAAAAAAAACACACGCACACAATTAAAAGAGACGATAAATGGGGATTTTTTAATGATGCTCCCTTGCCATTGTTATACCTAACCAAAAATGAATATTGATACTGCAATGTTGTTACGGATTGTTTTGGTGGTGGTGTTCGAAACCAGCTGTCTCAAATAATTTTGGTTACAAGCAATGCTATTTTGGTTTTCACTCCATCATAATTGATTTAAAAAGTCCCCAAATTTCATTTTCGAGCATGTTATGTTACAAGAATTACTTCTGGTTGCCTTGAAAAAAAAAAAAAAAAAAAGAGGTTGTCTTGCTACTTGTACATAATTTGGTGTACATCAAGGTATCCACCCCCTCACATGGGAGTGGGGCTCACTTGGAGAAAATATTTTTATTCAAGTGGGTCCCACCCTCATACGAGAGGGTGGATACCTTGATGTACACCAAATTTTGTACAAGTAGATAAACTCTTAGATCATCTTTAAAACGGGATTCCTAGAAAGTTTAGTCCTTGGACTAATGTTTGTAAAAGTAATATATTTTTCAGATGTGATTAGATACGGGAGTCAAATCACAAGAAATTAACAATATATTACATGGACCTTGCTACTTGTACAAAAGAATTTGTACAAAAATGTTGACAAACACTCACATGTGGGGGGGGCCCACTTTTTATTTTCAATTTTTTATTCATGTGGGGTCGACAATCATGTGAGTGTTTGTCAACATTTTTGTCAAATTCCTTTTGTACAAATAGCTTTATTCTATATTACATTACATGAAAGCATACCAATAATTTAAATAAATGTTATGTTAAAACACTATTTAATTTACCATTTTGCCGACAAATAATCAAGACAAAGATGTTATTCGGCTGATCCAACATAGTTTGTCTTGTCACTAATACGGCTGGGCAAAATGTCCGAATCGAACCGAATCGGAACCGAATCGAACCGAATCGAGCGAGTTTTTAAAAATGAAATACCCGAACGGGTATCCGAATCGAGAATCGAATGGTTTGGTTCGATTCTCGATTCTCGACAAAGAACCGAAGAACCGATTTTTTTTTTAATATTGGATAAATCAATTTCTTTTATTTTTTCTAAACAAATTAATAATTTTTTTATTATTAAATCTTATTAGTTGAATAATTTAGAATTTATTTATATTTGTTAGTTGTGCTTTTTTCAATTTTTTCTCGTATAGTTTCTTAATAGTTAGTATGGAAAGCCAACCAACTGATGATTACATTAAATAGTTGATAAGTATTATCAATACTTTAAAATATTTTATCTTTGTGACTTCTAATTTATATTTCACTTTTATGTAGACTTGAAGGTTTGAAACAAATGCATTATTGATATGAATATCGAAGTTTTATTAATAATATTTACTTTTTGGTAATTGTATTTGACAACTTATTATTTATATGTTATTAAATTAGATTACGTTAATTTGTAAAAGTTAAGATTGAATTTGGTATTTATATCTACTTTTTGTTATTAATATTAGTATCCACTTTCAGGTGTATTTATGTAATATTATTTTAAATGTTAAAAAATTTAATTATACTACGGAACCGAACCGAAACCGAACGGTTCCAAAATTATATTTGGAACCGACGATTCCATTTACTAAATACCCGAAAATTTTTGAAACCGGAAAAAATCGAACAGAATCGAACCGAACCGAACCGCGCCCACCCCTAGTCACTAAATTTTTAATAATTCGATACATCAACTTTTGTTAGCAAATAAAAAATGTTAAGACAATACGCTAAACTGACGTCAACTTTAATGCGAGTCTTCCAATTTATTCATAGGGTTAATATACAAATGTGTGAAAATTTAGTGAAGAAACAGCTCAATTCTTGCATTCCTCACCCCTCGTTCGTTGCCGTTCAGTATCTACCCATTCTATCGAAACATTATCCTAATTTCCAAAAGTTTGGGCCAACCGCTAACCAATGTATACACGCTCTTCTCTCTTTAATTTGCAGTGTAAATTATCATAAATTTATATGTGTGTATCAGAAAGAGATAATAACACAAAACATGGCATCAAAAACTCATATTCTAGCACTCCCTTTTCCTCTGCAAGGTCACATTAATCCTATGCTACAATTATGCAAAACCTTAATCACCAAAGACATTCGTGTTACACTAGTCACAACTGTTTCCATCAGTTCATCGCTACAAATCCAAGCCTCCACCACCAGCAACCTCATTAATATCGAGACAATTCCCGATTCCACCCCCACCAGTGAAGGGGACATCTATCAGGTCTTTATCGACAACTTTAAAGAATCAATCACTCAGGGATTGCCTCGACTCATCGAAAAACATAAGCAGTCGAGCTACCCTTTGAAAGCCATTGTGTATGATTCGGTGCTTCCATGGACTTTGGACATAGCTCATCGGCTAGGCCTCAAAGGGGCAGTACTTTTTACACAGCCCTGTACTGTTTGCTCAATCTTCTATCACATGAAACAAGGGACACTCAAGATTCCTAGTGAAGACGAGGGCTCTGTTATAATGTTGCCTGCTATGCCACCACTCAGATTAAAAGATTTGCCTTCTCTTATATACGACATGGGCGCGTATACATCTCTTCTTAATCTTCTTATAGATCAATTCTCAACTTACCGGAATGCAGATTGGCGCTTGTTTAACACTTTCGACAAGCTTGAAGATGAGGTAGGGCTTATCTATTGACCTTTAATTACAATTTACAACTAACATATTTTGTTGCATATCTCTTCTTTAAATTTATCCAATCGAGTCCTATCCAATATACCGAATGGAAATACTAGCTTTATTTTCGAGGAAAATGTGACCCTTGTTGCTGAACTTTATCCTCTGCAGATATTGAGATGGATTGCAAGCGAAAGTCCGATTCTGACAATAGGTCCGACTATTCCACCGTTGCACACAGACGACAATGAATATGGCCTCAGCCTGTTCAAGCCAGATGCTGAAGCTTACTTGAAATGGCTGGAGACAAAAGAGAATAGCTCCGTAGTGTACATTTCATTTGGAAGCTTAATCACCCTCGGAGAAAAGCAAATGGAAGAAATAGCCCGGGGATTGGTCGAAAGCAACTGCTTCTTCTTATGGGTAGTTAGAGCTTCCGAAGAGAGCAAGCTTCCGAGAGATTTTGTTTCGGAGAAAGGTCTAATAGTGAATTGGTGTTCCCAGCTTCAAGTATTGGCTCACCCAGCGGTGGGGTGCTTTGTAACACATTGTGGGTGGAACTCGACTCTTGAAGCATTGAGTTTGGGAGTGCCTATGGTGGCTATGGCTCAATGGACAGATCAAACGACTACGGCCAAGTTTATTGCTGATGTATGGCAAATAGGGATCCGTACTAAGGCCGATGAAAATGATATTGTAACAAAGGAAGAAATTGCAGGAAGTATAAAAGAAATAATGCAAGAAGAGAGAGGAAATGAGATTAGAAGAAATGCCAGAAAATGGAAGCAACTGGCAAAAGAAGCAATCAATGAAGGAGGAAGCTCACACAAGAGTATTACAGAATTTGCAATCCAACTTTCAAGAAGTTGAAGTTTACCCACGGCATGTTTGCTATGCCAGAGTCGACAACATCAGACAGGGTTAAAAGGATCAAGTTTAAATCTACAGTGTTGTCCTATGTTGTGTTTGTTCGTGAAATTTCGCGAGCGTATGGATCGTGACAAGTAATAAAGTGAATTTATCAAATCCGAATATCGTTCCACATAGACTACTATCTACTATAAAGTTTTAAACTAACCTATCTTTAATTTAAATTAAACCGGTAACTAATGATCAAATCAAATTGTGTTTTCTAAACGAAGTTCTAATAAATTAAATTACAAACTCAAATTGAAACTGTAGATAAGATTATTTAATTGGATAGTTAGGATTTTCGAATTCACTTAGGTCATTTATCATACATTTAATTCCAATTTATTCAACCATTTTTCATACGTGCCAACGGTCAAATTAACCTGATGTACTAATGTAGTCAGTGATCTATCTCGAGCAACACTAATCATATTCATATGCCCAAACTTACTATATCTATGTGTAAATTCAAACACATATAAACGCATTTATCTATAAGAATTCAACATGGATCGCATAGCCTATAATTATCTCTCAATCTCTTATAATATCTATGTTAATTATTGCATGAGCTAGAATTACACATCACCTCTCGGTCTCAGTATTATCCCTAAATCAATCAATTGTTGCACAGACAATTAAAGAATTAAATACTCCGCTAGCAAGCGGTTGTTTTTTTCTCCCTCCCATGTAATAGATATTACCTATTATTCTCTCACCTGGTTGACAGTATCACTTACTATTCTTTCCGTATGTGTCGAAGATGAACAGGGCTAAGCAACTGCTGAAGCAGTGAAGTCGAACTTCAGGCACAAAGACTCTCTCGTTATGTTTTGTAGTAAAAAAAACACAATAATAAGGCAGAGCAATAAGGGAAAAGATGTAGTTTATAGGTGTTGTGTCGCTTAGTGACGGATCTAGTTTGATACTTGTTAACTGGAAAAGCTCCCAGATTAGTCTTCCACAATTTTCCAATCTTGAATAGTAATATGAAATACCTAGGATACTTCGAGGGATCCCGTCCTCCTTATTAAGGCAATTCGAGGTGCCTTGGACCTCCTTAATTCAACACAAGATTGAGATGAAGATACTTTTCTCGATGATTTTATTGATAATAATACTTGCTTAAATAGCCAGATGCTTACAATTATTAAATGTAGAATTACATAATTGCTATGTAACATAATTTCTTTCATTCTAAGAATTATTTTAATTGCCTTAATTGTGTCCCATGAGTGCCGTCCATTTCCATCTTGCAATCCCTGTAAATGTGCCACACTGCCACCTTGCTTTGCAATCCCTATGAATGTGCCACCTTGCCAATTTTACTTCTAACAATAGGTCATTGTGCTTGGTCTCAAAGACTGATTTTTCTACTTCTCCTAGCTTTTCTCCCCCTTTAAATTCACTATTTTGCACCTATATTTATATATACAAGAATGATGTTATGTACTGACCTATTCTTTGCTTCTCCCAAACAGAAAGGTACAGATGACCTTACTGCTCAAAATAGTGAAATGAAATTGGAGTTGTAAACATTGGAAAGACAAGTGCACTTAATAGACGGTAAGAGTTTATCCTTAGCGATCTTTGCGGGAAGATTTTGGTTCCAATCTTTCTTTCCATCTTCTTCACAAGGAGGAAAAATTGAAAGTAAAAGGTGCAGACTTGAGATGACACCGACCTCAGTGACTAGGCTGTTTCAACTTTCACACTTTTGACCACTCTCTCATTTGAACTTTTGAAATTGTTCCTAAAAGTAGATGTCCTATGAGTGTTGGTGATGCCTCCTGCAGCATTCTAAACTGGGCTGCAAGTAAAGAACAACGTGATTTCGAATATCCTGTGTTTAAAATACAAACATGCAGACATGATTTTATTCTAGGCCAACTTACTAAAAGGTCATTTTAGATTATTTACTGGTGCATCATCCTTCTCGAAGTGATATTGAAATCATTGAATAGGTGAACGATTTGTACTTCATCAATGCATTGAATGCAACGGAATTCAATTCTTAGCCTTTCTCCAGAACTTCGATTTTTTTTTTTTCCCTGGTAGACTCGAAAAATTCCTAAATGATGTTTTCTACCCTTCTTTTCTTCTTAAAAACATAGCACTGGATGAAGCAGTAAGGGAAGAGGTCCAGCATCTGGAAGTGCGGATGGGTCGATCAATTCAAAATGGCGAACCTATTGTTGGGAAAAACTACTACAACACAAAGAAACCTGAGCTCTATAACAACAAAAAACCAGCCACAGCAGAATGATATTTTTCCCTCTTCGTGTGTCAAAAATGGATGATAAACCAATCAAGAAAATAAACCAATATGCACCAAGCAATCACAGAAAAACAACACACCAATTGTTCACGTGGAAAACCTCCAAGGCGAAGGGAAAAAACCACGAGGTGACAGTAAACCACCCACACTCAAACCTCCACTATAAAATAATGGGTTACACAAGTTTCTCTCTAGATAATACTAGAGGTACATCCAAAAATCACAAGCTTCACACAAAAGTGGATTTCAACAAATATACATCAAACTAAAGGTTTGGAACTCTCGACAGATGAAACAGTACAAGAAGGGAATCGACGATCCAAACCGGTAGATACGTAGCTTGAGTTGTCGACAATGATATACTGAAATTTGAGAAAGATCGGAGAAGGATCCACCGTTGAATTTTACAAACAACCTCTCTTCCTATCCTTTTCTCTTCTCCCCTGTTTTGCTTCTCTGTTTTCTTCTGTCGGTTTTCAGCTTGAATGTGTTTTTGTGTCTATAACCGCCTAAACACACCTCCACTTATGCACAATTATGTTTTGTTTTGTTTTGGGCTTTATTTGATTGTCTTGGGCTTTTATCAAAGCCCCAAGCCCACATTAAAGTGGACTTAACCCAACAAATCTCCCCCTCCACTTCATGTGGGATAGGGCTCCCCCATACCTGCAATCTCTCTACAAGTAGCAAGCTTCTCTCTAGTCAGAGTCTTCGTCATCATATCCGACCCATTGTCATCGGTATGGATCTTCTCAATATATAACAACTTCATTTCCAAGACATCTCGAATCCAATGATATCTAACATCAATATGTTTAGAACGAGAGTGAAAAGAAGAATTCTTACTGAGGTGTATGGCACTCTGACTATCACAATAGAGGATGAACCTTTCTTGTTTCTGGCCCAACTCTTGTAGGAACTTCTTCATCCACAAGACTTCCTTGCAAGCTTCTGTGATAGCAATGTACTCGGCCTCAATTGTAGACTATGCAACACACTTTTGCAATCTGGATTGCCAAGACACTGCTCCCCCTGCATAAGTAATCAGGTAACCAGAAGTAGACTTTCTGGAATCCATGTCACCTGCCATATCTGCATCGGTGAAACCATTTAGTGCACATTTACCCTTTACAAAACATAGACACATCTTGGACGTACCTTTGAGATATCTAAAAATCCACTTCACTGCTGTCCAATGCTCTCTTCCTGGATTTGAAAGGAATCGACTAACAACACCAACTGCATGAGCTAAATCAGGCCTGGTGCATACCATGACATACATGAGACTACCAATCGCGGAGGCATACGGTACCTTTATCATTTCTTGTTTTTCATTCTCACTTGAAGGACATTTCTAATTACTCAGCTTGAAATGACTTGCAAGTGGAAATACTACCAGTTTTGGCTTGCTCATGTTAAACCGCTCTAAAACTTTCTCAATATACCTCTCTTGAGATAAAGTCTTTGGTTCTTCCTGTCACGAACAATCTTCATGCCAAGGATTTGCTTAGCTGACCCCAAATCCTTCATAGCAAAGGACTTACTGAGATCTTTCTTTAAAGTCTCGATCTTACTTGCATCATGGCCAACAATCAACATATCATCCATATATAACAAGAGAATGATGAAATAATCATCAGAAAATTTCTTCACAAATACACAATGGTCAGAATTTGTCCTGCTATGCCCATGAGTCTCCATAAAAGAATCAAACTTTCTGTACCATTGTCTAGGTGCTTGCTTGAGACCGTACAAGCTCTTTCTCAACCTGCAAACGAAATCTTTTTTGCCCTGAGCTTTGAATCCTTCAGGTTGCTCCATATATATCTCTTCTTCCAAGTCACCATGGAGAAATGCAGTCTTGACATCAAGTTGCTCAACTTCTAGATTCAGGTTTGTAGCTAAACCCAACACAACTCTGATGGATGACATCTTCACAACAGGTGAGAAAATTTCTTCAAAGTCGATGCCCCTTTTCTGACTGAACCCCTTCACAACTAGCCTTGCCTTGTACCTCGGTTGTGAGCTATTTTCTTCAGTCTTCAATCTAGATGTCCATCTGTTCTTTAATGCTCTCTTGCCTTTGGGTAGCTTCACCAAATCATAAGTGTGGTTCTCATGTAAAGATTTCATCTCATCTTGCATGGCTTGTAACCACTCTTCTTTCTTCTCATGTGAAATGACTTCATGATAAGTCTCTGGCTCTCCCCCGTCAGTAAGTGTCACATACTCTGTTGGAGGGTATCTCATAGAAGGCTGTCTCACCCTTGTAGATTTCTCTGTGGAGTCTCAGTACCTGTTTGTGGAGGTTCTGGTTCTTCATTTTCAACAGAGTCGTCATCTTCATCTACTTGATCATTTCTGTCACTATTATTATCATGGCCTTCTTGATCATTTCCCATATAATCATCATGCACTGGAGGAGGAGGAACTGGTGTCAGATCAATAGATGAACTAGCAGATGATCCTGGCTTATCAGTTTCTTCAATGTCTTCACCAAACTGATCTTCAAGAAATACAACATCTCTGCTTCTAACAACTTTCTTGTCCACTGGATCCCATAACCTGTATCCAAACTCTTCATGACCATATCCCAAGAAGATACACAGCTTTGCCTTGTCATCAAGTTTGGATCTCTCATCTTTCGGAATATAAACATAAGCCTTGCAGCCGAAAACTCTTAAGTGATCATATGAGACATCTTTCTATGTCCATACTCTTTGAGGCACATCACCGTTAAGTGGAACTGATGGAGAAAGGTTGATCAAATCAATTGCGGTTCTCACAGCTTCTCGCCAAAATGGCTTAGGCAGTTTGGCATGAGAAAGCATACATCAGACTCTTTCTTCAATGGTTCTATTCATTCTCTCTGCCACACCATTTTGTTGAGGAGTTTTCACTACTGTCTTTTCAAGCCTGATACCATGACCCTGGCAGTACTTCTCAAAAGGACCCCTGTACTCACCACCATTGTCTGATCTAACACATTTCAATCGTCTTCATGTTTCTCTTTCAACATAGGCATGAAATCTCATGAAAGCATCAAGTACTTGATCTTTAGTTTTCAAATTGAAAACCCAAACTTTTCTAGAATGGTCATCAATAAATGTTACAAAATAAAGAGCACCACCTAGAGTTCTACTTTGCATGCTACAAACATCAGTATGTATTAAATCAACAATACCTGGCTTTCTAGATGGAGGATGTGTATTAAATGCAACTCTATGTGTCTTTCCTAATATGCAATGATCACAAGTTTTGAGGAAAGACATACCTTGTAGTTGAGGCATAAACTTCTTCCTAGCAAGAGTTTGAAGTCCCTTCTCGCTGATGTGACCGAGCCTCTTATGCCAAAGATCAATGTTGACCTCCTTCTGAATTGCATTTACCTCTCCCTTGCAAAGTGTAGCTTGCGTCAAATAAAGAGTATTCATTTTCTTTCCCTTTGCAACCACTAGAGAGCCTTTGGTGAGCTTCCATTTACCTCCACCATGATAACTATCAAAACCTTCATCATCAAGTTTACCAGTAGAAATCAAGTTGAGACGAATATCTAGGACGTGTCTGACATCTCTAAGTGCTAGCTTGTTGCCGATGTTAGTTTCCAAGTAGATATCACCAATACCCACAATCTTGGATGTATTTGTGTTTCCCATTCTAACTTTCCCAAAATCACCACTAGTGTAGGATGTGAAAAACTCACCATGAGAAGTTACATGATACGATGCACCAGAATCAATCACCCAATCGGTATCCTGACAAACAAGGTTGACATTGGCACTATCGAAGACAATCTCCACATCACCATCCTTGCTAACTATGTTCGTCTCATTCTCGTTCTTCTTGCCTTTGTTTTGTTCCCTCTTCAGAATTCTGCACTCTTTGATCATATGTCTTGGCTTGTTGCAGTGATAGCAAGTAATATTCTTCCTCGATCTAGACTTAGATCTCCCCCTAGAGTGATCCTTTTTGCCGTGACCTCGCCAATTTCTATTATGAATTCTTCCATGTCTTTCTTCCTTCTCTGTTAGAAGTGCCCCTGAAGAAGATTCACCTATTTCTTTTCTTCTTGCATCTTCATTTAACAAACTGTCTTTAACCAAATCCATGGTTAGTCTCCCATCTGGAGCCGAGTTGCTAACTGTCACAATTAACGTTTCCCAACTCTCAGGCAATGAGCTAAGAAGTAAAGAAGCTTGAACCTCATCATCAAGCTTTAATTCCAAGGCAACCAGCTTGTTCACAATACTTTGAAACTGACTTGTGTGCTCTACCATGCTGCTTCCATCTTTATACTTCAGATTGACAAGTCTTCTAATCAAGGCAGTTTTGTTTCTTGCCGTTTTCTTCTCAAAGATACTCTCTAGCTTTTTCCAGAGACTATGAGCCAGAGTTTCATCACATACACTTTCAAACACATTCTGATCAACCCATCTTCTAATGTAGCCAACCGTTTTTTCTGTGCAAGACATTCCAATCACCTTGTGTCATATCATCTGGTTTTTCATCACCTAGTGTAATTGGCTTGTATAAATCTTTGCAGTAAAGCAAGTCTTCCATCATACACTTCCAAATAGAATAATTAGTTGAATTCAATTTAATCATTCTATGAGACCCTTGCCCATCCATTTTAACACACACGAAATGAACTCCTAGCAACCCAATGCTCTGATACTTCTTTGTTTGGAAAAACTACTACAACACAAAGAAACCTGAGCTCTATAACAACAAAAAACCAGCCACAGCAGAATGATATTTTTCCCTCTTCGTGTGTCAAAAATGGATGATAAACCAATCAAGAAAATAAACCAATATGCACCAAGCAATCACAGAAAAACAACACACCAATTGTTCACGTGAAAAACCTCCAAGGCGAAGGGAAAAAACCACGAGGTGACAGTAAACCACCCACACTCAAACCTCCACTATAAAATAATGGGTTACACAAGTTTCTCTCTAGATAATACTAGAGGTACATCCAAAAATCACAAGCTTCACACAAAAGTGGATTTAAACAAATATACATCAAACTAAAGGTTTGGAACTCTCGACAGATGAAACAGTACAAGAAGGGAATCGACGATCCAAACCGGTAGATACGTAGCTTGAGTTGTCGACAATGATATACTGAAATTTGAGAAAGATCGGAGAAGGATCCACCGTTGAATCTTACAAACAACCTCTCTTCCTATCCTTTTCTCTTCTCCCCTGTTTTGCTTCTCTGTTTTCTTCTGTCGGTTTTCAGCTTGAATGTGTTTGTGTGTCTATAACCGCCTAAACACACCTCCACTTATGCACAATTATGTTTTGTTTTGTTTTGGGCTTTATTTGATTGTCTTGGGCTTTTATCAAAGCCCCAAGCCCACATTAAAGTGGACTTAACCCAACACCTACGATGAAGCTTCCAGCATCTTATGGAGCCAACCAGCAACATTTTCCTGACAATGATGACATGGATACATTGTTAGCGGTTCAACAATTTCAACAGCTCGATATACATTCTCCGAATCAGCAGCAACGATCTTCAATGCAGCCACAGGCTCAAGCCAGAGACTCGAATCTAAGAGGTTATGTTCCATCTCCCATTCAAAAAGACAATGCTACTTCAGGCGCATCATCAGAGGATTAGAATCTGGAACCGGTAGATGAACTGGCTGTTGGATGGTTATTACTAGGTCCAGAATCTTGTTGGTTTTGTGCTTTTAGTTAGTATGCTTATGTACATCAAACATAACATGGCTGTGTGCATTTTGTTGAAGTTTAGTTTATTGAATTGCAAAGATTATTATCCAAATATTTTCCACTTGATGATTGGTCTTCCGTTCGACACTATTTTCCACCATCATCTCTGCCTTATACCACCACCGTCACCTCTCAACACCACCACAGTTCATATTTCTCTGATCAGAGACATTATACTCTTCTTTTCTCTTAACAATCATCACATTATCAATTCTATGGTCTGCTATTTTCATTCGTAATCTAAATTTTGTCTAGCAACGTAGTATGTTACTTGGAAGTAACAAATCATGTTACCACCACCGCCAATTTGGAATTCAACTTAAATAGAATTACATAGTTCGATAGCGAAAAATTAAAGCATGTATTTAATACAGAAATAGTTGATTATAGTTTGAAAAATTAAGTAGATCATAAATCACTCCACTTGGAAGTCTGAATAATGGATAATCAGTCCAAAATCTCAGGAAAAGATTAATCCACCAAATGTCTAAAATAAACTGAAAAGGAGCTCCGAAATTTCTCAATTTTCGTATCTAAATCGATTTTTCGTCGAAAAATTTCGTGCAAGGATCTACTAACTGTTAATCTGTCTACACTCCAAGGGGACGTAACCTCCTTACCCCCTACCCTACCCATTCAAATTAACCTGCGTGATTGTGTGAGAGTTCGTATAATGATTCTCCAAATTATTTATTCAGCAATTTCCCTGGTACAGAAAATGGTTGCCAGAATTTTTACAGATGGCAGCATCTGTTTGGTCTTTTTTTCTTTTGTTTTTGCCATCGTCCAATAGAAAATTGTCAAGCGTTATCTGTATGAATTTTGGCACCACTTTTTCTATATAAAAAAATAGCAGCTCTCTTATTCATTATCTCATAAATTATGAAAACAAAATAATATTGTTATAAACAATATCTTTTGCCTTTAACGTGACTCTTAATATTATATAAAATGAGGACACTGAATTTGAAATGATTGGTCAAATTGAAAGAAGTTTAGAGAAACACAAATGTAACGACCTGTAGATCAAATTCCAAAAAATGTAATTCACGTGGGATACAAGTGGGTTTTTGTAAAGAAGAAGAATGTGAACAATGAAATTACAAGATACAAAACCGATTTATAGCAAAAAATTTTCTTACAAAAACCTGTAATCGATTACAAGAAAACATATTCTCTTGTACCGAATACTATAGACACTTACATTTAAATTTTTAATTTGTTTGATTATATCATAAAGACTCGACAAGCGCCTTACAGATATAGAAACTACCTATTTTTATGTTTTACTTGATAGTGACATACCAATGAAAGTCCTTTAAGGGATTCAAAGGTTCAAAGCAAATGATACATTGCCCAAAAATATGTTATCAATCAAATTGCAAAGATCATTACATGAATTAAAATAAATTGAAAATCTGTAGTATAATTGCTTCAGCAAATATTTGTTAAAAGTGTTATCGTGAAAATATTTACTTTTGACAATTTAGTCTCATCAAAAGTAATTTTATTTTATACATTTTTGTTTCAATTTTCTATCTATTTTAATAGTTAAGAGTAGTAATGCTACAAAACCAAGCTAATGTTATTAATATAAACAAATGTAATTAAGAAGTGTATTATTGACAAATAAAAAATTATAAGGGCAAAAGCGAAGATCATAGAGGGGACTGGGAAATAGCAATACCTCCTATAGTAGCTCGAAAATTAATGTTGATGCAACTGTTAGACTGGGATTGTATTGGAGTCGAGTTGATATTCACTTGTAAGATTGGTCAAGTTTCGTTTTGTTTCTTTCATCGAGAATGCTGAGTAAACTAGACTCGACAATAATTGAATAGATTACAAAACTAAAAGCACGTTTATATTGTTGTCTGCGTGGCCATGGATTAGTTAGTTGAGGATCTAGGATTACGAAAGCAACTGAGGAAAACACGAGGCAAAATGTCTGAACAATGCAAAACATTACCCAAGTATGTAAAGAAAATTGTAAATGGTTTTTCATACTAGGAAAAACAATCCTCAAAGAGGACGATTCTGGGATAAATAATAAACTAGAAGTCAATAGAATGCACAGGGAGCCATGTTATGTTTGATGTACATAAACATACTAACCAAAAGCTCAAAGCAAGCTAAACTACGACCAGCAAGATTCTGGACCTAATAATAACCATCCAACAGCCGATGCATCTACAGGTTCCAAATTCTAATCCTCCGATGATGTGCCTGGAGAAGCATTGTGTCCTTGGATGGGAGATGGCACAGAACTTAGATTCATGTCTCTGGCTTGAGCCTGTGGCTGCATGGAAGATCGTTGCTCCTGATTCTGAGAATGTATCTGGAGCTGTTGAAATTGTTGAACAGCTATATTCATAACATTGCTGGTAGGATAATCTTCCTGGATACCTCCATAAGACGCAGGAAAATTTGTTATAGGTCCACCATTTGCAATTGTCTGACCTATCTGCATTCTAGCACGTCGGATCTCTTCCTGTAGTGCTTCATTCAGTGCTGTGTTTTTAGGGGGAAAAAAAAAGAAAGAGTAGAAAATATCATTTAGCACTTTCTTGAGTCTACTGAACAAAAAAAGCATGAAAGTTCCAGAGATAGGCTAAGAAGTGAATACTGTTGCATTGAATGCGGCAAACTATAAACCGTTCACCTATTGAATGATTTCAATATCACTTCGAGAAAGATGATTCACCAGTAAATAATCTAAGCCCTTGTTTGAGCCTCATCTTCGGGAAGAAATGTATTTTGGAATAGTGTTTCTTAGAGAATGTGTGGTTAAAAAATAAAAAAATGTTATCGATTTATTTGTAAAATTATTTATTGGAGAATGTGTAGTTGAAAATGAGTTTTGAAAAAATGAATTTTTGATAAATGGGGCTCAAACACGGGCTAAATCTACTATTTAGTAAGTTGGCCTAGTATAAATCGTGTCCGCGTGTTTATAGGTTAGCCACAGGATATTCAAAAAAACACAGTTTTTTACCTGCAGCACAGTTAGAAAGCTGCAGTAGGTGTCACCAACACGCATAGGCTTATCTACTTTTAGGGATAATTTTAAAATGTTACAAATGAGTTCTATATATTCAACGCGTGAAAGTTGAAACAGTCTAGTTCTATACTCTGAGGACGATGTCATCTCAAGACTGCATCATTTACTTTCAATTTTTCTTTATTTTTTTGATAGGCCAAAAAGTGGTAAAGATGGAAAGAATGGGACCAAAACCTTCATACAAAGGTAGCTAAGGGTGGACTCTTACCATCTGTTAAGTGCACTTGTAGTTCCAATGTTTGCAACTGCCACTCGAGTTCACTGTTTTGAGCAGTAAGGTCATCTGTATCCCTCTGTTAGGGAGAAGCAAAGAATAGATCAGTACATAATATCATTCTTGTATATGTAAGTATAGGTACAAAATAGTAAATTGAAAGAAGGGGGGAAAGCAAGGGAAAGTAGAAAAATCAGTCCTTATGACCAAGCACTATGACCTATAAAATACATCTTTTCCCTTATGCTGTATTATTGTGTTTATAATACAAAACATCAAGTGACTATCCACTGAAAAACAACTGCTCACCACTGGAGTAAATCCAAACTGGTGATTTTCATTTCATTTTCTTATTATCTTTATCAGGTTTTTACACAAGAATTGTCGACATCACCTGCAACAGGGGCAACAGTGCAGACAAGAACACTTCTTCTGTTTGTGAAGCCTGGATTTTTCTTTCAAGCTTAGCTATATACCTCATCTTCCTTTTGATTGACCTTGTGGCTGATTGCCTATTTAGCCCAAAGATACAAACTTGAGATAACAAAAAAGATTCACAAGCTACTATCATTCTTGCAACAAAGCTCTAAGCAAGAAACGAACAAATGCTAAAATAGCCAAAAGACATGCGAACAGCCAGAGAGAGAAAAGCAAAAGCAAGTAGCAGTACAATTGAGTGGAGATTAGTCAGTACCAATTAAAAATTAAACATTATTCTTCTATGATTTTATTGCAAGTTCAGGATGGCACATAGTTAATAGACCCTGTCTAGCCATATGCTCAGCTAAGTAGCTGGTCATCAGGTCATTTTTCAACAGATTAGTTATAAGTTGCACCACATATTTACAATAAAATATTTTTTATTACTACGATTCACACGAATATTTTCATAAAATATATAGTATGTAAATATTATAAATAATAAAATATGAAAAAACCATGTATTTTTTGTATAAAATAATTCTTTCAAATTATATATATTATGAAAAATATCATGAAAAATAAGTTATAGATAGTACAAGTAGTAATTTTTACCTAATAAAATGATAAAATAATACGTCACGTGTTATTATTTATAGAAATATATATGATTGTCTTTGCAAGCCATAATAGATACAAAATGATACAAATGGTAAAATCAAACTTTTCATTGACCATGTTTTAGAATTATTCCATATTATTTACAGAGACGTTTCACCCAAGTGTAACCCAGTTGGGAAAAAAAACTGCGTCAATCATGTTTTGGCAACAAACAGTTGGGTTAACTAGGTTTCTATGCAGCACTCATTTTAAGCCTATTCACATTCACCACTTAGCTTTATCATGTCCTTAGACTCTTTAGCTTCCATAACTTAGCTCCTTGGCTCCACTCTCAGGGACTGCCAGGAAATTATTCTAGTGAGGGCATTGCTTATGTGCGCTAATGCTATGCAATTGAACCGACAATGTAATACCCAATGTATTACAATTCTAATAAATTTTACCACCAATGTAATGCACTAACACGAATTAACTCAACTGAACCAACTGGACATAAACTTACTAATAGTCCATCACAATTGCACTAATCTGTCTTATTTGTCAAAGTTAGAAAAATAAATTAACATTCTGTTACACCTATTACTCTATACAATAGCTTCTACCAAAATAAGCCCACTGCCCATATCATTTATACAAGAAAACAGTCTTCTGTTATCACAGATTCTAATGAAATGAAACGGGATTGTTGAAACTGAGATTAAAATTAAAATGGAGACACAAGTAACTTACAAATACTACTTAAAAAAACACACAAAATATTTTTCTCACAACATACAAGAAAAAGTGACATCTATACTTCAAAATTCTTGGGTCAATCTTAAAAGTATAAGAAGAGAAAAATTCCTGAATTTTAACAAGAAACCAAAAGGGAGTTTATTTGAGAAACCTAGACAATAAAAAAATTGAGTGAATTGGGAAATGTGTGTAAATTTTCCACAAAGGAATTATGTTATGTGTGGACTGGGGTCAGAAACAGAAATAGAAGGAATTTGATTAAAGAGGCTGCTAACATAGAAGGAAAAATTGATGAAGGGAAATTGGAGTGTGACTCTGGTCTGTCTGCAGAAATTTGGGGGAAATAAAGGTTTGATTTGTGGGCTTTTGGGCATTTTTCAATGGGCTTAGGGCTTTGGGTTAATAGGTGTTAGCACATGGGCTGGGCATTTCTGCCCAGTCCGGCAGGGTAGGCCCTCCCTAAACAGGGACATAGCCAAGGGGATCCTCCACTGTTCACTCTAATCGACCATAGCCTCATTCAAAAACCTTCTCCCACAGATTCCTCTAACCAAGTCGGCAAGTCATCTCTAGCAATAAGCTCTGATCGGTTAGCATCTGGTGGCGAGCTTGTTTCTTGACTTGATTACAAAAAACTCATTCGAGAAAACTTTCCTACAGCAAATTTTACACCTAAGGCAGGCTACTTTCTTTATTTCACTTGCAGCTAATTTGAACTCCATTAAAATCTTACATTAATTAGAGAAAACAGATCCATCATCTCAAATTCTAGTGTCTATAAATGTTAGATTGTGATCTAATGATGCTCACCCCTTAGAGCACCACATTTTACACCAGCAACAAATGACTCTTTAATACCTATTCCCAGTGCATATGTATGTAGGCAGATAATTAGTTTCCAAAATGAAGGGAAAAAAGAAAGAAAAGAGAGAGCTTACAGAATATTTACATTAGAAGAATATGAAGAGCAGCAAACAAATGGAAAAACAGTTGAGAAAGTGGCTTCATGAAGTCCCAGGCCGTTAGTTTTCCAGCCCAAAGAGATTAAAAAAGAGATAAACATGCCCACATTCCCACATCACCCGTCACTGGTGAAATTACAGTCAACTTTCCAGGAACAAGTTGACTTTGACTTTTTATGCTGTTTCATTTAGTATTTTCAATTACAAATGTGAACTGTGACAATTACTGTGGGACCGAGGAAGCAACACTTTATTTACTTCTATTGTGAAACAAACAAAATATGCAGCACATAATCAATATGATGCTTTGTAGTATATGCACTCATTAAGCATTTCGGCTTTAATATTTCAAACTGACCTGACCCTAACTGACTCTTAAGTGAAATGGGAAAAACTTGGGTCAGTTCTGATTGCTTAAATCGGTTGCAATTGGGCCCAAATTAGAGTAGATTTTGTTTTAAGCCTCCTTGTCAGCAATTCAGCCAAAAAAAAGGGAAAAAGGGAAATTCAGCTTGTTAAAAGCACAATCGATTTAGCAAATATGGTAAAAGTAAAAGAAAGAATGAAGAGAAAATCTAGATGGGTAAAAGAAAAAAAAGACGTAATATAACTATGAAATTATATAAATTAAAGTTCAGAAATTAAATCTAATTGTATAAAATATAAACTAAAATACATGAGTTCAGAAACTAAAACTAAAATCCATAAATTAGAAAACCTAAAATTCAGAAATTATCCCTAAAATTAAAATACAAAAGTTAAGAAATTACCATGAAAGCTTAAACGATTTGCGCAGGAGAGAAAAACGTGTGGTGTGATTGCGACTGCGACGTGCCAAGGTCACCCGACGGAGAGCGGGGGAGGCGGTGGGTGGCACCATTAGAAATGTGAGAGAGATTTTTTGGTAAAAACTAGCAACAGAGAGGAATGAATCGATGTGTGTCTGTGCGAGTGTGTGTGTGTGTGTGTGTGTGTGTGTGTGAGTGAGAGAGAGAGAGAGAGAGAGAGAGAGAGAGAGAGAGAGTTGTATGTTATTACTTATTAGGTTGAATGAATTTTTTATTTTACTTTCTAGAACACAGGTTGGTTTGCGCATGAGGTTTCGCCGTCAAGATGCCCACCTTTAGTTAAGGGGAAACTAAAAATATGTCGTCGTAATAGATATGTAGATAGATAGATATCGGACATCTATATTCATCAACCTATGAATTAAAATATAGAATCAAACTTGAAACTACCTATTATTACACATGATAGCTAAACAATCATTATCAAGTACATAAAGTTTTTATCTTACTAAATGTGAACCTTTATTTATAAATCCGCGAGAAATGCAAAATCAAATCTATGCCAATTATTCAAGTCCATTAAGGCATAACGACGCAGTTCAATGAGGAAACAACATCTAAGAGGTTTCCTAATGTGATGATCTTAAAAGAAAATGTCACACGTATGAACAAACAAGCAGTAGCTATAGATGGATAACACCATTATGGCATTATCTTCCTTCCACATTAGGACACAAATTTTTTTCCCACCCATTCCACAAAAAGAATACCTATAAGCAGTTAGAAGTTCTATTTATGAGATGTTGCCATCTCTAGGTGCTCACAACCCTCGGACATTCTATGTAATGTATCTCATATGCACATAATTTTGTCCAAAATAGTACATAAAAGAAAATCGTTCAACACTTCCCGCACATAGCTTGTAACAGCAAGATGAACTCATACTAATACAAAATGTAAAGGAACTTAACCTTTTCAATAATTTCTAGCTACTTCTCATATTAGTCGACTAGAACTATTGGCTACATACAACCCTCGACATTCTATGTAATGTATCTCATATGCACATAATTTTGTCCAAAAATAGTACTTAATTCTTCTATCAGAAAAACATTCAACACTTCCCTCACATAGCTTGTAACAGAAAGATGCACTCATGCTAATGCAAAATGTAAAGGAACTTAACTTTTTCAATAAAGTCTAGCTACTTCTCATATTAGTCGGCTAGAACTATTGGCTACATACATTTCCTTTTCTGACAGACATCCTGATGCAGCATTTAAAGTCTCCATGAAGTGTAAAAGAAATAAAATTAATGAGGATTTCTTTAATTTCAATTTTTGTTCAAATTAAGTTTATTTGCTTAGTTAGTTACCTACTTAAATTATGTTTGTTTAAACTTAGTTAACACTTTAGTTAGTGTAAACTGCCATTGTTAGAGCTTGAAGAATTTCTCTAACCAACTACACGCACGCAAAAAGGTATTTTGACTCATAGTTTTCAAACCCGTCCCAACTATCAAAACAGCCAAAGCATCAGGTCACCGGGCCAATAGTTAGATTGGTGGATTAGGGGTTGAACCGATGGGTGATTGAATATTTATTAAAATATTTGAAAACCAATATTTCTTAGGAAGTAGTTGTATGTAGATACGAAACTATAATTATATAATTCACTAGGTGAGATTATCAATAATATTATATGGCTTAGTGGCTAAGAGCTTCCTTTTCATCTTAAAGGTAAAAGGATCAAGTCTCTACCCTTAACCTCCAGCATTTGTTTATTAAACCAGGCTGAGGGTGGATCGCTTGCCCGATCACCGATTAACTACAAAACCACGAATTTGACAAGGTTTTGACCATGCCACTTGCAGGCCAGTTCGATTAATTCAATTAACCCAGAGTGCTACCCAATTTATCAAGTTTCTTTATTAATTGAATGAGCTAAGCCATTCTTTAAAACAATGCTTCAGAGTAGCCACCACCCAAGCTCATTCCCAAACCAAGCCTTCATCCAGAAATCGTCCTCCTAGCAATCCACTTGAATTACTAAAGCGGAATTTCGCCAACTGAATTCGAAATTATTGGATGACTATCAGGAGTATAAATTGCCGGAGTTGATTCTTTTCAACAGAAGGATGTAGCATTTGAAGTCTATACGTCAGTAAAAGGAATTCAATTAATTAGGATATCTTAAATTCTAGTTTGGATTAATTAGATTAATTTCCTTGCTTAGTTGCATACTTAAAATAGCTTTCTTTAAGTTTCCTACTTAAATCAGCTTTGGTTAACCTGTTTTTACTTAAAATTTGATATTGAACAAAATTACAAGATTTCCTCTATCTCCCATTCTTATTTTTCTCTCTTCTACTTGTTGATTTGGTGAATTTTAAATTGTATTACGATTGTTAGTCGTCTCGTCCTCAATTTATTCTTACATCCTCATTCATTTTGCAGAAGAATACATGCCCATGTGATATTCTTAAGATTTGCCATATTTATGAGAAGATCGTCAGATTTACTATTCTTATTAAGAGCATTTACCATTATTTTTATTGACTTCAATCACACTTCGATTTTTTTTTTTTTCTTTCTAATAAGGGAAATGCAACCTATACATATGCACTCAAGAACTTCAACATTCTAAGCATAGAAAGAACCTCGAGTTATTCTAATGTTTGTATGTATTAGTATCTGTTCTTCTAAGATTTCTCATATTCTTACATCCAGCTCGTACCATGCTGTCCCTCTGCTTAATGATATCTTAACTCGACATTTGTGCTTTACCATATCATTCTACATTCAGAGTTTTCTGGTTATAATTGTGTAGGATGAATTTCTGAAAGAAAGCAGCATTTGGATAATTGAAAACCTCGAGTTACAGCTAAACGGCTAAACCATTCAGATAATTGATTATTGAAAGTTTGCAACATCATACCAAATTATTTTAGTTAAACCAACAACTCATAAGATGGCAGGGATTCCTATGTCCAATGTATAGAAGACCAGAAATTCTATTGCTAACAAAATTTGATTGAAACACAATATATAGTCTGTGCAAAATAGCCCAAATTATAAATACACACACTAACATATTATATTAGCACACAAAATTTCTGCAACACTAAAAATTGCAGAAACAAGCAATTCCTTGTATAAATAAAGCGGACACGTACAGTGGATCAAAGAAAAGGAAGTGCAATTTTCGGAGAAGAAGCAGTTCAACAAGAAGGAAAAATGTGTAAATTAAGCATATAAAAAATATCACTGTCGGAAGGTAAAAGAAGAAAACTACCAGTGCAATTAAGAAGGAACTATAATATCACGAAATGTATCAATTATCTACCACCTAACACTTCACAACTTCCATTGAAAATGAGGAATATATAAGAAAAAGAAAGAAGAATTAGATTCCAGCATGCAAAATACTGTGCAAGTACAAAGACATTCAGAATTTCCATCACTATTTCATTTATGGAAGCCCCAAATGTACTACACGGAAGTAATCATTCAATCAATTAACTACTAGGTCAAAATAGAAACCAAAGCTTAAAGTCTCCAGGAAATATGTTAATAGGCTGACTTAGAAATCTCACCTCTTTGCACACTTTAGAATGAGAGCACGCTAAGCTGCAGATATGGCTTTCATAGGCTTGGCTGAAGAGGGTTCTTCCGAATCCGGCAAGAGCATCTGAGGTCTGATTGATTCTTCCATTTGGAATGAAGTTGCAGACAGAATTAAAGTTATCCGTATTTAGTTACATTGAGAGCAAGTCCTCCTCGGTCTCATCGGAAAACAAGGGTCCATCCAATCCACCCACAACACCTAGATCACTAAAAAACTAATATCATCGGGAAGGGAAATATCTCCAAGCAAGCACGTCAGTTGCCCAAATTCTTAGATGATTCGTCAGGCGTTCTGTTAACATCCTGAATAAATCTGCACGAATCTGATGACATCCCATGCGAGAATGACCTAACTCTGCCGAACTACTAGGTCCTCATGGAGGCAAATTTGTTGATCCACATGGCTCAAATTTCCCATTATAACCACTAACATGTGGTGTAAAAACAGAGTACCTTCCTAACGGAGGCAGTGAACTTCCATTACCATGATTTGGAGACCTGCCCTTATCCATCTACCAGTTTTCAAGGTCAAAATACAATGCTTATTGCAAAGCTGGGATGGCCAACATACTGAATTTTCTTATGAAATTAAAACCCCAAAACCAAACCAACTTGAAATTCAAGAACAGTGTTTTCTCTTTTCTCATTAATCTGACAAATGAGCATTTAATCTCAACCCTTAATGGGAAAGACTTCACCGTGTATAATAATTAGGTTTGAAATAAAATTCTCTGAAGAGAAAAATTCAATCAGCAGAAGAAAGTGCTACAAATCAAAGAAAAGCAATACGAAACAAGAAGAGAATGACGCAATAAACGTATGATTTACAACAAAAAACAATACTTAACATTAAGAAAAACATCAACAAAAAGATGGGGATTAAAAAAAGTTTCTTTCTTTTTCCTTGCTTGCTGATTACTCTAAAAAGAGGATTCGGAGAATTGAAAAGATTTTGAGAGAAACGAGTAGCCAAATCACATCTCACAAGGGTAGGGTAGTGTAGATGATAAGAAAGAATGAGATACATACAACCAATACACAAAACACTTTACTCAGTCCATAACACGAGCTGACTGTCTCTCGTTGTCACTAAGGGCATGTAATGTAGGGATTAAAATCGGATTAAAATTAAAAAATTAGTCGTTATTGTTGATTTTTATTAGATGAGTGGGACACAATAACGTTATATTTGGTGTGTTTGACACCCATTTTGGTGAAAAATAAATTCTGGAATAGTGATTGATGGAAAGAATGTGTGGTTGAAAAGTAAGAAAATTTTTTGGGTTTATGTGTAATATTATTTTATTGATTAATGTGTGGTTGAAATGAAGAAAGAGAAAAAAAAATGAGAAAGAGAATGGGAAGAGAATGGATGCCAAACAGGGGTATTTTTAATTTTAATTGAATTTTAAGTTTTACCAAACATGCTCTAAAAGAGGCAAAGTAAATCTTACACGTGTCGCAATTTCCCGTTATCGTAAAAAGTCCCTTTTAAAAAAAAAAAAAAACCCTGAGATTAGTCAAATTTTCAGCGTCATCCTTCTCCATTATATCATGTAACCACCCACTCCTCTTCCTTACGGCAAACTTCTCATTCCCTTCCTCCATTTTCCCTCTCCTTCATTTCCTCCATTTTCTCACAGCCTTTCCATTTGCAGTTGATGTCAAACAATAGATTTTAGAAGGATTTGACGGTTGGAATACATGTTTGGATTATAGCCATTCATTTATATTGATTCTTTAGTGTTAATGTCTAACAGTAGATTTTAGGAGGATTTGGTAGTTCGAATACAGTGTTAATGCTTATTTTTGGGTTTTGATGACTATCATTGCAGCAATTGCGATAATTGAGGGAGAGTTAATGCAATGCAAAAAATCAAGTACTGAGCCAATATTGGAATAATTTATACCATTGAAGAAAAGTAGTGATGCTTTGGACGAAAAGTAGAGGCGAGATAAAATGAATTGGATGAGCTATGTGCGCGGCTATGGAACTCTGATAATCAAAATCCTTACTTGGATATTAAATTCAGAAATAAAGAAGCCTTAAAACAAGACAACGAAAGGGTATGAAACAGAATCATTGTTTTCATGTATATTTGTTATAATCTATTTTCTTGTGTATATGTTGTAATGTATTTTTTTTTCTTATGTTTTTTGGTTAATAGAGAGCTGAAGAAAATAATTAGCTCGTGAATTTGATTTTTTTTTTTTTTTTTTTAGTCTAGCAATAACATAACAATGGGAAGGGATTTTATGGCTTTCAATGGGTATGAGCTTAGTTAGGTTGTGGAGTAGTTGATTGTGTTTATGAAGTGCAAAAATTGTGCCTTGATTTAAAACTTAATCTCTTCAAATCTTAGAAAAAATAGGTTGCATTTAAAATATTTGATAAAATAACCAAATGGAAAATTAGTGTATAATTAGGCCTAAACTAGCAATTGGGTTGATTGAGTTAAAAATCTTGTCCTACATGTAGGAAATCTTTAGCCTTCACTATTATTAAAAAAATAAAAAAATAATAAATAAAAAAATCTCCAACAGCACGAACGTATGGAGACACGGTTGGAGCCTGGATGGAGACACGGCATCGTGTCTCCATCCAGAGACGCCTAGAGAGACACAGGTCTCTACATCCCGTGTCTCCATCCAGCTGTGTGTCTCCATGTTAGGCGTGTCTATGGAGACACGCGGTGTCTCCATGCGCACACAAAACCTCTGTGCGCACGGAGAATTTTTTTTTTTTTCCTTTTTTAGCTATTGACATTTTAAAACTATGAACTCAAACAAATTATATAATATTTGATTTAAAACAAAAGAATTCAACATTTTCACCACTTTTTAACGAAGAGCTCATGTTGTAAATTTAATATATTGCTTCCGTGTTTATTCATTAATTTATTTTACTTCTTCCTTCAATCGTTTATTCTTTATAAACAATACATTCTCTTTTGTTGATGTGTTTATGAATATCTTTCACGTTTACATATAAATTTCTTGAATATCTTCCTTCAATCGTTTATTCTTTATAAACAACACATTCTCTTTTGTTGATGTGTTTATGAATATCTTTCACGTTTACATATAAATTTCTTGAAAATTCATATATTCTCACTTTTAAAAACCTAAATTTCTTGAAAATTCATATATTCTCATTTTTAAAAACCCACCAACCAACTAACGTGCAACACACGTTCATCCCACTAGTATTAAAAAATGACTTGATTCATCCGCGTGGACTCACTTGTTGATGGGACAAGTCTCGTCGTAGAAAAAAGTGACTTGGTTCTTATTCATCGACTCACTTGTTGATGAGACTGGTCAACGAATCGCTCATGGGTCCATATTTGTCATTATATTTTATAAAAATTGAAATAAAATTTATTATAAAATTATTTCAGAATGTAACATAATCTAAAATTTGTAAACGGGGTTATTGAAAAATCAATTTTTCATTTTCAAAATTGTTTGTACATATATTAATTTAAAGTGAAAAATAAATAGCTTGAGGTTAGACTAATGTAGTGTACTATTAGTATTTAAATTTTTTTTCATGTCCAAACTTTTCCTTTCGTTTATCAATTATACTATTTGTACAATCATACTTGACAATAATAGTTGACAATGTTAGTGTCGTCAAAATTAGAGCCAATGATTTAAAAAACAATTCTTGAAATGAATGAATGTGATGATACTAATGTGAATTGTCAATTAATATTATCAAACTAGATTATACATGTGCCAAATTGATACTAATGTTTTATGTTACATGAAATTATATTAACAACCATGTTGCATTTACATCATGAGTTACACTCTGGTTTACATTATAGGTAGCGATGTCAACGAATCGAGCCCGAGTCGAAAAAAAAAGCTCGAGTCGAGCTCGAGCTTTTTTTTGCCCGAGCCGAGCCGAGTTGAGTCGAGCCCGACCAAAAAAAATGAGTCTCGGCCCGAGCTTTTGGCCCTAGCCTTAGCAGGTCGAGCCGAGCCGGCTCAAATTTTTTGATTTTTTGATTATTTTTTCTTAGCTGCCTTCAAATTTTTTTTTTTTTTTTTTAACTAGGTGGCTCGCCCAGGCCATGGGCCAGCCCGGGCTTGAGCCGACTCCCCAAAGTGGGGCTCGGTGGAGGGCCCCGGCTCAGGCTTTTTCCGAGCCGTCCGAGCCTCCGAGCTTTTTTACCACCGCTAATTATAGGTTACTAACCTTGTTTACCTTAGTGATATTAATTGTGTGTGTATATATAATGTGAAGAAGTATTTTAGTATAAGTGTGCTATTTTTGCCAAAAATATAAAATGATGTAAATATATGTACACCTTATTTATTATCCTATTATCAATAAATTTTAGAAATGTCATTTCTAAATTAAAGTTTGAAACAGACGGACTATGGAACACCCATGGTGCAAGAACTTCCAGACGAGCCATCCACCCATAGGATCAGCAAGCTCAATTTAAGCACACACATGAGACTTGAGTATGATACTTTTAGATTATATGCATATGATGTCGGCATTTAGTAATACAATTTTGCTAAATGTACAGTTCCCCTTCACGGTCATCTCACACGTGGGTGGGGCCCACCTCCATGTGAGTGGACTGTGAAGGGGGACTGTAAGTGTAGCATTGTTCTCAGTAGTACTGGACATGCATAATTACGTCAATCTTGTCATCCCACATGGATACGGACAGTTCCTTGGAGGTCATGTATTTCTATTAATTAAAATTTCTTACATTTTTTCATGTAATGGATTCATTTGTGATTCGTCAATAATAATAATATTATATATTTGTAATGGAGAAATCACCATTATTCTAGTGATTGGAAAGACCGTGCATAATGGTACAACGTATAATATTAAATATTACGGCATCGTTTTTTTGAACGGTTTTAACCCCACTATAATTCAATTATTTCGTTTTTTAAACATATAATAAATATTACAAAATCCTTGTTATATAAATTTCGTGTTATTAATTCTCAATTAATTAACATTCACATTAATTTAAATTCAATGAATCTTGACTTGACGAATTTTAATAAAAATGAATTTAGAATTATTATAGATGAATTTATTTATATTCATCTATCTAAGAATATTAATGGGTGTTTAAATTCATATATTAGCAATTAATTCTTATGTATTAAATGTAGTATTTAAATGTTGTTCATTTGTGGTATTTCATCATCACGAAAAATTTGAATCATAGAAGTTGAGTTTTAAGAATTTCTTCTCTTAAATTTCTGTCCTAAATTTTATTTTCTTTATTTTGTTTGAAACTCGACGAATCCTCCCAACAAGTTGATATCAAATATTACTTTTACAACATTTATAAAATATTTCAGAATAACGTTAAATGCACATTCAACTCTGACTAGTACAACCAAATATGTTGAGTACATTATGCATATGTCTGCAAGTCTGAGATTACAACTTAAGCAAAACTTGTGGTGGAGATTTTGTGAGTTCTATAGAATGTGAATTTAATAGGCATGTAATAATTATGGATAGTTGTGAATTCTACGAAATGTAGATAATAATGATAGCAAACAAAAAACACAATATTCTAGCACTCCCTATTCCTCTGCAAGGTCACATTTATCCAATGCTAGAATTATGCAAAGCCTAATCACGAAAAGGCATTCGAAGGTGTTACACTAGTAGAGTAGTAGTCACCACTCTTTCCATCAATTTATCCCTACAAGTGCAAGCCACAACCACCAGCAATCTCACGATATCGAAACAATTCCCGATGATGTTGACATCTATCAGGCCTTTATTTGACAGCTTTAGAGAAGCAACTGCTCAGGGATTGCCTCCACTCTAAGCAGTCGAGCCACCCTGCAAGAGCCATTGTGTATGGTTCAGTGCTTCCATGGACAATTCACATTGATATATGCCAATGTCAGAAACACCTGTGAATTAAAAAGTTGCTTTTTCTTCTGTCAGTGATACCTACACAAGCTACTCCAGCAGTAACACATTTAATGAACGACATGTTTAATATGCTGTTGTCAACAACATTAGACTGTTAAAAAACAAGTTAACTAAACAGTGTTGTCATTTGTTCAATAACGTGTATCCATAAAACATTCAGCAAAGAATTCATATAAAATTTGCTGTTAATGAACGTAACCTAAAAAAGAGTATTCATAAATGTAACTATACAGTTAGAATTGGAAAGAAAAACAAGAATTACTACGAGAGAGAAAGAGAGAGAGCGAGTGAGAATTCATTTTCCTTCCTTTATTCACAACAAAATATGCTTATGGTACACTCATATTCTGTAACAGCTCTGTAAGAGAGAAGAGAACATTCTGAACTGAACATACTACATAGAGAGGTCAAATGGAGAATATGAAAGTAGGAAGCTTTTTTACAATGCCCCACTTATTTGTTTCACAATCTTATGTTATTACCATAGTACAAGTCTGAGGCATACAGGTGAATTTTCAACAGGTATACACTTATAAGAACCATTCTCATTCTATTCACAATTAGACCAGACACCAGAGTATATTTTAAGATCCAACTCACAAGTTGTTAATATGCATCAGTCTTCTCTTGACTGCATCTTTCATTTCCTGCACAAACATCAATATTTCATATAATTGCACCAAAAGCTGAAAATATCAGAACATGACTATATACTGCATTATGTATGAGAATAAAACTAAAATTTTCCACCTTCGTTGGTCCATAAATCTGAAGATTCTGCACCAATTGTTATAGGATCATCAAAATTCACTAAAATTCTTACAAGATTCACACCATGTAACATTACGGCTAAAAATTATCTATCAAAAAAAACATAACGGCAAAAGGTGATTTATATCAGCAAATGCTGTCATTCACTAAAGAAAGACATAAAAGAAAAAAACAATGCATAGGCATACCAAGGGAGCTTGAAAGTATCTTTCCACCATCCATGTTTGGAGCATTTCATGACAAGTTTATCCAACCGGACAATGATCTCTGAAAATGTTGGACGTCCAACACAATCCAGATGGAAACATTCTTTGATCAACCTAGATATGTAGCACAAGGAAATAGAAAAAAAAAGTTACTAAAGCTATTAAGTCAATCAAAACCATAGAGCAAAAAAAGAATAATTTGTTTGGGAAAGGTCAAGAAGGGAAATAAAGTAGTTGTAGTAATCAAGTATATTGAACATTTAAAATATCAATTATCCTATTAATGAAAACCTCCCAGGGGATGAACAATTCCAATTTGAGCAAAATACAGTCCAATATCTATACTTCAGTCACTTCTATTGAAATATACCTAAAGACCAGATGCAGATTGAAAAAGTAAATTATCTTTCAAAACCATAACTGGAGAAGAATCTTCAAACTTAAAGAGATTAGTTTATGTCTCAATGTAGGCAAGAGAATTCATTGTTCTGCTTAACGAACACAGAAATTTGCCATGAGAGATTTACATCACTGCATCTCAACAAGAAAAAGCAAAGCAAATACAGATAAATTTGGAAGAAAAAGAAAAGAAAAGAATGACTTACTCTTTTAAATCCAGAGGGAAAGATTTAGATTTCATCTTGAGTGCCGTTCTCTTATCATCTAAGCTCATCAACTTAGCAGTTTCTTCAGGAGACTTTGAAAATGGTGGCACCCCCTCCACCATCTGAATCAATATATACAGATATACGTGTGATTGAAAACAGGAAGTTGATCATACATCTTGCGAAATTGTAAATCAATGGTATCATGATGGATCTAAAGGAATACAGGGGAAAATGAAGAAGAAAAACAGACCTACGAGTTATCTTTTGCAGTGGAGAAATAGTACAAAGATTTTTCATAACATATTTAAAAGTATATTATAGAGTTTCTTACTAAAGAGAACTGAGTTGAATAATTAACATGCTTCTTTTAGAGAGTAAAGCAAACATGAGATCAAATCATCTCAAAAGGATTTAGAAATATTTGATAAAATAATAATGCAGGAGAAGTTATGGGCAGGGAAATATACTTGCTTGCATTATAATTTTCTCCATTGTCAAACAAAATTATAAGGATGAAAAATGTTACCTCATAAAGTATGAGACCGAAAGAGTACACATCCACACTTCTATCAAATATTTCATCTTTAAGAATCTCAGTTGCCAAGTACAAACCTACATTTAAGGAAAAAAAATTTGGGGTCAAACAGCAGTTAAGGACCAAACCTCTTCCACTGGTGGATGGAGAAATGTAAATTCAACCAGATTCCTCTAGCATATACCCGATATTTATATCATATCATATCTTCACAAATAAAAGAACTCCTCAAATGTATGATGCCACACAAGTATTTTGTGTACACGTCTTACTTGTACGATCTATGGCTTCAGGTTGTTCTAGTTTAACTTTGTCCTCTGAAACTTTGGATAATCTAAGCACGCCAAATCCAGCAACCTTCAACTGCCCTCCACAATCTAGCAAAATATTTCTGGCACCTTACCAAAACTTCAAATATTAAAAAGTGTATGCAAACATAGAGCAAATTCAAGAATATATTTTTTTCTATATAAAAGAACCAACTTAAGCATTTAGTTTCCTTACTTCGGCTTTAAATCACAATGGATAACTGGGTCTGGTTTGCATTCATGGAGATAATTCATGCCCCTGTGAAGATGATGAAATTGCCAGAACCATCAGAATACAAACTAGACGGAATCAGCCCGCACCCAACCACACACAAACACATAACGGAAGAAAGAAAGAAGCAGGAGAAGAAAGGAGGATCATATGCAAATAATGAAAAATAAACAGCAATTCAACTTTTTATATTTTCCAGATATTATTTCAAAACCATAATTACCTGGCAATATCAAGAGCAAACCTTAATGCTTTAGATAAAGATAACCGTCCTTTTTTTTGAAGATAGCTACATAGGTCACCCTGAAGATTAACCACATATATAAGCAAAGCAAAGCCATACAAATATGGAATTTATAGTCTATTCAATGCTTAGGTTAATCAACGCCATTGCAAAGAAAAAATCAGGCTAGGAATAATTTGATAATAGAAACCACTCCACTTCATATTCGACTCAAAAACTTCAAACGTGACAAAACAAAGAGGAAAGAAAGTGGACAGTCTGGGAATTTATTCCCATGAATTGATTGATAGTCTGCATTTTCCCTAAATTTAACAAATTCACATAGCCACATAAACCAATGATGACTTGCACAAACATGTGCATATCCAGGCTCACGTTCGCCAGGGAAGAAGAATAAAAGCATGCATGTGGCTATGGGGAGTACATATATTTATGTAGAGAAAGATGATTACCTTTGAATGATACTCCAGAACAATCATCATAGGTAAATTCTGGGTGACAGCACCAATAAACTGAACCACATTAGGATGTCGGACCTTTGCAAACAAAGTCAACTCATGCTGGAAAGCATTTCTGCAACATAGTGCATATAAAAGAAATACAGAATGTGTAAACCATAAACTTAAACAACTCCAAAAACTAGTAATTGATAAGTGTGTCAACATGACAATCCCAAAAGACAAAATAAAACTTAATAGCTCCAGGGCTTACACAAGAATCAAGAAGAAACTGCTTTAGAAGAAAAACATGTATTATTAGTTATTACAATGACATGGGACTTGGAAATACCTTATTCCTTTACAATTTACTAATTAACCACATTCGGATTTGCAAGGATCTAGATCTTCTAAATACATTAGATTATTACATTAAAATCTCGAATTTACATTTACCTCTTTGTCAGAACCATTGGTAGTTTCACATTAGAGTTTCTGAAAAACACTTGATTATCGAGCAAGCAAATTCTGTAATTATAAGTCAAGTACTTAAAATGGAAACAGTATGAGAACTCTGATATATTCTTGACTAGGGAATTTTCACTAAACAAACCAGTGAATATTGAGAGTTTCATATTCATGAATTACAAACGCACGTTACAGTCTATGATGCTGACTCTAATTATAGTATGTAATTTCATATTGACATTAATAATTGAAATATGGAAGGGCAAATTCAAGCTAACATTTTTTGCAATCCAGTGTTCTACAAATAATTAGGTTTCTATAAGCTGTTAGACTTGTTCAATATCACCATCGACTTAGAGTTAACATTCAGGTGTTGTGAGACCAATAATAAAGTTAATAAGTTCCAATGAAATCAATAACTATGGTGGAATATCATTGTGCACATCTATTGACACAGAAATATAGACTAATGGAAACAGATTTGGAAAATCTGAGTTCTTCTTGCGAGCAATAACATAGAATTTTGCCAAAAAGATAGATCTATTTTTCATATCTTTTATGCAAACATCACTCTAATAGGACAAATAACATTCAACCAAATTCACTCTAGGAATCAATAATGGAAAGGTTTTTCACCTAACAATTGGACAAAGTGCATTACTTATTTCAAGCTCGCAAGAAATGACAGAGGATGCAATGCTGCAATCAGAAGAAAAAAGGGGGGAAGGGGGGCTGCCCAAAAAAGGAGAAATTTTACAAAGAAAAAATAATTTTAAAAAAAAAGTTTTTTTTTTTTTAATGTAGAATCGTTCCTTTTTAATAGATATTTGCCCAGCCTAATTTTTTTTAACCCCCTCTGGTCTGCCCCCTGCTGCAATCAAAACTAGTCGTGTATGATTTCTCGTAACCCATAGGTCCAAAATTATTCGTATTAGAAGTGATGTAATAAGTGCATATTTTTGGAGGCAAAGGTGGAATTTAGAACTGAAGCATGCATGCTAGATTTTCTCAAACAAAATATATTCCTTTATCAACTTGCTTTCTATTACAAATTGAATACAAATCCAAGACTCCTATTTATACTTCAGTTAGTGCTCATACATGAATCCTAGATCTAGTTCATTCACCATTAGACACGAATGCATTCTAGATCTAATACAGTTGATGTGTGTTCTCGAATTTATTAATGCAATATATTCATGGTTCTTTTAGATTCGATGGCCTTGTTTTTTAACATTCACGAATCTGCTTCAAAATCAATGTAGGCAATTATTTGTAGTACCATGTTCACAAGTCTAGATTAATTTTCAACGCACGCTTTTTATCCGTAAACATCTTATTCGCATATTAATTTATAAGCTACAAACCTAATCAGTTGGCATTTACAATAAAAGCATAAAGTAACAATCTGTTTCAGAATTCTCAGTAAACAAAGAGATGAAGAGAAGGTATTTGGAATATACATGCTTTCAGGGTCTGTATAGCTTTCCTTGTCAAGTATCTTAACAGAAACTTTTGTGCCATTCCATTTAGCAACTTGATATGATCCCTGACCAAAAGTTATCAAAAATAAATGAACAATATAAAGGTCATAATTGAAATGATGGGGCACTACTGGAGTAACAACGGGAATAGGGGAGGCATGCATATTAGACAGATTCCAGTCAAATTAGTTAGAGGCAAAGTAACAATAAAAATGAAAATCTGCGGATATCATAGTCTCTTCAATGATTTAAATGATAGCTGCAAAGCTGACTTTCAGCAGTAAAAAAGTTTCATTATAACATAGTAGAATTGAAAACTTGAACAAATGAATTTAGCAAGTAATAGATTAAGGCATTTGTAGAAGCAAGTGAAATTTCTCTCAAAAGTTTTGCCATAAAAAAGAAATAGATGTAGATAAGAGGAAATAGATCACACCTTAGAGATGCCATCGCTTTTCCGGATTTTAATGTCAAGTGGATTGAGCTCATATTCTGGAACTTCACGAGGATTTGCAACCACCATTGGTGTTTTTCTTGTTTTCTAGGAATATGGCATACAATTCCATGAGTGTCACTAAAGAAGAAAGAAGATTCCCAACCTAAACCAGGATCATGTTCACACTTACAGGAACTTTAGCCCCTCGAGACTTCAAAATATTGTAAACTTCAACATTTCCATAATACTTTGCATCAGCAGCAGCCTGCACAATGAATTAACTTTTACATGAAGACATGCGTGCAAGACAAGTAAGAAACCGACAAGAGTTAGAAAGATGGGGACTGGTATTTCCTGCAATATAAAATCATATGACTATTTCTGCAACATGGTTTGACAGCCCAAAAACAAGAGGAAGCAAGAAACAGTACACTTGAGTCCTTTCTTAGTCCTTCATGTCCATCATCCAGCTGATACATTATATCATGCCTGGTGTCTATGGTTTATAAACTAGTGTCCTTTAAAACTGCCATCAAAACCAACTTTGTCCACTAGGTGAGTTGAGGAGTGACAATACTCCATTTTTCAGTTGCCTAAATTTTGAATTGACAGACTTCCTAAATTTATGTTCATGTGCATATATTAATCCTGAAGTCATCAAAACTGACAAGAGGACAAAAGAAAACATAAAGTCTTGCTTAGGAGCCCTAACCATCCCACCAAGCATAACACGGGGTCCTTTGGAAAACTGCAGAGGTTCACAGCCAACCTAGCCCAAGAATTGGTGCCTCCAGGTAGTTTCGTATAGATTGTTTATGTTGTTTCTTGAATTCAATCAGTGAAAACCTACTTGAAATGAAAAGAAAAACAAGATCTATGTGGATATAGGGCCCAGGTTGCTGCATTTGCTTCAAAACTATAAGGGTTCATTGGAGTGGATTTAAATTCTCTTTGTTTTCATGGCAAAGGCTCAGATATACTACCTTTTTCATCCACAAAAAGCTTCCAAGTCCCCACTTTCCCATTTTCTAAAGGAATAATTCTGAAATTTAAGGGATCAAATACAAGACACTTCATAGATTTATGCCCTTGTCAATATCATCCTTATCGCAAAAGCAAAGCAGAAATGATAATTTTACATATGATTAACAAATAGAAGCACGCGACTTGTTGAGTTGATTGAAGCCAACTTTTTCTCCAAAGACCCATTTTCCAATTCTTCATTTTGTTTCAGTAACAATCCATAATTGCCAACTTTAACCAATCCTTATGTTAGGTATTTGGCAACTTCATTAGTTAGGAATAAGATGGTAAATCATTTATATGGTGTTTCAAGGTGGATTATGAGTTTCATATTATCCCCAACATTAGGATCCATCATCACCATTGTTTCTAGATATCTAAATTAATCTCAAGCTTGGTCACAAGAAATCAACACTTGAAATTATTTCTTCAATTTAATTGAAATTTCAGTTTTTTTACATTTCAAAACTATATTATTACACCACGTGTAAACATATTGCTCAGCCATAACACATAAACATGTTACATCTCAAAACAACAAGGAAATGAGATAATTCTTTGATAAGAACAACAAAAACAATAGGTATATATCACTAATAGGCTATAGAAACATAGTATCCCTGCATAATCAAGGTGCCAAATGTAACAAAAATGGACTTTCAAGGCATAAAAGAATGTCCTGAACAACAATACCAACATTAAACAATATCCAGCTTTGACTGCTGCCCCCATTATGTTCAATATAATGCCCTCAAGAAAGCAAAGAAACGGGAACGAGCTCACAAAGTTAGTACACAAATGCACATTACAAGAAGCAAAATGGATGAACCAAATAAACTAAAATTAGGCTAATAACAATAAAATAAATCTACCGTGCTGCCCCATCGATCGTGGGCATCAATATTCGCCCTCCTACTCAACAAAAGCTTGACAACCTCAACATGACCCTCGCAGGCTGCAATGTGCAAAGCAGTCCTCCCATCCAAATCAATGCTATTGACATCAATTCCTTCGTCAAGCAAATCCTGCACACCCTTGACGTCACCTTTGCATGCCATTGACAGCAGCTGCATCGTGGAATCCAAATTCTCCGGAACCGTCAATCCATCATCCTCCGCCAATGGGCCTCTCCTAATTGGGTCCATGGATGATTGCCTACCGAAGCTAAACCGGAAATTATTCCGCTTAGGGTCCATTGAATTCTGCCTCCGGAAACTGAATTTCTCGCTCCTGTTGAACGACCCTGTTGACAATTGGCGCGAAATCCCGCGCTTTAATCGGGCGGCAGCCTCCATGTCGGTTGGTAAATTCTTTCAATTCTAGAACAAATCCTTTACGCGATTTTTCCGGGGCTTGCTCATTTGAATGACGAAAAAATACCCATTTTTTTGGTACAACGTGATCCGATCGATGATCCTCGGATTGTGATCGAGAGCAGGGAAGGAGCTCTCGATGGCGAGGATAGGATTGGATCTGAGTGACTGAGGAAAGTAGATAGAGATCGAGAAAATGTTTGTATTTTATTCCACACAACGGCCAGGAAAAGACGTTACTACGTGTTGTTATTTTGTGAAAGAAATCCTCTGCATCATGCAATTATTGGAATGATTGTACTTCTCGTACATTTTTGCCCCTCACTACTTGACCAAAAAAGTAGGGATAAGAATGGGCGACACCGTTAGGCTTTCTAAGATGAACAATATCATCTTTGTTCCATTCCTTTATCGAGACAAAATTTTAAATGAAGAAAAGAAATCAAATATTTACATGAATCTAAAATCGTTAAATTAACAAAAAAAGGATTAATTTTTCGTAACTCCCTCTTGTTACCCCAAACCACTGTCCAATGATAATTCAAGCCTCAAAAGTATAAGACTCATACGTCCATGCATCTCCCACTTTTTATGTAATGACATATTTAAAATGATTTGAAATTATCTCGACAAAGGTGTGTGGCAATGGTTTTAATCTATTGGATTTGATGTTTCATTAGAGTGATAATATTTGGTTAATCCAATTAAATATGGTTAGTTTATTTATATTGTGAAGATTTTACTCTCTGTACAGAACTAATAGTTCTGTAAATTTTACATAGGGTGGGCGTCATGTGAATAAAATATTATTATAAAAAATGGGGCCCACCCCAATGTGTCTTATCTGTTGTTTTTGCAGATGAAATTCTTCTGTAACAATAACATGATTCATATTGTGAAAACAAAGTCAAATGTACAATGCTTTGGAAGTGAGTACGTGAGAGATTGATGGAAAACAAGTGTAGAGGATTTATTGCTCAATTGACTAACAACCTCATGACTAATGTGTGGAGTTAGATCTCTCCAAATTCTCCTTATCCATTTTGACTAAAAATATGGTGAAATGTTGGATTTCTTTTCATAATTCCATTGCTGGAAATTGTTAAACTTCTAGTCAAATAGTCACATGAAATAATGAAAAGATTAAATTATAAGAGACTATTGAACGAAAGTAGTTGGAATGATTTTCATCCATTTCCCCTTGCGTGCTCCATAAACGATAGTTTGAAGATCTAAATGTGACAAAAACAAATGGGAACCCGAGTGAAAATCTTTGGAGAACATGGGAGAGAATTTATAATTATAATTTTCTTATTAACAAGGCTGTAATCTTCTCGACATGTCATTCCTCAAACCAGGTCACCCACCTTGAAGTTGGGATGAACCAAGTCCACAACTTTGGACCCTCCATTTCCGACAATAGTCTAGATAATAAATAAATGGAGAAGCTCAATAACAACACAAATTAATCAAACGGATTGAGGTAACTGAAATAGTTAGATAGTTGACATTGAGGGGGGAGACAGTTTTATCCTTCTGGTAAGGTAATGGTCGTAAATACAGCAATGCCATCTTTATATGTATATATATATATATATATGTGTGTGTGTGTGTGTGAGATTGATCTTCTATGGCACACTACAGTAGATGGTGGAAGATAATGAGAATTCCAAAACTGATTACATTTGTTGGTAGTTCAATGACATTGTTGCGTTTTTTAATATCCAATAAATCTCGGGCTATGATATTAAACCGGTTTATTATTGGATTATACTTCATAAATAGAGATGGCAAAAAAGCTCGCCGGCTCAAGCGGCTGCTAGGCTCGGCTCGGCTCGGGCCCAAAAGGCTCGAGCCGAGCTCGAGCTTCTTTATTTAATTTATAGTATGTATAAACAATACAAATTTTGAATTTTTCAAGCAAAAATATAGATTTGGCATTAAAAAAAAAAAACCCAAAAGGCTCGGTCAGGGCTCGGCTCGACCCGCTAAGGCTCGGACCGAGCCTCATTTTTTTTGGCCGAGCTTAGCTCGGCTCGGCCAAAAAATGCTCGGCCTAAAAAATCTCGAGCCGAGCCTGAGCTTTTTTTTCCCGACTCGGCTCGTTGACACAGCTATTCATAGGCCTCGGCCTATGACTGAAGTTGTGAATCGACACCACAATTGTCTAAATCTCTCACATAACACATTTGGGCCATTTGAAGCAGTCTAATTATATTAGTGTTGCTCAACCCAAGTACTTGGAAGGCTTTAAGGATGTTAGCCCATTATCCCATTTGTTATTGGGCCCTACTATTTGACCTAAAGCCCGTGTCTATTCCTAACATATTCATTTGGTTGTCAATTACTGTTTTAGTGTGTGAAAGATTGTTGAGCAGCCATGTATTCTTGAGAAAACTGATTCCTTCGCTTCTTTGCTTTATGCCTTGGCTTAGTGCTTTACTTGGGAGATCTTTTTCGCTACCTAGCCTTTGTGGTTATTTCTTCTAGGCTGTAATCTTCTCACCCCAGTCTTTTGTAGGCTATAACCCGTGGAGCAACCCGTGTGCTACTTAGGTGGTGTTTGGTTTGTGTTGTGGTTTGCATTGTGGTGTCGATTGGTTTGGAGACTGAGCCTAGTTCTTGGTTAATCGGAGTCCCAATATTCAACAGACATGTCTGAATCTTTTGGAAAACCTTTAATGTAATCATTCAGTAGGATTTACCTGTTGCCCACTTCCTCTGATTCCATTGCTGCTTGCTTGGATTACGAATGTTAACTGTGAAGTGAAGGTGGCCAAGACGACCTGCCTCAACCAAAATTGTAGCCACAGGGCCTTCGGGTTCTAGGGGATAGAGTATTTATGTTTTTATTTTTCACACCGAGTGAACCAACCTATGGCCACACAATTTGTGTCTACTGTCAGTGTAATGACCTGGGTCCCACTAAACGGGCTGTCCCGACTGTTAGATCGACAATGTACTGTCCATACTGTACCAGCATGGGTCTTCTCAGCATGTTGTATCCTCACTAAGTGCTACGCGGGACAAAGTGCTACGCCATAGGGCGGGACCTACCTCTTGAACCCGTAGGAGCTACCTCTAGAATCCCAACATCGGGCAACGGATCCTCAGATGGATCAAGCACGGCGAGGACGTCACTAGTCTAACGGGGTGTGATTGTAATACCCAAATCAAGAAAGTTTAAAAGATTTGATAAGTACTACTCATACCAATAAGTTGCACCTTCTTTCCTGAAGTCCATCATTAAAAACTCTACAATTAAACGTGCTGGTTTGGAGCAATTCTATGATGGGTGACCCCTATGCGGGGACAAAGTGCTACGCCATAGGACGGGAGCCATCTTTTGAACCCGTAGAAGCCACATCTAGAACCTCAACGCCGGCAATGGATCCTCAGATGGATCAAGCGCGACGAGGACATCGCTAGTCTAACGGGGGGTGATTGTAATACCCAGACCAGGAAAGTTTAAAAGATTTGATATATACTACTCATACCAACAATGTACACCTTCTTTTCCGAAAGTCTATCGTTAGAAACTCTACAGTTAAACGTGCTTGGTTTGGAACAATTCTATTATGGGTGACCCCCTGAGAAGTTTTCTTGGGGAACGTGCAAGTGAAGAAAAAACATGTTGAAAAGACCCATGTTGGTACAGTGGGGGCAATACGTCGTCGATCTAACGATCAGGACAACCCGTTAAGTGGGACCCGGGTCGTTACAGTCAACTGCCAAATGCTGTCACTATAAAATATTAAACAATGATGCTATCTATCATCAGTTATACTAGAGCATCGATCTAATCAAGTCATCCAATTAGGATTAAATAAGCATGTGCACCTTTTACAGGGACAAATTGATTTGCCAACTTTAAATTTTATTTCCTTAAAAAAAGGTTTAAAAGAAAATGAAAAATCACAACTAATCACAAATGGTTCACTTTTCCGAATTTAACCTTTCTTCCCATCTTAATGTCATGCCTCTCTCTGCCACTGCCTCATTTGCCTTCATATTTCTACTTTATTTAACGCTTTGAGCAAACCACTAATAAAAAATTACATGAAAAGTGAAGCAACACGTATAAAAAAAATTCTAACTTTTGGCAATTAGTAATGAGGAGGGTGGGCGTGGGTTGGGTTGGGTTGGGTTTTGCTCCAATCCAAACCAAACTCAACCCGTGTAAATGTTTAAACTCAACCAAACTCAACCAAGTGTCGGTCGAGTTGGATTTGCCTAACACCAGCATCACCAACAATATCGATGGCTATACCAGCAGAAAGGCCAGCGAGACTACAAGTGAGACTAGAAGAAAGGTGAGCATATCCATCAAACGAGTAGTAAGACTTAGCTTTAGGGTTATTTCCAGTACTGATAATCACAACAATAATCAATCCATAAATACCCAACACTCCAACCATAACTAATTGATGAAAAATTCAAGAAAAAAAAATCGTTCTTTAATTTGTTGAGAACATAAAAATTTGATGCCGGATGCTAAATTAGTAGAAAATAACAAATAAAAACATCACAAGAAGGAAACTTTTTTCATAGGAATGGTAAAGTAAAAATGGAATTTGGGTAATTGAGAAGCTATTAAAGCTTCATCAAATTCATATTACATACTTTGTTAAACAATCCAAAGGAGAAAAAGAAAAAGAGGCTAGGGTTTTATTGATTCTGCATAATGTAATTGAATGAATAAAACCTAGATACAAAGAGACTATATATAGTCTAAAATAAAGAAAACTTAAAAGACTATTCTACCCTTAATAAATAATGTTAACAAAATAATCATATATTTCTTAACATCTCCCCTCAAACTCACGATGCAGCAGCTACAAGCATCGAGAGTTTGCCAACTAGAAAACGAAAACGAGAAATAGAATGCGCCTTGGTAAAGAAATCTGCAAGCTGCAAAGAAGAAGAAACAAATGACAAAGTAATTGTGCCATGCTTGAGATGATGACGAGTAAGGTGACAATCGATCTCAATGTGCTTAGTTCGTTCATGAAAAACCGAGTTGTGAGCAATCTGAATGGAACTCTGATTATCACAATACATAGGAGTGGGATGTGAAAGAAAAACTCCCATATCTGCAAGTAACCAACGTAACCAAACAATCTCTTTGGTAGTGGATGCCATAGCACGATATTCTGCTTCGGTTGAAGATTGAGACACAATAGATTGCTTCTTGCTCTTCCAAGAAATAAGAGAATCACCCAAAAAGATACAAGCCGATGAGACTTACGATCTCGTGGGATCACCGCCATGATCGACATCGCAGTATACACGCAGCCTCCAAGGAAGATGTGGATGGAAGTAAAAGACTAAAGACTCGTACCAAGATATCGCAAAATACGAAGAACAGCTGCCCAATGAACTGTAGTAGGAGAAGCAACAAACTGACTAACAACATGAACAGCATATGCAATATCTGGGCGAGTAATAGTGAGATATACCAAGCTCCCAACAATAGTACGGTATAAAGTAGGATCTGTAAAGGTAAACCATCGTAAGAAGAATACTTTGCGTTAACCTCAATGGGAGTATCAACGGTCTTATTATCGATAAGTCGAGCCCGTTCAAGAATATCTCGCAACATATTTCGACCGAGAAAGAAGATAACCTCTAGGTGAGCAAAGCTACCTCAATACCCAAGAAATATCGTAGAGAACCCAAATCCTTCATTTCAAACTGTCTAGCCAACTCGTCTTCAAAACCGAAATACCATCAATATCATCACCGCAATAATCATGTCATCAACATATAAAGATAGAATGATATGACTGCATCAGTGCACTTAACAAAAAGAGCAGAATCATGACTACTGGAAGCAAATCCAAGAGAAGAAATCACAACAGAAAATTTCTCAAACCAAGCACGAGGTGCTTGTTTGAGACCATACAACGCCTTCTTGAGCTTGCAAACATACCCAGAATCATGTGGAACACCATGAGGGGGAGCCATATAAACTTCTTCTTGAAGATCTCCATTCAAGAAGGCATTTTTAACATCAAGTTGAGAGATACGCCACTGACGAATCGAAGCTATTGCAATAAGAGTACGAATAGTAGTCATTTTTGCAACAGGGGCAAATGTCTCCTCATAATCCATACCATACTGTTGAGAGTACCCTTTTGCAACCAACCTAGCTTTGTATCGCTCAATTGATCCATCAGAATTAGTCTTGATCTTTACACCCAACGACTACCAACAACACTCTTACCAGGAGGTAGAAGAATCAAATCCCAAGTACCGCCTTATGCAAATCGAAAGTTCCTCATCCATAGCTTCCAAAGAGGATCAAGAATTGCCTCTTTATAGGAAGAGGGCTCGTAGAGACAATGAATAGAAGCTAAAAAGGAAGTAAAAGATGAAGAATAACAAGAATAAGCAAAATCTGTAACTTTGTAGACTTACGAATGCGTATGGATTGACGTAGAGGTGGATCCACAGCCTCGTACGGAGCTTGAGGGACCGATGAGAAGAGGGAGCTTCAGTGTGAGAGTAAAGTGTCAATACATGCAGAATGATCAGTATTTGAAGTGCTAGGAACTTGAGATGACAAACTATCAGAATTAGTAGAAAAAGGATCTATACGAATAAGATCAGATCTAGTCAAACTATGAGTAGTTGATGGAATAGAAAAGAAAGGTATATGCTCGAGAAACACAACATGACGAGACACATAAAGTTTCTGAGTTATTGGATCAAAACAACGATACCCCTTTTGACCTTCACCATAACCAAGAAAGACACAAATAGCAGATCGAGATGACAACTTGCTGCGTTCTACATGAGGACGAAGAACGAAACAAGTACAACCAAAAACTCTAAAGAAAGAATAATCAGGAGCATACCCATACAACTTTTCGAAAGGAGAAAAACCTGAAGTATGAGAAGATGGAATTGTATTAATCAAACTTACAGCAGTAAGAACAGCTTCACCCCAATACACACTAGGAACTGAAGTAGACAACAAGAGAGAGCGAGCAGTTTCAACAATGTGCCTATGTTTTCTTTCAGCAACACCATTTTGCTCAGGAGTATCTGTACACGAAGTTTGGTGCATAGTTCCATCTAAGGCAAGCAGTTCACAAAATTTTTTAGAAGTGTATTCCCCACCCAAATCACACCTAAAACATTTGATAACAGCAGAATGTTGAGTTTTGACAAGAGCACGAAATGTTGTGTATATCTCAAAGAATTCAGAACAATGTTTCATTAAATAAACCCAACAATAACGAGTATGATCATCAATAAAAGAAACATAATACCGGGACCCTCCTTTTGTGGCAACAGGAGAAGGCCCCCATACATCAGAATGAATCAAATCAAATGGAGAGGAAGAAACAGAAATACTTCGATTAAAAGGTAAAGCTGAAAATTTTGCCAGTTTACATCCACTACAATCTGAAATATCATAAGGTTCCAAATTTCCTAATGCCCCTGTAGAAGCCAAATATCTCAAACGAGAAGACGAAACATGACCTAGGCGAGAATGCCATAAATAAAAACTAGAAGAAGAAGGACTCAAACGAAAAGAAGATAAATCAACACTAGAAGCGAGCAAAGAATCGGTACTTTTAACTCATCCAAAACATATAGTCCCCCCTTCCTATGGCCCGTCCCAATCAGCTTCTGAGACTGGAGATCCTGCACATAACAAGAAGAAGAGGAAAATGTGACTAAATTTACCAGAATCACATAACTGACCAACAGAAGCAAGATTTAATTTGAGTTTCGGAATATGATAAACATTAGGGAGAGACAAGTGAGGTGTGACAACGGACCAACACTGCTAAAGGCATAGGAGTGCCATCGGCGGTCATGACAGAATACAAGACGAATGAGACACGGAAGCAAAAGATGAAGAATGCGGAGACATATGATGTGAAGCACCGTAATCCAAGACCCAAACGAGAATGTGACATACGAAGAACTATGAGGCAACTGACCTACAGAAGCAGACATAGCTTGTGGCTGTAAGGAGAGAAACTTCTGAAATTGCTCAGCCAGAGTACCAGGATCTGTGAAAGGACCCGATGAAGCTACCGCTGCAGTATTGAATTGTGGTGGTCTATAACCCTGAGGTGGTCTACGATCCTTCGATTGTGATTGATTGCCAGGCTTCCAAACTTGGAATTGCTGCATGGTTCGATTCTGCTGTCTCAACTTAGGACACTGAGCCTTCCAATGACCTTTCTCCTTACAGAAACTGCACTCATCACGGGCAGCCCTTGCGTGAAACATATTATGATTATTAGTCAGTGACTTAGAAGGCATTGCTAACACAGAAGGATTAGGAGTAGAAAGAATTCCCTTTTCAGAATAAGACTTAAGACGTATTTCTTCAGCCAATAACTCACTGACAACTGAATCAACAGAAGGAAGTGGAGAACGATGCAAAATTGAACCTCTAAGTCCTTCAAAATCACTGCGAAGTGCCGTTAGAAACTGTACCAACCGTTGCTGCTCTCTATGAACAATAAAGGCATTGCACGCCTTTAATTCTGTCGATTCTGTAAGAGCCAATTGATCCCAAAGATCTGTTATAGCAGAATAAAACTCCTGAACACTCATATTTTTCTGCTGAAGAGCTCGTATGTCATTCTCTAATTGATACTGTTTTGCAAAATTTGATTGAGTGAATAACATTTGCAGATGTTCCCAAACCTCCTTTCTTTGTATCATACTTTGCCAACTCTCTACCTATGGAATGTTCAACAGAATTGTTAATCCAAGTAATAATTTTTGAATTGTTTGCTTCCCAAGTATCTATTGAAGCAGCATAACCCTCATCAATATCCGTAGGTTTTACAGAAATTCCACTAATATATCCCCACATCTTTTTACCCTTAAGAAAATTTCTCATCACATAACTCCAATACGAATAATTCTTTCCATCCAACCTCACACTCACTGATTGAAGCGAATCGTCTCTTTCAGTAGCCATAATAAAAGAAAAGAAGAAGGAAACCCGAATAGCAAAAGTAAGGGAAACGAAATACCAGATTGCAGAAACTGAATGAAAACCCTAACGAAATACTAATTGCAGAAACTGAATAAAAACCCTAACGAAATACCAGATCGCAGAAACGGAACAAAAAATCCTCCCAAAATCGTCTCTTCTCAAAAACGAAATACCAGTTGGATCCGCGGAAGCTGTGTTTGAGATTATGTCAAATCCCATAAAACTTAGCTCTGATACCATGTTAAACAATCCAAAGGAGAAAAAGAAAAAGAGGCTAGGGTTTTATTGATTCTGCATAATGTAATTGAATGAATAAAACCTAGATACAAAGAGACTATATATAGTCTAAAATAAAGAAAACTTAAAAGACTATTCTACCCTTAATAAATAATGTTAACAAAATAATCATATATTTCTTAACACTTGCATCATTAGCATTCGTAAGAATGTAAAATCCCTACCAATACAATCTTGTTCAACAAAAGCATTAAATCTGTGCACAGATTTTTGTGCAAAAGAAAAAAAAATCATCAGTGCAAAATGTATAAACTTAACACTCAGATCTGCTATTAAACATTCTTGTAGTTGAGTCTCAGTTAATTCTTAAATTGAAAAGGCAAAAGAAGAAGAAACGCAAACATCGCACAAAAAAAAAACAAAGAAAGAAACACGTTCGAAGAGAGAATCATGAGAATCACACATCACCTCGAAACATTCTAAGAATCCCAGAAAGGTTTTGGTCTCTTTTTGGAAAATTTCTAAGTTTTGTATGGATTTTGTCAAGAATGCTGAACTTGAGAGGTGAAACCTAAGTTTGAACTTTGGAGAGAGAGAAGTTTTTGATTGAAGTACTTGGCATATGCCGGGAGACAGTGTTTCCCCTTTTCTTTTTTTCTTTTTAATGTAGTCGGGTTGGATCGGGTTTAGGTTGTTAACCCATAACCTGACCCGACCCGACTACCCAACTCAATACTCGAAACCCACCTAAAAATAGCAAAAAATCGAGCCAAACCGATCGGTTTAGGTCGGGTTGGACAGTTTGATTGGGTTGATTTGGATTTTGTCCACCCCTAGTAATGAGTAAAAAATTCGAGTAATTGTTCATGAACTCCCATTAAAAACCATACACCCGTTATTGAGTATTATTTGGAGAAATAAAATGCTCTTTATCTAATTTTGGAAAGTAAGAAATTATTTTTTGTAAAAAAATTTAAGTAATACAACGGGCTCTTTATAGTTAACACTTAATTTCACTACTTCAAAAAATATTTATTGTTTTTTCTTATATTTTATTTTCACTAGTTTTTTTTTTAAAAATTATTATATTATTTTCCTATATTGAAAATTGAAATACTTTGAATGCATTTAATTATGGAGAACGACACTCTTTGAATTAAAATTTTAATTTAAAAAATTTCTTAAAGTATAAATTTAAGAATTGACTCTTTAAAATAGAGAGTTTTCATGTTTAAAGAATCTCTGGCAAATACTCCGAATAAGCCTAATATGCTATTTATAAATGAGGAAATTACATACATAAAACCTTGCTTTCTGAGTTTTCAATTCATAAATCAGAATTTATCTTTACCACATACATACTATATCCCACCCCACATGAAACTGCTTTGATTATAATTTAGGGGGTGTTTGACACCCCATTTTAATCATCAAATTATTGATCAGATAATTTAATGCATTAAAATCATAATAAAATCAGCATATAAATAAATAATTAAATCACAGAGACCTTGAAAACAAGTAAATGATCACAAGTCGATTAGATTGTTTTCCCTAATATAAAATTCAGCTATTCATAATGGAATAATTAAAAAAAAAAGTGAAAAGAAATCACCAAAACTTGATAAAAAGTGAAAATGTCTGGTGTTTGCAGCTTTCTTTTCTTTTTCCTTTCTATTTCCTCTTTCTTCTTTCTTTCTCTGCTTTTTTTTTCCTCCTGTTGACTTTTCTTTCTCATTTTCTCTTTCTTCCCCTTTCTTCTTTCTCTTTTCTTCTCTTTCTCTTTCTCCTATTTCTTCTCTCTTTTCTTCTGCTTTTCTTCCTGCCACCTTTTTTTTCTCTCTTTTTCTGATTCTCTTCAGCGCCCCCCTCTCTTCCGTGAATCTGTTTGTGTATTTATGTCTCCTCCAACTATTATGTTCTATGGTAATTAGAATTTCAAGTCCAATTAGATTTGAGTCCAAATCAAAGTAAAGCCTAATTTAATAATAACTCCCACTTCTTTACTGCCATCTTAAATTGTAATTTGCATCAATGTCCAACATTATTTTAGAATGTACATTCTAGTCCTTCGATTTCCAAAGTGTGAAACATTATCTCTAAAATTGCCGATTTTATTCAATTTCATCATTCTTTTATTTCCAATTGCTTCGAGCGAGTCCATAACTAAAAACAAAAGAAAAACAACCCAAGTTAAAGTAAAATTTAATTATTTGACGACATAAAAATTTAATAATTTGATCCAAATAAATGCACAAATTGCACTTATCAATATCTAATAGTAATTGGATCATATTTCAATACATTATAAATACTTGCCCTTTCTCTGTCTCGAGCATAAGATTCAAGAAAATGGCTAATTCCATAGTTTATTGGCTTGTGTTACTTTTGGTTGCGACCTCCATGTGCACTAAACCAGATGGTACAACTGATGCCTCTCAGCCATTCATCAAGGCATGGGCATTGGCATGTAGCTCGGTCCGACAGTCGAAACTTTACGTCCCTAAAGGACGTTACTTACTAAACCAATTAGCGTTTAGAGGACCGTGTAGGAATCAAATCAAAGTTCAGATTGACGGTACTCTAGTCGCTCCAGATGATTACCGTGTTATTGGCAACTCGAACTACTGGATATTATTCATTCATGTTAACAAGATTTCAGTTATCGGTGGAACACTGGATGCCAAAGGAGTTGGTTTTTGGGCATGTAGAAGATCGGGAAAGAATTGCCCAGTTGGAGCTAATGTGTAGCGACCAAGAATTTTAAAATTTATAAAATTATTTTTCTCGAAAAACGTGTCGCTAAATTTTAAACCCTAACGTTAAAGTGAAAACGCGTTCGTCTAATTGTTATAAACGAATTTAAATTTTTGAATCAAATTCATTCTCAAATAATTATAAGTACCATAATTTTTTTTTTTTTTTGAATCCAATTTATTTAGCCCATTTCAATTAAGTCTCATTTTAATAGTCCAATCCACCTAAACCCAATCGGTAAACCCTGCAGCCCAAATGCTTGGCCCAAATTGTTACCTAGGGAATTGTGCCCTAAATTTCACTATTTTATTCACCATTATTTCATTTCCTCCTTCACTATTCCCCCCAGCCAGCACTCTGAGTAAGGAAATTTCATTTGTTCTTTAATTCATTCCACTGGAAAATCATGTTGATGCTAGAACTTTAATTTCTAGCACCAACAAGATAATGTTTCCAATCAGCTGCATCCTCAACAGCCAAGCTCACCATCACCAAATCGAAGCTCACCTCAAACCACCACCAACCAACACTGCCTAACACCATCACGAGACCAAGCTCACCACCAAACCATCAACTCCACCGTCCAAACCGAAACCACCAAGCCACCACCAAACCAACACCCAGCAGCCTGCACCACCACTAACACCACTCCAAAACCGAAACCCAACTTCACCTACTGCTTTTCGAGTCACCTACCACCATCACCATTTTCGCACACAACTCAACACCTCAGCTCAACACTGTAGCCAAAACACCAACCCACCAATGCACACAACTCAACACCTCACCATCTCATTCGCTCAAAATCGAGATCACCACCACACTAGCTCCAAACCGACACCAACCACCTCAAACCGCCACTGCCCAACACCACTTTAGCCCCAAAACACCACCACAAAAACACCAAATCAACCAAAAAAATCAAGAAAATTAGGAAACCCATAAACTTACCTCAAAGAAATAGGACCTTCCAAGCCTCGGTTAACGATATTTACAGATTTCGGAGACGGCCGAGTTTGATGGGTAGTGTGGCAACGATTTAATGAATTCAGTTATTTACATTTGAAAAATTTCGTATTTGAACGTTACTAACGTACTTTGTTATTTCAGTATTTCAAAAACTCGAGATTTAAAGTTTAATGAAATTTCTTAAGTTAATCAAATGAGTTTTGTTGCCGACGAGGTTTTTACCGTTATAAATGTGATGTTTGAAATTTAGTTACTTTCCGCAAATCATGTTAGTTAATTCGGTTACAAAAGAATATGACGTGGCAATCCGGGTTCACGGAACTCGGGAAATTACATAATGTACGTATAGTTGTATATGTTATTATGTTTAGCATATTAGATTGGATACTTAGTAATGTTTGACTAAAATTTTACCCTTTGGCCTCACCTCACTTGAGAGAGGCCATTTCGCGTTCGAGTGAATGCTCAATTCCTTCAAATTATTGGTCCATCTTCTCTGCTTGATCCTCTGGTCTCAGGCTCTTGTTTTTCAACTTGAAATCCACTTCAAAATGCCAAATATCTCGTCTTTTATCTTCCTCAATGTACCTCGAGTCCGGTGGCTTCCTAAAACAATGAAAAACATGTAAAATTCTATTACTATCAAAAGCCTAGATTTAAGAGCTTCGGTACGTGCAAAACTTGCACTTACTAGTAAGTACATATTTGGTACGCTAGACTTGATAACGACTTACTGTTTGACTAACAATTTTACTTTGTGACTTTCAGTCTATAACATTCAACTGGGCTAACGACGTCGTGATAAGTGGATAAACATCGATAAGTAGTGAGTTAATGCACCTCGTAATTAATAGCTGCAACAACATAATAGTTCGTAATGTGAGAATTGTAGCTCCCTACTCGAGCAATAACACCGACGGGATTCATGTTCAGTCCTCTGCTGGTATTACAATCACTGGCAGCAGCATAAAGACTGGAGATGACTGTGTGGCCCTGGACATGGTGTTAGGTACTTAACTTGCTAGGATTTTCACTTATTTTATCTTAATCTTGAAGTAATTAATTTGTGTATGTGTTTGCAGCATTAGCAGTCTAGGGAGGGATTATAATGAAGCTGGAGTAAAAAATCTGATATTATTTTGTACATGAAAATGAAATTTTTGGCCCATTGTGAGACAAGGTAGTCAAAGATTGCGGCTGATCCATTTTGCAACGGTAAAAATTCTTCTAGTAATATGAAACAAACAGGGGTTTAACCCATTCGGTTTTCATTGGATTGGATCCGACAATGGGTTACGGCTTAAAACATGGGCGAGACCCTCAAATGTTTTCGTTAGAGACATTCACTATCGAAATATCCTTACGAAGAAGGTCGATAATCCAATTATTATCGATCAAAATTATTGTCCCGGCAACCAAGGTTGTCCCCAACAGGGTTCAGGAATAAAGGTATGTTCAATTATCTACGAAAATATACAAGGAACATCAGCAACAGAGGTGGCTATGATATTTGAATGCAGCCCTACCAATCCATGCACTGATATCTCATTAAGAGACATCAAAATCAGTTTTGTTAACAGCAGAACAAAGGCTAAATCATATTGCAAAAACATTGGAGGAAAGACCAGTGGAGTCATTTTGCCAGTTAATTGCTTATATTTAACTTTTTTTTGACCTTTGTGTATACTTCAGTTTGTGCCATGTTTTCAGTTTGGCACCTGTAAATTATTTCAATACCTTCACATTTCGCCACTCCGATATCTAAAATTCCTATATTTCTTTCTATTGAGATGTGCAAATATATAGAGTCAGTGAACCTCATATTGTAAGTCAATTTTAAAGCGAGTTAAGCTCGTGACTTTATTATAACATAAAAATTAGGGATGAACACGGTCCGTTTCGATCACTGAACCAATTCCCAATAGAAATTATACGAGTAGAACTTGTGGTACCATTTCCAATGCTAGTACCAAACCAGAATCGAACCGACTAGACTGCTTTTGGTGTTGTTCCGGTCTGGCTCTATTTTCTTTCAATGACCTTACAACTGATAAAGTAGAGGTTAGTTAATGTGAAGTTCGATCCCGATCCCAAACCAGTTCCACGGGTTCCGGGTATTTTTGCTCACCCTAATAAGAGCAAATGTATGCCATGGACGAGTCGAGTTTGTGTGTACAAGTGAGTTTAGTATCTAGCACCAATTTAGATGTACAATAAATCAGGTTGAAGTTCTTTAAAAAATATATATATATTTACCGATAATCATAATCTTTCATCTTTCAGTTGAAGACTGGATTGTCATCTGATCTAAACATTACAATTGATGATTAAAAAATTGGTATGTATGCTCAAATTTTGCAATATAGATCAAGCTTTAAGAAACTAATAACATCCTCGAGTATGTACAAGAAAATGATGTGTACCGCAGTAAGCAAAATTAATGAGCTCGACTAAACAATCTCTCTAGAGGTAGTATTCGTGTAGCGTCAGGGATCCCTTGAGCTCCAGTGGTCATCAGCCAATTCGGAGGCACTGCCTGTATTCCGAAGTGAAGATCTGTGGTGGGAACTACCTTGGTGTTTCTTGGAATTGTTACATTTCTGATCAAGGTGAACCGAACTTCCCGAGGAGCAATGGCAGACGTGTACTCTATGAGCTTTTGTTACAGTGGAGCGACTGCCTTTTACGTTCACCAGCAAAATGACTTCCTTGTCACTGGTGTCTTCGGACCACCAGCTTTGTGGAAAACCATCTACAAATTCTTCCAGTGTACGGAATTCTCCGTGATGTAAGGATATTTCTACAACTTCATCAGCTTTGATTATGCCGGCTGCAGGTGTCACCTAAATCATATTTGATGATTTTATTATTGTAGAAGATAGTATTTTCAGTCCAGTTCTGTATCAGAATATCAAAAACTAGGATGCATCGACACCTTCTCGGTTCCGGAAGTCAGTGTCTAACACGTGTCAGACACCGACACGCCTCGGGAACATCAAATTACTTTTTAGTTTTGTACAATTGGACATGTCGTTGACACGTTGCCAACATGCTGGGAGATGCATTGTCGACACGTCAGAATTAACATAAACAAATTTACTTTAAAAAAAATTTATATATTACCTCAAGCCAACGAGGGAAACCAAGTGATCCTCTGGGCCGATAGTCGGATGCTACTCCGTCCTCTTTGACTGCAGATTGACCCTCGCAGATGATTTGGAAAAATGCAAATTCTGTACCACTTTTGTTGGTGATTCTCAAACTGAAAGTTTCTTGATTTTTCAGCACTATTTTTTCTGTGCTAACAATGGTTTCTGGAACGAAGCGTAGTTCGGCAAGGTAAGACCTGATTGTGTCCTTGGACTTCATAATTTTTCCGAACTCTTGTCTCCTCACTGATCTGTCAACACGGGCAATGTCCACATCAAACTTGCACCGTACAGGTTTATGATCACTCTCAGTAACATCCATACGAGCTTGATATCTGCCATACATATTGAACAAAAAAGGTTTGATTACAAACCCGCAAAAGGAAAACTAACAGAGAAAATAATCTTGTGAGACCTACTGTAGTATGGAAGCAACAACAGGGCATTCTAAACTGCATTCGTCTGTTGGAGTGGCCCTGCTATCTCTGTATAGTATTCTATCACACCAAGCCGGTATTCGTTTTTTCTCTCCCGAATCGTAACCTACAAATAAAGAATTACATAGTCGTTAATGCTATCAATGAGTCATAGACTAAGGTAAAAAAAAAAGAAAAACACGTGTGAAAATCGTCCTCGAGGAGAAACCAGATGTACCTCATAGAAATACATTCAATGAAACAACCAAGCAACAGATGCGCAAGTGTTATTATTAGTTACGATATTACCTCCCAAACCAGGTTTTCCCCTTTCAAACTTGTAAGTCGGTGGAAATTTGATGAGTGCCTCACGCATTCCTTGGAAAACTTTGCCAGCTTTCATTTCTGCCCTAAGCTGATCTTTTTCTCGAAGCCAGTCAAAACTTCTCTGGGAAACAAGATCCCGTGCTTCGTCATAAGATATGCCAAAAAGACGATAATTAAAATCACCACAAAAGACGACCATATCGGCTTCAGCAAGATCGGGCTTTCCCTCGTTAGGATTAGGAGCAGCAGCCTGTTAGGCCAAGAGAACCATCGTAAAATCAGGGCCATAATCTAATGAGAAGAAACGTACTTGAACAACTCATTCTGAATCAAATGCATACATTCGCAGCACGAAGGGTCTGAGTAGAAGATGAGACACCAGCTGCAATGAGAAGCCAGAATAACAAAGCAACCAAAATAAATATGTAGAAAATATTAGAGAGCAAGAGAAAAACAGGAATGACAGCATACCAGCAGCATTGTTAAGAAGGTTAGATGAGCGGATGAACGTCATGGTTCGAAATATATGATCAAAATCAGCATTGCGGCGGTTAACTGCTTCCAAATGTGCAGCAAAATGACAATTTGTAAAACACATTATCCTATCGAATACTCTCAACCTCAAGCCTACACCTCCCTGAATACAAAATTGAGCCATGTAAATCACGATAGCGGAAATGACAGAAAGGAGATTGATCAACTTTGAGTACGAAACTTATGTGGACATCAAATCATACAAATATATCCAAGAAAATACTACAAATCGACAGTGAATGAGCTAGGACTGCATTACAACTTGTTCTCATAGTTGAGATCAAAGACAATATTACTCAATAACCCCAACTTTGGGCAGAGGGGACTATCACCAAAAAAATACTAAACGGTCAAAGCCCAATGCCTTAGATTTGCAACAAATCGCTTGGTTACCTTATTGCCAATTGCACGACCTAAACCACACGCAACTGCAGCAACATCCAGGTCCCCAACGTGTGTTCTAACTGTCTTTCTCACCCTGAATGAAGGATATTAACAAGCTGTCAAAATGTATGTTAGGAGGTGTCAAACCAAAAATTTGAAAGGCTTGACAAGTTCAGTTCAGACGGTGGAGTTTTGACATTGAAAAAGTGGATAAGAATTTATCACTATGTGTAGTTGCAATGTAAGACCTTACCAGATAGCTATGAGCAAACCAGCCAGCTGCCTGGACCCTACGCGTTCGAAAGTGGATCCTTCGTCCAAAGCCTTGCCAATATTTTCCTGCCACCATTGCCCAATAGAACTTCCTTCAAGTCCTACCTACAATGGATACAACAGCAGGTAGTGTGAAATGAATGAATAGAAGAAAAATGACAAAAGAAAAGAAAAATAATATGCCAGGATTTAAATAAAGGAGCTTAAAAGATACAAGGAAACATGCGCAGGTGTGGAATGGAAAAATTTATATATAAGACTGCATTTCAAAGTCTACATTAAAAACTAAAATAGGCATCTCCGAAATAAGATCCTATTTTATCACCTGTCAAAATATTGATTTAAAAATCGAGAACTAAGATCCACTTTCCAAAATAAATTTTTTTTTTTTTTTAAGGATTGTTATGTAAATCATTTAGCAGTTCAAAGATTAAGTAGCAATTTAAACTGAATAAATATTTGTGCAAGTGGTGGAGAGAAATATTTCGTAGAGCACTAGCACTGGAGAGTAGGAGTTGGACAGCAAATAAAAATATATTTCTCATTTCTAGTACAAATACTCCTCCAGAATATAAAACTTTCTGAATTGAAGTACACAGATAAGATAAAAAATAATAATCTAATGTTACATATGGGTCTCCTGCAACATCAAAACTGCGTGTTTTAAGGCAGGCGCTTATCACTAACTTGTATTATAAGATGTATTCATAGACTAAAACCAGAAAAGAAAAAACAGCTGGACATGCTTAAAGCTTCTGATTTTTCTTCTTTTTTCTTTCTTTCATACATTTTTTTTATTTTCTTTTCTAGGAATGAATACAAAGTTATCCATCTCGTGTAAAAGCTTACGTTGGGCCATCCATATGATTTAAATCTTGTCTTCAACATTCCCCATGACATCCAAACCGAATTCATTTTTTTAATCAAATGTTGACATGTGCACAATTTTCATAAAGTGGTGGCGGTGAGAATTGACCTAAGGATTTTTGCACAACTCTGATATCATTTGAACCACGTCATCTAAAAACTTAGGTTGTTCGAGAGGTGCCACATGTATTCATTTAAATGTTTTCAACGAACAACAAAATTGAGGTTCTTATAGGCATGAATGGAGGCATTATTACCTAAGAGAAGTTTATTGACAACTTACAGTTTCTTTTGCTGCAGACATCGCAAGAAAACCTGCACCCATTTCCACTTCTTGTAACCCCACAACTACAATATCGACATCCGATACTGCAGAACTTAGCCATGAGATAAGAGCATCCTGAGATGCTCTTCCTTGGCCAACGTTCCATGTGCCAACTAATATTCTAACATTATCTAGTCTTGTATACATGTTTTCTCTGTCAGCTAATTCTAGCCTTAAAATGTTATCCACAGGTCCTGGAGAGGCAATGCTCCATCCCCGTATACCGCCATGAGTTGCCAAACTAAAAATGTAACCATTTCCAACCACTAATTTTATAACAGGACCATTGTGAGCAACCCAACCAGCAATTAAGTTTCCTTCGAGGTCCAGCAGTTGGACCACTCCACTTATATAGCCAACCCATATTCTTGACCCATAAGTGCAAAAGCATAGAACAGCACAAGGATGATGATTGAAATCCTGCAAACGGTTGCCATTTCCATCCCATTGCACTAATAAGCCATTGGAACATCCAGTCCATATAATTCCATCTGATGCTAGAACAAGGGCTTCTGTTTTTTTAGCATCTTCACTATAAGCTGACCCCTTTGTTGCTGCTCGGCGCACAGCATCTGCAGCTCCCATTATAGCATTACGTGACCGCTGCAAAAAGCCTTGGGATTTTTCCTTTTTTGACTTGGAGACAAGCTTAAGATTCTCATCTTCAGCTGCTTGGTCTTGCACTGATGGCATATCGACTCGATTCTCAATTTGACCGTCTATGTTAAATACTTTGAGAAGTTCTCTTGTGCGAGCATCCCTGCAGTTTCCCAACTATCTTGATTATTAGAAATAACTAACAAAACATAGCATTCCCCCCAAAAGAACATTTTCCCACTTTTTTGGAAGTAGAATCATTGAGAAATTTTGATTTCAACATTAATTCATAAACGATAAATGTAAAAGCTAAAACAAAGTTGTAGACTTGTACAGTAAATCAGTTTGCAGAGTGAGAAAATTGACAAACATACCATAATGAGAAGGATGACGACCCAACTGCCCACACTTTGGCTCGGACATTGTCAGCTAACAAACTCTTAACATCTGAAGATGAAATGTTACAAGCACCATTAATGGTAACTTGGCTCCTAAGGTCAACGAATGACCTCTCCACTAGTAAAGAAGCCATGTGTCTTTCCTCTAGTGATAGAGATAGAGATTTTTCAATAGCTTCCCATGGCCACACCTTTATAATACCACCCTCAAAGCCCGACCAAATATCACCTGAATTGAAACCATATAAAGTTAAAATTTGGCAACACCCTTTTCGGGTTTTGATACACAATGAATCCCAGGCTATTATATAAACGTGTTGGATTAAATTGTTACCAACAACCAAGTGCAAAGGCTCAACCCGAAAACAACGTGGGCTGAAAGTAACTTAAATAATTAATGTTGCTCATGGTCCATTTATATTACCTCTTGGATGACTTTGAATCTTGACCCATTTAACCCCTTTTATTGATCCAACTAAATCTTAACTTAGCCTATATATATGGTGTTTTTGCCCTAGCTGTTTAGTGTGCGATTTGTGAGAAAAGAAGAAAGAAACCGTGTGCAAGAGAGGAGAGAAACAGGCAGCCCCTTTGGCTTCCTTGGTATTTTGGTCCCGTTTCTTGCCTTCTTTTAAGAGCCTTTGTGGCTACAAATCATCACCATTATCTTGTCATTTGTGGGTGAGATTGATGAGTAACCGAAGTGAATATATTGGTTGTGAGTTGGAGCCGTTTGGATTTGTTGTTTGGTAGAGAAATGTAACGTGAAACTAAGCCCAGAAAACACCGTTTTGACAACAATTTGAGCAAGCTTCCGCGACAACCATAAACAAATTTCAGACTAAAGAAAGAGTTGAGAACATACGTCTATTGTATTTCGTGTCAAAAGAATATGCAATAAGCACACGCTAAGCAAGTCTGTAGCTAGCTTGCAGAATATCATTTCAGAATAAATACATGGGATGGTAAATAACATTACCAAATAGATTTTTGTCAAACGAAACATCTTTTACTCAGAAGAAAAACAGCTACGTTCAAAAAGATAATCAAGTGGGATAAAGACATTGTCATGGAAAGATCCAATTGATTAAGCATCTATCATAACAGAAATGCACACCTTATACATTGAACATCTATAATTTCAGAAATGATAAAACTTTTGGCCAAGTGAAAGGGATTTACCATAAGAAGAAATTATCATGGAAAGAACTGGACCTCGATGAGCCTGCCAAAAGAAGCCTTCCTTCAAAGTGGAATCATCGTTATAAGGCTGGTCCATCCTCCAAGACCTAATCTTACCATCCTTATGCCCACTCCAAACCAACTTACTTCCAGGGTCAACCATCAAACATATTGTGGAAGACGTGCTTGCTGATTCATAAAATGGAGCAGCGTCCTCATCTCCTCTCCGTGCCCTTCCTCCTACCCCGATTCCTGGCTCATATGCATCTGTAAAGTTCCATACTCTAACCCCTGATTCTTGCCCTGCCCATAATTGTGTTTCTGTACTGACAATAGTCCTCAAAAATTTTCCAACCTGTAAAAACATTAAAGGATTCTCACAGATTTCTTAAACTGGATGATTACATGCAGTACATAAACACAATAATGCTGTGGTCACTGGTCATCAGGAACTTTCCTAGAACTAATGTCAAAAAAATAAATAAATCTATATCATATAGAAAAACTAAATAATTACGCAAAAAACAAGATGAATTTATCTAAAGCTGATAACTTTGACAAAAATTAGTAGAAATAACGACAGCAAAAGCATATTCAACTACGGAACAACTACACCTCAGTTGATACCCAAAACCCCACTAAAGGTAGAAATCAATAAGAAAGGAAAAGAAAAAGAGTAAACATCAAAAAAAAAAAAAAAAACTTCCAAGTAATTCTAAAATTCATTTCACCCCGAGGGAGATACAAACCTCACAGTCTACTAATCTAATTATCCTAAAATCTGATTTCTTTTGGAAAAATGAAAGCCCATATGTACAAAAATCCACACACAATTATGCTAAACTTTAATGATGTTAATACGCTACAAATTCATTTCACAGATAAGCAGAAATATGCTCTCTAATTAAGAAAATTATGAAGATTCAGTTAACCCCAAAGATATAAAGCCAACATAGTCCCATGTTCTAGTTGTCCTAATTTTTCTTACCAAAAAAATAGAATCCAAAAATACAAAAAGTACATACACAATAGGTAGTAATGTTTATAAGCAACCAATTATTTCACAGAAAAGGAGATGCAGTAATCTAGTTTAATGTTTAAATATTCCCATATATTTCATACAATAAGGAAACACAGCAACTCACAAGCACACCAAAAACAGAATTGAAAATCTATACTGAGTACAAAATTCAATTATCTCCTATAAAGCAATGTGCATACAACTCCATACCTCTGATAACTTCCAAAAAGATCACTCATTTCACCCAATTAAACTAACACATAAAACACAATTATCTACTTTTAAACACAGGAAGCACTTAATGTGACAGTTTGCTTCTTTTTTTTCCCCCTTGGAAGCACGTAATATAAGATCACGGATTAGGCAAAGGAGGTTGCTGATTTCACATTTGGCAATCATCTTAAAGAAAGAAGGCTGCTAAATGCCAAGTCAGCAGAGATTGCAAATGCCACTTCTTCCTGTGGCATCCATCTTTGAAAGGATCAATTCACATGACAAATAAAGCCCCCGTTTTGAGCCCCATTTTTTTAGAATGGATTTTTGTAAAAAGTGATTTTTGGAGAATGTGTGGTTAAAAGTAGGGAAAAAATTTGGTTTACATGAAAAATTATTTTATTAAAAGAATATGTGATTGAAAATGAGTGTTAAAGATTGGGGCTCAAACAGGAGGAAAGAAACAAAAACACACATCTTCATACATTTCCTATATCTCTAATGACTTACAAAAAAAAAAATCACGCATTTCACCCAATTAACTAACAAAGGAAACACGATTATCTAACGAGACACATTTTATGTGGCAGTTTCTTTATGCTTTCTTGAAAGCACTTATTTAAGATCGCCGATGAGGCGAAAGAGTTCACACTGCATATAAATGCCACTTCTCTTCTTGTGGCATTCATCTTTTAGAACAGATAAAAAACACACACACCTTCATAACTTCAAAAAAGGAACCATAATTGCTCAATATTGCAAAGGCCCATAAAAAATTAGAAATAAAAAGTCTGTTCATCATACTTGTGTCTCTCTTAGAGGGTGAGGCCTAAGCTCGAGAAAAGGTGGCCGGCTGGGATGTACAGCTGCCCTCTTAGGCGCCTTAAATATCCCCACCCCTCCACCACTCCCCATGAACTCCGGCATTGATTGCTGAAACTGCTGCTGGTACTCATCGCCTCCATCCCCAATTGGCATCCCATCAATCCTGTAATCTACACGGTGATCGCTCACCGACCCTATACTTCCAACACTACCACCACCACCACTTGCAATACTAGCGGTAGTGGTAAAATATGGATAAAAGTCATCATCATCAGAAGAATCGTTGGTGCTATCGTAATAAAATTCATTGTTTTTATTATTGGCGTGTTTGTTCAAGATGTGGTTTTCATCAAGGCTGTGCTTGCGGAGCTGGTGCTGCCGCCGCTTGTGATGGGTACCGGTGCTGGTTCTCAACTGGTGGCTGTAAGAGTGAACCTGCCGGCGTGGAGGCAAGTTGGATAACCTCGCCAGCGCCGTCCCATCATCTTCTTCTAAACGTTCATCCATTATTTTAAATTTCTGATTGTGTTGTTTCTTGGAACGTGATAACAGAGATTCAAGAAATTCGTAGAGAAAGCATGAATGTTGGGGAGAGAAAGAAAAGGTCAAAATGGGAATATGAGAGAGGCAATAATAGAAAGAGAGAGACCATTGGTGGGTGGTAAGGTGGCATAGGAGAGAGGTGGGGTGCGAGGAGAATGGCGAAAGATGCTGGCAATGCACGGACAGGAATGTACTGAGTTCCCAAGGTGAACCGTGTGTATTGTGACAGTTTTACTTTTCATTTGAGCGTGAAATTTAAGAATAGGATTTACAAGACTATAACTGGTAGGTAACGGTCTAATATCAATCAATAAAGCAAGTGGAAAAATGTTTTAGCAAACATTGAAGGAGTATTAGGCGTAATAACAAAATCAATCTGAAATGGTGTAAAGGATCAAGCGATAATTATTTTGGCACTAAATCGAGAAAGAGAGAATGCTTGCCCAGGTACAACTCTTCATGTGACATTATTAACGGAAGCTAACTCTACCTGTAGCTCTTGGTTTAGCTTGTATTTTTCTATGATGAGGGGATTAATCTACTCTTTTGGTATGAAATGGGTAATTATGTAGTTGGTCCTCTAATTCTTCTTTTTTTGAGTCCTCGATCTAGGGCACTAGACCTCTTGTTTTACTTCATTCGAGAATTACTATGGAAAGTTGGTTTCAGTGACTAATATGAACTTATTACATATCACCCGGAGGTCGTTAGAAGAATATTCAAAAATTATTTTGAAATTAATTCGAATTAATAGGTTTGCTACGTGTAAGGTTGGATCGTGGTTGCAACGACATGACATCAACAAAGGGGTTGGTATTAGTTTGTTCTAAACTCAAGGGAAGACAAAGCTTGACTCAGCTCTTTCCTCACATCGTTACATGAGCTGTTGTCTACTCTAATACGAGATGGTTTCTGTAGTCTACTTTTTTTCAAAGTTTAAATTCTCGTCTTTACTATGAAAACATTTTATAGGCCAAATGATGAAAACGTGATCACGTCATCACTTATTTCAAAATAAACTAATTGTTTCTTCTCTTTTCTAAATCGGATTTTCAATTATTATAATTTGTTTGTTTTTCTATTGGATAATTATATTACCATCACAAAATCTACTCGTTACATCGCAATTTTATTATTTACTTAAATGACCCTAACTAAAATTACTTAATTAATTAAGCACACTTTAAAATTTACTTTTTAACATTAAACGATTTTCATAGACACCACAATCATTAAATTAACACATTTGTCCACAATTTCCTTTGCAGCGGTGTTAATTCTTTAAATGAATCTCTCTTTATGATGATGGTGATTTATGATTTTAGGGCACAAGTTGAAAGGTGGCCACTGGTGAGATCTTACAGAAAAAATGTTTTACAGCCCTGTTCGGCACCATTAAAATTTTGATACACTTTTATCTTTTCTTTTCAACCATTCATTCTCCAATAAAATAATATTACACGTAAATCAAAAATTTGTTCTTTTTTAACCAAACATTCTCTGAAAAATTACTATTTCAAAATACATTATTTCCAAAAACATCATTATAATGGGGGCCAAACAAGATGGGGCTGGATTGAATGTTAGTGGGAGATGTTTCCTGGGATATGTTTGTTACTTCTTGCAAAAGGCTTAGAATGATGAAATGATCTGAAGCTAGCTATAAAACTTGCATACAAAATGTTGCAGAATTCATAATTCAGAACATAAAACCAAAATGAATTGGTTCTTCCCCAATTTCTTTTTGTACTATTTGAACTATCCATTGATGAAATTTTAGGGTTCCGTTTTTGCAAATTCTATTGGAACTTCATCTTGAATGAGGAATAATATCGAAATGATGAATACACCACAATATTAGGTCTGTAATTGTTAATTTGTTGTGGTATATTTATTGAAAATATATTATTTTAGTGTGATTATAATGTGGCTTAGTAATAATTACCCTTTTCTATTTCTTAGTTAACAACTCCTTAGAAAATTTTCCATTTAAGCCCATGTTTGATTCTCATTCTTTAAAAACTTATTATTTGTTTTCTCAAACTCATTTTCAACCATACATTCTCCTAATAAAATAATTTTACACTTGAAACAAAAAAATTTCCCTAGTTTTTATATTCTTCATAAAATCACTATTATAAGATCTGTTCACCAAAAAATTGGGCTCAAACAAAGTCTTTCGTAAATGTTTGTAAGGAGTGATGATGGGGAGAAAAGTTTGATAATACTTGATGATGTCATAACTTTCTAGTTTGACATGAAGTCTTGAGTTCCTAAACACGCGCATGTTAGTTTCAAGTTTTGTTTTGATCATCGAGGTGGACACCTTCGATATAGGGTCTGTTAAACAATCCAAAGAAAAGAAGAAAAAGAGGCTAAGGTTTTATTGATTCTGCATAATGTAATTGAATGAATAAAACCTAGATACAAAGAGACTATATATAGTCAAAAATAAAGAAAACTTAAAAGACTATTCTACCCATAATAAATAATGTTAACAAAATAATAATATATTTCTTAACATCTCCCCTCAAACTCACGATGCAGCAGCTACAAGCATCGAGAGTTTGCCAACAAGAAAACGAAAACGAGAAATAGAATGCGCCTTGGTAAAGAAATCTGCAAGTTGCAAAGAAGAACAAACAAATGGCAAAGTAATTGTGCCATGCTTGAGATGATGACGAGTAAGGTGACAATCGATCTCAATGTGCTTAGTTCGTTCATGAAAAATCGAGTTGTGAGCAATCTGAATGGAACTCTGATTATCACAATACATAGGAGTGGGATGTGAAAGAAAAACTCTCATATCTGCAAGTAACCAACGTAACCAAACAATTTCTTTGGTAGTGGATGCCATAACACAATATTCTGCTTCGGTTGAAGATTGAGACACAATAGATTGCTTCTTGCTCTTCCAAGAAATAAGAGAATCACCCAAAAAGATACAGAAACCAGTAACAGACTTACGATCTGTGGGATCACTGCCATGATCAGCATCAGAGTATGCACGCAGCTCCAAGGAAGATGTGGATGGAAGTAAAAGATTCTGAAAGACTGTACCCCGAAGATATCGCAAAATACGAAGAACAGCTGCCCAATAAACTGTAGTAGGAGAAGCAACAAACTGACTAACAACATGAACAGCATATGCAATATCTGGACGAGTAATAGTGAGATATACCAAGCTCCCAACAATAGTACGGTATAAAATAGGATCTGATAAAGGCAAACCATCAGAAGAAGAATACTTTGCGTTAACCTCAATGGGAGTATCAACGGTCTTATTATCAGTAAGTCGAGCCCGTTCAAGAATATCTGCAACATATTTCGACTGAGAAAGAAGATAACCTCTAGGTGAGCAGGCTACCTCAATACCCAAGAAATATCGTAAAGAACCCAAATCCTTCATTTCAAACTGTCTAGCCAACTCTGTCTTCAAAACTGAAATATCATCAATATCATCACCAGTAATAATTATTTCATCAACATATAAAGATAGAATGATACGACCTGCATCAGTGCACTTAACAAAAAGAGCAGAATCATGACTACTAGAAGCAAATCCAAGAGAAGAGATCACAACAGAAAATTTCTCAAACCAAGCACGAGGTGCTTGTTTGAGACCATACAACGCCTTCTTGAGTTTGCAAACATACCCAGAATCATGTGGAACACCAAGAGGGGGGGCAATATAAACTTCTTCTTGAAGATCTCCATTTAAGAAGGCATTTTTAACATCAAGTTGATAGATACGCCACTGACGAATCGAAGCTATTGCAATAAGAGTACGAATAGTAGTCATTTTTGCAACAGGAGCAAATGTCTCCTCATAATCCATACCATACTGTTGAGAGTACCCTTTTGCAACCAACCTAGCTTTGTATCGCTCAATTGATCCATCAGAATTAGTCTTGATCTTATACACCCAACGACAACCAACAACACTCTTACCAGGAGGTAGAGGAACCAAATCCCAAGTACCAGTCTTATGCAAAGCAGAAAGTTCCTCATCCATAGCTTGCTGCCAAAGAGGATCAAGAATTGCCTCTTTATAGGAAGAGGGCTCAGAGAGACAATGAATAGAAGCTAAAAAGGAAGTAAAAGATGAAGAATAACAAGAATAAGCAAAATCTGGTAACTTTGTAGACTTACGAATGCGTATGGATTGACGTCGAGGTGGATCCATAGTCTCAGACGGAGCTTGAGGGACCATAGGAGAAAAGGGAGCTTCAGGTGTGCCGGAGAGTAAAGTGTGAGTACATGCAGAATGATCAGTATTTGAAGTGCTAGGAACTTGAGATGACAAACTATCAGAATCAGTAGAAAAAGGATCTATACGAATAAGATCAAATCTAGTCAAACTATGAGTAGTTGATGGAATAGAAAAGAAAGGTATATGCTCGAGAAACATAACATGACGAGACACATAAAGTTTCTGAGTTATTGGATCAAAACAACGATACCCCTTTTGACCTTCACCATAACCAAGAAAGACACAAATAGCAGATCGAGATGACAACTTGTTGCGTTCTACATGAGGACGAAGAACGAAACAAGTACAACCAAAAACTCTAAACAAAGAATAATTAGGGGCATACCCATACAACTTTTCGAAAGGAGAAAAACCCGAAATATGAGAAGATGGAATTGTATTAATCAAACTTACAGCAGTAAGAACAGCTTCACCCCAATACACACTAGGAGCTGAAGTAGACAACAAGAGAGAGTGAGCAGTTTCAACAATGTGCCTATGTTTTCTTTCAGCAACACCATTTTGCTCAGGAGTATCTGTACACGAAGTTTGGTGAATAGTTCCATCTAAGGCAAGCAGTTCACAAAATTTTTTAGAAGTGTATTCCCCACCCAAATCACACCTAAAACATTTGATAACAGCAGAATGTTGAGTTTTGACAAGAGCACGAAATGTTGTGTATATCTCAAAAAATTCAGAACGATGTTTCATTAAGTAAACCCAACAATAACGAGTATGATCATCAATAAAAGAAATATAATACCGGGACCCTCCTTTTGTGGCAACAGGAGAAGGCTCCCATACATCAGAATGAATCAAATCAAATGGAGAGGAAGAAATAGAAATACTTCGATTAAAAGGTAAAGCTGAAAATTTTGCCAGTTTACATCCACTACAATCTGAAATATCATAAGGTTGCAAATTTCCTAATGCCCCTGTAGAAGCCAAATATCTCAAACGAGAAGACGAAACATGACCTAGGCTAGAATGCCATAAATAAAAACTAGAAGAAGGACTCAAACGAAAAGAAGATAAATCAACACTAGTAGCAGCAGCAGCAACTGGTACTTTTAACTCATCCAAAACATATAGTCCCCCCTTCCTACGGCCTGTTCCAATCAGCTTCTGAGACTGGAGATCCTGCACATAACAAGAAGAAGAAGAAAATGTGACTAAATTACTAGAATCACATAACTGACCAACAGAAGCAAGATTTAATTTGAGTTTCGGAATATGATAAACATTAGGGAGAGACAAGTGAGGTGTGACAACAGAACCAACACCTGCTAAAGGTATAGGAGTGCCATCAGCAGTCATGACAGGAATACAAGACGAATGAGACACGGGAGCAAAAGATGAAGAATCTGGAGACATATGATGTGAAGCACCAGAATCCAAGACCCAAACAGAATGTGACATACCTGAAGAACTATGAGGCAACTGACCTACGTATGCATATAGCTTGTGGCCGTAAGGAGAGAAACTTCTGAATTTGCTGAACCAGAGTACCAGGATCTGTGAAAGGACCCGTTGAAGCTTTGGCTGCAGTATTGATCTGTGGTGGTCTATTACGGTGAGGTGGTGTTCGATCGTTCGTTTGTGTTTGATTGCCAGGCTTCCAAGCTTGGAATTGCCGCACGGTACGATTCTCACGTCTCAAGTTAGGACACCGAGCCTTCCAATGACCTTTCTCCTTGCTGCAACCGCACTTATCACGGGCAAACCTTGCGTGAAACATATTATGATTATTAGACAAATGACTTAGAAGGCATTGCTAACACAGAAGGATTAGGAGTGGAAAGAATTCCCTTTTCAAAATAAGACTTAAGACGTATTTCTTCAGCCAATAACTCACTGACAACTGAATCAACAGAAGGAAGTGGAGAACGATGCAAAATTGAACCTCTAAGTCCTTCAAAATCACTGCGAAGTGCCGTTAGAAACTGTACCAACCGTTGCTGCTCTCTATGAACAATAAAGGCATTGTACGCCTTTAATTCTGCCGATTCTGTAAGAGCCAATTGATCCCAAAGATCTGTTATAGCAGAATAAAACTCCTGAACACTCATATTTTTCTGCTGAAGAGCTCGTATGTCATTCTCTAATTGATACTGTTTTGCAAAATTTGATTGAGTGAATAACCTTTGCAGATGTTCCCAAACCTCCTTTGCTGTATCATACTTTGCCAACTCTCTACCTATGGAATGCTCAACAGAATTGTTAATCCAAGTAATAATTTTTGAATTGTTTGCTTCCCAAGTATCTATTGAAGCAGCATAACCCTCATCAATATCCGTAAGTTTTACAGAAGTTCCACTAATATATCCCCACATCTTTTTACCCTTAAGAAAATTTCTCATCACATAACTCCAATACGAATAATTCTTTCCATCCAACCTCACACTCACAGATTGAAGCGAATCGTCTCTTTCAGTAGCCATAATAAAAGAAAAGAAGAAGGAAACCCAAATCGCAAAAGTAAGGGAAACGAAATACCAGATTGCAGAAACTGAATGAAAACCTTAACGAAATACCAATTGCAGAAACTGAATGAAAACCCTAACGAAATACCAATTGCAGAAACTGAATGAAAACCCTAATGAAATACCAGATTGCAGAAACGGAACGAAAAATCCTCCCAAAATCGTCTCTTCTCAAAAAAAAATTTAGATCCGCGAAAGCTGTGTTTGAGATTATGTCAAATCCCTTGAAACTTAGCTTTGATACCATGTTAAAAAATCCAAAGAAAAGAAGAAAAAGAGGCTAAGGTTTTATTGATTCTGCATAATGTAATTGAATGAATAAAACCTAGATACAAAGAGACAATATATAGTCAAAAATAAAGAAAACTTAAAAGACTATTCTACCCTTAATAAATAATGTTAACAAAATAATAATATATTTCTTAACAGGGTCAAGGACTGTTACGACACAGCAAACCAGCAGAAGAAACCAGAGAAGAAACCAAAGAATAAACCAACTGGCAGGGATGAAAGATCCAGCTCAGTTTTGGTTAATGCTGTCAGTTTGTTAGAAAGTTAATTAAGGTTGTTAGTTAGATAATTAGACAGTTAGTTAGTTAGGTTGATTGTCTATAAATATCTAGATGTAATTCACAAATTCTTCAAGTTTGATTAATGGAAATTTTCGTTCTCTTCTTCTTCAATTCATTTTTCTTGTTCACTGTAATTGCAGTTTCAGTTTTTAGCGTGTTTAACTGATGAATTTGACATGGTATCAGAACATTAGCAGAAAATTTCCATCTATCATTAAAACCTTACTTAGAGTATGGCGAGCTTAGACAGTCTTCTTCCCAATCCGGCTGATGATCTAACCAGTCAATACTATTTGCATCCAAATGATAATTCTGGAGCACTAATTGTTTCAGAGATTTTCAATGCAGATAAATACACATCATGGAGTCGTACAATATCCATGGCATTGAGTGTGAAAAATAAATCTGGATTCATTGACGAAACTTTGAAATCCTCAAATCCACCATCAGGTAATTCGTATAACAACTGGCTTCGAGCAAACAATTTGGTCCTTTCATGGCTGTTGAATTCAATTAGTAAAGAAATTCGTCAAATCCTGTTATGTATCTCATTTGCATATGAAGTGTGGAGTGAATTAAAAGCCAGATACAGTAGAAGCGATGGACCTAGAATGTACCATTTAGAGAAATACCTCAGTGCTATTTCACAAGGATCACAAAGTCTCACCATGTATTGAAATTCGTTCAAATCCATTTGGGAAGAATCCATCAGCTACAGATCTTTCCCAAAGTGTAGTTGTGGGATACTATCGAATTGCACTTGTGATATATTAAAGACTATATTAGATACCCAGCAAGCAAATGCAGTCATGAAGTTTCTTATAGGATTGAATGAATCCTACTCTACACTACGAAGCCAGCTGCTGCTTACTTCACCACTTCCATCATTGGCTCGAGTTTATGCCCTTATGCTTCAAGAAGAGAGTCAAAGGGACCTATAGAATTATTCAACCTTGGAATCAGCAGTCATGACAACAAGGCAGCCACATAGATCATTCACTACCTTGGAAGGACAAACAAAAACCAAAATGCACTCATTGTATGTACTTCATTCACACTGTAGATAAATGCTTTCACCTTATAGGATTTTCCCCAAGTTGGAGAGGATCTAAGGGATCAAAAGCCTTGCTGAATAACCCTGCTGCATATGCTGTGAATGGGGATCAGTGAACAGAGGATGAGGGATCAAGTGTCTCGTTTAATCCGGACCTCTATAAGCAATTCTTGGCACTTGCTAGAACCCAGAAAACATCCTCTCAGCTACCTAAACTCGACAATCCAAACAGAAACTACCATCACTACAGGTATCTCCCTTTGTAATTCAATTTTTTCCAAGCCCAAAACTGTTACCTGGATAATTGAAACTGGGCCTACAGACCATATGGTATGTTCACCAACATTCCTATCTTTCATTGATTCCACTACAACCACAAAGGTAAATTTACCAAATGGATCCTCTGTTCCAGTTAGCCATATTAGAAAAGTGAAAATTACTGAAAACATGTTTCTTGAAAATGTCCTGTGTGTACATACTTTTTCTTTCAACCTCTTATCAATATCTAAGCTAACTAGAGCTTCCAATATTCTAATGACTTTCTTTGCCTCCCATTGTTTTATACATGATCCGGCCAGCAAGAGGATAACTGGTTTTGCTAGAGAGAAGGATGGATTATATCATCTTATCCAAGCCCAAAACAACATTTCATACTCACCTGCTCCCAATCGTTCCACAGCACGTTACAGCTTCTACCAATTTCAGCATTTGACATTGTAGACTTGGGCATATTTCCAATATTAGAATGTCCAAGATTCCTTATATTTCATCTTAGATTTCTTGTTTTTTACGAATAAATGTGAGATTTGTCCTTTAGCAAAGCAAAAGAAATTACTATTTCCAGTTAGTAATTCAGTTTCAAGTGGAATTTTTTATTCAGTTCATTGTGATATATGGAATCCATTTCATGTTTCTTCCTGTGATAGTTACAAATTTTTCCTTACCATAGTTGATGATTATTCCAAATGCACCTGGGTTTACATGATGCAATCAAAAGCTGAAACCCGTAACCTTATTCAACACCAAAATTAAAGCATTTCGAACTGGTAATGGAGCTGAGTTCCTCATGACTGAATTTTACAATTCACATGGCATTCTCCACTAGAAAGGCTATGTTGAATCCCCACAGCAAAATGGTACTGTGGAAAGAAAACACCAATTCATTCTACAAATTGTTGGGCACTTCTTTTTCAATCAAATGTGCCTCTTATCTTCTGGAGTGATTGTATTCTCACAGCAGTTCATATCATCAACAAAATTCTTTCTCCACTTATTGGCAATAAGTGTAACGCCCCAAAATTTCATATATCTTGAGGTGTTACCAAACATAATTTCATGTACTTAAAATGCGGAAAGTTAAAAATTCTATTTTTCTAACTAAACAAAACATTCACAAATTTAAATTTGAATCGTAAATCGTGTTTGAAATTAATTTAAACATTCTCAATCAAATTAATAAATTTAAAAAACAGTAAAACTTAATATTTCAGTCGGTCGAAATCCCTGGAAGTCCACTGCACCATCCCGTCACATCTCCAATCGACCCTAACTAACCTATAAAAATTGTAAGAGTGAGTATTTTGAAAACACTCAATAAGACATGTGCAGTTTTCATACACAATTATATGCAATAAAATAATACTTCATACCACTTTTCTCTTATGGGGTATCTCGATGACCAAGCGAAACACACATCTATGTCATTTTAGATTCCCGAATCTCTTATCTCTTTATAAAGAACCCGAATGCCCATTGACAATTCATGCATAAATTGCTGAATATAAAAATAAAATAAAAAAAGGAAACAAACAACTTTGTACAGAAGTATCTTACCTTGAAAGATCAAACGAACTTTTGATATAAAAATATACTTATAATTTACAGCTGTTTTTTATATGAAAATTGCTGTATAAAATTCTGTGTGTTAAATTGTGAAATATGGACACACTATTTATAGGGGGAAAAAGTAGTTGAGTCATAGTATAATTGTGATAAAAATTTGTATTTATCCAATGTGATAAGAGTTTGTTATAATAGTTGGTTGGAACTAGAATTTTGAATCTTTGATAGGTGAAATCATCTTGAAGATAAACACGGCTAATAATTAATATTATATAATATTATCTTGCAAAAATATATATACAGTACACGTGGAAAAGTGAAATGGAATAAAAGAATGGTTAATCTCCTTATTAAAAATAAACGTGATTATCTAATATAATATTATTTTCTTTTACTAATTATCTAAAAAGATACTTTTTTAAAAAATAAAATAATGTATTAAGAGCTTGTTTGGGAGGGATTAAAATCAGATTAAAATTGAAAATATAGCGGTTATTGTTGACTTTTATTAGATGAGTGGGACCCAATAACGGTCATATTTTCAATTTTAATTGGATTTTAATCCCTCCCGAATGGGGCCTAATCATACTTCTTTGAATTGAAATATCTTGGGTTTAACTCTTCTGAACTTACATTTTCTCGAGCCCAATCTACGTTATTTAATGCGAGTTACAAAATGAGTTCAATGTTGATATACTTTTGGTCACTCTATAAGAAGTTAAATATTTGGCTCATTTAAAACATAAAGAATTTCAAACTTTATTTTAGTCCCTCAACTTTCAAAATCATAAAATCTAATATATAAAACAAATAATTTTATTATAAAATTTTCGGGGTGCTACAATAAGACCCCTTATGAAATACTCTTCAAAAATCACCAACCTATACTCATCTTCAAATATTTGGATGCCTATACTTTGCTAGCACTCTCACTAATCATAAAGACAAATTTTCTCCTCGTGCATCAAGATGCATCTTCCTTGGCTATCCACTTGGTTCTAAAGGATATTAAGTTTATGACCTTCAAAACCACGGATCCTTTATCAGTCGAAATGTCATTTTTCATGAATTCTCATTTCCTTATAAATATTCTTCACCTCTCCCCCAGATGATCCTCACATTGTCCCCCTGAACCTTCCTTTGACCTTTCTTATCATCCTCCCTCACGTATTAATCAATCTTCAGAAACCAGCAGAAGACAAGCCGAAGTTAGCTCAGCAGAAAAAACCAGATGTCCTCTTCCTTCCACATTTTCACCAGAATCTATAACAGCTATTAATCAACATATGACCAGAAAATCTAGACGCCAAAAGCATCCACCTTCATACTTGAATGATTATCAATGCAATGTGCTTTCAACCTCAACAGCTATCTAGTCATCCATCATCCTGGCAGGACCATCTACATCTGGTAAGCCTTTTTTTATTTCTCAATTTTTATCCTATGATAGACTTAACCCCAAACACAGAGCATTTACTACATCTATAACAAATGTCTATGAACCATTTTTTTATAAACAAGCATTAAATTTCCACATTGACAAGCTGTCATAGACAGTGAAATTAAGGCCTTTGAAACGAATAACACTTGGACCCTCACTCCTCTGTCGCTTGATTAGCACACAATTGGTTGTAAATGGGTTTAAAAGGTCAAATTCAAAGTTGATGGTTTTGTGGAAATGTACAAAGCACGTCTAGTTGCCAAGGGTTACACTCAACAGGAAGGCTTGGACTTCTTTGACACATTTTTTCATGTGGCGAAATTGACATCTATCTGTGTTCTCTTGGCTGTTACAGCAGTTAATAATTGGTTCATTCACCAATTAGACGTCAACTTTGCTTTTCTTCATGGTGATCTCCATGAAGAAGTATACATGGAATTGCCTCAATGTTATCCAAGTCATTACCCATCACTTGTGTAAACTTAACAAAAGCTTATATGGTCTCAAACAAACGTCCCGCCAATGGTTCGCAAAGTTAACTTCCAGCCTTATCTCATATGGTTTCCATCAGTCTAACTCTAATTCATCCTTATTCTTAAAATCTACTAATGACTCTTTCTTGATTTTATTGGTTTATGTTGATGATATTTTCCTTGCAAGCAATAATCTTAGGCTATGTTTGATAGCCATTATTTTGCCTAGAACTAGGGCTGTAAGCAAAAACCGTCAAATCGGAAAATCGAACCGAAATCGCAATTTCGAAACCGGTGGTTTGGTGCCACATGGACCCGTCAACGAAATGGTTTTGAACCAAACCAAACCGGTCAAAAACGGTTTGGTTTATGTTTGAGAATTTTAATTATGGTTTGAAACCAAACCGGACCGGCGAAAAATATATAAAATTAAAAAATAAAAAATTGATTTTTGTTTGAAAATTTATCCAAAATTTCAATTTTGTAAAATTGAATAATTTTGTCATTTTGTAGGTATTTTTGTCAATTTCTAATTTCCTATTAATCATTAAGATTTATGACCCGCCCAAACCTAATTATATATAAAAAAAAGCCCAAATTTGAAAGAAGTAGCACTAAACAGCTCAACCCAAGTCCATATACTCACAAGTCACTACCCTAATCTTCCAATTTCCATTTCTCTCACTCGCAACTCGCTGGTCGCAGCCTCGCTCCCTGCGGCGCCTCCTGGTTTCCCCCAAATCGTAAATACCCTCGAAATCTCGAACCTCTCAGTCGCCGGTAGTGTACGTTCGCCGGTATTATTAGACTATTTCAGGTTCTTACATATTTATTTGATCGTGAGTAATGCTTAAAATTGAAATTTTGTCACTTTCTAATTGAAATTTGTTTACATATTTATTGATCGTGATTAAGGCTTAAAGTTGAAATTCGGGCTATCAGGTGCGCAAAAGACATTTGTTTACATATGAGAGAATATGTATAATTCCGTGTTAAATTGCAGAAGATGAAGGTGGGTATATATAGTGGAATGGGGGAGAAAAAATATTTCCAGCTTGTCTTTTGGAAGCCATTATTAGATGGATCCGTGTCTTAATTCTTTCTTTTTTTTCCAATTTGCTAATTAAATTTTTTTTTTTTTGTGTATGAAGGACAAAATTGATCATGAGTTCTGTGGCTTCTTGAGTATGTGAATGTTTCTTCCTTTTGCTAGTTCTGAATTTGATGTTTTTTGAGTTCTGTGACAAAATTAATTCATTTATTCATTTTGCTAGTTGAAAATGGACATTATTATGTTTTTTTGGACCTTATATTTATTTTAGTGGACTTGTATTGTATCTTTATCGTAAAGTATTATCCTAAAACATCAAAAGAGCGAATAAAAAACTATGTTTTAGTTTATTGTGATTTTACTTTTATTTTGTTGGTATTTAAATTTATAGTAAATACATTTAGTTTTGTTTTAGATTTATTTCTAATAAGATATAAATATATATTGAACTAATGTCATAAAAGTAGATACTAGATAGGAAAAAAATATACACGAAATCGGCGGTTTAAAACCGAACCAAACCGTTAGGTTTATGTTTGAGTTTTTTTCAAACCGGTCAAAACGGTTTGGTTTAGGTTTAAGTTTTTCTCAAACCGGTCAAAACGGTTTGGTTTGAAAATTTGTCAAAAACTGCAAAAACCAGATCGCTTACACCCCTACTTAGAACTAGGAAAATAATTTCTATTTTCTCCATCTTGGCTTGTTTGATAGCCAATAATTTCCCTAGAAAATATTTTCCCACATGATGACTCACCTGCCCAAATTCCTTCAAATTGATGGGAAAGCATTTTCCATGTTTTGCCAATTTTTTTTTTTTTTTTTTGTTTTACTTTTTGGTAATGTTAACAAATTTCATAACCAATTATAAAAAAAAAAATTCAATTTAATGGACAATTTCCATATAAAACGAAGCCAAACGTACACTAAACTTTGATGAAAAAATAGTTTTCGAGCAAAAAAAAATTTTTTTTTTTTTTTTACTTTTTGGCAATGTTAACAAATTTCATAACCAATTGTAAAAGAAAAAAAAAATCATTTTAATGGATAATTTCCATTTAAAATAAAGCCAAACGTGAACAAAAAAAATCCAAAATTTCAAATTTTTTTCGAGTGAAAAATTATACCAATCAAACACACTTAATTAACAATTCCCTGCAAAACAATTTCTAGGCAATTACTTTCCCTGAAAATTATTTTCTTTTCACCCATTTTCCACCATCACAATCAAACGCACCCTTAGTGAAATTTAGATCCTCAAGAAGTTCCTAGATGATCAATTCACTATTAAAGACCTGGGGGAATCAAAGTATATTCTTGGTTTGGAAGTGGCTAGATCTCATCAAGGCACAAGTCTTTGAAAGAGAAAATATGCCTTGGATATACTTGAAGATTGTGGATTTTCTGGTTGTAAGCCGATGGCCTTTCCTATGGAGTCTTCTCTTAAACTTACAGCAACTGATGAAAGCTGATTACTTGATCCTACAGTTTATCGAAGACTCATTGGCAGGCTCATTTATCTCACAATTACCAGACCTGATTTGGCCTACTCCATCCAAGTTCTAAGTCAGTTCATGTCTAAACCGGCTAAGTCCCATCTTCATGCTACTCACAGAGTCCTCAGATATATTAAGGTCACACCTGGTCAGGGCTTGTTCTTTTCCTCTAAATCTGTTTTTCATCTGAAAGCATATAACGACGGTGATTTGGCGGATGCCTTGACATAAGGCGAAGCATTACTGGCTTGCCATTTTCCTTGAGGATTCCTTAAATTCTTAAAGATCTAAGAAGCAATCCACGGTGAGTAGATCTTCAGTTGAAGTTGAGAATAGAGCTTTAGCATCTACAACCTATGAAATCCAGTGGCTGATTTACCTTCTACATGATTTGGCTATTGCTCATTCTCAACCTGCACTATTATATACTAATAGTAAATCAGTTCTATCTATTGCTACCAATCCTGTCTTACATGAGAAAACTAAGCATATTCAAATTGATTGCAATATCATTTGAGAGAAAGTGCATTCTGGTCTAATCAAGATCATCCATGCTCCTTCTCATCATCAACTTGCAGATGTCTTCAACAAGCCCCTTGGTTCTGTCTCGTTTCATTTTAATATCTCCAAGATGGGCATTTTGAACATCCATGCCCCCTTGAGGGGGGCTGTTACGATACAGCAAACCAGCAAAATCAGCAGAAGAAACCAAAAAAGAAACTAGCGGCAAACTAGAGAAGAAACCAGCTGGCAGGGATGAAAAATCCAGCTCAATTTCGGTAAATGATGTTAGTTTGTTAGACAGTTAATTCAGGTTTTTAGTTAGATAATTAGACAGTTAGTTAGTTAGGCTGATTGTCTATAAATATCTAGATGTAATTTACAAGTTCTTCAAGCTTGATTAATGGAAATTTTCGTTCTCTTCTTCAATTCATTTTTCTTTTTCACTGCAACTGCAGTTTCAGTTTTTAGCGTTTTAATTGATGAATTTGACAAGGACCTTGATCTTATCATTTGCCCGTGAGTCTATCCCACTTCATCTCGATGATCTCCGACCAGATAAGTGTTCACCTTGGAATTTCACTATCTTGTCATGGCCATGAGTCATACTCAACCATGTATCATACTATCTAATATCAACGGGAGTTTTAAGGCTACCAAAAGTCGACACGTATATGGTATACTTATTTTTATCTCAAAAGAGTTTCAATCCTTATAGAATTACACCTCTGATTCTCCCATTCGTGCTAGCTCATGTTTTTCTAACTAAAAATCAGATCAAGGACAATTCAATTTTAAGAGAGGGGGATTATTTCACTTAAATTGTCTCGTCACCGATATTCTATCATTATAATGATAAAGATTAGTATTCTTTTTTCAATAGCATCAATACTAATATTGACCACAACAACTATAAATATCAATCTCTATTTATACTTATTAGTTTTCTAATAAAATAGTTCAGATATTGTATTTGATCCATAGTAAGAGTTGCCAACGAAGATTCATTATAATTGGACTAGTGGCGGAGTCAGCACCAAACAAGGGGACGCGGCCGCCCATGTTGGCTCTGTCGAAATTAACAGTCACTGTCGAGAGCCGAGAGGAAACATGAAGCGCAGGTGCAGGGACGATGGGAGGAAAATTGAAGATTTAGAAGATGATAGTTGTAAATTGGGGCTTTTCTTTTCTTTTTTAATTGTGGGCTTTTCGTTTGGGCCTATTATTTAATCATGCATTTTTTTAATTATTATTTTGGGTTGTATTGAATTATATTTTTACATTTATATGATTTTTACGTTTTAGCGTATTTATATTAGATAGAAGAATTTTTAATATTATTTAATTAAATATTAATAAATGACGTCGTTATTACCGTCGTTATATGTCGATGATCATTGGTAAACGGTCAACGATCGCTTTAACTTACCTACAATCTTCAATCTGCCACTGATTGTACGTGCAAAAACTAAACTTAATGTTGACTTCAATACATTGTTGTCCTTCATGCCGAATAGTCGACTATGCCCAATGAAAATGCATTTACAGTAAAATTTCTATAAAATAATAATATGGAGATTGCAAAATTTTATTACTTTAGACGAGTTATTAATTTATCGATAGTGTACATAAATATCAAAGTTATAAAAAATGTGATGTGTCAAGCGCATCTTGAATTATCCTTTATTACTTTAATGCCCTGTTTGATTCGCCATATTTTCCAAGTAAAGTGGAAAATAAATTCCATTTTCCCACTTTTTTGCCTGTTTGATGTGCCAACTTTTACCTGGAAAATCTTTTCCATTTTCCCCCTCACGTGACCATATTTCCCTCTAATTGTTGAAAACCAATTCCTGTCTCAGACTTGGTAAAATCTTTTCCATCGAAATCAGGAAAATCGAACCCCCACAAAATCGAACCCACAGCTATTTCCCCAAATCTTCTGCCGACACCGGAAGACGTTTGTTTTGTCCTCTCAAGCAGCACCGATTGCTGGCATTTTCTAGTTGAACCCAGCGGACGACCATTGTCTGCAGTAGTCTCTCACGGCGAACCTTGCGTCGCTTCGTCCGCCGTATAAACGGGTAGGTTTCGTAGTTTTTAGGTTTTTTTTTTTTGTTTTTGATCAGCAATTTCATCACGGCTACTTAATATAGCTTTGCTACTTCACTGTCTTTGTTTACGAAATTAACCCCTTCTCTGTGTTACATATGCAATCGCGATGCCCATTTGCTTGACATGTGGGATTCGAACTCCAGTCTGTCGCCAATGGTGTGTCAATGTAGTTGTTATTTTTGGATTTTCTTCCATGTCCCTGCACTTGAACAGGATTTGAAGTTTCCTCAAATGAATGGGTATTTGCTCACTTATGTGTTGTTTAGCTGGCGAAATGTAAACCTTTGTTGTCTCTCTTGCATATATTTCGATTCACATACATTTCGGTGTTCCTGAGGTTTTAGGGTAGATTGGAGTCCAAGATGTAGTGACACTGCTATATTATTTTAAACATTTGAGGGAGTAATTGAAGTTTCTATAGTGTATTTGTCAAATAATTGGTGATATAATGCATTTTCATGTGTCTTTAAGCTATTGAAGTTTATATGGTGCATTTTGTCGATTTCAGAGTTTGATTGTCAGTTTCTTGGCTAAGTGTGAGAGTTTTATTCTTTACAGATTTGCTACTTCACTTTTCCAAGGCGTTATTGTGCCTTTACCCTTTAGTAGTGCTTGGCATTGAGCTATAAGAAAAGTTGGGTGAATGTGTGTGAATGTGATTACTAGTATTACATTGACATTTCATTTTGCTAGCTTCACTAGGTCTTTTGGATGTGGCATTAGTCAGTTCATTTCTGCCTTACTGAAGTAGATGTACATATTTTCATGATACTATGATTTAATTGTCATTTAATTGCATTATTCAATCAACTGTTGTAGGCTTCTGGTATTTCTCGTTTATTTCCGTCGATTCCCGAAACATCACGTTGACACTTTTTGAACGTTGTTGTAACTGCCATGGATACCTCAAGAAACCAACATCGTCGCTAACAACAACAATTGGGTCTATTTTGGATTATGGTCATACAAGCAATTGTAATATATAATTCACTAAGGAGACGTAATCGACAACTCCCCCGACCCCCACGTTGAAACTGGGACACTGAAAGGGAAATGACACTTACACGGATGTTTGGTACTAGTGATAGGATTTGTCGTGATCTACTGAGGATGAGGATAGCTCCGTTTGAAAGATTCTGTGCTCGTTTACGAACATATGGTTTGGTGGATAATAGATCGGTCAAAGTAGAGGAACAGGTGGCTATATTTCTCAACACCGTAGGTCATGACCACCGTAATCGAATTGGCAGTTTCACGTTCTTTAGATCTGGGCAGACCGTGAGTTACTACTTTCATAGAGTTCTACAGGCTTGCCTTGCATTGTACAGGGATGTTGTGAACAATGCCACTGTTCATAACAGTCCGTACGAGAAGGATAATGTGAAGGCATGGTTCCAATATTTTCAGGTTAGGTAGTAGTATTTACATTCATAAATTTTTCCGTACGAATCATGCTTCATTTTGTAACTGAAATTTTGTTCCCGTATTAGGATTGTGTGGGGGCAATCGATGGTACTCACATTCCTGCAAATGTCCCCGTAGAGGAACAAGCGAGGTATCGCAATAGGAAGCAAATGATAACTCAGAATGTTTTAGTCGCTTGCACGTTTGATATGAAGTTCACGTATGTGCTTGCCGGTCGGGAGGGATCCGCTCACGATGGTAGGTTGTTAAGGAGTGCCACTTTACGACAAGGTCATAGGCTAACCATTCCCGTCGGTAAGTTAGACCTCTTGTTCGTTAATACGTCTTCCACCTTATTTAATGAAGAACGACTTCTTAAAAACCATGTTTCTAATAGGTAAATATTATCTTACCGATGCCGGATTTCCATTGGTACCCTGATTTCTAGCACCTTACCGTCGGACTCGGTACCATCGTAGAGACATTGAAGGACATCGGCCTGAAAGCCAGAAAGAGCTGTTTAATTTTCGTCATTCATCTCTCTGAAATGTTGTAGAGAGGATTATTGGTCTGCTAAAAAGAAGATTCGCATATCTCAGGCATCAACCATACCACGACATCGAGACACAAGCTAGGATTGTCCTAGCTTGTTGTACCATTCATAACTTCTTAAGGATTCATGACGCAGATGATTTGTTTGATGAGAACTACTTCAGCAGCAGCGACGATGAGGTGAATCCTGAACATGTCAAACCACCCGAAGATGACACACCAAATGCTTCTATATCGTTCGCTGCAGAGGCTGCATGGGCTACTCATAGGGATACAATGGCTCTTGACATGTGGGCCACTTACCATCCAACATAAGACGTGGGAATTGATTTCGATTGATTGTACTATTCCATAATATTATGATCACTTCCATGTAATGTTTGAGAGGAACGAGAGGATTGTCTTCCATGTAATGCTTTGTCTAATTTCAGTTGTCAATTGTCACTACGTCGTAATACAATGTGCACTTGTTTTTTATTATTGTCAAAGATATCTATGCTTCTCTGTTAAGTGTGTTTAATGTTATGCATCCCTTATCTGTTATCGTTGCTAACCATGTTCCCCATCCAAGTTGTTGTCGATTTACACAATGTTCTGATTATACTGTGTCATTCATTTATTACTTTCCCGCTGCAGTGAACAATGGCACAGAATCGACGAAGTTCTATGGGGCCTTTTCCAGTTCCTAGACCGACAAACCCTGGAGACGGGAATCCCGTTGATTTGGATAGAAAGCAAGTGGATCCTAATGCGAAGACTCGTCATGTACGTTGGAGTGACGAAATGGATGGTTTACTGATCACTTCACTTGTTGATCAAGTGTTGGCTGGGCACAAACGAACTGACAATGGCTTCACTACATTTCAAGTGTCTAAGGCAATGGAAAGGGTTTCCAATGGATGCGGGGTTACTGTCTCGGATAAGAATGTGAGGGCAATGTTGAAGACTCTTAAGAAGGAGCACACTAAAGTACGACAATTGCTGAATATGAGCGGCTTTGGGTTAGACCCAGAAACAGGACGCATTGTGGCAGATCAAGTTGCGTGGGATGAATTTATTAAGGTACGTTGTTTGAAAAATGTATCAATATGCACTTTGTATGGTTTAAATGGCTGTAGAAAATTATATGGTTTGAGGGGGATGTGCATATTTTAGTGAAGTAACAAATTTTAGTACAGTTATGGGTATGCAGTTAGAGTCCTCAAGGGATATACAAAAGCCTCAGTTGAGTTTTACTGAAAAGCTTATAGCTTGCTTTCAGAATCCTCTTGTTTCTCCCTTTCCTCGTGGTTCTTTTAACTAAAGTAATTGCAATGATTTCTGTAGGTAAATTGTTGGCTGATGGGGAATGACTTGTGGTATTTAGCAACTCATTTATCTCCTTCCCTTTCTTTTATTTTGATAACTGTAGTATTTGTTTCGCTCTTTTGTTTTTGCCTTTCATTTTTACTTTTAACTGATTGTGACTTGGGGATAGTACTTGTTGGATACCATGTGTTGTGTCTGAGGAAGTTGTAATGTTGAGACCGGAAAGATTTGGGGTACAAATTCTTAGTTTGCATGGTTGGTTTTGATGCACAAGTGTAAATAGTTAATTCTTACGGCATTCTTTATTAGATTATCCATTTGTTATGCCAGAAAATGGAGTCATAAAATTAAAGGCTTTGTGTAGTGTATATCAGTATTAACTTTCATGTTCTGTGCCTCACTCTTCTGTATTTACTTTCTTGTTCCTTATTTCACCTATTGTGCCTTGCTCGGGCTGCAGTGTTGTTTGCCGGTAGAATAGAGTTGAAGCACATTGGTGCAGATGTCGAATAGAGGTGTAACAAGTGTAGCATAGCATTTAACAAGTGTAGCATAGCATTTACCTATTTGTTGTCGACAAACACAACTCCTTGTTTTGACAACTCTGCCCAAGTTTTCAATCCCAATCTCAATGCTCGGGTAAAGGAGTGCTGATAGCTAAAGACTCTGTCAAATCTCTTAGTAGGGAGCAAACCTTAATTTGTTGATGCCTTGACATCAATGAAAATTTGCATCATTTTCAGTGTTGCAACTTGTTTTACTTGTGAGTGCGTATATGGTTTGGTTTTCGAGTCATCTGAAATTGAACATCTCTTGGATTGATGTAGAGTTACCAATAAAAGTTGAAGCCATCTTCAGGCTAGTGGGTGGGATGTCACAAACAGTAGACTTCACGTTGTTTGGAATCCACTCAACAAAGTAAGATGAGTTCTTGTTTTGTACATTGAGCATCTGCTCATCAACCTCCTTTGTGCTCATCTTGCCACGGAACACGGCTGATGTCATGAGGTATCGGCCATGTCTAGGATCAGCAGCACCCATCATGTTCTTAGCATCCCACATTTGTTGGGTGAGTTCCGGGACAGTGAGGGAACGGTATTACTGTAACCAACGAGATGTGATTGGTGCAAAACTAACCATAAAGAAATGGAGTCGCGAGAATGGGATAAGATTGACAACCAACTTTCGAAGAGCTGACCACTTGTTGCGAGAGCGAAGAAGGCGACTCTACTCATTGTGGCAGATATCAAGTGGTTCAAGTCTCCAACCGAAGAGAAAAACAATTTGATTTGACATTAGAAATTGCATCATCAGAAATGGGATTGATAATTGCATCATTAGACATTTTTTATCTTTGCAACTTCTAATTTGACAATCGGTGGCTAGTTTTCCATAGAAATTTGTGACTGAAGTTGAGTAGTAATTATAGCATTAATGGCAGAGGGATTATAGCATTAATTTGATTTTTTGTATGTGAGGTGTTTGTTCACTGTGATCACATAAATGGCAGACTGTGGCAGAAACTCTTTTTTCAGTTTGAATAATGGAAAATGTATGCTACTTCCCGCTTTTGAACGGTTATTTTACAATTATCATGTAGCTGAATCATTCATGTCTACTTTGCAGGGAAAGCCAGAATTCAGAAAGTGGAGGACCAAACTTTGTCCAAGATATGATGAGATGGAGACAATATTTGGGAACGATGCAGCCACAGGAGATCGCGCAGTGTCTGGTTTCGACGATTTCTCCCCAATGAATGGTATGTAATACATGTTAAAGCTTCGATTCTTGTCTTTTTTTTTCCTAACGCATTTGTTATCTCTTTTGCGTAGCCACTGATGAAAGTGTGAATGAGATGGATATGGAAAATGTTGACATGGATCATAGCCCAGTTAATGTTCGTAAGCGTACAGCCGAAGAGGGGACGCACAAAGCCAAGCGTCGACGTAAACAAGCGGTGGATGAGAGTACCATCGGCCTAATGAGGATTGCCGAGTCATCTACAAAAATTGCTCAAGCTATGGAAATGCAAGCTACGATAGATACACAGAATCATGTGAACTGGCAATTGATTGTAGAGAAACTGGAGGCATTGAACCTAGACATGATTGACGTAATGGAACTCATGAAAGCCTTTCGGTCTGACGATGGTTTGGCTAAGGTATTTATGAATCTGACGAACGAAAAATATATGCATGCTTTAGTTTTTGAAAAGCTTGGTCGTGATCCGCCTCCACTACCGTAGATTGCACGTGTTACAGTGTGTGTATGAAGTATGTATTTGTAAAACTTAATCCATGTATGTGGTCTTTTGTAATTTCTGTAACACGCACAAGTAGAAACTAGGGTGCAGTGTTTTGTACATAGTGGATGGATAGTTTTTGGTAGTCTCCCAAGAGCTGGATGTATGTTTTGAAAAATGGTTCTTTTTGATGGATTTTGTAGCCCGGATGATTTATGTGTAATGAGAATATGTCTTGCAAATTTGGGATGCCTACTCCCCCATGGGTATTACTTTGGGAAAAAATGTGGGTTGTTATTTGATTTGTAATCTACATGAACGTTCCAATATTACAAAAAACCAAGTCATAGTTGGAAAAGATGGTTTACGGTGAAACATTATTTTTCTTATCTCAAGAAAACCCACTATTGAAAAAAAATGCACCTCCACCTTTGATGCTAATCTGAAGAATTTTCATCGGGTTTTAAACCATTTTTTAACATTATCTTTTGGCCATGGTTTGTTGGATATTATAAATGGATATAAAACACCAATTGTTGGGAAAAAAAAAATTTCATAAATTTCCATGAAAAAAAAAGTCTATCAAACAGCTACAGATGGAAAATATCATTATTTTCCATGGAAAATTCAGCCGATCAAACACAAAAAGCTGGAAAATGTCAACATTTTCTGAGTGGAAAATTATACCAATCAAATTCAACTAATTGACAATTCCCGGAAAAAAATTTTCTAGGCAAATATTTTCCCTAGAATTCATTTTCTTTCCACCCATTTTCCACCCTTGCAATCAAACGCACTCTAAAGGTATGTTTCTTCTCTTGTAGCAATTGTTAGGTGGCCATATTCAGCTGCGACAAGGAATCCAAAATTCTAAATTATTCGAATATAAACAAATCCAAAGTTTTAAATTAATGGTAAAACTGTAAAAGAGAAAGATTATGTTGTGTATATATACATCAATATGAAATACAAATGGTTAAAATAATTCTTCAGTAACCTTCGTCTTCAGAATAGTTGTCATCGCTATATTGTTCATATATCTGATACTCCCCTGCAGTAAGATGAGCATCATCTTCTTCTTGATGATCTACACCAAATGGAAAACTACCGAATAGGTCCTGAAGATAATCCCTTGAGACGTTCTCATTCTCTGTATCTGATTAACGTGCGTAAAGGAAATGAATGTGCAGATTTTGTTTGTTTCAACTTATTATAGATCTCGCATTTCACAAAACATACTTTCTTCTCCTTGTTTCTTGGGAGTTATATTAAGGTGACTAGTGAACGGAAGAGGCACATTCTTATAAATATCTCAAAAAAAATTATAGAAAAACAGAGTAAAAAACAAGAGAATGATGCGAGGATACATGTACGTGGTTGTAGCGAGAAATTCCTTTGGTGACTGACCTGGAAACAAGAAATTGGAACTTTAGGAGGTGTCAAGTCGTTCAGTTGATGTTAAAAGAAAGAACCAAAGAACTAGTAAATGTAAATGGGTATATGCACAATAGTAGAAGGCAAAAGCATAAAAAGAAAAGGTATATTGACCAGGTCAAATGGCTCGTCTGCATCCATATCCTCTCCAAGATTGTCATCTTCATTTTCATCTTCCTCATCTTCACCATCTTCATTGGGTTCTTTGCTTTCATTATCCATCACTTCTGTGGAGTAAGATGCATCAAAATGGTATTTTAGCAGATAAAGATACGAGTGGCTAATAGCAGCGGTATCTTTGTGGCAGCCAAATTTAAAGTTGTATATAGCACGATCTGAATAATTTAATAATCTCAAAACTGTTAAAAAAGCTGGAGAATGTCGAAGACTCAACAGAGAAAATTTGTAGCTTTACAAATATATTTCTTTTCAAGTTAAAAAGGACAGCTCAACAAGTGAGCATACACAAACAGCAGGATCAAGTTGCAAATGGCCTTATTCCTTTGCCTTACCAACAAACTCACCCCCAAACCAAAAAAAAAACGAGGAGAAGAAGAAGAAGAATGGGAATATGTTTTAACATTTGTTGAAAATAACTCGTGAACAAGGAGAAGATATGGAAATGAATTCACAAAGAATCAGGAAAGTATAATATAGATTCTGCTAATTGATTCACACCTTTATTGGGCTGTTGACCTTCTTCATCAACTCTCTTGTCTTTCATATAAATGTGCATCCTCTTTGACTTTTCGAAGCGATTAGAAACAGATCTCAACAAGGATTCTGCACCACCCTTAGGGTACACTGACAGAAACCTCACCGCAACACACAGTCTCAACCTATCAATCACACGTGATAAAAACCATCCAGTTGCCAACTGTAAACAAAATGAAGTCAGAATATATGCATATATATTACAGAAGAACTACACGTACAGAAATAATTTACTGAAATGGAAATAGGCAAATTGCAGAGGAATATGAAAGTGATAGGAAAGAAAGCTTGACAACTATATGCCCAAAATCAAACCAGACATTATTTTACTTGAATCTCACTTTCGATAAGGAATATGTTGGATGAGTAGATATAGCAGGGATTGTTCCAATCGCTTTATCACAAAATCTAATACTATTTTTGGAAAGCTCTGTAGATTTTCTTTCCTTTCATCTGGGTCAAGCTAAAAATTTCTCTCTTATATAATAATTCTTGGAACACATCCAAAATCCTTTTATTTAACAAAATATGAAAGTTACTTCCATCAAATTTTTGGCTCAATTAATTCATGTTCACCTAGGCCCTAAGTAAGGACAGTCAGTACGAATTAGAGACAATACCTACTTAAAGAAAGAATAAATTGACCACAGATAGAAATTTAGTTATTCAAAGCATGTAATAATGAAATCAGGATTTAGGGTTTCAATGACCTCCTTTCTATAAGTCTGTTGATCGGGAATAAAGAACCTCATTTTTAATATAGTAAACAAATAACAATTCTATGCAAAATAGATTTACAATTTTTACTATCCAATCCTTGTCTATGATAGATGAATCTTTGATGAGTAACTAATTAATTTTGATTCTTGTTAATTCCCAGTTTCTGGTTACTCACATTTTTATTATGGGTAGGATAAATTCATTTAACTTTGTTTATTATAACCTCAAACCGAGGAGGCACATCAGATTCATGTAGAAATGCTAAAGCAGCTAAATATAGTAAACGACATAATTGTCATCAAGGCATAGAATCATAGCTGAGTCCGAGATGATAAAATATCACTTGAGGATTTATGCAAAAGTTTCTCACTTCAAAATAGATAGCTTATGCATCATTTTGCATGACACGTCCTACAATCTTATGTCCAGATATAAAGTGGCTATGAAATTAAAAAAATTCAAAACTTCAAAAACTACCATCGAGACAATATTAGAAACAGACATGAATTAACATACATTGCAGGTTGTTCGACTCGGATGTTTTCTGATTTCCTGCTGAATATAGTCATCCTTAAGTTCAAAGAGTTGCAATGAGATTTGGGACTTATGAGGAAAAACTCGAAAGGCACAAATATCCTCCCATCTGAGCTTTGATCTGCAGAATAGAGACATTAACAAGTACGGCAGAGCGAGACAGAAATGAGGGAAATGCTTATCACCACCGACAGAAATGTAGTTTTACCACTGTGCTTAAAGAGTTTCAGATATCATATTACGGAAATAAGACGCCAGTAGCAGATGGTAAGATTCATAGTGATTGAGAATATTACACCAGTAACAGATAACTATACTTCTTTGATGATAAAAGCTTGGTCAAATTGTAGACAAGAATCTCTGTCAGGAAAATGTATAATTTGAAGTTTATTGTTGTTACTTTCCATTACTTTAAAGACTAAAACATGTTGCTGACAATAAGTATGAGATGTACTATGGTAATAGAAAATAAACTTAATATTTAATGAACCAAGGCCGGCCACTATTTGACTTCAATTTAATAACCCATGAAAAGAAAAGTAGATACTGTGATTCTTGGCTTATTTTATTGTGACTCAAGGCAAACTAATATATATGAATTTGTGAAAGTACTTACTCAGATGCAACATTAGCATCATCATAGCTTCGTAGGGATGGTGGTACCCGAAAATCAATCCTTTGATATCTATTTAAATAAAGCACAGAATGTTAGAATAGGTCAATTGCAATATACTAAAATTTTTGGTCAAGCAAAAATACCATTCAATTAAGGTAGTTCATAATATGTTACATAACTATCGCCGACTGTAAGAGAACAACAATTACGTGTTACATTGAGATTAAATAAAGTCAAAACATAAATATCTTCTTAACATCAGTACAACTCTTACTTTTTCTAGTACAAACATATTCGACGAAAGAAATTCTAGTTCAAGAGTTTGGTAAATTTTATTTTTCTTTGCAATGGATAACAAGGTTTAGCACTCCCGTTGGTCCCAAACTGAGAGGATTCATTTTTCTTCTATTCTTACTTCCAACTAAATGTCCTCTTTCTAGTATTCAAATGATCTTCAGGAAGGTACACAGAGAACTATATGAACATAACTTTTCCAACTTTTATCTAAGTCACAATCACGACACTCAATTTGGAATAGAAGAGGTAGTCATCTAGAGGGGTGAAAAAAAAAAACTGACATTACAACCACAAAATCAGTCTTCTAAGCAATCAATCTGGGTGCTTGTTTCTTTATTTTACAAATTTCTTTTATTTTGTGAAACAAAGAATTAAAGTTATGGAGATGAAAAGGTAGAGGACAAGGAGTAATCAAATGCATGTAAGGGAAAACAAAACTAAATGAGTATGCACACCATTTTGTCCCAGAGATGATGAAACATTGGAGGAATGATTGTGAAATATTTAGCATTCCTGAAGCCATATAAACCATATTACAGCCATTATAACATAGACATAGAATTCTCGCCTCCTTCCTAACTTCAAAATATCTGAAATTTTATACGGTATATATTGGACAAAAATACAGAGAGGACAACAAACCCCCAAATATCAGAAACTGCCTCAACCATATTCCCTGGCAGAAGTGCACTACAAGAAGAAATGGGATTGGGCTCATTGTTTTGCCTAATCTCATGTAGAAGCATGCTTGAAACGAGATGGCCTATTGTGGGAGTCGCCCAATAGCGCCTTCATTTGGCGTCCTTCAAAATGAGACCCAAACAGAGTGTGCTCAGGGTGGATTCCCGGGATTCGTTCTGGGTGATATAGTGTGGATTCCACCTCCCCCATCAGCTATAGCTTTTGAGCAAATTGCTCACATCTCTGAACATCAGTTGGTATCAAAGTTGCAGGTCCCTTGCTAGAGTCAATGCTGAAGCATTTCTATGGAGTGGGTGTGTAATACATGAGCATGCTTGAAATGGGAGTAGACCTGTTGTCACTATTTGAGAATGGCCAAATTGTGCCTTTGTAAGGTGTCCCTTGAAGTGAGGCCCAAATGGAGTGGACTTGAGGTGGATTCCTAGGCTTGGTTCTGGGTAGCATAGAGTGGATAGCACTTTCCCCATCAGCTATACTTTTGGTTACATCATACTCATAGCAAAAACACTAGAGAGGAGCGTTTTAGGATTGAGGCACTTGTAACATATCAATAGTGTTGACTTTCTTTAGGAGTAAATTCCAGGTAAATGTCTTCATATGGTAGGGAGGATTTTGAATTTCTAATTGAAGGTTGCAATGAGAAAAGGTGTTTGGATGTACATGATAAATGAAAAAGAATTTACATAGAAATGCACCAGAACTATCAAAACTCTAAACTCTACCATTGGAGAGAGAGGAATGACAGAAAGAAATAAAGTAAACTTAGCAAACTTTCCACTTCAATAGTTCCCTTAAGATTTTGAAGAAACTGAATTTACAAAAGAAATATTTTAGAAAATACATAATCCAGAGAGCAGAGTCATCCTGTTCATTTCATGCGATGACCTCTTCCTCCTGAACAAATAGTAACCGTCCTTTTGTTGTGACGTGTGGATTTCTCCAGGCAAAGCAAGGCCTTGTCAAGATCAAATTTTGGAGTCTTTGTAATTGTCAATGTTGTCACAAGTTTTTATTGTAGCTTCCAACCAACCTAACACCTCCCCTACCCCCAGGTGAGGGGTGGTGTCAAAGAAAAATAAGAATATAAAATAAGCTCATAAAAGACGGGCCTGCTGCTGCTAGTTTGTTCTCAAGTACCAAGCCAAACAGACTTATTTCAGTCAAGCACCTCTAACTATGCACATGCCTAAAATAAGAAAATTGCATTGAAGTTAAAGATGGGAGAGTTTATTGGGTTGGTACACTAACATGCGAGATTCAGGGTCCTTGCGAGGATCATATCCTTTTCTGATCCAGAACCTAAGGAATGGCCCATTAGAGAAGTAATAAGCTGCTCTGAAAAGAAGCCTGTAATAAGTTAAATGGATTAACATAAATAATGAGAAAGACCACCTTCTTTACAAATCTTTATTTCAGCACATACTATCTACGCAACATTAGTTATATAACAATCCAGTTAACATAAAGACTACCTCCGAAGCATCTCAGATTTGAAAGCCAGGCCTATGTCGAGCAAACGTTCAGCCAACGAGTCTTTGACCCATATCGGATGCTCATCAAACAATTCACATACAGCTGTCTGCCATTTCCACTGATCCGAGTCTCGAGCTATGTATTTTTCCCAATTTACTTTCTTAGGAATCTGTATGAATGTCAAGTGTAAACAAAAAAGGCATTGCAGAATAGAAGCGTTCAGATCTTGCAATCAGCCGCCACTTAAAGCCATATGAAACTCATCGACAAGGTCCAACACTAAGCATGCTCAACTGCTGGAGCAAATACTCTGAACATCATAAAGATAAAAGTAAAAAGCATATATATGAACAAACTATATATATTAAAAAAAAAGATGAAGATATACTATGGAGATACAAAACACAAAGATTGGAAGCAGACTACTGGTTTCGCATGGAAAGAATCATACAAGTAAACAAGATAGTGCCAGAAAGTTCTTGAAAAAACAATAAAAATTATTGGAACGTTAAGTTTCATAGAAAAGATAGAGGAAACTACATAAAAATAGATGTCCCTTATCAATGTTTTAAGGACGAGGGAAGAGGGTGGTTCTTTAGGGCGATTCTACATACTCGGTCTATGAACCGAAATTAAAGATATCTACCAAATTCCATAATGCATACAACAATGAAATATTATAGGTGAATCTATTGATAAAATATTCTCTATGGAAATTTAAAGTATTTTTTAGCGATACAAAGAGATGAATTTGCAGTGAAATCTTTTCACCATTCAATCATTAAAATAAAAAATCAAGAACGAGTTTTTTTAAGGGGGGTGAGAATAATATGATGAAACTGAATATCAATCAAAGAAAGATATTTAGCAGGTCAATAATGATGAACTGCATGAAGACTGAAATCTATAATTGCTATTGAGATAATAGTGTATTAAATAAGAACAAATGGTTAACAAATCATTTCCTGTTTTCCAAAAATAAGTGCATCCAAATTACAAAATTAACATGGCCTAATGTGGTTGCAAAGACTTGATTTCGTTGTATTTTTGGGTAGATGTAACATAAAAATGAACTACACAGAGTGCCAAAAAGAATCCATGTAATCAACCCTATTTTTATAAAGGTTCACTCTGTTATTGTTGTTGTTGATGCAAAAATAATTAGTATTCTATTTCCAAGTTGAATGATATTGTTCTACCATAATATATTTTTTTCAAGTAAGAAATCTTTTAAAGCCACCATGGCCAACCCAAGTACAAGCATGGAATTTAGAGATTGCTAGAACAATAAACATCTTTGAGGGAAAAACAAAAAAAGCACTAGAGATACGATTATTGAATCCAAAAGAGAGTACTTGGATTCTCCCAATAACTATAAAGTGTAGCACGCCTAAATCTAACTAGGGTTCACGGTGTGGAGGAACTGGATCAGAAAAAGGAGGGATTCATCCAATTTTATGACATTGAAATCTGGCAATAGTAAAATAGGCAAACCACTTCAATTTGGCTAAAAACGAGGAAAAGGGGGGAAAAGTCAAATAAGTAGTCTTTTTCAAAATAAATCTACCAATTCTGACTCGGAATATTGTACTAGGACAAGTTATTCACATTTCATATGATGGTCAGATGCGAACTCGAGCTAAGTAATATGAATTCATCGAACCCATATGAAGTTTTCATGTGTCCATTGAGCAAATATGGGTTCGATCAAAATTTGTTATTCTGGAGCACCAAAGGCAAGCATGCACATCGAACAAAATATTTATGAGCCTAGACAAAAACCACAACAAGAAATATAAATACTAAAGAACTAGGATATCTTTGATGTTGAAGTCAATGGCAAGACTTGGCTCTATCTCCATCTGCATCAAATAAATTGAAGAAGAGTCAATTATTAAAGAGTGAACTGGACAATGGTCTTTAGAATTTAGAAATTCCACAGTTTTCACACATGCACTGGACATTGATTATAAGATGAAAAAATAGCAGATAAATCAATCTCTAAATCAATGAAGAGGACAAATATCTTAGAAATTAAATAGACCTAATCCATACACTAAGCAATCAAAATTTATCAAGATTAAACAGGCAGCATGAAATCTACATAAGAATTGAATGTTTTGCGAGTGGTAGACCATCACACACCAGGAAATATAAGCCTGAGAATTTTGCAATAGGTAGCCATTCAAAAGCATGCAGAGTGAGTATTTATTTTTTCAACTTAAAAGAGGAAACTTATGACTACAAGAAATCATCAACAGACCAGCTTAAAAAATTGTTAGTTCACTTTACAAAATGAACTGAGGCAGACCAAAATGAACACTTTAGAATTACCAACATGCACATGTTCTTGTATACGTGAATCAATACTTTCAAATTTAAATATAGTCGCACTAGAATTGAGTTTGAGATACTTTGAGTGATGTGTTAATTCAATTAAATTATGTTAAATATCCTTTCAAAAAATACAGAAGAAACTAGCTATATGCATTAACATCATTTAATGCAAGAAAAATTGAAAATGGGGAACTAAAGGAATACGAGTTCAATATTGGGAAAAAAACACATTAAACTAAAAGAATACAACACTGCTTTTTTGCTAACAATCAACATACCTCCCAACGATGTTGGACAACTCCCTCTTGTTTCTTTTTCGAGCTCAGATCTACTGATGGTTTTAACCTGCAACTTCAAAATCACTAAGATCAGAGCTAAAAGCAGTTAATCTTTTAACATCACATGTGTATTCAAGCAATCAGCATGTCAACCAATGCTTGAACCATAACAGTGACTGAAGTCTTTAAGGAACAATACAACAACCTAAAAAATAAATATCCGAAGCCGTATAATTTGTTGTAAAAGAAATTTCCAAATCAGGTTAGAGAAGAATCAATAAGCATCTAACCATTGAAGCCATATATATGATCAGGTTAAGATTCATTCTACAAGAACTACCGAGCCCTTCTATACTTTATTCAGGAATCATCAAAGAGAATTTTAGCATTAACTATTTTTATCTTATTCATTCACGATGCTGCATAAAATTCTCTTTAATGAAATTTGAACAACCTGCATATGAAACTCATGAAGACTGGACGAGGAATTATTCATAGTCCAGAAAGCAATGGCCATAAACAAAAGGAAACTACCCCCCAAAAGATCATATCTTTTAGTAAGTTTCCATTGCTATATTGGTAGATCTTTTAGTAAGTAGTCCATTGCTAATTCTAGATATGTACTGAAAAAGTGGGAAAAAAGGATTCACTTAGCAGATCCCAAATTCATTACAACGCTTAATTTTTTGTTAATTGTTCAACAGGATTGTCAAAACTCATTGCTTCAGTCACGCTGGAAATTTAGACATCCCAAAGCAAACTCCTGTAGGCCTTCAGTGAAGATACCCCAAAAGAAAACTCTATCCTACCATAACTGCAAAAGGTATACCATGGTCTTCTACACAAATTTAACATTTCTCTGATTCCAAATACACCATCCATACATCTGCCCCAAACAATCAGGAGCATTAGATCTTTCTGGTAAAGTATCATATAACCTTCTCCGTTATTCTCTTGTACTATGACGATGTAGAAAACATCATTAGTTTCATTATGTTTCTTGCATATAATTAGGCCTCCTAACCTGCAAGCAAATATCCAGCCTTTGAAGAGCCATTGACCATGTGTTATAGATACCATATTTCTTTTAACGGTTTGAAAAGTTAAAAACTAACAGTAGTTTCTTTTTGCCAACTATAGTAAGAACTTGACTCAAATATTTTGATATTCCCCATTCAACGTGACTTAAACTTCAAAGCTACCTTAAATAAATTTAAGGCTTCTCTGATTGCCAGTGTGCAACTCTTAATCTTTAATCGGTCGGAAGAATGAAACTTCACAATAAAGTAAGTCATATTTTTAACTGGAGGAAGTAAAGCTAAAGCATCTTACGCTACTTTCTCTGGTACATCCTTTAGTGAAAAAAGTGGTGGTACTAATATCATCAAATCCTCTTGATCAAAATCCATGAGTCCACCCTTCTCTTCAAGTAGAATAAACAAGAAAGGGAAGTTAGATAAACCAAGAGCAATTTCCATCCTGTGCAATAGCTCACAATAATGAAAGAAGACTAACCAAACTGCGGTTCCACTTCAGCCCACTTTCTTTTCCTTCTTCGGGCAACATCAGCATGAACAGCAAGAACATGCTGGTAATCCACCATTCCTTTAGGAAACAAAACACATGTGAGTACAAAATACAACTGGGCTACAGGAATAATGGGAAAGGTAGTAGAAAACCTCCAAATAATATAATACCCATCTGACCATTAAAATTATAAGCCTCTGAAACTCGAGCAACAATATCAGCATAAAGCTCCGGTTGTACTTGTCTAGGTAGCTGGACTTCAAGTTCTGCAGAAGCAGCATTGGATTCACATTCAGGTTGATTGATTTGCTGTAGAGCTTCTGATAAGTTATCGTTGGAAATATTCTGCTTAAAATTAATTCGATCTGCTGAATGTTCAGATACTCCCTTGCTGTACCCAGTTGTTTGGGCATTTCTAAATTTCTTTTTAGAAATCTTCAACAAAAAATTATTACAGGGCCGAAGTTCGCCAAAGGCTGGGTGTGAATATGGATCTCCAGGACGAAAATTTAGCTCCATTTTGTTTGACTGCTGTGTACGAACCTGGAAACACGGGAATATAGATTAATGTCGCAGGAAGAAAATTCAAGATGTCCGTATATGTTACTAAAAATGCAAGGGAAGAAAGGTGGACTAGAACAAGAAATAGAATAATATAGAGAACATCTCATGGTAGCAACACATTTGAGAACTACAACTGTATGCCCAAGAGTGTCAGTTGCACGGCAAGAGCTTATGGAAGAATCACTATCCACATAAGAGGTCTGCTTGTCCTTCCTAGAAGGAGGAAAATAAAGTAACCAAATCGTGAAAGAGAAAGAAGTTGATGAAGAAGAAATACGAATTTAGAAGAGAAATTGTAGGAAGAATAATTTCAAAAATACTTGTTTCTTTTCTTTGTCGTGTTATTTACTTAAAATCCATAGCATAAAATGAAGAAAAAAAACCACAATAACAAAGTAGAAAATTTCATAACTTTAGACTATTAATTGTGGAAAGAATAATTTACTCCTTGAAATAGGACACTCAATTTCTTTGAAGGTTCCCCCTCCACCACAAGTAATCACCAACATCACACAGAGGTGAGCAATGAAAAAAATCTTTAGGTTTCCTCAACCAAATAAAATACACAGAAAATCAACAATTTTTTTAAAATTCCATATCCACAAAAATTATTCTTTGAGAAATTACCCTCCGGGAATGGCTGATTGACCATTCGAATGGTTGAATTTGTGACTTCAATTCAATCTCTTCGACTAAACTTACCCTTGGCAAACTTGTTTGATGAGCTTAGCCTATGCGCCCTGTAAGTCAAAGCTACCTTTGAGTGCTTTCATCAAATGATGCATGTGGGCTGAGCCATTCCCATCGCAAGTGGTGGCCCGATTCGGCCTCATACCAACAATTTAAATTTCAGCAACATTTTCAATCATAAGACTGGAGTTCCATGTCAATGTCTATTTAAAAAAATTTTGCATTTGGCTTAGGTCCCCATATATACTTACCTCATACAATTAAGGGCAAAAGGCTTGCGACGATCTAACTTTTTAATCCAGCAAAGCACTCCTAAACAACATGTATTAAGAAACCATATTATTGCAGAAATTTGCCAGTTCTATCACTAGCATATTTATGAAATTCCAGAAGTTGAGAGTGCTGTTACTTTATCATTAAGAATCTAATTGTATCCCCTTTACCCATCACAAAGCAAATAAGCCCTAAAAAATTCTGACAAATCATTTATAATGCTCTTCCAAACCTCCATATGCACACGTTTCAAGAAAATCTCTGCTGAGTGCACTTATGCCACTCGCCTCCTAAACTTCTATCTCTAATTAGAGAGGTTACAACATCCCACTTAATCATATAATAATTTTTTTCTCGCATTCCTTTACATCCCAGAGAAGATACCTCCGCAGCATCTACATCTCTTGGAGATAAGCTAGGATTCCAAACGAAGAGGTGTAATATGAACAGATTGCTACTTCATCAGTATCAACTTACCTCCCTTCGATGTATAATCCCTCTTCCAACATGTCAAGGTGCACCCCAGATATCCAAAAGTAACAGGTTCCAACTCCTGAAGGTTCAAAGTATTCACACCCTCAGGGCAACCCCAATTGGTAATAGGAAGATTCCTCATATCCAAGACACCCTCAAAATACCAGCTCACCCAAATGCAGAACCTTCACCAATGAGCAGACTTCATAATTTTGATCTTATTAATAATCTTAACCGCATGCCTGACACTTGAGCCTAATCAATTTTATCTCACCGGTAGTTCTAATCTTTCAAAACTCTCCACCACTAGAAAATAATTAAACAAATTTAACTCCTTGGGCACAAAAAAGTATTCCACATATTAAAGTTATATATCAAACATGCTGCATTAGTTCAAATAGCCTCCATAACTCATTCAAAGAAATATGTGTATACACTACATGTGACAGACTACACTATACACTTCACATGTGCACATAAATAAATTTACGTGTTCACATATGATACAGAGCGGCGGCACTCCCACGTGTATACCTTCACAATGCCTTCGGTGCCACCGAGAGTCTCAACTGCACGTTCGATGGAAGAAGGGTAACCTGGATAATTAACAGCAAAGGCATCGCTGCTACTCGGCAAATTGCCGGATATTGAACCGTCTTTTATAATCCCCATGTTGTTCCACTTATTAATCACTAAGTAAACCTGTGCAAATAATCACGAAAAAAAAAGTATTAAATCCTTTAGTATAAAATATGGGACATTGTAAACATAGAAGTTTCAAAGTTAAACCCTAAATATAAACTAATTTTCAACTTGAAGTCGTATAAAGAGGCTAAACCAGTCATATAGTTCAAGACTCTGTGCTTGCATTTGTAGCCTCACTCCAATTACCATATACAGTCAATCCAAAATCATCAAACTGATGTTTTTCCAAAAGGGTCTTTTGCTTTTCATTGATCAGACCAATATTGGAAACACTTGTAAAATGAGTTGCCACCTGAATCCCTGGATCATTCAATCCATTTCCTATAGCAACACCACCCAAATTCACCCTTTTTTTCCGTAGACAACTTGCCATTCTTCATTAGAATATAATATCCAAGTGCTGGAAGATATTTTCCAACATAATTTTAACCAATACTATAAATTGGCCTAGTTTTGAACTCAAAGTCTCAGGTACTAAAATAAAATTTCAGAAACACTGCTAAGGAAGATATTTTCCAACATAATTTTCACCAATAATATAAATTGGCCTAGTTTTGAACTCAAGTCCAAGGTACTAAAATTAAATTTCAGAAACACTGCTAAATCCAATCATATTTCAGCAAATAAAAAAAAAAGCTTAAAAGAATATAAATACACATTGTTAATTGTAAAGGAACATTAATTGTAGCAAAATAGAATAAACCCAAAAAAACCTAAAGACACGTTGTAATTACTTATTGAAATTGCTGCAAAAAACTAACAATTTACCTCAGTCCTCAAACGCCGCGGCTGTAGCCTGGAAGTTGGAAGAGCTGAAGAGGGTTTGGCCCAAGTAGAAAAGGAGATATTTGTCACAGAAACAATGGTTCAATAACCTGCACAAAAGCAGAAAATAAATGTCACGGTTTCATCTCCTCTCCATCAACCAAATTTATGCAGTTATTAAAAATTTAACTTCTACCAAAAATTATAACAAGTAACAGATAACCATCAATTTGGGAGGTCACATGTATGTTTGAAAGAGAGATTACCTCGTCTAATCCAATCAGATAGAAGTGAAAATTTGATTGTAACCAAATAGCAAAACTTTCAAGAGAGGAAAGTCTCTCAAACCTTAAGCTTCGTATAGATGAGAAGAAATTTCTTCTCGTGTCAATGCTAAAATTGCTCAGTACCCAATATCCCCTCTCCAATATCATCAATACTCATATATTGATGAACAAAAGCAACAATGTGTATATAATAATATAAAACAGATGGACAATTAAAACGAGGAAAGGAAATTGTGGTGAAATATGAAATTAAAGCAAAAGGAAAAGGCAACCAGCGCAAAAAAAATAATAATAATAAAATAATCTTCTTCTCACATATTTTAATGGTGAAAATTTGAAATCGAAGTCTTGGATTCTTTGGGAATTGCAAGAGACGGCTAAATCGTGAAGGGTGTGTTCAATTTTTCGCAGCAATATGTGGGAGGAGAAATTTTGGGCTTTGTATGCAAGATTATTTGCCTGTCCGGTTCACTTATAACTGGCCAGACGGTTTTCCAAAAATCGGACGGCTCACGGGTTAATGATGGGTTAATTGCACATTCCTATAAATGGGTCACCGACCGGAAGTCGTCTGTGTCTTATCCTACATTATTAAAAGAGTGAAGGATATATGTACTATTCATAAGCACTGTTCATAAGCACTGTTTATAAGTCGCCGGCTCGGCTCGACTAAGCCCCTTTTTTTTTTTCAAACCGAGCCGATAGACTTTTAGTCTCGGCTCGGCTCGGCTAAGCCGCTGAACCAATTTTTTTTTTCTTTTTTACGTTTGTTTCATATTTTATGTTCTAAATATGCGTTGTAAGCGATTTAATTTTGTTTTGAAATGTTGAAGTGCGGCCATCCTAAATATATGGTCGACTCGGCCAAACTTTTTTTTTTTAATTACGTTTGATTTTGATTCCAAATGACTTTATGGGTCGACTCGCCCAGGTTTTTTTTTTCTTTTTTGTTATATAGGTCGGATCGACTAAACTTTTTTTAATGTTTAATTAAGTATTTTAATTTACGAATATTCGTTTTAAACGATTTAAAAATTTATTTTTTATATCAAAAATAATTTTACATTAATTGTGAAAATCTCTTCTTTTTGCGTCCGATTCAAAATTTTAAGTTAATTTATCTTTTCTAACCCACCATCAACCCCATACTTACACAAATTTCTCTCAATTTCATTTTTCTTAAATTTCTGCATTTAAAAAGGGTAAATTTATGGCGTCAAAATAGATTTTTATTGAACATATCACTATAATAAATATTATTTATCATCAACCTATTTGGATCTATTGCACATGATCATATCATTTTTTTGGACTGATGTCATCAAATTTTATCATTTAATTGAAGAATTGACATGAGAAGAATGATAAGAAAAAAAGAGGACAAACTCAGTTGACTGAGCAACACTGATGTAGACAGTATCCACGAACTTCCTTTTATTTACGTTTGATTCGGTATTTTAAGTTACAAATATTCGTTTTAAGCGATTTAAAAATTTGTGGGTGATGTCAAAAATAATTTTACATTAATTGCAAAACGTAAAGTCGTGACTGTTTATTTTATGTGTAATATTATTTTATTGAAAATGTTTAATTATAAATAAGAGAAAAAATGTCCATATTTTTTGAATAAAAAAGAGTGTGCATCTAACCATTTCTTTCTCCTCTCGATTTTTCTCCATTTCTTCACGCAATGGTCATACTTTTACTTCCAGAGTCATGCCTCTTTAGTCCATCTGTGAGTGTGCATCTAACCTTTTTTTTTCCTCTGTGAGAATGTACTTAAAGTTAGATGTTATCTGATTGTGCATAACTGGAAATAGTAGAGATGTTTTGCTGTTATAACATATCTACCTATGGATATTGCGTATTTTAACCTAATCTCATGATACCCAGTTAATTTCATGCTCTAAATCAATTTATTATAGCATCAAAGCGTTATTTCTGTAACTTACTGAGACAAGGCAATGTATTCGATGTGTTTGATTAAATGCCTGAACCAACCTACTTTATCTCTTAATTATAGGAACTCTTAAAATATGGACTGTTATGTTGTAAGTACAGTAGGGAATACAGTCTTCACGAAGTGAGTCCCTGTCAAGAATTAGAAATTTTCTATATTTATGTTCTTTTATATTATAAATATCTTAAACTAATGTTAATATTTTATTACTTTGTTTTTGTGGATGCTTGTATTACAAACGAGCAAAATAAATATTTCGTTAATATCGTACTGCTTGTCGGCTTCAAGCATGTAATTCTAAATAATTTTCATTGAATCAGATATTTGGAGAATTGTTTTCCATCAATTTTTGCTTTCTTTATTGTGCTTCAATGCTATGGAAAATAGAGGTCTAATGAGGAACACCCATATCTTTCATTCACATTTTTTTTTCTTGGCTTTTTTTGAAGTAATGTTGAACCATGGATGGAGTTCTTGACAAGCGCTTGGATGCAAATAATGCTCAAAGTATTTAACAAGGAGAATTCTAAACTGGATCTTATCGCTGGGACATAAACCGCACATTGTAAATACAAGACATTTCCATGGCAATTGACTAAATTTTCAAATATTATATCCGCTTTGAGTTTTGATGAAAGTCTACAAGATGAAATTCTTTTTATTTTCTTGAAGCATACAATTATAGGTAAAACAACAGCCCTTTGTTGGACAAGAATTTCAATTCTATGTGCTTTCTTGGAGGAAATAGTGGTTACTACTTTGGAGTGAATACAATTTAACAACTCTTCTCATTGGCTAGAAGCTTTATGGAAAAGTGATTGTCAATTTAACTTCACCTTTCCCGAGATAAGAGTGTGTAATGGCTATCAAGTCATTTTTTTGACAAGCAAATTCTATTATTATTTGCTGATGTTTGCATGTTGGCATGTATATAGGCCGTTAGCAATGTTAACACCATTAATGGCCATAAGGGAGCAGAACATAAACGACAGTGCAGAAACTTCATTCTTGCTTGATAGAGTGAATGAACTAACTGGATGAATCTTTCTTGCTTCAAGTATCATTTATATAATGTTTTAGGATCAATAGACAAATACTTGTTTTGCCTTAAGGTTTTGCCTTAAGGTTTTTCTTCTTATTCTATTCTACCCAATTTCACTAATTTGCCTCAAACTGTTTACGTACATCTTATTGTACAAGTTTCCTTGATAAAGTCTTAGACATTGCTGTTGTGAAAAATAATGCACACGTTGGTCCTCAGATTGCTGTCTCCCATGCTCGGCTCCGTAAAAATAGTTGAAAGTGAGTGTTGACCTCTTATATTTTTAGCTAATATTATTTTGTTTGACGCTCTCCTGTCCATTTTGTACATGTACTTTTATTTGTATTTCTTATTTTTAGAACTTGAGAAAATTTATCATATTTATCACCCCGAGTCTGTTAAATTGCAAATTCTATGCACCGTATATTAGTTCAATGACTTTGTTTAATATTTATTTTGTTTGCCTTCTATAGATAATCTACAAGAGAGAAGGCTTTGTCGTCGATTATTGAAACTTTTAATAATAGCTTACAACATGAGTTAGTTAAAAACAAGTAAACTAATTCTTTGTTCCAAACGCTATTCTTTTTTTTAGTTCCTTATAGGTTCTTGAATATAAATCTGTATTTTTTATTTTATTAATAGTTGGTGCATGTGATATATTTTCAGATTTTGCATATTTGGACTACTAGAAGTTGATGTTTATTCAGTATACTTTAAGTTAAAACTTTTTTTCTTTCCTTTTTCTTTTTGAGTGGTTGTGAGAGAAGAAAAATTTGATTTTATGAACTCTTGCAGTTAGTATGTTTTTTGTCATCAAATGCATTGAAGTTCACCTACTCCTTGTTTCTCTTTTGTCACCATCGTTAGACTTCAATTTTTTATTCAATTGAGGCACTCCATCTTATCAGATTAATGAATATGATGATGTGGCATGGAAAATTTGGTTTGTCCATATATTCTAAGAAAAATGCTATTCATCCCTAATAGGGATGCATCCCCAGTCTATGTGGATGTAAATGATTGGTTAAATGATAGGTGAAATTAAATGACTTATTTATCACCTATCATTTAATGCCACATTAACGCCACATAGACTGGGATGCATCCCCACTGGGGATGAATAGCATTTCTCATATTCTAACCACTTACATATATTCTATATTTTTTCAGTATAATTACAATACACTTACAAATTATGTCAAAATCTTCCTCATTTTCTTTCATTTTTTTCCTTAAACAACACACTATTTAATATCCAACTTCACTAACGGCACGTGCATCGCACGTGTGTCAAACTAGTGATTAGAGTAATTTGAGAATCTTATGCGCCGTTAGATTTGCATTTCAATTTTGAATTTTGAACTAATTTTTTTTATTTTGAATGTCCATTTTAAGAGCTTGTTTGAGTCTCTCTCTCTTTCTCTCTTCTTTTTTTTTTTTTTTAAAATACATTTTGAAATAGTGATTTGATGGAGAATGTGTAGTTAAAAAATAAGAAAATATTTTGAATTTATAAGTAATATTATTTTATTAAAATTTTATTAATTAAAAAGAATAGAGAAAAATATATTTTAGAAATAATGGGGATCAAAACAGGGTTAAGATTGCAAAAAAGGGGGTTTAGTTTGTCATTATGGAAACTGATTATTAAAATAGAAAACAAGTTTAATTTGGATTTTTTTAGAAATTAGTTGCGACATTATAGATTTGATTATTCAAAAAAATAAAAGAATTTTATGTTAATACATTATCAAGTAATATACATTTTAAAATTGGTAAATCTTACAAAAAAAAAATAATCTAATCTACAGTAACAAAATACAAGCAAATAATAAATTGATTCGACAAAATTTAGGAAATAAGTCTTTTTAGACGCCCATTTCATGTTATTTAAGATATTCAGCAAACCATATTTGAATAAGGGTAGGATTAGTAGCTTCACTATCGCCCGATTGATTAGATGATTTTCTTAGATGCGTGAGACTTCTTCTTTTAGGTATAGCGTCCTAAGTTCAGTATCCTCGTTCATCATACAAATCGTAGATGAACATTGCGTCATATATGCCTCGAGTTTTTCACCTTTTTTGATCTTGGGTTCCTTACATTAACAAGCATCATATCATCGTGTAGATGAATATTTGTAAATTTGAATTGTATTAGTAAGCTCTCGTTTGTTCTACATTATTTTTACCTTAAAATGAGTTTTTTGACTGTTTTAATCTAATTTGTGGATCCCACCATAGAGAGAGTTTGGTAAAAAATGGTGGCTAAATCTAGGGGTGTCCAAAAGTCTCGAATCGAACCGGATCGAACCGAATCCGAACCAAATCGAACCGAATCGAGCGGTTCTTCATAAATTAAATACTCGAACGGGTACTAGAATCGAGAACCGATGGGTTTGGGTCGGGTCTCGAATCTACACCAAGAACCGAAGAATCGAAACTAAATAATTTTTTTATTTTTTATATTGAATTAATTAAATTATTTTATTTTTTTATACAAATTAGCAAATTAATTAAATAAATTAGATTATTTCATAATTTTAATTTTAAAATCCAAATCATTTTTAAAATCCATTAGCCCATTTTAATTTGAAGCGAATGAATATACTTTATGTAGTTTGTTGTAATATTAATATCTATTTTTTGGTATTGTATGCATTGAATTAATCTTATTGGACAGCAAGTTATTTATATTTTTTGAATTGGGTTACGTTAATTTGTAAAAGTTACGAATGAAATGTCATTAGTTGTATTTATGTAGTGTTGCTGAAAATATTAAAAAATTTAATTATAGTACGGAACCGAACGGACCTGAACCGAACCCGAACGGTTCCATAATTATATTTGGACCCGACGGGTCCATTTATTAAATACCCGAAAGTTTTGGGTCGGTTCGAGTTTCTTCAGAATCGAATCGAACCGACTCACGGACAGCCCTAGCTAAATCCATATTTCAACGGTCACATTTTTACTTAAAATGTCAAACAGAGGCTAAATTTAAGCAAAATTCTACTTAATTCATGTCAAATGTTGTTATTGTAGGTAAAACTCAGAGTTTGGGGCATTCGGAGCAAAAATGATGATTTTGAGCTAACTAGAGTTGCACCGATGCAATTGAAGGTTAGTTCGATAGTGTGTAATTAATAAAAAGCATTAAGGGAGTAAATCGAAGGAAAATCTTACATTTAGTGAGTTAAATTCAACTTATTGAAAGTTTAGGAATTAAATTGCACATTTTTTAAACTTGCAAAAGACCAATTTCAGAAGACTATTGAGGCTCAGGGATCAACTTGGTAGCATATAAAAGTTGCGGGATCAATGTGAAGATTAGGTTGAAAAAGGACCAAAACCAAACAAAAATAATGAAGCGGAGACTAAATTGAAATTTTTAGTAGATTGTGAAAGAAATTTTTGAAATGTATGCTTGAAAAATTGTGGGTACCATAAAAAATGTGGTTAAATATTGATTGTTTCACTTTGATTTAGATTAAAATCTGATTTTAATCCGAAACAAACATGACCTAATATATTAATAAATAGTCAACAACCAGATTGAAACGAGATGTGAACAGTACATATCAATTCAGAAAGGTTTATACTCAAAGAATATGCTTTGCTTGGCGAGAGAGAGAGACAGAGAGTAGAGATAATAGTCCACTCCCTACCCCACCTAACCCAATATATACATCAATTCTTGCTCAAGCTTAAGGCAAACTGTGTATTAATCAGTGGTGCTCTGAACATGTTTTGTTTATGGTCATCTAATCAAATCCTGCAATTTGTATGCAGCATTTGGGGGTATAATTAGATGATCATCAACAAACATCTTCATTACTCCACCTCTTTCCTTGTCTTTCAACTGGTTGGGCTGGCTAGCTTATCGAGATTTCTGCTACATTTTTTTCGGCCAAGACAAAGGTAATTCTGCTTATAATCAACATTACTGTTTTATGATATTTATGCTTTTTTTTTCTTCACGAACATGGATAATTTGTTGGTGGATTACTAAATATATGCAAAGTATTTACTTGAGAGAAGTAATAATCAGTAGTAAGAAACGAAGAAGTTAGAAAATGGTAGATCGAGTCAAGAGTTCGACTCTTTGTTCATAAGATGACTTCTCCCCACATAGGTGCTCAGTGATAAACGGCGATCGTCTTCTGAGATACGAAGATCATGAAAGCAAGGTGAAAGGAATGGATCAATTAGACTGGAATATAGGGATCGGTTCATAATAGTTGAAAAATTGTGTCTTAAAATACGCAACTAGACCTAGTGGAAAACATTGGCGTGAACAATTATGTTTCGTCTGGGTAAATTCTATCCGAAAATACGTGTCTTTCAGAAAAATGACGAACGTATTCCAAAAGTCGTCGTCGGGTGGCCTAATCATGTTAGTGTTACCGTCACTTTTTAGAAATTCGAATTTGGAAAGTAATAAAAATCTAATTAAAAATAAAATAAATACTAATTTGTTTATCCAAAAAGATAATATTGTCTTCGACCAAGCCCACAAACCATGACCTAGCACCTGGGCTTGGTCCGATCTCACGCACGTGTATATCTTAGTATCTTACTCTTTTAAAGAATATTGGTACATTTTAAATCCCAGACTCAAGTCTCCAACTTGAACTACAAAAAAGTGAACACTTGCTTCTATTTTCCCAACCAACAAATGATTTTTCAAAAATGAAAAATTTAGTTAAGTATATAACTTAAAAAGTGACTTTGTGTCAACTTCAATAAAATATTCGGACTTGATCCGATAGTAAAATTATAAATATAAGACCATCTTTGATAGGGTTTATTTTCCATGGAAGTTGGGAATTATTTTCCATCTTCCAAGTTATTGTATGTTTGATTGGCCAAAAATTCCATGGAATTGGTTTCCTTTTTAAGCTCCACGTGACCACCATTTTGGTGGGAAAATGGTTTTTTAGGCTTTTTTTTTTACAATTAAAACAAATCATATCCCCAATGGTATCAAATTCTATCAATTTGCTGCACAATTTTCATAAAAAACAAAGTCAAACATATACCAAAAGATCCAAAATTTCAATATTTTTTAGGTGGAAAATTATATTAATCAAACACAATTAATTGACAATTCTCAGTAAAACAAGTTCTAGACAATTCAATTCCCTGAAATTCATTTTCTTTCTACCCAAATTCAATTCTTGAATTCAAACGAACTCTAAATAGATTAACTTGTTCTATTTGTCGGGTAGATATTCGTGATATATTTGGAATCTCGAAATCAATTTCGAATAAATGAGAAATTGAGATCTAAAGTTCGATAGAAAAGAGGAAAAATTGACCGGGATAAATGTCTGACTCCATAGCTCGACTATCGTTCGAGCAACAGTTTAATGACAGGCGAGCGAGAGATGTTATGTTGAATATGTGTCATCGTCGCTCGAGCGATAGGCTAGAGACAGTAAGGGATGTTTCCCTTCGTAAAGGTTGCTGAGTTTGGGGCGTGACACTTCACTCATAACCCCTCATCTTCTATAAATAAGACCCTTTGAACGTCCATTATGCATCCCATATCATTTTACATTGAGCATTATATCAAAAACTCTTATAAAATACTCTCCAAAAGTCATTCCCAAAACATTTTCTTGTAGAGGAAAAATTTTCATTCAAAGTTCGTTGTTGCTTGTGATTTAAAGTACTTCTACCACAAGTTATATCTGTTATATCTTAGGAGATAAGTGCCGTAAATTGTTAGCACCGTTGCAGGGTAATTTTGTCTTTTAAAAAAAGTGCTTTCACTTGCCTCAAATTTCGTTATTCACTTTCTTTTCTTTTTCTTACTTTCTTTCTTTTCATTTCTAGAGTTTAATTACGCTCCTAGGAATTAAACTTAAATATTTCTTTGTCTAAACAAACATTTCAATATACCATCTACCAACAATATTAGGACAAATTCGATTGTTTGTGGTTGTTGTTGGACATCATTTATTAATCTTTGAAATAAGTATTTGTGTGCTATTCAATTTTTTCATTATTTTGTACGTTGAACTTCTATTTATAAAAAAATGAATATTGTTGAGACTACTTCGAGTCAAACGACAAATGGTACAAATCATGTGGTTCCGCCTTTGACCATACCTATATCAAACTCTCACATCTCACATGGGGAAAAATCGAAAAAGTTGCAGGTGAAGATAGATTTTAAAAAGTGGCAACAAAAAATATTGGTTTATATTACTACTTTGAATTGGGTAAAGTTCTTAAAAGAAAGCCCTTGTGCTGTACAAGAAAAAGAAAATAATCTTGAGTTGATTATTGCGTTAAATGTATGGAAGCACTCAAATTTTCTTTGCAAAAATTACATTCTAAATGAATTGAACAATACACTTTATAGAGTGTATAGTTCGATGGACTTGGCCAATGATCTATATGATTCATCGGAAAAGAAGTACAAGACCGAGGATGCCGGAACAAATAAGTTTATTGTCAACAATTTTTTGGATTATAAAATGGTGGACTCCAAAACCGTGATAAGTCAAGTACAAGAATTTCAAGTTCTACTTCATGATATATATGCTGAAAAGATGGAATTGAGTGGGTTCTTTCAAGTTGCAACCATGATTGAGAATTTATTTTTTATGTGTAGAGGTTTCAAAACTATTTCCAGTACAAATGCAAGGAGATTGTAACGCCCCAAATTTCAGAAAACACAAGGCGCTACTTAAGTCGAAATATCCTGTAAATAATTTTCCTCAATAAACGCCAAAATGCGTAAATATTTATTTTTTCAAAACTATAGCAATTTTAACATTAAATGCGGAAACATCATTTGAATAGTTTACTCATCCAAGAGTCAATACCAAATATAATAAGTAAAGTGCCACAATTTTCAAAAGTACTAAAATTTTAGATTTAAGACAAAATGGGAACCAGTTATTAAAATACTAGTTTCAAAAATTTATAAATTAAATTGTCTATTATTTAATCATGATTGCCCCGCTTATTGACTTACCTTACTGAGCTCCTTAACCTGAAATAGTGGATAAATAATTGGGGTGAGCATAACGAATTATACTCAGTGGGGAAATAGAAATTAGTCCAAGTTAAATCTAAATATGAAATTAAATTATGAATATCATACAAATACAACATACTGTAGAAATATGTACTGTGGGACATCCCCAAGGACCCAATTTCGATCCCGAACCTATTTACGATCTCTGACAACATGTTATAAGCGCATAACAATTTTGCACTGTGGGATATCCCTATTGACCCACTTTCAATCCCGGACCTATTTACGGTCCTTGGCAACCTTTTCATATGTATAAACATTTTATCACAATCAAAATCACACATCAAGAATTAACATGGACAAAAATAATCACAATTGCTTAAATGTAAATCTCACCTCAAAGTCTTGAATTTTTTTTCTTGAAATTGAATTGATGTGATGTTACCGTGCTTTAAACTTTTCCCGCGACCTTGTCTAACAAGAACAAAGTTAATATAATTTAGGATACTAAATCCTAATTAATGCTTTAAAACTTTTAGGGACTTGATTGGAATTTTTTGAAAGTAAAGAAATGAGTAATTTGATAATTCTTTAAATCTTTAGGGTCAAATTATCAAAATTAGAATATTTAGGGCCAATATGATAAAATTAGAAAGTAAATTATAATTAATTTGAAGAATAATCAAACTTTAGGGGTGGTGAAAGAATTAAAATTAAATAGGGGACTAACTTAAATGTTTGACCAAACTTTAGGATTTAAAACTAAACTTTCAATACTTATAACCCAACCCCCCATTCCCAATCCCAAAAGTCACGCAGAAAGCTCCTGGATACGAAAATAAGCTTTGGCCCAAATTGATTTTTGTTGCATTTGAGGATTTTCGACTAAATTGAGGCCGGATTTGGAAGTCTAAAGGCATGGAGAGCAAGGATTCGAGTTGCAGGTCACAACAAAGCTCGATTCGCATTAAATACAGAAATTTTGTATTCTTCATTCCATTTTTTTATTAATGTGTGTACATATATATATATATATATATATATAGAAGAACGAAGATTACAGAATTCCAATGAATTGAAAATTATTTTTGAATGAGTTACATGAACCGAGTTTTTGCCGAGAAGGATCTACCGGTTCGAGAGTTCAGTTTGAAATTGTAGCTTGGAATTGGAAGAACTGTGCAGTGTGTTAATGGATTAGACGATGATGATTATAAAATTGAAGAAAAATAATTGTTCCAACTTGAGAAGTTTATCTTGAAATATCCAGATTTCTTGTGAAATTTTTGGCAGCCGTGAGTGAATATTTGGAGATGGAATTGATTGAATTTCTAGGTTTTTGATACTATTGAGGCATACAAACCCAGGCTCCATAATTTGGACACTTGATTGGACTGTTAATGGATTTAAACTTGGGTCAATGAAGAATATTGGACCAAGAGGAATTTTAAAATAGATGTTGGGTGTAAAATTCGACCCGATAAGGAAATATTGAATTTTTAATATTAAAAATCGTTTTGAATCCTTATATTAAATGTTTTGCTAGACAACTCGACGGATCGTAAAATAATTTCTAAAATTTGACGGAAACGTCGTAGCGACACAACTTAAGTTATAAAATTTGCATTTTAAAATTCGGGTCGCTACAGAGATTAACTTGGAGAAATTAATAGTCTGTTCGAGAATCAAGGACGGCAATGGAAACACCGAAAGAAAATCTATTGTTCAACTTGGAACAAATTTTGTTGAACTTGGTTCGAAGGTCGTCAAAAAGAAACGTAAGATATCTGGTATTGTGCCTAAAAGAGACAACTCCAAGAATGCTAAGAAGTTTAAAGGCAACTATTATAATTATGGAAAAGCCGAATATCATTATAATGAATGTCGAAAGCTTAAGAAGAACGCACAAGTAAATGTGGCTGAAAGAGACATCATGTCTAGAGGGATACGGAGATGAATCTTTCAGTGATTGTTTCTAAATGTAACAATGTTGGAAATTCGAGGGACTGGTGGGTTGATACTGGTGCTACTCATCACGTTTGTGCAAATAAAATCATGCTCTCAAACTACAAAGAATTAAATGGAGAAAAACTCTTCATGAAAAATTCTGCAAGTACTAAAGTCGAAGGACAAGGGAAAGTTACTTTGAAAATGACATCTGGTAAATAGTTTGTCCTCAACAATGTCCTACATGTACCGAACATTCGCAAGAATCTTGTATACGGGTCTCTACTTAGCAAAAGTGGTTTTAAACTTATATTTGTATCCTATAAATTTGTACTCACAAAGAATGAGGTATATGTTTGTAAAAGATACATACGTGATGGAATGTTCAAAATGAATATCTTTACAATTTTTCCAAAACAAAGCATTATGAATAAAACTTTGAATTCTACTTATATGCTTGATTTGTCATGTTTATGACATAGTCGATTAGGACACATCAATTACATATCTATGTGCAAACTTACGAATCAAAATTTAATTCCGACTCTTAAGATTGATCATAATCATAAATGTGAAGTATGTGTTAAAACAAAGTTGGCCAAAACACATTTTCAAAGTTAATATATAGCGATATATGTGACTTGAATTTTTTAAAACTAAAGGTGGTAAGAAATGCTTTATAACTTTCATTGATTATACAAAGTATTGTTAAGTCTGTCTATTACGAAGTAAATATGAAACCTTAGATGCCTTTAAACATTATAAGACGGAAGTTGAAAATCAACTTGGTATATGATTAAAAAGTATTCGTAGTGATAGGGGTGGTAAATATGAGGCACCGTTTAAAGAATATTATTTCGAGCATGGAATCATTCATCAAACAACAGCACCTTACTCATCCCAATCAAATGATGTTGTTAAATGCAAAAACTGAACTCTTAAAGAGATGACAAACTCAATGTTGATAAACTCGGATCTACCTCAAAACTTGTAGAGAAAATATATTTTATCGGCAAATAACATTCTTAACAAGATACCCCTTAAGAAAATGGAAAAAAACTCCATATGAACTATATAAATGTCATCCTCATACCTACCAATACTTGAAAGTGTGGGAGTGTTTGGCTAAGGTTAAAATATTTAAGCCTAAACAAATGAAAATCAGTCCTAAGACAATTGATTGCATATATATTGGATACGCTTATAATAGTAGTGCATATTGATTCCATGAGGAATAAAATTCAATCAAGTGTATTAATTCTAATCAGATTCAAAATAAGCGAGCAAAAGAGATTTGTGATTTGTAATTATTCTAAATTAATTTACAAAAGTTTGTAAATTTCAAATTTTATATGTATATGGAATAAGTGTATCGGATTACGAATACACATATTATTATATATTTCAATTCTCAATTACGTAACTAGTATCATTGATGCATTCTTGACAATCGATAAGTCTATCGTAATTAATTCTTTTTTCAAGACAAATTAAATCTATTCCAATCACGACTCGAATCTATTCCTAATCCGAATTCGAATGAATAGAACGCATTCAATTTCACAATTATGTCAAAGACTGAATTCGTGATAAACATTATTCCTAATATCTATTGCACATATGTTAATCAAGCAGTGTTCTAGACCTATTGTGAACCTCACATCACCACAACAAGCAATTATATATTTAATTAGTGATCATGCAATCAAATAATAAAATTATGCATGCAAGATTAGTCAAGTAAGAATTTAATTAACTACTTGTCTTAAATTAAAAATAAACAATAAAATATTTCATCTTCATCCAATACATGAAAATAATTAGCCTAACACATTGTTATGTAAATTGCATAAAAAGATTTGGAAAAAATCACACTCTATGGAAAATAATGATTGGAAAATGAAAATCAATTTCTTCTTCGTTAATCTTCAACCCTCGTTAATCTTCAACCCGGACTTTGAATTTTCAAAATCTTGTGCTGCCTCCTTCTTGTAGCCAAAAATAGGTTTTTTATATGCGTTTTCTCTTTTTGACTGCCCCTTGTAGGTTCAATAGTATGTTGAATTTGATCTCCATAAAAAATGGATCAAATGAGGAAGCTGGGTCGTTCAGGCCTATAAATGGCTCCCGCATGAACGCCACTTGTTCCACTGCGCGCACTGATAAGTGTGTTTTTGCACACTTATTTAATACTTAAATATACTTATTATTGATTAAAATGAGCGAATTTCTATTCACAATTATGTAATTATTGTTTTTGTAGGCAAAAATATCCAAATGTAAGAGAACAAGGCAAAAGAATAAAAAAGGACAAAAAACGTACAAAGATGTGAAGTTTGGGACCAAGTTGCACAAGTGTCGAAAGTTGGAAGACATTGGGATGCAATTTATGGATGTCAATATTGAAATGAAAATCCAAATTCGAGGACCAAATTGTATAACATCATAGTTGAGGGACCGAACATGCAAATATTGGAGGACTTAACTGCAAAATGGCAAAGATTTCACCAAAAGTGCTCACCCGTGCACGTTTAGTGCGCACCTACGTACTTCACTTCTGGAATGGTGCGCACCCGCGCACTTTAAGTGCGCACCCACGCATCTGTGCGTTAAACATTGTCGAAAACCAGAAATTTTGAGGGCATTTTGGGCTTTTGGTTGTGCTCGGTTTTGGGAGTATTTAAGGACCAAATCCCATGACTCAAACCCTAGTTCTAGTTGGTAGGGTTTTGCATTTTCTTCTCTATCTCCTCTTCTTTGGTTTCTCTCTTTTCTTCTTCTTCCATTTTCTTTTCTTTTCTTTCTCTCATTTCTTTCTTTCTTCCTTCATTTTCTCTTCTTTTCTTCTTCTTTTCATTTTTGCTTGGGATTTTGGAGATTAAATCAAAGAGAACAAGGAGATTCAATCAAAGATTTGGAGAAGTATTTGAGAAAATCAAAGCCAAGCTTCAAAAAAAGGGGTTTTATCTATACTTTGTATTTTCTCATTTATTGTGCCATTTTTGTAATGAATGTTATGCATATTCTCATTTGTTATCAAATGTATAAAATTGGCTAATTGATTGTGTTGAGATTTGTGGAATTAGTTGACCTAGCCTTGATTAATTTCTATATTTGCCATTTGATTTTAAGTTGCTTATTTTCATGTATTTCTACTATTGTTTTCCATACATTTTCATTTATGTGGCCAATAGATGATTGTGTTTAGTGATTTGTACATCGTTCGAGAGAAGATTGTACATTTTAGACCAAATAGTAGGAACCCTATGTTTGTATAATGGATAGAGATATACCATTAGCCCTAGGTGACCCAATGAGCTATTTTCACAATGATTGAATGCGATTGTTTAGTTGTAATCGACATAAAGATATAGTAGGTTAAATCAATCAATTATGGTTAATTTCACTCGAGAGAGATAATTAACTAAAATTGGAAGATCGGGTCTAACATAGTAAATGAGTAATTCATCAATTGGCTTGTAGAGAAATTAATTAGGCGATGGTTAAACGAAACCACGAATCCCAACCACGTTCTTCATTCGAAATCTCCAAGTATTTGTGTTTTTCTTATTTTGTAGATTTTTTAGTTTATTTATCGCTTTTCAAATCTAATGTTTAATTGTGTGTGTTTCATTTGATTGTTAGAATTAAATTTATTAAAGTCATGTAATCTAAAGTAACATTCCTCAAGGGATCGACAACCCGGACTCAAAAAGTCCACTTTATTACTTGTATGCGACTCGTGCACTTGCGGTATATTTTCAAGCGAACACGCACCATCCATTGGGTTTGCTTTGGGTAAATGGACACTATGGTGTCTCGCGTGCGAGAAGAAAGGCATGCGCGCCCCTATAGTAAAGTTTTATTTGTTGCAGTTTGGTCCCTAAATTTCATTCTTTAATCATTTTGGTCCCTTTTCGTACCTTCTTGATCATCTCTATAGTCCAAATCCATCTGATTGACTCCAATCTCTATAATCATCGATACTAGGTCTTAATCAACTATTAACACTTTGCAATTTAGTGTCCAAACTTTGGATTAATTCTACTTTAGCCAATTTTCTGTTCGTTTTGTCCAATTCCATCGTGTTTCATCGAAATGCATCTAACAAACAAAATATATACAAAATTAAGCCTCTATTCATTTAAAATAACAATAATTGTTATAGTTTAACAACACAGATAAACTTTCAATTTGATAGCACTTTAGTCCTCGATGTAGAATTTTACCCCGTCAATAATAATTAATTAACAATTTTTTCGAAACAATCCTTCTTATTTCGAAAGGAAAGAGAAAGATGGGTGGGGGGGGGGGGCATCCACCATCAACCTATTGCAACAAATCACGAGTTTTATATCTAGCCCCTGTTTGGTATATATTAAAATCAGATTTTTAGTAGATTTTGATAAAAGTTGATGAAATGTGAAGTTGAAAAGTTGGGGACCCTATGAAATGTGTCGTTAAAATTAATTGTTAATCTCGGGTTGCCAATACCAAATTGAAATATTGAGGTTTTAAATGCGAATAAAACTATTTGTACTGAATTGTCCTTATCGAATATGTTACACCCTCTCAAATGTGCGCGGGCACGTGTGAATAAAAAACTCCAAAAAATGTGGTCCCCACACTCTATTGTGAGTGTAGATAAAATATTAGGTAAAAAAAATCTGTATATGTAGCAATGCTGTTTAAATGTTTTGCATTCTGATTCTTTTGGTTTACTCTCATTTTTCATGACTCTTCTACTTCGTTTTCAACATGGGCTTGGTTAGGGTTAGCATTGGGCATTTTAGATCAAAACCGCGCCAACCGGTCGGATCTGATCCGTTTATATATAAATTGGTTTTTGTTCCTTTAAACTAGAAAATTGTCCAATCTAATCTGGTTCTGGTTCTCGATTTCAGTAACTGAAATCGAATAATTCAATATAACTTGATAATATTTTATAAATATAGTGGAGTCTCTAGTTTGATAATTACGAACAAGGGGCAACGTGTCCTCTTGGGACAAGTGTGATAGAATATAGAAAATCTTGAATTTGGGGGTATTTTTGCAAAATTGGGAGTAAAAAAAAGTCTGAGCGGCTTGCTAAGCTGTTTACAAACAATTTGCAATGTAATGGTCATGAATTCAGTCGACGTAGCAAACGAAATACTACCTATGTTTGACAATATTGATTAAGACTTCAAAATTCCTGTCACAATGGACAATGTATTAGAAAATGAATGCAAATTATATAAATATTTTGTTTAAACAAATGTTCAGAATACGAGGTAGACTAAATGCATGCAAAATAATTGCTTGAAAAGAAAAATGTATGAATAAAAAATGTAGAAGTTAGGAAAAATAGATCGAAGTAAGAGTTCGACTCTTTATTTTCAAGACGATTGTGCCAGCACAATTGCACTAGTGCTCATGGTTAAACCACACTCTCCAAAGATACAAATATTTTTTCTTGCGGTATCAACACTTCAAATAACAAGAAACGACGAGCTAAAAATGTGTATTGCACTCTCTTTTTTAATAGAGTGTATTTCTAAGAATGCAGGGCAAAATGATAATGAAAGCGAAAAATGAACAAATTTTTCAAGAGTATGGGAGGCTATTTATAATTTGTCAAAAGTTTTTGTGCAAGGATACAACATTTGAAAAGGAGAAAGGACAGCTGTCGTTTTCGAAATAATACGTCAAAAATTGGCATGATCCTACAACAGATAGGATCCTAGAATCAGCTTAGGGTGTATTTGAGCCACATTATTTTAGAAGAATATATTTTGAAATAATAAATTAATGGATGATGTTTGGTTGAAAAAGAAAGAAAAATTATTGATGTGATGTAAAATATTATTTTATTGGAGAATGTGTGGTTGAAAATAAGTAGAAAAATGAAAATGAAAATTTTAATGTGTACCAAACAAGGGCTTAATCTCATTCGTTGGCAATTTGAATTGTTAACTTATTAATTTGGAAGATTAAAAGAATATATTGGGCCAAGCCCAATCTTAAAACACAAGATCCCAAGTTTGGCCCAGCGGTCGGTATGTGCACGTAAGCTTTGGATCGTACCAGAAAGGCAAGGGATTATGAGGTGAATCATGTTGTCTACTTCGATTTCCATCGACTTCCAGCATATTGAGGTGTTGATTATAACAAATTGATCTTATTCATTGACATATTTAATAATTTAAAGTTCACGAATAGCAACCACTATCCTATAGCGGTTTTAGGTAATTTTTATTATAAAGAACAACTATATGTGATTAATTTTTTAACTATATCCCGCTCTAAACTAATCAACGCTTTAATTGGTTGAATCCAATAATTGCAAGTGTACTAGCATCATTACTCCTAAATACGATTGATGATTATTAACTACTGAATTATGCAATGAACAATTTAATAATGAGATATATAAAACAGTCGTAAATTACTATTATTATTATGTTCAAACACCGTTGAACAATATTCCAACACCACCATCACGCGGCCCAAACCCTATCTCACCACCACCACCACCACCACCACAGTTGTGGCCTCCCTTATCTGAATTCCCACTTCTTGTCCTCATTTCTTGTCACCTCATCTTCCTCCTCCTTCCTCTAGCCACACCTCTCAAGCATTTCTATTACAAACCCTTCAAATCCCGCTTCCTTCTCCCCAATACCCAAAACCTATCTCATCACCTTAGTAATCACCGATGCACAAGAACTAGAGAAATCTTCAGACCCACCACTATATCCACACAACCATCTCGACTCTATCCTTATTGTCTGTATGATGCGCCATTCCAAAGTTGATTTGTCGGTTTAGCTCCCTTTCCAACGTTGTCAACAGTAACAATTAAACGATCAAACTAAGATTGTGGCGATTGAGATTTAGATGATTGGGGATCTCCTTGAATCATTTCAACCACCAAACTCTACATTTTCAAGTGTTTGCATTTGTGTCCTTTTCTTTTTTAAAATGAAGAAGAAAAGAATGAATAATTTTTTGCTATTTACAAATAAAAGTGTAGTGATTGAAATTTCATTTTTAAACGTACACAAAGCAATCAACTTGCAGTGATGAAATATGTTAAATTTATTTCAATTGTCTTTGAGCAATTGAATAGATAGTATAATGAATTACAAAGTTCAATGATTAAGGGGGTAATTTTTAAAGTTCAGTGACCCGACAGAAACTCTACGAAATTTTAGTGATAATTCAGGTAATTAATTTAGCAAGGAGTTTTGCTTTGAGCTCATTTGCCACAACATCGATGATATCTTAAGTATTCATATACTTATCTTAGTCAAGCCTATAATAACATTATAAAAGAGCACATAATTATGAGCAAAACGAGATACATTCTTCCACTTGTTAGGACTGAGAAAACGATGTAATGGTCACTCACTTGAATGCATGGATAATAAGGGCAAGATCCTCGGTCATCTTTCCAAACTCCACTACAATAATACAAGTTGCTTCTAGTTTCAAAGAACTTCTCAATGTCGTTCAATTTTGCCCTAAACATTTTGCTTGCTTGTTAATCATTTTTTTTTTCTTACTCATGGTTAAAGGAAACTATTAAACTTTGTAGAGCAAGATGATATTTAAAAATAATGCATTTCATTAAAGTAAATTGTTAGATTTAAACCCAAATTTAGTTATCGGCCTGTGAGCCCCGAGTCCAAACAAAGATTGAAGCACTCGTTTCACTTTCTTTTTGGAGCATAGCGTGTGACAGTTTCATGGGTTGCTTCAGCTTCGTTCATCTTTTATTCAGTGCAGAGCTAAATAAAAAGTAGAAATTTATTAAATTCCGACTGAAGATGTGTATAAATTTTAAAATTGAATACTATTAAGTGATCAATACAGTTTAGTGATATTGGAGAGAATAAAATTGTTGGATAGGAGGATAGAAAAAAAGAAAAAGGCTAAAGAAAAAGGCTAAAAAACACAAAGATTGATAAAAATGGAAACAAAACTGCAAAGAAAAAAAAATGGTAAAAGAACAAGAGGAAAGAGGGTTAATTACCTTAATCATCATTAAACTTTTTGTAAAGTTTTCATTAGGTCATTGAACTTTAAAAATCATTCCTCTAATCACTGAACTTTGTAATTCGCTATACTATCCATTACTCATTTCTTAAATTGCCACTAAAGTGGATGCCAAGTGGGAAATAGATTTCCATGTACGCTATTTCGTCAACCATGCTAGTAAATTCGTCAATTTTTAACTACCGTTGAGTGGGTAATGGACGTGATAACAAATTACAAAATTTAGTAATTAATTGGGTAATTTTTAAAGTTCAGATACCCGATAAAAACTTTACGCAACGTTCAACAATGATTCATATAATTAAGCCTAGTAAGGTTGAAATGAACTTATATTATATTGTGGTTATATTACCAACAAAATTTTTATTTGATAAACCACATTTTAATTGCAGTTAAACTCCATAATTTTTACTCATTGTAACAATTATTTCCTTTAACTTTTTACCTTGAATTTTTATATTTAACATTCCATTAATTAGTACGTTTAATCATTAATAATGATTTATATCAAAATATTTTGTTTTCTTATTTTGAAATGAGGGATTGTTTTTTAATTGATTTATTTTTTAAAAATATGATGTGAAAAATAAGTAATTTACGCCATTTCAATGGATTTTTTAACATAAAATTGTTATTAAATACAAAATATGTTAACTAATGGAAAGTTTGAGAACAAGAATGACACGAAAAATCATTAGGAAAAAAATATATTTTATTGCAGAATGCGTGGTTAAAAAATAAGGAAAATATTTGATTTTGCGTTTAATATTATTTTATTGAAAAATGTATGATTGAAAAGAAAAGAGAGAAACATGTATTTTGAAAAAAATAGAGATCAAATAAGTGCTAAGAATCGTATATAACTAGTAAAAACATAGTGCAAGAAATAAAAATTGTTGTGAGAATATAATTAAGATTATTATTTATATGTTGAAAAGGATTAATAACTAGTAAAAGACTATTATGACCTTAAAAATCAAAATCTAGGGCTACAGTGTACCACACACACACACTATAAATGTACAAAACGCTCGATTCTCTTAAACCCCTGCGCTTTTTTCCCAAACCCTAGCTCGAGAAAAATTTGGTGGCTGTCGACAGGTCGACGATTTCGAGCAAGAAGAATGTTACTGCTGTTCGAAACCCCTGCGGGGTTTGCCCTTTTCAAAGTCTTGGATGAAGGCAAGCTATCCAAAGTTGAGGTATTCTTCTTTTTTTTTTTTGTAAATTTTTTGTTTTTTAATTCCCCGGTTTTCTTCTATTGTTGTACTTCATAATTAATTTTTTTTCGATGTACGAGTAATTTTGTTTTTGAGGACGGAATACTTCTTGACTTGATTGCAGGACTTGTGGAAGGAGTTCTCTACTGCAGATTCAGCTAGACAGGTCATTTTTCTTAATCTGTTTATATTTACCTTTATCTTTCTATATATGTGTATATGTTTTAAATGTGCATGAATTTGTTAATGTTGCTGGCAAAATTAAAGTTACTTTTGGGCTTATTTGCTGTTTTAATAGAATATATATGGTTGTCAAATTTGATTTTATTGCATTAGCAGGCTGAAGGTTTTTTTGATCATTTAACAACTTTGTCTTCAGCCAATGGAAAAAAGGATAAAAGATAGAGAGGATTCTTCAGTAAATTGACAATATTTTCAGTGCAATGACTATTTAGTGCAATATCATGCCTTCATCTCAATTCTAGTTAATAATTTATAGCTGTCTAATTGTTTATATTCTATTAGGTGGTTGTGGAGAAAAGTTCAAAATTTAAGTGTCACGAGAACTGTTCTTTAAGGGCTCTTTTTAAATAGTACTAATACATCTATGTAATTGTAATGTTGCACATTTATGGGTCTAATTAGCTATTGGCTCTATATTAACAATAGGTTGTTAAGCTGAAAGCTTTTTCCAAGTTTGAAAACACATCAGAGGCGCTGTCCGCGGCTACCTTATTGATTGATAGCAAACCCAGCAAGGGTCTTCGCAAATTCCTCCGTTCTCATTGTGAAGATGACATTTTAGCCGTGGCCGACTCTAAGCTTGGAAATGCAATTAAGGAGAAATTGGTGCGTTAACACTGATCTAGTGAAGACATGATGTGCGGTTAAGTTGTAACATGCTGTACTTAAGCTTCCCTACAACTAAGCTAATACTTTAATGCCTTGCAGCAAATTGAGTGTGTTCATAACAATGCTGTCATGGAACTGATGAGAGGGGTGAGAAGTCAATTGACTGAACTCATCTCTGGTCTAGCTTCTCAAGATTTGGCTCCAATGAGCTTGGGTTTATCTCATAGCCTGTCAAGATACAAGTTGAAATTCAGTCCTGACAAGGTGAATTGTTTTATAGTTTTTCTTTTAGTGGTGTTATTTTATAGATGCCATCAACCTTACTCCATTTCGTATAGAGGAAACAAAGATAAACAGTGAAGTGGCCTTGTGATGAAAGGTATATAAAAGCTATTGACATCTTTTAAGAGATGCTCGCTATTGCTTGCACAATGCCCAAAATTTTAATTCTTATGCAGGACAAAATTTTGATTTCTTTATATGTTGTTAAACATCAAATTGAACTTGTCATCTGTTGGAGAAATTCTCACATCAAGCTTTTGCAAAATGCATTGCATTGAGGTCTTGTAGCAAGGAATAAAAGTTTACTTTTTACCATGGCTACATCTTAATTAGTGAAAGATCTTGATTAGTTGCTATTTTCACATATTGCCTAATTTCAATTTTCTTGCAATCGGAACTCAAATTAACAGAAGTTATTTTGGTAATATTGTAAAATAATGTGGAAGTTGTTATTGTAACATGGTGTCATAATTCCTTGTTAGGTAAATTCGAAATAGCCAGTGGTTGGTTACTCTCAGAAAATGTAAAAAGATGGTAGACTAAGTTCAGTTTTTCCTTTATGGAGCCTTTGCTTAACAATTCAATTTTGTTAATATTGAGAACCAATTTAATTAAAGCTTGAAGTATGGTGATATTCTTAATAATAGTGTTATTTTTTTTTCTTTTTCTTTTTTGGTCGTTCTGTGGAGTCCGGAGTCTCTTTGGGCCTTCCATTTGCCATTTTTTTTAGTTAGTGCTCTTTGGTAGTTAACTAGTCTCTTAGGTCGCTCCGTTTGCCATTTTTTAGTTAGTGCTCTTTGGTAGTTAACTTTGCTTTTCTCAGTAAATGATCAATTTTTTTTTTTAAATTTGTTTGGTGGAAGAAAGGATAACCAAATAAGGAAACTAGTAAAGGTTGACTATTTGCTTGAATTATCATTTGAATATCAATATTTTTATTAATCCTTTAGCTCCTGTCCGATGTCATACTAGGTCGATACGATGATCATACAAGCCATTAGCTTGTTGGATGACCTTGACAAAGAGCTAAACACATATGCGATGAGGGTTAGAGAATGGTACGGCTGGCATTTTCCAGAGCTTGCCAAGATTGTACAAGACAATATCCTTTATGCCAAGACTGTTAAGTTGATGGGTAATCGCACAAATGCTGCAAAGCTTGATTTCTCTGAGGTAGAAATTTCGTTTCTCTTTATGATTCCCCTCTCGATCCTCTTGTTTTACTTGGATAAAGTTCATACTTGTATAAGAACCGTGAAACATGGGTTCAAATATGCAATAGTGAGTCAGTTTTCTCTAGCTGATTGATTAGCTTTAAAAATAAAATCCCTTACTTGGGGTTGCATGATCTTTTTGTTTGTAAATAGAAGTGTAAGACTTGAGTCTTACAATGTGGATTCTCAATTGAAGAATTGCTGCTAGGTTTTAGTTTCAAAGTCCCCTAATCCAAGGGCATAGACATGCTACTCGTGAATCTATCTAAACATTGCTGGTGCCACCTTATGGTTTCATCAACAAGTTCATGCAAGACATACCTGTTCTACAGCATAGCTGTTGCACACTTGAGTAGAAAGAGTTGCATTTTGTTTCAGATTGTCACTTCTTGTTTCAATTGGGTAGAATTACATGTTTCTGCAAATTCTTGTTCTTTTATGCAGCAGATTTAAATGGAAAGAGTGGAAAATTTTCCATTTTCTTATCCCAACTTTGTAAAATATATTGAGTTGATTTTTATATGTGCTCTTAAACTGTTCATAGGTCCTCCCAGAAGAAGTGGAGACAGAGCTGAAAGAAGCATCCATGATTTCCATGGGAACTGAAGTTAGTGACCTTGATTTGGAGAATATTAAAGATCTGTGCAACCAAGTTCTCTCACTTTCAGAATATAGAGCCCAATTGTATGATTATTTGAAGAGCAGGATGAACACCATCGCCCCAAATCTCACCGCTCTAGTTGGAGAGCTCGTTGGTGCTCGCCTTATTGCTCATGGAGGCAGCTTATTGAATCTTGCAAAGCAACCTGGAAGTACAGTTCAGATACTTGGTGCAGAAAAGGCTCTCTTCAGAGCTCTGAAGACGAAGCATGCAACCCCTAAATATGGTCTTATATACCACGCATCTTTAATTGGTCAGGCAGCACCCAAACACAAGGGTAAAATTTCACGGTCTCTAGCTTCTAAAGCTGCATTGGCTATTCGATATGATGCCCTTGGAGATGGCCAAGATAACTCCATGGGATTGGAAAATAGAGCGAAGGTATGTTGACTTCTATTTTTTGAAAAAATTACAGTCATCCAATTTATCCCTTTGTTTTTATGACTTCTCACTCAATTTTCTACAGCTTGAAGCGCGGTTAAGGAACTTGGAAGGCAAAGAGCTCAGTCGTTCCGCTGGATCTGCTAAAGGCAAACCGAAGATAGAATTCTATGACAAGGACCGCAAGAAGGGGTCAGGCGGATTGATCACTCCTGCCAAGGTCATTTCGCTTTTCTAACTGTTTCATGCTACAAAATTTTTCATCCTCATCTTAAATTAAATTTATCATGTATGCAGACTTACAATCCTTCAGCTGATTCCATTCTTGGACTGACTGAGCCATTGGCTGAGAAAACTGTTGAAAAGAGCCAAAAAAGGAGAAAGAATGAAGCAGATGGAGAAGCTGGCAACGAGGTTCCTGTTGCCGATGAAGAGAAAAAGAAGAAGAAGAAGAAAAAGAAGTCTGATGCTGAAGAGACTGCTGCTGTGTCAAATGATGAAGTGGTTGGTGCAGAACCTGAAGACGAGGCAGTCAGTAAAAAGGAAAAGAAGAAAAAGAAGAAGCATTTAGCTGAGAATGCTGAATTACAAAATGCAGATGACAATGTTGAAGCAGAAGAGAAGAAGAAAAAGAAGAGAAAGCACGCCGAGCCTGGGGAAGAAGGTGAAACTCCAACCAAAAAGGAGAAAAAGAAGAAGAGAAAGAGTGAAGATTGACACAAGAAACATATGCTGGGCAGCATATTTATTAACAATTTTGTGTAATCTTGTTGATTAGACAGTGTTTCATTTGTAAAATCATGCTCTGCGGTCAGGATTTATCATTGAAATGGATTTTGGTTTGTGACTGTCATGTTTCGCGGGTAACTTCAAAGACAATTTTGAGCAAGACATTAGCTAAGCTATGAAATATTTTAGGGTTGTTTCTACGTATCTTCGGCTTTGTTCCTTGTGTTTATAAAATGAAACCTTCTACAAAGCAAAGAATTTAATCTCTATCTCGGAGCTTCCCAATTTATTTATTTTTTATTTTGAGTTCCAAGAATTCAAACAGAGTTTTGTTTTGTACCGATCTGAATCAAATAATTTTTCGAGCCACGAGGAGAAAACTTCCTAGAATAAAGGCATGAGAGAGAAGCTTATTGGCTGGTGATTTTGAGGCACTGATTCAACAAATTGTCTTGATTATGAAATATCATTGAGAAGTAAGAAAATCCCAATTGTATTAAATTTTCAATTGTATTAAATTTTCCATTTTTTCATGAGATGAGAAATGAAAAGTATTAATTCCACCCAGCCACACGAAGTTTCGAGATCATTCTTATTAGGAAATGTATTTCATAAGACAATTAGTGAAAAGTAGACAGTTTAATTTGTCATCAAGAATGCTTTCTTACAAATCCTGTCGTAGTTTAGGCAATGTGTTTTCTCATAAAGATAAATCTTAATTAGTAGAAAAATCAAAAATGTGATCGTTAACCTTGTACTCAGTATTTTGGTTAGGCTTATTAGTCACGTTGTCACAAGATTATGCGACACAGAAATCACAACATATAAAAAGCTGGCAGAACCTACCTTGGCACCTACTCATTCTCAAACAAAAGGAAACACTGGACCCAGGATCCAACTAATGCAAAGTCGAAATGGTCTTTATTAGAGTGAGATAACTAAACAAGCTATCTCCTGTTAACAGTGCTTGCCTTCATTTACTTGGTATTTGATTGATGAGCAGACATTCATGAAGATGAAACTTAAATATTCCCTTGTAACTCTCCCTCTTGAATTCTTAATGGAGTGATGAAGAAGCAAACAAAACTAACAATTATTATACAACCAATTCACTTCTTCTAATCTGATGTCTCTTTCTGCTTCATTCAATCTCAAAATTAGGCTCCCGTCTATATGTTACAAACCTGCATCAAACCTCATTCCAGCCTTGCCTTCAAGTTTATCGATAACAAATTCACAGCAGTATGAATGCCCAGCTTTTCTGTTTCCCCCGGCAAACCAGGTAATAAATTTTCAAGTTCAAGATTTTGTCATCTCCTAAGTTTAAAGGTTGACATTTATAGATTTATCTTATAATTGTATCGACATGTTTTACGTCTCAGAGTGTTGCAGCAATTGTTTTCGGAGATGGTTCACATTCAAGACTCTATCCATTGACAAAGCGAAGAGCAGAAGGTGCCATTCCTATATCAGGAAATTACAGACTAATTGATGCAGTTGTCAGCAATTGCATCAACAGCAGCATTAACAAAATCTACGCTCTTACGCAATTTAACTCTACTTCTCTAAATTCTCACCTTTCAAGAGCTTATGCGGGGGCATGCCTTGGGAAAGAGGGATTCGTTGAAGTTATTGCAGCATATCAGAGTCCAGAAGACAAGGACTGGTTTCAGGTTAAATGATAAGCATTGCAGTTGAATGAACTTTGTTAAACTCTCTTGAATTTTTTTAATTCAATGCAAGTTTTCAACATTATTTAGGGAACTGCTGATGCTATAAGAAGGTGTTTGTGGGTGCTCGAGGAGTATCCGGTTGTTGAGTTTCTAGTCCTTCCTGGTTACCACCTTTATAAAATGGACTACCAGAAAATTATAGAGGCCCACCGGAGCAGCAAAGCGGACATAACTGTCTCAGTATTGAGTAGTTCAAGAGAAGAAGATTTAGGATTTGGAATTTTCAAAGTAAATGCTCAAAGCCAAGTTATAAATTTTAGAGAGAATCCCGAGATGGACTCTTTGAAATCCATGTCAGTAAGTCTCCTCCTACCTTCCTTTTTTCTTAATTGATATCATATCACACAGATACTTTATAGTATTCGAATTTTCAGGTAAAAAATTCGGTCAAATTTGATGATTTTCTTCTTCATAATTTCCCGAGCATGGGAATCTATGTCTTTAACAAAAATATCATGGGACAGCTCCTGACGGAATATTTTCCTTTCGCGAATGACTTGAACAGTGAAGTAATTCCAGGTGCAATTTCCGTAGGAATGAAGGTTGGTGTTTCATATTATCGCAAGACCACATCGATTTTCTATTTTTTATTCTGAGGAAATCTTCTTTCATGCAACAACTAGATCTGTGCTTATCGATTTGATGGTTATTGGGAGGACATTAGAAGCATAGGAGCATACTACCGTGCTAACATGGAATGCACCAGAAAAACAAACAATGCGTACAGGTAAGTACCTTCAAATATCAAAAAAGATGTAAAGAAATCCTTTTACTGAATGCATCGTCTTTTGTTAACAGCTTCTACGCCATAGATTCTCCAGTGTACACTTTACCTCGGAATCTGCCTCCAACTCTAATAACCGATGCTGTTATTACAGATTCTGTCATTGGAGATGGTTGCATTCTCAGCGTAAGAAGCAGAATTCCAATATATATAAATGTTTCATTCATATTCACTAACGAAATATGCAAACATGTTTGATCTGTCGTTTTTTGTGTTCCTTTCAAACAGAAATGCACGGTAGATGGCTCGGTCTTAGGAATGAGAACAAGAGTTGGTGAGGGAGCCATCATCGAGGATTCAGTCATTATGGGTTCCGATACCTATCAGGTAAGAAGCGCACAGTTTTTTCTTCTGAAATTTTAACAGATCATCAGGAAGAGTGAATTGAACAAGGTACTTTTTGTCCTGAATATCCTGTTTCTCGAATGTAACTATCTAACAGACGAACAATGTCCAGAATGGTGCCGGGGAAGAGAGAGGCCTCTGCAATCCTGTTGGAATAGGAGAAGGTTCACACATAAGAAAAGCTATAATTGACAAGAATGCAAGGATTGGCCAAAATGTTCAGGTACGTGCAATCATTCAATCAAAATTCTCGTTCTTGAATATAAGTTCATTATTTCGTAAAGGAAAAAATGTTGAAATTAGACTCACTTTAATTCATGTTATGCAGATCATAAACAGGGATAATGTGCAGGAAGCAAACAAAGAAGAAAGTGGATATATCATCACAGAAGGGATAGTTATAATATTAAGAAGTGCAGCGATTCAAGATGAGAGCATCATCTGAAAAATTCTTAATTCATTTATTGGTCACAAGGAATCCAATGTATGATTCTTTTTAAAATTAATCGAAATGAACTCTCATCGTCTTCTTTGACGCATTTGAACAACAATCAATCTTCTTTACACATCATATAAAAGTGAGAGAGAACTAAAATAACTTGATGAGAAAATACATAAAAAGTTGAGCAATAGAGTTCTGAGACTTGGCCAGTTGTATGTTACTGGAAATTTGGACACTTCTACATTTGGAATCATTTTACACATGCTGTGATAAAAGGGATAGTAACCTTCAAGTAGTGACTTTAAAATAAGAGCTCTGTATATACATATAAGGAGCGCAACGGAAAAACTTATAACAGCTTCTTTGTTACTTGCACGGCTAGAACCTACTCAAAATCATAAGCTTATCAACTTGTACAAAAGGTCAATTCGCATTGCACCCCGACAGAGTTTCTCAACATGGAATAGTAACCTCTACACATAATATATCATCCCTACTTCAATGAGGCTAATGTGAGGAATATGAAGTGCCACAGCCGGACCTCGGCAATTCTTACGGAGGAATGAATAACCAATATCAATGACAAGCTTTTTCAAGAAAGAGGAAGACCGTCTTGCTTTCACATATGAGTGCCCCATTATATATGCAACACCTGCCTCCTTCGCCTGGATCAAGTCCAATAGTTCTTCCCTTACAGAGGGATCCATTCTAGGGCTCTGGGGCAACTGGAACCTCACTTGACGCCTCCTCTGTGGGTTCTCATCTTCATAAGCCGATCTTAAGCTATGTAGGGTTAATGATTTGTTGCTCTGGATGGAATCACTCGAACCCAAATCATCATGCTCAGATACTATTAAACTTGAACTGGATTGAATAGTTCTGGTGCTTATGACTGCCATCCTCCCATCATATGATGCAGTGTCGGAGCCTGAGGACTGAGGTTCTACAGCTTCCAATTGGATAAACTCTGCTAAACTTTGAATGAGTTGGTTCTCAAAGTTCCCATCATCTCGCTGTATGTCCTTGTATCCATACCGCACAATGCATCGATACATGCGATAGGGTCTGGGGCATATGCGGCCAATGAGGAAGCGCTCCTCAGGTGAGACATAGGGCACTGGAACATATTTTACACAAACAAACACCAAAACATTGTGAAAAGCAGGGAGGTTTGTTACGAAGTGTGAAAATATAGCTGGTACTCCTGTTGCCAATTCTGAGTATATGAGACCTATACCAGGCACACGGACAATACCAAGGCTAGGGCCCAAACCAAGGAGCCATTTTAGTGGAACTTTATTGTGCAGATCAAAATTGTACTTCCTACAAGTTCCGTAGTGCCAGACAAACATGACAAACAAAAAGATCATGGATAGCACAAGCGATACCCATCCTCCCTGAGGAACTTTTATGAATGCAGCTGATAGGTAAACAGCTTCAATGAACCAAAAGAAAAGGAGGAATGCAGCAGCAAGTACGACACTTCTTTGCCAGACAAAGACCATGACAAGTGCCATTAGAAATGTGGTAATAAACATAACGGACATGCAAGCAAGGCCTGCCAAACAGAAGCTCCAATATAAGAAAAAATCAATATATCATCACAAAATACGAAACACAAATGGGAAAATAAATGTACTTTGCTGCACCAAAAAACTCAGGGCCAGAAGTAATCACAGAAGGCAGTTTCCAGGTTAAATTGTTTGGAGCAAGAACAAGATGCCAGGGTATTTTCTTTCCCCCCTATAGTTTGAAAATGCTCAACTAGCATTTAAACTTTGCAATTCTTTTCTTTCCTTTTGCTTTTAGTAGAACAAAGTGTCTTCCTTATCCCCACACTACAATCACAAGTAAAAAAAAAAAAAAAAGAGAGAGAGAGAGAAGGAAAAATCCCTTCCTCAACTTCTGGATTTTAGTTGTGTAGGACTTGGGGGCATGGAGGTGGGAGAGGGTTAGGTCCCCAACTTTCTCCAAGCTCACAATAAATGAAAGAGGAGCATATCTCAAAAAATAACTATGCTAAGCCCACAGCATACAGGACCAAAACACGCAGTAAACATTATGCATGTGTCCATAATTGATAAGCACGTGTATGTCAGATTCTCAAAAAGCAAAGCAGATTTTCAGGAAAAAATAAATCCATTAGCCAATTGTCTAAGAAGCACAGGCACGGATACAGACACACGTGTTCAAACACAGCATACACACGTGATTTCTCGAAAAAGTAGACCTCCGACATGTTGGCGACACATCAAATCACATTTTTTATTATATTATATATTATATCTTCATTTTAATACTTTTTTATTTTTCAATAAAATCAATGCTTTTTAGCATTAATTTTTGAAGCTGAAATCTTTTGAATCAGAGAAGTAGGTATTTGTTATATCAAGACAACATTGATTAAACAATATTTTACTACTGCTAGAAGAAAGAAAAATGCATAGTAGATACACAAAAAATTTGACATGAAGTTCATAGAATTTCTCAACTTTTTTACACAAATGTTTTAATAATTAAAAACTTACCTAACTTTATTTTCCAAAAATTAAAAAATGGGATGTTATGTGTCCTTGATGTGTCAAGGACATGCTCCTCTTGTGGTAGAGATATAAAGAATATGAAAGTGAGTAAGGTACGTTCCCATGGCAAAGTTTCCTTCAAGTGTTGGAAATTTAAAGGGTGTAACAAAATAAACATGCCACTTAGCATGTCGGTTATAGATTTTGGTTTTGTGAAGTATTTTTAGCCTTTAGGTGAGGGATATTTTGGTAATTTTTAGAAACCTACATATTTCTAAAATAGTTTATTTAGTTAAGGGTTAAGTATTGTCTTTCCTAGTATCAGGTCATTACTATTAAGTTAGGTAGGCAATTTATTTGGTTTCCAAATCAGAATTTGGAATCCTAAGAGATTTAGGAATTCACTGTGCCTATTTAAAGCATTCTAGGCGTCTAATTTACGGTGAAGGAGAAGTATTTCTACAAATTCTAGTTTTGTATTAAGTTGTTCGATGCAATTCAAATCCTTGGGGTGATACCAAGGGATTTAGGGGGTACCTTATGAATTTTTTCTTCAATTTCTAGCAAGTTCAGCCCGGTGAAAAACTACTTTCGATTCTCAACATCTCAAATCATCAAGTTCAACCAATTTCCTTTAAAAACAAATTCCAGTTCATTAAAGATCTCACAAACTTTAATAGTCCTTACTGTCCTAGACCATGGATGCACAAAGCATATTAATCTTTGCACATGACGTGTTAGAAAGTAGGATTAGAGGAATATCAGCATTGAGTCGACGATAATAGAAATATCAATGCGAAGTTAAAGATATGATTCAGCATATCAGATTGCTCTCTCTTTCAGCTACTGCAGAGTGAATTGTCTAGACACACTCATCTATATCGCAGCTTATCATGAAACCTTATCTTGAAAATCTTTCAACATTGTTGATATCCCATAGTGCTGTGTAAGCAATTTCTATTATGGTTATGAATGCAGGAATAATACATGCAAGATTTCATTAAATTTGTTATGTTCTGAAATATCGTCATAAGCAGCACATAAGCATAATATAACCAACAGTCTTCAAAGAAAATTATGAAACAGAGATGGAAGTTACAATTTGATATTATTGGCTTACCGTATGCATTCCCTATCATTGTTGTGTCCTGGAAACCAATAGTGATAGCAAGAGTAAGAATCATGAGGATCCAGTTTATCTCTGGTATATAGATCTGTCCATAGATATGTTTTGACGTGTGAACAACCTTAACCCGTGGAAAGCAACCAAGAGCATGGCATTGCTTAACAATAGAGAAGGTAGCGGTAATAATAGCCTGACTGCCAACGATGGCAGCAAGGGTGGCAATAACAAAGACAGGCCAAAATACACTACCTGCAGGACAAATATTACCAGCAGAATATAACTAATTTTGATTCCACAAAAAAATATAATATCTATAAGGATATCAAATAGGATAGCGACAAAACTAACCAGGTATTGAGGCATAGAAACTGTTTGGAATTGAAGAAATATTTTTTGACAGATAAGCAGCCTGGCCCATATATTGCACTACCAAACAAGGATATACAATAAATGCAAATGCAAGCTGCACATCAGAAAATATGCAGATTATGATAGAGCTCATGTGTCACTGGTAATTCACATAATATAGTGTGAAGTGATAAACAGATAGTAGGTGCTTAGTTGATCTAGCCAACTGCAATAATAAACAAAATTTTCCACCCATAGGCTCCCCAAAGTAATTTAGAATCTAATGCCTAGTAGGAAAAGGAATATATGATAGAACCCTTAACTTGGAGTAAAACTAAACTGTTGGATTCTCGTTAATCACATTCTCAACTTAATGTTTGCTATTGGTACATTGGGATGGACTTACCCTTATTGAGCAGGCAGTGAAATGGCCAAGATCAGCGAACATGGCTTCAGTACCTGTAATCATAGAAATTGTAGCTATTAGTAAAAAACTTGAGGTTTCTCATTTCATTGATATAACTGTTACAAGAAAGACCAAGTCTTAACCCAGTAAATTGATTAAATTGATTTTCTGGGTGATAAAGTAAAAAAGTTCAATTTTCTTTTATTAAGTAGGGAAGCATCAGGACAAGATTTTACTTACCTGTTATGGAAAGAAGAACCCCGCCAAGTGAAATCCATCCATCTTTGCCAGTTTCACTAAAGAATTTAATGATATAATGCGGAGAAAGACCAAAGACAATTTTTGGATTCCAGTATATTGTGTTATACAGCCCAATGGCAAAAATTGATATCAACCATAGAATAACGACTGGTGCAAACAAGAAAGCAACCTTATGGGTACCAAAATGTTGCAGAGCAAATAGGCCAATCAATATAACGCAAGCGAGCAATAGGACCTCACCTACAGATGGAAGATTGTTTTGATGATCAGAAGTATAATTTTATGCAGTGGAGTGCAATCCTGCGACGGTATAAAAGCGATTGCAACTCATTTCAAATAATAATTAATGAAATACAGAGAACCATGCATACCCTGATTCAACCTTTTCTCGGCTGCTTGAAGCCCTGATATTGATGACAGAACTGAAATGAAAAAAAGATGCTGATTGAAAACAGCTCTAATACAAATGCTCAGACTGAGATCACTCAAAAAAGCAAGTATATGAATGAGGGTTAAAAATCAGAAGGATCTGAGATAGAAACAAACATGCAACTTAGGATTACATGACCTACAGTTCAATTTTTGCTTGTGTTTTGGAAAATAAATAATCAAAGCTGAAGTACGCAAAAATATTCAGTCATATTTGCAATCATTGTGGTGATTTATGTACAATGGATTATAACCTCAATCATGGGACATTTAACCAGAATTTTCACCTTAGACATTATTGGTGATGAAAGTTGAATGACAGACAAATGAATGGTCTTGCTAATTTATAAATAACATGAAAATTTTAAAATAAAAGTCATTAACTTGAATGTTACTCATGCTAAAATAAAAGTGCCATAAAGTGAAATATCTGCTTGTACAAAATTTCAGAAAGTAAAAAAATGGGGAGAAATAATTCTGCAAGATAGTAGTCCTTATAATACCACGATGAAAAGTAGTCAATAACAGCTATATTTGTCTTTTATCTAATACCACTTCAAAGACATTAATAATTAGCATTATCATACCTGAAATTGCTGGAGTGATTACACCATCACCTATTACCATGCCAGCCCCCAATAAAACTACAAGTAGTAGAAATATCCGAGACTTTTTGTGCTTTTCTAGAAATCTCTTCAGTGCTAAAGATGATGAAGACTGTCCTGAGGGACCGTATTTGTAAGCTGAGAGTTCTTCATCTGCTGCTTGTTGATTGGGAAGTAAACTGAGTTTTGCATGTCTACAAAGCAAGGAGTAAAGAGAAAATGTGCCACCTGCATAAATAGTTGGTCTGATGTTATCAGAACCTACGGGGTATTCAGTTAAATATTTAAAAGTACAGTGCGCTTAGCATACCTTCACCATTGTCATTAGCACTCAGTACAAGAAATACATATTTGAGCAAAGGAATCAGCGTCAGCGTCCAGAAAATCAATGAAAATGCGCCAAATATTGCATCAGGATTTTGATGATTTTGCAACTTCCCAATGAATATACTTTTATAAACATAGAGAGGTGATGTGCTCAAATCTCCATATACCACACCAAAGCTCTGGTATGCTAGTAGTAGGGTGCTGGAAAGATTCACTGAAGAAAACTGCAAGTAAACACACTCAGATCAGTTCTCAGTTTGAGGTATCAGCACAAACTCAAAAACTGGTGTTATTCTTTTTATTTATTTCCTTATGTTGTTCTTTATAACTTTCATGTTTCCCTTTTGATTTGGGTGGGGGGAATGTTTATACTGGTGATTCTATAATACTTAGCAGCACTGTGGCTCAGAAACAGCTTAAATTTCGGAAAACCAAAAGGTTAAGGGCATGTTCTCTTTGCTGTTTTCAATCATTTTCAGTTTTCGAAAACACCGAAAACACGTTTACTTACCTATTTTCAGAAACGAATTTCCAAAAACGGGTTTAAAATTTAGGCCCTGTTTGTTTCTGATTCTCAAATCAATTCTCATTTTCAACCACACATTCTTTAATAAAATAATATTTTCCATCACATCAATACTTTTTTCTTCTTTTTCAACCACACATTTCCCATCATATCACTATTCAAAATCAATTTTTCTCCCAAAAATCCCTACCAAACAGGCTCTTACAAAGAAAACGAAAAAGCCAAAAAAGTCGTTTTGGCTATTTTCAGTTAAAACTAAGCCAAAATTTCTTTTTTCTTATTTTTGATAACAACATTTCAAAATGGACACTCAAAACACAAAACCCAAAATGAATTCAAAACTAAAAATTGAAACATGAAGAGAACAACCCCTAAAATATTTGGTTACCTTATTAAAGAAAAAGCAAATGAACTAAGGTAAAAAAAGTCCCTATTCATGCACGTTCAACAGTCAATTGAGTACTGTACACCTAATGATCATTATGTAACAGAATTGCTTCCAAAACGTTAATGCTTAAGTATTCTCAATGGTGTTGGACAAATAAAGAATTTTTGCACCTCTCTTGACTAAGCATTGAAGGCCTCGTGGCCCAACTCACAAAATTTGCAAACACCATGTCACATTGTCCCGCCATGCCTTGTTTCATTTCAGCTTTTAAACCTGGGGTTGTGCTTACTTTGCTAGAAAAATATCCATACCCTTGAAGGAAGTAAATGAAGCAATTTCATACCATTGTGGTTAACCTTCCTTTTCTCCTGGCTACCTGGAACTGTTCAGTTTGCCCATCTTGTCCTCTTGGATGCATTGATTCTTGACCCCCACCCACTGAACTTGGAGGTGGCTGGTCATTGCCGTGTTCCTCAAAATCAATATCAATTGGATTCATCAATTTACCTGTCCAATTTTATTGAATAACAGATTACACCCCTAAAATATTAATTTGGCACAAAAACAACTAAGTAGCAATTCCAGAATCTCCTGGATTATTAAGGAATTTTAGCATATTTCAGTACTGATCATCAATATTCAGTTAAAATAATAAATAGAGAAAATATAACAGATCATATTAGTCATTTCAGCCATTTACAACCCTAAAGAAGAGATCATAAACAGAAAAGAACAGGCTGTTGCTATTTTTGTGGGTAAACTGGATACACAGGAAGCAGCTCAACCAACGCCGGTTTTAACAATATTAATAATTAAATTTCATATCTGAATCATTAATTCGTATAGAAAATATCCAATATTTAATCAAAAATAAATTCCAAGAAACTCCAGTAAAAAAATAAAAATAAAAGTTGAATTAGCTTACCTTCACTGTTCTCTGTGAAATTTATACCAAATTATAGTCTTTGATAATGAAAGTAACAAAACCCCGAACAAATTCGAGTTATGTATACATAAACTTATACGCGTACAATTCGCGTGCGGCATGGCACCATTTGCCATAGAATTGATGGGAGTGAAAGTGAAATTCAGTAAATATTTTAATGCAATGATTAAATTGATAATTGATTGGACCAAACCTCGATTGTTATTTGTCAATTTTTCTAATCATCTTCCGTGTGTCAGATTGGGTTAAATATTTAGTATGGTCGTGTAATTCAATTTGATTTTATTTCATTGTGATCACTCAACTTTATATTTGTTTTACTATAACCACTCAATTTGATTTTATTGTATCATGACCACCAAATTTTATATAAAGTTTTACTGTGGCCACCTAATTTTTTATAACATTTCGTCATGGCTACACAATTTCTTTTCACCATTTTCCCTCAATTTTAAAATGGATAAAACGGTAACTTTCCATTATATATAAAAAATAAATTTAAAAATAAAATAAAAACTTAATTAAAAAAGTGTTACTTAAAATAAAAATTTATTTTAAAAAAATTTTAAAAATAAAATAAAAGTTCTTTTAAAAATAAAATAAAATAAAAAACTTTTATAATGAAAATTTGTCATTTTGCCCCTTTTGGGTGGCTATAGTGAAACATTATATGAAATTTGATGACCATATTGAAATAAAATAAAATTGGGTGGTCATGATAATATTTAGTATAAAGTTTGGTGGTCATGATGAAACAAAACAAATTTGGGTGATCATCATGACACTAATATAAAATTGGGTGGTCATTTGTTGATTTAACCCCAGATTAATTGAATCTTTGACTTTAACTGAATTTTCTAAATTATAAATTGGAGGTTTAGTATATATTACTGGATTTTTAATTTTTTATTAACTTTCGAATAGTCACTATATATATATATATATATATATATATATATATATATATATATATATATATATATATTAGTGGAGTCATTGGCTCTTCCATAAATCAAAGAGCCTCGATATTGTGGGGGTTGAATGTGATGCACAACGGTGGTTAAGAGTTATTTTTCTTCTTTCAAATTAAATGTTTTAATTCTTTTTGCAATTGTTGCACTTCTCAAAGAAGTTGACGATGTTACATTGTTACTCATATGAACACGATAACCAACTTCGATTTTCCCACTATTTAGAGTAGAGTAGTAGGTGGGATTTATGCCAAAAAATAAGCTTTAATTTTTTATTTTTTTTGGTGAAAGTAGATATTGAAGAAAAATCTATTTGACTAAATATTAGAAACGTGTTGAGTGATGCATACTTAGTTTATGAATGATCTAATAGTTGTTGGGTTCTTATGCATAATTCATTTTTAATACCATGCTAATGTCTTGGTTGCTTTGTGTTTTTTTATTTTTAACTAAAGTTTTGTTTCTGCTAATTATGATTAAAGGGAAAGTAAACGAAGTTAATATTAACAATTAAGACATATCATAAATAAATAGAGTAGATGTTAGCAAGTTGACTTATTTATTTATTTTTACCTAAATTGATTGATAAAAAAAAAATTAAGCCCCGTAGATTAAAATCAGATATTTAGGGTGTGTTTGATCCACATTATTTTGGAATAATAGATTGATGGAGAATGTGTGGTTGAAAATAAATGAAAAGTTATTGATTTGATAGAAAATATTATTTTATTGAAAGATGTGTGATTGAAAATGAGTAGAAGAATGAAAATTTTAATGTGTACCAAACAGGGGCTTAGTAAATTTTAATAAAAATTAGTGAAATGCGTGGTTGAAAAATTGTGGATTCCATAAAATGTGTGGTTAAAATTAATTGTTAACTTTAATTTAAAATTAAAATTAGATTTTAATCGGAAAATTTTTTTGATTGAAAATTAAAATTAGATTTTAATCCGTTTGGGAGTCATTCTTTCTTCAAATAAAACATTTTTTCTTTCACATTAAGTGGGTCCATGGCTGGAAAGAGACACAAAAAATGTGTGATTTGACACAAATAATGCATTTTTTTTTGTAGAAAAATGGTTATCAAACGGAGCCTAAATTAGCAATCAGCATCGAACAATACAATAAAGTCAAGAAATAAAAACGTAGTCTATGTACAATGATTCCGTACCTGTCCATGAATGACACATATTTTATCGGACTGGGCAAAGTTAAATTGACAAGTATTTTAAATCAAAATATTCTTCTCTTCTAAGTTATAAAATATTATGGCCCACAAACAATTTAATAAGTTTGAATAGGAAACTTCTACGTAACTTCTTAGATATAATGATATTTCAATACCTAATAGCCATAAGATTTTTCTTCTCCACTAATTTATTACCACCCATTTTGAGAAGACTAATGTTGTCTATCGCCACTTGTGATTAGGACCATCTTGAAAATGACGTTGTCCATCGCCACTTGTGATTAGGACCATCTTGAAAATGAAAAGTAACACACGTCAATTGAACGTGTTAGTTTTAATTGAAGTGGACCGTCTCGGTCACTTTTTGGCTAATTTTTGCCTTTTTGATGTATACTAGGTTGATAATTATCTGGCTTGACAAGCCCCAAGTTATAATGGTCATATGGGCTTTTGTTTTTCATTTTTGAGTACTGTACACCTAATGATCATTATGTAACAGAATTGCTTCCAAAACGTTAATGCTTAAGTATTCTCAATGGTGTTGGACAAATAAAGAATTTTTGCACCTCTCTTGACTAAGCATTGAAGGCCTCGTGGCCCAACTCACAAAATTTGCAAACACCATGTCACATTGTCCTGCCATGCCTTGTTTCATTTCAGCTTTTAAACCTGGGGTTGTGCTTACTTTGCTAGAAAAATATCCCTATTCATGCCTATAATCTCGTATACTCCTCAACAAATTGGTATCAGAGTTATTCGATATGTTTCACATTTATCAACAAATTGGTATCAGAGTTAAAGACTTGAAAACTCTTGAGAGATCGAGTTTTTGATAAAGTTGAAAAGCTTAGCTTGATTTTTTGTGATGACAACCATGAAGTTTGATGTTTCGCTATTAGATCCCCGAACAAGATTGTCGTTGTGGCAAATTAAGGGAAAAGTGGTGCACGCTTATATGGGATTGATTTTAAAATTCTAAAATACGTAATGCATGGTATCATATTTCGGTCGAGTATCAAACATTATAAGAATATGCGTACTTATGTGAAGCGTATACATAATTATGCGGTTTTCAATTTTTAATATTTTAAAATAATAAATAAATAAAATAATGCATTATTTGAAGTTTTATACATATTCTTCAAATTTTCAAAAAAAATAAAAAAATAATAATAATAAAATTACTTCAAATTATAAATACTATAATAAGGCAATTACTTCAAATTTATATATACTTTTCAAATTTTCAACAAAAACATATTGCTCATGTTACGACTTATAAATAGGATTACCATGTGGCATCATATTTGAATGGTGGGACCAGCCCAATTAAATCAGGATGTGTTTTCCTGGCCTCTGACGTGTCAATCGAGGCTCGGAGCTTAGTCGAGGCCCTTGTTCCGAGGCCATGCACTATCCGAGGCCTAGGGCACTTCCACTCACTATCCCAGGCTCTTCAGCAGTTAGCGATAGCCCACATGTGGAGATTTGCTTATGATGAAGATCTTTAATTTGAATGATTGATGTGACTTTTGTGTAAAGTTTATTTATGTCTTGTCTTGTCAATGTAAGAGCATTTAATGTCTTGTAAGGTTAGGAGAGTTAACTTGATGGCTAGGACTTGATGTCTTGGCCGAGGAGATGGCTCCACGTGTAAATTGATCCAAGGGTTCTTATTTCATTTGTAACACTACAAATACCCCCACCATATAACACAAAAGGGGTTAATGAAATTCTAAATACTTGGAGCAATATTATTCTCTCTTTTATCAACATATTTTTACTACAAATCTTGTTCTTAATCGATTGGTTTCTTATACAATCGTGTTCTGTTTATCTTGCCGGAGACCCGAACGGAGACGTCTCGTGTCGTTGAGCTCCTCCCACGTTCAGATTCTGGAACCATCCTGACCGTTGATCGGCACTAACGTGTTGGATTAAGCTTACGTGTACACGAGTGGGCCCGGCATTTGTTGGCAACATTTTTTGGGGTCAACAGATTGACGTCGTCTGTGGGAAACCACATTATAATCACGAGCAACCCTGCGGAAAAAGTTGTTTGAGAAGATATTTTGCGCATTCCCTTTTGAAAAAAGGATTTGTTCTTGTGAAAAGAACAAGAGGAAGCCCCCAGAGTTGAAAAATATTCAAGGTTCTGAGTTTGGAGAGATATGAGTTCAGAAGAGGATGCCCCTCCCACGTGAACAAGGGAAACTGATAATGAGGCCCTAACAGCCCAATGCCGACCCCATCTCCACCATAGACGAGGTGGAAAGAGGTTGGTGGCCCAGCTTACCAGAGAAATGGCGACAATGTCAGCCAATATGAGGAGCATCACCAACCAAAACTTGGCAATGCAAGAGTTGCTGATGCAGATGCAAGGCCAGGGAGGTCGCCCAATTCTCCCTTATGTTCCTCAGGAGCAGTATCAGCCCGAAGAAGTACAAAGTCAAAGAGCTCGCCCTCCCAGGCATAACAGGGGAGGAAGTCCAATGGAAAGAAAAGTGGGAGTTGACATTTCCTCCAATTACGCCTCTGGCCGACCCACTGAGGCCCCGTTTAACATGGAGGACAACTTTCCTCCAGAATATGAGCCAGAACCCAGGCCCCAGAGGTCCATTAGTGTGTTTGACAGATTGAGCCCAGCCGAACCGAGGCGTAGACAATGGAATGAAGCCCCAGTACCTAGGAACAAGCCACAGTCCCCACCTCCTGAAAATTGGCAACCGGAGGAAAGGCAAGAACATGCCCCCTGAGTTGTACTGCCACGGCGTGAGCGCCAAAGGAGGGAAGAGGAGGATGACAATCAAGCAGGACCTTCTGCACAACCGCCTAGATATGAGGTTGAAGCTAACTATGATTCAGATGGCCCACAAAGATTATGTGATTTGGATGACGACGATGACAACCTTCCGTTTTCACTAGAGCTGAGGAATGCCCAGGTTCCGAGCCATTATGTAATGCCCAAAATACCAAAATATGATGGGAGAGGCGACCCAACGAAACATTTGAACAGCTACAAAACGCATATAAGCTTGAGAGGCGCCACCTCAGCTGTAAAATGCAAGGCATTTCATTTAACACTAAGTGGAGCAGCTGAAATATGGTATAGCAGGCTACCACCTGGGAGTATTCGTAGCTGGCCAGAATTCAAAACCACCTTTTTGAAGAGATTTGCTGTGAGCAAGGAGGGAGAGGCCCCCATTCAGCGTCTCCAGGATATGAGGCAACAACCTGATGAAACTCTGAAGAGTTTCTTATCCCGCTTCACAGACGAAATGACATGTTGTGTTCAAGTTACCGACCGTAAGCCCTATCCGCCTTAAGAGGAGGCCTGGACATGAACACATTATTTTGGAGAGATGTACAAAACCAGGATCCTACTACTTATGATGTACTGTTAGAGATGATGCGGTGGAAAATTATTAATGAAGAGCTAATAGACCACAGAAATAGGGCGAGTAGAGACCTTCAGCCCCATCAAAGACAACGTGGTAGAGGTCCAACCTCCCACCTGATGGACCAGCAATGGAACCAGCCTAATGTTGAAATTGGTCAGGCTCAGGCCAAGCACTTGCTACAGCCACCTTGAATGCCGTACCGGCACTGGCATATGAGAATGTACTAGTCACCAACACTCAAGTAAATCAGTCAACACAGCCGGGCCCCCGAAGACGACGAGGCCGAGGGAGAGGTTCAAATCAAGGTAGAACTAACTCCCAAGGATATTGCACCTATCATCATTCTTACAGCCACGATGCTGCTGACTGTAGAGATATAGCCCAGCATCCTAGAGGTTCAAATCCTAGAAGCAACAATCGAGACACCTCTAGATTGAGGAGCAGGCCCCCGCCTGGGCGTGATGCACAACCAAGGCGAGATGAGGCCGCTTCCCGCCATCGGGAAGTATCCCCTCGTAGGAGAGAGCATGAGGGGCACAAGAACTTAGATGAACACCAATAAAGAGGCCATCGAAACCGACAAGAAAATGCCCCAATTCATGAGATTGACACAATTTTTGAAGGTCCCTATGTTGGTGGAGAGACCAGGAATTCACAAAGGAATTACGTTCGAGAAGCAAGGGGTCCTCCGCTGACTAGTTACATTGTAGGCAGCAGCTCTCGAAGGAACCAATCATCCCCTATTGTGTTCACACATGAAGATTCTGAGGGTGTTCATTATCCCCATTGTGACGCCCCAGTGGTGAGGGCTGTGATAGCCAGGAATGGACTGAAGCGAATGTTGGTAGATAATGGTAGTTCAGTGAACATACTTTTCGGATCCACCTTCGACAAAATGATCTTGGATCATGAGCTGACCCCCACCGATACTCCCTTATACGGCTTCACTGGGGATAACATAGTTCCGAGGGGCAAGATTACCCTCGCTGTGGAAATGGGAGAACCCCATGTATCAACCTTGAACTTCATGGAATTCTTGGTAGTTAACAGCAGGTCAGCCTACCACGGGTGTTGGGGAGGCCCGCACTAAAGGATTTGGGAGTTTTTACCTCCATTCACCACTTATACATGAAATTTTTAACCGATAATGGAGTGGCAACGGTGAAAGGAGATCACAGAGGGGCTCGGGAATGCTACCTTAACTCTATAAGGAAAGTTAACAGGGACATGAATAAGGTGATTGGCGTTACCAACCTTGAGGTGCCAGCACTTGATGAACTTGACCCTCGAATAATTGAGACCAGCTCCCAGGCAGCTCCCATGGAGGAACTAGAAAATTTTTCTATTGACCCAACGGATCCCACCAAGTTATTGCAAGTTGGTCAGAGCTTAGCCCTGAGGCTCAAAGAGGAACTCAAAGAATTTTTGCGCAAGAACCAAGATGTCTTTACTTGGAGGCATGAGGATATGGTGGGCAAAGCATGAGGATATGGTGGGCATCGATCCAAGGGTCAGTTGCCACCATTTGAAAATCGATCCTAGAGTTGCCCCGCATAGACAGAAACGATGAGCTTTAAACACGGAAAGGTACGAGGCCTTAAAGGAAGATGTACAGAAGTTAATCAACAATGGCTTCATCAGTGAGGCCCTCTATCCGAAGTGGATCTCCAATCGGGTCCTAGTGAAGAAACACAACGGGAAGTGGAGGGTGTGCATTGATTTTTCCGACCTTAACAGGGCATGCCCAAGACAGTTTCCTGCTCTCTAGAATTGATCAGTTGGTAGACTTTACCGCAGGACATGAGCCGCTAAGCTTCATGGATGCCTATTCTGGCTACAACCAAATTCCTATGTACCCAGGTGATGAGGAACACACTTCATTTATCACGGACCGAGGCCTCTACTGTTATAAAATGATGCCTTTTGGGCTAAAAAATGCTGGAGCTACTTATCAGAGGCTCGTTAATAGGATGTTTGCCGACCTGCTTGGTAACACTATGGAGGTCTACGTGGACGACATGCTCGTCAAAAACTTGAAGGTGAGTGATCACATAACTCATCTCAACGGAGCCTTCGAGATTTTGCAAAAGTATCGCATGAAGCTGAACCCCCTCAAGTGTGCATTTAGGGTTGCATCAGGCAAGTTTCTAGGGTATATGGTCAATCAACGAGGCATTGAGGCAAACCCTGAAAAGATACGGGCATTGATCGAAATGAAGTCCCCTCAGAAACTAAAGGAAGTGCAAAGCCTGACCGGCCGGGTGGCCGCTTTGAGTCGCTTCATATCGAAATCGACAAATAAATGCCTCCCCTTCTTTAAGGTGCTCAAAGAAGGCCAGAAATTTCAATGGACCGAGGAGTGTGAAGAGGCTTTCCAGGGGTTGAAAAAGCACTTGGGACAAGCCCCCTTCCTATCCAAACCCAAGCTTGGAGAGGTCCTACAACTATACTTGGATGTCTCTCTTGATGCCATAAGTGCTGTACTCGAAAGGGAAGAAGGTTTGACCCAACTGCCAGTCTACTACATCAGCAAGGCATTACTGCCTCCCGAGACGCGATATCCAGATATGGAAAAGTTGGCCTTGGCATTGATAATTGCATCTCTCAAGTTGAGGCCTTATTTTCAAGCTCACACAATCCATGTGTTGACAAATTTTCCTCTTAGGCAAGTATTGCAAAACCTGATGCTTCGGGTAGGCTATTGAAATGGGCAGTGGAATTAAGTGAATTTGAGGTTCTTTTCAAGGCTAGAGCCGCTATCAAAGGCCAGGTCTTAGCGAATTTTGTGGCAGAATTCACCAATGCCCCTGGAATGGACGAGGCTATGGAGCTCGTTAAGCCTTCTACATGGAACTTATTCGTAGACGGTTCGGTTGGGGAAACAGGCTCAGGCGCGGGCATGGTCCTCGTAAGCCCCAAAGGTCACAAATTGAATAGTACTGTACGGTTCGGATTTAAAGCCACAAATAATGCAGCAGAATATGAGGCCCTCCTTGCTGGCCTAAGGCTGGCCAAGGAAATGCAAGTGAAGAGGCTTCACATCAACAGTAATTCTCAACTTATTGTGGGACATGTGAATGGCAACTTCGTAGCCCGGGATAAGACCATGGCCTCCTACCTCAAATTGGTAATGAGCTTACTCCTTTCTTTCGAGATATTTGAATTAAACCAAATCCCACGCCTCGAAAATGTACATGCTGATGCTTTATCCAAGCTCGCCAGTAGCAAGGATTTTGAGTTGTTGACAGTGGTCCCAATCGAGCACCTCCTTAAGCCATCTACCTCTGCGGAAGTAGTAATGTGGGTAGAGGGAACTCCAACTTGGATGCAACCTCTTATATCTTACCTTAAGGATCAGACTTTGCCTGATGACAAAGAGGAGGCATAAAAGATAAGAAGGAGGTTTGCCCGTTTTATGCTAATGGATAATGTTCTTTACAAGCGTGGATTCTCCGCACCCCTCCTTCGGTGCGTAGGAGAAGAGGAAGCCAGCTATGTGCTTCGGGAGATTCATGAAGGCGTTTGTGGTTGTTCACGAAAATATGTTTCGAATTTAAATCACCGCAAGTGTACGGTTCGTTGACAAGTAATAAAGTGAAAATTGTAAAATTTAGAGTATCGTTCCCACGAGGATTGATCTAACTTAATTCCTATTATTGTAACTTTAACCGAAACTATAAAACTCAAATTGGTAATTTTTGTGATTTTATGATGAAATTGTGAATAACATACAAATTAAACTAGAATTGCGATGTAATTGTAAAACAATGGTCGAATGCAAAATTTGAGGAAATCAATGTATGAAAAAGCGCACTAGGATCCCGAATCACCAAGCAAAGTTCACTCTTAAACCCTATCTCACAATTTGACAATACGATGAATCGTTTGAAGAATCAATATTTCTAACCTATCCAACAATCTCTTTCGAGTAGAATTGAACCTATTCCAGTATACCATTTGACTATATTTCTATGACACATGCAATATAAAAGGATGCATGTAGTTTTGTAAACACTTAGAGATTCACGTAATGCATATCGGTATATTTCTATCCTCTATGAACAAAACGACGATTTATACCTTGTTGAATTTATTTCCCTTCTTTCGAATGCATGAAATAAACCACCTAAACTCACACAATTATCGTGCACTATAATTACGGAGACAATAAGCGTATATAAATCATTCAAAACCATCAAACGTGTTTAATTGTCAAATTGCAAAATAGAATTAAAGAGATCACAATGTGAGGTTCATCGTTCACCTAGTACACATAAAAAGTCTAGCCTAGCATAACGAAATTAAAACAGAAATAAAAATGATAGAAAGAAAACATCACCAAAAACTAGAAGTTTAAAGCTTGAATCTTGGATCTTGAGGTGAAACCCTAGCTCAAGCTCTTCTCCTTGCTCTCCAAAATCGACTTTTTCTCTCTAAGAATGCATAAAACCTAATTCTGGACGAGTTTTATTTTAAATAGCGTGCTAAGATATCATTCCATAAGTGTTTGATTCGGAAAAGGAAACTAAAAATTCTCGTGCAGAAATTACCCCTTGCGATCGCAAGGAAGAATCCTATGCGATCGCAAAGGCAAATTGAAATGCTCCAAGCTTGTCCCTGGTGATGCTTGGGCGATCACAAGGTGTCCTACCATGCGATCGCAAGGAAGAAGGTGAATTCCTTCTTGTTCATTTTAGTCCCCGAAGTTTCCTTCCGTCCATCCTTGGTCCAGCTTCCTTCTCTACCAACTTCTAATCATCCATGCTGTTGACAATTAGGTCCTTAGTAGATATTCATGCTCGATTGATCATTCAGGTCAACTTTTGAGTAATTGTAAAATTAGTCCCTGAACTTTCGTTGACTTGCATGTTGGTTCTTTTCGCCTCTTTTCGTGTACATTTCATTCATTCCATCAAAGTAGCTCTACAAAAACAATATATAACAAATTAAGTCCTTTTCGAGCTTTTTATAACAACATTCAATCTATTTTGTGTCATAATTAAGTGTGTAAAACACACTCATCAGTGGTAACCACTCTGGAGGACTGGCCCTAGCGAATAATGTACTAAGACAGGGATACTACTGGCCTACTTTGAAAAAAGATGCACTACAGTTTGTTCGCAAATGTGACAACTGCCAACGTGTCTCCCACGTTCAAAGACAACCTTCCTAGGAGCTTACAGCAGTGTCTAGCCCCTGGCCCTTTAGCAAATGGGACGTGGACCTCATTGGTCCTTTGCCTAGGAGTAGAGGGAACACCAACTTTGCTTTTGTTGCAATTGACTATTTCACGAAGTGGGTAGAGGCTGAGCCTCTGACGAAGATTACTGAGGCTAACACCTCCAAATTCTTGTTGAAGAATATAATATGTCGGTTCGGCATTCCCCACTTAATCGTCTCTGATAATGGGAAACAATTTGACAATAAGAAGGTAAGAGATCTTTGTGAAGAGCTAGGGATTAGTAAGCATTTCTCTACCCCCCATCATCCCCAGGCTAATGGTCAAGTCGAGGCCATCAACAAAACCATAAAGCACACTTTGAAGAAAAAGCTTAACACGGCAAAGGGAGCCTGGGTAGATGAACTACCCCAGGTACTATGGGCAATACGAACAACAAGCAGAACACCAACTGGTGAAACTCCATTCTCCATGACTTATGGTGCGGAGGCTATAAGCCCAGATGAGGTAGGATTTCCCTCTCCTCAAAGATTAAGTTTCAACAAAATATCAAACGATGAGCTTAGTAGGTGTGAGCTTGAAGAGATGAAGAATGATTCCCAACGAAGGCTAGCCACCTACCAAAGGAAGATGACCCGATACTATAATTCTAAGATGAAAAAGAGGTCATTCCGAATAAATGACCTAGTGCTTCGCAGAGTTTTCCTGTCCTAGAAAGAACCAGGGGTGGGTACCTTGGGACCCAACTGGGAGGGGCCATACCGTATTGAAAGAGAGATTCGACCTGGTACCTACTGGATCAAAGACATGGATGGTAGGGTCCAACCTCATCCGTGGAATATTGAACATCTTAGAATGTACAATCAATGAATGTAATCCAAAGCTGGAAGTTCTTTCCTAGCCTTTGAAGATAAATAAAAGTTCTATTTTTCGAAAATCTTCGAGCATGGACGCCTTGGAGGAGAGGTTGGAACCCCAAGAATAGGGCCACCTCGTTTGAACTTCGAGGCGTACATCACACGCCTGCCTTTGACGAGGTTTAACGTCAAGGGAAAATCATTTACATAGATGAATCATCCACCATGTAAGGAAGTGTGGGTGCCTTGGAGGAGAGGTTGGAATCCCATGAATAGGGCCACCTCGTTTGAACTCCGAGGCGTACATCACATGCCTCCCTTTGACGAGGTTGAACGTCAAGGGAGAAGCCTTTATATGAATGAATCATCCACCATGTAAGGAAGCGTGGGTGCCTTGGAGGAGAGGTTGGAACCCCAAGAATAGGGCCACCTCGTTTAAACTCCGAGGCGTACATCACATACCTTCCTTTGACGAGGCTGAACGTCAAGGGAGAAGCCTTTACATGGATGAACCATCCTCCAAGTAAAGAAGCACAAGTTAAATGGCTTCAGAATAAAGACATTCGAGAGCCTACCCTTAAGAGTTGTTGAATTTCAGTCAATTAAGGTTAACACTCAGTTTTATCCTATTAGATCATTTATTCAGTTAAAGTTTAAATAGCTCACACAACACATAAAGCCAAAAGCAATTTTTTTTTTATTTCATTGAAGATCAAGTTACATGCAGAGTCCATTGACCTTACAAAATTTAAGATGAACTAGGGGGTGGGAAAGCTTGAGTGTCAGAAGCAGGAATCCATGTTGATGGCGGTTGAGGCTCCACTACAATTACGTCCTCAGGCTCATCTCCCATTATTTCATCCCATTCAGATGGGGTCTGAGGAACCTCCTCCTTAATGAATTTTGCTCTGAGCTCAGAAATATCTAGCTCTGGGTGTAACTCCCCAATTCTCTCAAACACCTCGTTGTAAGCCACCATGCTCCAATAAATGTCGAAGCGACGATACTCTTCAGCGAGATGGAAATTAGCAATATAGTTCATCACCGCAATATCACCTGCTTCACGAACGTCAGCTTCGTATTTTTTTCACTTCCGAGGCATACCACCTTAGTTCGTTCTCCATGAACTTATTGGCATCCTTACATCCGGTGAGTTCTAGGTTCACCTTCTCCAGGGCCTCCGCGGTGACCTTTTGGTGATTATCAGACAGCTCCACCTTTTTTGTGAGGGCTGCCACCTCACACTGAGACTCATGCACCTCCTTCTTCAGAGCCTCAACTTCAGCTAAAACGGACTCTAGCTTGGCATCATCCTCATCCTTCTGGACTCTTAGCTGAATGTTCAGCCAGCTCATCATGTGAGGCTCTGTTCCGTCACTGAATGTCAGAAAGAACTGTCTGGCATTCAAGTGCCACGCCAAAGGCCCTGGCGGTTTGACTCACCAAGGTGGCAGTGAGATCCACTGAGCCACAGGTGGCTACATAATTTTGTCACCTCTCCATCCAGAATTTATTGAATCCCTTAGTGGCACTCCTCACCCCAGGAGGAAGCATTTCTATAGCAGGGGCTATCTTGTCATCCTTGCCCCCCAGAAAGTTCCCAGATTTCCCTAGGGTTCTTTCTACTAGTGCCTTCTTTATGGTCTCGAAGGCCTTCGTCGCCTCTTCAATTATCCTCCGAGATTGTGCCACCAATGCAGCATCTATTGAAGACTGGAGGAGCTTCGGCTGCTTGGGCATGTTTTTCTCAGCATAGGACACTGATGTCCCAAAACTTGAAGAAGACCCACCACTTGGGCCCAACTTTCTTTTCTTCTGGGGCTCTTCAACCACGCCCTGGCCCTTGGCAGCAGGTGGTTTACCCCCTTTGTGAGCCTCCTTGGGAATTTCCTCCTCAGCCTCTTTTCCAGATTTATCCTTACTGAGGCGGTTGATCCTCGATTTTACTTGTTTGGCTCCTGAGGACCCAGTCTTCAGTACCTTCACCCCAGCAGTGGACGTTGCTTTCATAATGCTAGCCATGTCAGGCAAAACATACTTGATAAGTGTGGAAAAACACACTTATTCGACACTTTTCTGTATTTAATTGGAAATGAAATTGAGTTTATTTCTTTGCATAATTATGTATTTTTCACTTTTATAGGCGAAAACCCCGAGAAGAAGAAGAATGGCGCGAAAAGGAAAAGAAAGAGACTAAAAATGGACAAAAAGGTGAAGTTGGGGACTAAATTGCACAAGCCTGAAAGTTGAAGGACTTGAAGTGCAATGTATAAAGGGCCTAACTGAAATGAAGGTCAAAAATTCAAGGACCAAATTGTACTAAATTAAAGTTGAGGGACCATTTTACCACTTTCCAAAAGTTGGGGACTTAAATGAAATTTTCCTTTGATATTTTGATTACTTAATTGCTAAGCAAACAAAATATCTATCCTTTATATAGAAGGTGGCTGGCACGTTTTTTTCATAGAGTAGAATAGTTTAGTTTTAGTTTTTTTTATTTTAGTTTAGTTTAGTTTTTATTGTTTTCTCTCTAGATTTTTTCTCTCTTTTTCTTCTTCTTGCTTTCTTTTCTCTTGCTTTTCTTTCCTTTTTATTTTTCTTTTGGTGTTCTTGGCTCATGGGGGAGAGGAAATCATAGAGCTACAAGGAGATTACATCAAGCTTTTGGCAAGATTTTTGGGAGAAATCAACTTCGCACGTCAACTAGGGTTTATTCTATAACTTTGGTTTTTTCTCATTTATTTTGTCAAAATTGTAATGAATGTTATACAATATCTCCTTTGTTTTCATATCTATAAAATGAGCTAAATATATTGTGTTGGAATTTATGAATTGAACTTAACCTAATTGTTTCATTGATTATCGATATATCTACATGTTTAGTGAAAAATGCAGTTGTTATCAAAAGCATAGTGTATCGATCATCATGTTTAAGATTACTTCATTTTTGTGACGACATAGATGTTGTAATTAGGTATTGATGTGATTGTTGTAGGATAGTTGCATTTAATAGACCAAAATGAACAATTCATCTAATTGACAACTAGATGAAATTATTAGGTAATTATGCGATCATGAACAATGATTACATTAATTAGACCGAAATGATTGATGCCATGGGTTTGCTTGGTGTTCCAGGCGCGTCTAGGTGATGTAGAAATATACACCTACCTCATGTGATCCATTGAGCCATTTTCACAGAAATTCATGCAATTGATTAACTTTGTATCGACATAGAAATATGCGGTATGAATTGATTAATTAGGGTTAATATGCGCTCGAAAGAGGGTATTAGCTAAAACAGGAGAATCGGGTCTAACTATCGCATTTTGATAATATGCATCGACACATAATTGGTTCGAGATCAATGAAATAATAGGTTAAGCGACATCGTTAATTCCAACCACACTTTTCCCACCAAAATTTGCCAAGACACCTTTATTTTCTTATTTTGTAGGTTGTTAGTTTTAAATCTTATTTTTAAATGTGTGTGTTTATTTTTGTCGTTAGAATTAAAATCGATTAAAGTTGTGTAATTCAAAGTATACATTCCTCGTGGAATCGACAATCCGGACTCTTAAGATCCACTTTATTACTTGAACGCGACCCGTGCGCTTGCGGTACGATTTTCAGCGAACAAGTTTTTAGCGCCGTTGTCGGGGAATGTTTTTACTTTGATTACCACTTTAGTTAATTTTAGTTTTAACACTTTCTTTTATTTATTTTTATTTGCTTTTGTTTTTGTTTATTTTGGCTAACCCCGTACTACTAATCGATCTTGTGTTTGTATTGTCTTACTGTACTTTTCAGATATTTACTTGATTCTAACCTGGTAAAGTCACAAAATGTTTGCACTCACGTAGTCTCTACAAATGACTACAACCGTTTGAAGGTCCAAGATGCGACATTTGTCAAGTGATGCAATGTACAGACTATGCTTGTATTCGTGTGTACCGAGGTCGCAATGTCTAAACTTCTTCAGTTTAGATATTATTTGAAATGTCGGAAACAAGCCATAGACAATTCTGATGAAAGTTACATGCTCGCGGGAGACTGGGTATCCGATGACTGGAATGAGGACATCACATTTACTGGTGATGGTCCCACACATTTGAATGAAAGGGTACTTGCAAAATACTATATTGAGCTTGCCAAGTTGGATGAAGAAGACATGCTTGTGGGAGATTACAAATATTGGGATGGATTCCAGAAATGGGGGTATAGTCCACTCGATGGGTTTCATAGGACAGACTTGCCATTTCTCGTGGAGTTCGATGAAGGACCAGTCATTCAATCTGATGATGAATCAACTGTTGAAGAACTTGAAGAGAATGACATAGCAATCACAAATGAATTGAGCGCAATTTTAGCAAATGATGAGGATGAGAGTAGTGTACATGCTTTCGACTTCATTGAGTACCCTAAAGTTGAGTTTGTGATTAGGCCCGAGGACGGGATAGAAATCTTCATAGTTGAGTTCGAATCGGAGGGAATGGGAAGGTTCTATTATGTTGAGAAGGGTGATGATGAGTTTTGGCGATCAAATGAAGAGTGGACTAAAGCCAAAAGGAGGAAAATGGGCAGAGCATGCCAAGCTTTCTATAGGAGCCCATGATTCATCTACCAAAGTCGAGCTAAAGACTATAAAAAAACGCTTGTTGGGAGGCAACCCAACTTTTCTATCTTTTGTCTTTGTCTTTATTTACTTTTCTGCATCTTTTATGTTTTTACTTAATTGTCTTTTACTTTGTGTTATAGGTTACTTTTCGAGTCCCATATTTCATGGTTCCTCACAAGTCTGAGGGTGCAATGGTGTACAAAGAGGTCACTTGCCCACACTACAAGTCCAAAGTCGATGCATGAGTACCTCTTCACAACCATCCATTCAGGGAAGTTTCATTATTCCTTTAGCTTGTTCTTTTTCACATTGAGGACACTGTGAGCTTTAAGTTTGGGGGGTATTGAGCCTTGCCGGCTATTGATGTTGAGTTGAGTTGATGTATAGCCTTGCCGGCTTTTCCGTGCGCTTTAATTGGCGATGTTGTATTGATATGTTGGATAGCATTGCCGGCTTTGAATTGTATGATGTTTGAAATTGTTGTTGATTCATGAATCATGCGTGGCCATCCAAATATGCTGTTATGCTGCAAATTTTTTTTTTGAAAAATTGCTTATCCATGTGAGATTATAAGTTCCATTGAGCACAATTGTCATGATTGATTGTTATCTGGATGTGGTAATGATTGTTTGATGGGGAAAATTTTTGAATTGGTAGAACTTAGGTTGTGAGTTACTGTTGAAAAATCATATCAGCCTATATCCATTTCTCTTTCACTTTACCATGTTATGAAATAAGTTTGGGGGTGATCGAACCCGTAAATGATTTTGTTGAAAAAATGTGTTGATTCCATGCATGTTGATAAAATGATTGTGTGGAGTGTCTGTTGCCAAGTATAAGCTAGGTATTGACCATATGCTAGGAATCTACGCCTTACTGTTGCTTAAAAATGAACATTGCACTGTGTTAAAACCATGTCTCACTTCGTAGCCTTTTTGACTCGAGTTATTAAGTCCGTTGGGGTATTTCAAAACCTGGTACCCTTTGGTCTAAACAACCGGGGAGTTACCGACCTAAAGCTTGCTACAAGGGTCAAGAAGAAAGCTTAAGGGAGTGAGGTCAATTTTGAGCTTTCATTGAAAAATTTGATTTGGTGCAATTGATTAATCTTGGGCGTAGATTACTAGTGGGTTTGACTTACTTAGTATAAACTTGATTGTAATGCACTCATTAGTGGAGAATCATCACATTTATATATATGTTGAAATTGCCGGTTAGATCCAACCGAACTAGAGCAGAAAAAGAAAAGAGTGATTGGAGAGCGATCTTTAGATTTACACTTTGAGGGTAAACAAAAGAAATATCTATTTTGGGTGTGAATCTCAAGAGCGGAAAAGGATATACTTGACTACTGAGGGTCGGGTTGAAGCCAATCTAAGGAATTTTTTCCATCTTGATGATTGTTTCCTATTCTAGATGATGATTGAAAATGACTGTGCAGTTACATATTGATCGAGCATTGGATGAGTTGATTTATTTTTGATAGCATCATTTGGAGCATGGTTGTGAATTGACATACAATTTTATAACTCTGTTATATTTTTGGCAAGCTGTCTAATATGTTGATCTTCATTGCATTTGCATGATTATGTTGGAAGTAATCTTGCTCGAGACGAGCAATACTCTTTCTTGCTAAATTTATCTGCAACCATTAGAGGAAAAGTTAGAATACCGAAGCCATGTGAAGGTTAGAAGTTAGAAAGCTTCTTACCCTTAGGAGCCAATAGTCCAAAATCAATGAAGTATCGGTCCCTGTCGATAAGATGAACAAAGCTTCGGAGCTTCGGAGATTGTTTATAAATGTCTTCAATAATACTCCACTTCGCTTCGGTTAGCTCGTACCTCGAACTACAATCTGCAAACCAACCAATAAGAATTAATACCAAGGAGCTATGCAGAAATTACAAATATTCAAGACGAGGCACTCACAAGCTTCGCAGTACTGGGTCGGCACGGTAACGACTGGGACAACATCTCCTTTAACCATCTGCCACCTACCCTTCACCCAGAACCAGGACTCCTTCCATCCCTTCATGGAGGAAGGGAGCCCAACTACGAAGGGGGCATGGGATCCCCAAGGGGTTATATAGTACCACCCTTTCGAGTCGTCTTTGCCCACTACCATAGCATGGAATAAAGTTTCGAAGACATGCAGAGGCATGTCCTCGCCCAAGGACACCTCCTTCCAAAGAAAGTAGGCCCCTATGACTTGACTCCACCAGTTTGGCAGAATTTGGATGGGGGACAACATAAAGGTCCTCAGCACCGCCCTAAAGAATGGATGCAGAGGCAGATGCATACCCGCTTTAAGCAGGTATTCACTGAAGGCGACACAAAACGGCCTCGAAAAATAGGCTCTTTCATGAGGTTTGGGGACTATTAGTTCTATATAGTGAGGTATGTTGTAAGTCTCCCTAAACTCAGCTAATTTGGAAGATGTTATGGAGGATGGAACTTTAGCTGCCCCCAACCCACCTCATAATCTATGGGCTCCTCAGTCATACTGTACCACTCACCTGGCCCCAGATATAGACTCCTTCCCATGCCTAACTAAGGTAATGGCCATTGAAGCCTCGAAAGACATTGCAGTTAAACAAAAAGAAGTAATATTGAAAAACTTAGAAGACTCGCCGGAATACCTAATTGGATGGAGAACTTAGAAGACTTGCCGGAAGATGGTGGCCGGAAAACTCTCTGACAGCAAGAAAACTTGAAATGATTTGATGAATTTTCGCAAACGGTAAAAGGTTCAAATGACAAGGTTTTGGTTTTTATATGAATGAAGAATTCGACCTTGGCCATTGGATCAAAATCCAGTCAATCTGGAGAGTCCAAAATCAAATACATCTAAGCCGCAGATTGCGAACGGTTTGTATATCCAACGCCTCAGATTCATGTGTGCTCATCATAACTAGTTGGGCGCGTGACTACTCTTCCCAAAATCACGCGTCCTAATAATTAGCTATCATGGCACATTAAATACGAACGGTTGTACGGGTATGGAAAATCCTTTCAATGCACACATTTGGCTTTGGAAACATGCAAAACCATTACATCGTAGGTACTAATATCCATGTAATTTGCCTCTTCTTCAAAAGGAATACAGCCTCGGCCAATTCCAATACGAACTCGCCTCTGCTTCAAAAGGAATGCAGCATCAGCCAGTTCCAATACGAACTCGCCTCTACTTCAAAAGGACTTCAGCTTCGACCAGTTCCAATACAAACTCGCCTATGCTTCAAAAGAAACTCAGCTTCGGCCAGTTCCAATACGAACTCGCCTCTGCTTCAAAAGAAACTCAGCCTCGGCCAGTTCCAATACGAACTCGCCTCTGCTTCAAAAGAAAATCAGCCTCGACCAGTTCCAATACGAACTCGCCTCTGCTTCAAAGGACTTCAGCTTTAAAGGCAACTTCGTTAACCTTGTGCATTAAATAACTTCTTGAAAGTCCACACATGGCATAAATAACCACACATGGACTTGGGGGACTATTGTTACGACTTATAAATAGGATCACCACATGACATCATATTTGAATGGTGGGACCAGTCCAATTGAATCAGGATGTGTTTTCCTGGCCTCGACATGTCAACCAAGGCTCGGAGCTTAGCCGAGGCCCTTGTTCCGAGGCCATGCACTATCCGAGGCCTAGGGCACCTCCACTCACTATCCGAGGCTCTTCAGCAGTTAGCGATAGCCCACATGTGGAGATTTGCTTATGATGAAGATTTTTAATTTGAATGATTGATGTGACTTTTGTGGAAAGTTTATGTGTGTCTTGTCTTGTCAATGTAAGAGCATTTAATGTCTTGTAAGGTTAGGAGAGTCAACTTGATGGTTAGGACTTGATGTCTTGGCCGAGGAGATGGCGCCACGTGTAAATTGATCAAATGGTCCTTATTTCATTTGTAACACTATAAATACCCCCACCATATAACACAAAAGGGGTTAATGAAATTCTAAATACTTGGAGCAATATTATTCTCTCTTTTATCAGCATATTTTTACTACAAATCTTGTTCTTAATCGATTGGTTTCTTATACAATCGTGTTCTGTTTATCTTGCCGGAGACCCGAACGGAGACGTCTCGTGTGGTTGACCTCCTCTCACGTTCAGATTCTGGAACCATCCCGACCGTTTATCGGCACTAATGTGTGGATTAAGCTTACATGTACACGAGTGGGCCCGGCATCTGTTGGCAACATGTTTTGGGGTCAACAGCTCAAATCATGAATACTGCAATTACTTGGTTTAACACACCTTTTCACTAGTGATCAGAGTCTCCTAGCTAGAGATGAGCTTCTTCAACAACTTAAGACTAAGTTGAAAATGTATGTTAATCGTATGAAACAAGCCACACATCAACAGCGACGAGATGTTTCATTTGAAATCGGCAAGTTCCTAAAGCTACATCCCTATCGACAACAATCAACATTCAAACGCACTCATCAAAAGTTGGCCAGTCGACTCTATGGACCATATCCAATTCTACAAAAGATTGGGAACTTTGCCTATAAGCTACAACTACCAGAGGGAACTCGTATCCACCCTGTCTTCCATGTATCTTTGCTTAAAAAATTCGTCAGAGACCTTACTGCACCTTCCAAGGAGCTACCACCAATTACAGATGATGGTGTTGTTATCTTAAAACCTCACCGAATTATGGATACCTGCTGGATATAACAAGGTAACAGTTTTGTGGAGGTAAGTTTGGTTCATTGGAATCATCTACCAAAGGAGGAAGCTACATGGAAAATTACTAAGTTGTTGCTGGAACAACTTCCATCTGTGGACCTTAAGGACAAATGTCCACTTGGTGAGGGAGGTATTGATAAACCGAGATGCTCGAAGAGGAACCCAAGACCAAATCCCAAGTATTTGGAGCATCACTAAGTCTGCTATTTGTTGGAACTGCTGGAGAATAATTAGCATTTAACTTCCATTTTGTTGCACTTCATTTGGTTTCTGTTAATTACATAGTCAAGACAGGAAGCTAACAATTTTTATACAGAATACGTGTCGTTTTTCATTCTCACCAAAGAGAATACTCATAAAACATTTTCGTACCTTGCTAAGCTCTTGACTATGATCTATCACCATCCTTGTCCCAGAAATTATAAAAATGTTTTTCATCAATGCCTTGAAACTTAATTTCCATATTTCAGTTTTGTGCTAACAATGATTTAACTATTTGCGTTTTCTACCTAGTTCATTCTAGGTGAAGGATCGTTGAGCAGATAAAAAATGGTGTTATTAATGGCCTATCCCATCCATCAACTCTACACCTCTTCTCGCACTTTCTTCCAGGTTGATTTTATCAGAATTCGCACTAAGGTCTCTGTTCAAGTCCGAGGTCATCTGAGGCCTCGGTCGACTCGAGTTCCTTACCACGTTTTAGGGTTTCGAATATTCCTTTGCTTGGAGGAGCCTCGACGGTTGAGGCATTATTTTTTTTCCGAGAGGCTTCGATGATCGAGGCATAAATATTTGTTCCTTGATACACGAGCACGCGATGGGATAATCTCTTCCATCCATGCAGTTTTCCTTTGTTACTCTTTCCTAGAGTGCTTATCTTTGCTACAACCACATGTCCAAACATATTTTTACATCCTGCCATGTCGAGTCTATATTTCCACATTCATCCTGATTGTCATAATCCAACAATTCATGTGTACTGCAACTAATCTCAGGTTCACAGACGGTTTGAAGAGAACGAACATTTTGGTGTAATGAAATTAGGAAGTTGGCTGTTTTTGTATGCAATTAGGAAGTGGCGTTTGGAATTTTTGATGGCCCAATTTTGTGAATTTGAAGGGTGAATTGAGAGCTAATAGTTTTAGTGAAAAATTCGATTGCTTCTCGTTTGCCAACAAGGAAAAGTTAAATCACGCTTTTATTTATTCTTCATTATTGTGATGTTAAATAACGCGACAAGACAAATAGTAATTGTGACGAGTTTGATATTTGAAAACATTCCATTTTGACCTCATTGTAGTTAAATATCTAATCAAGACTCGCCGGTCATTATAAAGATGAAATAACAGAACAAAAATCTTGAGCAATATTATTACAATCAATGATCAACTAAGAACGAATAAAAATCTAGCGAGGAAATAAAAATGAACAGTAATGACTAAACTACCATTCCCCTGTGCAATTGAACTGATTCTAGTGGAGCCTCCTTCATGCGTGGCCTTTCAACAATCTTCTTGCCAACAACTGGGCTACGTGTACAAAGTTACTTGACAAAATAGTTGACAAAGTGACGTGGCATCAATTACAAAAAAAAAAACTTAAAACTTCGAAATTAGAAAACCCAACATCTCTCTCTCTTTCTCTCTCTCCCTCCCCCCATTTCTCCCAAATCAACTTAAACCAAACCCTTCCTCCCAAACTCCGTCAGCCACTCAAGTCCAGCTGGATCCGTACCTCCGATATCATCCCCACCTCCGGCAGCCGGTCAGCATCACATATTTAAGAGCAAGTTCACAGCTCAATTTCTTTCTCATGTTTTTTGCTTTCAATAACTTTTTGTATCCTAAGTTCAGTTTGTTGCTAGCTGTCCTCACTGTTATGCACCAATTCAGTTGGAGGGTAGAGGTGGCGAAGAAGCACCATTGTTATGGAAATGTTGGTGTAGAAGGCTGTCCTGGTTCTGGCTGTGGAGGTGGTGACATATTGTAGAGAATCTTGAGAGAAAGTGGACAGAAATAGATAACTTTGTTTCACCGTATGGATTAATTCAGTGGGGTTATAGGTGCTTAAAACTTATCTTCAAGCTTATCATCACCCTGCAAATCTGATGCTTTTGCTCCAACTCTGGCGGAAGAAAAAGATTTCTATCCTATGACTATAAAAAATCAACATGCTTAAAATTAGGACATATCGCTCGGGTATGAATTGTTCTGAATCTCAGTGGCTCAATCCACAGACAGAGGTGACCTATCACATTTTGGATCTGAATACAGGACTTTAGGTCCAGTAGAAATTTATAATTATTTTGCCATGGCTGAAGATTTCCCTTTTTCCATTAGCCTAATCTTGCGGTCCAATTTTTGCCTATGTATATAGCGAAGATGAAGAATGAGCTGCCTACTTTCTGCCTCTGTATTGGGAGGAAATGGATTTGGAGGAGAAGATTGATTTGGAGGAAATGGTGATAGCCGGAGAGAGAAAATTGTTTATTCTGCAAATAGAGATTTTTATTTTTTCCCCACAAAGATTTCCCATTTTGGCGCCCTCGGCTTGGTGTAAAATTAAATCACAGCCGTCCACTGCCATTTGATCTCCACCCTACACGTCACTTTGTCAAGCAACTTGGTACAAATAACATTTTTGCTTTATTTTTTCCCCACAAAGATTTCCCATTTTGGCGCCCCTCAACTTGGTGTAAAATTAAATCACGGCCGTCCACTGCCAATTGATCTCCACCCTACACGTCACTTTGTCAACAACTTTTGTCAAACAACTTGATACAAATAGCATTTTTGTTTTATTTTTTCCCCACAAAGATTTCCCATTTTAACGCCCTCAACTTGGTGTAAAATTAAATCACAGCCGTCCACTGCCATTTGATCTCTATCCTACATGTCACTTTGTCAACAACTTTTGTCAAGCAACTTGGTACAAATAGCATTTTTGTCTTGCCAAGGCGACACAGACTGTTATTAAGTAAATTTTGAAATTATAAGTTAAAAAACTAACCATTTGTTTATCTTTCAAAATAAAATTATTATTTAGAAGTAAAATTAAACAAACATGCATTAGACCAATGTCACCAATCTTCCAAACATTTCCTAAGCGGACACCTTGTTTACTTCTGTTAATGTATATACATATATACATAATACACATGTTAGTTAATCCCACATTAATTAGAAAGTAAAACATTCCTATCAAGTTAAGCTATAAATAGGATGTCTCTCTGGTAAACAAATTACACTATTCAATACAATTCTATTCTCTTTGTATTGTCTTATTTTCTCTCTTAAATTCAACTTGGTATCAGAGCTACTATTTTTAGTGGTTTTCGAGATATCAAGAGTTGAGTATGCTCTGTGATTGCCACTATTAGTGGATCATTCACATCAGAAAAACTTCTTGTATATCCTTTTCATACTTGTTGGGTAGTCACTACAGTCGGAGTCTTATTCTCCATCGACGTCATTTTAGCCACCACTCCATCAGTTCAGTTCGGTTTCTGTTATTATTATTTTTCTTTGTCCTCCTCTAGTTTCGTTCACATTATGGAGCATCTTGAGGCTTCACAACCCATTGTCATTATCATGAAAGGACTCAACTACACCATATGGGCTCAAGCTATGTCAAACTTTCTTAAGGGCAAAAAGCTATGGCGCTATATCACTGGTGATATCTCTGAACCAGAGAAAGTCGTTGGAGAAGACAACACAAAATACATAGACTGTCTCGAAGAGTGGGATAGCAAGAACCACCAAATTATCACTTGGATTCGCAACACGTGTGTACGCTCCATCAGTCTCCAGTTTGGTAGATTCAAGACTACCAAGTCATTATGGAATTTTCTACAGAAACGCTATACCACCGCAGATCTGTCTCATCAATACTAACTTCTGGGTACTCTACATCGTATGCAACAACAACCTGGGCAATCCATCAATAGTTTCTTATCTGAGATGCACTATGTTTGGGATCAACTTGTTTCCTCAGATTTGGAGTTTACAGATGCCAAAAATGCTAAGAAATTTTTCGACTATCGAGATCAGCAACACTTGGTTCTCTTTCTCATGGCCTTCACTAATGACTTTGAGCATGTTCGTGCATCTCTCCTTCACCGCAATCCCTTACCTACTTTGGATCAAGTTGTTATTGAACTTCTTTCGGAGGAAACTCGTCTTGCCCCTCGCAAAACAACCTTTGTAGATGCTGTCTTCGCCACTCCAAGAGGACCTCAACCCAACAACAAAGGGCATTCATCTGGATCTTTTCAACACAAAGGGCATCCATCTGGATCTTCAAAATTCTGTAATTACTGCAAGAAACCAGGACACACTCTCTTGGAATGCCCGATTCGAGTTTGCCAATTCTGTCAGAAGCAAGCCCCAGGTCATCTTCAGCGTGATTGTTTTCAAAACCCCAACAGACACTCCCAGCAATACATGTCTCGCAGTACTCCTTCTAGATCTGCCGCCACTACTGCTGAAGGTTCATCATTCACTACTTCCAGTGAGACGTTTTCTGCCTCTAACATAGAGGAAATTGTCAAACAAGTCCTTGCTCATTCTGGTAATATACCCTCTACTGCTATGTCAGTCACCTCAGGTAATTCATCCTGGTTTTTCGACTCTGCATGCTGTAATCACATGACACCTGATTCCACTATATTTGCCACCAAACATCTTGCTAATCATGCTTCAACTATTCAAATTACTGATGGTTCTTCTATGACTGTGAGTCATATCGGAAAAATATCGACATTAAACACTTCTCTTCCTGATACTTACTGTATTCCCCAACTCACTCTCAATCTTATATCTGTTGGTCAATTATGTGACTTCGGTCTAACTGTCCTCTTTTCTGCTTTAGGTTGTTGTGTGTAGGATCCAAAGACGGGACAAACTCTTGGGATAGGCCGTAAGGTTGGACGACTCTTTGAGCTCATCAATCTTCACCTTCCATCCCGTTTCTCCTCATCAGTTCAAACAGCAGTTTCAGTCTCATCTACCCCATCCATCAGTCTCTGGCATTCTCGTCTGGGTCACGCTTCTGTTGGTCGTCTTCAATCTTTAGCATCTAGCGGTCATTTAGGACTTGTTCCTAAAGAACAATTTGATTGTCTTCTTTGTCAACTTGCAAAACAATCGGCATTATCATTTTACAAAGGTGATTCATTTTCTTCTGCACCATTTGATTTAATTCACTCTGATGTTTGGGGCCCGTCTCCCACTCCCACAATGGGAGCCTCTAGATATTTTGTCATTTTTGTTGATGATTACTCTCGTTACACTTGGATATTTCTTATGCGCAATCGATCTGAATTACCTCAGTTTTACTTTGATTTTGCTACCATGGTTAAAACTCAATTTTCTTGCAATATCAAAGTGTTTCGTGCTGACAATGATGCTGAATACACAGACGACAAAGTCCATAACTTTCTTCACCAACATGGCACCCTTCCTCATCGTTCATGTTCAGACACTTCTCAACAAAATGGGCGTACTGAACGCAAACATCGAGACATTCTCAATACCATCCGTGCTCTTCTCATATCCGCTTTGTGTCCTGAAAGCCTTTGGAGTGAAACTGCTCTTATAGCTGTTTATACCAGGAACCGTGTGCCTTCTCCCATTACTGGGAATCAATCACCATTTGAACGTCTTTATGGTCACCCTCCTGACTACAACACTCTTAAGGTATTTGGTTGTGCCTATTTTGTTCTTCTTCAGCCTCATGAGCGCACCAAATTGGAATCTAGATCTCGATTATGTTGTTTTTAAGGATACGGTATTGAACACAAGGCTACAGATGTTGGGATCCTTACTCCAAACGTCTCCGAGTATCTCCTCATGTTGTTTTCTGGGAACACAAGATGTTCGCCTCCATATCCAAGTTTCACATACCGCATGACAACACCTCTCTCCTATTCACCGATCTCTCCAAAGACCTTTTTCCTGACACTCTTGAGACAAACTCTTCATCTGAGTCAACACCTCCATCAACACATCCCATCTCTCTCTCAGATACGTCATTACCAACTGATATTTCTACAGATCCCTCAACTGAGTTATCCACCTTACCCTCTTCTGAAGAACTTGTCTCTTCCGATGGATCCGCTCGAACAGCTTCTGATCTCCCTACTCGACGAAGTGACAGGGTAAAAATTCCTTCTGTTAATCTTCGTGACTTTGTTGTATTTTCTACTATTCTTTCTTATCATGAACCTCAGTCTTATCATGAAGCTAGTTCTGATCCTCTTTGGCAGAAAGTAATGAATGATGAACTACAGGCACTCGAAAACACTCATACCTAGGATCAGTGGATCTACCAAAGGGCAAACATGCTATGGGATGCAAGTGGGTCTACAAGATCAAAACTCACTCTGATGTGTCCATTGATCGGTACAAAGCTCGCTGGGTAGCTAAAGGGTTTACCCAGAAGTATGGGATTGACTATGAGGAGACCTTTGCCCCGGTTGCTCGCCTTACTTCAGTTCGCAGCCTAATTGCAGTTGCCGCCGTTCGTCGTTGGGAATTGTTTCAGATGGATGTGAAAAATGCATTTCTTAATGGTGAACTCACCGAAGAAGTTTATATGTGCCCTCCTCCTGGTTCTCATCATCTTCCGCATCAAGTCTGCAAACTTCGTCGGGCTCTATATGGTCTCAAGCAAGCTCCTCGGGCTTGGTTTGCCAAGTTCAGCACCATTGTTGGAGATTTTGGGTTCACTTCCAGCTCACATGATTCTGCTCTTTTCATTCGCAAAATAGACCAGGGTACTATCCTTCTTCTTCTCTATGTTGATGATATGATCATCACTGGTGATGACACATCCGGAATTTTGGATCTCAAGACTTATCTTAGCCAACATGTCGAGATGAAAGATCTTGGAAAGCTTAGTTACCTTTTGGGAGTTGAGATCACTTCCAACTCTGAGGGATATTATCTTTCGCAAGCAAGGTATACTTCTGATCTTCTTACTCGAGCGGGACTCACAGATAGTAAGACATGTAGTACTCCTCTAGAGCTCAGCTCTAAACTCATTCCTATGGATGGTACACCTTTGGATGACCACACCTTATTTCGCCAGTTGGTCGGTAGTCTTGTTTATCTTACAGTTACTTGCCCTGACATCTCTTATGTTGTCCATATTGTCAGTCAATTTCTCTCTGCTCCTCGCACATCCCATTATGCCGCAGTACTTCGGATTCTCAGGTACATCAAAGGGACTCTATTTTATGGTCTCCATTTCTCATCCCAATCTTCACTTGAGCTTCGTGCCTACTCAGATGCAGATTGGGCATGTAACCCCACTGATCGTAGATCCACCACTGGTTATTGCTTCTTCCTTGGTGATTCTCTTATTTCTTGGCGCAGCAAGAAGCAAACAGTAGTCGCTCGATCCAGTACAGAGGCTGAGTATCGAGCCCTTGCTGATACAACTCAGGAACTTCTTTGGCTTCGCTGGTTACTTGAAGACATGGGCGTCACTCATTCTACTTCCACTATCATAAGCTGCGATAATCAAAGTGCTATCCAAATTGCTCACAATGATGTATTTCATGAACGCACAAAACACATTGAGATTGTTTGTCACTTTATACGTCATCATCTCACCCGTGGGACTATTGGACTATTATCAGTTTCTTCAACCGATCAAATTACTGATATTTTCACTAAAACACATCCTCCTGAATGCCTTCAGGATTTAGTTTCCAAACTCAAGTTGGTCTCCATTTTACCTCCTTGAGTTTGAGGGGGGCTGTTAATGTATATACATATATACATAATGCACATGTTAGTTAGTCTCACATTGATTAGAAAGTAAAATATTCCTATCAAGTTAAGCTATAAATAGGATGTCTCTCTTGTAAACAAATTTCACTATTCAATACAATTCTAGGCCCCGTTCGGGAGGGATTAAAAGCCAATTAAAATTGAAAATATGGTCGTTATTGGGTCCCACTCGTCTAATAAAAGTCAACAATAACGGCTATATTTTCAATTTTAATCTGATTTTAATCCCTCACATACAAGGCCCTATTCTTTTTGTATTACCTTCTTTTCTCTTTTAAATTCAACTACTTCCAGGAAAAAACCCAAATGAAATTCATAAAATCTGAATTTCTAATTAATTTCAAGCTCATTTAAAAAATTCTTCCTATAAATACTCCTAACCACCTTAAACAAACCCTAAATTCTGTTCATTGCCGTCTCTCACACGCACTGCCCTCTCATTTTTTGCAGAAGAATAAAGAAGATCATTGCAATTTCACAAGAGACGACAGACGCCACTGAGTAGAGTCGCTTGCTCCCTCTCATTCTATTCTTCTCGCGTTCTTCCAGCCAGCGTTTTCTGTTGCTTTCATCCGTTTTCATCCACTGGTTTTGCACTGATTTCATCCGTTTTCATCAGCCATAGCCAGGCGCCCAGTGCCAGTAGGTGAGTTTTCTATAATTTCCGCCCCTGTATTCATCTGCTATTGCTTGGTTGTAGCTTGTAGACTGTCGATTATATGCAAATTGCCAAATAGGAACCACGAGTGTTGTCGGGACTTGGGTATTCATCTGCGTCTGGCCGTCTGTCGGTGTTTGGCTGTTGCCTGTTGGGTTTTGCCGTGTTGGGTATTGGATGTTGCCTGTTGGGTGTTGGGTGTTGGCTGGCCGTCTGCTATTGAATTTTGAAACCAACTAACCAAGCAAGCCTATAATTTATAAACCTTTTGTTTCCTTTATTGTGGCATGTGTGCTTAGCAGTGGAATTATGGAAACTGGAAAGACATTAGACATGTTTGTGTTATAATTTTTTTTTTTTGTTTTTGTTTTTACTTTTACTAATACCGCCAGCGCTGGAAAAATTTCCTGGGTCCGCCCCTGCTCATTTCTCTGTTATTTTTTGCTAAAGAATCATGGAAGGATAGAAGATCGCTGCAATTTCTTAAGACCACTGAGTAGAGTCACTTGCTCCCTCGCCCTCACACACATTTGCACATTTTGATTTGTATATATTAGTTAAATTCTTGTTTCTATTAGCACTACCATTTAACTACAATAATAGATCTGGTTGAATTAACTCTTTGCACTTGGACTTTGAATCATTTAATTCCTTGAGTCAATCAATTTCTCTAGAGACAATCGACATCACTGAGTAGAGTCGCTTGCTTCCTCTCATTCTGTTCTTCTCACGTTATTCCATCTCTCCCATACTCATCTCTGTCATTTTTTGCAGAAGAATCATGGAAGGACAGAAGATCACTGCAATTTCTCAAGAGATGATTGGCACCACTGAGTAGAGTCGCTTGCCCATCTCCCTCACACACATCTGCACATGTTGAATGCAATGCACATTTTGATTTGTATATATCAGTTCAATTTTTATTTTTTCTATTAGCACTACCATTCAATTACAATAATTGATCTGGTGGATTCAGCTGTTTGCACTTAGACTTTGAATCATTTGATTCCTTGAGTCAATCAATTTCTCATCGACATCACTGAGTAGAGTCCCTTGCTCCCTCTCCCCCACACACATTTTCACATGAGGAATGCCATGCACATTATTATTTGTATATATCAGTTTATTTTTGTTTCTATTAGCACTGCCATTCAACTACAATAGTTGATCTGGTGGATTCAGCCGTTTGCACTTAGACTTTGGATCATTTAATTCCATGAGTCAATCAATTTCTCAAGAGATGATCGACACCAATGACTAGAGTCACTTGCTCCCTCTCCCTCACGCACATTTTCACATGTTGAATGCAATGCGCATTTTAATTTGTATATATCAGTATAATTTTGTTTCTATTAGCACTACCATTCAACTATAATAATTTATCTGGTGGAATCAGTTGTTTTCATTTAGACTTTGAATCATTTTATTCCTTGAGTCCATTTTTAAGTTAATCTCTAACTGATTATTCTGTTTTGGTTTTCTATTCTTAATTGTGTGAAGCTCGAATAAAAATCAAAGCAGATTTGAATGGACCAGAGAAAGAAAAGGCGAGTAATAATAATTCTGGAGGTCCAGAGAATCTATCAGGAATTGTTTTCATGTGAGAGTTTACTTTATTTTTTGATTTTTAATCTCAGGTTTATAATATTTTTGTGGAATGTTTATTTGAGATGTTTTAATTTGATTTGTGATAGGGAGGATTTGTAGAATCTGCCGAAGCATAATTTTCCTGGTAACAAATCCGATGCTGTTGCCGCTGCTGTAAGATTCTTATATTCTTCATGTTAGTATCATGTTTTCTATGGGTTTTAGATCATCAAAATATTAATAGACAGACTAATTTGAATTTTATACTTAATGCATGTGAATTTCGATTCCAAATTTTTACTAATAGCATGTAGATTATATTGTTAATATCCATACGTGTGCAATAGTTTATGGGGGAGCTACAACAGGAGAATGATTGAGTCTTTTTTGTTGTCCCCCTTTTTCTTTGGCTAAGGAAATAATCATTAATATAAAGGGTTACAAACCACAAGGGACTTTTGGTTAAGAATTCCTCACATGGGCAGTATTGCAATAAGTGGATTCTATGACTGTAAATTCTAAGTGTTAGACATTCTTCATAGAATGGCTAAAGGTGATCTAGAATGAATTTCCTAAAATAAAATTGAATAAGTAAGCCGATCTGGTAATTTCAACAATCTGGTATGCTGATTTGGTATCAAGTAGGGTTGTCAATGAATTGGATTTTGATCCGAATCGGATCTAAATCCGACGAAATTAATGGGATATGGATTTAGGGTTTCAGTCCGATAACCCAATCAACATCCAAGTTCGATAATCCGTTAATTAAATGGATCAAATTTGGATATAGGTCAATTCGATACGATTTGTTATAAATAATTGAGTCGATAAAATATTTTTATAGCATATTATTTGTCACTAAAATTAATAAATGAGAAAATAAGTAAATTTAGAATAAAAAGTAATCAAATTCAAAACATAAAAAAATTGAAAAATTTATAATTATTAAACATGTTTAAGAATTGAAAATTTTGAAAAAAAGAAGTTGATTTCAACCAATATTTTTAAAACCGACTTAGCATCGACCGGGAAAAAGAAGAGGGTCATGGGTCAAAAAGTCGAATTGGGGTTGAATCGGTTGTTAAATTGAATACATAACTATATACATAAATGTAAAATGTTATAAAAACAATAGATTTTTCTAATTTTAATATCTATATCTTTCTTAATTAAATTTATTATTGTAATTTATTTTACAATTTCAAAAACTAATAATTAATATGTAACAAATAATTTGATTTATTAATTGAAATAGTGAAATAAAATATCTATATTTAGAATTGAAATTCAATTTTACCTTATCCCACATCGAATTTTAATAGAAAACTAGAAGAGAATAACTCCTTTAAAAAGGAACATCATGATGGTAGAAGCAGTGGTGGCAATGGGCCGAGCCGAGCCGGCTCGGCCCATTGCCCCACGAGCTCGGCTCGTTGCCCTACGAGCCGAGCTCGTGGCTCGTTACAAACGAGCCGAGCTTTTGCTCGGCTCGTTTGCTCGTGGGTGAGCTCGGCTCGGCCCACGAGCTCGTGATTCACGAGCCACGAGCCGAGCCGGCTCGGCTCGTGGCTCGTCAAAATTTTTTTTTTTTTTTTTAGTTTTTCTTAGTTTTTTTTTTTTTTAAATGTTTTTCACGAGCCCACGGCTCGTGGGCTCGTGCCCCACGAGCGCTCGTGTCTTGACGAGACGAGCCGAGCTCGGCTCGTCTATTGACGGGTCCGCTCGGGCTCGTCTTTTGACGAGCCCGAGCGGCTCGTGGATCGCTACAGTACGAGCCGAGCCGACGAGCCGCTCGGCTCGATTGCCATCACTAGGTAGAAGTCACTATTGGGCTTGTTAGTAAAAACAAGTGGGCCTCAAGTTAGTTCAAAATTTTTTAGAACATTATTTTTTTTCCTAATTTTTATTAATTTCGGATCGGATTATCGGATCGGATATCCGATAACATAGCAAATCGGATATGGATTTAACCATCAAATATCCGTTGGATTATCGCATCAGATCGGATTGGATAATTTTCTTATCGGATTTGCCGGATTGGATATAGGCAAATCCGATCCATTTACAGCCTTAGTATCAAGTGCAGTATTTTGCAATTTCCTCACCTGTTCATATTCGTTTCTCCATATAGTATCTCTTTTAAATAAATTTTTTTGCAAATTCTTATTCGAATGGATATGTTGATAATCAAATCCAAGAATCAGATGTTGAGAATGATGGCTTGCCCCAAGAAGATAATTCAAGCTCAAGTTTATTCAGGCCAAAGAAATTACTAGATTCTGCTGAGGGTACAGTTCTATAGAATTTATAGATGATGATGAAGAAAAGCGTTACAAGGAGGGAAAAGCTGCATCAGAATGGAGAAAGAGAATAATTTCAATCTATGAGAGATTTAGTGAGACCTGATATACAAGTCGTTAAGGTTTGGTTGAGCAAAGTTAGTGGATGCTGTTTATTTGCTGCAGACGTAGAATTTAAACAGAACAATCTTGAAGATGATCTAGAATATGATATACTACATGTCCTCTGACTGTGGCATGGACATCACATTGAGTATATGGGGGTAAAAGACGGAGCGGAGGAGCCATTGAACCCGATTCTGATTGATTGGTTGAGTTTTGTGCTCTACTAGAGGAGACCAAGTCTCTCCCGCTAGAGTCTCCTCATGCAACCAACCAATGCAAATATAATGAAGAAGGGTTATGAAGGATTCCAGGCTGTTTACAAAATTCAAGTGTACTTGAGTTTTAGCTTCAGTACCATTGGAACCATAAATTGTGACAGGAAGAAGTTTATCATCCTCCTGCCTTTTAGCCACCATGTATTAGAGTTTTGCCTTTTAGCGACTATGTGTTAAGTTTTGTGTCTAAAAGGCAGGAAGATGATAACCTTTTGTCACAAAACTCTGACAGATAGTGGCTAAAAGGCAAGAGGACGATAACCTTCTTTCTGTCACAATTTATGGCTCCAATGGTAATAAAGCTAAAATTTAAGACACTTGAATTTTGTAAACAGCATGGAGTCCTTCATAACCCTTCTTCATTATATTTGCATTGGTTGGTTGCATGAGGAGACTCTAGCGGGAGAGACTTGGTCTCCTCTAGTAGAGCACAAAACTCAACCAATCAATCAGAATCGGGTTCAATGGCTCCTCCGCTCCGTCTTTTACCCCCATATGCTCAATGTGATGTCCATGCCACGACCAGAGGACATGTGGTATATCATATTCTAGATTATCTTCAAGATTGTGCTGTTTAGATTTTGCGTCTGCAGCAAATGAGTAGTATCCACTAACTTTGCTCAACCAAACCTTAGCGACTTGTATATCAGGTCTATCACTGAATCTCTCATAGATTGAAATTATTCCATTTCTCTATTCTGATGCAGCTTTTCGCTCCTTGTAACGCTTTTCTTCATCATCATCTATAAATTCTACAGAACCGTCACCCTCGACAGAATCTGATGATTTCTTTGACCTGAATAAACTTGAGTTTGAATTATCTTCTTGGGGCAAGCCATCACCCTCAGCATTCGATTCCTGGATTTGATTATCAACATATCCATTCGAATAAGAATTTGCAAAACGATTTATTTAAAAGAGATGAAATGACTGTGTTCAGGTGAGAAAATTACAAAATACTGTACCGGATCAACTTACCAGATTGTTGGAATTACCAGATCAGCTTACTTTTTCAATTTTATTTTAGGAAATTCGTTCTAAACCACCTTTAGTCATTTTATGAAGAATGTCCAACACTTAGAATTTACACAGTCATAGAATCCACTTATTGCAATACTGTCATGTGAGGAATTCTTAATCAAAAGTCCCTTGTGGTTTGTAACCCTCCAACCCAAAATCTACCCTCATCTCGACTCGGTTTTGTCTCACAACAGCTCTATTTTAGCTGGTTCAGGTAACACAGAGCTTGACGACATTAAAAATGGGGATGTGAATTTTTGTGGTGTCTCAAGTAATTGGCTCGAGTTTAACCATGTTTTTTAAGTTTAAAATAACTTATAATATTGACACATTTATAACTAATTTCACAAAAGTTGTACCGCTATCGCACTTGCTAACCAATATGCTTTTCCTAGTATAACATATTTTATCTCACCATTTTTACTTCTCAATTTTATTTGTTGAGTTTATTAATTAGTCAACTATCACTGAGACTGCCTTTTCGCACAACCTCCACAGAAGATAACGTTTATAACTTCCCTTGTGTATCTTTCAATTTAATTCACTTGGATAAGTCAATTTACATAAAATGGAACAGATATGTGCCCTGCACTAGGTATACAATTCCTTACTGCTAGGATATATTAGTGTAACTATATAAACATACTATATAGGATTTTGTTACAAACTCTTGTCGAAAGAATCAATTACGATAGGTTCGTTAATTGGAGCCTTAACCTCCAAAGTTAATTTTGTAGGAACTAACTTCCAAATGCATGTCGTGATATTCATTTATCCTGCACTCTTTAAGTAGAAATGCTAATTACATGATCCCTGTAATTCCTACACTCGCACACTATTCCCACAATGTGGAGGAAATGACAGCAGTGGCAACAACAATGGATAATATTTAGGAAACATTTTTTTTAACTTCCCTTGTGTACTGTTTTTGAGAAATTTTTTTTAACCTCCCTGTCCATCCCATCCCAAAAGGAGAAAAATATTCATTCTATATGACATCTCAATCACCCTGGACTTCATATTAGCAACTGTACCTAAATTCTGATTTCTCATGTACATTCCGAGAATGTAAGAAAGAATGTTTTTTGATGAGGGTGTGGATATGGAGGACAAGATGAAAGTGCTATGGACAATGATGGAGAACAAGATGAAGATGTGGATGAGGAGAGTCACGAGAATTACAGTGGGGGAACACAAAGTGACCTTTGTGGGGATGATGATGCATCTCGTGCAACTACCGGAGATATTGATATGGCAATCCAGCTTAGATGAAATCAATTTGAGGAGATGCATGCAAATCTGAGATCAACTGTTATCAGAGAAAAGAAATTCGAGGTTTAATTAATCATCGTATTTTTGTTATTGATGCCAGAAACGCACATCAGCATCAATATTGATAATGGATATTTCAGAATTTCAGTGTCCTAGGGTCATGAAATTGTTGCTTGGTTATTGATAGTAACTTGTTTCTATCGTTGTTCTTTTGTCAGAATTACTCTGCCTTTCGTACATTTCTTTTTGTGTGTTGTTTTCTGTCTCTCAAGTACAATTCAGAAAGCTTTTATGACTTTAGTGAAGGGGATTGAGTTTGAAGTTTACTTGAGTACTTTTTGCCAGAAAATATGAAACTTGGAATTGATTAATTATTCAATCGGATACATAGGATCAATTAAACTTTTCTCGATTGCGAATACCCCGATTAACCATTTTAAGCGATGGCAATGAACGCCTTGATGATGGAATGACAGGAGCCGAGTCAAATAATAGCCGAGTCATTAATACAGGTTCAAGCAAGTCGAACTATGCTTGAGTGACCTGAGCTGTGTAAAGATTGATGGCTTGATCTTCCAGTTCTGGGGAGAATTCAAAAAACTCCGTTTCCATACACTAATCATCTTGATCATTTTATTGGGTTATACGAGAAAGTTGTAACCTTCGTGAACAAACGTTCATCAATATCACAATATGAAGATGGTTTTTACAAGCAAGCATAGATATTGTTTCTCATAATTTCGTGCTGAAGAAACTCGAAGGTATCATTAGCCCCCCAACTCGAGAGTGTAGTTCAGTCAAGCTAAGACTTTTACCATTTGCATTGAGACATGGAGAAAGAAAGTGGCAGGATAAATTTCACAATTTGTAATGATTTTGCTCAGAAATTCATCACGAAATTTTTTTCCAAGTGAAAGTTGCAATATTAAGTCACGAGATCACATTTTTTGGCCACGAAGCCTGGGAAATATGTAAGCAATACATTGCAAGCCAATCTTTTACTGCTAAACAGATTTTCGACTGAATTGAATCATAATACACTTAAATGGAGCATGTTTGGAACTCACTTTTTTACTTATATATTACACGTGTCGTAATTTAAGTGATCTTTAGGTTGATTTCACATGCAATTGTCTCGTGGACATTCAAAACTGTCTTTTTTCGCTTATATGCACAAATGAATTTATTTGCAAAGAAAGTGGACGATCTTTCCATATATCATTCAGTTTTAGCAGTTCAAATTTTGAGTCCAATCTGTGAAGAACGTTGTTGATTTCCATCTAATATATAAGGATAATTTGAAAAAGTATAATTTTTTTTGGGTTGAAGAACTTATATCGTAACATTTCTTATAGAGATAATTTAAAAAATGGTCTTGCTAGATCATTGATTTCAAAAAAAATTAAAATATATAATAGACTATAGTGATATTTTCTATACGAACTTATATCGGGATGTTACTTGGGTCTCAACTTCACTTTTTCTCAAACAAAATACCAAACTTTCTTTTCTTTTCTTTTCGACATTAAAACATTCTAACTACCATCAATATAAACCAAATTAGCCTCGAAAAAAAAAGTTTAGGGGTAAGGATAACAAATATATTCGTTCAACCCACTATCCGCGCGCCCTCATGGGACATGGATTACCCGCATAAAGGGATAAACGGGGTGGGGTCATTGCCTTGAATAGGATACAAGACGAGTATGAGAAAAACACAGTTCCCAACCAGTCCTGTTTAAAATTAATTCAAAATTAAGTTTTTAATCAAACAAAAAAAAAATATTTAGCAACTAAAAACATAAAAAATAAAGAAATAAAAGCAAAAAATAAAGTAAATAATAATAATAATAATAATAATAATAATAATAATAATAATAATAATAATAATAATAATAAAAGGACATTAAATGAGGCAGGGGCCCCACCCTGCCTCGATTTCAACCTAACCCATTTTAATGGAATATAGAGACAAGATAAGATGACAAAAATATCCAATGAAACGGGAGTGGGAACTACTCATTCTATACCCGCTCTGTTGTTGGCTTTCCAAACCATTCTAAAGTAGACATGGACAATACTAAATGTGTAACAAGCACATGAATAATGAATACAAATCCAAATAAACAATACTAAATGTGTAACAAGCACATGAATAATGAATACAAATACAAATAACAAAAAGTACCAAGTTTTTTTTAAAAAATGTTGTAAATCAATGGGATAATTGCAACCACAATCCAAATCTTTCAATTTTTGTTACTTTTGGCCTAACCTTTCATTTGATGTACCTACGTCCCAAACCTTTCATTTTCGTGCGTCGGAAGGACATATGAACAAATTCCATCCATATGTTTTTCTCACATAAAACAATTAAAATAAAGTTTAATTGCAGTCACTATCCCAAACATTTCACATCTTTGCAACTTTTATCGTAACATTTCATTTTTGCACCCCTAGTCTCAAACTTTTCAATTGTGTACAACTGAAGAACAAATTGATGGAATATGTCCAAATCGCCGTCAGTTGACAAAAAAATAAATATTGAATACATTATTAACTATTTCAATAAGGCTGAAATGTAAACTTTATATATTTTCAAATAAATTAATTAAATAAAAAACCAAAAAAAGGAATGGAAAAAAAAATTGAAATTTTCTTCCTCAATACCCCACCCCCACTACACCTCCTAATACCAAACTAGAAAAAACCCCCTTGTCGTCGGTTGTCGTGGCGGTGGCTGGCAATATATTCTAGTTTTGAGTCTTGGGGGTAGGGGTGGTGGTGGTGAGGGGAGGAAAATTGGGCTTGTGTGGGAGGGATTAAAATCAGATTAAAATTGAAAATATAGTCGTTATTGTTGACTTTTATTAGACGAGTGAGGTCCAATAACGGCCATATTTTCAATTTTAATTGACTTTTAATCCCTCCCGAACGGGGCCTTAGTTTTATGAGTTTTTTTGAGTTTTTGATTTAGTTACTTTAATTGTTTTTATATGGGAATATATGAAATTACTATCTTGCCCTCTTCGAAATTGTTAATAGTGTCAAAATTCCGTCGTATGAAAATGAAATGAAAGGTTACAAGAAAAAATTGTAAAAATTTAAAAGGTTTGGGACCATGGCTGCAATTGTCCCAATATTAATTTGTAAAGAAATTTTGCAAAATAACTCAAAGATCTGCACAGAGTTTGAACCAATTTAAATGAAATTAACCTAATAAATACAACATCTGTTGGCGCCATGAGAAATACGAAATGAACAACACTCTCTCCCATTTGCTCAAAAATTGCAAAACCCTTGAAACCCTTAAATCGATCCACGCCCACCTATTGGTCTGCGGTTCAATTTTCTCTTCAGATATCACTCTCAATAAAATCCTCCGCCTGTATTCGCGTTTTGGAAGCACTGACTATGCGCAAAAGTTGTTTGATAAAATCCCCCAACCAAACTCATTTCTTTACACTTCAATGATTCATGGATACGTCGAGAATTTACAAAACAGAGAAGCCTTTTTTCTCCTTTATAAAATGCGAGTTCTAGATGTCCCGTTGTTGAATTTCACTATTTTATCAATACTGAGGGCGTTGGGCCGTGCAAAGCGGTTGAGAGATGGGGAGGGGATTTATGGGTTTGTTATAAAGTATGGGCTCGGGTTTGATTTGCTAGTGCAAAATGGGATGATTGACTTTCTTGTGAAGTGTTGGGAAGTTTGTTATGGGAGAAGGGTGTTTGATGGAATGGAGGAAAAGGATGTTGTTTCTTGGAATACAATGATATCAGGGTATGTAGGTGTTGGGAGAGTAGAGGATGCACGGGAATTGTTTGAAGGTATGTTGGAGAGGAATGTGGTTTCTTGGACTATTTTGATTTCTGGGTATGTGAAAATGGGTGACATGGTGGAGGCACGAAGGCTTTTTGAAGCAATGCCTGTTAAGGATTTAGCTGTTTGGAACCTAATGGTTTTTGGCTATGTGGATGTTGGTGAACTTGATGCCGCTCATATTCTGTTTGAAACAGCACCAGATCGGGATGTGGGGATGTGGAATTTGATGATATTAGGGTTCTGTAAAGTGGGAGAAATGGAGAAGTCAAAGGAGTATTTTGAGAAAATGCCTCATAAGAATGTGTCTTCATGGACCATCATGTTAGATGGATATGCTAAATCTGGAAATATGAATGAGGCGAGACAATTATTTGACCAGATGCCTGAGAAGAATCTGGTTTCTTGGTCTGCTATAATTGGGGGTTATGCAAAGAATGGGCAACCTCATGCTGCCTTGAAGTTATTTGAATGCTTTAAAGAGACGGGCATCAAGCCAGATGAAACATTTATTTTGGGTATAATCTCAGCTTGCTCTCAGCTGGGGATTGCGGATGTAGCTGAGTCAATTATTCATAACTATGTGGGAACAATTTCTTCAAACACACATGTAGTCACCAGCTTAATAGATATGTACGCAAAATGTGGAAGAATTGAGAAAGCCTCACAAGTATTCAAAATGGCTGATAAAAAAGATTTGCTTTGTTATAGTACAATGATTGCTGCCTTTGGAAATCATGGTTTGGTTCCAGAAGCAATCACTTTGTTTCATGACATGAAAATGGCGAACATAAAACCAGATGCAGTAACGTTTCTTGGAGTTTTGAGTGCATGTAATCATGGAGGACTTGTTGATGAGGGCAGGAGCTGTTTTAAGCAAATGATAGAAGAATATAATATTAAACCCACTGAGAAGCATTATGCGTGCATGGTGGATCTCTTTGGTCGTGCTGGATTACTTGAAGAGGCTTACAATCTAATTTGTGACATGAATGTGCTACCAACAGCAGTTGTATGGGGTTCTTTGCTTGCAGCTTGTAAGGTTTATGGCAATGTTCATCTGGCTGAAATTGCGGCCTTTGAGTTATTCAAGATTGAGCCTGAAAATTCAGGAAACTATGTTCTTTTATCTAGTATTTATGCTGCTGTTGGGAGATGGCGTGATGTTGCTAAATTAAGAGCAATGATTAGGGAGCATGGAGTGAGGAAAAATCGTGGTTCGAGTTGGATTGAGTTAGACTCTGTGGTGCATGAGTTTGTCATGGGAGATATGTCACATTTGGATAAAGATAGAATATATTTTATGTTAGATTTGCTTCGTGAGGAAATGAAGCCTTTAGGTGACTCAGCTTTGAGCCCTTCTCAATCTGAATCCGCTGATTTAATAAATGGTGGAGTGAGAAATAAGATGCATAAGTTAGCGAAATGCAATGCTGAATGCTGTAGAGCCTGATTATGTTGAATCTATTGAATTGTGATCATTTTGAATGATTCTAAATTCATATTGATTTTGCTTAATTCCTTAGCCTCTTTTAGGTCACCAATGTCTTTGCCAAGCTTCAAACCATCTCATGAAAGGTGGCGCTTCACAGAATTAGGGACAAAGGTCTGTTGATTGCTTGGTTTTTCAGTGTCAACACAACTGTTAATTTTTTTTCCCTACATATTTTCGTAGTGTACTAGTGTTAGCTTAAATTATTCATATGGCTATCAATCACTTAATTTTTCCAACTTAATCTTGTTGACCAACAAAAATATGTTGATAAAACTCATAATTAGAATAATGTTGGAATGAATCCATGGAATTTTACATAACTTTTAGTTAATATTAATTCCTGATAGGGTATCTGTATCTTGTCTGCTTGCTATCAAAATGGCAGTCAAAATTTGAGATACTATTTAGTGTTTGATAAAATTTTTAACTCATCAAACTTCAATTTTAACCGATCAAACTTCAATTTTAACAATACATTTCATGAGATCCACAACTTTTGTCAACTTTTCAACCACAAATTTTATTGACTTTTATCAAAATCTGCTTAAACTTCTGTTAAAAGATTTGTCAAACAACCGCTTATTACCAGATCATACTGCAAAATAAGTATGGCACCAGCACGCGATAAATAGGGAAGAGAATTCTATTTTCAAATAGGCAGAAAGTGGGTATAGTATTGGGAACTTATTGTATTTCTTTTCATGTTAGTTCCAATCAGTGCAAATATATGAGTACAAAAAGAAGATTACAAATACGGATCTGTTCCTTGACCATACAGATTCAGCAACAAATCAGCAGGGTCCTATCAAATACCTCTTTACCAAAAGAATGTAAGTGTTCTAAACAAGATCAAGGTTTAGATACCTTTCTGTCTGTTATGTTACTTGTTGAAGTTCAATGAACCTGCAGAATATAAAATTAAACTGGATGATTAACGTATTTATTGGGTTATATTATTAATTTGTTCAATCTCTTCTCTGAAAACTCAGCTTAATCTGCTCATTTATTAACAAAATTAATGTTCAAGATGCACAAAAAACTTCTTCATTGCTCGAAGAGATCAATATGGAAATGTTTCATATCTGCCAACTGATTAGCATTATGATGGTTTTGTAAGACTTTGGATGCTGTATATCTCATAGTAACACATTAAATTGCATACAAGTGGAATCTTTCTCTCTCTCTTTCTTTATGGAAGATGGCATCCTTCTTTTATGATATGGTCAATCCCGTCAATTACCATATCGCCAGTCGATATTCAACTTACTCGGTGATTCTCACTGTGTACTAACCATTGAGCATATATTGCGATTTCCCTAAGTATGACTTTCCCTGGCTGATATTAGTACTTGAACTAGAAGATATTCTTGTATGTTGGCTTATGGAAACTTTTTATTTTTTATATTTTAAAAGGAGATAAATAGATTTCACCCCTCCCCCAAAAGGAGAACCCAAGTCATCAGCCTGGTAAGTCTTCGCTCTAACCACACGATTCAGGCCTTTACTTTTTATGGAAGCTTTTGAAGCTGACAAGTATGATTAGTCGACTTAATGTTTCGTCATCTTTTGCGATGTTTATCTATATGGTCTAAATTACTGCTAAGAGAAATTACACATTCTACGTCTGAAACGAAAGATTCATGCTTTTTCATAAACTGAAACTAGAACAGAAAATGATAATAGTTGAAGCAGCATAACTATTCTTTGGATAACTTACTGTATTTCAATTGATTCCAGTAATTCACATATTACTATCATCATCTATGATACGAAGAAAGAACATTATAGCCACATTCATGTGCAAAATTCTAGGTTATCCACATTGTCATTATAGTTCTTGACCAAAACTAAAGTATAAACTTAATTAACACATTAATTTCTAGAGATTTATTGGGGTCAATGGTTCTTACCTAAGTAATTAGGCTGCAAAATTATGGCTTGAATAACCAAAAATTGGATTACCAGAACATATACAATTGCAAAGACGGCAAATGTTGTCTGTATTGTTTTTATGTATTTATTACAATCAAATTATTAACGTACAGGCTGTTCAACCACCATGGTTTTCACTGCTACACTTTGTATCAGGGAAACTGTAATTACTATGGTCTTCCCTCGACCCTCTCAGGCGCATTGCGAAGAAAACTCATTGATTGAACAAAATAAGGTTCTTCGAGACCCCGGGCCTTAGGAAGATTCTCTCTTCCTGAGAAACATAACGTCTTCTATTTCTGTTATAAGAATTTAAGCTTCAGATTAATCCCTCCCAGAAAGTTTGATCTGGGGAACGAGTCTTTGTTTCCAGGGCTGTCCTCAGGCTCCCAAGTCACAATCGCATGCCATATCCCTAGCCTCTAGCTTCTGACCCTTTGATGATTCTCAATCTCTTGCAGGATGAAATGAACATACTGCATAAAGAGTATAAAGGTCATGCTTATATGTGACAGAAAGGAGAGGTATGGAACTTACTCCCATGGAACATTTCCAACAAGCATCGAGTCACCATCATTATCTTCATATGTAGGTGCATATTCTGATCCTTACAGCCTTCCCTCTCTGAATAATCCCCTGATGAGATAAAAACGAGACCATGCCAACGTTAGAATGACCACAATCATCTTGGGAATTCAAAATTACATGATAGTATTACTTGAATAATCATTTGAAAATAATAAAAAATATTCTTACTTACGGTAAATTTGAACATTATTTCCAAGACCTTGAGGAGCACTGGATATCCATTGTAAACATTCAGATCAATCTTTCTAAGGTAAGGGGCTCCATCCATGCTTACTTTCACATAAATCCCAATTTCAATTTCTGTCTTCTTCATCTGGAGATTATTCTTCCAATAGGACCGAACTGGTGGCGACCCTACTATCTGTGCCCTGCCATCTGAAACCAACCAAACGAGTTAGTCACTAACACAAAATTGACCTTTTTATATTTCTCAGTATAAACAAATATTCAAATATCCTGAAGAAAAGGTTAAGGGCACTGGCTTACTTGGATGCTGGTGCAGTTTCTTGTTTGGCGTCAGAATTGCCCTTGGATCCACTGTCTTGAATCAACTCAGACAAGGCTCGCTTGTTATGCTTAGTATTGGAAACTATGTCTTTCTTAGATTCATGTGTCCAAGGCAATCCCAATCTGAGGTCAGTTGCCTTGAGATTCAGGTCATATCCAAAAGAATCAGTCTACAATTACAAGAAATTTGTACAGAATTAGTATATAAATTTGAAATGGATAACACACAAATGCACACACAAATGCACAGCAGCATCCTGTACAAATTCTGTGAGTTATTCCCTGTTCTTAGGGAATAACTCTATTCAAAAGCCAAAACAACTTTCATTTTCCCAAATGATCCTTAGTGAATAGCTGAATCAAACTGGACCTTTTCAAAATTTCTATGGAGATGTCAGTGTATAATAAGCTGCGGAGATGTGAGAAGAAATGTTGTCGCTGTTATGGGCTTAATAGTTAAAGATTTGAAATGATATAAAATGTACATTGTTGGGACAAGGGAGGGACGAGCTCAGCAGCCCATGTGGAAGAATTTTTTTTTTTTTTGGGGGTGGGGTTGGGGTTGAGGCTGTGGAAGAGAAAATAATGGAGATGCCTAGTATGTGAATGGAAGGGTCCACATGGATGTTGGGTATGGGAATAGCATGTCCTATGTCGCCAAATATTAATTAATTACAGTATGGTGGAGTTTATATGTTCAAATATAGTATGTCAAGAATACATGGTATACATATTTTCAGAGTAATGCTATATGATGACCAGTTTAGGTGGTAGTGATTTTATTGATTTATTGTCCAATGCATGGGTATACTATTACAAAGATCGTTGATGATCACAATTAATGATAAATAACATTATTCATATTTTCATTTTCTTTTGACACTAGAAAAAGAAAGGTTCTATTTAAATTTCTTGCCAAGACACTTAGTAGTATAAATTTTGAATAGCCAAAAACTTATTTCCATAGAAATATAAGCAAAGATAATATGAGGAAAATCTACTTGTTTATCAATTAAAGAGATGTTTACGTTGGTTTCCCCATTAAAATTATGCTAAACTATGGGTAAATTTTATTTTTGATAACTGAACTTTTAGTGAAATCTCAATTGGTTCACCTAAGTTTAATTTGTGGCAATCAAATCATTGAACTTCAATACAACGTTGGTTGGTCTTTAGCAGACATTACTAAACTTAATGTCACAATCTTACGTGAACTTCAAAAAATGACACAATATGACGTGTCTTCTGTTTCATGTAAATAGATGTCACCTAATTGTTTGTAAAATTTAAAATTATATTGGGATGTAAATCGAAAGTAACTTATCTAGTGAAACGTAGTCATAGCTCCATTCATAGATGGTTTAAATATTTTAGAGCAACATGATTTGATGCCCTATTTACCAAGAAGTGAGAATTAATGGAGGGTTGAAGTATCAAGTTTAACAACATTCTAACAAAGAATCCATATTGTCTTTGCTTGAATTGAAAGTATGTATCCTGATTTTGGGGATCTGTTAACAAGCATTTCTTACTTTTTAGTACCTATTGTCGTTCACCCAAGACATTGAATCCTATAAGTTATGAATATTAATCAGATTAAGAAATACTAATGACAAGGTCCAGATACTCGATTTATCTACTTATACATCTTATATTATATATCAGATTGCTCAAATTAAATGTCCGATGAAAGAAAAAGAGTGTACAATCAAGGGTACACAGAATATGAAATAGCAAAGAAAGTGAGTTCATAGGCCACATTGTTACCTCTCGAGGTATAGAGCAATACAAATATTATCATTTGAGAGTGAAAAAAAAAAAAAATTATGGGAAACCAAAAACATTTCAATTTATATATTGATAATTTGACAATTACAAACCAAGATTATTTGCAATTCTATTTATTATTTGCATTTCACCAAATTTCTTGAAACAAAATATGCCTTCTTTTTATGACTTCAAAATTTTCATATGCTCCAATAAGCTCTTCCCATCAAGCTTGCTTGTAATAACCAACCTTACATACTCCTCATGGCCTATTGTCTTGTATTTTTCTCCCTTCTTTTCCACGAGATCATGCAACGGACCAATTTTCGTCGTAATATTTGGACTATGAAATGCAGCAATCGACAGTCGTTCCTTCTCAAAGTCAACGACAGCTCTATGCTCGATGCTACTATATTCACCATTACTCATTATCTGCATTCGAGTCAAATAATTGAGAATCTATTAGTCCTTTTACACCAACTATAATTATAACACTAAAAAAGACGTGTTTAATATGTTAGACTGCACGTTACCTCCATGATATCACCAACATTGATGATGATGGCTCCCGGAACCGGTTTAATCGGTACCCATTGTCTATCTTTCTTAATTTGTAAACCTTGAACTTCATTGACTTGTATCAACAGCGTTAATCCTGTGGCATCAGAGTGTGGAGTGAGGCCAATAACCTTGTCAGCATGTACACAAGGTGGATAATAATTCATTCTTATTCCTTGATTGCAATCTCTATACGCCGCTGTGAGTTTTTCTGGGTCAATTCCGAGATTTATAGCCATCAATGTGAAAAGCTTTAATGCAATTTTTTGCAGCTCCATCGAGTATTTCTCCAAAGTGGATCTGGTATGTACACCACAGGACAGGCAATCATTTCATTAGGAAACAGAATTTGAACTTGAGAGGGTTTTAATCATCTATTCTCATGTATTGCAAATAGTCAGAGACATTGAGGAATATTGAGAAAGGCATTTAAGATTTTAGGCTGGCCAAAACATGAGGTTCCCAACCTGAAAGAGGCAGGAGTTTTGGGCCAGAATCTCATGTTTCTTTGAGAGACTGGTAGAGGAAGAAGAAAGAGCATGTCGCCCCAGTCGAGTTTTTGATCTTCTGATACGACGAATGCCTGCCCATAGCCTTCAATGTTATCTGGAGTCTGTTCATAGGCCATCTTCTCTTCCAGAGGAAGTTTAAAGAATTCTGAGGTGACCACCTTCATTTCTTCAATTGCCTCAGATGCCCCATGATTAATCAACTACACGCGGTAAATATAAATGTCACGTTCAATATGCTCGATTAGACAGCAGTACTGGACTACGACCAAAGAAAAATAAGTTAAATGTTGTCTAGTATGCATGTTACCTGAAAGAATCCCCATTCTTTACAAGCAATATGAAGTTTCAACAACTCCCGATCATACACTACAGATATTTCAGTATCTAGCTTGCTCATGTCAATCATTGGAATCTGCAAGGATTCATCAAAAGAAACTTTTTCGATATTGAGTTCTGGTCGAATGTAGCGGAGTGGGATGTCTTTTGAGCTGTGGGAAGATAGTTGTTGTACATTCTCAACAGGGAGTGAACCACCATATTCCATCACACTAGCCACCTCAGTTTCCGTTGCTCAATACCAGTGTCTAATTTACTGTCCCCTTTTCTTCTCGTATTTGTTAACTCAGCCTCAGATTTTTGTGTTGACATTTGTGTGCCTTGGAATTAACGATTTCTTGGCCGACTGAAGGAGAAGGCACCAACTGAATAAGGACAAATAGATGATATCCAAAAAACTTGCCATTAGTTATTTTTTTTTTCAACTTTTGTCGAAGTGTTGTTGTCCCATTTTGTCTTGGTTGATTCTAGTCTCAAGATAGGACTCGGTCCATGCCACATCGATTGAGGCTAACTATATATTGCCTAATTCATAGATACTCGAACTAAAAGTGACTACTTTAGTTAAAATCGACCGTAAGCAATTATAAATAACTCTCAAAATAATTAAATTCTTAAAAGTACAGTTGTTGGACGATTCATAATGTTAGATTCGACAAATAATGTTTAAATGAGTTATTTCCAAATTAAACCGGAGGCATCTTTTTTTCCTAGCATATAACATGATGATCAAAAATCTACGCTAATGCACTGTACTGTTCGTATTTTGTAAGCTATTGGGTCAAACTCTAGGCCAGTGTTTGGTGTGAATTAAAATTTGTAATACGTATACATAATCAGTTATTTAAATAGGCCTCTCCAAACTGCCTGCCCTGGATCATTTGCCCGAGCTTCATGTATTAAACGAGTTGCTTCTCGAAAGTAAGGTTCATCAATATCTACACAACAGAGAGCAAGGTTGAAAGGATCAGACGTTTAAGGGTGCCCTTTGCATAGCCCTATCTTTCCCAAGTGAGAGGGAAACAGTTTATCGTCCTTGACATGCATTTATTGTAGGGTTAATTTCACAAACGGTCACTGAAATTACGTGAAAATTACAAAACGGTCATTAAAGTTCAAAACTTGTAGAAATGGTCACTAAAATTTCACGCGGTTTCAAAAACGGTCACTGAACTTAGTGTTAGGACTATTATGTTTTAATTCAAACCTAAAGCGCCAAAACACGTAAACATAGAAGCTGGAGGACTTCAAGTGCAAAATTCAACTTAAAATCCCCCAAACCTAGACCAACACTTTTTGCGCTCCATTCTACCACTTTTCGGCCACCAAAACCATTGGATCAACATACCACCTTGAAGCCCTCACTGCCCTCTACGCAGCCCACCCAAGAACCGCCTCTAACTCAGATGGTGGAGGCCGAAATTTCGTCCCAAATTGGCCTTCTCGCACAGTCGGTAGTTTTGTGATGTGCGAGAGGCCTACTTTGGGACGAAATTCCACCACTTTTCGGCCATCAAAACCACTAGACCAACGCACCACCTTGAAGCCCTCGCTGCCTTCTACGTAATCCACCTAAGAACCGCCCCTAACTCTAACCATGGTGGCCGAAATTTCGTACCAAAGTGGGCCTCTCGCACAGTCGATAATTGTGAGTGGCCCAATTTCAGATGAAATTCCGACCACCACCTTCTGAGTTAGGGACAGTTGTGGAGGCCGAAATTTCGTCCCAAATTGGCCTTCTCGCACAGTCGGTAGTTTTGTGATGTGCGAGAGGCCTACTTTGGGACGAAATTCTACCACTTTTCGGCCACCGAAACCACTAGACCAACGCACCACCTTGAAGCCCTCGCTGCCTTCTACGTAATCCACCTAAGAACCGCCCCTAACTCTAACCATGGTGGCCGAAATTTCGTACCAAAGTGGGCCTCTCGTACAGTCGATAATTGTGAGTGGCCCAATTTCAGATGAAATTCCGACCACCACCTTCTGAGTTAGGGGCAGTTCTTAGGAGGGTTACGTAGAGGGCAGTGAGGGCTTCAAGGTGGTATGTTGCTCCGGTAGTTTTGGTGGCCGGAAAGTGGTGGAATGGGGCGCGAAAAGTGGTGGTCTGGGTTTGGGGGATTTTAAGTTGAAGTTTGCACTTGAAGTCCACCAACTTCTATGTCCACGTGTGTCGGTGCTTTAGGTTTGAATTAAAACATAATAGTCCTAAAACTAAGTTCAGTGACTGTTTTTGAAACCTCGTGAAATTTCAGTGACCATTTCTGCAAGTTTTGAACTTTAGTGACCATTTTGTAATTTTCACGTAACTTCAGTGACCGTTTGTGAAATTAACCCATTTATTGTGTATCTTAATCTTCACTAATTCACATCTTCATGGCATCAGCTTCATCAGTTATATCAGCACCTTTGATTATTGAAAGTAAGGTTGTAGAAGTAGAAGATATATAAATGGATCAGATTAAAATTTCCAAAAATACCATGAACATCGCAGTAAAGAATACCAAGGGAATTATTTTTGTACCATTTTAAAACAATGTAATCTAACATTGAAGACTGATGAAGAAATGATCACAAAGAGAAAAATTAAACACAACTGTGACTTGTTTATAATTCATGCAAACTTGCAAGTGCTCATCGTGTCCTACAAGGGTCGATATTGTCTAGCCTTCCATAATTCCAAAAAGATTGTCGAAATGCAGTGTGTCCGAGAAAGTTTTATTCACTAGCGTCCAATACCCACTTCCAAATAATGCCCCTATTCGATATAGTTAAAAATCAGATTTTTAGTAAATTTTGATAAAAGTTGATGAAATGTCATGTTGAAAAATTAATTGTTGGATATGACTTAGATTTAATTTAGTTTTATTCCACACCAAAAGGGGCCATATATGACATACACGTAGATGCAAACAATGATTTGACTAGTTAATTTGTAATATATATTTTTCTTATTTTAATATTATTTTTAATTTTTAATCAATTTAAAAATTATTTAATAATGCATATAAATTATAGTACCAAATGCAATTAGTTTATTTTTATTTTCCTATTTATTTATTTTAGTGACAAATAACATGCCATAAAAATAATTTATCGATTCAATTATTATAACAAATCGGATCAGATTGTTATCTGATCAGATGGTTATCGATGATGAGAATGTGATGGCTGTGAAAAGATTGAAAGATTTGAAGAAAACAAACATTTTTTTTGGATAACTTGTTTTGACAATTTTACCCATCAATTAAGATGTCATTTGAGTTAAAATTACTGTTTCAACGTTGACTTATGATTTTATGGATGGAATGCGTGAAATAGACCAACGCTGTAATTATATATAAAGGTTTGTGACTTCGGTCGCAAAAATTCAAGGTTTGAGTGTAATCTGCAACAAAATGAAAGGTTTGGGACCGGCGCTGCAATTTTTTCGAGTCAAAATTACTGTTGAAACGTTGACTGGCGGTTTTATGGACGAAATTAAAGGCTTGGGACCGACGCTGCAACTACATATAAAGGTTTGGGACTTCGATCGCAAAAATAAGAGGTTTGGGACCACGATCGCAATTTTCCCTAAAAATAATTATTGCACAGGTATAGAAACACGAGCATGTGAATGGAGACGAAGATGGTGTTGGGGGGAGGGCGCCCCAACATCGTCCGATGGTCCACTATTCTTAGTTAATTTGTAATATATTTTTCAGTTTCGCCCCCCACAAAATTTTGAAATTTTTTTTTCATTAATAAATATTGACCCAATAACTTATACTTTAAAATTCAACCATAAAAAAATTTTAGATCTAAACAAAAGATCCAATAGTTATTTAAATAAATAAATAGTCCAAATCCAATCCAAAAGCAAATGACCCATTTATGAATCAATTACCTAAAAACATACCCACAGGCCACAGCCCACAAAATGTTATCCCGGCTACAGACACCCCTCATTCTTCCTCAAATCTCTTCTCTGCGTGACAGGCGATTGAATTGAACATTGAATTTCAGTACCGATTTGAATTATATTGTGAATAGTGAGTATTGAAATTAATTTGAATTACTGGGAATATTTACATGAAGAAGATTGATTCATATTTCAAGAAATGAACTTTTGAGGAAGCTTCTACCTCTAATTTTGAATCTCTTATTCTGGAAGATAACATTAGTCAAGAACCATATGTTGTTGATTCTTCTCCTCAGAATGATGAATTCGATTCATCTTCATTGGATTTACAGATGTTCTTTGTCAAGCATTACAATTTAAATCTCAGGATATATTGAATGCAATGGAATTGGCGTCAGTGACGAAAACCTGACTTCAAAACTATAGAGAAGATGAATGTGATGGATTGTTGAACAATGTGAAGTTATTTTGTACTTCAAGAAACATAGACATTCATGATATGGCTTCTTTATATAGAGCAGGTCGAGGGAGGACTTCTAAGCAAAAAGATCCTATCACTTTGAACATCATTACAAAATTGACTTGTTTCTTGCAATAGTTGATTTTCAAGTTCAGGAGTTAAGAGATAGATTTAAGGAAGATGTGAGGAATTGCTTATTCTTAACTCATCATTAGATCTTAGAGATGGCTACAAGGCTTTTGATGTTCAGAATATTTGTAAACTTGCAAATAAATTTTATCCCCCCGACTTTACAGATCAAGAGAAGTTGCATTTGAAAGATTAATTGGAACTATATCAAATTGAAGTTCAGTGTAACTCTCAATTTAATAATTTGACAACACTTCCCGATGTGTGCCAACTGTTGGCATTGACAAGAAAATCAATGAGTTATAATCTTGTTGATAGATTGATTCGTCTTGTCTTGACTCTTCCAATTTCAACAGCAACTACAGAACGTGCATTTTCAGTTATGAGTGTCATTAAGATAAGGTGGCGTAATAGAATGGAAGCTGATTTTTTGTCCAGTACCATGCTTGTGTATATAGAGAAGGAGATTGTTGATGCTTTTCCATTAAATTCTCTTATTGACGAGTTTGAAGTGATGATGATAAGGAAAGACCAATTTCAGATATCCAAGCCATCTCTACCATCTATTATATAGATAGACAATTTACTTTTTATCTTTTTGATGTCCATCTAACGTTTATGTTTTCAATTTGTATAGTGATGACACATAGATGGATATATTGTTTTTGTATCGACAAACTGATTGTCTTTTTGGTCAGTCAATCTAACTTACCTATTTTAGTACTCAAAATCGTCGTTTTTAATCCCCTTAGTTAAAAAAAATTTCAAGGGGTCCGCCCCCCCTCCACCCCCCGTATTTTCGTCCCCGCGAGATTGAAATCCTGGCTACGCCCCTGCATGTGAATCAAAAAAATGGCTAGATAAGAGACTTGTATCGGTGCAACTAGGCCTCATTCAAACTCACCTGGCAATCCATTCTATCAGTGATTCTACCATGCACAGGAATGCCATCACCAAAATCCTGCAGCAAAAAGAAAATATCTAAGAATTGCATATGTCTTGTGTGTACGAGGGGGTCTGCACAAACTGCCAAAATAAGTAATAGTCTACTTAAATCTTAAAAGCTTAGCTCCATTTGCAGAAATATTGATATTAGACCTTGATCTTGAAAGCTCTTTTAAAGCCACCGGCAAAAAAGCCTCCAAATGGTGCTATAATTGATGCGAAGAGGCCAAGCCACAATGCCTGCCACTGTACTTGCAAAACAGGGATCTCTCTCCAAGGGAACTGAAAAAGAAAAGGAAAGATTGATTTAGATAAAAGAAAAATTGATATTATATTTCTTAAATGCTATTAGATATTCTCACGCGTTGAAAAAGTTATTTCCTTAATAAAGGGCCGCAGAGAAAGCAATGGTACGAGGACATAGATCTATTGTGTTAATTATGTCCAAAATATTTAATGAGAATTGCTACATGTACAACACGCGTTATAGCATTGGGTTACAACCTCTCACAAGGGAGGTGGGCCCCGTGATTAAAATAATAGTGGGCGCCACCTCCCTTATGAGAGGTTGTAACTCAATGTTGTAACCCAACATTGTACAATGAGCATTATTTATATGATACCATTTTTTTTGGAATTCAAGGATAATATGTTGCTTGATACTACTTGATATGAAACCAACCACTGTAATGAGATGTTGAACTTATATGACAAATAATGAAGTATTAGATCAAGTAAAAGAACAATAAAAACAAAAAATATGGTAGAGGAATTAAGAGATTTTATTGACTCAAGAATAATGGAGAAGAGAGAAAATTACAATAGATCCTATATTCTAATAATTTATTTTCTCACACTATGAAATTGTATAGAAAAGTCTAATATTTATAGGAAATGTGTAGGGGCTGTCTAACCCTTCCTATAGAGTTATTGATGAAATAGAATACTAAAAAATAGAGTCCAAACAAAAAATGAGAGAAAAATGTGGAAAACTCGAACAGGCAAGGTGCACCGCGACGCCCATCTCCATCAGCGCCGAGCATTCTACCTTGACAATTTTATTTTTATTTTTTTGTTCCCAAATTATTTTCTCCATCTTGAACTCTTCTTCAAGTCCACTACCCTTGTATACAAAAGAAACCCCAAAAGAAGAACAGACACAACTACTCAGTGGAAACCCAAGATCAAACAACTGATCTCAACACAAAACCCTCAATCGAAGAATCACTAAGACTCAAATCACACAAGTTTTACAACCAAAATTGGAAGTTTTGATCTACACGAAAAAATCAAACAAAGGAATGGAAGAGACAACACAGAAAAGACCCTAAGCTTTTCGCACACATAAAGCAGAATGAAAAGTGATTAGGGCAACTGTTTAGGCCCTATAAATACACATTCCCATCACCATTCACTCAGTTATCGATCGACGGCCCAGAGCAGCACACGTGTCCTTCATTTTAGGTCGGGTAAATGGGTCAGATTCATTTGATTTAGGCAAAATTAGGCCAGTACGGTCATACAGAAACAAAATTGAATAATACGTTTTTGCACTAATTAAACAATTTAAAACGTAATTAATACGTTTAAAACCCCAAAACCCAAAACGTTAAGAGTGAAAACCAGTTAGTGTTTCTTCAACTTTTTCCCATTTTCATTATAGTAAGAGATGGTGGATCTTAGCCGACAACACCGTGATGCAAGGACGGCGCCACCACTACCATCCTCAGAGCTGCATCAAAACCCTTCATTTCCCTTTAATTTTCTGTGTGTTGTTTCAATTATAAAGGGTGGCACCACCACCACCAACATCCTCAGACGACAAATCCCCTTGTGCTTGACAATCATTTGTTTTTGGTGGTCCGCCTCCATGTGTGCAGCTGATGGCTCCGGAATTGACGTTTTTTGCAGGCGAAATCGCGAGGTTCGCGACTGGGTAAATTTCCAGATTCAATTCAGTTTGCTTGGGGCTTGATTGTGTGTAATTGTTTGCTTGGTTGGGGCCGCATGAGCTTGGGGAGTCGACCGGTAAGGCTCCGGTCAGGTGGGTGTTGCCGGAGGTAGCATTTCCGGCAAATTGCAAGTTTTTGGGCAGATTTTTTGTTTCTTCGATTTCTATCAATTTTGTGGTTGGAATTTCATGATGTTTGGTGGAAATGAGAGCTGATGTTAAGGGCTTTCCTAGGGTACCAAAATCCGGTGGTTTGGGAGGTCGATTATTGTTGGGTTTTTGGTGCATTTTTTGAGTTTCACCTGGAAGAGGCTCAGACGAACATTGGTGTCAAATTCTAACTCCCGTATGTTCCGGAAGTGGTTGTCTACACTACTATAGTGGAAGGATTTTTCAAGGCATATAAGCTTGAAGATGCAGTGAGAAATTTTTAAGAAATGCAGAGTAATGGGATCATTCCAAAGTGAGTTGCTGATTGATCATAATAACTATAATAATAGCAATAGTGACCGAAGTGCATAGAGAAGTAAACCAGGTGGGGAATTGTGATGAAACTATTGGATTGACGATATGTAGATTGCTTAGCCCGACGATGGGGTTGTTGCGTACTAGTTTTCGAGAGGGTGATGCAATTGCTAGTGATATGTATTGAGATGGACGGTGGGTTTAGAAATAAAAGTGTTCCAAGAATTTGTTCACTATATTTGATTATAGAATTGTTGTATAGAATTTAGACATGAACTCGTAATTTGAAAGCTGTCAAAAGCTTGCTTGTTGTCATGTATCAACACTTACATTGTAAATATTCAATAATTTATTCAAACAAAATCTATTTTTGTAGTCTGTTATTGTTACATATAACAGAGTTGATGCTATGAGTTCTTGGCTACTATTTTGAGCAGGTTCGATCTGTTTTATACATTTGACACCTTTGTTGATGCTTGATTGTGTGGTATGCTGAAAGTTGAAATAGTGAAGCAACTGGAATAAAGTTGTCCTAGTTGAGTTACTTGTGAATCACAATTCTTTTGTCAAATTCTTGTTAGTTGACAATGTCAACTGGTGTCACTTTTTTAAATTGACATGAGCGGGTTCTAAATGAAAAAAATTACAATGTGTCAGTACTTGCAGTGAATTACAGTGAGTTTAGTGCAGACATCACAATAACACTTTTTTTTTTCCAAAATTTGTCACTTTTTTTTTTAAATTTTGTCACTTTTTTGAGTTTGTCACTTTTTGAGTGTGTTTGTCATTCTTTTTGAGTACATAATCAGCATGCAATGGATGAGTCTATTTTGGTATTTGAGTTTGTGTCACTTTTTGAGTGTGTTTGTTACTTTTTTTTAGTGTGTGTCACTTTTTTTTAGCTTTGTCACTTTTTGAGTGTGTTTGTCATTTTTTTTAGCTTTGTCACTTTTTTTGAATTTGTGTCACTTTTTGCATGTGTTTGTCACTTTTTTTTTGAGTTTTGTTTTGTCACTTTTTAAGCGTGTTTGTCACTTTTTTTGAATGCATAATCAGCATGCAATGGATGAGTCTATTTTGATATTTGAGTTTGTGTCACTTTTTGAGTGTGTTTGTCACTTTTTTTTAGCTTTGTCACTTTTTGAGTGTGTTTGTCACTTCTTTTGAGCTTTGTCACTTTTTTTGAATTTGTGTCACTTTTTGAGTGTGTTTGTCACTTTTTTTGAGCTTTGTTTTGTGTCACTTTTTGAGTGTGTTTGTCACTTTTTTTGAATACATAATCAGCATGCAATGGATGAGTCTATTTTGGTATTTGAATTTGTGTCATTTTTTTTATTGTGTTTGTTACTTTTTTTAAGTTTGTCACTTTTTTAAAAAAGTGACAATTTTTATAAAAAAGTGACATTGTGTCACTTTTTCATTTTACACAGTATTTTTTATTTTCTAAAAACCTTTCACATAATTTTTCAAAATACCCATAATTTTAAGGGTATTTTTGTAAGTACCCCTTTGATTTATTAGGCAAAGGCCAGATAATTCCAGCAATGGGCTAAGCCCAGTTATCATCATAGCCCACAGAACTGAAACGCAATTATCATAAATGACATCAGGTGCAGTGGTTGATATTTCTTTTTAGTGGTTGCGAATTAATGTTTAATTGATCCTTGCCTCTTAGATGATTTTTTTGTTCAGCTATGTAGTGATTTTGGCAGAGTGAAATGATGTATCATTTTCATGGTATTGAATTAAAGTTTAATAGATTTTGCTGTTTTGATGAATCTTTTGTTCAGATACTGATGAAGATGATTACCAACCAATTTTAGTTTTTATTTTTTTCAAAACTTTTGTGTGTATATATTTTCTTGTTTATTTTAAATGTAAGGCCAGATTTGATTCTCTACGTCTATTTCATAGCTATTTTGGAAGGAAACGCTAATTTATGAAAGGTTGGGGATACGATTTCCCAGAAACAAAGATTGAGGTTTAGAAGTGCCCAAGAAGATAAATGTTGGGAGAGAGAGAGAGAGAGAGAGAGAGAGAGAGATTTGAAGTAGTGAACAACACCAGTTTAGCATCGTCTACCACCCAAGCTAGCATAATTTATTTTACATTTTTCTATTTTTAGAATAAAATTTAATTTCAAATTTCACTACTCTTTATCCTCACGTATTAAATGAAATTGCTTAGATGTAAACCATAAAATAAATGATGTTCACGTAATCTACGCGACACCCGCTAAATTTATTAACGGATATGTAATGAATAACTTAATTAAAATAATTTTGCAAGAAAAAAAATTGAATAATTAAATTGACAAATTCGATAGTCGACAGAATGGATCAGAATTTAAGATAGAATTCATAAGCATAAATTTCTCATTTTGGCATTTTATCTTCATATGCAAAGTATCATGTGCTTTTGCAATCCATCGTACCCTCGGAATCTGGAAAAGAAAGTAGGGAGGAAGAGTAATGGCAAATGTCATCTGCGGTCATTAAACTTTTAGTGAAATTTCAATTAGATCACTGAACTTAATTTGTCTCTTAATCGACTCCTAAACTTCAATTTGGTTTCACCATTCTGTCACCTGTCATCTTTCACTTTGATGACAATCATTATTAACTATCATATTGCAACGAATTTTTCACGTAATTACTATGTAAAATTCAATTTACTATCGTGCTATGTCATAAAAGTGTTCAAATAACCAATCTTTAACCTTGTGCTCACGTGTGTGTGGAGGGGATGGGATGGGGGTGGAGTGGGTCTATTGGAGAGGGCAAAGTATCTTGAGAGTTCTAGATTTTATTTGAACCAAGCTCGAGAGACATCCAAAATAGTATTGCTACCTATTCAGTATTTTGCTTAAAAAAATAATGTTTTTAATTGATTTTTAAAATTATTTCTTCTAGGAGGTTTGTATGGATTAAATAAATTTACAAACACCAATTTATACGTGCACCTATTCTGATGGATCGAGTGTTTTTCAACTTATTAATGTCATCACATCAAAATTATCGACCAAAGAAGCAATGTTGACAGACACATCAACAAAATTGTGTTTATTAAGCCGTATGTGTTGGAGCGACTTTATTGAAACGACTTGTTAGTTTGTTGATTATCTATACTAAAAAAAACGATAACTAAAATTTTATAATTTTGATAAGTGCATTTTCACATGCTTATTTAACTGTCAAAACATGAACAATTGTTGATTAAAATGTTGGAATATAGTTTAATTCTATACAATTCATGTTTTGCAAGATAAAGTGATGAATGTAGCGAAATAAGGAGAAACAAATGAAAAATGGACAAATGGAGGAAAGTGAAAGTTCAGGGACTAAAGTGCAAATACTACAAACTTGTTTCCAACCTTTTGATGAAGATTCGAGAGTGTTAGAGGTCAATTGGATGAAAAAAAGGAGTCAAATGAGTGAAATATAGTCAAGACATTATCTCATATCAACTTTCAAGTTGAAAAGTTTTGCACCAGTTTTTAGCATCATATTGAGACCAGTTTTTGATATGTAAGACGATCGAATTCGAATATGGTATTTGAAGCAAAGTTGTAGGCCTTTGAGTTAGATTTCCAACGCAATTTGAATCAACTCAATCGGATACCTGTAAAGAAAGTTATGACCAAATGCCGAACGCTGTTCAGAAACAAACTTGCACGCGCCCGCAGGCAAATTCTCTCGCGCGCACACGGGCATGAATTTTATTTACTGAACCTAAAACCAATGAATTGCGTGCGCACAAGAAAATGTACGGATCGCGCGCGCATGCATTTTTCACAGACGAATTTCCAGTTTCCTAATTTATGTCAAACTCTTATGGAAACAAATTCTCTCACGATTTCTCAACTCTAAAACACCTCAGAACGTCCGAGAACGCTCATTCTTCATTCTATACAATTTTTTCATCATTTTTGGGTTCAAGAAACTTATGAGGAACTAAAACCCTAGGTGAAACAAGGAAGAAACTCATTGGATTCGGTGATTTCACATCAATTTATTTATTAATTGCTCTTTTCATTGCTAAACAATTTTGGAATTTAGATTTTCGTTCTTATAAATTTACATTAAAATTGGTTTAATTCTTATTAGATTTTCATGGATTCAGTCATTTTTTTCCATTATTTAATTAAAATATTTGTTGAGTTTCAATTTCATGAACCCTATATTGAGTTTGATTTAACTTTTACTAAATTAATCATAGATTCAGTCTGGCTTTTTCTATCGACGAATTGAACTAATTGTTGAATTGTAATATCAATTATTTTATTGGTGTGATTTAATTACTTCTTTATGTTTGAAGTATATGGTCGATTTTTGAATCTGATTTCAATAAAATTGTGCGAATGAGTTATAGGAAGTCTAGAATTTAGAATTACTATTGAATTAAATTGATTTGTAATGATATATCTTCCGATTAGAGTGTCGGGACGAAAGCCTCTAATTGAGTTATAAAATTGAATAATTGATGTGAATGATCCGATCCAATTGAGGGAATTCCGACGCTTCACTACCTCAAATTATTGATTTTAACTTTGTTACTTCAACATTGAATTTACTACAAATTTAAGAGGACAAATTCATTCTTTTTGGAACCTTTAAGCATTTTTTCATCTCCCTATGAATACGACACCCCAAAGCTACAATACAAATACCGCGTTATTTTTTGGGCGTAATCAAATTTCGGTAGTCATGAGTTAAATATAATGTGCTGCCCTCGTATGCAATCCCATCATACCGTGATAATTTGGAAAAAGAAAGCAAAGGTGGAGTGAGCTTCTTGTGTAAAATCATACAGTTGTGATTTCAAATTATTATTGGGCCCCAATCTGAAAATATGTATTTCATTTTTCAATATAATTTAGTTAAAACTTATTGGGCCCTTGATTCCTATTATTTTCAAAATATATTTTCTTTTGGGGAAATTAGGCCTAATACCCTAAAAAATTAACTAATTTGATAACTACCCTACTTATTAATTTAATCACTGACCAACGTATTTAATACGTTAAAACCTCCCCCAAACCTCCAGACCCTTGACGCTTTCGTGAATGAGGAGAGTAGCATCACCACCATCTTTCACAATTCAAATCGGGTCTGTCACAGGGTCTGGTAAATTAATACACAATCGATTAAAAAAAACCCATAACCAGTTACCACAATTTGCAACACCAAACTAAGCCCCGCCGCTGACAGAGACCTAAGACTTACCGGCTGCATCTAAACACACGGTAATACCAACCTCCAAAATTTACCACGCCCAACTCTGCCTCACACACCGCAATCCACCCCGCTGCTCGCTGTCTGTCGCTCGCTCGCCAATCTTCACTCGCCGAGGCCAACTGCCAACAACCAACTCGACCAACGCCTTACCTGTTAACAGTCGGTGCTGGTGTTGTTTCCTCGGTATCTTGAACAGTGGGTGGTGCTGGAGGGCTCAGGTCAATCGGTGCAGGTGCTGGTGCATGATGATGTCTGTGCCTGTGCATGTGCTTATGCTTCCTTTTCTTGTGCATATCAGATGCTGATGCAAGTGAGAGAACCAAAACCTGGTGCTGGTGATGCAATAGGTGGTGGTGGTGGCATTGGCGCTGGTGGTGGAATTGGTGGGGGTATTGTCGGTACGAGAGCGGGTGCCGTTATTGTTGGGGTTGGTGTTGGTGGAGGTTGTTGGACAGGTGCAGGGGATGTTTGTGGTGGAGGTATAATCGGTGGAACTTCTGGCGATGAAACTACTGGTAGTGGAGATGGCTGCTGGTGGAAGTGCTGGTAGTGGAAGCATTGTGCAAACACAAACAATAAAGTAAAATATAGATGGCCAAACAAGCATTTAGTAAACTGTATCACTTTTTTTTAAATTTTGTCTCTTTCTGAGTGTGTCACTTTTTTAATCTGTATAACTCTTTTAATTTGTGTCACTTTTTTGAATTCGTCACTTTTTTGAATTTTGTCACTTTTTTAAATTTTGTCACCTTTTAAACTTTTGTCACTTTTTAAGAAGATAAAAAAATGAAATAATATATTATGTTTTCCTAACATAATCAGCACGTGGATTTGCCTGAACGTATTGATTATTTTAAGAACACGATTACTGGTGCTGCACGAATGGATGATACTATTTTGTTATTGGTCACTTTTTTTTGAGTTTGTGTCACTTTTTTGAGTTTCTCACTTTTTTAGTGTCACTTTTTTTGAGTTTTGTCACTTTTTTTAAAAAAGTAAAAAAGTGACAATTTTTATAAAAAAAAGTGACATTGCGTCACTTTTTTTATTTTACACAGTATTTTTTACTTACTAAAAACCTTTCACATGATTTTTCAAAACATCCTTAATTTTAAGGGTATTTTTGTAAGTACCCCTATTTTTTTCTCTCTTCTTTTCAATCATACATTTTTTAATAAAATAATATTACGCAAATTCAAAAATTTTTACTTGTCAAGCAACTAATTGCAAAACCAATATGAAAGAAAACTCGTTTGGCGTGTGTTGAGGTCGTTAAGTGATGTGGCACTCTTTAATTCAACTTATAAAAAACTATAAAAAAAACTAAAATGGTCGTAACTTCGAACTAATATGTCATTCCGAGCTTAATTGCATTTAAGTATATATTGCAAAGAAAATACTCGATGATCACAAATGGAGAATGTTTCCCTTTATACAGGGGATGGATACAACATGAATCACCACGGTCATTTTCAGCTATAGTAGTAAACCTTGATCTAGGGATGTTAATAAGGCCCGTGTAAAAAAAAAAAAAAAATTTGAAAATGAAAGGTGGGAAAGTGACAGTTATTATTTAAAGACATCACATGTTATATATAAAAAAATAAAAATAAAAAATCGATCTGGCCGTTGAGACCCGAGCAAAAGCCCGTGCCGAGCCTTAAATTTTTTCCCAAGCTTTTGCTCGACTCGGGCCAAAAAAAGCCCGAACCCATTTTGCTCGAGCCGAGCCCGAGCTTCAAATTTCGACTCGTGGGTCGGTTCGTTGCTGCCTCTACCTTGATCTATGTGTCACTTGTCAAATTAATGGTTTGTGATTAATAGATTAGGGCAGCTACGGTGGCACGGTGATTGCCTAAGTTGTAGGTTACTACTTAACCTACCTCATCTTCTTCTCCATTATTGGGTTTGGGCAATTGGGGAACAAATCCCCTATCCCTAGAGAAGCATGCTACTCGTATAATTTTCTTTACAAATTATTTGACATATGTTGAGGTGACGTGCATTTTGATCTTTAATTTGAATTTCATTTATTCAAATCGAGGGTCAAATACATACCACATCAGCATTTGTCATAATATTTATGTACAACTAGCTTAATTCATCCCTAAATGATAGTGGCTTAGTAAGAACTAATAATAATTTATACACATATGATGTGATGAGATATGATTGAGTTCGAATTTTTTCAACCAAATAAAAAAGAAAAACTTTCACACTTTCTTTTTGACACATTATCCATATATAAACCATTATTCTACGTAACCAACAACTGGACTTCTGCATTGGTGAGGAAGTCATTTTGACTAACTTCATCTAGAAGATCATGTAATACAAAACACTTCACTAAAATTATTCAAATAGATCCAAAAGTATCTGTTAGTTTTAAAAGCAACTTTTGATTTTTTGAAAACTTTGCCAAGCTCGAAACTCTTGATTCTATTAAAGTTTTTTTTCGAGTTGAAACAGAAGCAAGAGGCTGGAAATGATTCGCGAGACGACACAACAATTGAAAATGCTATTTTTGAAAAAGTATGACATGAAAACTTGTAATAATTTATACAATTAAACATCAATTGTAATATGACTATTTAACATTAGCTTACCCTAAGAGCTATAAATTTATTATAGTATAATTTAGAGTCTAAATTATCTAAATCATTTATTAAAGACGATAATTAAGTCACTTCTCAGTTGAAACCCACAAGAAAATCCAAAATAATGAGTAATTCTTAATCAAAACTTTAAATTATTTTTGTTCAAAAGTTTTCGAATTTTATTAAAATTTTAGAAATTAGTTAACCTTTCTGAGGTTTCAAAACGTTTTTGAAAAGATTCAATTTCCAACATATGTCTGAAATACCCAAACATCTTAAATTTTTTTTATGCATCCTAAGATTTAAAACATTAAGAGTATCTCCAATATTAATGTGGATTGCATAAAAAAATTACTGCAAAAGTTAAAATAGACAATATCTACAAAAGTTCATCTCCAACGCAACATGTCTAGAACTATGTCTAATTGACATGACAAGAAAAATGTAAACATTGTCAAAAAAATCGTCTAGATATAGATACTTCTCCTGACGAAGTGAATCGCCATAATTTATAATATTTTTGTTTCTCTCCCTCTTTTTTCTTTACTTTTCTTTCATTTTAGACTTGTTTATTATTTTTCTCTCCCATTAAATATGCATTAAAGGTAACATTTGAATAATAGATTGAGCTCATAAACTGAAAATTAAACTAGGTAGTCTATTTGTTAGACATCAGTGTTACGTAAATTAAATACCTTACATCAGAATACAACTTAAATTGCAATACATGTCATGCATAGAAGATGCTCTAACGATTGCCCAATTAAGCACAATGTGAATAAACCTAATTGACATTGATTTCATTCAAAAAATATTAACTCACACGATCTTTAGCACATTTCAACCAGCAATAAAAAAAAAAAAGGGAAAATAGCAAAGTATGTCCCCAAACTTTGATGCCTATTTCACATGGGTTCCCAATTTTCGAGTTGGAGCATTAACATGCTCAATCTTTCGTTCTAGTAGGACTTTGGTCCTTCAATCTTTAGTCGATTGGCTAAACTTTTTTAGAAATGAATTTCTCTAATCATTTAAAATTTTCACAAAGGAAATTTATTCTAAAAAATGCATGTTTATAAATAATTTAACCTTGTACTTGTGAACATAATTTGGTGAAACTATCCATCCAACAATAATATGAATAAAACATGATGTAGTTGTTAGATGGACAATTAATTGTGCTGGACCATTACCACATTTAAATTCATGCTCCTCGACTATATTATGCGAAAGATATTTCTGAACTTAGCTAATTTTGAAGAACATGTTTCAGAAGTGACGAGAATTAATTTCAGAAATCCAAGGTTAAATTCTTGATATACATGCATTTTATTTAGAAATACTTGTCTTTGTTTATTAAAAAAGAAAAAAGAAAAAGAGATTGTCGTGACAATATAGTCACCCTTATTATTATAGTGGCCTATTTTCTGAAAAAATAAAAATAAAAATACCACCTTATCGACAAACCTCTTAACGTGTCTTAAAATCTTGAGAGAGACATTGAAAAAGAAGGATTTTTTAATAGTCAATTTTTGAAACTAGTAATTTTTTTATTTTATAAACAGTATATCCAAATGCATTTGGGAACATGGGGTTCTTAAGAGTAATGTTATTCATCCCCAGTGGGGATGGAAATACAGTTTAGGTGGGTTTAAATGATAGGTTAAATGAAATGTGAAATGAAATGACTTATTAATTTCACCTATCATTTAATGCCATATTAACGTCACGTAGACTGTGTTTTCATCCCCCAATGGGGATGAATAGAATTACTCGGGTTCTTAATTCTTTGCCTGAAAGTAAGCCGGTTGACCCCACAAATTTATTGCTTGAAGTGCATACTGTATATCCATTAATTAGTGATTTTGACATCAACTTGCTATATTGCAGAAAAATAAAAGATATTTTCATCTTGTTTTGGGCATTTTCAATATTTCATTTATCAATTTCAATTTCAATTTCATATTATGAATTAGACATGACAACTGTCGACTAAGTATTAAAAAGAATAACTTATCCCGTTCCAATGGACCTAAAAATGTCCTATTGGTAGGATTCCAAACAAAATCTGGACAAATTTTATCATTTTTCTACTCATTAGTAGGGGTGTAATGAGCTGAACCGCTCAAGCTGTAAAGGACCTCACTAACAAGGCTCCTGCGGGTCATTTTTTTTTTTTTTTTTTAAAATAATATAGAAAAAGGTTAACAACTCGTATAAATGTTACAGTATTTTCTAATTTTTCTTATATGACATTCTTAAACTTTTATGAGAAATGTCCCGGTGTACATCATGGGTGACAGCTCCCTCACAATGGGGCCTTTATGAGGGGGCTGTCAAGGTGTACACTCGGTATTATTCAACTTTTATATAAATAAAAATAATGAGAAAGGTCGCGCCCACAAAATCACATAGGTCATTAAAAAAAAGCCAGCTTAGGAGTGACGTGGGCCCCATCCCCTTTGTGAGGGGGCTGTCAAGGTGTACAGTCAGCATTATTCAACTTTTATATAGATAAAAAGAATTAGAAAGGTCTTTTATATAGATAAAAAAAATGAGAGGTTGCGCCCACAAAATCACATAGGTCATTGAAAAAAGGCCAGCCTAGGAGTGACTTCTAAAGTGGAAGGGCTGGTTCAAGCCCCCAAGATAGGTCATGCCCACCATTTTGTGGTTAGGGTTGGCAATGTGACAGCTCTACTTGCTTGTTATTATATTAGGACATAGGAGTTAACCAAAAGGCTATTAAGTTTTAGTCCTTGTTTGATAAGGATTAAATCAAAATTTTAACAAATTTCGATAAAAATTGATATGATATATTGTTAAAAAGTTGTGAGTCATATGAAATATATAGTTAAAATTAATTATTGATTTTGACTTTGATAAAAATCTAGATTTTAATTTCTACCATCTGGGGCATAGACACTTATTCTAGTGTTATTTCTTCTCTTTAATATAGGCCTTGTAAGATATTTTTAAATTTAATTACCTTGATTTAGGGGTTGGCTTGAGCCCCATTTTCGGAAGAAATAAATTTTGTAATAATGATATTTTGAAGAATATGTGATTAAAAGTAGGAGAAATTTTTAAGTTTACATGTAAAATTATTTTATTGAAATAATCTGCGATTAAAATGAGTTTCAAGAAAAATGAGATTTTAATAATGAGGCTCAAATAATACTAAGTCATAATTTTATTTTCAAATTCATGTAGAAGACCGTGTAAGTAACAATACGAGATGGGGCCCCCCGGGGTATAGCTCAGTGGTGCAAAGGACGGGAGTGAGGTAGTCTCAGTTGAGCTGGCAGCCGCAATGTGCGGGTTCGATTCCTGCCTTTTATAAGGTATGGAATTTGACTCTTTATGGGTACCAATATGATAGCTCTTGTATTCTGGCTTATTGAGGCACATCTTGCGATTTACCTCCTTCACGATGCTATAGGGACGGGACGGGGCGGAGTGGGACCCTCAAGATTGGGGTTCAACCTTTTCAATACAAGATGGGTGAAAAGATATATGATGAATTGATCATTTATATCATTTACTTATGATCAATTTAGTAAATAGAAAGAATGTTTAAAAACATTGTGAAAAAAATCATGGCAATATAACTGTAAATACTAAAACCTAATTAATTAACCAATTTGTCTCAGTTACACGTATCAGACATATATTTTCAGTCAGTTAAAACTTTCTATAGGCAATTTCAAGCACAGTTCTGACTGTGATAGATTAACAGATTAACTTTCTACGAGTTATAATCTATTGCGGAAATAAATAAAAATCAAAACCAAATACAACATGGTAAACCCTTAAGGGAAAACAGAAAACGGCTTGAAAATAATAAAAAGAACAGACCCTTAGTTTCCCAAACAATGTCTTTTGGTGCAGGGACAGGAGGACAGAAAACATTCAATTTTCCATCAAATAATAATTTAAATACACATGATCCATTTGACTTAGATTTGAACGATTTCCATCCATTTGTCCTTACTTGCACCAAAAAAGATAGTTTTGGGACCTAAATGTGACGAAAAATGAATAGTTTGGGTTGGGAATTTCCCAAAATAAAGTGTGAATATGTGAGCTAAACATGAAAGTTGTGGTACGCTTGTTTCCTAGTCACGTTTTAAACATTACAAGATTTGAGGGACTCAGAATTGCCTATAAATACGCTTGTTCCCCAATGTTTGGAAGAAGAATAAAGGGGTTTCCTAAGTGATCAAATTTTGTGTAAGTAAATCAATCCTGAGTCACATGGCAAGTTTTATAGGAAGATAATACAAACTTAATTAACAGAAAGCAAAACAACATAATTTACTCCAACATTTGCACAAAATGGAGAATTTGTTATTGTAAAGAAAAATGAATTATGCTTGTATTAAAAATAAGGTGGAGTCTCTTTACCATAATTTGACATACTGCTTGTGTCTATAATTTAGGACGGATTTTTGTGAATTTGCGAAGGTTTGCTTCTGGAATTTCGAAGATCGGGTGAAACATTGGATCACACTGAATGAGCCAGCATCCTTCACTATTCAAGGATATGCAGCGGGCTTGTGGCCCCCTTGTCGGGGTAATACTTCAGGAGGACAAATTTTTCGTCATAGAACGATAGCTCAGCCTCCTGTTACTTCAACGGAAGGAGATCCGAGTACTGAACCGTATAAAGTGGCACATAATTTGATCATTTCTCATGCAGCAGCAGTTAAGATATACAGGGAAAAATACAAGGTTTCAACATATTTCATCATTAATTTTGTGCATACAATACGGATTGAATATATACATTGTTTAACTAAACTGATAGTCACATTTGTATAGGCACCTCAAAATGGGAAGATAGGGATGACGAATGTCGCAATTTGGTATGAGCCTCTCAATGATTGTCCAGAGGATGAGATAGCAGCAGATAGGGCATTCGATTTTTTGCTGGGATGGTACCTTCACCTGTGCTCATTACTTTGTCCTTAATTCATTGCTGGCAATATTTATTTTCTACCGTTGCCAACATTAACTTTTCACATGGTTATGTGAAATATTGAAAAATATTTCCATGATTTTGTGTAGGATCAACCGACAAAAATGATAAGACTCTATCAATCTCAAACTGTCTCTTAGCCAGCGCAAGAATTAATTATCACAAGGCGCATCTCCACAACAAGCAATGAAGCAAGTCCTTAATTTTTATTTAAATTTGTTAACTAAATCCATTTTTATGATTTCGCTTTCCTTTTCAGCGATGGTGTTAATGTGAAGGGTTACTTCATATGGTCATTGTTTGACAATTTCGAATGATCGAGTGGATTCAATGTCAGATTTGGCATTTTTTATGTTGATTACGTGAATGGAATTTGACAAGGTTCCCAAAAAACTCAGCTATATGGTGGATGAATTTCCTGGAACCATCTCTACCAAAACCACCGTTCGGACATCCACCTCCACCTTCCGAAGGACAACAATATGGACCAGGTCAACTAAAATTACTGATGGAACGACCTGAAGAAACTCCAGAAAATGGTCAAGGATCTCCGAAAAGGCTAAGAAGCAGCTAAACAATTAATGCTTCCTTTAATTATTCTGAAATAAATGCTATGTTGAATTACGTGTGCTTGCAGCTTTTCCTTTGAATTTTCTTCCTTTTCTTGTGGGGGAGAGAAAACATCATTTTATATTGTACTCTCGTGTTCAAATAAACGGAGTCCCGCCTGCTGACGAGGGGGATTGTTTAGTTTGTGCAATAAAATATCTCGTACTGGCATGTGCCTATTCTATTTCTCTTTAGCATTTTCTTGTTCGTACAAAGAAAGGGAGAAAAAAAGCAAGCAACCCTTGCAAACAAAAAAAATATTAACACCCTATTTGATGTTGATAAAAGTTGATAAAATATGTGTTTAAAAAATTATGAATCCTATAAAATGTGGTTAAAATTAATTATTAACTATAAGTTAGATTAAAATCTAAATTTTAATCCTTATAAACCATGGGCTAAAGACCGACTTAAAAATATCAGAGGAATCTCAACTTCGTAAATAGAATAATTATCCAACTAGAGCTAGAGAATCTTTATTGTCTCGGAAAAAGAGAAAATTGTACTCCCATGGGTAGATCAACGCGGACAATACATTCTTATTTTTCATGTACATCTTATTTTACATTATGTCACGTATCAGTATATGATCGGACGGTTTTAAAAACACACTTCCGTTCAATACTTTTTGAATTCCTACACAATGTCAAAAAATGTGTACACCATGCAATGTACACTTAGCATAATTCTTGGAATTTATGCGATTTAATGATTTTAACATATGTGAATTGGATGTGTTGACCATGTGTGACTTTTCAAATGTAACGAGCGTTTATTGAAGAGTCGTGACTTTTAGAATTGGGTGTAACTATTTAAAGAGGTGTATAATGATAACTCATGAACATGTGTATAAGGTGCGACCTAGACCGTCAGACCATGTTTTAATTTGAAATTGTGTGATATAATGATCTAGATTAATTTATGTCAAAAAATGCACTTATTTGTAAAAGTTACATTGAATCTATAAATTGAATACATTCCATTCCAATTTTTGGCAATCCAAATGAATTTCAAATAATTAATTTCTAATTCCTTCTTTCTCCAAACTATGCTAATATTCAAATTATTTTTGAGTTTTATTGTTCGATATTTTACTATTAGATATTGTTGTTAAATATCGGTTGCTTAACAATTTGGGCCCAATGATGTAGTCCAAACTGAAAATCCAATTAATGGCCCAATGATGCAGTCCAAATTCTGTTGAGTACAACTCATTCTGAATGCAACCCGGTTGGCCCTTTCACTTGTGCATTCTTGCATTTTTTAACTGAAGTGTGACTTTGGTTATTTTATTTTGAAGGCTGAGATGGTGCCATGTGGAATGGCTGTGATCGTTGGATGTTTCTGAATATTTGTACTAGTGGCTTGATTTATCTGTGTATTCTCTTTGAAAACCTTTGGTTTTCACCTTATAATCTTAGATTCTTGATGTTCTTGGTGAGGTCTAGTGTTGATAAATGTGTGGTTGTGGTGAATTTGTTCTTTGTTTGAGCAGTAACATTTGGTTACTTTGTGTAATCTGTCGAGGGTTTTTTGAGAGAAAACTTTTGGGTCTGAGGGCATAATTCTTTGTGGATATCTGTATTGTGAAATTGTATTGATTGTTTGCTAGTTTCTAGTGGATTTAAGCGATAATCACTTTGGTGTATGCTCAACAGGTGATTTGCCCTAATTTTGGGTGAACATCCGAGCCTACAGGGGAAAAATCTCGTGTTTTTTAATTTCTGCAATTACTTGGTTTTTTGGGGGCCTGTATAATACCAACAGTGGTATTAGAGCACTTCGATCTGGTATCTTCTAGTGTTCTTGGCGAACAGAACCCTAGATTTTTAAGGATTTGTACTGGAAAGGGTTAGGTCCTTATTTTTGCGGAAAAAGTAAAATAGTTTTGATATTCACTATTTTACATTGTTGATCTGAGATATTTGGTAACGAGCTTCTAACCCTACTACTTATATATTCCTTCGATCTGTAGATTTATTGGATCTCTTGGTTGAAACCCTCTTTGATCTTTCGTTGTCTAGGGTTTCTTTTGAAAACCCTAGAATCTGAAGGGATTGTCGATTTCTTCAAGATTACTTTAAGCTCTTACTTTCAAAAGTTGCATATTCTGTTGTTAGGTTATTATTTGTGTTATCTGCTTCTCTGATTTTTTAGACTGTTTACATTTGTGTGAAATTAAATTTTCTATACCTTAACTGTGTGTACATTAGTTGGTTTGTTACTTTTTGCTTTTGGTACATCAAATTTTGTTTTGTTTTAAAATTGTTAAGCATTCACCGTTTTTCAAGTTTAAATATGGGTAGTACTAAAGTTGATGTTGAAATCTAGAATGGCAAATGAGACTTTAGTCTTTGGAGTCAGAAGATGAAGGCTCCGTTAATACATTTTAGATGTGCTAAAGGCCTTGATGAATCTTGGGGGGTAGAAGTGGTCGATAATAAAAGAATTGAACAAGATGAAATTGCATGGAGCACTATCTTTTTGCATTTATCTGATAGCGTCATTAGGGCAGTCCGTGGGTCGGTTCGATTCGGTTCTGAAGAGACCCGAACCGACCCAAAACTTTCAGGTATTTAATAAATGGACCCGTCGGGTCCAAATATAATTATGAAACCGTTCGGGTTCGGTTCGGTTCGATTCGGGTCGGTTCGGTTCCGTACCATAATTAAATTTTTTAATATTTACAGCAACACTACATAAATACAACTAATGACATTTCATTCGTAACTTTTACAAATTAACGTAACCCAATTCAAAAACATATAAATAACTAGCCGCCCAAAAAAATTAATTCAATGTATACAAATACCAAAAAGTAGATATTAATATTACAGTAACACTACATAAAGTATATTCATTTGCTTCAAATTAAAATGGGCTAATGGGTTTTAAAAAATGATTTAGGTTTTAAAATTAAAATTATGAAATAATCTGATTTATTTAATTAATTTACTAATTTGTTTAGAAAAAAATAAAATAATTTAATTAATTCAATATAAAAAATAAAAAAAATTATTTAGTTTCGGTTCTTATTCGGTTCTTGGTCTAGACCCAAGACTCGACCCAAACCCATCGGTTATTGATTCGGGTACCCGTTCGGGTATTTAATTTATGAAGAACCGCTCGATTCGGTTCGGTTCGGTTCGGTTCTGGTTCGGTTCGGGACTTTTGGACACCCCTAAGCGTCATTAGAAAAGTAGTAGAGACTGAGACTACAGCTGAAATTTGGACAAAACTTGAATATCTTTACAAAACTAAGACACTTCCCAATAAATATTACATGTGAAAACAATTTTTTTAAGTTCAATTTTGATCTTAACCGTGATCTTGAAACTAATCTTGACATTTTTAATAAACTTTTTCAAGATCTTACCAATAGTGGTGAGACTCTTTCTGATGATAAAAAATATGTAGCCTTACTGTCATCGTTACCTGAAAAATATAATGATTTGAAAAATGCTCTTGAATATGGAAGAACTTATGTTACTGTTGATGTTATTGTTTCTTTCTTAAGGAATAGAGAACTTGAATTTTAAAGTGAGTTAAAAACATCCTCAAATGGAGTTGGTTACAATGTGAAAGGAAATAATTCTTTCCAAAGAAACAATAACAATCCTTTAAACAAAAGTTTTGGAAAACATAAAGAATATTCTGAAAACTTTAAAATGGGTAAAACTAAATTTAATAAAAATAATAATAAGGCTAAAGGAAAGAAATGTTATTTTTGTGAAAAATTAGGTCATTTCATAAAAGATTGTAACAAGAGAATTGATGAATTGAAAAATATTAATAAAACCGAAGGTGGAGCTGCTATAGGTTATGAAGAAGCCGTAGCCTCTAATGGACAGGTTTATGTGACTGTCAATCTTCAGCTAAAAATGAATGGATTCTTGATTCATGGTGTACTTTTCATATGACACCTTATAAAGAGTACTTCATTAATTTTCTTGAAATAAGTGGAGGGCAGGTAATATTGAGAAATGACTTTTCTTACAAAATAAAAGGAATTGGTAAAACTGTTTTAAAACTAGAAAGTGGTAATGTTCTGACTTTGAATAAGATCAGATACATTCTTGATCTAAAGAAGAATTTAATCTCTTTACGTACTCTTGATGATGAATGTTTTGATACCATTATAAATAAAGGTATTTTAATACTTCAAAGCGATTTTGCAAAAGTCACTCATGTTGAAAAATCAAATGGGATTTATACCTTGAAAGCTTTACCTTTATAGAATAAATCTCTTGCTACAACAGTCTCCCAGTCTAATAAATCTAAACTTTGGCACAAAAGACTTGAACATATATTAGTGATAAAAATTTGTACATTTTTAAGAAACAAGGCCTTTTAGGTAATGAAATGATTGAAAGAATCTTATTTTGTGAACATTGAATTTATTTGAAGAAAAATAAATTGTCTTTTTCTACTGACATTCATAAATCAAAATCTATTCTTGATTATTTGCATACTGATCTGTGGGGACTAGCTACTGTTTGCACTTATTCTGATTTTAAATACTTCTTGCTCATTATTGATGATTTTTCAAAGAAAATTTGGGTCATTCTTTTGAAAAATAAATCAGGCACCTTCAAAAAATTTGCAGAATGAAAAACTCTTATTGAAAATCAAGTTAATAAAAGTGTTAAAGCTCTTAAAACTGATAATGGTCCTAAATTTTGCAATGAAGAGTTTGATAACTTCTGTAAAACTAATGAGATTTTTAGACATAAGACTGTAACCTATTCTCTACAACAGAATGAGTTTGCAGAAAAATGAATAAGACTTTGTTAGAAAAAGGTTAGATGTATGCCGATAAGTTCAGTCCTTTCAAAATTATTTTGGGGAGAAGCTGTTAAAACTGTCTCTTTTCTAACAAATAAGTGTTATGCTAAATCTTTAAAATATGACACATTTGATCATGTTTGGAATGATTATTCTGTTGATTATTCTAAACTAAAATTATTTGGCTGTGCTGCCTATGTATATCAAAATGAAGGGAAACTTGAGCCTAGATCTATTAAAGAAATTTTCTTAGGTTATGGTAAATGTGTTAAATGTTATAGGATTTGGTTGAAAGCTCAGGGAGGTTATAAGGTTATAATAAGTAGGAATGTTATCTTTAACGAGACAGGCATGCTTTTTATTAAAGAAAAAGGAAAAGCAACAACTGAAACTGATCAAAACAAAACTTTTATGGAATCTAAACTTTTTCAGATAGATTTAAAGTCTATAAATGATGATCAGTTTGAGGTGGAGCTTTGTCAGGAATTGAATAATGAACCTGAAATTGAGCTAGAACTTGTTAATGAACATGAACTTGATCAACCTGAAAATCATTTAGGAGATTATCATCTAGCAAGGGATAGAGTGAGAAAAGAAATAAAACCGCCATCAAGATATAATGATTCTGATTTTGTTATAGCTCTGAATGTTCAAAATTTTTTGGATAATAAGTCTAATTCATATGAAGAGGCCATTGAAGGAAAACGTGCAAGTTCTTGGCTTGCTGCAATGAAAGATGAAATGATTTCATTGATTTAAAATAAGGCATGGGTCTTAGTGAATAAACTCAAAGGTGAAAGGGTTATTGATTGCAAATGGATCTATAAGATAAAAGAAGGTGATTCAAAAGGTGAAAATGTAATGTTTAAGGCTAGATTAGTTGCTAAGGACTTTAACCAAAGAGAGGGAATTGACTACAATGAAATTTTCTCGCATGTAGTCAATACACATCTATAAGAGTTTTGCTTTATCTTGTTTCACAATTTGATTTTGAATGAGAACAGTTAGATATTAAAACTGTCTTCTTACATGGAAAATTGGATGAGACAATTTATATGACTCAACCAAAAGGTTTTGAACAAAAAGGAAAAGAAAACTATGTGTGCCTTTTACAACAATCACTTTACGTTTTGAAACAAGCCTCAGACAATGGTATATCAGGATTGATACTTTTATAAAATGACTTGATTTCAATAGAAGTGAATATGATCCATATTTTTACTATAATGGTAATTGAGGTCCTAATTCTTATTATATTTTGCTATATGTTGATGATATGTTAGTTGCTGGGTGTGATATGACTGAAATTAACATCATTAAGCAAAAATTAAAATACTAATTTGAAATGAAAGACTTAGGAGAAGCTAAAATGATTCTAGAAATGGAAATTAGAAGGAATATAAGTGTTCATAATCTATTACTTACTCAACAATCTTATATTTCAAAAATACTATGTAGATTTTCTATGGAAAATTCTAAAGATGTCACTTTATCACTTGGCAGTCACTTTAAATTTTCAGTAGAACAATGTCCTAAAACTGAAACAGAAAAGAATAGGATGGAGAATGTCTCTTATGCAAATTTTGTTGGCTCTGTTATATATATACTGGTCTGTACCAGACCCGATCTTACTTTTGCTATAAGTATTTTAAGTAGATGTATGAGTAATTCTGTTGAATATCATTGGGAAGCCATGAAATGGTTGTTAAGATACTTAAAAAGAACTTCTAACTTAGGACTCATGTTCAATAAGAGTAAAATTGGAATTAGACTGAAAGGTTTTGTTGATTCAGACTTTGCTGATAACTGTGATAATAGAAAATCAATTTCTGCATATGTTTTTACTTTGAATGATACCTATATAAGCTGGAAATCACAGCGGCAAAAAATTGTAGCATTGTTTTCAACAGAGGCTGAATATATTGCAGCTACTGATGCTGTAAATGAATGTATTTGACTGAAAAACTTGTTGGATGAAATTGGTTTTTCTGGTAATAATGCTGTTATATTTTCTGACAGTCAATTTGCTATAAATATTAGTAAAAATCCTATTTTTCGTGATAGAACTAAACATATCGATGTTGAATTTCATTTTATAAGAGATATCTTAGAAAATGAAATTATGAAAATTGGAAAGGTTTCAACAAAATGTAATCTAGCAGACATGGGAACAAAAATACTTCCTTTGTATAAATTTAGGGATTGTTTGACTTTCCTAAATGTTATTTTTAACTAGTGTTTTTGCAGGTACATAGAGCAAATGAAACCGAATGAGGAGTTAACCTCCAATCTGCTATGAAACCCAAAATATCAAACAAGATGGAGATTGTTAAATATTGGTTGCTTAACAATTTCGGGCCCAATGATGTAGCCCAAACTGAAAATCCAATTAATGGCCCTATGATACAACCTAAATTCTGTTGAGTCCAGCCTATTCTGAATGCAACCCGGTTGGCCCCTTTTCACTTGTGTATTCTCACATTTTAACTGGAGTGCGATTTTGGTTATTTTATTTTGAAGGCTGAGATGGTGCCATGTGGAATGACTGTGACCGTTGGATGCTTCTGACTATTTGTATTATTGACTTGACTTTTCATTTGTGTCTGGGTTCGAGATTATTCTTAAACTTTTCTCTCTGAAAACCTTTGGTTTTTGCTTTGTAATCTTGGATTCTAGATGTTCTTGGTAGGGTCTAATGTTGACTAAGGTGTGGTTGTTGTGAATCTGTTCTTTGTTTGAGCAGTAACATTTGGTTACTTTGTGTAATCTGTCAAGGGTTTCTTGAGAGAAAACTTTTGGATTTGAGGGCATAATCCTTTGTGAATATTTGTATTGTGAAACTTGTATTGATTATTTGCTGGTTTCTAATGGATTGGAGCGATAATCAATTCGGTGTATGCTCAATGGGTGATTAGCCCTAATTTTAGGAGAACATCCACGCATATGGGCGAAAAATCTCTTGTGTTCTTTAATTTTTGCAATTACTTAGTTTTCTGGGTGCCTGTATAATACCAACAATTGTCCAATCTTGAAAAGTGTGATCAAGCTTTGGTTTGCTTGATAAATCATATGGCTACTTGAGTGAATTTCTGCCTAATTGAGGCCCTGTTTGGTACACATTATTTTTTTCATTCTCATTCTCCTACTCATTTTCAATCACACATTTTTCAATAAAATAATATTTTCCATCACATCAATAACTTTTCCTTCATTTTTAACCTCACATTCTCCATCAATCTACTATTCAATACTACATTCTTTTAAAAGAATGTGTCCCAAACACATTCTGAGTGTAAAAATGATAATTGTTGGTAAAATATAGACTTGATGCATTTGGAGAGAAAATGACGGTTTTAAGCTTAGGAGTTGATTGGTAGTAATTGAAGGCTAGCCGATTGTGCTTGATTGATAAAAAAGTATTAAGAAAGCAATCATACGAAATTCACAAGTTTTGGAGTGAAATTCAAAGTTTGAAAATTTTGGGGGCTAGAATGGAAATAAATTATGGATAGTTGAGCGAATTTCTGCCTAATATAGTGTAAAAATGACAATTGAGTGGTTTGCAATAGTAAATTAATTAAATTAATGAATTCGACTAAATACAAACTTTAGAATTGAACTTGAAAGAAAAATTAAATGTGATGACTTTGATGAAATCATGAATTCTAACACTTTTATTCACCATGTTAAAGTTGTTAGTCGAGGTTGTTCAACAAGCGAAATATATTAATTAATATAATTTTAGTCCTTAGTTTAATTATATAAAATTCTTTTTTGTCAATTTGTTAGTTCAAATAAAGTTATGATTGTTAATTTTGGTACTTAATATGACGAATCTCACGGAAATAATACTTTATCTATCATTATATTACTCGTCGCGATTCGTAACTTGCAAATTCAACTAACACTAGTTAAGTTAGTACGTTCAATGGTACATTCAAACTCGCCAATGAACTCTGATTTCAATGAATTCGTGTGTACTCCAAACGAAGTAGTGAACTATACGATTTTTCCAGATTTTTGAGTTTATTGTTATTTCTTTATTATATTTTGTTATATAAATATGAGTTTTTAATTTGTATGGTAAACAAATTATAACAGGATCTCCAAATATTTTTTACATAAAAAGAAATAAGGAAAGTTTTCTTTGTAACTTTTAAATTTGTATGCCAGACTAAAACTATATTGAGTAATTAATTAATCTAAAAATTATTTTCCTAGATTTTAAACTTTTAAAGGTCAAACTTGATCAATATCTATAGTTCTAACAACTCAATTCTACTATTTTAAGCCACTCAATAAAAAACTCGTAGGATTAAGATGTTCTAACTTTCAAGGCTCTTATACTGATTGGGATAACGTTAATTATCTCAAAAATACAGTACTTATTTATTATTTTAGAAAACTTACACTTCTAGAGACTATTTATTTTACCGTATGAGATTCGACTCTACCATTGTAGAATGTTGATAATTTATTTAGCTGCGGGGTCGTACACGAGAATATAACATTGTACCTACCCTAATAACAAAATTGCATCCTACATTTGAAAACTTCCATTTGTGATCATGATTTAATCTCTTTGGTTGGAGTATGAATCTAATATAAGAAAAAGATGTGAGGTTTTGGAAATAATGAGAATTTACTATTATGGGGGCCAATTGTGCCCTTTATTTATCAAAATGTCCAAACAACCAAAAGTGGCCCTTCTTTTATGGAGGGACCATCCATTGGCATTAAGCAAAAGATTATGTGGCTAATGATTCTATAAGAATTTAAAGGTGGAAAACAAAGGGAAAAGTAGTGAATATTTTCTAATTAAAAGGATAAGGTCTTGTTCAGACCATTTAATTTCTATGCCGTTGATAGTTGCCTATGCTATAGTCTTATTGGCTCTCAATCGCCATCAATATCACAATTTTATCTCTATACTTTTATACGCAATAAAATTATTTTAATATTTTTTTTTCTAAATTTTCAAATAAAATTAATTCAACAGCATAGTTTGACTCGAGATTACTAGAGAAAAATTAAGAAAATCAAAAAAATTAAAATTAAAATTATTAAAACCATCCAATTGGATTAAAGTATACAAAATTTGCCAACCAAAAACGCGTAGCACACTAAGGAAAGTCACCTCTTGAATAGTTAGAAAATGAAACTTTTGCTTTTGTAAATTATCACGGGAAAATTTCCTTCGGGGTCCCCAATATTTATAAATGTGTACTCATGTTCCCAATTTTTTTTACACTCCATGCATAGTACTCTCACGAACGAAAGATGTCTATTCGACGTGCCCATACAAAATTGTTTTTCTTTAAGAAAATATCTTTATTCCAAAAACCAAACGTCAAATTCACATTACTATAAATATTACTTTAAAAAAAAAACACACACACACACTCACGCACGCGCACACAGACAAAATTTACCGTTTCAATTATCTTGTTTGAGCCTCATTTTATCAAAAAATTATTTTTTCAAAACTTATTTTCAATCACACATTCTGCAATAAAATAATTTTATACGTGAATCGAAATATTTTCTTTATTTTGTAACCACACATTGTTCAAAAATCACTATTCAAGAATACATTTTTTTTTTCTCCAATACGTGTTACATGGCTATTTAGCGACTTTTGAGAAGTGCAGATATCTCGCGCACAATGTTGGAAGATTGGGGATGTGAATGTCATGAATAGAAGGTTGGGACCCTCAAAGGAATCTACCCAATTATCAAAGATAACTCTCATCTTAATCATCATTAATGCATAATCAAAATCCTTAATAGGGTCATCATCATCTTCTGCCCATACGGCATACCCCATAGATTACAGACCACTCAAGAAAATTAAAGAAAAATCCTTCCTCTTTCTCTCTCCTGTTAAAAACCCAAAAACGCCGTTACTTAAAACTATTCTCCGTTACGCACGTGACTACAACGGCTCTATAAAGTCCAAAACACACGTGCCACTTACACATGTCCCTTGAGCAATTGAGCCTGGCTCCGGGGCCCGCCGACGGCGAGACTGACGGCCGTCAGCAATCCGCCGATGATGCCAGCAAAGTTGCTCGGCTGCCACGGTGGACCAGACAAGAAATCCTAGTGCTTATACAAGGCAAAAGGGTCGCTGAGAACAGGGTTAGGCGGGGCCGGGCATCCGGGTTGGCGTTCGGGTCGGCTCAGGTCGAACCCAAATGGGCATCTGTTTCATCCTACTGCAAAAGGCATGGGGTAAACCGGGGCCCGGTCCAGTGCCGGAAAAGGTGGAGCAATTTGGCGGGGGACTTCAAGAAGATAAAGGAGTGGGAATTGAAAATAAGGGAGGAAACGGAGTCGTTTTGGGTGATGAGGAATGATTTGAGAAGGGAGAGAAAGTTGCCGGGGTTTTTTGATAGGGAGGTTTATGATATACTTGATGGAGGCGAGGAGGAGGGAGCTAGTGGGCTGGCTTTGGCGCCATCGGCTGTGCCAGTGGGTGATCAGGGTGGTAAAGAAGTGGAGGCAGAGGCTTTGTTCGATAGTGGGCGGAGCGCGGCTGCAGATGATGGGTTATTCTCGGATTTTGAGCAGTCAGGTCAGGAGGAGGTTGGTGAGATTCCCGGACGGGATAAGGAGAATCCGGTGAAAGGTATACCCGCTCCGACTCCCATCTCAGGTAATCAGATGCTACAACTATTAATTTACATACCATCAGAAAACAAGGAATGAATATCATGCAGTATTCTGTGCATGTAAGCATACAGATTTATACAAGGGTGATTTTTGAACGAGAGTTCTTGAATTAGATGAGTTTTGTCATCTATTTCATAATTTTTGAGAAACTGAAACACGATGTGTTTTGTCATTTGCTATCTGGTGAGAGCTGTATGAACAGAAGATTGTTAAATTGTTGAAAATGAGAGACTCCTGTAGAATGTTTCCCATGGTACCATACACGAATGTGTTTTTATGCTATTGCTTGTGCTGAAGTGATTTGTTGGAACAGTTTCCAAATTGACTCTTGCTAGTTATACTATAATATTTAAAATATTGTATCATGGGTTCAAAACCCATTTCCTCTGGCATGGAACTAAAAAGGGCAGGCAAAATTATGTGAGAGAAAGAAACTTTTGTCCCTTACCCAAAACTATCCAATTGATGGCTAAGTAATCAGTGTGATTTCTTTCAGTAAGACAAGGTATTTTTTGATATACATCTGGTGATTTTTGCAAAAGAACTTTGCATGAGGATGCTTTTCTTGTAATGGTGGTTGCCCTGCACGTTCCCTTGAATGTGAAGTTTTCATTTCTTTTTCTGTAGTTGCAGAGAAACAGCATCAGTCATTTCCTCAAGAACCTCCTGATCAAGGTACTGTCCTTTCCATAAAGATCATACTGGAATAATAATCATTGCAATCTTCTTCTCATGACTTGCAAGTCTTCTGTTAAGTTGGGCATACCGACATTGCCCATATTTTAAAGAATAGCACTTATAGATTGTGTTGATGCTGTTACCACATTATTCTCCAGCTGAGCTTACTTAGATTTAGTTATGCATCTATCAATGTTATAATCTTTGGTAACATAATGTACACAAAAGAGAACTTAACTCAAGTTCTATTGCAATTGCTCGAGAAAATCTGTTTTCCCCTGCATTTCTTAAACTCATCTGAGTTGCAGTATATCTTGATGGGATTAATCTGCAAAATGAGGATTTTCCCGTTCTAAAATATACCAAGTGTTCCCTGAGCATTATGAGAATATGTTTAAGCATTTCAACAATTACTGCCTCTTAGAGTTTGCGTTAACCAGGGATAATGACATTGATTTATTACCCGGTGGCTAAAATTGGATGCATTTGAAGTACTGCCATAATTAAGTAGGTCACACAATATGGTTTGTGAGACAAATGGGATGTAGCTTACTTGTCTATTTTTTAATTTTCGTAGTAGATCTTAAATCGAAAACAATTTTTTTTATCAAATATCAGTGGTGAAATGGTACAATTGGTCATTGGTTTGTGGGAAGGGATCTTAGCCTGTGTTGATATCATATTATGATCACTTCTTCAAATGGGGATGCTTTTCTTTAATTTATGAATGTCTCTATTGGAAAGATTGTCCATTTCTCATGTTTAGTTGGATAATTGGCAGAAAATTATTGCAGCGTGTCTGAATTCTTAAATTGATATGTTTTAAACCAGTGTGGTGGATTCCTGCATCTTTTTATCTGCGTTTTTAAACACGACTTTGAAAAATGCAATTTTTGTGGGCCTAAATGATAATAATTTGTGCATCTATTGCAGTCTTTCGCCAACTCTAAAATTAATTCATTCCTCAAGGAATTCCAAGTGTTGTAGAATCAGAGAATGTGATGCAAATTAAAAACGCTAAACATCGTTGATTGGAACTTCAAAGTCATAAACTATTACTATTTGAACATGAGAAGACCTCTTTAGGCATTTCTTTGGTTCATATTTAGATTTTCGATTAACATTTGGAGCATGCAGCTGATTATCAATTGATGGGGTTCCATGGGACAACGGAATTCTTTTTCTTGCTTATCAATTTGACGATTGTTTTAGATGTGAAATCGAATAGAATGATGGCCATATTTAACTGCAGTAAGAAACAGAAAAGAAAATACGAATAACATTAGCATGTCCACTTTCTAGTCATTATCAATAATGATAGGCCACAGCTCGTGGTTTGCATCTTCTGATTAATTCACTCCACCCGCCCTCATGAAAAAAATAAATAATCAGCCAGATAAAAAGGCTCAACTATAAGAAACACTTGGAGCTAGCAGTGCTGTCCAAGGGAAAAAGTGGTGTTTGTGAATGTGTACTGAAAATGCATTTATTGCAGGCACAAGTCATGAGAAACAAAATACCTCAGAACCTGAGATTCGGAACCCTGAGGACACAAAGAAGAGGAAGCGAAATGAAACTGGTGAAGAAAGGGAAACAACAAATATGCAACATAGGTTGATTGAAGCCCTGGAAAGAAATGGGAATTTGTTGAGCTCTCAACTTGAAGTTCAAAACTCTCATCTTCAGTTGGACAGGGAGCAACGCAAGGACCACGTCAGTAGCTTAATTACAGTCCTCAACAAGCTTGCCGATGCCTTGGGAAGAATTGCCGATAAGCTGTAGCAAAAACGTGGCAGTTTAGGTGTTGTACAATTATTTATCCAAAGGATTTGGTAGTCATTCATAATTGCATTAAAGATGGCTCCACACACATTTTTCCTTTTTTCTTCCTGATCTTATTTTGATGTATAATCTTTTTGACCTTTGTTCTTTCTTTATATAAACAACAGAATTGGAAATCTACCATTGTTTCTTGTTTCTTTACCCTTGATTTAATATATCAATATTTTTTGTTGATTTAGTTGGCATGATCGTACAGATTAATGATTAAATATGTAGGGTATCGTTATCACTTCGCTCAAAAGTTATAATTCATAGCATAATATAATATGTCCTATATTACTCAGAATTAAACTGGGAGTGTACTCCCAGCCCATTCTCTTGGGCTCACCTCCGTTTCAAGCATACTCATGCATTAATTAGGGTGAAAGTTGCTTATACAAGTATGTGATGAACTCGCACTAGTAAGATAATGAAATAAATTTTTGGTAATTTTGGCTCACTTCCAACGCAAGTATAATTTTTATGGTTAATTTGTAATGGATTTTTCAGTTTCGTCCTCGCAAAAATTTTGGCTCGCCCCTGCAAAATTTTGAATTTTTTTTTTCCATTAATAAATATTGACCCAATAACTTACACTTTAACATTCAACCATACAAAAATTTTAGACCTAAACAAAAGATCCAATAATTACATAAATAAATAAATAGCCAAATTTAGGGGTGTTCAAAAGTCCCGAATCGAACCGGATAGAACCGAACTCGAACCGAACCGAACCGAATCGAGCGGTTCTTCATAAATTAAATACCCGAATGGGTACCCGAAACGAAAACCGATGGGTTTGGGTCGGGTCTCGGGTCTAGACCAAAAACCGAAGAACCGAATAAGAATCGAAACTAAGTAATTTTTTTATTTTTTATATTGAATTAATTAAATTATTTTATTTTTTTTCTATACAAATTAGCAAATTAATTAAATAAATTAGATTATTTCATAATTTTAATTTTAAAGCCCAAATCATTTTTAAAATCCATTAACCCATTTTAATTTGAAGCAAACGAATATATTTTATGTAGCTTTGCTGTAATATTAATATCTACTTTTTGGTATTTGTATGCATTGAATTAATCTTATTAGACGGCTAGTTATTTATATGTTTTTGAATTGAGCTACGTTAATTTGTAAAAGTTACGAATGAAATGTCATTAGTTGTATTTATGTTGTGTTACTGAAAATATTAAAAAATTTAATTATGGTACGGAACCGAACCGACCCGAACGGAATCGAACCCGAACGGTTCCATAATTATATTTGGACCTGACGGGTCCATTTATTAAATACCTGAAAGTTTTGGGTCGGTTCGAGTCTCTTCATAACCGAACCGAACCGACCCACGGACAGTCCTAGCCAAAATCCAATCTAAAAGCAAATGACTCATTTATGAATCAATTACCTAAAAGCAACTACAGAACGTGCATTTTCAGCTATGAGTGTCATTAAGATAAGGTTGCGTAATATAATGGAAGATGATTTTTTGTCCAGTACCATGCTTATGTATATAGAGAAGGAGATTGTTGATACTTTTTCATTAGATTCTCTTATTGACCAGTTTGAAGTGATGAGAACAAGAAAAGACCAATTTCAGATGTTCAAGCCATCTCTACCATCCGTTATATAGATAGACAGTTTACTTTTTGTCTTTTTGATATCCATCTAACGTTCATGTTTTCAATTTGTATAGCGTTAGACACATAGATGGACATATTGTTTTTGTAGATGGACATATTGTTTTTGTATCGACTAACTGATTATTTTTTTGGTCAATCAATCTAACTTGCATATTTTGATATTCAAAATCGTCGTTTTCAATCTTTTTAGTTAAAAAAAATTTCGAGGGCTCGGCCCTCGGATCCTTGAGATGGGGCCCCCCTCTACCCTCAATATTTTCTCTTCTACAAGATTGAAATCCTGGCTACGTCCCTAGATGCAACTACATCAACTTCGTGCAATCAGTACTTCCTAATAAAAATTGAAAGAAAGAAGTACTAATGTCTATTAGGTGGAAGGTCGCGATAAGCGTCAAAGGTCCTAATGTGTATATCAGTAGCAAGTCCATAGACTGAGTCGAGCCCATTGACAACCCTATATACATAATAATCATGCTATATATCTTCTATATATTAAAAGTGGCTATGTAACGGAATTTCTTGTTTTTAACGGAAAAACTAACGGAATTTGTTGTTTTAACGGACTATGTAACGGAATTTCTTGTTTTAAACAGGCAGCTGCACCTTCTTTCAGTGTTTTTATCATAACTTTGTATTCCGATAACCGATTAAAGCGATTCAAAATGAGTTGGAAAGCTAACTCATCTGGCTACAACTTTGATTTAGACATCATTCTCCAATTCGATCACTTTCGATGCCAAAAATAGGTCTCAATATGAGACTAAAACATCGGAGCATAACTTTTCGGTTGGAAATTGATTTGTGATCATCTTTTGACTAAATTTGATTCCATTGACGTCTTCCTTTATCCAATTGACTCCAAACACTCTCAAATCTTCATCGTGAGGTTCGACACAACTTTTAAGTATTTACATTTTAGTCCCTGAACTTTGACTTCCTTACAATTTAGCCATTTCTCCAAATTTGTCAACTTTTGCTTATTTTCTTCGATCTCACCAACTTACATCACAACATCAAAATCACACATCTAATTATTTAACAATTACATAAACATTACATAATTAATTATTTAATTAACCAAAAAAATTACATCTTTATTAATAACAAATTAATTATTAAACAAAACTATTAAATATAAACTAGGCAAACGTGCATTGCACATTGCTTGCATCTAGTGTGTGTGTGTGTGTATATATATATATATATATATATATATATATATATATATATATATATATATATATAGCAATCATCTTTTACATTATTATTTATATTGTGCCACGTGATAACACACCATTGGACACTTAAAAAAAATACTTTTTTCGCCTAAAATGTTTTGAAAAAAAGTGGATGTGAAAATCATGTAAGGGATGGATGCACATTTAACATTATTGATGTACATAATTACTTGTCGAGTTAAAATACTTCTTTGGAAATGTATGTGTTACAGTTTTTCCTAAAGAAAGTCCTTGTTTGGTTTGATTAAAAATAATGTTTTAGTATATTTTGATAAAAATTGTTGAAATGTATAGTTGGAAAGTCGATAAAAGTTATGAATGACGTGAAATATGTGATTGAAAAAAAAAAATTGACTTCTAAAAACTGTTAATAAAATGGAAACTCAGTTGCCAACCCGACATTCTTTAATTTATTTCTTATACTAATTTTCAATCACACATTCGCACAATGAAATATTCAACAAGTATACTCAAAAAAAGTTCCCACTTTTTAATCATACATTCTCCAAAAAATATTATTCAAAACATAGTTTTTTATAATTACTAGTGGGGTGAGCGTACGTTGCACGTTAGCTAAATAATATTAAAAATAAGTGTGTAAATATGAGAGCAATTCATTTGTAAACATGAAATATATTCATAAGTTGGTTGGAATCGACATACTTTTCATCTCTTTTCTTTTTATATTTTTGATTCTTGATGCGTACATTGGTACTCTATGTATTTAACTTCTCGTTATAACTATTTATTTATTGAAGTTAGTTATGTATTGTTTAAGTTTATAATATTTTGTATACAATATTAATAAATTTACAGATGTAAAGATCACACTAATTTAGTTCTTCTCTACAAAGTAAGCTGATGATTGTTAATGTTTATGTACTTTTATTATGCGGGACATAAGTACGAGAAACTCAATTTATAAGATGATCTCTACTATGTAAGATCAAATTAGTTAAATGTCGTTTCATTGATGAACCGCTTAACTGAAAATGAAGTGATTCATACATTTATATTGCTTTTTACATTCAGAAAATTAAATAGTTCCAAGCAAAAAAGCATCAAGGTCTGGATGCTGTCTTGATGTACTATTTAATTCATTCAATTTAAAACCCTCCACATATACGACACAGATAAAGGGTATCAAGAGTCGATCAAGGCCATCAGTTTTAGAAAAAGCAAACATATAAAAATACCATGGAGCATAACTTGAGCAATTTATCCAAGGCACCACTTGTTTGAAGGTTGCATTTCCTTGCTCATCTATGGTCACTGCAGCAAGCTTCACCAAGGTAACAACGCAAATGAACTACTGTAAATGGTAAATAAAAAGAGACCAACATACACAAGTCATTATTTACCTTTCGAACTTTAGTTATAGCAAGCTTGAAGAAGAAATAAATGGATATTATTTTTTGGCGTGAAATTTACATATATAAAAAATAAAACCATTGGCAAACAGGAGGTGGCTATTGTTGTGCAGAACAGTAAATTTCTTTGCAACAGAATTTCCATCCTTCAGTTTTAAAGAAAACACGGCTAAATAATAAGCAACTCATGGTATTATTTCCAATTTACCGCATATGCATAATTTACCCAAGAATTAATCTCCTCCTAGAATGAATGGTATTATAATCAGAATATTCAAACAAAATACATAAATTTAAGAACTAAAGATCCAACAACCAAAAGAACACCATATTGTTCCACTAATAATTATTATATAGGTGTCCATGTTTGTTTAGTATAAGCACCATCTAAGCCTAGAAGGAATTTTTAGGTCTCCACCTACACCTGGTGGGATCTTTCGATTTCCAAACCCTGTCTATTGATAAAGAAATGATGTTCAAATGGGACGTAAATCCCTTGGTGTTGAGCGGATTTAGTTTTTGGTTCTTATGTTAATATTTGATTTATGTATATTTAGACATATAATGTGTTGTAATTAGGCTTTGTTTGTGCCTTCAGGGATTTTAAGGAATTGGACTTCTTCCTTTGCAATCCAGTTTACCATCCCACAAAACTTGCACTCGTCCAAGTAAACCACTCAGGAATCCAGTAGCCTCATGATGGGGACCTTTCATAAGGAATATACAAATTCAAGAGTTGAACTTAGGATTTGACATAACAGAAAGTCAACATGATAGACATTAAGGAGAGAAGAAAATGCTTGGTTCGAGTGACAAACAAATCTCAACTAAATATTACTTGCTGAGACATGGCAGGTGTAACTAAAGAAATAACCACGTCATCACCAGAGAAAGAGAACCAACACACTATGAAAGCATATAATTGATACTGCTTTTATGTTTGACCATACCTGATAAATTTTTAACGTTCTTCTTGGCTAGCATCTGCTCAAGGTTTTGAGATAAGCTTCGTAAATTAAATTAGCAGGAGCATTTCCTCCGACCTCAATCAATGCATCAATTTCATCATCAGATCATTCATCCAATGTCATGGAAAAACCTATACGATTCAAAATTTTATGGTGGAAATGTAAGAATAAAAGATTATAAAATGTATGATTGTGAGAGAAAGGAGATGGTGGAATAGAAAAACGAAATGAGAAAGTCGCATTTGAAATGTGTACCAAGGTTTCTGTGCACACCACAGCACTTTAAGCAAATAAATACTCCAATATCTGCAGACCTGAACATGCCACAAAAAAACATTAACAAGAAGAAACAAAGGAAACACAGATACAAAGTACATTAGTTTAAATGTGTTCTTTTTTAATATTGACCCATAGATAACAGTGAGCTTGAATCCTTGACCTTTTAAGGTAAGCAGACAACAACTACTACTTCTCCCTCGCTCTCGCGACATTTTTATGAATAATCTAGCAAGAGGTAAAGAGAGAAAAAAAATTAGAAGAAACCAGAGTGAAACTTGCGCCTATTTTAGACCTGGAGCACCACAATCTGCACAAAGACGGTTATTGCATTGAACCAAAAGCTCTTTCAATCTTCTTTTACGTATACAAACAATACTCATCAAAAGGAAAAAAAAAAAAAGAAAGAAAAAAAAAAGGAAGGAAAGCCAAGAACTAACTAAAACTCTACAATATCCGAAAAAGGTTGATAAATGAACATGTGTACCAATTAGCAACAAAATGTTTTAAAACAGGTTTAGTGCTAAAATAATCACCAACTAGCAACAAAATGCGTAATGTCGAGCACACTAATCAGGATGCAAAGAGCTTGTCAAACAATGTATATTGCATGGAGAAAAGGTATGTTCCATTATTATGTCCATCACGTAAGCGTAATACAGTGCCTTGCGCAATTGATGAAGTCAATGATCTACATACTTTAGTTAGTTCTTAAGAGAATCTCATTTCAGGGTGCAAGATACAAGTGCATTCTTCATTAAAAGGGTTAAGTAATTCCACTCAAACTTTATGCGAAAAGGGTAGGGAAATATGGCAGACATTTCGTACAATTTGAACTTAGCCTGCACAAATTGATATTCCTCATTCCTAAATTTTGGAACCCAGTAGTTCGAGAGAAAATAAAATTATACCTAGCTGGTTCTGCTGGTCTCTTAATAATAACCTGCAAATAGTGATATATAAAAAAGATTAGAACATATGTTCTCTCTCTTTGTATACAAAATTTCCTTATATACAATTTACTAAAAAAGCGCATGCAAAATTCTCGTTGAGTATATTCCCAGTTAAGCTTGCAAAAAATCATACATCAAATACTTAGAATCAAAATCCTAGAATAGTCGTATAAAATGAATCTTAAGAAGCATAGATATGTGAATGGTACAGATTTCAAAAATAACTCTTGTTTCACAATGCAAGGTAAGAACACCTATAATAAAATCGTGGCAAAAACTTAAGTACAAATCATGGCATAAATGATGCCCAAAGTTCGCAGGAACCTATAATAAAATCGTATACGAGTCAGAGTCTAACTTTGTTCTTCTCAAGGGAGGTTATAAAATTCTTAACTTGATAAAATTGCATAATGACAAAACAGGAGAATTGATAGTAAACATGGGAAAGAGTAATTAAGTCATGTTTGATCCACATTATTTTTCTTATTCTCATTCTTCTACTCATTTTCAACAACGCATTCTTAAATAAAATAATATTTTCCATCACATCAATAAATTTTCCTTCTTTTTCAACCACATATTTCACATCATATCAACAGTAAAAATATATTCTTACTCCCAAAATGTGCACCAAACAGAGGCTAAGTACCAGAGTCTAGGTCAACGACAAGAGTCCTTCCATGATTCTGTTTAGAATTATTTTTAGGGCAATTATATTATCACTACAAAACTTACTTGTTACACCACAATTTTAATTATTTTTTTATTTACTTAAATGACCCTAAATAGGATTACTTAATTACCCATAATTTTCAACCACATTATTAACATAAATATTTTTATGAAGACACCACAATCACTGTCTTTTATCCATGAATCACCTCCCAAAATCAAGTAATTAGAACAGTGAATCCAGATAGGTCGGCACCGAGGCGTTCAAGCTCCATCGCTAGGCCGCCTTTGATCACCACCAACCTGCCGGATTAACGTAGAAGATCCGGAAGCAAAGAGGGCAGCCCCATTTTACCCAAGAAAATGAATTGCAGAAAATCTTCGACGGGCGAAGCCAAAAAATCCAAGCCTTAATTTTCCTTGATTTTGATCATCCAACATTAAACCTTGAACTCCTAAAAATTTCCTTAAATATATAGAGCCAAATGTATAGCATTAACTAGATTCGGTTTGTTGAGATCCCATTGAAGTTCTAGCACAATAGACTGGAAACTTAGAGAATTGGAAACAAAAATGATGACCTTTGACGTGTTTATAGGATGATGCATGATGTTCCTTGGAGTCCAAATTCACTGCACCAAATGTATCATCAGACCATTGTTTTCAAGAATCCAGCAAGAAATTGTCTCTGGGAAGAAGAGAGTACACCTCACTGTTTTTTCTTTATTTTTTTTAAAAAAAGTTTTTATGGATTGAGATTATAAATATAAATTGTGGTGGTGTATTTATTAAAAAATTATTTTAATTGTAGTGTGATTATAATGTGGTGCAGTAAGCAAATTTTGTAGCGGTAATACAATTAGCCTTATTTTTACCTTGAAGCAAAAGATTTAGCACAATAAAGAGACCGCGGTGACAAAAACAATGAACACAATTCACCATATCTTAAAGGAAAAAATTAATATAGGATGTTATACCTCTGTAAATGCCCCGGGGAACATATAATCACATCATCCTCATATGCCTCAAGATCAATTGGTGCAGGTATAGCGTCTCCTTGTTGGTTAGCTTGTTGAAATTTCTCTTTATAAATTTTACATAATTGTCAAGATCTTCATGTTAAATTACCAAGAAATTTAATTAACGCGAAACATACCTTAATCCATTGATTTGTATCTTGAATCTTGATCTTTAGATCTTCAATTTAATTGCTCCAAATTTTCTTCTTGATTCTTGATTGTGAGTTTATGGATCTTTCTCTTCAATATGTTTTCTCTTATATTTTTGTGTTGATGGGATGTCACAAAAAATGAGAAATATACATATAAATTGGGGAATATATCCCTATATATAGTTCCATATGTATTCGATACATCGTCAAATACAAACCCTAATGGATCCGGTCTCTACATATATAATCCGGCCTACACTTTATTTGGATGCTCAAAACCCAATTACTTAATTCTTTATTAGATCACTTTAATTTTGGGCTTAACTTTGAGATAGTCTTTATACACAATTAATTACATATGTAAACCCACGTGGCAAATTAAATAATTTCCCAACAATCTCTCACTTGGGCCACATATGTTACCTTATAAATGTATATAATCTTATGAGCTCAAAATTTTTGCTATCATAGCCAAAAGCATCTTCAAACAATCGCGTCCATTGATTATATCAATATAGGACCAAAATGGTCTTGTTACAAATATCATAACTAAACCGCAATGATCACGTACATCAATACAATCAAATGATCAAGTGTGGATGTGTAGCATGAAAATTACATGTAATGCGATTCAAGTATGCCTATTTCCAACTGGTCCTACTTTATCGTTTAATGAGATCAACCATAAACTTTAATCATAGTGGAACTTAACGGAATATTTTATTTCTGAAATAAATCAAATATCCATGGATAAAAATGTGTCTAAAATAGACGACATCCAAATACAAACTCCCACTAAACTGGCATATCATCAAAATATGTAATACCCATATGAGTATTATGCTCATAAAAGACCTTGGGTGGTAGCCATTTAGTAAATGGATCCATAATTATGGAGTTTGTCCTAATATGCTTTATAGAAATCTAATCACTCTGAATTCTTTATTTGACAACTAGGAACTTAATGTCTATAACCTTTGACATCATCAGGTTCCTGTTGGAATACAAGACTGCTTTTATCACAGAATAACTAAAATGGTCTTTCAAATCCATCCAAAATATGCAGCACATTGACAATATTTTGCAATCATATTCCATGATCAAAATCAGAATATCCAATGATTTCAAATTAGTCTGATTTTTCTGAATGTGATCATGTAATCCTTAATTCTCTATAGATACCGAATAACCTATTGACTGCTTTCTAAATTTCCATCCTAGAGTTAATTAAATATCTGCCTAGCATTTCAACATGAATGCTATATCCAAATGTGTGCAAATTTAAGCATACATTAAACTCTCAACTATTGAAGTATAGGAAATTTTCTGTATTTCACTTTCTTTAAATTTATTCTTGGGGTATTAATTGAGACTAAACATGTCTCCCTTAGCAGCAAGGGTATCACATGGTTTGCAATCCTGCATCCCAAATCTCTTAAGTACCGTATGGATATAACTCTTTTGTGATAATCCAAAAATATCCTAAGAACGATCTCGATGTATCTGAATTCATATTACAAAAGAGTCGTCACTAAGATCTTTTATTTCAAAATTTTTTGATAAAAATCTTTTGATTTCGTGCAATAAGCCTATATCATTGCAAGCAAGTAGTATGTCATCGACATACAATATCAGGAATATATACTTGCTCCCATTGAACATGTGGTATACACAATCATCAACCACATTCATCTCAAAACCAAACGATGTGATTATTTGTTGAAATTTGTGATACCATTGACGGGAAGTTTGTTTAAGCCCATAGATGAATTTCTTTAATTTGCAAACCATTTTCTTTAAGTTTCCTGACATAAAGTTTTTCGATTGCATCATATATATCGTCTCATCAGCGTCACCATTAAGAAACGCCACCTTCACATCCATTTGATGTAGCTTAAGTTTAAAATGTGCCACACGTGTCATTATAATTCTGAAAGAGTCTTTCGTTGAAACTAGAGAGAAAGTATCTTTGTAATCAATGTCTTCCCTTTTCGTAAAGCCCTTTGTAACAATATGAGTCTTATATCTTTCCACATTACCATTCGAATCCCTCTTGATTTTATATATCCATTTGCAACCAATGGGCTTCGTACCTTCAGGTAATCGGACAAGTTCTCAAATGTCATCGTCTTTTATAGACTTTATTTCTTCATCCATATCATCAATCCACTTTTGAGAATTATTACTTTTCAATGCTTGATGAAAGTTTATAGGATCTTCTTCCATCAATCCAATGTCATCCTCATGTTCTTGGAGAAATACTATAAAGTCATCAGGAATTGCATTTCTCCTTTTTCTAGTGGATCTTCTTAATGGCATTTGTTCTTGGGGTTATTGAGTTTGTTCTTCTAGAATAATCTCTTGATTGTGTATGGGGAATTTTGTAGTATTGTCTTGATCCGAAATTGCTTTTTAAACAAGATCTGGAGCAAAAATTTGACCATGAACCTGATCGTTGTCAATTGCAACAGAATAAATAAATAAATATATTTTTCATCTAAGACAAAATCATTAACCTTATAACATTATCTCCCATCGCAAACTCTACAGCCTCAAGGAATCGAATATTTCCCATTTCGAAAATTGACCTAATAGTGGGATCTTTAAAGAAATTGTAACCCCTTAACAATTGATTTACTGGGAACTTTGTTGAGAATTTAAGTTACAGTCTTTAGTGCTTCTTCCTAGAGAGATCCTGATATACTGTAGGACGATTTGACATTCCTCTAGGAATTTAGCAAAAGGCCCTGAACTTTGTTCTCCTGATCCGTCATATTTGCCATAGTATTTACCACCACAGTCAGACCTAACGTGTTTTATTCTTTTGTTGAGTTGATTTTCAACTTCAACCTTATAAGCCTTGAACATGTCCAATGATTGGGATTTCTCATGAATAAGATACATGTAACCATAACGGGAATAATCATCTATGAACGTAATAAATGACTGTTGACTATTCCAAGAAGTCGAAGGGAATGAGCCACAGATATCCGTATAAATTAGTTATAAAACGTCTGAAATCCTATTGACACCTAATCTCTTTATTTTTGTTTGTTTTCCCTTAATACAATTTACACAAACATTTAAGTTTGAAAAACAAAACAAGGGAATCAAGAATTCCTACTAACACAAGTTTCTCAATTTTCTTCTGAGAAATGTGACCTAAAAGCTTGTGTCATAATGAAGCGGAATTCTCATTGGTTAATTTACGTTTAATACCTCGTGAATTTACATAAGAGGCAACCGAATTAAGCAAATATAGGTTATCATAACTGAATAAAGAACTGGTACCCACAATATTTGAATTAAGAAAAAAATCAAACTAACTATTTTCAATTGATCAAGAGTAATCAAATTTGTCCAATGTAGAAATAGAAATCAAATTCCGTCCAAAAGGAAGTACCGCAGATGTTTCTTTCAAATCCAAATAATAATCAGCTTTTAATGATAACCTAAAGTCCCTATAGCCTCAATCTTAACTGATTTGACATCGCCCCACATAGATGAATCTTTTAGCATCAATTGGTTTTGACTGCTCAGGCAACCCCGCATTGACACACTTATGTGAGTAGTGATACCGAAATTTATCCATCAAGTGTGTCTAGGTATTGACACTAAATTTACCTCAAAACAAACCAAAGTGAGAAATATATTTTTCTTTACACGCCAAGAATGGTATTTAGTACAGTCTCTGTACTAAATACCAAACCGGATGGAGCTTTTTTATTCTTTATTATTTGTCCTTAGATGTACTTGTCAAGTGAGTAATATCAATTTTATCTCGCTTTAGCCTTTCTTCTTCTTGCACACAATGCGGAATGAGCTCATTAAGAGTCTACTTTCCCTTTTGACAAATGTAACTAACTTAATTAACTGAATTGTGCAAGAATAGAAATCAAAATCAAATGCACGAGCAAATCATTAGATAGCTCAAGCTTTAATACCTTTAATTTTGAAGCAATAAGAGACATTTCCATTATGTACTCCCGAATATTTCATTTACCTTTATATCTTAGTGAAATTAAGTTCGCCAAAAGTGTACTAGTTTCAGCCTTATTGCTCTTTGCAAAGGTTTTTTTTTTTAAATTTTAGCAAGAAATTCATTAGCAATAATTACCTTATCGGACACACAGCCCCTGAATGATTCTGGAATACCTCGCTTCATGATCATAAGACTCATGCCATTTGAACGATCCCATTTATCAAAGTCTTTTTTTTCATCAGTGAAACTTTTATCCGTAAGTGCAGCTGGTTGTTCAATCCTTAACGCAAGGTCTAAGTCCATGCGGCCAATAACAATATGAACATTCTCTTTCCAATTCTTAAAGTTGGTTCCATTTAGCACGGGAATAAAGCTGATGTTGGCAGATATTGCAGAAGTTAATGGATTAATTGAATAGAGAACTTATACTTAATTAACATATTCACATAGGAATCCGTATTCCTATGTGAACAATTAATTAATTCAAATAGTGGTAAACCCCATCATAAGAGATCGAACACAACATTGATATTTAGTCTTTGGACAGAAATACCAACTTGGAAATGGTACTCTGGTATAGTAATCAAATATTGACAATAAACTATGTCAAACAATAAACATATTTTTGGATCGATTTATTGTTCACATAAAACAAAACCTTATAATTGTCACATATTTATTACCCCAAGTATGTAAATAATTCGGCTAAATTTTAATCTTCCTTTGAGCTGGTTAATACCCGCATGAATTACATTCACACAACCTTCCTAATATTTTAAATAAATTAATCTAGGCAAGAGAAGTCACTTTGGCAACATGTTGTTTCAATTAATTTATTTAGGAAAATTAGTAATCCAAAAGAAATTTTAAATACCAAAATTTGAATTATAATTGTTAATCCTTAATTCTTTTATTTTATTTTGAAACTTTAGGTACCTATGGTTAATAATTCAGAAGTTTAGGGATCAAAAATTAATTATTCAGAACTTTACAGGTCAATAATTAATTATTCAAAATTTTAGGAGCCAATTTAAACTAATTATGAACTTTTAGGGATTTAATTATAATATTCAGAACTTTAATGGCTCAGATAAATTAATTTTCAAACTTTAGGAATTGAATTATTAAACCCCGAACTTTAAAAGGCCTAATTGGATGAATTTTTACCCTTAGGGGCTGAATAACCAAAGTTGTAAACTGCATGGGTTGAAACATTAAAATTTAACCCTAATTTGAAATTGCAAATAAGGGTTTGAACATATCAAATTTACAACACATACCCCTACCTCCAAAATTTACCCAAACCCTAAAAAAAAAAAATTATATAAGAACCCAGGGCGGGTTCGTCGGCGTCGCCCCCGTCCCCAAAACCCGAAGTGCCAGCGAGTGATGCGCTTGGCAGCAATAGCAGCATCGCTGCTGCTATCAATTGCCCCGACTGTTGCATCCAGTAGTTGCGCCGGTTTCAGCAGTTGCCCCCTCCTCCCAAAATATCATTAATTTTTTTTAAAATTGAAATTTCTTGATCCACATGCCGTGGATTTTCTTTCAAATTTAACAAAAAATAAATCCGGATTGCTAAATTCGAAAATAATGAAATTATCACAAGAACGAAATTAAAATTTCGATTCTCAATTATTCAACATGAATTGTCTCTGATACCACTTGTTGAAAATTTTCATGAAACTTAAACTTTATAAATTTTACATAATTAACAAGATCTTTATGTCAAATCACCAAAAAACTTAATTAACGCGGAACATACCTTAATTCAATAATTTGTATCTTGAATAATGAATCTTAAATCTTGATCTTTAGATCTTCAATTTAATTGCTCCAAATCTTCTTTTTGATTCTTGATTGTGGGTTTATGGATCTTCATCTTCAATATACTTTCTCTTGTATTCTTGTGTTGATGGGATGTCATAAAGAATGAGAAATACACATATGAATTGGGGACTGTAACCTTATATATAGTTCCATATGTATTCGGCTCATCGTTAAATATAAACTTTAATGGATCTGGTCTCTACACATATAATTCGACTCACACTTTATTTAGATGTTCAAAGCCCAATTATTTAATTCTTTATTTTATCACTTTAATTTTGGACTTAACTTTAAGATAGCATTTATATACAATTAATTACATATGTCGGCCCACATGGCAAATTACATAACTTGCTCATCCTGGGTCATAGCATGAGATGATGTCCCCTTCTGACTTCAGCTTTCACATGATGGTGCAAAATTAAGATTAACATTGGCTTCCTCCTCTGACCTCTAGCATACCTTGTAACTCGCTCCTGGGTGCTCATGCTGTAAAATATTGCAAGAAGTTAAATCTCCTATGCACCATGCATGCCAAGCTACATTTTCTAAATGATAAGTATACACATAATATGTCTCAAATTGTTAAGAAAAATTTGATTCTGACGAAAACAAGTAATAATAATAATGCCGGAAAATAAGGATCAGCACCAAAAAAAGATAGCAAAAGCTACTTCATTTATAATAAATTATTGTTGCAAAACAATAAAATCTTTGTGCAAAAAACAAAATTTTATATAAATATTTAATATTCTCAAATGTCAAACCTTAAACCGAGAGCAATACAAACATTAAATCATATTTCTTCATGAAAATTTCTCATTTATGAAAAAAATAATAATTTATACAGATGATCCCATCTAAATAGCCAAGCAACGAGCTCAAAATTATATTTTCTAGAACAAAAAATTTCAACTATAAGGGGAAAAAAAAAAGAAAAGGGGAAAACTATCGACGTGCAAACCATAATCACACAATCCAATACTCTGGATGATCAACGAAGCATAAAAATTCAATCAATAATCGTCTAGAAGATTCAAAAAAACAACATAACACAGTTACTATAAACAGAATTCTACCAAATTAGAATCATAAATACCTATCTAACTAATCTCTCAATTAAAAGATGAATTAGCAAACGGATGAAAATCAAAACTGATATTCTGAAGCGAATTGAATGAAAGTGAAAAATGCGGTTCGGTAACTAAGTTACCGAATAGTTATTAATTATCCGTTTTTAATTTTGACCATACGTGCGGAGTTAATCAATCAAAAGTAACAAATCACTTTTAATTGTTTCTAGATGGTTAAACAAACAGTCCAATTATCCTAAGTTGAATTGCTACAGTTTGTAATATGGAAAGCAATAAATAACACCAATATGATGACGGAAAGGCCCCAACTGAGTAAAAACTCCGGGACCAAGCCAGTTGCCTCCACTATAGACAATGTGAGTTACAATTCAATTCCAAACTAGTTCCACTAGTCTTGTAAACCCTGCAACTCCAAGATCTGCTGCTCATTCCAGCCTTAAGATATGCTACTGTAGATATTGTCTAGCCAATTTGCTAGATCTCCCGATCTACCTCCTGTAGCTTCCAAGTTATGCTGTACTTACAGACTCACAATCTTCTACCAGATATGATGTAGCAGTCTCACGTTCTTCTGCACACTTCTCTTCCAAGTGGATACCCAGGAATCACATATTCTCGTTCTTCTTCGTGCTCTTGTAGTCCAACCTCTTTCAACCTCCAGAAACTTTTGAAATCCAACTGAGAAAGTACCTTTTTATGACCAATAAGAAGTGAGTGGTGTTTCGGTTTAAGGAATTGATGTTTTTCCGAAATCGGGTTGCTGGATATCAAGAATGAATATGGATGAATCAGTGAATTGTCTCTTGGATCTCTCAAACAATGATATGAAAGTGTTATATCTGTGAAGCACAATGAAGCAACCACCAATTTTCGTGCAAGACTCTTTGTATTTATAGTTAGAGATGTATGAGTAATATGGGCCGTGTAAAACTCTCTAAAATCATAAATTAGGTTTGTTTGCACAGGTAGGTCACCCGAGCGAGCTATTGGCAAAGCTCGGGTGAAAATGTTACTGCCTTGGTCGCTCAAGCGAGCCTCTAGAGAAAAGGTCGAGCGAGGGTTGAGTAGTCGTCAGTATTTTTATCATAACATTCTCTACCAATGTCCTATTATGATGATTCAAATTTCATTGGAAAGAAAACTTGAAGGGCTACAATACTTCTAGAAATAGATATATCCAAATTCTAATGTTTTCTATATGAAAAATGTGTTGAAATTGACAACTGAGAATTTAGAACATAACTTGTGCTGCTCTTTGATACTCTTTAGACTTCTAATTGCATTCCCTTTATCATATGTGATCTTATTGGACATCTTGGACTCCTTCAAGGACTCAAACCCTAACTTACCTAATTTATACAAATTTTACCATAAGTCCTTGACTTTTACAACACAATATAAATTAGTCATTTGTCCACAGAATTGCAAACACTAAAAACCTAACAGAAAGTATGGAAGTGTGTCGGTAGAAATTAAGGATGGTAGAAGGTACGCTCTACAGTTTTAAAATAATTATTTCTTGTGCATTGTTTTACCTTCAAAGACATCATTGCATTGATGGAGAGCATCAAGAGTATAATCAAAGGGGCTAAAAGCAACATGCTTAACCACTTTACCAACTTGATTCAGGTCGTGATGGAGCTTCAAGCAGCCTCCTTTTTCTACCCGATTTCATCGAGTCCGTGTGCTAAAGAAGAAGCACGTGCATTTCTCATTTTCGATGGATGAGAATGATCCAGAATGAACCTTAAACATTTGTTTATTATTTTACCAATTTTTCCAAAATTTGAAACTTTGTATGCTGAGGGGGAGTTTTTGAGTGGTGTGGATGAAGTGAATTGCGTGTGAAAATGGATGAAATAATATTTGCTTGAGGAAAAAATGGATATTGACTATGTTTACATTCTGATGCGGTCCTGTCAAAATCTCTCTTTTACATGTGTTGAAGTAGAAAGGTCACCAAATAGGATCAGCTCCCAAAAAAGGGGGGGCATTTTCAAAAATGTCAACTTTTATGGGTGTGAATTGAATAATGTCTTCTTTTTATAATTCTTGCAAAAATGTCCGCTTTTGATATCAAAATGTCTACTCTACCCTTCATGAAAAGATTAATCACTTTTATATTTTTCTTTTTCCATTTTACACCAATTTCGAGGAGCAAATAGCTTCCAAGAGAAGCCACAATAATTTTGTTATTATCTAGAGCTTAATCAATTACTGTAGAAAAAATGAAGAAGAAGCAAAAATTTCATTAACACTTACAAATAAGTATATGATTCCAACCAAAAGAAATCATTTTATTTGATGTCTGGAAATTTAATGTCGTTCAAATTTGAAGTTGAATAGGCTCTACCAATTTTTCAGTAGAGTGTATTTTTCTTTCAAATCTCGTTTGTATTGATAAGTTGTGTTTAGTTGTTATTTATTTGTCATCGGTGGATTAGATTATCCAAACAAGCAATAGATATTTGTTGTAACAATGTTCTTCCATAACTTAGTTAGATAATAATGTAACATACTTCTATATTTAGATTGTCATTAATGGTGGAATAAATTCTTTGAAAAATGGTAGTTGAAGTTGAAGAAGATGATAAATGCATATGGTCCAATAGAATCCCATCATGACATTCTCGACATTATATAAACGTCGAGAATATACGTTTAAATGTAATTTTCGACATTTTATAAACGTCAAGAATGATTGTTTAAATGTAATTCTCAGTACTGTAAAATGTCGAGAATAACATTAGAAACTTAATGTCGCTGGAGAAATTTTGTTTCTGGCATTACACATAATACATGCAGGTAGTATCTTCGTTTTAGGTATTCGTTATTAGCTGATATTATTTATTTGTTTATTGAACTGCAGATATGGGAGATGTTATGAGTTTTGTTGTCTCATATGGTGGTACATTTGTTAACATAGATGACGAGTGGAAGTGGTTAGGGAACTGAACAACATCAATTGTTATTCGACATGATATTAGATATGAAAAGCTTGTACTTAAATTATTCAAGAAGCTGAATGTTGATAGAATGAAGTTCCAAATTCAATTGAAATTTAAAGTTCCAAACATGAATATACCCCCTGCTGATGTAGCCGTCGATGAGGATTTGCACTGGTATATTGATGTTCACACACGAGCAGCTTTGCGTGTCATTACACATGAATATAATGCTAAAGAGCACGAAGTGCACGTTGGACTCGACCTTTTCTCACCAATAGAAAATGCATTGTGTGGATGTGACAAAAATGGTATGGGCGAACTACAAGAGCCACAAATGATTGATAATACAAACACAGCTTTAGGTGAAGGGAATTCATATATTGAAAATGCATTTCAATCTACCGATTAAGAGGACATTGAAGTTTTGACAGAGAAGTTTCATTTCAAGGTTAAAAAGTCTAATCCCAGATCTCTTACTGTATGTTGCGTTAATACTACGTGCCATTGGCTAGTGGGAGCTTCTAAGATAAGAACTTCAGACATATTCAAGATTCGGGAGTACATACCTGAGCACACATGTTCTTTAGACGTTCAACGGAATGCGAAACTACATGCAACGAGTCCACTACTTTGGCATCACATAATGCGAAGATTCGACTATGTAAACCAACCATACCTCCATGCGGGTATGAACGGGGGCATGGAACGTGAGTTTGGTGTAAGGATTAGCTACAATAAAGCATGGAGAGCTAAAGAGAAGGGACTTCAATTTCTTCGTAGTGCACCCGACGAAATTTTTCAGAAATTGTCTTCATACTGTCACATGTTAACTGAGATAAACCCAGGAACCATCGCACACATTGAGCTCTACTCCAATAATAGGTTCTTATACTTCTTCTTAGCATTGAGACCAAGTATACATAGTTTTCGAGAGTACATGAGGTCGGTAATTTGTGTCGATGGGAGTTATTTGAATGACCAGTATAAGGGAATGCTACTAGTAGCCGCAGCGCAAGATGGTAACATGCAAATTTATCCTATTGCTTGGGGTGTTTTCGATGGAGAAACAAATCCATCGTAGTATTGATTCTTCACGAAGTTGAAAGATGTTGTTCAAGACTCAAACCAGCTAGTGTTTGTGTCGAACGGGAAGAAGAGCATTATGCGGGCAATTACGAAGTTGTTCTCGCTATCTTACCACGGTGCCTGCATATGGCATATCGAGAAAAACCTTATTGCTCGGTATAGCAATAGCAATGTCATACTCTTGTGCAAGCGTGCATCACTAGCATATTGCCTATCGGAATTCGATCAATTCATGGGACATATTAAACCGTTCAACTAGCAGTGGCATCATACTTGGAACGTGCCGGTTTCTCCGCTTGGTCACGGGCAAATTTTGTTGGTAATCGATACAATGTTATGATTAACAACATTACGGAGTCATTGAATTCAGTCCTTTGGCAACAACAAAGTTTCCTTATAACCTCGTTAGTTGAACACAACACGTCATTGATGCAACGATGGTTCTTCGAGAGGAAAATCGCATCCACCGTATGGAGTAGTACCTTTGACAACAAAAATGGAGGAGGAATTGAGAAAATCTTTTGACGTCGGTGCAACCCTACAAGTACGAAATTTGGATGAATTTGTTTTCGAGGTTAGCATAGCTACAAAAATGTGTGTTGTCGACCTTATAGGAAACACATGCTCATGCCGACAGTTTCAGATGCAACAAATTCTGTGTGCACATGCATCGCGAGCTACTTGCTCAAAAGGTAAATCACTATATGACCTGTGTTCACGTTATTATACCACAGATTGTTGGTGAAATGCATACAACGATGTTCTTCACCCCGTTGGAATGGAGCCAGACTGGGTTGTTCCTCACGCCATTCGTTCCAAAGAAGTTTTGCCCCCAAATATACGTAAACCACCTGGTCGACCTCCTACCCGACGTCTACGGTCAAGAACTGAAATGTCTAATGTTACACGAAAATGTGCCATATGTAGACATAACAGACAAACATGTAGGAACTCGACACCTGTACGTAGCACGTACACTTGAATGCGTATGTGTATTCCGACCGTGAAATGATCCGCTAACATGGATTATCAATGTTTTGAATATAGAAGTGAACAACATTAATTTTGCCAAGTATATGAATTGGTAGGGTTTCATTTTATTGCAAATGTTATATCATGTATTACGTAAGTCAACTTGTGTATACCTGCTTCATGATTGAAATATTCTTATATTAATTTAACCCACAACGTGGTAATGGATACAAAAGCAATCCATAGTTGACTTGTTTTCATAAGTCAATGGACATACATAACGATAATCACTACACAACCATGCGAGAACTATCTCCGTATTGTAGGAATACATATACAAAATGGTGATCACCACAAAAAATATCCATCATCAATCGAGATTTTATAAGTCCGTGCATATACTTTTTATTTCAGTTACGATGATTGCATCTTCTACATATCCTCCACAACGGACAAAGAGGACATATCACTGCCATCCTCATCGTCGGAGCTTATGATGATCACATCTTCATTTCCATCGGGATTCGCTTCAACATTGTCGTCCAACAAAACATTGTGTGCTCCAGGTGGGAGATTCTCACGATCAACGATACGCTCACCAACTTCAACCTCAACCGACTAATTCTCGTCGATCAGATCCGAAAACGGAATGGGATGGAGGGACATATGGGACGAAGACATATGGAACGAAGACATTGATTTCGTCATCGTCATCCGAGTATATCACGATTGGGTTGTCCACGGACGACTCGAGGGGGATAAGGTAACAGGGACATCGATATGAGGAGTTTGTTTAGTTGACGAAAACATAATGGATGGACGAACTAGTTTAACGCTAGTAAGTTGTTCACAGAACCATGTGTGCAATTTGAAGTCAAGGCATTCTTTTATAGTGGAGTATTACATGTTATTCAATGCACTAAAAGTGTTCACACCTACTAAAGCAGTTTGTATTTACGCCTAAGTGATGCTTGATCACATCATATAGTAGACGGAGTAGACTAGTGGTTGTAGTTATAAAAAGAACCATTAATAATAAACTTAATCAAGGAAATGAAACAATGAATATTTTTATACATTTTCAGACCCTTTGTGTGCAACTGACGGGAATATGCGACACTGATTTCGTTCTCAAGATCTGGTAAGTTGTTATCGACATTTGCATTCAGAGAATCTCGACACTTAAGCATTTCATTTGACCACAACGACATTTGGATGAAAACAGAATATTTCCTTTACATTTCATACATTTATGGACATTTGATGTGTCGTTCTCGACATTGAGTATCTACGATCTCGACGCTTCACATTTGAAATGTCTAGAACGACATTTGGACAAAAAAAGGAGAATTTTTCTAGTAATCTTCGTTCACATAATCAAACTATAGAACATGTTATAAAAATGTAAACCATAAGCTTGAAAAGACTTAAAGTTCAACTTCAATACCATCCTTTACAGTAAAAGTTGACAGTGAGCCTTACAAGTAGATGGGCCACGAAATCATGGCAACGGTAAAATTCTCGAACTACATGGACATACCACTTATACATAAACTTCATGTTCGATGTGACGCCGAAAATACCAGACCAGACATTGTACCACTTATACATATCCAATCACCATTATGTTCCATCAACTAAAATACCAAACCAGACATTGTACACATACTACGTATTTCGCTTACCTCTCTTGCGATCGGATCGGGTGAACGGTGTCTTCGTGTTCGCACTAGGCATCCTCAGTCTCAATGATCGATGTTTGCGTACAGGTGGTTCAGTAATCTTTGAAAGTTCAGTGATAATGCCATCAAAAATTGTAGTCTTATCAGTTTAAACATGAACTGTAGGTACGATTTTTTGTGCCTCTCTCACACTATCACAAGCGACAGCTGACCCTTGTACTCCAACCCCATCCAATGACGATCTGGACACATCATCGATGTTGCGAACTACTACTTCGGTTGCTTCTCCGGGATGCTGTTTGTCCGCTGATACATTGGGAGTAGAAATGTGCTCATAAACATTACGCCGTGCCACATCTCCATCAAAATTATCATGACCAAAATCACCATACTCGTAGGAAAAATTGTGTACCCCAATTCCTGTAGCAGCTTGATTGAACACACGTCAGTTCACATTTATCTGATCAGTCACATGCTTCCTTAAATTGCAGACATGACCTCCCAATTCATTTTGGATACTAGCAAATCTCACGTTCATTTCCTTTCTTAACTCACAGAACCTGCTCTCAAATGCCTCCCGTTGTTCATTCAAGAGAGCTCTTATCTCATCTACGGACGCAGGCTTTATGTCACCATGCTCTTCTTCTCCACCTTCTGTGTGATGCAGAGTTCGAAGACGAACTCCACTTGTGTTCCCTCTTTGAGATTTATTTCCTCTATTGTTAATCTCATTGTTCCTCATAACTTCATTGCTAGGAGGACAATCTTGTATTTCTATTGATTGAGCAACGAGACCGTCTAGAAAGGGGTCTAGTGTATCTCCCTGCGGAACCAAATTAGTGAAGTAAGGCTGCGATTCTTCTGCAGGAGTTGAGCGCAATGTCGTCCACAAGTAAACCTAGAAGGGGAGAAGATATCGGCAAAATGAAATATTATATAATGTGAAAGTTTAAGCCCAATTATGTATGTAAATTGCTCACATCTGTCTTCTCAAAGAAATCTGAATACGTTCTTGAGTGAGGTGTTCTCATGCCAGACCACCGCAACATCCTCGGAACATCGTCACCAATCATATATGGAGGTATGTAACGTGCAATGAAAAGAAATAAAATGAATACAGACACGTATACCTGAAAGGCAAGAGGGAATTCGTACAACGTGTAAGTCATCTTGTCATTATCATTAACTTTTACCAAGTCCGCCTTTCTTCCCCATCCACATAGCAGTGATTTCATAAGAAATTGAAAACATACTCTCCCCCATGGGTAGGTGTTGAAGAAATCCAAGTCGTCAACGATGGAGAGAGTATCAGGATGTATCCCTACATTTCAGTCTCTTGAATTAAATATCCTTTCAATAATGAGTGCCAACCCAAGCTTGTAACGATTGTTCCGGTTGGCACATTTCAAGAAAATTTTCTCCAGGTTGCTACAAGTTACCTGGTTTCTATTAGTGAACATTTTGTTCCATAGCCGGGTTTTTTAAGATTTTGTCGACTTCAGTACCTATAGGCATTGGATTGCACTTCAGGCCGGTGATCAATGCAAACTCCTGTAGTCCAAATCGTGCAAACCTTTGGTTCACCTTGAACCAAGCCTCGAAACATTTTCGGCAAACCACCGATCTATTTATCATTTCATGAATTAATTGACTAGATAGTTTGAGCTCTAGTAACTTCGCACATGTCTTATACAACTCTCCTCAAATATACTCTTTTGTTGTTCATCGAATTTGTTGATGACAACTGTTATATATTTGGTGTTGCTAACTTGTGAGATGTGAACCGGAACACGTTCTTCTTCCCAAATTTTATGCCGGTATGACAACGTCATCTACAAATGATAAAGACACACATAAAAGAAATACTATGAGAACGTACGAACAAAATGAAATAACCTATGAAAAGTAAAAAAAAAAAAACTAATTAATCATTCAAAATGCTCGATCACATCATATAAAAACCCATTAAGCATAGTGTACAAATTGAAAATAAAACAATAAATTCAAATTGGAACTACCTTCAAACTCATTTATAAATGTGATGGACACATGATACAACATCCTATTTATAACAAAACCTTATACCCTATTAGAAATCTTTAATATGAGCTGAACTTCACCATATAAAATCATCTCCAGAATAGTTTAATGTTACAGGCCTAATTTACCAAAAAGTAGCAGAAATTTACCCATTATACAGATTACAAGATGGAAATTCAAAAACTAAACAATGTTATCGTGAATAAAATTAGACCAAATTGGAAGCATATTGCTTAAGTATACATCACATACAAGTGTTCATAAAAATTGTGCACTAATGTCATAACATTAATTCAGAGTAGAAATAAATTAAAGAAAACTCAATAAGTAAGCTAAATATAAGCAAAGTAATCCCGAATCCATAGCATATCAACATTCAAACAATTAGAGAAATGCTGACAGCAAGTTCAATCAAAAAGATCAAGAGACAAAAGGGCAGAAAGATTTCAGTACAAAATACAAACAAATGAAATCCCTTACTGAAATAATATCAAATATTAAACACACAGAGACAATCAAATATAAGTCGTATAAAACTAATTTTTTAGAAAATAAAATCTAATCCCAATGGCACAAAACTAAATAGAACACCTAGGTAAAATCCAAAAGAGAAAATGACTTCTAAAGGAATCCCATTTGACATAATGAAATTACACATGTTTCATCTGCATCTACATGTAGACACAGCTACCTATATTATGTGCGTATATGCAAGCACTAATTTTATTCTACCAAAGAATTTTTCTCTCTACATACACATAACTAAACAAAAAAGTCAGAAAGTAAAAAGCATAATATATCACAATAAAAAATAAATAAATAAATCTTTCCAAATATCATTATCTAACATAGAAGTTCGGTAACACGTATAGAAAATGTGAGGGGAAGGTAACTTACGACCAATACGTTGAACAGAATGTTTGGAATGAGCGGATATTGGGTGTCAAAGTTATTGAGATTGGATTATTCAGATCTTTATGCCACTCAACTGAGATGTAAATGAACCCACAAAATGAAATGAACCCAGTAATTTCCAATTTTCGTCGGAGAGAAGAGTTCACACGAAGGAAGGTGGCCGCCAAATCGCCGAAGAGAAGACTGCATAAGAGGCGACGTTTCGAAGCTCAAAGAGAGGAGTTTTGATGTTTGGACGCAAAAATGAAGAATCGGGGTAAGGTTTTACGTTTTGATACGGGTTTGATTCATGAATCGACTCGACCCGACCCACATTTATAAACCTATTTTAATCCAACCCAATGTAATTTTTAAATCAATCCATTTTTCCTTTCAAACCGACTTGACCCACGCATTTAATGTGGATTGACATTTGTACTTTTGGAAACAAGTAGTCAAGTAGTATAGGTTATGTGTTCACATTTTATTGGTCAACACAATTTTTAATGATATGCAAAAATTTGAATGTTAGTGTGGAATTAGAAATTCCTAACATGGGTATTTTCGTCCAAATAATTGCAAAATGAACATTGAACAACTATTGGACGTTTTTGCAGGTCACTCCATAAAAGTGGACATTTTCTAAAATTTCATCCACGAAAAAAAAAAAAAAAAGAAACGTAGCCTCCCCCTCTTCCCTACTCTCCCGTAACCTGCGATCCTCTCTATAATCACAGCTCCGTTCCTATCCAATTGGTTTTTTGAATTTCTTCCCTTGCTGGTCGCCCCTACAGAAGCTTCTCCACTCTTCTTGGGCGAGATTCGTGCTTTGGTGGGAAGTTCAACCTCTCTACCGTCATTCATACCTGAAGAAATCGCAAACGGTTTCGACTTTTTACTCTTTAAGTTTTACATTTGGTCTCATTTTTAATTTCTATATATCTGAATATGATTTTACTATTTTTCTCTTCTTGATCGTTTTCCATTTTCCCTGAAATATTTTATTGGAACTGTATGTGAATTCATTAGCGTCCGTTTGGTCTCCATTATTCCATGTTATAATGAGAAGAATATTAATTTTTTGGATAATGCACGGTTAAAAAAGAAGTAAAAGCTTTTGAATTTACGTGTAATATTATTTTATTTGATAACGTGTGGTTGATAACAAGAACGAGAAAAATGAATTATTAGAATCACATGAAACACAAGTAAATAATTCCTTATTCGGCCCTTGTTTGATTTTGATTTTTCAAAATCATTTTTCCAAAGCCGCACATCCTCTGGACTGTATATTCCCATACTCTTTAACCACACATTCAATTTTCACAAAATCACTTCTCAAAACATCAAAATCAAACAAGGGCTTAATGAGTTTTGAGTTGCCAATAAATGGTTCCCTTTTTAGTTTGGAATCAAAGGGATCATTTTTCTTTCTTCAATATTGAGGTCTTTTGTGAATCTTTTCATTCTTGAGACGGTAGTGTAAAGTAGTAGACTTGATGTCTGTTAGTTGTTTTATTAGAAAAATTGGTGCTCATCCTTTAGGGGAACATTTGATGATTTTTATTTAATACTTTTGCTTTTTTCTTGATTTGAGCAAGTACTACTTTTCGTTCTTGTTTGAGTAACAATTTGTTCTGCTTAATGGGTTGTTGATTCAATTTCAACTGGAAAGGGTTTCCAGATTTCTTCACTTGAGTAAGAATTTATTCTCATTTTCTCTTACCATTTCAATTCTAGCAGAAAAATAGTAATACTAATGTATATCAAGAAAGAACTAATGCCAAGAAAGAATAACATCAAGTGATAGTTTTTTAATCCGAAATCAAGTATATGTAGTCCGATTCAAATTTATTTTATCCCAACAAAAAAAAAAAAAAATTGAACTAAAATCATAAAAAAACTTTGAAAATAAAAATAACTTAAAAGAGTAATTTTTTTTTTAATGCTTATATGCTCTAAAACCTTTTATGTAAAAGAATACTCTTTGCAAAAATCACATCCAACCAGAAGTCGAACCAGTTCAATTCTTGAGTCTGTTTCAATCTCTCGTACTAACGGTGCCAAAACTCATGCAAAATCACTTAACCAGGTTAAGATTTCCTCTTATAGGCAAGAAATTTAATTTTATCAATTTTTTGTTAATCAACACTGATTTGATTGTTTTATTCTATTTTATAATTATTATAATTATTTTTTTTATTTTTTTTTTTGCATTTTATGGGGGGGAAAAAGAAACAAAATAAAAAAGGGCATTCATATCTGGCTGGACTCATGGAATTTTTACCAGGTTTTCTTAAATTTTGTGCTTCAGTGTGGTGTGATGACATTTATAACATTTCTGCAATTTTGTTTCAATTCAATTATAGAGCATGTTTGGTTTAGCTTAAAAGAAGCTTGTTTTTGTGAGTTTATCTGTTTATTTGATCTGGTTTAACCATCAAGACTGTTAATTATTTTGTTGTATCCATGACTATTTTATGTTCTATCAGAGCTTAATAACCAATTGAGAAAAGAATAAACTGTGAATGGAAGTGGAGGGCAATCCGATTAGAGTGCAGTGTATAGTGCAAGATGGAAATATGGTGGTGCCACCTCAATATGTGCAACCACTTGAGACCAGAGCACAGCACAACTCGAATATCTCTTCAAGCAATGATTGTGATGCACCCACGCCTCCTGTTATTGATCTCAGCAATGCTGACATTATCCGTGACCAGTTGGGGCTAGCCTGCAGAGAATGGGGAGCCTTCCACATTATCAACCATGGAGTTCCAATCAGATTGTTGGATGACATGAGGACTGCAGGCCGCTCCTTTTTTGAGGGCTGCTCTATGGATCAAAAGCTCAGTTATTCGTGCGACGCCAATTCCCCTGCATCTGAGGGCTATGGCAGCCGCATGCTAGTTGCATCAAATGACACAGTTTTAGATTGGAGGGATTATTTTGATCACCATACTTTACCCCTTTCCAGGCGCAATCCATCCCGGTGGCCCCACTTTTCACCCAATTACAGGTGGCTGGATTCTTTTTCTCTTATGTCTTTGCAAAACAATATTATTTCGTATTCTTTTCTTGATAAAGATTACTTCAAGATTCCTATTTTTAGTTTTCATTGCTTTGCAATCCTGATGATATAATTCCTTGTGTGAAATGACTAACTACAAGACTCATTAATAGAGAAGTTGTAGCAGAGTATAGTGATGAAATGAAAGTACTTGCTCAGAGGCTACTGGGTTTGATCTCCGAAAGCCTAAGCCTGCCTTCTTCATGCATTGAAGAGGTCGTAGGGGAATTCTATCAGAACATCACCATCAGTTATTATCCTCCTTGCCCACAGCCTGAACTTACTCTTGGTTTGCAAGCACACTCTGACATGGGTGCAATAACCTTTCTCATCCAAGATGATGTGGGGGGCCTTGAGATCTTGAAGGATGGAGAATGGATATTCGTAAATCCCCAATCTGATGCCATCTTTGTTATTTTGGCTGACCAAACTGAGGTATTGATTAACTGGTCAAAATTTTTATCTTCAGTATCTCATTGTTTTCAATAATGTCACTAGTACATATAGTCTTATAGGATTCCTGAAGTTAATGCATATTATATATTCCTTTTTGATTAGATTGTTGAAGGAGTTCAGTGAATGAAATAAGTCACCAAATCAAAATCAAATTTAAAAGCACTTTTTAATAGGAGAATATGAATACTTATTCAATGTTTCAAACCTGGCCCGAGCATCGATCCGGAAAAGGTGAAGGTCAAAGTGAAAAGGTTTAACCGAGATTGAACAGCGGTCGAACCGATAGTTAAAAAATAAAAAATAAACTATTTACTATGAAAATTTATTATAATATATGACTATTTCCACATCAACAGCTCAAAGAAAATACAAATCCATAATTGTTAATGTAAAATTTGTTATTATGTAACTTGTTTATACACTTCAAAAATAATACCCATTTGTCTAAACTAAAAGATGATATTTGTTGGCATGGGTGGACAATGGGTTGCTAGGAAGTTTAACGATCCCACAACAGAGAGTTATTATTAGGATGAGAGAGAGTAAGGCTAATGAAAGGACTGTGGTGAGAGTAGCGATACGGTAAGCAGCTAAGCAGTCAATGCTAATCGCATTAGTTAGTAAAGATTTTATTTTATAAGTTCTTTTCTGTTTAATGAGACAAACAGGTAAAGTCATGGCTGGTTTTCCAGTTTTTGACTTCATTGGCCTGGGTCAACGGTTTTTACCATTTGAGGGGACTCTTTTTGGATCGTTCACCGTTTTTTCTGGTTGAATTAGCTGGTCCGATTTTAAAAACATTGCTCACTAATAGTAAGTTTCTATCGTATCCTATGGTGGCTTAGTTTTTGTGCTCAACTAATTTGTTGTGTAGGGGTTCTTGAATACTAACATAATATTCTTACATTTTGGAGATATTCCCAAAGACATGAGAAGTTTGTTTTATAGCGATGTATACAATAGACATTGTTACTATTCTTTGTAATGTTTATATTAATAGGTATATATAGTCATGCAGGGGCGAAGCCACCTCGTGCCCAGCGAGAGCAAATGCCCTCACTGGGATTTGGAAGAAATAAATTATTGGAGTTCACCCATTTTATTTTTTTTTACCAACTTTCAGTACATGTATATTGCCTGTTGTTTCCATTTTCAGTAAGGGCTTGTTTGCTAAAATTTTATCAACTTTTCAATTGATCAATCTTCAATTTTAACCATACTTTTTATGGTACTCACGGCTTTTGAAATATGCATTTCATCAACTTTTATCAAAATTTGCCAAAACTTTTGTCAGAAGCTTTGCACACCACCCCTAAGTTATTATTGAATGCTAATAGGTGTAGGGTTACATTTCTTCTTAGTACAGAAAGGGACACTGTGCGGCAGTAGTCTGCTCCGCTAGACTACCTTCCGCCTTTTCTCGATCGTTGCGGGACGAAAGTAAATTTGATCACAATTTAAAGAAAGCTTACAACACGAAATTGAAATGCATTGAATTAAACTTAATCATTGATTGCTAGAAAGCTGAACATTACAATAGATGAAAGCAGGAAATTACAATGGCTAGTGCAGGGGGCGAACACTAGAAAGTTTGAAAGATTTTTGAAAGACTAATACCCCCTATAATAAACTTAGCAACAAAAACCCAAATGACACCAGTAGACGTCTTTTGGCCGAGGAATCATACTAAAATTTTCTAATTTCTAACTATTTTACAATTAAATGAAATATTTACAAGGTGCAGCCGAAGTGCAGCGGCTGCGATAGCGTCACGGGGCTTAAGTAAAGCTGCTGCCCGTGACATTCTCCCCCATTTGCTTTGGCGAAGTCCTCTGAGCCGTTGCTTGTTCTTCTCGTTGTTGCATCCGCTCCATTTGACCAAGTGTTCTTAAAGATAATTCCTAGAAGCTCGATGGCCAAGAATCTTTTCAGCAACCTTCATTTCCGATCTTTTCAATTTAAACACAAGTCGCTTCGGATCTTCAGACTTCTTGTACTGTTTCCGATTGATGTCTGCAGTATGAGGGAGGGACGGTTGCTGGCCAGTAGTAATCTCAAAAGGACTCTTGTTGGGAGAAGAGGTCTCTTGAGCATTGAAACACATCCGGGCCACATCCGAAAGTTTTACCCAGATTTCATGTGGAGCAGAGATAGAGTGCCGGAAATAGTATTCCAGCATAGAGTTGAAGCGCTCCGTCTGTCCGTCTGATTGTGGGTGAAAACTAGAATTCATGCTCAAAGTTGAACCAAGAAGTTTGAACAACTCGGGCCAAAGTATGCCAGTAAACCGAGAATCCCGATCACTGACGACGTCTTTAGGCAGTTCCTAGTATTTGACAATATGCTTGAAGAAGAGTTGAGCTGTCTCTTCGGCTGATGTATACTTAGGCGCTGTGGTAACGGTTACATCTTCAGATAAACGGTCCATCTTGACCGTGATAGTGCCAAAATCTCCTAATTTCGGCAATCCACCAATGTAGTCCATCGATCCACTCTCGACTGGTCTACTCGGGACGGAAAGGGGCTCCAGTAAGCCTGCCTTTTTCTGATGATCAACTCGAAGCTCTTTAAGCTTCGACTGAGCCATATGGTATGGTGCCTTGGTGGGAGGTTTGGCACCCAAATCAAGTTCAAACCCGCGATCAATTGCCCTCCTTGGTAACTCATCCGGCTTGATATCCTCAAATTCCTTAACACGTCCTCTGACAAGTTTTGGAATTGGACCAGTCACCTCTTCGATCTCCTCTAGTCGAAGAGTGCACAAAAACGAGGGTTCATTCCTCTTGAAACCCTTACTATACTGAATTGCCGAGATGCCATTCTCGCTTGTTTTGGGGAGCGAGTTCGGGCTTGGTGGGCCTCTTATGATTTCAGGGGGTCTCCTAGTTTTGTTTTACATCAGAAACTGAAGGCCTTGAAGGGGGATTTAAAGAAATGGAATGGGGAGGTGGTGGGAGACATAGACGTTCGTAAGAATCAGTGTTTGTCAGACATTGGAGAGTTGGATAGACAGGAGGAGGGTCGAGGGTTGGATGAGGAGGAAAGGGAAAGGCGTGGAAAGTTAAGGGGAGAGTTGGAGAAATTGGTGGAGTTGGAGGAGATTGCGTGGAGACAGAAGTCTAGGGTATTGTGGTTGAAGGAGGGTGACAAATGCACTAAGTTCTTTCATCGGGTCGCTAATTCCAACCGACGCAATAACTTTATTACATTGTTGGAGGTTGATGGGGTTACGCACGAGGATCCACAAGATATTGTGACTCAACAGGTGAGATTTTATCAGAATCTCTATCCGGAGCAGTTTGAGTGGGGGCCTAAGCTGGAGGGGCTAGAGTTCTCCACTATCACTGACGAGAATGTTGTTTGGGTTGAGAGACCATTTGAGGAGGATGAAGTTAGGGATGTGGTGTTTAATATGAATGATGACAAGGCCCCTGGACCGGACGGGTTCTCGTTCTCATTCTATAAGGCTTGTTGGGAGGTGGTTAGATCAGACATTATGGGTACAATCAATTATTTTTTCGAACGTGGCAGGTTTATGAGAAGTCTTAATGCCACTTTCATTGTGCTTATTCCTAAGAAACCAGGAGTGACTGATATTAAGGACTACCATCCCATTAGCTTGGTTAGCGGGGTTTATAAGATCAAATCTAAAGTGTTAGCGAATAGATTAAAGGAGGTTTTCGGAAAAGTGGTTTCTAAGTTCCAGAATGCTTTGTGAAGGGGCGTCAGATTTTGGATTCAGTTCTTATAGCGAACGAATGCATTGACTCAAGAATACGTCAGGGGATCCCAGTGATGTTGTGTAATCTTGATATTCAAAAGGCGTATGATCATGTCAATTGGGGATTTCTTATGTATATGCTCAGGCGATGCGGCTTCTGGGAAAGGTGGTGTAAGTGGATTCAGTTCTGTATCTCTAAGGTTTCGTTTTCACTTTTAGTTAATGGCAATCCTGAAGGTTATTTCCCGAGCAGTAGAGGTTTAAGGCAAGGTGATCCGTTGTCACCCTTGTTGTTTGTTATTGTGATGGAGGCATTCACTAGAATGATTGAGAAAGCTGTGACGGAGGATCTCTTAAGAGGTTTTTCGGTTGGTCATCTACATGTCTCCCATTTATTATTTGCAGACGACACACTGATCCTTTGTGATGCAGACGATATGCAAATTAGGAATTTGCGTCGCTTGCTTCTATGTTTTGAAGCGGTCTCCGGTTTGAGGGCAAATCTGGGGAAATCGGAGGCTATTCCAGTGGGGGAGGTAGCTAATGTGGAGGAATTAGCGGCCATACTCGAATGCAGAGTTGCACATTTGCCCATGTCATATCTTGGGCTTCCGTTAGGGCGAGGTTTAAAAGTAAACATATCTGGAATGGTATTCTTGAAAGGGTGGGGAGGAGGTTAGCGGGGTGGAAACGTATTTATCTATCAAAAGGAGGTCGCCTTACTCTCATCAAATCCACGCTTTCTAATCTTCCAACTTATTTCCTATCTTTGTTTCCTATCCCTGTTGCAGTGGCAAATAGGTTGGAGAAAATGCAGAGGGATTTTCTTTGGGCAGGATTGGGGGAGGAGAGGAAGTTTCATTTGGTTAAATGGGGTGATGTTTGTTCCCCTGTTAGGGTCGAGAGTCTTGGATTGAGGAGCCTTGTTTTATTTAACAAGGTATTGTTGGGCAAGTGGTTGTGGCGATTTGGAATGGAGAGGGAGAGCTTTTGGAGAGAAATTATTGGGGTGAAGTATGGTGTCTTGGAGGGGGGGTGGCGCTCGGGTGAGGGTCGTGGTTCTTATGGGACGAGCTTGTGGAAATATATCAGGAAAGGATGGAACGATTTTCAAAATATATTGGCTTTTGTGGTGGGGAACGGGACGAATGTCAGATTTTGGGACGATTGTTGGTGTGGTGATCAAACATTAAAAGTGCGGTTTCCTTCATTACATCGCATTACCTTGGAGCCTTCAGCCATGGTGAGTGATGCTATGACTATATCTAATGGGAATCCTAGTTGGAATATTGCTTTCGGGAGGGGCTTACATGATTGGGAACTGGATGACTATGCATTGTTTTTGGCCTCTCTGTATGATGTGCACATTTGACTGTAGTAGGTGGAGGGCGGCACGGAATGGTTTGTTTTCTGTTCGTACTTATTTCAGATCCTTATTGGAACCTATTGAGAACCCATTCCCCTGGCAAAAGGTCTGGCAGAGTAAATTACCTCCAAGGGTGACTTTTTTACTGTGGACGGTGGTGAGGGGACAGGTGTTAATGGTGGATAATCTTAGAAGAAATGGCTATTGTATTATGGAGTGGTGCTATATGTGTAAGAGGGATGGCGAGACGATCGATCATTTGTTCATTCATTGTGACGGTGTTCGTTGGATGTGGAATGATATTCTGGTTTCGTAACATATGAGTTGAATGTTGCCAAGACGTATCAAGGAGGTGGTGTGGGCATGGAAAAGAAAGTTTCGAGATAAGAATAGCAAGCTTATTTGGGATCTCATTTCAGGATGCATTGTTTGGTGTGTGTGGAAAGAGCGAAACGGAAGATGTTTTGAAGACCAAATTCGGACGACAGAGCAATTTAGAGAATTGTTTTATTTGACTTTGTGTAGTTGGTTTAAGGCTGCAACCATTAGTCCGATAGAAGGGTTGTCGAATTTTTTATCGTTTCTTTCTTGTTTAAACTGATAATGCACTCCTTGTGTATTATCTTTTGATTTTATTTATAAAATTGCGTGATTACCTATCAAAAAAAAAAAAAAAAATAGGCCACCTGTTTGGTTTAGATAAAAATCAGATTTTGAGTAGATTTTAATAAAAGTTGATGGAATGTATAGTTGAAAAATTGTGAGTCCATAAAATGTGTGATTAAAATTAATTGCTGACTTTGATATAAATTTTAATCCAGTTTTTTATTGAAACCAAACAGGTGCTAGATGAGATTGTCGAAGAGTGTGCTAAAATTTATCAATTATCTTAATAGATTTTGTTCGGTTTAATAATTTTTTTTTAACAAATTACATGCAAAAAGATAAGATCCAAATAGAACATGTTAGAAAACAAGACAAGTACACTAAAGTTGACATTGGTGAACTAGTACCATAATTTGAATAAAATTAAACAAAAAAAAAGCGGTGCGAACTTAGTGACTAGATTAGGAGATGGAAGAGTAGACCACAATTATCATACTTTATTGTATTTGCTAAGAATTTAGTTATTTTAAATCTTTCAATAAATCCAATAAAGAACCAAATGGAGTAGCGAATATAATTCATGTAGCCAACTCCAAATTCATTAGGAACCATGTTTAGTATTGTATTATTACATTTTTTTTTTAGCTCTGCATGTATACACTAGTAAAATATACATTTTTTCGTTATCTGGAGCTTGAAGCATTTGCATCATGAAAGCATTAATCTGAACTTGTTTCTTTCAAACAAAAGGACCAATATATATCCCTGATGATGTTTGCTGCTTTCAGATTATAACCAATGGAAAGTATGTAAGTGCTCAACATCGGGCCATAACTAATGCCACCAATTCCCGGATTTCAGTTGCTACATTTCATGACCCCGCAAAAACAAGGAAAATACACCCAGTGTTTAAACCACCTAAATATCATGAGGTGATGTATGGGGACTATGTTTCATCCTGGTACACAAAAGGCCCGGAAGGAAAACGCAACATTGATTCTCTTGTACTTGATTAGTTGCTTTCACTTTTCTTCTGGGGGATTAAGCTCGATCATGGGTAAGTGGAATCTGAGTATCTAAAATGCCTTAATTCAATTTTCCTTCGTCTTTAGATATGTGAAACTCGATCTTTGTCTTAACAGTCTGCCAAGGGCCCGTTTGGCATGAATTTTACTTTTAATTTTGCTTCCTGTAGAAGAGCTTTTAAATGAATATACCTTAATTTTTATTTAAAAAATAATTTTTAAAAGCACTTCTTATTCCAAAAGTACTTTGAAAGTCACATTGGATCAGCTTCCTCCAAAAGCTCTTTTAATTACCAGAAGCACTTTCATGAATCTAGCCAAACGGGTCTAAAAGCAGCTTTTGGGTATGAAAAGCTCATTTTAACTTTTTAAAAGTCATGCCAAACTTGCTCTAACTCTTATTTTCTTCTCTGTTTAGATTGGTTAGAGAATATTGATTTATAATTACGCTTGGACCTGTATTCAGATATTTTAAAGTGGTAGCAAGACTTATTAGATGGCTAGATCTTCACAGTAGCAGGGAATGGCTTGTTTGCCAGTGACCGTTTTATCTTTACATTCATCTCCTCTTTTGTAACTTTCATTTTTGATGGACAAGCCCAGTGTTGCTGAAACAAACTGGAAAAATGAAAATATGTTGAAGAGGACTATGTAGTTGGATTTATCTTGACCGTTCTGTAAAATTATGCACTAGTTGTTGGATTCTCCTGAAGATGTCGTGTCCTGTCCTGAGTAGTTATAACAAGATCGCATGAAATTTTAAGGGGTATTCAAACAGAGAGCTATTTTACTTGCAATCATAACAGGATTGATTTGTGCCATTTTCTTTGCTTCATTAGATAATACAATATGTTGTCTCCCATGAATTTGGAATCAGCACTTGCACATGAGCACCACATTTGCTGCGGTCAAGGCTCTACAAGAAGACTATTATTAGCAATGACATAAGTATTGCTGCAAGTTGCTTTAGACCTGAGTTTCAGAGCCAGTCAGCAAAGACAAGGATACAAATCAATATGATATAAGACTTCATTAGAGTCAAACGAGCCGTCAAATTTAAATATTGATATTCTCAAAAGAATTGTTTGATGATATATTATTATGTTGTTACTATATTTACTTCATTGTTCGTCGTTCATTTGATTCCTCAACGATCAAACTCAGTGTCACTTTACTGCATAACACAATAGACAATGATAGGTGCATCACAATTTTATTAATCCACCTTACCAAAAATGTCAGTTACATTATTAAGCTACGGTTGAAGACTGAAGAAAGCATATGAGAGAACAATTACAGGGATGATGAAACTAACTCATTGGAAGCAAAAGCATCCCTTCAGTTTTGCTTTCAGCTTCACTTTGAGCGTCGACTGTGAATTTCTGAGAATCCAGTTCTCCTTCTCTAACTCGTTGATTACTGTCCCCTTCTCATCATTTCTTCTTATCAACTCGGACAAATTCTCCTCCAGAAGTTTAAAGAGATGTAAACGTTGAGTCCAAATTTTCTCCATTGGGAATCCATCGTTAGTGTCCTTCTCACTTATTAAATGAACATGATCTGATCCCTTATAATTTGAGGGGTTCTTGCTTGAACTCGAGACAGTATTTGAGGACAACTCAAACTCAAAGTTGGAATTTTCAGATTCAGAAGCAGGATTAACACTCGGATGCTCCACATTATGCAACCGGTTTTGTGAAGAATCCAACAATGTATTCTCTTGATGATGAAAATTGAAAAGTAATGCTTGGGATTTTAACATTAGCTGCTGCTGCTGCTGCTGCTGCTGCTGCTGCTGCTGATCATACTTAACGGCCAAAGCTCGGTATGATCTGTGAAGCTCTTCGACCATTTTAATGAGTTGTGGTCTCTTTCCGTAGTACATCTCGGCTCTCTTTGCGAATGTGTCTCCATCATCGTCTTCAATTACGTCCAAAATCATCTTTATCGTTCTATCCAACTCTAAATTCATCATATGTAAAAACCAATTAGAGTCTCTTCTTTTTATTACTTGATATTTTTTCTTCTCCAACAACATTAATTACTCATATCATCTATCAGTACAGCAAAAAAAAGTCATTTAAAAGTTAAAATCAGATATAAATATGGAAAATTATAAAAGAGAATAGTGAAATCAATAATACAAACTCATACGTAAAATCATAATATATACAACTTTGCGCTGTGCGTTTCTAGAGAGAGAGAGAGAGAGACCTGATAAAAGTGGTGTGGAGCCATTGAGAATGAGGGCAGCGATTATGGCTATCCCACCACCATGAATGGGAAGAGAATCGTCGTAGTTGATCATCGTTTTTCTCCATTGAATTGAATTGAATTCAAAAACGAAAGAAAAAAAATGGTTTATTAGAAGAAGAAGAGTTGTAGGACTCTAATTGGTATTTAAACCGTTTCTTTCCTTGTATAAATTATCTTTCTTCGTTGAAAAATAACAACGTTTTTGAAATTTTCATTTCCTTATTTTCAGCTACCCTAGGGTCTTCTAACCTTTGTAAAGTGAAATCATGAGATTTGTCTTTAGACATGGGGAATGGTATGATGCTCAAGACTTTTTTAATACAAGGATTACATTGATTAGTGGCTACAAGTAAAATATATCAAATGGAAAAATCGAATTGTAATCATCTTTTATTTAGAGCTTGTGTGGGAGGGATTAAAATCAGATTAAAATTGAAAATATAGCCGTTATTGTTGACTTTTATTAGAGGGTGGGACCCAATAACGGCCATATTTTCAATTTTAATTGGATTTTAAGCCCTCCCGAACGGGGCCTTAGTAGTGGCAAAATAGGCTTCAGACGACTTACGAGTCTATTTTACTAACGAGTTATATATCAATTTAACTTGATTATTGACTGGATTCTATGAGTATTGAACGTTTTTAATGTATTTATTAGTGTTGTTTTATAAGTTTGATGAGATGGTGTTAATGATGGTAAAAGAAGAGAAAACAAATGGTTTGGAATCAAAAGAAGAGAATGAGAAGAAAAAGGGCAAAAGAATCATTCTTCTACATCGAAAGAAGAGAAAAAGAGAACAAGGATCGAGGGATGCCAAGGTGTGGTGTCGTGGCACCGCACATCAAGTGTTGTGTCCGGCGCCATGTGGAATGACCATCTAGGGCACATTTTTGGCCCGTTCTAAAGCCCATAAAAACTCTAAATTATGGAAAAACGTGAAGAGAACTACAACTACAAGAATGAAGACGCTTTTAGGGGTTCCACTGATTGAGAAACGGAGAATAAAATTTGGAGAATTATAGAGCAAAATCAAAATAGAAAAACATGAAATCAAGGTTTGGAACAAGAGGAGGAACTTGGTGCAAAATTCATCAACTTCTTTACATCTCAATTCAAAACTTGTTGATGTACTCAATACAAATCTTCTGTTTTTCTCCCATTGTTATAAGTAGCTAAGTTTTTCATTAGAGCAAACAATGTAATCGACTTGAGACATTTCATTTCTTTTTTTTTGAGATTCTAGGTCTTTAAAAATTTATGTGTTTATTTTATTCATGTATTTAATTATTTGACTAATTAAATGATTTTGTGAATCTTTTACGAATCGAGAGGCGAGTTTTAGATTTAGACCACATAGTAAAATCTAGTAATTTAGTATAACGTGTAGATACACATATACTAGTTATTGCTGTCATTATATGAATTTTTAGAACGAATAATGTGTTTAATTAAAGGTTGATTCACGTAGAGATATGTGATTGAATTATTTAAATAGATTTGATGAGAACTCAAGATGGATAAATTGAATACAATAGAAGAATTTGATAGAACGTTACATTAGGTTATGAATCTTGAATTAAGACTTAAAGGTGATCAATACATGAAATTGTTATGTACTATATTTCCTTCATATTTAAATTTTAAATTGATCTTTGTGTGCATTCCATTATTTTGAAGTAGTTAGATCAAAAATAAAAATAAATCACAATTCTTTATTTGTTTTCATCGAATAGTAATTAGAAATATTAAATTAAGCATTAAAGTATTGTGGGAACGACAATACGGACTCAAAGATCAACTATATTACTTGTTACGATTTTGTACTTGCGATATAAAAAACACGACTGCCCATCTTGTCGGAAAAGTGGAAATTTTATTCCCTACTGATTTTTTGTTTTTTTATTTCCATTTGTATTGTTCATGTATTTATTATCAACCTACACTATTCGATTTATAATTCACTTTTCATTATCAAACCCTACCATAATAAAGCACCCTCTACCACTCCCATCAACCCCGTCCACCACCTCTAAAACCACCATGTCGCTACATCGCCGCCGCTGTCCAAAATTCCTACCAAATCTCATAATATATAAAGCAAATATGATTTACTGGAGAAGAAAAAGGGAATTCTAACCACCCCCCCCCCCCCCCCCCAAAAAAAAAAAAAAAAAAAACAATACCATCATCTCATATTGCAGATTTTTCCCCTCCCTTCATCAATAACTAGATTTGATATTTTGATAACACAATAAATTAAGTTGGATAGTAAGGTTGAAAATATTTAAATTTTTTAAGTAGACTGTAACTTTCCCGTTGAAAAATTAGATCATAACTAACCTAGCATCATTCAAATGGTTCATGAATTGGTCCATCATAATATCTAATTTGATTTGATCTGCCCAGTTTAGTCAAAAGCAAACGAAGACAGTAGATCTCGAGTAATTAGAAACGTAGCTTAGTTTGATGCTTACATGTTATTCAGTCGGGTTGAGAGATGACGAAAGTTGAGAATATAACGATAAAAATGGAGACAGTTGAAATATTCATGCTAGTTCCATCCATCGAGACTTGATTGGCATGGTTTATTTACCGGCATGGGCGTGGAGACGAGCAAAGAAACAGGCCCTGTATACTGAAGATAGCAGCCAGCAGCATACAAGCAGAGAATGGTACACACACAAGTATTAGTTGGGTGCTGATATCAAGCAGAAACCTGGCTGTTGTATATAAATAGAAATACTACAACTGACATCAAACAAACTAAAAAACATTGTTCAAACAATGTAATGGAATAAGGTCATACACTAATCTCGTTTATCCATTATTTTCGTCGAAGTTCAGCACCCAAGTGACCAAAAGGGTAAGTACCTTGCAGTTTCCTTTTCTGCTTGCTTTTCACGGATGTGAACCACCAAAGAAAAGAAAGTTCAATTCACAACACTTGTTGACTATCAGAATTTACCATTTCCTCCACCGCAGACCTTGTTGTCAATAACAGAAGTTTTCAAAAACAGATGTCCACAGCAATCACCTTTAGGAGTTGACAAATCAAAGTTTTACTCGGGAATTAAAAACCAGGTCTTGGATTGGCTCTCTCGCAGGAGACTTTCCATCTATCTTACCTAGAATATAAATTTCATCGGATTGTTATACCTTCCCACCCATCAGACTGTTCACCTCTTTGACTAGCTTCCATATTCGTGTGCAGGTTTTTCTTTCACACAGAAGCCAACTTCTCTCAACTGCAAGTGTTAATGCTCAAAAACCCAATAATCATTGTTTATACGAAAACCTACTTACCTGCTTCTATAGTAAATTGAAAAAAAAAAAAAAACACTTCCACTTTGCTATTTTTGCTCAAATGACTTGTCAACAATTAAAGGACATCAAATGGTTTATGCATGAGCACTATCATCTTCATATGGGAAACATTTCTCCCTAGGGAAGTTCAATTCCTGAAACTCACATTTGGCAGACTCCATCGGATTATTAACCTCTTTTACTCACTTTCAAAATTTGCGTAAAAGATGTTTCTTTTATAGTGAAAGCCAATTCAACTGCATGTGCAACTGCACAAGAAACCCGATGAATCATTATTAAAAAATGTCACATCTAACGGCATATATTTGAAATTGATTAAGCTCAGGTGCATAGACTTAATAAACCTCAGCTCACAATATCAATTTTCTTTCAGAAAGTAAAACCAAAATGGATGCCTCTCGGCCTGGGGGACTCTGGAGTAATGCAGTCAGTGAGAGATCAATGTATAAAATTACTGACGTCAGTCCATTTCTAACAGGTTGTGCCACCACCACTAATAAGTAATTTTAGTAAATTTTAGCAGGATTCATTGTGGAGTTGGCATAAAGCTTCATTTGCTAGACGCAGTTCCTCAATCATAAAGAAACATATCATGTAGACATTTCATATTCTGACCAAACAAATAAAGCACAACTCCTCCTATAAACCTCAACATCAATAGATGTATTAGTCAAACATTAGCTCCTGAAAAGATACATAAACTTAGCGATCTGTATTTTCTGGACGATTTTAGTCATACTACAATTCAACTATTTCAATAATACTTTACTTTTCGTTTTTCAGTATATATTTAATTGAATATTAATTATTAAACATGCACGCAAATAAATAATTGAATTGTACGACAACAATCAAACAGATTCACGAACATGAAATTTAATTAATTTAAATCAATGAATATAGAAAAAGAATAATTTATATACATTTAAACAAATGGGGTGTACGTGAACCAACATGGAATTTAATTAATTTGAATTAATAGATATAGAAAAATAATAATTTATATACATTTAGACAAATGACGTTATATCATAGATTAAATGAATAATATTGAAATCAAATAAGTGTACATGAACTTGAATAATTTATCTACTCCTATAATAATTGAATAACTCCCAAATTATATGATCTTGAATAATTTATATACTCTTAGAATAATTTTTCATAACATGAATAATATTGAAATTAAATACGTGTACATGAATTTGAATAATTTATTTACTCCTAGTATAATTGAATGGCTCCCAAAACACGTGTACATGAACTTGAAGACTTAATGTTATATATAATATATCTATACATAAATGTTAATTAATATACATGCATATACATAAATACTCACTCTGTCCCAATTATATAGGCAGAGTTTCCTTTGTCTCATGTCCCAAATATATAAGCATGTTTCCTAATGTAAAATATTTTTTTGTATTCCTTTACCAATATATCCTTATTAAATTTTTCACATTTAATATGCCAACTTCTTGAAATCTTCCAAATACACACATTTCTCACTTCTTGGAAACATGGAACAACTCTTATTATTTCTTCTTCTTCAAATTATTTATTAGTTCCAACAATAATTTAATTTTACATATTGAAAATTTAATAGGGGTAAACTAGAAAAGATTTTGATAAAAATTAATTTTCCAATGACATTAAAAGTGTGTTTGGTACACCTTCTTTTGAAAGAATGTATTATTGAATAGTAGATTGATGAAGAATGTGTGGTTAAAAATGAAGGAAAAGTTATTGATGTGGTGGAAAATATTATTTTATTGAAAAATGTGTGGTTGAAAATGAGTAGAAGAATGAGAATGAAAAAAATAATGTGTACCAAACAGGGCCTAAAAAAACTTTCTTAATCCGTGTGAAAAATAAAACAAACCTATATAATTGGGAAGAATTGTAGTATTTCTAGAGTAATTGAATAGTCCCAAAAATATATAAAGTGTACATGTATGAACTTAAAGAATTAATTGATTGAATTATAGTATGGTAAAAATAAATTAATGTCAATTATTATACATGCATGTAAATAAATAATTGAACTGTATAAAAAGTTCATTTAACATAAACAAATTTTTTTACTATTTTTTATATTCACATACCTTCAAATATCACTTTTACATCACTTATAAAGTATTTTATAATAACGTGCAACGCACGTTTACCTCTGACTAGTTTTATAAAAGTGTTTCTTCTAATTAGAAGAATTTTTAAAGGAAGTTGGTCTAACGTGACTTTCTCTAAAGCATTTCCGGAATAGAAAAGTTGCAACAAACAAGACAGGCAAAGTGATTGACTAGTCATTCATGTTAGATACTACTAACTATATTGATTGAATGAGAACTAGTAAACCGGGACTTAGGATCACTTGTTCAGTTAAGAAAAGAAAATTATAACTAAGGATAATCGAAGTGGCCAGGTTCTGATAAAAATCAAAGCAGAATGTCCTCTATTTAACGCAAAACCTTCCAAAAGATTGAATTTTTGTCAATTCATTTGATCCTATAAGATATGAACTTAATTGAGATGCTTCAAGGATATAGCAGTCTAACAAATATTTCTTTCTTGGCCATCTTCTTCTATACATTGACAGTTACATTTCACAAAAACTAGCAAGACAAAAAGATCAAAAATAGAACACTAACTCCAAAACTAGGTCACCATAATTAAATTATACCATCATTATTCACGTTACTAGAAAGAAAAGGAAGCCCACAAACCAAAAATGCTAAACTCATACACAACGTTAAGAACTCACAATAAACCCTTTTGCAGCTTGAGAATTGCAGAGTAAATTTTCCTCCTTGAACCAACAGCATTGATCCCCATGTCCTTGAGATCCTCCAGAGTTAACATCGGCAAGACCTCATTGTCTACCTCATGTATCTCAAAAACTGGTGCGTATCTTCCTAAACCCAGCCCAATCAACCACTCCCTCACCCCTTTGCTTGCTTCATTACGCTGATCCTGCGAATCGACCTCATTCTGAGTTATTCCATTGCTCTCCCTTCTTTGTCGATCCCAAAACTGCAAACCCATATTCTCTACAGAATTAACCGGGCTAGGCTCTTTTAACAAAGGACTATCCGAGCCCTCAGGTTCGAAATCCCTAATCTCTCCATTATTATTCTCGTTTTCTGCTTGAAAAGCGTTTGCGCTGTCGACTACTCCTCCACCACCGCTTCCTCCGACTCCGTTATTAAGGATGGAGTCGAATTTATTCCAATTGGTGCGAGCCCGCTTCATAGGCTTCTTGTTCTTGGGCTTTCTGTGGATGAAGTCCCCTGCTGAAGCATAATTCTCGGTGTGCTCAAAAGCATCCCGGTAATTTGAGTCGGCAACATTGACGAGGTTTGTGAGGGGCCGAGTTTTGGAGGTCTTGGCGGCGAGGGATGGGTCCTTGTGGAAGCGCCAGGTTTTGTTGGGGCGGCGAATGTGGTGGTTGTTGGTGTCGTAAGTTGGGTCTCCACCGATCTCACCTAGGCGGACGCTGGGGCGGCGCTGGCGTTTGGGGGCTAGGCTAGGGCCTGGGTTGATATTGGCAGCGTTGGTAGCCGAGGTTGTGTTAGTGGTGGTAGGATGTTCGATTGGTGGTGGGTCTGGAAATGTCGCCGCCGTAGTTGGTGGGTCGGAGGAATTTAGGCCGTCTGGTGCCGGTATCTCCGTCGCCATACGAGGAGTGAGCGCTACTGTTGTTTGTCGGGTTGAGATAAAAGGGCAATGGGAGAATCGGACTTAAAGGTTGGGTTTTACAGTGGGCTTATATGTTCCAACTTTGGGCCTATTAATTAATTGCTCGCATTCCCTACATACAAATTGTACTTGGCAAATTATAAAAAATCAGGTATTTAAAGTTCACAGTGCAAAGGTCAGGTGTTAAAGTATTTTAGTCATAATTCAGGTATTAGGTTAATAATTTTATATTTTAAAAAATATATTAATATTAAAAATTTAAAACCCTAATTTTTCATTCTCTCTCTCTCTCATCGCTCTTCTCCCTTCTTCAGCTATCATCCCCAGAGACCAATACAGTGGTGGCGGAACTCCTTGCAACACCTATGATCACAGACCGACAATAGCGGCGCACTCCCTGAGCAGCGGCGACACTCGATGCAATCCATTATTCTTCTTTTTTGTGTTTTTTTGTTATGCGGTTGTGTGCGGTGTTGGTGGTGTTTTGGTGTTGTTAAGGGGGTTTTAGGTGATTTTTATTGGTTTTGCAGGTAGTTGTGTTGATGGCTATAGCGGTGGTCATGATGGTTTCTACTAGTGGTTGTTTCGACGATGGAGACGGTTATATTGGTGAGGTTGTGGGTTGGATATTTTTGCAACGGTGGTGGTTGTGCAGGAGATGGTGGCGTTGTGCAACGACCTGTTTTGTTGGATCGACGGGGATCTAGTGGGAACTGAGGTGTTTTGAGTGTGGCGTCTGTGGTGGTGGATCGACGGTTGGGGTGGTGGTCGTGCTTTGTTTGGTGGGTGTGGTTGGCGGTGGTGTTTTGTGCGGTGGTGGTGGTTGAAGTAGTGTCAGTGGTATGTGACCAAGTATTTAACTGTAACCTAAAAATTTGACAATATGTGACTGAAAAATAATTTGTGACCAACAAATTTGAAAATACGTTAATCAATGAAATTAACTGTGACCTGTAAATTTTTGAATTTGTGACCTCGAAATCATCCGTGACTAATTAATTTGATAATATGTGAATAATAAATAAAATGTGACCTATAATTATGTATCTATAATCATTAATTGTATAATTGTGACTTAATTAATAAATATTTTTAATTAATTACCTAATGCGTGAGTTTTGAATTATTAAACTATCTACCTGATTTTTGAATTGGTGTAAACCATACACCTGAATTATGAATTTGTCCCATTGTAGATTATACCCAAAAAAAAAAAAAATTTAATATGATATTATTTTTCTTCTACATTTTGTGACCTTCTCTACGTTCATTTCTTGTATTCCCGACCCAAACTATTGTTTTCTAGGTTCCAATGCGTAGAGAAAAACAACTTTGGGAAGCTAAGGAGTAGCACGGCTTGCGCTACAACTATTCGATTAAGTTCAACTCAAAATAAGAGATTTTAAAAGTAAGAAAATAATAATTTTATCTTCCTTCTTCTTCTTCTTCTTTTTTTTGTGTGTGTGTAGGTGCATGAATGCAATATTAAAATGTGCAATGTAACATCTAAAATCTGATTTGAGTTGTTGAAAATAGAAATCAGTAACGGTATTTGGATGTCTCCAAGTCGTAGCCATTTTTTCAACAAAAAGAATCAATAACATACTAATCCAATTATAAAATTATCCGTATTATCATATGATTAAATGTACAGGATTGTGGTTCTCAATTGTTCGAAATGTAACATGAAGTTGTTTGCCTTGTATTTGTTGTAGATTAAATCCTACATTCCTCCAAATTTGCATTTCATTTCATTTCTACATTTTATTTTTAAAAGAGACTTATTTGTTTGTGGTCGTTTCATATAAAAAGGGATTACATGTTTGTTTTGACAAGACGAATAAATCATTGTCCAACCTAGGCTGATTATGTATAAAAGTAGAAAAACTTGCTCATTGTTGTATTTGGCAAATTTAGACCAAAATCATTTAGACTTTTTACAGTGCAAATGCTTAGATTTAGATTTTGAAGTAATATGAATGAAGACAGATATCGCATCTCACATTTGTCGTGAAAGCAATGCAACAACAAACTATTTGGCTAATCACGATTGCAAGAATTATCTACTCTATAAAATACAACTACTATATGTTCGTTTTGAGTTTTAAAAAGTACACCTAAATATCAAAAATGGCAACACAGCTTCAAAGCCAACCCAACCCATGCACAATTTAGGATCAAATCCAAACACTGGACAACCTACGAAGCCCTTACCCAGCTTCTAAACAATCTTCTTAACCAAATTGCAATTTATAATCTTAAAAATGAAAAAGAAGATTAATGGACATCATTTAGACAACGATTTGTAAAGTTACTTCTCATGTAACAGACCAAGATGTCTACTGGATGTAGAGGATGGTGGTCGGTTATTTAGTATGGAAGTTGGTGTAGAAATCTCATCAGCCATCTTTAGAGTTTGAGAAGCTTCTAAAGGAACATGCAGTGCCACTTCTATTTGACCTCCAGAAGGAATAGAATAACAGCGAGAAATTGTTTGGGGCATTGAAGGCGTAGACTGCTATGGGCATCATCGATATGTTTGAAACAGATAGCTCATTACCTTTAGATACCAAGGGACCTGATGAGCAACGCGATTGGATGGTCTCTTAGATGCTAATGAATCGGGGGCAGAGGAAGCTCGTGAAGTTCACTTATTTTAGGTGATGAAACAAAAGAAGGAGAAACACATGAAGAAAATTTGGGAGTTGATGGGGGCCGAGGTAATGGAGGGCGCAACAGGGACCCTGAAAATGGAGGATATCCTGATGACATAATTGGACCAGTAGACGAGAAATTTGGGTAGTTTGGCCATGGCCGGCCTGTTAATGGACCAGAAAAGGCTTGTCTTTTGACTTCCTTAGCATTAGATGCAACACTTGGATCAAACTGTTTTGATGAGCGGCCATCAGAGAATGGAGGGGGCAATTGACTGCCTCTTGTATTGATGTTGCTTCCTGTGAGCACCGATTGTGAACCTACGATCATAGGCCCGGACAATTTTTCATTTGCCACAAGCTTTTCATATTTGTTATGCGCCAAAGGGGACGAATGCCACAAGTTCACTCTCGCTTGTCTTGTTTGAGGAGGTTCAGCATCTGATTTCCAAGTACCTGGGTCCTTCGTCTCCACTGGCGTGGGTAGCATATATGATGTGAACTTGCTTGATGGTGAAGGCCGCAACTGCGACAGCCGCCCAGCTGGATCGAGTTTCTTCTCAGGAAGGAGAGGTGCTGATTTGCTAATTATCTTGAACTCTTTCCGGAAGGAAAAAGAATTTTGGCCAGGATTTCGTTCTAAATTTTCCTGTAAACACATTCAGAAGAAAGAATCAACTTCAGTGGCTTAATATAGGCTGCAACAGATATTTTAAAATTAGCAACCCAAAAAAAATGACAGCAGGGACCTTTAAAACAAAATACAATAATCTAATTAAAACAAATAGCTGGATAGCTAACATGCATGCCAACCAATTCCATTAGTACACACACATTTACTCCAGGTCAAGTTCAAGGTATCAACTGCGCAAACTTTTCTCATTAGTCACGGCTTCATATTGGGATAACCCAATTAAAACCTAAGTTAATAACTCTTCCCCATGGTCCCAATTACATCTATTTTGAGCCACATATTATGTTTTTTCTGAAACCTTCAACTTAGTTTATGTCAGCATATCAGTCGGGCATTTTCTTTCAAGATATTCTGGATCAACCCAGTATACTATGCAGTAGTTTAGAAATACAGATAACATTAAGTAAATGAATTTCATTAAGAAGGTATTTCCAAGGCATTTGATCAACGGTCTAGGGAAGGAACAACTTCTAGAAGAATTCTCCATGAGACATGCCAGACAGCAAGGGACATCAACTTCATAAATATGCACTTCCAATGTGTTCAACCTGGTGTTCTAGGTCTATGCACTTCACCTGACTATTGAGTAAAGTTGCATGATCCAACAGATAAGAATAATACATATATTTGTGTGCTTCAAATATGAAATAAATATTACTGCATCCAGAGTCAGCATCCTACTTTCCATTTCTGAATGTCACGATATTAAAGTTCAGTTCAGAAAAGTGAAACTGCGTTTAAAGTAATCCAACAGAAACTTGCAATAAAGGCAAGTTCAAAGGTTAAGACAATAAAGAAAAATAAAATCATTTGTCCGCCAGGAAATATGGAATATATATGAAAGTTAAAAATCAAAACAGCATACAAGAATATGGATTTGCATAATGAGATTTATTATATTTGGGATGGAGGAAATAGAAGATGGGATCAGTGAGACAATGCTACCCTCAGAAAACACAGTAAAGGATCTTTACCTTTGCTGCACCCAATTTGGTGTTAAGAGATGCAGCATCAGTTTTATCCAACTGCATTTAAAAAATAAAAATAAAATAGATTACTGGAGTAACCATATACCGCAATGAGGTGAGTGTTCATATTGTGTAATGTTAACACATCAAAACTAAGGTTTTTTGGTTCGCTGTTCAAAGCTACAATGATTTTTAAAGCCAGACAGGCCAGCGCTTACACATCTTATAAATGCAAGCCAACAGTCAGAAAAGACTAATGTATTCTCCATTTTGAAGTCGTATACTGTGGGTGCAAGTGCATGGAAGCTTCAATATTCAACGATTTCCAATCTTCACTATCAAGAACCATTTCCATATTTAAACCACAAAGACTCGAATCATTTTAAGATTGCCCATTCACGAGAGTTCAGGTCAACCTCTTTCTCTATCTTAAAATACTATAGTAACTTCACTAATTTGATTGTTTCAAAATAAAACTGGTGGTTATGTGCCTTCAGCAAAAGCTGAAGTTTGATCAATGAGAAACATGTGTAGAACTGATGACTAAATCAATTCTTCTTATTTTCTATTTCTATTATATTGGATGGAGAAGTCACGAGCAGTCTACGTTTGTGATCTTGTATAGTTTGCTTCTCTGACATCTTAATCATTTTACTCCTCATCATTTTCTGAATCTGCCTACAAAACTTTAATTGCTCATCCAGCACCAAAGATATATCGTGATGCCAGGAACTCAAAGCACGAGTTGTGTAAGTGGGAAAGAATGGACAGAAAGAAAATAGAAGAAGAATGAGAATAATGGTATGACTGAGTAATCAGAATATTTGTTTATTTTATAAAAATATATTAGTCTTTTTACTACTTCAAAATTTTCGAACAAAATGAGAACTCGCCAATCGAAATTTTTCTTGACTTGAAACTAATAGTTATTTTAAGAAAATAATTAGAATCTATTTTCTACTTTTACGCTTAAAATAGGAGTGTACTTTAGGCAAGTTGGTAATGAAATCTTCATCAATAAGTTTTCAGAATCATAAACTCCGATGTACACTACATAAATATAATTCACAAACATGAGAGAGTTACCCTGTCTCGGTATCAAGACAAATTCAAGTCCTACCTCCATTGAGTGTGCTAATGTAGAGACTTCTACCACTGGGTCATTTTGTCTATAGTCAAAGCTCAATTCTCCATCATCAGTTATTGAATTACCATCATCAGTATCGTCGTCGTCGTCATCACTTTCATCGCTATCAAAATTAATATCAAACCCGTTTTCATCTTCAAGTCCACTAAATTGGTAATCAATGTGCTGTCGTTCAGCAACAAATTTGACATGTGGCTCAATTGCCTCCAGAGAACTGAGAGCCTTCTTGAAGAAGTATAACTGTTATAAGGAACAAAACAACACATGTCAACAGTAATGCCACAAAAATAAAAGTGCAGGCATATAATCTTTTATAGGAAAGGAGTGAAACCTGTGCAGCATGATGCCGAGCTGCCTGTGTTAGAAGACTATGGGATTGTCCTTGCTTTAGAGACTTCATACGGAATACAAATACGTTTGCTTCCTCATCATATTCATCACGAGCTAGTCGCAATTGGCTTGAAGAAAAGCATTCTCCTTTACTATTTCTCGACCTCCCTTTTTCTTTGTATTGCTTCATCATCTCTTCATATGTGTCTCTGGAAGTTGTAAATTATGAGTTAAAAATACTTAGTCAAGAGGGTATGGCACGGGTAAAATACTAAGGATGAATTAAGCCCCTGTTTGACAACCATTATTTGTAGAAAATAGAGTTTTGAATAGTGGTTTTTTGGAGAATGTGTGATTAAAAAGTAGAGAAAAGTTTTGGTTTATGTGCAAAATATTTTATTGTGTGAACGTGTGATTGAAAATACGTATGTAGAAAAAATAGTTTTGAAATAATGGGTGTCAAACAGAGGCTAATTTGTACCGTTTCGCATCGCATCGTCTCTTCATCTCCTGCATAAAGGGAAAAAATAAGTGAGAAGGCTAAAGTATCCTAGGCAATGAACAGCCAAAGATATGAAATGCACGTAAAGAAGCAAAAGTGAGTGTTAAACATCTGTTGAAGTCGATGTATTAAAGGTATTCTGTCCAGAATACACACTCTACTATGAGAAACAAACAAGATCACGATGAATGGATTATGAATTTATAAATGAAAAATATGTAATAATAGCAAAATCAGAGGGAAATTCATAAAAAAAAAAAAATGAGGCAAAGAAGTTGAAGGATCAAGTGCCCTTAGTAATGCCAGGAAGAGTATCAGGGCTGACATTGAAGGACATTAATCAGATCCTATCCTCTCCTTAAAAAAGTGAAACCAAAAAACTTTTCTCACTCTTAAAATGCTGGTGTCCAGCCAAATGTAATAGCAAAATAATGATGGAACTATTGATGTAATGGTTAATAAAGACAAACTCCCATTGTTAGTGGCACTGGATCTAATGTCGATTTAAACAAAGTGGTTAATGATTTAAATCTTATTGTGGTGGTCTGGAATTGCGGTAGTGTTCAGTGGTTGTTGTGGGGCTGAAGGGAACTCAGAACTCTAGCTGCCACGGGTGAGTTGGATTGGGGACTGCTTAGAGAAGTAACTAATTTTCTTTTTCTTTGTGATCTTCTCTTTTGTTGTTTTTGTGTCTAGTTTTTCTCTTGTTCAAGTGCAAGGGAAAAATTATCATTCTATGTCTGCTTAACAGATATTTTGAACGGAAACCATCATTGAGGACCATGGGTACCAATTTATCAAAGGTTGGAGATGGCAGCTGCAATTTACCCTAATGTCAAATTAATAAAATTAAACAATTCATGTGAATGTACCTCAACTATGTGTAGTTCATTAAGAAGGGACTCCGATGGGATTGTTATTGTCTGAAATACATGGGAGCGCTGAAACACACAATACAGAGGTTTATCAAACAGGAAAATACAATAGGAAGCAATAGACAGCCATTCATATATAACATTAAATACTCACATAACCATCAACAAGTTTCTGAAGTTCAAATTGTACTTTTCCCAGCATCAACAAAACTTTTCCTGCACAGCGACAGAAATTAGTATGATTGGAAGGGGGAAAAATTTTGTCAGTGTAGATTTTTTCCAAATAGACAATATGACCAAAAGATAACCCAACAAAAGAGAGAAAGATTCAGAGTTCAGAGTCATTAAATGATTTTAAAATTTATCTTGACAGTAGCAAAATCAAAGAACAAAACTTGCTTGCTGATTCCAATTACATTTTTCATAAAATACATGTATCGATATCTAGCCTATTTAGTGAACAACTGGTTCTTAGAAAACGAAAGAATTGATTAATGTTTTACACAATATTAAAGTCTCAACATGAAGTTGTTTGATAGACGAGCAATGACTACGTGCATTCCTACAAATATTCTGTAGGGGCCTTTATCATTATTTACAGAAAGGAAGGAAAAGAAGGTAAAAGGGAGAATCAGTAATAATTTGCAACCTGGGTAACTAGTTCTATATGGCTCAGTTTGAAAGACTGGTTAATGTGAATGTGATGAAAATTTTCATTCTAAAACCGTTCAGACAGACGTGGAGCCGTTGTGGTTACAATCCTTGAATGCTCTATACAGGTTACAACCACAACATATCATTTTCCATTTACTCAAGAAACTTACAGTGTATACGTATGAGGAAATTTCTGCTTACCACTTTCTTCATCGTCACTGAGAGCCGTTTTCTCAAGAAGACAATCACCCATCTCTTCCAAGGATTCTGAAAATTCTGAAAATAGTTGGGCTTCATCATTGATTTATCTCATTAGATTCGAAAGATATAAAACTCAGCAAACTTAAAAGGAAAACAATTCCAACAAACAGGAGAAGACTCAAAACTGGATTAGGTACGATAATAATCTCTTCATTTGCTGAGTACGAAAGTTTTATTAGAGTACATTTCTCAGACAGGAAGTAGGAAAATGACTTCCCATCATCCAATATTCCTCGAACTTTTCATGCCTATGCTTAAATTAATAATAACAGTATAGCACCACTATGCATGACGGAAATACATAGCATATGAAGAAGAGCCACTCTTGACCTAGATTCATGTGCACTAATCAAACTATTGCAAACACATCAGTTTGATGCAATTCAACCAAAAAATGAAGGAAAAGAAGTTGCATGTGAATTGACCTAAATTTTTTATCAAGTAATTTACTTTGGATTGTAGCAATTATAAACAACAACACGTAATCTTTTTTATCCAAATGAGAAGAAAAGCAAAGAACAAATTCCAAACAAACAATCTCTAAGGTTAAGTATTGACAAAAATCAGGCAGCTGTCTTTATCGATTGGATAACGAAATGGTTCCAGACGCTCGGGAAAATACCATATATGCTGTTCGCCGTTGCTGCTGAAGCTGAAAGTAACCTATCATAGCAGTCTCTCATGCCATGCATGTCCTGACAGGGATAACGGAAAAAAAAAATGATAATATGATTAGCATCTCCAAAGACATCAACTTCAAAACACAAGCTAAAACAATGCAAGTTAATGATTCAGTTACTTGAATAGAGTTCCTGAAATTAATTAAGATACTGAGACTAAAATGAAGAAATGCTGCTTTTCTACAGTATAGTTATCACAAAACCACAGTGCATCTATGGCCAAGGTTGTCAGCTGCATTCTTCAAAGCAAATAAATTCTGCAAGAATAGCTGTGTTGCGTGTGAATTCATCCAATTGCAGCTACATCGCCAACTGATGGACTAACTTCAAAAAAGACCGTGGAGGGAAGTCCACGCCACATGTGATCGTTTATACGACAAAAAAAACAAAAATATTTGCCAAAAAATTTTATTTTGTGAATCTCTTCCTGGTTTGCTGATGCATTTATCATTTTATACTCATATAGTTCTCAGAAGGAGGAAATCATTGGGTTTCATTTCTAGTTTCCTTGCGATTATGTTCTATGTAAGCAGCCTGAGGCATTAGACATCCCTTGTAGATTTGAACTTCGTTTATGTCCAATCAATAAATAGATCTCATTTTCTTCTCTCTACCTTTGCTCTGTTTTCTGAAGGTTTTCACCTTGACAAGCTAGGAAAGAACTATATCTCACTCTTGATTGCAATACAACATTGAATATACAGTGCAAATCTGTTCAGAGGGGGTCGTTATTTCTCAATGAACCCCCAATGGAGTAAAAAAAAATTAATAAACTTCTATGCAGACATTTCATCATATAGTCAACTATTTTGAGATGAGGCGTTTGAACAAATAAACAAAAGTGCAACAAAATCTAGGTAATAGCAACATATAGCACAATTTTTTCCTAAGAACACAACTTAGCATCAGATTTTAGGAGATAATTAAATTAATATTTCTGGTTTTCGTTTACCAAATTCACCTTGATACGGATTAGTCATGGTGAGTAAGATTCCAATTCAATGAAGAAAAATCATAACGTTCCACAATGAAATAAGTTTTTTATTAAATCATTGCACCATAAAATTCGAGGTGCTGCATATAGTAGTTGATCGGTCAAACTTCCATAGCCGTCATGTTTATTCATAATATGTCACAAGAAATCTAAAAATTACTAAGTCGAGGAAAAATATGAATCAAACCCCAAAAAATCACATTCATCTAAGATTGTCCAAACAAAATTACGAAACGTCATTCATCCAATTAATGGTGCGTGTAAAAAAACTAAATAGAAACTCAGCAATTATTTTTTTACTTCGTTCACAAAAAAATAAAATAAAAAATGAAACAATAATAATAAAAAATCGTAAATGAACCAAAAAAAAAAAAAACCTGTGTAGCTCGTTCGAGCTCATCGAGAACGAGAGATTGTTGATGACTGCGCTCTTTCCTTTCCTGCCTAAGCATTGCAAATCTTCGCCATTTCTTCAGCGATGTTTTCATTTTTTTTCTTTGCTATGTATAATAATTACAGAGAAAAGTAATAATTTAATGAATGTTTTTAGAGAAACCCTAGAAGGAATTCAATGAATTTTTAGAGTGCAAATGATCAAAATGTGAACCTCTTAATTGTTCAACTCGTTGAAGTCGGTAACCATTAGACATTGAAGACGCGCTCTCCCTCGCTAGCTTTTGTGTGACGGCATAACCGTTGGACTGAAGGTGGGCCCTTCCAGGAGTAGGAGTCGGAGTCTGACTCAAAATTAGTTGAATTTCTTTCAAATTCAGTGTATTAAGCCGCTGTGATTAAAATCAGATTTTTAATAAATTTTGATAAAAATTAATAAAATATATAATTAAAAATTTATGAATAAAAATAATTATTGACTTTAATTGAAATTAACATGGGCTAAATATCAAAAGAGTACCTATGTAATTATGTATTTCTTGGTCAATAATGCGACGTTGATTTTGATGAGAATATCTCACAAACGTACACTAAAACAATGAGCAATTAATATGCTAATCTTTTATTCCAAAAAAAAAAATAATAATAATAATAATAATAATAATAATAATAATAGGCCATTGTTTAACTATCATTATTTTGAAAAATAATATTTTAAATAGTGATTTCTTAAACATGTGTAGTTAAAAGTATGAAAAAATTTTAATTTTACGTGTAAAATATTTTGTTATGTGAATGTGTGGTTGAATTTTCATAAATGTCCTTTCAAAATTAGTGTATTAAGCTCCTGTTTGAAGGGAATTAAAATCAGATTTTTAGTAAATTTTGATAAAAGTTGATAAAATGTGTGATTCAAAAGTTGTGAATCTCATAAATACATAGTTAAAATTAATTGTTAACTTTGACTGAAATTAACAGAGCTAAATATCAAAAGGGTACCATGTAATTATATATTTCCAAGTCAATAATGGTTTGTTGATTTTGCCGAGAATCTCTCCCAAACGTGCTCTAAATTGTATTAGAGAGGTATTTAAAGTGGGATAAATATATAAAATTTGGGTGTATCTATAGTGTTTAAATGAATTAATTCAATAAGGACAATATTGGAATATAACGTGGATGAAAATAATAATTTTTTAATATTTTAATATTTTAATAGGGATAGACATAGAGTGAAATAAATATATAATAATCGTAAATATAAATAGCCTGTCTCTTTATTTATTCGGAGATTTTACTTGTAAGGGTATTATTTTGTCTAGATTATTTTTTTTTATTTTTTATAAGATACCATCTCAATCAATAATTTTGTCCTTTCTATTTCTCTGTGTCAAAAAAATCATAATAATGTTCCTATTGACTTCAACGATCGAAGGTTCTCATAGGATATTATTGGAATAATTGGAGTTTAGACATTCATTCATTTGTTGGGTCAAATTCAAATTCGAGTAAGTGGGGTCCACTCGATCTATAAATATTTTTTTTAAGAAACGTTGAAATGTCTTACGTTTTCATGCATTTTCAAATTTTTGTTCATACTAGATTTTTATATTTCAAACTCGAGAATTGATCAACGAAAATAAATCATTTTACCCATCTAAAGATTATGTACAACATCAACCAATTTTGAAATTTCCTTCGTTATTTTAGAAATTCTACCTTTCAATTTTCAAAATTCAACCACAATAACCATCAATTTTAATATCGACATATTTACATCATATCTTTTCTAAATTTATTGTCCCAAAAATTCGAAATTCCATGAAAGCATGAAAATTCAAATTTACCAAAAATCCAAGCAGAAACAAGAAACATAAAGAAAAATCAACACATGCACCTCCACGTTTACGGATTAAAGGATATTCAATGCTCATGGAGGAGGAGGATAGGGAGATTTTGATTTTGGGATGGCAAAAATGAAGTATGAATTCCCTTTTTGGATCGCAACACAAAGTTTTCGTTGTGGCGGGTAAAGATGTAAACAATACTCTCTTAGATGAATTTGGACGATACGTTGTTGGGATTTGACAAGATGCCCACAATTTGGAATCAGGAGGAGAAACAACGTAGGAATTGGAAGGTCATATCACAAATTCATTTTCATTTTTTAAATAATATTATTCATGACGTTTTTAAGGAGAAGTATGTCGCTGCGTTATGATTGAGATTTGAGCAATTACACTTAAAGCATAGCATTTATTCTCACCGTATGACCAAAGGTATATCTCTTGAAGATCACCGCTGTTTTTAAGGAAATTGTCATTGATTTGAAAACCTTGAAGGGTAACTATGATAAAGAAGATTTGATTTTGATTTTGTTGTGTTCAGTGTCCGCTTCATATATGTTTTTTAGAGACACAGTCCGATATAATCATGATACTCTCATCATTGAAGATGTCCATGATTCTCTATATTTAAAAGAAAAGATGAAGCGTCTCGTTAGAACTGAACCTCATGGAGATGACCTTATTTTTCATGGTAGTTGTGTAAGGGGCAAATTAAGGTCCAACTTTACAAATAAAATTGGTAATTATTGTAGAAGAAGTGATGCTTGATTAAGGATTGCTATAAGTTGCAAAATAAAGAAAAAAGGCTGGGAAAAATCAATTAGATACTCCAGGTGAAGCCAGTATTGCAGAAACGTTTAACAATGATGGAGAGCTTTAGATTATTTCTGACGACGATTCCAAACCGATAAAGATTGGATTTTTGTTAGAGCTAGTATTTTTCATATGTGTCACAATCGAGATTCGTTTACAATATATGAAGAAGTTCCCAAAGGTGTTGTGATGACTGATAATAATACATCTTGTCGTATAGCCAGTGTTGAAAGGGTCAGAATTAAGTTGTTGGTGAAAGTGTCAAACACTTGGTGCAGTGCAAAATGTTCTTGATTTAAAGAAAGGTTTTATGTAAAAGGGTACAAATTCATTGCTGAAACTTGAATCCTAAAGGTTCGTAAAGATGCTCATATTGTGTTGTAGGGACAGAAAAAAGTCCCAATTATATGTCTTGTAAGTTTTTATAGAATTTTTGAAGATCAATCAGCATAAATTTGGAACTCTGGTGGATTGTGAGTTTGGTTCAGTACCATCAGAGTATTGTTTGGAGTCTACTTTGATAAATACGTTTAAGTCAAGTTCGAAAGTTATGGATAATTCCGTTTTAGCCATCATTGCCAACTATCCCATCATATTCAATTGCTAGAAATAGATCTGTTTGTGATATTTTGCCTCCACATAGGTATAAAAATACTGATTTAGTTGCATATACTCTAAATTTGGTTGAAGTTGTTGATTCTAGTTAAGATCTTTTTGTCAAAGCATTTTGTGATGACTATATTACAGGGCTTGTTTTAGTCTTATTTGGTGATTATTAATCACGTTTGATTTTATTGCTCGTGATTTGAACAACTTTGGTGTCATAGGTAGTTCTTAAAATTGTTACTTAGAATATTTTCAAGTTGGAAATTTTTATGGAGAATATCGTTTGTATTTTTTATGGAGTGTTGAAATTTGTTCCTTGTAGTGGAATTTATTTCTAGTGGAGAATATTTGAAGTTTACTCATTGTAATGTGGAATTTGTTGGAATTAAGGTTTGACCCGGAATTCTATTTGTAAGATAATTGGGAATTGTAATTAAAGTCGACATAAGAAGAATTCTATTTGGAATGAGATTTTGAAATCCTATTCAAAATTTATTTAGCAAATTCTAGTTGAAATTCTATTTAAAAACTCAATTAAGAGTTTGAAATTTTAGACAACAGTACGGGCGCCTCAACACCATTCGGAGTCAAAGGGATTGAATTCAACCCAAGATGTGGCATGCTAGTGACACACAGGCTCTGCCCCTACCACGAGCTAACAATGTGCCTATCGCTCAAGTGACGTGTAGCTCTAGCTAGTCACCCGTTTGGAGTCGAGCGCCGATGTTATCTGAGCTCAGATCTATTTCGCGTTTTGTTTGAACATTCTATTTCATCTAAAACTTTACTTTAGGGCTTGAAGCATCCTCCATATATATTCAGCTCTTCATTGTATTTTAAATTAAGTTAGACAAATTTGTGAATACAAAATTATTATATATTTTTTTTCATATTTTAGTGAAGACTCACTTCCTCTTCCAATTATCTTGTTTTTGTGCATTTGTAATCAAATTACTCCATAAAATATATTATTCTTTTCTTACTTTTTTTACAATAAATTGGTATCAGAGCAATATGGTATCCAGTTTATTCCTTGCAGATGTCTTTAGGATATTTCCTATAGAAGTATTAAACTCTAGTAATCTATTATAAATTTATAATACTACGACATACTTGGCCCCTGTTTGATCCTCATTATTAAAAAAAAATTTATTTTTTTTCTCAAACTCATTTTTAACCATATATTCTCAAAATAAAATATTTTACACGTAAACTCAAAATTTTGGTCTATTTTTTAACTAAATATTTTTCAAAAACCACAATTACAAAATTCATTTTCAACCTGAAATGGGGCTCAAACATTTTCATGTTCACGTACTTAAAAGGTTCGAGGTGCATATACAATTCTTAGATGATGCATCACCTTCCAACAGGCAACGTAATGATTGATGCTATTTCCACATAAATGCCGAACATAGAAAGAAAACTTAAAATTAAAGCAAGGAATTGGGTCACGAGAGCATACTCAGATTATAATGTAAATATTTCAATTGGAGCTGAAAAACATCCGTTTAATAATAAATTAAAATCGGACAGGTGCAGTTAGAGTCCATTTGATTGCAAATATGGAAAATAGGTGGAAAGAAAATGTTGTACAGGAAATTGAATTGCCTATAAATTGTTTTACTGGGAATTGTAATTAATTGTATTTGATTGGTATAATTTTTTACCGGAAAAATGTTGAAAGTTTGGTGTCCGTTTGGTTTCATTTTTTATGAAAATTGTCCATTAAAGTGATAAATTTTTCTACCATTAGGTCTAGAATTTGTTCCAATTTCAAAAAAAAATAATTACTATACCGAATACTATTCATTTGACTTTATTTTGCATGGAAATTGTCAATAAAAGTGAAATTATTTTACCATTGTATCTAGAATTTTTTTCAATTGCCACAAAAAAAAAAAAAAAAAAATACCTGAAAAACCATTTTCCCGCCTAAGTCGTGGGAAAATGATTTCAAGGAAAATCGAGAAAATGTGACCGTGTGGCCTCAAGTGGCCCTAGAAAAAAAAAACATATCAAATAAAGGAAAACTTGAAAAATGGAAAACTAATTCCATTTTCCATCGAAAATGTGGTGTATCAAACACAACCTTATAGAATTTGAAGGGACAAGAACGTCAATCTTAATTCATCCCATTTGAATTCAATAATTTTTTTAAAGGTTTGAATAAACTAATGTCATGTAAGACGATAACAATAACAAAACAAAACATATAGCCATGTTTGGTGGAGATTTTAATTTCAGTCAAAGTCAACAATTTATTTTAACAACACATTTTTACAATGCACAACTTTACAATCTCTATTATTATTCCCCATAAATAACGACTCTAGTTAAAATTTGAAAAGAAATAAATAATAAAGTTTCCCTTTTCATCTTTCCACGGCTATGCCTGTCTAGAAACTTTTGGCTAAATTCGGTCAAAATTTTGATTATTGATTTTGAGCCAAACGTGACTCATCCAAATCTATGCAAATACCTCATTCTTCCCATCAACTTTAAGAATTGGTTCGCATGAAAAAACTTTCTTTATTTTCATTTTGAAAAGGTAAGTAAGTGGAGGCATCTTACAAATTAGACTTTATAATAAAGTACCTAAGAAAACGAATAATATAGATTAAGTTGACAATTTCTAGAAAGTAATAAAATTTCACAACAATCAACTTTATGTTGCAAAGCTTTCAATATATATTTATTTCTAAAATATATAGGGGACGTCCCTTTTGGAAAACATCTTGAAAAGAACCTAAAGTAGTAGGGGTGGGTATGGATTGTGTTAGGTCGATTTTTGCCTCAACCCAACATGATCGATTTAATCATAATTTAACTCAATCCAACCCGTGTAAAGGTTGAAACCAAACCCAACCCAACCCAACAAAACTCAACACAATCAAGTATCGGTCGGGTCGGGTTGGGTTGGGACAACTTGTCAACAAAGACTAAAAAAGTATACAGGCCGGGTTGGACGAATTTATATTGACTCATGATTTATATAATATTTGGTCTTTATAGTTGCAATGAATAAAAAAATATGAATTATTTTGGCACTTCATGCCCGGAAATGTTACATAGACAAATTGATATTAAATTATATGAAGTCGAGAAATATTTTTGGTAATTAAAATGTTTTTGTGTTGAATGTTTTTCGTAAAATGCATTCTATTCAAATCTTATAATATTATTCTAAGAGTTTCCAAACAATATCATAACACTTATAAAATTCATAAATATAGTCTAGTCGGGTTGGGTTGGACAGGTTTATTCGATTTTTATGAGGTAACTTATAACCCGACCCAACCCGCCTATACAACCAACCCACCTAACCCTTGTAAAAACAACAAAAAAACCAACATAAACTGGTCGGGTTGGTTCAGTTTGGACGGTTTGGTGGGTTCGATCGGGTTTTGCCCACTCCTATAAAGCAGCAAAAGAAAAATAAAAAGCATACACGTTTAAGATATTCTCAAAAGAAGTCTTTCGCATTAGTAAGGAGTCGTAATCGAAGTGCCTTCCTAGTTTCATGGTTCAAAATAGGAAATACGAAGATTAATATAATGAAATTTAGCAAGATATGTTTTTATCCCAGCCATCTTAAATAGGGTAACTCCGTTTGATAAGACTTTTGAAAAGTTAAAAATTATTTTGGAAATTAAAAAGCTACTTTTGACTCTATTTGGATAATTTTTTAAAATTCTTGTTAGAATTTTAAGAGAAAATTGGCCTAATATAACTTCCTCATAGAGTTATTCTACAAGAAGTGATCCATTAATAACTTTTTCTGCACGATGTAAAATAGTTAACTACTTTAGTTAACATTTCAAGATGGAATCTCATGTCTATAGAACCCATTGAGCTCAAACGACAATTCAATATGTTTAACGCTCAAAAAACAAGCTACCATCTTGGATGAATATTAGGGGTACAATCTCACATCTCTCAAATATAAATAACATAAAAAATGCTAGATGACTTACATCACTTTTGACATTTGATGTGTCGTTAAAAAATGATTAAAGGGAAAAATGTTCATTTTTTAAAACTGTTTAATGATGTGTTGTCACGTGACAAATTTTAAAGTATGATGTAAAGAATGATGTATATGTAGCACGAGTCTGTCAAGGAATCCAGCCAATGAAACCAAAGAAAATTTAGCAAACAAGAAAAATAACAAGGGTCTTGCTACTAGTACATTATGGATGCCATAAAGGCATCCATAATGCACAAGTGTCCGACCCCCATTGGGGGGTCGGCTGACGCAACAGTGTCGCGTCAGCCGACCCCCCGATGGGGGTCGGACACTTGTCCATTATGTACAACAAGACAAATCCAAATAACAAACGCAGAAAAAAATATTTCTACACAGTTGATTCTATAAGCACAAGACGAGACTTCCAAACCAATCCCTACATCCATATAGAGCCAACTTAACAAAATTTCTATAGAAAACGCACTCTTAAGTAGTAAGTAGAGTTATATTAAAATTCTGGTAATACCAAATAAGTTAAGCCGTCGCACATGCTCTCTTAGCTGCTCGAACAATATCTTCCACCTACCAATCCATTATGACAATTAGAAAGGTAGGGATTTATAATTTCCAGTCATCAATCATGTGATTTTACAAGACAATTTGAAATCTCGGAAGCTCGTGAAATCAGTATAATCTAGAATCATAGATGTAGAGAAAAAGTTAACATAAGGGTGTTGAACTAGAACCCGCGGAAGAGCCATTCTCTCAAGATTAGCTGCGTAAGGCATGGGGACATCTGCTCCAGTAATCTTTAGACCGGAGCATCCAGATAGCCAAAACTATCTCAAAAATTGATGTGTTGCAAGAAAAAGAAACACAATGTGTATTTCCCAATGATTCATTAAAATATCATGTCCAAAAACCTCGTTAGTATTAATATGCATGCACATTTGTATTGTTGAAGTTGATACAAAATAACGTGTTTGATTTAGTCAAAAAATGCTGTGTTAATGTCAATCTTTTACTCCTTAAATTTATGTTTCAGTTAGTAATGGTTAGTGGCAATAAAATCTGATTGTTTGTTGAGAGTTTTTAGCTTTTTCAGTTTATTGTAAGCCTATAAAAAGGCAACATGAGTTCTCGAATAAGAGGTGGAAAATCACTTGATCTTTTCTGCAGATTCTATTTTTTTTTTTTCTTATTTTCTGAATTCCCAACAATTTTGGTATCAGAGCAAGGTTCCTTCATAACTGGGCATAAAAGTGATGGCAACTAAAAGTAGTGCAGTGAGTGTTTCTCAACCAACGATTCCCATCTTCAAAGGAGAGTGCTATGAATTTTGGAGCATCAAGATGAGGACTTTATTCAGGTCTCAAGATTTATGGGACTTAGTTGAGAATGGATACCTTGATCGAGATGATGAACCTAGACTGAAAGAGAACAAGAAAAAAGACTCCAAAGCATTATTCTTCATTCAGCAAGGAGTCCATGAGTCGATTTTCTCGAAAATTGCAGCAGCAGTCACAGCCAAAGAAGCCTGGATGACTCTACAAACAGTATTTCAAGGCACATCAAAGGTAATCACAATAAAACTTCAATCTCTTCGTCGTGAGTTTGAAACTTTACAAATGCATAAGGGTGAATCAGTGCAAGATTTCTTGTCTCGAGTAGCTGTCATTGCTAATCAAATGAGGTCCTATGGAGAGGAAATTTCAGATCAAACTATTGTTGCAAAGGTGTTGAGGAGTTTAACACCAAAGTTTGACCATGTAGTTGCAGCTATTGAAGAATCCAAAGACTTAGATGTATACTCATTTGATGAAATGATGGGGTCTTTGCAATCCCATGAGGCAAGGCTTAGCAGATCAGAGGAGAAGAATGAAGAGAAAGCTTTCCTTGTGAAGGGGGAGATGCACAACCAGAAAAATAACTAGAGAGAGACAGCTGGTAGAGGACATAGTAGAGGAGGATCACGTGGCAAAGGTGGTCACAGTATTGGACGAGGATATAATCAATTTGAACAGAGGCAGCAAAATGAAAGGAAACAAGGCAACAAAAGTGGTATTCAGTGTTACTATTGCAAAAAATTCGGGCACGTAAAGGGTGATTGTTGGCAATTAGAAAAGCAAGCAAGTTATGTTGAGCATAAGGAGGAAAAAGAAGTCAAGCTTTTCATGGCTTATGAGAAAGATGCAACCGCCCGCAACAACATTTGGTTCTTGGACAGTGGATGCTCTAATCACATGACTGGTGCAAAGTCAATATTCAAAGAACTTGATGAAGCATTCAAATCAGAAGTGACACTTGGAGATGACAATCAAGTGCAAGTAGAGGGCAAAGGCACTGTGGCTATAAAAAATAGTTACGGTAATGTAAATCTCTTACACAGTGTTTACTTTATTCCTAGCTTGTCACAAAATTTTTTGAGTGTTGGGCAACTCTTGAGTAGTGAGTATTCACTTTTGTTTGATGATGATTCATGTGTGATTAGAGATAAAAAAAAATCAAATCAGATTGTTGTAGAAGTTAAAATGGCAGCAAATAAATTGTTTCCACTTGAAGTTTCTAAAGTGGAAAACAATGTGCTGGTAGACAGTGCTATGATTGTTAAAGAAAATAGCAAGTCTAAACTATGGCACTTGAGGTATGGGCACTTGAATTTAAAGGGGTTGAAATTTTTGAGTGAAAAAGAAATGGTACATGGGTTGCCTATGATTGAATCACTTGAGTTATGTGAGGGGTGCATATATAGAAAGCAAAACAAACTTCCATTTCCTTCCGGCTAGTCTTGGAGGGCATCTAAAACACTAGAATTGGTGCATGCTGATTTGTGTGGTCCAATGAAGACTGAATCTTTTGGTGGTAGTTGATATTTTTTGCTCTTTGCTGATGATTATAGCCGCATGAGTTGGGTATATTTTCAGCAACTCAAGTCTGAGACATTTGACAACTTCAAGAAGTTCAAGGCCTATGTTGAGAAGCAAAGTGACACATCAATAAAAACGCTTCGAACTGACAGAGGTGGCGAGTTTTTATCTGACCAATTTTCTTTGTTTTGTGAAGAAAATGGTATTCATAGGGAATTGACAGCGCCTTACACACCTCAGCAAAATGGTGTTGCTGAGCGCAGGAACCGCATCGTTGTAGAAATGGCAAGGAGCATGATGAAAGCCAAAGTCTTTCCAAATGATTTTTGGGCTGAAGCAGTAATCACCGCTATTTATCTTCTAAATTTATCACCAACAAGAGCAGTTTCAAATCAGATTCCTTATGAAGTGTGGAATGGTGTCAAGCCTTGGGTAAGCCATTTACGTATTTTTGGTTGTATTTCTTATGCTTTGGTCAGTTCTGAAATTCGTAGCAAACTTGATGACAAGTCAATCAAATGCATATTTATTGGCTATTGTTCACAATCCAAAGCATATAGACTATATAACCCAGTGAATGGCAAAATAGTTATTAGCAGGAATGTGATTTTTGATGAAGAAGCAAATTGGAATTGGCACAACAATGAAGATGCAGCAGAAACTCAAATTTTACCGAATTTTGAAGAAGCAAATGGAGCTAATAACGATATTGAAGCAGCCTCATCTGATTCCTTTGAGTTGTCAACACCAACAAACAGCCCACAAAGGCGTTCTAGCAGCTCATCTACTTCAGAAAGTTCATTTGAAGAATCTCCTCCAAGAAAGTTCAGATCTTTAAGGGAAATATATGCAAACACTCAAGCCTTGTTTGTTGCTGAGCCAACTTGTTTCAATGAAGCAACTGAGAAAGAGGAGTGGGTTAAAGCAATGAAGGAAGAGTTAATTGCAATCAACAAAAATGAGACATGGGAGCTGGTGGACTTACATAAAGGAAAGAATGTAATCAGGCTGAAGTGGGTGTTTAAAACTAAGCATCATGCAGATGGAGGCATTGAAAGGCATAAGGCAAGGTTGGTCGTAAAGGGATATGCACAAACATATGGTGTGGACTATGAAGATACTTTTTCTCCAGTTGCAAGATTTGAAACTGTAAGAATTTTCTTGGCCTTTGCTGCTTATATGAAGTTGAGTGTGTATCAATTTGATGTTAAATCTGCATCTTTGAATGGAGAGCTCTTAGAGGAAGTGTATGTTACTCAACCTGAAGGGTTTGTTGTTTGTGGGAAGGAAGACAAAGTTTACAGGTTAAAAAATGCACTCTATGGGTTAAAGCAAACCCCAAAGGCATGGTACAACAAGATAGATACCCATTTTTGCTCAAATGGATTTGTAAGAAGTAAGAGTGAGCCTACTCTTTACTTGAAGAGGCAAGGTATTGATTTCCTTATATTTTGCCTTTATGTTGATGACATAATTTATATGAGTACATCTAGTACTTTAATTGAAGATTTTAAGGTTGGAATGATGAAGAAGTTTGAGATGATAGATTTAGGTGTATTGTATTTCTTTCTTGGTCTTGAAGTGTTACAAAAGGAAGATGGTATCTTTATTTCTCAAATGAAATATGCTACTGACCTACTCAAAAGGTTTAATATGCTGAATTGTAATGGAGTTACTACACCCATGAACTTGAATGAAAAGTTCCAGGTTGAAGATGGTACTGACAGTGCGGATGCCAAGTATTTCAGAAGCTTGATAGGAGGATTAATTTATTTAACTCACACACGACCTGATATTGCATTTTCAGTTAGTGTTGTTGCTCGATTTATGCAAAATCCTACAAAGCATCATCTTGGAGCAGCAAAGAGAATCCTGCGATATGTGGTTGGAACTGTTAATTATGGCCTTTGGTATACTGCAAAATCAGATTTTTGTTTGTTGGGATATTCAGGCAGTGATTGGGCAGGTTCCATGGAGGATAGGAAGAGCACTTCAGGTAGCATTTTTCATCTTGGGTCTGGAGCTATCACCTGGAGTTCTAAGAAGCAAGCAACCACAGCATTATCATCATCTGAAGCTGAATATGTTGTTGTAACCAAAGGCGGCATGTCAGGCGTGTGGCTCAGACGTTTACTTGTTGATTTTGGCCAGGAGCAGAAAAGCGCAACTGAGATATTGGTTGACAACAAAGCAGCTATAGCAATGAGTGAGAATCCAGCATTCCATGCTAGAACAAAGCATATTGACATTCGAATCCACTTCATTCGCGAGTTGGTAGCCGACGGTCAGGCTAAATTAAAGTATTGCAGCACCAATGAACAAGTTGCAGACATCTTTACAAAGTCACTTCCTCGAGATAAACATGTCTATTTCAGAACAAGACTTGGAGTGTGCAATTTTGAATCAAGGGGGAGTGTTGAAGTTGATACAAAATAACGTGTGTTTGATTTAGTCAAAAAATTATATGTTAATGTCAATCTTTTACTCCTTAAATTTATGTTTCAGTTAGTAATGGTTAGTGGCAATAAAATCTGATTGTTTGTTGAGAGTTTTTAGCTTTTTCAGTTTATTGTAAGCCTATAAAAAGGCACCATCAGTTCTCGAATAAGAGGTGGAAAATCACTTGATCTTTTCTGCAGATTCTATTTTTTTTGTTCTTATTTTCAGAATTCCCAACAATTTGTATGTATGCAATTCTATATAAATCATGTGATACTCAAAGTATACAGAAGCCAAACCATATTTCAGCGCCGACTTGAGGAAACCCTTCTCAACAGTTACTAGCCTGTTTGTTTTCCTAACCGAAGCATTAATTGTGTATCTGTCGAGTTGCCTAGTTGAGCACAGATTTATCACCTGTGAGGAAAGGAAGAAGCGGGTGAGGTAAGAGACAGACCCCGAACTCCTTTGTGATAACAAAACCAGTATTAAAGAAACTGGATAAAGCAACATCAATCATTCAGTCACAATTAATAAACCTCGGCTTCTATCCCATCCTTTGCAAGAATCTCACCAGCCTGAGCAAGAACAAGGCTCCATTAAGAAATGATAAATAACTCAGAATAGCTATTAGGTTACACAAAGGTAGAGTTCAAGACCTGCGAGGATATCATTTATATAAATCTATTGACTACTAAGAGAGGTTATCAAATCTTCATTTAAAATATCTAATTCTTTATTGAGTGGTTAACTAACGAGACAAATGCTGAACATGAATTAAACGAACTTTGTATATGTGGAGACTTCTCACAAAGCTTAAGCTTAAATCATAATGGCCAAGATGGCACCCTAAAAATTTCGTGAAGCCTTCAAATTTTTCTCTCAAAATTTGAAACTAAACAATCAATTAGTCTAGTAAATCCACACTAAACATATTAAGAAGCTAGAGAATGCATGCAGATAGACAAACCTTGAGAGAAAAGCCCACCATCTTTGAGAAAGCCGTAATGTGTTTTCCTTCTCTCTCAGTCTGTACATGTCAAACACAAAGAATGATTAGCATATACCAATTCTTCACAAGGAGGAGAAAACTCAACTCTATACCGCTGTGTAAGATGCACGGAACGTACTTTGGCATTCCCAAAATCCAGAATCAAGAACTTCGGCTGAAACAGGGAAAGCTTCTGCATACCTGTTTTTTATATTATATATCGAATGTCATTATTATTAATCATGAATTAAAGGAGTTTTAACATAATAATGAATCCATTAGTGTCAATCATGACATTAATGGTTTTAAATCATAATAGATCAGTATTAGATTCTTACAACAGTTCATTTTCGAGGAAGACAACAGGATCAGGGTCTCTAGTGGCAGCTTTAAGAAGTTAACAAGCATCTTCAGACGAATGTGGTGTTGACCCCAAAAAATGAATCAACAGACGTCGGACCCACTCACGCCAAGTCAAGTATGATTCCGGCGAGTTCCTACCGGAATTATGACAGTAGCGATAAGGAAATGGAGGCGGGAGGTACTTTGTGGAGAGAGACAAAATTGTTCGAGTTCCGACGGGTGGAACGAAAGCAATCGCACTAACAACGATTACCGAATTGAAACCAAACTAATCTATGTAATAACGGACAAGAATATGTGGAAGAACAAATAAAATGTTCATATGTTTTCTTCCTAGAGTTCAAGTGTATATTTTGAATATATGTGATTGTCCCAATCTCTGTTTGTCCATCCCCACTTTAATTACAAAGATGACCTATTTATACTGTATTGATCAATGTTATGTCTGTTGGATCAGAACCACGTGGCCTCATCTTCTAAACTGAGGCATTACATCACTGTCTATTCATACAATTAATACATTGATAAGAGGTCAACTGCCCTATACAATAGGCGACAGACTGACAACTTTACTATAAGTGTTACATCACTCACTTTTAGTAGATCCTTAAATCTATTACAAGAGACAACGTCGACTTTATAAGCTTCGGATGAGTTGGAGAGCTTCGGAGAGATCTGAGATGGTTCACTTTAGTGGAGGACTTAACTCCTTTCTCTCAACTTCTTTAAGCAGCTTTGTCTTTGAAGAAGTGCCTCAGCCTAGACTTCATCATGCAGAGTGAGAACTTCGGATGTTGTGTGAGGACCTCGGCCTGTTTGTCTTCTTTGTGTGTTTGCCGTACTGAGTCTTCTTTTGACTTTCTTGTTGACTATCTACCCACGTGTCGTGCTACGTGGCCCCATTTCACTGGGCTTCGGAGGCGAGAAGTAACAATAGTCCTCTAAGTCTATGCATTATTATTTATGTAATGCATAGACTTATTCAATTACTGTGAAATCTCTTCCTATACAAATGCATTAGCCAATACGTGTCCTTTTCAGCCGTCTCCTAACTGCATAGAAATACAACTACTATATTAGGTACTAGACCTTATACATACCCCATGAAGGCAGACTATTATACCACATAAATTTAGAGGGCCACGACATATAGGTAAATAAGTCAGATTAATATATATACATAGGCAGAATGCATATTTCACTTTTAAGGCAGCCAAGAAAATTAGAATATTTAGAGTGTGATTTTGGATTATTGTTTTTCAAAAATTCTTCTCATCAAGTCAAGGTAAGATACATATGTGTAAGTTGTTTGTTTTCGTATACTTTTATATTCAGTAATTTATGTATGAATTGCAAGTGGTCTTTCTGGTTCGACCTAACGAAATGTGAATTATATTGGGTTCTTTATAATGAAATGTGAAATTCTTTGGAAAGTTAGGATACTACTGATGGGTGTGTCGCTTAGTCATCGATATACTCCATAAGAAATGTGGTATGTAATATCTATCTTATTGTTATATAATTATTTATAAAAACTGCACGTATCTTATTGAGTATTTTTAAATGCTCGTTCTTACAATAATTTTTTTGGTTGGTTCGAATTGGAATTGTGGCGGGATGGTGATGTGAACTACCAAGAGGGTTCGAAAAACGAATAACATTAAGTTTCTATCTTTAATTGATTCATTAATTTCATTTATGTTCAACGACTTGTTTATTTAAATAGTAGATATGTTATTTCGAAAAAATACGATTTTAATTGTTTAGTTTAAATTCATGGTTATACAATATTTTTATTAAATATTTTTTTTATTGTTCCGCTTTTAACGTAAAGATAATTAAATTTTTGGTAGCATTCCAATGTTTATGAAAATTGGGGTGTTACACATAAAATGCTTTAGAACTCATGCTTATCATGTTGGTTTTTTTTATTTTACCACTTTTATAGTGTTTGTATAGTTGTAGGTTGGCGTGCTCTAATGCTGTATAGTTATCAATTAAGCAATTTTTATTAAAAATTGAAAGATAAAAAATGACATGTGAAATTAAGCCCATGTTCGACGTAGATTAAAAAGTTGATAAAATTTTAAGTTAAAGACAACAACTAATTTTAATCACATATTTCAAAATTTCTACTAAAAATTGTGAGATGGAAAATGACATTTGAAATTGAGCCCATGCTTGGTGTAGTTTAAAAAATGAAGTCAAAAGCAACGATTAATTTTAACCATGCAGTTCAAAATTTGTACTAAAAATTGAGAGTCAGAAAATTACATTTGAAACTAAGCCCCTGCTTGGTGTAACTTAAAAAGTTGATAAAAATTTAAGTAAAAGTCAATAATTAATTTTAACCATATATTTTATGAAATCTATAAATTTTCTCAACTTTTTTACACCGCCTTTCATTAAATTTTGAGTAAAGCTATTTATGAAATATCGGTAATGTGACAATACATCATCCTTCACATTTCTCTCTCTTCTCTCCCTCTTTTGTAAAAATTGAACTGTTCAACCACATTATTTCACATAGACTGTCACATCATCGATATTCTATCATCATGATGATAAATAACAATATATCGCATGAGCTAAACACTAGTCGTTAAAGGAAAATGTGCCCAGAGTAATAGTTGGATGATAATACCTTTAAAGAAGTCACCACGCTCAAAGCGAATATTTTTTAAGAAATCAACAATTTTTATTTAGTGGAGAGGTCAACATGGGCAAGGATGAAAGTTTTAAGTTAAAAGCCAGAAAACACTGATTAAGGACCCAAGTGCTTTATTCTGAAAGTGTGGGGGTTGCAATCGCAAATTTTCCTACAGTAGAAATAGTGTGAAGTTACAAATCATGCACCAACAAGGTTTAAAATCGCACGTCAGTCTTACTCGCATGGAATTAATTATCGATGAATACAAATTGGCAGTTAAACTTTAGGTGAAGAACAGCAAAACCCTTTGATTTCTTTTGAGAACTCGGTGAAAATGCATAATTTTCTTTACGTTTTAAATTTTAAACTACATATCCTACAATAAATGGAGGGAGGGAGATGAAGAATGTGATCTCATCTCATTTTTGATAATGCGACACATCACATCTTAGCAAAGGCGAAACGTCAATGTATAATGCCCTGACGTGACCAAAAATGTATCGAGACGACAGTCTAAAAGACAGCAAATGTCAACTTATCAAGGTGCACGGATAACAAGTATCGACGTATCCAAATTCACTTGGGTCAGGGTTCAACATTTAATTCACAAGGCACGCAAGTTTCCATGTGATCGTCTTCTTCGATATCCTTCCTGTCCTCGTCTTTGGTTGTTTCATTCTTACTCGCGCATTTTTGAAGATCAACTCGACGTACTTCAGGGATCCCTAACTTCATGATGTTTATAGCATGCTCAGGCAAAACTTTCTCCTCCATAACTGGTTTTGCATTCCTAAAGAGTCCATACAATAACATCTGAAGCAGCCCCAAAAAGAACCCGATAACATTCGGAACCTACACATATCGGAAAACAAAACGAATTATTAAAACCGATAATTATACAGTTTAGTGATAATAAAGTGGTGTTTTTATTTACTCACAGCAATGCATACATCCTTCGCAAATAGACCGTATGCAAACCATGTGATGGCACTCACTGTCAGGAAAAATGACAAGCCGAATGGCATGAATTCAACACTGCGAGTGCGAACAACTTTAAACTGTTGCAAATTAGATAAAAACAAACGTTGTCATGGTTCAAAATCAACTACAAACATAGTCAAATATCTGTCTGTCTCTAGGCAGGTTGTAGTAAAGTTACCACAATGCTTAGGGGTGCTGCAAAAACACAGACAGAAACCGCGACACAAATCCATCCCACAACGCCAACGCGATGTTGTTTGAAAAAGAAGAGTGATAGTAGAAATATCAGAGAAAATAGCCCCATATTCAAAGAAGCCAATAGCTTTACTGTGTGACTCTGTAAATCATAACACATTTGAGAAAAGCATATTACAGTTTTCGAATCAAATGCTAAGTATTTGAACTTGGAGATCACCCTACTTACTTACCCTGGCCTTTTTTGACGCGTAAAGAAGGTAGATAAAGATGTAAATGGCCTCAATAATGCATCCGAAGGAGTTAATAGAGACGAGGAGAAATGCATTTGTCTTGAGAAATGAGTACAGTAGCCAAAGCATGGCAGCAAACAGTGCTACTACATAGGGTAGAGATTGGAATCCCATTGTTGATTTTTCTCTGTAGATTCGTATGAATGTAGGCCTGCGATCACGCCTTCTGATTACTCCATAATTTTATTTTATTTTTTCATTTTTCTCAATTTTGCAGAAATTAAGAAAACGTGCTACTTACAATGGGGCAAGGTATACTGAGACAGAAACGATGTTACCTGAACCCAAGAAGAAACTTGTCATTAGGATAATCTAAATAGAAGACACTTGAGAAAATTTTGCACGAAACTAAATATGAAAAACCTTACGAAGGAAAGGTTGGTCATGCAAAAAAATTTGAAACATGAATATGGAGATAATTAAAAAGTAGAGCACCTAGAGTAAACTCCTAATTTGATCATCCAACTATATCTATGTAGGCACTCCAAAACTTGATTAGAAGGAGTTAAGGAGAAGACGAGAAACCAGTGAAATCTATTGGCTTTTTTACCTAAGACACCAAATGCAAACACCCACGGGTGGTGAAGGTCAAAAATAGGCATCAGTGCAATAATAGAAGAACAACCTCGTGCAAATGGTGAGTGACGGTATGGAAATGGGATTTCCATGGCGACTATTTATATAGGAGGTGATGAAAGAGAAAATGAACTCATCTTTGTTGCGTGATAACTAGAATCATAGTAGGTTGCATACGATAAAATCATTCACCAAAAAATGAATACTCTCAGCCTCACGTGCAATTGCACTTGAATTGAGCACATGAAATTGCCATGTACCAATTGCCAAATGCAATTTGACTGTAATTCATTGTTGGATATATTCATAGTTTCCTGCATCAAGCTCCATATCTACATTCATGGATTGTTGTGGGAAGCATGAGAGATTTTCTGACTACTTGTAAGTAATGGTCTAGACTTAGCCAGTTTCTCATTTTGTTTGCTAAGATTTATGGTTAGATTGTTTGTTCTAGTGTTGTCGCACCACGTGGTCTGCTACTTTGAAACATTATCTCGTGCATTCTTGTTCTTAACAAATTCGAGTTTAAGCCGTCAACAAAAAATTTCAGTTCTACCATTTTTGACCGCCACATGTCCATGGTAACATTCACTGCCCTCGCTGGATTGTACAAAGGCCAATAAAGACAAGGGTAAGTTTTCTCATAAGCTAATCAAAGACAGCACTTTGAACAGAAAACATAATCAGTTTGCTTATAACATCGAAAGTGAAACTGTCAATGAATTCTCAAGAAGAAACCAAGGAATGTAAAATGTTTCCATGTTGTAACATGTCAATTAGCTGATGTTACAGGAGATGACTACAAACGGGATGTTGTGTTTTATAGAAGAATTCTACAGCATCCATAGAAGGATCCCTCCAGATGTGTGCGCTCCCAAAATTTTTCAAATAAGTCCTCTACCTGTATGTATATGTACACTCTTAACGATCCACTTCATATCTGTTTACAAAATAGGGGGTTGGTGGGGGGAATCAAGTTTATAAAAACAACAGAAAATAAGGCCCCAAGTTTCTTCCTTCAAGCTTTGACACTGTTTCAACTGCAAGTACCTGAATTGAGTTCAGCATGGTGGATGCTTCTATGCAAGTTCAAAGCCAAGGAGGAAAATGGAGCGTAATAATATGTATGAGGTACTACCCATTATTGCCATCAAAACTTCCTTGGACACTTTGTCGTCGTTTTTCCCGCCAATTCTCTCCCCATATTTTAGCCTCTGCAACAGCTCGTTCTCTGTCCAAGTCCCTGTTCAATACTTTTGCAATTTCTCTCGGAGAATCATCCCTCTCAGATCCTTCCACATCCCATTTGTATCCAGACCCTTCCCCCTCTTCATTCCTCAATATTTTTCCACCTCGCTCATCTTTGTTTCTGTTGTCATCCTTATCTCCAGAAAATCTATAGCCAGGCCCGGCAGTTATACTAGGATCGTAGGCTTGATTTGCCAGGTAAGAAAGGGCAGTGACAACATCCCCAATCAAAGGACGACCAGCAGCCTGTTCTTGGATACACATGGACGCCACAGCTAGTGCTTGGTAAAGACCTCGCATAGGATACTTACCTTGCAGTCGCGGATCTGCCAATTTCGGGAACTTTCTACGGTCATTGAACAATGGCCGTGCCTGCATTAGATGGACCGATGGTAAAGTATTGCACAAAGTCTTAAGGGCTTGTACTGTAGACATATAATCTGTGATGGAAAACATTAATATGGAAATACAAGTTATTGAGTGAATTACCCATGCGACAAGGTTTTGTTGTCCCTGTGGTTGGGTGGTGTCAATGGCTTTACGTCCAGTAATAAGTTCTAAGAAGACAACCCCAAAACTGTAGACATCAGATTTCACTGTCAATTGCCCAGTCATGGCATACTCGGGAGCACAATAACCATAAGTACCCATAACTCTTGTGGACACATGTGATTTGTCTCCTGTAGGACCTAGCTTTGCAAGTCCAAAGTCAGAAAGTTTTGGAGAATATCCTTCACCTAGTAATATATTGGATGACTTAAAATCCCTATAAATAACTGGAGGGTTCGCCTTATCATGGAGATACTCCAGACCTTTAGCTGCACCAGCTGCTATCTTCATTCTTGTGTTCCAATCTAATGGTTCTTTATCAGGCGGAAGATCTGTGCAATTATCCATACTCAGGTCAACATGAATTAACAGACTAAAGATTAAAAATACATGATAATGTGAGCCACAAATATGCAAGAAAAGTTGAAGCTCTGCTTGAAAGTATAAAGTACAAAATTACAAATTACTTAATCTACAACTAAATGCAAGCATAATGTGTCGTCTTCTGTGGGCAATGTTCGGTTCACCATTTCACCTTTTTTTGCTCATACTTCAATACTTTATAATTAACAAGCCCGTTTATGTTGCAATATGGCTTTGACAAGCAAATGTTAAGCATCTAATGAAGCAAAAGGCAAACAGAGAGGAGGATGGAAAAATTATTGTTACCTCTTTCTTTAAGCAACAATGTACTTCTCAATTATTTGATCAACTGCCTGACTTATATTCCAAACTGGATAACTATTTTTGTGAGTTAAGAGGCAGGGCAAAGTTGTCTCTTTCGTGAGAAACTACATGTTAATGGGAATAAATCGTGGACACCTTAGTAAAGATATTTCCTTGTCCTCTCTTCTTTTCCTATGCATTGAATTGTCATATAATCTTCCCAACGAATATGTTGCTTCGACTGGGTTAAGGAAGTTAAGTGCTGATGAAAATCTAATGTGGTGCTTGGTACACAATAATGGGCTTGGGCAACAGCACAGACTTAAAAAGGGAAAATGAAGTAATAAAATGAATCAAATTGCCATGTTTAGAAAAGTTCAGAAAAGAAGTGATAAATCGCTAATTCCCAAGTCAATTCTTGTCCCGAGTTTGGTATGCAATATTGGAGCAGTGGAATGAATGAAAATACCAAACTCACCAAATATTGACCTTCTGAATAAGTAAACAATAACCCTTACAATAAACCTAAATCACAACAGATTTAATATAAATTAATATTCCATTACTACTTGATTACAACTATCTTAAACCAATTTATCCAAAACGAACATAAGAGAGGTCCAAAAGAAACTATGCATGTGTTGTCTATACGAGTTAATGAAAGCATGATGTGCGGGGGAGGGAGGCAGTAGCTGCTGCTATTTGGTGCGCTTGGGGTCTAGTTAGAGGGTTGGCAGTGTCCATGGGGGAAAGGTTTTGGGAGGAGTGAAGGGCAGCGAGTGGACTGGAATGTTGCGAGGGAAGTAGAAGAGGGCTGCAAAATGGGGTCGGTGAAGGGGGATGTGGAAGGGGGAGAGAAGATGGGCTGGGGATCGGAGTGATAGGAGGGAGGGGTGGCCCAGGTGTGATGAGTAGAAATGGAGCGGGAGGGAGGATAAATCCGGGCATGCAATTTCTTTTTAATATCTAGGGTGTTTTTGGTAGTTCAAAAATATGGTTCTAAAGAGTCATGAAGAATGACGAATCCCATATAATTGGAATAGGGATTAACTAGAGAATGGATATTCCAAGGAAAGCAGACTCATAAATTTCATTCAATTATGTGCCTTCTGTTCATATTCAACTCTAGTGTTGCTAGAATCTGTAAGCATCAGAATCACAATGAACTGCTTTCCTGATGGAAGAATTCTGAATTTTGAGTTTATTTTGATGAATTGTTACTAGACCAGGTCCTTTATTTGTATATATGAAATGGAGGCATGATGCTTCTTTGCTCCAATTTTTAACATTATCCCCAGATGCTGCATTTCATGTTTAGAAACTAGTCATAAAAGGAAAAGCAAAAATAAAAGAATCTGAAGCAGAAAAACTTACCATGTAGGTGATCTTCCAATGAGCCCAAGGGCATGTATTCATAGACAAGAAGCCTCTGCTCCCCATCAGCACAGTAACCAATCAAACTCACCAAGTTTGGATGGTGTAGAAGGCTAAGCATAAGAACCTCTACCAAAAATTCTCTATTACCCTGAAGCCCATTCCTATCCAATTGCTTAACAGCTACGAGCTGACAAAACAAAAACCTCCATAAAACCCAGGAAATTCGATAATCAGGGAATGCAAATCTAAATTGATGCAGTAGTAAATAAATGTGGGTGTGTTTGTTTATGTTTCTAAACTACTACACTCTGCCATTCCTAAAGGACCAAATTATAACCAAGGGCTACCTAGCATTTCACGGCTACGGTTAATTGCTTCTTCTTCACAAGTTTTCAAAGCCTAAATGGTAGTTCATAAAAAAATGGAATGCACTAATGAACATAATGTCAATGTACTTAAATACTTTGCAAGAATTAAGAACTAAATTTTGGTTTGGTGGGGTGGGGTTGGGGGGGTGAAGTTTCCTTGCTTGAATTGAAATCACCCATGAGAACATCAAAACATTACACATCCAAGTATTGGAAAGTTATCAAAAAAAAGTAAATAAAAAATTTACCTGACCATTTGGAAACTGCCCTTTAAATACACGCCCAAATCCTCCTTCCCCCAAAAAACACTCTGGCCTAAAACTATTTGTAGCAGTAGCAAGCTCACGGAAAGTAAACGTTTGTGCAGCAATCGGAACATCTGGTGCATCCTTTGGCCCCAATGGTTCCTTCCTCGGCCCAACATTGCTTCTTGTTTTGAGCCTGTCAGCACCTGCAAGTTCCACCATGATAAACCAGCTTAGTAGATCCACCAGCATGCGTAAAGAATCTAAATTGTGGAACGCAGAATTAAAATCGCAGAATCAAAACCTTTCTATCTTCCCATTCATTTCTAGTGGCCAAAAATTTTGCCATTTTTCCGTCCCAGATGAAAAAAGGCAAAGAGGTGGTTGAATAGTATTAACTTCCAGATATCCCATACAGTTAATCAAATTTACACTAAACCAGATTGTAAATCTATATTATTAATAAAGTTAACCACTTGGTCTAATCAAGTGAAAAATGTCAAATAATTAGAATTTCAGCATAGCAACCAGATCTAATTTAGCAATCATATGGAATTTCATTTCATTATTACTAAGAGAAGAATAAACTTTCATCAGTTTCTGTTATATATTTAATTAAGGGGTCAACATCAATCAGACTCATAAACCAAACTAATTCATAAAGAAACAATACTTGGATCAGATCAAAAAGTACAAAACACACCACAAAAATCAAAGACGAGTATCCATAAATTAGATAAAAATTGGGGAAGAAAAAGCACTAACCAGATGATAATTTGGAGATATTGGAGGGAATACTTGGATAGATTTCCTTGTGATCATCTCTCTCTTCTTGGGTATTAAGCTTTTCCTCTTCCCTTGAATCAAAACAAGGAAAACAACCCATTTGCCTCTCTAAATTATGTAATCTTAATCAAATCCTTTCCTCGAGAAATTTATCAGATGCGCCCCAAAATCAATAAAATTTCATGTCCATGAATTCAATACCACAATGAATGCCCAAAAGATTTAGTGGGTATGCACTAAATATCAAAACTTTATTAACTTTATCTACCCAACAAATAAGCAACGACAAGAGATAAGATTCAAATTGAGTAAGAGTGAAGGTAAAAAGAAAACAAAAAAAGCCAAAGAAGGAGAATTTTTCAATATATCAGTTGAGAAGCTATAACAAGAACAATAACAAAGATGGAGAATATATATATATATAATCTGTAGGCTCTATTGGGAAATGGCAGAGTAGTTGTGACAGAGCAGCCGGCTCTGTCTTGGGCTACCTCTTTTCCCCTTTTATCTTCTCTTTCCATCAAAATACTATTCTAAAATTCATTTTAAACAAAAAATGAAGTCTCAAATTTTTGTAATTAAAAGCCATATATTTTATTCGTGTTTGAGTAGTTTGGAAGAGAATAAGACCTAAAATCTTATAACAGAAGTATGCGACGGTACAAAATAGGGATGGAAATTTTTATTCGAGGATCGATTCACACTAAAACCAAATAAAATCATATTTGATTATGGTCGAGAATCAGAGAACAGCAAATCTTTCTTTGATTCTCGATCAAAGCTACATAAATAAATTTTGATTTAGTTCAAAAAATAAATTTTTATTAACATCTCAATTCAATTATAATTTATGGGAAACTTTTCTTATTTTGTATCGAGGTAATTTATAAATCATAGATATAAATTAGAATATGTTAGTGAAAGTGACATAAGAAGGCATATTTGTGGTGCCTCTATATATGTTAACATCTAAACACTTCCCCACCATTGCTTGACCAAATTGGAGTAGATGGGTAGATGCATAATCATTCCTTGGCTTTGCATTGTTTTTATATTAAGAAAGTCAATTGTTTGTTGAATGAATTCTGCCACATGTACAGAATTTTTGTACAGTTGTTGACACGCATGCATCGTCAACCTATTCGTACAATATCGTCTGTACAAATATAATCATTGTTCTTTAACTGCATTGCATAGACACAATATTAGAAAATCAAATCGATGAGTGAATAAAGTAACGTGACTATTTGAAATTTACCAAATAAAAGTACGACTCATTTATGGAAATAACGAAAATTCCAAGAATAAATTAGGCTCAATAACAACTATAATGTATAAAGAGCATAGATGGTAAAAATTTAATTAAAAAATAATAATTTATTTGATGGGATCCATAATTTTTATCATCACAACTTTTATCGAAATCTACTAACAAAATTAAAATACGAACTAAATAATAGAGGAGAATACAAGAGAGTGTTGCGCCCATGTGGTGATAAAACAAAATACATTAACGTGGAGGAAGTGCATAATATCTTTTTCCATTAGGCAAACTCACCACTTTCCCACTTGTTATGCATGTGCAGAGTATTTTTTTTCCTTCAAAAGTCATATACTACGCGTATTAATTGATGGTTATAGAATTTAAACAACCCAAGTTTAGGGCAAATTGTAGAATGGGTTAGGACAATTTCCCGTTTAAATTGAAATTTCTATATTCAAGGTTCCATTTTTTGTTTTATTTAAAAACAGGTGATGAAAAAATATCTGAATCACAAGGGGTTAAGGAGGCGCCTTTCATTTGTGGCATTCATATTTTAAGACGTTAAATTTGTGCTCAAGGTATACCCCTATTGAAAAATATCTATTAAGACGTTAAATCAGCACACGACATGCACGTGATGTCTGCTTTAAAGCACAGATTTGCAAAAAACAAAATTCCTTTATTCGAAAAATCAAATGGTGACTATTCAAATGACAAAAACGTATTGTTCTTTATATCAATTTATATTCTTTCAGCTAGACATCACGTGCATGTTACGTGTGCATTTAACATCTAAATAGGCATTTCCGTCATGTGGGGATATTTTGCACACTATTGTTAAAAAATATGGGGATATGGGTGCACAAATCAAAAGTTGGAGACCATGACTATCACAATTATAAAAGTTTAAGATCCCTGAAGAAATTTACCCAACCAATAGAACACCAAATGATTATCAAATTTCTTGTAATTTGTATCCATAGTGAAAACTCAAGATGTAACATTAATACTTCATTGTAATACAAATGATTATATTATTTAAATTTAAATTTGATGAATATTGTATAGATTGATCATAAGCATGTATTATCAATTTTTCAAACTCAAATTCTTGTAATTTGTAAGTGTAATATTGTGTAGATTGATTATGAGCATGTATTATCAAACTCAAATTCTTGTAATTTGTAAGTGTAATATTGTGTAGATTGATTATGAGCATGTATTATCAAACTCAAATTCTTGTAATTCGTAAGTGCAGTGCAACCTCGATATAATGTTTATATGTTCGCTAAAAGACATGCCAATGTAAATACATTTATAAGCAATAATGACCTATCCTACCTTTGGCGTCAACATATATACGAGACAACATGATTAGCAAGATGAGATATGAATCATTAATTGTTTTCAGACCCTCGTACTTTGTAATTTTTTCAAATTATGTTTAAGGTTTCATGCACATCGTTTTAGCGTTTTCAAAAGTTCATAAAATGAAGAACACACCTAGTGCCAAAAAGCAAGTTTGAAACAAGACTAAAAGTCTAAAAGAGAAACAAATTCTCCTGTTAGTTCTTGGTGTTCTCATCACCATCATTCGAAGATATTCAAGAATTTGTCTAATTTTTTTTTTAGTTTAAGTACAAGAAAATGCCATTATGATTTTGATCGATTCTAGATGAAATAATACATCACTGTGAAGTTAATTCAATATATTTCTTGACTTTTCTATTACAAGAAAGAAATAAAGTCAAAATTCAGTTTTATTAGAAATTCGAAGAAAATGTCCTTTCTCTAAAACTCAAAGTAGGTATGTTGGCGGACACTAGAAACTCACCATCAACTAATTGAATATTTGTGCTGCATTTGCGTGCCATTATATACGCTTATTGAGAATGTCTCGTATGTTCTACTATTATAACTGCTACCAACCAGTTTCAACAAGATACATTGTGAATGAGCGTGCAAAGATAATAAATATGCATGTGTGCATTTATCGTATGAACTATGGAGTCTATAAAAAGAGGCGTAGAAATAAAAAGATAACATCACACAATTGCAAAGGTCACGAGTATGTGCAACAAGTGTTTCGATCATATTATCAAAAAGATATATGTACCTACACAAATAATGCTAATAATTTGGATGAAATATTGTTCTTCGTCGTACTACTAGGTGAAGCAAGTAGCATCAAGTATGCTTCTTCGACTAATTCACCAAATAAGAAAGCAAAAAAACGACTAAGAAACTTTTCTTTCACATACTTCAATAAGCAAAATTAATAAACTTTTCTTTCACATACATCAATAAGCAAACTTGCACAACACACTCAAAGATCACAAACTATTTCTTAAAATTGTGCCTTACGAAAAAAAATGCCTATTTAGGTGTTAATCACCATGTAACACGCATGTGATGTCTAATTGAAAGCATTGAATAGCAAAAAATTAAAAAAAATTCCTCTATTTCAAAATTCAAATGGTGACTTTCCAAATGGCATTAAGTATTGCTCTTTTTATTAATTTACACTCTAAACATTGCGTGCATGTTACTTGTGCATTTAACATCTAAATAGACATTTTCCTCATATGGAGATATTGTGTGCGCTATTCTTAAAAAAGTTACGGATAAAATAACATGATTGCCACACTTATAGAAAGGGGGGACCTAGAAAGAATTTACCCAATCAACAGTAAAACACTTCGAAAGGCGAGACTTGCCGAAGATGCAACCCAAACATTTCAATAACGAGTGATCTTATTTACTATTTAGCATCAGTTGTATTAGAACACCAGTTTAGGTGGGAGAATACAATAAGTTCAACTAAATTTAATTAGGAATTAAAAATATCACTAATTTATTTTTTTTGATAAATTAGGTCATTAATTAAAAATTTGGTAAATCAGATATTTAGGGCTTTTGACAAAATTTCAACTCAAATTTCTGGTAATTTGTGTGCATAGTGAAAACTAAAAATTTAAAGTTAATATATCATTATAAAAAAAATTATTATATTATTTAAATTTTAATTTGATTAATATTTTTTAGACTAGTGATAAGCTTGTATTATCAAATTTTCAAACTCAAATTCTTATAATTTGTACGTGTAGTGCAAACTCGTGAAACATTTATATTTTCACTAAAAGATACATTAATGTAAATGTATTTATAAGCAATAATGAGTCAACATAAATACGAGACAAAATGATGAGCTAGATGATGTATGAATCATTAATTTCTATCGGACCCTCTATTTATGTAATTTATTTCAAAATATGTTCAATGTATCCTCCAGGTTGTATTAGCATTTCGAGAAGTTCATAAAATGAAGAACACACCTAGTGCCAAAAAGCTGGCTAGAAACAAGACTATAAGAGCATTACTTGCTTACAATTTCTCTTGTTAGTTCTTGGTTTTCTCACACCATCATTCAAAGAAATTTAAGAATTTGTCTATTTTTTATTTAATTCAAGTGCAAGAAAATGCAATCATGATTTTGAACGATTCTCGGTGAAATAATACCTCACTATGAAGTTAAGAAAACTTGCATAACATACTCAACGATAACATAATATTCCTTAAAATTGAGCCTTTTGAAAAAAGTCTATTGAGATATTAAATCACCATGCGACGCGTTTGATTGAAAACATAGAATCGCGCGCGCACACACACAAATCCCAGAAGTTTATTCCAAAAATCAAATGGTGACTATTCACATGAAAATAAGTATTGCTCTTTTTATTAATTTATACTCTTTCAGTTGATATTCACGTGCGTGTTGCGTGTGCATTAATATCTAAATAGACTTTTGTCATATGGAGTTATTGTGTGCACTACTGTTAAAAAAAGTTGAGGATATGGATGCACGAATAAAAAGTTGAAGACCATTACTGTCATACTTATACAAGATGGGAATCATCGAAGGAATTTATCCAATCAATAGTAAAACATGTCAAGAGACTAGGCTTGTAGGACATGAAACTCAAACATTTCATAATACTAGTTTAGGCACGTGCAATGCACATGCTGTATTTTCATTAGGTATTTAATAGTGTGGAATGATTTGAAGGTTTCTTTCACATTTTTGTTCTTTTTTCTTTAGTTTCTTGGGTTCTGTAGTGTACATATATACACATGTACCGGGACTAAATATAGTGTACATATTTCAAGAAGATGAAATATTTTTGTCACAGATGTAAAATTATGGAAGAGATATGCTTCATATAAATCAGCATGGTGACTATTGAAAAGTATAATGTGGGTTTAGTATAATAGGAATGGAATAACTAAACGATTTTAGGGGTGGGCGTGGGTTGGGTTGGGTTGATTTTTGCCCCAACCCAAACCCAACCGAATATGGTCGGTTTGATCTAAAATCAAACCAACACAACCATGTAAATGTCCCAACCCAACCCAACCCAACCCAATCAAGTGTCGGTCGGGTCGGGTTGGGTTGGTCGGGTTGCCATTTGCCAAAAACTATTTTTAAATCTTTGTAGCCAAAAGTAATAAACATAACATTATCATGAATCTTGATCAGATCCTTCTTCATAATTCCAGCCCGATTTGAAATAGAATAGCGAACATCACCCAAAAAAAAAAAAAAAAAAAGGGATGTTTTTTGTACCCATAAAATCTATTTTTTTATATTGGGGAAATAAATTAGTGCATGTGATGAATTGTCATTATTATGAAGCATGAACAAATGCAAATCAATTTAATTATACAGTTTGGCTAAATTAAGTTAAGTTCTAATCATATTGTAATGTAATGATTTTCAATTTAATTATAAAATGTTTTAATAAACTAGACTTGCAAATAAGGTTTAGAATCTCTTTTTCTATTTTCTTCTGTTCAGAATTTTAGATATTTTCCACAATCATCAAGAAGATCTTCATCAAAGGGGACACATTCTTTCAAGATTTGAGTTAGGAACGAAAAATCCACACCATACCTCTTCAGATTGTCTCAATTCCCAATAATGCGTGTGCCAAATTTTCACGAACATATGCAAAACATTCCCTATTCAAGGGTAGGGTTCAATAGACATCAAGAAAACTAAATCACAAGAGAAAAACAAAGAATCTCGAGCCTCAAAACAGGGAGGCGACAGAAAAAGAACAACGCCAAAGCACAGGTGAACTTGATTCAGCAACATACAGTGAGTGTCATTTACTTAATTATCTGCAAAGAATAACCAAAAAAGGTTCATTTATTAAGGCAGTGTCAATGATGCTTATATGCAGGTAACATTCTAGTACAAATTAAGAAAGAAATACAAACCCACAGGCATAATGGAAGGAGGCAGAGAAAATAGATCATCAATCAAGAAACAAAAAAAACTTATATATATAAAAAACTGATATATATGTAAAATGAATGAATTACTTACGTTGGGCCCGGGGTCATCTTCAGTTGATTTTGAATTCATTGAATCTAAAAGTTCATCCATTTGGTTGTAATGCTCAACATCTTCCATGTAAAAACCATCCAAGTTCGGAGAAGCTTTCAACCAATTTTGAGTACATACTAAGACCTCAACCATCCTAGGACTCAAGGAACTACGGAAAGGATCAAGTATTCTTCCTCCAGTACTAAATGCACTTTCTGAAGCAACAGTTGACACTTGAATCGCCAACACATCTTTGGCCAAATTGGACAAGACACCATACTTATTTTTGTTAACCTTCCACCAATCTACAACTTCAAAATCTTTTGTCTCTATGCTTTCACGAGCATCCAATAAGTATCTTTCCACGTCATTTTTTATCTCAACCGAATCCTTCAGTGCTTGTTTTTCCATAAATCTACTAGGGCGAGCATCCCTCGTAGAAGAAGAACATCCTTTAGATGTATTGGTAGAACTTCTAGACTCCTCGATTGACACTTTACTACTTCCATCAATACTTTCATGATGCACATACCACTCATAAATATCCATCAAATTGGCTTTCAAAGATTTCATCATGTTACTAACAACTTCCCCATCCATATATAAATCATTCAAACAATATTCAACATAATCAATTTTGTATCTTGAATTGAGGATAGTAGCAAAAAGCAACAATTGATTCACATTTTCCATTTTACCCCAATACTTATCAAACTTCTTCTTCATGTTAATTGCCATTTCACCCAACAAAAAGTTTTCACTTAACCTCCATTCATCCAATTCGAGTACAAGATTACAAATTTCATGAAGATAAGCACAAACACTAACTTGCAATGAAGCACTAAAAGTCAAAGTCACATTATAGAAATTTTGAAGAAATTTGACAAACACAGATGCACTTTCCCAATCTGAACTCGACGGAGGTTCACCCCTCCTTCTAATAGTATCATCTTCGCGAAAGTAATGCAAATAATGAGCATCCTCCTCTTCTAACCTATCGAAAGCTTTTTCAAATTTCAATGCCGTTTCCAACATCAAATAGGTAGAGTTCCACCTAGTTGGAACATCTAAAAACACAATAGACTTTCAATCAATCTTCTCTTTCCTAGCACACTCCTTCAATTTTTCATACCTAGCTGGAGAAGATTTTACATATTTGATTGCATTGCGAATATGCACAATGGAGCCATGTGCTTCCTTCAACCCTTCACCAACGATCAAATTGATAATGTGTGCACAACATCTCAAGTGCAAATATCTCCCTTCTAGAACACATCCATCACTACCCCAAGCAACTACCTTTCACCTAAGATAAGAAATGGCTGTATCATTGGAGTTTGCATTATCAACAGTGACTTCAAAAATTTTCTCAATCCCCCAATCATGCAAACAAGTCTCAATCATTTTTCCAATAGTTTCTCCCTTATGATTTGGAATGACACAAAAATTCAAAATACGCTTATCAAGCGTCCATTCAGAATCAATGTAATGTGCTGTAAGAGACATGTAATTAATATTCAGAATAGAAGTCCAAGTATCAGTCGTAAAGGAAACCCTTTGACGGTGAAAATGAAAGGCATCTCTCAATTTCAGTTTTTCATCCAAATACAACTGATAAATGTCTCTAACGAGAGTCCTACGAGATGGAGGCTGAAAATGAGGGCATGCTACACTACAAAAATGCTTAAAACCACGAGCTTCGACAAACTTAAAAGGTAATTCATCAATAACTATCATTTTAGCACATGTAACTCTACAATCTTCCTTACTTCGACCAACAACAACAAGATTGCTTCCTCCACCCTCTTTGTTGTTCTCAAATGATAAGGTTTTCTGCGTCTTATCCGCCAATCTACCTGGATACTTCTTATATTTATTTGTCAAATGATTACTTAATGTACTAGTGCCACACTTCTTAGTGCCACAAGCATAATCTACACCACAATAATTGCACTTACACCTAACATCTGGATCATCCTTTGAGCCTAATAGAGTGAAGTGATCCCAAACATAAGAAGCAAGTCTATTAGATTTTCGTTTACCCAACGTTGACGGTTCACGTGAAGGAAGTCCAGATTGCAAATCTGTGTCTGTGGCATTTGAGTCTGATTGAGTTTGTGCGCCAGTGCCACTTTCTTCTTCTACATCCATATCTACGAAACATATTGCACAAAAATTATGAATACATGAGGAATATAAGGATTGAGGAGAAAGAAGAATTAACAGACTGGTGGACAAGAAGCAGAAAACAAGAAATCAAACCCTCTACCAAAAATCACAAATTTAGATAGGCAGCTAATTACTTCTACTGGTCTATTTGAAAACAAGAAATAAATATATAATATTTAATTTTGATTAAATTTGAAAATCATTTATAAAATTTTTGGCCAAATTGAGGCTAAGTTGAAAATTTGGGTGCTGAAAAAGGTTAAAGTATGGTAAGGTTATTAAATAGAACACCGAATGGATTACTGAAAAGAAAAAATCTGAAATGTTGAACATTGTAATAATCAGTCATCTTCATGATCGAAGAGAAGAAAATGTCTTGAGGTTCCATTAATTAAACATCAATACACAAATTTAACTTTATTTCTTTATATTCCTTACTTTTCTTGCTTCTTGAAAAGCAATTATGCAAACTAACGTAGTCCACAAAAAAATTGAATTTTTCGTGTAAATATTAAAATTCCCAAAGTTCAACTAATGAAAGCATATTAAATTCAGTTTATAGTACAAAAAATTCTTCCATGTCTTCAATGTGAAGAGGACACAAATAAATGAAGAGACTTTCACTGAGTCAAATAACCTAACCCTCATTTGGAGCCTTTTTTGTCTGTTCTTTGACCTAGTTTTTGCATCCCAAACGTGCAATCTGAAATTTTGTGTCTAAAATATTTGTAACTCCAAGCATCACGAGGAAGAGGAAAACTAACAGGGGATTAATGTCAATAAGGGAGAAAAAATAAATAAATCTAATTACCTGGACCCCGAGTGGCTGAGCAAGGGCTTGACCGCTTGAATGATGGTGGAGATTGGAGGCGCTTAGGCAAGTCGGCGACTGGTGAATGAGAAGAGAATGAAGGTTGCTTGTGCTTAGTAGTTAGGCTGGAGTGGATGCCTCTTTTAGTTTTAGGGCTTTTTTTTGTTCAATTTAACGTCATTTTTTTCCTTTATTTTTTTATTTTCAGGTTGGGTTGGGTCGGTTTCAATCGGGTTATGGGTACCAACCCGCGACCCGACCCGACCCGACCACCCCAAACTGAAAACCGTCCAACAATTGCAAAAACCCAACCCAAACCGGCCGGTTTGGGTCGGTTCGGTCAGTTTCGTCGGGTCAGTCGGTTTTTTGCCCACCCCTAAGCGATTTGACGTCTTCACTAAGGATCTAAAGAATTGTCTGTGGATGAGTAACTTCCTGTTCTTTTTCCTTATCTATAGCTGTGTTAGTAAATAATGTAACCCTGAAAATATACAGTATAATATATAGTCTATAAAATAGAAATCAATGTTTTCGTCATTAGAGCTTTAAGAGTTTGGGCTTGAATCTTGATTGTGACAATTGTTTCTCAATTGCTGGTGTCAAGGCATCCAAGCACAGCAGATGGTTTAGAGCCTGCAGATAAGAAAGATCAATTCCGTACATGTTCTTGAAATAACAAGATGCTAATTTTAATATCTACCAGATTTGATTCAGGGATTGAAGAAATTGTGCTGTGAATTCATTTGCTGATATAATCCCAATGGTAGTTCAAAGAGATAGGAGAAAGTACAATTCATGAAAGAAAAAGCTTTAATTCAAGATTTACACTATTGTAGCATTTTTTTCAAATATCATTTGAGTAGATTGCCTAGATACAAATCTGGTTTAAATGAATCAGTATTTGATGATTGATGGGTAAAATGTAGGCGAAAAAAAGAACTTCCACTCTGAACTGGAGAATTATAAACTTACCTGTAAAGCAAGTAAAGTTTTCTGCTTTTTCATATTTACTTCGAAGGAAAGTAAATGTGTCTTAATGGACTCAGATGAATTTTTGTGAAGCAGCTTCAAATACTTCGTAGCTTCCATCAAAGAATCTTCAACCTACAATTTAAACTTACTAGTCAAAAACTAACTCAGCACTTTCCAGTCAAAAAGAAAAAGGCATACCTGGCCTACATAATTTTCTCAAGCCTACATAATACATGTAAAAGAGATATATTTTGCACAAAGACAAAAGGCATACCTGGCCTCTGTTGCAAGTTTAAGGATATATTTATTGAACCAGTTAATCAATTAAATAAACCAAACAACTATATGAAGGCCAGGTAGACTCTACTGAAAGTTAAAAAAATATGTATAAATTTTTAAAAAAAATTGAAGAACAACAGAATGCAATAGAGGGCCTTCAGGTTAGTACTGTAGCTTATTGGGAGTATGTTCAGGCTCTAGTTTGAGATGCATCTTTAATGAATTAGAATTGAGGATTGGAGTAGGAAAGGGCAAGGACGGAGGCATGGAGAAATGCACTGGACAGAGGAATTTCTCCTTGCCTCTGTCCAAGGATGGAGGCAAGGAGAAATTCCTCCGTACACATGGAAAAATTCCTCCGTCCAACGAGCCAGTGTGATTGCACAATTGAAAGCAGAAGTAGATGAAAAGGGCAAACAATTAGAAAAAGCGATTATATCTTGAGGCAAATTATATCATGAAGTTCACATTCAAGGATCTAGAATGGAAAAACTCAACTTATAGACAAAAAGCTTATGCCAAAGACTTGACAGTACAACAAAATGAACAAACCTGCACTCGAGGATTTTGGAAATCATCCATAGCTGAAGCTAGTGCTGGTAACACATGTTGATGGTGCTGAACTTGCAAATCAAGGCCCAAGCCAGTTGACAGTTGTCCAACAGCATTAATAGCCGCCCATCGGACACACGGATGTCGATCTTTAAAGGAATTCAAAACCATATTCACTACTTGCTCCAAATTTTTAGTCATCACCTGTAACAAACAAAATTGAGGGGGTTCACCAAACAACAAAGGAGATATATCAATTTACTACAAGCTAAAAAGAATATTTAAAGTGATCCAGAGAGGACAATAAGCAATAACAAAAAAAACACAGCAAACGAGGTTGTATCATCCTTATTTTTATACTCCAATGAGAACCTGAAACGGTTGATAAAAGGGAACAACTTGAGATCTATGCCAAACAATGGAAACCAGAATAGTGAAAAAAATAATGAATAAGATCAAATGAAACAGAGAAATCATACAATTGCTCTTTCCAGGGCGTGTCATTTAATCCATTAATTTTGTACTCTTGGTTAGTAGAGATTGTCGTTATCCTCAAATTCTTCAGAACACGTTTTCCCCCAAGTGGTTCAAATTATAATAGATTTTGTTTGCAATGAGAAAATACTCTTGATTAAAGAAGTGGTTTAATTAAACACATAAGAGATAGTCCATTATTTTTACACTCCTGCTTAACACATTTGGTGCTTCTACTTACGAGAAAGGCAGAAACAATACGTTTTCTTCTTCGTTTAGCTGGAATTTCCTCTAATCTTAAGTTTGTCATACGTCAATTCACAGCTAATTAACTACATATGTGGAGTTATCAAGTGCTCACTTACCGGTAGATTTTCTGGATGGGTGTAGCATATCCCCTCGTCATTTTCAAGAGTTGGGATGAAATTGTCAATTAATTTTCTTACCTCAATTTTTGTAGCCAAATGTTCTAACAGCTTTATATCAGATAGATCAAATTTTACACGAGCAGGGAGCCCAGGCCATTCATCAACAACCTGAATAGGAGGAAATTATGTGTTGAGTTGAAGTCTAAATTTTTATCTACAAAAGAATTATCATATTCTGAAAATAGATATGATATAGCAGATAGCACAACTGCCAAAAATTCTCAATTTTCACTCCAGATTTTAAACATATAGATTAAATTACATAGTTACTTTAAGATATGAATTTTTCAATCAGCCAATTGCTTCACAAGAGAATTATCGACTCTTTTTAAAATTATCATGCATTTAATGGTTCACAAAAATCAATCTTTACACTATTTAAATCTATAAATCTAATTTTAGCCCTCCCAGACAGGGTCTATAAATCTAATTTTAGCTACATCAAATTTCAAAGCTTAATACCCTGAATTCCTGGAAGGGGACATGGATATGCACCCTCAAATCCACATACAATAACCTAGGGTAAACAGTATCACATAGTTCAAAACTAGAATTAAGGCAATAAAATAAATATTAAAGAAGTTCATACATGCTATAAAACTAATATCAAATAACAGTGAAACATGTTATATGGTATACCTCTGCAGAGGACTCGTTAGGGGGGCGTAATACTACTTCAGCTTCATTCAGAAGAAATAACTTACCTTTTCGACGGTGACAATATGAATTTGGGAAATACAGAGGCACGGGCATCAAAAGAAATTCTCAGATTTTCTAGGGTTTTTTTATGGGAAAGAGTGAAAAGGAAATGAGTTGCACAGAAAAGCGATTGGTTTTGGTAAAGACATGGAGGTGATTTGGAATTTGGTTATTCAATGTGAAGGTTGGTAAAAAAACAAAAAAAAAAATTTCGCACGGAGGCACACGAAGGCACCTCCGTGCGCACACGATGTGCCTCCGTGTGCGCACGGAGGCACACTGATGTGCCTCCATGCACACACGAAGGCACAGATGTGCCTCCGTGCGCACATGATGTGCCTCTGTGCACGATTTTTTTTTTTTTATTATTTATTATACAATGCCACCAAGAAATTTGTTTTCAACTATACAAATTTGATTAAATAAGCCAACGACACAATTGCTAGTTTATGCCTAATTATACACTATTTTTCTACTTGGTCATTTTATCAAACACCTTAAATGCAATCTATTTTTCCTAAGATTTGAAGAGAGGGCGTTTTAAATCCTGCTAAAAATATATATAACCCGCATATGTTTCCATGAGAGATTTAATAAATATATATATATGCACATTAAAAGTACGTCTGGTACAAATTATCTTACAAATTTTTCAGCATCGCTCACAAATCTATTCTTGGAATCAGTTTTACAGTAACTTTCTTCCTTGTATCATTCACACCTACAACCTAGAAGTACAAGCATAATTGAAACAATTAACAAGAACAACCTAATAGGATCTTTGGACACCATACAACAAAACTATTACTTTACATAAATACTTCTGGTAAATAAATGTAAAAATCTCGGCAAATAGTAAGTCAAATCAAGCAAAACCCACTATTAAGAATTTGATTTTTTTTCCCTTTACCAAAATTATAGGACATCAAAAGGCTCTTGTGATTAATTTCACCTGAATAAACCCCAACTTGTTCTCCGATTGCCCCAAACCGAAGCCCTGGAAACAGATTCTGTACAATAATTCCACAAAATAATCTAATTAAGAAGGCATCAACTCGTAACTTCTAGAGAAAGAGTGGCCAAAAAAAAAATGAATACTTCAGATTAGTATGGACGAAACTGAAACCTCAAAGAATGTCATGGGAAAGAATCAGGAAGTGAACCGTCTTCTTTTTAGGAACCTTCTTTGCCATAATGTGAGTTCCATCAAATCGGTCTTTGTAAATTATATAAAGATGAACACAAGAACATATGTGAAGAACATAACTCAATCTTCAGTTTAAAGTGTTAAGCGGTGAATGTTTTATATACCATTATGCCTGATAAGCTGATAGGGACACAGAGTGCGTTTCTTAGTCGACGTCTGTTTTTTTGGCTCAGAGTATGCCACTCAAGAAGCCCCTGAAAGGAAATGAAAGTATGTCATTAACATCAAATGAATTCCATATGAAAAATGAAATGAACTTTAAGATATTCTTACCATATTCCAATAGCTCTTTTAGCTTCATTTCTGCAAGTGTAGCATGATAATCAAATTAAGATGTACATCGACTGATTACTAGAGGGCAAACTTCAAAAGTATGCAGCTGGATTTCAAAATATAGAGTTGTGTTACCTAGTTTTTCCTTCAAATGCGTCGTTGATTTCTTCTCCAGTAGGTCTTTTTGGAAATGTTGACAAGATTACATATTTCTCCTTCCCAGCAGATACATCCACCCTCTGTATAACTCGTACACGGGGTAAGATATCCTGATATTATAATGCAACTTCTCTTGTGAGCTCCGACATAGAAAATTATTCCATAATAGTTTCCAAAAGTTATTGGCATTCTCTCAGCATTGATACTCTACATCTTTACTTATATTTAATCTATTATCTTTATATCCCCACATAAAGTCACAGTTAGTGAGAACTCAAGTACTTGATATACTACTTTAAAGAACAATGTAAAATGAAAAGATGAGAAGAATTTAATAATGTGTGTCATTCCCAAAATATAGCTCATAACTTTAATACTAACTATAAACCATAAAACATTGCATACACCAAGAGAGGAGGGGAGGACGGAGGAATTTCTAAGGAGTAATTCCTCCGTCAACATGGAGAAATTCCTCCATCCAACTTGTGGACGGAGGAATTTCTCCATGCCTCCGTCCACTTGGACAGAGGCATTCTTATAATGGTTATACCTCGAAATATCTTTTTAAAATTATCATACATTTAATTAATTGGTCAACAAAATAAAAAATCTTAAATCCCATCTGGAAAACATAGCCTTTACTCACACAAGAACTCATGACATCTTCAAACACAAATTTCTGGTAAAGATTTCAAACCCAACAATAATAATCAAAAGCACAATGACATTAATTAATTGTTCTTGAAAAAACAAGAATAAAATAAAATCTGTTTGTACCGAAATGATCCAGTTAAGTCTAATATACCCGGCCAAAATCTTCATGAACCTCTATTCATAGCTCAATTAACATTAACCCACGACAATTTTTTTGCAGTAAAAATTACCTAATAAATTTAATTCAAAATCTTCATGAACCTCAATTCATATAAACATGATGTAAATAAACCCCAAAAGTACACAATTTGTAGGGAAATAAAAAGAATAAAAGAGAGTTTTTACACACACCTGAGACTTCTCGGAATCAACTGAAGAAGGAAAAAAAATCGATTTTTGCATCTGAAGGATAGACAGAAGAAAGGGCTTACTGGGATTTCTTGCGTGAGTGATTAGGGAGGAGAATGGGGGTGATGTATTTCGAAGATAAACTAAGAAAATTTTGGGGAATAATCGGCCTTATATGATGATTCCTTTAATACGAAGGGAAACGGGTGTGATGTATTTTGAAGGCAAACTGAGAAAATTATCGAAAAGTCACCTTGATGCGACGATTCTTCTACACATTTGGTTCTAGCTGCACCATTAGCCATGAGACAATTCAGTAAGTTCAATTTTTGCATTTTGCTGATTTTCCCTTTTTTTTTTTTTTTTTGTCATTTGTATGGTTTTTAGTATTGTCCTTTTGCGCTCCTCCACTGTGAGCTCGGCTCCGGCGGCGGAGGTGACAAATCTGGGGATGCATCTACGTTTTTTTTTCGTTGTTTACAAGGCTATTCTTCTATGGTTTCCTTTTTGGTCGAAATGGATTGGTTTTGGTAAGATAAGAGATGGAGGCGGTGGAGATGGAGATGGAACGAGACGAGGGCTCGACAGGTGGCAGAAAAAACTAGCTCTTTTATGTAGTTAGGATAGGATATATATCATGCTATTTAGCATGAATGGTACTACAAAACCAATTCAGGTAGTAAAATACAATAAGTGCAATTAAATTTAATTAGAGTTTGCCCATATACTATTTTTTATGTTGATAAATGAAGTCATTAATTAACAATTTGGTAAATTAGATATTTAGGGGGTTAAGTAATTCAAATTTTAGAAAATTTCAACTTAATTACTTATTATCTATTTAAGAGCATCTTCAAAAAATCTCTCCAACTATAAGGAACTTCGTAATCCTTGTCATGTATGAATTTCGTGTTATTAATTCTCAATTAATTAACATTCACATTAATTTAGACTCGGTGAATTTGGACTTGATGAATCTTGATATACTGAATTTAGAAATTTTAATAGGTGTGTAAATTTATTATAGATAAATTTATTTCTTTTCATATATCTGAAAATTTTAACGGATGTTTAAATTCATGTATTAACAATTAATTCTTATATATCAAATGTAGTATAAAAATGTTGTTCATTTGTAGTATTTCATCATCACAAAAAAATTAAATTATAGAAATTGAATTGTGAGAGTAAAATTTTCTTCTCTTAAACTTCTATTGTTGGTTTGAGACTTATCAAATCCTCCCAACAAATTGGTATCAAATATTCATTTTATAGTACTTATAAAGTATTTCAAAATAAAGTGCAATGCACGTTCAACTCTGGTTAGTACTATCAAAAGTTAGGTTCATCATTTCGTCCTTACAAATGAAATTTACCACCTCATGATTGGAGTACAAAAACACAATAATAAATCGAATACAACACCAGATTATATGAAGAAAAGTCGAAGAAAACTTAATCCAAGATTTGAATTTTTATTCAAAATATTGTTTTTGTTTTTATCCCTCAATTCCAAGATTTGGGTTTTCTTAATGAAGTAAATGTTTGACTATATATAGGTCTGAAATAAATTCCCAAATTTTTTGTGCAAACAATGAACCAAACCACCCCTAAAATCACCAACAGAAAAGAAATTCCGTAAGCCTGCAGGTTGATGCCCGCTCGAGCGCTTGAGGCTTCCTTGATATTGAATACAAAGATTCGTAAATATGTTGCAGCAGTAACAATTTAAACTTGATATCCTAGCATTTGTTGTTGGAATCTTGTTATTGTCGTTCAAAATCAAAAGAAAAGAAAAAAAAAATGAATGGAGATTGTGGATGGAAGATTTGAAAAGATGAAAGAAAACCACGGTTGGTGCCTTCAAAATGGTCTATGCGACCACATAGACCTTCAAGGAATGCGGTCGCATAGACCTATTCAGGTAATAAATGGGCGACCATGGTTATAACTATGTGACCGTATAGTTATAGCCTATGTAGGATTGTCAATGGATTGGATTTTGATCCGAATCTGACGAAATTAATGGGAGATGGATTTAGGGTCTTAATCCGATAATTCGATCAAAATCCAAATTCGTTAATCCGTTAACTAAATAAATCAAATATGAATATAGGTCAATCCGATCCGATTTGTTATAAATAATTGAGTCGGTAAAATATTTTTATGGCATATTATTTGTCACTAAACTAAATAAATTTAGAATAAAAAATAATCAAATTCAAAACATAAAAATGTAAAAAAAAAATTATAATTATTAAACTTGTTTAAAAATTGGAAAATTTTTAAAAAAAGTTGATTTCAACCAATGTTTTTCTAATTTTAGTATACTAATTTAAAGTAAATAAATATCTATATTTTTCTTAATTAAATTTATTATTGTAATTAGTTTTACAATTTCAAAAACTAATAATTAATATGTAACAAATAATTTGATTTGTTAATGGAAATAATGAAATAAAATATTTATATTTAGAATTGAAATTCAATTTTACCTTATCCCACATCGAATGTCAATAGAAAACTAGAAGATTGTCTCTCTTTTAAAAAGAAACATCATGATGGTAAAAGTCATTATTGGGCTTGCTAGGAAAAATAGGTGGGCCTCAAGTTAGTTCAAAAATTTTTCCCTAATTTCTATTAATTTCGGATCGGATATCCAATAACATTGCAAATCGGATATGGATTTAGCAATTAAATATCCGTTGGATTATCGGATCGGATCTGATAAATTTTCTTATCGGATCGGATATAGGCAAATTCGATCCATATCCAATCCATTTACAGACCTTAGCCTATGTAGTCGCATAGTAGAAAATTTTGATCGTTGGATTCAAATTTTTGGTGGTTTTCTTGTGAAATGATACACTTTTTCACCATGGTTTGGAACCATTTCGTGTAGGGATGATTGAGTACTATAAATATATGTTAATTATCATTCCAAAAAATGATTTTTAATTTCTGGATCATCCCTTTTTCATCCCGAAATTCTGGCCAAATTATTGTTCTTCACATAATCAAATTAATACCATTTCACTTGTTCATTTTTTGAAGAATCACTTAAGCTTTTGGCGTTCTTCATTTCTATGCTTGAAATCCTACAAACTATTTGCCATTGAATCATCAAAAGCATTGGTGGATGAGGCAAAATATCGTTTGAGGACGACGATTCAAACATCGTGATCAAGTCTTGTTTCTATTTCATTTTTCACCTTCTTTTCTTTTTTGTTTCCATAGTGATATTCTCCATATTTTTTCTAACATTTGTTGGAAAGATTTTCAAAAGAATGCCATTTAGACATTGAAAATTCAATCAAATTCAGATATATATACGTACAAGCCCAAGAGCATTAAACAAAAGAACTGGACAAAAAATTTGGCCAGCTTGATGATCAAGCTAAGGGACCTGTGCTTGCCGAACACGGATAAATGGTTGACATATGAAAAATGATTGTATAGTTTCTTCTTTGTACATGCTTGAAAGAATACCATTTGTTCTCTCCTTTTTCTTCTGTAATCTTCATTTCCATTTTGTATTTCAAAATCAAATTTGTATTTGTTATGGAGCAAATAAACGCCATGTACAAGTTTATTTGAATTTCAATTGTTGTCATTAAGTGCATAGATGCCGACAACATTTCAGATATTTCATATTCTGAAGGTATTATTGAAATTTATTGTGCATTTATATTTTGGTGAGGGACAGATATTATTTTTTAAAAAAAAATCGATAAAATATTGTGCCTCAGAAGTACAAATTCTTGTAGATATTGTAGAAGTTATCTCACAAGTGCCCGTTTGACAAGATTTTTAAAAAATCAAAAACTATTTTTGAATATATTTATTATATTATAGTACTTTGTCTTACTAGAAGAGCATTTGGAAGAAATTGGCCTAATGGTCCATTTAGTAGGGCTTTTGCATTTTGAGGAAATCTATTTTAGGTCAATTTTCTCTAAATGCTCTTGGAGTCAGACAAATTTTTTTTAAAAAAATCATATATACATGTTCAAAAGCAATTTCTTAATTTTAAAAGTAACTTTTGACATTTTAAAACCTTGCCAAACGGATCGTAAGATGAAACTCTTCTAGAAGAAGTAAAAATTCTACAAAATGGACCCAACAACATTGTATACTAATTAACACCTTGATCATGTTCAGTGATGAAGCCAAATAATTTTCATTGTACGGTCAAATTTAAGTTACAATTTTTTTCAAACAATATAACATTAATTGAATTAATTCAACACATTACTAAAAATATTGTCTACGCATTTTCTTACTTTGAAATAATCGTAAAATATATCGTTATACATATTGTTAAATACATTGTCGTCAACATACACAATTGGACCATCATTCAATCGTCAAATCTCCAATCTAATTGTGTGTCAAATCGTGGATTAAGGGCTTTGAGGAGCCTGATGTTGAGGTGGAGAAAAAAGGTGGTCGGTCTCGACGTCAGCACAAATGAACTGATTAAGAAAAGGCAATGATTTGATAAAAATACAAATGTAGTTATCAAGAGAAGAATGAGATTCGAGTTTTCAGAGAAATTGAAGTTGAAGGAAAAAAGTCGAGTGAAAAAAATAAAAATTCAAAATTTATGTAGGGTCCACGTGACCCCATATAAAATCCCCCATGACCATGTTAGTTATATATTTATGTATTTTCAGAAAGAATTGAACGGACGGACTACTGTTACATACATAAATTGGAAGGGTTTTTAAAATATTGATGGATGTTCCTTAGCATTAAATTTTTGGCGTGCGTTTAGTTAAGAGATACATTCGTTAAGGATATTGCAGGTAACATATTAATATCTTGTTCCGCCCTATTCATATACTTTAAACAACAATATATCCTTACATCAGAAAGCATTTAATTTAATAAAAAAAAACAGAACAACATTATGACAACAATAATGTACGACCGATAATGCCAAATCTACCTCATCTCTCTTACATCATTGTTTACCTCCCTTTCGTTTTTCAAAAAATTGTTGGCGAGAAAAGCGTTTTTTTTAAAAAAATTGTCCGATGGTGTGTTGTCACGTGACACATTGTAAACAATGATGTAAAAAAAAATGTACATATAGCATGATTGATGTACGACAATAATTGCCGGTTGGTTTTATTTAATTCTTCAATAAATAGTAATCGTCACTCAGGCTAAGGTTAAGGTTTCAAATTCAATGAACCAGCTTCCTTGTCCTAAGGTTTTTGCATTTAGGTTAAAAACTTCTATATATTTTTGGTATTTAGAATTCAGTAATTAGTAACTTAGCCGAATTTCATTTTCTTCTTTAAATTTTTCTTTTTTTTACAAAGTTAATCATTAATTTTTATCACGCATTTCGTATTATTCGCAAGTACTACATACTTGTCAATCATTCAATTCTTGAAAAGTAGAATTTAGTAAAATGAAATGAAACCCGAAAGGCTTAATATAAACCGGAGAACATTAACTTTCCAACATTCCAAGTAGCGTAGAAACGACTCTCCAACCTTCTGAAGTGAAGTTTTGGTTCCCTAATCTATTTAATTAACTTTGTTAGATTGGATTCCCTCGTGTTTGAAATCAACAGCATGGACATTAAAATCACACGTGACTTTTGAATAAATTGTAGTTGAAGGAAAAAAGTTAATAAAATCACTCTAACTTTGACGTGAAAGTTACAAGTTCCACAATATCGATTTCCCACGTGAGGACTCAATCTCACAGCGTTAAATAGGCTGAGAAGTCAAAATCTCAACTTTTGAAGATTAAAAACATTTCCGCGCTAGCTACTCAAAGAGTTGGAGAACCCAACTCTAATTTTCACTATGTTCAAAATTTTCAATAATGCTCATTGTACAATTTTGGATTACAACATTGGGTTACAACCTCTCACAAAGGAGGTGGGCCCACTATTATTTTAATCGCGGGAGAGGTTGTAACCCAATGTTGTAATCAAATGTTGTACATGTAGCATTGTTCTAAAATTTTATTCTGAACTCAAGTTACAATACCAACTTTATCACTAAAAAAAATTTCTCGTGCATCAAGTGCAATTTGTTAGTTGTAATATTGTTAAGATCTGTCGTCGCATTTGACTGTTCCCTTATCACATTGCTGCTATACTAACTCTTATTAACAAATAGCAAGACACGATTCGCGTCTTGGAACAACTTATTGCTAAATGGCTAGCGGATGTGTAATAAAAGCAAGTTGGCAGTCAGCATTATGTGACAGTTCTCGTGTACCTTGCATGGTTCAAAATCAATTAAAAAAAAGGCAATATGCACATTAAGGTCACGGAAAAATCTCATTAATTCGAGTATCCGACAACTAGACTATCTATGTTGTTTCTACGTACGTACTTACACAAAATATATTAATACTACACGACATCTAATAATATACACTAGTACAATACAGACTATGCCTATGTGCCCAAAAAAGAAATATTAATTTCCTTATCTAATGAAATTAATTATAGCCGTTTCCTACCGCAGGCAATAACCGGACAAGCACCCCACCCTATATATACCCCCTCATCCTTTTCATTATTTCACACATCATCCAATTGGCAAACAGTTAAAATATACTAAGATGTATAGTTCAACGAGGCAAAGCAAGGCGTCGGACTCGCTAGAGACGGTGATGCGGCTGGCCACCGGTAGCGCGGTGGTGATATTCAGCGTGAGTACGTGTTGTATGTGCCATGCAGTGAAGAGGCTTTTCTGTGGCATGGGAGTCAACCCAAGTGTTCACGAGATAGACCAAGATCCCAATGGTAAAGAAATTGAGAGGGCACTCATGACGCTTCTCGGAAGCCCCTCGGCCATGCCGGTGGTGTTCATCGGCGGCAAACTTGTTGGTACTATGGACAGAGTTATGGCTTCACATATTAATGGCACATTAGTCCCACTTCTCAAGGATGCTGGAGCTCTCTGGCTTTGATCAATTCTTTTACCAATGGGACAGTACTTGTTTGTTATTCCGTACAAAAACAACAATTTACGGGAAGAGAATGGACTCTTGTATTCTTCAAAAGGTATTTTTGAAGTAGAGGGCTGATGCTTTCGAGATTTTCTTACTCTTTGTTGGATTTGTAGAGGTTCAATTCTTAATTATGTTTAGTGCTCCATCATCTTTATTGCCAGTTTTTGTTTCTTTCTGAATAATATAATACATTGGACCAATTTGACAAGATTTTGAAAAATCAAAAGTTGCTTTTAAATTTATTTGAATACATTTTTAGAAATACATTGTCCGACTAAAATAGAGAGTACTTCTACAAAAAGTAAGCCTCTCGGGGCATAGTTCAGTGGTGCAAAGGACATGAGTGGTATAGTTTCAACTGAACTGACAGTTGCAATGTGAGGGTTCGATTCATGCCTCTTACAAGACATGAAATTTGACTCTTTGTGGGCACCAATATGACAATTATTGTACCTGATTTGCTGAGACACATCTCGCAATTTACCTCATCCACAATGCTCTAGGGGCGGGGCCCTCAAAGTTGGGGTTCAACATATTTTTTTTTTTTTTTACTTATACAAAAAGTATAAGCAAAAGCAAAAAATTTATCGAACGAGCTCATAGTCATGTAAGCATACAAAGATATCAATGCGAGTACACCTACGACACTAAGTATCGTAAGCACGCTAAGACATCAACGTGAGACCGCCTTTAATGTAAGTGTACCATGGAGATACAGGGACAATTGATTTATCGTGGCATGGTTACATGGACATTCATTTATTATACATAGGGCCATAAGTGAGAAGAAAGGAAAACAACAATAATTGTTGGTTCGATGACAATAAGTCTATCATATAATGTAAAAGTTGCATAAATGCAAAGGCTATGAGCTATTCATATTAGCAATTTAAATTCGTACGTAATTTCAAAAGAATTCAAATTAAAATTGGTTACAACAATTAATTATCAACATTAATGTATGGCATGCCACATGCATAAATACTACATCTACATTTCATTCTATTTTCCTATATTTTAGTAATTCAATAAATGCTCGTTCTTTATCTCTCTATGGTCGTGCTTATAAAAGGAGAACCGACTGTGAACCATATGAGTTTTATCTTGGAGTCGTGCAGTGTCGAAAAAAATCAGCACGGAGGAGAAGCAACACAACTTTAGGACAGCGTCCTTGACGTAACTCCTTAAAGCTTGCTTTCCTGAATCTCTCTACTTATGTTTTATGTTTATATTATTATTGAACTGTGTTTTCATGTTATTTAAAATTGTTATGTTAATTGATGATTTATCTACACACAAATCACCCATTTTTTCCAACAATCTAAAGTCGTGTTGTGTGATTTGTGCGTCAATTATGTGTGACCTTGAACTGTGTTTGTAAGATATGAAACATTTAATTGCGATTTTCCTATGGTGCTCTTTATACTAACTGAAGATTGTTTGATTCTTTTTTGCTTTGGCTTCGCTCTGCCCAAAAAAAAATTAAAAAAAAAAAAAAATTTTTTTTGAATTTTGCGGGATTGAATCCAAAAGTGCTTCTACAGATTTAATAATTTCTATAGTGGCTGAAATAAACAATTAGGCCAGCAACTTAATGCTACTGAAACAATGATACAAGTTGTAACATGTGCACTCCCACTATAATTAATGTTGATTTGACAAATGTCATTGAATTTTAGAATTACATATTACCTGTTTGGGAGGGATTCTTAAAATTATACAGTAAATCAATTCTCATTTTCAACTACAGATTTTTCAATAAAATAATATTTTTCATCACATCAATAATTTTTTCTTCTTTTTCAACCACACATTACTCATCATATCACTATTCAAAATCAATTCTTTCCCCAAAAATTCCTCCCAAACAAGCACATATGTTGGTGATTAAAAAATTCTCTGGAATTCCAGAACCAAATGTTTTCAAAAAACTAAGGTCATTGGAGTCTAAAACGTATCGTTTAGTTTATCATTTAACATTAATTATACTTTTAAAAAATAAAAATAATAATAAAAAGAATTGTATCCTTAATCTTCCTTTCATTTTAAAATTGGATAAAAAATTGTACACAATTAAAAATCGTTCAAGCTGAATTTTCATTATTCTAAAACTAGATTTGTTTTTGTATGTTGATGAAATATCGTTTGTGAAAGAACTAGAAGCGTATTTGTGAAATATCCTCTCGAAATATGATTGAGGTCTTTATTAAATAGTTACATAAAGATTAATATGCTTTATTTTCTTTTATGGATTTTGTTTAAGGAGAACTTAAAAGTTGAATGGAGCAACATCTTGAGAAAATCACCGTATCGCCTAGTGTAAGCTTTTCCCTATAGAAGGCCTTAGCTGGTTGAAAGCTTTGAGATATGATAATCACACTTGGTAGCTAATTGGTTATTGGCTAGCCTGGTCATTGAAGGGCTTAACATATGGTTGACAATGAAATTAAAATTTGCTTTCTAAATCTCTTCTCTATTTTATGTTATATTATTGTTGAATTGTATCCTATTAATTGATAATCAATCTACGCACAAATCATCCATTTTTCCGAACATACAGATTGAATCTAAAGATTGCAGGTGAAGTGAAAAAGTTCAATGGATCTATCTGTCCAACCGTGTTACTAGAAGTCGATATAAAAAATTTCATGAAGTTATCTTATTATAATTAAATATATGATATTGACATTTTGGAAAAGTTTTTAGGTGACTTTGCAAATATGCAGGAGAAGTTGTAAATTGATGGTACCAAATTATTGTCCAAGAGGTACATAATAAATCATCAATGGGATGGTCTTAAGCTCATGAGAGAGTCATATTCGGGAGCAATCCAACCTTTGTAATTGAAGATTTCATGAAGACGGTTAAATGTGGTAGAAACAACCGTAACTGCGTGACTTGTAATAACACTATTTTATATGTGCTTATCCCTATGGTGATGGTGTTAATAATAGATGTGATGTTAGAAAGAGTTTAACTATGAATGAGTGTCGATGCCAGAATTCTCGCGAGATCTGTGTCACACGCATCCTTGGAGGATTCACCTATGTAAGAGTTGCCATGAGATGTGACTATAAGATTGTGTTATTACCTAGAGACACTGACTAGAATCAAGATTAGAACGTATGATCATTAATAGGGCTTCCCGGTATGAACTAGAGCTTAAATCGATATTGTATGTGGAACAATTGAAATTTGACCAAATGAACATAATTCAAGGTTTAGTCCATTATGGCCCCCTCCCATGGAAATTATTATCACTAAGTGTAGTTCAAGTCCAAAAGATACTTATATCTATTGCACAGTATAACGTTGCCACTATATAATATATATTTATCTATTTTGAAATATTTTTTTGTCTCAATTATATAATCTTGTTTATTTATTAAGAATATTTTACTTTGTTCATTTACTAATACTAGTTAGATGCACGTGTAATGCACGTGCTAGTGGTGTAGTTGGCTACTAAATATCGTGATCTTTAAAAAAAAAAAAGAAAAAAAAAATAAGGATGAATCTCACAGCATTGGCAAAATCTCACAGGAAATTCACAAAAGTTTCAAAATTCAGTGATAATTTGTAACTTAAAATACCGAACTAAACGTAAAAAAGAAAAAAAAACAACAACTTTACGTAAAAGAAACAATCACGATTTTACGTTTTCAATAAAATAATATTACACGTAAAAGAAACAATCACGACTTTATATTTCACAATTAACAAAAATTATCTGAATCCCGACCAAAATAAAAATTTGGGGAGGGGGGGGTACAGGAAGGGGACACATGCCAAAACTGGTACACTAACCACTGCTGTGAAAGTGACGATATTTGGCTTCAGATCAGGGGCTTCAAATGTGAATTGTACATACATCCCTATTCATCGCAAATTTTATCACCCCACCACCCAAAAAAAAAATAAAAGAGAAAAAAAGTGAGGAAAATAACTAATCAATCCACTTAATATTTCCCAAAATCTCCACTTTGATTCCTATGAAAAACCACCATGTAGATCAACACCTTATGTTAGGGATAAAATACAGTTGAAATTTTGCTTTTGTTTTCTCAAATACCTGCTCTGTTATGATAGCCTCTTTTGTCGTCAGCCATCTTGATCTCCAAGTGAGCTTTCTGGTAAAACCCGGTACCTCTCAGGGTGTCTACAAAAAAAATCATCAAATTCAATGGCAATAGAAACTTCAGCTTTGGTTCCATAGACCAACCTCTAGCAAAAAATAAAAATAAAACGAAGGAGCATAAATGGAAAAGAATATCGTTTCAATGCTGAAACACATGCTTAACTTGTAAGACCAAGAGAAATATGTCGAAAATGAAAAACAAATAGATCACATGGTTCGCGTAAAAAAAATGGTGGATTATGCGATTTGGCTTGTGATTTCAGGTTTTCAAATTGAAAATTTTCTTGGTGTGTTAGGTGAGAGGCTGTTGGGGTTCGCAGGAGAGTATGGGTTGTTGCGTGCAGAGATGGGGGAAGAGTGCAAAAAAAGGGAAATAGTTACACACATTGATCTAAAGTATATTTTTTTTCTCTTATTTATAATTAAACATTTTCAATAAAATAATATTACACGTAAAATAAACAATCACGACTTTACGTTTCATAATTAATGTAAAATTATTTTTGACATCATCCACAAATTTTTAAATAGCTTAAAAAGAATATTCGTAACTTAAAATATTGAATCAAACGTAAATAAAAGGAAGTTCGTGGATACTGTCTACATCAGTGTTGTTCGGCCTACTGAGTTTGTCCTCTTTTTTTCTTATCTTTTTTCTCATGCCAATTCTTTAATTGAATGATAAAATTTGATGACATCAGTCCAAATAAATGATATGATCATATGCAATAGATTCAAATAGGTTGAGAATAAATAATATTTATTATAGTGATATGTTCAATAAAAATCCATTTTTGGCGCAATAAATTTACCCTTTTTAAACGCAGAAACTTAAGAAAAATGAAATTGGGAGAAATTGGTGTAAGTATGGGGTTGAGTGTGGGTCAGAAAAGAGAAATTAACTTAAAATTCTGAATCAAACTCAAAAAGAAGGGGTTTTTACAATTAATGTAAAATTATTTTTGACATCAAAAACAAATTTTTAAATCGTTTAAAACGAATATTCGTAATTTAAAATACTTAATCAAACGTTAAAAAAAGCTTACCCGAGCCGACCTATATAACAAAAAAGAAAAAAAAAAAGCTTTGGGCGAGTCAACCCATAAAGTCATTTGGAATCAAAATCAAACATAATAATAAAAAAAAACTTGGCCGAGTCGACCATATATTTAGGATGGCCGCACTTCAACATTTAAAAAAAAATTAAATCGATTAGAACGCATATTTAGAACCTAAAATATTGAATCAAATGTAAAAAATAAAAGAATTAAAAAAAAAATCGGTTCATTGACTTAGCCGAGCTGAGATTAAACCTACAATATTGAATCAAACGTAAAAAAAAAAAAAAAAAAAAAAAAAAAAAAAAAAAAATTGTTCAGCGGCTTAGCCGAGCCGAGCCGAGGCTAAAGCTCTATCGGCTCGGCTTGGCAAAGAAAAAAAAAAGCAAAAAAAAAAAAAAAATTTAGCCGAGCCGGCTCCTTAGGAATAGTTCATAGGAATAGTGACTATGAATAGTGAAAACTCCTTCATTCTTTTAATATAGGTAGATATCCTCATTTCTTTACTACTTCTAATAATAATTTACTACTAGTTATTGATAATTAAATGAGGGTAAATTAGGAAAGTTTTCGACAAAAAATATTTTTTCAATAACATTAAATATGATTTCTTAATTCGTGTAAAAAATAAAACAAGCCTATATAAATGAAATAGATGGAATATTTAGCCTCCAGTTTGATCTACATTATTATCTCATTAAAATGAAAAATATGATCGTTATCCATCACATTAACATTTAAATTTAAATTTTCTATCTCTTATGTGGGCCTTAATAACGGCTATATTTTTCATTTCCATTCTACAATAATTTGGCTCAAATATGACCCTAACGTCAACGCTGTCAAAATTGAAGTTGTAATTTCAGTGAGAATAAATAGCATCAATCTTGTAAGCCCTTGTTTGCCCCCCATTATATCTCATTACATTACATTAAATTTTTTTCTCTCTTCATCTCAACCATACATTCATCAAATAAAATAATAATACACACAAATCTAAAACTTTTCAACCACACATCTCCCATCAATCACTATTCTAAAAATTTTCAACCCCCTAAAAATCTACAATAATGGGGGCCAAACAGGGGCTATAATTGATAAAAAAAAATTATGTTAAAATGAGTGAAGTATAGCTTCACCAAACAAGGACAAATAATTGATCATTTACAGTTTCCAGTTTCCGATGGAAACCCAAACCCTTGAAAAGAAGAATATAATTAATTTACCGACGAACGATACGGCGTTGAAAATGGAATCGGGACACAACAAAAACAACTCTATACTTATACTCCACAATGCTCTGATCGTTACCATGGATACCCAGAATCGCGTGTTCCAAAGTGGCGCAATTGTTATTGAAGACAACACCATCAAAGCCATCGGCCAGTCCACCGATATCGTCTCGCAGCACTCTTCTTTTTCCCCTCAACTCATCGATTGTCAAGGACATTTCATCCTCCCAGGTACTCCTTTTGCATTTATACATGTTGCAATTCGTAAATTTTAGCATATAGGGATAAATAAAGCATTAACAACATGTTTGGTGTGCTGTACCTGTGTTAGATCGGATAGGATTGATTTAATCATATCCAGTGTTTGGTGCGAACAATAGTTATTCAACCGTTTCAATGAGATGCTTTGAGATGGATTTAGACCGAATTATGGATTAACTATGCGATGAATAGCAGGAAAAAAAGTTCGTTTAATTGAAATACATAAATTTTATTATAAGTAAATGAGTAATTTTTCTATTAATTAGTGTTAAATATAAGTTTGTTATTTGATGCTAAAAGGTAACTTGCTTCTTGGTAAATAGGTAAAATTTTCTTTTCATAAAAAAAGAGTTAATATTAAAATAAATAATTTTTTTCAATCAAAGTTAAAAATAAGCAAATTGCTTATTTTAACACAAACATAGGAATTTAAAAAGTAATTATTACTTAAAAGTAATAGAAATGTTACTTATCTATATAAGGAACTTCTTTTTAACTTTAGTTAATAAACAAAGTTATTTTAGAAAAGACTTATCCAAAATAAGTTACTTGTTTAATTTATTTACTTGTAACTTAATTTAATCAACTTTTTTCCCTATTGTTCATGGCATTATGAGTTAATATTCAGGTCTATTATTTTAATAGGGTTGACTAAAAGAGGATCTTATCTCTCAATTATTTTAATCCCGGTGTTATTTGCACCAAACACCTGAGATGATCCAGTCTAACACGGTGCACCAAACATGCTATAATAGTGCTTGATTTGATTTGTGTTACTATCTGAACAGGTTTCATAAACACACATGTTCACTCGTCACAGCAGCTGGCTAGAGGGATAGCCGATGATGTTGACTTGCTGACTTGGCTACACAATCGCATATGGCCGTATGAATCTAACATGACTGAGGAGGATTCTTATATTTCAACTTTACTCTGTGGAATCGAACTAATTCACTCCGGTGTAAGTGCTTTTTAGTATCTTATGCTTCAGTAGTTGTGCCGTGCTCCGGCAGGATGGATTTCTTAGTGTTCATTAGTTAAGTAATGAAGTGCATTAATGCAATAGGTTACTTGCTTTGCGGAAGCTGGGGGGCAGCATGTGACTGGAATGGCAAGGGCAGTCCAATTGCTGGGGTTGCGCTCATGTTTGGTGGAATCAATCATGGATGCCGGTGAAGGACTGCCTGGATCATGGACCAAGCGGACTTCAGAGGAGTGTATTCAGGTTGAGTCTACTATTCATTTGTGCTGCAGTATCAAAAAGATGACAATGCATGTTTTCTGCAATTTTGAAGCAATGTTGGATTTTCTTTCTTTGTGGACTTTGTGCAACACTCTTTGGACTTGCTTCAAGTTGAACAGTATAAAGTTTATTATGCTACAGATTTGGTGTGACATAATTGTATTTTTACCTAATAATTGTATTATTACCTAATATGTTATGCATCTGAGGTTAGTGAAAAATCATAGATACAAATGGGTATTTCAATTGGATATGCATTTCCTTGTGATTGAGATAATTGGATTTATGTTTACAGCTTTACACCTTTCATGTGTAGCGAATGCTAAGGCGAGTCCCAATGTTCATCTTCACTGGTTTCACGAATTACGTACGGCATACTTGAATTCACAATATTCTATGGAATTAAACTTTTCTTTTGTTTCTTTTTTTTTTTCCTAAGGGATGGGGGAGGGGAGAGTGGGGTTTTGACACGTAAGAATCTCAATTTAGGTGCCTTTTAAACTCATTGTATTGAAGTTCAAAATAAATTTTCGTAGATGACCACAGTTCATCAATCAATATCTAATTTCTTCCAACACATCAGCTTTTAAGATCTATGAACTGAAAAATATTAAATGCTTCTATCTTTAAATCTTAGTAATTGTGAATTTTTATCCATTTCTTCCTCAGTTTCAGTCAAACAAATGGATCGTGAAAAAGACGAGCTAAACGTCACGTCTGTCCAACATTTTTGAGTACCTACTTTATTTTGTTTTAAGCACAGCACATTTACTTGGTTCTTCTCTCAAGGACAGTCCCAGAAGGATCTGTACAAGAAGCACCATAACACTGCTGACGGAAGGATCAGAGTATGGTTTGGAATAAGGCAAATTATGAATTCAACTGATGATCTACTTAATCGAACAAGAGATGCTGCAGAAGAACTCGAAACTGGAATCCATATGGTAAGATGTAGGTATTTATGTTAGTGTGTGTATGTGTGTGTGTCTTCATATTAGTGCATATTTAAGGCAAACTTTAAACTCCAACGAAGTTGGTATAGAATTCCTCATCTCTCAAATTGAGTTTTCTGACCAAGGTTCAATAATGGCATGAGCACTAAGCCATGTGATAGTGTTGGATGCTAGTTATTTTTAATTGTAAAACTATGTTATATATGTATTAAAAGTATTTATTTATTTGCGTTTCAAAAAGTAGAAAAGGTATGATGCTTTTCTTACAGATACTGCAAATTGTGCTTTATGTTTCTCATATTTCTTCCACATAAAAACATCAAAATTATATAGAAGAGGATAAAAAATTGTATAAAGCCCCAATGGGTTGCAGAAAACTTTTGGTTACGTGTCTATGTTAGATATGGTTTTTTGGTCCTACTTTAGCGGCATATATGAACTCAAACCGACACTGAATTTTTTAGGCTCGTGGTTGAAAGATTCCAAATTATCAGCGAAATTGAAATTAATAGCTCTGATATCATTCATATGAAAACTTGAGTTGTTAGAGAAGGGCTTTTTTTTTTTAAATTCGCATGCAGATCATATTCTTTTTCTTGTATCAAGCCTGTGTTATATATGTGTCTGGTAAGTTGGTTTCAGATTTTCTCTGTTATTGAATCATTGATATTGGGTGTAAATTATAATATCTTGCACCATTTTTATGCTTTGCACTTGACATTTGATTAGAGTTAATTGTCCATGTTTAATAAATGTTTTGGCATCTAGCATGTTGCAGAAATACCTTACGAGAACCAACATGTGATGGAGAGACGAGGAGTTCAAGGGACTGTTACATATCTCGAGAAAGTCAAGCTACTACAGAACAATTTGCTGGCAGCTCATACCGTCTGGGTCAATGATGAGGAGGTATTCTTTTTGGCCATTTTCATGTGCACTCTGCCAAACCTGGTCAGTCTTATTTGTTTACCCATCTGTATTGAGTCATTGTCAAGTGGTACAAGAAAAAAATACTCTTATTCCTCCATGTTTCTTTTGAATTTTCCTTTCCATTGAGGTGTGTGTCAAAATTTCAAAGGAGTCATCTTGGTAGCTTTCCTGTCATCAAGTATAGTTTCCCAGGTAGTTGAGGGTGATGCTACAGGGGAAAGTTTGGAAAGTACAATCTACTTTCCCGATACATTGATTTCCTTCAAGCAGGTCATATTTATGCAGTTGGAAAGCGTCAATTTATAATTCACTGACAGAAACCAAAATACTACAGGAAGAAAAAAGAGTAAAAAGGGTAACTATCTCGACAAGCACATTCTTATTCCTTACTCCCAACCTGTTTGCATGCTATCGCTTTCATTAGTTTGACCATTTAGCATTACTTTTGTAGTCTCTAATATTATTTCATTTGTGAATAACCTTAAATCTTCAATAGTTTAATAAGAATGTGTGGAAGGCCTTTCCAATGTCTGAAAGCACTCTGAGGGAGTTAAAAGTTCCTGTTTAAAATATTGCTTGTTTGACTAAAGTCAAAAAGTACATTTTAACCCAAAAAACAGCTTAAAAGAGCTGTTTTAGATAAGCCCAAATTGTTTAGCTGTTTAAAAAAAGCTCTAATTGAGTTTTTACTGGAAGCTGTAGTTTATATTTAATGAAACATTAAAATTAACAAAATAAACATTAATATATTTATAAAAAAAATTTCTAACTTATATTTATATATAGTGACAAATACATGTCGGTGTGTTATAATTAAAACTACACATAATAAGTAAATAAATTAATAAATTTTATGTAATACGATATATACTAAAATAATTCTGTTATTATAATTTAATTAAAATTTTAATTTTAATTTTATAGGATATGAAATAAATATTAATTTATGAAAGAGAAAATTATGTTATATATATATAGTAATTAATTACGGTTTAGTAAAATAAATATAATGTTTATACAAAAGCACTTTTATAGTTATGCTACCAAATAGTCAATTTCATAGCACTTTTGGATTCACAACCAATCAGTTAACAGCTTATAAATAAAAGCTCTGCTGCTAAAGCTCTACGCACGACAGTGTGCCAAATGGACCCTAAATATATCCAAGGGAAGAATGTTTGGTTAGATAATTGTTACTCTTTTAAGTTCTGCCAGTAGGCTTTGTCTTCAACCAGCAGTGATATGCACCATTTTGTGTTAGTGATATTAATTCTATTTACATAGCCATTTTCAGGTCAGTTTGCTTGCAAAAGCTGGGGTTAAAGTATCTCATTGTCCTGCTGCGGCAATGCAAATGTTCGGATTTTCACCGGTTAGAAAAATGCTTGATGCTGGTGTCTGTGTCTCCTTGGGAACGGATGGTGCACCGTCGAATAATAGGATGAGCATTGGTACTCAGATTCCTCAACCCTCTTGTGCCCTAAATTCTGTCCATCTGCTGAATCATGCATATGCTTCTTTTAACAATTTTCTTCCTTCTAGTAACTTTTGCATTGTATTAGCTTGGACTTGGGGGACATTTCAGACAGTTAGCAACTATGCACCTATGACTTGAACCACTGCACAAGAAATATTGACAATTTGCAAGTTCCATCTATCAGTTTATAGTGCAGTGTCTGGCGAACTACTCCTTTTATATACTAATATACTATTCTGAATTTTTCAAGAACTGTCCACATCTTAAATGGTAATTATTGCTGATGACTTCTCCAGGAATTTTAATTACCTTCGTAGGCAATGGATAATAATTTTGATTAGTTCCTAACCTGGGTCATGTCATAGCTCCCATAGCTCATCCATAACTGAGTATTTTGTGTACTTCTTTGCAGTGGATGAAATGTACCTTGCTTCTCTTATCAACAAGGGGCGAGAAGTTTTCACCAAAGGAACCACAGATCCTACTGCTCTTCGAGCTGAAACTATTCTTAAAATGGTGACTATAAATGGTGCAAAATCTCTACTCTGGGATAAAGAAATAGGGTCACTTGAGGTTGGAAAAAAGGTGAGTCCTTTTTTCCTAATCTGTTATCTAGTCGAATAGATATTTTCCGTGCTTTAGTTGTTACTCATTCTTGAATGTGGCAAGGTAGACCTACTTTTATAAAATTCTCCACCCAACTGGTCGACATTTGGCTATATCTTGATTGGCACATTTTGGTATTAAGTCTTTTTCTGACAATGTTTGCATGTTCACAGTGTATCATCATCTGTGTAGCTCTTAATTTATTTTAATGTTCTAGTGTATTTGTCTGTATATCTGCAGGCTGATATTATTGTAGTCAATCCATCCACCTGGTCAATGATGCCTGTTCATGATTGGTATGATTCCACTTTTGAAAAGGCATTATCAAACGCTTCCAAGATCATATTGTTGTTTACACTGTTAATTGTTTTAGTTCTACCTGTTAGAAAAAAAAAATTTCCCCCTTCATCTCACTATATAGACATGCTCTGAAATTCAAATACCGCAGTTACTTGGTCTATTACATTGTATCAAAGTCCCCAGAATAAGGTGATCAATTTCAGATAGCATGTGATTATATCTTGTTGAAAAAAGGACTTTAATTGACACTTACATTGCATCTGTTTCGTTTTCTTTGACTTTAATGTATTTGGCTGGGACTGTACTGGTTGGGCAGGCAATTCTGAAAGTGTTTATGCCCAAAATCCAATAGGATGACATAATATAGGGATTATTTGAGATAAAATGTACACCCCATGTCTTGTAATTCAAGAATATCGGATACTGCTTTTATATTGATAACATTGGCTTGTTGAGTACGTACAGCCATAAAGGATCTGTTCCAGCCACACAAAAGATGAGGATAAAAAACTTTTGGCTCAGAAATGAAAAACCCAAATCCCTATGAGTTTCAACCCCTGCCTTCCCTTCCCTTCCCTGCCCTGCCCTGCCCTGCCCAGCCCAGCCCAACCCAAACCAATCTCAATCCCTTCTCACAAATAACCCAACCCAAATACATTCCCTCTCTTCGTTCTCACTTCTCAGCCATAAGTTCACTGTTCACGGTGTCACACCGACGATTTTCTCGTACTATTCATCCTGGTACTGTCCCTGGGTACATATTGACTGTTGGAGTACAATAAATATGTTTGTGTAAAACTTCTCTTTATTCACTGAAACAGTGACGCGAATTTCAAGTTGCCTATTTATTTTTGTTACAAATCACCATGCTTTTAGTGTGGTAAGGTTCAATCAGGACGGAACTGTTCTCACTTGATATGAGTAACTGAATACTTCCAGTTGTCTTTGGAATTGTGCATATTTTATGGTTCTTCTGGGTGTTTATGTTTGTGATTTAATGTGAAAGCCATTTTGATCTCTTTATTGTCGAAATGCTTGTAACAAAATAACAATTGCAGCATTTCTAGCCTCGTTTATTCCATGCGAACTGAAAATATAACATCAGTTATGTGCAATGGTCGTTGGATTATGAGAGACAAGCGAATCTTGAATGTGGACGAGGTATGTTGTATGGTTTAACACTTCAAATCACCCACTGAATCTCGTCTAACATAGGGGTGAACTACTGTTGACAGGAAGAAGTTATATCAATGGCTAAGCGTGCTTCCACTCATCTTCTGAAGAAAGCAGGCATCCAGATTCCAAGCAGAATGAATATTGTGTAATCAAAGCTGTAACGCATTGTATGTATGTGTGTGTGTGTGTGTGTGTGTGTGTGTGTGTAATACATCTTGTATTTCTTACAAAATAATGCCAATTGCAAAAACACAGTTTGTAAAAGTTGCTTATGCAAAGAGATTTCAAAATGTAAAAATAATTTATCTCCAACGAAAGAAATGATATGATGGAAAATCTGAACAAATAAGGGCTCACGTTCAGGAAATTATTTTCACTAATAATATTAACCTAAACCATTGTCAATGTAGATATAGAAGTTAGATAAAAATGCAATTAATTATAGAATTTTAGTTTATCCCTTCTTTTTCGACATAACTACTAAGCACAATGGATATATCAGGTCTCTTATTCAGAAGTTCATTCTCATCTTCATATCCTTGTGTAACGCTGACGGTAGACTAGTTAGTGAGTGTTGTAGCATTTGTTACTCGATTATAAAGGCGGTTAAATATGGCCCTATTTGTTTCCAGTTTTAATGAAAATTTATATTGTTGTAGTGGGAAGCAGCTGCTTTTGTTGACTAGTTTGTCTACCGATCATTTGTTTGGAAAAAATGGTCAAAAAATCTATTCTTCTGTTCAAATAATGGAAACAAACGGGTCCTATATATTATATGCGTTGAATTGCAATTGAATTCTACAAATCTCAAATTCTACGTGGAAGCCTTCACGATTTTCCACAACCTTTAAATTCCTAAAACTTCCAGAATTTTCAAATCTTTCTCCCTCCCTCCTTTTTCCATAATCACTTCAAATTGAACAGAAATCGGAAAAATATTGGAAATTGTATCCTCAATGGATAGCCCCTTTTTCGGAAGCCGCCGCTTCCAGTCTAAACTACCATCTGACCAAAAGATTCGACGCCAAGTTGCTCAGATTCCAGTCCAATCCGTTGGATCGGAGTCCAAAACCTGGTCTGCTTTGAAGATCCAGAAGAAATTCAGGGGATTTTTGGTGAGGAAGAGCGTCAAGAGGATTAAAGCTATCAAAATCCAAGTGGATGAAATTGAGGGAATGTTATTGAAGAGTGAAGTTGTGGAGTTGGTCAGAAAGGATGCAAGGGAGAGGATGAGGATGAACGAGGGTTTGATGGCTCTGCTTCTTAAGTTGGATTCGATTCCTGGTGTTGATTCGGGGGTTAGGGATTGCAGGAAGGCTGTGATTCGAAGGGCTATAGCTTTGCAGGAAAGGATTGATGCTATTGCTTCGGTTAATTTGGTAAGCAGTGGTGAGAATACTGACGAGGATGAAGCGTTCGAGGAGCCTGTAACCCTAGAAATTATGAACTCTGCGGAAGACAATAGCTCAGATGGAATGATGGATTTAGTGGAAAATAATTCAGTTAAATTTGAAGGTTCAGAAAAATTGGACTCTGCAGAATTTAGAAATAGTTCGGTTGAAGAGAGTTTGATTGAGAAGAATGAGCAAAAGAATGATGATTGGGTAGAGGTGGAATGCCCAGGGAAAGAAAAGGTTGGATCAAAGATAGGAACAAGGGATGACAATAAGAGAAATTGCGAGGTGTTGGAGCGTATGATGGAGGACAATAAGAAAATGATGAGGTTGATGACGCAGTTGTTTGAGAGGAACGAGATGCAAACTTCAATGCTGAGTGATTTAACTCACCGGGTGGGGCAGCTGGAGAAGGCATTCACGTGTGATAGGCTCAGCAGGATGAAGAAGAAGAAGAAACTTGCTGCTAGCAGAGCAGAATAAACTGTTAATTTCTGCATTCTATGTTTGCTCTGTTTCGGAGTTTTTAACTACTAAATTGTTACTGTAAATAAATGGATTACCATTTCTGGGATTGCTTTTGAACAGAAAATATATTTTTTATCATTGAATATTGCACAAGTTTTCGTGAATTTGTTGGTACTGGATGCTGAATGAACACAAGTTTGGTTATTTCTCAATTCAGCTTAGTTCCCACTGCTATTTATTGCATAATGCAAGATATAATTGTAGGGTTATTTTAGTTGGATAGCATCCAATTCTACTCCCAAAATTCTTGTTTCTTGTTTGGGTTATCTAGGTTTACTGCACTTGAAGAATGACTCAAACCTCGTCTTGATGTCATGAAGACATCATTCAGGGACATGCTTAAAGCAGTGGTAAGAAGTCGATCTTCAGACTCATCAGATGGGATGGCAAAAAGAAGGGGAAAAACCTAGGTAAATGATCCAACTCCTCTTGGATTTAAGTTTACGAGCAATTGTCTCTTGATGGATGAGATACAGGTGATAGAAGATTAATGGGGTCGTCCAAATGTAAAGCTATAGTAGTTAATTCTTCTGGCACCCTCTTGCATTGCATTTCTGAGGAGAGAGAGGATGATCATAATGAAGAGTATTATGTGCTAGTTGTTCTTTCACAAAATTTTATAACTCAAGAACTCGCCACCTCTGTTGAACCCCAACCTACTCTTAATGTGTTGACCTCGCCTTTCCTACCCGATGTTCCATCACCTTATGTGGACTTATAAGAGCTTGAGTGTCTAAGCTCATCCCTCCCCATTCATAGAAAATTTGAAACTCTATAATGAAAAAAGAAAGGAACATTGTTAAGCAAGATATTTCCTTTATGGGTGGCTTTGATGGATTTGCCAGATACTATGTAGAAGAAAATCTGGGTGGTTCCTCCTTTGAAGAAGAGTTTAATTTCCTTGGATGTGAAAATGAATTTCCCGAGGACCAAGAACTAATATGTATCCTTTGCAACAAGAACCTTGCTTGGTGTACAGCCTTGGTACACAGTAATTTACATAGCTCACACACATGGGGTGGGACCCCACCCCATGTGTGTGGGCTGTGTAAGTTACTGTACAAAAAGACTGTACAACAAGTCTTTTTCTTGCAACAATGTGGGCCCCACCCCATGTGTGTGGGTTGTGTAAGTTACTGTACAAAAAGACTGTACAACAAGCTTTTTTCTTGCAACAATTCTCGATGTCGCTCCTTGGGAGAAGATTTTGCGGTGGACCCTAACACCCTCCAAATCAAAAATGACGGTGACTTCGAACTCATTACCAAAAAATTGTTCAAACACCCAACGATAACTAGAAGTAGATTTAGATGGCATTAGTAATAAGTATTATCTACTTTTGAGGCTTTAAAGCCATTTGTTGTTTTTTGTGTCTAATTGATTTCCATTACATCATTGAAATATTTATTGGATTTTCAGTTAAGAGTATGTATTTGCATTTCCTTTCGAGAGGTCTTGACTACGTCCCCCTCTTTTGTTTGTTATTTCTCTTTTATTCCTAGTTAAATATTGTTGCTAAAAAAACTAAAGCATATATGATGAATGGGATTTGTATGCAAGCCATTTGTCCTTTGTATGGGCCGAAGCCTAGTAAAAGCAGGCGTCTACGCATAGTGGTAAATGAGTGGTGGAGAAGTGGGAGGCATACGTGATTATGAATATTTGAATAAAAAGTAGTTTGACTAAAGAATTTTACACTGATATATTTATAAACGCCTAAAAGCAATGAGCCAAAAAATAAACTTGGTGACGTACCAATTATATAATATGAGAACCAAAGAAGGATGAAAGTATCTTTCGAATTCAAAATGGTCAAAAATTGGGCTCTTGTTTGGTGTAGTTTAAAATCAGATTTTTAATAAATTTTAATAAAATTTGATAAAATGTGTGATTAAAATTAATTGTTAATTTTGATTGAAATTTTTATCAACTTTTGATTTAATATGCACAATGTCATCATTTTTTGCTCATTTTTTACTTATTTTTATCATTTAATTAGTGAGCGCATCTCATCTCTAATTATAATTTATATCCAAATATTCTGATGGCATGTATTGTAATGAAGGGCAAATATATATTATCAAACTTTCATATTTTAATGTTAATTTTGCTTATTTTAAAATATAATAGGCAAATAAGTCTTTTTACACTCTCCTAGTTAAATTTTTGGATAAAATCATCATCAAATACAAGACGTAAAAATAAGAAATTAGAAAAGGTTGTAGAAAAGAACTTGAAGAAAAAAGTTAAAGACATAAGTGCAAAATTGTGTAAAGGTTGATGGTGTATATTGTAATTAAAATGTGATGTAATAATTATGCGAGTATAATTATAATTTTTAAAAACAGAATGATAATTATTCAAAATACGTCAAATGTTTGGATAATTTATCCTTTTAATCAAGCGAATTGCATGGTCGGAACACGGAATTTACCATATTTTGGTCCTCTTTATGAAACTTTTATGAAACTTTTATGAAGCGGACTCATTTGTCATTATGTGAAGATTCAACACCATTTCAGTCATTTACCAATCTCGCAATCTCCGTCCTTCCCTGTGCCTTGGTTCTTCACCTCTGTGTTGGGTTCTGTTATCCCTAAAAACTCCATTTTCTTTCTCACGACAACCTAAAATGGCGGTTTCATATGCGTCTCTGGTAAGTGTAGTGCACAAACCCTAATTCTGCTCTTTACTTTTCATCAAATTTCCATATTTGATTTGCTATTTTTTCTACTTTCAGTTGAATATTAGCTCAGTTTCAGTTCCACAAACCAAAGCGTCACCACGCTCCATTTGTGCTCTCTCTTCTGCCAAGCCTGGGAAATGTGCGTTATCTTCCTTGAGCTTTATCTCCTGTCCGTTGCGCCTCTCATCTTCGTTTTCAAGCCCCACTCTTGTGAGAAATAGTGGCGCTCTGTTTTCCCCGGTTAGAGCCATGGCAGAGGTTTGTTTTTGCTTACAAACTTATTTTACGCTTAGAATTCGAGATATCTGAACAAGTAACAATCTTTTATCGAAATTACATTTTGATGGGGAACCAATCAAAAAAATATGTCAATAAACCTTAATGTGATGATAAGGTAGTGGATGATTTTTTAAACTATAACTTTCCAAATGAATTCTAACGCTAGATTAGTTTAGATTCTTTTTGGAACTAATTCTAGGAACTTGAATTAATGCAAGATGGCAAATTGGGAATTGCATATTATAGCAATTTTACTGAAATATTAAGTTGACAGTAACATAACTTGAGGATAATAGAGCTTTATACCCTTTGTTTAAAGATGGGGTTTGAATGAAAAATTGAAGGTTTGGTTTTTCATTTTGAGGAAGAAAAACTGACTTCTCTTTTTTAGTATGGTGGACAACAGGAGAGAACAAGATTTTTGTGCTTGTGAATTTAAAATGATGGGTGGGATTGATAATTGATCTATTTCTCCACCATACTAAATAGTGGAAAATGTTTCCACTCTTCATTTCCTTTACCTCTTGGCTCTTTCTACCATTCAAGACACTCCTTATAGCATTTGGAATATTGATTCTGTTGTTACAGGAAGCTGCATTACAATCCAAAGTGACTCACAAAGTTTATTTTGATATAAGCATTGGAGAACCTGTAGGAAAGCTTGCTGGGAGAATTGTAATTGGATTATATGGTGATGATGTGCCGCAGACTGCGGAGAATTTCCGTGCTCTGTGCACAGGTTTTCTAGTTTTATTTTATGAACGTTAATGTATTTATGGGTGTGAGCATTAGTGCAGATGCATATATTATCACTTATTTTTTTGTCATTTTGAATATATCTTGTTACGAATGTGCAATTGAACAGGAGAGAAGGGATTTGGCTACAAAGGATCCGCATTCCACCGTGTTATTAAGGATTTTATGATTCAAGGAGGAGATTTTGATAAAGGAAATGTAAGATGTCTTTTAACAAACTAATTTCCATTTAATTCATTACTCGAATTAACTTTAGCTATAAATACTTATTGCAACTTTTAGGTGAATCCTTGTAAGTTCTTTCAATTAAGAGTTATATAATTGTATTACAGTGAGTTTATATACTGTTAATTAAACTCATGTAGAGGTGAACATTTCTTGCATTGTGCTTTCCTTATTAGAAGAATCGATATCAAAGAACATACTCAATGAAAATATTTTACCTCAAAAACCAAATATTTCTTCTAAGAATATTTCTTCCCATTGAAATTCAAGCTTCCAAATTTCAGTATTGAATGCTTAGCATTTTGCCTTTTTAATGTTGAAACAATATCCGACGTAATATAAATTGTTTATCCAATATCTAATGTCATTGACGTGCTACCTTATATCCTAATCGATGTGAAGTATTGACAGGAAGGAAAATGTAGACAAACTAACCTTGATACAAATTTTGTTTATGAGCTCCCTGTTACTTAAAATGGAAGGAAAATGAGTATACTTACACTTCAGCATTTGGATGTTCTAATTGTTAGAAGTTAGAGTGGAAAGGTTGTTGGCTTAAGGGTATGATTTCATAAAAATAAAAATTGCATCAAAACATTATTTTTTGGTGGAACAAAGGACAAAAAGATGTATCATTACACCATCATTTTCCTTTCAAGGTTTCATCATTAACCTGGTGCTCGGATACGGTTACATCCTAGGGTTTCTTTTGATATGTCAAGTAGCTGCTATCAACACACACAAGACAATTATGTTGTTGTCTACACTCAATTCTGTCTCTCTCAGCTTATGAATGTTTATTGTACCACTACTTTGCCCTTGTCTTCTCATTATTTATTTTTGTCTATAACTAGTTTAATTTCTCATCTGTATTAGTTTCTGCCTCACTTGTTCTCACTTCTCACTTTCACTGTATGCCATATTTTCTTTTTACTTTTGAATGTATAGCAGTCACGTTAAAGATGATTATGAGTAGAGGATTAGTATATTTAGTGTTCTATGATTTGAATAGGATTTCCATTGTGAAATATTTATGTTGTACATATTGACCACTCAACATTAATAGCCAACTTAGTCAGTGTAAAATCTTTTTCACTTGCATTTTTGGTAGCTTCAAAATAAGAAGTCAATAAGCACCTTCCATTTGCTTGTTTTGACTTGTCCTTAAAGTAGTACTCGAAATTGTTTCATAATAAATGCAGGTTTACCTTCTCTTTTGTTGATTGGAAGTTTATCAGTTCACAGTCACAGATTTATTAATTAATCTGGCATTCGGGATTACTGGTTTTGCAGGGTACAGGTGGTAAAAGCATATATGGCCGTACATTCAAAGATGAAAACTTCGAGTGTATGTTTTCTCTCCATTTGGTTATTCTTTTATTCTAAGTTCTTGTTAGTATCGAGTGAAATACATTTGATGTTTGCAGTGGTTCATACTGGACCTGGAGTTGTTAGCATGGCAAATGCAGGCCCTGATACCAATGGTAGCCAATTTTTCATTTGCACTGTTAAGGTGATTAGCATTCTCAACTGATATTAGTTTATAGCACTAAATCAAACATTTTGGTGATTTCTGAGTGTTGGTCGAGTCGAGGTCGGGAATTCACCTATAAATATATCTTCTTCATTTCTTATAAGGAAAAATATAACCAGCTTTCACAGGATTAAAGATAAAAAGTCACATTGCCAATTGAAAAATTAAAAGGAGAAAGAATTTTTCCTTCTTTCTGCGCTTCTCAAGTTATTGAAACTGGAGATAAAAGTATACTGAACAATCCACAATCTTTTGGGCACTCAAAGAAGCAGTTGGGTCAAAGTAAAATTTATATGTGGCTAACAAGACTGTTATGCGACAAAAATGTGCATTGGTGTGTATTTTACTAGTATTTCTGTGGGATGAATTACAGACACCATGGCTGGACCAGAGGCATGTGGTGTTCGGACAAGTTCTGGAGGGCATGGATGTTGTTAAGCTGGTTGAGTCACAGGAGACAGACAGAGGTGATCGTCCTAGGAAGAGGGTTGTCATAAGTGATTCTGGGGAACTTCCAGTGGTTTAAGGTGGGAATAGCAGATTTCTCATATTCTCAGTGTAGGGATTTTCATTTGCCCTTCAAATATTTGTGGGCTTGTTCCTGACATATAGGCTGTCTATGTCGTGCGGTTCTGTTCGGCAAGTTTCTTGTAGTTTCTGTATTTCGAGAGACGTCTAAAAGCAAGCTACAACTAGTTTCTGTACTTTTATGGCAATGTTCTTTGGCATGCATATAATAAGATGGCAATGGGTATTATTATGTTTTTGTTAATTATTGTGTCTTCGGACTTTTTCTCTCCTCCTTACAAGTAAAATATGCCAGCTTGTAAGTCCACCCAAACATGCTCTAATATGATCCCGAAAGCTCCTTATAAGGATTCATTTTTTTGACAGCATCATTCTTGATACTATCCTGTCTAAAGAAGTTTCTTATAAGCACTTCCAAACGTGTAGTGAGATTATACGAGATATGCCCGGTCCTAAATATGTTGATTCTTATAGAACTGCTTGTGGAGTCTGTGAGCTAATACTCGTGGACCGCAACTCAAGGACGATTCCAGGATCTTGTGCGTGTAACTCGACTGTGATCCGTTGAAGGACCAAAGAAAGAAGCCGAAGCTGATTGTGCAATTCATGTAGCAACACGTGTAGCATGTTATAATCCAGAAAGAATTTTTATAGAAAATCTTCAAGAAATCCTTATATTTGATAGTTACCAGGAATACTAGGAAGTCAATTGGGTTATCTTACAAGTTGTAATTTATCCCCTATGGAGCCGACATAATCGAGTATAGCAGTTGATAGCTTATAGAGAATAATGGTGGCATTTGATTAAAGATCACGGTACAAACAGAGATTATAAATCAAAAAGATGGACATGGACACTTGCAGCACAAAAAGAATGGCTTGTGTATTTGCAATGGGTGGGGGTGGGGGTGGGGGGGGGGGGGGGAACCAGAAAATATACGCTAAACAAAAAAATTTACGAGTCTACTAGCATGTGTAAGTGTTATGCTCTAAACCCAATCAATTACGAACATAAATACTTTTAATATATAAATGATGCATGTCATTTATGGTAGATATATTATTTAATTGAATTAATATTCTAATGAATTAAATAATAAAATATGTAGATTTAAGTTTGATAATTTGTTAATCATAAGAAATTGTGATTGTGATATACTTAAATCATTCATGATCGTAAGTAATAATAAAATACGGATATCGTTATTACGGATAGACCATTACAAGTGACACTTTTACTTGTGAAATAAATAGATGATCGCATAAGCTAAAGTATAGTGACACTTAAATGAACGGGAGACTCATTTGGAAAATTTTACATGAATAACTATTTAAGTGTCAGTGGTTAATCCTTAACGTTCGGTAGTGGAATTGATCATTCGACTTGAGGTATCATAGTGCCATGTCATATGAAAATTATGATCACTAATATGACATTGTTCGATTTTATCAAGAATCATATGAAAATTATGAATAATAGATAGAGTATTCATCATTCTTAGATAATAAGAGATTATGATCTATATTTCATTCAATTAAATTGATAATGAAATCCTTAACCAATGTGTACTTATAAGTCAAAAATGCATTGACATAATAGTGGGATAAAAGATATTATTGATAATTGAGGTTGATACATATCCATATCTCGTAATTAATCAGATCATATTGACGAAAGGATTATAGTTTTACGGTAAATGAACAAATTTGATTTTGTCATATCACGTAACATTTTTCGTCACATGTATTACACGGACACGTTGTTAGATGTGAATTTGAGATGACTAATATGAATGGATGTTAAATTAAAAAAGGTATTTTAATTTATCGATTTTAATTAGATCAAAATAATTATTTACGCCGTCAAGTATCGTGATTGAGAACTCATTGAGTCACACAAAAAAAGGAGAACCAGAAAAATGAGATTTATCAATTAATTAATTAACAAGCACTGGACAATTAATTAATTGGATTGCTTGTTAATATGCCGATTAATTAATTGATGAACCAAATTTAATTAATTAAATATTGGATCGAATTAAGTTGAAGAGATGAATCAAACCACTTTGACTTATATTAATAAACTATTAAAGTTCCAGAAAAATTAAATAGAACACAACTCATAATCTTGCGAACATGAGAAAATAGAAACTCTAATTCTCTAATTCTTGTTCCCTGTGCGGTTTTTCAGTAGAGGCTGGACAATTGGATAGCTATCAATTACAGATAGTGATTGTTCGTATTCCAAGATCAGTAAAGGAGTTTGCAGAATCTACAAAAAGTATAACTCATATCACAATTTCTACATAAACATAAAGCAAATTTTGGTTGGAAAATGAAATTATTTTATTTTTCGCTGTGCATGATTAAGGAAGCCACCGCTTTCGTACATGAACTCGGCTAGCATCTAATTTGTAAGTTAAATAGCTCGGGAGCATGACTTTATCGAGCCAAATTGGGGAGGGTTTTTTCTGATCTTGAACGGAAGAAATTATCGAAAGTATATCGTCCCGTCTGCCGGGGTGGTAAAGTTGAATACGTATCGTCCTTCCCGTGTAGTACAATCTGGCCTATTTCTTTTCGAACGGCCTCAATTGTCTTGCTTTTTACTGGATAACCCGATGTATCAGTCACGTAAAAAATATTTACATCTCGAGCATTTCAAGTTGTGAACTCGCTCAACTGATTATAGTATGGTTACTAAAATTGTAATTATTATTTTTTTAATTTTGACATTTATAACTGTTTTTAACTGCAAATCTAACGAATCTTGAAGGCTTGAGAATTTTTAGTACAAGACGTTTCAAACATGGGGATTTTGTGATTTCCAATAGATATGTGAGTATATCGCACATAGAAACATTTATATGAGATTTTCTGCTATTAATCCAAATATTGATTAGTGCGCATGGAACTACCAATTATGGTTATGCCAATCATGGAATTAACAAAAAAGGATGTATGCGTTCTTATAAAGTATGGAACCACTACAAAATTCATTTTTGAAGCATAAAATACCCGTTTTCCGTCCATGAACAAAATTTTTTAAAAAAAAAAAAAAAAACACTTGAAAGATATATTACAATTAAGGTATTAGATGAGATAATGAACATTTACGCGGGGCCCCAATTTTTATCACAGGACAACTTAACTGAAAACTAGATAATTTGCAGGGAAAACTCAATCAAATTCCCTCCCTCGTTCTTACAGGTGCTTTCGTAGCCAGAGGTGAACCATTTTTCTAAGAGAAGGCCGGCGGAAGGGACATATGCTTTACACGACAAAATGTGTAACTGAAACACCTTAGCACGAGAGTCTTGCGAAAGAAAATTGGGTACAGAGCACATTTCATATCCTATCCTCACATCAAAATTTAGCAAGTCTCTTTCTGACATATATATAAATTCATAGGTATCAGAAACTGTTTCAAGTATGGTTGAGAAACTTCCTAGTTTCAACATACATGCAAACCACTAAAACTCAATTGTATTTTAGTACAAAGCCAATATGTTTGGCCCAGCATTCATCAAAATTGTATAAGAAAAACCAGAAACAGAAAAGGTGTTAACAACCAAACTCGTCGCACCTTGCTGCTATACGTGTAGTCCAAACTGCAAGTGACAACCGAAAAAGGTGTTAACGAAAACTGTGTAAATCCCAGAATTGTAGATCTAAGTAGAGTAAAATATCGTACCTCCTTGTGGACATTTGATGTAGCTACGCAGCAAAAACCACGAACAGTTCTCGCATCCAATTCTAATCCATTTGGCGTGAATCGGATTCGCAAGAACGATATAATTCAGAACATTGATACTTTCAAAAACAAACCTTAAAGATGCTAGCTACCTTATATATAGTCCTGATCATAGGGAAACTCTACTGCCTTGATCCTTGAGAGTTATCCTTAGTAGGATCTCCATTCTGTCCGATTTGCTGGTAAAGCTGGTTCAAGGCTTGAAGATTCAAACCTCCAATATGACCTTCCTGAGAAAGACCAAGCTCTAGACCTGGCATATGGTTACTGATATCCACTGAATTAGGGAATTCTAACCCATGATAACCGAGTTTAGGCATACGGTTCAAGCTTAAAACATTAGAATTTTGCAGAATTTCAGATCCAAAACCAGTGAAAGAAGGCCACGCCCCGGGTGGAATATGGGATCTACCGAAATCTTCACCAATCATAGCCAAATGATTCCTCATTCCGATTCGTGCTCCAATTTCATTGAATTTTGCATAGACACCTGAAGAGACAGAACTTCCTTGTTCTGAAACAGAGGTCCCTGCAGCCGTAATAGCTGATGCTGGGATTGTCCCGGAACCTGTTGCAGCAATAATTGATGGCTCAGCCTGCTGTAAAAGCCACTGAATTGTCTCTCCGTCAGTTTTATGACCCAACTCTCTTGTCAACTGAAAAATTCTAGCTGCAGACAAAGCTGGTATCCTAATTCTTCTACCTCTCCCTTCAACTTTCTTATGCCTATCTTTGTTAGAGCTTCTTTTGGGGGCTAATTGCCTCTTTTTACTATCATCCTTCACCTGTTCCAGCTTGCCTTGTGCCATGTTTGGGCTCAACAAGGCCGCCACATCTTGAGGCTGTTGCTTTGAGCCCTTGTGTTCCATTAGAAGAAGCGAAAAATGGGGCCTCTTGATTGATGAAGGGAACATGTAAACTCGTAGACTTTCATCACCTTTTACTGTGGTTGCCTATTTTCTCAACATGTTTTACTGGAAAAATGATGTTTTTGACGTTTTACTGCTGGAAGAAATTGCTGCGAAAGACCGGCTTTTTGACAAATTTTGTCCTAATCCACGAATCAGGCAAATGATGGTTAAATAGTAACCTAGTCCAAAGCAAAAGCAGATGTTCCTTTTAGTCTTGTTCACCCAAGAATATACAAAATTTATACTCCCAAAACACGGATTTCCTTTGTCAATGTGTTCAAACTTGCTGGTAAACAGCAGTGATAATTTCTTTGATTTAGTTTCCAAACAAACTTGACCTCGAAAGAACCTTAAAGTCTAAGATAAGGTCCCATAACAATTTTTTTTTACTGATTAACCTAACCTATCATCCAAAACTTGAGCTTGTATGGAATAAAGCAACCTTGGGATTTAAAGAACAAGATGTAACTCAATATTTTTCGGAAAACTCAAAAAATGTTTGGACAAAAAATATGTTCGTACTTATAATTTACAACACTTAGCTTTCTTTAGTTTTTTATAACAAAAAAATAGTATAATTATCTCATCCAATCTCCTCTTTCATTTTTTTTTTTTTTTTGAGATGTCTATTATAAAGAAATTGATAAGAATTGGTAGGTGGGCGTGATGATCGGTGGATGTGTTGTTGCCCAGCTTGAAGACAAATGGGGACACCCTTTAAAGCAAGTTGTTGACATATCATTTGGTATCACTTAAATTCAAAGTTTTTCATACGAAAAAAGATGGGTATACATGTCAATTTTTCAAAAAAGCAGTAAAGGTAATCAATCAATCAATCAATATAATATGTTATCACACTCTACTCAATTTTCTTTCTCAAGCTTTGTTTCTTCAGCCGGACTCAAATGGCAAACGACGAACCAATCAGATAATGGGCGTACAGTAGACTGAATATTACACAGTCCTTGGCAATTCTTGAATTTGAATTTTATTATTGATGTTTGGTGTCCAACCGAGCTTCTGAAGCGGGTTTCATAATTGGACTGGACATAACTACTCATAATTTGTAGAGGAATTAGACTGCTTGAGAAAGGGATGACAAAATAGTCCGTCGGCTAAGGCTCTGTCCGAAAAAAGCCCTGAGTCGTGCCGGCTCGTGGCTCGGTGGGGCCGAGCCCCATTTTGGGACGTCAGCTTGAGCCGGGGCGGGCCCATGAGCCAAAAAATTTAAAAAAAATTATATGCTGCTTCTTTTTTTTTAAATTTTTTTATTTTTTCTTTTCATTTTAGCTGTAAGTTTTTTATATGTTATTATTTATAATACGTATAAATTGCACAAATTTTAAATTTTTTTTAAAAAATTTAGATTTGTCACGAAATTAAAAAAAAAAAAAAAAAATCGAGCTCGCTAAAGCCCGAGCCGAAAGCTTGGATCAAGTTTAAATTTTCTTGGTGGAGCTTTTGCTCGGTTCGGCTATGCTCGGGCAAATAAAAAAGTTCGAAGTATTTTTACTCGAGCCGAGTTCGAGCAAAAAGTTTCGGCTCGCGGCTTAACTCGACTCGTTGACACTCCTAGTTTGAGACTTTCGATAGGAAAAAAAATGAATTCAAGAACGTTTTGAAAATAAAATTTATACTTTTAAAAGACGAGATTAATATTTTCCCTCTGGCTAATCGACAAAATTCTTCAAAGACCATGCGAGACCACTCATAATTATATGGTTGAAAGAGTGATGATTACGTGATATCCTAAAGTCGTGAATTAATCATATGTATTTAAGAATTAAACCTTAAAGTATATAAAGTTAATCTTATTTTTAATAAATTCGAAACATTTATAATGATAAACGTAGAAAATGTGAGGTGATGTGGTGAGTTTGTTTAGCCATTTTTTCCCCCAAATAATTGAAAAGAGGAGTAGGCGGGGCGGCACATGTGCTGAATGGATGGATGGAGTCAAAAGAAAGCTTCAATCTACATCATTGTCAAAATAAAACAAATCCAATCAATTAAAGAAATCACATTTCAAATTTCCCTCAATCCGCAACCTAATTTGAAATTAATGACAGTAGTAGGTAATTTAGACTCTGTTTGACTCTATTATTTAAAATTATGTCTTTCTCAAATTCATTTCCAATTAGGAGTGTCGATTTGACTCACCGGCTCAGATGGGCCGAAGCTTGGCCTGAGAAAAGTCCAAGTCGGCCCGACTCGTGACTCGATAGAATCGAGCCGAAACTCAGGCCGAGCCCCATTTTGGGACGTCGGCACGAACTCGAGCAGTACGAGCCACACATGCAATATTCGGTCCGTAACGAGCTGAGCCTAAAAATAATAATAAAAAAAAAAATCTACGACAAAAAATAAAATAAATTATTTAGCTGCTTTAACAATACAGATGCTTGCACTTGTTAAGGCAACTCTGCTACCTTGTTATGGCAGCACACAGTTGCCTTATTGCTACCTTGTTGAGGCAGTTATATATAAAAAATAATAATAATAATAATAAGCGCAAGTTGGCTAGACTCGCTAAGGCTCGAACCGAAAGTTTGAATCAAGCCTAGATTTTTTGGTTGAGCAAAAATTCGGCTCGGCTCGGGCCAAAAAAGTTCAAATTATTTTTATTCGAGCCGAGCATGAACTTGGGTTTCGGCTCAGCTCTTTGACACCCTATTTCCGAGTGCACATGCTCTTAGTTTTTTATCACATTAAGCCCCTGTTTGTTGCTCATTATTTCTTTAAAATAAATTTTGTACCGGTGAATTGTTGGAAAATATGTAATTAAAAAGTAGAAAAAAAAAATTGGGTTTACATACAAAATATTTTATCATCAACAACTATACAACTTTCTTTGTATAAAGACTCCACAGCATAGTCTTTTAGAGCTTGTTTGAACCCCCATTTTTAGAGAAGAATGTATTTTTGAATAGTGATTTTTTGAAAACGTGTGATTAAAAATTAAATACAAGTTTTCGACCTACGTGTAAAATTATTTTGTTAAACAATGTATGATTGAAAATAAGGTTTAAAAATAATAATTTCTTGGAAAAATGGGAACCAAACATAGGCTTAATAATCAGTCACACGTCCAATTTCAAAAAGGATAACAAAAATCAACTGGATCGACATATACAAGTATGAAAATGAAATGTATCACAAGAAGTTCAAACTCTTAAGCACATTTTTATTTTTGTAGTTAAATAAATAATATCTCAATAGTCGAGGAAAACGTGGGGTGGATTAATTGGATAAAGTTGTTATTACATCCTGGGTAACTGTCGAGGTTAAGACCGCAAATTTGGTTTGTGGCGGGATGAGCAATGGGCTATAATTCTTTGAATATTCTAACAATTTTTAGGGAAATTATAATAATTCAGGTGTTTAAAGATTAGAATTCAAAATTCAGGGATTAAGTTTTATTATTCAAAAATCAGGTAATATAAAAATCCTAACCCTAATTTATCATTCTCACCTTCACATTTCTCCCTCCCCTCTCTCCCTCCCCTTCCCCTTTCCCTTTCCTCCGCCTCCTTCTCTCTCCTTCCCCCACCATATCTGCCTCTCCCCTCTCCGTCGAACAGCAGCGTCGTCGCAACGCTGCTAGCGATGCTGCCATTCGCGCAGCAGCGCGTGACGCTGCCACGAACTGAGCAGCGTCGCGACGCTGTCGTTCGAGCAACAGCCGCGACACTGCTGCGGTTCGAGGGTTCTGGTCGACGCTGCTGTAGTTTAAGGGTTCGGGTATGGAGTGATGTCGGTGGGTATGGATGCGGTGGTGGGTTTAGCTGGCGTGATGTTGGTGGCGGGTTTGGTTGGTCGTGATGTTGGTCCAACTGGACTCAATTTGTCCAAGAATCAACTGAAGGAGATGCCGCAAATGTAAGGAATAAGCTCAATGTGGTGAATATTCTTGAAGAGAGAGGCCTCATGGAGTATCTGTGGGGTGGCGAATTGGTGGTTGGTGGCGGATCTATTGATGGTGGTGGTGGATCTGTTGCTACGTGTCATCTGTGGCTGTGGGTGTGGTGGTTTGTGGCTGTTGCGACCTGTGACCAAGCGGCGGTAGTCTGTGACCAAATGTTTGGTAATCTGTGACCAAGCATTTGGTTTATCTGCGATCTGTGACCAAGCGACGGTAGTCTGTGATCTAAAAATTTAATAATATGTGACTCAAAAATAATCTGTAACCATCTAATTTAAAAATCTGTGACCTCTAAATAATCTGTGACGTACAAATTTTTGATATGTGGCCTCTAAATAATCTGGGATCAAAAAATTTGACGATATGTAACCAGTAAATAAATCTGTGACTTATAATTATGAATATGTGACCAGTAATCACAAACTGTGACTTTATTATCTGTATTTAATAAATAATTTTAATTAATTAAATCCATACTTGATTTTTGAATTTTCAAACTATTTTACCTTACTTTTGAATTGAGGTAAAGAAAATACCTTAGATATGAATTTTTCCCCAATTTTTAGTCCTCAATTGGTGTCCATTATTTTAAGATTATGTTTGACACACGTTCTTTCAAAATTCTTTTTCAACCACACGTATTTCAATAAAATAATATTTTACACCACATCAATAATTTTCCTTACTTTTTAACTATGTATTTCTCATCATATCACTATTTAAAATACATTTTTTCTTCAATAATATTCATCAAACGCCCCCTAATTTTTTTCTACGAAATCATTTTCAATCACACGTTCACGTATTAAAATATTTTGCATGTAAATTCAAATATTTTCTTACCTTTTAACCATACATTCTTCTAAAAATACCATTCAAAACTCTTTTTTTCTTTAAATAATGGGCACCAAACATGGACGTAAAATGCACATTTTTCTTTTGTTTTTTGCAATAATGCGATATATCATTGATTTTAGTGATAGTTAACTTCTTAATTCACTGTTCAATGAAATTTATTATCATTCAAATCAGTGATAGATAAATTGCTCGTGATGGGCTAGTTACTAACACGTCGAGGATGTCAAAGAACATGTGGTGTGTGTTCATTAGATAAACTTGACCACTGAGTTTAAGTAATTTGAAAATGATTTTCTCTTGCTTGTTTTCAACTCCACATTTTTCAAAAATTTATCGACTTCATGCACCTTTAAGAGAGTTTTTCCACCAAAAAATGAGAAAAAATGGTTAAGAAAATAGATTGAAGAAGGATAAGCTAAAGGTACACATAATAATAGTTCGTAACTTTTATGAGGTCTCATAGTCTAACATTCCAAGCACAAGAAATTTTTTTTGGTTGCAACTATCAATTTGGAAGACCACATGTGACAAAGCGGTGAAATTTGAAATAAAATTGAAGTTCATTGATTTAATTAAAATTAAATTGAAGTTCAATGACCTAATTGAAATAAATTAACATTTAGTAACCAAATTGAATTTGTTGCTAAACATTCAGTGACCGCAAAAGAAATTTACCCGCGAACTGATTACGAACCTTTACGTTTCCCACATGGTTGCCTGTTAAGCTACAACGTGTCATTTGTCACACGTGTTACGTTGCAAAAGCTCCAAGCGCAACTCGCTCCAACAATGTAAACTTGGGCGCTAACTCTTCGTTGATAATTCTGTTTTTTCTCTGGATCTGCAATTTTTTCCTCTCGAATTTTCTGGTATGGTTTTTTGCACTGTGAAACTTCAATTTCGATTCGAATTTTGTACGTTTTCTGAATTCTTCATTCTTGTTTGTGTTTCCATGATTATACGAACGAGTTCATGAATTTTCTGTAAGTATTGACATTTAGCATTTGATAACTTCATTTATGTATCGATTATTGATGTTTTCACGAACATTTTGGCTATTTGGAGACATTGCCATCATATTGGTATAGATTATTCAATTGTCTGTTTTGAACAGTGCAGTAAGCACAAGTATTTAGGAAATGGTTCAAACAGTTGGCAGGTCGTATTAAATCGGTTAATTACGCAATAAAGCGTTTTGTTAAATTGTATGAGGAATTTTAATCCGGTAAACTTCTATTATCCAGACCAAAGCATACTAATTAATCTATAGCAGGAAGTGAGGTTAAAGGCAGATTAACCTTGCTGTTTTGCTAACAAAATGTAATGTAATGTAACTTATCTATTACGGTGTAGCACCAAACAAACTATAACTTATCTTTTCTCTTAATAAGCTGTAGCACCAAACAAAGTATAATGGCAAACCACCCTAGTATTATTCAGTATCCACTGTAATGCAGTGTGGTGTACCAAATGCGTAGCCCTGATGAATGGAGAATCAATTTCAGATTCAACTTGTGTCGAGACATGCTCTTTCCGGGCTATTTCTCGAACACAATTATGCATTTTTTACGCATACATGTTCGCATGTTTCTACGGCTTTGTATTTCATTTTTCCTTGATGATTATATATAGGCAGATTTTTAGAAGGCATCATGTTCATCGCTTTTTTAATAGCATTCCTTCTTTGAAATAGGCTTATCATTTCTTAAACAGGTTCAGTTACACAATAAGCAAATCAATCTGATATACAAATCCCGCCCACCTCTTTTACGTAAGAACAAACAAATAATTGAAATAATGTCGGGTGTATCACTTGCTGTGGCCCCACGTTCTGAGCCTGATCGGACTATTACCTCAGACACAGAACCCCAGCAGAAATGTGCCAAGCTCCACCAGCAGCAGATGCAAGAGCAGGCAGCACCAGGTGGTGTAATGGGATCCCTCCGTGTGATCGAATTGCAATTAGTGGCTTTCATTATGGTCTTTTCAGCCAGCGGCCTTGTTCCGCTTCTTGACCTTGTTTTCCCAGCTTTTGCTTCTGCTTATCTTCTTGCACTTTCGTGGTTAGCTTTTCCTGCTCATGGCAAAATCTCTGAATCGCCTGAACTATTTCGGGGGAGTAGAATGATTAGATTCTATGTAGTTGTTGGGACCACTGTGGGTCTGTTCTTGCCATTGGCATTTGTTTTGGGTGGATTTGCAAGAGGGGACGAACATGCCGTGCGATCAGCCACGCCCCATTTATTCTTGCTATCATTTCAAATACTAACAGAGAATATAATTAGTGGGCTGTCCTTGTTTTCGCCTCCTGTGAGAGCACTCGTGCCACTACTTTATACTGTGAGGAGGATCTTTGTCATACTTGATTGGATAAAGGATGTATGGATTAACAAAACCTTGCCTGCAAATGCAGAATTTAAGGTAGATGAATGTTTAGTCTTTCCTTTCTGTACTTATTAATGTGTGTTTACTAATGTTGGGTGTGTTATAGGACGTTGCTTGGTATTGGTTCGGACGATGGTTGGCAGTTGCTAATCTACTATACTTTTCTGTCAATCTATTCTGTTTCCTCATCCCACGATTTCTTCCAAGGGCCTTCGAGAGGTATTTTAAGGAACGGGATGAGATTCATGCAAAGATGGCTGAAGACAAGCGCTCGGCCACTATAACCTCTCAGCGTGCAGATAAGAAGGCTGATTAGTCAACACTTTTTATTTGCAGACCCTTTTTTATGTTGCTCTAAAGTTGTACTATTAGAGATAAATGTCTATGCTTTTGTAAAATGCAACTTAATTAGCTGTATTTTTCCCATGTTAATCTTATCTGTTAGCTTAATCAGCAATACCTCATGCCTAGGTGATCACTTTTTGGCATGGAATCTGACTTGGATAGAACTGATTATGCTGTTGTTGCTATAACTGGGTGGTTTGGTTTTTGACTTTTTTACATTTCATGCTCGGGTTTAATAAGTTATGTAAAAATCTTATTTTGCTAAATAAATTAGTTTCGAGTGGTCTTTTCTACTGTTGAATATTGGGTTCCAATCACACCAATAACCGGCTCAGTTAACGCTAAATTGACACCACAACAATCTTCACAACCAAAATCTACCAACCTTTCTTCCCAAAGCCGGTTGCTTTCTTGACTGCCCACAAAGGGCTAAGGGTGATGAATATTGTAACCACAATAATCAGCTACAAAGGCTTAGATAAAGGGAGAAGAGAACGGCACAAAGCCAAGGAGAAAGCACAAAGCCAACGACACTCTCTTCTCTCTGGAACATGGCAGCCCACAATATTCACCCACCCTCAAACAGTAATGGGGCAATACATATAAAGGGGAATTAGGTATGGGCTTTAGGTTAGAGGAGTAAGGCCCAATATGTAACAATAAATGGGCGTCAACCCTAAAGCCTTCCAAGGTAATGGGTTGAGCCATGAGTAATTCCAATGAAATTAGGTTACTTCAAATAGCCCAAATAGGTTGTAGGAATTGTGGTGTCAACATTTCACTTCACTCATCGACCGAGGCATATGATGTATAATCCAATAAATCGATTTAACATCATCGCCATAATTTATTGGGTATCAAAAACCCAACAAATCTCCACCTTGATTCCCAATAAATTTGCAAGCAATCAAAACACACAGTTTATACTTGCATAATCAAGGTAACCAATAAAATTGGAATCACAGACCTTACCTCGTGTTTCGGATCCGAAACACATACCATATCGCTCCATATACTCACCAGGGCTAAGATCAAGAACATCCAAGTACAAGCAGATAATCACAGCAATCAATCAAGAGCAAATAAACATGTGATTGAGATATTATATATATATCATAACACATAGATCTTTTCAAAACATGTTCACATAGAACAACATATTAACACCAAGTTAATCAACAGGTCAACACATATGCAACAAATGCATAAATAACCCACGAAAAGATCTCACCACACTTATCATATCCCATTACGTGTTGCTCACACTTTGAGAACACATATCTCACTTTATCGCCCACCATGCTCACTAGACTAATCACTCAAAACATGTCTAATTGGTAAGCCACTGTAGATCCTAAGTTCTCGGAATAATCCTCTATAGCTATATCACTTCTCCCAACCTACGTGGATAATGAGTCTCTACCTAACAGAAGTGATAGAAGTGTCTCTCTCACACTCCACCTGATCAGGGTCTTTTCACAGATAAAAGATTTCAACATTTAATCACATCTCCACTCGTGATCTAAATGTCATACACCACATCCCCGGTACATACCATCAATGTACCCCTAGGCATCTATACTCCACCTTGCCAAAAGACATATAACATAGTGCTAATATATCCCAACCCACTATGCATGCAAACAATTACAACAAGTAATTAAATTGCTCTCAAATTCATGCAAATGCACATATCAAACACATTGAAATGCACATATAACCATGCAACCGAATTAAACAATCACATACATGAAGAAAGGATTACACATGGATACATATGTAGTAACTAGATTTACACTCAGTAAGCCTTACTGAGTTCATCACTCGACCCTAATGCCAAATTCGTCTCGCCTCTCAACTTACCATTCTTCTTATTCTTTTTCTTTTTAGGACAGTCCTTAATAAAGTGTCTAATCTTACCACAACTGTAACACCGTCTACCGCTAGACTTGTCACATCCCTTCCTCTTGTTCTTGTAACCCTCATCGCTCGAGTCTCTACTTGAATTACTATTGTCTTGAGCTCTACCCAAATTTATCTGCTTAAACTTCATTCTACTCCTCATCATATGCAATTCATCACTTCTATTATCTTTTTTTTTCAGCCTTAATCTCCATCTTCTTACTCTTAAGAGAATCTATGACAATCTCAAGTATTAGGGTGTCCCTATCATCATGGAATTAAGCAAAATAATTGTTTTATACATTTCAGACACATTTTCTCCACAATTAACAATATCTTGAATAAGTTTATTAAAAATATCCAGATTTTCATCAAGATCTTTAGAAGGATCCATTTTAAAGTTGAAAAATCTTTCAAACAAGTACAACTTATTTGGAGTAGACTTAAGCAAGTATCCAACTTTTTTCAAAGTTTTTTGGTAGAATCAAGTTTTCCAACATTTCTCAAAACAGCGTCAGATATGTGTATAATAATTGAAGTGTAAACAAATTCATCATATTCTTCTTTCCGTGTTTCTGTTAAATTTGCAGTAAATTTGCCATCTATGGCCTTTGAAATTTTTTGTTGAACCAAAATCTCCTTCATCTTTTGTTGCTAAATTGAAAAGTCTCATTTCCCATTGAAAATTCCCATTTCGAAATGTTAAGACATTTTGAAAAAAAAAGAACAAAAAATGCACAAATAGATCACACAAAGTAATCATAAGACAACAATATACACCGTTCTAGATTTTCAGGGTTTCGTGAGATTCAAGATCTCAGATCAAGAGAATGTTCAAATGGGTCAAGTCTAGGTGTTCTAACGGAATAGTCGATGCAACACGAAGGTATATCAACAAAAATATAAATTTTCACGCAATGCAATCTCACACAAAGACTAAGAGCTTGTTTGGTATGGATTTTTTGGGGGAAGAATTGATTTTAAATAGTGATATGATGGGAAATGTGTGGTTGAAAAAGAAGAAAAAATTATTGATGTGATGGAAAATATTATTTTATTGAAAAATGTGTAGCTGAAAATGAGAATTGATTTACTGTAGAAAATGAGAATCCCTACCAAACGGGCCCTAAACAACAGTTAAAGTGCCCAAAAATAATTACCAACTTGTAGTCAAAATTCAACACTTCAAATATGGCAAATAATTTCTAAATTTCAGGCACAAGCAATGGTTACCTCTTCACGGTCACCCCAACCCTAATATCAGCCACACGATGACTTGCTAATGCTGAAAATTTAAACGGGATGAGCCGATTTATCAGAGCGAACCTATCTGAGTTCGTAAATTACGAGAAATGTGAATTTACTACTTTAGGGTCACGATTTTGGCCTAAAGTAATTCAATAAATGTATTGCAGTTGCGACCGTCAAACCCACCAAGGGAAAAATGGTCCAACTTTTCCCGCGTAACCTGAAACACGAAGACAATAACATCAGTACGTTTAGGAAATCAAAATAAGCAAACTGTCTGAAGAAGACGTCACCGAAAAACCAATCCACACTCTTGCACGTGCAGCCCAAGTACTCTACACGTGGGGTTCACGCCCGCCACCGACCTCACGTACTGTCACCCAAAAGCGCCTCCACCTGCACGTCACTTCGGTGGTCTCCGTTTCACCAACCGGTCACTGATTTGGCCGGAAAATGGGTTTGCAGGTCCCCTTTTTTGTACAGTTTTTGGACACATTCTTTTTGCTGATTTCTGCTCCATTTTCTGGTCGATTCTTGGTCGATTTTTGGATGGAAATCCACCACCAACATGCTCTAATACCAAATGTTGAATTTAAGGTTCCAACCACACCAATAACCAGCTCAGTTAACACCAAATCGACACCACAATCTTCACAACCAAAATGTACCAACCTTTCTTGACTGCCCACAAAGGGCTAAGGGTGATGAATATTGTAGCCACAATAATCAGCCATAAAAGCTAAGAGAAGTGGAGAAGAGGACGACACAAATCTAAGGAGAAAGCACAAAGCCAACGATACTCTCCTCTCTCTAAAACACGGTTGCCCACAATATTCACCCACCCTCGAACAGTAATGGGGAAATACATATAAATGGGGAATTAGGTATGGGCTTTAGGTTAGAGGAGTAGTGCTCAATAGGTAACAATAAATGGGTGTCACCCTAAAGCCGTCCAAGGTAATGGGTCGAGCCATGAGTAACACTAATGAGATTAGGTTACTTCAAATGACTCAAATTGGTTGTTTGAATGGTTTGTCCGATTTTGGTGTCGACGTTTCATTTCACTCATCGGTCGAAGCCTATGAAGTATAATCCAATAAACTGGTTTAACATCATCGCCCGAATTTATTGGGTATCAAAAACCCAACATCTACCAATCTCAATTTGAGCTTTGAGCATCACATTTATAAATATTTCTATCCATCTCAACTTTAGAAGACAAATGGCAAGAAAAAAGAAAAACTAGAAAATGAGTTGCAATGGAAATGAGAAATGAATTGGTGGTTTGGATTCTTTATTTTCTAGTTCCAAAGGGAGAAGAAAGCCTTGCCATTGTGTTGCCGGAGAATGAAGTGGCACGGGGCCGAGTGGAGTGGATGTGGAAAAGAGGTTGTCAGAGGAGGAACTGGTGATGAAGTGCAGTGTCACTACAGCTTGGCAAGGAAGGTTTTCCAAATGTGTTTGTGGTTTTTTTAACTATCTATCGTGGAATTTTGGTGTCCGAATGTGTGAAAATAAAAGGAAATACCACCAAAAAAGTAAAAGAGGATATGTTGGTATATAATAAATAATGCTATTTATCACCGGTTAGATAATAAGTTGGAAATTACTGTCACTGACACTGTGGACCGTTGATAAATAATATTATTCATATATACCTATTTACTTGTATTGAAATTGTTTTCCTGCTCATAGTGGGCTTACCCACTTGCTGATATAACAAGAGAACATTACTTACAGTTCTCTTCAAATGGGAGAATCGTAAGTATGATTATCTCAGTTGAAGAATAGGATTAATTGAAGTTAACTTTATTAATTTTTAATAATACAAGTTCAGCAATATATATACACAGCAATCGATCAAGAATGTTCTAGAATTTAAGCCAAATAATATCCTAACTAATTCATCCAGCTGGCTTAACAGAATTTGATTCCATTCCTAGAATTTAGGAAATGCAATTCCATTGAGGCTGCTGTTGGAGCTCGTGAGGTAGCAGCTGGTGGATTCTAACTTCCCCCCTCAAGGTGGAGTGTGTTCTATCACACCAAGCTTGTCTCTAAGTAGATGGAACCTCTAATGCGACATAGGTTTGGTCGGCAAGTCTGCCATCTGATCTGCAGATGGAATGTATTAGATTTTGAGCTGGTTGTCAGCACCTTGTCTCTCACAAAGTGTGCATCCAACTCAATGTGCTTTGTACGAGGGTGATATACGGGATTAGAACTTGCTGCTGTGATATTCCTAACTCCTTCAGTAAGGACTGAATCCATGTCACTTCAGCAGCTCAATGAGCTGGGCCCTTTATTCAGCTTCGATACTAGACCTGGCCACCACATGTTGCTTCTTAGAACACCATGACACCAAATTGTCTCCAACATATACATGGTACCCTGCTATAGAATGTCTATCATCTGGATTAGAGGCCCAATCAGAGTCAGCAAAAGCAGTGATTTCTAGACTATCATTCCTTTGAATAGATAGTCCATAAGTTAGAGTTTATGTATCTGAAAACTCTTTTGAGCGCCTTCCAGTGGGTATCAGTTGGTGTCTGAAGATATTGGCCAAGTCTGTTGACTGCATAGGTTATGTCAGGTCTTGTATGGAGAAGGTATTGGAGACTACCTATAGCACTCCTATATAGAGTAGGGTCATTCATTGCTTGTCATTCATCTTTTGAGATTGGTTTACCTATTGCCATGGGAGTTGGACTAGGCTTGAGGTGTTCGTAGCCAAGTTTCTTTAGCAGCTCAATAGCATATCTGGTTTGCTTGAGGTATAAACCAGTGTCATCTCTTCTGACTTCTATTCGCAAGAATTGTCTAAGATTCCCCAAATCCTTAAGTGCAAAACTGACATTCAACTTATCTACAAACTCCTGTAACTTCTGACTATTGTTACCAGTGATCACTATATCGTCCACGTATATCAGGGCAAAGAGAATATCAGTTTCACTTGCCAAGAAAAATAGGGAGTTTTCAGCCTTGGACTGCTTGAAATTCCACTGCAGCAGAGTATGTTTCAGTTTTTCATTCCAGGCTCGAGGTGCTTATCTTAAGCCATACAATGCCTTCTTGAGTTTACACACATTACTTGGATGCTTTTCACTGATAAAACACTGTGGCTGATTCATATAAACAACTTCATTCAAGGTGCCATTCAAGAATGCATTGTTTATGTCTATTTGTCTGATCTGCCAGTCTCTTGCCACGGCCAAAGTGAGGATGATCTTCAGGGTTGCAGCCTTAATTACAGGACTGAAAGTCTCACTGAAGTCGACTTCAGGGGTTTGAAGGAACCCCTTTGCCACTAGTCTAGCTTTATGCCTTGATACCTTTCCATTTGAGTCAAATTTCAGTTTGAAGACCCACTTATTTCCTATTACCTTCATCCCTGCTTTATGTGGAACCAAGGTCCACTTTTCATTCTTCATAAGTGCACCATATTCATCCTACATAGCACTCTTCCAGTTTCTGTTGTTAGAGTTAGAGCTTCATCAGCACTGATAGGCTCAACTATGGCTAGTTCATCAATTTGCTGGCTAGTATAGACTTTAGGCTTAAAATCCCAGCCTTACTCCTTGTAATCATTTGATGTCCAAGATTCTGAGGTATGCTACTGTCTGGTAAGTGATGTTCTTATGCATTCTGATTTTCACCTCTGATTTCTTGTGAATCAAGAACCTCATCTCCTGCTATCATTTCCTGATTTTCCTCATTGTGGGGAAAACTTCAGGTTGTGTTGCAGGGGCTGCTGCTGCATTTATAGGTGTGGTATCATGGTTAAGGTCACAGAAGGGAAGATAGTTAATGACTGATGTACTGTAAACTTGTGACCGAGACTGTTTGTTCAAGAAACCTATTTTGAATGGGAACTCTAGTTCATTAAAGACAACATGCCTGGAGATATAGATCCTACAACTAGGACTTAGGCATTTATAACCCTTGTGTGAATCACTATAGCCGAGATAAACACATTTTTGGGAATGGAAACTGAATTTATGCTTCGGTAAGGTCTGAGGCATGGAAAGCAGGCACTATCAAAGATTTTAAGCTGATTATAGTCAAAGGTTTTGTCAAAGAGAGTCTGGTAGGGTGTTTTGTGATGCAATACAGAGGTAGGCAGGCTGTTGATCAAATAGGTGGCTACCTTGAAGGATTCCCACCAATAAAAGAGTGGCATTTGAGCTTGAGATAAGAGGGTTAACCCAGTCTCAGTGATGTGTCTGTGCTTGCGTTCAGCCCTCCCATTTTGGCTTGAAGTATAGGGGCAAGAGTACCTAAGTTCTATACCAGAATCTGAGGCTAGTGTGCTAAAATTTCTGAATTCACCACCCCAGTCTGATTGCACAGCTTTAATCTTCTTTTCTAACTTGTTTTCTATGAGGTTTTTAAATTGAGTGAAGATGGTTAAGGCTTCTGATTTTTGTTTCATTGGGTAAATCCAAGTATAACGGCTATGATCATCAACAAAGGTTATATAATACCTAAATCCATTGGTTGAATTTATAGGGGTTGGTCCCCAAACATCAGTGTGGATAAGATCTAATGGATTTGCAGCATGAGAAGTTGAAATGTGAAAGGGTAATGCATGTGATTTGCCGAATTTACATGATTCACAGAAACTTGGAATTTCATTGGCCTTAATAGTTTTATTACATGACTTAAAGACTTGACATATAACTTGAATTGAAGGATGACCTAGCCTTCTATGCCAAATGTCAAGTTCAGAAACTGAAATTTTACTGACAGAAGACAACTGATCACTAGACGACTTGGTGGAAAAACATTGAAAGTTATTTTGGAGGTTTGGCTGGAAAGAGTTGATATCTGGTTTGAAGTATGGTAGCTGCAGCTGGTACAATCCATCCTTAAGTTTCCCTTGCAACAAGATCTTCTTCGTTTTGAGGTCCTTGACAGCACAACAATTAGAATAAAATTCCATGAATACTGTGTTGTCATTGGTAAGAGAAGAAACACTAATCAGGTTCCTTTTTATTTCAGGAATGTGCAGTAGTCTATTCAGGTTGATTTCCTTATCATTTAGTGTATAAATTTTACCATTTCCAATGTGAGCAATGTGGAACATATCACCATTACCAACAAGTAATTTCTCCTTACCTTCATACATGTTTGCAGCACTCATATTACCTTTATCAGATGTGACATGGTTGCTAGCTCCAGAATCCACGAACCATGCTGGATCCTCAAGACCTCTAGGTGATGCTACATAGGCAAATGGCCCTGAATTTATGCTTTGCTGTCCAGAATTAGGTGGTTTGCTACCCATATAGCGTTCATCAAACCTGTTATAGCACCAACTTGCAGAGTGATTGCTCAATCCACATATTTGACATGATCCTCTGACTTCATTCTGCCTGCCACTTACAAATCTGCCTCTTCCCCTTGTTTTGCCTCTATAACTTGGAGATCTACCATTGATCGTTCCTCTAAGACCTCTGCCAAAGTTTAATCCGGTTCTCTGTGCTAGTTGCACACTAGATTGGTTAACACTGAGGGAAGTAAAGCTGCTCCTTACTTGATTCGGATGTTCTAGTCGACTTTCAAAAGTCATCAAGACAACGATAGTTCATACCAAGAAATACTCTCCCTACTACTTATCTGAACCACTATTGGTGTATACTCTTAATCCAAGCCTGATAGGACCTGCATAACTAAGTCACTATGATCAATGGTTTTCCCAGATATTTCAAGATTATCTTCCAACTGCTTAATGGTGGTCACATATCGGTCGATTGTCATGGACCCTTTCCTGATTCTTTGTAATTCACCTATGAGGAACATCGCCTGAGATTTATTTAATATCCCAAAGCTTTCCTCTACAGCTATCTAGAGTCTGTTTGAGTTAGTACAACCCATGACCTTCATAACAATTTTCGGAGTCATGGACGAGTACATCCAACCCATAAGGAGCTGATCAGTTGAGCTCCATTTTAGAAACTCTGGATTTTGTATCATTTCGACTGCTTCTCCCTGGCAGACAGTCGTTTGAGTAGCTAGGAACTCCGGTGGACACTCCTTTGTTCCCAATAAGTACCCTTCCAGGTTATGCTCTTTGATCACTGGCATCACCATGTTCTCCCATAACAGGAAGTTGTTGCGGTCGAGTTTAACTGAGAGTGTTTGAGTGATGTGAGTTTCATATGCAGAGTTCTGGCTAGCTGAAGATTGTGTAGCTGGTGCTGTATTGAACTCGGAAGGATTGGATTGATTTCCAGATCTGGTATTGGCCATGGATTGCTCTGATACCAAGTTGAAGAATATGATTGATTGAAGTTAACTTTATTAATTTTTAATCATACAAGTTCAGCAATATATATACACAGCAGTCGATCAAGAATGTTCTAGAATTTAAGCCAAACAATATCCTAACTAATTCATTCAGCTGGCTTAACAAAATTTGATTCCATTCGTAGAATTTAGGAAATGCAATTCCACTGAGGCTGCTGCTGGAGCTCGTGAGGTAGCAGCTGGTGGATTCTATCTCCAAATGAGCAACATAAAACTTTTCATTGTAAGTGAAACATTTATGTGACTCGTATTATGCTCTCTATTGCTGGCATATGATTGATTTTTGGTGTTCTAGCACTTCATTATTGGAGTCTCTTGACTTGGCCCACGACCAAAGACTTGCTTGTAGAGCAAGATTTTTTCCACAAAAAAAAAATGAAAAAATGAAAAAAAAAGAGAAGTGAATAGAAAGAAGACAGACGCTAAAATGAAATCATGTTTTGAGATGCATTAGTTTTTCTTAGTACACGAGGAGTTGGTGAAGATATTTGCTGATAAAGACTCAATTATTAAAAAAAGATGAGATATGGGGACTATATGCTTCAAGGTTAGTGTGACCTTATAGTACAATTTTCTAACTCTACGTTGTCTGCTTTCTGAATTATTGGCTTCTTCCCAATGTCAAATGGATGAGATTTTCTATGCTTCAATTTGAATCCTTTGTGTGTGGAATTATTTAGAGGGATTTTTTAATATTGACCACTTTTTGTTTCATTAAGGATAATGAAAAACTTCATATAGTCAAAGGTTTCATGGGTGGGGTTTGAAGACTTTGGAATCAAATGCACCCAAATTGGTTAGTCTCTCATCTTTTTGAGTTCTTTAGGGGCAATGCAGCTTGGGAACAATAATTGTGTAGGTAGAAGGCCACGCCTACATGGATGCCAGGGATGCACCTCTCGAAGTATTGTTAGATCAACTTACTCAAGAAAGTATCTAGTCCCGAAGATTTTGCATTGGAAGTGAGTACCAGTTACAAGTAGGTGTGTTTTTTCCATGTCAACCAAGTGATAGAGATACAAGCTTCTTAGGCACAATTGCAATATTGGATGCACCTGGGACTCATAGATTGACGGTGAACGATAACGTACATATGACAAATTTTGAAACGATTGGAGAAGGATCTTCTTCAACGGATTTCTTGTTCCTGTTTTAGACCCTTTCATTTTGTGAGTTGTTTCTATTTCTACATCTCTTATAACGGAATATGGATAACTCCTTATTCACTCCAATTTGTTATTTACCTAAGCATCAATTTTGACTAATGAAAATGTCATTCCGATGTTCTCACGAAGGAGAACACATATCTATTTTGATTTTCCAAAAAGAAGAAACGAGTCCCACCTATTATGAAACAGATCGTAAAATAATGGCAATAATGAAATAATGAAGAAGAAAATAAGAACACAAGAATTTACACGAAAATTCAATTGGGTAAAAATCACTGGCAGTGGAGAACAATCCACTATAATCAATAGTTTTATATTTACAATATCAAGATTTCAATAATTTCAATTGAAATTTAAGCTCTCAATCTATCTATATGTAGAAAATATAATGAAAATGTTTTCTTGTGTTTTTCTCTATACAAGTCATGCCACATATATATATAAGCCCTAGAGAACAAGTTGTGGAAGAATATGAGTTCAAAATCGCGTCAAAAAAATGAAAATTGGCTTGAGCCATACAAGCCTAGCGCTCGAGCGACAGGGCAGCGCCAGGTGAACAACCAAGTCTCGGGTTGTTTTCTTCCAGGCTCACTCGAGCGTCCAGCTAGCACCAGGCTAACGAAAATGTAGCGACTTTTTTCCTCCGATCCATAATTTTGATCTTTTCAAAACCACTCCAATTTAGACTCCAATACCCACTATAATTTGAGTCAAACCACAACACCACCCATAAGCCATTTTCCTACAGGGATGACCTATGGCAATGTACAAGTACAAATGAATCAGACAACGTTTGGAAAAGAGAAGTGCATATACAGATGGATGATGTGAATAGAAGAATAGGGACGGCATTAAGGTACATCTTACAGTTGTATATTGACGAGAAGTTCGAACTATAAAAGCCCACAAGCAGGTTCGCCAAATACCTTTTACAAAAAAGTGACTCAAATAATTTGAGTGAATCATTCCCAGAGTTTGTGAACTATCCAATTTGTGTCGTACTTTGACAGTGCATGCATTCTTGCTGTCTAAATTGTGCATCCTCTGAAAAAAGCAATGTAGAAGCCACATTTCATTATAAAAGCCTACTTGGTATTAAAAGAATCACTCGATTTCAAAACTGACCACCTTAATGTGTACATATCCTTCACGAGGAAAAAATATCTTCAGCAACTTGCTGCATGCTCAAGTTGCATTATTAACTTTCTGTCATCACGACGCTAGTTGGTGTCCATTGATGGAAGGCTATAAACATTTTATTGCATTCGACCACCAACCTGATCCCTGGACTTAAGAGCAGCATTGTTGCTTCTTAACAAACTTCATTTAATCATATTCATAGAAAGACTGGTAGGTTAGTTGTGGGGCTGTCGAGGTGACGAATGAGAAAATGTAAAGCATCTTCAAGAGACTCTCTATTTTTAAAGAACATATTCTATTATTTGGAGAGTATCTATAAATTTAAAGAGTTAAAATTTTGAAATACTCCAACAAGCTCTTTATATTTAATACTTAATTTTACTACTCCCAAAAAATATTTATTATTTTTGTCTCTTTTATTTTAACTAGCTTTTTTTAGATTATTTTATTATTTTTCTACATTGAAAATTGACACACTTTGAATGCATTTAATTATAGAGAGCGAGTTTAACACACTTTAAAGAGTCTCTTGGAACATGATTTTTTAAACGTTGACTCTTTAAAATAGAGAGCATTTCATGTTTAAAGAGTCTCTTGGAGTCTGAAGATGCTCTAAGTTACAGTTAAAAACTCTATTTCTTCAAACCAAATCGAGCCCCGAATATATAGTTTTGATGAGAAAGAGAAACAATATATATATATATATATCTGTCAAGAGTTCAAGTTTCTTTTTCACAAGTAAATGCTTGGAAACTATCCTCTCAAACTTTATGTTGAAATCAAGAATAAATAATTTATCTTCTAAATATCTCTTTGCGAGTTTGGTTCTCTCTGTCATTGACGTAACACTTCTAAGCTTGTAATCTAGTTTCTGGTTGCTTTCTTGAAAGGAAAAGGATAAATTGCCAGGTCCAGATTGGCCCTGGCCATCCAGGGGACCACCCTGGCCAAGTGGCAGAGTTCTTGAAATGATCCCTTTGGCCCCAAGCTACATTTTAGTCATCGCCTTCAAATGTTAGCAGAATATCAATCAACGCGTGTACGGCAGGTGAACCGATAGGCCAGTGGGACATCCATTTTGACTCGAGGCAAAAACCTTTTTATGATGAGTAGTTATCAATGATCATAGCTATTTTCCATTGACACGAGCTTAGTGATCAGTGTGCAGATCTACATAAACAATTACTATGAATACAACCTGCAGGTGAAGAGTTACGTTTTACATAAAACTATTGTTAGAAATGCCCTTCGTTGTGAAGAATTACGTATCGCACGGATACCACTCGTTAACAAATCTAGCCCAAGTAGTTGAGCGCACTAATACCACTTGTTAGAGAATAGCGAGATATAACAGAATATGAAACCCATTCTGATACACATTCTTTCAAAACTCATTTTCAACCACACATTTTTCAATAAAATAATATTTTTCATCACATCAATAACTTTTCCTTACTTTTTAAACACATATTTATCATCATATCACTATTTAAAATACATTATTTATTCAATAATATTCATTAAACACACCTGTAAGATTAAATAAAAGAACACGAAGTATTAACATGAAAAACACCACAGGCAGAGAAGGGGAATTTTGTTCATAAGAAGAGAAAAGATACAATGAATTGTATTCCAATTCTATCCAATGAAATCTAAGCCAATAATCATGTGGGGTATATATAGGACTCAAATGAATATATTATAGATAGAAAGGGGATAAAAAACGAGCCAGAAAAATGGAAACAATATTTCCCGGAATAACATTGTCGCTCGAGTGGCAAGCTATCGCTAAGCGAGCAACGGGCTGGTGTTTTCCATGGCGCTCAGGCATTAAGTTTCGGGTCCAAAATCCATATCTTCTTCCTGAATGGCTACTAGGAACCCAAATTCGTGCTCCAAAGACTCCAATGTCCAACTTTGATCCCTCTAATACCATTCTTCAAACGGTCCACCAAAAAACGCAGTCAAACTTCAACGACTATAATCAAAGAGAAGTTACTATGATGTTGTGCAGGTTTATCAGGGCATAAACAAAATACATACAAAAGGAAGCCTAAACGGCACACCATCTTAAAGTACATCTGACAACACAAATTTTCAGTTAAAATGTGTGAAACAACCAGTATCATTAGTGCACATGATCACTGATGCGCCAGAGAATCAAACTCTTTGGCTCAGTTAAAATCATCAGCCTTCAGGGATATCCCGAATTCACTCCCAATTTAACCATGTGTTCCACTTTGCCAAGTCTTCAGTAAACAACAGAAATGGCTAGCTAGTCTCGTGTAATTTTCTGTATGATTTTTTGTCCCTCAACAGCTGCATTGTCTATATAACCCTTCGACTAAATACCGTAAGTTTCATTATTTCCTCTCCTACTATCAATATTCTCTTATAGGAAGACAAAAATATGACGGCAAGTCCATTTCGAATAAAGCTAATGGAAGCAAATCTTCTTGTTTATTCTCATGTCTTTTCATTCTATTCAAGCTAATTGAGTACCTTATCTAATTGAGTACCTTATCTGTTTTCATTGCAGCTACTAGGATGGATGCATCACGAGTTCCAACAGAGCACTAGTGAAACGCACAATCATTTCTCCATTGGTGAGTTAATGTATTCATATGATTTTGACATGTTAGTTTAAATATCATGCATATAATTGCCTCATATAACAAGAGATTAACAGGAAATCAGCATCAGAAATGACCTAATGACTCCTGATCTACTCAGAAGCTATACTAGTTACTCTATTTTTCATTTTGAATTCTTGATGCCTTACAGGGCAGAAATCGTTGGACGACCTACAATGCTACCCAAAAACAAATTATTGTAGCAAGCCCTTGGGCAAATCACCAAGTGAGAAATGCCTCAGAAACTCATCTGCCGGTCTAGAGGCAGCTAGAGTGGAAGAAAAAATCATTGAAGAAGAATCATCGGCTGCTCTTACTGAACTTTTTCACGGATTTCTTGCTACGGGTACCATAGGTACTGAACCAATCAATACAAATCCTTCAACACTGACATTGTTCTTTTCTGTGGATCACATAGAAGAAAAAGAAACCGAAGTTACAGAAAATGAACTGAAGCTAATTGATGGCGACTTGGAAAAGGTTCTAGGAGGTGAGGGTAGAGATGAGAAATGTAATCTCTCATTGAGTAGAAACAGTCATGTCAGTGCTCGAAGTAGCATCGTTACACTTGGTGGAAAACAAATAGAAAATGCAGCCATCAATAAGAATGGAGGAATCATCTGTCCACTGCAAAGCTGCCTTTTTGGACCGGCAATTGGATCACCAGAAACAGCACCACCGACAAAGAAAGAACATAGGACGTCGCTAAGAGATCTCTTTCACAAGACAAAACTAGAAGAGGAGAATCCTGGAGACAAATCTGGCAGGACAGAGAAGCAACCTGATAAATCTGTTGTGCATATTCTGACAAGAATGATGAAGAGAAGAATGCTTCATGGTTCTACCACGAGCTCCACAGAAGCTTCTGGAGGACATCTTGATTTGGCATCAGCTGAGAAGAAACTGCTTAAGGTATGTGGTCTATAGGAAAATCCCAGAATATTTATGAATTTAAGATACCTGATTTAATCTATATTGTTCAATTTAAATACAACTGAATTCTCTCTTTTAAAATTTGAGGGAATGCAGATTCTACAGATGTTCCATAGGAAAATTGATAAGGGTGTATTTTGCATGTTTATATCAGTTCTTAAACTTGGATATTCGTCGTTTTATGCGTGAAACATAGCTTAATTTGTTATAAACTGTGTTTGCAGGTCATGATTGGCGAATGCGGTGAAAGTGGAAGAAAAATAGAGGAAAAGGACCAAAATGAAGAAAAAATCAAAGTTCAAGGACTTAATTGCAAATACTCAAAAGATGACTAATAGAAAGAATTGAAGACACAAAGATGAGAAGATTCAATTGAGTAATTGATAATGCGTTGGAAAGAAGAAACCGGGAAAAAGAGGCATGAAACGGATAGAACAAAGTCGGAGGACTAAAATGCCACATTTTGGAAAAGGTTAACACTATGCGGTCGCATAGTGTTAAAAGCTTGCGGTCGCATGCAAGCATCCAGAGAATTTCAGAGGGCCACATGATTGTTCTATGCGACCGCATAGAATCCTTCTATGCGGTCGCATAGAAGGAAAATCGGGAGAAATTCTGGGTTTCCTTATCTGGTTCGAACTCCTTTGGAAAGAATATCTAGGACTCCTATATAATACGAGGGACGTCCAGAATTAGGGTTACGCCTTCCTAGAGAGAAAAACGACATTTTTGAGCAAGATCGAAGGCTAGAACAAGGGTTTTTACATCAAGATTCAAGATCTAAAACTCCAATTTTTGGTGATGTTTTCATTCTATCATTTTTATTATTGCTTTAATTTCATTATGCTAGGCTAGACTTTTCATGTACTAGGTGAACGATGAACCTCGCATTGTGAACTCTTTAATTCTATTTTGCAATTTGATATTCAAGCACTTTGATGGTTTTGAATGGTTTACATACGCTTATTGTCTCCGTGATTAGAGTCGACGATAATTGTGTGAGTTTAGGTGATTTATTTCATGCATTCGAAAGAAGGGAAATAAATTCAACAAGGTGTAAATCGTCGTTTTGTTCATAAAGGATAGAAATATACCGATATGCATTACGTGAATCTCTAAGTGTTTACAAAACTACATGCATTCTTATATATTGCATTTGTCATAGAAATATAGACAAATGGTATATTAGGATAGGTTCAACTTTACTCGAAAGAGATTGTTGGATATGTTAGAAACATTGATTCTTCAAACGATTCATCGTGTTGTCAAATTGTGAAATAGGGGTTAAGAGTAAACTTTGCTTGGTGATTCGGGATCCTAGTGCGTTTTTCCATACATTAATTTTCTCAAACTTTGCATTCAATCATTGTTTTACAATTACTTCGCAACTTTAGTTTAATTTACATGTTAGTACAATTTCATAGTAAAATCATAAAAACTATCACTTTGAGTTTATAGTTTCGGTTAAGGTTACAATCATAGAAATTAGGTTAGACCAATCCTCGTGGGAACGATACTCGAAATTTTACAATTTCCACTTTATTACTTGTCAACGAACCGTACACTTGCGGTGATTCAAACTCGAAACATATTTTCGTGAACAAAAATCCATCCTGAAAGTTCAACAGCCACACTCAAGTCACGAAAGCCCATAGAAAATGAGATGAAATGCAACATTATGTCTATGTCGGCATCACATAATGGAGGTCTAATGCCCACTGCTGAAGATATCAAAATCTGTCCTCGGCCAAGCATCTCTAAAAAAGGAAAAGGAAACTTCAAGAGCCAATCCTATCTGCCTCAGTTTACACTTAACAGTGGCAATGCCAGTGGAAACAGGGAGCACTGGGTCAAAACCGATGCAGATTGTAAGTCTTGCACGAACACAAGCACGAGGATACTAATAAAATCCAACCATCTTTTTACATAAAACCTGTCAATGAGAATCAAGATACTTTTCAAAATGCCACTTCCTTATAATGAAGATTGAATCTTTGCTGTTGAAATTCTGAGCCTAGAACATGTTTTGTGTTACATTCACTGTGCATCAGCATGGTATACATATTGCATAATAACCAAAACTTCGAGGTTTATTGCACACAGACCCTGTCCGAAAAATGTTACACTGTTGCTGACCAGCCTGATTTGATTTTGGTTTGATCTTGTAGATTTGGTGTTGGAGCTCTAAAAGATGGACGAAACAACTCGAGTGGCTTATTACAAGAATAATATAAGAGATGTTTGTATTCGTAAGACTCTTCCTATTGATTGTCATATAATAAAGACTAAAGAGTTTGCGAGAAATTGCAAAACAAAAGAGGCAATCCTCTTATATTCTGCCTCAGAGTGGCCATTGTAAAACGAAAGGTACATTTTTGGGTTGCTTTGGCGTATCATTTTGAAGTGTTAAAGAGTAGTATACGAGTATTTAAAGTTAAGATGATTCTCCCATTCTTATGCAGTAATTGATTTTACAAGAAACAAAGGATGTAAAAGGTCTCAAATCAACTGTCCATTTGGTTGTAAAAAGTTTCCCATCTTTTATAATTCAGACGCAAAATTGAGTGTTAGGGGTGGGCACGATTGCGTGAAATTCCGAACTGAAATCGATCCAAAAGCAAGTCGCTTCGGCTCGAATCAACGATTTCATGGTATTTTACCATTGAATTTTTTTTTTTTTTTGTAAACCAACCTAAAATCGAGAGTTTCAGGTTGGCTTGGATCCAACCCAAACGACTTCCTGCGGAACTGATCCAAATCGGAACAAACCAAGACCGATTCGAATCGGAACGGTTTGTCAAGTTGGTCAGGTCACGGGACCCTAAAAGTAATGATAGAAGTAGGTAGACAAAGAAGGTAGAAGGAACTTTTTTTACTATAGGTAAATTTTGAACCATCTGTTGAATTAGACAAATTATCCCCATTTTGCACGGCCTAAAGCAATGATATTTAGCACCGATGACTAGCTCCACCCTACATTATACAATGAAACTGAGACGTATTTTTTATTCATTGAACAATATAATAGTGACGATTATACTGTCACCTAGAAAGTGAGTTTCCTTATCCAGTACGAGGAAAAGGGCCTTAGCGATGGGCTTACTTTCGGCTCCCATTATTTGACTCTGGAACGAGCCAAAAAAAAATAGGGGTTGTTTGAATATTTTTTCTTTTAAGTATTTAATACAAACTGATGAAATAAGCTATTGAAAAGTTGACAAAAAATGTGGGTGAAACGTATAGTTAAAAAAGGACCCAATTTCCAGAAAATTGATTTTTCCTCCACCTAAGCTTTACTCTTTTTTTTCGTTTTAATAAATATTTTGCAATTGTGGTGATTTGATCAAAAAAACACAGTAAAAATTACAAAATCGAACGATTAGTCAAAAGAAACAACTCAGAAGAAATAAAAACTCTCAATTATTATAGTCCATTTATAACACATACAAATAATTGATTAATCGGTAGCCACGATGTCGTTTTAGATTGAGCGTAATTTATTTTTTTATTTATTTCAATACTCTTATAGTATTGCATAGTGATAATGTAACATGTCGAATAGTGTTTTGTTGTGTTCGGACCATGTCATACCACGAGGCGTTGTGAGTTGTTTGGGCATGCTACTCCAATCAAGTGATTAATTTCGTCCAAGACTAAATTTGGGCGACAAATCGATAACGAACAGGTACTGCAAGGGAAAGATAAAAAGAACTTTGAAAATGAGTCATAATGCTTGAAATTGTCGGGAGAAAAGCGGATGGGGTCAACGATGCATCCTGATCGAACGGTTTGCCAATTATGTGAAAGATCCGATTTTTCATGATTGTCATTGTTCTTTAACTTGAGATAAGACAGAGTCAGGATAGTTATCTCTTTACTAGTTAGGGTTATCATTGGAGATGCCTATGGTTGACCACATTCAATGGTCAAAATCCTGGAATTTTAATTGACTAAAAAGTGCCAAAATCTTTTATTACAAATTTTGAAAAATAAATAATGTATATGGTGATTCAATTTCTCCTTGATTTACTTTGGAAGTGGACATGTTGGGTGACAATTGGAATAGCATGGGAATTGGTAGGATATGGTTGTGCCGAATTGCTTGGAATGATCAAGTAAAATTACTAAATAATGAATTGACGCAATTTTTCTCTTCGACATGAATCACAAAAGAAAATTTCGATCCAACTTTTAAGGAATTTTATTGTTTTCTCTATAGTTGACACGAAGGGTATAAAATTGTGGGTGTGGTAAAGTTTCTAGTATTTTTCCCGCGATACTTGAAGGTTTAAGATCTTTGGGTGATCGATAGATTTTAATGATCGAAACAATTTTTTCAGATAGTGAAACCCATGTTTTTGAAAGTTCGTGGCTTTTCTCTAATTTTGAAGTTTTTATGTAATATCTTTGGGACTTCTTCTTCGTATATTACTTTCATATTTTTCTCTGAACAAAGATCTCACGGATAAACTGATGAATTTGTCTCGATTACCAATACATCATGCTTTTGTGCTCCTTCTTTCCAGATAATAAGTACTACATGGTGTTTGTGTGTGGGAGGGGGTTAGCCAAGTCGAAACATGGGACTGAAAGGTCACATTACATTGATGCTCGAGTCAAAGGCTACCCGAAAACTAAAAAATAAATGTGAAAACTCCACTCATAACATCACAAACAAATAGTTTTCTACTTTTTGTTTCATTCTCCGCGCATAAATCTTATATGGTAGTGTAAATATTATACACGATTCATGTTCGATCTTGCTTAATTAATAAATCAACCTACATTTTACTTTTTCCTCGTATATGTAGGAGTTACTATACGTGTACACATCGAAGGTGCAACGCTAAAAAGCATTCAAAGGTTACCTAAGGACGAAGAGAATAGTAGAGAATGCATTCGCATCCAATTGAGCATTCTAGTGACAACTTTGGCACATCCTCGGTCGGATAAAAACCTACTCTTGCTTTTGGCTCCCTGTATTTATCGGACAGATTGGTTATTCACTTATTCAGTAGAATTGGTTCCAATAATTTGAAAATGCACATACTTAAAAGGTGTCCTCAACCAAGATATCACTATGTTTCTTGATTACGTTACATAAATAGTGTAATTGGTTTATCACAATGAGCCCCTGTTTGGTCTGGATTAAAATCTGGTTTTAATCCAATTCAAAATCAAACAATCAATATTAGTTACATCTTTCATGGGTCCCACACTTTTCAATTATACATTTCAAAAACTTCTATCACAATCTACTAAAAATCTAATTATAATCCCTACCAAGCACCCTCGAGTCAGAATATATATATTGCTTTTGACATACAATTTATAGGCCAATGAATAAAAGTTTTCATATTAAGGCCCTGTTTGGTACACATTATTTTTTTATTCTCATTTTTGTACTCATTTTCAACCACACATTTTTCAATAAAATAATATTTTTCATCACATCAATAACTTTTCCTTCATTTTTAACCACACATTTTCTATCAATCTACTATTCAATAATACATTCTTTCAAAAAAATGTGTCCCAAACACAAATCTATAAAGTGTATAAATATTTTTGTACATTAGCTTCTATCGGATTTATCCTAAGCTATTTGTAACATCCACCATTATATATCTTTGATTTTAGAAGATCAGGATCAGTTTTTTTGACAAATTACAGAATTATTATTCATCTTTAGTTTTTTTTTTTTTTAATATAATGCACACGAAGAAATTTTGCATGTTTTCTCTGTGACGACAATAGTGCACTATTCTATAATGAATCATGCTATAAGTACATTAAGTTTCACATCAAGTTTTACATTGTTCCACGTGGCGCTATCACATTGGACAGTTTTTGAATTTAACACACTTTCCCTCCAAACCGTTTTTGAATATACACACAATGTTAAACTTCATGTAAAGTAAAGAATGTACAAATAGCATTATTCATTCTATAATAGTCATCCTGGTCAAATCCACCAAATTTGGAGTCATTTGGTAGTGGTGGGTTGCGAAGGAGATGTAGATTATTCTATCCTGGAAGTAAGTTGTGAACTATTGGATTCTTTGACATAGTGATAGTGGTGGGGTGGCGTCAAGTAGGAAATGTAAGTTCCTTGATCATTGTGGCGGTGTTGTTGCTAGGGTTTAGGGTGTGGGAATGAGGTAACAAATGGTGAATAAATTAATACATAGTATGTAATGTATAACAAAAGGTGTAACACAATATGTTATGTGTAACAAAATCGATAACAAAAATTCTTAGGCCGTGTTCGATAGGCCACATTTTCTGGGGAAGTAGGAAAATATTTTCCACTTTTCACTTTTTTGGCTGTTTAATAGGAGAAATTTTCCACAGAAAATATTTTCCAGATTTTCCCCACATGTGTGCATTTTCCAGGTTTTTGATGAAAATATTTTCCCTCCTTTTTGGTGGGAAAATATTTTCCCGGCTGGCTGGAAATTTTTTTTTTTTTGGCAATGGAAACAAATATCATAACCAATGGTAAAAAAAAAATTCACTTTAATGGACAATTTTCATGTAAAACAAAGTCAAACGAACACTAAACTTTGATAAAAAAATGATTTTTTAGGAAACAAATTTTTTTTCTTTTTTTTTTTTACTTTTTGGCAATGGAAACAAATTTTATAACCAATTGTGGAAAAAAAATATCACTTTAATGGATAGTTTCCATGTAAAACAAAGTCAAACGAATAGAAAATTTTTAAAAATTTTTCGGGTGGAAAATTATACCAATCAAACACACTTGAAATCATTTTCCCTGCAAAACATTTTTTAGGCAAATTTTTTCCTTGTAAAATATTTTCTTTCCACCTATTTTCCACCATTGCAATCAAACGCACTTTTAAAGTGTGGTATTTGTGAAAAGATGCAGTTAAGGTATGAGGAAATTACAAGCACAGAGGTATTTAAAATACCATTTTCAAAAATCAGATCACAATTTGAACTTTTCAAAAATCGGGTTTTTATATTTAATTAAATATTAATTACATAATTTTCATCCTAATTAAAATAATCCCAATCAACCCTAAAATTCATTCATTCTATCTACAGCCGTTTTCTCTCCTCCCCGCCCCACTCTCTCCTTCCCGTTCCTGTGCTCAGAAGCCGCAGCCGACGGTACTTCCCCTCGCCAGATCTTGCCTATCTGCTCATCAACATGTTAGACCCTAAGAATTAGTGGCTGAAATTTGATTTTTGTTTTCCCATATTGATTGATCCAGATTTTTTTTGCCTGTTTTCTTATTTACTTTCTCCTGTCAGCACCATTCAAGATCTCACTGGTTTGGATCTCGTGATTTTGAAACAAAGTAGAAGTTAATTAATCCAGACATCTGTTAAAAAGAATAAAAAATTTCACACGCTGTGACGGTTAGATCTGGTTTTTTTTTTTTTTTTTTTTTGGAGTGGTGCGGTGCGGTGGAGTTGTGCGATGGTTGCGGTTGCGGTGCAGTCTGGTGGTTGGGTGAGTTGTGCGATGGTTGCAGTGTTGCGATGGTGCGGTGTGCGTGTTTGTGCGGCGGTGGTGATCGTGCGGTTTGGGTGTGGTTACGTTTCTGTGCGTGCGGTGGGTGTGTGCGGTGCGATGGTTGGGTGGAGATGCGGCGACAGTGATGGTGTCGCTGGTGGAGGCAGGGGCGAAGTGGTGGTCACAGATGATTTGATCGTTTGTGACCAATGATTTTGTGACCAATGATTTGGTTGGTTTGTGACCATAAACAATATGTGACCAATATATGTTGTATGACCTAGAAATTATTAATTTTCGACCAATAATTTGATAAATTGTGACCTAAAATATAATAGATGTTCAATTAATGGGATGTTTGTGACCGTAAATAAGTATTGTGACTTACAAATTTTGTTATTTTGTGACCGAGGAAAAAATTGTGACTTTTAAAATTTTAAATTGTGACCGATGAACAAATTGTGACCTATGAAAATTTTGAATTGTGACCTAAAAAATTTTGAATTGTGACCAAATTGTACAGATCTGTGACCTTAACATATTTGTCTGAATCGGATCAGTAATCGGAACGGTCGCCGAAGAAGAGTGGTGACCGGAAAGGCACCGGAATATCCCCGAAGTTGTAGGGGTGGTGGAGGTAGGGGTGGGTTAATTATTTTATAGTAGAATTGAATATTAATAAAAAATTAATTTAATAATTATTATTTCATAATTAAAAATTTAAAAAAACCTGATTTTTGAAATTTGAAACATGTTTTGGTATTTTTGAAATGGGTAAAAGTAAAGGCATGACTTATGTATTCTTCCCTTAAGGTATCCAATCAACTTTGGGCTGGGCCTCGAGAGGGTTAGCCCACCCAAAGCCCAGGTCAGAAAAGGGAGGGAACCGTTTCCCGCCATTTTCCTCCTCATCTTCCCCATTGTACTTTACGAGCTACTAATAATTATTTTCTCCTTCACTCTTCAGATCCAATATCTGAATGCTTTGAGGAAAAAAAAAAGAGAAGAAAAGGAAGAACGAAGTTCGAACATGGAAATCCTCCCATCTCAGAGGAAATCCTCATTTACATCCGCCTCCGCTGCTGTTCAGACAATCCCACTTTACCGCTCGGCACCGGACCTCGAAGTCCAACTCGAAGAATTTGAACTTTACGCCATTCAACGTCTCCGAGGTCTCTTCACTCTCTAATACATACACGGAATGCAAGCAATTTAATGCCCAATTATTCCCCTTAGGGTTTTTGTTTATGAAAAATAACATAAATAATAATTTGGAGCAGTAGAGAAAATGTTCTCAGTTTTAAATAATAAGGGAGTTTGAGATTTTGCCATATAGTCGGGTTTAATTGGATATTGGTCTAGATGCGTGATTCAACCGAACTATAATCATTTCTTTTGTGGGCTTTTATTCATTTCCTGTCCGGGGTTTTGGAAGTTTTGATTTTGGAAATTAGGTATCTTTCCATTTTCTGAATTTAGGAGGATGTATCATCTTCTTTAAGAAACATTTCAAATTTAGGGAAAAATGGGTTGTTTCTTATATTGGTGGTTTAAATTGCTCAATGCAGTTCTTAAAGGTATTTCAGATGGATTATCCCGGGGAAAGAAACCCGACGAATTGGAGAAATTGGTATGTCAGAAGGGTCCATGTTCTCTTATCTGCCCATAAAAAGTACCTTTTTCTCCCCTAAATGTCGTTTCTGAACTTACTCAAAGGAATTTGGTGTAGGTAGATGATTTATGGAAGGCAAATATGATGCATCCTAAAGCATCGGAGGTTGTCAACAAGGATATCATTTCCCATTTTGTTCTGCGCCTTGTTTATTGCAGAGAGTAAGCTTATATATCCCGTGCTTTCTATTCTCCTCATAGTATTTTTGTTTCTCAAATTGCAAGACTCACCTTTTGTTTTTTCTTCTTTATTTCTATTGGACGTCTTATAGAGAGGAATTAAGCAAATGGTTTCTTTCGATGGAGACTACCTTGTTTTGCTGTCGCTTTCAACATCAAAGTGCTGAAGCCAAGGTGTTGTTTAATTTATATAGTCTTAGGCTCTGTTTCCAGCATGACCGTCATCAAATTATTTACATCTGATGATTGATCTCTTATTGATTTCAATTTTGGCTGCAGAGGACATTGTTGGAAAAGTTTGACCTGCCATGCAAAGCCGTAAGCATTGCTGAATATGAGGTAGTTTAAGGTTTCCTAAGGCTTCCAAAGATCACTCAATTATCTGTGTCCTTGATGTTGCTTATTACCACAAAGTTTCAAATACATCATGCAGGTGTTGAATTTTATGAAATTTAAATTTATAAAGAATTCATGAATTGTCAAGATCTCAGTGTCAAATCATCAAGAAAATTAATTAATGCGGAACGTACCTTGATCCATCGATTTGTATCTTGAATAATAAATTTTAAATTGCAATCTTTTAATCTTGACTTCTAGGTCTTTAATCTTGATTTCGTGTTCTTCAATTTGATCATTCCAATTCTTCTTCTTGATTCTTGAATTCCTTTATGTGGGTTTTGTATCTTCATTTTCAATATGCTTTCTCTTTTAATTCTTGTGTTGATAGGATGACACAAAGAATGTGAAAATTGCATATGAATTGGGGACCGTAACTCTATATATAGTTTTTATATGTATTCGGCCCATCGTCAATATAACCCTAATGGATTCAATCTCTACACATAAATCAGACTCACATTTTATTTAGATGTCCAAAGTACAATTACTTAATTCTTTACTAGATCACTTTAATTTTGGGCTTAATTTTAAGATATTCTTTATACACACTTTTAATATCATATGTAAGGCCACATGACAAATTAATATTTTTTCCACATCGGGCACTACTTTATAAAATCACAAAACACATGGTTACCTTATATTCATCAATTAACTTTTAACATATTTTTTTTCTTGTTTTGCAGAGTTTGAAGGATAAATTGAACCAAGTAGCACGCTCCGTTGGGGTTCCACCCAGTGGTATTTGCTGAATTACTTCCTTAAACTTCAGCAGTTCAGCTGGATTACACTGCAATATTCAGCAAAATATCTGCAATATTTATTTGATAGTTTTTGCTCTGATTTATTTCTTTTTCACTTTTTTGCAGCTGACACCAAATTCTACAAGGCATTGACTACTTGTGCCCCTTCCTGTTCCTCCCCATTTTCTCATTAAACAATTATTTGCTTTATCATACTGGCAATACCATTACATTAGCTATGTTGGTAGATTAAGTAGGCTATATACATGCGTATTCTTCACAAATATGACATGACTCCTGAAAGAAAAAATTCAGACTGCTCTTGTGAAATTCTGGTTAGAGTGACACTAGTAGTTGTGGCTTCTAGGTTTCCCCACTTTGATTTGGCGTTAGCCTTGGTTCTAGTTGATTTTCAACTTATTTGGTCCTTATTTTCCATTATTAAAAAAACTGAAGGTTCCATTTGAGGAAGTTCCCGACCTTGTGGCGAAGCGTAAAGTACTTGTACAGAAGGGAAATGCGTATTTTGCAATGAACCAGGTGAATATATTACATGCTAATTGACTCACTTTCAATAGAAAATGGATTTCATCTTTTCAACTGAGATACGTGCTTAAGTGTCTAATATCTTCTTGTAGGTGATTTCCCTTCTTATGACACAATACCGCAGCCATCTTTCAAAGGCACTTGCGTTGACAAAAAGGTTCATCGTAATTTTTCATTCAAAATTGTTTTCATTGTTTTTTTTTCCCTCATAAAGTGTATGCATTGTCTCTTTTTGTCAATGATTCGATTAGCTATCTTTGGGGTTTAGAATGATAACTATTGAAATTTCTTCATGGTTATCCGGTTTCGATGGTCTAGGACACTACGCCCTTGTTTGACACCCATTTTATGGAAGAATTTGTTTTGGAATAGTGATTGATGGAAGAATGTGTAGTTAAAAAGTAAGAAGAATTTTTGGGTTTATGTGTAATATTATTTTATTGATAGAATGTGTGGTTGAAATGAAGAAAGAGAAAAAAATGAGAATGAGAAAAAAAATGGATGTCAAACAAGGGCTACATCTTGTGACTCTTGTATGGTCTGGCGATGTCTCTCTATTAGACGATATACTTTGATGATAATTTTGTCATGCAGAGATATCAATAGTTTCTTCCAAAAACTCATACCCTCTCAGATGCGACAGAAAAAAAAATTCATCTGTCATAGTTCGTTGGAACCTGAAATAAATTTGCTTGACGATTTATCATAGCATTTGTATATTATTATTTATAAGCGCATTACAGATGATCTATACACAGAGAAACTTTACATACAAACCTTAGAGAAAATAAGGTATGTGCAGAGAAATTCCTAGAATTAATCCTTAGGTGTAATCTTCAATCGTTGAGGCTGTCTTTCCTATTTGAAGAGGCAACAATCGAGGAGTCTTTAATCATGGAATCTTCAATTGTGGATTTATTGACATTAGATAGCACAACATTAGTTAGTCTAACATAACCAATCAAACTTTTCCAGTGGTAATATTTATGTTAAAAACCTTTTGATATTTGAAGAATTTTCATATTTTCTACAGATCATTGTCAGTGGGAAAAATTTAAAGCTGGGAGGGTTTAAAATTGTCTCCATAAAATATGCAACTTAAATTTTGGAATGTTTGTTTCTAAATTGACAAGCAAACTTAAAAGCATAAACTTTTATCCTATAGAATTTTATAACCTGCAGTGCTTGCTTTCAGAAAATGGATCTCCATGATCAGAGAACAAGAAAAGGACAGACTAACTCCTGTGAGTATCCAGAAGTGATTCATGAAAACTCTTTGTTCTGAATTACATTGTATCTAACCCCATTTGTTTTACAAAGATTGTTGAAGCTCTATCCACAAGTTATTTAGGTCCTGATTACAGCCAGGTAATTCTAGTACTTATATCTGGAATGGCAGAAGTTCAACTTCAGTTGATTGACTTAGTATACTACTATTACAGCCAAAAGAATATGCAGAACTATCAATAAAGGACATTGATCAAGTTGCTAAAAGGTCATTCCCACTCTGCATGCGTCATTTGTTTGACAAGGTAACGACTTTGTCTATAGAATTAGATTTATTGTTGCTCTTCTTGCCATTAGAGTGATGTAAATGTCTTCATCCTCTGTACTTACAGTTAGCTGTCAGTTTATAAATATGTTTTCATCTTTTCTTTTATTTCTTCATGATCGGCACCACTTGTTGCAGCTCAGAGAGGATCATCATTTGAAGCATGGAGGTCGTATGCAACTGGGTTTATTTCTCAAGGTTATTTGCTTTCAAAGTTAATTATGCATTTCTGTTATAGACCTTTCCATTAATATGGAGCTTTGGTAGGTGAGTTTGAGCATTTCAGGATGCAACAAGTTCATTTTGATGTGCATTTTTCTTTTTTTATTCAGCCATAATGTGTGTACTTAAAATTCCTTTTTACTGATCGAAGCATTTAAGCTTCTTCTTGAAAGTTATGTGGTATAAGTGTTTTTATAGACTGGGAGGAAGGGTGATTTATTGAAGTTCAATGATATTTGGAGAAATAATTTCTGTTAGTGAATGTAATATGAAAATATATTGGATGGGCTTCCAAATTATGCTATTTAATAACAAAACACAATATTTCTTGTGCTAGCTAATTGAAAATGATGTGTTTCTGCATATCTTGGAATTTGATGCGCTTGTTCTACATTTCCGTGATTATTTGTGTTGAACAGGACCTCAGTTTTTCATCATGGCACTGAATTAGTGCGCTGCTGTATTTTTAGGGTGTTGGACTGAAGTTAGATGATGCCCTTGCTTTTTGGAAAGTGGAGTTCTCCCGAAAGGTGAGCATATTGATCCTTTTATTTTTTTCTCATTTTTGGTTTCAAGTGAGAAAAAAGTTGGACAGCTTGTTAAAATGAAAAACTACACGCATTCACTGCAACCTATTTTTGAAGCATGCACTGTTTTGTCAAAGCATTAAATGGATGTTATCAGGCATTGGAATTGGCCATATGAGAGAGTACACTAATAACATTGCCTGGACCACGAATAGTCCTATGAATATTAATAGTAATAAATGAAAATATAAATAGGAAGACTGAACTGGTTCAGTACCAAAGGAACACTGGGATTGCCCTTCTATATCCATCTTTACACCTTGCTGCTTTTGTAGACAGAATTGGATTGCAATTGTATAGTAATTAAAAGGATGGTAAAACCACTTCACAATTTCCTTCCGGGCTCATTTCTTGAATTACACGTCCCATCCATTGAAATTAAAGTGTGCTGTGTTACTTTTTTTAGGTTGGTGCCGACAGATTTGACAAAGAATATGCATATAGCATACGCCACAATTATGGAAAAGAAGGGAAGAGGACAGTAAGTTCAAATTATCCTAATTGACAAGTTTTTCATGTACCAGTGGTTAGATTGTTAGATCGTTAATACCACGTGAATTTCAGAATCAATATCCTCCCTTTGCTGGTCAACTCAAATAATTTGGCGAGACTTTACATTGATGTATTCAACTTTTTGATTCTGAAAACAATCTAAATAATAATATATGTTATGAATTTTAGTCTTATATTAACTAGTTGCCCACAATTAAATGAAGTGTTGCTTTTGTAATAGGTCTGACTGACCAAAAATCAATTAACACAAGACATTCATTGTGAAACAAAGTGTTATTTAGGGTGTTCTAGCAGGTCTAGAAACTAGTAAAAATGATCATACATTGGGCTTGCTGGCCTCAACATGCTCTCTGGCCGTGCTTTCTCTTTGAAGGAAAGAGGAAACTATATAAAGTCTGGAACAAAACGTATAATTAGTTATGATGGAAAAGGGAAAGAGTGGAAGAAGTATTAAAATAATGCCCCCATTTGGGCTCCATTTTAATGTGATTTTGGGAGAAAATATATTTTGAAATGGTGTGATTTTTTGGAGAATGTATGATTAAAAGATGAGGCAAAATTTTTTAGTTTTTGTGTAATATTATTTTATAGAAGAATGTGTGGTTGAAAACGAGTCTTGAAAAGATGTATTTTGGAAATAATGTAGCCCAAACAGGGGCAATATCTTTTTCTCGGTACATCAAAGAAAAGGGGCCAAAATGAGAACCATGATGAATAATAGCCTAATTTTTTTACCTGATATCATTTTGTAAAACAGACATTGGCATTTGGATGGTAATTCTCCTTCTCTCCCATAGTTTAAATTCCATTTTCAAATGTGTATTACAGCAATTATTCCATTTTTAATTGTCATTTCATGTGGGCATTATGGGAAAGAAAGTGAAAATTTTACATTGAGATGTAGATCTGTCACTGGGTCATCCAAAGAGATTGAATGTTGGAAAAGGACTATATATTCTATTTAAAATGGAGAAAAAACTATGAAGGATTTATATACTTTGTCTTTTATGTTCCTTTTTTATTTCCCTGCGATGTCTGTTAACCTAAGGTGTTGCATTCATGATTGATATAGAACATGAAGAAATTGCTTGAAATTCACGTTTTTTGGTTTTCTTTAATTTTTTATGCTCTTTATCCTTTGAGGAATGCAGGATTACACTCCCTATTCATGTCAAAAGATTATAAGTTCAACCCCGGGTGTTGGAGATCATCATGGATGTCCTTATCGTCATTTCAGGTCAGAGCTCCTATAAGATAACATCCTTCTCTGATCTTCTAAGCTCGGTTCTACAAGGTTCCAATCAATCATACCTTTATTATGTGGCCAGCTTTACAAATTTCTACATACCAGTGCACGGTATACAAGTTGAAATACAGCTAAGAAGAAAATCCATCATATAGTAAATCATGCCACAGCCTTCAAGAAATTTTTATTTTATTCAGGAAATTTTAACTAGCGCTCAAAACAATCGAAATTTGTTCCCATATAAGAATTTGACCTAATTTGTCCAAATAAATTTCCGTTTTTGTTGATGACTTGCTCTTCCGTCTTATGTGTTGTCATTCTTGAATTCTATCGTCTTCATTGTAGTTTCAATCATTTTCTTAAATTATTCTTGGTTTAGTTGACTAATGATTTGGAATTTTCTAGGAAGGTTTGAATAATTTGATCTTACAAGAATTGTTTAAGATTTTAACTACATTTCTCATAATTATGATTTGATCAATATCTTTATAGTTACTTTTCTTTTATTATCAGTAGTTTCAATTTAATGAACAATTAACCTAATGCCAGAAAAAGGTATCACTGCCGTTAATTTTTCCCAGCTAAACTTTTAAAACAATTTAATAAGTTAGTCAGAACTGTTGAGTCAGCCTGATAATTGAATGACTATTAACCAACAACCAGTAACATTAGAAGCATCACTTTTTCGTGCTTATCTACTTATTATGCTCAGGCATTTTTGACCTTTGGTTTCCATTTTGTGGCTGGTTCAATTCCTGAGAAATTGATTGTGTTTGCCTGAGCAGTGAGGAGAATTTGAGAGAAGCTCTTGCTAAGATGGGAGTGGGTGGTCGTGCTGTGGAAGAGATCATTGATAAAAAGCGAAACAGACATTTTCAGGTTATTATATATTATCGAGTCTTGCCCTTATCACTTCCAAGAACTCCTATAGTTATCTTTGATTAACTGTTCAAGCAAGAAGTTAGATACCTTTAAATATTGTTTATGCAGTTAGCATGCACCTTGACTTTTGAAGCTGTTCATGGGGCATCATGTGATGCTGGGATTAACCATCCAAACCAGTACTACATTGACAGCAAAAGGATCTTGGAATCAAAGGTAAAACCGTAGATTTTTGGACCCCAATAGATTAAGTGATTTGCAGCTACTCCGGAAGATTAGTGATGGTTCATTTTTCATATTTTCAAACCAAGGATATACAGTTGAAGGAACTCGGTTTTATTGGTAGTCCTATTCTTTACATTTCATTTGCATTCTGTTGATATATAATTTTTCTTTTTGCAGAACAATTCCAAGAGTCCATAAAGAGCAATTGGTTTAGTGTTGGAACAGCCCCTACTTGTTTTGCCCAAATCCTACGCAAGTCGTTGAATCCATGTCTCTCAACATAGCATATGTAATTTATTGTCAATGATGTCTTGATCTTACTATAAAGAACACAATCTCGAGTTCTATAAAAGTACGAGAGTCTATATTCAAGTTTGTTTGTGAAGCTATTTTGTACGAAATAGGGAGATTGGAGTAAAAAATATGAGATTCACAAAAAAATAATCTCAAAAAGTGAAGCAGTCGGTGCCATCCACTCAATATTAGCGGGATTTAGTTGGTAGTATGAAAAAAATCTTCTCGTTACCCTGCATTGCCCTGTTCTAGTCTTGAATTATCCAAATCTTTCCCTAATTATTTTATTTTTAAGTTTTTTAATAGGAATAGGAATATTTTAATTCTCGCCCCTTTCCTTTCGTGTCTCTTGAAGTTTTTTGAGGAGGAATCCGTTGCTATTCCTGTGGATGCCATAAATGGTAATTATGCTTTGTTCAGCATTTAAAATTGTTTTTTTTAATTAATTGTATATGGTGCCTTGATCTAATATAAGAAGCACTTTTTGTTGAAGTGCCGGAGTCTATATTCAAGTTTGTAATGTACAACTGAAAGAGATTGGAATCAATAAATGGATGTTTTACTCGATTAGAGGTCTATAATTGATTAATACTGTTAAGAAGAGTATATTTTTGTATTTAACTGCTAATTATGCTTTAATCTTTTATAATCAACACATGCTCAAGTTTTGTAGAGGTAGAAGATGAGTTTGAAATGTGCAAGTTATTTTGTACAAGAGAGGAAGATCGTAATTAAAAAAAAAATGATATATCTTAATTTTACATAAAGAACACTGTGCTCAAGTTTAGTAAACAGTACAAGACACGTTCGTAATGTGCGAGACATTTTGTACGGGGGTAATACCAGAATCAAGAAAATAATATATAATGATCTTAGGCCTTGTTTGATTGGCGGAATTTTTTATGGAACTAGAAAAATATTTTTCATTTTTTACTTTTTTGACTGTTTGATAGGCGAAATTTTCTACGGAAAATGTTTTCCTTCCCCACCCTCACGCGTCTATTTTTCGAGTTTTAGGTGTTGGTGGGAAAAAAAATTTTAGGTGGCTGTTTATTTTTATTTTTTATTTTTATTTTACAATGGAAACAAATGTTATAACCAAGTGTAAAAAAAATTTCACTTTAATGGACAATTTCCATGTAAAACAAAGCCAAACGAACACTAAATTTTGATTTTAAAAAAATGATTTTTTAGGAAACAAATTTTTTTTTTTTTTTTAAACTTTTTGGCAATGGAAACAAATTTTATAATCAATTATGGAAAAATTTATCATGTTAATGGACAATTTTCATGTAAAATAAAGCCAAACGAACAAAAAATTTTAAAATTTTTCGGGTGGAAAATTATACCAATCAAAGACACTTAATTAACAATTTCTTACAAAACAATTTCTAGCCAATTACTTTTCCTGAAAATCATTTTCTTTCCACCCTTGCAACCAAACGAAACCTTATATGCAAAAACTCATGTTCTAGTTTTGTAGTGCAAGTCATTTTGTAGGAGAGGAAGAAAAAACATCTACAAAAAAATAATGATATTCTACGAGTTTAGATGATCATTAATTTACATGACAGTGACTACTATCATATAGATCAATGATCATCTAGATTCTAGACTATAAATAAATACCATTATTCGAAACCTAATATCAAAATGTGTTCTAGTTGACTCCATTATAGAACTTTAATTGGTAATTATGCGCTCTGTGGCATTCAAAACTTGTATTAAAGAGAGTATTTTTGGCATCAATTCCTAACAACTTTGTACCTTTGGCTAGTACAATTTTCTTGCCCAATAAATAGACGCCTTGAGATTAATTGGTAATATGAAAGGGACTTGTACCTATTTTCTAAATTATTTGCATAAAAGATAAGAATTATTTATTATACCATACAATCTTTTTGAAATCTTGCGTTCATAATCTTTGCTAGCATTATGCAATTTTCCATTTTTGGCGAGCATAGGTTATAGAGTGCTTCTTGATCTTCTGCCACTGGGAGCTAGGCAAGACTTTGAAACTCGAGATTCACAATGTTAGAAATTAGGGATGTCTTCCCTACCCTTTCACGTAGTGTGAAAGATATGGATTTTGAGTCTCCAACTTACTTAACTGTGTGAATATGGATCTCTACATGAAGAAAACTATTAATATAAACCTTAAATTTGAGTCACATGAAAGTCACGTGCAATTTTAACGTTCACTTTGATGGTACTGTTCACATATGAATCAAAATTCACATACTTAATAACTTGAAAATCTAGAATCCGACTTTTTAATTTAAAAACCCATAATCCACACGACGAAAGATGTTAAGGAACTCAACCCTAATTTACCATAAATTTCTCACCAAATCTAGTTTGTTGATTTATGTCAATACTATTGACAAGTCTCATGAGTGATAAGTGATGGTAAACCAACCAAACAGAGATTTATGACGTTTGACCAATGTACTAACCCACTATTAAATCTGCCAGACAGAAGAGAGTGTGACATTTTGTACTAGACGACTAAGAAACTCATTATTCATCTTCATCTTGACAAGGGATTGGGGTTGGGTGGGGTGGGGGTACCCACAGACTGCTCATTAGATGTGACTTACATTAAAGTGAAGTTTCTTGAAAGGGAGTGAGGTCTACATATCATAGTAACTGAGGTTGAAATTGTTTGTTCATTTAAGGTTAAGAAATTGATAGATTTTGTTCTCTCTCCCGAGCATTACTCACCGCTCACTGGGCATAAATCTTTTTTAAATCTCTTGTTCCAATATCCCAAAGGAAAGAAAAAGAAATTTTTTGGTCCCCAATAATCAAAACATAATAGTTTTTACTATACTTTCATTTATATTCATTGATTTTAAAGTAAAGTATGGAGAGAGAAGTAGCATAGTGCTATCTGAGTTTAGTCAAATGACAAAAAAGCATAATGCTAGTTGTTGTCAAATTTAATTAGTTTCGAGTGAGCGAATAATTTTGAATATACAGTAAATATTAGGGCTTGTGGCAAGGTTTCTGTTTCTGTTATTGTCTTTGTAGAAGAGCTTCCCAAATAAATTATTTTAGAACAACTTTCTTTAAAAATTATTTTGATCAGACAAAACACTTTCAAAAAATTATCCACATGGGTCCAAAAATAGCTTCTTAATTTCATATAGCTTCTTTAAAAGTTCTTTTCTTTTCCTTTTCTTTTGGGAATTTGAACGAGAAATTTAAAATTGAGTTATAGCCGAGTGACGAGTGATGAGTAATGCTTCAAAGAGGAAATAAAACCTGTCGAAATTTTAAACTTACAAATAAATGAAAAATTTTAATAATGCTTCGAAGAGGAAATAAAACATGTCGAAATTTTAACCTTATAAATAAACGAACAATTTTAACCTCGGCTATTATGACATATAGACATTGTTCCATTTTAAGAAAATGCACTTTAAATCTACTTTAAAGATATTTCTAATCAAGACGTGATCCAAAGATCAAATGATTATGATAAATCTACTCTAATATGTGCTCGTGATTCACCAAGCACTAAGTGCATCAACAAACACTTTCAAACATGTAACTTTTAGTAAAATGGTCGTGATTTATCTGAGATTACAAGTGAGTCTAAAAAAATTCAATTAATAAGATTTTCATTGTCATTCCGTCTGCTCTCAAAACATTTCTAATAAAGATCTGGTCGAGAGATCAAATGATTATGATAGTTTACTAATACAAATGCCCTTAAACCACAAAACACCAACTGTACACTTTCCACCGTATAATTTTTATTAACATCTTCGTGATTTATTTGAGAATGCAATTGAATTCAACAAATTATAGTTATCGAGAAATCGAATTATTCTAAGAAATCTACTTTACTACATTGGATCCTGACCCACCAAGCACTAAGCGTCCCCCCTAACACTTTTCAAACACATATTTTTCATTGAGTTTGCAAATGAGTTCAACAAAGATATTTCTAATAAAAACTTGAGATAAAATTATCCTAAAAAAATTACTTTACTACAACACGTGCTCTTGACCCACCAGGCATCCAGGCATAACGTTGTTGTGATTTATTTGAGATCGCAATTGAGTCTTACATCGGGAAGGGATAAGGATGGCTCATTGTCTTGGTTGGCGGCTTGCTATCATCCCGTCTTAATGGATTTGGCTATATTTGAATGTAGCCAGCGATGTTAATTTCATGTGAGAGCTTTCTTATAAAGACGTTTAAGATTTTCAACATCACTGTCTATTCTAAAAATTTTCTAATCAAGACTTGATCAAGAGACTAAACAACTCTAATCGAGCATTAATGTAGCCCACAAACACTTTTAGACATAATTTCATTAAAATCGTTGTGATTTATTGGAGAATCAAACGAGTCCAACAACTAACAAGTAATAAGATTAACATATTCAATTTGTTATATTCCTTCACATCCACAATATGATGTCTCTCCATGTTTGGAGTGGAGACACTTTAAGCCAATTTTGGGTACACACCAAAACCAACACTATCCCAGTGGAGAAATGACTACGAAAGGGGTTAAGAATTCTTCCTTTAGTATTGAAAGCACTTTTTGAAAGTCGTCATAGACACTTGAATTGCCATAACATTTTTTGCAAGTTTGGACAAGGTATCGTGTTTATTTCTATTTAACCCTCCCCCAATTAAGAACATCAAAAGCATTGCCATCTATATCTTTACAAGCATCCGATAAGTGTCTATCCAAATTATTTTTTAGTTCAATCAAATATTTTGTTGCTTGTTTTCTCTTAAACCTAGAAATAGGAGTAAGAGATACTTGAAGTAGGACTTTCTTTTGCAAAAGAAACACCACTTGAAGAATTCACAACACTAAATTCGAGATTTTCATGCTTCACATCTCACGTATCAATCATAAATAGACAAGAGACTTTCTTATCCTCATAAATATCACTACAATAATAATCAGCATACTCCGAGTTGTATCTTGGATCAAGCACAATAGCAATAACAACTGATTAATATTTTCTATTTCCCCAATACTTGTCAAACGTTTTTCATTTTAATAGCCATTTCACCCAAAAGATAATCACCACTTAAACTTCATTATTTCAATTTAGTTATAAGTGAACATACTCCATAAAGATAAAAAGTAGAGCTCACATACAATGAAATAATAAACTTCAAAGTTATTTCGTAAAAGCCTTTCAAAAACTTGATAAAAATAGAAGCATGTTCCCAATCAAAAGTTCTAGGAGGTCTACCCATTCTTTTACCACTATCATACTCCTAAAAATAATTTAAGTATTGTACATCATCATCATCTTCTAACCTTTCAAAAGCTTTTTTTTTTAATTTTAAAGCGACTTCTAACATTACATAAAGTGAAATTCCACCTAGTTGATATATCTAAAAACACACGTGTTTTTCAATTAATTTTTCTTGACTAGCACATTCCTTTAACTTTTATTCTCTATTAGGAGAATATTTCAATATATTTCACTGCATAGCGAATATTAACAATTGAATCGTGTGCTTTTTTATATCACTCGCATACAATCAAATTAATAATATGCGCACAACACCTAATGTGCAAATGTTTTCCATCCAAAACATACCCATCACTACTACCAATCAATTTCCTCTTAAGATAAGAAATAATCGTTTCATTTACAGTTGCATTGTCAATGGTAATTGTAAACACTCTCTCAATAGGCCCCATAAATGCAAGTAAGTCTCAATAGCTTTACCACTGATTTTACCCTTATGGTTAGCAATCACATAAAACTCAAATTCATTTATGAAACTTCCAATCAGAATCAACATAGCCTGTGTTTGGGCTCCATTAATTCAATAATACGTTTTCTCTCTCTTCTTTTCAACACACATTTTTTAGTAAAATAATATTACACGTAAATCCAAAAATTTTCCTTCTTTTTTAACCACACATCCTTAAAAAAATCTATCCTTTTTAGATTTTTAAGGAACCAACCCAACAACAACAGTCCTCGACTTTGAAAGCTGGGTCCCGTTTGTTTCTGATTAAAATCATATTTCAATCTAAATCAAAGTCAAAAAATCAATATTAACCACATCTTTCATGGTCCCACAACTTATCAACTACACATTTCAAAATTTTTTATCACAATCTACTAAAAATCTAATTTTAATCTCCACCAAACACTCACATGATTGATCTTGCGCATAGCTCAAGTAAAGGCTTTCTGTGCAGGGGTCATGGGAAAGAAACCTCCTTAGTTCTCTGCAATGCCCTTATCACCGTTACAAAATAAATTTTCCCAAAAAACTACATTATAATGGAGTTCAAATAGGGGCATAGTGTCATGTGAGATACATAAAGTTTTGAATGGAACTCCAATTAAGCCTCTGTTTGGCACACATTAAAATTTTCATTTTCATTCTTCTACTCATTTTCAACCATACATTTTTCAATAAAATAATATTTTCCATCACATCAATAATTTTTCCTTCTTTTTCAACCACACATTCTCCATCAATCTACTATTCTAAAATACATTCTTCCAAAATAATATCCATTAAACACACCCTAAGAAACTCTTTGTTATTGGAGGATCTTTTTCAATCGCAATTTTTCATCCAAATATAAGTAATAATATGTTCAACAACAAGCCTACAAAATGAAGGATCAAATTTAGGACATGTTACACTACAAAATTGTCTAAACCTCTGACCTTCGATAAAGCTAAAAGATAGTTCATCCGATATCGTAACGTAGCATGTCCTAAGAAATATATGTTTTTATTATATTATTATTAATCTATATCATCAATCATTAATCGAATAATGTTATTTATCAGTTTAGATGTCAATTTGGCTAGTCCTACATTCTCCTGTATATAAAAATACATCTCAACTTCAATAAACATTGTGATAATAGCTCCACACACACACACCTAAATTGGTGCTAATCACCGTATCGATAAACAACATTATCTATGGAGGGCAAATTGGTCAATCTAACATTCCATTATTAAGACAAAAGGACAATTATATTAACACAACAATTTTTAATATCTGCACCCGTATTTAAATTGCAATGAAGGTCTCCGATTTTTTATCAATTAAGTTCTATATCTTTAACTTTTTAATTGCGTGCTAATCACTAATCTTAAAACAAAATTAGCATGTCTTGTCTCATATCTCAATTTTTGTCTAAATTTTTTTGCTAACGTGTATTGAAATTAGGGAAGATTATTTTGTCAAACTTTTATTTTGTTATTTATTTTGCTCGTTTAAAAATAGAAGAACTCTTAATGAATTTTATGGACGAAAACCTTCATTACAAACAAGATCTGAAAAGTAAGAGAATGTTTGGGGATAAGATTGTAATATAAAAAGTTATAGATATAAGTGCAAAAATGAGAAAAGATTGAGGATGCTCAATGTAATTAAAATATGGTGAGTGTAGTGTGAATATAATTACCCCAAGACAAATTCTTGAAGGGCATTTGTGGCAAAACATTGTAACCAAACAAAGTTCCAACTGATTTAAGGATTGGTCACACGAGTGCCTGCCAAACAAAACTATTCATTATTGGACCACTTCATATCTTGACACGTGGTTTTATGGTCCCTTCTCTGTCCTGTTCATATGGCCCACAACCCACCATTTTCCTCATCAAAATCAATTCAGTTTTAAGTTTTTTACTTTTAAACAAGTAGGGTGTTTGGTGAAAATTAAAATTAAAATTTTAATAGATTGTGATAGAAGTTTTTGAAATGTGTGATTGAAAAGTCATGGGACTCATGAAAAATGTTGTTATCATTGATTGTTCGATTTTGATTTGAATTAAAATCAGATTTTAATTCGGACCAAACGGGAGCTTAGAGAGAGTCCAAAACCAGAAGTTAAAAAAAAAAGGGGGTTTTGGAAATTCAACTTATGGGATCATGATACTGCTACTGTTATTTCAGACTTTACATGTGAATACATGAAAGGTATAGCTGTATATATAGAGAGAGGCCGTGTAGTAAGAAGAAATAACTGAGAAGATAACAAATAGAATTTTGTGGTTTTCTGATTCTGAGGTAGAGTGATAGAGTAAAAATGGGGAGAGGAAGAGTAGAACTGAAGAGAATAGAGAACAAAATAAACAGGCAAGTGACATTTGCTAAGCGTCGAAACGGGCTTTTGAAGAAAGCTTATGAACTTTCTGTTCTTTGCGATGCTGAAGTTGCCCTCATCATCTTCTCTACTAGAGGAAAGCTCTATGAATTCTGCAGCAGCTCAAGGTATTGATGATCTTTTTTTATGAAGAGAGTTTGTTTTTTGCCATTGTTTGGAGTGTAAAGGACTAGGTTTTGTTAGATCTGCAAGAGGAAAATATGAAAAGAAGCTTATTTCTATATTTCTGAAGCCTTTGAAATTTCATAGGATAGGATCAGTGATTTATTTTTTTCATGGAAATATGATTTGATGGTTTACTTACTACTCAATGTAGATCAAGCAAATTATCCTAAAAGCACATTTTTCGAATTTGATCTCAGTAAAGCTTTATCCTTTTCTAAAATTTCTTTGGAATAATCTGATTTATTTATTGAAATTTGTAATGTTTTACAACCCAAAATATATTAAAGCTAGGGTTCTTAATTCTCTTTTGGTTTTTATGGGATAAAAAATAGCTTATTTTCTCAGTCTTTCTTTAGACTGCAAACCTCTAAATGAAGTCCAAATTTGAGGTCAGACTTCTTTCTGATATGTGAAATTTTAATGTACTTATTTTGGATAGATGAAAAATTATTTTTTTTTCTTTTCGATGGGAAAGGGGAGGGTAAATGGTTTATTTTTCATGTAATTAGGGTTTGCTTTCATTCAATTAATTTCTCCCTCTTCAACTCAAATCTGAAGATTGATATGATTTATTTTTATTGTGTGTTTTGTCTTGATTAAAGGCAGTCTTGTGTCCAGTTAAATGCTTATTTCCCCACTTTTGGTACTATGCAGCATCCTCAAAACACTGGACAGGTATCAAAAGTGCAACTATGGAGCACCAGAGCCAAATATATCAGCAACTGAGGCACTGGTAAAGAAATAATTAATTATTCTTTATTTTAATTTTACATAATTATTTGATTGTAATTGTTTTCATTCTATTTTGCATTAATAAGTTTTTTTAAAAAAAACATCGAACTTGAAATGCAATGAGAGATGAATCTTCATAGGTTGGTATATATAGTAAAGAAATTATGCAATTTCTTCTTCTTCTTTAAAACCTAATAAAAAAGTTGAATCCCCTTAAATATTGTTTCTTACAAAAATTGCAATTTCATTGATACTTTTAACAAAATTAATTTCTTACTTCATAAAACATTGAATTTGAACCTTCACTTGACTCTACGATGTGGTTATCTCTAAAAGTTCCCGATGATTCTTGGCTTTTCACTTTCTCTACTCCAACATGGATAATCTTAAAAATTTCCCACACTTGCTTTAATGTCATTGCATTTCCCATGCTTCATTCATTTCACGCTCAACCGGAAATTCACATTTTACTGGTTGGAGTAGTACTTTCCACTTTCCCTTTTAAGGTAGGTCGGAACTTATACAAGATATACTAAAATCGAGAATGAAGGAAGAATATTTGTTCGAGTAACTCTTGGACATATGGTAGTTACAGCGATACATATGTAGGATTTTTTGAAAGCTATGCTCAGCTTTCTACAATGTAAATACTAAATAGACTGTAATAGGGCTATAATGCAATTGAGTAGATCTAATATACAATAACTATGAGAGTATATTCCAATATGTCATTGAAATGAACGAAAAAGACATGTTTAGTACACAATACTGAATACAGCAAAACGTAGACAGATTTTAGTTTCACATTTTCTTAGTATTGTCTCGTGTTTTTCAGACCACCTTAACAAACATGCCAAAAAGGTACAGTTTCAGGTTCTAAATTTTGCATATATGCAGATTATCTTCTTTCACTTAATAAGGGCTTAAATCATCCAACTTGATATATAATGTTTACAGGAACTGAGTAGTCAGCAGGAGTATTTGAAGCTTAAAGCTCGATATGAAGCTCTACAGCGTTCGCAGAGGTTTTTCAGTCACTAGGACTGATATTCTTTCATCTTTTTTTCCTTTTTCTTTTTCGAGTTAAACTCATGGAGGAATGAAGTTGTATGAACTCATTAATCATGTTTTAATTTGGCTGCTAAAAATCACCACCAGGAACCTTCTCGGAGAGGATCTTGGTTCTTTAAACAGCAAAGAGCTCGAATCACTTGAGAGGCAGCTTGATATGTCACTGAAGCAGATCAGATCAACAAGGGTACGCCTACTTGATCTAACATGCTTCATAACATATATATCCTTGTCAAATTTCCTGCACTCGAAAAGTTTAATTCAATTTTATGTATAGACCCAAGCGATGTTGGACACACTCACTGATCTTCAAACAAAGGTATACGACTTAGTTTCTTAGTAACTATACAGAAATGGTTTGATATATATTCGATTGTTTCATTTACATATATTTTGGTTTCTAAATATGGACAGGAGCTAGCACTTAATGAAGCAAATAAGAGTTTGAAACAATGGGTATGCATACTTATGAAGAGAATTAACTTATAAGTTGATAGGTTGTATTTGTATTCAATTATAAGTAGTGATTAAGCAAATTAAGCATTGAGGGTGATTTTTGTAGTTGATTGAATCAAACCAAGTAAGTTTGCAGTGGAATCCAAGGGCTCAAGATCAAAATCATGTGAGCTATGGGAGACAACCAGCAGCTCAACCTCAGACTACTGATGCTTTCTTTGACCCACTGGAATGTGAACCTACTCTACATATTGGGTATGCCCTTCGTTAAGATAGAACCATAGTTTTGCTAGTTTTTGAAGTGAAGTCTCATATATCAGACAGTAATAAACAGTATTATTTATATAATAAAATCTTGTTCATCGTCATGTTCTGACTCAATAATTTATTTATATTTCAGGTACGGTGATTCGACAGCTGGGCCTAGTGTGAATTACGTGTCAGGATGGTTGCCATGACAATTTAACGAAGACTGGATTAATAAGATCAGCCCATGCTGTTACTGTCTTGTGTATTTTTGTTGCTTTCTACCCTGTTTGTCTCTACTTTCTGTCTTTGTTGCTGATTGTAATAGGTGTCCAAGTCATTGGAGGCTGTGGCTTGTAGTGTGCAACATCAAGTCAATCTTTGCTCTAATGCAATTTAATTTCAAGCCATGTTATCCATTCAAGCTGCAATTTATCAAAGATCCGATAACAATTCATGTTGATTCAGAAATATAAAGGGACATGCATAATACAAATTTTACTGAACAAAAACATAGGACCAGAAGATAAGATTTAGTAGTAGGAAGATCGCACGCAGAGTACCAGCATCGAATGATTTTGACTCAACACCCGAATCATGCCTTAATTGTGACACTGCACAGGCATAAACCTAACGGCTTCATCTCAGAAGTTTGCCATTCAGTGCCGGGGGCAGCATTTGGATTATACAACAGGGTTTTGTAACTAGGATCCTCCTGTAACGAGAATAGCAGAAGTTTTCCATCCAGTACACCAAAACGAAACCCAATGCTCAAACTTCCAGTCAAGGGAACTGGCACCATCTTCCATGAATTGTCTGTGGGGTTGAAAATTGCTAGTTTCCTCTCATTCTTCCACTCCATACAAAAGAGCTTCTCACCCAGCACTGCATGGGCTGTAACCATAACACAACCATTTTTCATCTCACACCAGGTGTGTCTCTCAGGGTTATATACGTCAACAATCCTTGAATTTCCGATAGTAAAACTTGACCTCCCACCCATAACATAGAGCTTCCCCTCGATTCCGCAGGCAAAACATCCCCATCTTGGTCGGCGCATACTCTCTATTAGAGTCCACTTGTCAGTATCAGGGTTGTACACTTCCGTACAAGAGAGAGATTCTCCGCCCATCCCATATCCTCCAACAGCATAGACCATGCCATTTACTTCGGCACAAGCAAAGTCGTAGCGTGCCACATTCATGCTAGCCAATTTGCTCCAGCTGCAATAGGCAGTCATTTATTACAGCGTACCAATGCCAGACAAGGAAACAAGATTTTATTTCTTGCTACTATATTCAGTGCGATAAGTGGAAAATGTTGAAGCAAACCAATGATTCCACATATTTTAGTTTGCACAAGTGCCAATTAATGTTTGCAACAGTACACATTTTTCAATTGTTAACTTCAGCAGACAAGTTTACGATCATTTCCCATGGCATTTCGTATAAAATGTTTGAAAAGGAATTCCACCATTTGATAGGTAAAGATTTTTAAATATGTTATATAATAAGAATAAAGTTGAAGAAGATCCCACAACATTCATGGTCACAGGAAAAATGTCTCCACTCTTTTCAATTCTAATTTGGCATAAACTTGAAATTTTCTTAACCATAAGCAACTTGCACGAGGTCTTTGTTCATAGTGCGGAACCATATCAAAACCTCAAGTACCAAGCGTTAATCAAGGCTAGTTAGTTGACTTCAGGAAGCTTTCTAGCTTCAAAATCTACCATACAATCTAAGTCATTTATTCTAATAAAATCTTCCAGAACTGAGGTGCAATTTACGACAGTAGACAGGACAACTTCAAGTGTCTACTAAGAGTCTGAACTCACAATCTATTAAATTTTCATACGTCCTGAGATCCTACAACTATGATGGAATTTATGTGTAGAGGGCTGGGTCACTTACAAGGGAGCACTAAGTCACAAATGCTGTTCTGTTCTAAACGTAATCACTAAGATATTTTGGCTAAATGTACCGCACAAGGGAAAATGGGAAAAAAGGAGAATGGAATAAAATAAACCTGTTGAGGCAAGAATCATATTGGTAAACATCTTCTAAGACGGATCCCGTTCCATCTACGTCAGAATAACCAGCAATGACAAGAAGCTTCCCATTGAGAACCACCACACCAAAACCAGCTTTAACAGGACCAGGCATAGGTGGGAGTTGATGGTGTTTATGTCCATAACAATCTAAAACCTCCCAGTGGCTCTCTTTTCCTTCAGCATCCACAGTCAGGACATAAAGCCATTCCTCAAGCATCCCAGCTAGTTTACGAACAGTGATGAACTCTTTGCTTTTGATAAATGACCTCCACCGCTTGCATACAGCACCCATAGCGGGGAAATTAGATCGGGGAACGAGAGCAAAACAGTATTTTGATACATCATCTGGTAATCCAGGCAAGATGGGAACATGATAATCATCAGTAACCTTAGAAATTAAACGACAATTGCTTTTAGAAGCTGGAGTATCTTGCAGGACTGAGTTGGAGAAACACATATCTGATTCAGTAATTCTCTTCTTCACACTAAACATTCTTCAAACTGCTAACTATGAGAAATTGGTAACACAATAATCATTAAGCAAATGTGACTCTCAAAAGCAAACATCTATGTACCTAAAAGATTGGTACCTGATTAAAGAAATTCGTGATATCCTTCATTTATGGGGATTCTACTAGACCAAGGCATGAAAGATGTTGCAAATCGGATCGCTAGAGCTGTGAAGGCCAAAGACTTTCTATGCTGCATCCAATCAGATTCAAATTCCATACCACTTTTACTGGTCCTACTATAATTCTGCTTCTTCGAGCTATCAGGAATGATACTAAATTTATCTTTTCGTAAATTGATTTTTCCCCCACACACTGCCCAAGTAACTACAAACAATAATTTTCATCAAGCCATGAAAATATCAAAAGGAAACAAAAACTTAAACTAATCGGTAATCATGAACTAGACAGTGCAGATATGATTGGGAAAAAGGTAAAAGTGCAGATATACCTGCCAAGGCCATAACCTAAGACGTCTTAACCTCCCGTTACTTCCATATCTCTGTAGTAAATAATCACCTGTACTTGAGGGTAAAAGTAGAGAAAGAGAACAAGAAAATAAATCAAAAAGTTCTTGGGAGCCTAAAAATTTGTGACTGGAGATGATATTCCAACAATAACATGTTACAACTTGGTTATTCGTATGACATATAAAGAGAATCAATAAACAACTTGCGTTTCAGGCAATATAATAGTAACTTCTGCTTTTGATGAACAACTTGCCAAAAATTGGAATTTACTCCGAATTTGTCTGAATACGACTAGTCAGAAAGCAAATTAGATTTTTGACGAAATCAAATATAAAAGTTAATAACATAAAGTCGAGTGATCACTCACCATTGGCCACACACCAAACACCGTATTCCGCACCCCCCCCCCCCCACCCACTCTCGGTGGGGAAGGAAAAAAAATTAAAAGAAACATATACATTCAGAATGAAGGGATATCAAGATCTAATTTTTCAGTAATGTAGCAATTCCATTGCAGCACATAAAACTAAAAATGATAAGTGAAAATACAGAACAGATCTTGTGGGGCGTAATTGGATCTAAATAACACCAAATTTAATTATCAAAATCGACTAAAAAAATTAAAAATTAAGAAAAGAACCCACAAATAAATCTGCAGGTGCTAGTGAATTAATCCTTATTGCAATGCTTACCCGTATAACTGTAATACTTGGATAAACCCCAAGTAAAAATATGGACACAGATAATTGATTAAGGAAAACAATTTACAGAAATTGTAAGGATATGAAGAAATGAGACAGAGATCTGAAAAACAGAATAAGCGTGGAAATGGGAATATATGTAGAGCATACTTATTAGACACGGACAGGCACTGATCTCGAGTCTGTGGTTGAGTCAATGTTTACACCAGTAAATTATTGCATAAAAATCTATATAAAATAAAATTAAAGTATAAAATTTTTTTAAGGGAAAATTATATATTTTTTAAATTATTTTTCGTTAATTATTTAGATCTATAAAATAAAATAAAATGTTTGACCAAAGTTATTCTAAAAATACTTTTTAAAAACATATATATGATTCATTTGATACATATAATTTATAACACATAAAAAATATTGAAGTACTCTACAACTCCAATGGTAAGTAACTAATTGTTTTACTTAGAGGTCCAGGATTTAATTCCATGGACCCCCAAAATTTTAAAAAAAAAATTTGAAAATCGGTAAATCGATCGGGTTAACTCGGTTAAAATCGTTGATTAATTCGATCAACGGGTTTTCCGTCCCGAATTTATCAACAAAGAGAGGAGAAATTGAATTAGAATTCAATAATGTCGAAAAGTTTGGATTAGTTTTCATTTTATTTCTACTCAATGTTTTTATTTATATAAAAAATAATTTTGGAAAATAGTTTTGGAGAGTTGTAAGCTTTTGTTCAAAAGGAGTACTTTCTTGAACTTCAACAATTTTTTTATTTAATTTTAAAAAAATTAAAAAAAGATAAATAAAAGAAAATAAGATTGTTTGAAATCTAAAGACAAGATGGGTATTGTATATTTATTTTTGCTTATAAGGAAAATTTTGTGTAATTTTTGAAAATACGAGAATTTCTCTTCATAGTCTTTACGAATTTACGAGAAATTGATTGTGTCTTATGTCAAAGTAAGAAAGAATTTTAAAATTCTTTAATTTGGACGGTTTTGAGGAAATTTTAAAATGTCCTAAAGGCCACTAATGACCCGATCAGATTCAACCACGTATACTTAAATAAATATAATAATATCATAGAAAGTGTGTAGATAAACCATCCTCCTACTCTCCAACTCAGCTCTAAAGATAAAGGAGAAGCAGTCACATAGGATTGGGATACTCGAGATGTCAACTAAGATAATTAATTATCTATCAAATACGTTTCTTAGCCCCTGTTTGACAATCATTATTTTTGAAAAAAAATTTAGTTTTAAATGGTGATTTTTAGAAGAATGCGTGATTAAAAAATAGATTTTTTTTTAAATTTACGTGTAAAATATTTTATTGTGTGAATGTATAATTAAAAATAAATAAGTAAAAAAAAATGAGTTTGAAAATAATGTTCGTGCTTAGTTGCTATAGACTATAAAAAGGTCCAAGTCAATTAAAGAGATAAAATGATAAGTCAAAAGAAATCACTTATAACCCATTAATTAAAAACAATATTCTTGGAGTATATTGGCTTTTGGCATTTTGAGGGGTCAAATAAGATGTTTTTAGTTTTCTTTTACGAAAAGGAAAAGACGTCACTACTATAAGAATTGACAAGTGAAATCATTTAATTATAAGCAGCATTAAAAGCAATGTTATAAAAAACGTAAAACGTGACTAGACGGACAAGGTCAAGAGGCACCCACAGGGAACACACAATATAAAACGGTACCAAAATCCATCAACCCATATCAGAAACACACAGAACAACTAAGTTCACATTGCATCAACATATAGAGATGACAGGGAAGAATGCACAAAACATCACAAATAAAAGAATCAAAGCCAAATTATTGTAAACGGAAAACTTCCTTCCGACATTGCATAAAGTTATACTATTTTCCAAGCAGACAAGAATCATGTAGTTCATTGATCCAAAATTCACGATGAAACGTATCAATACATCCCTGAAACATGGAAAGACTCTTAACAATGTAGAAAGCCTAGTTAGGAGTAGTCAATCAAATGACCTACTTCTTAGATGTTTTCTTCTTCATGCCCAAATTAGCAGGCTGTGGCTTGGGGTACTTTTCAGCTTCACTTGAATCTAACCAATTGAGAGGGTGACGATTGAAGAATGGCCAATTGGGAACCATAATCAGAGAAGTTAATATAACACCGGCTGCATATATAAGCAGCATTGTCTGAAATGATCCCAACACATATCCCGTGATAAACGCCAGCACTGCAAAAAGTACCAGCGGAAGCTGCATCAGGTGCTCTGCTAGCTTTTGTCCTTGCCAATCCATCTATAAATCAACCATTGAGAAAATCAATTGCATATAAAAACAACGTATACAATGGCCTGTCCAAGCAAAAACACGCGAAAATTGGAGGATACATATCACAAATCTTATATTCCAAATGGCTCAAGAGAAAATGTTATCCCACGTAATCTATGTTTTCTACATTTATTCAGAAAAGGCAGTCACTGTAAGGATTTAAAGACTCGAAATATACAAATTTTTCCCAATGAATAAAAAAATAAATAAATTATAAAATGCTTGGAAGTTAGAATACAGAACTGAAGTAATGTGAAAGATCATTTCAATTTTCCCAACTTCAAGACCAAAACCCTAATTCAACAGTACCAAGCGTAGCTCAATATCTATACTGTAAAAATGAATTCGCCAAATAATATTCATAATCTATTGTCAAGAGTTCCTCTGATCATCAAAACGACTAACCAAAACCATCAAATGCACACGTACACTGCTGGAATAAATAATCTAAGATCTACAGCAAAAGACGCCAAAAAAATAGATCGAGAGATTATATGCATATATACACACATACATATATGTATAACAAGACAGGGAGCGAGGGGTTCTCACCGGAGAAGCGACGAGTTCAGAGGATTTTTGTCTTGAGAAAAAGGGTTTTGGTAAATAATGTAACCGTAGAGAACCAGCTGCTTTTATGATTGAAGAAGACCTGGAAGAATTATGCTGACTGTCAGATTAGGAATAGTGACGAGAAGCAAGCAATCGTGACCGTCGATTATTAATTAATAAATACTCATTAAGCCCACTGTTTGGCCCCCATTTTGGGGTGTTCAAAATTTTTGGAATAGTAATTGATGGAAGAATGTGTAGTAGAAAAGTAATGAAAAATTTTAGATTTGTGTGTAATATTATTTTATTTGATGAATGTGTTGTTGAAATGAAGAAAAAAAAAATTAATGTAATGTAATGGAAAAAAATGGGGGCCAAATCGGGCTAAGAGTGTGTTTGGTAGAGATTAAAATTGAAAAATTAGCCGTTATTATTGACTTTTATTAGACGAGTGAGACCCAATAATGACCATATTTTCAACATTAATTGAATTTTAAGCTCTCCCAAACAAGACAAGTTTTGACACAAAAGTAAAATAGGAAAAACGAAATAATAATAATAATAATAAATAAATAAAAACTTCAATATGCTGCTTTTTGGGGCTTCGGGCTTTGAAAACTTTGTGAGTGGTTCGCTTCCACACAAGATTTAAGATTAATTGTCACAAATAACACTAAGTGCATGTTTCATAGATTTTTTAAGAATAAACTTCGTAAAAAGTGATTTTTAAAAAAACGTATTGTTAAAATTATAAGAATGTTATAATTCAAACGCGCGCGCGCACGCACACACACACACACACACACACATATATATATATATATACAGAAATGATCTAATGAGCACCGGTGCTCATTTTATCCTAAGCACCGATGAGTTGGCACATTAATTCATTGGTGGATTGGAACTCACAAAATCTTTATCCACCAATGAATTAATGTGCCAACTCATCGGTATTTAGGATAAGATGAGCACCGGTGCTCATTAGATCATTTCTGTATATATATATATTACTTTATTAAAAAAATGTGATTGAAAATAAGTTAAGACAAATTAATTTTAAAAATGAGGGCTAAATCTTAGGGGTTGTTTGAGGCCCCTTTTTTCTTCAAAAAATGTATTTTTGCAGTAGTGTCCTGATAGAGAATATATGATTAAAAAATACGAAAAATTTTTAAATTTACATGTAATAATATTTTATTGAAGAATGTATGATTGAAATATAATCTAAGTTAATATTCATGAATGCATTTTGACGGAAAAAATTGGGCTCCAGCGAGGGCAATTGCATGATGATTTAGTTCTTTATTTTTATTGTTTATATAATTTTGAAATCAACTGCGCGTTCTCAACACAACCCAAACAAAGAAAACAAGAAATGTTATATCTCTACTAAGTGAGATTCTTGTTTCAAGCCAAGAAGATGGAAAAATGAAACACATATTCGTCAAAATATAATTTTTTTTCATGTAATTTGTTCTCATGGATCTCCACGAAAAGCACAGAAAAAACGAAGAAATTTATCATGATCACGCAGAGCACCCACCCACCATATTCTAGAAATTTACCACGCATCTTTTTGGTCATTCTATGCACCTGCAAGTGAAGTACTAAAATCCGTTGGACATATGAAGTATTATAAACATTTTTACATTTTGATTCTATGTAACACAGAAGACACATACAATTTTAATCGTAATACCTCTATAATTAATAAATATTACATAGAACCAAAACCAACCGAATTTGATTCGATTCTACTTACTTCAAATGGTTTTGGCTTTTAGGATCAGATTTTGATTTTTTAATTGAAGATAGAACTTGTCATTTGCATTGAACGATTTGAATGTCATAATACAAATAAACAAAATAGTTAACACTCAATTCAGTTCCAAATGTATAAAATAACCATTATTTCTCAATTCAGACGAATTATCTTTGAAATTGAACCAAACCCGTGCACCCCTAACCAAAAGTCTTATTTCCAATATCTAGCAAGCCCGTTTGACCTGAATTAAAATTTTAATACATTTTTCTCTTTTTTAAACTGCATATATATATATAGGCCGTGTTCGGGAGGGATTAAAAGCCAATTAAAATTGAAAATATGGCCGTTATTGGGTCCCACTCGTCTAATAAAAGTCAACAATAACGGCTATATTTTCAATTTTAATCCGATTTTAATCCCTCCCATACAAGGCCATATATATATATATATATACACACACACACACACACACACATACACACACAATTTCGTTCTTCTTCAACGACAGTCTTTAAAAAATCACAATTCCAAAATACATTTTTCCCAACGAATACTTTAATCAAACAGGAACATGAAACTTTCAATTAGGTGAAACAAAATACACATAGAAAGAAGCATAGCCAATTGTCACCACATCTCTCCACTAAACTTAGACGTCATTCAATTTATTGCAAGATCTAAACGCAAATTATCATGCCATAATAGCCCAGAAGAGTGTAAACAAAAGTTACGAATGGATCGTGCAAATGCCCCAAAACAAGTTAACTAAAGCATATTAAGCACTCTTTAAGCAAGCATGAACAAACCACGTGACAAATCCGAATCCTCTAAAATAGTATTTTTTTTTTAAATAATGAAACTCGTCTCCAACAAAAAACTCAACAGTACTAGGTTTCAAAACAAGCTTAAACACTATATGATAGTCCATTACACTTGAGCATCTCTAGGTCAAGCTCAAGCCTTCTTAGACTTGCTAGTTGCCAACTGTGACTCGGGCTGCAAAACAATGTCATACAATGATATATCAGAACCAGAGATACAAAAAACTATAGTTATCCAGTAAAAATGAAAATATGATTACCTCCTTTTTCACGGACTCCTCTTTTTCGGATAAAATCAATTCAATATGGCAAGGAGATGACATATAAGCTGGCCCAAAATGTCATCGAGTCAATTAAGAGTGGGTGAACTGATTTCATAAGAAAACAATTAAAAAGAAAAAATGAGTCAACATACGGTTTATTCTTCCGTGAGCTCGATATGTGCGACGTCTTTGCTTCCGAGCCTGGTTCACCTGAATGTGAGAAATGTAGAGTGCATCCACATCCAAGCCTTTAACCTGTCACAAGAATCATTAACTTCTATCATATGATATGAAAAGAAAATTTAGGGGTAAATCAACAGTAAAAATGATGTATGTACCTCTGCATTGCTTTCGGCATTCTTCAATAAATCCAGGATGAAAGTAGCAGATTTGACGGGCCAACGCCCCTGTCCGTTAGAATGTCTGTTCTTTGCCTGAGCAGTTCGCCCAACACCTCTGCAGAAGCGAGTGAAGGGGATAGCTTGCTTGTGGGCCAAGACGTCCTCCAAATAACTTTTGGCTTTTGTTAGGGGAAGCTTTCTGATGGCATGAGCAGTCTCCCTAGTGTTCTGTGTACATATTCAAGTAACATTACTTGTAAAGAGTTTCCAAAGGGAACACCAATAGCGTTTTGTTTCATGTAAAGCAGGCACTAACTTCAATATTGATGCTCTAATTAAATAGCATTTCATGTAAACCAGGCACTAGCTTCAATGTTAAAGATGCTCCAATTAAATTGAATGCTACAGTTGAAGAACAAAAGGTGTACAAAATACAAATAAGTCAAAACGCACTTTGCATGGGCAATTTCCTAAACGTCAAAAAATAAACATCAAGGAAAATAGTAATGGTGTAACATTGTTTACTGAACCATCAATCATTGGAACTCGAGAGGTTCACCCAAAAACAATGCAAATTTCTATCCCTGAAGTTTACGGGAGACCAGTTCACAAATGGTAACAGATCCCTGCTTTTTTCATCAGGTTACATTCATATTATACCCCAATTTACATCAAACTCTCAAATTCATCATATAGTTAACAACTGCCATATTGGACAACTAATAAACAACCATGCAATTATGTGCCAATTTATATTTCAAGGCATACAAAGATCATTCACACATACCAAAAATTCATACGTACATTATGCAAAACGTTAAAATACTGACCCTGCCAAAAGAATATTAATGTAACATTGTTTACTGAACCGTTAATCATCAGAACTCAAGAGGTTCACCCAATAACATTGCAATTTCTATCCCTGAAGGTTACGAGAAACAAGTTCACAAATGGTAACAGGTCTCTGCTTTTTTCATCAGGTTAAGTTACACCAATTCTACATGCAATCATGTACAAATTCATATTTCAAAGCATACAAAGCTCACATATACCAAAACTTCCTCAACTCTATGATAAAACTAATTCCTATCCAGAATCTCCACACCCAGTACCCCAAAACATCATAATACAAACCTTACAGAAAGAATAATAATGTAACATTGTTTACTGAACCATCAATCATTGGAAATCAAGAGGTTCACCCAATAACATTGCAAATTCCTATCCCTGAAGTTTACGAGAGACCAGTTCACAAATGGTAACAGATCCCTGCTTTTTTCATCAGGTTGTTCATAGTAAACCCCATTTTTAATTTAAATACACGGCAAAATGCCTAAAATTGTTAACAAAGCCTATATTGGACATAAATAACATACACGCATGCATTGAAGTGCAAATTCATATAATAAGGCATACAATCCTTGTGACCAAAAATTCCTGAATCTGTGATAAAAATAATTCCCATCCAAAATATCCAGGCACAGTTCCAAAACATCAAAAATACAAATCCTTACTGAAAGAATAATAATGTAACATTGTTTACTGAACCATCAATCATTGGAACTCAAGAGGTTCACCCAATAACATTATAATTTTCTATCCCTGAAGTTTACGAGAGACCAGTTCACAAACAGTAACAGATCCCTGCTTTTTTCATCAGGTAGTTCATAGCAAACCCCAGTTTTACGTAAATATACAGCATACTCTCAAACGCCTAAATTTTTTAACAAAGGTTATATTGACATAACTAACATACACACATGCATTGAAGTGCAAATTCATATAACAAGGCACACAATCCTTGTGACCAAAAAATCCAGAATCTTTGATAAATATAATTCTCATCCAAAACCTTCATGCACAGTTCCAAACATCATAATACAAATCCTTACTGAAAGAATAATAATGTGACATTGTTTACTGAACCATCAATCATTGGAATTCAATAGGTTCACCCAATAACATTGCAGTTTTCTATCCCTGAAGTTTACGAGAGACCAGTTCACAAATGGTAACAGATCCCTGCTTTTTTCATCAGGTTACCCTCGCAGCATACCCCCATTCAACTAAAGTATTCATCAAGTACTCAAACTTAACAAATTAACAGATGGTAACAGATGGTAATAGATCCCTGCTTTTTTCATCAGCTATTTTAGTTGTACCTAACAAATACACGAGCATTTGATTCGGAATTTCATAGAAAATTCACAACATATACCCAAAATCTGCGTAAAGAATAAGTGGAAAATGCAACAGTAAAAGCGTGAATACCTTGAAATGAACTCGGAGATCAGATCCCCTGGCCTTGCAGGCTGCAATAATCAATACAACAAATAAGTATAAGAAACCGGTAAAAGCACAAATCTTATAATAACGTTAAAATGAAAAAAAAAATCATGCAGCAGACAAGAACACTTACATTTGGTGGGATTATCGGGCTCTCTTGAATACTTCACCTGTTAGATCAACAGAGATTTAATAATACTTAAAAGCTGCACAACAAATTATATACATATACGTACAATTACTAATATAATAGAGAGTTATAAATGGAAGGAACGGAGAAAAAAAACACCATTGTAGCTGCTTCTGCGGCTGACTTGACAAGGAATTGTGCTCTAGGGTTTCTCTACAGAGTAGAGAGTCTCGTAAATGAAATGTGGCTCCGGTTCTTATAGAATGGCGAAACCCTAGGCTGAACCCCGTAGTAGATAGTAATGGGCTTGATTAACTCTTTTCAGCCCAGTTAAAAAGGCTTTACCAATTACATTTTCAGGCCCGGTGGGCCGAAAACAGAGTTACAACATTGTCTTTGTGGAATAAAAACACAAGAAATGTCAAAAAAAAAAAAAAGGAAAAATTTATATTTAAGGTGTATCCTTTATCTCGATTCAAAAATAAGGTAAATAGTTTAAAAATTCAAAAATTAGGTATGGATTTAATAAATTAAAAATATTTATTAAATAAAGATAATAAAATCACATTTTGTGATTAATGGTCACATATTCATAATTTTAAGTTACAGATTTATTTACTGGTCAAATATCGTCAAATTTTTTGATCCCAAATTATTTCGAGATCACATATCAAAAAATTTATACGTCACAAATTATTTCGAGATCACAGATTTTTAAATTAGTTGATCACATATTATTTTGAGGTCACGGATTTTTAAATAGTTACGTATTATTATATTTTTAGGTTACATTTTGAGTAATTGGTCACGGATATTAACAAATCATATTTTTAAATTACAGGTCACGATTTATCTATTGGTCACAGATTTCAAGATTTGTTAGTCACAAATTACTTGTCAAGTCACAGGTTATCAAATTTTAAATTCACATTTTAATCTTGGTCACAGATAACCAAGTAATTGGTCAAGTGGTCACACACCATCGCCACCGCCACCACCATCTTCACAGCCGAGAGATCCACCACCATCTCCGTCACTGTTGCCACCACCATCGACACTACATCACCACCACCAACAAATCACCATTTACAACTACAAACCACCACTGCTACTATCAAATACACTGCCGATTCAACAAAAATCACCCAAACGTCAGATCCACCACCTCTGCGCCACCATCAACAAAAATTTCAGCCACCATCAATCCAACAAAACCACCGCGCCGCTCAAGTTCCTACAGAAAAAAATCATCACCGCCTCAAAACCACCACCGTCGCATCCAACCACATAAAACACCATCACCACCGCCAGATGACTATCAACACCACACCGCTACCGCTGCTGTGCACAAAACACCACCACACCACCGTTCAGGCGACGCTGCACCTTGCTACAGTTCTCGGTAGCGTCGACTCTGCGTCATCGCAACGCTGCCGGCATGGAGAGGCGACGAAGAGGAGTAGGGGAAGGTGGGAGAGAGGGGTAGGGGAAGGAGGCGAGAAAGTGAGAGAGATGGGAAGGGATGAAAGAATTAGGTTATGAATTAGGGTTTTAATATAGTACCTGATTTTTGAATAAATAAATTGTACCCCTAATTTTTTAAAACTAATCTTTAAACAACTGATTTTTTGTAATTTCCCAAAAAAAATTATGAGGAAATTACACCCAACCTTAATTTTAGATTTCCTTTTTTATAAATCTCATCCCAAGTTTAACTTTTCAAAAATTAGGTTTCTTATATTTAATTTAATATTAATTATATATTTTTCATCTCAATTAAAAAACCCAAATCAACCATTCTCTCCCCTCCTACCCATTCTCTCTCCCGTTTCTCACAGAAATCGCTGCCGTCGACGCCGACGCTGCAGTCCACTGTCATCGCCGATGCTCCATCTCTCGTCTTCACTCTCCCTCTCATCTCTTTCGTCTGGACTCCCCCTCTCTCCGTCAGTCTTCTCTCTTCCCCGCCGCCTGAAGGAGCTCTGACGCTGCATCCCCTCGCCACTGTCGCCGACGATTGTTCTCCCCATCCCTCTGTTGCTCTTCACTCCCTCACTTCCCTCTCTGTCTGGATCCATGGTATGCCCATCGCCTCCACCGCATTTCACTTTACAAACCCTAATCACACACCATCTCTCTCACTTCTATCTATTTCGCCGGAATTCTGCTTATGGTAAAATTAGGTCACTTCACAAACCCTAATCACACACCATCTCTCTCACATGAGTGCCAACGGTGCGGATCTAGTGGTCTCGGTACGGATCCGTTTGGCGTTGCAGATCCGGTGTTGGCTGTGGTCCCGATGTTTTGCGGTGGTTGTGTGTGTGTGTGTGTGTTTGTGCGACGGTGGTGATCGTGTGGTTTGGGTGTGTTTCTTGTTGCGTGCGGTGGTACGTTTCTGTGTGATGGTTGTGATGTTTTCTGTGCGATCGTTGCGGTGTTGCTGTGTGATGGTTGGATGTGCGGCGTGTGGTGGGTGTGGTCGTGCTACACGCGATGGTGGTGAAGATGCGTCGACGATGGTGGCGCCGCTGGTGGAGTCAGTGGCGAAGTGGTGGTCACAAATGATTTGATTGTTTGTGACCAATAAGTTGGTCGTTTTGTAAACAATGAATTCGATAAACTGTGACGAGTACAAGCCTGTGATCTAAAAATTACTAATTTGTGACCAATAAATTGATATTTGTGACCATAAAATAAGTAACGTAACTTTTAAATTTTGTGATAATGACCGATAAACAAATTGTGACTTTTAAATTTTTAAGTTGTGACCGATTAACAAATTGTGCCTATGAAAATTTTGAATTGTGACCTAAAAAGTGGCGAAACGATCATCGAAATCGGAGCGATCGTCGGAATAGTAGCCGAAACGGTCGCCTGAGAAGAGTGGTGATCGGAAAGTCGGTGGGGTGGGGTAATTATATTAAATTAGAATTAAATATTTAATAATAAATTGATTTAATAATTCATTAATTATTAATTAAAAATTTTAAAAACCTGATTTGTGAATTTTCAAACTTGTTCTTGTATTTTTGAAAATGTGCAAAGTAAATACATTAGAAATGTATTGTTTCCAAAAATTATCAAGCCCTTGTTTGGTAGGGATGAAAATCTGTATTTTTAGTAGATTTCAATAATAGTTGATGAAATTTGTGATTGAAAAGTTATGAATCCCCTAAAATGTGTGGTTAAAATTAATTATTGATTTTGTATTAAGATCTTGAATTCCCACCAAATAAGGGTTAAATGTTTCCTACATTATTAGTAAAGATGATCGTCTAGGTGATCGTAAACCTCCTAATTCACTTAATCAAGTTCAAATTTGTTGTTGCGAACATGTGTCCCCTCTTTAGTCGTCCCTCAATAAAAAGATTACAACCAAAAAATATCGCTATGTTTGGAAAATATTACACGGTAAACCTCTACAAATAATAATGTTGAGATCAAGAAAAATTGTCACTTTATACGACTTATTAATTTATCATAGATTAAACGGAGTTAATTCCAAGTTAATCGACATTATATAATTGTGATAGATATTAAGGGCGTGTCTGATGGTGCTATGTATCAAAATTTCAACCGTTGAAAAATCAAAAAATGGATCGTTGTTGCATTTCTTAATGGACAAAATCTAACACCTTTGCAGTTGAGGGACAACCCATTTACACCCCTTTTTCAATTTTACCAATTTGCAGTAGAGAACCTTGAGACTTTGCACATGTAATGAGGATGAAATTGTCTTTTTGTGTTCAAATTCTCACCAATACTTTAAATGGTGGCAGAAAGTGGGACCGCCTGATGTGACCCAAAATTTGATTTTGGTTTGGGAAAATTTCTCCCAGACACGCTCTAAGTATCTCTTGAATATCGTTGTGAATGTGACACTGATATAATAACCTGTGACAATGAGATTATTCAAGTGGTGTTGAACATGTGCTACAAAAATGATCATGATTCAAGAATAGTTCAAAGGGTAGTTTGTATGTTTGAAACTTCCAGATCACAATTAAAGCCATTCATTCATCCAATAGCAGGGGCCAAGAGAAGCAACAAAATTGCTGTCTAACAACAAAAATAGAAAAGAAAATACAAATAAAAAAAAGGATTTTATTTTGTAAAATAGTTTGTTTTCGTCATCTTATCCACTAATGACAAGTTTGCACACTGGATCGAAGACGAGTGTACATGATTAAAGAAGTAACAAAATTTCGGTTCAGTTCGACGTACTATATATCATAAACATTCCAAATATCCCACTTAAGGTAGACTTAGAATAAATAGATATTCTATCAAACTAGAAGGTATAGGTGGATATAAAACTAGTAAAAGTTGTGATGTCCATCCAATTTGGAAAAAGGCCTTTCAGCCTTTTCGTCGCATCGGTTAAATACAAGTCCATAACAGAAACATCAATCCTTAAAGCTTCAGAACTGCTAGCCTGCATAATTTAAACAAAATAAATCAAACTCAGTTACTGCCAACAATATTACAGTCAACTTGTGTGTTAATTATAGCTCTAAGTTCAAAAACATGACAATGACACAGTAAGCAATACTGTCAACGAAGAAGGGAACTACAGCGCAAGCATTCACTTTTTATAGAATTAAAGAAGTACTAAATGAATTAGTAGCGCATCATAATTAAAGAAACATCTAGCTCAAATAGCCAATTTGAGCTTCTGAAGCAGCTAATATCATTTTTTTATTCGCTAAGCTTTGTCTAGAAACAATGAGATTATTAACATTTCCTTCTTAACTAGAATCGGTCTATCCATTGATAAATAGTAGTATAATGAAATGCTTTAAGAAGCCTGTCCACAAAAAAATTGACATTTACGTTACCCAGTATCCAAAATAATCCAACCGAATAAAACCTATAACGAACTTCAATTTTCCAGTTTCTTCTGGGAATTTTTTTTATATAAATCAACTTTCATGCTCGCTTGACCTTATTGTTTTTGTGCACACAATATATGGTGGCCAAAAGAGAAAAAGGCATAGCAACAAGTCTAAGAAGAGGAAGTAGCAAAAAATTGAATGGCTGGTCTAAACTTAACCTCCAACCAAAATGTCCAGTTCTCATGGTGTGCACCGCTTAGTCTACATATGTATGATGGTGGGCCATTGCCAACCTTTTCGGGAGCTGTCAAATATTCCAAGAGATTCAGTGTGCAGCAAAATAAAAAATTGAAGTCGGGCTTGCCCAATATAAAAAAAAAGTCAGATCACCTGGAAGTATATTATTTGCAAATGACCAATTGGTTAAAGGACCAGTGATGTTAAGGACTGCAACCCACACCTCCTTCAAAGAACTGAGAACAGGAGATTCATTGCTCAGATTGCACAAGAAATTTGATGGGACATGATACAAGCATCTTCGTGCTAAAATAAACCAAGCAACTAAATAAACCAAGCAACATGGTATTAAGAGCCTAAGAGGTATTACTACAGCACTAGAAATTGCAAAAATTCTACCCAGGTATCCGTATATATTCATTACTCTATCATACTTTCACAATCTTACCCCAAGGAAAATTCCAAGTAGACTCGTCGGGATCCCCCAGTAGAAATAATCTGTGGCTGGTAAGTTGATAATAGTGGGAAATTTTGGTACTGCTCCAAGATATCCTCAGTTTTTGCAGGAAACTTCAAGCTTCCAGAAAACAAGGATGATATCGGGAAGATTCCCTGCAAAAAGAACGAGCATGAAGTCATGAAGTTATGATTTTCTTTCCACAACAATCATGAATTTGGAAGTAATTTCGTTGTAGATGTTAGGACATTAGGGAGCTAGCAGATCTGTAAAGAACATCATAGCAGGCAGAGCTGTTAGATGCTGCTATATCTGTTAAAAAGCAGTGGCACATTACAAAAAACTAATGCTTAGCATATTTTTGCATTTCAAACACGTTTACCAAAGAGAGAGAAGTTAGAAAAAGCAAGCCACAAAAGCCATTGCATGCTAAGAAGCCAAAATAGTCAAATACTACGGTTTCTTTTAAAAGTGTTGTCTTCGTGAAATTTGCATGCTAAGATGCAGAAAGCATCAATCAATATATTTTTTTGTATTGTCGTGCTTTCAGAAAAGGCAGGATTGATTATGTCTTCTAGACTCGTGACATATTTCTTCTAAAGACAATCAAATTTCATGGGGCGCCCTAAACATGGTAGTTCAAAAAAGTACCATCCATCTCTCTTGTTGAGACTGATTGACAGTGTCAAATTTTAACTCTGAATTGATATACAATTCCTTTGCCACTTCCGGTGCATGATTGAAAACGAACTGGAGAGAGTTGGAGTCAACTACTGAAAAATCATAACTAGCATCCAATATTTGATCCACATCTGTCAAATTGGAAACGAATTCTAATTAGAAGACCACCTAGTAATTAATACAAAAGTGGTGAGAATTATGAAAATAAAGTCAAGGATGAGCCAGAGCCACATATAAATAGGGGAACATTTAGACTTTTGGGGCAATTAGCAGAGCAGACAGGCTTCAAAGCATCCGAATTCTTCAACAGGAAACTATTCCCGTATCCTATCATCCATGGGCCAAAAAATCTAAAATGCAAAAAGGCTCAGGAGCTCATTATACATAGGAATATTGCCTTTAAGAGGTTCCTAATCTTGCTACAATTTTATTTTATTTTTTCAAAGAAGGTTTAAACCTGAATTGGCCTTATTCAAGGTTCCTTTTAAAGTGAGGGAATTTCCTATAATTGTGTAGCTATTATTGGGAAAAGAAAGTTTGGCAAGCAATTTGGAAGATAGCCAAATTCTTCAGGCCAGATCTTGCACACACCAAATTACATTGAGGAGATTTTAGGCCAAATATCATAACGTTAAATTAACGTACTCTAAAAACTTTTGAGTATGTGACAGGATTTCCCCAGAGGAAAAATTGTAAGCCTAGCATCCTAGTTTTTCTGGTTTACTTTATGGGTTGTACAAAAAGTAAAAATTGGTGGGCGTCGAGAAGCTTAGAGTATTATTTTTCATACGATACTTGGTGGTTTGGGTGAGTAAAAAATCTAACATGATTGTGACAATTTTTCATATAGAGGAAATTTCTGTCTTTGAGTCTATAAATTTTTCCGTTGTTTTTCTCCCTCTTTTCATATTTTTTTCTGAGTTCTTAATATTTATCAAAACAGGGATCTTGTAGAAAAATCAAGGAATTAGTCTCAATTCCCAAAGCATAGCCTTGCATTGATCTAAAATTATTTTTATGCTGAGGACAGCAGGACTGATTTTATGTACCTAGATCCAGACAACATGAATGGATTATAAAGATGTAAGACGGTAGAAAACTGTATTTACAGTCAAATAAATAAATAAAAAATCTACAGATACTCTATGCACTGTATGCAACTGGGGAAAAAGCCAATATTTCAAAAGTCTTCAGCAGATAAATTTTGCTAGTTGCAATCCACAAAGATGCAAAATTTTAGTCCTAGAGATGACAAAATCCCAATTGCAATTATTTGGACACACAAACAGCCACATTACAAAAGATGTATATATGAACTTCAGATTCGAAGTCTTATATGTTTAGTACCTGCAGTCTCAATGGTATGCTGAAGAATAACCCTCTTAGGTGCATCCGTGCTGTACGGAAAGAATTGTGATGACAAGGCTAAGGCAAGAACACTACCATGCAGCAAAAATTGCACTATTGATGGTGTTGCTAACCACGTTCCAATAACAGGTAAAAGAGGTCCAACACACCACCCAGTTACAACTCCTATAATAGCTGCTACTATAACATCAGGAACAAAATATCCTGCAAACAAACACTGTAATGTGAACTGAAGCTTTTAACAAGTCTAACAGCTGAAAATCCTATTGTTCTCCATTCTGCAATGAGGTTTCCAACATGAACTCCTCAAACACGTATAAGAGATTATTACAAATCAAGTTTACTACATTGCAAAGAAAATGTACCATTTATGCAAACGAGTATGGCAATACAGAATGCAAATTTATTATCCCAAAAAGATAAGTCCTTTTCATTTGATGGAAATAAGTATTTACCATTTCATTCTAGAGATGTATCTCTTTTATTGAAAGTTGTTTTGTCCCAGTAGAACAAAGTTAGAAGAGCGAAAAGTAGACAATGGTATGATGTGATTGTCCAGGATTTTATTTGATTGAGTCTTTACGTGGATGTAGCAATGTCAAGCAGAGTGGCGAAAAAAGACTTGTGTAGCCAACAAAAAATCAATTAGGATTAAGTATTTATTTTCTTACTGCCGCTATCTTTGTTTTCATAACAAGGAAATTACATAAGCCAATGAACATAGAAAAGTTCCACACAGGATAATTAGCTCTGGGATGAAAATCCATTTTATCGAAATTTTAGCCAAAAAATTAGATATATGCTTCTCGCTAATTGAAAGAAAATCCAATAATAATAAAACAAAACTCTTGAGGTTCGATATGGAAAGAAATGGATCCAAGTTCATGACTGGACAAAATTAAATAATAAACACAAAGTAGAGTTTCACCAAATTCTTCTAGTCTTGAGCGTTGTGAGGAAAGAGCACGAAGAAGAATGGTGAAAACCAACTATACAAACTTCAAGTACTTCGCATGAAAATACTGAGACAGAAGAAGATATTAAGGATCTATCTATTACACTTCCGCATCAGTTTTGCAAGATACTTCAAACAACCAAGTGAATTCCAAGTTCCTTTCTTTGCTATTGATTTAAAATGGAAGTAGTAACATGGTAAAGAGAGAGAGTTTAGAGAGTAGCTCAATTTTCCAGTTCATTTTTCATTTTTCCAAGTATTGTAGGAATACAGAGTCAAGGGATCACACTTGGGAAGAGACATGAAAATCATCCCTCAATGATATTATCAGCCTGCTAGAGAACCGAGACAAGTGCAAAAATTTTATGAACCTCTTCACAAGTTATAGACAGGTTTCATCTTTCACTAAAGAATAGGTCGGGCTACTAACCGTGGGGAGGCGGATGTGAGCCTGTCATGCCCATTTTCTCAATCAAGAATACAGCAACAAATCCGCCGAAGTATACAGAATACATTAAGCAAGGTATTAAGGGGGCAACATAACATGTCATCGACCTGAGAAAAACAACTTGATCAACCCAAAATACCATAAACAAATTATTGAATCCCAAGATTGAGTACAAGTCAGTCAAATTTACAATGAATCTTAGCAAGATCTAGTTACAACATGCCATATTGGAATGTTTTAAACAGTAATGGGAAAAACTAGAAAAAGAATTGACAGCTACCAAATCTGCTACCTGAACGATTGATGACCAAATGACTTGACTGATAGACGGAAGGTCATCCATGCAGGAAACATAAAAACTGTTATAAGGAAAGTTGAGAACCCTCCACCCAATCCAGCGACAAGGTATGCCTGCTTTCAGAAAGTTCCTTTTAGCTATTTCAGTCTTAGAAACTAACTATTCATTTAAGAGAAAATGAAAGAATATAAACGTTAATCAACAAACTGAAAATTCATGATAAGTTGCAGCAAGTTAAAAGATTATTATAGCTCACCAAAGTAAAGAGGGAGTAAAACCCAAATGCTCCCCAAAACCTTGCTTCATCAACCAATTCCTGTAAAATATATGGTCGAATCAAAATTTGCTACTTTAGTAGAGAGGAGGAATCCAGGCAAAATAATAAATCTCAATATCTCACAAAATCAAAGTACATAAATGTACTTCCAACCGCCGATATTTGCTATGGCACAGATCCATTAATATCTAAGCTTCTTTTTCAATTTCATTTCCCTTTGAAGAGTATTCAGCCAAAAGATTCGCATACCCAGTTAATCGAAACAACAAATCCATCCCCATATGGTTTTGTAAAATACGTAGCAACATCCTATAACTAGAAGTAGTTGCGTCGTTGCAAAATGAGAAGTTGATGTTCTCAAAGTGGATTAATTTTCTGTGCAGATTGAAAAGAAAATGCATGCAAGGAAGAGAAGGGAAGGATGTATCACCAAACAATAGACCGACATGCATGAGATCAAAATGAGTATGACAATCAAATAAAAGTGGATGAAAACGCATACCTCCTTTGATGATGCAAGGGCAGAAACATCTTGAGAGAGAGGGAAACATCTCCAACAAATTCTTGGAAATAACAGACCAATAAGTGAACAGGGTATGAACATCATAAAAGCCAAGCATGGATTAGCAAACCTTCATTAAGTGAAATAATTGACATTAATTATCTATTGCTGAAACAAAAAGAAAATATATCGGCAATCAATCACAACCACATAGAGAACACAGTTCAGGGAGACGCATACATGTATTTTCTAAGTAAACAACGAGCAATTTTACATCTAACTTCCAACTCTGAGGGATTGCTCAATTGGTTAGGCATTAGGTTTGCTCCCCAATAGTCACCAGTTCGAGTCCCATCAGAGCCACTGAGGTGAGTACCAGGCCGTAAACTTCAGGGCCCCGTAGAATTAGTCGAGGTGCGCGCAAGCTGGCCCGGACATCCACGGTTATCAAAAAAAAAAATTTTTACATCTAACTTCTACCCCTTTCCCCTTATCAGGGTTGGAGAGAAAAAAACCCAAGTCAGTTCTGTAAATCATGCAACCCTGCAATTCCTAGCCTAATGTAGAAAAGGGAAGGTGAGAAAAATTTTAAGAGAAAAGGAAGGGGACAGCATAATCACTAGTAACTTGTTAAAAGGTATAAAGGGGTCTTGCTATCAAAAATATCAGTTGATGCATGTACACTGTACATCATCATTTACAAAAAAAAATAATAATAAAAATAAAAATAATATTTATATAATTGCCAAACTTTTTTTATTACTTCCTGTGAATAGATACACTGCTTTTCTTCCAATTTTCGTGATGTGGGATTTGTGAGGTGGGGGGAGGGGGAGTTGCACATCCAAGTTCATTTGGAATTTTGAATCACACTCACAATTCCAAAACCCTATAATTGAGAATAAAAACAACAAATCCAGAAAGGTAACTGTTAAGATTTGAGGGTCCATCTTAAAAGGTCAACCTTTTTAAGAGGAGTGGCCCAAGATCTTTATTAATTGGTCTGTGTCAACATCTTTATTCGATATGGGATTATATCTCTTAACACGCCCCCACAAGATGGTGGCTCATTTGAGCAGACCAATCTTGAAAATCCACGTGCTCACTTTTTGGAGTCTTACCGGGATCGAATCGCTCGTTGGAGCATCATGGGCTCTGATACCATGTTAAGATTTGAGGGTCCATCTTAAAAGGTCAACCTTTTTAAGAGGAGTAGCCCAAGATCTTTATTAATTGGTCTGTGTCAACATCTTTATTCGATGTGGGATTATATCCCTTCACAGTAACAAACACACAAACATGCAATGTTAATAAACAAGAAGATTACAGACATTTAGCAGCGTATAATATTGGGGAAAAGCAAGGTTGAGATCAACTAAACCGTACCAGTGCATTGAGTGTCCACAAAATAGCAATCTCAAAATAGCAAAGGTCACTGGAAAAACAACTGCGAGAATAATCCCACTAGCATGGTATAACATCCCTGTGGAGCAGCAAGGTAACCACTTTGCATAATATATAGAACAAGAGCTTACTCAAGGCCACTATTATAAAGGGTCTAAATATGCACTTTAAAAGTTCAGCAGCACACCATTACCTTTGATAAAGTCACAGTAGGTATTGAATAAACAGCACAAACCACAACTTGGCAAGCGCAGAAGAAGTGGCATAAGAAGGAAGATAGCTACCGGAATACTGTGAATTAGAATAGCTTGCTTTCTTGAGTAGAACACCTGAAAATATTTTTTTGTCCAAATCGGGATATTTAGAATGTTTCTTGTACTGCCCTTACTTAAGGGTTCATATTTAATTATAGAAATATTGCCCCAATTAAAGGCAAAAATAGAATATTGAGTCATACCGAGAACCGTGAGTAGTAATCAAAGAAAATTGCTTGTTCATTGTCAGATCCACTGGCAGCAGCTCTAAAGATTGCTCGCTCTTGGGCATTTCGTAGCTTAGAAGAATTAGTAAAAGCTTTCATTACACTGAATAAATTGTCTCCACGTGCCTGCATGCTTCCTGGTCTACTTGACATAAATACGCATGCAGTTGAGAGGAAAGGCAAAAGTAATGCATGATCTTAAAATCTCAATCAGTGAACTGTACCAAAGTAGCAGTTGTAATGCATACAATAGTCTTTCCACAGTATCGGAGGATGTGTGGTAAAAATAACCCCCAAGGAGGAAGATAATATCCAATCCAGGAATATCGCCATAATCTTTGGAAAACATTCTGTAATCTGTATCTCCAGGAATAGCACCAAAAAAATCCTGCAGATGTATTAGAAATGTGATTGTTTAAATTGGTAGAAGAGAACTGCAATGTAGCAAAAACCAAAAGGAGGAAATGAAATAATATTTACATAACTGGTTTGAAGTACAACTAGAATTATAAGTATCAGGATCACGGTGCAATTATAAATTCTATGGTATGTGACATGACCGTGCTAGCAGGATAGATTTGAAAGCACTATGATAAAACACCTATAGGAACTTCTTGACATATTCAGCACTCGTTGGGAGAAAGGATTAGTTTGTTTTTATCTCAACGTCTGCTTTTGCAGAAGTTTGGAAAAAAAATACAATGACAATCAACTCGGTTTATTTTGAGTCTTTGACTGAATATAGGGGAAAACAGTACAAAGAATTGAATGTTCTAAAGACGCAAAAAAAAGAGACGATAAACCTGAGCTGCACTATTTGCCATAGGATACATCGCCGATTGAGCATAAACAGATGAAGGCCAAGATCCTGGTCCAGATTGGCACACTAAATCTGTTGATAGAAAAAAGCTCAGCTCCAGAATAAGTTCAATAGACATAGAAATGGAAAATATCCTAAAAAGGGAAAATCACTAGAAAGATATGTTTTACTTCAGGACTATGCCAGTTCTTGAGGCAGTATTTATTGTTTGTGAAACCGAGATGAGATCAAGTTTAGAATTAAACAGCTCCCTTCAAGGACCTTACACACGAGTATTTAAGGTTACTGTTATTGGCACTATATCATCTTATGTGGAGGCATCACAAGCATATAAAACATAATCAACTAATGTGACAACAATTATTCTTGTATTAGATAATGTGCATATTCCAAACACTTCCGCTATTAGACAGTGTGTTATCCCAACACTACTGCTATTGGGCAATGGGCATATTTCAAACATGTCTGCAATCAAACCATGGGCAGACTTGTTAACACATCATGGTAAACTCTCGAACAATATAGTCTGTCCACAAAGATTGTAATCAGTTTTCATCGGCTAAGCCAAAAGCTGTAAGCCAGCTACGCTCATGATGTAAATGGCAACAGCATCATTAACATTATCATAACAATCAGAGTATGAAAAACAGGGAATTTTTTTTTCCCACATAAGAAAATATGAGTCCATGCTGCATAACTGGCTGGAGGAAAACCTTATATAAGACCGAAATGACAACTTATTCCAGGTACTTTAGGTTTAGGCATGTCTATTTTCTGTGTAAACAAGCTTAAAAGTTGTTAATATAATCTCCTACAGGGCTTTCCCTTTCAAAGTTTAAGCAGGCAAGATTTACTTTCTCTTCATAAATATTCAACTAGAAATTAGAAAGGACTCGATGTCCAAGATTTCATTGATAAACCATATTATTTATTATTATTTACGATAGTTTGTTGACCGCCTTATTCAGAAATTTGCATCAGCGTCATAAGAAATAAATTAAAAAATTAAAAGAATTCTACTCCACCCTCTCAAGTCTCAAGCCCCTGCCACAAAACACACACACCCCAAAAAAAGACAGATAAATATAAATTAAGACGACAAAGAAACAAATAGGGGGAAAAATATTAATACAAATAGAGCTGAAAAGAATATGAACACGGTGAAATAGCTGGAATCTTTAAAACATAGTGTATCCTAACCACAAATTATTTGGTAATCCTAATTTTTTGCAAGTAGATCTGCTTAAGAAAATGTCTCCACTTGATCTAAAATGTTAAGTTGTTAAAGATGCCATATGTACATAATTTAAATTTTGTCTTCAACAGTTATGAAGTTAATTGTACTTCCAAATAGAAGGACTACCACACAATGACAGTTCAACATATTTACGAAATGATGAGTACCTGAAACCTACCAAAACCTCCTGTCCCAGAAGCTTCAATATCAACAAAAGCTCCAACAGTGTCGCGCCATTTATGTGTTGTCATAAAGCCATGTGAACCCTGAAATTGCAAAAGCATGTTGCTAGTGAATAACTTGTGTATTTATAACTCATTCACTAAAATAACTTTTCCATGTCAAACTCAAACTAATTTATCTTAATACATAGATTACGGGTTACCTTCCCTATAAAGTAGAACTCACTTAACGAATTGATGTTTCCTATATGTAATGTAACACGTACCTAATCCCAGAAAGCAATAAAGCTTCTTGTTGTAAACAAATAAACTACATTGCAGAATTAGTAAGAATACTCAATTCAGATGCAAATAAACTAAATTTGCAGCATATTGAGGCACGAGTATTATTCAGACCCTCTATTTTGCAAATGAAGCTGAAATAAACAAGCAAATTAACGCCTACTTAACATAAAAGTGTGTAACTGACCCAACTATTCATGAATTTCTCACCAGCAGAAATAGTTCCTCTGCTCCATTAAATAAGAATATTACTGGCTTAGGAGGAACCCAGTCAGAATCAACTGTGAGCCTCGCCAATTCTAGCAACGATGCTGCAGAAGAGGTAACAATAAAATCAAGCTCAAATTATAAGCAATCACATCTTGAAACATTAGCATATAAAACCCACCAACACATGAGCCACAATCACCAGCTCCTGGAGAGCCAGGAGGGGTATCAAAATGACCATTCAACAAAACAGATGCATCGGTGTCCTGAGAATCTACTGATGAAATCCTGTAAGTAAATTAAAGTTAAATTAATTGTAATTCACCAAACAATTTTTTTCAGAGTTCTATCAACCACCCAACATATTACAAGGTTTTGCATGCGTGCCAGATAACAAATTTTCTTCTTTAACAAAATGTAAATGAACCAACAGCCCTCGAACAGAGTTTTTAGCATTGGTCACAGACTTTATTAAATGTAGCTTCCAGTTTTCTTGGTCATTTTAGCATTTATAACATGGAAAGCATTGGAATATGCTACAGTGTGCAAACTTTAGGCACCAACTCGATCAAATTCATAGTTGTTTAGTATGGGATTCTATCTTAAAAGGTTAATCATATTAGGAGGAATAGCTTAAGCTCTTATAAATTTTATATTTTATTTCTATTTTTAATTGACATAGAATTTATCATTAACAAGCTCCGCATGAGAACGTCAGTTTTTGGAATCCGACTGCTCATTTGAGCTTGAAGTCGATCGAATGGCTTGTTGGCCTCTGTTACCATTTTATGTTTCATCTAAAAACTTAAGCAGTTAGAGAGGAGTCATGTTTATGTATTTAAACTGCCTTTGACAACAGTCAATCTTTAACAAGGACTTGAAAGAGAGAGGGGGTGATAAAACAAAAGAAAATTCGATGAACTATACAACTCCATTAATTATCAAAACACAGGATGAAGAAAGAGTGGAAGTCAAGTTTCTTAAGAATAAAAAACCATGTTTAAATCAGCAGAAGGTTCATTTATATTTATTTTTTTGAAGGGGGGGAGGGCCTGAACACAACTTGCAAGTAGTGATTCCAAAAGTGAAGTGTCGGTAAACTTAGTTTCAGAATCGGAAATATGCACAACATGCTGAGCCAGTACTCTTGCAAAACTGACATTCTAACAAGCAGAAAAATCGACAAGACTCTATCTTTAGTACAAGGAAAGGTTATTTGACCTCTATGCAAAAACAGGAACCTCAGCTCCAAGACTTGTTACAACTTACAATAAACCCTTTTGTCGATTAAAAAAAAAAATTCTTATTTAATGAACTGGTGGCCTTGAAATTGGGAAATAGAGAATTTAATAGAAAGAAGAAATAAATAGTGCAGAATACCTCATAAGAATATTTGTGTGATTTCTATAAGCTAGAGATATACTGTGTCCTAAAAAGATCATATTGAATGAGCCATTAACAGTGGTTTCTTCAATCTCTATCCTGCAAATACAGATACAAGGAACCAGAGTTACTTGATCACAATATTATGGAGGTGTTCATCCATACATGAGGAACAGTAAATTTCAAATTTGCGACTGGAAACCAACCTAAGATTCGATCCAGCTCGCTCTTTTGTCAAATCCAACTGTGCTTTAATATATTCCGCAGCTTGTCTTAAACCCGGACTACCCTCCTACAGGTGGTTACATTAAAAAAAAAAAAAAATAGAAGATGATTCATTTAATTAGTTCTTTCCACTTCTTAGAAATTAACAATCAAACAAGAAACTAACAAATTCATATACATGACTATTTCCCTAGCTAATTATTAGATTCTCCTAAAAACTAGAAAAAAAAAAAAAAAAAGTCAACTGAAAAAATAGCTGCATTAGATTCACTCAGTAAAATTCTCGTATCCACATACCAGAGATGAACTGTCCTGATAAGATTGCAAAACTGACTAAAAATCCCAAAAAAAAAACACACACATTCACGTGCATAGAGTTGCAGAGAAAAAGTTATGTATCAGACTGGTGTTGACCTGGCGACCACCGATGTCTTCCGACAAGACGCGGACGTGTTCAATGGCCCTGGCTTCGGAGAAGCGATCCAGTGGTGCGTCCATACCGAGAGGCTTGATGAACTTCAGGTGAATTGCGGAGTGTACAAGATAGGATATGAGTCCGTACATGATCGCAAGAGCAAACAGCACTTTGAAACCTGTAACATCGCCTGAGGTAAGCCTGAAAAAAGCCATTTTTTGCAATTGGATTCTCCAAGAACGGAGAAGATTTGTATTGATTTTGACTGAAGAGGTGTCAGGTTCTGGGGAAATGGGTGTTTATTGCGCGTGACTGTTCATAAGAATCTTCAAGTGTTGGTCCGGGCTTTTGGGTCAATTTGTTTACTAAATTGTTATCTGGGCCGGGTCCATTGTTCTAGAACATAATTCAATTGTTCTAGATTCTACACAATAAATGAATACGCATTAATTATTAAAGTACTTTTGTAAAGTTTAATGAAAAGAAATAGACAACAATTCTCGGAGCAGTTATTTGCATCGTTGCTAAATTAAAAAATAGTAACTGAACTAACAAACTAGACTTTTAGAGTTGATATTATTAGGTAAATAATGTTATATATGCATCAATTATCACAATTTGGTTGACATTTTCTCTTTTGTTAAGGAAATTTGTACAGTGATGTAATAGATCAGTTCAAAATCAAGCATCTGTTTGATCTTCATTAAATTATAATTCATTTTTTTCTCTTCTTGTTAACCACATATTTTTCAATAAAATAATATTACACGTAAACTCAAAACTTTTTATTTAAATTTAACCACATATTATCCAAAAAAAATTACCATTCCAAAATCAAATTCTCTTTATAACGAAAGAATAAAGAGGGCCAAACAGGCTCTAACATTAGAGATGTTGCCATGCAGAATAATGTTAAAAAAAAAAAAGTGTAAGAGGGAGTGTAAACATAACGAGGTTGTTATTAGATTCATTGTGTAAATCTCTGTCGTTTTAAAGCATTTGCATCCTTATTTTAATATTTTCTTTCGAAGTGGGTTCTTTTCAGCTCATTCCATTTATTTGTTCCGTCAAATATGGATAATTGACGTAAAACATCCATATTGTTTGTGTTCATCAGTTCATCACGCAAAATTGTCCCCATCGTTTTAATTTTGAAATTTGGGCCCTCAAATTGATTTTTTTTTCCACAAAATGCCCTTATTATCTATTTTCTCCATTAAAGCATTATAACCATTATATTTAAATAAGCAAATAAAAAGAAAGAAATAATATATAAAAATAATAATTGCAGCTAGAGTTTTAAATTTTCAAACTACTACCGCATAAAACAATTTAAAACACACTAACAAAATAAAAATAATTCATCTTGCCAATTGACCCCACTTTCCCTATCCTTCACCACCACCAAAATAATTTTAAAAAAAATTAAAATATTTTCTTAAAAAAGGTAAGAAAATAATGGAAATAGAAAAAAAAAATTAAAAAACAAAATGGTGCTTCTTCCATATCTAATTTTGCACTCTTACCATCGCCCCACCACCCATTCTCCCCATTCCACTGTAACACCATTAAGAGATTTTTTTTCTTGTAATTAAGTTTCATGTTCTAATATTTTTTTTGTTTTCAATAAAGTTACACGAGTTTTTTTAGAGATTTAGTTATTTTCAGTAAATTCTTGTTTCTATCTTCTTATTGTTGGTTACATACGTATACATGAACTGTATCAGGTTTTGTGCTCTGATTTTGTTTAAATTTATATCGCCAGAAACATGACATCTAAAGATGAGATTTCTTCTATTAGATGATTCATTCAATATCTTAATCCAAACCTCAATCTTGGTCATTTTAATTCAAACTCAATTAAGAGGAAAATAGATCTTTTTTTTTTTTGGAAGATGATTTTGTTTGTTAAATGTTTTTAATTATCTTAAGGGGACTCATTTGCACAATGCATGCTTGCCACCTTTCCGACTACCAATTGAATATGTGGACGCTAGGTCACAGAACCAACGTAATGCCGTCATACCGGGATGGTTTAGCGATCATTTGCACTTTAACACGTGTCAAATACTGGAATTCATGTGGAAGAAGTGTTTAGACGAAGTTTTGGTCAGGTTTTTAGATCCGTCGACCTTTAATTTATGCAAGTGTAGGGTCCTTACACGAGACTTGAATCAGAGTCATTTTTTACCATTTTAATTGATGTATTGGTCAATTTGATCTTTTCAACATGTCGTTGATCCCGTCACATATATTTCATTTGTACCTTTTGTAGCCCTTATGTGATTCTCAGTGGCCTCCTATTTGCAAGAAGTAGTACTTGTAGTGGTCTTTTGTTTATCTATTTTAGAAATGTGAAGCTAACTCTCGATCTACATCATAGTACAAGGGTGTTAGTAGATCTTTCCTCTTTTTGGAAGATCGTATTGGAACCTTACTACTGCCACAAAAGGATGTTAGGGAAATGTTTGCTTGCCTTATCTCACTAGGTTCATCTCTATGGTCGTGGGTTCAATGAGGTCAAGGTTGGGGAGGGTAGCCATTGCCCCAGCTAAATCTTTATACCGTCTTAGGGCAAACCACCAATGATGATGTTGTAACTTTGATCACTATCCTGCAAGATTATGGTTAAATTGGAGTTTGGGTGGTTGCCTTTGTGATAGGCGCATCGGGGCTTTTCGAGCATCCAATGGTCAATGGATGAGGCAAAGCGGGTCGGATGTGGATGAGCGAGCGATTCTATATGGCTCTATCAAGTCCCCACATGGACGTTCGGTCTTACGTGGCGTCTTTGCTGGCTCCAAGTGGGGAGCAAGCATAACAATGATTTTACGTTTATATGTGAACTAAGTCACTTTAGTGTTGACTTGTTAAAATAAAACTTCAAATTCATCGTGCCACTCTCCATACAGAGTTGTGATGATGCACGAGGTGAATCCTTGGAACGTGTACAAAATATTTAAACAAATGTGTGGTCCCTAACAAATCACATAGAATTTATCTTCTTTTATTATTTTTTTTTTTTATTTTTAATGATGGTGAGCTCTCATGACAGTGGAGTCTCGATTGGAGTTAACGATAAAATGAATGAAGGAAATTGCCTTCACACGCCAAAAGAAAGAGGTGCACGGGCTTGGGTTTGAGTTCATTATAATATCAATTTCCTTTGGAGGAAATTAGGCTCTTAGAATAATAGCATTAAAATTAATTAAACTTCTTAATCACGTAATTAATACGTCAAAACCCCCAAATTCCCAAAACTCCCGAAAGTCCGACCTTCATCACCAGGCACCCGTACTGCCGTCTTCAATTGCTCCACCATCTGCCTCGCCAACCACCTCCTAAACTGTCCATCACCTTCATCCCACATCTATACACAACCGCTACCTCAAAAATTTCAACAAAAAGTAAGTTCATATCACCAAATGATTTCACCATATGCACACACTCTTCTTACATCAATTTTGCTATTTGTGGTTCAAAATCCTTTTTTTCGTTTTCTTTTTGTAAATTTTTCGTTTTAGTTCTGATTTTCTGCAAAAGAAATTTATTCTACCTCAAAGTTGAAATATATAAAGTAATATGCAGGGGTTCAATAAATAAACTTCAATTTTTTCTCTATTTTTGACATCCCATAGAGATGTTTCTTTTTCAGCAATGCATTTACCATCATCAAATGATAAATGATAGGAATGCATTTACTATCATCAAATGATAAATGACAGGATGGAAGGCATGGGAAATCATTACTTTGGAATATACCGAAACACATATAGTTGAAAGTGACAAGGGTACATATTTGTCTATCCTTACAGCTACGAGTAGCTTCTCATCAACAAACAGACTGATAAATATTATTTGTCACTTTTTTGGAGAGCTTGTTACTTTTCTAAGTGTTGTCACTTTTTTGAGTTTTATTGAATTGATTCTAAGGTGTTTTATCTTTTTTTTAATGTTTGTGACTTTTTTGAGTATTTGTTACTTTTTTGAATTTTTATTTTTGTGACCTTTTTGAGCATTTGTTACTTTTTTAAATTTTTATCACTTTTTAAGTATTTGTCACTTTTTGTAGGGTTGTCACTTTTTTAGTGTTTGTCATTTTTTCTATTTGTTGTCACTTTTTTTTGTTAATGTTTTAAAATTGGTCACTTGTTAATAAAAACTTAACTTTAAACAGTATTTTTTTACTTTTAAAACACTTTTCATATGATTTTTCAAAAGATCAAAATTTAAAGGTATTTTTGTAAGTTGTCATTTTCTTTGAACCAAATTAAACAGACTATTTAGAGGAATTCAACTATGTTTTTGAGCCATCAATTTAGCTGAAAAGGTGTGTCCTTTCATGGAGTGTTGTGGCTCAATATATATGTTAATTTAGAGATGTCAACGAGTCGGCTTGCGGCTCGTGCACGGTTCGATTAAAAAAAAACTCGAGCTTTTTTAGCTCGAACTGAGCCAAGCCGAAATACGACCGAAATTCGGAGACATGACTAGGACTACTGGCTCAGGCTCCACCGAGCTGGCTCACGAATTTTCTAATTTTTTTTAAAATTCATGAAATATTCATGTAAAGAAGTCAAAAAAGTTCTTCTCGAATAATATACAATTAAAAAAAATATTCATATAGATACGTGAATATATGAATTAGAGTACAATTTTGAGGTGTGTAAATATCTTGACATTCACTTGTAGAATTAAAAATGTTGGAGTAGAAAATGTTTCTTTTTTTTAAGTTTCAACACCACAGAATAACAAATAATATTATATTAACTCCTATATAATAAAATTTAAAATTTATATCAATAAAATATAATGGGAATACTAATGAATAAGATAATAAATTGAAAATATAGATAATTGTAATATAATTATGAATAATAACTATGTAAGCATATTTATATATAGGTTATTCTTTATTGATTTAAATCTTAAATTAAATATTAATAAAACAAAAAAATTAAAAATTGGCAACGAGCGACCCGTACGGCTCGACGAGTTATAGGGACGGCCCAGGCTTGAGCTTGTCCCAAAATTTGGGCTTGGCTTGAGCCCCGAGCCGAGCTGATAGGCTAATTGCCAACCCTAGGTTAATTTCACAACTACGAACATTTAGGGGATCAATTTAAAAAATTAGGCAAACTAAAAATTATTTTAAAAATAAGGTGTAACTTTAGTACCTATTTGATAAAAAATATAATTTAGATTTTTATCAAATTCAAAGTCAACAATTAATTTTAACCACATATTTCCTGGGTCTTATAATTTTTTAATCATATATTTCATCAATTTTTATTAAAATCTACTAAAAATCTGATTTTAATCTCCACGCATCAGGGGCTTCAATATGTTATTCTTTGTTGTAGTACATGTATTTTTTTCACTTCACGTAATTTTCTCAATCTTACTTTTTCTGTGATTTTGCGAGTAAGTATTTTTTAATAAGTTACAATGAGTGTAACTTACAATGTGTTAATTTACACTTGATTCATGTAATAAGTAATTTCTTTAAAACTCTTAACGTATATTATGTGTTGTTGATGTCACAATGTGTAATTTTTTCAAAATTGTAACTCAAAAATTATTACACCACTATCTCACCATCACCATAAAATTAAACATCCAAACTCCATCCAACCACCATTGTCATTACTACCATGAATATGACCCCATACCACCATCGCCGCCCAATTTGCATGCAACACTTTCTATATATGAAAATTTCACATTAAGATACCGATGGAGGGGGAAAAAATTCTGCAACAAGATAGGAAAATTAACAAATTACACTGCCAAAAATATTTAAAGCTTACAATTAAAAAAACTGGTGTAAAATTTGGTTATCCAAAAATCAAGTGATAATTCCACGTTTTAATATTAACAGATAATATTATAAATTAATTTATATACCTATCCCTAATCCACACATCCCATCCAAACCATGATCATCTCTACACTATCTGTGGGACTCGAACCTTTGATGGATGGTTTGCTGCCAGCAATCACCATTAAGTGAAAAGCGTGTTTCTCTGGCTATAACGTTTTATCCCATTTCCTTACCAAGATGTTGACACGTGGAATGATCTGGACGGTTGGCTGACTCTTTGGCTGACTCTTAAACTTATTCAGAACGCTTCATTTTGGATCATTCGAGAAACGCTCTCTTTTTCGTCTGCCTTGTGAGAGAAAAATTTAGGGTTTTCTCTTCTGGTTTTCTTGGCTCAAATAACTGATTTGAGGCTGTAATCGAGAGAGTTTTGACTCTCTGATTGTGATATTCTGTGTGAATATCTGTGGGAACTAAGGTTCTGTTTGTGTTGTGTATTGATCGAGTTACTGTGGGGTTTCTTGAGTGATCTGTGATAGATCTGTTCATGTACTTGAGAGATAAGTGTTCTATCTTCATTCTTTGTACTGTTTGAACGATTAGTAACCTTCGTTGCCAATTTGGGGCTATTTAGTGCAACTGAGCATAATCGAACTTGTTGGATGCTCAACGGGGGATGTAAGCGTTGGAAATGGTCGCCGAACCTCCGGGGCTTAGGCCAAAACAATTCTTGTGTTGATTCTTTAATTTTCTGCACTTTATATTTTCAGTTCTATAGTCTAATATCGTGTGTCCTGGCCTTACAGTGGTATCAGAGCCCAGGTTGTGTGGCTAGATAAATCGAGGTGGTAGAAAATTCTCATGAGATGGTGGATCCATGGTAACGTAGTGGGTGCAGGCTACGATGGATTATCTCGATGAGTGGTGATTTACCTCGTGAGCCTTGTTTGAGGGAGGGATTGTTGGGGCAAACAAATCCCACATCGGTTGTGGGAAGAAAATAAATCCACCATATAACTCAAGTGGGCTACTCCACCCATTACCAATTGGTTTTGGGATGGAACCTCACTTGGGCCTGGTGGTGTAGGCTTGGGCCTTGGGTAATTGCTCTCAATAATTCCCTAACAGTGGTATCAGAGCCTTGACTGGAGATCGTGATACCTGGATCTTAAAGGAAGGTGATAGATCTGCTTCAGATCTAAAAATTTTGGGACTACTTCAAAGCAGAGTTCTTATATTTTTCGAGTTTTTAAAAACTCGATTGGTGAGATCTTCCTTTTTTAAATTTCTGTAAATTTATTTTTCGGAAATTTAAGGTTCCTGTCTTTTTCCCTTGATCTACCGTACACAAAAAAAAAAAAAACCCCCCTGAGACTAATCTTTGTCCAAAGGCTCCTGTGAGGCCTTGGGAATCTGAGATAAATCAGGAACGGTTGTGTACTTGGAGGATCTTGAAGGAGAAATTGTGGAACATTGTTGTTTGATCTCTGTTTGCTGTGTTTCTTGTTTGGGTTCTTCACTTATGTGATCTTATGAAGTACATAATAATATTTTTTCATAATCTTGATTGTCATTCTGTGATAAACTGTGATCTTGAATAACATATTAAGTGCTATCATTGTTGTGTCTCTGAGAACCTGTGAAACTGTTTTCTTTTATCTGTGATCCTTGTTTTTGGGTCAAAACATGGCCTCTGCTAAATTTGAAGTAAGTCAATTTGATGGCAAAATTGATTTCAATATGTGGAGTCAAAAAATGAAGGAGTCAATTTGATGGCAAAATTGATTTCAATATGTGGAGTCAAAAAATGAAGGCTATCTTGATGCAAATGAAATATGCTAAGGCTGTAACTGAAAGTTGGCCTGATGACTTACCCCTTCCTAAAAGAACTGAACTTGATGAAATTGCTTGGAGTACTATCTTTTTATACTTGTCTGAGAATGTGATAAGAAGTATTGGTGATACAAGGACTGCCTCTGAATTATGGACTAAACTGCATGCTAAGTATGTGACCAAGACCACTCCAAATAAATGTTTTCTGCTAAAACAATTCTTTTCTTTTAAAATGGATCCCTCAGTTGATTTGGATGAAAATTTAAATAGATTTACAAAACTTACCCAAGACTTGGCCAACTGTGATGAAAAACTTTCAAAAGATCAGATGGCTGTAGTTCTGTTAAACTCCATTAGTGATAGATACAAAGACATTAAGGTTACTCTAGAGTATGGCAGGGAAGACCTTACTACAGACATTATAATAGATGCTCTAAGAAATAAGGCCCTAGAGATAAAGTCTGAATCTAGAAATAATCACAATGGGGATGGTCTATGGGTAAGAGGAAAGAGTTTTGGAAAATCTGATTACCATTCTAAGCCTTTTACCGAAAATAGAAACAGATTTAATGACAAGCATAAGTCCAAGACTACTGCTAAGGGAAAAAGGTGTTACTACTGTGGTAAGTTGGGACATTTTGCAAAAGATTGTTTCAAAAAGAAAAATGATTTGAAAGACAGAAAACCTGAAGATGGGAGTAATGCTTTAGTATACCATAAAACCAAAGTTGATACTGAAAATGGTTTGGTCCTTGTTAATGTAGAAAGAAAACTGAGTGATGAATGGATTTTAGACTCAGGCTGTTCTTTTCACATGTGCCCCAGTAAAAACTGCTTTCTGGATTTTACTAAAACCACAGGGGGGCAAGTCATTATGGGAAATGACATCACTTGTAAAGTCAAAGGCATTGGTACTGTAAAACTGTTGCTAGAAAATGGTAATGTACTATTTCTTAAAGGAACTAGGTATGTCCCTGACTTGAAGAGAAACCTAGTGTCTTTAGGTATGTTAGATGACTTGGAGTTTAACATTAACATGGGTCAATGACATATTAAAATTCTTAGGGGCAATAATTTAATCATCAGCTCCCCTAAGAGACATGGCCTCTATTTTTTAAAGGCAAAACCCTTACTTGGTTTGACTGCTACTGCCATATCTGAAAAATTTACTCTTGCAAAACTGTGGCATGAAAGACTTGGTCACATTGGTAAGAAAAGTCTGAACTATTTGCAATCAAAAGGATTTTTTGGAAAATTGAATCTTGGGGATTTTGGATCTTGTAAAAAATGTGTTATAGGCAAACAAGTCAAATTACATTTTCCTACAGGAACTCATAAATCTAAACAGATTTTAGAATACTTACATGCTGATTTATGGGGACCTGCACATGTGTGTACTTTGTCTGACTTCAGATATTATTTGTTGATTGTTGATGATTTTTCAAGAAAAATTTGGGTTCTCTTGCTAAAAAGCAAAGATGAAACATTCTCTGTCTTTAAGGAATGGAAAATTCAAGTTGAAAATCAAACTGATCTTAAAATAAAAACCCTAAGGACAGACAATGGCTTGGAATTCTGTAATAATGAATTCAATGATTTCTGCAAAGAACATGGCATTCTGAGACATAGAACTGTTGTTTATACCCCACAACAAAATGGTATTGCTGAAAGAATGAATAGAACTTTGTTAAATAAAGTGAGATGCATGTTACTTAGCTCTGGCTTGCCTAAAGCTGATGCAGGGTGAAATTTGTTAAAACTGCTGCATTTCTTGTTAATAGATGTCCTACCAAAGCTTTGAATTATGATATACCTGAATCTGTGTGGTCTAAAAATCCTGTGAATTATTCTTATTTGAAAATATTTGGTTGTGCTGCTTATTCTCATCAAAGTATTGGTAAACTTGAACCTAGAGCACTCAAATGTATTTTCTTAGGATATGATGAAAATGTTAAAGGATATAGACTGTGGGTTCACTCTCAGAAGGGCTATAGAGTCATAATTAGAAAGGATGTGGTTTTCAATGAATCCATTATGCCTTGTTTAAGGGAAAATGAAAATGATTTGACAGAAAATGATACTCTTTTTGAGGTGGAGTCTTCTCACATTGAGCAAGAAACTCCTACACCTGCTGTAGATGAAACTAGTTCTGGTAATGATAATCAAATTCTGGGTACTGAAGTTGACCAAGTAGTTGATCATTCTGACCTGCCTGACCCTTTGCCTCTTAATGAATACCAACTTACTAGAGATAGGGAGAGAAGACAGGTTAGGCCTTCCACTAGGTTTGACAATGATGATTTTGTTTCTCTGTTCACTTACCAAGAGCAATTAGAAAATGAACCCAACTCCTTTGAGGATGCCATTAAGTGTAAGGAGAAAGAAAAATGGATGGAGGCTATGGAAGATGAGATAACTTCACTCCATAAGAATGATACCTGGGTTCTTGTAGACAGACCTAAAGATCAAAAATTGATAGATTGTAAATGGATCTATAAGGTAAAACAAGGAGAATGTGATAGTAAAAATGTTAGATACAAAGTTAGGTTGGTTGCTAAAGGTTTCACACAAAAAGAGGGAGTTGACTACACTGAAATCTTTTCTCCTGTAGCTAAGTATACCACTATCAGATGTCTGCTTGCTTTTGTTGCTCAATTTAATTGGGAACTTGATCAGTTGGATGTTAAAACTGCTTTTTTGTATGGTGAATTAGATGAAATTATCTATATGAAACAACCTGTTGGTTTTGAAAAAGGAAACCCTGAAAATATTGTATGCCTGCTGAAAAAGTCACTGTATGGGTTAAAACAAGCTCCTAGACAGTGGTATAAGCGTTTTGACACTTTCATTTTAAAACTTGGCTTTAAAAGGAGCTTATATGACACATGCCTATACTGCAAAGGTAATGGAGGTAAAGATTCCCTATATTTAGTGCTTTATGTGGATGATATGTTGCTTGCAAGTTGTGACAAAACTGAGATTGAAAATATTAAATCAAAATTGAAATCTGAATTTGACATGAAAGATCTTGGTTCTGCTAAAAGAATACTGGGAATGCAGATTTGGAGAGATAAGGATAAAAATTTGTTATTCTTGAACCAGCATGATTATGTGATTAAAATCTTGAAGAAATTCAATATGTATGATTGTAAACCTGCCTCTTTGCCTCTTGCCAATCATTTTCAGTTGTCTTCTGATTGCTGCCCTAAATCAGAAGATGAATATGCTAGAATGTCTAAAGTACCTTATGCAAATGTGATTGGATCTGTTATGTATTTAATGATTTGCACCAGACCTGACTTAGCCTTTAGTATAAGTGTCTTAAGTAGGTTTATGGGTAATCCTGGTGAAGAACACTGGAATGCTCTAAAATGGCTTCTGAGATATTTAAAAGGAACTGTTAATTTAGGACTTGTGTTTAAATCAGATAAAAATGGTGTAGTTTTAAGGGGATATCTGATTCGACTTTCTTTGGTGATAGGGACAATAGAAGATCTACTTCATCTTATTTTTACACTCTGTGTGGTACTTTTATTAGCTGGAAGTCTCAACTTCAAAGAGTAGTTGCTCTGTCTTCTACTGAAGCTGAATACATAGCTGCCACTGATGCTATAAAGGAGGGTTTATGGTTAAATGGCTTACTATACGAGCGGGATTTATTGATAATAATGCTGTCTTGTTTTCTGACAATCAAAGTGCCATACATCTTAGTAAAAATCCTATGTTTCATGATCGCACAAAACATATTGATGTTAAATATCACTTTATAAGAGATGTGATTTCAAAAGGGATTATCAAAATTGGTAAGATTGCAACTCAGTTTAATCCTTCTGATATGGGCACTAAGGTTGTACCTGTGCATAAATTTGCTACCTGCATAAAATTGTTATCTGTTGATTCTTTGTGATGTGTTACAGGTTACTTAGAGCGTATGAAAACAAAATGGAATGCTCCTGGCTGCACTTATAGTCCCAGATTCTGGCAGCAAGGTGGAGATTGTGGGACTCGAACCTTTGATGGATGGTTTGCTGCCAGCAATCACCATTAAGTGAAAAGCGTGTTTCTCTGGCTATAACGTTTTATCCCATTTCCTTACCAAGATGTTGACACGTGGAATGATCTGGACGGTTGGCTGACTCTTAAACTTATTCAGAACGCTTCATTTTGGATCATTTCGAGAAACGCTCTCTTTTTCGTCTGCCTTGTGAGAGAAAAACTTAGGGTTTTCTCTTCTGGTTTTCTTAGCTCAAATAACTGATTTGAGGCTGTAATCGAGAGAGTTTTGACTCTCTGATTGTGATATTCTGTGTGAATATCTGTGGGAACTAAGGTTCTGTTTGTGTTGTGTATTGATCGAGTTACTGTGGGGTTTCTTGAGTGATCTGTGATAGATCTGTTCATGTACTTGAGAGATAAGTGTTCTATCTTCATTCTTTGTACTGTTTGAACGATTAGTAACCTTCGTTGTCAATTTGGGGCTATTTAGTGCAACTGAGCATAATCAAACTTGTTGGATGCTCAACGGGGGATGTAGGCGTTGGAAGTGGTCGCCGAACCTCTGGGGCTTAGGCCAAAACAATTCTTGTGTTGATTCTTTAATTTTCTGCACTTTATATTTTCAGTTCTATAGTCTAATATCGTGTGTCCTGGCCTTACACTATCCCGTCTCTCTCTATACTCTTCCTCACTTTGGACCACCACCACCGTGTATAATTTGACGAAATCCAGCGGAATCGATGGGCGTTGCTGCGCAAAGCGTCGATCGACCCAGCAAGAATGTGCGTACTCAGACTAGAGACGACTTCACAAATTTCAAGGATTAAAGATTTTCTTTAGTAGCATCTACTGATTTGTAATGTCAATTAGTGGAATGCAAATCAGAAGCTGTTATTCCACTTTTTCAGATGCCGAAGTGGGCGGTGACAGCAATTTGAACAACTTCTTCACAATCACCATTATATTTTTTCTTTAATTCCCACTTATATTTCAAGATTTTTTTTAATAAATCATTCTCTATGATCTTTATTTTCTTAATCAATTATTTTAATTTTTTTGTTAGTTTTGTTTAGTTGATTGACCTTTGCCCTCATTTCTCAGTTGATCTCTTTTGGTATCAATTCACACGTTTCAGTTGTAGATGGAGTTATGGATGTGAGGGGTTTTTACATTCCCAGTCGATTGAATTTCTGTGACCAAATATCTTGAATACGTGACACGTTAAAGTGCATAAGTCACAAGTCATAGATTTAAGAGATTTGGCCACCCGCCATTGGATCAAGACACAATCATACGTAACATAGCACACGTTAAAATGCATAAGTCACATGTCACGAATTCAAGAGATTTGGTCACAAACCCATAAGATTTGTTCTTAGGCCATAAGTCACATGTCAAGCGCATATGTCATAGGTCACGAATTCAAGAGATTTGATCACAAGCCATTGGCTTAAATCACATATCACAAATCAAAGAGATTTGGTCACATGCTATATGTTTAAGTGCATAGGTCACATGTCAAATTCAAGAGATCTAGTTACATGTCATTAATTTTTTTGACCTCATTTATTCGAATTGGTCACAAATATTAACCAGATATCGACGACGAGATTTGAAATTATTTGCTCTGGTAAGTACTCTATAAATTACACCATCAGGGGCAACTTTCAAGTTTAAAAAATCGTTTTAAATTATACCGCACTACTGAGTCGTGGATGAAGAAGATGATCGATAGTCGGCGATGCTCGGTTGATGTTCTTCGACGATCGCTATATTTCTCCATCTCTCGAGTATCTGAGCCAATGATGCTCGTTCCCCACTGAGCGACAATCAATTCATCGCTGAATAAGTCATTGGCGAGTAGGAGTCGGCAACCGTAAGAGAAAATGGTGATAGGCAGGTGCGCGAGGTGATGGTGGGGGCGGTTGGTTGATTGGTTGGGTGAGGATATATTAATTTAATTTGGTAATATTATTATTTAAAATTAAATCAAAATTAACACCTGAATTTTGTATTTTTAAACTTAATGTCTGAAAATTGATTTGGAACATTGACTAATGATTTTTTTCCCATTAAAAAATTTGTGAATTTAGATTTTAGTGAATCCAAAAAGGCCCCAACTTGTACTAGGCCAAAAAAAATTGCTTTAATGCAATAAAAAATTGGGGGCATGTCACATTATTCAATAAAATTAAAATGCTTTTTTATTCATAAAACAATGTGCAACGATCTTATTGCCACATCACTGCTACATAAACGAATGAATATTCTCGTTCTAGATTAAAATAACAACATTCTACCAAAAAAAAAAAAAAGTCACTGTGCTATATATCTATAGAATTATATCAGTCTATTTTAACCTGTAATATTTCCCCCACTATTATTGCTATTGCTTAAGAAAAATTATGCCACTAATATTTCCATTTCTTCAATTGAGGAAAACTATGATAAATTATTCGGTATGCAATATTGTAACAATGCTATAATATATAATTATTTTATATTATTTACCTTCATTTTTTAAAATTTTGTAGTATGTAGTTTAATTCACGAAATAAACACAATTAAGTCTCAAATAAATTATTTGATTGTTACTTTTAGCTTGTCGAACGGTAGAATTAAAAGTATAAAATATTCATAGTGTAATTGGGGTGTATTTAACTATGAATTCCCATTGTACGATGAGGATGAGCTTATAAAAAAAAATAATGAATCGTGTAGATTTATTCGATAAAAATTTAGCAAGGTTGATTTTATGTATTAGATTATATTAAATCTGAAAGTTAAAATATTGTTTTGCTTAGTGCTGTTCAATAGTTCATATCAGAGGAGCTCAAACGTGATTATAATGCAAATTATCACAAAAGCTGCACTTAATTTCTATGCCAAAATGACATGATTTGGCTTATCCCTTCACTTAATCGATGCCACCTAACAAAGTTTATGATGAAGAAATGATACCTAACGACATATAGAATTTTAGACTTTTCAAAGAGCAGAGTGAATAATCTATTTTTGAGCACTAAAGAAAGGTGAACATGGTGGAAGGTCACGTTTTAGATAAGACTTACTTAATCTTTACTTTAATTATGATGCTAAAAGAATTAGAACTCAGAAGCACAAACCAAAAATTATCACATGATAACAGAAGATAATCTTGTCATTAACTCCATATTACCTTTCTAATCATCATTATGGATACAAGAAAATTGTCAATGGCTTGATCATCAATGTTAAAAGAAAGAGATGATCAAGTGATTAGTCATAATTACCTAATATCAAGATTTTTGGGACATCTTTGGTATGCTACGTTAAGGGCTTGTTCGATCCCTATTTTCAACCACATATTTTTTAATAAAATAATATTTCATGCAACTTAAAAACTTTTCTTTCGTTTTTAACCACACATTCTCAATCAATCTACTACTCCAAAATGCATTCTGAAATGATACTTTTAATTTAGTCAAAACACGTAGCTTGTAGCATGTGTTGGCTTGCGAACAACAACTGTTTATGTGATTGTTCTGACAAGATAAACAAACGTCGACATTCAACCTCGTGTGTTGTGTGTGGAATGCCCTTGGACACGATGTGTGTGGCAATGTACTAAATACTTGTTGCACTGCAAGCTTCGACGTTATGTTGATTTTATGGAGCTCACAACTTTTTAACAACAAATTTCATCAACTTTTATCAAAATTTAGTGAAAATCTGATTTTAATCTACACCAAATAGGGACTAACCATATTAAAAATTTGATAATTTGCAGAAATAGAACGGTACATAAACATTCTTGAAAGTTTATTAGTTAGCACAAATAAAACAGTACATTCTCGAGGAAGCCCATATTAATGGAAACCGCTTTTGTGGAGTGATTGCTTGGGAATCAAGTTCTGCTAAAAGCATTGAAGAGGGATAAGAAAGCTTCAACATTAAAAACATAAAAACCATCATATTTCTAGATTCAGACAAAGTAGAAATGGAACCTCAAGAATCAAAAGCAACAGGGAACCCTTGAAGCCAAAGTCTCACTGTCATCTACCTGTGCAGCCTTATCTTTTAAGCAAAACTTGACCCCAAATTCCCCCACCTAAAAATTAGCCCACTATCTTTTTCTTGTTTTAAACACCTCTAAGAATTCAAAACCTCTAATTTCTTGCTTGGAAAACCCGATTTCTCCTTCGATGGGGTCTTTCCAAGCGCTGAATGGAACAGGAAGTTCTGCATTGCTTGAGACATCATGTGGATATTTGCTACAAGAGTTAGAGGCAATTTTTTCTTTAGTGCATATTTTGTATGCAGTATTAGATCATATTGAACATAATAATATATGTTAATTTGTTTTTCTTGTTTAATAGTGTGAAATAATTATGTCTGTTTCACTTTACGAAACATGCTATCGGTATTTTCTTACTGATATGATCATCTCTTGAATGGATTCCTGTATACGACTAGCAGATGATATGGGATGAAGTTGGAGAAGATCAATTTGAAAGGGAAAAGATTCTACTGGAATTAGAACAAGAATGCCTGGAAGTTTATAGAAGGAAAGTTGATACTGCAAACATTTCACGAGCACGACTACATCAACAACTGGCTGAATCTGAGGCCGAATTTACACACCTTCTTCTGTCACTTGGGGAGAGATCACTCCCCGGACGTGTAAGTTCTTGATCATTTATTAAAAGGCATTGCAAGTACAAGTGAAGTTAAACAATTAATGTAGCAAGTCAGAATAAAAACAATGAACACAAAATAAGCTAATCTGTAAGGACCATAACTGTCTTAGTTGAAGAAGAAAACTTCGAGGCTGATTTCTACCAAGATCATTGCTGTAAATGGAGTTAGCTGAAACTAATATATGATATTTCCATATATTATTGTTGTTAACGTAATACGCTAATTCAAGTACCTTTTTTAATGGCAGCCGGAGAAAATGACTGGAACACTTAAGGAACAGCTAAAATCGATTAGCCCAGCTCTAAAGGAGATGCAGTTTAGAAGAGAAGATAGAGTAAAGCAATTCCGAGTGGTACAAGGGCAAATTCAAAAGATTTCTGCAGAAATAGCAGGTCAGCCGGTGTATAATGATTCATTCTCAAATGTGGTGGTAAATGAGAATGATCTTTCATTAAAGAAACTTGAGGAGTATCAGAATGAGCTCGAGAGACTTCATGCCGAAAAGGTACTCAGCTCGTATCAGTTCGTGTTGCAAAGAATCTAAAAAATTAGATTTGATCAAACTAAGGATTTTAACTTCTCTCTTTCATTTTTTTTTTGGTACTTGTATCAGAGTGACAGACTCCGAAGAGTGGAGAATTATATAAGCTTCATCCAGAACTTGGCAGCCACATTAGGAATGGATTCTTCCCAGATCATCACAAAAGTACACCCGAGCCTTAATGAATTATCCGGGCTGTCAAAGAACATCAGCGATGGTATTCTGGAGAAGCTCGATAGCACTGTCAACTCCCTTGAAGCAGAAAAGCATACACGCCTGGAGAGGGTAAATTTTACCAGTCTATAGTGCTATTTTTTGCATGTTCATCTATGTATCTTGGCCGGAAACAATCGTGAACAGCATGACACGACTGGACAATACAATTTACAAGACTTTAGCTTCTATCGTTAATGTTTGGAAGGATATATTGAGATACGATACAACTGCAATGAATAATACTAGTATTTAAACTTAAGTGTTTAATGTGACTATTGCAGCTTCAACAACTTGGTAAAGCATTGGCCAACCTATGGAATCTCATGGACACGCCTAGTGAAGACCGTCAACATTTCTTTCACGTCACTAGTTTATCATCAATTTCATCGGCTGAGATATTCACTCCTGGTGGTCTAACTCTCAGCATAGTGCAACAGGTTTGTTGTTTTAGTTCAAATGAAATTTGTTCAGAGCTCGAGTTCCATGAGTGAAATTTATTGCAATTTTTTACAAGGTGGAAGCTGAAGTCAACAGGCTGGATCAGTTAAAAGCGAGCAAAATGAAAGAGTTTTTCTTCAAAAAAAAAGCTGAACTCGAGGAAATATGCAGTCGATCTCACATGGAAATTCCTTCTAGATCAGAAATGGAAAAAATAATTAACCAACTAAACTCTGGTTAGACTTTCTCTTGAAAGGGTTTGGTAGCATTTTCTGATATTTATATAAATGTTTGGACTAATTCTAATGTACGAAAAGGGGAGATTGACCATGCCGATCTCCTCACAAGCATGGATGAACAGATATCGAAAGCAGAAGAAGACGCTTTTAGTCGGAAGGCCATAATGGAAAAAGTTGAAAAATGGATCTTAGCACGCGATGAGGAGCGATGGTTGGAAGACTATAGCAGGGTGAGATTCTTATCCCGTTTATATACTCATTTAGTCGAGTCTATTATTAATCTCTAACATGATGCCTATACTGTGAGTTGTTTCAGGATGAGAACCGCTATTCAGTCAGCAGAGGTGCTCACAAGAACCTTAAAAGAGCAGAACGTGCAAGAATAATGGTTAATAAGATACCAGGTGAAAAACCAATTTTTCGAAGTTATTAATTCGGCTTGAGAACCAATTTTCTATGCCTAGCACGTGTAATTCTTTGACTTTTACTTGACAGCTTTGGTGGATTTGCTGATATCCAAGACCAAGAGCTGGGAAGAAGAAAGAAATAAAGTTTTCTTATATGATGAGGTGTGCAAGTGTCTAGAGTAGACATTTGAATGCATAATTCTTCTAATCTCATTGAATCATACATAGACATTTTAGTATTATATTTCGTGGTACTCAATCATGAATCGAAGAAATTAGTAAGAAAGTAATGAAGATGAGTAGAAAGCAACCGAATAGTAAGTCTGGACACGAGAATTTGTGCAGCCAATTCCAACTGATAAAAGGCTATGGTGATGTTAGTTGATTATATCGTGTTCCATATCAAAGAAGATAAGAAATCGACCATAGTCATCACAAAAAGTCTATAAAGAATGAATCCATCAAATTTGATTTAAACAACCTCATTTTTTTGTGTGACACTAGGTTCCTCTATTGGCAATGCTGGAAGAGTACAATATGCTGAAGAAGGAAAAGGAAGAGGAGAAACAAAGACAAAGGGTGAGTAATATTGTTTTGTCCCTCTTTAGTTATACTCGTAGCAACTACTGACACTATTGTAGAGTATTAAGGAAGAAAAGGAAGTTAAACTGTTGTTTATTGTACTTTCCACCCTTGTCGAGTGAGTTCGAAGAGGTTGTTTCTTCCCTGCAGGAACTGAAGAAGGTCCAGAGTAAAGTAAACATTGAGCAAGACATTCCCTTTGGATCAAGGCCGAGCACTAGTAATCGACGTCTATCAGATAAAAGCATGAATGGAGGTTTTGGCAATGCTAGCCCCTTACATAGAAGGGTTTCCATTGGCATACAACAGGTGGGATCGAATAACATCAACTCACCTGCTCATGGCCTATCTTTCATAAAAGGAGGAAAGAAATCACAAAGGCAAAGGATTTACGCTCAAACAGGCTTCGGTTCGCATCTTAGAGACGACACAGTGTCAGTCGTCTCGTCATTTTCAGGGCCTTTTTCACCATAGGATATGATCAATGACCCCACAACTTCCATGAGTCGTGACAGAGGAGATATAAGAATAAAAATATTCGATAGTAATACTAATATGATCTGAACATGAATAATTCTGCTTTGTTTTACAGTTGGTACAGTATCCGTAGATTTAATTCTGTTTTGTCAATAGTTTTTGTTTGCTTCATTTTGAAGGAAAAGTACAGAAATTGAAAGACCGTCCTCTTCAGCCATGGGCATTCAATGCTCGTTTGAGCTTTTTCAGATGACTAGATTGAGTTTTGGAATTTCTATCTTAAGAGGTTATGGAGTGGCCAACACCTTAGAACTTGCTAGTGCATAAAAAAATAAAAAGTATTTTCTATTAAGCCCTCGTGTGACCCTCATTAAATTATAATTCAATTTTCTCTTTTTTTTTATCAATCATACATTTTCTAATAAAATAATATTACACGTAAAAAAAATACTTTCTTTTTTAACCATACATTCTCCAAAAAAAAATTACTATTCATCTCATTATAATACAAAATAATAAGGGCCAAACGAGGAGTAAACGTAAGGATTGATGACACTTGCCATGTCCAGACAAAATATATAGAGAATGCAATGCATGTTAAGTCTGTCTCTCTTTGCGGCCACATCCGATGCTAACAATGAGCAAGTATAATTCTAGCAAAAAAATTCCTCCTCTTCTGGGAAGAGACTTTGAAAGAAGGTAAGAAAATCACTCACCAATTAGAAGTGCAAATCGCGCAAGCGAAGGTACAACAAAGCAGCGTCAAGGAGTCGAGACGGAAAGGTTTTGAGCTTGTATGTCACTCAAGGACCCACAAATCTCAAAGGGCCACCAACCATCGAAGTCATTGCAACAAATAGTCATTGCAACAAATAGTCCCTTTACTCAATGAATATTACTTATTTTCTTGCAATACATCTTTGCCGATATCAAATGATCAATGATAACATTACCCGAGAAATTTAGAAGTGCCTTTTCCTTTGAATTGTAAGTGTTGGAGTTCAAACAACTTGAATATCAATTTTTTTAATCTTAGTGATATCCCCTTCTCTTAGGATCAATGCGTGATATCAACAGTTGATGTGTCGTAAACTTTGTAGTTAAAAACAATAAAATATTGAATCCAAATAAACGTATAATTAAAAATGTAGTTTGATCGTGTTTTTAGCAAACAAAACTTTTACCAAAAAGCACTTAATAACAAGTGATTCAATGTAATTGATAATATTTATTATTCAAAAAGGAAAAAAAATAAAATCCAAATTGTTAATTTTTTATTTTACTTTCCTAGATAGTGATTTGCATTGGATACCACTAAATTCAAATTCCAATTCCGATTCAAGACCCTATACGTCATCTGCCAGCGAGTAAATTTTTATTGGGTCCGTGGCTTCAAATTCTTCAGATTCTCGTCACGAGGGCCCATACTTTCAATAAATTCAACCCGCTCTTTTCAACATAATTAAAACTATTCCCACTAGGTTAGAATCGATATTACTTCCTCAAGTAAAAAGTTGCAAGAGTGGGAAAATATTTACCCGACCAAGTTCGTTCATCCCCATATATTCATCCAAGCATTGGAGGCAGTCGATATTGGTTATTAACAATGTAAAAACAATTAATTGATGATAAAAGTTTTTCATCGAAGTAACCAGATATATTATAAAAAATAAATTATTTTTCATGTTTTTCCATTATTTTATTTAATTTTATGTCCTATTTTTTAACGATGCATTCTTTAGAAAGTTGTGCAGTACTTAATTTGAAATAAAATATTGGATGAGAATGTAAACTATTCATAATTTGAGGATACGTTTGAGTAATTTAAATCCTCAACAAAGAAGGGGCTCCCTTGCAATTTCATATGTCAGCGAGGACAAAAATTTATCACACACGGGCAGACAACAAATCGTAAATTAAGGGAAAATGATAAATTCCTTGCAGAATTAAATATTTTACAATTAAATTACAACTTTCGCTCATTTTCTTCAGACAAATTGAGCAAAAATTTCACAAATTTCGGATTCCTTTTTTTCCCTCTTTTTCTGAATCCAATCTGTGGAGGGAAAAGTGAAAATTTCAATTCTTTTCTGGTGAAACCCTAGCAAGGTTTATCACTTTCACTTCTCTGAATTACTGTACAGTTTTGTGCTGCTTCTGTTTCGCGATCTCCTCAATTCAAATCTCAAGTAAGAGTTTTTTTAACTTGTTTTCAGCTTAAATACTATCTCTTCATATTTGTTGTTTGATAAATTGTTTTGCTTTCTTCAAAATCACGTATTTACAATTCTGTATCACTTCTAGTTTGGGGCTTGCTGGTTGATAATTCTGTTTGAAAAATCATTTTTTCAGTTTCACGCGATTGATAAATTCCGGGTTAATTGGTTTCGAAATTTAACTTGTACTGCAAAAGCGTGGGTCGTGCAAAGCTAAAATCTTGGTTGTGTTAAAGGAAAACAAAATAAAGACATATTCAGTAGGCTCAGCATGTGTGAGTCGAGATTTTTTACTTCGGTTTTAAGTGTAGTGGTAAACATAAGTAATTTGATGATTGGAAGTGTGCATTCTGTCATATGCTCCTTCTTGCTATTTCCTAATAAAAAAGTTGGAGGCCCTGATGATTTTGCAGTTACAGTTCTGTTGAGTTAGAACAGATGTTCAATAATATTTCCATGGTCTCTTTTTTGGCATGATGACATTATTCCTTGAATTATACCCTGTTAATGCTTACAACCAGTATATTAGGTCATCTGACATCTCAGCTTCGACTTGGTTATTGCTGTTACAAGAAACTGTATACTTGGCTGCATTCTCAAAGTGTGGATTGTCATCTTTATAAAGGAATTTTGGTGAAGCACTAAGTATCTCCAGGGTGAGAGGCTCCCTATATGAAAGATGCAGACCAAGAAGAAAGTAACAGGAAGGAGTTCTCGAGAGCTAGCCAGCCCAAGGGTTTCAAGACAGCAAAAGAAGCTATCTGAAAATGTGCAAGTTCAACCAAAGAAAGTTGCAGAGCTAATCACATCTTCTGCTAGGAAGAAAAAAGCTGGTAAGCAGGCCTGTTCAGTCGATATCATGTACGCGACCTTGAACATATTCTTTATTGTCACTGAGCATAAGATGCTGGGTTACCAATTTTACAGTAGAACTATTTGTATATTGAAATAGAGGGAAGTTTACTTCTCCCTATATTATTTCTGTACTGAAATAATGGCCTCTTCATTTTTAAGAACCTCGTGCCACTTCATCTATATTTCTGAAATTTTTCATTACAAACTTTTGAAATCCTTAACTTTTATCCCAAGAACATTATATATTCTCAAATTCATGATTCTATTGGTGCAATTATATATCTAGCAATCAGTTTTTTATTTTTCTTACCTATGTCTCTGTGCCATTGGCTTCATTTAAGACTCTCCATATCACTTTTGGTGCATTTAATAGTAAATCCGGTATGTGTGTGATTTCATGAGGGACCCGTATTGTGCATCTCTTATTGTTTGGATTTGAAAGTGTACTAACATTTTCCTTGTTGCTATTGTACGTTCTAGTTGGTACTCTTGCTAAGACTATAGAAAAGACTGTTGCTGGAACAGATTTGGATACAAAATTCAGATTGGTGGATGATGATGATTCCACTAAGTGTATGGGCTATGAAGCTGACCATGACTTCAATAATGCTTTTATTGACAATGAGGTAACATCATGCATTGTTTATTCAGTATTTCTTGTCTTCAATCCCACATTAATACAATAAAATATTCTGTACGTAAACTCAAAATTTTTCCCCGACTTTTTAACCAGACGTTCTCCAAAAAATCATTATTCAAAACATTATTTCCCCAAATTTCTCTTTATAATGTCCATCAAATATGGGCTATGTTAAAATGGGCAAGTGGTTGAATTTGTGTTGAATATTTTTATGTATTGGTAGTCTTTGGACTTTTTTCTCTGTATCATAAGGTTCAATTTGACTGTTATGACTTGTTGGATTTCTTTTCAATTGTCAATTTAGGGCCATAACAACGGAACTGCTCATTGTGTGGCGGAAACTATATTTTCTCCTGCATTTCATCTTACAAAAAATTCTGGAGGTGAAATTTCAAGTGCAGGTACTTCACAAGATTGATAGTTTTTTCTTTTATGTATATCGCTTTGCACTCTCTGTTGTCTCACGTTTTTATTTCACTATGCATATGTGATTCCCCCAGCAGACTTCTTCAAATTCTTTCAGCATGGGAACCATCAACTACAGGATTGTGGAGAACAAAAAATACAGACTGATTGCCATGGTATAATGAGCGTAATTACTGTCAAATCATTTTTCGCGTATTTGATGGGACTATTAGTCTAATAGATAATTCAACAATATTGGACTATTAGTCCAATAGATAATATTCAACAATATTAGGAAAGATAATTAATTCAGAATCTTGTTTATTATAATGTCAAGGCACTTTATGTTTTTATAAGCATTCAGAAGTTCCCTTCATTACTAATTTGTGGTCTCATGTTTAGCAGATTTCGGTGGTGTTGGCCTATCATCTGAAGTTTCAGCTATATATCTTTCCATGAGAAATTCAAACCTAAAATGTATTGATGAAAATAATCAAGATCATATATCAGCTGATGTTTGTCAAGAAGATGTGGAAGGTGAAGAATTTGATGATTTTGATCCATATTTTTTCATAAAGAATTTACCTGACCTGTCCTCGATTGTCCCGGCATTTCGGCCTGTGCTATTACCCAAACAAACGAGAAGCTGTCCATCAACAACTCTGGTCCTGGACTTGGATGGTAAGTCCATTAGAATTATTTGCCTTTTCTTGGTAATGTTTTTTTTCCTTGTAGAGATACATGTAAAGAACTTGCTCTGAATTTGCATGGAAACTTTCAAAACATTGTAAAGGTTGATAAAATATTGGACAAGTTTGTGTTTCTTCTTATGGGAGACTTTACAAACGACCTGTAGTTTGGATTATTTGAACAGAGTGAAAAGATAGAGTTATTCCTAAACACCAAGTGTTGATATAAAATTAGTTGGTATATTAAATATAATAAATTCTTATTAAATACAGCGAGTATTCTTAAATTCCACTAGGTAACAAAGTTATTCTTCTTGACAGAGACTTTGGTGCACTCCACACTCGAACCATGTGACGATGCAGATTTCACATTCTCTGTTAATTTTGACCAGACGGAGCATACAGTATATGTGCGATGCCGTCCTCATCTCAGAGATTTCTTAGAGAGAGTTTCCAGTCTTTTTGAGATTATTATATTTACTGCCAGTCAAAGCATTTATGCCGAGCAGCTTCTGAATGTGCTAGACCCAAAGAGGAAAATATTTCGCCATCGTGTTTATCGGGATTCTTGCCTGTTTGTTGATGGAAATTATCTCAAAGATCTTTCCGTTCTTGGTCGTGATTTGGCACATGTTATTATAATAGATAACTCTCCTCAGGTAATGGTGGCTGGCTCTTTCTGCCGATATCTGAACTTTGCTCTGTCACGCAGTTTTTTCATTAATTTTTCCTCGTCTGCCAAGTATCTGACCTGTTAAATTTTTCGCCTTTTTGCCTAGGGGTTGTGTGACAAAGCTTTTGACAAATGTGTGGTTGAAAGTTGATCAAAGTTGTGGGTCTCGTGTGGTAAAATAGAAGTTTGACCAGTTGAAAAGATTATAAAATTTTAGCGAAGTTTTATCAAACAAGTAGTTAACATGTGACTAATGGACTCATTTATCTTCCTATATAAATAGAAAAGCACGTTTGTCTAAGCTTAAGACTTATATGTACTTGCAAGCAAATAAGTTCGCTTTAAAATAATTATTTTTCATATAGATCAAAGTCAGAAATTAGTTACTCATTGCAACATTGTGGTAAAATATACTCTCAAAATAAGTAACTTTTACCTTTTTTTAAGCTTAGCCAAACATCCTCGTGCGTTATACTCACCCTTCTAATCACTGGACTTCTTTTAATTTGCTCATTAGCACAAATCAAGGTCACTAATTTGGCTTATGTTATTATCTGGTAGTAGCATCATGCAATCTTATATTATTATTTTTTCCTGGTCGATGGTTTATGCATTTCTGCTTTGAGTATTGAATATTTGGGGGTCTCTTCTGAAAGAAATGTGTTCACTTCAAATCAAAGAACCTGAAATTTGATGATTTTATTTCCAGGTATTCGGTTTCCAGGTGGACAATGGAATACCCATTGAAAGCTGGTTTGAGGACCGTTGTGATACAGAATTAATATCGCTACTTCCATTCTTAGAAAGTTTGGTTAGAGTTGAAGACGTAAGGCCCCTGATCGCCAACAAATACAACCTCCGAGCAAAAATAAATGCAGCAGCGTGTCCTTTTAACTACACTGGAGGAGATCCTTTTGATAGATAATTTGAGTCAGTTCAACTGCTGTGCCAGTGCCACAAAATAAAGAAGGAAGAAATCAAAGTCGAAAGATGAAGGCTAAGAAGAATATGATCTTGAGGACTGTGCTGCCTGGAAGACTTGCATACCTCTCTGTGCTGGTAGATTGAGATTTTAACCGATACAATTTCATCAATCACTTTTATTGGAGGATAATAAGTTTTTTGCTTTTTTGTTTTTTTTTTTTTTGTCAAATTAGCTGTCATGACTTAGCTTGACGAATGATTTGAAGTAATTAAATTCGATTTAACGCTATCTCACAGTCGATCATATTGAAATCTAGAAATGTATTGACAACAAACTTTACGAGGCAAAATTTATTTGAAATTTGTGGCTTCATCACCTTGAGTTAGTCGTGCCACTGACTTGCTCCCTTGATAAATCAAAGGGTTGAACTATATTAGGAGCAATAATAACAGGGAAAAAAAAAAAAAGACAATACTACATTTCTAATAATATTAAAAGATATTACTTCATATTTTAAAAATATTATGAATTTCCTTTATTTCTATATTACATGCATCGCTTTACCACTTTTTGAGTTATATATTCTCTAAAATAAAATTGATATATCTAAATGAAGAAAAAATGAATTTATCTGCAATTGATTAAAATTTCGTGTATTTTTAGGTTGGTCTGGTCTATTGCTCTTTCCTTATGCCTATTTCGTTGTAGGGGTGTTGTTGCCTTTTAGGATGTTAGTCAAAATATGTTGCATAGATTTACATTCAATAATTTTAGGGACTGTTAGGAGATTACCTAGCTTGTTCTTAGATAGGCCAATTCTCCAACGCCCTTTCAAATGAGAATTGCTATCCTATAGTCGAGTGCTAATGCCCTCGGTCGGTAGTCGAAATTTAAACCTAAAATTTGTTGAAGAATTTGATAATAAAATTTAAGTGTTTATAAATTAATTGTGCGTGTCTATATATATATTAATCAAGGGTTTAGGGTTGCAATATTTCAAAATAAAATAAGTAGATTTAGAGATTAATATTAAAATTATATCAAATATACTCTGTATATATAATATGTCAAGTTATATTCTTATAATATACTCTTTAAATTAATTGAAGTAGAAATTCATCTTTTATCCGCAATGGTATTTTATGTATATCGGCTTCATTTTAAATGACACATGACTTAAAAACCGATCAATGCGTATCAACGTATGTGACACTCAAATCTAGATATACAAGAAGTCAATGATATTTTTAAAACGTAAAGGGAATGTCTGATATTATAAAAAAAAACGTGAATAATATCTATGATATTCTCTAGAAAAAAATAAAGTAAAGAACACTTGATCAATACTTAATGAGAGAGTTATTACTTTATAACAAATAATGAAATTACGACAATTTTTCGTCCACGCTCTTCTGATTTTGTTATCTTTATTACAATTGAGATTTGCCTCACGGAATTGGTCCTTCAAATTGATGAATCATGGATTGATTATACAATATTTGTTACAGTAAAATTCTTCACCACACATTCACTCAATAAAATATTCTACTCACAGACCAATAAAATTATTTTAAATTTCAACCACACATTCTCCAAAAAATACTATTAATTGCTCTATTTTTCTCCAAACAATGGGAGACAAACACACCCTAAGTTTTTGTTTGATTGTTTAAAAATCAACTTTTTAATAAATTTTGATCAATGTTAATAAATTGTGTGATTAAGAAATTAATAAAAATCAAATCTCATAAAATATATAGTTAAAATTAATTATTGACTCAATTTTTTATTAAAATTTATAATTAAATAAATAAGGGAGCTAAGTGAGATACTTGCCTAAAACAATGGGCTCAATGCCCGTTTAAATCTATAAATTCTTGAAGGTACATCAACAAACGCACATCCGTACGAATGGGCACAACTGCAATGATAAATTTCGAGAAAATAAAGAGCTTGTTTGGGGAGAAATTAAAATTAAAAATATAACTGTTATTGGATCTCACTCTTCTAATAAAATTCAATAATAACGGCTAATTTTTCAATTTTAATTCGATTTTAATATCTACCAAACACACTCCAAATATGAGAAAACAAACTCAAGAATTTAGCGCGCGTTTGACAATTATCAAATCTTTTTTTTTTTTTTTTTGAGAAAATGATTTATGAAATAGTAATTTTTTTGAAGAGTAAATAATTGAAATGTAGAAAAAAAATTTGATTTTACGTGGAAAATATCATATTGTAAGAATACAATTTTAAAAATAAGTTTTCACTAGCCAAACAAGGCTAATGGACTCGAGATATTTCCATCCCATTAAGAATAATCCCCATGTACAGGGGGTCTTATAGACCCCTCACAAGGGGCGGGCCCCACATGTATTAAAAAAAAGAACAATGCTAGAGTTATATCAATTTTGACAGTCATCTCACATACATTTGGTGGGGTCAACGATTAAAATAATTGTGGGCCCCACTCATGGGAGAGGGCTGTGAAAATTGCTGTACAATTTTGACTGTACATTAAGCATTTATGTAAAAAAAAAAAAAAAGGCAATGCCTAGTATACATAATATATGTACATAATGATGTATAAAACTCTTACATGGGATGAGACTAGGGCTGTAAATGTAGAGGTGTCAATCTGGGTGGTCCGGGCCGGGTCGGCCCGCCAACATGTGAGCCCGGTAACGGCCCGCTTGAAAAAAAGTCCGCCCGCTGCGGGTTCCGGGTCGGTTACGGGTCGGCCCACAATTTTGGACTACAACCCAGGCCCGCCCGCTGACCTATCCGGGTCGAGCCCATGCAGGTCACGGGTCGCGCGGGTCGCGGTTCGTTCCGATTTTGGCCCGTATGATTGTATAAATAAAATTATAAAAATATAGAAATTTTCATATTTATAGCAAAAAATATATTTTTTTATTAAATGTAAACTAAGAATTGAATAAAATGATAAATTCATAATTATATCAAGAAATTTTTACATAGAATTCAAATTTAATATTACATGAATTATTTATAACTTTGCAAACTTCTACAACATTATCATCTTCTAAATTTATTGGAGAGCAACTATTATTGAAAATAGGATTTTGAGAAAAAGAATCGCGAGAATTCATAATATAGTAGGATTAAAAAATTTAGTAGTGACTAGTGAGAATCGAGAAGAAAGAAATATAATCAAGATGATGATGATATTTACAATTGAATAATTGTAATTGTAGTAAGGTAGTAACAAGTATGAACTATGAAATATAAATGTATAATAACTAAGGAGAGGGTATTGTAAAAATAATCTCCCCCCTTTTTTTTAATTTTTATTTTATTTTTTTTTTCAATTTTTTTTTACGGGCCGCGGGTTAACCGCGGCCCGTGGGGGTGCAACCCGCGAAGCCCGCGGGTTACACCTCCTTGGCCCGTGAACCGCCCGCACGGGTCACGGGTCAGCCCGCGGTCCCGATTTTCACGGGCCGGTTTTTACGGGTCATGGCCGGCCCGTCCGTCTTGACACCTCTATGTAAATGGATCGAATATGGATCGGATCTGCCTATATCCGATCCGATCATTTAAGAAAATTTATCTGATCCGATCCGATAATCCAACGGATATTTAATTGCTAAATCCATATCCGATTTGCAATGTTATCGAAAATCCGATCCGATAATCCGATTCGAAATTAATAAAAATTAGAGAAAATTTTTTGAACTAACTTGAGGCCCACCTATTTTTCCTAGCAAGCCCTATAGTGACTTCTATCATCATGATGTTCCTTTTTAAATGAGAGACACTCTTCTAATTTTCTATTGACATTCGATGTGGGAGAAGGTAAAATTGAATTTCAATTCTAAATATAAATATTTTATTTCATTATTTCCATTAACAAATCAAATTATTTGTTCCATATTAATTATTAGTTTTTGAAATTGTAAAATTAATTACAATAATAAATTTAATTAAGAAAAATATAGATATTTATTTACTTTAAATTAGTAAACTAAAATTAGAAAAATATTGGTTGAAATCAATTTTTTTTTCCAATTATTAAACAAGTTTAATAATTATAATTTTTTAAATATTTTTTTATGTTTTGAATTTGATCCTTTTTTATTCTAAATTTATTTATTTTCTCATTTATTTATTTTAGTGACAAATAGTATGCCATAAAAATATTTTATTGACTCAATTATTTATAACAAATCGGGTCGGATTGTTATCGGATCGGATTGACCTATATCCATATTTGATTCATTTAGTTAACAGATTATCGGATTCGGATCTTAATCGGGTTATCGGATTGAGACCCTAAATCCAGCACCCATTAATTTCGTCGGATTTGGATCAAAATCCGATCCATTGACAGCCCTTGATGAGACCCACCCGTGGAACACACACAGGTGTGTCTCATCTCATGTGAGAGTTATGTACACCATTATATACATACATTATGTACAACAAGAATAAAAAAAAAAAAAAAAAATTGAACTGTTCCCACCATGTGTGTTGTATGTAAACACTCCATGAAAAAAATCGGTCTTGCTACTTGTACATCACATTATACATCAGGGTGTACACCTCCCTCACATGAAGGTGGGACCAGCTTAGATGAAAAAATAATTTATGCAATGGGTCCCACACCCCATGTGAGAGTGATGTATCCCCTTATATATAATGTGTGATGTACAAGTAGCATTCTTCGAAAAAAAATTATGTAATATGCAAGCATGGTCCTCCAATTAGACTGAAAGAACGCGTCCTTCGAGAAACTTCGAAACCGTACCCCACCTTGACACGTGGCTTCACCTCCACCGATAATGCTATGCCTCTCGTACCCCTAGTTAATAACGTTCCCCTTCCCTTCGTATGCCCTTGCTTACATCGTCGGCATAAAAGATCGAAAATTGAATCTGAAGAAGACAAAATTTTGATCAGCAATTTCTCTTGCAGTTCTAGATTACAAGACATGGCTTCTGCTAAGGTAATTAAGATCTGGTTTCAATTTTGATTTTCCTTTTCGAATTTTTACTTTTGTGATTTTAATATTGTTGTTGATATGATGTTAGGTTGAAGTGGAGGCGAGTAAAATGCAATTGAAGCATCTGATGTTTGTGAGGATTCTGGCGATTAACGCTGTGGTGATGGTGTCGAATCTTTACGACTACGCGAAGCAGAATTCCGGTCCGCTCAAATCCACCGTCGGCACCGTAGAAAACGCCGTTACAGCTGTTGTTGGCCCCGTTTACGAGAAGTTTAATGACGTTCCTGGAGATGTTCTTGTTTTTCTTGATAAGAAGGTAATTTTATTATTTTTAAAATATCTATTCGGTTTTGTTCCTGGTTATATGTATTGGTTGTTTTGCAGTTTTGATCTGTCCAGAATTATGTTTCTGGATTTTTCGTTGATCCTGGAATTGTACATAGAGTAGTTCGTGTATTTGCTCCAATGAATTGTTCCTTTTTGATGGAAGTCTCAACATTGATTTGTGGATTTTGAGTTTTGTACATTTTCCTTGATTGATGGTTGTCTGTGGGATTGGCAGATTTATTTCAGGTTAAATGCTCCGCCTTAAAAAATAATTTCTTTGATTTTCTTTGACAATTTTACAAAACATAAATTTTTCGATCGAGTTAGTAAGCTCTGCTGTCTGCACGGTCGGATTCATAAATTCAAACATATCATTTGTAAGCTGTTCACATTCATGTTATGGGCTGGTTTTCATTTGTTTGTTTTGTTGCATTTGCGCGCAACACAAATAATAAATGTCGAAAGAACTGACTTCGTAACAATCTAGGGGTCATTGGATTTTCTTTATTATATATATCAAGACCTTCTCTAGAGCAAGTGTGAGTTTGTTCTTTAATTATAAGAGCGATGAAGCTCGAGACACTTAGAACTTTACTGCAGAAATTCAGTTCTAATATGGGTTTAAGATGATTACCACTAGCACAAATGCCTTAAGCATATTGAAATGCATTTCTTGTGATTGTTTTTTACTCCTGTTTTATCCAAACCAATAGAAGCAAAATGATTAGGAAAATACATTTCATGGTACCTGAAACTATTAATATTTAATATTGTTAAAGGGAATTACTCGCAGACCTTATATATCATACTCAAAGCCAATATAATAATACAAAATGTGATTGAAATGTGTCTGTCTGCTTGAAATGCATTTGTTGTGATTTGATGATGTGTGACTGGTGTTTCACCTATTTATTACGGTCTACTCTTCACTCCCCCTTTATATCGGCATCCAAGTTGTTTTTGTAGTATACTTCTAATTCTTTGTATTTTTTTCATGAGCAAGATGTGGGTCTCCTTGTTTGTTTCCATGGTCTAAATACAAGTGTTGTAATATTAGGTGGATGAAGCAACATACAAATTTGACGAATGGGCTCCACCTTTGGCCAAGAAAGCAGTGAGTAAAACCCAATCAGTTGTTAACAAGGCATCGCAGGTAGCCCAAGATTTGTTGAAAGAAGCTCAGGTTGCTGGACCACGTGCTGCAATTTTCCACTTGGGTACAATATCCAAGCATTTTGCCGTGAGCCAATTGGCTGTCGTGTGGTACAAAGTTCACCACTATCCTGCCTTGCATGGAGTGGCAGAGCTGGCTGTTCCTACAGCTGCACACTGGTCTGAGAAGTACAATAATTTGGTCAAATACATGACTGCAAAAGGTTACACCGTCTTCGGTTATCTTCCATTAGTTCCGGTCGAGGAAATGGCCAAGGCATACAAGCAGGTCGAGGCATCCGTTGATAAGAAGGGAGATTCAAGCAGCTCAAGTGAAAATGATTCCGACGAGGAAGAATAGGGATGCAATCTCTGTTGTGTCTAGTGTGCTTTGCTATGTACATTTGGAATTTTGTGATTGGATAGTAAGAAAAATATAATTATGCAATCATCCAGACCAAGTTCTTGACATTACTTGTTTAGGGTGTGTTTCATGGGTATTATTGAGGAAAGAATGTATTTTAAATAATGATATGATGATAAATATGTGGTTAAAAAGTAAAAAAATGTTATTGATGTGATGAAAAATATTATTTTATTGAAGAATGTGTGATTGAAAATGAGTTTTGAAAGAATGTGTATCAAACAGGAGCTTAGTTTGTTGGTGAGGACCAGAATGTACTAGGCATTTGGTTCCTTATGTTGTAAGCATGAAAATTGTAATCCTAATCTAATACTTTCAATTTGAAGGGGCAAGTTAAGCTAAACCTTTTTGCCGTCATTTTTGGATTGGTGTTCAGGTTTTGATGAATCTCTATCTTGTCACAATCTTGTCTTTGAACCCATCCTCATTGACTGTCTGAGAGGTAGAAGTGATAGACTTTAAGCTCCCGTTTGACACTCATTTTTTTATCTCATTCTTATTATCATTTTTTTACAGTACTCATTTCTAACCACACATTCTCCAAATAAAATAATATTACACATAAACCCAAAAATTCTTCTTACTTTTTAACCACATATTCTTTACATCAATTACTATTCAAAAACTCATTCTTCAAAAGAATGGGTGCCAAACACCCACTAAGAATGAGGCCTTAGAGCTACGAGGTGATATAATAGGTAGACGAGGGGTTTGACAGACGGGGGATGATAGAGAGGGTAACAAAGAAGGGGGTCATATACTGTTGTGGATAGATGGGAGTGCATTAGAATCATTTTTGTTATCTGTGGAGCTGGAGAGAGAGGGGTGGAGTGAGGTGAGATGAAGAGAGGTGAAAAATATTTATAATCAACAAATAATATGTGATCGTTAAAATTAATAATTTGTGAAATATAAAATGTGAGATTGTGACTAAATTTGTAGCCAATTAATTTAATAATTTGTGATCGAGAAATAGTACGTCTTATTAATTTGATAATTTATAATCGATAAATAAATTTTGATCTATAAAATTTGAGATTTGTGATTAAAAAAAAAATAATGCCTGAATAATTAATTTAATAATTTGATATTGATAAATAAGTTGAGACCTATGAAATTTGTGATTTGTGACTTTGGCATTTTTTTTATTGTGACCTTAATATATTTAATTATGAACTGGTTTTTGAATTTTAAAACATGTATGTTAATCTTGAAATTGTATCTTCTAACCGCATTATATGTGTGTATCGTTCCCTTAATTCTTTAAAGTCTCAGATAAACGTTATCAGTATAAAAGTCTTATTCTTGGTAAATTTGAGTATATAAATTCTTTTTTTTTTTCAATTCTAATAGTAAGAGTGTGTTTGATGCACATTAAAATGGAAATAATGTGTTACTCATATAAATAATCATACTTAATTGAACTACGTGGTAGATGGTGAGAGCCCCACATCCTACATGACAATCTGGACGACCTTGTTATCACACCATTCTGTCCATATGACAATTTGGCCGAACCCCTATGAAGGATTGAGCCCCAATGGATGACATGAGAGATAGATGCGTATTAGAGAAGATTTTCATACTAGATCTTGTATCAAGTGGGTGATGTGACAACTCATTAAATAGGTAGTTCTACTCAATCAAACAAGTCAAGTCAAGTTTTACATGTCAGGATTAACCGATTAAGGCTGCCAAGTCATCACAACATTAAATACAAAATGACATATGAATGATTGATTGATGGCTATGGCAAGATATCCCAGCTGTGATGATGAGGCCATGTGCCCCCCATCTAACGACTCTTAATCATCATCCTCTACTATAAAAGCAACACTTAGTGTCATTTCCAGGGAGAGAAAAGTTTAGACTCAATCCAATATCCTTACTACATAAACTCTCAGCATTCTACTCCCAAAACCGACCCCCTTTTCGATTGGAGGCTTACGTTCTAAGTTCCCCAACACCCCCCAAATTATTCCTCTAGCCTACTCAACCATTAAAGTGCGTGCAGTAAACCAACGATTTATCCAAGTGTGCTGGGATTTAGCTTACATGGACGTGAGGAGATTTGAGATCTATTGGCCATATCATTGATACATTTTTTGAGGTCAACATAATGCATTTTTTTTTGTGATGTAATGGAGAATATGTAGTTAAAAAAAAAAGAAAAATTATTAATGTGATGGAAAATATTATTTTATTGAAGAATGTGATTTGAAATAAGTAGAAAAATGAGAATGCTGATCAAACATGTGCTTAATTGATATAGTTTAACGATTGAGTGGCCCAACTTATTTTAAAATTATTATATCTTAAATTCATTTTCAACAATATATTCTTCAAATAAAATTTTTACACATGTACCCGTAATTTTTTCATAATTTTGAACTACAAATTCTCCTAAAAAAAAATAATAATAATAATAAATAAAATTATTTTTTATTTCAAATAATACGACAAACAAAGACTAACACTACTCCTTTGTTATAGAATAATGCTTTGTGTACAATGTTTAGTTGACAATGTATTTGACAATCAATGTTAATTCAAATTCGAATGGGCGGGAAAGTGTGTGGTGTTTAAAAACTGGCCAATCAACCTTCAACATGTAGCACATTGTCAAACTTGTTGTCAAAAAAATTGTACTTGTAGCATGGTTGTTTATTATATTATTCGTTCTAGCCCAACCACATGTCCATCTTCATGAAAATTTGCACTCAGATTACTTTTCTTGTTCCAATGATGTAAATTACATCTATCTGTTTGATGAGAAATAGAAGCCCACCTCGTTGCATTTTCGAAAATTCATTTTTCTTTCACAAAATTTATTCTCAAAGAATCTCTACCAAGCAGACGCTAAGAGTATTGTTTTTGAATTGACGTATCAATAGATATGTTACCGTCACCCTTTCCTGCTGTGAAAAGGAAAATGGGCTAATGCACTGTACCAAAAATACAAATGCCTCGGAGAAATCATAGAATACAATTCAGCTGATAAATCTATCATTCGTATGAAGTACTAAATTATGACAAGGCGCAAAAGCATTCAACCTTACAATATAACTCAAGGATCGGAGGTAATTGAGCAAGACCAATCGAACTGTTTTTTTTTTTTTTTTGGCAGAACTGAACCATCTTAGGATACAGAAAATGAAATAATAAAAAGTTGGCTAAAGTAGCATTGAATCCCGTAAGTTTTTAGCAAGCTTCGCTGTCAACAACGTCAAGTAAACTATTTTTCTCATAATTTTGACGATCAATAAACAACTAGAATATAGTTAAGAGGACTAATTGTACATAGAACATTCCTTTCACAAAATTTCTCCTTCCCCCTACATAAAATCACGACGAGAAAGCAAAATTCAGAAAACCTGTCTGATATTGATGTTGATTCTCGAAGTCCGAATGTAATCCAAGAAAGGGAGGTTGTCTTCATCTGAAAACTGTGATTCAAGGGGGGCTATTTCAGCATTTTCTGGGTCAGTAAATATCCTAGGAACACCTGCAAAATGAAAAATAGGTTATGCTCGCATTAATTTCTTGATAAATGCAAATTTATTTTGACAAATTCCAGCATTTCATGTTAAGATTCACTAGGGGAGGAGTGGAAACTGAATATTAGTCTACTCACCATGGAAACACTCCCTTGCTTCTCCAGCCATAAGAACAGCATCACCACTTCGGAGGAACATGGCAATAGGTGTATGTTCCCTAGATTTCCCCCCGAGAAGGAAAATAGCTTTGCAACCAAAACTGAGGATGACAATTTTTTATTTTATTTTTTATTTCAGCATGTTAAGCAATGTGACATGGACAGGAGAAAAAAACATTGAGCATTTGTTAGAAACCTACCTAATGCTTACAATAGGTTTACTCCAATCTTTTTCCATGTCATCAAGGTGCCCGCCAAGCATATCACCTGAAAAGAATGACAACAATTACCATTATCGCTTCTACACAACTGTCATTCCAGATCAAATTATAAATCAAATCTTCAGCAATTAGTAAATCGAATTAAATCCTAAGTTTTGATACAAACAGCAAGAAGCATCACAGCAACCTTTTTACATGTAAAAGAACAAACTTGACAGAAGAATAACTGATATTAAGCAAAATAAGTGCTACTCATAGCAAAACAGTCAAGAAGTATCTTTTGGGACAGAGAGATAAGTCCAAATTAACATCAAAGTTCAAACTAACAGTTTGAGTTCCTAGAATCAATAAGAAGCAAAAATTAAAATATATAAAACAAAATTACGAAAACAAGGAAAATGATCATACTGTTAGTGAGCCAAGTGAATTGTAAGAAGGTTTTTCGGATGAAATAAAAAGTGGAGTATAAGATTTGCGCTGATTCTTATTCCAAGTGATTTTATTCAGTACCAAGGATCAAATTGCAAGATAATCGCAAGTCATGTGATTTTGAGGGTATAAAAAAATCAGGTAAATAAGCTCCTTTTAACATACATCCAACCGCAGCACAAAATTTAAGCAGCACTGTAGTTGAGATTGAATCATATGTCAAATTTTGTAAGATCGCTAATAAATTTAAGGCGTACCCAACCCAAAGTAATTAACTATAGCAGCTTCAGGATGGAATTCTTCGCCGCATGGCATTGCAGGTGCTGCCATCCTTTTCGCCAACATACAAAGTTTATCGGGTATCTTCTTGTGAGGAAGATCAATATTGTAACTCCGCTGCACAAACATGTAAAATACTTGCTTAAGAACCAAATTGAGGTGTGAGTGTCCATGAACATTAAGGAGACAAGTGCAATGGAAAAGGCAGAGTCTGATACAAGTTTGACACAGCATCCATAAATCAATAACCTCATAAGGTTTAGCCAACGTACTTTCAAAGACAACACAACGTACACGAGGTATCCCTTTTAATACTGTACATTCGCTTGCTAATATTTAGTGACAAAAACATAAAGCAGTCAATTGAACTATCACAAGAAGGAATTTAGCAAGACCTTGGACCAGTCAAATTGCAGACCAAGGGTGCTCCACCGTAACTTGCGCAACAAAACGGAAGCTGATACTGATTTGCAAGCATCTCTACTAAATGATTCATCAAATTCTTTGACATATTTCCAATGGGGGGCGTTTACATCACATTGATTGAGATTTGCCTCGGAAATAACGTTTTCAGGCAGTCTGACCTCTTCAGTGAAAACTTTTCCTTCTTTAGCCGCCAAAAATAAATCATGTACAGGTCCATAAATTGCATTGTGGTTTGTTCTATTAGGGGGTTGAGGAAAGCTTGTTAAACTTTCCCTTATCCAATGGCATTGTTCCTCAATGCTTAACGCTGCAGGGATAAAATAAAAACCTGCATTTGCCCACAAAATTTCCCACATTACATACAGTTTTGTGCAGATACATGTGAAAAGGCAGGTACATCAAAACGTACTGTATAAAGTGCACATTCATTCTCGTGTCTTTTCTGTAGCATTAATTTAGAAAATTGACGCATTGCTTGTCACTTATAGAAACTGCATGTCTTTCTATTTTTTGTTAAGAAAGATAACTATTAAGAACTTAATCTCCATTCACTCAACTGATACTAATAATTTGAAATCTTTTCATATAGCATTAATTTGGTTCAAAGCAATTACAAATATAGGTACAATTGGAATTAAGAACTGCAGATATTCGTGTTCAACGTACCAGGGCGAGTTACTAGGCCGAAAACAGGTTGGTTAAAATCACATTTAAGTTCGAAAACGCCAGCAGGAAGATCGCCACCACGTTTAAACGACTCTAAAATAGATCTGAAATCAATAACCTCCGATAAATCAACTGGTCTCGGTCTCTTCTTCCTGCAATTACATTAAATCCATTCATACAAAAATTAACGGATATAGATTAAAAAAAAAAAAGGGCAAAATTTTGAATAGAATTGAAATTGCAAGTTAAAAATACGTACTTTTTGGCGTTGTCGTAGTAAATTTTGTATTTCTTCTCGGCTTTACGAAAAGCAGTTCGCTCTGATTCTTCAGTTACAGGCTCTGCTCTATACATTTCGGTGCTTCTGGGATCCAATTGTGGTTTTTCCTAATTGGCTAGGGCTCTATAGCAATTACTTTCACCAATGGATCACTCAAGTTTGTAAGAAACTTCGAAATGGTCCTTACAAGAATTTTCACAATTGATCTATCGATTAGGAAAACTCATGCAAAATTTCTATTAGACAACTATTGTACTCAAAGGCAACTCAGATACTTTTTTACAATATTTTTTCTAAATGAGTGATGGATTATGAAATCATCATAAATTAGAGTAATAAAATTATTTAAGTACCCGTTTTGAATTTCTTACAAATTTGAATGACTCAATAGTGAAATTAATCTCTTTCGTTTTCTGATATTCGGGCTGCGTTCCAGTACTTCTCGGGATTTTGCAATTAAGCCACGGTAGTGGCCAAATCTCGATATCTCTGTAGAATGGATAACCGTCCACCCGGATCAATTGTTCCGGGCACCTCCGTCATTTATGTAATTTCTCAATATTGCCCTCCAATATAATTTTCACACGTGGTACTCAACTAAAACTCGTCCCCTATCAAATGAATATAGTTTCATACATTTAAAACTTTCAAGTATTATATTATGTCATTTATGCAATTACACGTAGTCTAGAAAATATGGATTCAAGTTCTAGTTTTATTTTTTTGTAGTTATATTTAAATTTGATTTGATAACAAATATAAGATGTCTGGACTCACTTGATATAAGTTGGTGAAAACGTTAAATGAGAGAAAAGCATACGAGGAATGACAAATATGGAACAAGAATTAGTCTCGTTGAAATCTAAGGAAGATCAGAGTTCAACATAAGCTTATGTATTAAGGATGTAAGCAAAAACTGTTAAATCGAAAAATTGAATTGAAAACGTTTTTTGAAACGATCGATTTGATATCACGTGGACTCATCAATGAAAATGGGTTTGAAATGAGCCAAAACCTAAATGGTTTTGGAATTTTAAAGTCAAGTTTGAAAAAAAAAGTTAAAATATAAAAAATGAAAAATTTTGCTAGAAATTTTAAATTATGGCCTCTAGAAAACATATAACTACTAAAATTTTAAACAAAAATGAGTAATTAATAGTATGTCAATTACTAAATACCCATAATTAATAAATTATCCTAATTTCATAACCCCATTGTGGAGACTTTTATTCGACTTTGTTGGTATTTAAACTTATAGTTTGATATATAAATTTTTTTTATCTCCAATAAAAAGTTCGAAAACATTTTATTGTCATTGTACTAGTCACGATAAAATGAACATGAAGAAAAAATATATGACAAAATCATCGTTTAAAATTGAACCAAATAATTAGGGGGCGTTCTCTTTGTGTTTCAGTTTTGTATTTTGAGTTTTGAATTCGTTTTGTATTTTGTGTTTTGAGTGTCTGTTTTGAAATTTTTGAAAATGCGTTCTTTTTGTCATTCTGAAAAACTGTTTTCGAAAACGTAAAAATGGAAAACGAGTTTACTTTGAAATTTTAAGAATTTTTTTAAATAATATTTTATTAAAAAAATCTGATTATTCAATAAATTTTAATGGTTTAATGTTAATATAGTATTAAATAATATTTACATTTTGAAATTGGTGAATCTTGAAATAAAATATTTTTTTTTAGATATAAAAAATACAACCTAAATTAAATTTGGCAAGTCCTTGTTTTTGTCCTTGTACATAACTTGTTACAAAAATTAACTAGCACCAGGTTACAACCAAACCTAATCAAGTTGCAAAAAAGGAGCACTAATCTCAAGGTGACATGGTAATAAATATTTTGAAATCAATCTTATCGAGGTCAGATATCCATATTGATGACATTTGGTGTCATATTCATTTGGTGCATGTTTGGTACTCAATATTTGAAAAAAAAAATGGACAATATTATTAGGAATATTTCAGGTCATTTTTCTTCCTTAATACTTCCTATACTGTATTATTCTCGTACTACTAATATCATTTCCAATGATTCAAAAAATATCTAAAGCTCATTTAATTAAATATATGTAAATTTTATGTTTTACCATCCTAAGCAAGAATGTGAATCAACGATGGTAAGGAATCTAATACTGAATTTGCTATTACAACTCTGCAATGCATTAATCCAATCCCAACTGATTTAATCATGAAACACTAGAGAAAGTTACCTTTTCATTGGAAGCAAGCAAGTTCACCAGCTATAAACGAAATTCAGTAGTTCCCAAGTATAGATTGCTGTGTTCTAAAATGAACTACAAGAATTACTATTCTTAATTGAAGTCAAGAGTCATCATCAGCAACATCACTGATTGAATATTCAGCCGCACCACTGTCCAAATCTATTACAACATCTTCCGCTCTCCAATTGTCTTTAAAGATTTTCGACACATAATTTGACAGCAGCTATTTTTGGTAAGTTTCTCCCCTCCCTCAATTTGGAGATTCACGCGTGATGCTAGAAAATAGCATCAACACCACCATCTCCTTAGCTCAACACCCCCACCTTCACCAGCAGACTCCACCCATTTCACCATCACCAAAACGGAGACCAAGCTGCAGCTTGAACCACCTCAAACTACCCACTGCAAAAGACCACCAAGCTGCAAAAACGAGACATCAACCTCAAAACCTAACTACTACACACACTCGAGCTTCAGCTTCCATCCCCAACTCACCAAACCAACAACCAGCAGTTTACACCATCACTAACAACACTACCTCCAGCTCACGAGACCAACAACACCACACGGCCATCGACCCAGAACCATCAAACAGAAGCTCACCTCAACCCAAACACTGCACTAAGCCAAAACCCCAAGCTACAGCCTCCAACACAGCTGCCACAGTCACAAATTCGAACTCCAAAACCACCACCATCTTTACCTCCAAAATCGACAACCACCTGCAACACCTCCACAAGTTCACCTCACCAACATCACACAATCAACTACAAAACCAAGAAAACACGAAAACCCATGGACTTACCTCACTTCGCCACCCATTTGCAACTCGAACACTACCAGAAAAATCCAAGAATCTTAGCCAAGAAACCCAAAAGGTCGAACCCTTAACACCTCGGTTTAGCCTTCAATCCGCGCCAAATTTACTGTACTGGTGCCACCACTACCATAAGTGGTGGCGCTGCCACCAACCGTCGTCGGCGGCGGTGGTGGAATCGGAGGAAGAGGGCGAAGCCCCTTCCCTCCCGTCGCTCTCTCTCTCTCTCTGTGTGGGAAATGAGAGAGAGAAATGAAGAGGCTTTTCTATTTTTAACTTTGTTTCCCGTATTTTTCAACTTTTTCGAGTTATCAACAGAAAATGTCCAAAACGACATTTTCCCCGTTTTCTTTTTTTTTTTTCAGTATTTTTTTTTGGTATTTTCGAAAATACGTTTTCGAAAACGGGAAAGAGAACACGTTTTCACCGTTTTGAAAAATCGAAAACAGAAAACGGCTTGAAAACAGTAAAGAGAACGGGGCCTTAAGTTTTGGTTTGAAAAAATCTCAAAAAAATTGAGTTTTTCTTAAACTGTTTAAAATGATTTGATTTGAAAATATTTCAAAAATCGTTATTCGGCGGATGCTATTTTACTACTCAAATCCCACAATACTTTTAACAGTTAATCATATTTATTTTCCTTCACCGACGACTTGACCACAAAATAAAAGGTTAAGATTTCAAAAAATATATTTTTCGGGATTGAACTGTTACATTGGGTAAAGGTTAGGGACTCGAGATTTAAATGTTTTGTGGTTGGCTTCCCAGGGTACTCTCGTCTTTCTGTACCCAAAAGCAGTAGTCCTCTTGGCTCAAGAAAAATCTGCAGTGCTTTTAACTGCATTCCTCAAGAATTAATCGCCCCAAAAATAAATTTGTTAGGAACAAATTCACAGCGAACTGTTGATTCCTTCAACTATTTGAAGGCAAAACCAACTCTCAAAAAGCGTTAAATAATCAAATTTCAAGACAAAGGATTCCAAAATGGCGTGCAGGAGTGTGTTCAGAACTGTCTTCTTAACAGAGTCATGGCAGCCTCTGCCGTGTAAAAACAAAATATCCATTTTTACTCCATCCCACAAAATATCATCATCCGATTCCTATTTTGGCTTGAAAATTGCCAAAGTCAGATGTAACTTGCACTTCGCAAGGAGGACTCGGCCTTTGAATTCTTCGCACAATGAAAACCCATCTTCATCTGATGATGATAACGAGCAAGGACCGCCTCAAGAAGCCGTTCTAAAGGCCATTTCAGGTTCATCTTTTAATTTTGAGATTTGTGTTTTCTTATACATATATGAGCACGTATTTGGATTTGTTTATTGGGTTATTAATGGAAAATTGTAGTAATTTTTTTTACAGCTTCTGCTACTATAACTACTGTAATTCTTTATTGCATTTATATGTGCTTCTATGCTCCTGTATAAAGAATAAAACTTGCACTTGTAAAATGACCATGTCAGTTTTTGGGATATGTATTAATTTGTGTGAGAAGATTGAGGTCTGGGTCTTATCTGGTAATATCAACCATGCAAAGATATGATGACAGGGAAATTAGAATGGGAAATGCAATGCTTTAGGAATTATTTAGAGTGTTTGTACTCTGTTTTATTGTTCTTGTAATTAATCCCTTGAGTTGGAATTTGTCCGCACTAAATTACTTAAACTAAATCTTGTGAGTTTACAGAAGTTTCAAAGACAGAAGGAAGGGTGAGACAAACAACAAATGTGGTTATTGGAGGCACAGTGACAGATGATTCGACAAATGAATGGCTTGTTCTGGATCAGAAGGTACGCAATGCTGCCTGGATTTTCTTCTTGGCTTATTTTAACACTTAAGTTTCTGGTTTGCATTCTTTTCTATGCTTCTTTATGTTCAAACGCAACATATCTAGTTCTGATTTACAAACTATTTTTTCCCGTTGAGTCTTGAAGTGGGGGATCTCCTGGTCCTAGCTCGCATTGATATTTTACTGATTGGAGAGTGTTTTGTTTTACTTTGCAGGTAAACTCCTATCCAACTGTTAGAGGCTTTACTGCAATTGGCACTGGAGGTGAAGATTTTGTACAAGCCATGGTGGTTGCTGTTGAATCAGTACTTGAGCACACAATCCCAGAAGTAAGCATTTTTTTTGTTGCTGAACATAATTTTATTTTCAAAAGTATTTTTGGGGTTTGATGTAGGTACATAAAATCATTGGACTCTTCCCTCATGAAGTACCTGGGTCAGACCTGATACTCGGACAAACAGTATAGAATACTTGTCTGATATTTCCGTTCATAAAATAAAGAATAAAAAAATTAGAAAAATGGTAGAAAATACGTTGCAAATTAAGTCCTGAAGATTTGGCTATAGATTGGAATATGAGTTTTTGTTCAAGGTTCAGTCTGATGTATATGTTTTAGCATACTTGGACGAAGAGAAATGATGTGGTCTTTCATAATCAGATCACTCCACTTTAAGTTTTTGGGTCACATTTCACTCTTGGCATTATCACTAGCAAAAGCTTCAGGATCTTTTCAGTGAAGGTTTTAATTGTTTTGTGTCTTAGTCAGAGTGTAATATTTCACGTTTTAAAGAAATATTTCTTCGTGAAGTAGAGTGGCGGCCCTCAAATGCTTATCATTCTCTTTTAACATGCAATAAAATCCCTTCTGTTTCTATAAGACATTTTTGAAGTATATCATAGATATTAGTTATTTTTCTGCAACTACTAAAACTAAATTTGGATGTCCATTTTGATCGGTTTTTTATTATATTGGACATCAATTTGCTTCTTAATAAAGGAAAACAGGTCTAGATATTGACATTCTTACCTCTTCCGAATATATCAAATTTAGAGGTTCCAAGAATAAGGCATTTCGACACATACTGGCACCAACACAGCTTGTCCAAATAACAAATGCTTGAGCAAATGTTATTCAACGTGTCTTCAATTTGCTTTGTTATCGTCCAATTTGAGCAAGTTTAAGATATAATAGATGTTTTAGAGAGACCAGGGAAGAAATTAGGGTTTAGGGCGTGATACCCTTTTATGTAAGGGTGATGGTTGGCAAAAAGACCATGTTGAGTGGGTTTAAGCTGGAATATTTTTCTCCGTTGTTCCTACTATCAAATGTATGACCACATAAAAAGTCCACTTTTAGCACATATCATTGTCTAGTTAATGGATTAACTGTGTTGAGCATTTGAGACGTCAGTTATTGTAGTTTTCTTTAGCCGACATTGATTTTTCCTTTTGGGTAATCTTCGAGGGACGGGAAGGAGGGGCTGTCCCAAGGTATGAAACTAAATGAAGGTACAAAGACGTGTGCCATATTTATTTTGTTTCAATAATAGAAGAAGAGAACATATTTTTACCCATCAACTTTTAATAGAATATGGCATCACTAAAAAATTTGAAGGCACTCCTGGTGCATAATAAATTCTTGCTTGAATTTTCTTTCTTCGTATTTTCTCTTCATGTCTGCTTCTCTTTTATTCACTCTACTACGAGTTATCCAAACACGACTGCCTGATTGATGATGAAGTGAATGTTCATATAAAGAATGCTATATGATGGTAAATTGTTTTAGAGTAACATAATGTATTTGCTTCACTTGGATTACATCCCAAAAATCTATGAAAGATTTTGGCACAATATGAGGAAAGGAGGCTGTCATGCATAACTTCTCGTAGATTTCATTCTAAAATCTATGAAAGGTTTTGGCATGATAAAAGGAAAGGGAGTCGTCATGCATAAACTGGGAGGCCTTTGCTGGAGGGTGTGTGTTATTATCCAGACTTTCAGAGACTAAGTTTCACTTAAGGTTGTCTTCTTATGGTTGCTATAAGAAAATGCACAAAAAATTGATGCTTATAAGGCAAAATAAAGACAATGTGAAGATTGTTAATCAGAGAATATTATTATGGGCGTGCATAAGTTAGAAATTCAGTATTTTGTAACATAAATGATTTTTTTTTTTCTGAAAATATCATCTTGACTTTACGTGTCATAGTTTAAAATAATGTATACGTCATGAAATGGTATCCCAACGAACCAGTAACTTCAACAATAATTTGATTCGATAACAAGAATAAAGCAGTTGTTACCCCCAATTCCTTGATCTTTTAAGAAACTCGTGAATTTTTAAAACTGTAATTTTTTCACGATTGGCATTATCATAATATAATGTATAATACACGAGACGGAATTTCAACAACCTACGAAATTCAACATGCATTTGAGAGGATAATAGGGAACAATGGAACTTGTTAAGACTCTGGTTCTAAATTACTATGAATTTGATATTTCTCTTTGATTTCACGTTATTCTCTCACATGCTAAAGAATTGTTGAAGACAAATTTTAAACGGATAAATTATTCTTGTCTCTATAGCTTAAAATTTTAGATAAGGCGGCTTATCATGGTAGAGGAACCGGCAAAGGTTGTGAATCTAAAGCTAGCCAACCCCAATTATGAAAATTGTGCACAGCGTCAATCCTTTTGAAGATAAAAAGTGAACTTGGCCTGCACGTTAGGGGTGTGGGTGTGTTGATAGATAAATGAAAATTTGTCACCTATCTAACAACTTGAGTTTCTAAATGAGGTGGTTCAACAAGAATTATTTATTTAATTAGCCTTCTTAGGTAGGTGGCATTTCTATGTAGAATTTAAATTATGTTCCGCTATTTCTTGATTTATTAGTTGAACATCAGTGCGCAGAAGACTGACTAGATGGCATAATTAGTTCTTATACATGCACTTGATGATATGTAGGTAAAACATATAAGTGGGGGATATTTTTGGTACCATGTTGAGTCCCTATGATCATGGTTTAGTGGGTTTTATCAATGTAAGATCATGAGATGTTGATGTATTTATGTTCTTTTTGAAATGAAATATAAATGTGCCCTTATTTTTGAGCAATAATAGTTTTGCTTGAACACATGTCAAAATGTTGGCAAGGATCCCCTAACTCATACAAGCAGTAGGGAGTAGAGATGAAACAAGGTGTACTTGTCGGTGTTGAAATATCGCCCAAAGTGTGGATGGTAATTCAGTACTAACATTGCCACCATTTCAAAAGTAAGAGTTGGAATCATATTCAACTTTATGCATTTGTAAGGGTGAGCCTATAGAAGGTTCTATTTGGTAAGATAACTAGGAATTGTCAAGAACCACTCCAATTTCATAAATCTTTCCCATGTAGTATACATATCATTTATAATTTAATTCTACTTGTGTCTTGTTCGGTTTTGTGTAATATTCAGAAGTTCCCTTGGGAGTTTGACTGTGAGGCAGTTGTACTTGAATTTTTAGTGTGAAATGTTCAAATGAAATTAATCCTGTTTGAAGCTGAACTTGAACTGCACAACTTTAGGTTGTAGGAGCACTTTTGGTATGTGAAGTTTGAAACATTTTTCAAAACTTCATTCGCTTCTATAAGTTTATTTCTTGTCACTAAACAAATTGAGATCTTGTCAAGAACATACTATAATTTCAATTTCGTTGGCATACTTTATTTCCTGTATTAGGATCACATTCTACTTTATACATAGTTACTCACGTGTCATATTTATGTTGACAATGGTTGTTAAAGTTTCTAATTGTTATTAGCTCTTTTTCTTCTTGTGTACATTTTTTTGGCCAGAGGGCATCTCGTAAAACCAGATAAAAAGTGTAACTCAGCTCAAGTAACTTATTTGATCTCCCAAACTTGTTAAATGTAGGCAGTTTAAGTTTACTGTGTTCTGCTGCAGGGCAAAGTGAAACACAGAGTATCCTCAGGTGGCAAATACGTATCGGTGAACATTGGACCTGTTCAAGTAGTTTCTAGTGAGCAGGTTCTCTCTCTCTCTCTCTCTCTCTCTCTGTGCCTGCATGTGTATGTATACAGCTGTTCACACGTGTGTGCCACAAAAAAATTGAAATAAACATGCGTAGTGCAAGACGGATTCAATATTCCATGATCCAACTCAGAAAAAGAGTGAAAATGAATTTCATGTCTGACAAGAAGAAAATGTCAAAAGATGTTTATACGCACGGTTGCATATGAATAATCTAATTGAATTGTGCTTTTCAGGTCCAAGCAGTATACAACGCTATGAGAAGAGATGACAGGATGAAATACTTTTTGTAGATGTACTATTGAATTCTCCACAGAAGGCTAATCAACTCGGGCATCATGTTTGCACTTTTTCTTTTTATCTTATTTATTTCACATTTTTATATTGATATCTGTATTAAATGTTCTTTACTTCAGTGCAATGATGGTGTGTAGGCTTAGTAGGATGGATTTAGCCTAAAAATCTTATGCAGTAACCAATTTTAGGAATCTACGCCCACAACAACTTGGTAATTTTTCAGTTATAAGTTTAGAACACGACATTTAACCTTAGGCTAACGACAGTCTGAAACCTTGGATGATAATATTTGATTGTGAAGCATGTAGCTGTCTAGTAAATAGTATTGGACGGTCGATTCTAGCATATCAAATACGTCATTTTTATTTTATTGTGTCCTATTTTTGGGTAGATATGATGCCTTAATAAGTTGGAGACTTGAGCTTCAAGTTACATTAGTAATGACTGTGCCAGTCAAAGTTCTCCCAATTGTTTAGTAGTTTGCTTGTCACAAGGATATGTAGCTCTTGACTTGTACGTTTGGATTTATTGTAAGAGGATTTTTAATTGGACTAAAGCATGTTTGACTAAGCTTAAAAGTAAGTAGAAGTTACTTTCAATCAAATTTTTATTTCAAAACATGTAAAAAATGTCGTTATTTAGGAAGTGTTGTGCAAAAATGTTCCGAGATTGTAGAATAGTTTGAACTTCTTATTATCCTCCCACTAACTGTATGTCGACTGAACCCTTTTTACGGTTTTGAATCGATAAACATCTCTTGATTTATCGAACTTTCCTCGTTCATCAAGAAGTGAAACGGTAAATTTCATTCTCGATGAAATGCAGTTTGCGAAAGGGTTCGACCCATTATTTATTTATTTATTGAGTGGTTGTACAATTTATTAATTTCCAACGAAAAAATGAAATTTTAATTAATAAAATCCAAAATTAATGACAACTTACCAACTAGCATGTTGACATTATGGTTACATATTACATTCGGATGACCAATTGGTTTCTTTCACGTAAGTTTCAAAAAGGAAAGATGCTTCCTTTTCATGATAAAACAATTCCCTTTTGGTCCAAACATTAATTTCTTTAACTAATACTTAATATATTAATTGGTTAATTATATAACTAAGCATCATTAGTAAATAACCCCACAAGTGTAGTCTTTTTCTCAACCTACAAAGATTCCCACCCAAACCTGCTTGCCAACGTCCTCAATTGATTCAAGGGTCACTATCTGTTCAAAGTTCTACCCATGAATTTCAAATCAAATATCATAAACAAAATTATTAAAAAATAATTAATAAAAATTTTTTGCAATTTTCCCTCAGTTCTTTTTCAGGAATTGTTTAAACAATAAGCTACTTGACTGAAAGTCCAGGTCAATAAACAAAATTGGTTTTTTGTGGGCCCGAGATTGAATAATTTATATTATTTTAATAGAATTCTCCACTTTCGAAGTATTATGGGTTGTTTTCTTTGTATTTCAGTTTTGTATTTTGAGTTTTGAATTCATTTTGAATTTTGTGTTTTGAGTGTTTATTTTGAAATTGTTGAAAATGTGTTCTTTTTGGCATTTTAAAAACAATCAAAATGCGTTTTGAAAATTTTGACTTACTTATAACTAAAAACACCCAAAGCGATCGTTTTGGGTTTTCTTTGTAAATTTTTAACTTGTTTTCAAAAATGTGTGTTCGAAAATAGAGAAGAGAGTGCGTTTTCACTATTTTGGAAAATCGAAACAGAAAACGGCTTGAAAATGATAAAGATAACAGTCCTTTAAATTTTAATACAAATCTGATTAAAAACAAAGGTAGAGGTTTTGAATTCGGCGAGTCAACTTGACCCCTCTAGACTGACCGTAATGCTTGGATTGCTAAGATGCCAGTTCGATCAGAACCAGATTGGCAACATCCACTCCGGTCCCCATGAAAAAAGTTATCGGGTGGGTTTAGTACAGCTTCGGGCAATGTCAGTTTGAATACAATCAAATTATTAACAACCAAGTCGTTTTCTATCTAGTAGATTTATACACAAAGTTACGCCCTAAATCATGGTTAAATTATTACTCCTAAATCAATGTTTGATGATTCTATGTTGTGGGTCTTTGCTGTCATATATGTCGGCCTTCTATAGTATATATAAATGCAAGTGTTCAGCCAGCAAAAAATGCTTATGCAAGTTACTTGATTGCTTCTTTTTGTTCTTGATAGGAAGTGAATTTGATCATGGAACAATTCAATGAAGAACAGGCAAGTTCTATGCCAAACTCACCAAACCAAAACAGCAGACCAACCAGTATGGTGATCAAGGCAAGTTCAATCACTAATAGTATCTTTTTTCATTTTCTTTTTGCTGAAGGCCGCGTTCTCAAACTCAGGAAGTCCCCGTAAAAGCTCAGCTAGAGGAGTCTTTCTATCTCGAGCTTCCTTTAGTAGTTCGGGATCATATCAGGGTAGGAGGAGCATAATCCCATAAAAAAGCTCACCCTGAGAGTGATTTTTTCTCTCCTAGGTTGCCTTTAGGCGCCGGGGTCAAATCCTTGATAAGACGGACAGTTTCAAAAGGAAGGAATGAGTCTGTCTCCCGAGACGCTTTCATTTGTTTGCAATTACATGCTCTTATTTGTGTTTATTTAGTACTAGAATGAGATTTCTGTTTCTGATTGGATTATTTTCTTAAATAACAGAAAGCACATACCGTGATTCCTGCTCACTTGGTAGCAGAAGCCATATCAACGCTTCATGGTCTTGATCTGAGATGGTCAGGCCCCATTACGCCTAGTGAGAGGCAGTATGTGCAGCAGTATGTTTTTGCAAAGTATCCAGAATACTGCAATGGACTTGTTGGAGAAGGAGACAAGATTGATTTATACAGTCTCTGTGTCAATGATGAATCATCAGAATCCATGGCTGATGACAGACGAAAATCCCCGATGAATTCTGTTAGAGAGTCGTCTTCGCCTTCTTTTGGTAGTGGTACTCCTTCAGATATGGGCAAAATTCAATTGGAGCCTTCCAAATTACTTGATATCCTGGCTAAGAAAACGTCATCCCAGGGGAATTTCGTTTCCATCCCAGAAATACAGGTGAGAAATCGAGCCTTGCAGAATTGTGGATTGACAGAAGAGGATTATTTGGTGCTTTTTACACATACTAGTAAGGAAGCGATGATGATGATTGGGGAATCTTATCCCTTCTTCAGAGGAAACTATTACTTGACAATTCTTGGAGAAGAGCGTGATTGTGTAAGGGAATTCGTACAGAATAAGGATTCAAAGGTTATTGCAGCACCAGAAACATGGTTGGATTTAAGGATCAAAGGATCACAGCTTAGCCAATACTTCAGAAGAAAATGCAAATATAGTCCAAAAGGGCTTTTTGCTTACTCTGCTTGCGCGAATGAAGCTCGTTTCTCCATGCATTGGATATCAGAGGCACATAGAAATTCTTGGCATGTTCTTCTTGATGCAACTGGTTTGGATGTTGGGAAAAACCGGCTCACACTTGCACTGCATCGGCCTGATTTTGTCTTGTGCGCCGTTGATAATATGCATTCTCAACCCGCCAAGATCACTTGCCTCTTAGTAAGGAAGAACTCATTCGATACTGCACCACTATCTGTGTAATCATTTAAAGTGCACTGTTCTATATCAAAGTGCAGAATGAGAGAGATTTTTCTTCTACTCTTGTAAGTTTTCTGGAAATTAGAGGCAGAACAATCTGATGCTAAGCCTAGTTGTCATCTGTTAAAGTTATGCACTAGAGAACAAAAGAAGTTAAATTCTTATCTATTATACTCTTCAATCCAATTCCGCTCTAGTTTTAACCACAACATCAAGCATACAGAAAACGTTATGTTAGCGAAATACTCAGAAGGGGAAAAACATTCCAAAAATTACTTTTCATTTTCTTTTGTTGATCGCTGTGAAACAAGGTAAGAGTGTGTTTGGAAGTGATTTTTGGGGGAAGAATTGATTTTTGAATAGTGATATGATGGAAAATGTGTGGTTGAAAAAGAAGAAAAAATTATTGATGTGATGAAAAATATTATTTTATTGAAAAATGTGTGATTGAAAATGAGAATTAATTTACTGTAAAAAATGAGAATCTGTACCAAACAGGCCCTAAGTTACATTCAGAAGCCCCTTTGATGTGGAATATAATCAAGAACAATTAAGAAATCAAATTTGAAGGTAAATAACTGCAAGGGTTTTTCTACTTTGCCAGCATGTGGCCCTGGCAACGTAGGAGGGCTCTGACTGCAATACGACAAGAATCATGATAGTGTAATATGCCTTGTTTGGACCAGATTTTAATCTGATTAAAGTCAAACAATCAATATCAACCATATCTTTCATGAGTTTCACATCTTTTCAACTACACATTTCAAAAACTTCTATCACAATCCACTTAAAATCTGATTTTTATCTACACCAAACACCTTCTAACATTATATAATTGAACTCTTTTAAATACAGAGCTTTTTCGTCAAATCATATGCAGACACTTCAAATCAATGGAAAATAGCCCATGTCGGTGAAAGTTGAGTGCAAAATTATTCCAAGATTCATTTTTAATCAAATTTTTAAATATAACAACTTGTTGGGATTCGTTCAAGAAAAGGCAATATTAAAAGAAAATGAAAATACAGAAATTGTTTTGTCCTCATTTCTTATCAAAGACATTTTAACAATATGTTTCATTATACTCATATTTTTATAATTATTATTTGTATAATTTTTATTAAAATATACTGAAAATCTTATTTATATATAAACAAAACTTGACTTATCTATGAACTTCAGTAATCTGTAATCAGGGCAAAGTGTGAGCTGTCAAAAAGGAAGTAATAATCCACACATGATAATAACATGAGCACTGGAGGCGCATTCTAGCAAAATACACTGTTCATCGTTGCTGTTGGTGGAATCTCGAAATGCCATAGCTTCCCCACAGCCTTCACCAGATTCTTCTTACAGAAGAAGGTTTCTGCGTAAACCTTCTCCACCTTGCGCTCCACGTCATGCAAGTACACGTGGGTCACGCCAGGACTTTTCCTATTCCTCGCCATCACGGCGGCGGAGTAAATAGCTGCCATCCTCCCCGGCGCTTCTGGGAAATACCCACGCGGCGCGTCAATCATTATAATGTCCCACTCCTTATCGTACACCTCGTCCTGTAGCATATTCAGTGCTAATTTGCATTTGCTATTACCGCGGATGAAAGATTTTGTCGGCGAACAGTCCGGTTCATTGCGGTAGTGCGAGAGGAGGTTGTCGGCGTCGGACAGCTTGGTGCGGTAGTTGACGGTGTTGGCGCGGAGGCCAGGGGCGTCTTTGAGCACTGTCTGGACCCACCTGGGATCCTCCTCGAGGAATAAGGTGGTTCCGCGAGGGTTGAAAGAGGCCCACATGAGGGAATCGTGACCCAGTCCAAACACGAGGAAATTGCACGGAGAAAGAGATCTGAGAACGTCGTAAGAGAGTCGTATCTCATCAATATTTTGCTGTGGGATCACCTTCGACGTCGCGTAATGGAGAATGGCTTCAAGCTGGAGCTCAGTCACGTCCCCGACGGTGGGCGACCGCCGTGTACCACCATTACAAAATACTGTAGAAGAAGCATTTCCCCTTAAAAATGAAGCAATAAGCAACGCGCTGCTGATCAATCCCACCATAACCATGGCCAGAAACCATGGATTTTCAGGCTTCAACTTGCGATGATGGCTTTTCTGCATGATCTTAGTTTTCTGGCTACAAATTCCTTCGTTTTACTTTAACAAATTCAATGAGAATCTGAGAAATGAGAAATGAAAGGAAAAATGAAGATTTTTGTAGTGAGGAATGGATTATATTGGCCGTGTTTGGAGTAAAATGTTTGAATAGTCACGATTTACTCACTAAACTTTAAATTGTCTCTTAATGGTCACTAAACTTTCTGCCGTTACACCACATCCATCACTCACCAAATTCCGTTACCATTGAAGCTGACGTGGCAGATGGAAAACACACGTGGCAGGTGACGGCCGTTAAAAAATGACAACTCAGTAAAAATATTGTTTCATTACTCATCCAACTTACATTTTGTCACATTTCATTCATCAAATTTCAAAATGCTTCCCAATGGTCACCCATCTTTGAAATGTTGCACTCTATTGATCATCCGCATATTTTGTTCCCTTCATTCCTAATGTTCGCAGAAAAATTCCATGGGTAAGTTACAAATGTTAAAAAAAATTGCAACTCAACAAAACTTAACTCACCAAAATATCATATATGAAACGTGACTTTCACAGCCTCATGGACTTCTTTAAAACTAAATAAAGCGTCCCCAATGATTTTTTTTCTAATTCGAACGTTTGCTATATAAAAAAATAGGTTTCAATATGATATTTCTAAAAAAATCATTGGGGACGCTTTATTAAAAAAATATTTTTTCTAAAAGAATCGTTTTTTTTCTAAAAGAATAATTTTTTCAATAAAGCGTCCCCAATAATTTTTTTAGAAATATTAGATTGAAACCTATTTTTTTTTGCATAGCAAACGTTCGAATTAGAAAAATGATATTTCTAAAAGAATCATTGGGGACGCTTTATTTAGTTTTAAAGAAGTTGATGGGGTCGTGAAAGTCACGTTTCATATATGATGATTTTGGTGAGTTAAGTTTTGTTGAGTTACAATTTTTTTTAACATTTGTAACTTACCCGTGGAATTTTTCTGCGAACATTAGGAATGAAGGGAACAAAATATGCGGATGATCAATAGAGTGCAACATTTCAAAGATGAGTGATCATTGGGAAGCATTTTGAAGTTCGATGAGTGAAATGTGACAAAATATAATGTTTCCACCGAGTTGTCATTTTTTAACGGCCGTCACCTGCCATATGTGTTTTCCGTCCGCCACGTCAGCTTCAATGGTAACGAAATTTGGTGAGTGATGGATGTGGTGCAACGGCAGAAAGTTCAGTGACCATTAAGAGACAATTTGAAGTTCAGTGAGTAAGTCGTGACCATATTAAAGTTCAGTGACCATTCAAACATTTTACTCCAGCGTTTAAGTTCAACTAGAAGAATAATGAGACCAAAATTGACAGGACTCGATAAACAGAGAAATTGGAGTTACGATTCTAAGCACGTAGTCTCGTGTTTCATAAATGCGATTTTTTATTTGATATTTCTATCAATAATTGCGATATTTGAAGTTTGAATGGCAATGCATAGCTTTAGTTAAACATATTTTCCACCAGAAATGATGGGGTCGGTCCTTTTAGGTATCGCCTAGTCATTGTCAAATCGAATATTGTAAACAATACAGTAATATATTGAACAATACTACGTGTACAACACATGAGTTAAAACATTGGATTACAAGGGAGGTGGGTCCCGCGATTAAAATAACAGTGGGCCCCACCTCCCTTAAGAGATGTTGTAACCCAATGTTATACAAGAAGTATTATTCTAATAAATTTGGATTGTTCTCTCTTCAACAGTCACTCCAGTAATGAGTTTTTTTTTTGCTCTGTTATACTGAGAATAAGGTTGTACTGAACTCGTTTAGCCCCTTTTTTATACAGATTTTCTAACATTCATTTTTCACTCATTACCTTAATTAAATAATTTTGCACATGGATCTATAATTTTTCTATTTTTACTTACACATTTTCTAAAAAAATCTATTTTTCACTAAATTTACATCAAACAGAACCTAAATGAGGAGATTGGGGTGGATCAAACATTTATTTTTTTGTAGGGGCGAAAGATCTTTGAAAGAACATAATAATCAAAATATTTTAACACATTATTACAATGATTGCTTGCTCATTTTTAAGAATAAAATTATTTGATAATGTGTAGAAAAAGTATTAAAAGCAAAAAAAATTAAAATTAAAATTAAAATCGGTGGGGATCAGTGGCCTCCGCACGCCCCCATGTGGCTCATTTCAATGTGAAGACACAAGCAACATATTTTATGAAATTTGTTGGCAAAATATGTGTTGACAATATCTAGACTAATGCTTTCAAAAACAGTTTTTGAAATCAATGACTTAAATCTTGTTACACTCATTTTGTCAACAGATTTTGTAACTTAATTTTGTACAACTAAATTAAGGGAAGAATACATAAATCCTACCTTTACTTATACACATTTCAAAAATGCCAAAAAACATGTTTCAAATTTCAAAATTCAGGTTTCTTTATAATTTTTAATTATGAAATAATAATTATTAAATTAATTTATTATTAATATTTAATTCTACTATAAAATAATTAACCCACCCCCACCCCTACAACTCCGGGGGTATTCTGACACTGCTAAGGCCACCACTCTTCTCCGGCGACCGTTCCGACGACTTTTCCGGCTACTAATCCGATTCCGGCGAATATGTTAAGGTCACAAATCTATACAATTTGGTCACAATTCAAAAATTTTTAGGTCACAATTCAAAGTTTTCGTAGGTCACAATTTGTTTATCGGTCACAATTTAAAAATTTAAAAGTAACAATTTTTTCATGGGTCACAAATCACAAAATTTGTAAGTCACAATACTTATTTAAGTCACAATTTATCGATTTATTGGTCACAATTAATAATTTTTAGGTCACAAAGTAATAATTTTAGGTCACAATTAATAATTTTTAGGTCACAAAGTAATAATTTTTAAGTCACAATTAATAATTTTTTGGTCACAATTGTGACCACCACCAAAATCGTTTGTGACCACCAAGATCGTTTGTGACCACCACTACAAACCACCACTGAGTCACAAATCCCACGCAGACACACAACCACCCATGGCAGCCACTACCACTCCAACGACGACAAACAACCACGATCTCACCACAACCTGGGCGATTTCGACAATTCAAAAACCCCCCAACTACACCAACAGCACACACACAACCACCTGCACCCGTCGCCCATTTACACGTGTGGTAATGGTGGCTGGAAGTGGAGCAACCACCATCCCGTTCAAGAGCAACCGGAGGCAGCAGTTGCCCCAACACACAACAACAATGAACACTAAACAGCTTCTAATCAAAGGTAGAGTTGAAAATTAGGTATCAACACCACAACCATTACTCGGGGAGGCACACAACTATACCAATAGCACACACACAACCACCGCACCCGTCGCCCATTTACGCGTGTGGTAATGGTGGCTAGAAGTGGAGCAACCACCATCTCGTTCAAGAGCAACCGAAGCGTGTTGCCCCAACACACAAAAACCCCAAAAAAACCCTCCCCGCTGCTGCGATTCGAGATTCTACAAGGTGCGATTCTAGTGGTTGGCTTTTCTACAGCGCTGCTGCGATTCGCGAATACGAGAATCTGGTGGTCGGAATTTTACACGTCTGCTGCTGATGCTGCGAATCGCAGCGATTCGCAAAGATCGCCGCACCGTGCGATTCGCAGCGAGATGGGAGGAGGGGAGAGAAAGGCGAGGGGGTGGAGAGGGAAGAAGCGGCGGCGGCGAGGGGCAGGTGGGAGAGATCGTGATGGAGAGGAGAGGGAATGATTTTAGGTTTGATTAGGTTTTTTTAATTCAGATGATAAATATATAATTAATATTTAATAAAATATAAAAAACCTGAATTTTGAAAATTTAAATGTGTGATATGATTTTTGAAAATAGAAATCTAAAAACAGGTGTAGATGTAATTTCCTCCTAAATTAATTGGAAATAAAAAATCGTTTATTGAAAATCTCTAAAATATATTGAATGATATCATGTTTTTATTATTAGAAAAAAAAAATATTTTTAGAAAAATGGCATTGCTCAAATTTAAAAGTCACAATCCAAATCATAATTTTTATTTTTTCATATTTGATGATATTTCTCATTACCACAATTTAGGGTATTATTTTCAATTCCCATTCTTATTCTACATGATAAATTTGTTATATGTGTAGTTTATAGGGGTAATTAGCACAAATCGCCCTTACTTTTCAATATTATTATGTAAAACGTCTTCTCTTTTTATTTTTTGGTATTTTCACCCTTATTTCACATTTCATTGCAAAAACCATCTTTTTCATCCTTTTTTTGAATTAAAAGCCGTGAAATGATACACTCTCCTTTTTAAATAAAAAATAAAGATTTTTTGCAATCATTGTTCCAAATTTTCACAAAAAAAAAAAAAAAAAAAAAAACGAAATGAAATGAAATGAAATGAAATGAGTCACAAATATATAATTTAAAATCAAAACTAAAAAAACTAAAAACTCCGGTCAACCACCATCCAAACCGCCGAACCTCCATATCATTGGACAATCTTTACTCCCCTTTACACATACCACCCAGCCACCAGATTTGGTCGGAATCGATGGCCGAAATCTTCTTCGCACGCACGTACTATCCCTGTTCGATCTGTCATATGGAAGCCGAATTGTTGAAGACCCATGGGTAGAATTGATGCGTTGTAATAAGGTGATGCCAAAATGGGTGGTACGCGATCGTGGGTCCCACCGTCGGTGCAAAAAATCGTGACTTAGAGTTGCATTTTCGCTTGATTCAAAAAATGAGGATGTAAAATTTGATTGTGTGAATTTGTTGATGTTGCAAGACCATGAGTAGGTACGCCCTGATGAGTATAGTCAATCGGTATGATGGAAAGGACATGGATCTCGTCGGAGAAGGTGATGTAGTCAGTTTTTGTGTTGACAAGTTGCTGATTTTGGCCATCGATGCCTTTCAAATCTGGTGACATTAGGGTTGGTGGCTGGATGGTATGTGTAGAAGGGAGTGAGGATTGTCCAATGGTATGGAGTTTTGGCGGTTTGGGTGGTAGTTGACCGAAGTTTTTGGGATTTTTTTATGTTTGATTTTCAATTATATGTTTGGGATTCATTTGTTATCTTTTGAAATTTTGGGACTATTAATTTTAATTAGTTCTTTTTTTTTTTTTTTTAAATAGAATGATATATTGGTCATTTCACAGTTTTTAATTGAGAAAATAGATGAAAATGATTATTACCGCAATGAAATGTGAAAGTGTCAAAAATGAAAGGTATAGACGTTTTGTACAATAATATTTAAATATATGTATGTTTTGTGCTAATTACCCAATTTATAGTTATTGGTGAACTATATTTTTTGCTTTTCTAAGTTCTTTAATCATTGACATACAGGGGCGAACCCTCAACTAACATTTTCTATGTTTCCTCCAAAATTTGCCTATGAACTTAAGTTTTGAAATGAATGAGTAAATAGAAAGGTGAGAAAAAATTAATGATATTAGGCAGGAACTAAACAAAAGACGCTCCTTTGTCTGTCGTTATCTAGACTCGTGATAATAACTACTAGTTACTGACAAATCCATAGTGGACAAGAAGTGGCCACTGCTCCCGCAACATTTTGATAGTTTCTTCAAGTATGGGCTTGTTTGAGCCACAAATTATTTTTTTTTCAAAAAATGAATTTTGTAATAATATTATGATGGAGAATATGTGATTAAAAAATAACTATTTTTTTTTGAATTTGCGTGTAATATTATTTTATTGAAAAATATGAGATTGAAATGATTTCAAATCACTATTCCAAAATGTATTTTGATGGAAAAAATGAGACTCAAATAAGGGTTATATAGAAATTTTTATTAATAGATGTAAAAAAATAATTTTTATCTCTTCAAATTTTTTTCGTTATTTTATAAACTTGTGACTAGGTCACTCTCACTAATAATAGATAACATTATTCTCGTGTGTTTGATTGCTAATATTTTTCATGAAAAATGTGTTTTTTCACATAATTTCCTACTTTTTTATTGTTCTATTGATAATTTTTTTACGAAAAATATTTTCATACTTTTGATCAAGTGAACATATTTTCCTTGAAAACGAGGAATATATTTTCTTTAGGAAGATGCGATTTTTATTTTCCATCTAATTTACTCTCTCTTATCTATCCCCCCTCTCATCGATCCACTAACAAAAAATGGACAAATATAATATTTTCTAGGTTGAAAACTAAGGCCACGTTTGGTACAAATTAAAATCAGATTTTAATTTAAGTCAAAATCAAACAATCAATATCAATCACATCTTTCATGGGTTCCACATCTTTTCAACCACACATTTTAAAATTTCTTTCACAATCTACTAAAAATCTAATTTTAATACACACCAAACACCCTCTAAATCAATCGGACATATTTAATTAATAATTTCTATACAAATAAGTTTCAAGCAATGAAATTGCTTAAAATTTATTTTCTTTCCATACAAATTATACGCTCGCAATCAAACTCACCATTAGATTTCTTGGAGACCCATGGTAAACAAATTTGTATTTTTGTGATAAGATCCTAAAATACATTGGACAATGTAAGATTCCCGTTGAAATTATTGTTCAAAAATCAATAAAAAATGTGTGGAACACAGAGTGAAATTGAGTGCCAAAACTTTGGCTTGTGCGAATGAAGGCATGCAGTTGCATGTTGGCTTGCAAGGCGTACACAATGTAAGATTCTTGTTGAAATTATTGTTCAAAAATCAATAAAAAGTGTGGAACAAAAAGTGAAATTGAGTGCCAAAATTTTGGCCTACGCAGATGAAGCATGCAGTCGCATGTTGGCTTGCACGGCTTGTACGCCATGCCATTGAACAACCTATGCGATCGCATATGTTTGTTCTATGCGGCCGCATAGAGTTAAAAACAAGCCATTGATTGGTTTTTCAAATTGAAATTTGATGTCTTTTTGGATAGAAAATTGCCACTCTTCATTATATTTTGATACAATTTCGTGTAGTATTGATTGAGATCTATAAATAGGGAATTAATAATCTATAATATATTAAATATCGTATCAAGTGAGAATCATTTTCTGGACGACTTTAGCCCTACTAAAATTTATTATTTCAACAGTATTTTTACTTTTCGTTTTTCAATATAAATAATAAATAATTGAACTGTACGAGAACAATCAAATTGATTCATGAACATGGAATTTAATTGATTTGAATCAATGAATATAAAAAAAGAATAATGTATATACATTTAAACAAAGGGTCTCATACATGAACCAACATGGAATTTAATTAATTTGAATCAAGGAATATAGAAAAATAATAATTTGCATACATTTAGATAAATGGCGTTATATCATCAATTAAATGAATAATATTGAAATTAAATAAGCGTACATGAACTTGAATAATTTATTTACTCCTATAATAATTGAATAGCTCCCAAATTATATGATTTTTAATAATTTATAAACTCCTAGAATAATTTCTGATAAAATGAATAATCTTAAAAAAAAAATACGTGTTCGTGAACTTGAATAATTTATTTACTCCTAAAATAATTGAATAGCTTCCAAAACATGTGTACATGAATTTGATGACTCAATGTTATATTTAATATATCCATAAATAAATGAATTAGTATACATGCACATACATAAATAATTAAATTGTAGTATTTCTAGAGTAATTGAACATCCCCCAAAATATATAAATATAAAGTGTACATGAATGAACTTGAAGAATTAATTGATTGAATTATAGTAGGATATATATAAATATAAAGTGTACGTGACATGAATGTGATTGTGAGCAATTAATTTAATAATTTATCAACCTATAAAAATTATACGATTTGTGACTAGTATGTGATCATGTTTATAAATTGTGTGTTATTGTGATCGTAACATATTTAATTAAATTATAGGACACAAAAGTTTATCAAAGTTTAACCAATTATTGGATAATTTTGACCAATAAAACGAGTAATTTGTGGCAAATAAATAATATGTGACCTAAAAATATGTGATTTTGACTAAATTTGTAATTGTGTGCTCTAGGATTTGTCTTTGTCATCGATAAATAAGTTGTAATCAATTAATTTGATAATTTGATCAAATAATACGTGATCAGAAAAATGTGTGATTGTGTGACTAAATTTGTAATTTGGACCCACAATTTGAAATTTCGTTATTGATAAATAAATTGTGATCAATTAATTTGAGTATTTGTGATCGAGATATAAGTCGTAACCAACTATTCGGTAATTTTGACCAATTATCGAGTAATCGTGACAAATAAAATGAGTAATTTGTAACTAATAAATAATACGTGACTAAAGAATATGTGATTGTCACTAAATTTGTTGTAACCTACGGTTTGTGTCTTTGTGATCTATAAATAAGTTGCAATCAATTAATTTGATAATTTGATCGAATATTATTTGACCTAAAAATGTGTTATTTCGTCACTAAATTTGTAATTGTGACCTACAATTTGTGATTTTATGATCGATAAATAAGTTATGATCAACTAATTTGATAATTTGTGATCAAAAAATAACTTTTGACCAATTATTTTGATAACACGTAACTGTGAAATAAGTTGTGATATATACATTTTGTGATTGAAAAATAAGTCGCACTCAATTATTGGATAATTGTGACTAATAAAATAAGTAATTTGTGATCAATAAATAATATTTGATCTAAAAATATGCTATTATAACTAAATTTGTAATTGTAACTTACGATTTGTATCTTTGTAATCGATAAATAAGTTGTGGTCAATTAATTTAATAATTTGTGAACGTACAATGAGTTGTGATCGGTTAATTTGGTAAGTTGTGATCAATAAATAAATTTTGGCCTATAAAAAGTGTAATTTGCGACTAAATTTATAATTGTGAACAAATCATGTTTTTATGACCGTGACCTTGTGTGGTGTGCAACTATTATATGACCATGATTATAAATTATGTGTTGCTGTGATAGTGATCCGTTTAATTAAATTATATATCACAAAATTTTATAAGATATCACAAAATATGAACACCTAATTACTGAAAAAAATGATCTTGGAACATGAGAGATGTGTAAGAGTTATTGTGACCATTCAAAAATCAAGAGGTCACATTTGTGAACTTCGATAAATACTGTAATATATAATTGAAATTAAACAGGTCACAATCATATACTACACAATTTATGGATCACAATTACATAAGGTCACAGTCACAAACGACACAATATATGGGCCACAATCACATATAATATCATAAATCAAATAATTAATATGTCACAAATAATTTATTAATTACAAATTATATCATTAATCACTCATGAATTCATGATCACCAATAGGGGTGGGCAAAAACCGAACCAACCCGACGAACCCGACCGACCCAAACCAACCCGATCGGGTTGGGTCGGTTTTTTTTCATTTTTTTTCTCGGGTTGGGTTCTGGCAAAGCTTAGTGGGTCGGGTTGGGTTGGGTTGTGGGTTAATCCATCCAACCCGACCAAACCCGACCCAACCCAACCCGTCAAAAAAAAAAAAAGGGCCATTTTTTTTCAAACATATTTCAACTAAACCTGCACAGCACTTCCAACATTTCCCCCACAACATAAATCAAAAGCGCCGACTTCCTAATTCTCTCTTTCCTCCTCCTTTCTTCATATTTTGCCCCCCATTTTTTTTCTCCTTTTCGGTTTGCATCGGCGATTCAACCTTCAATTCTTTTCCCAAGGTAAATTACCAAGTTTGCATATATTTTTTTTCCTACTTATTACTAAGATTCAGCCCTCATTTTGCAGACTTTTTTGTACAAACTTATTTAATAGATCATTGAGCATGACCAAGAAACATATTTAACCTCTCATTTCTTCATCTTCACTACTTTATTTAGTGGCTACTCGTTTATTTCCATATATTCATTTATTTCTTTTAGATTCTCGTTTTAGTTTTGATTTTCTTGTTGAAAATTTGAATTGAGACATGAGCTAAAACATTGTAATTTAGAACTAGTTAATAGAAATCATCGATACAAACCGACCAACCCAACCCAACCCGACCGACACATAATTGGGTTGGGTTGGGTTGGGTTTCAACATTTACATGGGTTGGGTTGGGTTGGATTTCGAACAAACCGATAATGTTGGGTTGGTTTTGGGTTGGGGCAAAAACCGACCCAACCCAACCCACGCCCACCCCTAATCACCAATTTTCCGTGGAACAAATCAATTAACCGGTCACGGAGACTGATACTTCTATCACTCACAAATTAGACCACTTCCCTTGAATTTCAGGGCCCATCTCACCAACAAATCACATAATTTTCACTAGTCACAAACCACACCATTTTCCTTGGCACAAATTTCATCAATTCTCTCACCCATATCACAAGATTTATATTTGAAGCATGCTATCACCACAACAGAAGTTGCTTTTTACGGCGTGCAATGCATGCCGTAAATAGTTCTTTACGGCGTACGGGTGCACGCCGTATAGGCCATGCCGTAAAAACTCACTTTTTTTTACAGCGTGCAATACATGCCGTACAAGGACGCCGTAAATACCCACCTTCTTTTACGGCGTGCACTCGTATGCCGTAAAAGATGATGTCTAGCTTTTTACGGCGTGCAAGTGCATGCCGTAAAAGATATGTTTAACTTTTTACGGCGTGCGAATGCACGCCGTGAAAGATATGTTTAAACGTTTATTTATTTAATTACCAACAAACTTGTAATAATTCAATAACAAAATTAATATATCAACACATGTAATATGTTTCATAATTTCAATAAATAAAAATATTGAGCTCAATCCAATACAATATGCTAAAATGAAGAGTTGATCTAAATAATTACTAAGAAAATCAAGTATCCAGAAACTGCCAAAGCATAATTTACAAGTCTGGTAACAATTTGCTCTGTTCCTAATATTTTCCTTGTATTCTTCAACATGCATGTGTTGCCTTTCACCAGTTCTCCCCAAAAGAGCCGCATCATTAGCCCCAAAAAATATAGTGGTAGCGACCGGAGGCGTTGCAGATCCCTGCCAATCAGTCAGAAAAGATTCCCACATTGAGATCAAAAATTGAGATGAAGTATAAGAAACTGAACCAACATTGAAAGAAAAATTAACAAAAAGTAAGGTTTCTAAAAGGTATTTACTTATCACTACACCCTCAATACACTGAGGTGCATAAAATTAGGAAAGTAAAAACGAAAACGCTAAGGAACAAAACAAAGATGATACAGAAAAAAATTAACTTCATTGTGCAAAATTCAACAAGTAGCCTGTAGATATCCTGGGATCCAAATATCAAACAAACGCACAAATCAAATGCTTAACATTGAACAAAACTAGCAAAGGAAATCTCTATTTTACATTACAACGTTAGAACATCTATATTTCAATTTAGACATTCTTTATCCTAAAAATTACAATCCACACCATAATTAATTAATCAAATTGAAAAATGAAACCTTGCCAGAATAAGTATCAGCAAGAGCAGCACCCCCAACCACCTAATCTGAAAGATTGATCTATAATTGAGTCCCCAAACAACACTATTTGAGGCCGGAAAACATAATAGCACATGCCCGTGCAAAGAAAGCCAACTAACCTCTTCTCCCAACGATTATCACGCTCACACCGTTCGGTTTAATCTAAATTAGTTTTTGAACAAACCTTACCTGCAGAGACACTCACCCAATCCACAAAACTCATATAGGCATTTCATCAAACATGATATAAGCATGCTGGCTTACAATACCTTCTACAGGATGCCTTCTTGAAGAAAAAGAAAAAAACACAAATTATTGAAGAAGATTGAAGAACTTACAGGCACAAGCGATTAGTGACCATCGTGGCAATCAACAGATCGGCAGTGGCGAAGCAAGGGGGGACGGGACAGCGTGAGAGAGAAAAGGATTTGATCAGAAAAAGTTGGCAGCGAGTTAGGGCTTCAGTACTGGTATTTGACGGGACGTAAGAGAATGAGAGAGAGCCTTTACTATTGCCTCATTTTACAAGGAGAAAACTGAGCGAGTTTTTACGGCGAGCAATAAAAAGGAGAAAATTGTGAGATTTTTTACGGCGTGCAAATTGCACGCCGTAAATATATTTGTTAGAAAATAAAAACAATAAAAAACTATTTACGGCATGTATGAAAATTACGCCGTTAAAGTATACCTTTTACGGCGTGCCACAAATGCACGCCGTAAATACTTTAAATAATTGATTTATTATGGCGTGCATTTTAGGCACGCCGTAAAAACAGAATTTTTACGGCATTCCCAAAATGCAAGCAGTAAACGAATGCCGCAAAAACCTACTTTTGTTGTAGTGTATGTGTACAACATTAGTTGATAAGTGTTCACGAAAATAAGTTCGCTTTGTAAATCACCGCAAGTGCACAGTTCGTTAACAAGTAATAAAATGAAAATTGTAAAATTTCGAGTATCAGTCCCACGAGGATTGATTTAACTTGATTTCTATTATCACGACCTTAACCGAATCTATTAAACTCAAGATAGTTGATGATTTGAATTTTATAATTAAACTATGACTAAAATGCAATTTAAACTAAGCTTACTAAATAAATGCAAAATGATCTTGAATGCAAAAGGTGAAGAAATTAATGTATGAAAAGCGTACTAGGATCCCGAATCCCCAAACAAAATTCACCCTTAACCCCTATTTCACAATTTAACAACACGAGGAATTGGTTGAAAAATCAATATTTCTAACCTATCCAACAATCTCTTTCGAATAGAATTAAACCTATTCTAGCATATCATTTGACTATATTTTTATGACAAATGCAATATACAAGAATGCATGAAATTTTGTAAACACTTAGAGATTCACGCAATGCATATCGGTATATTTCTATCCTTTATGAATAAAACGATGATTTATACCTTATTGAGTTTATTTTCTTTGTTTCGAATGTATAAAATAAACCGTCCAAACTCACACAATTATCGTGCACTATAATCATAGAGGCAAGAAAGTATATATAAATCATTCAACATCCATCAAACGTGTTTGAATATCAAATTGCAAAATAGAAATTAAAATATCACAATGCAAGGTTCATCGTTCACCTAGTACATGAAAAGTCTAGCCTAATATGGATAAAATAAAAGAACAATAAAAATAATAATGAGAAGACATCACCCAAAAACTAAAAATTAGGGTTGAAATCTTGAATCTTGAATGAGATCCCTTGTTATCGCCCTCTTCCTTGCTCTTCAATTGTGTTTTTCTCTCTAAGAATGCGTAGCCCCTCTTTTTGGACGAGATTAAGGTTATAAAGAAGTCCTAACTGTATTACCATAAGTGTTTGATTTAAATAAGAAAACCAGAAAATTCGCGCTCAGAATGAACCATGCGATTGCAGGGTATGAACCATGCGACAACATGGTTATACAAAATTTTTACTGTTCAACTCATGTAGATGCTTGTGCAGCTGCATGGACTTTCTACCATGCGACTGCATGGTAGAAATTATTTTTCCTTTGATTCACTTTTGTCCCCAAGTTTGTTTCATCCACATTTTGGCCTTGATTTCTTCTCCTTGTTCTTCTAACATTCCATGATATCACAATATGTTACTTAGCTCAACCTTATGCTTGATTCATCATTCGTGTCATCTTTTGAATAATTGTATTTTGGTCCTCGGAGTTTCATATTATTCCATTTTGTCCCTTTTTCGTTCATTTTCTCATATTTTTCATTCCATCCATCAATGTAATCATACAAACACAAATTATATCGAATTAAGTCATATTTCAACATATACATCAACCATTTTCCATGTTTTGTGACCTAAATAAGTGTGTAAAACACACTTATCAAATCCCCCAAATTTGAATTATTGTTTGTCCTCAAACAAGATGGTGACTTAACTCGACACAAAGCATGGTTTAACAGTCTGTCATGTCTCAGGATCAGAATTCAGTAATAAACAAAATGAACAGTTTCAATAGTGCAAAATCAAATGAATCTCCACTTATCATATGTAAAACTTGATGTGTAGGTGTGTGCATACTTATGTGAAATATACCAAACTGATGATGGTTGCAAATCCCGACCTATAATAGTCAAATTTTTCCTTTCTTCACTCGAATGATTCACACCCCCAAACTTATTCTTTTCGCTCAAAGATCCCGGAGTGTGTTCTAGAATAGAGTTTTTGATTTACTGAAATCCTTACCCTCTCTTAGTTTGAATAGATCTCGCAGTCACAAGTTCACACTTCAACAAGCAGGAATTCTCCTATCTCTTTGATTGTTTCAACCGTTAAGATTAGACTAAATTACTTGCTTCATATTAGAGATATGATTCTATCAACCGGGTGTCTAGAGCTAATCAATGCATTTCATACATAGAAGCATGTATATTATTCTTCAATGGATAATTTTTTTTTATAACATCCTTCATTTGCTTTCTATATAACCATTGTAGCGAGTTTTAAGTCGATGACTCCCAAGTCAGATGATCATAGGGCACCAAGTTTTAAACCCTTGCAGGCTTAATCACTCGAGTTATACAGGCTCGAACAGATGTCTTTATTTATTCAATGATTAGTGCAATACCCATTTTCTTTTAGACACCCAATTTCTAGAACTAACCTCTAACTTGAAACTTTTACATCGTTTTTGTCTCATTGGCCTAATCTAATCCACACAACATAATTTTTCACGCATGGAATCCCTATTCATCTTAATATTCCCCTGTAATAGCTAAATCATCTCCAAACTTCTAAAATGTTGGTTTATTGATAAGTGCAATAGAGGTTTTCGGGGTTCACCTATCATGTTCAATTCTACTATGATTTATATATCTAATCATTAGCTTAGCATGCCCAACACAAGTATTGTGCGCAAAAAAGAATGACAAGTTTCCACATAGACAAATATCGATCAATTTAACTTGCACAATTTTTATAATTCATAGCTACACTGTTTCCAATATTTTCATTATTGTCGGCAAAGCCATTAAACCCATACAAGCACACAAAATTCTAAACTACTACTAGAATTGTGAAAGACTAAGAATAATTAAAATTGAAACAATTTTTTTTTATATTGCGAAATCAACAGGCACACAAAAGCAAGAAATCATACGGTAGTATCCATGAAAGCTGAAAAGTACTGTAGACATTGCCCTTAGATTGTCATACAAATTCTACCACCCCCAAACTTATACAAACATTGCCCCTAATGTGCATAGGAGAAGGTTAGAAACCAAATGTGAAGGACAATGTGAAAATAAGGCAAAAGAAAGGGTGAGGTAACTTCCTGATCGAAGATGAGGCGGTGGTGGGGATGGTGGAAGAAAACTGGGCCCTGCAGTGCTATCATCTGGTGGTGGATCTAGTCGTGCAAGGAGCTGCCATAGCATCCAAGACTGCTCCTGAAGTAAAGTTGAATGCCCCCGAAGCAACTCCGAATTCTCCTGAAGGAAATTCGAATGCCTCCTCACCTCAGTCTCAAGGCTGCCCATGCGATCCCATGTCTCATCTGCTCGGAGCTGTAGACCATCGACCCTGCCCGCATACAAGCTCAACCGTCCATTCATCATCTCGAATGCCCGCCTGGAAGCGAGGGACTCCCGATTGGAATCAGAAGCAAAAGTGCGGGTAATTTGCATGTCGGAGTGCACCTGCTGCATGTCTGTGTGCAGCTCCCCAAATGCTTCCTGCAATCCCTGAATGTCTCTACTGCAACCATCATGGTAGCAAACATCTGCTGCAGTATCTTTGTGTCGACCCCAAAAGGTGGTGGTGGCGGTGCTGCCGCTTGAGGTATATCTATATCTATAGCCCCATCACCTTGTTCAGCTGGTTGTTGACCCATATGAGCCCTCTCTTGAGCCTCCCAATGTTTCACCCATGCTTTATCCTGAGTTTCCAAAGTGCTACGTTTAATGAATGGGCTCGGTTTGACCGGAAGTTTCCCTGGCAGGATAATAATTCCCGAGCGTTTGCAAATGCCACTAATGAGGCTCGGGAATATCAATGAATTTTGACGATTGCCCAATACTCCCAATGAATGGATTTCTTCATAGATTAGAGAGGCAAGATCGACCTTTTAGCCCCGAGCTAAGTGATAAAGCAAACCAGCTCTCGGATCTGGGAACGTGGAGCGGTGTGAGGTTGGCTCAATGTTATGGCAAATGAAGAGTCATAGGATGGTTAAGGATGGTGTGAGCTCAATCTGATACTATTCCTCTACATTTAGGGGCCAAGCAGCTGCGCGCCCCAGCAAAACCTCCGCGACTTTAGGCCATGGAAAATCATTAGGAATTGGGGTGATATTATCCCAGGTAAGCTGATAGAAGTCGTGAATGATTTCTAGTGTAAACATCAACCACTTGCCCCCATACCCATGTTTGGTGTTGGTGTTCGAACCCCGACGTGTCTATTTCACTGTTGAAATTTGCGTAGAATTCTCGGACTAGGCCGTCATAGACCGGGTGCGGTCGCTCCACCACTTTTTCCCAACCACAATTGTGTGCCAAAGTTAGCAATTCATAACCTGGGAAATTCGAAAGTTTAACTGGCTGCTCCTGAAGTAGCTTCCATTGAGAGACAATCTTGACAAATTTGAGTCGAGTCCTGGGAACTAGAAAGCGCCTTATGTTCTCTTCGGGTGTTTGGGTACGGGACGTGTTGGAAGCAGAGCCAACCTTTTCTTTCTTTTTCGAAGTTCGTTTTGGTGACATCCTGTAGGAGGGAAATGAGAAAATTGGTTAAAAGAGGAAGAATGAGGCTAAAGGCAAGCATGAACATTATAGGCCACATAAAGTATTCCAAACGTGCTTTAACCATGTTAAAAACCAATTTTGGTACGCATAAATAGATATAGGAATGCAAATGATAAGTGTGTTTTTACACACTTATTTAGTATTCTTTGCATTTAATTAGAATTGAAATTGAGTTGATTTCTACGCATAATGGTGTAATTTTGTATGTTTGTAGGCTTTGTACCCGTATTGTCGTAGAAAGGAGTGAAAAGATGAAGAAAGGGACTAAAAGTGTACAAATTGGTGAAATTAGGGACCAAGTTGCACATGCCACAAAGATGAAGGACCAAATTGAAATGAAAGTGAAATTATGAGGACTAAATTGTACAAGAGCCAACGTTGATATTATCTTATGTTTTTGACCAATTATATGAGTTTGCTTAGTAGTTAAGTATTAGACTTAGATTATTTTTGTTTATTTTATGTTAGATTTTTTTAGATATTTTAGTTAACTCCTTTTTCTATAAAAACACTACAAAACCACTCAAAAAAAAAAAAAAAACTCACTTTTTCTCTCTCCCCCTACACGGTTTTCTCCATTTTCTTTCTCTTTTGTTTTTATTTTCTTTATTATAGTTAGTTCTTGGTTCATTTTGGAAGCTAAATGTTGATAGTTAGGGGATTCAATCAAAAGGAAGTGAAAAAATCAATGAGAGAGTAACCAAAACTTGTCTTCAAAGGGTTGTATCTTTAACTTTGGTTTATTCTCATTATTTTCCATAATTGCAATGTATTGTATAATGAATCTCCTTGTTATTATGTTTATAATGATGAACTAAGCCCTTTTTGTTGGAATTTATCAAGTAACTTAACCTAATGCTTCATTAAATGTTGATTATATGTTTGTTAGAATTTTATTATACATTGATTATCAAAATAATAGTGTATCAATCATCATATTTAAAATGATTTCATTTAATTGACAACTAGATGAAATTGTTAGGTTTTACATCATTTTTTGTGACGCTTAAATGACTGTAATTAATTTTAATGTGATTGTTGTAAAATAGTTGCATTAAATAGACCGAAATGATTGATGTCATGGGTTTGCTGGGTGTTCCAGGCGCGTCTAGGTGATGTAGAGATACACACCATCCACTAAGTATTTTCACAGAAAATCATGCTGTTGGTTATGTTTGTATCGACATAGAGATATGCGGTATAGATACACCGATTAGGGTTAATATGACCTCGAGAGGGGGTATTAACTAAAACAGGAAAATCGGGTCTAACTAATGTATTTTTATAATTAGCATTTGCATGTGATCGAATCGACATTAATGAAGTATAGGTTAAGCGAAACATAAATTCCAACATCTTTTCAAAATCAAAACCTTTTTTATTTTTTATCTGTCTTTTTATCAGTTTTTAGTCTAACTGTAGTTTTTAGAGTTTTTAAATCATTTTTAAATTTGTGTGTGTGTCGTCGTTAAAATTAAGACTGATAAACGTCGAATTGAATTCCACACTCTCTGAGGGATCGACTTGGACTCTTTAGGTCCACTTTTACTACTTATTCTCGACCCGTGCACTTGCGGCATAAACACATGCGAACAGCAAACATATGATAGGTCAACCATAAAGGAGTGTAATGCAAGCAAGTCATGAAAAATGTGCTATGGTGGACTAGCCAACTTTACCCTCGGACACCGTCGAGAAAAATTGAGATTTTCCCGGGCATCCTCCGGGCGTATGAAATTATATAAGGTAGTCTAGCACATATCAAAAACTCATTCAGTTTGGACGTCAGTAGGGTAGGGAATGTGATGAGCAAAATAGGTGCCGTGAGGAGCCACGGCCTAGCCATTTGTCACATGTGGTGACATCGATGGATTGTAAGTGTAGTGGGGGTGGCATAGAACATGAAATGTAGTTTAGAATACATGGAAAACAAGTGGAGGGTCGAAATGAGAAATGAAAGGAAAAAATTATGCACTTGGACATTTCATCGAACACCTAGAAAGCACAATGTTGTTGCACATATATCTTAGCTCCATGGTGAACATTCAAAATCCCAATTTAGCAACACCAAACAAGATAAAACAAGCCACTAGTCATCCCCAACTTCTCAACACTTAAGCAATAATACACCAATAAAGAGAAACAAGAAAGGAAACATGACAAAGCAAGTGAAAGAAGTAGGGCAAACCTTAGTTTCTTAGATGCAATTCGTGGCAACTTGTTGAAGTTGAAGGTGGTGATTGAGGGTCTAATGTGGTGTAGTGTGTGGTGGGACCGCGTGTGTTTGGGAGGGGGGGCGTATGTTGTGGGGAAGGAGGGGGTAAGTGTGTGTTTGTGTTGAAATAAATAAATAAAGGGAGGGGGGAATTTTTGTACCATGCAACCGCATGGTACAATTCCATGCGGTCGCATGGAATATGGGGTCAGGGCTAATTTTGGCCCTGACCCATACTAGGCGACCGCATGGCTTACCAGCTGCCTCCAAAGTTTTTTTTTTTTTCCAATAACATGATATGAACAACATAATCTTAAAATAGTGATATTTTAAAGTTCGTAAAACATGCCGAAGTCGATACTAAAGGAACATGATATTCAAAATCTCGATTTTCGACCCCACCTTGCCAAATGACATCCTAACACCCTTCCAACTTAGCAAACCCCGTGGGCATCACAATGAGGGCGAGGATTCAAGAATATTGCATGAAAAATATGTTGTAGATGCAAGAACACAAATCATTACCCAAAAACACATTTTTATCAAGTAGTGCACATTGGTGTCGAACACTCCCAAAACTACATCCTCACATCTATCAAAACTCCGTGTGTGTATGTACGTTGAGAATCTCACTCCGAAAATTAAATTTAACCTGAATGCACATGTAGATATGAAAAACACAGTTGTTGACCATTTTTGCCCCAAAACACGTGAATTTCGCACAGAATGGAAAGATGACCAATGTAACACCCCCAAACGGTATCCAACCACATTACAAACTACATGAAATGCTTATGAGCTATAACAATACATCTAAAAGCATTTTCAACCATGAAAGCACGTTTTGTCTATTTGTACCTTGATATCCCCAAGTGCCCAAAGAAGATTTGTATACCACATAAGACATAAATACTGCATTCAAAACTCATATGGAGCATGCATGGGTACTTTGTGAATAACATAGGCAAGCGATGACCTAAAATTACCAAAAAGTCATGAAGAAATTGAAAAGTGCTAAAACAAATGAAAAAAAAAGGAATAAATAAAATGGTAGAAATCATGGGTTGCCTCCCATCTAGCGCTAGTTTATAGTCGATAGCTCGACTGTACCGTGTAGAGATCATTCTGGTGGCTGAAGATAAACGGTGGATTTATCATTCGAGAAGTCCTCGCTCCAATAGTGCTTTAAGCATTGTCCATTGACCTTGAATATTCCTTTGCTCTCATGGGTGATTTCCACAGCTCTATGTGGGAATATCTGTGTAATAGTGTATGAGCCAGACCACCGTGACCTCAGTTTACCCGGGAAAAGCTTCAGGCGAGAGTTGAACAACAACACCTGTTGCCCCACAAGAAACTCCCTTCGCTGAATATGCATGTCATGAAATTTCTTGGTTCGCTCTTTGTAGATTTTTGCATTTTCATAAGTTTCTTGACGAAACTCATCCATCTCATTCAGCTGAAGTAAACGATGTTCACCCGCTGCTTACAGATCTAGATTCAACCTTCAAAGTGCCCAATATGCTCGATGTTCCAACTCAACTGGCAAGTGGCATGCTTTCCCAAACACCAGACGGTATGGTGACATTCCTATCGGTGTTTTGAATGCTATTCTGTAGGCCCACAAAGTATCATCCAACTTCTTGGACCAGTCTTTCCTTGAAGAATTCACCGTGACCTCAAGTATTCTATTCAATTCTCTGTTAGAAACTTCAACCTGCCCACTGGTTTGATGATGGTATGGGGTTGCTATGCAGTGTTTTACTCCATACTTACTCAGCAACTGCTCAAACTGGCGATTACAGAAATGTTTGCCCCCGTCACTGATGATAGCCCTAGGTGTTCCATAACGAGTGAAAATGTGCTTCTTGAGGAATCCAATTACCACTTTTGCATCGTTGGTATGCAAGGCTACTGCTTCTACCCACTTAGAGACATAATCTACTGCCACAAGTATGTATTGATTGGAGAATGACGATGGGAATGGTCCCATGAAGTCAATCCCCCAAACGTCAAAAAGCTCAACTTCTAGAATACTTATCAGGGGCATTTCATGCTTCCTCGAGATATTCCCTGTGCATTGACACCGATCACATCTCTTTACGAATTCAAAGGTGTCCCTGAACAATGTAGGCCAATAAAATCCTGACTGTAAGACTTTAGCTGATGTCTTGGAGGCCCCAAAATGTCCCGCATATGCTGATGAATAGCAATGCTCCAGAATCTGATGCACTTCTTCTTCAGGCATGCATCGTCGAATAATCTGATCTGTACCGCGCCATAAAGAATTGGATCTTCTCAATAATAGTATTTCAAATCGACAAAGAACTTCTTCCTCTGATGATTAGAGTATTCCGTTGGAGGAATGAATTTGGCCAAGTAGTTGACAATATCAGCATACCAAGGTGCAGTCTCCACACTGAGGATGTATTCATCTGGGAAAATCTCATTTATTTCCACTGACTTTCTGGTTGGCCAAGCTCTAATCGAGATAGGTGATCTGCTACAACGTTCTCACTGCCCTTTTTATCCCTAATTTCAATGTCAAACTCTTGCAACAGTAACACCCAGCGAATCAATCTTGGCTTGGCATCTTTCTTCGTCATCAAATACTTTAGCACCGCATGATCTGTGTAAACAACTACCTTTAACCCAACCAAGTAAGGTCAAAACTTATCAAATGCATACACGACCGCCAATAACTCCTTCTCTGTGGTTGCATAATTCAGTTGTACATCATTCAAAGTTTTGCTGGTGTAGTATATCACATGAAAAATGTTGTTTCTTCGCTGTCCCAAAACTACTCCCACAGCGTAGTCACTAGCATCGCACATCAATTCAAACGGTAATTCCCAATCTGGTGCAACTACTATGGAGCTAAAGTAAGCTTTTCTTTTAGGGTGTGAAAAGCTGTCAGACACTTATCATCAAAGTCAAATGGGTTGTCTTTCATCAATAAGTTACACAGTGGCTTAGTGATCTTTGAGAAATCCTTGATAAACCGTCTGTAAAACCCAGCATGACCTAGAAAACTGCGAACACCCTTTACAGAAGTAGGTGGCGGTAATTTCTCAATGACTTGAATTTTTGCCCTGTCCACTTCTATTCCTTTAGCTGAAACTCGATGTCCTAAAACTATGCCTTCTTGCACCATGAAGTGACATTTCTCCCAGTTCAATACCAGATTCGTTTCCCTACATCTTTCCAAAACCAAGTTCAGATGTTCCAAGCACTCATCAAATGAAGAACCAAACACAGAGAAGTCATCCATGAAGATCTCTATGAATCTCTCAACCATATCGGAAAAGATAGCCATCATGCATCTCTGAAACGTAGATGGAGCATTGCATAAGCCGAAGGGCATCCTATAGTAGGCAAAAGTACCATAAGGGCATGTGAATGTGGTCTTCTCCTGGTCATCTGGTGCTACTGGAATCTGGTTGTAACCTGAATACCCATCGAGAAAATAGTAATGTGAAAGGCTTGCCAACCTTTCCAACATTTGATCAATGAAGGGAAGAGGAAAATGATCCTTCTGAGTAGCTGTATTGAGTTTGCGGTAGTCAATGCAAACTCTCCACCCTGTAACTGTTCTGGTAGGAATAAGCTCATTCTTCTCGTTAGGTACAACTGTGATTCCTCCTTTCTTTGGTACTACTTGAACTGAACTGATCCATGCACTATCGGATATAGGATAGATAATGCCCACATCTAAAAGCTTCAATACCTTAGCCCGAACTACTTCTTTCATATTTGGATTCAACCTCCGCTGACTCTCCACGCTGGGTCGAAAATTTTCCTCCATGAGAATCTTATGCATGCACAATGAATGGCCAATCCCTTTAATATCTGCAATGGTCTATCCTATGGCTGTTTTGTACTTCCTGAGTATCCGAAGTAGTTTTTCTTCCTCTACCTTACTGATTGAGTTTGATATAATCACTGGAAGAGTGCATGATTCTCCAAGATAAGCATATCTAAGGTGCGGTGGTAGTTGTTTGAGTTCCAATTTAGGGGGCTGCTGAATAGATGGTACATGCTTCTTATTCCCCATTTCAAGTTCTTCAAAGTTTGGGAAGTGCTATTTTCGAAAATATGGTGGGTTGGTCTCCATAAACCGTGCATAAGTTTCAATCTCAAGTGAATCTGAATTGATTGATTGAGAATGAGCGATACACGCCTTATATGCATCCGAATGACGTTGAAGTAGAAAAGTATCATTCACCACCTTGTCAATGACATCGATTTTGAAACAGCTATCTACCTCTGAAGGAAACTTTATTGCCTTGAAAACATTGAAGGATATATGTTCTTCATCCAATCTCAAAATGAGCTGCCCCCTCTGAACATCAATCAGTGCTCTGCCAGTGGCCAAGAATGGTCTACCCAGAATCAACGGAACATCTTTGTCTTCCTCCTTATCCAATATGAGGAAATCAGCAGAAAATATGAATTTTTCGACCTTGATGAACACGTCCTTAATGATCCCTCTTGGGTGTGTCAGAGATCGGTCAGCCAGTTGCAATGTAACCGTGGTTGCTTTAGCTTCTCTTAGTCTAAGTTTCCTGAAAATAGATAAGGGCATTAAATTAATACTGGCACCAAGATCACATAATGTTTTAGTTTTGGTGGAAGCTTGTTCTGAATTCTGTCACTGACTTCTTCAGTCAACATTACAGTCTCATGATCCTCCAACTTCCGTTTGTTTGATAGAATATCCTTCAAGAACTTAGTGAAGCTCGGTATTTGGAAGAGTGCATCGGCTAATGGGATGTTTATATGGAGCTTTCTGAACACTTCGAGGAATTTCTTGTATTGTTGCTCCATTCTCTGCTTCCGCAAGCATTGTGGGAACATGATTGGTGACTCATAGGGGTTCACCGAATTTTCAGGCATTTTTTGTGGTTCTTCTGGACTCTCTCATACTAGTGTCTTCCTAGTGTTGTCAACTTGCGTCTCATTCTCTTCTTCAGACGACTTCACTTGCTCATTATTTACACTTGGCCTCTTGACATGTATCTCGGGCAGCTGAACTCCACTCCATGTAGTGATGGTTTGAACATGTTCCCTAGGATTTATTTCTGTGTTGCTTGGCAATGTACCAGGTACCATTCCTGTCATAGAAAGAGCTAACTGTCCAATTTGAGTTTCTAGATTCTTAATAGCTGAACCCTGATTCTGGAAGTTTGTTTCAGTCTTTCTCATGAATTGATTTGTGGTTTCCATATATTTATCGATTTTTCCCATGAGCTTCGCAAACATATCTTCCAACTAAGGTTTCCTCTCCTGCTAAAATTGCCCTTGCGCCTGATTATGATTCTGATTGTGATTCTGGTTTCCACCCCAATAGAAGTTCAGATGATTTCTCCATCCCGGATTGTATGTCTCAGAGTGAGGATTGTTTTGTTGACGTTGACCCCATTGAGCAAATTCTACCTGTTCCATCCTCTGTGTAAGGATAAGACATTCAGTTGTACCATGCTCTGCTCCACATTCTTCACAATTTGGTTTCTTCACTTGTACTGAATTCACAGTCTGTGTCATGCCTTCTATCTTGTGAAACAAAGAGTCAATCTTTGCAGATAGTGCTGAATAGGTATCTACCTCATATACTCCAACTACTTTCTTTGGACCTACTATATCTGAAGACCACATGGCTGAGGTATTAGCCATTCTCTCGAACAATTCCCAGGCTTTCTCGACTGACCTAGTGGTTAGGGAGCCATTTGATGAAGAATCTATCATGCTTCTGAAAGTTGGTGTTAGTCCACATAGAAGTATCTGATTTGTTCTTTCTTTTCGTATCTATGCTGAGGACACTTCCTTAGCATGCTCTTGAACCTATTCCACGCTTCATCAAATGATTCGGTTTCATGTTGGCTAAAAATTGATATGCCATGCCTCAATCTCGCCACTTTGGCTGGTGAGAAGTATTTGGTGCAGAATTTATGAGCCAAGTCGTTCCAACAAGTTATACTTGCCACCGGGAGTGAATCAAGCCACTCAAGTACTTTATCCCGAAGAGTGTGTGGGAATGGCCTCAATCTGATTGCATCTTCTGATATCCTTGGGTATCTGAAATGTTGACACATATCCAAAAAACTGGATACATGTGTATGTGGATTCTCGTTGGCTGTCCCATAGAATTGATGTCCATTCTGAAAGAGTTGAATGGCATTTGTCTTCAGTTGAAAGTTCGGTTGTTCAAATGCGGGGTAGACAGTGCTGGATTGGCTTTGAATGACGAACGGTGCACAAAAACCCCCAAGCAAAGCATTCCCATCATATTGTGCTTAAGCATTGCCTGGAGCTGCAGGATTTACTCTCGGTTCCAGTTGTTGCTCAGCCATTTGTATTTGTCCTTGAGTTTCCTGTTGTGCTGCTTTTGCTTCCCGCCGCCTGAATAGGCGAAAAATAGTAGCACTTAGTTCAGCCTAAATAAACAACAAAACAAAAAATAATATGTGAACTAAAATAAAAACAAACAAGTTCGAATTAATGTTTAAATAACAAAAACCAAATTAATACTCAATCCTCGACAACGGCGCCAAAAACTTGTTCACGAAAATAAGTTCTCTTTGTAAATCACCGCAAGTCACGGTTCGTTAACAAGTAATAAAGTGAAAATTGTAAAATTTCGAGTATCTTTCCCACGATAATTGATTTAACTTGACTTCTATTATCGCGACCTTAACCGAATCTATTAAACTCAAGATGGTTGATGATTTGAATTTTATAATTAAACTATGACTAAAATGAAATTTAAACTAAGGTTACTAAATAAATGCAAAATTATCTTGAATGCAAAAGGTGAAGAAATTAATGTATGAAAAGCGTACTAGGATCCCGAATCCCCAAGCAAGGTTCACCCTTAACCCCTATTTCAAAATTTGACAACACGAGGAATTGGTTGAAGAATCAATGTTTCTAACCTATCCAATAATCTCTTTCGAGTAGAATTGAACCTATTCTAGCATACAATTTGACTATATTTTTATGACAAATGCAATATACAAGAATGCATGAAATTTTGTAAACACTTAGAGATTCACGTAATGCATATCGATATATTTATATCATTTATGAACAAAACAATGATTTATACCTTATTGAGTTTATTTTCCTTCTTTCGAATGCATAAAATAAACCATCCAAACTCACACAATTATCGTGCACTATAATCATGGAGGTAAGAAAGTGTACATAAATCATTCAACACCCATCAAACGTGTTTGAATATCAAATTACAAACTAGAAATTAAAAGATCACAATGTGAGGTTCATCGTTCACCTAGTACATGAAAAGTCTAGCCTAACATGAATAAAATAAAAGAACAATACAAAATAATAAAGAGAAGACATCACCCAAAAACTAAGAATTAGGGTTGAAATCTTGAATGGAATTTCTTGTTCTAGCCCTCTTCCTTGCTCTTCAATTGTGTTTTTCTCTCTAAGAATGCGTAGCCCCTCTTTTGGGACGAGATTAGGGTTATAAAGAAGTCTTAGATGTATTACCATAAGTGTTTAATTCAAATAAGGAAATCAGAAAATTCGCGCTCAGAATGAACCATGCGACTGCATGGTATAAACCCACGCGGCGACAACATGGTTATACAATTTTTTATTGTTCAACTCATGTAGATGCTTGTGCGACTGCATGGACTTTCTACCATGCGACTGCATGGTAGGAATTATTTTTCCTTTGATTCACTTTTGTCCCCAAGTTTGTTTCATCCACCTTTTGGCCTTGATTTCTTCTCCTTCTTCTTCTAACATCCCATGATATCACAATATGTTACTTAACTCAATCTCATGCTTGATTCGTTATTCGGGCCATCTTTTGAATAATTATATTTTGGTCATCGGAGTTTCATGTTATTCCATTTTCTCATACTTTTCATTCCATCCGTCAATGTAATCCTACAAACACAAATTATATCGAATTAAGTCATATTTCAACATATACATCAACCATTTTTCATGTTTTGTGACCTAAATAAGTGTGTAAAACACACTTATCAATAAGATATCATCATATTCATCTATTTTAAAAAACTGTTTTATACATCACAGATTTGAATTTTGACAACACGTGGTTGTCAACCAATGTTGTACACTAAACTTTATTCTTTATATTTACCGTTGAAAACAGGATTTGTATTTACCATCATGTTCCAACCCAATGTTGCTACACTCACTACATTGAACAATACATTCTGTCAAAATCGAAGATTGTAGGATGCCTATGAGGTGTTTGATATAATGATTAAAATAGTTGATGATCGAGCTTTTAGTATGATAGGTTGCAATTTGTTTTGTTTTGGGATGGAAGTGGAGGTGGGGAAGGCGGAGAGTGGCAGCAGCAGGTTGTGGCTATAGAAGAGCAATTGGTTTTGTTTTGGGATGGAGGTGGAGGTGGGAATTGGTGGGGAAGGCAAAGGCTGTGGCGGCGGAGTGTGGCAGCCGCGAAGAGTGGCTGTGGAAGGACGAGGAGGAGGGGGCTGGCTCGGATTCAGTTTTGGTGGTTATGTATTTTTCCCTAAAAGCAAAGGTATGTCCATGAGTAAGAAAAGTGCTAATATGATTAGTTTTAGTTCTACTCAGTGTCCATTTCTTGAACAGTCATACCAATGGGCTTTATTTCATAAGGATCATAGTATTGGCCTATCTACGTGCTGAATTTGAATCGAACTCATGAGGTGCGAATGTCACAGACTTGGTGTTGGCCCTTCCGGAACTTATACCATCCTTCTTATATCAGTAATTAATGGAGAATATTATGTTAAACACTCCAATTTTAGCTAAATTTAATTTTACTGTTTATTTTTTATTTTAAAAATATCGTGTTCCTCCATTATAATAGTCAGGAAAGTAAATGAAAAGCATCAAGTCAACCACCATACTCATATCCGCACGCTGTCTGAAATATCACTTACCGATGCTTTGTAGGTATATGAAATTCTGTCTTGTTATCGTTCACCATCGAAGTGAACAGAGTAAGATAAGACGTGTGATGGGTTTGGAGCAATTGTTGGGGGCTTCTGGTAGTTTTTGTATGTAGTATCACAAGTGATGGTGGTGGTTGACAATGACGATGTGGTGAAGTGGCCGCGCGATTTTGACATTGTTGGGGGTGATGTGGGTTGACGGAGGGCGCTAGCTACGATTTTGTTATGAATTGTCTGCAATAAGATATAATTTTCTGGACCTCCATGAGTTTGTTTTGGTGAAGGTTGTGGTTGTGGTTGTGGTTGTGATTGTGGTGAGATTTAAGGTATTTCATACTTGGGTTTATTTGGAAAGTGATGGTAGAAGTTAGTGGACCTCTCTGAGTTTGGTTTGGTGAAGGTTGTGGCCGTGGTTGTGATTGTAGTGAGATTTAAGGTATTTCACTATTTCATATTTGGGCTCATTTGGAAAGTGATGGTGGAAATTAGCGGTGGATACATCTATAATATATTAAGCCCTTGTTTTGTGGGAATTTGAAATTTGTTAACCTTAGTATAATTCAATTATTTTAATAATGCATTACTTTCCATTTTTTAATATGTAATAAATATTACAAAATTCTTGTCATGTAAGAATTTCGTATTATTAATTTTTAATTAATTAACATTTACATTAATCTAAACTCAATTATAGATGAATTTATTTCTATTTATGTATCTACGAATTTTAATGGTAAATTCATGTATTAACAACTAATTCTTATATATCAAATGTAATTGTTGACACACAAAATGTACAGCCCAATTCAAATGACCCAAGAGAAAAAGTCCATTTAGAGAGATCAAGGTGAAAGCCCAACCAAAAATATCATTAAATATGATGAAAGCTCAAAAACAAAGGAGTTTTGTCGTCCAAGCTTGCAGAACGCTCAGAGCCTGAGCGAATAGAATACCCTATAGTCGCCCAAGAGCTATGAGTCCATCATCGCCCAAACGATTAAGTCGCCCAAAGTCCCAGTGAAAACAACGTCCTGTCATTATCTAAGGCATCGGTTTCAAGCAGTTTCTAAGCGATTAAAAACTGTCCAAACCGTATAAAAGAAAGGAGAAGACAACGAAGATAGCCCCGACAAAATTCACTCTCAAACAGAGAATATGTAATTTACTTTTTCTTAAATTAACTTTAAATTATTTCAATTCCCTTGTATTTGTGTGCTTGCGCCCCTTGGAGGCATCTTGTTCGCGTCCAAACTGTAATCTTCATATTCAATAAACACCCCTTTTTGGGACTTTGTTTCAAAAGGTTTGTCCCTTACACAATCGTCTGATCCATTTTTAATTGTTAGCGAGTAAATGCGCGAAACATTAATAAAAATATTGTTCATTTGTAGTATTTCATCAACCCCAAAAAATTAAATTATAGAAGTTGAGTTTTGAGAGTACAATTTTCTTCTCTTAAATTTCTATTCAAAATTGTATTTTCTTTAATTTGTTTGAGACTTATTAAATTCTCCCAACAAATTAATGTCAAATATTAATTTTATAACACTTATAAAAATAGAATTGTAACTGATACTAATGTTCAAAAAATTAGTAAACAGTCTATAATTAGAATAAAAGAAATCAGTATAAAAGTGTCAAAGTATTTGTGACAAAGCCCACCAGATTCGGATCAATGTAACACCAGACTGATGAGAAATGGGATGTCGGTAGTGAAAATTAGGTGGCAAAATTGATTAAAAAAAAAACTATTAAAACATTGGAAATTCACTAACCATATAGTTAAGCATTTATCTATTTTAGCGTGTTCATGACTAAATTATAGAATATGCAGGTGTTGTGTGATTTTATTAAAAGTAGGATTGAGCGAGATTTTATTTGTGTCGGTTTCGACTCCAACTCGAAACCAAATCCAAATTAGTCGGTTTAGATGAATTTCAATCCAAAACAATACAATCTAGCTTTTAAATCAAACTGATTCAAACCAAATCGGTTTGGTTTGGTTTGGTTAGATTAGTCGGTTTAAACTTTTAGTCCAAATTGAATTTTTTTTTTTTTTTAAAAGTTTGGATTTTGGGCTAACTTAGATTACAAGAACTAAAATAACTAAATAATTTTATATTACAAAAATGGGTAATTAGCAGAAATGGTCCCCAACGCTTACACTCTTTGCTAAAATGATCCCCATCGTTTTAAAATTGGCATTTGTACCCTTATTTCAAACGTTTCTTGCGAAATTGGTCATTTCATCCATGAACTGTTAAACGTCCGTTAGAACCTTTTTCCCTATGGAATATAATTTAATATAATTTTGGAACGGCCTGTTTCGACGAGTGGTAACTTTCGCTACGGTTGGCTGTTTCGCACGCTGTTAGAAATGTGAGAAACTAGGTCATGAGCACTTCGAAATGGTATTAAAAATGTAATATTTCGACTTCGTTTGACTTCTCGTAATAATCTCGTAAAATAGAGACAAAAAATAAGAAAAATCGTTTAGTTTGATAAAATGTGGTGGATCTTGTAAAATATATAGTGAAAATGTTGATAAAAATTCTGACTAAAAGAAAACGTGTGATTAAAAATGAAATTTAGTGCTTGTTTGATAGAGATTTTTGGGGGAAGAATTGATTTTTGAATAGTGATATGATGGAAAATGTGTGGTTGAAAAAGAAGAAAAAATTATTGATATAATGAAAAATATTATTTTATTGATCAATTCTCAAATCAAAAACAAACACCCCTAACTAACTTTGCAACAAACAAAAATTTTACCAAACACAAGCAATTTATTGTTTTCACATGACAAAGTCATCCTAATTAAACTCTTTTTCTTTTTTAGTTTTTTTTTGGTCAGATCATATACTATCAAATATCAATCAGTGAGTATTAGGCTTCATGTGCACCTCCAACTGACAATCATTCCTCCGGACGTCACACGCACTAACCCTACAGTCCTACTCGTGTACTTTTGAGTGTTTGCAAAGAAAATTGACGCATGGACAAACAATTCGACTGTTACGAGCAGACCAATTGCATGTGGAAGCATTGGCGCCGCATGGTCGTCCTCTTTAATACCCGGCAGATGCAAAAATACACAAGACTAGTTCAACCTCTTATTTATTGATTATCATATTCAATGCACTCGTAACTAATTCAAAATTTGCACTATTTTGCACCAAATTTTGTACCAAACTTAAATTCATCTCCAACTATTTGCACCAAAAGTTACGAGCAATGATATTCATTATCATTGGGGTTACAAACACATTTTAGGTGACTCTAAATGTTAGGTTAAATAAAATGTGAAATTAAATGACTTATTTAATTTCACCTATCATTTAATATCATATTAAAGCTACCTAGATTATGTTTGTAACCCAACTGTGAATGAATTATATTACTCAAAAGTTACATTAAATGAACAGTGTTTAATCATTTTCTTCTCTTTTTTATTCTTAGTAATTTATTTAATCGAAATATTTTTTATTTATTTATTTTAGAAATACATAAATTACTAAATAAATAATTACGTTAAATTAAGGAAAATATTAAATTCATTAATAATAATAAATATATTTATTCTTATTTTAATTAATTCAATAATTATTATTTTCAATATTTTAAATTTATTTTAAATGCAAATAATGATAATAGTTGTAGTAGTAGTAAAAATGAAAATAATAATAATAATTGTATTAAAAATTATATAACACAAATGACACAAATACTCTCCAACAATTCTTTTAACAAATAAAAAAAGGGGGCAAATTGAATTTTGCACCATTTTGAAAAAATGGTGCAAAGTGAATAGTGTTGCACCAAAAAGTGAATATGGTGCAACACTATTCACTTGGCACCATTTTAATATTGTGCAACGCTATTCACTTTGCACATTGGTGCCACATTTGAGCACTTTTGCACCAAATTTTAGTGAAATTTGGTGTTTTGGTATTGTCATTGAAGATGCCCTTTGGGAAACATTTTAACATAGAAGGAACCTCTCGAATCGAAATTGAAACAAAGGTTCCAGTCCGATTCCAAAAATAAATAAATTAGGAATCAAAATCTAGAACAGAGAACAATAGGTACCCAATTCTAGAATTGATTTTGTTATTTTTTTTATATAATTTGTCATTTTTATTTTTTACAGTTTAAAATAACAAGTTTGCAAAGCTCGGCAAGTGACAAGTTTGCAGGATTCAATTAGTAATTACTCTAGTCTATGAGATTCATTCACTTGAATCATATCACTTTCATTCATAATCATTTCTGATCGTACTTTACACGTTGTCCATCCCTTGCAAACCATTCTCTAGAAATTGGACGTCGCATTACGGTTGAAATTGAATGCTATTATTCTAGTTATTAGATGTTATTTGGTGAATGAATAATGATATTTAGCTTCTGTTTGATAACCATTATTTCAGAATTCTTTAATTTTTATATTCATTTTCAACCACACATTTTCATAATAAAATATATTGCACGTAAACTCCAAAATTTTTCAATTTTTTAACTACGTATTTTTTTAAAAAATCACTATTCAAAACTTCATTTTTCTCAAAATAATTACTATCAAACAAGGGCTTAATATCACTGGTATTAAAACATGACAAGTCTATGTAGTACTAATGTGACATTAAATGAGATATATAACTAAATAAATCACTTAATTGAACATTTCATTAAATCTACTATTTATCGTCGTCACTTAAACTAGCGTTCTATCAAAAATGTTAAATAACATTATTCTTGTTGAATATTAGCATCGAGTCGAAAAAGTGTTTTTAAGTATGTTTTTGGTGGCATATTATATTTCTTCTAAATATTGTGAAGATAATTTGTATTACTTAACTCATGATTTTTAATAAAAATATTAGGGTAATGCTACATGTACACACACACTTTTACACAATCTTTTACATCTCTCTCACATGGAGGGGGGTCCACGATTATTTTATTATGTGTGGGCCCCCTTCCATGTGAGAGAGGTATAAAAGATTGTGTAAAAAATTGTGTACACTTAGCATTATTCAAAATATTATGGGTGTTTAGTTTGAATAATTACGTGGACCCAAGTTGTTCTATTTACGAGTTACTCAAAATGTAATGGACGGTTCGAGTATTGAGATATTCGGACTCCACCTAACGCCATGGCCTAACGCTAGTTGAGTTTCATCTGAAAAAGTCAATATTGTGACAAAACAAACGCGTCTTGTAACTGTGCTGTCGACCTCATCAATGCATGGCAGCTGCACTAAGTAAACAGATAACCAGGCCAAGCATTTACACTCTCATAAATGCCTGAACACCACCTCAACAACCACGTTTCCCCCTTTAATTCCAAACTTCAGCATTCCCATCTATTAAATATCCACATTCCGCAATCCGGGTCTAACAAATTCTCCACTAAATCAGTCGAAATGGTGAAGAAAATGGAAGCCAAATGCTTGGCTACACTCATCGTTTTCATGGCTGTTTGTGGTGGTTTTGCGGCAGGTGGTGCAGATACGGCCTTAGCAAACAAGTGCGCGGCGGAATTCCAAAAAGTGATGGCGTGCTTGACGTTTGCCACCGGGAAGGTGGCGGCGCCGGGCAGGGAGTGCTGCAATGCGGTGTCGGATCTCAAGGAAACTGACCCTGCTTGTCTTTGTTTCACTATTCTGCAGATCCATAATGGTTCTAATCCTGCCATTAAGCAAATGGGGGTTCAAGAATCACGCTTGCTTCAGTTGCCGTCTGCTTGCAATTTGGCCAATGCTAGCGTCAACGAATGCCCCAGTAAGCTTTACTCTTAGCGTTCATTTCGACACTTTAAAGAATTTTTTATCATGCATGTTGGGGTAAGCTTAAAAATTTTACTTATATAAGTTTCCTATTTCAAGTAAATAAATAAGTTTTGAAATATTCAGACAAGTTTGTAAAAAAAAAAAAAAAAAAAGTAACTCTTTACAGTTTTACTTGCTTTTAAGCTTGGCCAAACTCGCTAGATTCATTTCACTACTTTATGTATAGTATTAATACATATGCTCCCCTTTGATTTTTGTATATACATGTTTGGCAATGATGATTTGTGTATATACAACACATATTTTTATACTCCAAGATACGAACGATCTTTCCATTCTTAAACATTTTAATGAATTAATACGCGATTTTGCATAATGAGCAGAGCTCCTACACTTACCTGCAAATTCTTCCGATGCTGCGATTTTCACCAACGCTAATGCTACGACCACCCCTATTTCCACACCGGGGACATCATCACCAACAACGGCCGGGGGCTCAAATGGATTCCGGCATGGACCGCAGCAACTTGCAGGACTTCTGGCTATAACCATGACCATCTTCTTTTATGCATTTCCAGCAGGAGTTTAATGTTAACAAGTTGGCTGTATGAGTAATATTCACTTCTCATGACTCTGAGCTTTTGTTAAATTTCTAACTGGATTACATTTTATCACTTGCCTATTACTGTCATTCATATATAGGCAGTTTGGTTTTGCTAAAAACACAAATTTTTAGTGGATTTTGACGAAAGTTATGGGATTAAATTAATTGTTGACTTTTAACTTAAATTTTTATTAAAAAAAATTTCTTTTTTAGTTAACTAAACCAAAAAGGGCATAATTATATGCTTTGATTAATTTAAATAAATAAAAGTGACATTAATTCTATATAGCTAACCGATTAACTTTTTCGATGAGACGTGGTTGAACATTTTGCACAATTCCTTCACTGCCAGCACCACAACATCTTGAACAGCCACAAATAAATTAGTTGGCAAATCCAGTATCTGTTTTGGAGGAAAAAGAAAAATCGTACAAAAATTAATGATTTCTTAAAATTTTAAATCATGTTACATGTACATCTTTTATATTATTCTTTACATTTTATCACATGGCAACAGACTATTGAACAGTTTAAAAAAATAAATAATTTTTCTAGGATGGAATTTTTATTATATAATAGAATAAAAATTAATATTGCAATTTTCACATGAATAAAATTATAAATAAGATTTTTCTGAATTGTCCCCCAAGCCCTGAGAAAAACTATAAATAGGGGCCTAAAGCTTTCATTTTCTTCTTCCTTTCGTGATCCTAATCTGTCTGTCTGCTCGTTCAGTTTAGTGAGTTACTTTTAGTTAATATTAGTTCTAATTTTTTAGAACATGCATTGAACAGGTGATGTTCCGTCATGTATGGTACATAAGGCAAAAATTGAAATTTAACATGTTCGTGTCAACACGTTAGTGCTTTGAGTTGACTCGTTATGCTTTTACGTGTCAACACATAGACATTACATGTCAACACACGAGTACATTTTTTTGTGTTGACAAGGCCTTCATTTTTTTATGGTTTGATCCCTGGGAACCTATTTCGAGGGATTGAATGAAGGATCATGCTACATGCAGTGATGGACCCAGGATCTAAGTTCAGCCCGAGCGAACGTTGACTAGTCAACGTCGACCATCAGCGATCGTAAGAGCGATGTTGTTTATTAATATTTAATTATATAATATTAAAAATTATTGAATATATATGTAAACGCACTAAAACGTAATATATACATATATATATATATATATATATATATACATATATATATATATACATATATATATATATATATATATATGAAAACGTAGTTCAATACAATCAAAAGTATTAAAGAAATACGCAATACAACATACTCTGTAACTGTGATCTTAGTTAACTGCATTCTACTGTATCTCATGCTTTGAAAACGTTGCAATATTATTTCATTCTCAATTTTTTCAAAAATCTCTTTCTCTATGTACACCACCAAATTGTTATTCAACCAGTCGTCTCCCATTTTATTGCGCAAGTCACTCTTGATTAGATTCATAGTAGAGAATACTCTTTCAACACTTGCAGTTGTCACGGGTAATATCAACACCAATGTGATCAACCTATAAACCAATGGAAAATAACAAGAGTTTTTTGTTTCAACCAACTTCCAAGCCACACAAGAAATGCTGTTGAGATTAAAGAAAGCTTCATTCATTCTCACAAATATAAGGAACTTGTCAAGTTCAGGTCGAAACAATAAAAGCTCTCTATTATTGAAGTCCAAATGATACGACTGAGCAAGACATAACAATCTATCCCTATCAAAAGTTGCAAATGAATCTCTTGGATTTAAACACGAAATGCAAGTTAGGAGCTTGGTAGTTGTCTCGAAAAAACGAACAATACAAATCAACATAAAAACGATGACAATAAGTCACCTGTTGAGTTCGACGTTTAGGTCGACCTCTCAATACAACAATATCCTCTATATTGGGCACAAAAATATGTCTAACAACACAAAACTTAATCACCCTACTCAATAAATTATCCCGGCTATTGTCTCTCATATCCTGCAATGCATACTTAGACAAATTTAATAACCCCACGGCATTCTGAATATCCCGATCCTTCTTCTGTAAGGTTTGTGAAATGTTGTTTGTAATTGCTAGAATTTCAAACATGAAATGGAGACTTATAAAAAAAAGGCTCAAGAATAAGCAACCAGTAGCAGTTCACAAAAAAAATAATTTCTGATCACCCATCGTCGATTGCTGCCTTCATTCCCGGTGGACTTCAAGGTCTCCACGGACCCAGCACGGGCGGCCGCGGGGGCTGGTCATGTGTTGGGTCCACCCCGACTACATGTACCAATTTTTTTATCAAATCCCTTACCGACTACTCACAATATGGAGGTAGGGGCCACATCTTGGGATTTTTTTATTTACGCGGGCCTGCATGCATGTGAGAAAGGGTAAACAATTCGGTACATTAAATTATGTACAAATATCTTTACCCTTCGATGAATTTTAGACGTTTTCCTATGTTTCGTGTCTCAACACCCATGTTTTTGGTGTGGCAGTGCAAAAGGAAACATACATTACTTTTTGTAGAAAACTCCAAATTACTATGTGTAAAGTGGTTTTTGGAGACCTTTGAATCAATTTTCACACACTAATTTCTCTGGGTAATTTGTGTGTTGTTCTTGGATGTTGTAATTTATTAAACGAGGAGAAAATTTGACGAATTTTTTAGACGTTACCAAAATATTCCATTAAATGCAAGAGATTTCTAAACCCTATCAATAAGTTGAGAAAATTAAAGCACTATAAACTTATTTTAAAAAATAATAAAAATTAAATGTAATCTAATCTATCAATCGAGTAGAAAAAATAACAAATAAATAAAAACCTTTTTTTTTCTACTTATTGTCAAGTAAAGTAATACTTTCACAATATGAATCTATTCGAATAATTAAAAAGTGATTCTTTTAAATAGTTGAATAGCAGTGAGAATGCTTATCTCCCCATTCGGCACGGCAAGATCACCAATAGCTAGGCACGCGATCTATTTTATTAAAGAATGCAATGATGATATGATCATATACATATATTTTCCAAATATCCTATTCATAGCTTGGGTGCATGCGAGTTGTTCGGACTTGTCAACTTAAGAATGAGAAGAATGCTGCTTTGAGGCGTGGAATCTTGGAAGTCAAACCTACGGTTCATTTACTTTCAACTAGAATTCGAGACAAATACTTTGTACTCTGCTTTGGGGAAAAAACAACAAAAAGAACTTTTGCAACGAATTCAAAAATCTTGTGTAATTTGAGTCAATTCACCGGAATAAGAAACCTTGCAATAATTATTTGGGCCTCATTTCTTTTATAATACTGGGCTTGGGCCTCTCATAATTAGTATAGGAAATTACACCCACAATGGTTTTTAAGTTACCATTTTCAAAAATCCAAAATCAACTTTAATAATACATAAATCATGTTTTAATTAATTATTTTTAAATTAATTTTTATTTAAATCAATTATACACACTTTTCAAACTCTAATTTCATTCTCTCCCTCTCTCTAACTCTGTCCCCTCTCTCTCTCAATCCCTGTCGCCGCCGCCCGCCGCACCACCACCGTTTCATTTTTTTCGTTCCACGACCACGGTGGCTTTGTGCAGATCCGGTCTTGGTTCAAATTTGTTCTTCTTCCTTTTTTTTTTGATTGATGCTGTAGAGGTGTGTCGAGCGGCGTTGGTGGATGTGTGAGCGTCGGTGGATGACAGTGGTGTTGCTGGTGGTGGCGCCGCGCGAAGGAACGACGAGAGTGTTGGGCTGACGATATGGAGGTTGCATGGTGGAGGTTATGCCGTCGGGAGGTTTATGGGTGAACCTAGAGGCGGTAATGTCATCTCTGCGAATGGGCAAGGACTATGCCGGGGGTTTATACAGAAATTGATGGTGGGTTTAACAATGATGACGGCATGCCCCGGAGAATTGAGTGGGGTGTAACGAGGAGAGGAAGGAGAGAACGTGGTAGAATTAGTCGACTTTTTGCTAATTTCTCTTCTGTTTTTAGGAGATTTAGATCGGATTCTTCCTCCTCAGGTCAGGTTCGGGTTTGTCGGAGTTGGAGCTTGTCGGGTTCTGGTTCGTTGGTGGCTAGCAGGTATGTGTTGAGGAGGAATAGTAACAGATCTGGTGATGGGCTCGGTGAGGTGTGGTTGCTGTGCAGGCGGTGTTGTTACTGTGGCAATGGTTACTGTGGTGTTGTGGCGGGGTGAACGACAGTGGTAGTGGTTTTTTTGGTGTTACGTTGTAGACAGCATTGTTTTTCATTGTTATTGTGACGGTGGTTGTGATGGTATTGTGACGTGGCGACGGTGGAGGTTTGGGTGGTGTTGTCGCGAGGGCGGGATGGGGTAGTATTTGTGACCAATTATTTAGTTGGTTTGTGACCAAATATTGGCGGAGGATTGGGATGGGGGTGTGGTGTTTGGTATATGTGATCGGGACAGTGGTGTTGTGTTGGTGGTGGTCACAAATGATTTGTTGATTGTGACCAATACATTGGTTGGTGTGTACCAATAAATAATAAACTGTGACCTAGAAATAATTTGTGACTTACAAATTTATTAATTTGTGACCAATAAAAGTAATATGTGACCTATAATTTAATGTTCTGTGGCCATAAAATAAGTTCTGTGACTTATAAATTTTGTGATTCGTGACCGATGAACAATTGTGACTTTTAAATTTTTAATTTGTGACCGATGAACGAACCGTGACCTATAAAATTTTTGAACTGTGACCTTAAAATTTTTGAATTGTGACCAAATTGTAACCCTAAACCTATAAAATTTTGAATTGTGACCAAATTGCATATATCTGTGACCTATATATATTTATTAATTAAATATATAATTAATTAATTAAATTATAAATAAATTTTAATGAAAACTTAATTTTTGAAATTTAAAACTTCAAACCTTAATTTTACCTTAATTTTGAAATGGTGATACTTAAATACCTTATTTATGTATTGTTCCCCTACTGTATTCCGATTCTCCGAAACCCAAATAAAACGTGAAAACCATATTTTATTCTATTCAGAAACCCTCCTCCTTTCATTCTTCGCTATTCGCCTTATTGTCGGTTTTGTCGCCTGTAACGAAGCGAAGAATTTTCGCATCCTACACTCTTTTTTATCTCTAATTTCAGAATTCATCACACCATGTCGCAGGCAATTCTCCTTTTACGCTTCTTGCCTAATTTAATTTACCAATGTTGCATTTTACTGTTTATTTTTTAATGTGAATTAGGGGTTTTTTAATCAATCGGCTTCATTACCAAACCATTTATTGTTTTTATAGCGTGAATTTGTTTTCATTAATTCTGATATCTTTTTTTTTTTTTTTTATGAATTTTGATTGAGATCCACGTGAAGAATCTGAGGTGTTTGTTTGTTTACAGGTTGATAACAGAAATTCTTCAGCAGCTAAACGTGCCCGTACTGATGGTATGCCTGTTGTCTCCTCAATTAGTCTTAATTTTGTACGGTCATATATATTTTTGTGTCTATACCTTTTAGATTTAACAAGTGGCAAAATTGGATGATAGCAGTCATTTTTTTTAGTGTATTTTTATGCATTCATTTGTGTGTGGAACGGAAATGATTACACATGATAGTTTCCGGTTCTTCTTTGAAAGATGAATTTTATATTTTGGATATTTCCAAGTCCATTGTAGAATATCTTATGACTCAAAGGCTGCTTAGACGAATTTAGAACTCTTTATAAATGCACAACACGTCAAAGGAAATTGTTTGTAGCTCATGTTGATCTTTTCATGTTTCAATTGCAGCTTTCAGATGTGCTATGCATATTTTCAAAGTGCTTAATGTGTTGATTATGTATTCATAGTTTGAAGTCTTTGTATTTATAACATATCATAGACTTTGTTGTGCGAGCATTAAATTTTCCCATGCAATGAATGTTGACAAGTGCTCTACACGTGTTGATAACGTATGGGAAACGATAAAAGTATGCATATTTGTAACATGTCAGATATGACATTTTATTTGCACATCTTGGGATCTAGGAAACACTGACACAGCAAAATGGCTGGAATCAGCATTGCCATCATTAGCCGAGATGCCAAGTTGCATGTTTCTCTTTTTTTTGGTTGGTCTGCTGTGGAATACCACCAACTTGTCATATGCATTTCAAATGAGAAAGTCAAAACAACAAAAAAAGGAATAAGAAAAACTGAATTGGAGAGGAGCATCACTGACCAATAGCCAAACCGTATGTGGAAATGAGTGGCAACAGAGCCAGGTGGAAGTGAAGGGCGACCGTGAGTGTGGAATGGAGAGCTCCAACAGAGTTCCCTTGGGTTGAAGCTATTATTGAAGACTGGTGACAAAACCCTAACAATTTGAACCTTTCACAATTAAAACACAATTTTAGAAGTAACGCATCTTTTTTAGAGGAAAACATAAAACTCCTTTTTTTTGGTATCTCCTATGCTAAAGGTGTCTTTTCCATGTTCAAATGGAAAACGAGGGAATGAATGACTTGAATATACTCCAACTTTATTGTGCTGTCTGTCAATACCAAAAATTGGTAGTTGTTTTTTTATACGTTATTTAATTGGTTTTACACTGTTTTTTACACGAGCGATACATACTTTGGGTAAATAGTAAATACAGAATGCTGATGTTTCAAGTGTGACTATGTTATAAAACCCACTTGAACTTGGATTAGGAATCTTTTTGTTTTGGTTTTCAATTCCCATGACTAGTTCAGACCTCGAATGACCATGGATTGTTTAGCTTCTTTGTCATTTTTTTGGTTCTTCCTATTTATTGAGCTTTTTGTGTTTGTAGGTGGTCGCAGAGAGGATGACTGGACCTGCCCTAGTTGTGGTAATGTCAATTTCTCATTTAGGACAACCTGTAATATGCGTAATTGTACTCAGCCTAGACCAGCTGATCACAACCCTGTAAGAACTCGACATCTTTAATATCAAATTTTAAGAATTTTCATAATGGAAAATTAGTGCCTTCCTTTCCGAAAACTTTGCTCTGGAATTTTTTGGTCTTTGTGCATGCATTAAAACTAGATATCATCTACTTGATAGTATGTCTCTCTTCAAAAGTTAAGGATAAAATCAATCTCTCTCTCTATATATATATGTGTGTGTGTGGTGGTGGGTATTCCATGCCCTCCTCCCTGGTCTGAAAAAAGGGAAAAACTGTTTCAAGGTGCATTTTGAAATTGTTTCATCCTTCTGCTAGTCATAATGTTCATCGTCCTATTTTCTAAATAGTAATTGTGTAAAATGGTTTCATTGTGTCTCCATATGCACATAGATCTTCAGACACTAGGGCATTTCTAGTAGATTAATTATCATCAAGTTGATACATTTGCTCTTTTTATTTGTTAGTTATCTCCTACTTCTGTGAAACTTTTATTAAGATCTATTAACTAATGTAACTTCTGTTCTCCAGAAATCTGCTACCAAGCCAATGCAAGCACCTCAGGGCTACTCATCGGCAGCGCCCTATCTAGGATCTGGTGCACCCTCCTCAATGTATATGGGCGTACCACCTTATGGTTCCTCTCTTTTTAATGGAACATCTATTCCACCATACGATGTTCCATTTTCTGGGGGCTCTGCTTATCCCTACAACTATGGTAACCGTCTCTCTGGAGGCAACCCATATAGGCCACTGCATTTTTCTGGTCCAGCTCCTTATTCAAGTGGATCGATGATGGGAAATGGTATGTCCCTTCTCTCATGTTGTTTTAGATTTTTACATCAACAGAAAAGTGATACTTTGTGTTTTCTACTTCACTTTTTGGCCCGTTCAAATTATTGAAACATCAATGAATCAAACTAAGCCTTGTTCAGACCATTTTGATTATCATTACATTGCATCATATGCAATGAAATGGTAATAACTTTCAAATATTTATATTACGTATGTGAACTGGAACCTTTTCTTGTGCCCTTCCAAGTATTTGCTTTTATATTGTTGCTTCATTATTCATCTTATTTTACACCTCGTAGGTGGGATGTACGGCATGACTCCGCTAATGGATCGATATGGCTTTGGTTTGTCTATGGGCTCTGCCATGGTAAGTGCCATATAAGGTTTCTTTTTTCTTCCCTTCTCTCCATAATATAATATATGAAGGGATTTACAGAATAGCATCATTCTTTCACGTGTCCGATATTTTAATGCATGGGGTAAGAATCTTTGGGTCGTGTTTTTAATAATCCCACAACATGGTGATTGCTAATGGTGGAATATTAGTTGATTGTGCTCTTCACTCCTCCACTATCTATTTCTTTCCCAGAAAATCTGGCATTGTTTCTTCATGTCAATTTGGAATTGCATTTTTCCTTGACAAATGAATATGTTGGTGGTGGTTTCCTTAACTATTAAGTGGTCCAACTTTTTGCAGGGTCCAAGGCCTCGATTTTTCGCTGAAGATAACTCTCAAAAGAAAGGTGGAGTTTGTGATATACTTTAGTTGTATTCGAAGTTCTCATTTCTGAACTATAATTCATTAAATTGTATGAACTAGAACTTTCTCTTAATGCTTTTTTAGATGGAACGCGCGATAATGACTGGGCATGTCCCAAATGTGGAAATGTCAATTTTTCATTCAGAACGGTTTGCAACATGAGAAAGTGCAATACTCCTAAGCCTGGGTCCCAGGTTTGATTTCTACCTGAAAGTTATAAATGGTGACATCAGATGTAACTTTTTAAATAGAATATGTATCTGGTGATTCTAGCACATTTTTTGCTGTTGATATTTAGAATTGAGTCATTGTTCTAGTTTTTCTCTCTAAGTTTGACCATTCTGGGACTCATATAGTATATTTCTTTTAACTTTATAGCAGGTTGTGAGATCGGGCAGGAATACAAGTAAGTCCAAAATCACAAATACAGTTTTCCCTTTTTTGAAAAAATGGTAAAATATTTTTCTCCTTACACTGTTGTGTTTTAGAACCAGACATGCCAGAAGGGAGCTGGAAGTGCGAGGAATGTGGCAATATAAACTACCCTTTCAGAACTAAGTGTAACAGACAGAACTGTGGTGCTGAAAAACCTTCTGAGATAAATAATGCATCTCCAGAAGCAGCTGATGCAAATGATCAGGTCAGTTGTGAGATATGTGAACTCGGTATGAACCTCTGTTATTTGAAATTGTACATGTCCTTTTATCTTCTGTATAGGTGCAATAAATTCATTAAGTGTTCGACTCGGCATTTTGTATGTAAGGAGTTACTCTTAATGGAAATCGTTACTGTTGATATTTTCATTTTCCTTTCTCCTTTGTTAATAGAACTTGCAGTGTTTACATGTTCACTTTCTAGTTTTTACTTTTATTTTTAGCACTGTGCATTTATTAATCACAATTGTCTAATGTTCCAGTGAGTACTAGGCATGTCTGAGAAGGTCCAGAGTTGTCGTCCAGCATTGCTCAGTCGGGTGTCTGAAAGTCTTTTGTGTCATCTTCCTGTCGCAGCAATTGTCGAGTTACTCTGCCTTCTGAGTTCTAACAATTCCTGTCCAGTTGTTGTATTAACTCTAATATTATCTTGTCATCTTTATAATTATAAAGTAGCACCTTTGTGTCGGCCAGCTTGTTCTGGCCAGATTTTTAGATTGATTATGGTTTCTGTTATCTAGGATTCTATACTTGGGTATCTCGTCAATTTTAGACATGTTAACATGCACATGCATTTCAAGCTATATTCTTTTGGTCATCGTTTTGTTTTGTTTTCTGTGCTCTACTGGAGAGCCTCTGTTCTAGAATAGTCGAACAGATCTTTGAAGTCAGATCTAAAGCAGGCTTGTCAGTCAAGGTGAAATGGTTGGTCAGTCGGTTGGTTTATAAAATGATAGCCCGTAGAAGAAGGTTGGCCAACTCCTAAAATTAGGATATTTGGCAGCCTGTTGAGTTGTCTCACGTGGCTCAAGTCTTTGATACATGGTGAGATGACTTCAATGTTATTTGAAATCATCTTTGAAATTATTCGGCTTGGGCCATTCTGGCCTTGGTGCTCCTGGGCTGTTATTAATATTGAGGAGCGGAGATCTGGTTCCGACTGGATAAATATTGTAGCTGTGCCTGTAGCCCGAAGTGAAATTGCAGCCCTGCTGAAGTAGTGTATGTTCATTTGGACTCGGTAAAGCTTTATGTGGTAGCACCGTCTTGTCCCCTTGAAACCTGGGAGGGTAATCAGAATTGCACATCACTTCGGACGATGTTGGACGTGAGAATCCAGCATGATAGAGGCTTATCAATTAATATAGAAATACCAATTGCCAAATTATTACCCTAGACTTGTACGATTTTGTACTTGCCTAATTAACAATCCCAGTTATGGCTTTCCTATTTATAACTTTTTATGTACTGGATAACTTAAACTTGGTCCAAATTTACGCTATTGACGAGAACTTCTCCGAGATAGAACGCAATAAATCCAATTCCAATTCTTCTAAAAGGGGAATAATTTATCTTCTTATAATTAGCGTTTTCTTTTAAGATCGCTTTTTCATTCAGAAATTGATTTGTCATGTGAAATTCAAGTCCAAAACAAAAGCGCGACTAGAGCATAGTCCCAACAATGCGTTTAGTTGATTTCAACTTTTGTGTGACCCTTGGATCGAAAGGTTCAGTGTTTCTGGATGCGCGTGGTGATACGTTTTTGCCCTTGAGTAAATGTTATTTTCAATGTTTTAAAAATCAACCGTGCCACTTGGCCAGGGCACGTGTAACTTTATCCTTTAAAAATTGATCTTGACTTCTCCATCCAAAAAAGAGAAAAAGGTTGAACAGTAGATAAGTGGAGTGGTTTTTGAGATGTTATATCAAAGAGCTCGACACATCAAATTAGTTGTCACATCTCGATCGATTTGTATCGAATTTTATAGACCCGTTGATGTCTCGATCAATTTATGTCGAAGTACGTGGACCCATGCACGAAATCGGAGGATGTTAAAGTAAACTTGTTTATGTTAAGATTTTTGCTTTAATTTCACTTTCTTGTGTGCAAATGATTTTTTGAAAATCACTTTTCTCCACTCATTTTTAACTATATCTTTTTTAATAAAATATTTTATTTTTTACGTTTCTCCATAATTCTTCTATTTTCCAATTAAATATTTTTGAAAAAGAAAAACTCTCTCGTACTAAATAAAAATCATAAGCTAGAAATAAATCAAATGATACAATTTTCCTTCTAGATGTCATGACTAACGGTTGGTTAAACCCGTGCTAAAGAGTCCGTTAGTTTTGTAACAAGTTCCAAAGTCGTTCCAACTTATTATTGTCGGAGTAAATATATTTTTAGTACATTCAACATTATTTTTTGGTTAGATGGTAGATATTTACTTTTGAAAAAATAAAAAAATAAAATTAACATTTTAATAAATTAATTAGTATTAGATTGAGCAAGACTGCATCGGGATGTCCGATGATGGTGGAAATAATTACTTTCTACTGACCCCTTTCGGGGGTGGTCGAGTTGGTAGAGTAGGTGAACGTGGAAATCAAAGGTCACAAGTTCGAATCTTCTGCCAATACTTTGTCGGTCGAACTATCGCACCGGGCTTGTCTAATGCGGTTTACCTCTACTGTGTGGTTTGCGAGTTACTGCACATGAAATGAGTTTATCTAGTGCGCACTCAAAGTAGTCGGGGGTTCGCTGACGGGTAGCGGCAACAGGTTCATACGTCAAAAAAAAAAAAGAATTACTTTCTGCTGTTTCTACCTAAACCTCAGCACCACTAGTTCCAAGTGTATGGCTTATCTCTTATTATTATTTTTTTTACTCTTCATTTTTGGTTACACTTTATGAATGTGCAGGTCTCTGGCTTATATCTTGTTTTTCTATTTTTCTTCAATTTTTTGTTCCGCTTTATGAATGTGCAAAATAATTTGTTTTTTTTTTTTTTAAAGTAGCTGTTTCGGTAATTGGATAGAGATAGCAAGTATGAACGATAAGCATTTAAGGATTGCCAAATTAGAGAGTAGAAATAAATCTAAAGATCGTTTTTCTTAAAATTCCCCATTTGTGTTATTATACCTTCCGTCTATAATTAGCTGATTTTGTATATGTTAGCGAATCTTCATATTCAAACAATTTTTCCGCCATTGAGAAACATTTCGTTCTCTGTTGAATTTCATTCGCGAAAAAGGGTGGTGAAGTGTGATTCGGATCCGGTTCAGTGTGCGGTTTGATGCTTCAGGTAATGTTATCCCAAAATTAAATTAAATAAGCAATTATTGTCTCCTGGATTTATGACTTGTGCATATTTGCATTTTATGGATTTATTATTTCTTTTTAGTGCTTGTTTTGGCATATTTGATTAGTGCCCAAATAATGGAAAACACTATGCAAGCATATTGTGAATTTTGGTTTTTCAGATTATGGACTTGTGAGCATGTGTGATTTTGCACTTGGTAGATTGTTGAACTTTCCAAATTACAATTGTTAGTGGGATGTTCCGATCATAATAATTAGACCCGACCCAAGTATTGAGTGAAAAAAGGACATGTCAGTGAAGACATCTGATCCAATCGTTAGATGATTTGGATCAATGGTTCTTCTCTGTCTGACCCCAATTGACCGGGTTATCTTCCTCGAAATGTTGGAGATTTAGTGAATGTCGATTTGAAGGTGTATAGAAACTCTAACAAGAATTGAACAGAGCAGGAACCATGTTAAACAAAGAAGAGAATGGTAGAAACAAAGATGAAAAACCAAAGAAAAGAAATGGGAAAGAAACTCTGAGGCAAGTATTTTACATTTTTTCTTTAGGACAAATTTGTCCCGCAACGGTGCTACCATAGTTTTGGTAATCATCTCCCAAGATACAACGGATTCTCCTTGCAGTAGAAGCACTTCAAACAACGAGGCCAAGTCGAACAGGAAACAAAATTTCTCTCTATTTATCAAAGGTTTTTTATGCAAGAAAAAAAGTGATTTTGAAAGAGTGTTGATGCAAGATAATCATGTAGAATGATTTGGGATGAAATTATGGCATCTATGGTGTCCAATTTATAGTAGGTGAGGGGTTGTGGCCGGAGAGATACGTACGTCCCCAAAACTCAGCATGTTTCATGAAGGGTCGCAGCTATTCCCACTGCTCGCTTTCCGCCTAATCGCCGCTCTAGTGCTCAAAGTAGGGATCTGGAGCTTGCTTGGCGCCAGATTGCCACTCCAGCAGCAGTCTTATATAGCCAAAAATTCGTTTTTCTTCTAAATTTGGACAACAATTTCTCATCCATCCGGAATTAGTTTTGAAATTCCAAATATACTATAATCATCTATTCGACGAGTAAAACAAGTTAGTCTATTCACTTTCATGATTTGACTATCGAAACTCATCCGAATACTTGGTTGAAGTTGACACAAAGTCACTTTTCTTAGGTTTTACTTGACCAATTTTAACCTAGTTCCAACAGAAAGTGCGTAAGGAATAAGAGTTGACAATTCTAGCGACTTATACCATTTTGCTCTCAACTTAAAAAAATGTTTGCTGCCAATCGTGAAGAGGGATGAACTCTGCTAATTAACGGAAGGTTGATCACATGTTTAAAACGAAGAATTGGATCGGTGCAAGATTGCTACCTTGCTCGGATGTTGGGGACCAATGGTGCAATTTATCCAAATAATAATAACAATTTCCCCAATTTTCACAATCACAATATGACTTTTCCATGTTTAATAAAAGTCACAAAGAACAATTATAACTATGATTTGCTAATAAAGTAACAAGATAACTTTTCTATTGTATCATTTTATTTCAATTATAATGCATATTCTTTCTCAAAAAATGCATTACTCTAAGCCATATTTATGTAGAAACTTCTTCGGAGCGGCGTAATGTTAGGTTACTCTAATTGTTAATTGCATTACCGCTAAATGCATACGCAAGTCAGGACGCGTGTCTCATAGTTAGATAGCACGCCGTACCCGTGTCCAAGTAGCTTACCTTTAGTTCTTCAATCACGTCATTGAATTTTGCCAAGTTTTTAAAGTATCACACCAGATCCGATGATAGATTGTGTGAAGCAAGAAATGGAAATAGATGAATTTATCTACTCTGTGTGAGTTAATGCATGTTTGAGCTATCAAAAGACATGTTTGTAGAGTAATTATATGTAATAAATCTAGAGTTTCAGTTGCCAATTCTCTCCTCTTTATCTTTTAAATGAGTTTTATGTAATTAATCGGTTACATGAACGCAAATATGCATCTCATCCTGGATATCATGTCTCCCTGCTGAACTGTTCATTGCTTTCCTTTGATATATTGAGTTTTACATTTAATGAACTTGCTGCCGATGTTTTGTAATTGTACAGTTTATAATATTTCCTCCAGTTCTGCTTTTTGAATAATTCCATCCTATTAAACTGAATTACTTGTGAAAATTGCTCCACAGGATGACTGTTGGTAGATCTGAAAATCTCAAAATGATGGGCAATGATGAATCTCCACTTGCAAAGAAAGCTCGAAAGGAGAAGGCTCGAGGAAAAGTGACCGCAACAACAAGCTCGACTGAAATTATGGAACCCTGTGTATGGAGAGAATTTCCGGGAGACCTTTTCGAAACTGTGATAGCAAGACTTCCCATAACCACATTTTTTCGTTTTCGTTCAGTTTGCCAGGATTGGAATTCATTGCTGACTTCACGGAGTTTCTCCCAACAGTGTGCTCAAGTAAAGCAAACCCAACCTTGGATTTATGTCACAATCCATGGAAACGCTAATGAGGGAGCCATATATGATCCACCGTCGAAGAAATGGTACCGCCCACCAATACCTGCCCTTCCAACAGAGTTGCTCGTGGAGCCAGTGGCATCAGCAGGAGGTCTCGTCTGTTTTCTCGACAGTGAGTTTATAACTGCCTATGTCTGCAACCTTGTTACGGCCTCCTTCAAAGAGTTGCCACCTAGGTCGGTTGATTTTGGGGGCATTGGGATGACTATAAATGAGAGCTCTCCAAATGCTGGATATAAGATCCTTTGCGTTAGTTGTGATGGTGAGTATGAAATTTACGACTCGACAAAGAACTCTTGGGGTCGTTCAGGGAGATTGCCCTCGAATATCAAGTGCCCACTCGACCTGAATTTCAAGTCTCAGGCCGTGTCCATTGATGGAACGCTTTACTTCATGCATTCAAACCCTGATGGCATCGTGTACTATAATATGACCACCGGGGTTTGGAAACAAATCTTAATCCCAGCTCATCCACGTCTGAGTGATCATACACTAGCTGAATGTGGAGGGAAACTCATGCTTGTGGGGCTTGTGAACAACAGTGCTTCGACGTGCATCTGCATATGGGAGCTGCAGCAGATGACTTTCTTGTGGAAGCTGGTTGACAGAATGCCAACCCTATGGTGCTTGGAGTTTTACGGGAAGCCAGTCGAATTGGATTTCCTGGCTAACAAAGGTTGGGTTATGATATCGCTTAGATCAAGACATAAGTATAGTCTGATAACATATGATTTATCGAGCAAGGAATGGTTTAAGCCACCTCGAAGAATCCCATCATATGGGAGAAAGAGACCTTGGCTTGTAAATGGCACTGCATTTCATCCTTGTTTGACAGCTTTGGTTTAGTTTGCATATTTAGGATGACCATTTGGAAATCATATTATCAACCCTCCCCTTTTATGTTGTATACATAGTTACTAAATTAATATATCTAGACAAATTTTTAATGCTTATTAACTTTTTAATTAACCATTTTCTGGTGTATATCATTTAGGGCCCATTTGGTTGCAATGTGGAATTTGGGTGAAAAGAAAATGATTTATAGGGAAAATTGAATTGCCTAAAATTTGTTTTATTGAGAATTGTAATTAATTGTATTTGATTGGTATAATTTTTCACCTAAAAAATGTTGAAAGTTTGGTGTTCGTTTTTATAGAAATTGTCCATTAAAGTGATAATTTTTTTTACCATTGGGTCTAGAATTTGTTCCAATTGCCAAAAAAAAAAATTTTAAAAAAATTATCATACCAACTACCATTCGTTTTGTTTTGTTTTGCATGTAAATTGTCAATAAAAGTGATATTTTTTTTTTTTACTATTGTGTCTATAATTTTTTTCCAATTGCAAAAAAATAAAAAAAAAAAGTTCGAAAACCATTTCCTACACAAACCATGAGAAAATGAATTCCACAAAAACCAAGAAATTCTGCACGTGTGAGTGGAAACCAAGAAAAACAATTCTAGGGAAACCTTTGCAATCAAACAAGCCAAAACTTGGAAAATGAAAAACAAGTTCTTACTTCTATGGAAAATTTTCTATATCAAACAGGGCATTGGTGTTTTTAACCAAGAATTATGCTATTTGTACATTCCTTGGTGACATCTTTGTTGACATTGTGTGGGTTATCAAAATCTTTATCATTGATTATTTTAAGTGTTAAAATCAAGAGCAAAAATGTTAGCCACCCCCACACAGTATCAACCAGAGTACCTGTGGCAAAACTGTTTTAACCAATTCATAATTGCGGTTCATTCAGGGCGATGGCCATTTTGAGATTGAATGCAACCTTTGAATCAAATTTTAAGATGAGCAGTTTAATCAAGCTTTTGAAACTCAACGTGTCTACGAAAATTCTTAATTAGTACCCAAGCATGATTACCAAGTGTGTGGGAACAAAAGACACACTTCTCATCCAGATTAATGGCATTGAAGTTTATCTAATCGATAAAGGGGGCACATCAAATGAAAACCACAGTTTTAATCCAGATTAGAACTATCCAACAGACGTTCTAATGAACTCAATTCAATCATATAACTTCATCTAATCAATGAAAACAGGCATATTGGATTGAAACAATTCTTGTGACATGCAGTAAAGCCATTCAAGATACACAGCAAGTCATCCGATAACATAATAAAGATAAGGAAAACTGGAATAGAATGGGATATTCTTATTAATATTTAAGGAGTTTTCACAGATTAAACTCTGAACTAATAAAGGTTCTCTAGCATTTCAATATTTGGGCTAATAACCCGAAAAACACGTTAAAAATCCACTATCGTCTGTATCAAAGATGCTGATTATTGGTTAAGCCACGCCTCCACTTGTTGCAGTCCTGATTATTTGGAATAAGGCTGGAAGAAGAGACAGACAAAGGGGGAGAAGGGAGCATTAGTCAACTCAAAATTTGGAGAACTATGGAAACAACGCAAGAAAGTACCAAAGCAGAAATAAGCCGTTCAACAGTACATCACTCATTTATTTCAAGTACTGAACAGTAGTACAACACACCAAATATAAGTATGATCTACAACCAAAAAGAAGAGCACACATATACAGCACAACTAATATGTTGCATGCTTCAGTCAGACAGCTAGGTAGTTTGTCCTCCTTTATCGAAAAGCTAAAAATGGACGGCTACAAACACACAGGATAAATTAGATGATCTGCAACTTATTTTAAGTTTCAAAATCGCTGGATCAGTGACCAGGTAGTCTTTCCAATTTTCATAATACTATTTAGACCAAAAGGCAGTTTGTAATTAAGCAAGAACATAAAATGTTATAATACTTAACATTTATTTAGTTATTGGTACAGACAACACTCATGGAAATCTACCTAAGAGACTTTAATTCCCATCAATAACTACAAAGAGTTATTAGATACAATTTTATAAAAGACAATGTAATCTGAAGTGTAGTTTAGTTCGGGAACTTTATTTTTTCTCTTAGGGTCTTCTCTTCGGTACACATTAACAGAAATATATCATAGTTACTAATATCTAGTTCCCAAGAATGGTCAGTATTAGGAAAATATGAGATAAGCAGAAGCAAAAAGGACCAATAAAATCGAAGCAAGGAAATGATATGAATATGAATAATCAAGAGAGCTATAATGAAGAAGATAAGAAAATCATACAAGATCCAATGACGACAAAAATGAAGAACCCAATCAAGATAGGACCAACAGGATATTTGTTTCCCTTCTTGGTGCCAGTTTCAGTGATAGCTCCGCGCTTGGTAATGTTTTTCTGAAACCTCTCCACCTTCCTATCGGCAAGCCTCCGAGAAGTTGTCTAAGTACCAGAAAAATATTAACAATCATATGTGAGTTAACCAAGATGTTACATGGTGTGCTAAAGAATATCAATAAATAAATAAGTGCCACACAAGCTCTGAACTCAAGTAAATAAAGTCTTTATAGCAAAAGCATTTTCCAGTTTGACTCGCAGAAATTACATTTCTTAATCTTTAGAAGCTCACTGTGGCCTGTGGGAGCTGCGAAGAATCTAGGTGTGATAAACCAAATAGAATGGCAAAAAATTCATTTAGCCCATCCTAAATTTTATTGGGAATAAGGCTTAGCTTATTGTTATCTTCAGAAGCACTTGATGTGCTTTACATTGATAATTTCAGGTTCCCTAAAAATAAAGTTGGTGATCGTGCGTGCTCCGAAGCAAGTAGATAGAAGTAGCAATTAGCATAGTTTTTACAATTAAAAAGATTTGAATCTTTGTTCTTTAACCTTACAGATGGCTTTGATAGGTTGAGTGAAAGAGGAGGATCCTGATAGACCCCCAAGTTATTCATTCAAGTTGTTATGCCATATCCTAGAGTGTTCCAATTCCAGTAAGTTATCAGGGGTAGTTTGGGGAATAAGGGGGAAGTAGCAGTATGAATGAAATAGGGGAGGGAGCAGAATGGTTATGGAAAAATATTTAGTAGTTGGTTGAGCCAATTAGGAGAGAACCCAGCCTCTCGAATGCTGTGAATTGTTCTTTTACATTCTATGAAATATTAACACAATCTTCAGCTATAATTGTTCTTGCTTTACAGATAAACATAACAAATACAGAGATATACTTCCACAGATTCATCTTCAGTTCTACTTAATCCTCTACAGCACCTATTCCCTAACCAATCTATTAACCAGCAGCTTCACAGGACCATATCAGCAGCACAGCAGCAACTGAGGGTCTTATCAGATCCATTCCAAACAAGTACTAGGTAAGACTTAGTTGAAATACAGCTTTAAATTCAAAGAGAGACAGAGATATGGACATGTGGTTCATTTCCTTATCTATTATCCCAACTGAACCCTGAGGGAGGCTGCAATCACCAAGAGCAAAAGTTGTTTTGTATATATATATTTTTGAGTAATGCTACTTAACACCACTGGTATTACAACCCAAGTCTAGGGGTACTAAGTGTCGTTATTGTAAATGAATCACATAATTTCACCTATCACATAATGCCACGTAGACTAGTGCTCAAATACCACTAGTGCTAGACAGCAGTATTCTAATTTTTTAGTTCTTTTTTTTTTCCAAGTAGTTAATCATATCTACATATACTTCGCAAACCTCCTATCATATTTCAATAAACTAAATTAAAATAATAATTGACTAGCAACAGAAAAAAAAAACAACCATTGTTTCATTTCAAAATATTTCTGAGAGCAAAGGAATAAAAACTAAAGATTTTTGCTTTCCAGCGATGCAATACATCATAAAGATTTGATGCTTCCCAGTGTAATAATCAAAATGTTGTTAATTGTATAAGTCATTATCCAATTCAGCTGTAATTCCTACTTTCCCACAACATCATCTGATCTCAGATAAATTATAATTAAAATATATTCTTTCTACGTCCTGGTTATTGGTATTTGACGCTAAATTATGTATATTGAGGTCAAGTTAGCAAATTTATAAGCATAACAACGAGTGAACAATTTTAAATTAAACCATTAAAAAGCATAATTATGAAAAAAAAAACGTAAACAAATATCAAATACAAATCAAAATTTATAAAATGACAAAAAAGGCCAATTAATAAATACAATAGAGAAAGATCGGAGTATTACCATGGTTACAGAGAGATCAAGTGCAGATGACTATTGGAACAAAACAGCGAAAGAATTTTCAGGTGATTTAGCTCCGGCGAGACAATGAAGACGGATCTCTCTATTTCTCTGTTTATTTTTTTCGCTGATATTTTCTATATGAAAATGAGTAATGCTATGGAGCGGATTACGATCGGGTCCACGTGTCATTAAATGATACGTCGAATAAAATGTGAAATTAAATGATTTATGTAATTTCATATATTATTTAGAGCTTGTTTGACAATGATTAAAATTCAATTAAAATTGAAAATATAACCGTTATGGGTCTCATTCGTCTAATAAAAGTCAACTCCAAGTCTCCAACGACTATATTTTCAATTTTAATCTGATTTTAATCCTTCCCAAACAAACTCTAAGATCTATACATTAAGGTCCACATCCCCTCTCACATGGGGGTGGGGTCCACTCGAATAATAAACCCCACCCCCATGTGAGAGGGGTGTACACCCTGATGTAATCCTTAATGTACCACTAGCATGGTCCATCATTTAATTTCACCTATCGTTTTATCTCTATTTTTCCAGACGAGAAAATTATTGCGTTTTGAGTGTAGCAATTAGGTTGTTGCCCCGAAGAGGAATTGATTTTTTTTCCAAAAACACAAAAATATGTAAAAATAATAATGAATATGTTTATTGAAAAGTGTACAAAATTTTGTTTATATAGGTAAAAATAATTTTATAATCTTACCAAATAAGAAAATTAAACTAAAATCCTAAGAAAATATTATCGTAACATAAAAGTAAGAACAAATCGTATTCTAAATAGAAAATAAGAAGAAAAAGAAATAAAACTCGATTACAATCTTAAATCCCGATATATATAATAATTAACTTTTTTCATATTTATAATAGGATTGTTCTACATCATCGAGCCTCAATTGACATCGAGTTAGCATTAATTATATTCATTTCTGCAACATCAGATAACATAACAAAACTTGATAATATGATTGTTAAACTAACTCGTTTCAATATTTGATGACTTATTAGTTAAAATTAACTAATTCTCCGCATTTTCATCTTTGCCTCTGTTTGGAAAATATAGAATTCATTTATAAAGAGGAACAATGATGAATTTCACGAAATGTGCGAATAATAAATAAATAGTATTCATGAATGTATAATTTAGTTTTCATTTTTTTTAAAAAAAAAATGCATTAAAACCCAAAATTTTGTTCTCAAATTTCATTAGACCTTAAGGACAAAGTGTAAAAATCTAAAATTGAGTCAATTAAAACAAGGATTATTATAACGCTTTTTTCACAGCTCGCACATTAGCCGATCAATCGAAAATCCATCTTAATTTTCGACAATGTGTATTTATTCAAACAAAGAATCAAGCGCAAGAAAAAGCAAAAATGGAGTTTTCATCAGAGAAAATAAAATTATAACAATTGAAATCATGAATTCTTTATAAAATTACACCAAACCAAAAGGCCATGATGAAAAAAAAAAAAACATTAGCCTGGCTGATTCATAGTTGCCAACTTGTTCAAAAAAAATAATAAAAAGTGATACATTAGATGACTCTTTCAATCATTCAAAATTGGATGAGAGTGCTGACCCCATTTACCACTTCCCTTTGAGTTTGATTGGAAAAAATAATTATTTATGATTGATCGGTTCTGATGCCATTCATTACAATATTTAGTGTATCACACACCTTTTTATATGAAGAGTTTTACTGTTGTACATGGGAGATATACAGGGTTGTACAGGGCCACACTTGACATTTTTTTATTGGACATTGGGAAAAATAAAAAATAAAAGACAACCATACATACGTTGTCAACGTAGCACTTAACTGCCCTGACAGTTATTTCCTTGTACAAGGAGATTAACTCTCATAGACATAGTCAATTCGTGGAGTTGCGATGACTATGACAATACTTTACACCGGTCTAGGCCCCTTGACCTAGAGATGGGACCAGTTTGGTTCAAATTGAGCCTATACTAATATTAATAGGATTGATTATAAGACGATGTGTATCAAATAAAATCGAGTTTAAAAACGTGTGGAACACCAAACCCTACTAATTTATTAACACAAAGCCGGCAAGCCCCAACTAGCAATCACGTGGATGAATAGCTATCGCATATGTCCATTAATGGATGTACATACATATGATATGTATAATACCCCACCCCATTAAAATGTTCTCATAACTAACATACATTACTTTAATCAAAGTGGTGAACAACTTTTTAATTCTCATTATTTCTTCCATTTAAAATTGGTTTTATGCATTTACCATTTAACCCTCCTCTGGTTTTCATCCTACGGTCAACAATGACATGCAATCTTTGATGATGAAATCTTGGCAGCAAACATATATAGCGCCCGTTCGGTTTTCATTATTCTCCATTAAATTATAATTTATTTTTCTCTATTTTCTTATTAATCATGCATTCTCAAGTAAAATAATATTACACGTAAATCCAAAATTTTTCCTTCTTTTTAATCACACATTTTTCAAAAAATTATTATTTCTCTCCTTATAATATGGAATAATGAAAATCAGACGGGCGCATAAAAATACAAAAAGATAAAATATTGTGTTTTTGTGTATTTATAACTCTATATATATATATATATATATATATATATATATATATATATATATATATATATATATATATATATAGAGTTTTGGACTATGTACATTTCTTCATCTTGATGTCACATGTTCGTCACCATTTTTTAAGAATATTACCGGCCCGAATTAATTAAAATATTGAACGCGTTGAAGTAGACAGAATTAAAAGATCTAGCTCCTATTTAGCTACAATATTTTAAAAATTACTTTTTTTTTAAAATTTTCAATCATACATTTTACGAAATTTATAACTTTTATTTACATTTTAATCACATATTTTATCAAAATCTGTTAAAAATCTAATTTTTAGCCAGATTAATCAAAGACTTCAATAAATTATTAATTTAACTTCGTTTTAAAACATTTTGTGTGTACGTTCGTGTGTTATTGGGAGATTTGTGGAATTAAAATTCTATATTAAGGTTTGAACTTTGAAAATTGCTATTGTGTTTCTTTTATTATTTTAATTTAATTTTTTGGTACGTCTTTGTGGGACATCTACTCTTTAAAAATTACTGCTTGGCAGCTTGTATAGACTCGTTATTTGTTTTGTCAATTAGAATTGGTCTTTCAAGTTTCTTTCTTTCTTTATTTATTCTATTTCTTTGTACTTTTTTGTTTTAATTAACGAGTTATTTCGTCACAAAAACTGTAGTCAAATATATAGAATATGCAGAAAATGAACTCCGTAAATTAAATATATTATTACTGAAAGACTTTGTTCATATTCACTCAATAAAATACGAAGGAGCAACTCATTCTCTAGCCAAAGATTTATTTAGAAAACCATAAAAAATCTAACCAAAAAATGAAAGAAAAAGGGAAAGGATCGATAAGAAAGGGAATGATCGATTGCGGAGAGTAAACACTATGTGTACATCTTGGTGTTTGCTCTAGAGATCCGACGGAGAATCTTCACGAAATATTTGAGAATTAATTAGATCCAATAACTCATAACAAGTGACGTGTCAAAATTACAGTAAAGACAACACACCTGGATAAATTTCAAGTGACATTTTTAGTTCGATGAGATTATCTGTAGCACTTTTCCAATAGTACTAGTATTGACACGAATCACGTCTTTCAAAATACAAATGTTTTTTTCCCCAGATAAATGCATCACTACACTTGAACTCATGGATGAAAAGCATTTATGTAACACTAAGCTAAGGTCCCAATTAGCTCGAGTCGTCTCTATATAAATGTAAAAGCATTTATTTACTAGAGATGAAAACTATTTTTCTTTTACCGTTTTAACATTTTATTCTCGACTTGCATAAATCATTGTAGTTGAGAAGAATTAATCTATTTGTATAATATTGGTTGTGGCAAAAAAAAAAAAATCGGTTGAAAAGATTTGTTTGGTACAAATTAAAATCAAATTTTAATTTAAGTCAAAGTCAAACAATTAATATTAACTATATCTTTAATGGGTCCCTCACAGCTTTTCAACTCCACATTTCAAAAACCTCTATCAAAATCTACTAAAAATCTAATTTTAATTCCCACCAAACACTCCCTAATTGTTTTTTAAACTGTCCAATAATTTCATGTCACGTCGCATGTAATCAAAATCATTGTACGCCGAGCATCGTTCAATTGTAGACCATGAAGCACTAGAACTCCTTTTAAACCTATAAAACGACCCCATTGGGCCACGTGGCATTGAGATGCTCCATGATTTCTCTCTAACAAAACCCAATTATGTCATAACACGTTACACAATCTCATTGGCTCGCCTCAAAGTAACCGGTCCGCTGACGCTGGGCCATCACTTTCACGGCCCAGAACACAACCAAAGAGATAAAACATAGAAGTGGGCCCAATCACTTTATGACATTAACTTACAATTATGCACTTTATTTAGTCTTTTAATTACAATAATGCCACTACTGTTGTTAACCACGTTTAAATAGTTTTTAAAAAAGAATTATAACTTTTTTAGAGAACTATTTTTTTGTTAATAGGTGAATTAAATACATTTACGAGTCTATACTGAACATCGCTTCTGAAATTGTACATATTGTTTGAAACATGTGATCGTGTGTTTTCATTAAATATGTTTCATTTTTATCGAAACACTAGAGTAGTTATCAAAAACTACACAAGTCTGATCAAACTAACTAATTCGATTCGGTTTCAATTAAAATTTAGTTGGTCAAATTTTCAATTCTATCTACAAACCTTAATTTTTTATTTCAATTTCACAATTATTTTTCTAGAATCTCAAAACTAAAACAATCATTAGAATAATTTATATGATCATTGTATTAATTCGCACGTACACATAACAATTAACATTTTTATCTGAGAAAACATGAAAGGGAAATGAGTAAATTTACATCACTTTTTACACTTTACAATATACTTTTTTGAAGCATAAAAAGAACCGAGCAAGAACTCGGATCTTATCGGAACTGGGAAAAGATATGATTAATCGGATGAACAACAACAATTAGTCTTTTGAAAATAAAAGGGCTTGAAAGGGTACTTGAAGGGAGATACGGTTCGCCTTTATCGGGTTTTGACATCAAGCTATTCAGGGAAGTAATGTAGGGGATGTTAACCATTAATTTAAGGTTTGCGAAAGACGTATTGACTGATCACAAGCGGTAAAAATAAATACTTGAACACTAAATTATAATAATAAAACACTATCATCAAATAAATTCAACGACGGAGAATCAACTTGTTTAGAAAATAATCTTACTAGTGAAGCAAATTTATAAAACAATAAATTTAGAACATATGTGGCCGAATTTAGAAGTTGACTTATGCAATATCACGTAAAAATCTTAACTTGTTACTAATTAATCCTCCTCACGACGCAAAATACACCTTCGGGGATGGGACCCCCGATCTCTAATGCAGTCATGGTGGTTCTCATGCGCCTTCAAGCACATCAAAGGTGAGAGAGTTTTAGTGAAGGAGATTATCTTATTGTATTTTTTAGAAAAAAATTGTGACTCTTGATGTAATTTTTTAATTTAGCCCCTGTTTGGGTTCCATTATTTCACATTTTAATTAGACATGATAATTTTTCGGAAAATGTGTGGTTAAAAAAGAACGATTTTTTTTTTTTTAGTTTACGTGTAACATTATTTTGTTGAATAATGTGTGGTTGACAAGAAAATAGAGAAAAATAAATTTTAATTTAACGGAAGCAAACAAAGGCTTAGTTTCGTTCTTTTTTGTTTATTTAAAGATGAGGACAAATTTGTTATTTTACGTGGATGTAACGGTCAATGAACGAAATACGAGTTTCAAAAATTAAGAATAAATTAGAAAGATATTGTAAAGATTCGAAATGAAATAATTGTAATTAGTACACACTAAATTACACTTCAGTTTAACATAATAAAACCTAGATAATATTTTTCTACCCATCATTGGGGCTTGATTTCCAACCCACTTTTACTTCTTCACTTTCTCTTTATATATTTTTCATCCCACGAGATTTGATGAGATGTAAAATCCGATGTCACATTGGATATTTTATCTGCATTCAAGGGTAATTTCGTCAATTCAAACTAGATACGTACAAAGAACTATAGAGTTAACGAGTTGGCGTGTATGTATGAGTTGTTCGGTTGAATAATGAATAGATAGGAATGTGAACACAAAAAAAGTTTTGCAAAAGCAGTGCTTTCAGTGGAAATATACCTTTTCTACCCTTCATTAAATTATTGTTTATATTTTATCCTTGCAATAATTATTGTATTAAAATATTTTGAGATACATACATATTATTTTGCATTTTCTTGGATTGTTTTGAAGTGGATGAATTGGGATATAGATAATGGAGCTGTGCTAGAACAGACATTTCTACCACCATATTCTCCTCATCTTGCTTTTGCAGATTCTTGTTCAATAGTGTCCATACGAATCAAAATTCTAATTTTTTTCTTCTAGTTTCTCTCATTCTGGCTACATTATTACTGCTTATTGCACCCATAATCTACTTATTTTTAACTTAAGCAGGCTTGAAGTTGAGGGTCAAACTTAAAAACTCAAACACCCACACGATTAGTTTTTTAACAAGATTTTATGGAGACCCTTTGAAGCAAGATTGTGCTGTCAGGTTCTTTGTCTGGTATTTTTGATTTGATTGCTATTCTTAAAAGAATATTTGCTTAGTTTGCTTCTATCTATTTCTCCATCTGGATTTTTGGTCGTTATCCGAATTTTTTAAAGGAGCTGTTTGGGAATTGAAAAAAGCTGGAATCTTGGGAAATTCTTCCTTTGATGTGGGTGTTCAAGAAGTTCTTATTTCGTCAATTCTTGGTCTTTATCATACAGATTTGAAGCAATTTGGTGGATAAGATATAATTTTATTGACTGGAGGGTTGGGAGATTGTAGAGTCACATGAAAATAGCAAAAATTCCGAAGGGGTTTCACTTTGACATTGTTAGATTCATAGGAACATAGCTAGAATTCAGAAAGGGTTTTCAATATGATATTGTTTGATGTTAATTTCTTTGTTACATGAGTTTATTCCATGTAGTTGGATTTGGCTTGAAGGTGGGGTATCAAGTTTTGATGTCATGTTGCTGGTTTTTGTCTCTGATTTCTTTGAATTTGTTGAGTAATGGTGGAGTCATGACTACCAAGACCAGTTGGCTTGATGATGGAGGGCGGATATTTATGAAATTGTGGAATTTGATTTCGGAGAGCGGTTATAAGTTCCACCATCATTATTCCCAGTATATCGGGTCGAGGAAAGTTAGGAAAAACTGGTGGAGGAAGCTTTTATGGGCATGGATTGGGTTCTGGATCGTAGTATCCGTTTGGGTGTTCTGGTACATGAATTCACAAGCTTACGAGAAGAGGAAAGAGATGCTTTCGAGTATGTGTGATGAGAGGGCTAGGATGTTGCAAGACCAATTTAATGTTAGTATGAATCATATACAGGCTATGTCTGTTTTGATTTCAACCTTCCACCATGGCAAGAATCCTTCTGCCATTGATCAGGTAAAAGTGTAAAACTCATCATCTTTAAGCTAAATTTTGGTGCACCATCTTAGACCATTGAAAGAATTTAGTACAAAATTAGAATGGACAATAATAGTTGGATGGTAATATTGTGGATTAAGGTGGATAATATTGTTTAATCTTATAGGCAAAAAATGCCATCTGCACTATACCTTATAATATAATGTGGAGGATGGCGATAGTTTTGAATGTGATAAGATTACTTGTAAGCATAACCATTTTTTAACTAAAATATCAAAAATACTATCCATCTTAAGCCACCATAACACCATTCACTTATTACTATCTATTGTGATTTTTTATAAAGTCTAATATGATGCATCAAGCACAACCTTAATGTTTAAGTTTCATTTCTTTATGGGCAGAGACTGATATTTCTTCACATGAATTGAGCATTTCTTTGTGAATTGGTTTATCCCAGGGCTTTAATCCTTGTTTTAATCATTTCAAAGCTTCTATTTTCTGTTAATCAGACTGTTAATTTACTTCTTGGTTTTCTGTTTATAGCAAATTGATAAATTTGGTCAAAGGAAAAGGTCTTGTCAGATTCTTGTCAATAATAAGTATAAAACTCCTTACTATTTTTTAGCTTTAGGAGCCATATTCATGTGCTTTTCCCTCTATTCTCTAGTATCCTATCCACAAAAATTTGAACTTAAAAATCTTGCAGAATACTTTCGCAAGGTACACGGAAAGAACAGCTTTCGAGAGGCCCCTCACAAGTGGGGTGGCATATGCTGTAAGGGTTCGACATTCTGAAAGAGAGGAATTTGAAACTGAACAAGGCTGGAGCATTAAGCAAATGGATGGTGTTGAACAAACCCCAGTTCATGAAGATGAGTATGATCCTGCGGACCTTGAGCCATCACCAGTACAGGAGGAATATGCCCCCGTTATTTTTGCCCAAGATACTGTTGCACACGTAATTTCTGTTGATATGCTCTCAGGAAAGGTAAAGTTCTTAGTTTTATGACCTGTAATTTGCTAATTATTCAACAATTTTCGAGCTGTAGGCATTTAAACATAGTTAACATCCTTTATAATCCAATGATGTTCATTGTTTACATCATATATGTTACTTTATGTTCGAAGTTGAAAGGAGAGGTTGGGGGGAAAAAAAACATAGGAAGACTTTATACCATAAATCTTTGTGTTGACAGGAAGATCGTGAGAATGTATTACGTGCAAGAGAATTAGGAAAAGGCGTCCTCACAGCTCCTTTCCCGTTACTCAAAACAAACCGCCTTGGAGTAATATTGACTTTTGCTGTCTATAAAAGAGATCTTCCCCCTAATGTATCTCCAACAGAAAGGATCCAAGCAACTGCCGGGTATGTCATCTCACTTCAGGTTGTGTGTAGACGTTATGCTCAAGCAGCCAAAATTAAAAGAAGTAAGATATATGATTATGTCATGAAGAGCAAATTTTTCTTTCCCTCTTCCATGTTAGACGGTCATTGCTGTAAAATAATTTCCCTTCTTAAACAACCAAATCCGTGACTTCTAAAATTCTTATTTTTGTAAACAGAGATAAAACAAGGTTTAAAAAAAGAAGAGATAAAACATAATTATGTCTACTTAAATTTGTCAAAACACGGTTAATGAGATATGGAGGTTGATTAAAAGACTATTTTAATGTTTCTACTTCTTCTTAATAGGTACCTTGGTGGAGTTTTCGACATTGAATCACTTGTAGAAAAATTACTTCAACAGCTTGCCAGCAAACAAACTATCCTTGTGAATGTGTATGATACGACTAATATCTCCCATCCTATCAGCATGTACGGTTCAAATATGTCGACTGATGGGCTGCAGCATATCAGTGCTCTTAACTTTGGAGATCCATTCAGAAGGCATGAAATGCATTGCAGGTGATCAGAACTCTCCTCTTGGAGCTTTTTCTTCTGAGCTTTGCCATATTTAGCTAGATAACAGGAAAAGGAGACTAAATTGCTTAAACATTAATTAGCTTTCAGGCTTCAAGATAAGTGTGAGGCATGGATGAAATTCATAAAAGATTCTGTTCTTAAAAAATCTTCAATTTTGAATATCTAGAAAATAGAAGAAATACTAGTTCTCGATTTCCATATTCCTACGTTCTCGTTGATTATTATAAACTAGAGAAGCCTATATCATGATTCCGTTGCTCATAATTAACTGCTAAAAAAAATTCTGTTAATGCAGATTCAAACAAAAACCTCCATGGCCATGGGTAGCAATAACAACATCTATTGGCATCCTTGTAATTGCGTTGCTCATAGGGCAAATATTCCACGCCACAATGAATCGAATAGCCAAAGTTGAGGATGATTATCATCAGATGATGGAGCTTAAGAAACGTGCCGAGGCTGCTGATGTAGCAAAGTCGCAGGTGCTTGCTTTAATTACTTAATCAGTTAAAATTTATATTAAAGGAGTATGTGCAAATGCATCTAAAATAATTTCATATGAATGCAGTTTCTTGCTACGGTTTCCCATGAAATCAGAACCCCAATGAATGGTGTTCTTGGTGAGTACATAAATTCTTTCTTTTGCTGGTGATGTATTTCGGTATCTCTGATTTCTTGTGTTGATGAAATTACACCCAAAGAGATGACATCTTTTTCTTTTTTTTTTATTTCAGGGATGCTGCAAATGCTTATGGATACAGATCTGGATGAAACACAACAAGATTATGTCAGAACTGCACGGGACAGTGGTAAAGCTTTAGTTTCACTCATGAATGAGGTTTTGGACCAAGCAAAGATTGAATCTGGTAAACTTGAGCTGGAGGCAGTCTGCTTTGACTTGAGGGCAATTCTGGATGATGTTTTATCACTATTTTCTGGAAAATCACAAGGAGTAGAGGTATACTTTTGATTTATTGCCTTTTCAGCCTGCTTGTTTTGTTCGGTTCTCTTACTCTAAGGCCCTTTTATTTTCCTAATGCACTTTATACAATTGCATAAGCAGTTGGCAGTATACATCTCTGATAAAGTCCCTGAAATACTAGTTGGCGATCCAGGAAGATTCCGTCAGATCATTACAAATCTGATGGGCAACTCAATCAAAGTGAGTGCTATATTTTGAACTTGTTATTTAAGGTGTGTTTGATGGATATTATTAAGGAAAGAATGTATTTTAAATAGTGACATGATGAGAAATATGTGGTTAAAAAGTACGGAAAAGTTACTGATGTGATGGAAAATATTATTTTATTGAAGAATGTGTGGTTGAAAATAAGTTTTGAAAGTATGTATTTTTAAAGAATGTGTGTCAAACAGGGGCTTACACTAAAAAAATTGGGCAAAAATTTTGAGGTTCTAGTATTTCATTGATCATATAAAACCAAATTTTCTATTTGGGATAGAATTGGGTAGCTAAACCATTGTGAAGTCGACACAACAGATAAAATGCTTTTTATATGAATGTGCATGTGTTATGTTCAAAAGATATATGCATGTTCTATCATGAATGTGTTAGCAATATTAAAGTATCTAGAAATCTAGAGGATGTAGTTTGTATTAGATTAATTTTCAAAAAAGAGAGATTGATTCTCTTTCTGATTTAATGCTAGTTTGGAAAAGCCTAAAAATTACTAAAAAGTCGAGGTCAAAGTCAATAATTAATTTTAACCATACATTTCATGTGACGCTTGACTTTTATCAAAATTTGCTAAGACTTCTATCAATAGTGTAAACAACCTCTTATTGTTTTTCTTTGCATTACTTGTGCTTTTGCTGGGTTTTCTTCACGAATAGGCGACTTGTTTATGAATTCATTAGTGAGATAATTGACTCAAATTATTATAGTGGTATATTATGCTCTAGTATATGTTCGAAGCTAATAAGCAATTATGTATGCTTTTTAATAACTGTCAACTAATGATTTCAAGTACTGCTAGTTCACCGAGAAAGGACACATATTTGTGACTGTCCACCTTGTTGAAGAAGTGGTGGAGGAATCAATGGAAGTGGAGACAGAATCACCTTCAAGTGGCACTTTGAGTGGGTTGCCCGTAGCCGATAGACGGCTAAGCTGGAAAAAATTTAGAATTTTCAATCAGGAAGGATCTGCTACATCATTGTCACCATCCTCAACTGACCAAATTAATCTGATAGTTTCGGTAGAGGACACGGGTCAAGGGATCCCATTTGAAGCTCAATCACGTGTTTTCACCCCCTTCATGCAAGTTGGTCCCTCGATCACGAGAACACATGGTGGCACAGGTATCGGGCTAAGCATAAGCAAGTGTTTGGTCCACCTAATGAAAGGTGAAATTGGCTTTGTAAGCTTGCCGCAGATTGGATCCACCTTTACTTTTACGGCTGTTTTCACCACTGGCTACTCCAGTGTGAATGACCAGAAGAGTCAGCAAATTAACAATCAGCCCAAATCCATTTCTTCAGAATTTCAGGGAATGAAGGCTTTACTCGTGGACCCTACACCCGTAAGGGCACAGGTCTCCAAATATCACATCCAGCGACTTGGAATACACATTGAAGTAATTCATGATTTGAATAACATAAAATTTGGGAACACGATTATAAACATGGTTTTCATTGAACAGGAAGTTTGGCATAAGGATTTAGGCTTGTCGACTCTCATTGTCAACAAACTGAATGGAATAAATTGTAAAGTTACTCCTAAAGTGTTTCTTCTATCCAATGCTATAAGTTCCATTCGAGCCAATTTCTCCGCTTCAAGTGTTTCCCCTCCATTTATCATTATGAAACCACTGAGGGCAAGTATGCTTGCTGCATCCCTACAGCGAGCTATGGGTGTTGGGAACAAAGGAAATTATCGGAATGGAGAGCTTCACACTCTATCCCTTCGAAATCTTCTACGTGGTAGAAAAATTTTAGTTGTAGATGATAATAGGGTTAACCTCAGAGTGGCTGCTGGGGCCCTCAAGAAGTACGGTGCTGATGTGGTCAATGCAGAAAGGGGGAAAGAGGCAATCTCACTGCTAAGGCCGCCCCATCATTTCGATGCCTGTTTCATGGATATTCAGATGCCAGAAATGGACGGGTAAGCATCATGCAATTTTTAGTTAGATTGGCACTTTTGAACTTTAGTATTTAGTTATTAGATCCACGGTAACTTCTCACTTGTTGAATACTGAAAGAACTGCGAAAGGTGTGAGCAGCTTATAAGCTACTTATTTAAACCAATTATGTGTAAATTAAGTTGTTGAAGGTATATCATATCAGCATTGACTTCTCAGGCTGCTTTTCTTTCTTGAGTTTATAGATATTATTTGGTTTCTTGGAGTTTTATCTATTTACAATGTAGAAATTTCTACAGCTTTGAAGCTACAAAGAGAATTAGGGCCGTGGAACTTAGCATCAATAACCGTCTCCAATGTGGTGAACTCCCTCTTGAAGCTTACGAAAATGTTTCAAACTGGCATGTGCCCATTTTGGCCATGACTGCTGATGTGATTCAGGCCACAAATGAAGAGTGTCAGAAGTGCGGAATGGATGGATATGTCTCCAAACCGTTTGAGGCTGAGCAAGTATATCAGGAAGTTTCCCGCTTTTTTCACACAGATTCGAATGAGGATTCTTGGGAGGGATTTTCTGATTGATGCTCGCGGTGATGCAAGCAGAAGGCACGTTCTTTGAGGCACCGCAGTGTGTTCATATTTGTAGTAAATTTTTCCCAACTGTGAGTATGCAATTGAAATGTTTCTTTTCTTTTTCAAATTTACGACTCTTTTACCAATTTGCAAATCTTGATTGTGTTCTCCTCATCTTTATTGTTTTTGTGCCTCCAGGAAAATGTGTTTTCTTCAATCAAACCACGATGTATATAATCGTCAAATATTCTTTAGTGGGGATTTCATTATGCACCATTGGTCGTGTATTGAAAGAGCCTGTAGATGGACATGACCTGGCGAAGAAGCTGATGGACTCGTGTACCCTGTGTATGCTTCATATCGTCAGAGCAAATAGAGTGAAAGCCGCATTCTTTATCAACAAAGTCATGCACGCTTAGGAAGTCTAATAGAGAGATCAATTTAGGATGATAGTCTGTAATATAGTCGACAATAGCAGGTACAAATGCATCTTGTACATCTTGAAACTAGGACGAATTCATAGTTTTTATGTACTCATTGGTAAGGATTGTATTGTGCAAAATGTTTGTTCGTTGTTGAAGGAAGAGGACAAGATGACACTATGGTGGCCACTGAGGCAGTCATCATAGTGACATTCTGTGGAGAACGGTATTTGAATAAAATAATAAAATCGAACACAATAAAATCATCATTTTATTAAAAAACCTTGTTAATAAACATAAATCAAATCAATTTTGGGGTAATTGCGTATAAATAAATAGGGGATGGTTTCCATGTACGGTGACATTAAATGACAATCTCAATGTGGTGACCTTTATATCTATATATTTATTTGGATTTATCATTTTATGTCACATCATCATCACATCACATGAGGATAATTTCTACCTTGTATATTGAACATTATTTATATACAGAGAGATAGCGGCAAACCCAGCACCGCACCCAACCAAGACTTGTATATTCAACATTATTTATATACAGAGGGACAGCGGTAGACCCAGCACCGCACCTGACCAAGGGGAAGGGCTGTGCGTGCTGGGCTCCGTCGTAGCAGTTTAGGGAAGAATCGGAAGATGGTTCGTCGATAGCCTGGTTCGTCGTCTTTAGTTTTCTCCCTTTTTTTGGTTTTGTTTTGAAATTGGGCCAATTCGGCCCAGCCCATCATCTTTTGTTTTTTAGTTTAGTTTTTTTTTTTTTAATTTTGTAATTGGATTGGGCCATATGTTTGCCGGCCCAATCCTTAATTATATAAGGGAATATTGGGCCTAGTACTCCTTTTTTAGGGAAAATTAAGCTCACTACTCTAAAAAAAAAAACAAATTAGATTAATGCACTTAACATAAATTTAAACTTCTAATCACAGTAATTTATACTTCCCAAAACCCACCACATTCAATTACATGCACACACGGACACAAAGACCCGGCTTCTCTCACGATTTTTTCAAAATTTTCATCGACATCATCCCATTTTTCTCCAAATTTTGGTGAATTTTGAAGATTAATTATACCCCAACATCATTCATCCACGAATTCAAACTTTCATCCATAAAAATTTCAAGAAATCAAAGGTAAATTGGCTCAACTTTATGGGTTTCAAAAATTTTTTGTCTTAAATTCTTGCTCATTGTTGGAATTTTTTGAATTTTATTGGGAGTATGGACGTAGTTGATGTTGGTTTTGTGGATTGGTTGTGGAATATTTGGATTTAGTATAGAATCATGAGAAATTTTTACTCCTTTCCATTAATGTGCATATCAAGTGTTCGATTAATTGCTCCAAATGCATTTTTGGGTGAATTATGTCATGATTTTTGTATGATACTTCACAACTTGTTTTCCATTTTCCATTTGGTGTGTTTGGCAGAGTACTTAAACGGGGAGGAAGGTTTCTTTTGCCTTGAACTGAGCCATGTGGAAGTCCCAGTATTCGAAGTATTGTCAACTACTGTTCTTTTTGATGAGCCAAACAAATGTTGTTGAATATCTTTTTTTTGTGGGAATTGAATTTGGGCTTCATTGTATCAACATAGTTACGTGAAGCAATAGTTTGGAGTCCTATAAACAGACAAAATTAATAATGTGTAGGTTGTTTATTAGTTGAAAATAACTGGTTGCTTAAGCTGTATTTTTTTCTTTAATAATTCCTTGATAACCCTAGTAAGAAGTTCCTCAAATACTACATATATAAATACATATTTTAGTTAGGCATGATGGCAATGAGAATTTAAATTCAACTCAATATGTGAATCAAATGACTAAACTAATATCACGCTTTTATAAATCCATTTCTGTATCGGATTAAGCCTTGTTGGTTATTATGCATTGATCTGTGTGTTCTTTCTTCTACATAATTTCCTTGTCTCTATTCTGTCTGCATCTTTTTCCAATTCTTTTATATTCGACTCACTTTGTCATTTTGTGCATAGATAGCCGATGCTATAAAGAATTTTAGAAGGTTCAGGTTTGACCAACTTCATCGTCCAAAATTTAAACAAGATGTGCTTTGAATTATTGATTCTATGTTCGAAAAACGAATGTTCAACGTCTTGGTGGACAAGACTGTAGTATTTGGTGGCAGCATTATTTCACACTAACACTTCGCGGTCTTAATCAATCATAAAATCTAATGTATCTATGGACATCTTTCTGTGATAAAATCTAATATTTGTTTTCCATTTATCGTCTCCTGTTCTTGATTGCTAACTAGCTATTTTTTTTTTTTTTTTTAAAAGTTTCGGTCACTTTTTATAGTGATTGTCACTATTTTCTATTACTTTTTTGATTTTTTAGTCACTTTTTTGACTAACAAAATCACTATTTTATAAAAGTGAGATTGTGTCACACAATCACTTAATTTTATGCATTACCATCTAGGGATGTCAAAGTTGCTCGTCAATTTTATAAAAGTGACATTGCGTCACTTTTTAAGAAGATAAATAAATGAAATAATATGTTATATTTTTCTAACATAATCAGTATGTGGATTTGCCTGGACGTGCTGATTATTTTAAAAACATGATTACTGGTGCTGCACAAATGAATGGTACTATTTTGGTATTTGTCACTTTTTCTTAAGTTTGTCACTTTTTTGAGTTTGTGTCACTTTTTTTAGAGTGTCACGTTTTTTTAGTTTTTTTCACTTTTTTTGAGTTTGTCACTTTTTTGAAAAAGTAAAAAAATGACAATTTTTATAAAAAAAAAGTGACATTGTGTCACCTTTTCATTTTACACAGTATTTTATTACTTCCTAAAAACTTTCATATGATTTTTCAAAACATTCCTAATTTTAAGGGTATTTTTGTAAGTACCCCCTCTTTTTATAGGTGTTTTGATTAATACCCTTAAACTCTAATTAAACATTTTAATGAAGTATTAATTACGTCCAATAGTTAAAACATAAGCCCAAACTAGTGGTGGCAATGGGCCGAGCCGAGCCGAGCCGGCTCGGCCCATTGCCCCACGAGCTCGGCTCGTTGCCCTACGAGCCGAGCTCGTGGCTCGTTACAAACGAGCCGAGCTTCTGCTCGGCTCGTTTGCTCGTGGGCGAGCTCGGCTCGGCCCACGAGCTCGTGATTCACGAGCCACGAGCCGAGCCGGCTCGGCTCGGCTCGTGGCTCGTTAAATTTTTTTTTTTTTTTTTGTTTTTGGTATTTTTTTTTTTTAAATGTTTTTAACGAGCCCACGTGGTCGGCTCGTGGCTCGCGCTCCCACGAGCGCTCGTGTCTTGACGAGCCGAGCCGAGCTCGGCTCGTCTATTGACGGGTCCGCTCGGCTCGAGCTCGGGCTCGTCTTTTGACGAACCCGAGCGGCTCATGGATCGCTACAGTACGAGCCGAGCGGCCAGCCGACGAGCCGCTCGGCTCGATTGCCATCACTAGCCCAAACCCATAGAAATGTGACGGAATGTCACTTTTTCATAGAAAAGTGATTAAGCATCACTTTTTTTTATAGAAAAAGTGACAGAATTCACATTATCATTTTGTCAAAACACCTTATATGCATCAATGATTTAACGGATTCAAAATTATTTTTTCATATGTATTGACACAATCCATTCTCTCTGAAATTCAATAATGTTATTTTCAAACATGTTTGATCTTCTTCCAAAACTTCGAATAATGAACAAATTTGTGGATGATTTCTCTTTCTCCTTCTAATTTTCCCTTTTTTATCCAATTTGGAGACTTGTTTACGTTCATGCCAGATTCTTCTCCGTTTGAGCGTATAGAATACGTTAAAGTTTATTTAATTACTACTTAATCCAAGTTTATCATGTTTTTTCAAAACCGCCCCAAAATATAGGGTATTTGTGTAAGTAGCCCATTATATAATATAGAGGCCCAAATCCAATTCCCCAATTCATTCGAAATAATTAATCAATCCTCAAATTCCCAATTCTTCAGCTTCTCCAATCTCCTGCCTGTCCTGCCGGTGAATCGTCATTCGTCCACCACCACCAGTCCGGCCAGCCTGCCGTGCCTGTGCCGAAAGCTCCTGTGAACGGCTACAACCGTCCGTCACTCCGTTAGTAGACTCAGCCCCTAGTCACACGCCTACGTGAAACCGTGAGTTTTCTGTTTCAACTTTTATGTATATATATTTTTTTGTTTTTGTGTTATTTTCTATTTATGAGTTATAAAATTATGATTTATGTAACTATGTTGTATCATGTATTATATATGATTTTCCGCTCATAATTGAGTTGGGGGAATTGGAATTAGGGGAAAATTAAAATAACGAATTAATGGGCACTTTTCACTTTTAAACTTCAGTTCATTGATTTTGGTTTGAAATGAGAAATTAGTTGTATTAATATCATAAATTTGAAATGAGATTGTATCGTATGAGATTATGAGAAATTAGTTCACTAATTTATGTTGCACACTTGCACTATTGTTTGAATTACGAATTTTAATTTAGAGTTTAGGGTGATTGAGTTGTGATTTGTGATTTGGCCCATTTGTCATTTGGGAATTTCTTTAATATTTTGGGTTGTATATATATATATATATATATTACGTTTTAGTGCGTTTACATATATATTGAATAATTTTTAATATTATTTAATTAAATATTAATAAACGATCGTGCTCTTACGATCGCTGATTGTCGACGTTGATCGGGATTGAACTTCAATGCTGGGTCCGTCCCTGCAGAGGGAACTAAACATTGGGGAATGAAAAGTTCCTTTCAAAGACTAGGGATGAGTTTGATAGAGATGCAAAAAGTTAAGGACCAACTGGACAAACTACTCAAAAGAAATAGGATTAAACTACATGTACTACATGCTTTACTACATGGCCAAGTGGCGGCCATGTAGTTCGGCCCCACAACCGAGGCTCCAATACATGGCCGCCACTTGGCCATGTAGTAAAGCATGTAGTAACCCATGTAGTGCATGTAGCATGGTCCAAAGAAATATAATGGTGACGGACGAGATTTGAACCCGAGCTTTCCAAACTAAAAATTGATAGTTTTACCACTAGAATACAAGAACAACGGCTGCTATTTTTTGAAAGTTATTTTTTATACTTTCTACATCAAATTGATAAAAAGAATTTATAATACAACAAAACTACATATTCTTAAAATCATAGCTCCTCACACTCACTTTAAATTTGTCACCATCTGAACGCTACCATCACTATCCACGTTGGTGCCTTTAACTCAAATGTTTCTTTTAAGCTTTGGTTGCGATGGATTGGTGTGGGTGGGATGTTTCATGATTATGAAGGAATTGTCCGATGGTATTGTGGTAGTAAGCATCGATGTCATTTTTCATTTCTTCACAGCGAACTCTTTGCCAGAAGAGAGGGTCTTCTACATGCCAATAGGTGGGGGTGCGGATTCCTCGAGGCAAATGCGATTCCTCTATCATTTTGTCGGAAATCAATCATTTAGCTAGTATTGATTCTTGCCACCTCATTCCTCATATAAGGCACATGTTGGTCAATGTGTCGACATCATTAGTTAATGTCCTGTAGCAATAAATTATTGATTATGTATTTATACTCGATAATCATTCCCCTAGATTTATTTGGTCTGTTGTCACAAATAACAATTGATCATTTTAATTAATGAAACTTATATTTCTTTCAAAACAAAATTAAAAATAAAATAAGAAATTTCTTACAAACTTCAGTTGCAATCAATGAATATTCTCTTTTACTATATTTACATGTAAATTTAACAAAAACATATGTTTTATATATGGAAAGAGAATATTCAGATTCGCAAAAAAAAAAGATGGCCGGCGTTCATCATACGCCAGTCGCCACCCAATTTGACAAATTTACCCTTCGACTATCTTTAAATATCCTCGCACCCCATTGCATTCTTCCTCAGTCTTGAGGCGGAAAATACTGTAATACTGGGGCCATAAATACCGCATCGCCGGGAGGGGCAAAACGGGGAAGATGGATCCTGATGCTTTATCTAAGGCTTTCGTGGAGCACTACTACTCCACGTTCGATGCGAATCGGGCCGGGTTGGCGGGCCTGTACCAGGAGGATTCAATGCTGAGTTTTGAGGGCCAGAAGATCCAAGGGGCCCAAAATATTACTAACAAGCTCGCGGGCCTACCGCATTGCCAGCATCAGATCACCACAGTAGATTGCCAGCCCTCTGGCCCCGCTGGTGGCATGCTTGTGTTTGTCTCCGGCAACCTCCAGCTTTCCGGCGAACAACACCCCCTTAAGTTCAGCCAGGTTTTGTACCTTTCTGATTTTATTTGTTTTATGTTTATTCGTTTCGATGTTTGTGTATTAATTATGTGATTTAATGCAGTCTTTGTTTTTCCTTGCGAATGTGATTTTATATAGTTATATATATTGGAAAATACTTTTAGGGTCCGTATTGTAAGGGTGAAAAATGGGTGGAAAGAAAATAATTAATTCTTACTTTGGGCTTTTAGTGGTTGCTTTCTTTATTGAATGTTTGTCTTCGAAATGTAATTAATTTAATTAATAAAGGTTTAGAAAACTGATTTTCAATTTAGGGAAAATTGCAGCCGAGGTACCAAACCTTTCAGTTATTTGCAGACTTTGCCCAAACCTATAATTTGTACCACCCGCGGTATCAAACCTTTAAAAAAATCGCACCTCCAGTTCTCATTGACGGTTTCCATCCATTTGACCACAAAAATCGTTAGTTGATCTCAGAAATAAAAAAATTAGGAAGGGTAAAATGGTAATTTGACAATTTTCTCATTAAATATATATTTTTAAAAAAATAGAAAAATAAAATTCGGTTGAAGAGTGAATCCTTATTTTAGTTGCAACTTACACATAGGTTTGCAACGAAAATTTCTTCAGAATTTTACGTTGTACTTTAAATAATGCGGATTGAAATCGGAATTCCACGGTACTTATAGACGCAAAAACAGATTGTAATCGTGTTCTTTCGTGATTCCGGTGTAAGAAAGATGCACAATTTGGCCTTTCGCTCTTTATCGATAATAAAATACGATTTATGCTGCAATTTGAGTTTTGATAAGCTAATTCGATTGTTACTGTTTGTCTTGAATGTTGATAATTAGTCATTTGGCTTGCGTTCTATTAACTTGATTGCTTCCCATGAAGAGTAAGAATATGGATTAAGTGGAGTCGATTTAGATTTACTTTCAAGTACGAAGACAATGGTTTGTTTCAGTTTCAAGAACTTGAATGAATTTGTTCGTTTGTTTCCAGATGTTCCATTTGATGCCAACGCCTCAGGGAAGCTTTTATGTGTTGAATGACATCTTCCGTTTGAACTATGCATAAGGATGGTGGAAGTTAATGTTGTCAACTTCTCATGAAATCATTTGATTATTGACTTGTTTGCAATTCCACATTTTTACCTATCTCTTCTCTTACTCTTCAGTTTTAAAAATTTATATTTTGTCGTCTTCTATAATTTCAATTGTTTTTCTACTGCTAAGAATAATTTTTTCACTCTCTATGTTTTATATCTACAACGTAATAGATTGTGCATCTTATCATCAACAACATATAATTCTTACTCATTACCTTGTAACTGTCGTAGTCTATTCGAGGACATAAAGTTACAGGTAAATGTATTACGAGGGTGTTCGACACCCGTTTTTTGGAGAATAGAATTTTTGAAATAGTGATTGATGGGACAATGTGTGGTTGAAAAATTTTAGATTTATGTGTAATATTATTTTATTAGGAGATTGTGTGTTTGAAATGAAGAAAGAGAAAAAAAAAATGAAAATAAGAATGAGTGCCAAACATGGGCTAAATGACGGAGGAACATTGACCAAATTACCTTGAACAAAAAGAGGAAACGACTTTTTGTTTTGATGGAGTTCTTAGATGTTGTAATTAAGGTCCTTAAACTTTTAAACATGACTACTTGATCTCCAACTACAATCATTTTTGTCCAACTTTAATCGTTTTTGATCAATTGTTCTTTCTTTTCATCTGTTCTCGTCCAATTTCAAGTTTTTTCTTGAAATAATAACTAACTATCAAGCTCGTAATAATCATTCTCAAAGGTTACTTTTGATGACCAAGAATCGAAGATAAGTATAATATTTATATTTATTAGTTATAATACCCGTTTTGCTACATCTCATGATATTATACCCGCATTTGTTAACCTTCTTTGAACATTTGTACAATTGTTAATTAACGAGTATTGCAAGTTATAAAAAAAATATTCATACATAAATTTCGGAGTTCACAAATGATTTCTTTTCATTGTTGCAGTCTTCGATCCTCATTTAAAGTTACGTGAAGTCTCGTTTAAAGTTACGTGAAGTTGAACGGTGTTAGTATATAATTTTAAATAATTTGAACTTCTAATCTCGTTGAAGCGCACATCCATGTGCAATACTGTATTGAAGAGGGCGAACTTTCATAACTGTTAGATATTGCAATTTTAGATTATAAGATAATATAATTAACAATTTCCTATAACTACATTCTCGTCTCATTAAATTTATTATTAAAAAAATGTACGTTAAATTTTTAATTCCACATAAGTAACACGTAATCAGTCCCAAGTCCTGAAAAGAGGGAAAACCTTATTTTACTTTGTACCTTTTTTAAAAGAAATGTACATTCAATAATTTATGACAATTTTACTTCCACAAGTAAAATGTTATCAGTCCCAAGTCCTCGAAAGAGGGAAGTGTTTTAAAAATTTGAATTGAGTTTCTTTGCCCGGAAAAAAATGACAATTTTGTTGACAGATATTCACGTAGGGATGTCAATCGAGCCGAGCAGCTCGTCGGCTCGCCTCGTACTATTCATGCTCACGAGCAGCTCGGGCTCGTCAAAAAACGAGCCCGAGTACGAGCCGAACGGGCTGGTTCGCTAGACGAGCCTAGCCGAGCCGGCTTGGCTCGTACTATTCACGAGCTGCTCGGCGAGCGGCTCGCCGAGCAGCTCGTGGGGCCAGCCAACGATCCAGGCTCGTGAGCTCGTATATAAAAAAAAAAAAAATTAAAAAAAAAAACAAAAGTGACCATTGCGGTCACTGATTTATCATTGACCGTTCCGGTCACTTGTGACCAAACGGTCAGTGATTTTTCAGTGACCGTTTGGTCACATTTTTTTTTTATTTTTCTTCTCGTATAAATACCTACCTATTACAACAATTTTTTCTCACCAAACTTTCACAATTTCATTCTCTAATCTCTACTCTACTCTACTTTCTACACTCTACAATTTACAAATCATTATCAACAATTTCATTCATTTATTCTATAATCCTCTTCTACATTTTTTTACATTATTATCTTGATTTAACAATTCAATTTCTATTATCACAAATGGATCCACGAGCATTTGTTGAAAATTTGTTCGGTATGGAAGACGAAACACATGCCCAAAATCAATTTGGGAATGAATTCGCCGGTCTAAATGAATTACCAATTCCAGAAAACATTGAAGATTTCGACGTTCGTGAAAGTAGTCATCCAAATCCAATTGATTTGGATGACATTGATGTTGATTCTAGTGTTCCGATTGATTTGGAACAAGATGAAGAACCTACATTAAATATTCCCGATGCAAGAGGGAAAAGAAAAGGGAAGAAGCAGGCAAAATGTTGGGACCATTTCAAATTGGTTCAAACTGGTCGTGTGGCTGATGGAATTTCAGAAACCAAAACAGTATGTAAATACTGCCAACAACGACTGGCATGACAAAGAGGCATTGGAACCACCCACCTCAACCGTCACTACAAAACATGTGCGGCCAAACATGTGCTTCTTCCAACAGGTCAAACGCAACTACAATTTGGCACTCCAAGCGCCGGTGCTACAACTACGCCACTTTCTACGTGGATGTATTCGGAGGAGGAAGCTCGAACGGGAATGGTGAGGTTCGTTGCCGCAGCGGAGTTGCCACTAGCAATAGCTGACAACCAACATTTCGTCAACTACGTCAAACAATATCTTCAACCGAGGTACGTTGGGGTAAGTCGAAATACTCTTCGGTCTGATACGATTGAATATTTTATGAATTCAAAGAAACTATTAATTTCAGATTTAGAAAAATATGGGGGTGTGATATCGTTAACTTCAGATATGTGAGAAGGGATTAATAAGAGGGGTTATATAGCTGCAACTGCACACTATATAGACCCACTTTGGATCATGCATAAAAAAATTATTGCTTTTAAAATTGTTAAGTACCCGCACAACACTCAAACAATATTTAACGCTATTATGTTCATAATTAAAGAATATAAATGTGAGAGTAAAATTCGTTCTTTTACGTTCGACAACGCTACTGTAAATAAGGTTGTTATCGATAAATTGCATAGAGTATTTCAACCTGATTTCGATGGTTATTTATTTCATATTCGATGTGTATGCCACATTTTTAATTTAATAGTACAAGACGGGTTAAAACATGTGAATGATGAAATTAACCGAATTAGGAATGCACTTATATATATCACGATTACACCTAGTAGGAAACAAACATTTGAGGAATTTTGTGAGGAAGGTGGAAATGCACATACTAAAACATTTATTATTGACGTAGGCCATAGATGGAACTCAACTTACTTATTATTAAAATCATGTGAAAGTTATGAAGCGTTTATTACCGAATTTTATAACAATAGGCATGTTAGAGACGAAGACGATACCATTTTGAATGAATCCGATTGGAATGTAGTTTTTAAAATTAAAAATTTCTTGACAAGTTTTTATGAGTCTACAAATATATTGTCTGGTATTTATTATCCCACTAGTTGTATGGTTCTTGAACGTCTTTATATAATTGTTAGGGCTTTTAAGAGATTTCAAAATGATCCCGATTTTGAAGCGCTTATATATTCGATGGAAGTAATATTTAGAAAATATTGGGAAGAATTGCCTATGTTATTTCCTTTAGCATGCGTCATGGACCCCCGATATAATTTATCGGGTACTAAATTTGTAATTGATCAAATTTCAAATACTTTAACTTTTAATATGCCTATTACTTATAAGAATTTGAAACAAACGTTAACTGAAATGTATGAATTATATGCTTCACGAATGGGTACACATATTACTCGTGTACCTCCAACTGTTCATCCCACTAATATAACGGATGACGATACTGAAGTTTTAAATTTGTTCGAAAACATGAACTCATATAGATATGATTCAACTGCATATGCATGTGGTTCCTCTAGTAGTAGCAGTAGTTTGACTTCCACTACATATACTCAAACTTCGAGTACTAATCCGTCTAATCCAAATGCGTTGCCATTTGAATTAATTGATTACTTTAGTCATACTTTGTCTAGTAAGAAATCAATTAGGAAAAGTTCAGAAGAGGTCATTGAATTTTGGCGAAATAACAAACGCCGATGGCCAATAGTTTCTGCAATGGCAAAAGATCTATTAACACCTCCGGTTAGCACTGTAGCTTCGGAGTCTACTTTTAGTGCAGGGAAGAGGGTTCTCTCCGAGGTCAGGAATCGACTAAAAGAAGATATTTTGGAAGCGTTAATGTGTGTGAAGTATTGGAAAGACGCTAATTATCGAATTCAACATAAATATGCCGAAATTGCATGTAATCAAGTAAGTGATATTTAATTTCACCACATTTATCACAAAATTTTATTTTCATTATTTCATACCTTTATAATTTTTTTAAAAAAAAATTGTACACGTAATAAGTTGTTCGTGTACAATTTTTAACTCTACTTACTCGAAATTGAAGTAGCCGATCCCAAGCCCGGATAAAGAAGGAGTGTTTATTTTTTTTAAAAATTGTTTATTAAATGTGTATATTTTATGTTTAATAAAATATAAAAGAGTAAACAAAAAACAAAACTCAACAAATAAAATTTTGTTCTTCTTATTTAAAAAAAAATGTAGGAGGGGATTATAGAATATTAGGAGAAGAAAATTAGAAAAAAAAATTAAATTTAGACGAGCCACGAGCAGGCTCGTGGGCACGAGCCCACGAGTTGTTCGGCGAGCGGCTCGCCTTGGGCGAGCTCAAGCACGAGCCGAGCTCGCCCAAAATCCAACGAGAAACAAGCCACGAGCTTGGCTTGTGCTCGCGTGTGGGTATGGGCCGAGCCGGTTCGGCTCGGCTCGGCCCATTGACATCCCTATATTCATGTGGGAGTGAGATCCATGCGAATAAAAACGGTCAAAAAAGTGCTCCCCTATTGTGAGTATGCTGTCAGGGAGGATGTCAAACTCTGGCAGCATTGTAAAACCTTATTTTACTTTGTACCCTTTCCATAAAAAATAAAAACTCATGGGCAGCAAAAGCTCGGCTCAGCCCAGGCTGCCTACAAGCTCATTGCCACCCCTACTTTGAGGGTACTTTTGCCCCCAGTGACTGTGAGTCTCTGATTACCTTGCATAGACTTGACATTGCAGGAACGTTAGTCACACAATTTTCCTTCAAATGAAAAAATTCACATGCTTAGAACATTAGAATTGAGAACTTTTGATTCAAATGAAACTCCTCTTGTGACAAGATTAACTACAATTATTTGTGCAATGAATAGATTCCACACGACATATTTCCTTCTCTGTAATTGCAACCAGCACCAAATCCATTTACACTTGAAAATCAGTTGCTAGTCATCATCACTGGAATCCCAACCTAGAAAGTCCTCGATGGGAAACCCAGGAATTCTAGGACCAGGAAGGGAAGTAGGTTCGGGTATTTCCATTTGCTTTGCAGACACGTGCTTAGCCGCCTCTAGAGCGATACCATTTGGGCGGCCTTTAAACATCCCGGTGATTATACCGCTAATGGATCCCAAAGGGTTGCGCAAACCATCTTTAATTTTCAAAATAAGAGAGACTTCAGATAGTTGCCATGCAACGGTTAAAACAATCAATGCTGATAGAAGGCAGTGGGTGACAAAATTCTGCTTCTTCACCTCCTTAAGCTCTTTGGTTATGTCCTCATTTGTGATCCCAGAAGCTCTACTTCCCACTGCTTCTGCCATCTCACTCTTTCCACTATTTTTGGGAGAATTCTCTTCATCAGCCGACTCTCCAGATTGTTGAGGGATGCCGTCCAATGACTCTAACTGTTAATGTAAGTAATTGGGAATCAAAGAAAGAAACCATTTTCCACAGATATGCAATTTGTCAAATGAATACAAATGAATGGTAGAAAACCAAAAAGGAATTATTTCAACTGATGAATCTAGATCATCAAATAATGGTCTTGCCTATATGTGTAGTAGAATGATTCGGAGTTCTTGCCGAGTGAAACCATGCAGTACCAGACACGAGATACATCTTCCTTATGGGATACCTATTGAAGAACATATTCCGGGGTAGGCGCTGTGCAGAATGAACAATTTTAAACTAGACTTCATATTCATTAGATGAATAAGATCAACAAGATCTCATGATCAGCTGTTGCCTGGTTCGAAGAGCTCGGATTGAATCATTTCCGAGCTCTCTTATTTCCTGCTTGGAATTAAATTACAAAACAGCGGATCACCAAGATTTCATAGGTGTATAGTTCAGAGAACTCAATTTGAATGTTTCAAAGCTCACCCATTTTTAGCAAGAAATTGAAATACAGAACCTTCAAAACTCGGACAGAGTAATGTTAATTCTTCGCTTAATTTACTGTGCTTGTTGGTATTGACTGGCGAGAATTCTACCATGTTAATGACAAAAAAAAACAATTTTCTAGCAATTAAAATTGATGTTGGGAGCCTATAGCTATGGAGGAGGCTGTATCACCCAGAATCAAGCCGGATCCCCTCCCCCTCCTTCGAAGTAAAAATTCTACTTCTACAAAAATTGCCCATCCCACAAGCAAGTTGCCAGCCATGAGCATTTTAACTGTAACTTCCTTTTTCAGTAAACTGAATGAACACAGCAATTGCTGTAATTACGAATTCAACCGTGTTCATCACAAGTAATATCAAATATGCACGTGCTTCCCAATTTCAATTTTAGCAACTAGCCAGATTAATTACTTTGAGTTTGAGGCAAAAAAATTAATCAACCAGAAACCACTCACACTCTCGTTTACTAACAGAAAATTACGTACATAAGAGTATATTTTGGTACCTGAGAAAGCAATTTGGAGAGTAGCTGGCGGCGTCCACCAGTATTTTTATCATCTTCGCTGCCCGCCGCATAGCTTTCAAGGAGAGAAGAGGATCTATTGGGGTTAAATTTTTCATCCTCCAATTCCATTAATTGCTTTATAGCTCGTTGAATCATCTCTATTTTTACTTCTTCCGATTCCATTTCCTATTTCATCACTCTCTGAATTTTTCTCTAGCTGGTTCTAGCCGAAAAGATGTCAGGATGACCAATTCAAGTGAAGTTAATAGACGGATTTTGTTCAGCCATCAAGCTTAACCATAAAGATTTTGTACCTTTCCACTTGGCAGTATTTTACTCGTCTCATCAGATACGTCGCGATATACATATGCATATACCTATTTTATTTATGGATATTGTTGACCTCAAAATCTGTTCAACTAATCAACAAAATTGATGAGATCCATGGTACGAGAACTAGCGATGACAATGATTCGTTGATCATGAAAGAAAGACCAATGACTAGTTCACGAGCAAAAAAGTTCAAAAAAACTACTGTGAATGAAACATCGATCATAATAAGCAAAATGACAAATTTTATATTGGACATGAAGGACGGAACAAGGTGGATCAATTTGGTTAGAGCTGCGGATGAGGGAGCTGAAATGAAGACCTATGTGACCGCATAGGGTAACTAAGCATGTGATCGCATAACCCCTTATTGAAACTCAGTTGAAGGCTAATAACTAGCCTATGCGATCGCAAGCCATTAGCCAGCTGCATGGTTTAGAATTGGAACGCGATTTTTTCTAATTTCGCATAGAATTCTATTTTGAATAATGCTAAGTGTACACAATTTTTTACACAATCTTTTACACCTCTCTCACATGGAAGGGGGCCCACACATAATAAAATAATCGTGGACCCCCCTCCATGTGAGAGATGTGTAAAAGATTTTGTAAAAGTGTATGTGTACATGTAGCATTACCCTTCTATTTTAGTTAAAACTCTTGTATTGTATCTTTTTGATATCTTTTAAGGCTTAATTTCATTTTTAATTAGGTTTTATGAGTTTCATATAAATATGACTCGTTTCATTCATTGAAAAACACACAATTTGAGAGATATTATTACGAGACATATTATTTTCTTCTTGTTTTTCATCAAATTAATTCCGAACTTATCAAGAATTAAATTCTTGTGACGTTCAACAATTCAAGTAAGGTTACAAAATTTTGTGATCGCGGAGTTAAGATATTATTGTAATCGTCTTTGTTATTTGATTCAATAATTTATTGAGTCAAACTTTTTTTCAAAACATTAATTCTTGACTTTCTTGGGATTGATCTAATTTGCCGTGAGTTTCGTAATTACAATTGCTATGTGAGTTCGCATCAATTGGTATCAGAGCTTAGTTTCAAAAATTAAGGTTATATCATTTAATTTTTAGTTTTCATCTTCATTCTTTAAGTCAATTAAAATAACAAAAAAAAAAAAATTCAAAAGTTGTTTGTACACTATATTAGTGCCTAAATCAATTACTTATCGATTTTTTGGGCTCTTTGTTGAATCTTCACGCACTTAGTAAAAAAGTGTCCAATCCGAATTCGAGAAACACTTTTTTTGAATTTATCTTTGACATTTCCATTCAAAGTTCAAATTCCTAAGTCTTAAATCATTCTAGATTATTTTTCTTACTCAATTCTTTGTTTGAACTTCAAGAGGGTTGAAAGTTTGATTGAGATCGAATTTATTCTTTGAAGCACTTGCAAGGAAGTGTTGATTGGAAAAAGATAGAGTGGTGAGACTAATAGAAGGAAAAGCCAAATTGAGCGATACCTGAATGTACACACGTGAGACAAATATTATTCTAGATTTAGGATGTCTGATAAAGACGATTCTACTTCAAGCAGGAAGAATAGTTAAGTCATCATGACGGAGGAGATGATACGACGATTTGAAATGTTGTTTGGTGATATGGGAGATAGAATGGATATGCAAGATGCATGGATGAAGAGTCAAGACACATTGCTAGCTAATTTGCTTAGGGTACAACCTAGAGAAGTTCCTAACATAAGGAGGCAAGGAAGGTAGGATCGTATAACGGATATTGGTGGTGAAAATGAAGCAGGTAGTAGGATTAATGATGATGCATTGGTGGATGCTGAAATAGGAAGGATGATGAATAGATAAGATATGTATGATAGGAGGGCTAGAGATTATGCCAGAGATGGAGTGGGATATTAAAATGACAATTTCTTCATTCAAAGGAAGAAGCGATCCAGAGGCATATCTGGAGTGGGAGAAGAAGATAGAGTTTATATTGGATTGTCATAACAACTCGGAGTAGAAAAATGTAAAACTTGATATCATTGAGTTTACTGATTGTGCTATCATTTGGTTGGATTAAATAGTAACAACTAGGAGGAGGAATCTTGAGAGGCCTATTGAAACATGGGGAGAATTGAAGGCTATCATGCGGAAGATGTCCGTTCCTAATCATTACTATAGGGATCTTTATAAAAAATTACAAAGCATTTATCAAAGATCTAGGTGTGTGGAGGATTATCACAAAGAGATGAAGATTGCTATGATTAGAGCGAATGCTGAGGAGAATCGGGAGGCCACCTTGACCTGATTTTTGAATGGTTTGAATAAGGAGATAGCTAATGTGGTAGAAGATAGCTAATGTGGTAGAACTATAATATTATGTGGAGTTGGAGGACATGTTACATGTAGCTACGAAGGTGGAGAGACAGTTAAAGAAGAAGAGAGCGGCTAGATGCCCATCGGGCTCTTCGGGTTCTAATTCTTCTTGAAAATCAAAGTGGGATAACAACAGAGGTGACAAGGCTGTTTCGAAAGGTAGAACTGAGCTATTGAAAGGAAGAGAGGAAGTTGCTAGCAAAGCTACACCCAAGGTGGATTCACAGCCCCATCGGAATTGGGATATCAAATGCTTTAAGTGCTTGAGATCGAGACACATTGCTTCTCACCATCCAAACAAAAGGGCGATAATCTTGTGAGACAATGGAGAAGTGGTGAGTGATTGTGAGGGTGAGGGCAAATATGATGACTTGCCGGAATTGGAAGATGCTAGTGATGGTGAAAAAAATGAAGTATGCAGTGGGAGAGCTGTTGGTTACATGACGAGCTCTTAGTGCTCAAATCAAAGTGGATGATTTGGAGCAACAAATGGAGAACATATTTCATACAAAATGACACGTCAACAACAAGGTATGTAGTATGATTATTGACGGGGGTAGTTGTACCAATGTAGCTAGCACTACACTTGTTGAGAAATTGAGATTAACTATGCTAAAACATCTTAGACCTTACAAATTGTAATGGTTGAATGAATGTGGAGAGGTTAAGGTGAATAAGAGTGTGTTGGAGAGTTTCTCAATTGGGAGATATCAAGATGAAGTGATGTGCAATGTAGTTCCTATGCGTGCCTGACATATTTTGTTAGGGAGGTCATGTCAATATGATAGGAAGGTGATGCACGATGGGTACAAAAATAGGTACAACTTTACTAAAGATGGAAATTCTATTACTCTTACGCTATTAACACTAGCACAAGTTTACGAAGAACTCAAATTGAAAAGTGAAGAAAAAAAAGACAGAGAAAATGAGAGTGAGATTGATCTTTCACAACAAGAAAGTAAGAGAAAAAAAGTGAGGTGGCTAATTGTGATGAGAAAAGAGTATAGCCACAAAAGAGTAAAGAAAAAAATTCTTATGAGAGGGGAGAAAAATCGCAAGTGAATTTCTTTGCAAAATGGAGTGAGCTGAAGAGGGTAGTAGTTGAGAACCGACCTGTAATCTTATTGGTTTATAAGGAATCACTCCTCAATTTTGAGGAATTTAAAACACCAGTCCCTAATTTGACTACTTCTTTATTGCAGGAATTCGAAGACTTGTTTATGAAGGACATGCCTAGTAGGCTACCAAAAATGAAGATCATGATATGGAGTCAAAAAATATATTTCAATCCATATAGAAAATGCTCAAAAATCGAATAATATTAAACTTCAATATCCAAAATCAGAAAAAATAAAAAAAATCATATATATAATGGATGTGTGTTAACATATAACAGATCTGTAAGAAGTACAATCTACAAAACAATAAAGCATTCAGATCAATAGAAAATGTAGAATAAAACATTGATTACATACAAACCTTACATATTATGAGTATATAAAATCTGAAAATGATGAACTTTCTATGTATTTTACACACATATATTGTTACGTGAGAAGCAAGTGGGGGAAAGAAGAAGCAAAATCAGAAAGAAGAGAGGAAGAAGAAGGCAATAGAATTACCTGACTTTGGAATTCAAAATGGCGTCGTTGCAACTTGAGCGAAACAGTGTCGTTTTGAATTAATAAATTGTAATAGTTAGAAATCGTTTTTTCAATTTAAAATTTGTCCAAACACGACTTCAATCGGAGTATATCTACCTCCCTGTGTAAAGGAAGAAAACAGTCCGCTATTTTTCTGCCAAATTGGTTGTTAATTGAAATGATTCAATTCAATCCTCTCCTTCTCATTCTTATTTTACATCATTTAATCCCTCCCCATTCTATTTTACTTTGAATTTAGTATCATAAATTCCTTATTTCAGCTGGAGTAAATTCCAGTGTTGATTTGTACAAAAAAGCTGTGTTTGCGAGTTGGAGTTCCAACCGTGACAAATTGGTATCAGAGCTGGTGTATATTACTGGGTAATTGTTAGAAATTGATACATGACTAAAACAATTGATAAACATTTGAAGAAATTAGATCTCGAAGTGGCGGATTTGGGTACAAGTTTTAAGGTTGTTACTGACAGACTGGAAAATAAACATGAATCTACAGACCAAACTCTTCAAGTACTGAATAGTAGGTAGGAGAAAATAAAAGATGTTGTGTTGGAGGAAGGAACAAGATGACACGTTTCATATTGGACATGGAGGACGAAACAAGATGGACCAACTAGGTTCGAGCAATGGATGAGGGAGCTGAAGTGAAGACCTAAGCGATCGCATATGGTAACTAAATATGCGACCGCATAGCCCCTTACTGAAACTTAGTTGAAGGTTGATGACTGGCCTGTGCGACCACAAGCCATTAGTTTATTGGGACGCATAGCACAGAACGAGGACGCGATTTTTCAAATTTCACTTGTATGATATCTTTTTGATATCTATTAAGGCTTAATTCTATTTCTAATTAGGTTTTATTGAGTTCCATATAAATAAGACTCATTCTATTCATCGAAAAACACATAATTTGAGATATATTATTGCGAGACATATTGCTTTCTTCTCGTTCTTCATCAAATTAATTCCGAACTTATTAAAAATTAAATTCTTGTGGTGTTCAACAATTCAAGTAAGGTTCATAAATTTTGTGATCACGAAGTCAAGATATTGTTGCAATTGTTTTGCTTATTTAGTTAAATAATTTATTGGGTCGAGTTTTTTTATCAAAACGTTGATTCTTGGCTTTCTTGGGTTTGATATAATTTGTCGTGGATTTCATAACTACAATTGCTATGTGGGTTCACATCAAAAATTCATGTCACCTCCCTGACTCACGTAGACATCACCTTCATACAGTGTTGGTACATGTCATCCGTCCAAAAAAATAAAATAAAAAATCAACGTGACTATTTATATTTTGATAGTCAAAAATCAACAATCAGAACTGAATTGAACAAGTGCAAGAGAGATGGATGATGGGATTTCACTATGATTTAGAGTCCATACGAGTAAATGGACTAGATGAAAATGGGGCAAAGTGGATTTGGTAAATCAAGCCAGGTCAAATAAGAGGCTTCTTGATTGGATTTGTTCAATTCAATTGACATCATCGATGTCCAATAAGATAATGTGAAACTCCCTCAACCACGTACATGTCACAAAACTTTAGATATAACATATAGAACTTGTTGGGGAGAAATTTTTAGGGAAAAAATTGATTTTGAATAGTGATATGATGGAAAATGTGTGGTTGAAAAAGAAGAAAAAATTATTGATATGATGAAAAATATTATTTTATTAAAGAATGTGTGGTTGAAAATGAGAATTGATTTACTGTAGAAAAATCTAATCCCTCCCAAACAGAGCCATAGTATGATAAACGTTGAAATTAGGCCCATGTTTGATATACATTCTTAAAAAAATTCATTCTTTCAAAATTCATTTTCAATCACACATTTTTCAACAAAATAATATTACACGTAAATTCAAAACTTTTTCTTATTTTTTAACCACATATTTTCCATCACACTACATGATAAAATGTATTTTTTCTCTCCATGATGTGCATCAAACAACCTCTAGTTCTTATTTCTTAATGTGTAAAGTTAACTGTTACTTGTTAGATGTACTTACGAGAACGTGCATGGTAGTCTCGATCTACTACCTACCAGGAAAATCCAAAAATATTTAAAAAAATGGCAAGACAAAATTTTCTCACAAGAACCTCTTATTCATCCTGAATGTAATAATGATCCTACTACATATATATCAAAATTTACATAATGAATTACAATATGCCACAAAACACTTTATCATTTACGAGTTTAAAACACAATCAACTTTTTTATCCAATCTTTTCACTCCTCATCATATTATGTAATACATTATATAAATTTTTTATGTATAATTAGCAAAATCCATGTAATATAATGGAATGTGCTGCTCTTTGCTGCTGTTCATTAACCAACATTTACAAACCATGGGACACAAAGATCCAGCTAGAAAATATCTTAGCCTGTAAAATGTACAGAAGAAGCCGAGTTTATGATCAGGAATTGCAACTGTCTGCTGGTAAGCACAGTCATTTTCCATATGGGAATCGTCACCACGAGAAGATGATGCTGTTTAGGATTCTGGAATTTCAAGCTCAGCCTGCCACATTTTACGATTAATGCCAAGTCAAAAGTGCACAAATTTCATGAGAAAGAATAGAGAATGGAACGTTATGCACTTGGCAGTTGGCAATTAGATGTTTGTAGTCGTAACTAAAAGCATTTAGAATGCATATATATAGCTAATGAAGCTGAAGCTGAAGCTGAAGATACACTACCTCCATCCCGAACATCAAGTTTCTTTAGAGACATTCATTTATTATCACCAAGATTTCATTCAACATCCTATAGATGTTTATATCGACAGTTCTTTTTTATTTTGGCATAAAGATTAAGAAAAAATAAGATCCAAATATAAAGAAGACATGCTCGTGATCTTGAGACAAACATAAAGAAAGAAAGCAATTCTTTTATGAAGCTTTTATTACCTTCGCTTGAATATATTTTTCAAAAATACGCTTATATTGCTGACGTGCCTCTGGACATTCGACCATAGACAGTACCCTGGAGACAGCCTCATTAATAGCTGCATCCACTTTTTGCTTACGAAACACCTTGAGAATGTCTTCATCCTCATTTTCCTCTATGAATTCGTCAAGCCGAAATCCCCTCAAACCAACTCCTCGCCGGCGCCACCTCAGCACCACCTTCTCCAATATACTAACTGCCCAGCATACCATATAATACCTCCTAATCTGATAGCCTCTCACATGGGCCTGCAACGAAAAGAACTAGATAAGAGCCCCATCTTATAACCCTTTCAACTAATTCATTGAAATGCTTTGGCGAATTTAGAATATATCCCCAAGTTCCATAATCTTTTTGACTGGGGGTGGGGGGATCAAAAGATGTACTTGCCAAAGGGAAATTACAGTGGTAGAACACATTCTATGAAATGCACTTGCAGCCTGCAGTTTCATTAATTTAGCAGATTTGTAATTTTACAGGCCTACATCTTTCATGTAAGAGATTCTTTCCTAGCTTTAATTTATGTGCTCAATACCAAGGATGCCATCTGGAATGGAAGTTCATCTTCTTTAACCTTATATTTATATATGTGATAAAAAAGTCAACCCTCAACTTTTTTGTTCTAAACTTCACAACTTGTACAAGTCAGTCAAAGAACTAACGATATTTCTTGCTAAAATTACTTGTACAAATGGCATCTTTTTTTGTTCTAATGCGATTGCACCCTACTCATTGAGTTTCATACACCAGAAAGCTATACAATTCATTGTCTCGTTGTATACAAGTAATATACTTGGGAAAAATTGATGCACCTGTATCTTCACTACTTTCTGGAGATACGCAAGGAAGTTCTTCCGCCCTTTCCAGCCTCGATATTTCTTCTGAATAGACAGAGCAGCTTTGTTGTAGTCACGTGTATTACGAAATGCCACTTTCGTTGCAGCTGAAAGACCCTGAACGTCCTTTGATAATATACTGCACTCATCACCACTAGCATCATCAATGGCAACTGTAGCTTCTCTCTGTAGCCTTTTCCGAAAAGAATGTGCACGAAATGCAGATTGAATACGTGCAGCAGCCTGAGAGGCATTCCGGACTGCAGCTAAGGTGTACTTCAGAGAGTCCTGATCCTCATTTGTAGAAAAGCTTGCATTTGATATACTATTTACGGTTCTTTCTGCTTCCAGAGCAGCAGATCCTTTAGATAGCTCACTTTCTTCCAGTGTGAGGGATGAGAGATGTCCAGTTAGTGCCATTTCTGAAAGATAACCTGCAAGTCCCCTATGCCCACTTGAAGCAGCAATGGATGCAGGAGTTTTACCAGTTGGGTCCTGTGAATTAGGATCTGTAACTGCTCCAGAAGATGCACCACATGCTATGAGAGCAGCAACCATTTTTTCCCTGTTATAAATATAACATTTTATATAAATCATGCTTTCCAACAATAATAATAAACAATTTACTAAGGAAGTCTTCCATTAATGGCACTAGCATAAATAGCAAGAGATTCATTTTTTAACCCTTTCTGTTCACAAATTGACCAGACTGAAACATAAAATTAGTGATAACTGATATGTACATTGGTGTTTGGTTATGCAATAACAATACCACGACCAAAATATTCAAAACGTGTGTTTTAAACTATATTTGGTACTACTTGGAAGATTAGTAATAAAGGGTGAAAAATTTAACTCAATTCAGTTTGAAGTAACATACCTAGTATAGGAGATTTGATTGTATATTACTTAATTTCGAAGATGCAATTCTATTATATAAAGGAGAAGGACAACCTAAATTGAGGCATTCAATCCAATTAACATTGAAGACATCAGAAGATGGAGTTGCATTTTGTCATTTCCTTCACCTTTTCCTATGTAATTCAAGAAATTCCTTTGTATTTTTTGAATGATAATTTGAGTTATAGAAATATTTCAAACAAGAGTTGAATGCAACTTCACTGTGTAAAAGTGCCAAATGTCATGAAACTGACAGATATGAGATATCCAAGAAAATGGAAAAATAAGATGGGACTTACCTCCCAAAGTGTGCAGCCCAATGAAGTGCAGTCCACCCATTGATATCTCGAAAATTTACACCGACTCCAGAACTAAGAATGGGCTGTAGCGCCCACTCAAATCCCAATCCAGCAACCATGTGTATGATCCCAAGTTCTTTCTTAGATGAATAAGAGTCTAGCTGGTTATTCTCCCGTAATCTAGAAGAAAGCCATTGTTCTAACTTGTCCTTCAGAAGTTCCTGTAAGAGACATTCCATAGTGTTTGATGATGTTGAAGTGCCGACTAAAAGATCATCAATGATTTGGCTCCACGAATTTTCAGCCATTTTTGACTTGCTCAACAAATCAATTCTAGATTCATGGCCATCTCCTTTTTGTGCCGATGGATCAGAGAGAAGCATCTGTACAAATTGGACAAGCAACAAGAGTTCTTCTGAGCTCTTGCTAGTCTCTGCTCCAGTGATGTTACTGTGTGTGCAAGCACTAGGCTTAGCAAGATATTCGAATTCCCTAACTTCACTGCAGGACTCCCGATTTCCTGAAGTAATGCAGAGAGTGACTCTTCCAGGCGAGCGAGGAGGAACATTGCAGCGAATAACACCTTCTTGAATGATCTGGGCAGAAACTTCAACGTCACCAAACATACAAGCCCATGCACACTCCGACGGACTGCAGAGGAAAGACCCAATAATGACAACCTGCAAAGAAGAATTTGAACCCTGAAGAGCCTTGTTCAAAAATCAATGGTGACTTGACAAAACCAAAAAGAAATTCAAGGTGTTGAGTTTAAAGACCAAACGAAAATAATTTTATTAACAAAAATATTTTTACAAACCAAGAACACAACTCACAATATCTATATTAAAGGAAGCTCTAATTATTTCCTCTCTCTCTCCACTCACCATCTCTCACTGCACTCTCTCTCTCTCTCTTCACTCATTCACAAAATGCAGGCAACCAAAACACACATAAATATACAGAGATGTCGGTGGAATTGCTTCTTCTAGTATGTCCATGAAGACACATTCGTAATTCTAGATAATTCCCTTCATGGTGGTGGAGATAAATTATTCAACGGGTTCTTGGTAATTCCAAGTCTACTTGGAGAAGAAGCATCAAGAAATGGGCTGTAAAATATGAGATGGATAAACCCACAAAATTCTGGAAATTTCTCTAGGTGGTGATCTTCAATTCTTTCCTTCAACTTCAATACCAACTTTTCATTTTGACTCTTTTCTTTGTCGTCACGTCAAGGTATCTCTGAAGCTTGATGAATTTTGAAGTGCTTGATCCTTCATTTAATCTCCCTAGCCCTTCATTCAATGTATTTGACTCTTTCATGCTTTTCTCATTATCATTTTTGAGATTGATATTTGATTTCTCATGTTTTCTCGACTTCCTTATTTGTCATTGTGAATTTATACGTACCTCAAACTCTTGTTGACTCGGCCGTATATCCTCTGGTGTTGTCTGATGCACACTCATTTGCCAAGGACTTTTTATTGCGCCAGGAAACTCCTTCTCATCACTTGATTCTTGGACATCTTTTGTTTCCTCAAGACTTGGTTGTATTTCTATGATAGCCTCTTGCAATTTGTCATCTATTTCCTTTAAATCTAATAACTCCACCATCTGCAATGTCCACCATGAAAATGCTTCGTCAAACACCACGTTCCTTAATGTATAATGGTCGGTTGTAGGGTCGCAGCATCTCCATCCTTTTCTTAGATTTTCATATCCCACAAATATACATTTAATTGCCTTCTTATCAAACTTGCTCCTTAAGTGATCAGGCACATATACATAATAGACGCAACCAAAGACACAAAGGTGACTTATTGTTGGCTTCATTTTCCACAGTTTCTCAAATGGTGACGTGAACCCCAGCTTTGGTTGTGGTAGCTTGTTGATCACACATGTTGCTGTTCTTATGCACTCTGCCCAAAACCTTCCTGTCACATTCTTTGCGTGTAGCATACTACGACACGTTTCTGCAAGGTGTCGATCATTTCTTTCTGCTACACCATTTTGTTGCGGAGTATTTGGACATGTCAATTGGTGGTGTATCTTATGTTCTTTTAAGTACGAGGAGAATTCTCCTAATGTATACTCTCCTTCGTTATCCGTGCATAGGTACCAAATCTTATTTTCGACTTCTATTTTTTCTTTGAACTCCTTAAACTTTATAAATGTCTCAAATTTTTCTTTCATAAAGAAAATTCAAAAGTACCTTGAGATGTCATTGATGAATGTCACCATGTAGAGCATCCCTTGATTTGATGGTTGCCTGACAGGTCCAAACACATCAAAGTGTAATCTCCAATAGTTGCTTTGCTCAATAACTTGACTCCTGATACGGTAGCTGATGTGCTTTACCATATTGTCAGCCAGCACATACCGAGATGCAAAATGACGCGTCGGCTCCGGGCTCGGCCCGGAAAAAGCCCGAGCCGGGCCGACTCATGGCCCGGTGGGGCCGAGCAGAAGCTCGGGTCGAGCCCCATTTTAGGGGCGTCGGCCGGCACGTGAGCCTAAAAAATTAAAAAAAACTTGCTTGCCACTTTTTTTAAATTTTTTCTCTTAATTTTAACTGTAATTTTTTTTATATGTTAATATTTAGTCATTATTTATAATACTTATAAATTGCACAAATTTTAAATTCTTTAAAAAAAATTAAATTTGTCACGAATAAAAAAAATGAGCCGGCTCGACTCGCTAAAGCCTAAGCCGAAAGCTCGGGTCGAGCCTAAATTTTTTGGCCGAGCTTTTACTCTACTCGGCTCGGGCCAAAAAGAGCTCGAAGTATTTTTACTCCAGCCGAGCCCGAGCAAAAAGTTTCGACTTGCGGCTTGACTCGTTGACACTCCTAGCACAAACCGTATCATCTTTGATCTCGAGTTGAGGAAGAATCTTGAGCAACAACTTCTTTATCACCATTTTTAACTTATGATAATTCACATGTCCTAGTCTTGAATGCCATAAATCTGTTGTCTCCTTCTTTCGAGTCTTATCTACGTATGCAGACTCTGCTAAAATTACGTAGATGGACTTTTGTCTTCGTCCTTCCATTATTAGTGTACCTAAAATTTTTATATTTTGATAAAACTTGACATCTTTTTGCCCAAACAGAACGTGGTTACCTGATAACGTTAGCTATGCCACTGATAAGAGATTTTTCTTCATTCCTGGGACGTGATAGACGTCGTGTAACTGCACGTGACTAGGACTAAAATGAGGCATGATAACTGTCTTACCAATACAATCTTGAATTGTTGGCAGTTCCCACCATTCGGCCTCCCTTGTACTCCGTTGTATTTTGTAGCTTCCCTTTTATCACCTGTAATGTGGTTGGAACACCCAGAGTATACGATTCAATCGCTTTCATAATCTATTCGTCCAGTGAGCATCACTATTAGTGCCGATTCTTCCTCGAGGTCTATACTGCATTCCTCTCCTTGAGTATGCTCTGTTAGTGCAAGCGATAGTACAGCATCCCATTCTCCTTTCACTATTGTATTTTTCTTACTTATTAGAGGTTGCCATATTGCCTTCTGCTGGCTTTTGCTTGAATCGGTAGTCTCTAGCATAATGACCTCGTTTGACACATACAAAACATGAGTCATTAATTCGTTGAAATCCCTTAGACAGCCGACCTCTCTTGTTGCGACTTTGTTTGGCTCCCCTTATCACAAAACCTTCTTCATGTTTATTTTCTTTTAGTACTGTATTATTTTGTTGAGAGGGTCGACCTCTTCCTTTATAACTATATAGTGCCTTCTTTCTTCATTGAGACCCTAAAATTTGCTTGATCAAGAGCACGCAATCCAAGAGGGCTAAGGTATAAACCAGAAATCGAGATTTGTTTTAAAGGAGCACACCTCTAGTAGGATCAAGGGAGACTGCAGGAATTGAGGTCAGAAGTTCTACGGGGTAGACGAGTTTGGACCGTACTGTAAGTTTGCTTTGATTTATAGTAGATTACTGACGGGCAAAGCGCTCGAAGTTTTCATCCAGTTAAGATTTCTCCGTAATCATTTTTAATGTTCTTTACTGCATTATTTATTGATTGTGGTATTCAAACTTAGGACAAATTAACTTGTTTGATCTAACTATCTAGACTCTCTATCGTGAGCAGTGGGACTGGAGACCAAAATTGGAAGGGTTAGATTTTTCTACTATTAATGAGGAGAATACTAGTTGGTTAGAAAGACCGTTTGGGGAGGATGAAATTAGGGAAGTGGTGTTCAGGATTAATGACAATAAAGCTCCAGGACTCGACGATTTCTCTCTCTCTTTCTATAAGGCTTGTTGGGAAGTGGTGCGATCAGACATTGTGGATGTCCTTACTTATTTTTTCCAGCGTGGAAGGTTCTTAAGAAGCGCCATGCTACATTTATTGTGCTACTTCCTAAGAAGTCGAGAGCGACAGCTATTAAGGACTTTCGTCCTATTAGCCTAGCGAGTGGGATTTACAAGATTATTGCAAAGATTTTGACGAATAGATTAAAGAAGGTGTTGGGGAAAGTGGTATCTAAGTTTCAAAATGCTTTCGTTAAAGGGCGCCAAATTTTGGATTTCATACTTATAGCAAATGAATGCATTGAATCAAAACTGCGTCTGGGGGTTCCAGGAATGTTATGTAAACTTAACATTCAGAAGGTTTATGATCACGTTAACTGGGGATTTACTTCGTATATGCTCAGGCAATGTGGTTTCAGGGAGAGGTGGTGCCGGTGGATTCAGTTTTATATCTCTATGGTTTCTTTCTCAATTCTTGTGAATGACACTCCACGGGGTTATTTTCGTAGTAGCAGAGGATTGAGACAAGGGGATCATTTGTCTCCATTGCTGTTTGTCATTGTAATGGAAGCCTTTAGTAAGAAGCTTGAGAAGGTTGTAGGGGAAAGTTTGTTAAGGGGCTTTTTTGTTGAGCAGTTGCAGGTTTTTCATTTGCTATTTAAAAATGATACGTTAATTTTCTGTGATGCAAATGTTGAGAAATTTAGGAATTTGCGTTGTTTGCTCCTATGCTTTGAGGTCGTATCTGGATTGAAAATAAATTTGGAAAAATATGAGGCTATCACAGTGGGAGAGGTTGATAACGTGGAGTTAGCTGTGATATTGGGTTGCAGGGTTGCACAACTGCCTATAACATATCTCGGGCTTCCTTTAGGAGCACGCTTTAAAAGTACACAGATTTGGAACAGTATTGTGGAAATGGTGGAGAGAAGGCTTGCGGGTTGGAAGCGTATATACCTATCGAGGGGAGGCAGTCCCACTCTCATAAAGTCCACGTTGTCGAATCTCCCTACTTATTTCTTGACATTGTTTTCGATTCCTGTTGCAGTGACAAAAAGATTAGAAAGATCCAAATGGAGTTTCTTTGGGAAGGATTATGTGAGGAGAGGAAATTACATTTGGTTAACTGGGGGGTAGTTTGTTCTCCCATAAGGTTGGGTGGTCTCGGACTGAGTATCGTACTGTTTAATAAGGTCTTGTTGGGTAAGTGGTTGTAGCGATTTGGAGTGGAGAATGAGAGTTTTTGGAGAGAAATTATAGGGGCAAAATATGGTGTTATGGAAGGGGGATGGTACTCAGTTGAGAGTCGTGGTTCTTATGGGGTGAGTTTGTGATGGTATATACGGCGAGATTGGAGCGACTTTCGAGATAGATTGACTTTTGTAATGGGGAATGGTAATACCATCAGTTTTTGGGATGATTGTTGGTGTGGAGATCAACAGCTTAAGGTGAGATTTCCTTCTTTGTATCGTATTGCGTTGGTGCCGCCTACCATGGTGAATGATGTCTTAGATATTCATAATGAGGCTCTAGTTGGAACATTGCTTTTGGCGAGGGGTTTGCAGGATTGGGAATTAGATGATTATGCGTTGTTTTTGATATCTCTGAACAAAGTACACATCAGGGCAAAAGAAGGTGATTGTAACAGGTGGATGTTGACACGAGATAGTATTTTTTCAGTTCGCACTTATTTTATATCTTTATTGGGATTTCTGGAGAGTTCATTCTCCTGGAAGATAGTTTGGAAATGTAAATTGCCTCCACGGACAGCATTTTTACTATGGACGGTGGTCAGAGGACATGTGTTAACGGTGGATAATCTTCGTACAAGAGGTTTTTATGTTACAGAGTGATGTTATATGTGTAAGAGGGATGGGGAGACGATTAACCACTTAGTCCTTCATTGTGATATTGCTCGTTTATTGTGGAACGATATCCTGGCGTCGCAACACATGGATTGGGTATTGTCGAGACGTATGGAAGACGTGTTAAAGGCACGGAGGAGAAAGCTTCGAGATAAGGATAGCAAACTTGTTTGGGACCTTATTCCGGGTTGAAACGTATGGTATGTATGGAGATAAAGAAACAGCCGCTGCTTTGAAGATTTAACACGGACAATAGAGCAGATTAGGGAATTTTTTTATTTGACATTATATAATTGGTTTAATGCTGCGGTTACTAAGCATATAGATGGACTGTCTAATTTCATGTTGTTACTTTCTGATTTAAAGCGATAATACACTTCTTGTGTATTATGCATTGATTAAGAAAATATTCGATTATCTTTAAAAAAAACAATTAAAAAGTAATTTGTTGTTTTTAATTATATAATTCCGCATGTTGGGTCTAAATATTCAGTAATTTAAAACTCAAATAGATAATTCTAGGTCTATTTGGAGAAGAAGCATCAATAAATGGGCTGTAAAATATGAGACGGACAAACCCATAAAATTCTGGAAATTTCTTTAAGTCAGTGGTGATCTTCACAAGGATCACTTGTTCACGTTGTTTGATTCATGTCATACTGCCTAGATTTCATGATCATAAACATTTCAACTTGTAATTGTTACATGTTTGAGATAGATGGGAAGTTGAAAACTTGAATCCCCAGGTTGTATACTGATATCCAGTCAAGTCACAAAGAGTTGGCACATTTCTATTTCCAAGAGAATTTTGGAGAAAGATAGCTTAAAGCATGCACGTTTATTTTGCAAAAGCAGCAATGAAAAGTTTCGATAAAGTTAGACCATTCAAGTCTTGATTAGTTTGAACACATCTTCCCACTCCCTTTCCTTGACGGGTCCTTATTTACAATCTTATCTTCATACCCAAACAATGAATTTAACTTAAAAGTATAAGTTATACAGTTCGAAGAAAATTATAACTCATGACACTACATCCCATATGAAATAAACTTGAAGTCATGAACAGAAAACCAAAGACACTTTCAGATAACAACGCACCGATATATAGCAAAGAAATGGGATGAAATGAAGTAGTGAAGTACACCTAAATAGGCAAGCGGATATTGTAGTCATTAAACAAAACTGAATGAATATATGATCACATAATGTATTTGATATGAATACAACGAAGCAGTTAATTTCACAAATATAAAAAAAATACCAACCTGCATAGAGAGACAGAGAGGATGGAGTCCTAACTCTTGTTTAAATACTAAAAATCCCTGATGACTAAAATGGCCAAACAATCCCCAGCTAAGTTCTTACTTTAATGACAAATAAAATAAAGGGAAAGTACATAAAGCAATTAAATAAAAAGCTTAAACCATCCCAATTCTGTATTGCACCACTAAGGCTACTTTTGGTGTTCTGGACTTAGAGGCTTCAACAGTAATTCAGATTTCAAAGGATAAAAGATATCCCCCAATGTTCATTTATGAAAGCGTTGGCATGTGGTTGGACTGGCACCAATTTATACTTTACCAAAGATTAGTTTAAAATATATTATGTTCTTTTCAGGTCAATTTTTGTAGACTCTTTTAGAAAATTAATAAACTTCCTTCTAATTCTTTGAAAACGAACCATTTCTACACCTTAACCATGGCCGTGTCAATGTGTGAGAAAGAGCTCTATCCAACAAGGCAAGGAATGGAAATAAGAAACTGACCAAGCAGAAAATAAGTTGGAAAAATTGTGATTGACCAAAGAAGCACATCAGCAGGGTGGAAAGCCACAATTCATCAAAGGAACTTTGAACTGAGTAGAAAAGAGAAAAAACATGGACGCATTGAACAACTAACCAGTAAGTAATAAATCAGCTATCTTATGTCATCTCCAGAGTGCAAAAAAGAATCAGTTAAAGAGAAATGTGGTCACATTTCCACTACCTCATTCAACTACAACATTTAAAATCCTTCAGAAGAGAGACAAATATGAGAAGAACCCAATATACATGCATATCATCACTTGAATCTGGAGGTAAATGACCTTATGTTCCAATACATATTGAAAGTACTCTTATGCAGTATAAGCTACAAATGGTTTACTATCTTGTATAATATAAAAATATGAAGAAGCCGTGATTCATTAAATAGCTTCTAATAAATTGAGTTTCAAGAGAAGTACCTTGGCAGCTTCAGAGGAATAACACCACTCTGGAGATATCTCACGGATTGTGAACTTCTGCTTTTGAGAAATGGTCAAACTCGAATTGTCTTCAGGAGGAATTCCAATCTGACCTTGGTCAAAAAATGTTGCATAGAAGTCCAGATCGGTTCCAAAAGTATTCACTGAAGGAGAATATGCAGGAACTTTGATAGACTCAACTCCTTGGGTGAACATCATAGAAGCTGGTAATATAAAAGAGTTGTCATAATGCTATACAAACTCAAGAGTCTGAGTTCTGAATGAGAAGTATTTCTTGAGAAAATCTTACACTCTGGGGCATAGCCTTGTCCATCAAGGTTTAGACAATTAAAATTGTCCTGCTCCCTTACAGGCTCATTTGGTGATGGATTGAGCAGCATACCCTGTTGTAAGTGCAACTATGTTAATATAACAGAAACATCAAATTTCCAACTTTTAGCCTGACAATGTTCAATGCCAACAAACATATTGCAACAATGGTTCAAGTTAATGCAATATACTTCTGCATCCTATATGTCTTCTAAGAGACTAAAAGAATAAAGGGCGCATGTCTTCTATGATTTTGTCAATTTACTACATATGAATTTGATCATTAGTGTTCATTTGCACTCTGATGTTTCTAACTATTTTTTGACTAATATCATCAAATAAACAAGCTCCTTATCATGCCAATCCATACATTTGTGCTTTCAACCATCTCAATATTTCTGAGGCTGTCTCTTTTTCGTATGGAAATCGCTGATTCCATTTTACAACTAGGAATAAAAAAGGACACATAACAGAAACCAAGATATTCCTAGCCACACAGAACATAGATGACATTAGAAAATCAAGCCAAGAACCTATACGGCAAAGTATCTTCTATACTAAAATATACATACTCATTTTTGTGAAGGCCTAAATCTCATTATAGAAATTTTTTATACAATTCAGTTTTTGCACAACTAAGTCAGCAAGGCATAAACCTTGATTAGAAGCCCTGAAATCATAAGCTTTGAGGTTCCTTGTCAACACCGCGTGATGAGCGCCTCAAGACATAAGCCTTATTCGCTTTTGAAAACACTGCTTACAATATTATGAATATGCTCCTTCTTAACCTATCCCATCTAGTTTTACTATAGATCCATCCATCTTTAACATTCTTATCTCAGTTTCACTCAATCAATGTGTACGTTACTTCTTTTAGCCAACATTTGTGATATAGAATTCCTAATCCTATTGAAGTTCTATAACATATCCCCGTTTGTCTTATACTAATTCTAATCACACAAAATCTCATATGCATTCCTCCGTAAGTCCAACAAATCTATGCCAGTTAAGTATCATCATCTCAAATTTCCACCTCCCCATGAATGACTGGCAAAAGTGTCGAATCTTTGAATCTTCAGTTTTTTGTAATCCCCAACATTTACTGCCTCTTGCATGTACTCCCACCTTGACTATAACTACACCTCAATAAAGATGATGTGAAGGGGAAAAATAAGAATTTAAATAAGAATTGCCTTTTCCAAAAGACTTCGTGTAGGGATGAGTTTATATTCCTACAAGTAACATTGATTTATACGTTAATTTTGACTGATGAAAAATATTAAAAGGGAGGGTGTTCTTGACACTGCATGGAAAAGGGAGAAAATGTTTACCTCATTCACCACGTTTATCATACAATCAGGAATACTTATATTCATTAAAACTAAAGGAAGGATATTGTCGAGTTGGAGAAGAAATGATAAGCAAATAATAGTCCTCACATTTTCATTCAACTTGTGCTCATATTTTGCTTGTGTTTCAACATCAGGCAAACTGTTAGAGCAACCTAGCATCTCTCCCCAAATATTTACTTCAGGCCCTAAGAGTTGATAACGATGTTCCATCCTGTCACCTGCAAAGTCATGCCCCATTAGCAGCCATTTTGGCCCACTTCTGTTTCTATATCATAGAAACTAACTCGTGAACTACCCTTTAGTTAAAGAAATAACAGGAAATTGAGGACACACCTGAGTGACTTTGTGAAATGAGATTCTCAAAATGATCAGGACTTTGAGCAGACAAGTCATAATCAAGTAGCACATTTTCTAAATTAATTGAATCCTCATCCTCAACGTAGCTTGTGTTAAATTCTTTCTCCACGTCATCACCTAAACTTAATTGCTGCTCAATTCTTCGCAGTGCGTCACTGAAAACAGGCTCAGACGAAGTATTAACCTCATTCGTTCTCTCTATAAGGTCTGATGGATTTATCCCATGAATCTCAATGACTTCATTTGAACTAATTTCCACAGATCCAGGACTAGGTTGACTCTGATTTGGTTCATTAGATTCACCAATGACAACAGAGGAGTCTGGCTGCTGAGTTGCAAAAGAGGTGGGACTCATATTGAGGGTAGAAGAAGATAATGGCGAGAACTGTGATGACAATCTAGCATTCTGTGTTCCCTGTAATTCCCAAAAAATAAAAAAAAGAGGACGTGTTATGTTATTGCTCAAGTTATCTAATATAAAAAATAGGAATGCTCTTATTAGTTACAGGCTTGCAGCCATTGTGCATGGAAGTAAACATGTTTGGCATGTCCAATTATCATCTACAGTAACTAAATGGAATAATGTGCAATGAAAAATGTGCACGTGATTTGTGGATGTTGAACAAACTGCCCAGTGCCCACCCACAAAGACTGATATCAGAAAAGTCCAACTTTGGCTCCCTGATACAAGATTTTAACACGAAGGGACTTTCTGCTAAATCATTAGGAACTTGGCCAGAATAGCAATTTTTCTGTCAGGTAAGTCACTGCAACCCATTGCGAAAAGCTGCAAGTTCTACTAAGTAGAAGATAAAACAAGAAAAATGATAAGTTCAAAACAAAACCGTATGGACGTGGGTGTCACTGAGGCATTTCAATTACTAAGATTACAGTAAGAAAATGAAAAAAAAAAGGAAGAAGACGAATAGGTACAGGTAAGTGTAATTAGTTTATGCACTTTCTCCATGCTTAGGTTTAAGAAGACTCACCTCCTCAATATTTCTGTAGTGAACAAGAACAATGTGCTCGTAGGCCCTGCCCAAACACAAAAATATATCAATTTAAAGAAAGCACCGTGAGAGTTGGAAAGGAAAATAGCCCAAGTTTTATCTGAGAATAACACAGGATGTAAATTATTGGAAGCTTATCAAGTCAACATCCATTAGACATTTGTTTCTATCCCTGTGCACTGAAAACCCACATACATCTAACTTACAACTTTGACAAGAAGAATTATATGTGAGAAAATTAACATCAGATAAATGTCCAAACTCACGGGTCCAACATCCAGAAGCTGCGTCTCTGAAAGCTGGGGTTCTGCAGTCCATGAGCATAATAGCAATTTAGAACTTCAGCATTTCCAACCTGACACAAGAAAAATTTCAGAAATTAATGTTAAATGTTAATATTAAACTCCACAAAACTCTAAACAAGGTTTCATTACACTGGGCAGAAACTAACAGGAGATGATAATGGGAAAACTTGAGATGAATCTTGTCAATGACATATTGTCACTTAGGTTGAGATGGCTGTTCTATAGGTAGCCTCCAAGCTCAATGGCCAGGTTAGATAGCTACGGGAACATGAATTTGCTCGAGCACACAATATCAATAATCCAAAGAGACTGGATTTTGCAGCTGCTGTTCTACAAATTAACATTTTACAAAAAGTATACCTTAGGGAGGAAGGCAAAAACTTTTCACCTCTTGTACATATGGAACTGTTACCATGTCTTCATAAGAAATATTTTTTATCAAAATGTATCAGCAACGATGAGAGAAAGAAATTTAGAGGGAAAAAAAAGGGAAAACACATTTCTTTTGCACGATTCAAATAACTAACACGTTTCTCACTCACTTCTGATGGTTGCCGATTAAATTGTATAAACGTGGCCAGCAGCTTTCTTAATTTATTAGTATAATTCCTCAATCAATTGATTATTTTGTTTATTGGTAATTCCAAAAGAAGTAGAGGCAATAGGAGAACATTAACAACCTTAAGCCGTTCATGTGCTTCAGCAATAGTCCTCTGATCTCTCCTTCTACGCCAACTATGACCATCTTTGCGAAAATATTTTAGGACTCGTTTATTGAATAGATACAAAGATCCACCTGTTTAAGTCCATTTTGTGATATGGAAATAAAAATAAATAAAATTGTGTAACAGGCATAAAATGGTATAGAGTTACACAAAAATGAGAGATAAAAAAATGAACATTACTAGCTGGCATATGTGGGACTTTGTGGGTGATCTGGTGCTCCTCATGGTTTTGAAGTATGAAAAGCACTTCAACTGGCTTTAGCCACCGGATTTGAGCTTCCTGAACCAGATATTTGATATCATATCCTGAAACTCAAGAGAATGGTTACATAAACATAACCTCGTTCATGGTGCCACTAGCTATCAATTCAACTTATTACATTGGAAGGATAGCAAGATGGTAGCATTAGCTACCAAATGAAATTCTTACATAGAAAACGAAGCAACATCGTGGAAAACTGCATTTCCAGGAACAAATTATGATTTAAACAATTGTTAAAAAGTATGCTTCTTTGAAAAAACTTTACATATAAAAAGGAACGAAACATGCCAGATGGGTTTTTTAATTTTATTTTGTCAAGTGTGATAAGGGCTGCTTTAATAAATTCCACTGTTATTCAGAAGAAGAAAAATGACAAAAAGTTCAAATTTCTGACAATTGATCACAATATATTGTGTGGCTAAAACAGACAATATCCTGATTATATAACTTGCTTCCAATTTCAAACGGCAAATTTCAAGGTGAAACGTCTAACAAACTCTTTGCAAACCATTTGGCTAAGAAATGAACACGCTAGACTAAGGCCTTGTTTGGGAGGGATTAGATTTTTCTACAGTAAATCAATTCTCATTTTCAACTACACATTCTTCAATAAAATAATATTTTTCATCACATCAATAATTTTTTCTTCTTTTTCAATCACACATTTCCCATCATATCACTATTCAAAATCAATTCTTCCCCCAAAAATCTCTCCCAAACAAGCTCTAATACTAAAGGCTTTTAAGGGTTTTACTATCAATTTTTTTATGAAGCCCAGAACCTGCCGATTAAAAGTTAAACCTTTGACGATCAATCCGTAATTCGATCAGTCTTCGCATCTAGATTTTGCATTTACTATATTTTCTCCAATCTATCTCATTAACAAAAATTTTCCTTTTAATTCTAATACCATCAACACTAAAAAATAAAAGCCGGGCACTCTTGAGCTATACTGCTGAGTTATATGCTTAATAAAGCAAGATACCCGAGTTTCTGAACTGTTCATCAAAATTTTGAACCACTTAAACTCCATTTTTCACATATTTCACAACCATTCTTCTTGTGGTTAAAGATGAATTAGAAAACACTTGAATTACAAAAAAGGGCAAGGGGAAAATAGAGCTGGAGAAGACTCCAGGATCACAAACTAATGAAATCAAGTTAACACAAGATAAGTTCACTTTATAGAGAAATTAACTGCAAAAATGCAATTCATGTCATATAAACACCATACATATACTTCTACTCAAACAACACTTGAATTACAGCTATTACCAAATCAACAAAGTTATTAAACTAAAATACCTGATTGCATCGTACTAATCATACTCAAAAACAAAAAACCGCAGTAATTTTAGCAAAATCACATCAATTTAGTTCGTATTTTCTTCGGTCGCCGCTGAAGATACTGAACGTCATTGTGTGATAGGGAGTCAATAGAGTCGGAGTGAGAGAAACAGCTTTCTGTACTTCAAAACGACGGGTCAATAATTGATCATACACCGGGAAGACGAGGAATCTGCCGAACAGGAATTGATTACATTTAATGGAAATGATTAACAGTCAATCGCAAGTGATTAAATACAATCAATCTATTCTTCTTGAAAATAGGGTAAACAAAATTTGTTTATAAAATAAAAATACAAAAATTTACTTATAAAATATAAAAGTTAATTATAAATAAAGCAAATACTTAAAAGTTATTTAAAAATATAAAATTAGCTTATAAATATAAAATTTACTTAACCCCTGTTTTATGGATAAAGAGAAATTAGAAAAAAATAATATTTTGAATATTGATTTTTTTTTTTTAGAATATAAAGAGTTAATTTAAAAAGAGTCAAACAGGGCTTATAAGCAAATAATAATAACTTAAAATTTTAAATAAAATTTAAATATTAACTTATATGTAAAAAAAATACTTATAAGTAAAATATCAATTATGAGTAAAAAGTTCCCTATAAAAAATTATAAACTGAAAATTTCACTAAGTATATTTAGCCTCTATTTGGTCTGGATTAAAATCAATTCAAGTTAAAGTCAAACAATCAATATTAAACACATCTTTTACGAGTTCTATAATTTTTCAACCACACATTTCAAAAACTTCTATCACAATTTTCTAAAAATCTAATTTTAATCTCCACCAAACACCCTCTTAGAGTGTGTTTGGTAGGGATTTTTGGGGGAAGAATTGATTTTTGAATAGTGATATGATGGAAATGTGTGGTTGAAAAAGAAGAAAAAAGTATTGATGTGATGGAAAATATTATTTTATTGAAGAATGTGTGGTTGAAAATGAGAATTGATTTACTGTAGAAAATGATAATCTGTACCAAACAGGCCCTTAATTTTATTCCTTTTAAAAAAAATTTGAAATCAGATGATAATAAACTCTCGAATGTAGATTTGACTACTTTAAAATCGCTACTAAAATCATTCAATGATAGAATATCATGTGACATTCTGTCAAGAAAGATCTCAAAATCAGGGAGAGTACCAACCGACTTTCCAATGGTTCCTAGAGCTCCTTTTTGGGAAGTGGAATCCTTGTTTTGTGGGAATAATTTTGCACGAAAAAGGACATCCACAGAGTTAAGGTCAAAATAAGGTGACTTCTTTCAGTCTTTGTACATTTCAACATGAAAGGCACGTTTTGGAAAGAAGTTCACATTTGGAGTTTCAAACTAGATTTAGCCCGGTTTGACGCCATCAATCAAGAATTCTTTTTTTCTTTTTTCTACCTTATTTGCAACTATACATTTACACGATTAAATATTCTACTCGTTAATTCAAAAAAATTCTCTATTTTTCAACAACCACCAAACAGGGCTTAAAATTGACTCAAGTACATTTTTGTGACATTTTAATGTAGGGTAACATGCACATAAGTGTGAGAGTACAGAAATCACAAATAATCTTTTAATTTCTGTTGATTTACACTTGAATAGTAGAAAATTAAGTATCAAGCAGTCGTCGTTGATTAATAAAGAATGATGAAAATTTAGATACATAATTAGGAATAAACAATTTTCATGTGGACTGCTTCGACACATTAGCTCTTCTAAGCAAAAGAAATACTCTCGAAGAAAGTGTGCCGAAGTGTCAAAAAATGTGTTCAAGACCAAAAACATGTCATGTGCTGAGCTATCAAAAATTTATTGAAAGACCACCAGTTCAAGATGGTATATTTCAACTCCTCAAAATGTAGCCAACCGGCCAAAACTAGAGTGGCCCAGGACATTAACTGCCCGTCTAGAACCGACCAGGCAACGCCAAGGTCCAACCTACCTCAACAACTGGGCAGCGCAGAGCTCAGGTATAGAAGCTCATGAGCCCCTTGGACGGGCCTTTTATTGAAAAAACTTCAAAACATAAAAGCCAAAAGGGAGCTTAACCAAAAAGCCAACTGAAAGCAACTATACAACAAGTATTGTATATCAGTCAATCCTTTGTTCACAACTCTCACCCAGTCGGGAAGAAAAAAAGAAAACAAGGGCACACAAACACGAGGATTTGGTGCGCCAAACTGTTCTATTTCCACCAATCTCAGCAAACACGAGTTTTTAAAACGAAAAATTACACAGTTTTATAATGCTTGTATATATTAAACGCGCAGAAACAATAAAAATAACTAATCAGCTTCCTCAATAGAGCTCATTATGTGGAACCAAAGATGTGACGTCCACAAGCTCGTGTAAGAAATATCGACAATTACGTATCGTCCACATAGCAGGATGTAGCACCATGGCCAAAGAATATGAGTGCTGTTAAATCCTTCCGCGTAAAATCGAACCACTAAAATGGTCTCACAACAGCTTCCAGGCTGCAATACAAAGGAAATTTTTTATCAGCGACACTTGTCTTTGACAGATAAATATCAAAGATTACATCTGAAAATATTTTCTGCTGTCTTCCCATCTCATTTACCAGAGACTGAGTATGGAAAGTCACATAACTAGACTGCACATCATTTATACACATAACTAGACTGCACATCATTTATATGTGGAATTATGCATTTGGCGATCTACAGTATCAACAATGTGTTTATTGTACTCAGAATTAAGCTAAATAGTAGACGGTAACCTCAATTTATTAGTTTTATGATTAGTCTGTGGTCAGATGATAGCCACGTATCAATTAATAGAGTAATAAAGGAATTGATGCACTTGAATAGCCTAAGGAATTGATGCAACGCCATATAATAACAGAAGAAGAGAGAAGACGGGGGACGAAAAGAATGAAGAAGTGAGAGAAAGGTAAAGAATTGGGGAATTAAGGAGAGGGCAAAACTTTAATATTCAATAGTCTGTCTGATTCAAAAACATATGCTTACAATCCATAGTGGGAAATAAAAGATAAACAAAATCCCTTAAGAGTAAATCTTATGTTTTTTCCTCAAACTGAGTGCTTAACATTGATAACTCTTCAGTATATTATTCATTAGGATGTTCATCAATACCAAATCTTCCAGAAACTGCCATTTATTTTGCATGCAGAGCCCTGAGAAATTACAACTGGAGGTTCTAAAGAGCCATTCTAGCAAACATAGGTTAGTTAGAATGCAGATACTAGCTAGAGAAGGCTTGTAATGGTACTTGAACTTCAAAACCAAGTCTTGCTAAAATTTAGTGCTTGTTTGATAAAGCTACAAAAATTTTATCAACTTTTCTACTGTCAAACTTCGATTTTAACAACACGTTTCACGGCACTCACAACTTTTATCAATTTTTCATCAAACACTTCATTTTGACTGAAAAATGCTTATTCCAAATTTTGACTACTAAAAGAATCATTTCTTTTAAAACTTATTCACTTATATGTACACTTGTAAAAACTTATCAAATTGATGAAATTTCTTCTTATAAACTCCAAAGAATTGCTAAGACTATCAAAAACATAAACTCGCAGTCTCACATCAACCGCTTCAACCCTTTCAGAGCCTAAGTTGTAGTTTTTAGACTTCGCTTGCTGATAAATTTAAGATGGCTCATGAAATTCGATTCGTTCCATGTTGTACCATGCATAAACTACAGTCCACACTCCACAACATATCATAAATGGCCTTATAATGGCAGCGATATGGGGACGTAACAATTTGACAACAAAAACTGAAAAAGGAACTAGCAATTTGACAACGAACAATTGAAAATTGAATGAGAAAGGAAATCCAAGAAGAAGAAATTAAGCAAAAGAAAATCAATTTATTCATATATTCGATGGCATCTGTAAACTAAAACCTATTTCCCTTTATATGGAGAAGAAATTAAGGCAAGAGAAAAAGGAATGTAACAACTTCATAACGAATAATTGAAAAAGGAACAATAAAGAGAAAGGGGATCAAACAAAGAAATAAATTAGGACATTCAATAATGTGTGTAAACTAAAACCTAAGTTATATAGAGAAAGGAATTTCAAACTAATTAAACTTCAGATTTAAACAAACTTGTAATAAAAAATAACATTGATAATATCGAACTCCTAACGTCTAAAACTATTAAAATTTAGATGAACTCAACTACTACTTCTTTCAAATATATCGGCTTCAGTAGACTTTGTAACTGTTTCCTTATTGCAATAAACAAAAACAAATATGAACAAACTAAAAGTGCCTAATAGAACTTGAACAGTGGGGTTCTGATTAGTGATAACTAACCAAATTATTCAGAGATTTACTAATCATACTTAACAAAACAATCATAAACTCAAGAAAAAATTGACACTAAAAGCATAGAACTTATTAACAAAATAGCACTTCTCTCCCAAATTGAAAACAACAGATTAATTGGCCAATTTCAGACATTCATATATTCAAGTGAAAAAATAATACATCCAAATAAAGACCAACGAAAACTAAACAAATTTCTCAGTAATAGAAATACAAAGCTCAAAGAATCTTGTTAATTTCAAAATCAAATATAGAATTTCCAGTCAGAAAGAAAAATCCACAAAGTCCAAAAAAAAAAAAAAATATCTTCTGAGGTGAAGAAAAAGCATATTGCTCCGATAACCAATAGCAAGTCATATGGCATTTTTGGGCACTACCAAACATTCTCAGCTGAAAACAGATAGAGCGCTGATAAAAACCAACCGAGAACTTCCACAAATAGAACAATATTACCAAAAAAAAATCAACCGACAAAGAAAATCCAGAAAATCAAACTGAACAGAAAAAGCTAAACGCAATTTTATTAACAAAAAGAAGGGCATATTTCTAATGTTAAAAAAAAAATCGATTCTTTAATGTAAAATTGAGGATTAACCAGAATTCTTACAAGGGACATCTTTTGTGGGCGAAGGAGGAGCAGAACCATAACACAGAATGGTTCGTCCTATCATAGAAAGGCTCGAAACCATCCCAACAAAGTAAAGAAATATAACCAATCCAAGAACCCAAGGCATCAACATAAACCCGATAAAAAAAGTCAACGATCCGCACAGCATTAAAGACAAAGAAATCCCAAGAAGCAGAGATGCAAATCCAGCCGGCGTAATCTGCTGCATCGCCGGCTCAATCCTCGACGGAGGACGGCGGCGGGGTTGGATCTCATCGGAGAAATCAATCGGCGTCGGAGGTGACCGTATAATATTCAAAACCAAAGCTGATAACTCGTAGAAAATCTTGGACTGATGATCTTGTTGATGTCTTGATTGGCTTCTCATCATTTTTCCTATCGTGGGTTGTCTAAGATCTTGAAAATAAAGTACTATACTACAGCAGTATAATCCAAGAAAATTTGATAGGGGCGAGAAATTTTTTTGCGGTAATCGAGGCAAGTGGATAAACTTCTTGATTACGAATGGATATATAAATCGGTAGTTATCTATCTCCTTTTGGGGGCTTTCAATTTTTGTTGGAGTTCTTGTATTTCGTGTGGAGAGTAAGCAAGAGAAGCATAGGGTTAGTCTTTTTCTTCCTCAGAATAAGAGGAGTGGATAAAGGAAAAAGTGCTTATAGATTTACGAAGAATCTGAGGGGGGTTATTATTAATTTCTACAAGGACTGTTTATTTCTTCTTTCTTCGTTTTTTTAAAAACCTTTTATTCATGAATGATTTGATGTTTAGGGTGAAAATAGCGTGATAATGGTCCCTTCAAATAAAAAAGAAGAAAAAAAAAGGTTAATTTCGATGATTATCGAAGTTTGTAAGAAAATTTAAAAGTCATTGAAGTAATTTTATTATTATGTCTCTAACTATTTTTCCTTTTCGTTTCATTATTTTCAAAATATATTTTTTCAAAACTTATTTTCAATTGTACATTCTTTCATAAAATTATTACAAATAAATTTAGCCACTGTTTGGTGCAGCACATTTTGAGTCAAAGAATACATTTTTTTATTTGATGTGATGGAGAATATGTGATTGAAAAAGAAGGAAAAATTATTGATGTGATGAAAATATTATTTTATTGAAAAATGTGTTATTGAAAATGAGTAGAAGAATGAGAATGGAAAAAATAATGTGATTCAAACGAGGGCTTAAATTTTTTCTTATCTTTTAACAGTACATTTTCTAGAAAAAATTATTCCAAAATACAATTTTTTTCCCAAAATCATAGTATTAAAATGGAGCTCAAAATGGGAGTATAGTGACAATAACTCATTTAGAAATTAGTTATACCTTAGGCGATCTCCAGTGCTACATCAAATTTGTACCAAATTAAAATTCATCTCCAACCATTACACAAAAAATTACACCAAATGAACAATGTTTAATCATTTTCGTGTTTTTTTATTCTTAGTAATTTATTTATTCGAAATATTATTTATTTATTTTAGAAATACATAAATTACTAAATAAATAATTACATTAAATTAAGGAAAATATTAAATTCATTAATATAAAATTAGATTAATATACGTATGTGGTTGTTGTATTATATTTCGTGTTAACTATAAATAATCGTGTTTGTTATATTTTAAATTTTTTGTTCTTATTTTAATTAATTCACTAATTATTATTTTCAACATTTAAAATTTATTTTAAATGCGAATAATAATAATAATAATAATAATAATAATAATAATAATAATAATAATATTATTATTATCATTATTATTATTATTATATAACACAGTGACATAAATACCCTCAAATAATTCTTTTAGTAAATGAAGAAACAGGTAAATTGGACTTTGCAAAAGTGAATAGTGTTGCACACGCAACAGTTGCTTGCGTGTGCAACACTATTCACTTTTGCACCAAATTTTGGTGCATTTTGGTGTTATGGTGTCTCCATTGGAGATGTACTTATTTGTCTAAAAGCTTGTTCGCTATCCTCTCTTGTACTGTGGTGTCATTGAATAAAAATAGAGTATAAATAATATTTTACATTTTTATTAAAAAATAGTTCAAAACAAAAATCTTGAAGTTGGATGGGGCTAGAACGACCTTCCTGTTGGAGATTTTCCTAAGATGAGACGAGACGAGATAGAGTCGAGGTGGAAGAAGTATTAAAAAAATCAATTTAGTGCTCCATTTATTTATTTACTTAAATTTTTTAATAAATTTAAATTGTTAAATCTAGATTAAAAATAATCTAATTGGGGTTGCCATCCTGTTTGGCTAAATAATATTCATCATCAAGGTGGCTACGGTGAGATGTAGTGATGGCAAAAACATCCGCCTCATCCCTCCCCGCTCCAAATGGGGCAGAAAAAACCCGTCCCGACGGGTTGGCTTGGCTTGGCGGGGCGGGGAGAGGTGCCCCGCCCCATGAAAAATAAAAAAAATAATTAACTACAAATTAAAAACAAAATATAGTTAATTGGAGGTTTTCGAACCCGCCCTATTGCCATTTCTAGTGAGATAAAGTAGTGAATTTCAATTCTAAATGATAATAAAAAACGAATGGTAGATATTGGGGTCAAAACAAATTAAAATGAAATATTATAAATTTGATCCATCTTATTTTCACCGTCTACATTGCCCTTGAGATTGAAAAAAAAAAAATTTGACTATAGGATTCATTAATTCTTATTATCTTTTTAATATCGCTCGAACAACGAGTCATGTGCATTAATGAAAATATATATACAGTCTCTTAGTCTCGCAACTAGATCTTATCATCGAGACTTCTTATCTAAAACTCAATTTCATTTTTCATATTAATGTTATCCTAATAAAGCCAATTAAACATTCGAGTTTTTCCTGAGCCCCTATTTGATGGTCATTATTTAAAAATAATATTTTGAATATTGATTTTATTGAGAATGTGTGGTTAAAACTATGAAAAAATTATGGATTTAAATTATGGATTTACGTTCACAATATTTTATTAAGTGAATGTATGATTGAAAATGAGTATGTACAAAAAATAGTTTTCAAATATTGGTTGTCCAATTACCTAAAGTAATGGACAATTCCCACAAAAATATTTACCCATCCCAATTTCATTATCGAGATTGTACGCTATAAATTATTGTTGAGAGTATGATGTCGTAATTTCTAAATGGTTGGAACTAAAAAGTTGAGGTTAGAATTGCTACTTCCAGTAATGGTTGTGGACGAAATTCGTAAATTACTCTTAAATTATGTATTTGGTTCAAAAAATTTAAATTCCCGTATAATCACTACAATAGGCCTATTTGTTATAAACTAATGTTATCTAACACTAGTGATGCTAGAGCATCAATTCAAGTGGTCACACATGATAGGTGTAATTAAATGAATGTTTTGACTTTGCATTTAAATGAAGGATAAAGCTGATTGTACATCAGGTTGTACGTATATCTGTTTCACATGAATAGTGTGCGCGAATATTTTATTGTGTGTGGGACCCCCTCCATGTGAAGGGGTGTAAAAGATTATGTGAATGATTATGTACATGTAGCATGATTGTTAAATGAATATATCATTTAATGACATCTTATTGTCACCTAAACTGATGTTAAACAATAATAAATAGCATTATTCTTTGACATAGTTTTTGCTTCTTATAAAAGAGTTTTAAGAGAAAGATACCTTAATTTTTGTTTGGAAATTTAATTTTTGAAAGAGTTTTCTATTTCGCAAGTATTTTTTTAAAAATCATATTTGATCATTTTTTTTCTAAAAACTCTTTTAATTAAATGAAGTACTTGAATAAAATTAATCCAAATGTAATTTTAGAGCCCGTTTGATGCACAATAAAATGAGAGAATGCATTTTTTTGAAGTGATATGATAAGGAATATGTGATTGAAAAAGAAGGAAAATTTATTGATGTGATAGAAACTATTATTTTATTGAAAAATGTATGGTTAAAAATTAGTAAAAGAATGAGAATAAAAAAAATAATGTAGATCAAACAAGTGCTAATCTCAAAATTAATTATGACTTTGTAAAGTAAACTGACCCTTCCCCCTATTCACTTAATTTAAGTCCTTGTTTGTCACAGATTTTTTAACCAAAAAAATTGAATTGTGTACCGTTACTTTTTAAAAAATGCAGCCATTGTTGACTATCTTAGACACAGGTGGGACCCACCGTTTGAAAAAAAGGCCATTTTTCTGCTTAAAATCTGCTGAAAATCGATAACAGACATGCCCTAAGCGTGCAAGCAAGACGTGTGGTCGGGAAAGCAATTATTAGATTGGACTGGGTGGGCCCAATTGACAGGGGACATTATCTATTTCAAACATTGACAACTACAAATTGGAATGGTTCAAAGTTAGCCATGTTTGACTATCATTATTTGGTTATTAGCACAAAATATTCCTACGTTTGAAGGTTATTGTGAAAAACATTCTTACATTTCATTTTTTTTTTTTTTTGTATTTTCACCCCTTTACACGTTTCATTGCAAAAATCATTATTTTCATCAAATTTCACAATAAAAAAATGTGGAATGACAAATGTACCCTCATATTTAAATATAAAGAAAAGAAAAATAAAGAACAAATTGCAATCATACTCCTAGATCTTTTAAAAAATTGAAAACGAACCTCAAATAAATTATTATTTTTTAAAAAAAATTCATTCTTCCTCCTTTCCTACGTCCACCACCACAATCACCACTTCAAAATTTTTCAATTTTGAACAAAAATGGAACAAATTCATAGCCATGGCTTGTTCAACATATTTCCCACTAAAATCTTTATTTCTCCTTGAAAATAGCTGAATCGACAAATTCATAGACAATTACGCTAAAAATCTGGTGAAAATTTTCGTGCAAACACATGGGAAATAACTCGAATTGGATTCCCTGAACGTGCAAATCATCTTAGGGGACAACTCGAGAGGTTGGTAAGTGTGGGGGTGCCCATTCACATTGTTGTACAATTCACCATTGTGAATATTTAATGTGTGCATCCCTTTGGATCCTGTGTTGTAGGAAATTCGACAATCTCAATCGAAAGAATAAATAAAATGAACTGAAAAAAAAAATACAATAAATGAAGCGAGGTATGCCAACATAAATCTCATTAATATGGATTTCGCCCCCCAAAAAAGTACAAACAAGATTATGGACGTCTGTCTCTCAAGATACAACGCTCATTCCAAAGTCGATATTGTATAATACTAACCTTGTCGATCAAACCAAAGAATGATCGTACTCGAATAGAATAATCACGAATATATTTGAAAGAAATTTTGCAGAATTTGGAGAAAGAATGAATTTAAAAATCAATATTATTTTAATTGATTTTGAGTGTTGAAAAACAAATCTAGAGGCCTCTATTTATAATTATTGAAGGGTTTCATTGAATGGGTGTGTGACATTTCATGATTGGTGCACCACTTGTTCTGATTCGTTTTAGCCATTGGATCGCACAATTTCAAGATCTGACTGTCCAAATTAAACCATGAAGTGTAGTTTCCATTCATCATATCTATTCACCAATTTCTGAATAGTCACAGCCATGCAGATGCCACATGTACGTCCAACTGAACTAACGCCATGCGGGACGAAGTGACACCACCTGTTACGCGTGTGCTACCTAGGATGCCAACTTATAGAGCCTCCCGTTGTCATGTCATCGAACCATGAGTCCATTTCTGAAAATTATAAGTTCCACAGCTTCTCGCGACGATACGTACGTGTGAAGTGCAAAGTACGCCTCTAAAGCGCCCAATGCGAACTTTGCAACTTGCGCGGGTCGGGGCGTGGCACAGCGCGAGTGGTACGAATCAACTTATGGGCCTATATTGGAGACTTTTCTAATTCACCCAAATTAATTACAATGTCCCATCATTAAATATCACATTTAATGATTTAACCTAATTAAATTCAATTAATTTTAACAATCTCCCACATGAATAGAAGAAGTCGATTTAAATCAAGGAAGAAGAAAGAAGAGTACTATCTGAAAGATAAAGCATCAAGATAGGTAACTTTTGCTTTGAACCTTCTTTAGCAAGAATCTATCGACTTACTTGGCTGATCAGCTAACGCAACATTTTGAATTGCCAGCCGTTATTGCAAGTTCGGACAATAGACCAAACACCTTATATCTTATATCAAACTTGGTTATCTATTGTGTTGATTATTTCAACCCTGAACTACTTGGGTTCTGTGAGTACTTTAGAGAATTCGCCTAAATAAATTATCAAAAAATTGGTGGAGTTCGCACTTACATTGGTGATGTTCTATAAAGAGTATCCTCTTGTACTATTTATAGTCATCATTAAAAGCAAAGTTTATCCTTAATAAACTTCATATGCAGCACTTTTTGCATCATAGAAATGGGAATAAGTGAAACTCTTAAGTGATTTTATTGAGTCATTCATAATTAGTTTTCCTATTGAACCTAGTTCGTGGGATCTCCAGTTGCCAGATTATATTTCCACTAATATGACTCATTGGATTTTAGGCTTCAAACTCATTTCCCTCGATGCGCAGTCTATACGCTCTCTAGATAACCTTTTAGTAAACGGATCTGCTAGGTTTTCTTTTAACTTAATAAAATTAATTAATATTGTTCCATTTGAGAACAACTCTCGAACGGTGTTATGTCTACGACGTATATGCCTCGACTTACCGTTATACACAAAATTTGCAGTCCTGGCTATTGTTGCCTGATTATTGCAATGAATACAAATAGTCGGTACAGGCTTTGGCCATATGGAACATCTTCTACGAAATGTCTTAATCATTCTACTTCTTTTCTCGCTTTATCTAATGCAATAAACTCAGATTCCATAGTAGATCGAGCTATACATGTTTGCTTAAAAGATTTCCATGATATAGCACCACCACCGAGAGTAAATACATAGCCACTGGTAGACTTTGACTCGTCTGTATCTGATATCCAATTGGCATCACTATATCCTTCAATTAGTGGATGATATTTTCCATAATGAATACCCTCTGGTCCATTTCAAGTATCCCAAAACTCTAAATAATACATCCCAATGTTGATTACTTGAGTTACTTTTATAACGACTGAACTTACTTACTGAGTAATCTATATCAGGTCTTGTACAATTCATTAAGTACATTAAACTCTCAATAATTTGAGAATATTCTAACTGCTGTTTCATAATTCCACTATTCTTGTGAAGAACTATATGAGGAAGAAATGGTTTACTCGTCTCTTTAATATTATGAGTCTTAAACATCTCAATTATTTTATCAACATATAGGGCTTGAAACAAGAATATTTCATTTGATGTTCTAGATATCTTCATTCCTAGAATTACGTCTGCTTTACCTATATCTTTCATGTCAAAGTTATTGGTAGGTACATTTTTCGTTTTATTAACGACTTCTATAGTAGTCCGTAATATAAGCATGCCATCAACATATAAACAGACGAGTACATATCATTTTTTCGAATTTTTTCGAATATACGCATTTGTTACATGCATTTATGATGAATCCATTCCTAATCATGATGCTGTCAAAATTTTCGTGTCATTGTTTAGGAACTTGCTTCAAACCGTATAAGGACTTAACAAGTTTGCAAACTTTGTTCTCTTGTCCTTTCACTATGAAACATTCTGGTTGTTCCATATATACTTCTTCGTTTAATTTACAATTCAAGAATGTAGTCTTAACATCCATTTGATATATCTGTAAATTATACAAGGTTGCTATAACAATGTTTCTTTTTACTGGAGAATATGTGTCAAATAAATCAATCCATTCTTTCTGATGATATCTTTTTACAACCAGTCAAGCCTTGTATTTGTCTATTGAACCATCGGGTCTTAAGTTTCTTTTAAAAATTTATTTGCATCATATTGGTTTAGTTCCCTTAGGAAGATCAACCAATTGTCAAGTATTGTTACTCATAATGGATTCAATATCACTATTTATAGCTTCCTTCCAGAATACGAATTTTGGACTAGTCGTAGCTTCTTTAAATGTTTGAGACTTTTTCTCGATCATGAAATATATAAATCTGGACCAAAGGATTTAGTAACATTTGTTCTTTTACTCCTTAATTCAGGTTCTATATTGTTTTCAAAAGCATTTCTGTTGAATACTCTCAAGAATATCTCTTTTATTAGGGAACACATCTTCAAATAATTCAACATTTCTAGATTCAATAATTGTGTTGACATGAATGTCACTTATATCATATTTATACACAAGAAATCTGTATGCTCTACTATTTATTGCATATCCGATAAAAATGCAATCAATAGTTTTAGGTCTATTTTTCCTCTTAGCGATCTCATTTTGATGTAGAGTATACGGGGCTGTTGTTTGGTGAATAATACCAAACTTAACACATAATTCATTAAATATGGATGAATCATATTCACCACCTCTATCGAATCTTAATACCTTAATCGTTTTCCAAGTTGATTTTCAACTTCGTTTTTTTAAGTAACAAATGCATTCAATGCCTCGTCTTTACTACTTAATAAATAAATATGGCAATACCTACCGTGATCATCAATTAAGGTTATAAAATATTTTTTACCACCTCAAGTCTGAACAAATTTTAGATCACAAATGTCGCTATATATTAAACGTAACGGTTCACTACACCTTTTAATTGAGTTAAAAAGTTTTTTAGCAAATATTTCTTCAACACAAATTTCATATTTATGTTTGTTTTTGGATTCAAGTTTAGGTATAAGACCTAAAACTGGAAGTTTTCTTAAGGAAGCACGATTTACATGTCCTAATCTGTTATGCCATAAATTTGAAAATTCAAGCAAATAAACAGAAGTATTAGTTTTATTCATAACTTATGGTACAAATATCTGAATTTTTTGTTCACTACAACAGAATTAGCCTTAAATAGACCATCAAGTAAATAACAATTCTCAACATACATGCCTCCCTTAGTAAGTACAAACCTATCAGATTCAAACATTATTTTAAATCATTTCTTACTAAGACTAGCTCGTGAAATCAAATTCTTTCTGATGTCTGAGACATGTACAACTTCATTCATCATCAATTCTTTCCCCGATGTGAATTTCAGAATAACATTTCCAATCTCTTCAATTTTAGAAGTTGTAGAATTGTCCATGTAAAGACATTCATTATGATTCAATGTCTTATATTCAGAGAATAGATCCCGTATCTACACAGATGTAATGAGTGGCTTCTGTGTCCAACCACCAATCTTTAGCATTAGATACCAGGTTAACTTCAAAAACAACAGCAGGCATGTTGATTTTTGCAACATCTGTATAAATATTATCCACTTCGGTTATATTAGCCTGAGGCGGTTTCTTTTCTGTGCATCCTTCTTTTTACTTCGACAGTCTTTAACCCGATGTCCTGGCTTCCAACAAATATAATAGTTTTCTTTGAACCGTTTTGCATTGTTGACTTTTTTTTTGTCCATAGATGAGTCGAACACTTCATTTTCTTGTTCTTAGACCCCGAGTCTTCCACCATGTTAGCATTTGCTTCCATGTTTCGCACATTATTCTTCTTTTCTGCAGCCCGATTATCTTCTTCAATGCGAAGTCGAACAATTAAATCCTCCATCATCATCTCTTTGCATTTATGTTTGAGATAGTTTTTGAAATATTTCCATAGTAGATGTTGTTTCTCTATCATAGCAGCAATCTAGAAAGATTCACTCAAAGTCATACCTTCAGCTTCAATATCATAAAGTAGAACTTACATCTCTTGAACGTGACTTATTACTGTCTTTGAATCAATCATCTTGAAATCCAAGAATTTGTCGACAATGAATTTCTTTGTTCCGGCATCTTCTATCTTTTATTTTTTGTCAAGAGACTCCCACAAGTCCTTAGCCGTTTTGAAGTCTCAATACACACTATATAAGGTATTATCCAATCCATTAAAAATGTAGTTTCGGCATAAGAAATCTGCATGTTTCCATACTTCAATGACTAATTAAGTATTTTTATCGCATTCTCCAATATTTGTGTGGGACATTCTTCACGCATAAACTTTACTAAATTCAACGTTATCAAATAGAACAACATCTTCGATTGCCAACATTTGAAATTTGTGCTATTGAATTTTTCCAATTTCTCATGTTGTGCAGTCGGCGGCATGACAAATTGATTGGAACCAGAATTGGGCGCAATCACAACACTAATATTATTTTCAATAGTACTAGCCATTTTCTGTAAAAACACAATTACAGAAAATAATCAATAAAAGAAATGTAGAAGAAAGAAAAAAAAAGATATGTCTTAAGATTGTTGTCGAAAATTCGATAATCTCAATCGAAAGAATAAATAAAATAAATAGAAAAAAGAAATGCAGAAGATAAAATGAGATATGCCAAATCAAATCTCCTTAAAATAGATTTTGCCCCCAAAAAAGTGTAAACGGGATTATGGGTATTTGTCTCCCAAAATACAACATTCTTTCCAAAGTCGATACTGCACAATACTAACCTTATCGATCAAACCAAAGAATGATCGTACTCGAATGGGATAACCACGAGTATATATATGAAGGAAATTTTGTAGAATTTGGAGAGAGAATAAATTTTGAAATCAATATTATTCTAATAGAATTGGGGTGTTGAAAAAGGAATTTGGATGTCTCTATTTATAGAGATTGAAGTGTCTCATTGAATGGGTGTGTGACATTTCATGAATTGGTGCACCACTTGATCTGATTCGTCTTAGCCATTGGATCGCACAATTTCATGATCCGACTATCCAGATTAAACCATGAAGTGTAGTGTTCATTCATCATATCTATTCACCAATTTCTGAATAGTCACCAGCCATGCAGATGCCACGCGTACGTCCAACTGAATCAATGCCATGCAGGACGAAGTGACAACACCTGTTACGTGTGTGCCACCTAGGATGCCAACTCTCAAGCCTCCCATTTCCATGTCATCGAACCATGAGTCCATTTCAGAAAAATATGAGGCTCCATAGCTCCTCAGGACAATACGTACGTGCGAAGTGCAAAGTGCTCATTTAAAGCGCCAAATGCGAACTTAGCAACGTGCGCAGGCCGGGGTACAGCGCGAAGTGGCGCTGTGGTGCGAAGCACCACTCTAGTCGTGGCTAGTTCGTTAAAGTTAGCTAAGTTGTAGGTCACTTATTAAATTATAGTTTGTTCACACATCCATTATATAAACAACTCTTTTTGTAAACTTTCGATATAGGATTCCTAACCAATATATAAGGGGGTACTTACAAAAATACTCTTAAAATTGGGAATGTTTTGAAAAATCATATGAAAATATTTTAGGAAATAAAAAATACTGTGTAAAATATAAAAGTGACATTAACTCAAAAAAAGTGACAAATACCAAAATAGCACCATCCAACTATACAGCACCAGTAATGATGGATTTTGATGCATACAACTTTGTTAAAAAATGATTGTTGTGCGTATGTGACAATGGATATCATACTCTATTGACATTTGATCCACAGTTACTTAATAAATCAACTAGGTTCTAGCATCCTTCGTTAAGCCTTTTAGCATAAATACAAAATAACAAACGACTTGTCACTTTTTTGTTAAAAATGTGACATTATGTCACTTTTTTTAACACACAAGAATCTAACATGTTAAAACCTACAAATATGTTATAGTTAGGTAACATATTATAATTCTTGAACACTAGTACTAATATTGATTAGCTACATCAATAATATCCCTGCTCCAATGACATTGTACGGAAAATATGTTCAAAACTTCACAAAAACACATCTTTAGAAACTATATTTAATAACACAGTGCCAACATGTAAAGTGACAATGTCACTTTTTGTTAAAAATGTGACATACAAGCTGCTAGCATGTTAAGTACTAGTACTAATATTGATCAGCCACATCACCAATATCACTGTCCCATTGATATTGTAAATAAAACATGTTCAAATTTCAAAAATTAACAATTGAAGCAGTGCTACCACTGTTAACATTGTCATTTTTGGTTAAATCGGTCATTACATACAAGACTAAATTACCAACCAACTTATGGGCATCCAAAAATTACTCTAACAACTAAATCAGTCATTACATAATAAGACATGTATTCACTTCTTCAAAACATCTTCTTCTCTATCACATGACCATATCACTAATCCATCTTCTTTGACATCCATTCATTATCTGTATCATATTTCCTTCAAATTAATAAAGGTACCAAAGCATGTATTCTTAAATAAAATCCTCTGATATGGACTAAAATTTTCATTTAAGTCTGTTATCACCATGTGTGGAGATAATAATGTGACTTTTCCTTTGAACCAACATGCTTGAGGGATTAATAAATTCCAATCCTACAAAAAGAAAAAAAGATACAATTAAAATGAAATTCAACAACAATAACATGCATTATGATAGTCTATAACATACACGTTTGTAACTTGTTATAATGATTGGAACATGTTTGTAATATACAACAATTAAATCTAGCAATTAAAAGTGTGCATACACTCAAAAAAGTGACAATAATTAAAAAAGAGTGACAAAGTTAAAAAAAAGTGACCAAGAAGTTGTAGTACGCTGATTTAACAATATCTATAGGAACAAATACAAGAATTGAGACTTTTGCTTACATTTCACCCAATCACCACCAAAAAATTAAAGAATTCAACAATCAAAAAGTGGCACAAATTAAAGATTAACAAATAAATGTTTATGGAAAGTGACACAAAATAAAAAAAGTGACAAACATCAGTGAAGACTCTTGAATACCTTCTGGAGAAGCTATTACCAATTTAAAAAATGAAAATGTTCAATGATCTGTCTCTTTTTATCAAACAAAACTTCAAATTTGGTTCTGCAAAAATCAAGACAGTATAACTAATGTTCACAACATAGGTACAGTATTAATGTTTCACATAACAATGGGGAAGAGCTTGAAATTATTACAATAGATGTTTTTCAATTTTTATGCAGAAGCATTTGAGGTTTTTCTAATAAACGATAACTTAGTTTTAAGCTCTATGATGATGCAAAATTGCTAAAGAAAGTCTAAATTATAACATTTGGAGGGAATCCATATATATATGCATCCAGAACAAAACTAGCACCATTAAGCAATAAACAACTTAGAACCTGTAGATTCATCAAAAAACATAGATTCTGAAACCTAAACACCAAGAAAATTGTTCACCAAAATTTTGCTACCTTAGGTTTATAAGAGTACGAAGAAATTTTATTCCTCTTCTTAGTCGATGGTTCTTCTTCGAGATTTCTTTGTCTCTTCAAGCCACTTTTTTCAGCTATTGCAAAAATATGAATCAATAATCGGAATCAAAATCAGATTTCTGGATTTTGGATCTAGGGTTTACACTATTTGGGGTTTAGAGCCAAAACGAAAAATAGATAATGAAGCCGAACGGAATACGAAGGGAAGATGAAGAAGGAATCGATGGAAAATTGGTCAAAATGAAGATTTAAAGTAGGATTTTGGTCGGAGAAGGAAGTGCACATGGTGGATTTCGCCCGAAGAGGCCGACATCTACGAATGAGGAATATGGGGGTAGGTTTGGGCTTTGCTGTAGATAACTGGGTTAGGTTTTGGTTAAAATTTAGGAGGCCGTATTTATTACTTACTTAAAATGTTTAATTAATTTAAGTGTATTAATCAAAATAATTAAAAAAATAGCGTATAGAGCCTAATTTTTGCATATATAAGACACTTAAAATTGACTTATCAACTTATGGACCTATATTGAAGACTTTTCCAATTCACCTAAATTAATTGTAATGTCCCACATCATTAAATATCACATTTAATTATTTAACCCAATTAAATTCAATTAATTCCAACAATCTGCATTGACAAAATATAGGAAAATAATAGTTAGAAGGAATTGCAAAAGAGCGCTCCCGCAGCAGCACAAAGTAAATGTTCGAATTAGTGGGGAACCAGAAGGCAATTTTGGGACGGTGGAAGATTGAGTCGAGGCGAGATCTGATGGAAGGGAGTCTTTTATGGTGTTTATGTGACAAATTGACTAAAGCCATGGCTATGGCCACGTGGAATAGTGAAAGTTCATCGAGTTCATCGGGTACAGATATTGTAATTGGCGTGTCGAGGGGGATTTTTGTGGCAAAAAAGTAGAATAAAATTGGTAAAGAAAGAAAGATGGTGAGGGTTTGGATCAATAGGGACGATATTGAACAAGTCATGTCTATGAATTTGTTGTTTCCTTTGTGCTCAAAACTAAAAATTTAGAAATGGTGGTGGAGGAGTAGGAAGAGAAAGAAAGAAATTTTTATTTTTTAATAATTTATTTGTGATTCGTTTGCACTTTTAAAAAAAAAGAAAAATTGGGAGGATGATTGCAATTAATTTTTTTATTTTTCTTTTCTTTATATTTAAATAAGATGGTATGTTTGTTATTTCACTTCTTTTTATTGAGAGGTTGTATGAAAATGATGATTTTCGCAATGAAACGTATAAATAATGGTGAAAATGCAAAAAAATTAAACATAGGAACATTTTGCACAATGAGCTCCAAACGTAGAGACGTTTTGTTTTAATAACCCATCATTATTTTTAGGAAAAATTGCAGTCACGATGTCAAAATTTTCACTTTTAGGCAACTTGATCCAAACTTTTAATTTGTTGCACTCTCAGTACCAAATTTTTCAAAAACTCGCATCTAAAGTCCAAATTGACAGAAACCATTTCTTTCTATGTTTGTTGACCAAAAATTAAGGGTCTATTTTTTTTGTTGTTTCAAATCATTTTCAGTTTTCAGTTTTCGAAAACACTGAAAACATGTTTACTTACCTATTTTCATAAACGAATTTCCAAAAACGAGTTTAAAATTTACAAAGAAAACGAAAATGTCAAAAAAGTCGTTTTGACTGTTTTCAGTTAAAACCAAGCCAAAACATCTGTTTTAAAAAATAATAATAATTTTTCAAAACGACAAAAAGAGCGCGTTTTCAGTAATCTCAAAATGGATACTTAAAACATAAAACTTAAAATGAATTCAAAACTGAAAACTGAAACAAGAAGAGGGCAACCCCTTAGGCCCTGTTCTCTTTACCGTTTTCAAGCCGTTTTCTGTTTTTGATTTTTCAAAACGATGAAAATGTGTTTTCTTTCCCGTTTTCGAAAACGTATTTTCGAAAACATCAAAAAAATTACGCAAGAAATAGAAAACGGTGAAAAATTCATTTTGGGCATTTTTTGTTGAAAACACAGAAAAGTTGAAAACATGGGAAACAAGTTGATGTTCTAAAAAACCTACATGTGAGAGAAAAGCCTCTTCATCTTTCTCAACAAATTACAAGCAGAAGTCGCCTAAACCTCTCTCAATCAACTCCCGTTCGAACCCCATAAACTCTCTCTTTGTCCATGCCACTTAGTTGCAAAAACCGCCCCCAATTTATGGAAAAAAAACGCATGACTATTGATGGTTTTTCCATATTACCACCGCCGTCGGCCATCGTTTCGAAGTCGGAGTACCACCATTCAACTCCTCTCAACCAGACACATCCAGTTTCACCATTGGAATCCTGTAATTTGTTGTCTAGAATTGAGTGAAAACTATGGAACCAGTTGACTGCCTTTTATGAATTCGTCTACTGGGCTCCTTCATTACCAGGTTAGTTGTTGATTTTACACCATTTAAGTTCAATTGATCTTGAATTGACAAAGTAATTGTGAAGTTTGACGTTTAATTAAGACTCTTCCTTTGTGGTTCGTTTTGTGTATTTCTCTTGGTTTCTCTGCGAGAAAACTGATGTCTTGCTGCCTTGGCTTCTATGTGTTTCACATAGCTACTTAAGCAATTCGAATGGATAATAATCTAATTAAGGCAACTGCATCTGTTTTCTTCCCTTTGGAGATATGGGTTTTTGGTTGGAATTCAAATGGGGGAGTTTCTCAGTCCAATCCCTTTGAAGGTTTCTTACTATTTGTTTAAATGTTTGCACTGCTATTGATTGCAATTTGCTAGATTTTGTCATGGCTTCAAGCTCCGAGCTAGAAGAAACCAGCAAGGTACATAATTTTTCACTCGGTAAAATTGTTTGTAATTGATATTAAGGTTGATATTAAGAGAATAGTGCACATTGATGCATTAATCAAGACTCTGCCTCTTAATGCAGCTATTGTACTGTAACTTCATTGCCTCAACTTCTCTTCCTCACTCACTGGGGGTGGTGGCGTTTCAAACAAGTGGAATTCTGATTCTGTGCAGTAATCTTTGAGATCTTTTATGATTCTGTGAGGTGGTTCCATTTTGGTATTATGTTGCTGTAAAAAAAATGAAAACCCACAGCAGTAGTAAACACATGTAAACTTGAGATTAACACCTCTATTTTTCGCACAAAAAGTTTGCATATTTCAAACTACATGTATATAAAGGAGTTTGTATAATTGAAATGTGTATTTGAAACAATTATTGGATTAAATTCTTGCTGAGGATTTGCATTAGCATTTGAGTTCTCATGATAAACCTGATGCAAAGAACTTTGTGAACACCGGAATAATGCAGTTGCAGTTAAACCAAATGAATCAATTGAAAATATTGTTTACGCCTTTCCAATCTCCAATTCAGTGGAACACTAATGTTCAACCTTCGATACATTTTTTTGGCATGAAAATATTGACTTTAAAATAGAGACTGCAGAGTTGAGAAAGAAGAAAAGAAAGAAAATTATTGAAAAAAATTTCAAAATTTCGAAATAAATGCGTTTTCACGTTTTCTGTTTTCAAAAACAGTTTTTTAAAAGAGAAGTGCTACAAGTACATTATGGGTGCCATAATGGTGTCCATAATGAATACATGGCACCCCTAATGTAGAAGAAGAATTATTCTTTTTAGAATAACAAAAAGAACACATTTCAGAATTCTCAAAACACAAAACACAAAACGAATTCAAAACTCAAAACATAAAACTGAAATATGAAGAGAACGGCCCCTAAATGTTTGATCATTGTTGATCAGTTTTTGAAGGACAAAAAAGTAATTTTATTTTTTCATAACAAAAAGCTAAAATAAAAGAATTAAATAAAAAACTAAAAATCGAAAACAAAAATCATATTATCATATTATCTTCTTCACTCACCCCACCCAAAACCAATACCAAGAGCACGAAAACATCGATTCCCACCACCAGCGATCGGCACCACCACACCCACTCAACTCCGACGCCACCTCAGCCCTTGCTTCTATCTATTTCATCATTATTATATAGATTTCTGAACTTTACAAAATTAATAATATTACCACCGCATATCAGAGAACCATCGCCACCTTCATCGCCAACCCTTATTGACATCACCATCCAACGATCACCAACTGAATCTTCACCTATGAGGATAAACGTGTTCAATCAAAACTCAATCATTTATCTTGAAATAAACGCATAAATGCATTAATTTCTTACAAACCCATGTCTAGCTCTGATTCAGAATTTGGGAAATTAAGGAAAAATTATGATAATGGAAGGGATGATGGATAAAAGGGGTGTTGGATGATATAATAAGGAGGCTTTTGGAAGGTAAATGCGGGAAATAGTGCAGCTTTCGGAGGCGGACATGACAGATCAATTTCTATCTTAAACCATCTCAACTGCCATACTAAAAATTCCTTCAAACGGTGAACTAAGAGCTACAATTGACAAGTCAGAAGGGACCGTGTACTTTTGTCTTTGCCTCCCCGGCTGTTAAGTGATAGAATTCCACATCGAATAACGATGTAAATATAAACCAATTTATAAATAATTTGATTACTCCTTTTAATAAGATTGATCTTTTAAGATGGAACCTCAAATATTAACATGATATCAGAGTCCATTAATCTCTAACGAGCAATTCGATCCAGTTAAAATTCCAAAAGCGAGCATATGGATTTCAAGATTGGTATGCTCAAACGAGCCACCATCTTGCAGGGAAATGTTAAGGGATGAAATCTCACATCGAATAAAGATGTAAATATAAATCAACTTATAAAGAATTTTGTTATTCATCTTAATAAGGTTGACTTTTTTAAAATGGAATCTTAAATCTTTAACACCTGCAATCCTATTTCCATGACTGAAATTTGGATTTCAAACTCTACATTTTATTCTTAGTATGGAAGGAGTGGTGGTGCTGACGGATTTGGTGGCAATGATAATTAGTGGTGGGCCGGTGACTCTTTGATTTGGGGAAGAAAAAGAAGAATATTCCCTTCTCAATTTTTTATTTTTTTTTATAGTTGTATTTAATTATTGCAACATTACCTTTTTGTCCTTTAAAAACTAATTAACAATAGCCAAACCTTTAATTTTTTGTTAGCTAACAGAGAATGTAAGGGTTTGTGTCAAGTTGGACTTCAGATGTGAGTACAACAAATTAGAGATTTGAGTCAAGCCTGTATAAAAGTGAAATGTTAGGTATCTTGACTGCAATGTTTCCTCATTTTTAAATTTTTTTTCCAACATACTCATTTTCAATCACATATTCAAAGAATAAAATATTTTACACGTAAATTCAAATTTTTTCCTACTTTTTAAGTTTCAACCATAGATTCCCCCAAAAATCAGTATTCAAAACTTTATTTTCTCCAAATAATGGTAGTCAAACAACGACTTAACTTAAGTCTTGTTCAAGCCCCATTCTCCATTTTTTTTAAAACTTATTTTAAATCACACAATCATGGTTGATGGCCATTAGTATGAGAAAATTGAGTTTTGAATAATTATGTTTTTGAAGAATTTGTAGTTAAGAAATAGGAAAAATTTTGGATTTACGTATAAAATATTTTATTGTATAAATGTGTGGTTGAAAATGAGTGAAAATTAAAGAGTTTTGAAATAATGGTTATCAAACATGCCTAAGAGCATCTTCAATAGATTTTGTATTTTTAAAGAGCATATTCTACAATTTAGAGAGTATTTATAAATTTAGAGAGTACAAATTTTTAAGTGCTCCAACGGACTCTTTATATTTAACACTTAATTTTACTATTCACAAAATATATTTATTGTTTTTCCCTATATTTTATTTTTACCGACTTTTCTCTAAATTATTATATTATTTTCTTCTATTCAAAATTAAAATATTTTAAATGCATTTAATTATAAATAGTAGGTTTAACTATCTAAATTTAGAGAGTCGAAATCACTCTCTAAATTAAAAATGTTAATTTAAGAATATTTTTGAGTATAACTTTAAGAGTCGGCTCTTTGAAATAGAAAGCACTTATATTTAAAGAATCATAAAAATGCTCTTAATTATATATATATATATATATATATATATATATATATATATATATATATAATTCTATTTGTACCAAATGTAGGTTACCGAAAATGTGCCACTCTCTCACTTGTGCGTGGGGTCCTCGTGAATAAAAAAACTTACAAATGTGAGGTCCCCACACCATATTGTGAGTGTAGGTAAAAGAATAAGTAAAAAAAAAAAAAGATGATGTACATGTAGCATAACCCATATATACACACACACACATTGCCAACATCCAATAAGAATTTGTCACGTGCCCCCTATGTAAAATTATGGCACTTCACCTTCTACACATAGCACTTCTCTTAATTATTTTGAACACGATGTGTACATTAAAAAATCATTGTGTTACTCGTTTATCTTTTTCCTTGGCCATGAACCTCCATTGAAATTCATTAGCAACTATTTATATTTACAAATTTGGATTATATTTATCATTTTAAAAATAAGTTATTTCATCCCAAAAATAGAATTAGGAATAACTAAAAAGTAAGGTGTTGTTCTCTTTGTGTTTGAGTTTTGTGTTTTGAGTTTTGAATTCATTTTGTATTTTGTATTTTGAGTGTCCATTTTGAAATTTTTGAAAATGTGTTTTTTTTTTTACTTTTTGAAAAATGGTTTTCAAAAATTAGAAAATGAAAATACGTTCTCTTCCTTCCTCACTCCAACTCTCTCTCTCTCTCTCCTCTCGTTCTCTTCCTTCCTCACTCCACTATCTCCTCTCTCTTTTTCCCCTCGTCTGATCGTCTCCCTCTTCTTCAGATCGACGATTTTTTGTTGTGGCGACCCAGCTGCCGTGATTTTTTGTTGTGGCAATTTTGGTTGTGGTTTGGCCGTGATGCTGCGGTGGTGGTTGTGGTGGCGGTTGGGTTGCAATTTTTTGGTTGTAGCGGTGGGGGTCTTGGCTGTGGCAGTTGGGTCGTGATTTTTCGGCTATGGCGGTGGGGGTCTAAGTTGGGTGGCGGTGGTGCAGTGGTGGTTCCGGTGGTGTAGTGGTGGTGCAGTGGTGGTCGATGGTTGCAAACAACGAAAACATGTTTTGGAAATTTTGGCCAAGTTATAACTAAAAACACCCAAAACGACAATTTTGTCATTTTGTGTTTTCTTTGTAAATTTTCAACCCGTTTTCAAAAACGCGTTTTCGAAAATAGAAAAGAGAACACGTTTTCACCGTTTTGAAAAATCGAAAATAGAAAACGGATTGAAAATGGCAAAGCGAAAAGACCCTAACTTTTCCTATTGCTACATTTTAGTAATGATTAAAACGTTCAGCAATATGGTGATGTCCGTGGATTCATTAGCTGCTTAATGTTATGTCTATTTAATTCTTGTGTCTATGTACAGTTATAGTTATTCAAGAAAGGCATTCGATCCTGAACGAATAATGTTATTTAGTAGTATTAAATGTTTAGTGTGTGTTTGTCTCCCATTATTATGGAAGAAATGAAGTAATGAATAATATTTTTTGAAGAATGTGTGGTTGAAATTTAAAGTAACGTTATTGGTTTGTGTGTAGAATATTTTATTGGACAAATGCGTGGTGGAGAATCTTAATGTAGCAAACTATGATTTGGAATAATGAGAATATCAATTTATTTAAGAGTGGGAACCGATCGAATTTGAAGCCAACCAAAAGAACCTATCCAACCATATATGTGTGTGCACGCGCGCGCGCGGATTTTTTATTTTGATATTATTGTATTTTGTTTTAAAAAAACTCGTATTTAAATTATATCCACTAGATCCGAGACATTGTCCACCACTATCTAAAATCGAGATTTTTGAGTTGGGTCCAAGCCAACCCGACATCTCGTTAAACCGACTCGAGTCTGTTTGTTTGTGTGAGCCTAATTAATAATTTTCGCAAGCAATATGCCCAACCTTAAATACATGCAAGAATATATGATAAGTTCATGAATCATGCATACTTCTATTTAACCGAATTCATCATTTAATGTCACACATTACTTAATTTTGGGTCTATTTAATTATTTCTCACATAATTTTGCGTTTTCTTCGAGGAAAAATCCATCTAACTCTTGATTCACGTGTTATGATAATCAACGTGATGGTTGACTAATTACAGTAGATTATTAACAAACAATCGTTGAAAACTAGAACATCGTGAAAATAATCTCTACCTAAATGTGATTTTTTTATTCGAATAGTTCTCTCTCATTTCATGTTGGTCCCTAGTTTTTCATTTACTTTGCGGATAACTTTACAAGTGTTCTTTATCATACTGTTAGTAGAATTATTCTACAAATACATCAGAATTTACACAATGGTGTACATAATGTTCAAATGACATTTCATCATTTGTCGCTAAAAAGACAGTAGCAAAACCCAATAAATACTTTTATTCATATATTTTATAGGACTTATAAGTACGGTTCATTTTATCACCACTCATTTACCTTTGTTTATTAACACCTTATCACGCCCTAATAAAAAATTACGACTATGTTGCTAATTTTTTAGCCGATGTTCGAGGCCATAGGTTCACGCCCAAGCCCAGGACTGACACGATTTCCATTAAGATCAGTACGATTCTAGGTCTTGGAACCAAGAATCGAAAAGTTTCTTCGCTAATTCTTTGTTCTAGCTACATGATCAAAACTTAATTTAGTTTCAAAATAATTATAATTAAAACATCTTCAATGCAATAATGTGAATTATATACATGACAAGCAATTGGAATGGAGAGGAGCATCTACACTTGAGATGCGAATCATATACCAGGGAAGTATACAGAGAGAGTGAAGATAAATTGTATAGTAGTACAGTGTACTAGACATTCACCTTTTTCCTTGCCGAGCATTTTGAGATGATGTGGCATCCCCCCCCCCCCCCCCCCAATCCCCCCCTATTTGTGCAATCTAATCTACCTTTTTTCTTGTATGCATTTTGGGACATGTGAGACTCTCTTTTGTGTAATAATCTACAATCTTACTGGATATACTCACATGATTTTATGTAAATTAAATGAATTATTAATTTTATCATTTAAAGCAGAAAGTGTAATTATAAAAAAAAATGCAACAGTCAAATGTTTACAATAATTTTTGAAGCATAAAATATATTATGGTATTTATGATTTTATATCTCTAACACACTAGACCCTTAAATTAATTTATAAAGAAATGGAAGATTTGGGATTTGATTCCATTTTCTATTAATTACGTGAACCCTTGGATTTCGAAAAGCAATAACTCGTGAAGAGAGCCAAATGCGATTCGCAGAATACTTTTAATTGTGCACAAGTCAATGCTTCATTATGCTATAATAAGTTTACAAGAATTATTTAAGTTCGTAAATTATTTGGTGAAATGGGTAGAACTAGGCAGCCCTGTGAGCCCATTACATGCACATTCCTCAATGGGCATATCAACTTCCGTGGGAAGTCCTAAAAGCATGTGTAGAACCGTCAATTCAAATCACAATACCTCGAACCTCAAGCCACTCAATTCGTGACACCTCAATGACAAAGCAGAGCACCAAGATCGTGATTTGAATGAATTGAAATCCAAAGTGTCAGTGATTTAAATAGACAATCTATCACATGTATAATAACTTCACACCAAAGCTGTTCCGAAGATTGCAAGGTAGTTAAAGTGCTAAATAATGGGAGCACGTGAAAAGATAAAAAACACAAGCTGAAATTTCAACTATCACAACATATGGAATGTTTCAAATATCACTAAACCACAAGGAGATTTTTTTGGCTACAAAAGGCAAAAAGAAAGGAAAAACTCGGATTCTAACAAAATCATTTATAACAGAGAAGTCTAACAAACGTCCAAGCTCATCAAGGGATAAGAACAACGTAAAATGGAAATAGTTCAGGGAGCAAGTTCTTAAACAAAATCTTTTTCATTTATTCCCAGCCTGTTGCTCCAGTTGGAGCAACAGGAGGAATTTCGTCAACCACAGGAGCTGGCATTGGGGGTGCAGCAGCAGAGTCCCATTCATCAGTAGCTACCCCTGCAACTGAATGGATGCACACAAATTCAAACAAAGAGAGGAGGAGTTCTATACAGCAGAGGTGACTTTGTTGCCAAAAAGAGATAAACACTAACATGTTTGGTTAAGCTTAAGCGAAATAATACAGTTATTCACTAAAAATCTGGTTCAGAGTGTATATATGACTGGGGACATGCATTGGTCTTTTAGGTGTCTTCAGAGAGTGGTTAATAATTTAAGTTTGACCTTACGAATCAATAAATAAGCTCTTTCTCACCAAAAGAATGTAAGAATTCATTATCACAAGGGATGGAAAAAATGTTATGATACCAAAATAAAGTCAAAAAGTGCTAACAAAACATGGAACAAAGACAATATTTTTAAAGGTCACTTTCTCAAGTACAGGAGAGGATACTAACCGGCTTCTCCAGTCCAGCCACTTGCAACAGGTGGCAAAGTACCAGCAATCTCGGGAGCCCATTGAACATCAGGTATCTGGCTGCTGGACCAATCACCACCAATTGTAGCAGCAGAATAGTCGGCATAATCTGGAAGAGCGGGTGTTTCCTCTTCTTCTTGTTCCTTAGCCTCCTCAGGCTCCCTGTAAAAGAACAGATCGACCTGCCAAAAAGTTGAAAAAATTAAAGCATCATAAAATTAAGAAGTAAAAACTCATAATAAAACACAAAATCCCTTTGCTTTACTTTTTAATGTGAAAGTTCTAAACAATTGCAACCAGTCAGTACAAAACGAGTAGAGCAAAATCATAATTGCTCAACCTAGAGCATATTTTGTTAAGGAGCATAATCTTAACGTGCCTCCAAGGATGCAAATTCTAATCCTAAAAGAATCCTTGTGACATACCAGAAAAGCACAAAATTCCAATACAGAAACAAAATTTTCTAGACAACAATTTACCATCACATCCCACTTGTGACCGGAAGCAATGACACCACGCATTTGAAGAACCATCCTTGCCAAGAGCCAGAAAAGACAACCGATGCTGTGCTTCCCCTTGTTGTTTGCAGGGATGCCAATATCAACATACCTCATTGGGGAATCGGTGTCACAGAAAGCAATGGTGGGGATGCTAGAAAGAGCGGCTTCTTTAATAGGCTGCAGAAAGATCACATTAAGTAACAGAAGCACGATGAAACAAAAGCAACCCCACATTCTAATCAATAATTTGATAATCCAAAGAATACTGCACCAGGTTCACTTAAAAAGACTCACTTGATGATCAGTTCTTGGGTCAGTAAGGATCAAGAGGCGTGGCTCACTGAATGAAGTCTGAAGCTGGTTGGTGAATGTTCCAGGAGTATGACGACCAGCAATTGCATGAGCACCAGTGTACTGTGCGAACTTCAAGACAGCTCTCTGACCATATGGTCTGGCAGACTGAACGATGATGTCTTGAGGATTCTCAATAGCAACAATAACCCTTGCAGCCATCATAAGCTTTTCCCACGTTTTACCAAGGTTAATAATATAAATTCCTAAACGGTGAACAGAAAATAAAAATCACTACCAACAACTGAAGAAGACACTGGATTATGAATCCTAAAGATCCAGAAAATCATAATCCAAAAAATATATATTAAGTTGAAACTCACAACAAAACGCAATTTAGTTACAATTTCTCATTTATTTAATAAAGAGAGGAACTGAGAATAGGCAACCTAATTATTGAATGTCAAAATTCAGCGTCAAGGTAATAAAATAACATATTTCAAGAAACTTAATTTGTAAAGGTAGATATCTGGTGCCAATTAGTCACTGCATTGAAAGTTAAAAAATTAACTAGGTAATTGAAATTAGAAAACAATTGGAACAAACAACCCCAGGCATATTCCTGTGTATAACTATGCTTGAGCATATATTCCTTTCAACTAAGCACCAATAATGTTTTTTCCAATGATTAGAAAAAACCCACGGGAAAATAGAAATGATTTCCAAGGGTAAATTTTAGGCTGCCCCACCAATAACTTTCACAAACTACTAAACAAAAGAGATGTCAATGAATTCATATTAAATTTAATATGAATTCTTTGACAGTAAATACCCAAAAAAAAAAAGGAAACTTCTTTCACATATTTGAATACAATTTGGCAAGTTTTATCCCTTTCTCTCTATCAATAGATCTATCTGGCCCCTCTCTTTCGCGACGTGTCAAGCCCTGGTAAGGTTCTTCACTTTGCATCGAATTAAACCACATGAAAATCACTTAAATCTAAAAGTTCTACCTTTTAATTCCCAGTAATTCGACAATATACATCTGAAAGACGTAAATAATTAAAAAAATAATGCAGATTCCCAACAACATAAAACATTTAGCAAAATAAGCAATAAATCATCAAAATAAATCAACAGAAATAATCACAGAAAGCATCAGATCTCTTAACTGAACAAAAAAAATTGTTTCTATGAACTTACCGTCATTGCGGCGCTTGAAGACGTAACGTTCCATCTGGAAGTCACAGTTTTTGGTGCCAAGGTGGACTTCAGCAGCCAACATCATCTGTATGTCGGCCTCCTTCGTCGAGAGTGTCCTTGGCGCAGTCGCCATTTTTTGCTTCACCTCTGTTTTTGCTTAAAGCTTTCTAGGTTTTAGCGAGCGAAAATGCAAAGGCTATCTCCGTTGCCATGGAGTCGGCAGGGTTCATATACTCCATTTCAGAAACCCTATCGATGTTTTTCGAACTGACGGAAATACCCCTGGGTTGAGTTGGGCAATCTTTGGGCTGAATCTGTTGGATACAAATTGGGCTGGTATTGGGGTGTGATTGTTGAGGAAAGGGAATAATACACAAATATGGTATTTACTTTCACCCATTTCAAAAATTCAAAAAAAAGTTTGAAAATTCACAAATCAGGTTTTTTTAAATTTTAATTAATAAATTATTAAATCAATTTATTATTAAATATTTAATTCTAATATAATATAATTATCTCACCCTACCTCCACCACCCCAACCGACTTTTCGATCACCACTTTTTTTCGGCGAGTATTCCGACGACTACTCCGATTTCGACGAGAATTCCGATGACCGTTCCACCACTTTTTAGGTCACAATTCAAAATTTTCATAGGTCACAATTTGTTCATCGGTCACAACTTAAAAATTTGAAAGTCACAATTTGGTCATCGGTCACAATCACAAAATTTAAAAATTACATTATTTATTTTATGGTCACAAATATCAATTTATTGGTCACAAATTGATAATTTTCAGGTCACAAATTAATAATTTTTAGGTCACACGGCTTGTACTCGTCACAGTTTATCGAATTCATTGGTCACAATCACAAAATTTATATTGTGACCACCGAATGTTATGGTCACAGATTATTTCTCCAGCACGAATTAAATTTTTTTTACAGGTCACAAATTGAAAAAATCCATTTTTTTACTGGTCACAACTCTATTTCAGTGAGTCACAGTCACAATTCCTAGGTCACAGACACCCACCCTCGACTCAACTCATCTCATCCCAAATCACTGCACAACCACCGTACCAGCACAACCTCCAACGCCGCTGCCACCACCCAAATCACACCACAAACCGCCACCACAAAGCAAATACCAGCATAAAATGGAATCGAAAAATATCAAACCCATAGATCCGCCATAGCAAACCTCAAAAACTGAAAAAAAAAAAAAAAAAAAAAACCAGATGAAAATAACAAATCTGCGTCATTGGACTTCGAGCGCCGGAGAGAAGACAGAGAACCCAACTACTTCCGACGCCACTTCAAGATCGGGACACATGTATTTTTCAATCGCCGCTGGCACAAAAAAAACTCAATCACCACCGCCGCACGACGCACGTACGCACACCAAACCTTCACACCGCAACCACAAATACATTAACACCGCCCAGCACTGCTTCACCAGTAAAAAAAGCAACACAGTAGCATTGCCCACGCAGTCCCACCACGCTGTTGAAACAACAACTGGATCTGTGGGCTCACATTCGCAGTCACACCGCTCTGCTGAAAAAACCACAGATCTGTGAGAGAATGGGAGAGATGTGAGATCTGGGAGCAGGGAGCTCTGGCCGGGGAGGAGATGGGCGGTTGGGAGCAGGGAGCTCTCGTCGGGGGAGGAGAGCGGATGTGAGAGAATGGGAGAGTGAATGAATGAATTTTAGGGTTGATTTAGGTTATTTTAATTGTGATGAAAATTATATAATTAATATTAAACTAAATATAAAAAAAAACCTGATTTTTGAAAAGTTAAACTTGTGATGGGATTTATGAAAATGGAAATTACACACAAGCCTACTTTTCAAGATCCATATTCAAAAATCAGATGGAAAGTTTCATTGTTCAAAAATCAGATGTTTTATTTTAATTAATATTTTAATAAAATAACAAACCCTAATTAATTAATTCAATCTTTCCTCTCTCTCTTCATATCTACTCTCTCTCCCTATACCAACCCGTCGCCCTTCACTCTCTCTCTCTCTCCTTACACCTCGTCGCCGGCAACACGGCTCCCAACAACCGGTGGCGTCCGCTCCAAGACTTGCCCAGGCCTGCTGCAAACGGATCAGCGAGGCGGCTAGAGGCGGAGGTTTGCTGCCAAATCTGCAACGCTGCCTTTTTTGGAAGAACTAGATCCAGTCTGTTTCCAAATCCGCTGCGAAGGAGCCAGCTCCTGCTGCCAAGCCTAAGGCCGCCGCTACCATTGCTAAGCCAACTGCCAAGGCTAAACATGCTCCTATGGCTAAGCCACCTCCGCGACGATCATTTGCAGAAATTCGTTTCTATTTTCTCATGGTGGATTTGAGGTGTCGTGGTGGTGATTAGTGAAACGGGTAGCGGCGATGGGGGTGGTTTCGAGTCGATCTGGTCGGTCGAAGTTTTAGGTGGTTTTTGTTAGCAATTTGCAAATGGTGATAGTGGTGGGAGTGTAGTTCAGATCTATGGGTAGTGGTTATCTGATGTGCAACAATCTCTGTGGTGGTTTTTTATGGTGTTGGGTGATAAGTGTGTAAAAACACACTTATTTGGCACTTTTCTAGAATTAATTAGAATTGAAATTGAGTATATTTCTATGCATAATTATGTAAATTTCACATTTGTAGGCTAAAACCCCGATTGGACAAAGAATGGAGCGAAAAAGAACGAAAAAGACCTAAAGTGAACAAAAATGTGAAGTTGGGGACTGAAATGCACAAGCCTGAAAGTTGAAGGACTTGAAGTGCTATTTATGAAGGGCCTAATTGAAATGAAATAAAAAAATCCAGGGACCAAAATGTACTAATTCAAAGTTGAGGGACCATTTTGCCACTTTCCAAAAGTTTGGGGACTTGGATGCAATTTTCCTAGATATTTTGGAAACTTAATCCCTAAGTAAACAAAATATCTCTTTCCTATATATTTACTAGTTTGGACGTTTTTTTTGATAGATAGAATAGGATAGTTTTAGATTTTATTATTTTTAGTTTTAGTTTAGTTTATCTTTTAGTTTTTCTCTCTTCTTCTTCCTTTTCTTTTCTTTTTCTTTCCTTTTCTGTTGTGTTCTTGGCTCATTGAGGAGGAGAAATGGAAGAGCAACAAAGAGATACATCAAAGGAACTTGGAGAAATCATGGGGAGAATTCAAAGCTAAGCTCAAAAGGGGTTTTTTCTATATCTTTGAGTTTTCTAATTTTTTCTACCATGTTTGTAATGTATTGTATACAATATCTCCTTTGTTATTATCTTTATAAAATGAGCTAAGATTATTGTGTTGGAATTTATGGTTGGAACTTAACCTAGTTGATTCATTGATTATCGATATATCTACATGTTTAGTGATAAATGCAGTTGTTATCAAAATCATAGTGTATTGATCATCATGTTTAAAATGATTTCATTTTTGGTGACGCTTAGATGGAATTGTTAGGTTTTACTTCATTTTTGGTGACGCTTAAATGATTGTAATTAATTTTAATGTGATTGTTGTAAAATAGTTGCATTAAATTGACCGAAATGATTGATGCCATGGGTTTGCTTGGTGTTCCAGGCGCGTCTAGGTGATGTAGAGATACACACCTACCTCATGTGATCCGCTGAGTATTTTCACAGAAATTCATGATGTTGGCTATGTTTGTATCGACATAGAGATATGCGGTACAGATACGTCGATTAAGGTTAATATGACCTCGAGAGGGGGTATTAACTAAAACAGGAGAATCGGGTCTAACTATCGCATTTTGATAATATGCATCGGCACATAATTGGTTCGAGATCAATGAAACAATAGGTTAAGCGACATCATAAATTCCAACCACACTTTTCCCTCCGAAATTTGCCAAGACACCTTTATTTTCTTATTTTGTAGATTGTTAGTTTTTATATCATGTCTTTGAATGTGTGTGTTTACTTTTGTCGTTAGAATTAAAATCGATTAAAGTTGTGTAATCCAAAGTATACATTCCTCGTGGGATCGACAATCCGGACTCTTTAGGTCCACTTTATTACTTGAACGCGACTCGTGCGCTTGCGGCATAGATTTTAGCGAACATTGGGTGGTTGTTGCTGATGGGGCGGCGATATGGTGGTGGTGGTGGTGGGTGAGGTGAGGTGGGAATAGGGCTTAGCCGGGCAGAAAGGTGGCCGGACGGTGAAGTTCCGGCATTTGACAATAGACTAACTGTGACCTCAAAATTCAACAATTTGTGACTAAAAATTAATCCGTGACCTTTAATTTTTTGATCCGTGATAAATAAAATAATTTGTGACCTATAAAATTATTGATTTGTAATCTCGAAATAGTCCGTGACCTCCAAAATTTTTAATCAGTGACTAAATGTTTGAACTGTGACCTCGAAATAATTCGTAACGTATAATATTTTTGATTTGTGACCTCGAAATAATTCGCAACCTATAAAATGTTTGAACTATGACCTCCAAATAATTCGTAACGTATAATATTTTTGGTTTGTGATCTTGAAATAATTTGTGACCTATAAAATTTTTGATTTGTGACCTCAAAAATAATCCGTGACCAATTAATTATGTATATGTGACCATTAATTGTATAATTATGACATCATTATATTTAATTAATTAAATCGTAATAAATTTTAATAAAAATCTGATTTTTGAAATTCCAAACTTGTTTTCTTAATTTTGAAATATGGGATACATAACCTCTTATGAATTTTTCCCTTACATAAAACCACGCATTTAAATTTATAAATTCAAAAATCAGATTTAAACTTTATTTAATAAAAAATCAGGTATTACATTATAATTATATATTAAAAGTTTTCACCGAATTCAATTACAAACCCTAATTTTAATTCATTTTTCTCACTCTCCCTCCCCCCTCTTCTTCTCATGCCTTTCTCTATGTCAGACGTCGTCGTCAGACCACCTGTCGCGGGAACTGTGTTGTCGCTACCACTTAAGCAGCATCGCATTGCTTAATGAAGAGATCGGAGCCTCTGCACGTGGAAGTGCAGGGACAGTGATCTGAAATCTTTTTCGATTTGTAACGTTTCTCCGACGATTTTCTGTGGCCCATGGTTTGCGCTGTAGCAGCGGTGGTATGGCTTGGAGATGGCGACAGTGTGAACATCGCTACTCGTGGCTCTACTTGATTTCTTTTTTTTTCTTTTTAGTTTTGATCGTTGGATGGTGTTTTGTGAGGAGGTGGGATGGTGTTTGTGTGGTGGCGGACCTAATGATTTTGTTGGTGGGGTGGTGGCTTAGTTGGCGTGGCGACAGGGTTAGACGTGGTGGCGAGTTTGTGATGGGTGGTGGTTATGGTGCGGTGAAGTCTTTGTTATTGTTGGTGACGGGGATGGAGGTGGTGACGAGTTCATGATTTTTTTTGTTAGATCTGGTGGTGACGGTTTTGTTGGTGGTGATGTTGTGGTGTTGGTCGTGGTGCTGTTGCGGCAGTGGCGACAGTTATGGGGTTGGAATTGGATATGTGGCGGCGATGGGGTGGCGGTTGTTGGTGGCTAGAGATCTGATAGAGTTGATTGACATGATTTTTGTTAGATATCGATTGGATCTGGTGTAAGCGATTTTGTTAGTATAGGCGGTGATGGCGACGGTGGCGATAGTGTATGTGGTGGTCGTATGTGACCCATTGTTTGGTTACATATGACCAACTGTTCAACCGTGACCTTAAAATTCAATAATTTGTGCCAACAAATTTGAAAATACGTGACTAATTGATAAATCGTGACCTATAATTTTTTATCTGTGACCAATAAAATAAACAGTGACCTTAAAATTCGATAATTTGTGACCAACAAATTTGAAAATATGATTGATTGATAAATTGTGACCTATAATTTTTTTATCCATGATTAATAAAATAAAATGTGACCTATGAAATTTTTGACTTGTGATCTTGAATTTATCTGTGACTAATTAATTATTTAATACGTGATCAATAAATAAGTTGTAACATATGATTATGTACATGTGACCATTAATTATATAATTGTGATTTTATTATATTTAATTAATAAAATATATTTAGTTAATTAATAAATACCCGATTTTTGTATTAATTAAACTTAAAACCTGATTTTTGAATCGTGCATAATTAATGCCTTAATTGTGAATTTTTCCCTTACGTCAAACCAGAATTTTTAAGACTCAATTTCAAAAATCAGACATAAAGTTTGTATATTAATTCAAATATTTAATATTAATGTTGACCCCAAAAAATGTACATATGATGTGGCTAACAGATCCCAAAGCTTCTCATGTCCACGCAAGCTGGATTCGTGCACACTGAGACAAATCGTTAATCACACGTGGACTTCTTCGGGGGAAATAAAGTTAGTCGCTCGTACTCCGACGGTCAAGTCAGTTGGGGTGATAATTTAGGGTGTGGGAGAGTTTCGAACGTGAGCCTCCAATCAATAAAAATGGGGTCGGCTTGGGAATAGATAATGAAAAATGTATGTAGCAAGATTATAGCTTTGAAAGTCTTAACTTGCATTAGCCTCGAATGGTACTAAGTGTGAGTTTTTATACTTGAGTAAGATAAATGAGGCCCGTTGGATGAGAGGGCACGTGGCCTCATCAGATCGATTGACATTTCTTGTCGCACACATCAATTAATCAATGCATTAAATGCTAGGGGCCCTTTCGTATCCATAAGTCCTAGCTTGGCAATTAGGATTTGACAGTATAGGTGTGTAGAGGTGGCGTTGGCAGTGAATTGTCTTGTCAATCATTTCAACACAAGATCTGTTAAGGATCATGCAATTGCCTCGTCAGGATCGATTCCTACATGGTGTCTGCCTAAATGGGGTCAGTCCAGTGTTGTTCTATGGGGAGAATGGGTCGCCTATATATATAAAGGGTCGTCCATGTCGGTGTGTAAAGCGTGGGGCCCCCCAGATTGTCGCCATGTAGTTTAATCAGTGCAACGTGTGGTCTTTAATTTATCTTATGAGTAACAATTATTAATACAACCAAAACTCATCACAAACCAAAATTTCTCTCCCCTCTCATTTCTCTTCTTATATTTCTCAATACCCATCTCTTTTTCTCTCACATGACAGTCAACTCCCATCTCATCTCTCCACCTACTACGTATTCTCTCCACCGATTGCAAGATTAGTGCTACTACAAAAGACCAATGTCGATGGTGTAGGGGGAGGACCAGCGCTGCTGCTGACTGTGAGCTCTGTCGTACCGCTGAAAGATAAGCGTCGTCGAAAGAGAAGATCCGTTATTTTATTTTATTTTTAATTTTTGAGTGGTTTTGTGATAGACGGCTCGGTGGTGATTCTATGGTGCGGTGATGGTGTGTTGGTTTTGCAATTGCTGTGATCGTGGAGGTATACGATGCAGTGTACGGTGGTTGGGTTGCGATGGTACGGTGTAGTGATGGTTGGGTTCGATGGTGCTGCTTTCGGTGGTTAGGTTGGGTGCGATGATCATGTGCAGTGGTGGTTCTGTAGTGGCGTTGACCAATGGTAGGGTATGGTGCTGTGTGTGGTAGTGTTGGCTCTGGTCGATGTGTAGTGGTGTTGACCGGTTGTGGTGAGTTGATGGGGTGGCTCTGGCGGTAGTGTTTGATAGCGGTGATGTGTACGGTGCGAGGTGGTGGTGGTTGTGGTGTGCGTTGGGACAAGTATGCCCATTTATTTGGATGGTTATGGTGGTGCAGGTGATAGTGTTCGACGGTGGTAGAGATGGAGTAGTGGTACAGTTGAGGTAACAGTGGTAAAAATGGTGTAGATGTTTGGTGTAGCCAGTTGTGGTTGACGGTGGTGGAGTGTAGATAGTGGTCGTGGTGGTCACTGTGGCGGCGGCGTTGACAGTAATGGATTTGAGGTGGTGGTGGTTGGTATAGGCGGCAACGGGGTATTTAGGGATAGTGTTGGCTATTGTCGTTGCAGTGGTGTTATTGGAGATAGTGGTGAGATGGTGGTGGTCACGAATTGTTTTGTTGATTGTGACCAATAAATTGGTTGGTGTGTAACCAATAAACATTGCGTGATTAATAAAATAGATAAATTGTGATCAATAAATAATGTATGACCTAAAAATTTATTAAGATGAAACCAATAATTTGATAGTGTGTGACCTAAAGTAATTTGTTACCAATTAATTTGATATCTTGTCACCACGAAATAAGTTGCAATTCATAAGATTTTTGATTTGTGACAAAAAAATAATATGTCACCAATTAATTTATTTAATTTGTGATCAACAAATAAATTGTGACCTATAAAATTTGTTGTTAGTGACTTTGCCGTTTGTAATTGTGACTAATACATAACAGTGATCATAAATTATATAATTTTGTGACCATAATATATTTAATTAATAAAATATTTTTTAATTAATGATTTAATAAATAAATTTAAATTAATAACTGATTTTTGAAAAATTAAACATTCTTTCTTAGATTTGAGATATGTCACACTTAATATCTTGCTAATGAAATTTTCCCATTATTTTACTAAATGAAAATTACACCCCAACTATATTTTTCAAGATTCAATTTCAAAAAGCAGATATAAAGTTTGTTTATACAAAAAGCAAATTTTAATTCAAACATTTAATATTATTAATACAATCAAAATTCATGACAAACCCTAATTACTATCATCTCTTATCTCTTTCTACATCTCTCAATACCCATTTCTTTCTCTCTCAGAAGGCAACCGGCATCCCCTCTTTTCTCTCTACATATTCCATCTTCTCTCTTGTGACGGGGAGAAGATTGGCGCCATTGCAAAAGAGTGGCATGTTGTCGGAAATTCGACTATCCCAATCGAAAGAACAAATAAAAGAGCAGGAAAAAAGGAAAAAGAAGAAGATGAAGCGAGGTATACCAAAGCAAATCTCCTTAAGACAGATTTCGCCCCCCAACAACGTGCAAACGGGATTATGGACGTCTGTCTCCCAAGATACAACGCTTTTCCCAAAATCGATATTGCACAATACCAACCTTGACGGTCGAACCAAATAATGATCGTACTCGAACGAAATAATCACGAAAATATCGAAGGAATTTAGCAGAATATGGAGCGAGAAGAATTTAGAAATCAAGAATATATTAATTGATTTTGGTATCCAAAAAACGAATTTGGAGGTCTCTATTTATAGAGATTGAAGTGTCTCCTTGAAAGGGTGTGTAACAATTCATGAACTGATGCACCACTTGATCTGATCTGTTTTAGCCATTGGATCGTACTCTTTCATAATCTAATGGACCAGATTAAACCACGAAATGTAGTGTCCATTCATCATGCCTATTCACCAATTCTGAACAGTCACCAGCCATGCAGTTGCCACGCGTACGTCCAACATGACCAACCGCCATGCAGGACGAAGTGACGTGACCTGTTATGTGTGTGCCACCTAGGATGCCAACTCATCGAGCCTCTCATCGCCATGTCATCGAACCATGACTCCATTTCTGAAAACTATAAGGCTCCTCAACTCCTCGCGACGATGCGTACGTGCGAAGTGCAAAGTGCGCCTCTAAAGCGCCCAATGCGTACTTTGCGACGTGCGCGGGCCCGGACCGGGACCGGGGCGTGGCGTGGCGTGAGTGGTGCGAAGCACCACTCTCGTGGTGACTAGTTAGCTAACCTTTGACTAGCTAATAGTTAGCCAAGTTGTAGGTCACTTATTAAATTATAACTTATACACACATCCCACTATATAAACAAGTCTATTTTCTTGTAAACTTTTGATGTGGGATTACTTACCATAAATAAGACACTTAAATTGGCTTATAACATATGGGCCTATATTGGAGACTTTTCCAATTCACCCAAATTAATTACAACGGCCCACATCATTAAATAACATATTTAATGACCCAAATAAATATCATTAAATAACATATTTAATGATCCAAATAAATCAATTAATTCCAACATGGCGCAGATTACGAGATCGACCCAGCTGAGCGTTCGAAGCTCATTGATGTCCTTCTCGTCGTTCGAATTAAAGGCAAATCTACATTTTCCTCTCATCGCTCATTAGAGACCTTCCAGCCGTCGGTTTTGTTTCTCTCTTCTTTTGATTTTTGTGGTGGTCGGAGTTTTTGAGTGGATTTGTGGTGTATGGCGGTGGTGGTGAAGTTGACGGTAGCTTGTTTAGGAACTTTGTTGTTGGTGATGGTTGTTGTGGGTGTGGGTATGGGTGTAGATGTGGGTGCTGGTGCTATGGCAGTGGCTTGTTTGGGTTTTTTTTTTTTTTGTTGGTGGTGGCGGTTGTGGTGTAGGTGCAGCTACGGTAGATGTGGATAATGTAATGGAATTGAGGATATGGTGGAGGTGGTTGTGGTGGTTAGTGCAGGCAGCGGTGATGGTTGATACAGGCAGCTGTTGTGATGGTCTTCTTTGTCATAATCGTCGTTGGGATGGTGCTGTTGGAGGCAGTGGTAAGGTGGTGGTGGTCACAAATTGTTTTGTAGATTGTGACTAATAAATTAATAAATGTATAACCAATAAATAATACGTGACCAGTGAAATAGATGATTTGTGATTAATAAATAATGTGTTATCTAAAAATTTGTTAAGTTGTGACCAATAATTTATAATATGTGACCTAAAAATAATTTGTGACCAATTATTTTGACATTTTGTGATCGTGAAATAAGTTGCAATTCATACAATTTGTGATTTGTAATCAAAAAATAATATGTTACCAATTAATTTATTTAATTCGTGATCGAGAAATAAATTTGGACCTATAGAATATGTTGTTCGTGATTGTAGCGTTTGTAATTGTGAATAATATATAAATGTTACCATAAATTATATAATGTTGTGACCATAATATATTTAATTAATTATTTAATAAATAAAATTTAAATTAATATCTGATTTTTAGAAAAGCAAACCTTATTTCTCATATTTGAAATAGGTCATACTTAGTGTCTTACTAATTAATTTTCCCTATTATTAATTATATATTAACTCCTGGTGGCTATTCTTTTGAAAAAAAATATTGTTTTAAATAGCGAACTTTTGAAGATGTGTTGTTAAAAAATAGACAAAAAATTTGTATTAACATGTAAATATTTTATTGTGTGAATATTTGATTGAAAAATAACTATATAGAAAACAATAGTTTTGAAGAATCGGAGATAAACACTTGTTTGGCAATCATTAATTTTATTTCTCAAACTCATATTCAAGTAAAATATTTTGCGCGTAATCCACAAAAAAATTTATACTTCTTAACAACAAGTTCTTTAAAAAATTAGGGGTTATTCTCTTCGTATTTCAGTTTTCAGTTTTAAATTTTAAATTTATTTTGTGTTTTTTATTTTGAGTGTCCATTTTGAGATGACTGAAAACGCGTTCTCTTTGTTATTTTAAAAAAAATTGTTTTCAAAAATGAAAAAAAAATGAAAAATGTGTTTACTTTCTAATTTTGAAAAACTGATTATTCAATATATATATATATATATATATATATATATATATATATATATATATATATATATATATATATATATATAGTTCTTTTACTTAAATAATAAAGCAAAAGCGGTTGTCATTGTGGTTAAGTAGGGATGACAAAAAAACACGATAAACTCGATACCCGCGGGACCCCGCCCCGAAAAACTCGCTAATCGGGTATCGAGGAGGGTAACGGGAGCCCCGCCCCGTCCCGTTAAATTTTTTTTTTTTTTTTTAATTTTAATTTTAGAATTCAATACTTTAAATGAAAATTTTCACAAATTTTCATTAGTTCTAATAGAAAATAACAACTAAAATTATTTGTCTAAATCTAATGAATGCAATAAAAATAAATTATCAAAAACTAAAAAAAAAAATATTTGAATGGGTAGTAAACGGGGCAAGGACCCTGCCCCGCCCCGCCCTGTCCTGCCCTACCCTAAACGGGTAACGGGGCGGGGGGTGTTGACATCCCTATGGTTAAGGCATTGAAATTCCATGCTGGTGACCCGAGTTCAAATCTCAGTTACTTACCAATTTATTTGAAAATTTTTGCATTGTGCATATAAAAAGAAAAATTCTTGTATTGAATTTCGGTGAAACGGAATCGAGCTTGTGGCTTTTAGAAAATCCCAACTAAGATATCCCACTATTGGCAAAATGTGTCAGTTTTCCACATTTTGAAGTTTTTGTTTAGTTTTAACTGAAAACGGACAAAACGGTTTTTTTGGTTCCGTTTTCTTTGTAAATTTTAGGGAAATTTGTGGCCGTGGTCCCAAACCTTTCATTTTGTTGCAGATTACACCCAAACCTTTTATTTTTGCAGTCGAAGTTCCAAACCTTTATATGTAGTTGCAGCATCGGTCACAAGCCTTTAATTCCGTCCATAAAACCGCCAGTCAACGTTTCAACGGTAATTTTGACTCGAAAAAATTGCAACGCTGGTCCCAAACCTTTCATTTTGTTGCAGATTACACCCAAACTTTTAATTTTTGTGGCCCAAGTCCCAAACCTTTATATATAATTACAGCGTTGGTCCATTTCACACATTCCGTCTATAAAATCATCAGTCAACGTTCAAACAGTAATTTTAACTCAAATGACATCTTAATTGATGGGTAAAATTGTCAAAACAAGTTATCCAAAAAAAAAATGTTTGTTTTTTTCAAATTCTTCAATCTTTTCACAGAAATCATATTCTCATCATCGATAATTATTTGATCAGATAACAATTCGATCCAATTTGTTATAATAGTCGAATCGATAAATTATTTTTATGGCATGTTAGTTGTCACTAAAATAAATAAATGAGAAAATAAAAATAAATAAACTACATTTGGTACTATAATTTGTATGTGTTATTAAATAATATTTAGATTGATTAAAAATTAAAAATAATATTAAAATAAAAAATACATTTTTTATTAATTAAAAATTTTTATTTAGTACTAAACTTTTTTATTTTCTCATATATTTATTTTGATGACAAATAACATGCCATAAAAAATGAAAAAATTGCAACGCTAATCCCAAGCAGGCATGTTTAGACAAAGTTTAGGCATAGATATTATTAAAAAAATATTTTCTTATTTTAATATTATTTTTAATTTTTAATCAATTTAAAAATTATTTAATAATACATACAAATTATAGTACTAAATGCAGTTTATTTATTTTTATTTTCTCATTTATTTATTTTAGTGACAAATAATATGTCATAAAAATAATTTATCGATTCAATTATTATAACAAATCGGATCAGATTGTTATCTTATCAAATGGTTATCGATGATGAGAATGTGATGGCTGTGAAAATATTGAAAGATTTGAAGAAAACAAACATTTTTTTTGGATAACTTGTTTTGACAATTTTACCCATCAATTAAGATGTCATTTGAGTTAAAATTACAGTTTCAACGTTGACTGATGATTTTATGGATGAAATGCGTGAAATGGACAAACGGTGTAATTATATATAAAGGTTTGGGACTTCGGCCTCAAAAATTAAAGATTTGGGTGTAATCTGCAACAAAATGAAAGGTTTGGAACTAGCGCTGCAATTTTTTCGCGTCAAAATTACTGTTGAAATGTTGACTGACGGTTTTATGGACGGAATTAAGCTTGGGACCGACGCTACAACTACATATAAAGGTTTGGACTTCGACCGCAAAAATAAAAGGTTTGGGTGTAATCTGCAACAAAATTAAAGGTTTGGAACCACGGCCGCAATTTTCCCTAAATTTTAAACACGTTTTTGGAAATTCATTTTTGAAAATTTGTAAGTAAAAGTGTTTTCAGTGTTTTCGAAATTGAAAATCGAAAATGACCTGAAAATAATAAAGAGAACAGATTTTTATTATTTCAAAACTCATTTTTTTCGAAAACTTATTTTAATCGTTGTCGAACAGGGACTAAGGCTAATTAGGGCATGCATATAGTTGCATTTATAAAAATAGGAATAAATGAGTGGATCTACAAATATATAATTAAACTACAATACATTTTGGATACATTTTGAAGTGTCAGTCTTTTTCACAAACCAATAAAATAAGTCAAAAAAATTAGAGAGATTGGTGTGCAACATTGGTGTACACCAAGTTACACAGCTCTCTCACACAGTGGGGCCATGATTATAAAATAATTGTGGGGTCCACAATTGTGAGAGAGCTGTGTACAAGGCTGTACACTAATGCTGCACAAACAATTTTTTTCTAAAAATTAACAACTATGTTACATGTACATTATGGTTGACACCTTCCTTTACATTCTTTCCCATGACACCAACTAATCATTTGATTTCCCCGAAAATCTTTCACATCGTTGCCTGGATTGTGTCATGTAGGAGGGAATGCCAACCATGTGGTAAGACAATAAGACATGCTAGTTGTACAATCGAGATTGATAATCACTCACATGGGGGGTCCGCTTCTTTTTTTTTTTTTGAATTTTTTAAACATATGAACCCCACGCACATGTGAGAGGTTGTCAACCTCGATTGTACAAATAGAATTTTCCTAAGACAATATGTATATTTAGCATTATTGAAAAATTAAATAGTACAAAAATCGAATTAGTAACAAACAATAAACAATTTGAAAATGCATAATGCTACAATTTGAGGTGTAACATTGCGACAAACATAAAAGAAATCAAAATCAGTATTTTGCTTTTAATTAATGCCATTATTTACTCTATATTTGATTCTCTTTAAATTAAAACTCTTTATTTCTCATATTCATTTTTAACCACACAATAAAATATTCTACACATAAATTCAAAAACTTTTGTCAACTTTTTAAATGCATAATCTTCAAAATATCACTATTCAAAACATTATTTTTTCTCAATTTCTCTTTATAATGACCATCAAACAGGGTTTGATCAAGGAGTCGTGTACTATCCAAGGCAGTTTGGAAATAGTTCATTGACATTAAAAACGAGGTTTTAACTCTCAACCTCATGACGATGGTCCATGCAAGACGAAAATGTCAATATATATGTTAAAATTGCATTTGACTTTTTCATGAATTAAAGTTGGAGGAAAAAATCGTCAAATCGCTTAATATTTTCCTAAATTTAGTGCTTGTTTAGGAGCTTGATTTTGAGCATGCTTCGCCCTAAAAAAAGGGGGTTGATACTCCAGATAATCAATTACCATTCCTAGAGGCCCGACCAATCTGGCCTAAATTCAAGGCAAAATGTCGTTGAAAAATTGATTGTGCTAGTCGTCGGGAAAAGAATAATCAACTAAATAGGTAAATGAGCTGCTGCAATTGCTTTTTTCAAGAGCCTAAATAATGTGTTGATAATAAGTAGTTAGTAAGTTGTGAGTCATACAAAATAAAATGAGCTTAATTGAGCTTTCTCAAACATGCTGATATGAAAGTTGCACGCGATTTTAATTTTCACATTGTCGATTTGACCTAATCTCACAACTTTAAATAGTTAAAGAGTTAAAAAATCTCACTTCTCAAGATTAGGGAGCCGTTTCCCTGCTACTTGAAAGTTCGTGGCATTCCCACACTAGTTTTTCCTTATTTTAATTGATTTCATAATAAAATATTATTTCACACACAATAAAATCAAAATGGAAGCTCTTGAATTCAGGTAGTTCCTAGCTTTTTTATTCCACGAAGGCCATCAAATATTTGACTTTATTATTAGAAATTTGATTATGTTTGGGAATATTTTATAAATAATAATGTATGAACAATATTGTTTATTAATAGATAGAAACGAGTGATGAAAAAATGAATAATACATTAAAGTGACCTAATATCATGTATATTACAAGCCGTAAACTCCAAATCTACATATGGAAATACACATGGTGATTACACCGAACTCTTCGACTGTTACTTGTCCATGCCTAGTGCTTGCACTATATTATTTATCATACGCTAATTATGCACATATATAGTTTCAACTAAAACTCTTTTAATTTTGTTTTTGAAACACATGGGAAGACATCAAGATGTTCAAAAAATGTGCTGGCATTTTTCTATTTGCAAAGAAAAGTTGATGTGTCGAGATGAAGAAAAAGTAACGAGAGAACAAATTCTGAACATTGAATTCGATTTCGATAAGTAGTTATGTAGTTATGTCACGTGATTGCTATATACATCAAAAGACAAATGAGACTGGTTAAAGTGATGCATCCATCTCACTGTCGCTTGTAACTGGATAATTTCTATTGTTTTTTTTTTCTAAATGAGGATTCGTTCGCAAAAGGAGACTTGAACTCAGGATATTTAGTCAGATAAGACTTTATCTGATAACTCGATCTAGGCTTTGAACTTAATGGATAACTTCTTACAAGATAAATACAGAAATTTATCCTAGAAATATCAAAATGTGCCAGTTGAGCGACCCCACAAGGGAAAAGCACCGCGTAGCCTGTGCTGAGCTCGATTGTTGAGACCTACAGCCTACGTGAAATGACTCCCATGAACTTCTATATATATATAGACTACTGCAAACTTGTGCAGATATCAGAGAGAGAAATCAAACACGAGGGAATAGAATTTGTATAATTTTATTGCAAATGCAAAGTAACTTACAGAAAGTACATAAATTACAAATGTATAAACTAAATTGCCACTCAATAGGGAATGAATCTACAAAAGTAGATAAATCTGGCGAAAAGAATGTTCCGGAAGTACTAGGACAAACATACAAAATTGCAGACAAGTTTTGCTTACTGCTAAAAGATTCGGACAATAATTATGCCGATTTCTCATTATCCAACTTTCTCCAGATTTTCAGACACAGTTTTCATCCTCGGTCGAACCTCGGGGTCTCCCTCTGTGCATGCAAGGGCAATGTGAAATACAGCCAGTACTTCCTTCTTGGCGCGTACTTCTTGAAGCAACATAGGGTCTACCATATCAGACAACGGGTTTTCCTCGTGGAATCCCTTCCTTACCCACCTTACGAGATCCAGGATCTCTGTAGATGTTGAAGCCGTTGGAGATGAATAGTCTGGAGATTTACCAGTTAGCATTTCAAGTAAGACGACTCCGAATGAGTAGACGTCCCATTTTTGGGTAGGTCGGCTACCGGTGACTCGAGCTTCTGGTGCTCGATAATTGTTCGTTTTCTCTGGTAGGTTTGGTTTTAGATAGGGAAGCGCACCACCAATAAAGCCCCCGGAAGAGGAAGGGTTGTTTCCAGTGATGGTAATCAGCCGGTTGAGGCCAAAATCAGATATGTACGGCTGAAATTCATTGTCAAGGAGAATGTTTGATGGTTTAATGTCTCCATGAACAAATTTTCTCGGGCTACATTCATGTAGGTAGGCCAAGCCCCGTGCTGTACCTTTCGCAATTTTCAGCCTGGTTAACCATGTTAAACTGGATGACGGCTGACCATTTTTCCCTGTAGAATTGGACCTTATCAGTCCAACATTCACACATGAAAGAAAAAATAATACCAGAAAATATATGTCGATCCACTGGTATCCAGTCTACCCTATGAAATCAGCATTTATTTTAGCATTCACTGCCATTTCCATTCAGGTTGAACATAAGAACAACAATTCATACCAATTATAACCTGTTTTAGCACCGTAAGATATATATCCTGCTTAAGGCATGAAGTTCAACTTCACCCCTATCTCTTGATGATTACAAACAAAACCCTCAGTGGCTATACTTTAACTTCAGAATTCAAACTCATATTGAACTTATGTGAATGTGTTATTGGCGCGTTCAAAGGGTCAAATAAGCCGAATATCCAAAAAGGGCAGGTGTCAAAGTATGACCATCTCGCATAAATAAATTTTATAGGCAAATCATGAGCTTTTAAATCATAAATAGAAGTATCACTTTTCTCTAATCGAAAAAATAATATTATCTAAAAGTACAGTGCAGGAAATGTTTTGGGTTCTTGATGCAACTTATATCAGCAGTCGGGCCCCCTCATCAGAAATTCACGTTAACAAGTGGAATAAGTTTTTGCTCCACTTTGGTACTGATGATCTTAAAGTAGACGATTTTTGGTAGCATCAGGTACAATGTCATGTTTTCACTTCAATTCGGCACAAATTGATAAAAAATAACCTAACATTCCACCAGACTCACCAATATATGGCCAAGTTAGGTACAAGATTGTTGGTAAAGGCATATCCTTATGGAGTAGTCCTCATTACAAAGGTGTACACAATGATAATAATGATTACATCAGAAACACCATTATTAACAAAAACTACGGTCAACACTCACCCACTTCCTTTCTTTTTGTTTCTTCTCCTTCACTCCTTAATGAAACATAATCATTTACACCAAAAAATATACACCAAAGGAAATCAAATATAATAGTTTTTTTTCCCTCTTTTTTGGGGTAAAGTTAACCCATATAACTATCTCCCGTTGCTACTTATCCCAGTTATTGCACCATCCATAATGGTGTACAAGCCAAGCTACCTTCTACAAGCCAAGCTATCTTCTAGGATTAAAGAAAGGTATTATCTTGAACTATAATCCTAGTTAACCATTAACGTTGGAATCTATGCACATAAAATTTAAAAATAAATGCAATTTAGCGAAAAAAAATTAATAACTTACCGCGAAGAGCAAAAGCTAAGTTGCCATTGGAAATGAAATCGCTGATGAGAAGCTTCTCATCAGGTGCCCAGTAATAGGCCCTCAACTTCACAACATTCGGATGATTTACTCTCCCGATTGCCTGAACCTCAGCTACAAACTCCTTATACCTCTGTTCACCGCCTTCTCCCAACCTCCTCACGGCCACAGGCACTCCATTTCCGAGCACAACCTTGTACACAATCCCCAACCCGCTCTTCCCTAACACATAAGCTGACGCCCTCAACAACTCGTCCAACTCAAAATTAAACCCCTTATCAATTGCCACGAGATCTCCCTCCCCACCACTAATCCCACCACTAGCTCCACCACCACCCTTTTCTGACTCCACCTCCGAATCATTGCTCGGGAAATTACTAATGCAAGGAAAAACACACGTCTTCTCATTTCTCCCGAGCTTCCCTTTCCCAGTACAACTACAACCATGAGAATCCTTTCTCTTCCAATACACGTAAACAATCACTAAACCTACAAATGCCACTCCAATAGCATCAGCTACCGCTATCAATATAATCAACCCCGGTTTTAGTCCCTTGCTCTCATTAATATCCTCATTTTCGCGAGAAGCACTCTGAATCCCAGGGGTATTTTCAGAATTGTTTTTACAAGTCCTTTGTAATGGAAATCCACACAACATCGGATTATTCAAAAATGCTGTAGGACCCTGATTCGCAAATGACCCTGTTTGTGGAATTTCACCAAGTAAGTTATTGTTCCTAAGATCAAAACTCACAGTAAGTGGCAAATCACCCAATGTTTTTGGAATTTTCCCTGTAAAAAGATTGAATGACAAATTCAAAGTCCCTGAAAGCGATTTCAATTCTCCTATATCTACTGGGATCGAACCATTAAATTTGTTCCCCGATAGATCAAGTTGCTCCAAATTGGCAAGTTCCGGGAAGATCCCCTCCGGGATCTCGCCGGAAAAATCATTTCCGGCGAGAATAAGCCTCTGCAACTGCCGACAGTTCCTCATAAACTTCGGGAGTGGCCCAGATATGGAATTATTCGAAAGATCAAGATTTTGTAGGCGAGGAAGGTTACACATAGAGGGGGGTAGAGAACCGCTGAGATTATTACCATAGAGAAAGATGCTGTGCAGAGATGAAGCATTGAACAGTTGATCGGGAATTGACCCATAAAAGTTGTTATCATGAAAATTAAGCCGACGGAGATAAATCAAGCCGCCAAGCTCCGACGGAATATACCCCCGGAGATTCTTACCGGCAATGGATATGCCTACAACACGCGGGTCCGCCGAGCCGGAGATGTTCATGCATGAAATTCCACTCCAGCGGCACGGCGTTGAATCGTTCTCATTCCAGTCGGCAAAGCTAGCCGATGCAGAGGCGGTATCCACGGCGGACTTCAAGGAAAGCAAAGACAGGCCGTCGGAAGTCAAACAAACTCCAAATTTGATATCTCCATTAAAATTCAACAAAACAAAAATAGTTAAAAAACACAACCTTGGCAAGAACATCATGATATAAACGCGCGCAGTATAAATCAAAACACAAAAAGGGGTTGAAAAGGCTGTTCTTTTAGGTGAAATAAAAAGGCTGTTATGCTTTGTAATTTTTCATAGTGCATTCATTGATGGTGGTGGAGTGGTGGTGCTGGTGGGGTTTGGCCGGGGGGAGTTGAGGAATTTATGAGAAAAAGACTGGAGTGGAAGGAGGGGTTCTAATGACTGGGCTCCACATCCACTCTTTCCAACAGTGGGAGGGCGTGGGGAGGAAGTAGAAGAAAAGCAATGTGGCATTTTTAATTGTATAATTATGTACACTTAGCATTTTTCTTTTTAATTGGAAGTATTTGTCTGTAATTCGATAACTTTTATAGCAAAGGAATAGGGATTGTGATGTACAATACCTCTTTTATTTTAGAAAAATTCTTGTGGTACATTATGGGATCCATAAAATGATCCATAATGAACACATTGCGGCCTACAATTGGTGGGAGGGCCTGTGGGACCGGCACTCCAACCAATTGTAGGCCGCAAAGTGTCCATCATGTAGACCCTTATGGATTCCATAATGTACCACAAGAATTGTCCTTTATTTTATTTTTGAACTTGATATTTGAGAATTTTATTTTTAAAAATGTTGTTTCTATAGTTCCTTCACATTTCAAATCCATCAAAAATAAACTTAATTTATTGTTGTATGTAATTATTATTTCGAATTTCCTTGAAAGATCAAAAAGTGAAAAAAAAATAAATGATTGTTCTCTTTGTATTTCAGTTTTGTGTTTTGAAATCATTTTGAGTTTTGTGTTTCGAGTGTCCATTTTGAGATTGTTGAAAATGTGTTCTTTTTGACATTTTGAAAAATTGTTTTGAAAACACTCAAAATGCGTTTTGAAAATTTTGATTTGATTATAACTGAAAACATTCAAAACGACAAATTGTCGTCTTGAGTTTTTTTATAAATTTTTAATTTGTTTTCAAAAACGCGTTTTCGAAAATAGGAAAAAGAACGCGTTTTTACTATTTTGAAAAATCGAAAATAGAAAACGACTTGAAAATGGTGAAGAGAACATTCCCTAAGCTTCCCTAGGCCTCAATTGCTCTTAATGTATCATTTTCTTGAATTGAAATATTACTTGAACGAGCATTTTGAATGATTTTTTTATCGCAAATAAATATTTTTTGCTCTAGACATAGGCGATATGATCCTTCTACATTGAATGGTTAAGGAGAAAGATGATCTGTTTGTAGGCCCTTGTATTTATCATATGACAAAAGCAGATCTCGGTTACACAATGTGGTTGCATGCAATTTAATTTATATCTAATGGATAAATCATTATAACTATTGATTTTCAAGAAATGAATAGTCGACATGGCTGGCGTCAAGACCAAGGTGTGGTCCATTCAAGAGTAAAGGCTTCCAATAAGTAAGGTTATGTTGTCCTATGGGTTTGGGGATGCCCTGATCGGTATATTCTTCTTAATTATCGAGGGAGGGAGGGAGTAGAGACATCTCGTAATAATGCATTCATTCTATTTGTGCAACTAATTTGACAATGTATGAGTTGACATACATCATGTCCATCGATTTGAAAAATTATTTTTAAAATTAATGACAATGATCTTGACACCTCACACATTATCAATCTATTTGTATAAATTCAGTGTACAAGTAGATTGATTCCATAATAATGTGTATAGATCATATAACCTTGTATTGTGTAAAAATATTAGAATAATGCTATGTGTACACAAACTTTCACACAATCTTTTACACCCCCCTCACATGGAGGGGGGTCCACACATAATAAAATAATCGTGGGCCCCCCTCCATGTGAGCGGGGTGTAAAAGATTGTGTGAAAGTTTGTGGGTACATGTAGCATCACCCAAAATATTAACCCAATTGGGATTCCTAAAGTAATATTATGGAATATTTGGTAAAATAAATTAAGCAGTATTTGATATTATTAAAAAAGAAAAAAAAAATTAAAATTAAGTTATTTACACTGTATATCAAACATGCACGAGTATAATACATCATAAATGTTTTGAAAGGAGGAGGAGGTAAGGGATGAAGGTGGGTGATGAATATATTGGCACATATTTGGAGAAAAGATAAATCATCAATCATTAAATCTTAGCATCCCATCCAAGTAACCTAAACATCATCTTATGCTAAAACAAAAAAGCACATAATTTGTCCAATTCTTCCACTTTTACCTAAATAGTAATATATAAGTACTTATTTTCTCTCTTAATTGGCTTTTTTCTCTCCCCCCTATTGAAAAATACTCAAAAGCCACCATTTACTTTAATTGTTTAGTGGAAGTAGGGATGATTAGTTCTCACACCCAATCATGAAAACATGCTTAGAAGCAAACAAAAGTGTGTGTGTGATTGTCTATGCATCATTCATCAAGTAGAACAGAGCAGTTAGATATTAGGAAAACAAATATTTTTAACTTGGTGATCTGTCCAATGGCACGTGGGAATATGACAGTAGTCTATTCATGCTCCCAAGTTCAGCCCCTAATCGTCCAAGAAAATTGAGTTTCATTTATGCCATTAAATTTAGAAGAGCAAGTGGCAGTGCATAATGCCAATTTCAGTGGCAGTGAACTTCACCATTCATTATCGAATGAATCGGAATGCAAAAACGATAAGCACAAAATTCCTAGACAAAAGGCTGGGGTAAGAAGAAAGAATCACTTGCTTCATAGAAAAGACAAATTTTAGTAGCAACTCCCATCTAGCATTTCAACATCAAATGGTTATCATGAACGGAGTTGGTGGGTGAGTATTGGTGGTCCCATTTGCTTAATGGTTTCATAAAAGTGGAGTGCCTAAAATTAGCTGCCAAGCAAAGTTGCTTATATACTTTCTTTTACCCTAATTAATTATGAATGCAATTCTCCGAGTCATTTTAACATGATTATGAAATGCAATTCTTTTGATAATTGAATGTGTGATGATAGATTCAAAATCAGCTAACTCGCAATAAGAAAAGTGTGCATTCGTAATCTCACATAGTAAACAAATGAAAGTCTGGTACAATTTGAAGGGGAAAGGGGGGAGCCAATATTAAATTGCATCAAGAATGGCAGGACTTGGTTATATTTCATCATCAAGAAGCAAAACAAGTTTTTCATGTTCAATGCGTTAAATGTAATTCAGAAGCACGCCAGCAAATATTCTATGTCCTCTATCTCGCTCTGGCTCAGGCCACTGACAATTCAGCCATCTCATGCTCTACAACTTCTGTTTCGACTGGATAGTATTTGTAGTGAAGTTCTCCAACATCATCGCCAGATAGCTTTGTCCATCCATTTGGTCCAACGTGATAAACTGCAATAACCACAGGACATGATTGAACAAGCACGCGCACAGAAAAAATGAGGGTATAAAGAAGGAGAAAACGAGGTGATACGGGGACTAGTGCAATACCACTGGCAATGCCACCACTGGCTCCATCACGGAATGTTGCATGGTAAATAGCTCGTCTTGCCAACTCTGCAGCTTCTTCAACAGACATATCATAATGGTAGCTAGACAATTACAATGCAAAACAACATTAAGGTTTGCCTATAGCAATTTCATTAGATTAAAACTGAAAAGTGAATGCAGAAGTGGAAAGTGCTAACTAAATACAAGCCATGGATAAGTTAGGAGAAAAGTCATCTGCGAGAGGCACAATGTATATAGTTTATTTGCAATAAGAGGCAACAAGCAAAAGTGACGCATAAATTACTGGTACGATATAAAAAATTTGTCCAAGAAAACATCGCGCCAATCCTTGAAGCTTGTTTCATATCATGATTCTGAGTATACAACGGTTAAGAGAAAATTGTGAAACATTCACAACAGGGAAATGAATAACTCACCCACTGTCCAAAACACCGTAAGCATATGGCGAACCAGATCCAACAGAGAATCTAGTTCCTTTCAGCCTTCCTCCTTCACTGTCCACATAATACAGGCCAGGACCCTACACCAAAATGCCAAAGCATTAGAAACATCCTACGGATGCAGGTCAATGGCATTCTATATTTCACCAGTTACCTTCTCATCCCAGCCAGCTATCATAGTTCCAACAGATAAACCCATTCCCCGATAAGAATAGAGAATGTTAGCCAGCAACTTTGAGGCTCCAGTTACGGATATTCTTCTCTTATTTGCCAGTTCGTGCAATCGACACTAAAGTGTGCAGGATCACCATCAATTAGTATTATTGTAGGGAAACGAATATAATAAAGTAATCTTGTATTCGTATGGTGGAAATAAAAAGTAACAAAATGTTCATATTTAACCATTGTTGTTCAAACTGAAACCTCAAACTCAGACCGTAAATACTATCTCAGGGGGCATGTTGACACCCCAAGCAATTGTAGAAAACAAATAACAAGCCACCCAACAGCATCTACATTATATCAACTGGTAAATTCTCTAGAAACCATAAGTAGTAGCCAATTAGTTCATATAATATTGTCATAAGTATGTAATGCATTTTCATGGACATCCGAAGTTTTATAGATGCATAAAAACGTTATGTCATTGAATAGTTGAAAACAGAGGCAAATTAAAATTAGCAGATTCTTGCTTGGGAATTAAAACTGTATCACATTTCCACTCTCATATTATGTTGTCATCCTCCCTCACCAGGATACACATTGAGATTTCGAAAGAGTCATAACCAATCATTGCAAGGATCAAGACTGCAATGGAAAATTTTACCATTAATCATCCTCATTTTTCTTGACTTTAACGTGACAAGATATACCTACGTAGATCATTGCCGTTCTTAACCGAGACTCAAGTTAAACTCCGTCTTGGTTAGGAGTAAAGAATCCCGAGGTTGGCGCATTAATCACAGAAAATAAGTTGGGGAAAAAATATGTTCAAAAAAGGGTCCAAAAAGAGAATGGAAAAAAAAAATGATCAAAAAAGGGTCCAAAAGGAGAATGAAATGGATGAGAAGCTCTCCATTTCTTTATATCCATACTTGATTTATGATTAGTTTTCATTTGCTGGAATCAAAATACTATTTAAGAGTTTATAGCAAAAATCAGACTCCTTTTTAATTAGAATTTAACAGTCCCGAAATATACAACATATCAGTTAATGCACCAGAAAAAAAGGCACAAAACATGTGTTGACATTTCCATAAGAAAAGTCAACTCGTTTGACAAGCTGAATGTTAAAGTGAGGAGAAAGATTTACAATTTTCGAGAAATATTATTCAAGAGGACATAACAGTTTAAAATGTCATAGTAACCAATGCCAGAGGGATCAATCACCCAATTAAGAATAACGCTTTAATCTACAAAAATACACATGTATAGCTATAACCACTAGCTATCTTCCTTGTTGACAATGAGAACGACGATAAAAGAAACCAAACAACATTAGAGGTAAATTCAATACAAATACCTTAACACCCAGATTCCTGTGCCAGAACTGGCAGTCAGCAGCTCCTCCAGCCATTGTGCCAAGCATGTATGGATTAATTTCAATGATTTTCTTAACAGTTTGTGATGCTGACATATACATGAAGAGGTAAACCAAATCAAATATGAAGGAAATATGATAGTAGTTAAAATGAAAATAATTATCAGATAAAGAATGTTACTATTTACGGAATCACCAGAGAATATAACTCCAAGGAACCATAACAAGAACAGCCTATTTATTTTTAGTTGAACATTGCTTTACTCACCTCAATGTACCATAAGCAATCAATAAATGTCAATATATTAAAACTCAGATCCATAAAATACATGAGTATGAATTTGCAACTCCCCAAAGCACAACAATAAAATGCAGATAAGAAACATATAAATATAAAATATCATACCACAATTGTTGCATATATTTCAAATGCACGCTAGTCCAGCAGATAGTTTCAGGGCATCTATGTATCATGACTCAAAAACAAATTAAGCCCATTGTTTGACAACCATTATTTTAAAACTATTTTTTTCTCAAACTCATTTTCAACCACATATTCCCACAATAAAATATTTTGCACGTGAACCTAAAACTTTTTTCCACATCTTAACCACACATTCTCCAAAAAAAATCACCATTCCAAAACTCATTTTAATGGTTGTCAAACAAGGGCTAAATATTCTGGAGTTCGTCAAAATAAGAAAATACTTGAAGAGGAGGGTCAAAGATGAAAAAAAAAGGAAGTCTCCATGAGAAATGGATGTATTGCTCAGGATATGAAAGTAAAGTGTCCCTCACTATAGAAGATCAGTCAAGTTCAACATTAACCTCTGCTTACTATGAAAATCCAAATCATTTCATCCAAAATTAGTTCTCAGTTTAAGATAAAAACCCTGAGACATGGGTTCCGGAATCCATCTTAATGATCCAAAATTCGCACACATTCTGGCAGGGTTTTCTTTGCATTGCTTCAATTCAACTAATCTAGCAGCCAGGGCATCCATAGACTTGCATCACACTCAATGCATCCAAATCAATCAAGATCTGAGTAGTTTTTCAATAAACTATTATACTTCTTGAATGCCGTATCCCAACTATAAGTGTATTTTCACTAATTTTATATTGTTGGAAAGGAAGGAAATCTATAACTACTGCCTATGTTGCATGGACACTCCTAAAAGGGTGGCATGTCTAAGTTTGACACATTTTGTGTCGTGTGAAACACCAACACTCCTTGAATGCCCATGGCATGGTTCGACGAGTCATATGTTGTCTATTTTTGATATACATTTTCAATTCCTAACTTTTACTGCCCACAAGACATTGGCACTTTCCGTTTACTCCACTGCTGAATTTTAGCGCAAGCCAGGGCGCTATGTTAAGACGGATCGCACAGCTACACTATTTTAAGAATGGCCAGCCAAACATGGCTTAAGTATGAAGAATCTAGTGCGGAGGTGTCTTGAGCTAGCTGAAACGTTGTTGATGTACCATCACTTCAAACACGAAGGAAGGATCTAGATGAAACTAGTGTAAGCAACACCTTAAGCTTGATAGAAGCTTCTAGAAGGTAGCTAGTATAATATATTAGCGAAGTTATCTAGAGAATGCTAGGTTGGATATTTGTATATATATTTATGGGATATTTTTGTAGAACAAAGAGGCAACATTCAAAGAAGCAAAATATACGATTACCCGATACTCTGGTAGTTCAAACTTCAAACGTAAGGGAGTTCAAACATCACGTGTAAGGAAATAAAGAAATAGCGACCAAAGAAGCTAGCATGTCCATGAGCGTAGAGCACAAAACCACAGTTAAACTACAGATATATTCCTTTCCAAGACTCAATTTTCATCTCCAAATTCTTTGCAAACAAACAAAACTACACAAACATTCAGGTCCCTACACATTGAATTCCTTATGACCAACACGCCAAAACCAAGTACTAAGTCAAAAAGGCTCACATATATATCCTCCCATGCTAGCACGTGAATCAGCAGCAACCATAACGCCTTCCTTGAATATAAAAGCTAGGGTAGTGGTTCCCTTTGCTGGCTTCACCATTTGGATAGCTTCTTTCTGAAACTCATCAAACTAAAATATCCCAAAAAAATCAGCATAAAGATTCAACACAACATTAACCAACAGAAACAATTAAATCGGAACTCACATCACCAGTAATAGGAAGTTCAAACGAAAGAGGCTTTGAGATCTCGTCATGCTCCTTGATTCCGCAAAGCGAGGCCAAGGGTTCCAGTCCGCTAAAGTCAATCTTCATCATTTAACCTTTTTCAACTGAAAATTAATCGATAAATTCAAAATTAGCAATTTATTCATTTTTACTGTACAATTATAAACTCACAGCATATTATTAAAACGTAAACCCAGAAAAGAGCGAATTATAAGATTATGAAAAATTCAATAGTTTCGGATTAAGTATAATCCTGATTTAATAGTAAATTCAAACTTAATCGAGATTTTACCTGATTTCTGAGAGTGGTTGCAGAGAAATGGTGAATCTGAAATGTAATCGCAGAAATCTGTGAAGATGTAAAAGAAAATATTTAAGTCAGTTTGCTTGCGCAGCAATATAGAGGAGAGGAGAGCCCAAATCCGATTCCGAACTGGTTTTGACCCGTTTGATAGATAATGGGCTTGAGTTGGATTGGGCTTTAATAATTTGACGGGGACCATCGTTAGATTCTCAGGAAAAGTTTACAACTCAGGTTTTATCTAGCTCAAAATAAAAAATCAGGTCCCAAGATTTAAATTTACAAAACTCAGATTTTTCCATAAATTAATTAATTATATTTTACAATTAATCTATTAAATTAAATATTTAACTGTAATATAAAATACTCCACCCCATCTCCACCACCACCACTCCGGCGATTACTCTGACGATTGACGACTACTCCGGCAAATATTCTCCGACCGCACTTAATTCCGACGAACATTTTCCAGTGGCCGTTAATTCCAGTAACTGGTCCAATTTCAAGGTCACAGATCAAAAAAATTATATGTCACAGGTCACGTATTTTCAAATTTGTGGGGTCACAGATTCCTTTTTTAGTTACAAATTATCAATTTTAAAGTCACAGTTCAATAGTGAGGTCACAGACACTGGTTAGGTCACAAATACCAGAAAAAACCACCATAGTTCAATAGCTACATCACAGACACTAGCTAGGTCACAGACACCAGAAAACACCACCACAGTTCAATAGCGAGGTCACAGACAAAAAAAAACCACCACAGTTCAATAGTTAGGTCACAGACACAAAAAAAAACCACCACCGCTGACCCCGCCACAACAATAACAAAAAACAACCACCACCACACGGATCACCATCACCACCACACGACCATCACCACCGCTCAAAACATACCACCACAGATCCACCACCTCCACAACCACACATCCCCAGTCGCAGGCTAAACAACAATAAACCCATATTCCATTAGCTACTGAACACTTACATACGAAACACACAAAGCACAAACACCATCATCACACTCCACCTCTGCCACCACAAAATCTTCAGAGAAATACCACGAATTGGGATCTAGAATAGATCTCCAAGAGGCGGACGACCACAGCAGCATCGAGCAACGCTGCTGTGAACGGCGTCACGCGACGCTGCTACACACCCACAGCATCGTCGCTCGACGCTGCTGTGGGTGTCGCTGCAGCGTCGCGACCTAAGGGGGGAGGGAGGGGGAGGCAACGCTGGCGACGGTGGAGAGAGGTGGCGGCGGCGAAGGGGGAGAGAGGAGAGAAATGAATTGGATTATGTTAGGTTAGGGTTTGGATAGATTTAAGTTTTATATAAATTTGGTGGGGGTAGGTAGTAGGGTGGGTACAAATATTATTTTGGGTGTGTTTGATCCACATTATTTCGGAAGAATGTATTTTGAAATAGTAGATTGATGAAAAATGTGTGATTGAAAAGAAAGGAAAAGTTATTGATGTGATGAAAATTATTATTTTATTGAAAGATGTGTGGTTGAAAATGAGTAGAAGAATGAGAATGAAAATTTTAATGTGTACCAAACAGGGGCTTTAATTTTATAATATTATTATTAATTAAAAATGATAAAACCTGATTTTTGATTAAATAAAGCTAAAACCTGATTTTCAGAAACTTAAAACTCAACAACTGGTTTTATGTAATTATCCCTAGATTCTCTGTGCAAAATATCACTAACCCGACTAGCTCAGTAGGTGGAACACAAGCTCTCAGCCTTGTAATAGATTCTAGCCCCACAATGAAGCTGACAAGCATAAATTGATCAATAATGCTTAATGTTTATTGCATCCTCCACATATTGTTTGTCATTCCCTTTGTATTAAAAAAATTGTGGGCAGGAAAATTATTTTTTTAAACTGTCTAATGGTATGTTGTCACGTAATACAATGTAAACAATGATATCAAAGATAATGTACATGTAGCATGATTGTAAATTGATTGATGTTGTTATCATTTTTTGTTTCATGGTTCGATATTCTTATTCCTTAGCCTTGTGTTTTATTCTCCTTCCAAAATTTTTGAGCGAAAAATATGAATATTTCCGCGCCTTGTGCAGTAAATTAATTTCTTAGTATGTCGTGGTCAAATGTTGTAGCATAAACATCCACAAAAATTCACACAACAAACAAGGTACTACGTTGTATAATCTAATACACAGATAAGATGATATGGCATTAAACCAAGCCCCCGTTTGGCACCCATTAATTTCTCATTCTCATTTCCATTCTCATTCTCATTCTTCATTTCAACCACACATTCTCCAAATAAAATACTATTATACACAAATCAAAAACTTTTCATCACTTTTCCACCACACATTCTCACATCAATCACTATTCCAAAATTTCTATTCTCCTCAAAATTAGATTCAAACACACAAGAATGCAGTGAGAAAACAAGGAAACAAGAAATGAAGGTCCATCAAGAATTGAGTACACAAGAACTGAAATTAACAGACACTGATGCATTACTTGCTAGCTGCTACCATGGAACGTCGACACCTACATTATTTGATGAATACCCTGAATTGTAATATTATAATTGAAGATTGTGTTGCACGGACACGATACGAACGTCGACACCTGATTTTCAAGAACGTAAAAACAGACATGTGAAAAATCCATTAATTTAATTCTTTAAAATTATAAATTTAGTTCTTATTTGGTTCCCATTATTTCCAAAATACATTTTCCGTCTTATTTTCAAACATATATTTTTCAATAAAATAATATTACATATAAACCCAATTTTTTTCTTATTTTTTAACCGCACCCATTAAAATACTATTCTAAAATACATTTTGGGCAAAAAGGGGGCTCAAACATGCTTTTTTTAATAGTTGAATTTTTATCAAGATTTTAATTCGCACCAAACATGGGCATAGTTTACGGTATGGAGTGGTCAAAGAGTGTCAATAATGAATATGAAATGATACATGTCGAACATGAACACACACAAAGTACCCGTAGTGGCAACCACATCAAACCGGATAATCTTAATATAACTTTCCTCCCCTGAACATAAAGCTCCCGCCAGTTACAACTTCTCTAGGAGTGTCGAATGCACTAGTAGCTTGTATTGTTATTATCAGCTATTTTCATTTTGCATACTGTATTTAGTTATTGGTAAATATAGCCCCTGTTTGACAACCATTTTGGAGAAAAAATAAATTCGAAAATAGTGATTGATGGAAGAATGTATAGTTAAAAAGTAATGAGAATTTTTGGGTTTATGTGTAATATTATTTTATTGATAGAATATGTGGTTGAAATGAAGAAAGAGAAAAAATGGGTGTCAAATAGGGGCATAAACCCATTTTGTAGGAAAAATAAAAATGTTTAGAAATTTGTCACACCCTGCATATTTATTTGTGGGTATATAAAACTTTACATACCGATTTGTTTAACTATTTTATTATTCTTTAAAATCAAACTATTAAAAGCTTATAATGTTTCATTTAATGCTTAAAAAAAACTGTGGTAAAAAATGTATACAGGGCGTGTTAGATAGAGATTAAAATCGAATTAAAATTGAAAAACTAGCTTTTTTTTTTGGGGTAAAATATCCTAACTTGAAAATCCAAGCCGTAGGATATGGATTTATTTAAAGAAATTCAAATACAATGCAAAGATGGTGACTTATGTACCTTACCTCCAAAAGTATTACAACAAACCTTTACAAAGCTACTAATGAAAAACAACTCAGCACTATGCTAAACAGGACCTAAAAATGCGATGTCTACTAAATAACAAATCTAGAAACAATATGCAAAACTAGTTAGGAACAAGTCTGATAGACTCCACTCCAATTTTGTCAAGGTTTACAAGTCCTTTGATCCTTCCCTTGAATTCGCCAACTCCCATCCATCTAAAATTCCTTTCACTATACCCTTTCGATGCAAACTAGTTGGCTACTTGGTTGCCTTCCCTCCAAGTGTGTGTCATTTTACACTCCATTTTCTCCATATGCCATCTAATGAATTGTAAAATATATTGTACTTCCCATGGACCATTGTCTTGTTTGATCAAAGTAAGTGCCACCTTAGAATCAGATTCTACCTAGACTTTCCTTATCCCATGTTTCAGACACAATTGCAAGCCCGTGTCAACGGCTCTGAGCTCAGCTTCCAGTATAGAACAATCACCATAATAATCATAAAAACCCCAAGAAGCATTTCCCATGTTATTCCTTAGAATACCACCACCTGAGGCCAAAGAATTTACTTTCAATGCCCCATCAGTATTCAGTTTATGCCAACCTGAATCGGGCTTGTTCCACTTTACAGCTATTGGTTTTCTAAACTTACTTCTCCCACTAAATTTGATCTTCCCTGCCCTATGAAGGGCATTGATCAGAACATTAACTTGCTTAATAATCCTGTCCGCAGTCCGCCTTTATCGGATAGTGTTTGTATTTGGCATTATTTCTGGCTAACCACAGAAACCAGATAACAACCAGAGGAACAATCTCGCTAACCTCTCCAAAGCTTTCTTTCTTCTGCAGGAACCAGTGCATAAGCATTACCCTTGGGTGGCCACAGCTGATATATTGCACATTCATGATCCTACAGACGTATTCTCAGACCTCCTTTGCAACACGACTATCCAGAAAAACATGGCTAATACTTTCTAAATTATTACAGCATTGACATTTAGAGGCTAATTGTATCCCATACATATTCTGAATGATATCATCAACAAGTAACCGGCTATGCCAAAGACTCCATCCTAAAAACACAATTTTTTGAGGAACATTCTTATCCCATATTTGCTTATAAGCCATTTCTCTTGTTTTGCTCTACCTGAAAAGGTTAATGCACGAAGAAATGGTGAATACTCCTGCAGTATTGGGTTTCCAGAACATCTTGTCTGGAACATTATTAATTGAAATCTTCGTAATGTCATTGACAACACCAGCTGGAAGGATATTATTCAAAGAGGAGATATCCCTAGGGAAGGCAAAAAAGCTCGGCGGCTCGGACGGCTCGGGCTCGGCTCGGAAAAAGCCCGAGCCGGGCCTGGCTCGGGCTCGGTCGCACCGAGCCGAGGCTCGGGCCGAGCCCCACGTGGGGGCTCCGAGCCGAGCCCGGGCCAAAATGGCCCGTGTTTTTAGAAAGAAAAAAAATAATAATAAAATAAAATTTCAAATCTGCCTGCAATTTGCCGATGGTCATTTACTAACAGTGCTACACGCACCGCTATACGAGCGACTAAGACTACTGTGTGAGCGGCTTCTACGGCAACGAATACGAAATCAGGCAAATTCATCCTGTCGATTTCGAGCGATTCAAAAAATTTTTAAAAATTTGCGTGTTTTCAAAATTAAATACGAAAAATCATATCACAAATAGTTTGTCGAGACACATTAGCGTTAACGTGCACGCAAGATTTTTCTTGCGTGCACGCAAAATTTTTTTTTTTTAAATTTTAAAATTGAATATTTTTTACTGCCTATAAATACGAGAAAATTTTTCTATTTCATATCACTCTTCATTCTTCAATCGCTTAACTCGGTATTATTTTCAATTTACTCATTTTGCTATATTCTTTACTACGATATTCTATATTCTCCATTTCTCCTCTCCTATTTTTTACATATCATATTCTTAATTCTTTACTTCAATTTCCCTCTATTATAAATTTATAATACGTACACATGGATTTTACCGGTGATGAGATTAATCAGTTTAGAGGTAGTTCGAGTACTCCATTTGGGGTACAATACATCTCAAAATGTTCCAATTGATTTGGAAGATATCGAAAGAGGAGGAAGTAGTCGAGGTTAAGAAGTCGAAAAAGAGTCTGCAGTTGTTGGCAACATATGACTCGAAAAAGTTGGGGTTCAAAATGGAGTCGATATTTGGAAAGCATGTTGCAATTATTGCGGTAAAGAACTCGGTTGGAAGCCTAGTTCGAGCACATCGCATTTAAATAGACACATATTAAGAAGTTGCAAAGCGAAACCGGTCGGTCTTGACCCGAAACAGACCGAACTAACATTTTGCGGTTCCGGTTCTACTCTTTCTACTTTTGTATATTCACGGGAAAGATTTCGTGAAGGAATGGTTACATACGTGGCTGCAGGCGAGAGATGCCGCTAACGATGATCGAGTCAATACACTTTACTCGTCTTGTGCGAATTATCTCAACCGGGTATCATTCTTATTGTAAAAATACTCTTCGTTACGATGCTATAAAATTATATAACAAAAGAAAACAAACTAATATTGAAAGTTTAAAAACTTTTAATAGTGTTATATCATTTACCTCGGTTTATGGACCGGTGTTAATAAAAAGGTTATATTCTTTACTTTCTGACTCATTACATTGATCACCTATGGATTATGCATAAAAGAATTATTGCATTTAGATGTGTAGAATATCCTCATAATGCGACTAACATATACATGGTTTTAAAAGATATTATACAAGAATATGGTATGCAAGAAATGATTCGAAGTTTTACTTTTGATAATGCTAGTGTAAACAAAATTGTTGTCGATAAATTTATTGATGATTTGAACCCTATATTTGGAGGTTTATTTTTCCATCAACGTTGTGTATGCCACATTATTAATTTGATTGTAAAATCTGGATTAGAACATATAAAAACACAGTTAGATAAAATTAGGTAAGCAATTAATTTTATTACTATATCACCTGCAAGAAAGCAAGCATTTAACAGTTTATGTCTTTGAGTATGGCTTAGAAGAGAAATCATTTGTCATTGATGTATCACATAGATGGAACTCTACATATCTTATGTTACACTCGTGTGAAAATTATGATAAAGTTATTACAATGTATTATAATGGTAGGCATACATATGGACCGAACATAATTTGGAAGATTGAGAATGGAATCTTGCATTTATCGTTAAAACATTTTTAAAACCTTTTTCAATGCCACAAAGGAATGTAGCGGTATTTATTACCCTACATCTTCACTTGTTTTACAACATTTTTTCTATTTTGCACAAACATTTCAAAGACATAGGAATTTCCCAATTTTTGTTGATGTAGTTCATTCTATGGAGTTAAAGTTTCGTAAATATTGGGAAGAGATACCCTCATTATTTTTATTAGCTTTTGTAATGGACCATCGACTTAATTTAATTGGCACAAAAGCTATTATAAATGGGATTTCACGTTTCATGGATATACAATTTTCACATACGAATATAGAATCAATGTTATGCGAAATGTATAACTATTACGCTGAAAAAGAAGGTCAGTGTAGTTCTTCCCAAAATACTTTTTCAAAGAACACTTCAACAAATGTAGATAATATATGGAGTTATTTAGAGACCAATACTAGTATTCCCTCATTTAGTTCTAGTTCGTCAATATCTAGAGCAATAGATGTCAGTGGTACAAATCTTGAAATTCCTTCGGAGTTAGCTAGGTATATGTGCGTGGACGTTCGTAGTATGTTACAACCACAAGAATTACAGATTTTAGTCTTTTATCATGGTGGAGATGTAACGAAAGGCGGTATCAATTGTATCAAAAATTGCTCGCGATCTACTAACACCGCCGGTGTCTCTGGTAGCATCGGAGGCTGCATTTAGTTTAGGCGGTCGAGTTTTAAGTGACGAATGATCAAGACTAAAAGAAGATATATTGGAGGCTTTAATATGTTTGAAGGACTGGGAATGTGCGGAATTACGTCTTCAAGAACAAGTTGATAGTATAATGGCCGATGAGTTACAGCAGATTAAAGCATAAGATATTGTAAGTTTTTAAATTGTTTAGTTTCAATTCAATACGTAATTTTTAATTTTTTTTTTTGTTTCAAAAAAATTGTACACGAAATATTTTATTTGTGTACAATTTTAACTCCGCCTACGATAATTGTAGCCGGTCCCAAACCCGGATAAAGGAGGAGGGTTTTATTCTTCAATGATAAATAGAATAGTTATTGCCTTGAATTATTGGAATTACGACCCTCAACGAAATTTCACCATGACATTACAAGAAATAATAGTTACATACTTTAAGTAAAAATGAAGCTTTCATAATCTCTTTAATTTATAACACGTATTACGCATAAAATGTACAATTTTTTTTTTAATGTAGATTTAAAAAAAAAAAAAAAAAAAAAGACCGAGCCGGCTCGGGCCAAAAAAAGCTCGGTCCAAAAAAGCTCGGGCTCGGCCCGAGCTTTTTTTTCCCGGCTCGGGCTCGGCTCGGCTCGTTGCCACCGCTAGATATCCCATTCATTGTTATGCCTATAGTCATTTACAAGCTTCTCTTGTAGAATAATCTGTTTTAGCCTTCCTTCAATAACTCCCGACTTAAGCGAGGCATCATGTTTAAAATTCACTTTGCCTTCTCTGATTCTCCAGGCAATATGTGGTTCAACTAAGTTTCTGGCTTTTAACATTCTTCTCCACAGCCCAGAATCTTGGGAGCTATGTCTAACAACACACGCATGACTAAGCCTACAATATTTGGCTTGCAAGACTTGACTCCATAGTGATTTTTGTTCCCTAAACTTCCACCATAATTTGCAGTCATAGGCTAAGTTCAGATCAGCTGATATATTGCGCATTCCTAAACTAGCCGTTATTGTTGATTTTTATTATACGAGTGAGACCCAATAACGGTTATATTTTCACTTTTAATCGGATTTTAATCTTTACCAAACGACCACCAAAATTTATGATCTTCATTTTATTTCGGCAATAGCTGGAAGAAAAAAAAATCAATAAATCAATAGTGTTGGAAAGTATAGCAAAAGTTCCATTTGATTTTGATCCAACAATGTAAAATGGGCAAATGAAATTTTACTAATTGACATCATCTAATAAATTAGTTTATGTTCAATCAATAATATTTTGAAAGCAAATCAGAAATTAATATAAGATATGATGTATTATTTTGCACTATATTTAAATTTATTTTATTCCATTTTGCAATTTAATAAATAGAAAGTATTCATACATAAGATTTCAATTTCTGTTTCTTATGTCCCTTTTCCATTTTTTAAGAGAATTTTTTTAAAAGAGAAGATAAGTATGAATATTGTTAATAAAATATACAATTTTGTGGAAAAATGAAATTAAAAATTTGTCATGTTAATAGGCTAGTCAATGTGTAAAAAAAAATAGTTTAGTCAAGATACTCGATTGATATAAAATTAATTTATGAAATGGAGAAGTGTAAGAGAGAAGAAATAAGATTTTTTTTTTTTTGAATAAAAGAGCATTAGGAATTAATTTTTTTAAAAAATAATAAAATAGTATGTAAAATGTTATGTAATGTAACCTATAGGGTGTGATTCGTTTTAATTAGGAGTACTTTGACCCGTTTAACTATTTATATTGACAAGTTTGTAAATATATATACTTCTATCTTTTTTGCAGGTGTATTTTTTTGTTATTAATAACTAATATACAGTTTTCAAAATGTAAATTTGCAAAATACTGTATGCATATTATAAATACACTCTAAATATATGGTGTATTTTGTAATTCCCTAAGAAAATTTTTGATGTACGTCCCACGAGATAGTAGTTCATTTTTATAACACCGATCTTGAATGTGATTGCATTGACTTCAAATTAGATTCGGGCATTAATTTTAAAATGTCAACTTTGTTAAAGAAAAAAAATTCGATAAGATGGCTCTATATATACACGTGATAGAACCCTCCGCTCAATTAATGAAGGTAATCGTTTGTGTCATAATTTATAGGGAAAATTGCAGTTATGGTCTCGAACCTTTCAAAACGTTGCAAAGCATAACAAAACCTTTCATTTGGACAACTGGGTTCCCAAACCTTTAATAGTCGTTGCAGATGGAGGACACGTGGATGGAATCGAAGTGGTGGCGGCGTTCCTCATGAATTGCTATTATCGTCGTCTACTCCTAGGGTCACCGGTCGAGGTATTCTCAACATCTCTATCTGAAAGGTTTTTTCTACGAAGTCTGTAGATTGAGTTATTCTTATTCCAATTAGAGCATGCAATCCAAAATTAAAGTTATCTCAACTTTTTGTTTGATTTCATCTGTATAATGAATATGTGGGAACTGATAAAGTTGTGTTTCCAAATTTAACATAGTAATTAGTTTGGGAATAGTTTGAATTTCAGTTCTACAACATATGGAGGGTGAATCACCATTCCTTTGAGAACAAAATAGTCTGATTTGGAGAAAATTTCATTTGCAGTCATTGAACTTTTTGCTAAATCTCAGTTGGCTCACTAAACTTCAATTTTTCTCAATTGGGTTGGTTGACTTCAATTTAATATCAAATTTCACCAGTCCATCACTTGCCGTATCCCAAATTGCTTAACTGCCATCTCTCCCTTTTCATCATTTTTGTTTCTACGGTACCACGTAGCGATTACGTAGAAGATTAATTATAATATGATTGCCAATAAAGCAACAAAGTAGTGAAATTTGAAATCAAATTGAAATTTAATTGAATTTCGTTAAAATTCATTCAGTGCAAGCGAAATTTTGCTCATTCGACATCATGAAATGTTATAATTTTTAAAAACTATAATCTAATGTCACGCTTCATGGAAGCCTCGAAAATTAACGTTTTAAAGAAAACAAAAACACATTACTCTTAATATAGATACGTATAAACTAAAAATAGGGAACAATACATAAATCCTATATATAAGGATTACATTTCAAAAATAACAAACTTCAAAAATCTTTTCAAAAATCAGGTGTTAAATCAATTAATTAAATATTTTTAATTATAATATAATACAATTACCCCAATTTATTAAATTTCAAATCCAAATCATTCTCTCTCTCTACTCTCTATCATCTCCCTACCCCTTCTCTCCATCGGAGGCGGCCATCTACTCCGGCGGCCACTCCGACGACAGTTCCGGCGATCTCTCCGGCTGCCGCTCCAGTGACAGTTTCGACGGTCGCTCCGGCGACTATTCTGAATATCACCCTGACGCTCTCTCCGGCGGCTATTCACGATCCCTCTGGCAAATTACTCCAATAACCACTTCAACGCATGCTCCGATCAACCTACCCACCCATTCCCAACTTCCAAAAAATTTTCAGAATTTCAATTCACAATTGATCACAATGAGTCACAATTAACCGGTCACAATCGCTCACAATCGCTCACAAACGATCCCTGGATGCTGTTTCCAGGAAGTGGATGAGCTTGTTTAAACAAACAAAACATGGGCAAAAAGTAAAACAATCTGCATATCGAATTGGATCAAAAAACCACATCAAATTGAAGTCGAAAGTTGTTAAAATTGCAGTCTCCTATATCTAGTACTAACTAGCTGAACAAAAACTTCATTTAGTTAAATGCAATAGCAGCATTCAAGCTTCAAATCAAATAGTTGTTTGCTTCGAGGCTCCAGCAATTGAAGATCAAATTCCTAATTTCAGTCCTATATCCAGTACTAACTAGTTGAACAAAAACTTCATTTAGTTAAATGCAACAGCAGTATTCAAGTTTCAAATCAAAACAGTTGTATGCTTCGAGGCTCCAGCAATTGAAGATCAAATTCCTAATTTCAGAAGTTAAAAAGGAAAAAATTCAAACATTAGAACAAAATCAACATAACAAAAGGGGGAGGGCTGATTAGCTGCCGAATCCACATGGACGGGTTATCAAAAGAAAATTGAATTCACCTCATGGCTAACCAACAATTAGCTGACTTGGTTCGCCGTTCGGGGTCAAGAATTACTAGCAGAGGAGAAGCAGCCATGGGCGACTAGTGTAGACTCTAGGGCTCGAATCAAACCGCAACAGGTGCTGACTGCTGTCCTAAGGAACTTCACGAGCACAGGTAGCGAAGCAACTGTGGATTCACAAGAACGGAGATGATTGTGTCGGGGCGAATCAGCTACGAGAGGCGGAGAGAGAGAGATACAGAGAGAGAGAGAGGCTTCTGGGTTTGGAAATTAACGAGGGGTGGGGTGATGAAATAAGTATATTTAAAATTTTATTAATTACAATTAAGAATTCTAATTAGCACCTGATTTTTGAAATATAAACTTTATCACCTGATTTTTGAAATGTAATCTCAAGAAGATGGGTTTTATGTAATTTTCTCCTAAAAATAAGTATTATAAAGAGAATAATGAGTAATAGTGCGTCCGACAAAATGTGTAATAATCAATAAATAAGTGTAATTATGAATGTGTAAAATTTATGTTATAACTTTCACTTTAAGTCCCTGTTTGTAAACCATTAAAATAAATATTTATTTTTTCTCTCATTTTTAACCATACATTCTTATAATAAAATATTTTGTACGTAAAACACAAAAATTTCCTCCATTTTGACTACACATTCTCCAAAAAATCACTATTAAAAAAAACTCATTTTCAAGGTTGTCCAACAGGGCTAAATTGTAAGTAGGGATAGTTTATACTAACTCGTGTCCAAAGCATTGAATTTCAGAAAGAATATTAGCATGTTTGACATAGCTTATAATTGCTTATATACAAGCCAGACTATATTTTTATCAATTGTAGAACCTATATCTTTTACCTGCTTTTATCCATTCATTATTCACCTATTTAGTACAACTCTCAACTTATGACATAAGAAAAACTAGTTTATGATATAGTAAAAGCTTTCATAAAATTTCACAATATCAGAAACCTTGTTCTAACAATAAATAGATTGTCTAGTTACCATCTTGTAACATAAGATCACAAATTTTAAGACTTCATAATTCATCCTACCGAACATGTATAAAGATTCACAACGTGATGCTTCTACTATCTAACATGATTAAATTAGATTAGCTTATTCGATATTTGTGTCGAGCTTAAGAGTGCCGATATGATTAGATTAATTGGGCTGGTTCCCTGTTCCCAAAAGATTGATTGGCTTATTATGAAAGCACTTGCCTCTCTGGTGCTGGCTCTTCAAGACGGCTGTCTTTTAATTGAAATGTCCCTGCTGGTGAGCCGGAGCCTGCCCTACCATTTTGGTTGAGTAGGTTGTAGATAATCCTTCACTGCTGCTGGAATACAGCCTCTCTCGAGAAAAGATGGATGGAAGTTCAGACTACTTTCTCTAGCCTGCACCAGTTCTCAACATTTGTAGGCATTGTTTTGTGACACCGTAATGGGCATGAAGCATGCCGATCCAAGAAAAAAAAATCTGCAAATTGATCAGTAGTACAAGAAACATAGCATAGTGCATTACAGCAGTTCATACTTCATATATACAATTGCACTTTTGCCACTTAGAGGATACAGGAAAATGAATCATCTTGATCCTATAAATGAATCAAAATCAGTGAACTAAGGACAAGTTCTATATCACAAGTACTTGTTACTACTGGTGACAAGGGACAGGTGTTAAGAAATCGAATTGAAAACCTACTTTTTATTTATAGCAATAAATAAAGATAATGAATGCGCCAGTCCTTGCATTCCAGAAAATATTTCCCAACAAGTTTTAAATTGTAGATTCAATCAAACTTGTGATCTTGAGTTTACACACATCAAGAAGGGGAAGAAGGTCAAGACTAGCACAAATCCAGCAACAGCATACTTCCATCGATCAGACTTCTTAAATATCATTCACCTTGAAGTCCTCATTTATAGAACCTTGCACCAAATCAACCAAACAAACAAACAATAGCCAGAAGACAACAGCAATCTTCCTACACGAGACCGTGTTACAAAAAATAGTAAGGCCGTCAAAATCCTTAAACTAGAGATTATATGAATTATATTGATAGTTAAGAAAAACCAAGATCAGAAATCAGAAAATTGATTAGCAACTACAATCCTCGACAACCAACCACTCTTGCTATCAATTAAAATAAACATCACTATCAGGTTATGGATGGATCACTAAACATCAAATCCATACCTCAGAGCTTAGCACCAACACCTAGGACTTGAGTAGTTGATTATGTAAGTTTATTCTGGTCAATAGACCTAGTACTCACCATTGCGATCCATGAGGCTATGCCTACAGTATAGGTTATGGGATCAGTTGGTGATCCACAAAACTAATGGATACTCATCCCAAAAAAAAAAAAAAATGCAAAAAGGAGTGTCAGTTATGAATGCACGTTAAAATAATGCAAGTTTAATTACAATATGTTTTAAAAAGGGATAAAACAGCTATATTATCATCATTGCCCAAAAGCTTCGACATCCATGCAGCTTGATTTGTTGGAACTAGGATATGTAACCAAAAAAGAGGAAGAGTAAATAATTTTTGCTTTTCGCCATTGCAAAAAGCAGAAGAGATTACAAGCTTAAAAATTTATAAAACATAATGAGCACATACATCCGGTATTTTTTTTTGATAACCGTGGATGTCCTGGCTAACTTACATGCATCTCGACTAATCCCACGTGGCCCTGAATACTTTCAAAAGGGATAAAGGACGAAAAAGTAAAGAAATGCGAGCAAAGTGTTGTAACATTATTTAGGCCCTTTCACCAGTCAATTATGCCTAAACATATAAATTTCAATAAAAGGAGCAAAATATTTGACACCAAATATCTGACAAACAGGTTTCAAAAATTGATAAATTTACTGCAAGGCAACCCAGGAATATATTACTAAAACAAATCCAGCAAAAATAATACAATGAAACAAATAAAACATAAAAAGTTGTAACAAATAGGTGTATTGTACCTCTCTTGAGCTTGAGGAGACAAAAATTATTATCTGTCGAATGGAAAAGAAATGGGGTTTCTATATATGCCAGGTGGTGCAAATTAGCTCCTCAACCTGCTTGCTATGGGGTACTGCAGGGACATTTCAGATGGATGTCAAAAAAATTTCAAATCTACCGAAAAGCTCAAAACTTCTTCGCGCTACTAAAGCTGAAAAACAAATCTTGGGTGGCCATGGAAAAACTAGGAGCAAATTACACATCATTTAGCTTTTGTAAGAAAGGACAAATCATGGTAACTAACTAACTACATGGTATCAGCCAAGCAACTTCATGCGAACCTAATTGGTAGGAGCTGAAGGTCCATTTTTTTCCTCAGCAATTATATGGATGAAAATATGATAGTACCTTTGTTAAGTTAAAATTAATACTTCTGAACAAAGGTCCTCAACAAGAAAAGAGAAACGTCACTCTTACAAAAGCACAAACAACTAGCCTTTATTGTGATCCATTGAATAGTCATGGGAAAACCGCATAAACCTTCTGAATTTCCTTCACTATAATTCAATCATTGGTTCTCAACTAGTCACAAATAGCATCAAATGAAAAAGGCAAAAAGTTACAGCTGGAACGCAGAAAGATTTATTTTGGCTATAAAAATAGATGTCTATCAGGTTATATTTATTTATAAATCAAATTAACACATTGAATTAAGGCTCCATTTGCAAATGCTATGGTTGACAACAAATACATGAAAGATCGATAGAGAAAAACAACATAGATCTGAGCAGCATTCTTGCATAACGTGATGGAACTGCTCCGGTGTATGAACTATCTCATGACCACATGGTCATAAAAACATTAAAAAAGAAAAAAGAAATCAGCAAAAAGCATTTGTAACCTATGGAACTAAAGACCCCAGGCAAGATCTAATGGCATAGCCGTTCAATGTAGACAGCAAATTCTTGTTCCTTCATTACATCCATGTATTTAGATTTATTGATTACCTTCAGAGTACAATGCTTTCTGTCAAATTCTTCGACACGAAAGGCTAAGATTGCCCCCTCCCCGCTTTTTACATCACCATCTCTTGCAAACACAATATGAGAATTAAAATCGATAGCACTAAGAGTTCCAAAATAAACCATATTGTCTGGTATTCAAACAATTTTAAGGAAATTGTTTACAGTGACCAATATAAAATATGTTACATACACGAGTTCAAACTGAAACAGTCCCATAAGTAGAAGCAGTATCAATGACGGATTGCCATAGGACAGCAGGGGCCAATAAGACAAGTCAACCTGCACCATATGTGATTAACATGCGCAAAGACGAGAACTGTGTCCACCTAATTCATCGAGTGTGCCTGCTAAAAAACAGCACGAGCAATCGTCTCACAAACAATGTTTGCAACCTCCATCCAATCCATAGCTCTCACCTTAACAATGTATGTCTGAGATATTACAAAAACCAAAGAAGAATAAAGATTCAGAAGTTATTGTCCAAACAAACCACCAGTGCCATGTTCTCCTTGTTGCAACTCCTTCCTCCGCTGCTCTTCTAACGGATCAGGACTCTTCATTACTCTACGCATACGCCTGAAAATCCATCAAAAACAAACAAATTTAACATAAACAACTTACAGAATTTCCATGAAACCACTGACAGGATACCTATACCTGTCTTGTGCATGCTGAGCCGGAAAAGTAGGCATGAACTCCTTGGACTTGGGAAGCGGAACTTCACGGAACCATTCATGATTCAGTGCTGCTTCAGCAGTTATCCGCTACATAGTTACCCAACACAAAGTTATAAATTATAGAAAAAGGATATTGAATCATCTAAAGATGTACAATAACTATAAAATACCTTATCAGGGTCATAAGTTAGAAGCTTGTTCAACAGGTCAAATCCAGCGTCCGAAAGTACCGGTGACCCAGTAAAAGATGTAGCTGGAAATTTCCTACGCAATAGATTGTACCTGAAAGGAATACATCACTAGTTAGTAGAAACAGGGCATTAGTTAGTAAATGAAACTGTCGCCATTGGAGGCCAGAAAGCCAGACCAGAATCAACCAAAGCTGGAAGCCTGGGAAAACAGTGGCAAAAAGAAGAGAACATAAATTTTTAGGTAAACTACAGTAAAATTAAGTATACAGTATACAAATACTTACTGATGCTTGACGAAGTTCACCTTGACCCCAGGAAGCTTGGAAAACCCTGGCCAAATTGTCTCATTTGGCGTGCCGAGGATTCTGAAAATCTGCATGTAGATCCAGAAAGAAACTAATCAGGCCAGAAAAAAGAAGACTTAATTAAACTATTAACAAGCTAATGAATAATTAATCTAAATTAATTTACTGATATTTACCTTGTCAAGCTGATCAAACTCCGTTTTCCCATTAAACAACGGCTCTTTTGATAACAGTTCAGCCATAATACATCCCAGTGACCACATATCAATTGCTGTAGAGTATTGTTTAGCTCCTAGGAGAAGTTCTGGCGACCTGCGAGTAATTTATTATCTTTAACCACAGAAAATATGATGGGTATGTACAACATAAATGCTCCAACACAAAACTCTTGCAGAGAATAAAACTGAAGGACAACGGTATTGATAATTATAGTAATTGTAACTTTAAAATAAAAATTCCTCCATTATACAAGTAAAAATGATGGTGAAAAATATGATTGTAAACAAATAGCTGTAGAGAAAATTGGAGACCAAAATAGAGGGCAATGTTAAGTGCAAAAGAGCCATATAGAGTGATGCTAACCTGTACCACAAAGTAACCACCAAATGAGTATATGGCTTCAGTGGGCTCCCGTATTGTCGAGCCAGTCCAAAATCACATATCTTTAACTCACCGCGGTTATTTAAAAGCAAATTTGAAGTTTTCAAATCCCGGTGAAGCACCCAGTTATCATGCAGATACTTGATACCCTCTAACAGCTGGAGCATAAGGCATTTAACTTCACTTTGACTAAATGGTTGTTTCATTGTCTCCATCAAAGCCTTAAGATCATGCTCCATGTACTCCATAACCATGAAGATGCTGTCAAGATTGCTCCCCACAACTACTTCTTTAACATCCACAATTGAGCCATGGTGAAAAGATAGAAGAATGTTTATTTCCCGGAGAGAAGTCAAAGGGAACCCTTCCCTCTCTTTCTCCATCTTGACCTTCTTTAGTGCAACAATTTCTCCTGTCTTCTTATCCCTGGCTCTATAAACGACCCCATAAGTGCCTTCATCTATCTTGTTTAGCCTCTCAAATTCATCAACACTTCTGCATCCTTGAAGCATATTCACAGTTCTTTGTGGAGGGAGTGAACGCTCTGGTGTACCGTGAGAACCCTGCTCATCCTCAGATTCCATATCTGATTGGCTAACAATAGTACCATTGTGATCCTCATCTATCTCCATGTAGTCATTTTTACCATCACTTTCAGGGTAACTATCTCTACTGGAAGACCTAGCGTGCTCATCAGATCCAAAGGACCTTCCCCTAGTTCGTTCAGAACCTTCTCTTTTAACTTCCCCAAGCTCCGGACTTATGGATTTCCTATGCCCTCTTCCTTCAGCTGATTCAGAATCATACTTCCTCATCTTTACTCTCCTAATATCTTGATTCTCTGATATCTCACCTTCATCAGCTGGGGAGTCAGCATCATTTGCCCATCGAGAGGATATTATTGTTCGGGTAGGCACATAATCTTCATTATCTAATGCCCCTGGTCCCTGGTCATTACTTCCTTCAGCTGATTCAGAATCATACTTCCTCATCTTTACTCTCTTGATATCTTGATTCTCTGATATCTCACCTTCATCAGCTGGGGAGTCAGCATCATTTGCCCATCGAGAGGATATTATTGTTCGGGTAGGCACATAATCTTCATTATCTAATGCCCCTGGTCCCTGGTCATTACTCGTGGGCTGTTCATGTTCCTCAGGAGGCTCAGAAGAATTTTCAACAGGAAATTCCGATACTTCAGGTACTGAGTCAATCTCAGGAGATGATGCTTCCAAAATCTGAATCTTATTGTCATCTCTAGGTGAAATCTCTACTGCCCCATCTGGAGCACATTTAGGTGAGTGGCTGTAAGACTTGGGTAAAGGAGGCGGAGGTGGTAAATTAGTGGTTTCTGCAACATTCCTATTCTTGACTGTTCGGCTTATTTCCCTATCATCTATATCCCAAACAATTGGTGAAAACTTCCGTTTCTTAACCTCCATGTGTGAGGAGCGATTTCCATTTTCTAACTTCTTGGCCTCGAGCTCTTTGTTAGACTGCATTTCTGAATCAATTGCTCCATCAGATCCATCACTGGACAGCTCCCCAGGCTCTCGGTCCATGGTCCGAACCGCAGGTCCGCATCTACTTGGACCACCACCACCACTACCCGATTGACTCCGACTTGAAGTAGAGTGATATCCACCATTCATCACCTCCCGTTCCTTAATATCCTTCTGCCTAACCCTTCGCCCGAAATCCCTGCTATCACGATCTCGACTCTGACCAACCCCTTGATCTGGATCATCTTTCCTGGTCCGCTCATAATCACCATTCAAATACCTAATCTCCTTCCTCGACATCCCTAAATCGGTTTCCCGGTCCCTGAATTCATTATCTCTGTAACCCCCATGTCTTCCAGCCGCCATAAATATAAGGGTGCTCGTGTTCCTTTATGTATAGCAAATACAACCCTTATTCAATCAGACAGCTCACCTGGGGTTCTCTAACAAAAACCGTAAACCTAACTCAGCAAAATCAGTCCCCAAATCGGTTAATAAAAAAAACCCTAGGCCACACAACAAGAATGGATTTTTTAATGTTGAATTCAAACAACAATGGGTTATAAATACCAAATCTATACCCCCAAAAAAGCGTGTATCCAATTACAATATCTCACTTCTTTTTTTTTTCTAACAATTGATAAACGAAAGCGTGGAATTCGAACAAAAAAGGCGGAGATAATGCCTTAAAAATGGACAGTGTGTCACCTTTTCTCTAGAATTTTTTGTGTAACTCCTTGGAAATTGAAAGGCTTGCCGATGAAATAATCGAATTATCGCAGATGAAGATTGAGAGAGGCGGCGACGTTGCTTCAGAGAGCGAGAGAGAGTGCGCGATGGTTTTTGTAGAGAGAGAAGACAAATCGAAACCGCGTTGAAAGGGAGTCTAATTGACGGGATGCTTGTAATCTAGTCACTTCCATAGAGATGAAATTGGGCTTAAGCCACTCAGTGAAATCATACCGAGATCCAAGCCCATTTTATCGGACCAGACTCCATGCGATTAAGCCCGGTTAGAATTTAGAAGAAACCAAAAAATCATGGGGTACTTACAAAAATACCCTTAAAATTAGAGATATTTTGAAAAATCATATGAAAAGTTTTTAGGATATAAAAATACTGTGTAAAATAAAAAAGTGACACAATATCACTTTTTTTTATAAAAATTGTCACTTTTTTTAAAAAAATCACAACTCAAAAAAAAAATAACAAAATTCAAAAAAAGTGACACTCAAAAAGTGATACATAACTCAAAAAAGTAATAAATACTTAAAAAAGTGACAAAATGCCAATCAAAACATATGTTTGTTATTCAAAAAAGTGATATAAATTTTTAAAAAGTAACAAACAATAAAAAGTGAAAAAAATTTCAGAAAAATGGCAAAAAAAAGTGACAAACGCTCAAAAAAAGTTACAAACACACAAAAAAGGATAAAATTATCACTTTTTTACACAATGTCACTTTTAAAAGTTTAGTGTCATTTTTTACAATCTCACTTTTATTAAAAAGTGATGTTTGTTACTAAAAAAAATAATTGAAATTTCAAGAAGATGATTGAAAAAAGTGACATAAATTTTAAAAAAATGATGAATTTAAAAAAATAAAACATTAAAAAAGTTGCACACATTCAAAAAAAAGTGACAATTCTTATTGTGACATTGTGCATCATATTTCGCCTTGGGTTTTGTTAGAAAAATGTCAAAAGTTAGAATTGCTTTATCTTTCTGTTTGTGATAAGGTTCCAGCTGCAGTTGATGAACAATATCAAAACTAGGAAACAAATGTTGTATTTTATTGATGAAATCGAGGGAAATTACAATACTGGAAAAGAAAATACAACACCATTCGAGAGGGCTAGTCTCTCCACACTCTTTACTACTCACTAGATTTTTGCTTGCTTATCCTTTCCTGTCTACATCTATTTATAGACTTCCAAACTGATTTACTTCCCCCATACTGCTCCTTGTAACAGAATGCAGTTAGGGCTGGGCGCGGTTCGGTTTGGATTGGTTTCGACCCCAACCCGAAACCAAAACCAAATTAGTCGGTTTGGAAAAATTTCAACCCAAACCAACCCACTCTAGCTCTTAAACCGAACCGAACCGAACCGATTTGGTTTGGTTTGGTTCGGTTCGGTTCATCGGTTTGAATTTTTGTCCAAATTGAGTTGTTTTTTAAAAAAAAAAACTCTCGAGTTTTAGGCTCACTTATAGTATATATAATTTTTTTTTATTTATACAACTTTTTTTATTTGAGTTATAACTTATAGCAACTAAAAACATTTTTGAAATTTCAATTTTCAAAAAATGAGAATAATTATCTCAACTTTCATTTTCACAATATCTAAACTGTAATTAACTAATCAGAATGTAATATATGATTAAAAAGATTTAATATTGTAACTAATCATAATCATAAATCAATAATCATTATCTCAATATGCATTTTTAGAAGGTGAACTTATTACATGTAAAACTTGCTATATATAAAAAAAATTAACTAAAAAAAAAGCGTACCAACCGAAACAGAAAACAATGTTTATAAAGAATATAAAATAATATCAAAGATTCATTGAAAGTGTCATCATAAAACAAAATGTTTATATAGTATTCAACGAGACTACTCAAATAGACAGTTTGGACACCTCAACATTGTGGAGAACATCATTAAGTTTTTGATTTTGACTTTTCTTTTTCAAAAAAAAAAGTGGAAACATGTGTAAGTGGTTGGGTCGGTTAACCAGTGGTTTGAGGCATTAAACCATGACCAAACCGAACCGCCGTGGTTTTGTTTAAAATAAAACCAAACCAAACCAAACCAATTAACTATGTCAAACCGACCCGAGTCGGTTCGGTTTGATCGGTTTGATCGGTTTTTCGATTTTTTTGCCCACCCCTAAATGCAGTTATTCCTTCATTCGAGTTGATAGGTTAAATGGATGGGATGCCTAACCATACCCAGGGTTCCAAAAATTCCTTGTCCTCAAGGTTGAAATCAGGAAAATGTTGTGTAATGGATGCTACAGTTTCCCAGAGGCTTAAGCACATGGTAGACCCTTCCATTGAATCAATGCATCTTAACTTTAGAGTCTTGGGAGGAGTTTTGGGAGAAAACACAACGGGGCCTTTAAGGATTGGGCTCCTGTTAATGTATCTGATAAGGCACCTTATTAGAAAAGCAGCGAGAAGCGCAAAAATCAATCCTGCAATGACTCCAAACAAAATGCTCAGAGAAATTCTCCTAAGTTTATTATCGAATTCTGGTGGCTCAGATTGGGATGGAGGGTCTTTGTCGTTGGAGTTGTACTTGCTGATCTTTTCTAAGCATTGCACAAAGATAATGTTGAAGCAGAAAATAATAACAAGTCTAACTTTTTGGCCTTTATTGCCACTAGAATTGTGAAAGTAAAAGTGCCTCTTCTTCATAAAAGCAGAATCCTTTATGTCAAAACAAAGAGAATAACGTCAAAATACTCCAAATCTTAACACCCAGGTGAATAGTCAATTTCTTGAGCTGAAAAGGGTATCATGATTTGGAATCCAGTTTCACCCTCAGCACTTCCACCAGCTGTACCTCCACCACCAGCACTTCCACCGGTTATACCTCAACCACAAACATCCCCTGCACCTGTCTAACAGCCACCACCAACACCAACCCTAACAATAAAGGCACCCGCTTCCGCTCCCGCTCCCGCACCCACAATACCCCCACCAATTCTACCACCTACGGCACCACCAGCGCCAATGCTAGCACCACCACCTATAGCGTCACCAGCCCAGCACCAAATTTGGTTCTCCCACCTATCAAGAATGACGAAATCATGGTTTTGGGTTGATTTGGGGATTTCTCTTTGTAATCTGGTTTGGGGCTTTTGGGTTTTTTGGGCGATTTTGGGGTTGGGGACGTATTATTTACTGCTATGAAAGGTTTTAATTTGGTTGGAAGTGTATTAATCTAATTTGTTTCCTTTTTACAGTAACTAGCCTAATTTCCCCAAAATCATTTTATAAACTAAAACACCCTCATTGAACATCACAGACAACCAATTTTCCCTTTCTAGTTTGACAAAAATCAATCCTCTTTTCTTCTCTTCTTCTTCACCATAGGGTTAACGAACTGCCAAATTCCAACATTCAAAATCGATTCTCTTCTTCCTTTATAGGATTTATCTGTCATTATTGTCCCATATTTGTTGCTATCACTATGCGTTTCGACACCATCGCCAACCACCATTTCATAAGAGTCATTCACCCATTCCAGTTTCAGTAACAAATAACGTAATGGACTATCTTCATGTATGAAGACTTCATCTATTCTCATTAATACTGCGACTTTGTGTCATGATTTCCTTTGGAATTTATGGGAATCTAGATCCCACATCGAAAGTATGGGTTTCCTTTAGTTTCCTTTGTGGGGTTTATATAGACTTAAGTTCTCCAATCACATTGGCTAGCTTTTGTGGTCCGGCTCTTCCAAATCCCGTGACAACGGTATCAGAGCAGACATCACGTCTTCTGGTCTCGGTTACCACTTAGGGTGTATGGCACCTGCTCGACGTGGACGTCGAGAAGAAAGCGTAGTGGTTTGTCATGATTTCCAGTGGGATTTATGGGAATTTAGATTTCACATCGAAAGTATGGGCTTCTTTTACGTGGTTTATAGGATTGGGTTCTCCAATGTTTGACTATGTCAAGTCCTATGACAGTACCTTTTTTTATAGAGAAATTTATGTAATTTTTTATTCTAATTTTATTTTTGCGTCCCTTTTAGCCGTTCCTTTTCTTTGGGTAACAATGAAGACGTGTTTTCAACATGAATATTGAGGGATTTGATTAATTTCTTTTTGCTAGTTTACTGTGCGTATTTCGAGTATGAAGCCTTTTGCTGTTAGTGGAATCAATTTTTCTTGTCATGACGCAATTGAAAATTGATGAACAAGTATGAAAATTTCGCTGAAGGCTGCTTCTTTCTTGTGGATGTGTTCATGAACTATTAAAAATTAATGATCAATTCTTACATTCTTGGTATACTTTTTGATTCTTAGCTCCATGGTAAAGCGTGTCAAAAGTTGAGGAATTCTCGAGTAACCCAATAAATTTGGTTATTAAGTGTTCGATTTACTGATTTTGTTTGCAGCTAGAGGACAGGGAGGAGAAGAAAATATATATAGAACTATTTTAGTTTGTATGCCTGGCTTTGGGCCTTCCTTTAATGTAGAACTGAACCTTGGCAGAGATCTTCTTTTGAACGGGAAAATTTCACTGGATTACGTGATCAAGAATGTTTTAAAAAATGGGCCCACCAGTAGGTTCAATTGAGAAAACGGGAAATCGAGACCAAAATCGGTCCGGTTAGGCTTACAAAACCACTAATTAAAAGTCCTCCCCAAAACCCGTTAAATCGCCCGGTTTTTGGAAAACTAGTGACACGTTTTCGGTTTAACCGATTCAACCTGTGTAAATATATATTTTTAAAATTTTTATTACTTTTGTTTGTATCGAGTGAACTTTGTATCGAACTAGGTATCCAAATGTATTAAAAACTTACATTCGTTCATTTTCATGTGGATATGAGTGAACATAATGTGAAACCAACACAAAAATAGTTGAAACTGAACACAACCATTGCAAATATCAGGATGCCATTTTGGATCAATGAGTCTTTATTTTACTCCAAAACTATTAGATCATATCATGGAAATGATGGAACATCTTCGAAGACTTACACAAGTTAAACAAACTAATTTATTGAGTATTTTATCTCATAATTGGAGTATAATGAAATTCGAGTTACTTACCTTCTTTCACAGCGAAGTCTAGTATAATTTATTTGTGTAAAAATGGTGTTGGTCACTATCACGTGAACTTTATATCGACTATGGTGTCCAAATATAGTGAAAAATTGTCTTAGTTCATTTTTATGTGGATATAAGTGAAAATAAAATGAAAGGAACATGAAATTGGTTGAAAACGATACGGAATTGTTTAAAATAGAAGCATGTCATTTGCGTCGTGAGGTCTCGATTTCACTCCAAATCTAGTTGATCATAATTTTGAACATCATACAAGGCTTATACAAGCCAAACGAGCTAATTTGTTCATTATATTATCCCATAATTGGAATATAATGGAATTTGGATTACTTACTTTCGTTCATAGTGAAGTCAACGTAGTTTACTCGTGAAACAATAGTGTTGATCACTATCGCGTGAATTTTGTAAAGACATAGATGTCTGAATGTAATGAAATCTTGCATTCATTCGCTTTTATGTAAAAAATGGTATTGGTCACTACTGCATATACATTTTTTTTTATCAATTGTAGTGTCCAAATGTAGCGAAAACTTGTGATCATTCATATTCATGTGGATACGAGTAAAAATAAAATAAAACGAGCACAAAGATAGTTAAAAAAGGCACCCAACTGTTTTAAATGATATATTGTCATTTTGGGTCACGAGGTCTTGATTTCACTCCAAAATGAGTTAATCATATCTTAAAACATCTTAGAAGGCTTTTACAGGTTAAACGAATTAATTTATTGGCTATCTTATCTAATAATTGGAATATAATGAAATATGGGTTACTTAGCTTCATACGTAGTTAAATATAGTGTAGTTTACTCATGAAACAATAGCGTTGGTCATTATTGCGTGAATTTTGTATCGAAATTGGGGTCCAAATATAATGAAAAATTGCATTCGTCCATTTTTCAATTGCATACAAGTTAAAATAAAGTGAAGTGAATACGAAATTAGTTGAAACAACACCTAATAATTTAAAACTGCAGCATGACATTTTGGATTACAGAGTCTCAATTTCACTTCAAAACAAGTTGATAATATCTTGGAACGACGTATAGGACTATAGAAGTTAAAAGAGCTATTTTGTTGAGTATTTTATCTCATAATTGAAAGGTTACTTACATTCGTTCGTAGTTAACGACTACCCATTGCTTTCTTTGGTTTCGAGCGATGCCTAAACCTCCTTAAGTCGGAACAATATTGTTGGTCACTATTGGGGGTGACATTTTGTATCGATATTGGTATCTAAATATAGTGAAAACTTGCATTTGTTAGTTTTCTATCGATACGAGTGAACATAAAGTAAATCAAATACAAAAATAGTTGAAACAACACCTAATTGTTTAAAATGATATCATGCCGTTTTGGGTCACTGGATCTTAATTTCATTATAAAACGAGTCGATCAAATCTTAAAAGACTTATACAAGTTGAACGAGCTAATTTGTTGAGTATCTTATTTCATAATTGGAATGTAAAGAAATTTCGGTTATTTGCCTTCGTTCGTAGTTAAATCAAGTGTATTTTACTCGTGAACCAATAGCATTGGTCATCATCGTGCGAACTTTGTATCAATACTTGGGTCCAAATATAATGAAAACTTGCATTCATTTTCATGCGCATACGAGTGGAAAATAAAGCGAAATGAATACAAAATTAGTTGAAACCACACAATCATTTAAAATTGCAACATGACATTTTGGTTATGCATCGATTTTACTCTATATAGGGAAAATTTGTTTACGTTGATTTTCATGTGGATACGAGAAAATACAAAGTGAAATATACATGACATTAGTTAAAAATGTCATCGAGCCATTTATATAGACAACATGCCGTTTTGGGTCACGGATTTTCAATCTAACTCCAAATATAGTTAAAACTTAGTTTCATTAATTTTTATGTAAATATGAGGAAACATAAAACGATACAGACATAAAATTAGATAAAATGTTATTCAGTCGTTTAAAAAGATAGTATGCCGTTTTATCGTTGGTTTTAAATTAGGTATGCAAAGTGAGAACGAATCATGAAAGTGGGAATTTTTGTTTCGAATTGGACATTTTCGACATTTCAAATGAAGGGCGTTTAAGACTTTTAACACATGATAAAAGTAGTACCAAAAAGTATTTGACTACAGATCATCTATCTACAATATATTAAAATGGGGATTGGGGAGAAACTTTTGAATACCACTTTTATCCTTACATATTTACCTATATGCCCAATACATCCACACGGTATACAAAAGGGCAAAAAAAAAAAAGAAAAATTTGAAAGGTTGCATTAATATGTTATATTTATTATTTACCCCTATTTAAAAATTGTTTCAATTGGCAGTTACAGAATGAATATACCTAAGTTTAGATAAAAATGAAATACCAAATGATTCAATTTTTTTACCTCTAAATAAGATAACTAATCATAATTATTGCTTTAAAAAATCAAGTCAATTAATTTCCACTAAACATAATTATTACTAATTATTAATATACAACTATATATAATTCACCATAGAATACCAAATATTAACGATGGAATACCAAATGATTCAACTTATTTCCTCTAAATAAGATAATTAATAATTACTATTGCTTTAAAAAATTAAGTCAGTTAATTTACACTAACCACGATTATTAGGACAAAAGTAATAAAAACACTATTACATACAATTAAAAAAAATTACAATAATACTGCGTATATAATTAACTTGAAGTGACATATTTTATTACATCAATTAATATTATTGTATAAAATTTATTAAATAATAGTACTTATATAGGGTGTGGTTGTATCCCATTTTTTTCAAAATATAATTTTCTCTATTTTTTTCTTAACCACACATTTTCAATAAAATAATATTATACGCAAACGCAAAACTTTTTTCTTATTTTTTAACCACACATTCTCCATCAAATCACTATTCCAAAATACAATTTTGGCTAGAAATGGGGCTCAAACAAACTTAGGGTCCGCTTGATTATAAATGTGGAAAATTGGTGGAAAGAAAATGTTTTACATGGAATTGATTTGCCTAAAAATTGTTTTACTGAGAATTGTAATTAATCGTGTTTAGTTGATAAAAATTTTCATGGAAAATGTTGAAAGTTCGATGTCCGTTTGGTTTCTTTTTTATGGAAATTGTCCATTAAAGTTATAATATTTTCTATCATTGTTCTAAAATTTGTTACAATTGTACCAAAAAAAAAAAAAATAATTGAAAAAAATAACTATACCGAATACCATTCGTTTGACTTTATTTTGCACGGAAATTATCAATAAAAGTGATTTTTTTTACCATTGTGTCTAGAATTTTTTTCAATTGTCAAAGAAAAAACCTGAAAAATATTTACCCACTAAAACATCAACAATTTATTTTCCTCAAAATGATGAAAAATTTGGAAAGTTGGAAAATATTTTTCCAGGAAAATTTTGCCTATCAAACACTACAAAAGTTGGAAAATGGAAAAAATTGTGCTATCAAACGGAGCCTTATAGTTAAATTTTTTAAAACCTAATACTACATGTTAAAAATAATATTGGACAATCGATTTACACAATACTTGATCAAAATTGATAAGGGAATTGAACTTTATATAGAGGATGACTTCATCAACTTACCAAATGAGATAGTTATAGCATTTGACGATACTAAAATTTTGGAGTTACACTTAAACAATGCAGTGTTTCCAGGTTTAACGGAAAATGCATCTTCTTCTGATTATATGACACAACATGAAATTCTTTCAACAAAAAATGAGTATGTTGACTACCTCAATGACAAACTAATCAAGTTATTTCTTGGAGAAAGTGAAGAATTTGTCAGTTTCGACGAAGTAATACATGATACAAATTAATTTTATAAAGTGTAGTTCCTAAATACATTGCTGTCAAATGATATCCCGTCACACAAGTTAATCTTGAAAAGAAATTGTCCAGTGATACTCTTGAGAAATTTAGACCAATTCAACAGTCTTTACAATGGAGCAAGAATAATTGTCATGATTTCAAGAAACATATTATTATATAGAAATAATCGTTGGATGACATGTTGGAAAACAAGTTTTCCTTTCACACATCCCATTAACTCCTACAAATTATGAAGTATATCTATTCAAATTCAAAATGAAACAATTTTCAATGTATCTACGCTTTGCAATAATGTCTTTAACAAGGTACAAGGACAAACAATAATTATCATTGGAATATACCTTCCTGAACATGTATTATCTCATGAGCAACTATATGTTACATTTTCACGCCGAGTTTATATGCAAACAACAAAAATCTTGATAAAAGCATAAAGTAAAAAACGAAACGATGTGGAACGTTAAGACAAAAAATTATTGTAATTGTAACATTATATTAAGTTTATTCAAGTCGCAATTTTAATTTGTCCTAGTTTCCTCAACTACTTTGAAAACAATATTATTACTTCTGACAGGAAATACTTTGGTATTAAACTGGTGGTCTGCTCTCTCTCTTGTTCGCTTGGTCTGCCTGCTTGATTGCATGCTTTCTCTCTCGTCCGCCGGGTTCGTCGGTTACTTTCTCTCGTCTGCCTGTAGCGTTCAGCCACTTGCCTGAACTAAAGGCATGCCATCTGATTTCAGATTTCTACGTATATTTTTAGTGTTTTCTTCCGGTTGTTTTCTGAATTTTGATTTACCCTGTTTGGTGCACATTTTGGGTAGAAGAATGAATTTTATTAATGTGATGGATGGGGAATATGTGGTTGAAAAAAAAGGAAAAACTATTGATGTGATGGAAAGTATTATTTTATTGAAGAATGTGTGGTTGAAAATGAGTAGAAGAATGAGAATGAAAATATTAATGTGGACCAAACAAGGGCGTGATCGTGTATATAATTGTTTTTTCTGATTTAGAGATTTCTGATTTTTAGGGTAGCATGTATTTGGGTGAAACTGGTTTTTACATTTCTTGATTTTGGAAATCAGGTAAAAGTATTCAAAAGTTAGACTATAGTCTATGTTGAAGTTGGATCATTGTGTTTTGATTCATGGATTGGTTACAAAATTGAATCTTTTCTATGGGAATTCTGCAATTGGGTCTTCATTCGTGTATATGTACTCAGTATTCTAAATGTGGAGCTGTAGAGGATGAATCTGTTGTCTTTGATGACATTTTGATGAAAGATGTATTTCCTTGGACCATGCTTATCATTGGGTATGTGCACAGCGGGGAGAGTGAGAAGGGGTTGGAATGCCTTTCTGAGATGCATATGATTGGTGGTTACAGTAAGAGGCCCAATTGTTTTTCCTTTTAGTTAATTGAATTGCACCTTCCTAGATAATAGCATACACAAATAGATACATCAAAAGCTATTTTACATACATACACAGTATAAAAATGATGGAGACTTAATTTCTGGTTATGGAGAGATGATATAATTGAAGAAGTTAATCCAAAAAATTATTATCCGAGTTCAAAAGTCAATTAAGCTATGTTTGATTGCAACGAATTCCATGAAAAATGTCACATTCGAAGAAAACGAATTCCACTTTAACAGTTTGATTGCAACATGGAAATGGAAATCGAATTCCAAGGTACAACCACTTTATGCTGCATTTTTTTCCATGGAAAACGAATTCCTATGGATTTGGTGTATTTTTATTTTTTAACTAATATAGAATTGAAATTCATTTCTACCTTTACCTATCAAACGGACCCTTAGATGTATATAATGTCACATATAGGTCAGGAACCTTCTCAAATGGTAATTTCTTTGATTTTTTATTTATTTATTTTTTTGGCCAATAGATCTTAGTTTGGTCATGGGTCAACTAGTCGGTAAATTATCAAGGGAAAAATTCACTTTCCCTACTTTATCTTTACCCTATTTCAAAAATAACAAAACAACTTTTACATTTCAAAAATCAGATTTTTTGACCTATATATACACACATTTATAAATATTTATTTATTTATTTAAATATATAAAAAGATATAAATAAATAAATAAATATATAATATATATATAAAATTAACCCACCCCCACCACCACCACCCCACCACGCCGGCGACTGCTCCGGCGACCACTCCGGCGACGTCTCCGATTCCGACGACTTCTCCGGCGATCACTCCGATTCCGGTGACTATTCTGGCGACTGCTCCGATTCCGACGACTATTCCGATGATATGAATTTTTTGTACGGTCACAGTCCAGGTCACAAGTCACAGTCCAGGTCACAGTCCAGGTCACAAGTCACAGTCCAGGTCACAAGTCACAGTCCAGGTCACAGCCAAGGTCACAGGTCACAATCGACCACAAACGGTCACAACCCCCATCCCATGCGCATCCCACTTACAACCAACGCACCACCGCCATGACCACCACTATCATCACCAACCCTCACCGCCAATGCCACCACCAGCAACTCCACCACAACCATCAGATAAAACAAACTTGAAAACTTAAAAAAGGGAACTAGTAGCAACCACAGAAAAACCCATCACCACCACCACCCCATTTCACCATCACCCACTACCACGACTACCACCGCCACCGCACAATACAAATCAAAAACCAAAAAACCACCACCGCATAGCACAAATCAGGAACCCATTCTTCCACAAAAATAAAATTGAAATCGCTGCCTGGAGCAGCGAAATCGCTGCCGGAAAGCAAAATCGTGGTTTTCCGTCGATTTTGCTGGGAAACCAGAAATCGTCGCTTTCCCGAGAATAAATCGTCGCCGGAAGCAGGCGATTTCGCCGCTTCTCCAGTAATAAATCACGCCGACTAGGGGAGGGGAGGGGAGGGAGGGTCCCAGAATGAAATCGCCGCTTCCAATGATTTGCCCGCAGCTAGGGGAGGGGAGGGGAGGGGAGGGTGCGGCCATAGGCGAAGATGGCGGGCGAAGACGGGCGGCGACGGCGAGAGAGAGGAGAGTGCCGGCGAAAATGGATGAAGAGAGAGAGGAGAGTGCCGGCGAGATCGCATGAAGAGATAGGGAGGAGAGTGATTTTAATTAGGTTTTGGTTTTATAAATATTTAGTTATTTTATAAATTAATTTTTATAATATTATTATTAACATTAATTAAATATAAAAAACATATATCTATATACAAAATATCTGATTTTTGAAAATTAAACCTTAAAATCTGATTTTGGAATTTGAATCTCCAAAAGTAGGGAATTGGGTAATTTTCCCAATTATCAAGTTTCTCCCACAGCCCTTGGTGATTAAATTGTGCCCCCTAATTGAAAATGTTTGCGTCCGCCACTATATTTATTTAAACGCAATTATGATGGTGAGTCATGGTCACAATTCTAAATAAATTAACGCACACGACTCACAACAATGGTGTGAGTGGTTTTAGATGGTGGTGGATGTGATTTTAGATGGTGAAAGGGGTTGAGATGGCATGGTGCTTTTTAGGTTCAGGTGGCCAATTTAGGAATAGGAACGAAATTTGAACACATTACTTTTTGCACCACATTTTAATTACACTTACGATTTTCAATCCTTACTCATTATAGCATTAATGTCCATAACGATTTTTTCATGGCATTCTTATCCTCAAACTTTTAGTTATTCAACACATTTTGTATTTGAAAACAATTTATGTCCAAAAAGTCTATTGAAATAGCATATAATAACTTATTTTCCATCATATTTTAGAAAATAAATAAAAAAGTACAAAAAAAAAAAAAAAAATCCCTGTAATTTTAAAGATTAAAAAGGACGAAAAAAATTAAGGAAATAACTACTGTAACGAGCAAAAATTGAGGGGTTTAACTACAATTAAAAGGTGGCTAACAAATAAAAATTGTGGCGTACAAAAAAAAAAAAAAAAAAATTCCCCTCATTTTAAATATTGAAAAGAATCTATTTTGATATGAATCATCATCAACGACGATATGTACTCAATAATGAAAAGTTGAATATAAGAATTCGATGAAAAAATTAAGGAAATAACTGAGCAAAAATTGATGAGTTTAATTACAATTAAAATTTGGCTAGTAAATAAAAATTGTGGCGTACAAAAAATAATTTCCCCTCGTTTTAAAGATCGAAAAGAATCTATTTTGATACAATCATCATCAAGGACGATATATTGAATATGAGAATTCGACGAGAAAAATTAAAGAAATAACTACTAAAATGAGCAAAAATTGAGGAGTTTAATTACAATTAAAAGTACAAATAAAAATTGTAATGCCAATATAACCCTTGTATAATATCATTGTTTCAAATTGAAAAATTAAAGAAACTTTTAGGTCTGGTACGTGGCCGGGACTTTGTGGGGGCGTGGGCACAAGTGAGCCAAGCATTCACTGTATAATTTCTCCACTTTGATTCTGTTCATTTTCTTCTGATCGCACCCTAATTGAAAAAGGTTATATTCTGTTCTGTGAAAACCTTGAACGTTAGTTGAACCTGTCAGGATCTCTCTGTGTTTGCATTTGTGTAATGGGGGCCTCAAGGAGTTTCCACGGAGCCTACAACGGTAGAACTATAAACCGTGCAATCCCATGCATCCAAAGAAGATTTTTGTCAGGTTCGATGAGCAAAATCAATGGCGGGGACTCGGTTTTGCCAGTCTTGATCGTAGGCGCAGGCCCTGTTGGACTCGTCCTCTCCATTCTTCTCACTAAACTCGGTAATGTTTTCGGTTTTATTGAGGTTCAATAATAGAATTTTTTTACTAATTTCAATTTCAATTTCATGATTCAAATTTCATATATTATAGCCTAACTTGATACAAGGATTTTGATTGAAAATGGATATAATGCTAATTTCCTGCTATAAATTGTTTCTGATGGGTCAAGTCTGCAGCTTTGCAAAATAATAGTTACTTTTGGTTGAAACTGACCTGAAATTTCATTAAATGATGAAATAATGTTAAATTTGTAATTGAAAAATTGAAATATGCTAACATTTTCTATGAATAATGGTGTTTCTCAGGTGTAAAATGTGCAGTTTTAGAGAAAAACAAGACCTTTTCAAAACACCCTCAAGCTCATTTCATTAACAATCGGTCAATGGAGGTTGTTTTCACTCTTTCTTCTAGTGAGGTTTTGCTAGATTGAGGCGTTAATTAAGTGAAGTGAAGTTTTCGTTTTGATGTAGATTATTCTTGTTAGGTGTTCCGAAAAATAAATGGCTTGGCTGATGAGATTATGAGGTCCCAACCTCCAGTGGAATTTTGGAGGACGTTCATATACTGCACTTCACTCACGGGTCCTATTCTTGGTTCAGTCAATCATATGCAACCTCAAGGTAGGATTTATTGCAAATAATCTATATGGAAAGAATTACAATTTTATAGATTGATTGTCAAGTGTTAAAACACGGGGAAGAAATTACCAAGATACCACATACCGTTCTTGAGTCATTTCTGTTCTTCCCCATTTTCCACTTGAATTTCACAAAGGTGAGAAAACTGCTCATCCTTCTCTGTTTTTTTGCATTCGTTCATGGAATACAAACTATTAGAGCCCAAAAACCTTGCAAGACATGTCTACCTGTAGCTTGCTATTCTTTTTAAATGTAGAGACTTTTGTTTTGTGCAGATTTTGACCGAATTGTGAGTCCTGTTTCTGTTGCACATTTCTCACAGTACAAACTTATCAGATTGCTAATTAAACAGCTCGAGAACATAGGGTTTCAAATTACAAGTGAAGAGTTGAGGCCAGATGATGTCGGGCTTGCAGAGCGTGAGGTATTACTGGGGCATGAGTGCACATCTATCAAAACAACTGATCATGGTGTAACCGTGACTACATCTTTTCTTAGGGAAGGAAAGCATATGGAGAAAAATTTCCGTTGTGATTTCCTTATTGGTACTGATGGTGCAGGAAGTACTGTTAGAAAGCTCATGTCAATAGACATGAGTGGTGAGAAGAACTTGCAAAAACTCATCAGTATCCATTTTATGAGCCAAGACCTCGGGCAGTATCTGATCAATGACAGACCGGGCATGCTGTTTTTTATCTTCAATACTGAAGCAATCGGTGTTCTAGTCGCTCATGATCTGAAGCAAGGGGAGTTTGTGTTGCAGGTAGTATGAGTTTTGTTTGGATATGTTTGATACGCAGTATTAAATAGGATTGGATATACAAAATACAAGATTGTCTTTGTTTCATTTCTTAGTAGTCAAGCACTGTTCAATATACATAGAAAACACGATATTTATGTTTTGGTCTGTTTTATAATGCACGTAAATTCTATGGTTTCAACTTTTGTACTGGAAACTTAATAAATTGAGTTTTCATTGATGTTCTGCAGGTGCCTTTTTATCCACCTCAACAAAAGTTTGAAGATTTCAGCTTCAAGGTATTTTTGTTCTTGCAAGTGAGAAAACTAAAATTTTCTGATGATGTCAAATGTCACTGGTGAGTACCTTAAGTTGAGATGCTGAAAGGTAATCAGAGCATGTTTGGCCGAGCTTAAAAAATTGTCAGAACTAAATAGTAATTTTTAAAATAAATAATTTCATATATGTCAACGTTGGAAATAATTAACCCCATGTTTGGTTTTGCTAAAAATCAAATTTTAATTATATTTTGATAAAGATTGATGAAATATGTAGTTGAAAAGGTGATAAGAGTTGCGGGTCATATGAAATGTGTGGTTAAAATTAAGCCCTAGTTTCGTTTAGATAATAATCAAACTTTTGTAGATCTTAATAAAAGTCGATGGAATGTGTGGTTGAAAAGTTATGAATTCCATGAAACATGTAGCTAAAATAAATTGTTGACTTTGACTTAGATTTTTATCTTACTTTTTGATTTAAACCAAATGGAGGCTAATTAATTTTGACCAATTTCTAAGCTTAAAACGTTTTGCTAGATGACTGCTTTGGAAACTCTAGGTAAATGTTAGAACCGGCAATTGCCATCTTCATGATTGTTCTTTTGAAGTAATTGCATTGTTGTAGATGTGTGAGATATTAATCTTCAAATTGGTTGGCCGAGAGCTTGCAGACATAGATGTGATGGATGTAAAGCCTTGGGTAATGCATGCTGAAGTTGCTGAAAGATTTTTATCCTACAACAACAGGATAATACTTGCTGGTGATGCTGCTCATCGTTTTCCTCCTGCTGGTGGTTTTGGTATGTAATATTTCAGTCGGTAATTTTTTTTTTGGGGGTAAATAATCTCCACCATAGCTGGATTTATCACTAATTCTCTCACCTGTTTATTCAAACCGTGTTAATACGAGTTTTAAGGTTTCATGTAACAGAAGAATGAAAGAAGGAAATTGATGTAAATGTAATCTTTATCAGTGCGGGATTAATTGGAGTTTGGCTTTATTGATTCTGGAGGAAATTGAATAGAATTGGACTGGAGAAGAATTCTAGTAAATGGCTTTGCGCATCTAAAAGAAAGATTTTTTATGCCTTCATAACCAAACTTGAAAAATAGTCAGCTAAAGTATGGTTTTAATTAAAATTAAAAAAGAAGAAGCAAGGTTTCTGTTTAGATTATAATTTGGGGCATCTATTATGCTGCAGAATCTAAGTCCCCACTTTATTATATCTTTTGTGAAATTATGGTGGTTGCATTCATGTTTATGTTCATCAATTAATGGACTCTACAGTTGAGTTTAACAAACTTGTTACTCTGAATAAACAGTGGATCTATGGTGACATCTTCATCAGCCATAGCTTGTATTATTTGACAATATTGTTGAGTAAAATTCACATATGTAGCTTTTACAAACAGAGACCACAAGCAAAATAAATGCTACAAAATACTCTCTCAAAGCCACAAGAAATCAATCCTGGCCGTACTAATGGTAGAGTGGGCTTGGTCTTTCCTTCCCATTTAGTGTAAAGCTTATCATGCCAGTCAAAATAGGAAATAAAAAATTGCCAAATACAAATAGATGCTTAAAATACCCTCTGTTGCTTTTTTAAGGAATGAATACCGGTATTCAGGACGCTCATAATCTTGCGTGGAAGTTAGCTTCTGTAATCAATGGAATCGCACCTCCATCAATTCTTTCCACTTACGAAATGGAGCGTAAGCAGGTATCACTTTGTTTAATATAATTACTCATCTCAATTCTCACCTCAATATTAATAGTTTGAAAGTGTAACAAGTATTTATGAGAAGTGAAAGTGTAGTAAATATTTGTGCGAATTCCTGTAACTTGTCAGATTGCCAGATTTAATACAGCACTCAGTCTCCAAAACTTTAAAGCAGCAATGGCAGTGCCTGCTGCTCTTGGTCTTGATCCAGCCATTGCAAATGCAGGTACATTGATGAGCTTAAAGATTTGAATCTTTTTCTTGTATTTGGATTCACTAGTGAACCTAATTTGTGATATATTAATTGGCAGTCCATAAAACTATAAACAACGCTGTTGGTTCAATTTTGCCGTCTGAACTACAAAGGGCATTTTTGGATGGTATTTTTAGAATAGGCCGTGCACAACTCTCAGATTCTCTTTTAAATGAGAATAATCCTCTTGGATCTAGAAGGCTTGCCAAACTGAGACAGATATTTGAAGAAGGAAAGAGCCTTCAACTCCAATTCCCTGCTGAGGATCTAGGTTTCAGGTAGCGGTATTATGTCATTCACCAACAATATGCTTGTCCTGTTTTAATTACTTTTAAAGTACATGCACTTCTCCATGTTCCTGTGAAAACTGATTTTCTCATTCATTTAGCTTCAGTCAGTGCTAAATTTTTTTAGGATTTTCTTGGAAACCTAGAAAATGTATCTTATATCATCTTCGTGTTTCTAATTACCTTCAGTTATTATCCACTGAAGGTTTATCTGGTAATTTCATGATGACTTGGAAGGCTTTCGTGTTAGGTATCGTGAAGGAGCACTCGTGTCTGATGGCAATAGTTTGTCAAGTGCATCAGAAACACCTACTGGACAGAGGAGGGACTACATTCCATCCACGGACCCCGGATCAAGACTGCCTCATATGAAAATTCAGCTGCTATCAGAACTGACAAGAAGGGTATGTGTAACTTGACCCCTGGACCCTACGAGTTTGTGCTTTCTAGTATATTTTCCCCTTTTCGGTTGCTTGGGGAAGTCGGGATTGTTGCCAGACCATGCTTTTCTGGTGGTCCATTTAGTGTACTCTTAGTAGTTAGACCATGAGAAAATGTAAACTTTGCTGTATCAGTAGGTGAGAAATTATCCCAAATGCCACTCTATGACCATTTAGGATCACCCCCCTCCCCCCCTCCCCGTTTCTTTCTCCTTCTAGTTTGCATTTCTTACTTGATATCATCTTTTACAGGAGACTTTTTCCACACTTGACCTTGTATCTGGTGAAAACGTTCAATTTCTTCTGATTATCGCACCAATTGAAGAGTCCTACAATCTAGCTCGAGCTGCCTTTAAAGTGGCTGAGGAGCTTAAAGTTCCTTTAAATGTAGCTGTGATATGGCCAACTATTGACGGAATTAGCAGAAGCGAAAAAGCACTGTCACCTTGGAAGAATTTTGTGGATGCTGTTGAAGTCAAAAGGTCTCCATCTTCACCATCGTGGTGGGATCTCTGTAGAATGACAGATAGAGGAGCCATTTTAGTGAGACCCGATGAGCACATTGCTTGGCGTGAAAAATCGGGAACCATGAATGATCCTATTTATGAGCTCAAAAAGGTTTTTCATGTTGTACTTGGATTGTAGTCGAGCATGATTAGTTCAAAATATGTATTTGCACTTGTAGATACATTGTACCGAGTTACTAGATTTATAGGCGTTTTGACTACCATTACAATAAGTTTTTACATATTCATTTTTATTAATCTAATTTTTCCTCTCTTTCGATGTTGCACAGAAAATTTCCTATTGATGCCTTCTCATTTTATATATGAGATTTTTATTTTTTTTATTTTTTATTTTTCAGCTGTAGACAGTATAGATTTGATGCGCAATACAGTAATGTTGCGTGACATGTTTGATAAGGTAAGAGGTTAATACTTAGCAGAATTAAGGGAAACAAAATAAGTTACAATACTTTGTGCTAAACATATCAATGATTAGGCATTGCAAGGAAAGTGCAAGATTACTGTGACTTTTCTTCAACTGCAACTGATTTGTGAAACATCAAAACGCTGCAATCAATAATGCAGCTTGAAGCTAGTTTAAACTTCATATTCATTCATACAGGAAGAAGGTACACCACTACAAGAATATGTGACTTGTATCAGAAACTGCACTATATTTTGGAGCCAAAACAGGGATAAATCTGAATAACTGTAGAGATCTATCAGTTCCAAATTGCAGTTCAGAATGACCCATTGAAGCATCAAGGAGGACTCCATGATCTTTTTTTTTTTATAACCGTGGATGTCCGGACCAGTTTGTGCGCACCTCGACTAATTCCACGGGACCCTGAAGTTTACGGTTGGGTACTTATCTCAGTAGCCCTGAGGGGATTCGAACTGATGACCATTGGGGAGCAAACCCAAGGCCTGACCAACTGAGCAACCCCTCAAGATTAAGGAGGACTCCATGATCTAGTGACCAAATACATAATTGTAGCTAAACTAACTCCCAGTAGCGCACCAGCAACCACCTAAAGTACAAAGCAAATTTCAGAAATAATCATGATGTTTTGCTTAGAACTTGTGAAGCTCTCATGTATACGGGGACATGATACCAATAAAACAAGTCAGAAGAAGAGGGAGGGGGCGACCAAAACTAACACGGCCTGTTTTAGTTGTTAAACATATAGTTCTTTTAGATCTTCTAGTAGATCTAATAGCGAATGAATCAAACAAAGTGGAAAATGAATTTATGAAGCTTCTCGAAAGAAAATGAAAAACCGTTCATGGAAATGTTCAAATCTGGCACAGGAATAGGACCAGATAAAAGAAATGAGAGGTGTAAAATGGTTTAACATCCTTGACAAAGATCCAAGAACTTGGCGTTTCAGTTCTTGAAAACTGAGACCAACATCGTCCCTTAAAACATTACTTATAACCATCAAAATTCTCATTTACAGCATAGAATTGAACCTGGGGCGAAGTGTGACCAAGAAGTTCGCGGAGTGGTCTGCTTTCAGCAAGAGGATGCTCAGATGGAAGTTCACGTACAATTTGATTTAAAACCTGAAAAAATTATTCCAGTTCATTAGATGTTACTCAAAACGAACAGCACGAAACTCATTTATTTATAGCTTAACACAATTATGGGTAAATCTGTCAATATCCACTTCAATCTATTTGCACGAGTACAAACCCACAGCAGTAAGAACCACGTACCTCTGCTTGACGTCCAGCCTGTAGTCTTACACCAGTTGCATCATACATCACCTGCCAAACAATGCTCGTCTAAGAAAACTGCCGTAAACAATGTTGACTAAAATTAACAACCAAAAATTCGATATCGGACAGATTGATGACAAGTGACAACCAAACCCAGTGACCAATAAGTATCCATGATTAAAGGCGACAGCACCGTACAAGTTAAATGTACAAGTATGTGTTTCTTCAGGAAATGCTAGCACTTTTCTTTAGAAATAATTTTATTTATGAATATTATTCCCATATTATCCCATTCTACTGGCTGATTGTACAATTCAACACTCCATCTAAGTGCTTGTTGAAACACAAAAGTTTTAAGTTTTTTATCCAATTAACCTTTTACCAATGGAACAAGAGGAGTAAAATATTTTTTGGGATGAAAGCCTTCTATTTTCTTTAAAGGCTCGCGACTCTTCACAGTTTGTTTCTATTAGGAATTCAACACTTAGCCCTTGTTTGGCTACCATATATAAATTGTCTATAATCGGCCAAACCACTTCCATCCACATATTTCGTAGGATTCATAACTACTACCCATTTATCTACCACTCATTTTTATCCATTTATGATTTAAACAATTTATAAACAAGTCCCAAACATGCTTTCAATTCATCAGCTCAGTAAAATCAGGATCAACTAAAAGAATTTAGGTACTTCGCCGCTCAAGTATGATATTATCCCCATTACCCAGTATATTTGGAAGAGAACTTTAAGATGTAATTTGAACATTCAAGGATAATAGATGTCAACCCACTAATCACGCATTCATCTTAGCATCATTTGACAAATTTCCAAACTGAAAAGAAAATCACCAATTCACAGAGCATCAAACAGTTAACCAAGTCTTGAACCATACATAACGAGTAAATAATGATTTACTCCAAGAATAAGAGGGAAAGAATATAACATAAATCAAGAGATCATACCACACATGCTAAGATCAATGCAGTTGCAAATAGCGGATCTCCAAAGCCCTCTTGCAAGCCAACAGCTACTGCAAGAGCTATTACTGTTGCTGAATGGGACGATGGCATACCACCAGATGCAACGAGTTGCTTCAGATCCCAACATCTGTCCTTATACCTGCAAGATTATTATAGCCTGAAGACTTTCAAAAATAACTAACATAACCTCGTTATATATCGTTCTTCTGGGGCATTGGGGTTTGATGCGTGTTAGTACAGCATTTATCTGTGTATACAACAGAACTTCGAGAGGACCAAAAATAAATAAAAATTCTTTTATCAACTCTCAAGGTTTCGAGATAAGGCAATAAGCTAGACATTGCCTTATGTAGGTCATTAACTTTCTAAGTAGAATCCCGAATTAAATCCTTTATTATCCTCCGTGAGAGGGGGCACGGAATATTTCTTAATAATATTTAATCACAGTTTCTGTACATTGTCGCCTATCTTGTGCACTAGTTCGAGCTCCAACTAAAAAGGCATCAGTTTTCCATGAATTGTTGACAAGTTCTCTTAGATCTTAGGTTTTAATTGATTTGTTTCTGAATATGAATATATTGAATTATATTTAGTCAAACTGATTAATTCCCCTTCCTTCAACCTCAAATAGGAAAAATCGCACTCATTTAGGGCCCATTTGTAGGGCTTCTTGTAAAAGAAAACTCTTCTAACCAAATAAAACATTTTCAGAATTATCCAAACAGGCCTAAGAGTAGCTTCTAATCTCAAAAACAATTTTTGACTTTTGAAAAGACCGTCAAAGAGGGCCTTAGTATTCTTGATTTCAGCATCATCGTCATTTTTATCATTCAGTAAGGGTCATCCAGAACCTACGACTACCTAAACGAAACAAAATAGAATCATCAACGATGTGTTGTTAGAATTCGGGGAAGTGATTTCCTCATAGTAATACACACACCTCTTATGTATACGATAAGAATAATGCTTTGTGTACAATCCATGGTTGACAAGGAAGTTGACAATCCATGTTAATTCAAATTCGAATGGGCGGGAAAGTGTGTGGTGTTTAAAAACTGGCCACTCAATCTTCAACACGTGGCACATTGTCAAACTTGATGTCAAAAAAATTGTACTTGTAGCATGATTGATACGATAAATACAGAAATTGAATATATAACATAAAAGTCCATAGTATCTAATTGTGTACAGGATATGTTCTAGATATGAACAGGCACCCTCATTGTTGACCGCGGGACCTGGGAATGTTAACTTTCAGCACAAAACTAGTTCCGTGAAGTGATCTAGCAGGGAATATGGAGCTGTGTCAACGTCGATTCTAAAAGGTGGGGCCGGGCCGAACACTATCCCGCCCCTTGCAAGCCAGTCTCTGCCTAATGGGGTTCTAACAAAGATCTGATTCTAACATAAGCATGCAACCAAATATAAAAGATTAAGCACAGTATACATAATTTGTTAGAATATATAATGTAGGTTGCCTATCATATAACCTGTTCCAGTTTGCATATCAGCTTATCATACAATAAGGAGATCAACCTATCACCAGCTGGCCTTCCTTCCGTTACAGCACATGGTGTAGTGCTCCAATATCCTTCTTGTTGAGTAGTTTGTTAGGATTAATCTTTACCCTTTTACCCTGCTTTCTTTCTATTTATTTGCCTTTGTATCAAGCTTGAGGGTGAGATGAATTTCTGTAATTAATTCCAAGACATTCAGAAGTTTTCTTCATCTTCATTAAGCTGTTTTATCAGCTCTATATCGATTTCATTTCATCTCAAAATCTTACATGGTATCAGAGCAATGACTACCATTGCTGAAATGAACTCGCTACTGAAAATGAAGTTCCCGTCCAAACATCTCGACCACTACAAATTAGAAAATTCGTGATAATCCTGGAGCAATCCTTGTTACCGATCTCGTTAACCACAGAAAATTATCCCACTGTCAAGAGCTCTCCCATGAGCACTCGTAGCTAAAAATAAGCTTGGTTTCATCAATGGACCGCCGCCAAAGCCGAGCCAACAAGCACCTCCTTCGACCAATGGGAAAGATGTAATGATATGGTGGTATCCCTGGATTCAAAATGCAATTTCCCTCTCTCGCATCCAAGGTGGCCTTCATGGATGAAGCAAATGACATCTGGACTGAACTTAAAGATCGATTCGCTCACCAAAATGGATCCAGAATTTATGAACTGAAGAAAGCACTTGCAGATCTGGAACAAGAACATGACTCTGTAAGTATATACTATGGTAAGTTGAAAACCATTTGGGATGAACTTTCAATCTATGATCCAATTCCTGAATGTAATTGCGGACAGTTAAAAATACTGGTAGACAGACATCAACGCGATTGTGTAATCAAATTTTTGATGGGACTAAATGAAGTATATGACAAAGACAAGGGCCCAAATCATGATGCTTGACCCTATCCCACCAGTAAACAAAGTATTTTCCTACATCCAGCAACAAGAAAGACAAAAGCAGATTACCTCAAATACTGTGAATAATGAAGCCATTGCAATGGCAACTAGAAGAACTCACGGAGAAACCAAGGCTGTCAACTATGGAAAATTAAACTTCACTAGTAAAAAGGATAGACCATTTTGCACACATTGCAAAAATCCACAGACACAATTTAGACAAGTGTTTTAAGGTAGGAAACATTGAACCTCCCTTTTGCACACACATTGCAATATGATCGGGCATACTATGGAGAAGTGCTTTAAGTTGAGGTTACCCTCCCAAATCACAAGTTACACGTAGTTCAAAGGAGGGAAGGAGTTTTTTCAAACCAATCAAGTGTGTTGGAGGAGGAAAGTGAGAAACCAGTTTCCTTAACCAAAGGCCAATATGAAGAGTTTCTTGCCTTGTTTCGATCTAAGGAGAATTCACAGAACACTCACTCAGTTAATCATGTGCAAACCATTGATCATTCAAAAACAAACCTCAATCCGATTTATCCGGTAAAGCCTGCCTATCTATCTATTGCACCAACACATTCTTCCAACTTTGGCACCACTCCATGGATTATCGATATCGGTGCAATGCAGATCATATGATCCGCAACATCGATCTCTTCACCTCCATCGATTCAAAAGTCTCCCTCTGCGTTAAGCTACCTAATGGTGAGATCTCCACGACCACACACACTGGTGTGGTACAGATCACAGATTTCATAACCCTCAAAGATGTGCTATGTGTTCCCACATTTCATTTCAATTTGCTATCTGTCAAGAGATTAACTCAGCAGATATCCTGTTGCCTGATTTTCATGTCTAATTGTTGTTTTGTGCAGGACCTTTCATCTTGGAGGACGATTGGGAAGGGTGAAATATGGCATGGCTTATATCGACTGATGCTAAACAAAGTCTCACCCACTGCACTCATGACCACTCTATCAAATTTCTTAGTCTTAGACAACCTTTTTTCTCGTCGCTCTCGTTATCAGTTCTGATATTCAGCCAAACCTATGGCATTATCGTCTAGGACACATATCTGACTCCAGGATGAAGCTTATTTCTGATGTTTCCATTGTTTCTCATTATAAGAAGATCAGTAGTATCCCTTGTTTCATTTGTCATTTGGCAAAACAGCATAAACAATCATTCCCCATCAGATCACATAAAACTAAGCAAAAATTCGAAGTTGTTCATCGTGATATCTGGGCCCTTGCCTCAAGTCGCTCACGATATGTCAAAATATTTCCTTACAATTGTCGATGATTATTCACGAGCTACCTGGGTTTACATGCTTAAAAGGAAATCTGATGTTAACCATTCCATTAAAGCTTTTATTCAAATGATAGAAAATCAATTTCAAACTTCGATTAAGATTTTAAGGAGTGATAATGGACTTGAATTCAAGTTGAATGAATTTTATAACTCAAAAGGGATCATTCATCAAAAAACCTGTGTTGAGACCCCTCAACAAAACGGTGTGGTCGAAAGGAAACACCAACACTTGATGAATGTTGCCAGAGCCTTGAAATTTCAGTCAGGCCTTTCTTTGTTTTATTGGAATGAGTTTATACTTACTGCAGCATATTTGATAAATCGAATTCCTACACCCCTGTTGGAAGGCAAATCACCATTTCGAGATCCTTTTTCAAGCAAGCCTACCTATTCTCACCTTAGAACCTTTGGATGCCTTTGTTTCGCTTCAACATTGACACAAGGAAGAAAGAAATTTGATCCACGAGGACGTCAATGTATTTTCTTAGGTTATCCTTTTGGAGTTAAAGGTTATAAAGTAATGGATCTACAAACAAAAACTATTTTTATATCCAGGAAATGTGATATTCCATGAGACTTATTTTCCCTTCAAACAAACTCGAAAGAACTACGATCAGCCGAGTTTGTTTTCACAAACCACTTCCTGATATTCACAAAGACATCTATCCTATATCAGATTCCATAAATCAATCGTCTGATGCACATGCACCAGATCAAAACATCCCACATGACTCTGTATCTGAAGATGCTCCTCAAATATTATCTCCTTCACCACCTACCATCCGAAAGTCCACAAGGGAAAAGAAGGCCTCGCAAGACCTACGAGATTTTCACTGTCATCAGGCCATTACCACTCACTCATCCCAATCTGCTTCCAAGACAGGGTCTATAACACCTGCAGGTAAGACATTTCCTATCTCTAACACCGTTTCTTATCATAAGTTATCACCTCAATTCAGAGATTTTTCAACTGCCATCTGCACACACTTTGAGCCCAGCACATATCACCAGGCTGTGAATGACCCCAATTGGTGCAAGGCAATGAACTCAGAAATTGATGCCCTTGAATTAAATGGAACCTGGGAGCTCACTGATCTTCCACCAGGAAAAATGGCAGTTGGATGCAAGTGGGTTTATAAGCTAAAGCATAATTCAGATGGGAGTGTTGAGAGGTACAAAGCAAGGCTTGTAGCCAAAGGATATACACAAAAGGAGGGAATAGATTACAATGAAACATTTTCCCCCGTTGCAAAACTTGTTACCGTTAGATGTTTGCTAGCTGTCTCTGCAGTTAAGAATTGGCATCTTAAACAGTTTGATGTAAGCAATGCTTTTCTCCATGGAGTTTTGAATGAAGAAGTGTATATGCGAAAACCTCCAGGATACACCAAAGGAACTCCCAACCAAGTTTGCAGATTATTGAAAAGCATATATGGCCGGCGTGCCTCAAGGCAATGGTATTCCATCTTTTTCGCAAAGACTTATAGAGTTTGGATTCACTCACTAAAGGCTGATTATAGCCTCTTCACAATGACAACAGATCATTCATTCACAAACCCTTGCTAGTCTATGTAGATGATATAGTCATAGCAGTGGTCCAAATTTTACCTCAAATTGAAACAATTCAAGTTCCTCGCCAAATGCATTCGTACTAAGGCACTTGGGGATCTAAGGTATTTTCTCGGCCTTGAAGTTGCACGATCAAATAAAGGAATTGTTATCTCTCAACAGAAGTACACTTTAGATATGCTGGCAGATGTAGGCCTACTTGGTGCTAAGCCGGTCAAACTGCCTATGGACCAGAACCTGAAATTAGGAAGAAACACAGGGAAACCAATACCCGATCCCACAAACAGGAGATTGATTGAAAGCTAATGTATCTATCTCTTAACTGCACTCGTATATATGTTATGCAATTCAAAACCTTAGCCAGTATATGGAATCCCCTTCTAGCATACATCCGTGCGACTCACAAGGTGATCGATATCTCAAGACCGCACCAGGGACAAGGACTCTTATTCCCATCTTCATCCACATTGAACCTTCAAGCCTTTTGTGATTCTGACTGGGCATCGTGTCCTGATTCGCGAAGATCAGTCACCGGTTACTGCATCTTCCTTGGGGATTCACTTATCTCTTGGAAATCCAAGAAACAAAGTGTGGTGTCTCGATCATCTGCTGAAGCAGAATATAGATCAATGGCTAGTACCTGTTGCGAGATCACATGGTTAAAATACCTGCTGAAAGATCTTCAAATTGATATCTCCAAACCAGTTCTCCTACATTGTGACAATCAGGCGGCATTACATATTGCCTCTAACCCAGTATTCCATGAAAGAACCAAGCATATCGAACTAGATTGTCACCTAATCAGAGATCAAATTGAGGTGACACATTTGCACTTCCTATGTTAACACTCAGTCACAACTTGCTGATATGTTTACTAAGGCACTATCCTCCATCATTCTACGATCACATTTATCCAAGATGGGAATAAAAAATATCTATTCTCCATCTTGAGGGGGGCTGTTAGAATATATAATGTAGGTTGCCTATCATATAACCTGTTCCAGTTTGCATATCAGCTTATCATACAATAAGGAGATCAACCTATCACCAGCTGGCCTTCCTTCCGTTACAGCACATGGTGTAGTGCTCCAATATCCTTCTTGTTGAGTAGTTTGTTAGGATTAATCTTTACCCTTTTACCCTGCTTTCTTTCTATTTATTTGCCTTTGTATCAAGCTTGAGGGTGAGATGAATTTCTGTAATTAATTCCAAGACATTCAGAAGTTTTCTTCATCTTCATTAAGCTGTTTTATCAGCTCTATATCGATTTCATTTCATCTCAAAATCTTACATAATTTTCACAAAAAGAACAACATTGAAGTCATCGATCCCATGTCCAAGATTTCCTCAAATCAAACCAAAATTCATCCACACTTGAATAGATAGATACACATATATACACACACAATGAATCGAAGTGTACCAGGAGGTGATGAGTTTAAACGATTGGGCAAGAACAAAGGCGAGGAGGGCAGACATTAATGGATAATTCGCCAACACCGAGGTCGAGATATACGAGGCGGGTGTTTCCGTTTCCGTTGACCTTGGCATTGCTTCTTGGATCAACCCAACTGTTGATCCACCCATTTCATCCATCACCAATTTGGATTACTAATTTTCCTTTAATTCAGTTTTGACTCTCTCCTCTCAAGCCACAATTCCTGAAGAATTTTATACGGAAAAAAAAAAGAAGTTGAGTGAATGTTAGGGAAACAGGTCCGAGGTTGCCATATTTTTGTGCTCAAGTGTGAACAAACAAACGGTCTGTATGCTATTTTATTTCATCATTTTATATCTAATTCAAAGAATTAATTCATTAATCACAAAAATTATTTGCAATTCTGCTTTCATTAATTGAAATCACCACCAATCACTGCCTTTTGCTAAACGGGAAATACAGTCTATCCATCTAAAATCTAGCTTGGTTAGACGAAAAGATGGTGGACTTCTACTTCTGGAGAATAAAGTAACAAGAACATCAATTTAAGGCCTTGTATGGGAGGGATTAAAATCGGATTAAAATTGAAAATATAGCCGTTATTGTTGACTTTTATTAGACGAATGGGACCCAATAATGGCCATATTTTCAATTTTAATTGGCTTTTAATCCCTCCCGAACGGGGCCTAAATACTAAACATGAGCATTCATTAAAATTAACTTCTCTATCGAATTTCAAATCAAAATTTTGACTGAGTTTCATTCAGCAAGCCAAAACTTCACTTTTCAATGCGAGCTTTTTTGCTTTACTTAAAAAAAAGTTGAACTCCAACTTTGAGGGTCCCGTCCCACCCCTAGAGTATCGTGGAGGAGGTAAATCGCGGGATGTACCTCAGCAGGCCAGAGTACAAGAACTGTCATACTAGTGTCCACAAAGAGTCAAATTCCATACCTTGTAAGAGGTAGGAATCGAACCCTCACACTGCAGCTGCCATCTTAGCTGAGACTACCTCACTCCTGTCATTTACACCACTGAGCTATGCCCGATGGTAGCTTTTTTGCTTTACTAAACATGTATTTTCCGCATAAGGTACATTCTCCGGTACCATTTATTTGCGTACCGTGTCTCTCTCTCGAGCAATGAATATGTTATTTAATATAAAGAAAAGAAGAAAATTTACAAAATACACGCTGCACATAGCTAAACATAATTCCTCGAACAAGAACAAAAAAATTTCACTTACTCTCTAATCAAGAATAGGAACAAACACCAATTCTGTTAAGAATGGCAAGTGGAAAGGTCCGTAAACCTCCAATGGCCTTTATCAGCCTAATAAGAATTAGAACTATACAATAATTACGTAATTAACAGTGGTACAAAACAATTGGAACCAACAAAACGCGATTGGCACTTATCCAAACAGCCTTAAAGTAATAAAGACGAGAATGTTCCCACCACGAGCAACGGAATGCTTACATGATAGTGCAATTGCACTTCGACTCCAGCTTCAGAGGCTTTACGCTGTCAGCGTTATTAGGAGCCCCAACAACACGTGTAGTAGATACATCTGTTTTTTCTTCTTTTTCAGCATTGGTGTGAGGCAGTTTTGTATCTGTTTCCAGCTTCTTTTGTCGACCTTTTTGGGACTTAGGAGTACGTTTTCCCATGGTTCTTGTGCGCACATCTGTTCTATCGGGATTGGATTTTCCAACCAACATTACTGTAGGTCGCAAGCCTTCCATGGTTGAGTTCTCTTTCTCTATCGATATATTTGCAGCCTCATATGCCAGATTGTGAACAATAGAACTGCAGAAGAGTATCGCATCTGTTGCTTCTTCCAGAGTTAGGCTTCTAGTTTTGAGTAGTCCCTGGTCCTTTGGTACAACAGTTGATTCTTCTGCCAGATAAAGAAGTTTCAGCAGGAGCAAAAACGAATAATGTAAAAAGAAAGTCATCCACCGAGTAAGATAATGAGAAGAAAAATAAACTGAAAATATTCATTAAGCCTATCTTTGGCTCTTGTTTATAATCTGTTTATAAAAACCCGTATTTCGAGAGACCCACATGTAATTCTCATGCATCATTCATTTTATTTATTTATGATTTAGACTGTTTATAAAAACTTATCAAACATGCTCACATAACTTTATTGAGACTGAGAATGGACCAACTATATAAAAGTTCCATTATTAAGAAGACAACCAAGTGTCGACAACTGTAGTTTTCGTAAATATATATATATATATATATATATATATATATATATATATATATATATATATATATTTGCAAATTGAAATATAAAAAAGAAAAAATAGAGGGAAAGAAAAAGGTATGTATGTGAAGATATATTCGCCAAAAAATAAAGAAAATTGAGGATTCATTAAATCATAGCCAAAAAAAAACTTTTCATTATTCCTTTTTGAGGAAAATCACTTACTCCATGAACATCAGCAGACAGCAGGATGGAAAGAGAATTAATTTTTCTCATTCTTGACCATGTGAGATTTTTTGTGTGCTTATACACGTATTGAGTTCACACTTGTGCGTGTATCATACATAGATAGAGAGAGTGCAAAAGTTAATATCAAAGGAATTAACAAAACAAAATGTAGCCATTCTTTAAAAAAGATTAATAATATGTTCAGGTTTAAACGTATTCCAGAAAAAAAGTTTGCAAAGATTTTAGCTAACACTATTTTTGGTTCATGAAGGGATGCATAAGTGGGTTCTTGCCTGTAAACTGATTTGAATTAGGTACGGGGTTGTAATTTACTAAGATAACCTTCTTTTCTAGTCTATATATTTTAACTGAAATAAGTTAACTTTTATCCGCCTCGACCAAACAACATTATGAGTACACTTCACTTCCTTTCTACTTCTCTCTAATTTCTACTCCAACCAAATATACACCAAAGGCCAGCATGCCATGCAAATACATATAGAAAATGTGGAACACCATGAGAGTCAGATATTGGACCAAATTTTCAGAGATTTTTTTGAGAAAGTTATTGAGAAGACAACATGAAATGGAACCATCTGGTATCTAAAAGGCTAACTTCATACGGTTGGGAAGGCATTGCTGCATTAGGTAATTCCATTGCTGGAACTATAAAAGCATTTACTGTGAACAGATAAAATCACTGATCAAAAATGGTAGAAGCCAGGTTAACCTTAGCCATTACAAAATGAATTGTACAAAGGATCTAATGGCACATGATAAATAAACCGGAATCAGTTACAAGCTCAAAACAAGTACTCCCCCAGTCCCATTTATATAAGCTGATTTTCCTTATTTTCTTGTCTAAATTATATAGTTCTGTTTCTTTATCAAGAATATTTTGTTTTGTTCGTTTACTAATATCTTATTTAATTTGCCTAATTATAACAAAATTTCCCCACTTAATCTTGAAATTGTACAAATATAAAGATACCTACTTCTTGAAATCATCAAAATACATGCACACATTTCCCACTTCTTGCAATCATTCAATTTCTTTACTACTTCCAACAATAATTACTACTAGTTGTTGATAATTAAATAAGGGTAAACTAGGAATGTTTTTGACAAAAATTGTTTTTTCAATAACATTAAGGGCTTGTGTGGGAGGGATTAAAATCAGATTAAAATTGAAAATATAGCCGTTATTGTTGACTTTTATTAGACGAGTGGGGTCCAATAACGGCCATATTTTCAATTTTAATTGGCTTTTAATCCATCCCGAACAGGGCCTAAATAAAATTTCTTAATCCGTGTAAAAAACATAACCAACCTATATAAATGGGACGTAGAGAGTAGTATTTGTATGTATCTGGTTAGAGAGTACGATTCTTAGGAGTAGAGAAGTGGGAAGCGGAAAGTATAAGCATTAAATAGCTTTCATAAACGCAAGATATACGTACTGAGGGTGCTCTGTCCAGGATCTGAGGTGTCAGGTTCTTCAACAGATGTTATCGTATCATCATTGGGTTCTTTTGATACAGAAGGCTGCATTGAATCATTCATGCCACTCTTTGAATTGACGGAATCAATGTCTGATTGTGAATCAGAAGAAAAGATATCGCCATTTTCGATTTCCATTTCGGATATAGAATCCAAAGAGCTCAGATTAGGCACCTCTGCAACAACCACCCAGTCACATGAATTTGGTGTGGCATCTTCCCCTAGTGTACAATTCTGGGGAAGTGTTGATGATGCTTTTATAGTCATGGAGTTACTTGAATGGTTTGTCAAGCACTCACCATTCTCGTGTGATGCTGGTTCTTCAAAATTCAAAACTGACACCACTGAAGTATCTGCTATGTGAATGTTCATCACATTGCCTGACATTTCTGAGGCAGTTCTAAAATTGTTATTACTTTCAATGTCGGTGCATGTATTGCCTGCTTCTGTACATTCTGAAGTCAATGATTGTTCTCGAAGATGTGTGCATGCAGCCTCCCTGGCATCTTTTTCGTCATTGGAAGCAATTATTTCAAAACTATCATCATGAGAGCTTGTTGCCACACTTAGGACCTGAAAACCATGACTTGAAGCACCAGACAACGACGAGAGAGTGCGCTTGTGCTTTGTTAGAATCTCAAACCTGTAATTTTCTAGATCAGATTTCCTGTCATTTACTTGCCGTTGCACACGGGTCTCTATTTGCCTCAAAGGCCCTAAGTCAACAGAAGATGTCATTGACACACTGCCATGCCCAATGGAGCTTCTCATGCTGTTTACACTGTCCCCGACACAGGAGAAATCGTCATAACTGATGTTACTTGTTGTGAAACTCCTACTTTGAACATGTCCTTGGCTTCTACTAGATCCCTTCAGTAGCAGAGATGTACCTGCACCTTCTGAAACATCAACCTTTGAACTTGAATAGCCACCAACATGCAGATGACCAAAGTTGTCATCAATAGATTGATAGTTCACTCGTCGGTTGGTGATAGTTAGCTCACCTTTATCCACCATTAGTGGTGAAAGAGAGCTTGCAGGGGTGAAATTCTGGTTTGGCTCACTATATGAACGATTGAGTTGTTTGGTCCCTGCTTTACCAGTACTAGTTACTTGCCAAGATTTTGATTTTGCAGTGGAGCAGTCAGCTTCAGGTGGCCCATGTTCTAGAATCTGCACAAAATCTCCTGAAGTATTCTCTCTAATTGTCATTGATACCGGTGTAGTAGTTATAGTTGAGGTTACTTCCAAATTTCTGCAAGCCATACAAAGTTGCAGGTCCCCCTCCATTACTAATTCAGCAGAATGGAATGTGCAACCGCACTTAGAGCAAACCATAGTATCTTCAAGGCTGTCAGTGTCTGAAAGATCACCTCTCGTCTCCGGAACTGCAGAAGTTGCAGTGATACCTGTAGCAGTGTCATTTTGGCCGCAACTTCCAGTGGCAACTACTACAGAGTGGCCGTCAAATTTATCATCCTGATTGCTAGGTGATTTCTCAAGGGTGTTATACTCAACATCTTCATTTAAAGCATCAGAACGATCCAATTCAAATATTTTGTCTAGCACTTCAGAATATTGTCCATCTACACATTCACTCATCACGTCCTGCGGGTTTTGTTCACTTCCTTTGGTATCATGTACACCTGCTGTTACCTGATCAGAACTGGTATTATTGCTAGTTGTAATTGAAGAAGTTCTGGAAGTCACCGAATGATGAGCTGTACTTGCTTTGCCAGCATAGAATGTTGTACTGGGGACACTGGACAATAGAGGCCTAAACATATTCTGAGGACCTTTTCGACGATCCTGTGCAAGAAAGGAAAGAAAATGTCAATATAAATAGTTCTGCCAAAAACCACTGATAAAAAGTGTGGTCATAAGTCATGCTCTCAAAGAACCAGCCGCTGTCACATCAGGTCTCACGTGTCAGGAGTACATCACAAATACACTGGCATTTAATCTGCTATAATAATATTTTTTCCTCAAATGCCTTCAAATGGTAACTTAACTAGCCGAGAACATTATAATTGAAGATTACAGGTTTTCAATTAAAAAATGATGTGGAAGGTGGAGCTCATCCAATTCCAATCTAAGTGAATTGTTGCAGTCATAATGTCAAGATGCAGTATTCGTAAAATCTCAATATAATTCTTTTTGCAGTTAAAATCATAAATCTTACAAGTCTTCGTTACTTTTCTCTTATCTTTTGCAATAAGGTTTGAACTAGACCATAACCTGTGGCCAACAAGAATTTTAGTTCCACATAATTTGTCAAACATGCATAACCACTATTAGTTGCACTTATACCTTTTTGTTTAGACATATCAGAAAGCACATAAAGGAATTTGAGAAAAAAATATGATACCATAATAGTGATGGAGACACGAGCAAAATGGTTTTCTTTGGAAACAAATGCCAATGTTTGATCAAGTGTACAAACAATCAATCCTCAGAACCTGCTAGAAAGAATAAGTATCCAAGAACATAGACACTTAAAGAAGTTAAAAGGGTGTGAATCTTCAACCTAGAAGCATAGTAGGTTTTATTCAATATGCACTCTTTAATGTATTGTTAAATTCAAAAGTAGAAAGGATTGACAAGATAGTACAAAACAGTTCCAGAAACCCAACAAACCGCGACACCACAATGCTTCCCACATTAATTCAGTTCATTAATGAACCAAATTACTTAAATAGATGAAAAACCAGTAAGATCGACTGATTGCATTACTAAGTTTAGAAAGTGATCAAGCTTTTACAAGTAATAAATTCTAACTCAACTCAACTAACTTTATCCCATACTCATGTTGGGCCCAATACATTGTGTCTCTTCTTCAACTTTGCTCTATCAAAAACCATCTCCAAATTTAAACCAAAAATGATTCATGTCCTTTTTGGTTACCTTATCCATATAATTTTAGGTCAACCTCTTCCCTAACTTCTAACACTAGTTTTCTCGCTTTTCCTTACCAGTACATGTAGCAGCCTTTGTGGAATCTGTCCAAAACCATCTCAGTCTGTTCTCACACAATTCATCCTCAATGACTAACCTTAAACAACTCTCATTTATCCTCATTTCTTATTCTGCCTCTTTATATTGAACACACATTCTTCTTACTGTAACATCTCCATTACACTGAAATCATGCAAATGATGTTTCTTAGTAGCCCAAAAAAGAAAATATATATCATTTACCCATAATTAATAAAAGTCCGATCCAGTTATACTAGAAGTAAAATTGGAGAGCAAGTAAAACAAAAGGTAATGTGTATTTACATAGATATAATACATAGATAAACATATACACGTACATTTTACTTATATTTATACAAACTATCCCTGAAGTCATGCAAATTTGATGAAGTAAATAATGGCCAAATTATTAATGTACAAGGATAGGCTCATAGACCAGAGTGTTTCATTTCTGTCATTTCCTCGTTTGCCATGCATATTAGCGGAATATGCATACATGAGTGCATGACCACACAACTGAAAGCCTAGACATGGACATGCACACCCACACCCAACTCAATTACAATCCACAAAATTGCCAAATTCTTAGGTGGTAGATCAATTAACAACTAGCAGCAATTGGAAAACTAACCAAGAGGAAGTGATCAATAGACAACTAGGGTGACAAGACAATAAATTATAGCTATCAGGAAACTCATCATCATTACTGAAACAAGAAAATTAGATACCATTTGCTGAAGTGCCAAGTCAAAGGATCTCTTGGGAGCCGAGCTCGAGGACAAAATTCTAGATGGTTTCTTAGAAAAACCCAGTGCTCTGTTATTCGGGAAAGCACCTATGCTCTTTGGAGTTGAGCGGTCTAAGCTGCTCATGGAAATGGATTGTGGGGAGTCTAGATCATCGTCACCAGATGATGCAACTGAACCTTTGCTGTGGGAACTAAATGGATCTCGGTCACGACTGTGTGATGAACTAACACTTCTAGAAGCAGTTGGAGACATTGATTGTCTGCCAGATCTGTGGCTCATTCTGGATGCTGGTGAGGATCCTCTGACATATGATGCAGGTCTATCAGCCAATGAGGTACGAAGATTAGGAGGTGCCTCCAAAGAAAAGTCAGGAATGTTAGATTGCCATGCGCTTATTTTAGGTGATGCAGAGTATGCTTTGCTTGTCTTGACGGGTGAGGTGCCTCTCACCCTAGATGGGGCAGCAGAACCAGTGCTCATTCTCCTAGGAGATGGGGTACTAGACCTCGGAGCAGGAGTTGATGGTTTACTTGGTGGGGGAGATGGCCTCCTTGATGAAGTAGGATGCCTCAAAGTAGGAGGTGGACTTGCATGTGGTGCTGATGATGGCCTGCCCCTTGATTGCAAAATATTATTATCAGACTGTGGAGATGGGCTAAGGCGATGGGGACTTGCACTACTTCTGCTATTTCTGTAACTCTTCTCCATCTGAATTTGAACAAATTTTCAAAAATGTGTTTGAACAAAAAGAAATAACGATTAGAATTATTGTATTCTCACAATCTTACCGTGGATGATCTTGAGATTGAAAGAGGTAGGCTCCTTGGCCTGCCTCTCCGTGCAAGATTAATTGGTGGTGTCTCATCATCCAGAGAAGGGAAAAGCGGAGTGTCTGGAGGAGTTATTAACCTTTAATAATGCATTACATACCAGCAAGAAACAAGTAAAAATGTAAGAAGGCCATTATATAGTATAACAGCAATATACTATTTAATGTCACCATGAGAGACCCCTTTTAGAATCAAAGATTTATTTCTTTATGCATGGAATAATTAGTCAAACATAATGGCATAGATGAACTTGTATGAAAAGCCCAACAATTTTCAAAAAGGATGTCTAAAACTCTAAGGTATCTTTTTATTTGTTTCTTTTGAAGCTTCCAAAAATAATCGCAGTTCCAAATTACATACTATTTTCAAACTGAAAACGATTTAAAAAAAAAAAAAAGGAAAAGCAACTAACCAATCATAATCATTTTTATCTCCTTCTGCATTGAGCAGGTCACTACTCTCTCTCCGAGTTGGAATGGAGATTCCGAGCTTATAATCCGAAAAGTCCCTTAATTTTGTAGCTATGAAATGCCATAAATGATAAAAAGCAACAATTGTCAACAATACTAAATCAAGAAATCTGAAGATATATGTCATGCATGCTTCAGTAAATGCAAATTTTATAAACCAAATATAAAAGCAGATTATAGTGTGAGAAATTACAGATGTCATCAAAGTCATTTGACCGAAGCAAGAAATTCTCTCTTTCTTTGTCCTGAACCTCATTAAACAGCGCGAGATCATCATCCTTCTCCCGATAGAGAATCCCACTCTCAAGACTACGTCCTCTCTTGTGATTCTCTACCCTCAGCTCCCTCCTAGGAGATATTCTCAATGCTGGTGATGGAGGCATCTCCAAACCCGTGGTTTAACTCACGATAAAATCTCAGTCAAAATCCTCCAAAAATGCAAACATCACACCGCACATCATGAAGATCACAAGAAAGTCGCAATACTGCTAAACTTTCCACGAAATTCCACGAAAATGAACCCGATCCTATATCCTACTGCTCCAGAAAACAAACAACCACCTCACATTTGCACTGTACACAAGTAAAAAGTCATCATTTGATACACCTGCAAGCATGCCAAAGTAGAGGGCAGGTTCAAATTTATCCAGTTCCACTTCAAGTTCTCAAAAGACAAATCAAACCACGCTTTAAATGCCCAATTTACTCAAAATCCAGTCTCCAAATAAAAACCCAGTAAATGTGAAGCAACAAAAAACATAATTCACGTACTACAATCTCAAAATTCCTACCTGCTATCACTCAAACCAAAGCAAAACCCTAATTACATTCAAAATTAACCTTCACCAAAGAGATAAAACAAGTCAATTACACTTGCAGAATAATCCCTCCACAATTAACCAAAAAGCCTCGACCCACCTCGCAAAATGTTCCGTAGCTCACCATTTAAACGACTTCTACGCAAAAAAAGCTGTACATACAGGTTGAAATCTTAAGCAGATCAGGGAAAAATGAAGATCAAGAAGGAAAAATGGGAAAGAAAATGAAAAAAGCTGAAGGGTTGTAATAATGGGTCACGTGATGGGTGGATTGTGAAGAGAGAAAGCGAAATGTGCAAACAGTCAGTAGCACCACCAGCTGCCCAGCATCAGATCAGCTACTATAAATTTTATTTAATTTTATCTCTTGATAATGATACACAATTAATGATACAAAAATAAACATAGAATAAAAAATCTTAAAAATGTAAATTATGAGCCTCCTTGGCTAAGCTTGAAAAATTTACTTATGTGAGCTCAAATAGTATGGAAGAATTATGTAACACATAGAATGTGCAATTAAAAATAATTTCAAAAAAATAATTTTTGAGAAAATCTCTCCCAAATAAACTCGTTATTCCAAACAGGTCAAAAAATTTGTTAAATTAATGGAAAATTCGAATTTTTATAAGTAATTCTTTCGGAAAAAAATTGCTCTCTATGTGAAGGTGTTTGGTTGTATTCTAAAGTAACTTAAAATGCTACATTTTTCTAAAAGCACAAAGAAATATGATTCAAAATTAGATTAGAATAGGGGCCTTGTAGTTAGGGGCGCGCTAGCCTGCTGAAAAATTACAGGTTTTTAGCGTCCTTACGTTTTTCAGCAGAATTGGAGTATGACAAAAGAAAGATTCTTCTGTGGCCAATAACACAACATGAATAACAAGTTCGTTGTACCTTACCTAATGTTTGTTGCCATAGTTGAGCCTCAGCCTCTATGCATGAATCATCACAAGATATACTATGAATGGCTAATTGGAGTGGGCAGACTACTTATGATCGAGTGAGGCAATCTATTCGCTCTGGATGGACTCGACTTCCTTTGAGCTATGAGAAATTAAGAGGGTTCCATTCTCTCATTTACAAAAAGCCTACCTCTTTTTCTTTCTCCAACGGACAGCCCCAAAACTCCTCGTCTATCAACAACGCTGTACTCCTGGCCGAGTGCCCATTCCTCCTTTGATGACTCCCAGTAGAGAGCCTAAATTTGCCGATGTGGATTGAAAGGAAGTTAGGGATGGACATAAATCTTTCCGCCAGAGATTGTTGACGTTAGTAGACTAATCTATTCATTAGTAGGGCATTTCTTCCTGTGACCGCCTTTCCTACCAAAAAGCTAACCCAAAAAAATCCGGGTTTTTTCTAGACTAGACCTTCAAAGCTTAAATTTCTTTTAGCCTCCGTTTGGTGCACATTTTGGCACATTTTGAAGGTAAAAATGTATTTTTACTGTTAGTGTGATGGGGAACATGTGGTTGAAAAATAAATAAAAGTTATTGATGTGATGAAAAATATTATTTTATTGAAGAATGTGTGGTTGAAAATGAGTAGAAGAATGAAAATGAAAAAAATAATGTGGACCAAACAGAGATACATGTACTCTAGAAAACATCGCTTCCTTCAAATATTTTTAAAAATTGCAGATTTTATGATGACTTTCGAAATCAAAATAATAACACATGACAACAAATTGTTAATATTGAATTCTAAAATCTTTACATCAATTTCATTTAATCACATATTTGGAAATCATGTCATTATAATTGGTAGTGATGAATTGAACTTTGCTCAATAATGGAAATATTAACCATTGCTACTCATCAAGAATTCATATTAGAATAAAATAATTGAGGTCAAAAATTAAAAAGAGCTATGATAAAAATAATTGATGCATCTCAAAAGAGTAAAAAGGTGAAAAGATGACACAAGAAAAATACAATTGTTTTGTTTGGATTTCTTTTTTTGATGCTAAAATTTTTACTTTTCAAAAAAAAACAAATGATTGATAAGTTGGTAGTATTTAAAATACTTATTAAAATTAATGTTTGACTTTGAAAAGTAAAATTTAAGGAGATAAAATAAATCCCAAACAGAGGCATTTTCAAGTAAAATGTCATTTTTTATAAGATGTCTAACTTTATTTCTAACTTTCAAAGATAAAAAAATATTGTATTACTTTTTTTTTTACACTTATTACTTATTAGCTAGTGAATTTATTTCAAAATAAACTTTAGCCAAACATGCAATAAAGTAGGCTAAATATATTGTTAATAACATTTACACATTATCATATTTATATCTTAATAGTCAAACATGCAATCTCGTCCGTTATGGTATGTACCAAACACATTCATTATGTATTACTAGAAGGTCACTGTCCAAGAACTATAGTGCCTCAAAAGCAGGGGTAATTGGCTTTACGAAGACGTTTGCCAAGGAATATGCAAGTAGGAACATCAATATCAGTTTTTAAGAGTTGTTCGTCTCATTCAGCAAGACAAATATACTAAACTGCAGCTTGTACTAGAATGCTGTTTCGGATTTTGTAAATCTGGTGAGAATGACGACTATATTCTAATTTTAATTCAGGAAGATACGGCCAACCAGAAGAAGTTTCTGAATAGGTCTTTAAACCATTATTCTCTCTTGCTTGGAATTTTCTTTTTTCTCTAAATTTTTGTTGTTCTTGCAGGTATTCACAATTGATGGGGTTATGGTGATGTGAGAGACTCGCTTTAACAAACCCCGTGTAGTTACCGCCAGACTAGACTTCCTTCTCTCAACGAGAGACATGGACATCCGACTCCACTTGTTTGTATGCAATATCAAGTTTTGGGTCGAGATTATTGTGTAATATAGTGAATATGGGCGAGTCTTCCATATGCTTTTCACCAATTGTTGAGTTCATCCAACTAAGGTGCTTAAGTGGTTCCCATATCACTTGTTGGGCTAATGCTATGACCCGGATTGTGTGCTTATTTTTATGTCATTTGCAGCCCTTGATTAAGCCAACGATTGAGATTAAAGTTGGTGAGACATTTTCTTGGTTTTGAACCTTATATCACGTGGGTTTAGCTTTTTTGAAACAACTCCCTCTATGTATGCTCTCTCTTGTTCCTGTCTTCTTCCCTTTCTTCCTTTAGTCCATGAAATCAACCTGTAGTCCATTAATTGATGAAACTCCTGTGTGTTCTTAGGCCTGAAATAGTGGCTAAGAGGGTTGGGTTTCTCGGGGGATTAGGTCAGTGATTCTTGGCTGATGTTGGTAGACTGTTTGGTCGATGATTCAAGCCAAGTGAGGAAGTTCTGAACCGGTTCTCTAGCTCTCTCTGGAAGGTGATTTGCATGGCGTGGAAGGGTGCTCTTGAGCCTAACATTTCAGCCATGAATGGAGGAGGAAGAACCAACAAAGGGAAGTTAAGTTCTGCCTTTTTTTATTGTCCGATTTTTCAACTTTGATTTCTGTCCAATTTTATGAGTTCTGATTTCTGTATGCTACAGTTTATGTTCTATGCATATGTTGGATTACAGTGTTAAATATATTCTGTTGGGAAGAATGTTGAACTCTGTTATTGCTATTGATGAGCCTGTTGTAATCTGAATTCTGGGAAAATCTGTTTCTGCATTTTCTTATGATAGAGAACATGTTCTGTAAATGGATATTGAATGTTGTCTTAAGCTATAGAACTCTGTATAATTCCCAGTTGTAGGGAAAATAATGAGAAAATTAACTGGATCCAAGCCCACACCACCAAGCCCAAGTGAAGTTCCAACCCAAAACCAATTGACAATGGGTGGAATAGTCCACTTGGAAGGGTTATATGGTGGATTTCTTTTCTTCTCCTAACAGATGTGGGATTTCTTGTTTGCTCCCAACAAAGAATTATCCAGCTGAAAACTCTAGACGCAGTTCATATCAATATACATAATTGGCTTTATCTCAACTCTTACCCTCGCCAATATTTCAAGAACAAATTGGTTGAATAAGTAAATCAACCGCTTCATCTAAAAGCTTAAATTAGCAGTTTATACTTGTTTTCTGGATCATAGTAAATTTCTATAACTATATCTTGGATCCTTAAATTACATAGATTATTGTCATGGGAAAATTCATCCCCCTGGATAAAACACAGCCTATATCCGGATTACTGAAGCACAAGCCAAGTCGGAATTTTCTTTGTAGTTAATCTCTACAAAGAAGCCTCCTCCTTCACCTCTAGCTAGTTTTCCTGGATTAACACAAATGCACTTTACTGGTTCTTCACTTTTGCCCTCAAAGGAGAGTATCTGCGAACAAGGAAAAAGATGATAATTTTGTAACTGTTACTTTTAGGGTTGTCTCATATATATATTTTATCATAGAACTTATGTTTGAAACCAGAATAATTCTTAACCTTCACGAATTGAGCCAAATCTGAAGGTAAAATGAGTATGTCTGGAACTGATGAAATGTGAAGAGCTTCCCGTGCAAGAGAAAAATCCAAAGGAACTTCTTCTGCCGGTGGATATAGAGGATAGAAGCTGTTCCAGAGGTGCAGAATTGAACATAGAAGAGAACTCAATATTGAAGTAGAAACCCCTTAAGGGCATATTTGGTAGAGATTAAAATCGGATTAAAATTGAAAAACTAGTCGTTATTGTTGACTTTTATTAGACGAGTGGACCAATAACGGGTACATTTTCAATTTTAATTGGATTTTAAGCACGACCGAACACGCCCTAAATCATTTTAACCTTTGGAATCAAGCAAAAATGTTACATAGATTATTAAAACTTGCCTGCGTTGTTTCAAGATATGATTTGCAAGATTAGTCATTCGTTGCTTGGACCCCCCTTGTGGATTTCGAGAGATTTCCTCTGCACTAAGTTGTTTTAGTATATCCATGGTGCAGCAAGCTACTTTCACCTGTATGCAAAAACGATGAATTTAGAACACTTCCTGTGGATAAAATGCTTTCTTGCCAGCAGACTGTAACAACTATTGTTGAAAATTTTGCTTTATCAAAATTCAGAAAAGTGCAAATTCACACATAAGTAGATTGTAAACAAGCTTCCCCCATAGGGACTGAAGATGATCATATATACCTCATTTGCAGAGAAAATTCCTGGATTAGAGACGCTGTGTATCTGAGAGTAATCAACATTGAGCATCAGCAATGTTATTTTCTCAGAAGAAAACTTACCCCGTCCCCACCTCCCAAAAGAAAATCAATAAAAATATATTCCTAAGATCTTGCAGTTTCTTCCTCACCTGATAATTGAAATCCATTGGAAGAATATCGAAAGCAGGCTGCCAAAGTAAAACAGAGGAATATGTCAATGTATGGCTGATGTACTATCTCAAAGGACGATTAACAATTCAGCATATGAAGGGGTAGCAGAAAATGGAAGTCTAAACTAAACCACCTGAGGAAAAACAAAGTCATGATTAGCATCCCGGACAGATGGCATGAGAATCACACGTGCTGTGGAACCCATATATTCGACATAATCTTGAAGCTACATAAACAATAAAGAGGGAGAGAACAAGAGGATGAGGATATAAATAACTCAATGTTGTTACAAACATATAATTTTTTAAACTTGTATACCTTTCCTAGTATTTGAAGGCGAAACATTTCATCAAAAGTTAGATGCACAGATCCTTTCTTAATCTCGGGATGATCAGAATCAATAAATGGCCCTAACTGTCAAAGATTTAGATTTCATGAAATTACATTGTTATGTTCCTCTTCATCCGTTATCAACACAGAAGCTGATCATATAAATCATGAGGACATGGAGTTCCTACCAGTACAATCAATTGAGGTTGCTTTCTTTGTGCATAGGCGAGAAGCTCTGCTAGAGGCTCAAACAATAAGTTATCTGTTGTGGTAAAAGGACCTGCAGCAACAATCTGTCCAAAGACTCAATTACAGGAAAAAAAAGGCTCATTACTTTATGTGCTTAACAATAGATTCAGAATTCACAAGAAATAGTGACAGTAGATATAGTAATTTAAGAACAGAGAAATTTTAGGATGCAGGCCATGTATCTCTTGAGTAATTTTTCGCAATTATATTAAATTTTAAATATTTGTTCAACCCTCTTTCGTAACAATATCCTTCATGTAGGTAAACTAACAGCAGTATATTTCATTATATAAAACAAAAAATAATTCCCCGCTCCTTGAGAGAGCTTAGTACATTACAATTATGGAAACTATTGCTGGTCCTGAAAAATCCAACTACTTTTGTATCTAGTCTAATTATGTCAACCATAATCAGAGATATAAGGGCAAAAGAATAAGAACATGAGCAAGATCACAGCAGCGTCCTTCAGAAAAAATAAGAAAAGAAACAATACTGTGAGCATCTAAAGTATAAACCAATGACATATCCATGCTAATCACATCCGAAACAATTAGTTTCCCTGGGAAAATGTAAACTAAGAATGCTGATTGTATTTCATTTTCTAATACGAAATGCAAGCTTACATACCAATGAGAGCTCCCTTGTTTCCTGAGAGGGATCTATTGAATGAATATTCGTATCCATAGCTTGTTTCTTTCCTGGAGGGAGATTATCATTCGAAGAAACTGATAAGGGGACACAGTCAACAATCTTTGATGCAATTAGACAGTGTCCACTCGGATTGTGCCCTTCAATACCCACCACCTGTACATATATGCAGTATCAAAGTTATTCTTCATCCTAAATAATAATTTCACACATAGGTGAAGATGAAATCTGTCCTGCAAAAAAATAATGAAACCTGGCCCGGGAAAATGGAAAACTGGTTTAGTTTCTGCAAGTCAAGACGCACACGTTGTCCTCCAGAATGCTCAACGCTGTCAAAAACATTCATCATGTGTAATAGTATCAAGCATAAAGTATTGAATGTCCCTATAGCATCAATCATAATTCGAAGTCAAGATGCACTCGCTGCCCTCCAGAATGATCGACAGTAATTTACTCACCAGTAGAGGAATAAACTACTGTGGATATTATTGCCTAATTGTTAAGCAAAATAGTCCAGTGGGATTGATAGCTAAATGTTGACAGCAAAAATGGAATTTTTTACATGTTACCATGGATAAATTGTTTTGTTGATCTATTTACCCACATCCAGGTCTTTCCTCATTTCACCAAAGTGTAAAGGTAGCACTTTACGGAGCCAAGTGCCCCTGACTACACTGTGTGCTAAATATACTTTCAACTTCCTCCAATATATATATATATATATATATATACAAACTTTCAACTACCAAAAATCTAAATCCACAGCCATTCAAATATAAGACAGGTCACAGTTATTCCAGCTCTGCAGTCTTTGTCATCTATGCAAACTAACATAGCTGTGTTTAGCCTTACCTCATAATAGTAAACTGGCTTAAGATTTTTTGAGCATTGAAAGACCTACATTTACTTTTAGTTGAAAAATTGGAAAGAATCTCCAAGTGAACAATATTAAGAGCAGTAGTCTTTTACCTGCTTTGCAACAAAATAGGTTTTTCCTTCAAGCGACCTTCTTCCTCACAACAGATCATGCCAACGGAAAAAACACTTTTCTGAAACAACAGAGCACATGGCATGGATGGAAATTTAACATTTATGTAATCATGGAGCAACTGGGAGATGAGACTGATAACTGCAAAGAGACGTTCCCTTTAATTTTATCTATTTCATTCCCTGAAGTTTTGCGTTAACAATTGCATAACCAACCCTCTCTCTCTGTCACACACCCACACACAGTGTTGGAGGGGCATTACCTGGGAGGCAATGGAAGGGTCCATTATTTCGTCATATAGCCCAGAAGAGACAAATGTCGTTGCATGATTTTTGATGCGGTTTTCCAGGAAATTGAACTAAGTCAACAAAAAATGAGTAAGAGCATCGATTATGAAGAAAATTGTGAGTATTCACATAAAAACCATCAATACCTTGTCTTCAATTCTGTCATACATGAACCTACAACCGGGCTTGGGATGAGATTTATTAATTACCAAGGAACAGCGTTTGTTGGGTTGAACTCTCTTTATTATATCATCCTCGGAATTTGCATGATCCTGTTCTTCTTTAATGGTCTGGATATTAAGATGCTCATTAAGCATGGATTGCACCACAAACTTATTCTTTCTTTTCCCAAAAGGAGTCACTGATTCTAGATGTTTCCCAGAGGCAAATAAGCTTCCATTCATTTTTTGTGCCGAATCAAATGACTCCTCATTTGCCCTAGCAGAATTATCAGTGGGTGTATCAAGCATGCCGTCTTTTACGTCCTCATCTTCATCATTCAGTATCCTGTGTATAATGATAAATTTGTTGACTCACATTGTATAATATATGGGATTAATGCAACTCACAAAGTAAGATTTTAGATAGAGAAGTGAAGATTGATGTCACTGTCAATCACATTGTTGAAAACAAGATTTAAATGATATAATTGTACTCTTCTTGACAACTTAAATTTTTAGATTAAGTGATTCAACGTGATATCGGAGTGGACAAACTTCTAGAGTTCAAAATAAATCTTGCCTACACATGAAGGAGCATTGTCAAGACACGATGTAAATGATATACATGTGACCCTCTCTAACAGTTTAAGTTTTTAGATCAAATGTTCTAAGTGGAGTTCCAGCACATATTTCATGAAATTCTTATTTATGACTCCTGCAACAGAAGCACTCACAAGAGATTGGAGGAAAGAGATGTTTGTGTTAATCGTTTACTGGGAGGGGGAGAGAGAGAGAGAGAGAGAGAGAGAGAGAGAGAGAGAGAGAGAGAGAGAGGTGCATTTCTCGTCTATGCTATCCCAATATAAGGTATCATAAGCTAAAAAACACTAGTGATAGGAAAGAGAGATACCGATTTTTTAAGAGACACCATAAGAAAAATGCAATGCACTCAGCACCCCAGACAATTTATGTTAGAAGCCAATTGCAGAAGTCCGTATGTAGTACAAAAGCTTAACATCAGCAATTCAGCCCAGTGTACATATTACACCCACATTGAGACAAATACACTGGGCTGATTTGCTGATGTTAAACATTTATACTATATACGGACTTCAGCAATTGGAGTACATATGAAGCACTCACATGGCAACATCATTGGAGTACATATGCAAGCTAGACTCTCTTGCTATAACTTTGTCCCGCTGTTCATTCTGGAGTTGCTGTAAGAATGCACCCATATGTGCAGTTTGCACCATATTTTCTAAGCTCCTGTTACAAGAATAACATCATAAACTCGAGAAATTTCAAATCCTGAATACAACGAATTATAGAATAAAAAATATCATATTTATCTCACAAATAAGTAACCAAACTCTTTCTTGGTGTAAATATCACATTTCCTTGCTCCAGAAAATCCTTGACCGGCAAAGAAACTCTTACTTACTAAATTTCATCATTAAGTTTTTTGAACTTCCTAACGCAAACAAACACATCCACTTATTAGAAAATGTTATCTTTCAGACTTTTGACAAAAGAAAATTGTTTGACCCAAATAAATTGCATATTACTACTACAACGAGAAAAAATTTAAAAATAAATGAAATTTCATTAATTTGCTTCATTTCTACAAATAATTACAAAAAGATTAAAAGAAAGACGAGTGATTATTTGTCTAAAAAAAGAAATTAAACTCCAACCTGTTTAGAGAGTAAACTTCCCAACTGGAGACGAGATCTGAAGGGCTCAGCTTGTACTGTATACAAAAAGTCAGACCTGCAAAAGAAAAGGATTATATGAGTAACAGTTGTAGTATATTTGGGGTATTTTCGAACAGAAAAGCTGAGAAACAACAAATATCTCACATTGCTTGCAAATTTCTTCCTCGTCATCGAGAATGAACCGACTGTTCGTGAATTCAGCTTTAATTTCTTCTTCCATTGCAAATCTAGAAATTAGGGTTTGCCGGTTTAGGTTTCGTAGAGAGTAGAAAAGAAGAAAGTGGGTTTTTTGCTTAAGAAAAAAATGGCGGGAAAAAATTGCCTCAATAATCGAGTGCATGTAATTAGCGCCCTCATGGACGGTTAGACAACTTGGGCCCTGGGTCCGATTCCAATTCGGCCGAATCAATTGGACCAGGCCTCGTGAAAATCCATATAACGTCAAAATCGGTAGTGGTCATCTATAAGGGAAAATTAGGGCCCCGTTCGGGAGGGCTTAAAATCCAATTAAAATTGAAAATATGGCCGTTATTGGGTCCCACCCGTCTAATAAAAGTCAACAATAACGGCTATATTTTCAATTTTAATCTGATTTTAATCCCTCCCAAACAAGCTCTAGGGAAAATCAGGCATTAAGTATCTCCTTTTTAAAAATCAGGTTTTTAACTTTTTTTAAATTTATCAGGTTTTTTATCTTTTTAATTAAATAATTAACTCTTTAAAACCTAATTTATCATTTTATCCCACACAACCCTACCCTCTCTCTCTCTCTCATCACCGCCGCCTCCTCCCTCACTCCATTTCTCTCCCCCTCCCCCTCACCACCGTTCACCCACTGCAGCGACGTTGCTGTGGGTTTGCAGCGTCACAGCAGCAGCGATGCTGCTGCGATTCACACCGGGGGGAGGCTCTCCCCTTCCCTCCCTTCTCCCTCACCACCGTTCACCCACTGCAACGACGCTGGTGTAGGTTTGCAGCGTTGCGACAGCAGCAATGCTGCTGTGGGTATCACAGCAGCAACGCGACGCTGCACACCCACAGCAGCGTCGCTGCTGCGATTCATATCGGGGGAGGCGTTGAGCGTCGCTGGTGATTGTTGGTGCGAAGGCGGTGTTGGTGATGGTGGTACTGTGAATCCCGGTAGGTGACGAGTGCGAAATTTCTGTACAGTAGCGACGAGAAGTTTAGTTAGATGGAGGTAGAGTGATGGGTTGCCGGCGTGGTTTATAGTTTGGTGATCTACAGAGGAGTGACAGTGGTGTTCGTGTTTTTAGTGGTAACATTGGTGTTTTTAGTTGGGGTTTTTTTGGTTGTTGGAGTGGTAGTGATTATTTTTACGTTTTGGTGGTATTGGAACATTGTGGCGATGGTTGTTTGTTGTTGTGACGGGTCGGCTGTGGTGGCGGCGGCGATCGTGGGTGTGTGTCTGTGACCTAGATGGATGTCTGTGACCTAGGAATTGTAACTGTGACTCATTGAAATAGAGTTGCGACAAGTAAACGTTTTGATTTTTTTTAATATGTGATGGGGGAAGGGTGTTCATGTGACTGTGACCTAGCTATTGTGGTTCTAATAGGTGTCTGTGACCTTACTATTGACCTGTGACTTTGAAATTGATAATTTGTAACTTAAAAAAAAAATCTGTGACCTTAATTTTTTTGATCTGTAACCTATAAAATTTTAAATCTGTGACCTTAATTTTTTTGATCCGTGACCTCGAAATAATCTGTGACCTATAAAATTTTAAATCTGTGACCTCGAAATAATCTGCGATCTATAAATTTTTTTATCAGTGATCTCAAAATAACCCGTGACCTACAAATTTTTCGATCTGTGACCTCGAAAAGGTCGCCGGATCGGAGCAGTCGCCGGTCGCCGGAGTAGTAGCCAGAGCAATGTGGGTGGTGTAGGTGGGGTGGGGTGGGTTAATTTTATTATGTTACAGTTAAATATTTAGTTTAATATAATAATTCTGAAATGTAATTAATTAATTTAAGAAAAACCTGATTTTTATAATTTTAAACTGTTGGACCTGATTTTTAATTTTGGAATAGTAAACACCCGAGTCATAAACTTTTCCCCATCTACAATGGTGTCAAAGTGGGCGTGCTCAACCCTAAAAAGTATGGATTACGGTTGCCCCGTTTTGTGAGGATAGAGATGACAAAATATTCTAAATCCGTCCTGTACTTTCCCCTATCTGAAATCCTCGTCTTGAATCTTCCTTTTCATGTTTTTAAATTCAATCGTATTCGCAAAAATAAAAATAATAAAAATAAATAAATAAGTCAATGTAGGGATGGATCCAAGACCGGATTACAAGTCGGGTTAATACGTAAAAAAAATAAAATTACACAAAAAAATTCTTTTTTACATAAATTTTTTTTTTCTACTAAAAAAAATTCAATGGGATGGGGGCTAGACTGGGCTACAGCCTGGTCGGTCGAGCCCCCCCAAATCCCTCCCTGTAAATGAGACAAAAAATGAAGATTTTTGAATCCTCATAGCTGCCCGCTCGCCTGCCCTTATTGTCTCTATGCTCGGAGAGCCAGTTTCGGTCTGCCCTCGTGCCCCATGCAATATATATATTCTTTAAATTCCACTAAAATCCTTTATAGAAAAAAGAAAAAAAATCTAATCTAATCGTCCCATCCCGGCTTGATGGGCAAGTCTATGGCTCATTCTGCTCATTTTGACACCTCTAGTAGTATAATTGTACCTATATATTTATGGGAACAATACAAAACTCCTATTTTTAAAGATCACATTTCATAAATAACAAACTCATTAAAATATTTCAAAAATCAGGTGGTAAATTAATTTATTAAATATTAAAATATAATATAATATACATTAATTATTTCTACCCATGCCACCTCACCTACCACATCCTATCACCCCATACACCACCTTCCCTCCACCTCTCCACTGGTCATCATCTCTAGCGATCACTCTGGCGCCTCCTCTGACTATCACTCCGGTGGCCTCTCCGACGACTTTTCCGATGACTTAAAGATTTTCAGAAAATTAAAAATTGAAAATCACACTCCCACCCCCCTGGATCCACCTACTACCACCTCATCCCTGTCTCCACCTCCTAATAAATTACCGAAAAATAAATTGTGTTCAGTGTGATTGTACGTGACTAATTGTGACCAAGTGTGTATTCAATGTGACTAACTATGACAAAATTTGTGTTGAGTGTGACTGTCTGTGACTAGGTCAATCTCAAGTCACAATCGATCACAATCAGCACAAAATTGGTCACAATCAAACAACTGATAAGGCAACTAACCTTACCACCATCACCGCCAACACCACCAAAGTGCATCCAATAAAAAAACTACCTACAAAAAAAACCACCAACAAACCACACACAACAAACCATCTTCTCCCTTGACTATCGCCACATCAATATTTAGCTTATGGAAATCACTACCTAGACCTAGAAATGCCCATCTGACTGGAATTCTCCGCTGACCCCTCAGCTAGTCCATCTAGCTTTGCAAAGAACATATGCTTTCCTAAACAAATCAAGTGGTTCGAAGCTGCTGTGGATTCACAGGGACGGAGATGGTTGTGTCGGGGCGAAGCTGCTACAAGAGGCGGAGGGAGGGAGAGAAGATACAGATTCATAGAAGAAGAATCATATTCCTCCATGTTACTCACAAAGCTTATGAGCAAAAGAAGAACATAGGTTTGCCTATTTGCAGCAGTTTACACAAATTTACTATACATTGGAATTTTTTAAAATATGTACTTTCTTGGTATGAATCGACCATGGTAAGGTCAAGTGCATCTGGGTCTGAGTGGGTGTAATTAATTTGTTTTAATTAATTTAGAAATTAGTATTTACCACCTGATTATTGAAATTTAATCTTTCACCCACCTACTTTTGAAATGTAATCTTAAAAAGAAGGTTTCTAGGTAATTTTCCCTATATTTATTTCTTGAGATAACATGTGCTAAAATGTCTATTATTGAACGCAAATAAGAAATAACAACATTTGCGATCCACCCAAGTCGTGGGCCTCTATAAAGCCTAGCAGTACCCAGTAGAGCAAGCTTGGACATCGGCAAGGCCCATCACCTGCAAATTGACTCAAACTTGCAACTCAACTCACTGCAAGACTTGTTTTTGGACCCCTAAGATTTAAACGACTTGATATGTTTTGTCACCTCTAACTTAATGACTTTGCTATTTGTATATAAAAAATGTATATAATGGATTATATAATACGATGTGGAGGGAAAATATTGAAAAAAAAGTTGATTGTCTTTTAAATTGATAAATAGTAGAGTGTACATTATGTAATCCATTATGTAAATATTGAAGTACAGGTAGTAAGATCCCTAACTTAAATATCACGTTGTGAAACAATTAACTAGAATATCAAAACGATCAACATAAACTTGACCAAACAACACGTCACGCAGCTATGATGGCATTTTCTTATCTGGTGCCGTGATCAGAGGCGTCTTACAAATAATCTGTATGAGACGTATCCTTGAATCAAAGCATAATCAGGAATTAATACATGTATTAGGTGCCAATCACTAACCTCTTATGTCCAGACACACATGCTTTTCTTAATCAACCCATGTCTCATGTGAAGTAGACAAGAATAATTTGGACAAATAAACAACAGAAGTGGGAATTATTTACAGATTGTGGGATGTCCAAAATTTAAAGAAAGTTAATTAAACATACAGATCTAATTCATTACACAGCTAACTTTTCATGATTTTGATTATCCACAGCAAGGCCTTGAGCACCAAAACAGAAGAATTGATTCATCAGCCTCATGTTGGAGGAGTGCATGTGCTTCATTTTCGACTCCTGAATTTTCGGGGATTGATTCAAGCTAGAGGGTCCCGCAACAGCACTGTCGAGATCCACACCCTTCTCTTTATCAGCAGATACAGCAGATGACCAAGATGATTCGGTAAAAGGAGTTGAAGGTGATCCAAAGCATGAGCGTGGCATCATTTGCACAACACCGTGTGATAACTCTGCAGCAAATTTCTGTTTTGTGGATGGACTCGGAAGGTTACTCCTTGTAGCAAGTCTCTTGTTGTTTGGCAGGGAGGATATTCTTGAAAACTGTTGCCTAAGTGGAATTGGGCTGTTTTTGAAACTCGAACAGATTCTGAGCGATTCTACAGAATTATTGTCTTCCAACTCGGTGATTTCTTCTTTTCTCTTTTTCTTCCCTGCCCAACGAAGAAGAATCTTGAGAAGCCTAGCAGCGTTATTAACAGAATCTGATTTCTTCTTATTAGTTGAGCTCGACCCAGCAGGCGAATCTAAGCGATTCAGTTCACCTGAACATGAAGCGTACCCGCTTGTTAATTCACAACTAACATCAGATGCATTTCCAATTCCAGAATACAAAAATATTTCGGTATCTGGGATTCTGAAAGAAGTTCCTGGACTGCCTCCAATCCCCTGCATCCTCAGATGGGAAGCAAGAACACTTCTAGTCATTTGATCTTGACAATTTGAGATTCCTCCAGCTGATATCAGCCGCTTGATTAAAATCTCAGAAGAAGCCGATTTCGGTCTTTGCTTGAGGAGATCGAGAGGAGTATTTCCATCCTCATCACGAATATTTAAATTTATATAACGCACCGACATGAGAAGTTCCACAACGTCAGATTGAATGTTCTCAATTACGGCCATGTGAAGGGCAGTTCTACCATCATTGTTCTTAACATTGATAATGTCTTCCATATTAACAATTTTTCCACCAACCAACTGCTTCATGAGCTCCATCTGTCGGTCCAATCTTTGGAATCCAGGGGTTCGGAAGCCAGCCACTGCCATGTGCAAAAAAGTATCTCCATAGTTGTTTGTTAGGGATGTGCATGAAGGAGATGCACATATAAGGATCTTTACTACGTCTACATGACCCCGGTAAGCAGCCACAATTAATGCTGTATTACCCTGATTGTCTGTGGCGTTGATGATGTTAAAGGACGATAATAAATTTTTAACTACCTATATGGTCCAAAAAGAAATAAATGGAACGTTAGAAGTGAAATTTTAATGTGGATACGAGAATACTGAAATAAAAATAGTCATGGTAATGATGAACTCATACAAAAGTATGTTGACATACTATCCTTCGATTAACTTGGTAAAAACTTAAAAATCAATAAGACTCTGGAGCGCATCTGGCTAAGCTTAAAAACTTGACATTTCTGCATTTAGAAGTTACTTTTTTCAGAGGGGGCGCGGGGGGTTGGTTGCTTCACTTGCTTTCCGAAAACGTAATTTCACAGTAAATGACTGGTAAACGACAGTAAACGACTCAGAAATCTCACAGCTCCTTACTGAAATTAAACATCAAGCACAACTCAGTCATACTGCCAATTATGATGAAAAATAACAAAGGAAAATTTCCCATTTTAACGTCATTCCCTTTCTTCTTTGCCTTAAATTTTTTTTTCTACAGATGTGAATTAACTCACTGAGCTGGTATTCTAGTTCTGTTAAGTTACTGGAGGGAGTAAAAATGAACAAACTTTAACACAACCTTAAATTTTAACTTCAAAATAGATGAAGACGCCATTAATCACCAGACATAGTTCTCAAATGAGCTAGCCACACGAAGCTAGTCATAGCGCAAGAGGAAGGTCAAATATAATATTATCATATTCGAGTCCTATACGGTTCATAGGGTAGAATTTAAGAGCTTCTAACTGAAAACGCAGGTTCATCTACATTTTCCCCGCCTACTCGAAATCAATTTCATAAAACCACCACCAAGGTTTGACTTTAAGGAGCAAAAATATCAAACACTTCAATTCGTAAGTTATGTTTCCATAGTCGATACTAGCTGATGCCTCGGTGGAGCTTGGGATGCCGTAACAGGGAAGTGGAGAGTTTGAGTAAAGGTTAAAAGCATAGCAAAAACAAGTAAGACAAAAGCACACGTTTGGTATGCAATATTAGACAGGATAAACATTAAAAACAAACAAGAATTCAGATTCTTCAATCCTGTCCTGTACTATCTAATCCATATTACAAAGCATCCTAAAATACGACATGATTTACATATGACTATCAATCAAGCAATTTAAGTAGCAAAAGAAGAAAAAGAAAGTAATATTTACCTCGACCTGCCCTCTACCAGAAGCTGTATGTAATACTAAGGATCCTTGGGCATCTCTGTAAGCCAAAACATCAGATTCATCCTTACAAAATTCTCTCAAGATCTCTATATTTCCTCCTCTAGCTGCAGCATGGACAGCTCTATTAACCATTTCGCTCTTAAAAGCCGAAGAAACTTCCTCGTTTTCCCCTTTAGTGGTCCAGGAATAAGTTCTCAATATGGCATGATCGAACACCAGCCTAAAAACCTCAGAATTCTTGCTTCTAGCAGCCGCGTAAAATATATCCGTAACACCATATTCCCCTTCTCCAAATACTAAAAGGGGGTCTTTATCCAACAATTCTTTAACAAATATCACATCCCCTGCTGATGCAGCAGTGTATAAAAGCCAACCCCCATACCCAGCCCTGATTAGAGAATTATGTCCTTTCTTGGTTTCACATTCTTGGAGGAGCTGCTGCGCGACTCGGGACCGGTATTTAGCAGCATCATTAAACTGTTCTTCATTGTCCCACACGGATTCAAGACGACGAATTCTGCGTAAAGAGCTGAGTTTAATGAGAAGATTTGTGTCAAGGTGAAGAAGCTCCCTGACTAAATCATAATGCCCATTGGCAGCTGCCCAATCAATGGGAGATGCAAACCACCATTGATCTCCAGTACTCTCCCATCTCAAAGGGAAGTATGTAGGAGGCATTGACGAAATTACTCTGACAATTCAACGCAATCTGTAGCAGAATTTCACAACTTTCAGCAATAATATATAATCATATCTAATATTAAGAAATTTTGACTCCAAGAACCATTCAATAGGATCAAAGCAAAATCATTGCCCAAATAAAGTGCAGAAGTATAAATTCTTTTGGGTAAGACAAGCCAATATCTCAAAAGTGATGTAATAATGAGTAATAAAATGCACAAAAGTTAGGAATATTGGATTCAAACAAGGGTCTTAAGAGTTTGAACCAAACAAGACTAGATAAACACTAATCTAAACAGCCCCCAACACTCATCAAGAAAACACACAGAAATTGCAAGAAATGGGAAATTTGGAGGAGAAAAAACAGACCCACAAAATAATTGTGGCGTAGCAGGTGAAATATTAATAAAAAAGATAATTTTAGGCAATTTTTTTGCAGATGAAAACAAAAGAAAAAAGACTACATGTATGCAAATTTTTCATTGGCCACCCAAAATGAAAATAATAAATCCAAACAAGAAATCAAAATTCCCTCGAAGTTACAAGATTCTGTCGCCCCCGTGAAAGGCGAAAGATGAGAGAAGACAGAAAGAAAGAGAGAATTCACAGTACGCAGATTGTGGGGTTGACTGTACTGTAAAAGCATTTTTGCCAACCTTAATGGATTATGGACCCCAATTTTACTGTTTTGTGCGCAAAATGATATGTAACGCTAATGAGTAAAAAATATTTGATATTTATAATGTTTAATAATTTTTTGATACAATTTTAAGTCCTAGGAAGATTTTGTGAAAACAAGATTTCCTGAGTTTTTAATACATGAAAAGAATCAAAAGATGATCACCTAATTTTTATTAAATTGAAATGAATTTATACAGCTTTTATTGCATTAAAAAAAATTTATGATCGTTTTTAATCAAGGTTGAGATTCTGTTATTGAAAAGTCTTGTTTATTCCGTAATTCTTCAGTTAAAAAAAAAAAAGTTTTTTTCTAATTATTTATCTTTATTTTGGCATAGTTTTTGTGAATCTACAATTTTTTCTTAATTTCTTGATTTTTTTTTTTTTTGCTTAAAATCTAAAAAGTAAATGATTGAAAGTGAAAATTTAAAACATTTTATCTATAAAAATAACAATATATTAACCCAAAAGAAACTTCTCTTCTATATTGGAGGAAAAGTTATCTTACTCGGTGGTTAATATTTTGTTGTTCTAAAATTTTCTTGTCATTCATAACCATTGTCGAGCGCAGGTCGTAGTATTTGATCAAAGTTGAAATTTTCTCTTTACTTTTCTATTCATATCTTATTTCTTCATGTTTCTCGATCATATATACATGAATCTCTCACAATCAAGATTTAGGCTATGTTTGAACCCTATTTTTATGAAAAATGAGTTTGGAAAAAAAAAAGAAAGAGTTTTTAGATAATGAAGTTCAAATGACGATTGTATTCTATTGTGTGTAATAATTCAATTTCATTTGAATGACATGAAAGAAATCACAAAAAAATAATTCAATTTCATTTGAACCAGTGGTCAACATTAATAGAGGTATCAACACACGTGACATTAAATGATAGATAGAGACAGCTCAAACATTGACATGTTAGACTGTCGCATAAGCCCCTAAATTATTGAATCCCACAATTTTCGAGTTTACATATTTCTACCTTTGTGGTTTTCTTATAAAAAATTAAATCGAAAATTTATCAAATTAAAACATAATTAAAGATTGTGTCAATCTCGTTGTCAAGTTCTTCAAATCTTGTTATCCAATGTGATAACTTGTTATTCGAGGCAATAAAATGACAGAAAATTAATATTTCAAATAATAAATTGCCAATAAGAATGACTACTGTAGTCACCAATTATGAATAAAATTAATCTATTTACTCGTGTTATCTCTTTATCACACTTTTTATTAATTGTGAGCGGTAGATTTTGTACGGAAATTGAACTTAAAATGATGGCCAATTATTTTGACAATAAATAACTTTAATACTGCAATTATTACCTATGAAACAAACCATCTAAGTACAATTTCGGAATAGAAGGGAAAAATTGTCCAACAAGGGATGCATTTTCATGTAAAGTGAGGAATTCTACCCTACTTAAATCACTGTTAAAATTCTTTTGAAATAAAGAAAATCTTGTTGGACAATTTTACATCTTTTGTTCCATATTACGTGAGTGTCAAGTAACCATTAATATTTAAATAAATGTTTTCCGTTAGTTTGGGACACACGTTTGTAACAAATCGTAAGCCAGTGTCGTGTGCCACATTTACGACTATTTAGAGACTCCTAATGAAATTTACTCGACGACATTTTCTTTATCATACAAATTATTTTGTCAAATTAGTGAGAAGGGTTCCTAATTTTTATTTTCTAACTTGTCCACTGGCTGCATTATTAATTCATAAAATAATAACTTGATAAATATGTTTTGAAAAATTGCAACTTGGGAATACCACATTAAAAAAACAAAAGAGAGACATGCTTCACATGGCTCCTTAAGGAATCTCAATGTCAGTTTTAAAATAAATTCCACTTGGTATTATTTGATTATTTTAGGGTCATTGGATCAATCTCAAATTAAGTCACTTATTTTATCCAATGGATTTCACTTTCTACATTAGACCAAGTAAATATTTTGGCATACACATATGTACATGTTAAGTGGGTGTTTGGTGGTGATTAAAATTAGATTTTTAGTAGATTGTGATAGAAGTTTTTGAAATATGTGGTTAAAAATCTGTGGGACCATAAAAGATGTGGTTAATATTGATTGTTTAACTTTAATTTAGATTAAAATCTGATTTTAATCTGAAACAAACATGGCCTAAATATTTGTGCGTACTAGTAGACTTGTGGATGTATCGTATGCAAATTAGGTATCATTATTTATAGAAAGTATACTATATGAGTATATTAACGTATAAAAGTGTACGATTAACATAGACAAATGTACCACAACTTTCATCATGATGCTCATCATTAGTATACGAAGAATCGAGCTTGAAAAGAAGAAGACTCGGAAAATGTAGCAAATCTTTATTTCCTGTTTATAATCGGTTAACCAATTTTTTCATCTATTTCATGGAACCACAAAACTACGCATTAATCTACGCTCATCGCTTGCACAATAACGGTTCAAGGCCGAAACATCTTATCTTGAAAATATTTGAAAGCCTTGATTATAAGGTTTTCGTAGTCTGAAGAAGAAAGAAAAAGATAATCGACCATACTATATCGAGATCATTCATTACTTGTAAGAACTTAAATTAGAAATGGTATTTTACAACACTAAGTTTTGGATAGATTTGAAAGAGATAAAAATGCATTATCGCCACGATCAGTTTCTCTTAACTTCCAATGCAAAAATTCCCACTTTTCGAGTGCCACCACTAACAATATCAATGGCAAATAATTTGTCCCAGTTTTTGTACACAAAACTTTCCACATTTCTTGGGTTTCGATGTTATGTATAAATACAACATATAGTGTATATATAGGGATGAGCTTCTTGTTTTGGGAATTCATCTTTGCATTTTCTTGGAGGAACCGTCTTTTTCTGTGTGACGATAGAGTGTGATCTTTCACATTCTTCACAGCTCCAAGAAAATGGCAGGTCGATGGGTGAAGCCTGAGGTAATCTATTTTCATTTTTAAATGGATATATAGGTTAAAGGGCCAAAAAAAAAAAAGTTAAAATATTGTTCATTGTGGGTGCGCGGGTAAGGTATGGACGAGTCACATTAACTCGGGTTCATTCTCATTTTCAACATGAACATGCACTCCTTTCGGAAAACAAGCATGTCGACTTTCCAAATTTAAGTCCTTATTTCCTGATCATTATTTCTACCGAAAATAGGTTGGAACGTGTAATATCAACTGCAAACATGACAGCTTGTGCAATGCCCTAATTAATTCTTGAGTTAGCCACTTATTTATGATGTTTTACTCGGTAGGTATTCCCACTATTTGCAGCAGTTGGTGCAGTTGTGGGCTTATGCAGCATGCAGCTCGTAAGGAATATTTGTACCAATCCCGAAGTGAGGTACATTCAATCGACTCGAATTACGAAATATGATTCTTGTAGCCGACCCAAAACGTAATGAGAACAATGCTTAGTTGATCTTTCTTTTTTTCCCACCGTACATCATCAATGCTGTTAGACCAAAATTCTAAGATAGCAAGGCAATGGTTGACACTAAAGCAAATATTTGAAGCTGTAAATCACAACATGATTTGCTGATTTACTAATGAAATTTCAGGGTTACGAAAGAGAACAGAAGTGCAGGAGTGCTCGAAAACTTTGAAGAAGGGGAAAAATATGCCCAACATGGCCTTAGGAAGTATGTTCGTGGCAGACGTCCTGAGGTCATGCCTAATCTTAACAAGTTCTTCTCAGATCCCAAGTGAAGCGGATGCTGCAAGTAGCTTTTAGCTATTGTATTTGAAAAAAGAGAAATTTGTAGAAACTAGTTCGTAATTTCAATTATATGGTATAATTAAATTTATATTTTGAAACTGGAAATCATCTATGTTTGATGGTCTTAAGCAACTTTTTTTTTTCCTCAATATATCATTAAAGCAAGTTTTGCGCATAGTATTGGACGCAACTCAGATACTTCTTTTTATCATCTAATAACGTCCAGTCTTGTGCACAATTAGCAAATTGCTTGGTCTTTCTGAAATCGCAGATCCTTCATGTTCTAGCCTTTTAGGGGTGTTAAGTGGAGTGAGCCGCTCAACTCGACTCGGCTCAGTCCAAAAAAAGTTTGAGCTTGTGGCTTGACCCACAAAAGTTGAAGACTTGCTTGACGTAACGACAATGTCTTTTGTTATAGATTCTTTCAGCCAATATAGTTATTTCGGTTCTTGTACAACTGTAGGTGTGTTTGATGTTTTATGCATCAGTCGAGTATAATTATATTTTTTGTTTCTCCCAAGCTCCACCCCTAAGAGTTGCTTCTTGCTTGTATGGAAAAAATCATGTATCAGCTCGCCGGACTCGAAATTCCATAGATCTATTATTGAGATAATGTAACAATGAAAAATCTTGAGATTATTTGCTCTGAATTGTTTATATATCCATATTAAAAGTGCCAACTTGGGGAAGATTATACTAGGCGACAAGATTTTGTTCGTTGATGAATACCAAAAAGTAGGGGTGGGCAAAAACCGAACCAACCCGACGAACCCGACCGACCCAAACCAACCCGATCGGGTTGGGTCGGTTTTTTTCCATTTTTTTTCTCGGGTTGGGTTCTGGCAAAGCTTAGTGGGTCGGGTTGTGGGTTAATCCATCCAACCCGACCAAACCCGACCCAACCCAACCCGTCAATAAAAAAAAAAGGGGGCCATTTTTTTTTCAAACATATTTTAACTAAACCTGCACAGCACTTCCAACATTTCCCCCACAATATAAATCAAAAGCGCCGACTTCCTAATTCTCTCTTTCCTCCTCCTTTCTTCATATTTTGCCCCCCATTTTTTTTCTCCTTTTCGGTTTGCATCGGCGATTCAACCTTCAATTCTTTTCCCAAGGTAAATTACCAAGTTTGCATTTTTTTTTTCCGACTTATTACTAAGATTCAGCCCTCATTTTGCAAACTTTTTTGTACAAACTTATTTAATAGATCATTGAACATGACCAAGAAACATATTTAACCTCTCATTTCTTCATTTTCACTACTTTATTTAGTGGCTACTCGTTTATTTCCATATATTCATTTATTTCTTTTAGATTCTCATTTTAGTTTTGATTTTCTTGTTGAAAATTTGAATTGAGACATGAGCTGAAACATTGTAATTTAGAACTAGTTAATGGAAATCATCGATACAAACCGACCAACCCAACCCAACCCGACCGACACATAATTGGGTTGGATTGGGTTGGGTTTCAACATTTACATGGGTTGGGTTGGATTTCGAACAAACCGATAATGTTGGGTTGGTTTTGGGTTGGGGCAAAAACCGACCCAACCCAACCCACGCCCACCCCTACCAAAAAGCTTACAAAAAACAAGTGTGATTTTTCTCGACTTGTAATATTTTGTATTTTTAGTCATGTCAAGTACGAGGTTTCGTTACTTTTGTAAGATAATTTGCAAAAGAATTGAAAAGCCACTTGCAGTAAGTAAAAGCTCTGGTGAAGAAGAAAGAGGGGGAAAAAAAATTCACAAGTGGATGGGAATTGAACCCGACGTGAATCGAACACGCAACCTTCTGATCTGGAGTCAGACGCGCTACCATTGCGCCACGGATCCACTTTCTAATTCTACTTCACCAAAAATTATATATCATAGCTATTACATCGTTCATCCTTCCCCATGGGAATTCTTGACGTACTACTGTCGTTAGGGTAGCGAGCCTTGTCACAGTATTAAGAAAGATGGAACTTGTTCAGTGAAAAAGAATACACAACGAATGAGTCTCGAGAATAATAGAAAGCACTATGATGTTAACTTACAGTTTTGATTTCCGTGTTTAAGTGGCCATTATTTAGTTTTGAGTTTAACTTTTATGTTAACTACCACATAAGCACGAAACTGAAGTACGGTACTTAGGAAATCAAAACTAGCTTGAAATTATTTATTTTGGAAAACCTGAAACTAACTCACTCAACAACTTCTATACAATCCTAAAACTTCAACTCAAAAGCTATAGGTAACTCAGTGTTTGATACAAGAATATGTACCCGACAAATTATACAAAACAACAAACAAACATCTAAACATGTATCTATTTACTAATCATTTACACTCATTTCCAACTCAACATGCTAAACACGTCACAAGTAGACTAACTAGAAACGACACATTACATTTTGTCCTACAATTTCGCACCCCAATTTGTTATTCTTCCAGCATCCTACTCCAATCCACAACTTCAAGAAATGCAAAAACCAGCCAAGGATAGTAGTACTCTAAACATTATGCATACAAGGTCCAAGGTAAATGATTATAGACATCACTAAAAGACCCAGCAATTTGTACAAAAGACCAGTTCCACAGTTCCAAGGAAACATCTTACAACAAAATGTATACATTCGGACAAGATCATGAGAAATGGTGATACTTCTATGAACTTCTTCTCAAGATACTAAATTTGTTCAACCAAAATGAGCTTTACTTGCAAATGTTGAAACTGCACTTAGGTTTTCGCTCAATTGATACCCCGGTATACAGATCCAGGGCAGAGCTCGTCCATGCTATCAATATTCCGGTACCCATTGTACTCTCTTAAACATGTCCAGCCACGACGGGACAAGAAATCGCGAAAATCATCTTCACTGTAAAAAGTTTTGTCCTCTGTGTGAACTGGCAAGTGATCCGACTCCTCGTACAGACATAGTTTTATTGTCAGGCCTGCAAAAGGAAATATAACTTTCAAGGTTAGCTAAAATTAATTTTGCCGTTATTTTTCAAAACTATAAAAATATCATCCTTGTACAATAAGGCTGCTAGTGTCCCTGCTTGTATGCCTGTAAGCAATAATAATGTTATGTGGACACAATCAAGTGAAGATAACTTTTTTCTAACTTTATCCAGTCAAGAATTCTAATTATTTAAAACTTACTTATTTACATGTAAGCTTTTTAAGCTTAGTCAAACAAGCTTACAGTAATAGATGTTACCAGCGACTCTACCTTCATCGACATGAAGAGTGTAGTTTCCCAAGGGCATATCTCTGTCAAGTGTTCGGACTACATTATCTTCATCTTCCAACCAAAACGCACGCTTTGTCCTCAACCTAAAAGTAGATTTGATGGCTTCCTTGATGGCATCTGCAGTGCCATCGATCCCTAATCTCTTTGTGTAATCTCCCAATTTCACTGTTATCACCCTTCCATCATACGAGTGACTTTGTTCACCTGGCAAAAAAGGAATGTTAATCAGAGAACATAAAGGTCTAAACCATAAATCAAAAATGTCAAACTTTCATCATTTCATCAAACAGAAGACCATAATTAACTGCATGAATCCGAACAGTCATGCATCATGAGGGAAAATTGCACCATTGGTCCCAAGATCCAACCTATTATCCCAATAGGTTCCCAACAATGGGAACAGTCCACAGCTTTGTTAAATTTAAAATTTCATGCCTCAATTCAAAGATTTGTGCAGCTTCTGTTATTGTGACTAACTGTGTGACTATAATTAAAGGATGGGAACTATTTTGCTCCTTTTAAAAGGTTGGAATTAATTTGCTACAGGGGCCATAGGTTGATAGCAAATTTTTCCTAAACCATAATGCTCTATAAAAATAATATCACATGATGGAACAAGTTCCCAGGTTCTCCATGTAATTTGAAGACTGACCATTTCCAGAAGTTTCTCTCCAGTTCCAAGGAGAAACTCCACTTGCTCCAACGGCATCAGCTGCAGTGATAGCAAGAGGATGCCCGTCAAGATCTGAACGTCTTTCTAAATTGACAGTTGACCTGCCATTAGCTGTATGCCAAGGTTTTAGCAAAGAAAATTCCCGTTAAAATGGGCATTATTTGAAGAGTGTATAACCCACAAGAAATAAAGTCCAAGATCGGATGGACGAGTCATTCAGAAGCATGACGGAGAAACCTTCATAAAGTTGAAAAAACACAAAAATATGCTGAAATGAAGATCTGAGAGAAGTACATAATATTGGATGATATCAATATAGAGAACTTTCCTTATACATTACCGTTTTCATATAATTTTAGCATTTATTCATATTATAAAATTAACTAATCAAACTTTATCTTACACCTACAGTGATTCACCAACCATCGTACGTAAAAGGAAAGAGTAAGCATGAAATTCAAATCTGTAAATGTCTGTGGTTTGGAAGGAGCGTCTCGCCCACTACTAAGAAATAAACAGTATCAAAATCTGGGGGAAATTACAGTACACAATCATGCTAATCCAGTGAGCTTGTACAGGGGACAGCTTATAAACAATACTCTATAATTAATAATCTCGAACATATAATGATAACTCCATAAACAACTTCCTCTCACAGTCTCACTTCCCAAAAATTAATATTTCAAATACCTGTGTCTCTCTCCCCTTTCTCTCTCATACACAGTTGGTTTGCTATTATTTTTCTTTTTTAAGAAAAAAACGTTAAGTTAGATTAGCAAGAAAAGCCAGACTGGTTTCTTCATTAAATGAGACGTACACACATTATGCATAGAATACATGGAGTAAAGGTGGCCATGCAGAGATCCAAGCAAATGGCACCAGCAGACCTCGTAAATGATTTCCTCACGCAAGAAAATCACATGACATGATGACAACAAATATTTTAACAACGGAATTATTTAGGACATTATTACCCAATTTTGCTATATGTTCAAATACATATAAAACAGTAGCTGTGACTATTGACCAAAATTGAACTCAAGTTTAGAGACATTCCATCTTCTGAAACCAACACTTTTGATGTTATTTGGCGTACAATAATTTCGATATGCCTATTATGAATCTGCACCCCCTGGGATCGATAAACCTTTTGGATCTTATTAACCATTGATACAAATTGAATGCTTTGAAAGACATAACAATAATAAAACTTACCTTCCACAGGTCCAAAAGCAATACCGGAGTCATCAAGACCTGCAGAAGCCAAATAAATTCGCGAGTTAATTGGAATTTGTGCTACTTTTGTGAACATTTGGCAAAACAATTAATTCCTTAAAAATATGTAAGACTTCACCCGGAATCATTATTAAATCCATGTAATATGCAGAAATCAAGAGGGATTCTACAAATTAATCTACACAAGATGCAGATATATGGAATTGTCAAGATGGACAGATACGAGGAAACTAAGTAATCATTTCATTGTTATGATAACGTATATGCAGGTGCCAAACACTTCTTAATTAGAACCGACAAAGAAAGACGCTCTGAGACATTCTCATCCATTTTCAGTATTCCCAGAAGCCAAAAACCACTACAACATTAAAAGAATATGAAACCGACAAATTGAACACATTCCTGCTCTTCCCGTTTTCTCACCAACGATATGAAACCACCCAAAAGGACACAAGCACGCGTGCTAGTGCACTTAAGTTAAAAGAGTGAAATTCACTATATTATTCAATTCTGATGACCTGACGGACTCAATTAAAAAGCCCCATTTAAATATTAAACTTCTTCCACGTTCTCCCAACTCATAACATAGAAGAACAACAGTCAAATAATTAAGCATACCATAGCCTGAAAATGCACTAGGAGAACCAGATTCAAGACAGAATATGGGATGGTTATTGTAACAGCAGCAAACACATATATAATACATATTCACTCCTGAAATCACAATGATTTCCACCAATCCTCACTTCAATATCCTCTTATCAGAATTATGCATAAATAAATTAACGTTCAAAGCAAAGAGCTAAAATAACATAAACCAACAAACAAATTTAGAAAAAAATCAACTCCAAAGATAGAAAATTAAAAACATTTTTCACACCGAAATCACGAAATAATCTGAGATAAAGAAAAAAAGAAAACCTTTTTCAGCGAATTGCAAAAAGGATTCAACTTTCGAACCGCCAGCAGCAGCAGCAGCATTAGGAGGTGTTGGACTCTTGTAATTAGCTTCAATCTTGCTCCTGTCCCTCAAAATCTCCTCAATGTCCTTGTAATAAGACATCTTCGCAGAACCATTTCCATTACTATCTTGATTCTGCTTAGCTTTCTTGAACTCCTTCAATAAATTCCTCCACTTGTCGGTGCACATAGTGGGGGATCTATCGAACCCCCTCTCCCTCATTTTCATCGAAATCTGGTCCCACAAATGCTTATTCGATTTCGAGGTGTTGAAAGCCGAATCGATTTCTCGGCGAAGGGATATGAGGGACCTTGTCTCTTCTTGGACCCAAGTCTCGGCCCTTTTCTTGGGGGCAGTCGATTTTGGGTCATAAGAGAATGATGGGTTGGCTGAATTTTCATTAATTACGTTTTCCTCCCCTCCACCGCTACCGGCGGCGGCGGTGTCACCGCCATTGGTGATGAGATGGTGAGAAGGAGGGACTTGGACGATCATGCTGTTCTGGTTGGTTTCTTGTTTGTTGTAGAAATCTATGGCTTGTTGTTGAGGTTTTTCAGACATGTACATGGTTATTGGGTGAGGAAAATTGAGAATTTGAGGAGACTGCGAGTTTACCTTTTTCAGTATAGAGTGCAGGAACAAGGGAGACAACACTTGTACCATTCAGACACTGAGATAAATGTTTGGTTACAAAGACTACAAGGGGAATCTCTTACTCCTTTTTGTTTTTAACTTTTGGTTAAATGTGAAATAATATTTTTTCAAAAATATGCATTTATATTTGTAGTTGTTGAATATAAGTTCTTTATCAAAGAATTATATAGTTCATTGTTCAGATCAAACAAGCAGTTATATTACATAAGAGTACATGTGAACTTATCTATGGACAATGTATTGCTTTGGTTACATCTTGTTGAGATTAGTTACGACTGAGATAAACGTTTAAGTATCCCTTCCATATGTTAATGAATTTAATCTCCTGCGCATGCTCTTTTAGATGAGTACACCATTTGGTTATTGACCAACTTTAATTAAGTCGGAACTTGTGGAGTTGAGCTTGTGCTCTTCACTTGAGACGGACTTGTAAAGCCACCAAGGATTTCTCCGTATAAAATGAAATGTATTTTGACGGAAGGACAAATCAAAGGCTCAACACACTTAAATCAAATCGTAGAAGCCATTTTTGTACCTTTTGAAGCGTTGAATGGATTTGGGATGATTACCTGAGTAGTCGGTGAACTTTATGCAAAGGTTTTCAGGAAGTTATTGAACTTCAAAAGTTTTCTAATTAGTCACTGAATTTTATAAAATGTAATTCCATTCATTGATAATTACTTGAGTGGTCACTGAACTTTTCGTAAGGTTTTCAGGGAGCCACTGAACTTCGAAAGTTTCCTAATTAGTCACTAAACTTTATAAAATATAATCTCATCTAATGATGGATGGGATTAAACCAGTGATGGATGAGATTAAATTTTGTGAAGTTCAGCGACTAACGAAGACATTTTTGAAGTTCGGTGACTTCTTAGAAACCTTACACAAAGTTCGGTGACTAATTTGGTAATTTATAAATCTTTCATTTTTCTTTCTCTCTTTGATCTTAAAAAGGTCAGCAGACAACATTGTCGGTTACCTCAAGATAACGGGCTATTATTTTTTCTCATTTCAGCGATACTAGATAAAATAAGATTGGAGGCAGGAGTACATAAAAAAATGAAAAAAGAAAGAGAAAAAGAAAAAAGACTAAAAAAATATAAAAATCAGTTAATTATGTAATTGTTCACTAAACATTGAACTCCAAACGTTTTCCCGTTGTTCATTGAACTTGATAAATGTGATTACATTTTGTAAAGTTCAGTGACTAAAGAGAAAACTTTTAAAGTTCTCAGTGATAGATGATATTGCATTTTATAAAGTTAAATGACTAATGGGAAAACATTTGAAATTTGGTGATCTTTTGAAAACTTTCTGAAAAATTCAATGACCAATTAGGTAATTATCCCAAGGGATTTAGGTTAAGAAATTGAACTCACAAGAACCATGGAGAGCATGTAAAAAATAATGGACATAGTTTGGTGTAAGTTGGGAATCTGAGTATCAATAAAATAATAATAATAATAATGGACAAGAGTAAATGTCTCCCCTCCCTAAAATATAGAAGCCTGACCCGTGGAACTAAAATCCATTGACTTATAATAGAAAATATTTAAATTTAGGTCTTTTGTACCAAAAAGTACAAAAAAAAAAAAGAAAGAAAGAAAATGTCTGGTAATGCAAAGAGGTTGAGGATAGCACAAAAACATAGACATATACAACTCTGAGGGGCTATCGTGGGCCGATCAATGGGACCCTGAACCTCTCTCGGGGTCATAGGAAAAAGACAAGACGTGGAAAGACGGTGATAAAAGCATGTGGGGGTAAGAAGATATTGGGTTCTACCTGGGTGAAGAATATTGGCAAGAAATATAAAAAATGATTAAGATCTTTCGTACAACTGACAATGAATTGAATAGAATAACGAAAAATGAACCAACCCTAGTCCCTAGATTTAGTGTCATCCCATACAATATGGTTTTCATTGTTGGTAAGGTTTTGTATCTTGCTTGGTTCAAAATTAAGGATTCATGCCCTTCATTATTTTTGTAGCTCCTCTTATTCATTATGAACGATATTCTATATAGAAGTAAAAAAAATGTTAGTTATGCTAGTGTCGACATATAAAAATGAGGCCCAAATAAAATGGTCCAAGAAGTGGAGCCCAGTTGAAGAATTTGAGGAATAGCCCAAATGAGACCATTGTGAAGTATAGTGGAGGCCCATAAACGGAGGACTATCATCGTCCAAGCCTACATGACGCCCAGGATTTGAGCGAATGAATGTCTTATTATCGCTCAAAGCTACTGTTCCATTCTCGTCCAAGCCTTCGAGACGTCCAAGATCTGGGCGAATACAGCGTCTTGTTTAATCGGCAGTTATTGAAGCAATTTTTGAGCGATCTTATCACATTCCACGATCCAAGAATCTCGGTTGCAAACAGTTAAGAAGAGTAGTACCAGCAGTTTAAAAATGACAATTCCTAACACGTCGACCATTATGAGGCAAGTGGGTAGTTATAAAGCGGCAAACAGTTTCCAAACAATTTTACAAAGAAAGCGGTGAATAAGTATAAAAGAAAAGAAGAAATAGAAGAAAAGGACCCCGAATCAATCACTCTCAAACATAAAATATATAATTTTACTTCTTTTAATTCTTATCATCAACTTTCAAATTACTTTATGTGCTTGTGCCATTTGGAGACGTTCTGTTTCGCTTTTCATTGTAATCTTCGTAAATAAAGCACCCATCATTGAGACTTTTTCTCAAGAGGTTTGTTTTTTACACAATTGTGTGAATCATCCTTTAATTGTTAGCGAGGCTTAATAAACTCGCGTAAAATAATTTGGCACGCCCGGTTAGCTATCTCAACAAGCCGAGCCTGAGCAAAAAAAAGCTCGTGCTTGGCTCGAGCTTTTTTGAGCCCTAGCCTAGTCGAGACAGCCAAAAAAAAAAAAATAAGGCTCGGCCCGAGCCTTAGCGAGCCAAGCTGAGCCTGGACCGAGCTGTTCAGTTTTTTTAAAATGTCAAATTTACATTTTTACTTAAAAAATTTAAAATTTGTATGGTTTATACGAGCTATAAATTAAATAAAAAAGTTCGGGCTCGACTCGAGCATTTTTGGGCCCGAGTGGCGAGCTATGCCCGGTGGGACATTGGTGTTTGAGGATACGGAAAAAATTGAAACAACATGCCTCATAAGGATTCTGGTAAAGAACCAGCAAGTCAATGAGTAGTCTAGTTGTGATCGAACGATATGAGGAACATCAAAGTACTCCACGAACAGAGGGACAGAGTCAAAGCAGTCAAAGTCGTTACAAGCCATGACAGAATTGAGTTTTCGAACCATGCGTGCATTACTTGGGGAACTCACACAAGATGTCGTTGAATGGGTAAATCTACGAAATGTTCATAATATGAAAAAATTTACTCAAAATGGGAATGCACACTATGACAACATTGCCAAACAACTAAACACGTTAAATGAGATAATGAATATGTTAGTGTGCCAAATATGTCAACCAATTGTACCAATATGGAATCACTCTCAAGCCAGTACGATTGTGGGACATAATTCCCCACTTAGGTCCTTAGGCTTGAACCCAAATCAAGGAATAGAACCAACTTTCGGTCCATCTACATCAAACCATGGGGGTGGTGTAGTGCTGAATTTGAATAATGGTAATAGAATATCTAACCTGAGGGGTAACCTAAATGCAAGAGACAATATCCAAGCCACTAGACAGAACACCCTGTGTATTAATGATGGAGTAAACACTTATACTAACGGTAATAATGGCCTAAACAATGGCGCCTTTGTCACAAACCGAGGACTAAACATTAGACCTCAAATAATTCCACCAACAAATCAACTTATAGGAGTTCCGTATGATCCCAATGTTATGTTGAGGAATCAAATCATGGAGATAGTACATGATCAAATCGCTTGTGGAACACGTCCTTTTATTCGACCGACTTACACAATGCCATATCTTGATTGGGTAGATCAGGCTTATCCGTGGCCTAGAGGGTACAAAGTACCAGAATTTTTACTATTTATTAGTCTGTGAGAGGTTTCTACCCTAGAACATATATGGCAATTCACACTGCAAAGTGGTGAATTGACCGATTACCATAAAATGAGACTGTTCCCTAGTTCGTTAACAGGAGTAGCCTTCTCGTGGTTCATTAACTTGCTAGCAAATTCAGTTCAAACATGGCAACAACTAGAACAATTGTTCCACGATCAGTTTTACAAAACTGAATCGGAAGTTACTTTGGCCGATTTGACGAATTTACGTCAAATGCCAAATGAATTGACAAAAAGTTTCAAACCAAGGACCAAATATTATACCTCAAATAATTCCATCAACGAATCAACCTATAGGAGTTTCGTATGATCCCAAAGTTATGTTGAGGAATCAAATTATGGAGATAGTACATGATCAAATTGCTTGTGGGACACGTCCTTTTATTAGGCCGACTTACACAAAACCATATCTGGATTGGGTAGATAAGACTTATTCATGGCCCAGAGGGTACAAAGTACCAGAATTTTCACTATTTACCGGTCTGGGAGAGGTTTCTACCCTAGAACATATAGGGCGATTCACACTGCAAAGTGGTGAAGTGACCGATTACCATAAAATGAGACTGTTCCCTAGTTCGTTAACAGGAGTAGCCTTCTCGTGGTTCATTAACTTGCCATCAAATTCAGTTCAAATACGGCAATAACTAGAATAATTGTTCTACGCTCAATTTTACAAAACTGAATCGGAAGTTACTTTGGCCGATTTGGCGAATTTACGTCAAATGTCAAATGAATGGGCAAAAAGCTTCCTTCAAAAATTTAAAATAGTCAGGAGCAAGTGTTTTATCCCTCTGCTTGAAAAGGAATTCGTTAAAATTGCTCAAAGTTGCTTGAGTTTCGATTTAAAAAAGAAATTCCAAGATAGGGAGTTTCCCGACCTTTTCCAACTAAGTGTTAATGTAATTAGATATGAATGATTGATAAGAGAAGAAGAACACATAAAAAACTCTAGTAAATGAACGTATTATAGAGACCCAAACTTCGACGTTCATGCTGTTAATAATGAATAAGATGATCAGACATAAGTATGTCTGGCCGAATTGGTTAAGGGAGATGCATACGTTTGTCCTATAATGGCCAAATCCAGGGCGTCAGGCAAGAATGAGCCTCTAAAAGACGATAACAAAAAGGTTATGGTGTTCTCATTTGATATGACCAAAGCTGACATTATATTCGATAAATTATATAAGGATAAACAATAAAAATGAGTGACAAACATAAATTGCCAGACCCTGAACAAAAATATTGTAAATGGCAAAATGCATAGTCACATATGACTAATCATTGTTTGGTCTTTTGTTTGTGTTATAGGATGCCATCGAGTTATGACGAATCGCGTTCGAAGATATGAAGAAAATGGCAGTGGATGAAAATCCTTTCCCACAGCTACTTGGGGTGAACATGGTGAAGACTAGTTTCAAAAACAAGTTGTCAAGATTCAAATTGGTTGTGACGACGGAGAAGAAGATTTTGGGCCACATCCCAGTGTTTTTAAACGTATCAAAGGGAATGAGCCTAGAGAGGACGGAGGCATCCTATGTGCGAGATGCAAAGGAGAAGTGAATACAAACATAGAGAGACCAGGAGTATGACAAAATCACCATCGCCCTGATTTTGTCCCAAATATCTAGCCTGGTGGAGGGAGAGGTATATCATTCTATAGAGGACCGCCTCTTGAGAGGCAGTTCAGGCTAATAAACAATGGGAGGACATTTAGGTCGCAGTTTCGCCAACCAAATGTATGACATTCATTCCAATATAATACAGGAAGGGTGATACCTTTAAATGAGATGACCAGAACTCAACAAAGGTGTTTTCAATGGAATTATGGACAAATGATGAGGCAACAACAATGATTGCCACGTCCTAAGGTGCCTAAATTGCTCGAAGTGGCCAACCAAAATGTTCTCGAAGATAGTAAAGAAAACGGTATGGGCAAATCAATGGAAGAGTTACTAGAAAGTTCTTCTGGAAGATCAAAATTTAAGCGAGGGAAGAAAGATGAGGAAGATCCAGAGCAATTTTTCGCTATTCAGTTCGGTACGTTACCTCCTATTATGGCTACTAATTATTTATTAGCCAATGAATTCAAAAACAAAGAAAATGAAGAGGAGGAAATAGAGGATAACGAGGAGGAAGCATGTGTGCTGGAATGTGAAGAATGCCAAACATCTCGAGGGGTATATGATGAATAAGAGGATGATGGTATAACAGACATCGAATAAGAAATTGATTTGGAAGTAGAGAGAAGAAAGAGGGGAGTGTCGTGCAATACTTTGTTGAAACAGCTATATCGGGAAGATGTTCGCAAGGTGGATTTGTTGGGAAAACCATCTGAGCGTTCGTTTGATTACTATGTGTTGTACGGGACACCCAAAAAAAAGAAGAAAGTGCCTTGCTCTAAGAAGTATGGGTCACCTCTGAAGAGAAATTTCTAATAAATCAGAAATCCTAGCATGATCAAAAATCGCCTTGGTGTGGCCATGATTTACCATACTTGCATGCCATCTATGAAAAATAATATTAGTTTTGGCTAAGTGCGAATACCTTTCTCGTGTATTGGCCTCAACGGTAGAGAGTTCAGAAAAGGAGGTTCTTGGGTACAAGGGAATAGCTGACCCACTGCCGCTTGCCTAACTGATTCAGCATCATTAAATGATGGGCCTAAATAGAATTCCTGAAGGTTAAGGTTGGCTAGTGAAAGAAAAGCTGAATTTATATACGGCCTGGTGAGGACGTTTTGAAAATCTTCGAAGCTAAGGGAGCTGTCAGAAAGGTTTTGTGGAGTCGCCATTGACTGCAAAGTACAATTTTCATAAGGGATTGTGAGAAGTGTAGAAGGGAAGCAAGAAGATAAACAGCGATTGCTATAGAGGAAGAGGCGCGAAGACGTGGGTATAATAGCGAGATGAAATAGCGTGTGCCTTGGTTTATAAGGGTTACGTGGTGTTACAATTTTTAGAGATATAGAGTTACCGTCAAATGGAAATAATGATTGGGATTATTTGCCTTTTTCGAAGCATTGCTAGAAAATACAAAGGAAGAATATGACATAAGATTAATACTTGATATTAATTTTGTCATATTGGGAGGTAATTGTTGACAATAAAAATGAGGCCAAATAAAATGGTCCAAGAAGTGGAGTCCAGTTGAAGAATTTGAGGAATAGGCCCAAATGAGACCATTGTGAAATATAGTGGAGGCCCATAAACGGAGGACTATTATCGCCCAAACTTACATGACGCTCAGGATTTGAGCAAATGAAATATCTTATTGACGTTCAGAGCTACTGTCCCATTCTAGCCCAAGCCTTCAAAGACGCCCAAGATCTGGGCGAATACAGCGTCCTGTTTAAGCGGGAGTTATTGAAGCAGTTTTTGAGCGGTCTTATCACATTCCACGATCCAAGAATCTCGGTTGCAAACAGTTAAGATGAGTAGTGGCAGCAGTTTAAAAACGGCAAATCTTGACACGTCGACCATTATGAAGCAAGTGGGTAGTTATAGAGTGACAAGCAGTTCCCAAACAGCTTTACAAAGAAACTGGTGAATGAGTACAAAAGAAAAGAAGACATAGAAGAAAATGACCCCGAATCAATCACTCTCAAACAGAAAATATGTAATTTTACTTCTTTTAATTTTTATCGTCAACTTTCAAATTACTTAGTGTACTTGTACCCTTTGGAGGCGTTCTGTTTCTTTTTCATTGTAATTTTCGTAAATAAAGCACCTCTCGTTGTGACTTTGTTTCAAGAGGTTTGTTTCTTACACAATCGTCTGAATCATCCTTTAATTGTTAGCGAGACTCGGTAAACCCGCGCGAAACAGCTAGTCTTGTCCTTCATACAGATACAAGATGCCAGAAAGCCATTCCCTTGACCTCTACTGATGAAAATTTTGACGACTTTGCTGAATTGTACTACGCTTTTATATAATTTGAAAATTTGTTTTCCTCTTTCATTTGGTAGTATGATAGCAATAGATTCTATAAAAATAATAGTATTATTTTAAGGGAGTTTTTGGTTCTTGTTATTGCACTTAAACAAGTATATTATTATATTAATTGTATGGGAAAAAAAAAGAAGAAGAAATGTTTAATGATAAGTTTAAAATCATGAAATATTATTTATTCAATAGAAGTAATAAGAACTTTTACATTGAAGTAATACTATTGGTGAATTAATATGAATGAAGCTATTTTGCCAGAATGTGGTGCCCATTCTTTTGACATAAGCAATGTTCGCGTGTTTTAATTGGTGCATAAAATGTTGTGTTTTTCAAGCAGGCGAATGACAGAATGTCATCTGGCATTCTGTCAAAGAATGTGTCAAAGTTGTCTGTCAATGTAGCAAACCTAAATTAACATTATTACCTCTATATCTGTAATGAATCATGTTATATGTACATTTTGTTTAACACTTAGTTTGACACTCATGTGAGTTGGTAGAATTTTATACATTGATTTTAACTTTTTTAAAACAATGACCATATTTTTGATACATAGACGAGCGTCAAATAAGGTGCACACAATGGGTGTACACCTCGCTTAATTAATCTGTAATTTGGTACCAATCCATGTAATGTTTGTGCGTTTATTGAGATTTTGTTCTTTTTTTCTTGATTTTAAAATGTTATTTCCGATGGTTCCATCTATAAGATGGTCAACTCACGATTTTTGTTATGAGCAAGATATGTGTATCAAGCAAGATCCTAGAAAAGACTACGTATCTTTTGAATTTGACAAAAAATAAAATTTAATTTTTAATTGAATAGTCAACTAGGAGTATTTCACTTGTTAAAAAAGAAATTCAAAATTTTCTTTTCTACTCGATTGAGATTTTGATGAATTTAAAAAAAAAATAAATTAATGGATTTAAAAATTTTGATATATTTTAAAAGATTATAAATTGTAATGGATTTTATGGATTTGAATATATTTCCACAAAATTCATAAGAATCTCATTAAAAATGGCGAAATTTGAAAAGAGTGTGTTAATATATTTTTAAACTTGAAATCCATCCAAATCTTTTAAAATCCATATATTAATGAAATTCATATAAATCCACGAGTTACTAAGAACGCTTCAATTTTAATAAATTTCATTAAAATCTCAATTGGGGACACGTAAATTTTAATGGATTTTAATTTTAATTTATTAAAATCTTTTAAAATCATATTTGGGGTCGACATTGAATTTAGAAGGATGTTTAAAATTCATCAAAATTTCAGTTGATGTTTTTTTTTTCCTCCTAAGGTCTTTTAAGTATTTAACACAAATGACTTTAGAAATTTGTAGCCTGTAGGTAAGCTACTTTCAACTCTGAAAATTTGGGAATCACTGTTATTTTTGTGAACACAGTTCCTTTTTCTCTAATACTTTTTACGAAGAATTGTAGCAACGATATTAAAACTTTCATTTGTTTCAAATTTGATCCAAATCTTTCATTTGTACTACCTATGATTCCAAATCTTTTAAAAAATTTCACCCGAAGTCCAAATGGATGGAAACCATCCTCTTGACTGTTAATTGATCAGAATAATAGAATTTGACAAAATATAAAAATGGCAAAATAGTAAATTTACAATTTTAATAAAAAAATAATAAAAGGAAAAAAAAAATTAAAAGGGCTCTATAGCTATTTCTTCTTTCCCCTGACCGCACCCTATCCCTAAAAATCAACCACCACCATCGCCACCCACAGTCGGCATAAGGTTGAAGAATCATTCTTGCCTGATGCGCAGATCACAATAACAAGAGTTGAATTCGAGTCATTAAGCCAAAAGGATGAAGAATCTGAAAAGTTACAATTGCGATAGCTCAGGTTGCGTTGAGAGCAGGAGATAGGAAGCAACATCTTTAATTCTTGCAGAAACAGAGAAATCCTTCAAATCGTTTCTACAAACTTAGTGGTGTGTTTTGGGTGTCTTTTTCTTTTCCCGGTCGACGTGTGAGGCGGAGACCGCATTCTGCGTGTTAAGGGATATAATCCCATATCGAATAAAGATGTAAATATAAATTAACTTATAAAGGATTGAGTTACTCCTCTTAATTAGGTTGACCTTTTAAGATGGAATTCTAAATCTTAACATGGTATCAAAGCCCATTAAGCTCTAATGAGCAATTCGATCTGGTTAAGACTCCAAAAAGTGAGCATACAGATTTTAAGATTGATCTACTTAAACGAGCCACCATTTTGCGAGCGCATGTTAAGTGATAGAATCTCATATCGAATAAATATGTAAATATAAATCAATTTATAAAAGATTGAGATACTCCTCTTAATTAGGTTGACTTTTTAAGATGGAACCCCAAATCTTAACACTACGATTGTCGATGCTGGGAGGAGGAAGCCCTAACTGTGATGGCCTGCAATGTGACCCCCATAAGGTGGTGCTTCTGTCATGGAAAAATGAACATGTAGACTGCAATTATGCACACCAAGAAAATCCAAATGTAAATTAATTGTTAGCATGAAGAGAAGACTAATAAATTTCTTGATTTTTTAGAGAGATAAAGAGAAGACTAACAGTAACTTGATGATTTTGAACCTGTAGACTAGAATTTTTTAGTTAAAGCCACTTGATGATTTTGCTTGAATCCATTATTTCTGTGTACGTGTGGCGCCGTTTTCGACCTACGGTGGTGCCGGAGTCAGTTGTGGTGGTTTTGACGATTTGCAGAGGTGGCGTGGGATTTGTAAAGGAGATGAACAGTTATAGTCCTTTATTTTTTTTCTCTTTATTATTGAACTTTTTAAATTAGTTTATGTTAAAAATTATGAAGTTACTATTTTACCTTTTTTATATTTAGTGAAAATCAATTATTTTGATCAATTAACGGTTAAATGGATGAATTCCATCCACTTGTCATGTAGTGATATCATAGTTGTTACAAATGAAATATTTGGGTCGAGTCTGAAATAAAGTGAAATATTTGATAACGTGACCGTAATTCTCCCTACTTTTCATTGCGTTAGTGTGAAGCATTTTTCGCCTGTAACAATATATTCGATTTAGATCTATAAACTTTAGCATAACACGTTCCACAAAAAAAACAAAATAAAACTTAAAATTAATCCTCATACTTTAACAATGAAAAAACTAAATAAATTTGAATTAATAATAATTATAATAAATAATATCTACTGATATACGATTTTCTAATGTATTTAGTTTATCTGCAAAATAAACACATTATTAAATTTCTCTTTGATTTTCCATCTCCAAACGGGAAAATCTATCCATATTTTTTCTAAATCCCACCTTCCAAAAACAAAGAAAAAAAAAATCATCATCTCGATTAAGATTTGGTTTGAGCTCTGCACAGATTCAGTGAAACTTCATGATTATTATACTATTTATTTTAGTTACTCAAAAATTTAAATTACTCCAAAAGGGTTTTAAAAAGATATTAGTCACTATTTTTTAATTATCCAACTTTTTCTATTTTTTCGAAGTTCACCACTAACTTTCATTTTTCTTTTGTTTTACTGTAGCATCCGTACGTTTGCTGAAATAACGAAAATCATAGAATGACATAAAAAATTGTGAGAACGGTTACATATACACCATGCTTGTACAACATGATGTATAACCCCCTCACATAGAGGGAGCTCATGAATTTTTTATTCATGGTGGGCCCCCTTCACATGTGAGGGGGGCTGTATGACATAGTGTACAACCATCATTTCCCAAAAATTGTAGATAACTTATTATTTTTACTATGCAAGTGCTTTCTTTTTCTTTCAAAATTTTAATCACTTTGTAAAATTATAGAGCTTCGAAATATTGCTCTTCCTTTCGTCACTTTGATTGTCTTTCCAACTTTAATTAGCTTTGCAATTTTTTTATATGTGCAGTTTCTGCCTAATGACTGAAATAAAATCTTCTGCAATTTTTATATTATCAGTTTCTGCCTAATAAATGAAATAAAATCTTTATAGTTACCACATCCTCAGCATCTTCGATTCTCTCTATTTGAGAACTAAAATTCCATTTCCAGATTTCCTCAATTAGTCGAAAATTGCGCCATTCTTCTTCAACTTATTGTTCTACTAGCAACCGACGTTAAATTATACCAATTTAGACTCATGTCCAAAAATTCGAAGTGAAACGTATTTTTATAGTAGTTACGTGAGATTTAAGGGAGATTTTGATGCTTTATGTTATTAATGACGGATTAATTTACAATTACGACAAAAATCGAGCACACGCTTGATCATTTTCAAAGGTTGGAGATGGATTTGCTAGTCGAACACTAATTTACAGATCAATACCACTGCAATTTTGTATTAAGCCTCTGTTTGAGCCACATTATTTTTTTCATTTTCATTTTTCTACTCATTTTCAACTATACATTCTTAATAAAATAATATTTTTCATCCCATCAATAACTTTTCCTTATTTTTCAATCACATATTTCTCATCACATCAACAGTAGAAATGCATTCTTACTTCCAAAATGTGCATCAAATCGGGGCTAAAATCTTTCCACAAGCTAATTTCTTTAACAGTGACAATCTATTTTTGGCTAGTTTCGTTTGCTACTTCGCTGCATCCTTTCCGGGAATATACTAGAATCTTTTCTTCTTTTTGCCACTGATTCTTCCTTGGGACATTAATTTTTAGCATAGTTAAGGATCATCTTTCCTTCTCATCATTGCATTCTATTATAAATAAGCTCATCGACCATTTGATTTAATATATTACAACTATCTAACCTCAAAAATCCGGTGAGAATAAGATGTAGGAAATTAAAACCAACCATAATGTTTACCGTCATAAGATCGTTCATGTTGGATCATCAAGAATAATTAACCAAAAGCGGAAGCGTACCTGGATCAGACATGATTATCGCAATGAATAAGTCCTGCGGTTTCAGTCTTCCAGATCAACACGTTGTTCCTTAGTTTCTCTCTGAAGATGGGAGTCAGAACAGAATGAACAGAACGTGTGACCCGGGGACCATAACCGTATATTTATACTGATTGCCTATTTGACCTAATCCGGCCCATCATGGAATTAGGAATAGGCCCGGTCTCTACACATACGAGCCCATACTTTAATTAGATGCTTCAAAGCCCAAAATACCGAAACCTTATTAGATCACTTTAAATGGGCTTAACCGAAATTGATAGCCTTTAATTTAATACACAATATTTCACATATAAGCCCACATGTTTGATTAAAAAATCCTTACAATCTCCCACTTGGGCTATATGTGTTACCTTATATTTGTGCATTAAATATAACCTTATGAGTACTCAGAATTTTGCTATCATTACCGAATGCATCCCCAAACAATCCGGTCCATCAATCATATCAACATAGGATCAAAGAGGCTTTCGCTACTTGTATCGTAACTAAACCCATCAATGGTCACGTATATTGACATAACTGAATGACATGGATCAAGCATGGATGTGTAGCATGGAAATTTCATGTGATGTGATCTTCACATGCCTATTTCCAACCGGTCCACCTTAATACCTTAGTGAGATCATTTTCAAATGAGTTCGTAGATAATAAACCAAAAACTTTATAACCGAAAATAACTTTAACCATAAACCATATCCAAAATGACAAAGATATGTGTCTAATATGAAAAACACAGAAATACAAACTCCCACTGAAACTAGATATCTTCAAGAGATATTACACCCATATGAGCAGTATGCTCACGAAAGACCTTGGGTATCAATCCCTTAGTAAGCGGATCCGCAACCATGGAGTTTGTCCCGATGTGCTCTATTGACACCTGTCCACTCTGAACTCTTTCTTTAACAGCCAGGAACTTGATCTCTATATGCTTTGACTTCGTCGAGCTCCTGTTGTTATTGGAATACAGTACTGCTGATTTATTGTCACAAAATAACTTGAGTGGTCTTTCTATATTATCCACAATGTGCAGCCCAGTGACAAAATTTCGCAGCCATATTCCATGATTTGATGCCTCATAACATGCTACAAACTCCGCTGCCATGGTGGAAGTAGCTATGAGTGTCTGCTTAGCACTCTTCCAGGATATAGCACCTCCAAAGCAAGCATGAAGATATAGCTCAGAAGTGGATCTCCTACTATCTTGGCATCCCGCGAAATCGGAATCGAATAACCGATGATCTCCAACCGATCCGATCTCCGTATGTGAGCATGTAGTCCTTTGTTCTCTCGTAAATACCGCATGACCCGTTTGATCGTTTCCAATGATCCATTCCCGGTTACTTAAATATCTCCCTAACATCCCAACAATGTACGCTATATCCGGACGCGTACAAACTCGAGCATACATCGGACTCCCTACACCAAGAATAAGGAATCTTCTGCATTTCTTTAATTTTCAAGTCATTTTTGGGTCATTGACTTAAACTAAACTTGTCTTCTTTAGCTACAGGTCACCGGTTTACAGTCTTGCATGCCAATTCTTTTAAGTACCTTTTTGATATAACTTTTTTGTGATAATCCAAAAATACCTCGAGAACGATCTCGGTGTATCTGAATTCCTAATACAAAAGAGGCATCACTAAAATCTTTCATCTCAAAATTTCTTGCTAGAAATCTCTTGGTTTCGTGCAATAAATTTATATCGTTGCTGGCAAGCAATATGTCATCGACATATAAAACCAGAAAAATATACTTACTCCCACTAAAATTGTAGTATATACAATCATCTATCAAATTCATCTCAAAACCATATGAGATGATCACTTGATGAAACTTGTAATACCATTGACGATAGGCATGTTTGAGTCCATAGATGGATTTCTTTAGTTTACAAACAATTTGTTTTGCATCATCTGACACAAAGTTTTCTGGTTGTACTATGTAGATTGTTTCATCAATGTCACCATTGAGAAACGCTGTTTTAACATCCATCTGATGTAACTCAAGATCGAAATGCGCTACCAAAGCCATTATAGTCCTGAAAGAGTCTTTCGAAGAAATCGGAGAGAAAGTCTCTTTATAATCGATGCCTTCTTTCTGTGTAAAGCCTTTTGCGACAAGATGAGTCTTATACCTCTCTACATACCCTTCGAATCCCTCTTGGTCTTAAATATTCATTTGCAACAAATGGGTTTTGCACCTTCAGGCAATGGAATAAGGTCCCACACGTCGTTGTCCTTCACGGACTTTATCTCTTCATTCATGGCATCGAGCTACTTTTGAGAGTAAGAATTTTCCAAGTTTGACGGAAGTTGATCGGATTATCTTCCACCACTCTAATGTCACTTCATGTTCTTGGAGAAATACGATGTAATCATCCAAAATCGCACTTCTAATCTCTCTAGTGGATCTTCTTAATGACATTAATTCATGAGGTTGTAGAGTTTGTTCTTTTAGAACACATTGTTGACCTTCAGAGGGAGATACAATGACATTTCTTGATCTGGAGTTGCTTTTTAAATAATCTCAAGGATAGAAACCCGATCCTGATCATTGTCAATGGCAATTAGAGGGATTTCAACATATTCCTCATCAAAGACAAAGTCTCAGAACCCTTTCTCCCCCCTCAAACTCATCATCCTCAAAGAAACTTGCATTTACTGTATCGAAAATTGCCTTAGTTGTGGTATCATAAAACTTGTAACTCCTGGACCTTTCATAATATCCAATAAAATAACAACTGATAGTTCTTGCGTCCGCTTTCTTTTCATTTGGCCTATAGGGCCTTGCCTCACTGGACATCCCCAAATGTGTAAGTGCTTCAAACTAGGCATTTTACCCGTCCAAAGCTCATAAGGGGTTTTATCGTAGCCTTAGTTGGAACTCGTTGAGTATATACGCTGCGGTCTTTAATGCTTCACCTCAGAGTGATTCTCGTAAGGTAGAATGAGTGATCATACTCCTCACCATGTCCTTAAGCGTTCTATTTCGTCTTTCAAAGAACACCATTCATAGTGGGCGAACCCGGCATAGTGTACTGTGGGATGATACCGCATTCCTCTAGGAATTTAGTAAATGGTCATGGACGTTGTTCACTGCCATAGTATTCACGACCACGGTCAGATCTGATGCTTTTAATCGTTTTGCCGAGTTGGTTTTCAACTTCAACTTTATAGTTTTTGAAAACATCCGTGACTGTGATTTTTCATGAATGAGATATATAAAGTCATATCTTGAAAATTCGTATACGAAAGTTATAAAGTATTGTTGACCACTGCAAGAAATCGTAGGGAATGGTCCACAAATGTCCATATGTATAAGTTCTAAGACGTCTGAAGTCCTGTTGGCTTGAAATCTCATTTTGTTGGTTTGTCTTCCCTTTATACAGTTAACGCGCATATCATAATCTGTAAAGTCAATGGGATTGAGAATTTTGTTAGACACAAGTCTCTCAATTCTCCTCTTGGAGATATCACCTAATCTCTTGTGCCATAACAATGTCAAATTCTCACAAGTTAATTTTCGCTTTACATCTCGAATACTTACATGCAAGGATTCATTAAAAGAAGCAATTGTATCAATTAAATAAAGATTATTGTAATTTGATAAAAAACCAGATCCAACCAATTTTGAATCATGAAACAAACTAAATATTCCATTCTCGAATGAACAAGAATGACCTGATTTGTCCAAAGCGTAAATAAAAATCAAATTCCGTCGAAATGACGGTACAATAAATGTCTCATCAAGATCCAAATAAAATCCAGTCTTTAACAATAATCTAAATTTTCCTATTGCTTCTACTTCCACCGTCTTGCCGTCGCCAACATAGATGTATCTTTCACCATCACTTGGTTTTCGGCAACTCATGCAACCCTGCATAGATACACTGATGTGAGTTGTTGCACCAGAATCTATCCACCATGTGTATCTAGGTACCGAAGTTAAATTAACCTCATAAAAAAGTAAATGAAGAAGAATACATTTCTTAGCACGCCATGCGTGATAGTTGGTACAATTCTTCTTTCTATGACCTGAGCTCCACGTAAGAAACAACTACCGTCGGTTGGTTCCTTATGTCAAGTTTCTTTTGTGATGTCAGTACCCGCAGCTTCCTTATCACAATTCCTTTTCTTGTTCCTTTTGTCCTTAGAGGTGGTGGCTAAATGAGCACTTTCTGTCTTGTCATGCTTCAATCTCTCCTCTTCCCGGACACGGTGTGAGATGAGCTCATTAAGGGACCATGGGTCCTTTTGACAATTATAGCTCACCTTGAATTGATCGAATTGTGCCGGAAGGGATATCAAAACCAAGTGCACTAATAAACCTTCGTATATATCCATCTTGAGTGCCTTCGCTTTGAAGCAATGTGAGACATTTCCATAATGTACTCCCGTATGTTTCCTTTCCCTTTGTACCTCATTGAGATAAGATTTGCCAAAAGTGTACTAGTTTCACCTTTTCATTCTTGGCAAACCTCTTCTCAAGATCCTCAAGGAAACCCTTAGCCGTAGTCACCTTATCGGACATAGTGCCCCGAAATGCTTCGGAATAGCACGCTTCATGACCATCAAGCTTATGCGGTTAGATCGTTCCCACTTTTCCATCTCCCTCTTGTCATCGAGGTACTCTTATCGATAAGTGCGATAGGTTGATCAACCCGTAAAGCAAGATCCAGATCCATGACTCCGAGAACAATCATTACGTTCTCTCGCCATGCCTTAAAGTTGGTGCCATTAAGCATTGGAATGGAATTGATGTTAGCGGAGATATTAGCAACAGAACACAACTGAATTTAGAGAACGATTAAGTTGAAGAGCTCACAATCCTTAATATGCAAATATTAATTTCAAATAGTGGTAGGGCCCATCACAAGATACCTAGCACAACATCAATACTTAGTCTTTGGACGAAATATTGACTTGTAAGTGGTACTCTTGTTGTAGTGATCAAATATTGACAATAAAGAAACATGTCAATCAATAAACCTGTCTTTGGACCGATTCATTGATCACACGTTAAACCAAATAATCGCCACATATTTATCACCACAGGTGTATGTGCAATTCGGCCAAATACTGACATTCCTTTGGGCCGATCAAGTATTCGCATGAATAACACACACACAAACACCTTTTAATATTCTAAGTAGATTAATTTTCACAAGAGAGGTTGCTTTGGCAACATGTTGCTTCAATTAATTCACTTTCGAATATTATATCTCTCAAAAGAGTCCTTTGTACCAAAATTTGAAAAAGGAATCACCAATTTTGCATATTTGAGTAATTTTGAAACTTTAGGGACCTTTAGGTTAATAATTCAGAACTTAAGGGATCAAAAATTAATTATCCAGAACTTTAGGGGGTCAATAATTAATTATTGAAAACTTTAGGAGTCAAAGATTAATTATGCAAAACTTTAGGGATCCAAAAATTAATTATTTAAAACTTTAGGGGCCAATTTAAATTAATTATGAACTTTCAGGGACTTAATTGCAAATTTCAAAACTTTAATGGCCCAAATTAATTAATTTTCAAACATTAGGTACTGAATTATTAAACCCGAAACTTTAAATGGTCCAATTGAGTGAATTATAACCTTAGGGGCTTAAATAACCAAAGTTACATACTTAGGGGGCTGAAGCTGTAAATACTAAACCCTAATAGTAAATTGCAAACAAGGGCCCAAAGACTTCAAATTTTCAGCCCATACCCCCGCCTCCAAATTCACCCAAACCCTAACCCTAAAAAAGAAATTTTTTTTTTCTTTTTTTTTAAGGAATAGAAACTGGGGGCGGCGGCACCGCCCCCCCAACCTGAAAGCAGCGCTCGTCGGCCGGCGAGCGCTGCACCGGACAGCAGCGACCTGCTGTCCGGATCTGTGCAGCAGCTGCTCGCTGCTGCCCGGATCTGCGCAGCAGCGAGCACCGCTCGCTGCTGTCGGATCTGCGGCAGCAGCAGCTGCTGCCCGGATCTGCGCAGCAGCGAGCAGCTGCTCGCTGCTGCCGGATCTGCGCTGCTGCGCAGTTTATGCAGCAGCAAGGCGCTGCTGCTTTCAGCAGCGCCGGCTGCTGCAGTCCGGCTGGGCAGCGCCGATTCCGGCGCCGACCAACTAATTTTTTTTTTTTTTAAAAAAAACTTTAAATCTGAAAATCCAAAATTTTAACCAAATAATTTTCAAATCTAACAAAACTAAATCCGGTATTGTTAAATTCGAAAATAATGAAATTAATACAAGAACGAAATTAAAATTTCGATTCTCAATGATTCAACATGAAGAGGCTCTGATACCACTTGTAGGAAATAAAACCAACCATAATGTTTACCGTCATAAGATCGTTCATGTTGGATCATCAAGAATAATTAACCAAAAGCGGAAGCGTACCTGGATCAGACATGATTATCGCAATGAATAAGTCCTGCGGTTTCAGTCTTCCAGATCAACACGTTGTTCGCTTTCTCTCAAGATGGGAGTCGAGCGAATGAACAGAACGTGTGACCCGGGGACCATAACCGTATATTTATACTGATTGCCTATTTGACCTAATCCGGCCCATCATGGAATTAGGAATAGGCCCGGTCTCTACACATACGAGCCCATACTTTAATTAGATGCTTCAAAGCCCAAAATACCGAAACCTTATTAGATCACTTTAAATGGGCTTAACCGAAATTGATAGCCTTTAATTTAATACACAATATTTCACATATAAGCCCACATGTTTGATTAAAAAATCCTTACATAAGAAGGTTTTGAGATTTGAGAATCGATGGAGTCTTTCATTAGTAACAGCAAAACTTTTAATGTTCTGATGTTCCCATGGTTGGCTCATGGACACATATCCCCATACCTAGAATTAGCCAAAAGACTTGCAAAAAGAAACTTCATTATTCACTTATGTTCCACCCCAGCAAATTTGAGTTCCATTAATCACAAAATTGGTGAAAAATTTGCACTTTCAATTCAATTAGTTGAACTTCATCTCCCAACATTGCCTAATCTTCCCCCTTGTTACCACACCACCAATGGCCTCCCACCCCATCTCATGCCAACCCTCAAAAAGGCATTAGAAATGGCTGCCCCCAGTTTCGACAATATTTTGTGCACCATAAAACCTGATTTGCTCATCTATGATTTTCTTCAACCATGGGCACCATTGGCTGCTTCAATGCATAATATACCCGCAGTTGAGTTCATGACAAGTAGTTTGAGCATGACAGCCTACATGTTCCACTTTTTTAAGAGACCGGGGGTTGAATTTCCCTTTTCTACGATGTTTTATCGTGATTATGAGATTGTTCATCGCGAAAGATTGCTAGAGACTGCTGCTAATGAGCAAGAAAAAAAACACGCATTTCAAGGCATCGATAGGTCATCTAGGATTGTATTGGTAAAGGGTTTTAGGGAGATTGAGGGAAAATATGGTGATTATTTGTCGAGTTTACTAGGGAAGAAAGTTGTGCCTGTTGGTCCATTGGTTCAAGATCCTACACATGATGTATATGACAGTTCAGACATCATGGAATGGCTAGACAAAAAGGATAAGAATTCTACTGTTTTTGTTTCTTTTGGGACTGAATATTTTCTTACAAAACAAGATATGTTGGAACTTGCTTATGGGTTAGAACTTAGCAATGTGAATTTCATATGGGTTGTGAGGTTTCCCAAGGGAGAAAAAATAAAACTCGAAGAGGTTTTGCCATTAGGGTTTTTTGAAAGGGTGGGGGAGAGGGGACTAGTGGTGGAGGGATGGGCACCACAGGCTAAAATATTGAGTCACGAAGGAGTTGGTGGTTTTGTTAGCCATTGTGGATGCAGTTCTGTGATGGAAAGTATGAAATTTGGGATTCCAATGGTTGCCATGCCAATGCACCTTGATCAGCCACTCAATGCTAGGCTGGTGGAAGACATTGGCGTCGGAGTCGAGGTGGTGCGCAACCGGCTAGGAGTCCTACAGAAGGAGGTAGTTGCGGCAGTGATCCGGCACGTGGTGGTTGACAATGATGGAGAATCCGTCCGGCAAAAGGCTAGAGAGATGAGTGAGAAGATCAAGAACAAAGGGGATGAAGAGATTGATGAAGTAGTGCAAGAGTTTGTGCAGCTTTGTGCCAACAAGAAAAAGAACGGATTCCACTGAACTGCATTTGGATTTTGCTTTTTAGCCGTATAATTTGTGAACATTGCAGTTAAGGTAGGTTAAGATAACACTGCATAATTTATGAATTGCAGTTGTGTATGCTCCAACTTCAGTTTGGATTTCAATAGTACATCTTGTTAATTATCAATTATAAGATTTGTTTAATTTACAACATTTATGCATTGTTTAGTACCATGTGGTTGGAGAAATTAATGTAGTAATTATATCAAATCAGCAAGGCATATGGATTTTGAGTACAAAAACAAATGCTACTAAAAATTTTGTTTTTCTTTTATAGGTGGACGTTGCTCTAATATCCTTTTTAGAGAAGTGTTAAGACACATCGTCTAAAGTTTAAGAAGTTATAGAATAAATTTTTTTACTTATGTTCGACTTTATTTTTCAGTAAAAAATCTACCTTCATATAAAAGCTTGATTTTATACGATTAAATTTTTTAATTATGTCTTCATAAAGAAGATTGTTTCACCTTTGTTTTCTCAGTATTCATTTCTCTTCATTATTCAGAAGGCTTTTGTTTTACAGAATCTTTTTTTCATCTCACGCGTGTCAATATTCCATTTATTTTTTTATTTGTATTTACATCTTAGGAACTTGTTATCTTAAATTAAATTAGTTAATTTTTTAAAATTCTTTTTCTTTTTGTGACTTTGTTTTCACATAGAAAGATCAATTTGTTGGAGGATTTTATTGTAACAAATCCTCTTTTTTGACGTAAACAAGTTTAATTCTGTCGAGATCTTTATTTTACTACGACAATTTAATAAACTCGTTACCTTATTTAGAAATGGTAAAATATTGATTTTATAACCATAGTTATAAATGCCTAAATGGGAAAACAAGATTTTAAATAATTATGTTGATTATTATAAAATTAAGCCCTTGTTTGGTGTAGCAAAAAGTAATTTTTTTTAGTTGATTTTGATAAAAGTTATGGATCCCATAAAATTTGTAATTAAAATTAATTGTTGACTTTGACTTAAATTTTTATCAAACTTTTAAGCAACACCAAACAGGGACTAAGAGTTTTCGATCAAGACAAGTTGATATGTATATTAATTCTTTTTCTCTTTGCCTTGATTTTCCTCGTTTTGTCCGAGGGTGGAAAGATCCAAAGGCAAGGATATGAGTCCATTCCTAACCTCAATCTTATGATAGGAAGTATACATTTAGGATTATATTTGTTCTTTTCACAATCAAAACGGAATTTGTAGCTCAAATTGGCCATTTTAGAACTTCGGTTAATCTGCCATTTCCACGCATACGTCTACCTTTTTGTTGGCCGAGCTCCTTGAGACATAAATAATAAAAGTGTTGCTATTAAAAAAACGATGCTTACTATCATCACGATGTGATAAAAATTGATTTTTCATCTTAATTCTTACACTTAAGATGACAAATCAATTAGAGTGTAGTTGATTGACTTTATTTTTCATGAAAAATATCATTTTTTAACTCAATTTTCTACTTTTGAGGTGTTTAATTATCATTTTTCCCATGGAAAATATTTTTTTAAAAAATTGGTCATGTGACCATATTTTCCTCAAAAATAAAAAAAAATATTTTCCCAACACAAGTTCCATATTTGCTGCGTTACTGTTTATAGATAACTAGTGATATGAATAATATCATTCAAATGTAGCAATATTGATAAATTAACATGTGCGTTTTGAAGTGACAAGTCATTTTAAGTGAGACCAATATCTCTAATTTTAAGATAACCTATAAATTATTGAAACTTCACATAGACCGCTTGACACTATAGGAATCAATAGTATTGCTCAAGCCCCCCCGGGGCATATCCGAGTTAATGGAATAATTGCATTTGTGGGTTTGCAACCCCAGCATGGAGAGTTCGATTCCTGGAAGGCTCGAGTCTTGGAAGGAAGATTTTCTCGAAGGCAAGACAATGACTGGAAGGCAGGAAAGACAGTGAGAAGAGCTCTCTTGGGGTTAGGAGTATAAGCGGTGCATGAATCTAGGATCCAATAAGGGTATAACCCGCGGTTTACCTCCTCGAGTAGCTGAGTGGCTGGTGGTTAGAAGTCCAGGATTTAGTCTGACTAAGTTGGGATACTTGGGTATCAAAAAAAATAAAAATAAATAGTATTGCTCAAAAATACAAGGGCTTATCGATTGGTAGGGGGCATGCGCATTAGGTGATAAATCCCTACAACCACTCCACTGGTCCACCACCACGCCCAATCCCTTTCGCACTACAATTACTTTTGCTACTAAATTCATTGTCTATATGCTACCTCACGATATCAACCACCCCACCTCGCTGTCGTCCACTTCATATTCATCCCCAAAAACACTCATCCATTTCCCTTCCTAATTATTCGTGTATATCTCGTTCGATTTCCTCCGCCGTCTTGCTAACGGCCGCCGCCTCAATCAAATCCTCTCCACCGCCAGTCCGCCGCTGTTCTTTCACTCTTGGTCTATATCGCTCAACCCACATCCCGTTTTTATTGAAGTTTTTTTTCCCCCCGTCAGGATGAGAACTTTTTCATCTGCAACCTCAATATCGCCTTGCTAACGTAAGCCCTCACCACCGCCTGCTTTTTTCATCGAAAAATGAAGCACCTGAGACCGTTAATCAAATTTTCGTTGCCGGTTGATCTCCTAGCTAAATTGTCAAACGGCCTCACGACCACTTATTTCATGATTATTTTTCTCCATTTCTTCAAAAACATAGTGACAACATCAACATAATGATTTAAAACCCAATACTGTAGAAAGCCTTGTATGTAAAAGAGGATTAATAGACAAAAAAAAGGAACAAATTAATTACTGAACCTTCCAAAAAATGTCCAAAGCTGAACTTCAAAAGGTTACATTACATTAGAGAGAGAGAGAGAGAGAGAGAGAGGATTGGATGGGTAATTCTTTAAATTAGACTATAGTTAAGGTTATTTTAGTCACAAGAGTGAACGCGTTGGTGATCACTTGTATTTGTCGTTCAACTTTCACAAAATCCATTGCATCACTATGTCTGCAAATTGTCGATGAAAGCAAGTGTGAATTTAATTCTCTGACAAATAGGGTTGAGTTAATACTGTCTGTAACCTATATGACAGAAGTATTACGCAGGCAAATGGATTATAATAGTTGACTTGGAAAGCAACGTTCCAAATTACAGCCTGAGCTGACCCAACTTTGTTTCTAATTTAAGATTAAATTGTTGAACTCTAAAACTAAAGATTTATTAGGCAAATTTTGCAACATTTTCACTATTGTGATTAATAAAACATTTCATGAATGAATACAGATCCTGCATTTTGCAATGATTTGTTCTAAATTCCCATTTTTATCTTCATACACAGATATTATTACATGTGAAAGATGTCTATAAGCATGAAACCATAATTCAAGTCATATAGCTTCTCGTTTATTATGGCTCGCGCCCCCCTTTATGGCAAACTAAATTTAAAGTTCTAAATTCTGAAATCCAAAAGTTGTATCTGCAGGGCTTGAGCCAAGAAACGCATTCAACTCCATATCAGCTTCAAATTTAACCATGTCTTCTTTCTTCAAATTAATCCATGCCTCAATTCCATCACCAGATTTTGTGTCCATGAAAGTAACAAGATTCTTGTAAGTTAAGCTAGCTGATCCCACCCAAACAGGCCTTCCCCATCCAAAATCAGCTTCATATAAAGGAAACCTGCACAAACTTGTGAAATTAAATGTCACAAGGTCACCTTTATTAGCCTGTGCAGCTCTTTCTTTAATAAATTTCAAGTGTTTGTCACCCTCCTGAAGTTCTGCAAGATAATCGCCATTAATACCGTGTATGGCTTCTCGTACCTTGTTGAGAACTCCGTATCCCTCTTTCTCTCTATCTTCCACAGATGGTATTGCGATGGCTAGCCGGCTTATGTTTCCGAAATAGTGTTCGGATAATGGTGGATCAAGCCTTGTACGCAGGTTCACTGCATGAAGTACCTGTTGATTACAAGATCTAAAAGTGATCCACGTGACTTTTCCTAGCAGCTTAAGTTTTTGGAAGAGAGTAACATTTCATTAATCGTAGCATCTTGCTATGCTAAGTTATAGGTAAATTCCCACATCTTTTAAATACGAAAATAATAAACATATGAATGCTCGAGATATTCCTCTTATGAGATTGACATTGTAAGATCAAACCCAAAAACTTGGGGGTTGTTTTGAGTCCCATTTTTTGAAAATTCATTATCAACCATACATTTTTCAATAAAATAATATTATAAATAAATCGAAAACTTTTTAATTTTTATTTTTAGTTACACATTCTCCAAAAATCACTATTCAAAAATGTATTTTTTCTCTCAAAATGGGGCTCAAACAAGTATCATAGAAAAAAATTGAGTTTAGGTCTTGTTCCATTCATTTATATTAGACATTTGATTAAAAATAAATCCAATCTATATTTAAGGGCACGTGATAAAGATAAGATTTAAGTGTGTGTGCTTAAAATTTTAAATAAGATGATCAAATTACCGTGTGAATCTTGTTGGGATCGTGTTTCTCTTGTGTGGAAGATATGAAACGACTCCATATGTACGTAGATAGTGCCTCGATCCTCGTTGGACGACGAGAATTCTCACCATTTGTATCAGCATATTTGTCTCTAATTGCCGAAATCTTTGAGGAAGAAAATGTAAAAATCTTGGTCACAATATCTTCTTTCACTATCCCAGTACTAGGTTTAAAACCAGCCACATCCCGAGGTGGGAAAATGGCGGCAGATTCAAACTTCGGGTACGAAATTTCTTTTTCCTCCCTAGCCATGGCTGCCCAACTATTTGCGAACAAGAAATACGACAAGGCATCAGCAATCTTATGAGAAATAGTTAATCCAACAGCCAGTCCACCGCAACTGAACTGTGTAATTTGCACAGCTGAACAAAGATTTTTCACATCAACCAATTCATAAGGAAGAAATTTGTTCATTTCACCAGGAATTGGATCGGAAATAACTTCTGAAAGTTTACGGTTTGCTTTAGCTTGAACATATGGAATGCCCTCGTCGTTGCAATCAACGTACAGATTGTCCACAACACGCCCAGCCAAAGGATAAAATCGGTTCAAGGTTTTTGAAAGAGATTTCTGGAGACGGTTTGATCTTTCCGTGTTTGTGATTTTTCCGTCTGATGGATAGAAATAAACAAGTGGCATAAAAACAGGAGGCGCTATTTGATCAAGAAATGAAAGCTGGTATTTTCTAAGGAAATCTGGGGTTGGAGAAGAAGGCTTAATGTTCTCTGTGCAGATTACTTCAATTTCAGCCATCATTATTGCTTATAAAAAAGCAACTTTTGAGGATTTTGCTATAGGATTTCTTGAAGATTGTAGGCACTTTATAAATATTTACGCATATATATAGTAATGAGTGTATCTCTGCCTTAAGTGTGTTCATTCAAATGCTTGAGAGTCTATCTTTTGTGCCATTTGGCGTTGAAAATTATATGATGTTGATATGATAATTATCTTTTGCTTTCTCGCGGCTGTAGATTCATTCATACATTGATATTGCCTCAATTGTCAAATCAAAACGGTTAATTATATGATTTTGAATTTTTTTCCATCACCATGATATATTGGTATGGACTCTCACGTATCGTTTAAATATTATCTTCAACATCTGTCGAATTATGTCTTCATCAAATAATTAACACGTGAACGAATTTTAATTGGAGACGAAGAGATTTGAATTCACGTTATTTATCTTGTTCTAATATCATATTAAATCTTGAAATTTTCAATCCTGCCAAGAATAATGTATCCGTGAAAATCACGAGGATCAATGATAATTAGGAATAATCACATTCATAATAGTAATTGTACAATGTGCATGGTGCATGTGAATAATTAAAATAAACAGAAAACTAGGATCCACTAATCTTGTCAACAGTGCGCTCGGTTGTTCTCCACTAAGATAGACAAAATGTGAAATAAAAAAAAACTCATGTGTGAATACGATGATAAATTCACAAGGAAGTATATATGAACATTCTTCAATATTCGGCATCCAACTCTGAAGTCAAACTCCCCTTTCCCTAATAGCTTCTTTAGCATATACTTGCACAGCAGCATAGCTGGACAAAGTGGATGATTTTGTCATGACAATCGACATATATACACATTTCATGAGATTTTCAAATCACACATTTTATCATTTTTTATCGAAATCTATTAAAAATCTGATTTTTAACTAAACCAACGGGAGCTGAGTCAATTCATCTCAAAACTTAAATTGTTAAAGAGCGGACAAATTTGTTTATTTTAATTATGTTTTTAGCAGAAATTGGTCAGTTCTCAATTCTAAGGAAAAATCAAAATTGAACTTCGTTTCAAACAAAATTAAACACAACATTGCAGTTCATGAAGAAATTTTTCACGCCTAAATAATTACACAATTTTGCATTCCATTTCCCAAAAGTAAACTCTAAAAACAAGATCAAACAGAAGATCGTGGCCGCATATTATAGAGATTAGTCGAAATATTTAAATCGTACTTAGAACGACAAATTAATGGATTAACATCATTAATAATTTACACAAGTTGGAGTGAATTTAAACGAATTTCCTTCATATTATATAATAATGTCGTTTTCTTTGTACTTGTCTCTTCTAGTTTTAATGTATTTATTTCAGATTTTAAAAGATATTGCCTCAACTTGAAGCAATTCCCATCGCACGTAATTGACATATATAGGGAATTTTTTAACAAGTAGGTGAGAATTAAGTTTATTTGAATTATGTCTTCATAAAGAAGAATTTTTCCAACTAAAAGATATTGCTTCAACTTGATGCAATTCCCATCACAAGTAATTGTTTGTAGATTTTTTGGGAATAGATTTTTGAGAAAAATAATATTTTTGGAGAGTGCGTGGTTAAAAAATAAAGAAAAGTTAAGAATTCACGTGCAAAATTATTTTATTGAAAGAATTCGTGATTAAATATGAGTTTAAAAAATGAATTTTAGAAAATATGGACCAAATAAGGGCTTAATAATCAATTATATAGCTTGATATTACATCATCCAATGCGGAAGGTTCTATTGTGACTGAAAGTTTAAATTTTTAAAATTTAAAAATTCTCGTGCGCTTAAATATAAAAATAGTAAAGTATTTATAAGGGCTTACATTAAAACGGAATTTTAGTTCAAACAAACAATTCAATCCGTCTAACTCAAATTTATAGTTGAATTTCAAGATAGGTCGCAACGCTTAGGTATAAAAATAATAATCAATATATAAGGATTTTTAAGATGGAAGTACCAGACCAATATAAATTTATCTTATAACCTTCTTTTTGTGTTTTGACTCTTTGGCGAATTTTTAAATTGTTTATAAAAAAAAAAGGTAAGAGAAATGTGAAACCTGTAAAACATTGTGGATAATAATTGTAACATTTATGAATGTATGGTTGAAATTAGTATTAATTTTTATTAAATTTATAAACAATTTATAGATTATATTCAAATTGTGGCTCAGTAACGGATGAAGTTGCCATTAAAATATTTTTCATTTCGATTACTCTTGCTCTCGAGATTGAATAGAGGTTATCAACACACCACATTGTTGCCAAAGAAGCTAGATTGTGGGATATTTTCTTCCTTTCTATAAAGCATATAAACCAATAAGAGAGACTATCACTCTGTTCTTCTCGTGAAGTAAAGTAGGGGTGGATCCAGGAATTCTGGTGAGTTAGGGCGGTCGTTGACCGTTGACGGCTGCAATAGTGAGATTTTTTTTAATAATATTCAATTAAATAATATTAAAAAAATTTAATCAATATATAAATGCATTAAATAGTAAAAATTATATACAGGTGGCTCAAGCGTCCGACGAGTAGTTTTCCATGGGTTCAAACTGTGCTTGCCACGTGAACGCTCGTGGCCGCTTGAGCGATCGTTGAGCTGCTGCCCAATATATACTCAATTTTTTTGGGTAGAGCCAACATTGCCGATTGCCCTCGCTAGCTGAGTGTTAGCTCCGACCCTGTGTACAAGGCAAGAAGTGCCACAAGCAACCTATGACAAAAGAGCGATACATCATATAAAATTGGAACAATTGGTGAAATATTAGATACATTCTTAATCCCATTTACCACCGAGCAACATTGCATTGTCACACGTACTTGATTAAAATGCCTCTTTTTTATGGACAAAGGAGGGTGATGAGTGCATTTTGTGCACCTATTTAAGTCATTTTACTTGGGTTTCATGTCGTCAAATTATTAATTTTTACTTAACTTAGGTTTATTTTCTTTTGTTTTAGTTTTGGACGTGTTCGAAACAATTGAAAGAGAAAGAATGCTGAAATTGAAGGAAATATACAATTTTGGGGATTAGAGTCTACACTATAGAAATTGAAGGCCTAAATTGTATTAATTCTAAAGATGGATGACTTGGAGAAACACAAAAGTTAATGGGCTGGACTTGTTTAATTAGGATTATCACTTCATTTAGCACTTAGAGTTCTAATAAAATTAGAATTGATGGGCGGCTGATTGGTTGATTGGAATGGGCCTCAATTGAAGACTTTGGGGGTGCACTATTATATATATTTACAGAAGCAAACAGAAGAAGGCGTGGGAGGTTCTTGGGAGCTGAATTAAAAATTACACACAGAACCTCCGCCGCAGGAAGCTGAAGAAGAGAAAAAAGACGCGCACATGGACAGGAACTGCTCGAGAATTCTGGGGCTCAAATAGGTTAATACACGAAGGACCCCCGCGGCAGGAGAAAGAAAAAGACGACGCAAGAGACAAAAACACATTAAAATTGCTGAAGGTTTCTGAAAGTTGAAATTAATATATGCATACCATCCAGCAGCAGGAAGAAGACGGACAGATGGAAAAGGGATTGAATACAGAAAAATTGGACGTGGCAGATTTAATTTGGAGGCGATGACAGATTAATTTTCGGCAAAAATTAATCACGTTTCGTCAATCTTTGGTGATGTCATTCCACTTTTATTTATTTAATTTCAATATCATGTTAAGCTAGATTTATATGTACTAGGATTTACGATGAACCTCGCATTTTGATCTTTGAATTATTTATTTTGCAATTTGACATTCAAACACGTTGATGGATGTTGAATGATTTATATACACTTTCTTGCCTCCATAATTAAATGCATGTGATTATGTGAGTTTTGGTGGTTTATTTTATGCATTCGAAAGAAGAGAAATAAACTCAACAAGGTATAAATCATCGTTTTGTTTATAGATGATAGAAATATACCGATATGCATTACGTGAATTTTTAAGTGTTTACAAAACGTCAAGCATTCTTGTATATTGCATTTGTCATAAAAATATAGTCAAATGGTATGCTAGAATATGTTCAATTCTACTCGAAAGAGATTGTTGGATAAGTTACAAACATTGATTCTTCAACCAATTCATTGTGTTATCAAATTGTGAAATAGATGTTAAAAGTGAACTCCTTTGGTGATTCGGGATCCTAGTACGCTTTTTCATATATTACTTTCTCCAAACTCTTGCATTCAACCATTATTTTGCATTTAGTTTAATCGATCATCCATTAATTTTTGCATTTAGTTTAGTTACAACTTAGTTATCAAAATCAATCATATTTCATATTTCGGTTAAGGTCGGAATAGGTAAAAATCGAACTAGTAAATCTCTGTGGGAACGATACTTGGACTCTAAAATCCATTTTATTACTTGAACGATCCGTACACTTGCGGTAATCAAAGTCGAACACATTTTCGACGTGTCAGAGGGTCTCTCTTGATTTCCCTTGCAAAGCTCTTTCTCTATCCCTTGCACCATCCTAAAATAACCCCTCTTTGAGTTCTACAAAAGGTGAGAAATGCTATGTTCGTTCTTAAGCTTCAAACTTCTTGTACAACAATTTAGATGAAATACGTGACGATCAAGTGAATTTTATTCTCCGCCATGGTCATGCTATAGAATTAAATTCAATATATGTTCATTCAATACACTTCAAATGTACTAGTGCCATCATTATATTAATTCTACGGTAAGGACAAATCACAATCCCTAATAGTAAATTAGTTAACAATATAACTTTTCAGTACAAGATATCAACCCAAGCTAATTCATTGGTTGTGAATAATTTTATTCATGATTAAATTATAATTTATGTCACATTGTGCTTCTTCATGCAAACATCCAAGACATATTATTACAAATGACAATAAAACTATTTTTTACAAGAGCAAAACCATACTATATGATGCATAATGCATCAAATCTCTCACTTGTCCTAAAATATATGTATGTCATGTCTTGCTATCCCATGTCTTATGGATATCCCTTGAAAACCTTAGCTGGTAGGCTTTTGGTAACCGGGCTACGAAGTTATCCCAGTAGCAATCTTAGTGGCAACCACAACTCCTCTACCAATGATCTTTTTTAAGAGATGATATTTTTGTTATGTGTGTTCATCTCTTTGATGACTCATTTATTCTTTAGCATCTGCCAACGTCCAGTTATTATCATAATATAGCGTCAAGGTTGTGTTTTAATTATTGATTTGGTCCTTTTATGTGTCTATTTGTCATATGATTGTTTACTAAACCTTCAAAGCAGGAATTAATGATGGCATCTATTGACAGATATTGTTATGAACAAAACTAAAGGAACAAAATCCCAAGGATGGAAATAATTTATGTACAATCTCAAAGCCATAAGTAAAAAAAATAAAAATTAAAAATTAAAAAAATTCTTAGCCACCTTCACCTATGGTTCTCACCAGCTTTAGAAACTCGATATAATGCCCCCATCCACTGCTGCATCCACACCACAATTCAGGGAAGAAAATGAAACAATAATTTACTTGTAGTACTCGGCTAAAATTCCTTCAAGCTACAAGGATGTTATCTATGCGAATTTACTTAGTAAGAAAACTCGTGCCTTCGGAGAGAGATAAATACTTATCCTGATAACAAGCTTGGGCTTGAGTGGTATTGAGAAGCATGTCGCGGTAGACAATTCGTGTACAGCATCCTTTAGTCAAGAGCCTGGCATCCACATCAATCTTTGGAAGCTCCTCGAAGTATGCAATTGCTCAATCCCATATCCGATCTAATCATGCTCAGCCACAACACACAACTTCAGTGGCAGGAGCAGAATGAGGACTGGACTAAAAAAATTTTTTACGCTGGGCGCTTATATGTTTAAAAAAAAAAAAGTTCTGAATAATTTTTTTAGAAGGAAAATAAATCAATTGGCTAAATCCACCAGTGTTCGGTGGCATGTACTTCAATGCTGTCTCTCTCCCGGGGCATCTTTGGTGGACTACAGTTTAGTCTATTGCACAAGCACAAGCTTTACTCTACAGGCTGTGCAGGAACTGCCAACATAAAGCCGCTAATGGTCCACAACCAAATCCTTCAAAAAGAAGTTGGAAAAGCTTGGAAAATTATACCTAATGGTATGTTTGATAAGGTTGATAAGACATCACCAGATAGTAATGAAAACGAAAAAATGATCTCTTACTCGATGAATCCTTCTTTCTACCTCCATTGATGATCTGATAAAAGCAAACCAAAAGAAAAGTAAAAAAGGAAAAGGAAAACCGTACAGAAGGATCTACCACTGCCCCAGCTCCCTTAAAAAGCCAGACGGGATTCATTGAGAGATTGAGATTATAATAAGAAATTTCAAGTTGCTTTAATTGTAGCTTCATCCACAGTTCTCTTATTGGACAGGAACTAAATAGCTAATTATAAATATACAGAGTACTTTCTTATCAGCATAATTTTACAAGTTCCAATAACAACAAGCAAAGCCTTACTCCAATATTTGGAGTCAGCTAGATGAATATTTTTCGACATTTATTTTCCTCCAAGTAAATGCTGGCGTAAAATAAATGACAAAGCAGCCACAATTTATTGTCCTCTCGGAATTTTCTTGTAGCTAAAATGTCTAAATCAGAGGGTATAAAGGATATAGAACTCATCAGCAAGGAAAGACAGATTTTGACAAGTAGTTTGAGTATGACTGCCTACATGTTCCACTTTTTTAAGAGACCGGGGGTCGAATTTCCCTTTTCTACGATGTTTTATCGCGATTATGAGATTGTTCACCGCGAAAGATTAGAATGAAGTGAAATTGTTATATTTGTGCTTAACATCTATTGTGTTTGGCCCAATGATGAAGCCCAATTATCACAGCCTGTTAATGTATTTGAGTGTGACCCGGTTATTGGCCCACATGTGTAATCTCGTGTCTTCTGGTTATGCGATTTTGGTTGTTAAGCAAATGGCTGAGATTGTGACACGTGGCTGTGGCTGAACCGCTGGATGCATGGTGACTATACATATTCAAGACTCTTCCATTGTTTGAGTCAGTCAGTTCATTTTCTAGGGTTTTCTCTAGACGGTTCTTCTCTCTGTATTTTTCTCTCTGTCGATGAAAACCTTTGGTTTTCATCTTGTAATCTTGAGGTTAGATAATCTTGGTGATATCTTTGTATAGATTACTATTCTGGTGTGATTCTTGTGTTCTTGGTGAGCACAGATCTGGGTTACTGTGTTGTAATCTGCAAAAGAGAGAAATAGTGAGATTTGGGCTGAGGGTTTGAGTCGAGTGATTTTTGGTCTCTGATCTGTACTTGATAACTTTGTTGGATTCTAGTGGATTAGAGCGATAATCACTCCGGTGTATGCTCAACGGGTGAGTAGCCTTTACTGGTGAACATCCGGGCCTTAGGGCGAAAATTCTTTGTGTTGTGGTTTTGTTTTTGGTTATTCTTTTGTGATTTGGGACTGTAAATACCAACAGTGGTATCAGAGCTCTCGATCTTTTGTGGTAACCCCTGATCTGAAACCCTTGGTTCCTTTTTCTGGAAATTTGGTTGCTGATTCTTTACGGATCTATACAGAGGAGACTAAATCTTCATTTTTCTGGAAAGTAAAATAGTCTGGTTTTCACTATTTTACACTATTGCACTGAGACGCGTATGGTAACGAATTTCTGAACCCTAAACTCTGTTTGTTATTTTTCGAAACTTCAGTTGACTGTGTCATCTTGGTTGGAACCCACTTTGATCTTCCTTTGTCTAGGGTTTCATAAGAGAACCCTGGAATCTGAGGGGACAAGGTTTAACGGCTCCTTCAAGATTATCATTCATCTGTATTTTTGTTAGTTGATAAAATTCTGAGAAGTGATTTTATGTTTGCATAATTTTTGCTCTCTCTGTTTACGTGCATAAGTGTTACTTGTGAAGATTAATTGTTTTTAACACTGGGTGTGTACTCTGCTATAATCTCATTCAATCTTGATACCTGTTTATCACTGTTTTTGCATCATACTGTTAATTCATATGGCAAGTTCTAAGATTGACATAGAAATTTGGAATGCTAAGGATGATTTTAGTCTCTGGAGTAAAAAAATGAAAGCCTTATTGTTACAACAAAAATGTGCTAGAGCCTTAGATGAGACTTGGGGTGATGAAATCACAGAAATTAAAAGGATTGAACAAACTGAAATTGCTTGGAGTACTATATTCCTGCATTTATCAGACAATGTGATTAGAGAAGTAGGTGATACTACCACTGCAGCTGAAATTTGGACTCAACTTGAATCTTTATACAAAACCAAAACTCTTCCAAATAAATGTTACTTGTGGAAACAGTTTTTCAGTTTCAAATTTGATTCTAATTGTGACCTTGAAACCAATTTGGACAGATTTAATAGACTGACCCAAGATCTCACCAACAAGCAGAGATCTTATCTGACAATCAGAAATCTGTAGCCTTATTATCATCTTTGCCTGAAAAATATAAGGAACTTAAAAATGCTCTTGAATATGGTAGAACCTCTATCACTGTTAATGATGTTGTGTCCTCTTTGAGGAATAAAGAACTTGAGTTCAAAAATCGATTCAAAAACCTCCAATATTGGAGTTGGGTACAACATAAAGGGCAATTATTCTTTCAAAAGGAACAACAACCAATTTCAAAATAAAAATTCTTGGAAATCAAAAGAGCACACTGGAAATTTTTCAAAAGGCAAACCTAAGTTTAATAAATTTGACAATAAGGCTAAAGGAAAAACATGTTATTTTCCGTGGAAAAATGGGTCACTATATAAAAGACTCACAAGAGAATTAATGAATCGAAAAACCTGCAACAAAATGGATGGTGAAGCTGCAGTAGCCTATGAGGAAGTCACAGCCCACCAATGGGCAAGTCTATGTGACCTGTCATTCATCTGTTGAAGATGAATGGATTCTAGATTCAGGATGTACTTTTCATATGACACCTTGTAAGAAGTACTTCACTGAATTCTTAGAAACCAAAGGAGGACAAGTAATAATGGGAAATGATTTTTCTTGCAAGATTAAGGGAATTGGAAAAACTGTTTTGAAACTTGAAAATGGGAATGATCTGATTCTGAATAAGATCAGATACATCCCTAGCTTAAAGAGAAATTTAATCTCTTTAGGCACACTTGATGATGAAGGTTTTAACACAATCATAAATAAAGGTACCTTGATTCTTCAAAAAAATGCTGCTGAAATTGCTCAAGTTTCTAAATCAAATGGGATTTACACTCTGAAAGCTTTACAACAAACAAATCACCCATTGTACCGCAGCCGCTAATCGTCTGATAAATCTGAACTTTGGCATAAAAGGTTAGGCCACATAAGTGATAAGAATCTGCATATTCTTAAGAAACAAGGACACTTAGGAAATGAAAGAGTTGAGAAGGTATCTTTTTGTGAACATTGCATATATGGTAAGCAAAAGAAATTACCTTTTTCTGCTAGCACTCATAAGTCTAAATGCATACTTGATTATCTCCATGCTGATCTTTGGGGACCAGCCTTCCGAATACCTATTTCGGTTTTAAATACTATCTTCTGATTATTGATGATTTGTCTAGGAAAAGTTGGGTCCTACTTTTGAAAAATAAATCTGATACTTTTCAAAATTTTGTTACTTGGAGAACTCTTGTTGAAAATCAAGTAAATAAGAAGGTTAGAGCCCTTAGAACTGACAATGGCCTTGAATTTTGCAATGAGGAGTTTGATAATTTTTGCAAAGACAATGGGATCCTTAGGCATAGAATCAGAAGTCTATACCCCACAAAGAAACGGATTGGCCGAGAGGATGAATAGGACTCGTTGAAAGAGTTAGGTGTATGTTAACCAAGCCTGTGCCTTCCAAAATTAACTGGGAGAAGTGCTCAAAAACCGCCTCATATCTCATAAATAAATGCCCCACCAAATCCCCCGAACTATGAAACACCCGACCAAGTTTGGAATGGACAAATCGATTATTCTAAAGTCAAAACATTTGGTCGTTTCGCCTATGTTCACCAAAATGAAGGAAAACCGGAGCCTAGGTCCACTAAAGGTGTTTTCTTGGGATATGGTGAAGGTGTCAAAGGGTATAGGGTCCGGCTAAAGGATCGTGAGGTTATAGAGTCACAATAAGTAGAAATGTTGTCTTTAATGAACTAGACATGCCCCACTAAAAGGAAAAGAGCCCACTCCAACCGAAATCGATCGAATACAAGCATTACTCAAACAGAATTTTCTCCAAATGCTGACACCGGAAATGAAGATCAGCCTGTGGAGAATGAACCTGAGCAGGATACTCCTGAACCTATATTTGAAACTGAGCCTGACCACCATATTAACCCTTTAGAAGATTACCTTTTGGCTAGAGATAGAACTAGAAGGGAGATTAGACCACCTGTCAGATACAGTGAACCTGATTTTATCACTGCCCTTAGTATTATAGGATCTTTAGAAGGTGATCCTGCCTCTTATGAAGAGGCTGTTGAAGGAAAAAATGCTAACATGTGGCTTGAAGCAATGAAGGATGAGATGTTGTCTCTAGAAAAGAATAACACCTGGGTATTAGTCAATAAGCCAAAAGGGATTAAAGTCATTGACTGCAAATGGATCTTTAAGGTCAAAGAAGGAGACCCTAAGGATGGTAATATTAGATTCAAGGCTAGGCTGGTTGCTAAGGGGTTTAACCAAAGGGAGGGAATAGACTACAATGAAATTTTTTCTCCGGTAGTCAAATATACCTCTATTAGAATTCTGTTATCTATTGTCTCTCAATATGATTTTGAATTGGAACAATTAGATGTGAAAACTGCTTTCTTGCATGGTAATCTGGATGAAAAAATTTTTATGAGTCAACCAAAAGGTTTTGAAAAAAGGGGTAAAGAAAATTGGGTGTGTTTTCTGAAAAAGTCCCTTTATGGTTTAAAACAAGCACCTCGACAATGGTATATTAGATTTGATACATTTATCAAAAGCCTTGATTTTAATAGAAGTGAATATGATCCATGTTTTTACTATAAAGGAAAAGGAGGTCCAAATTCCTATTATCTTTTACTTTATGTGGATGACATGTTGTTGGCTGGTTATGATGTTGATGAAATTAATAACATCAAGCAAAAACTTAAACAAGAATTTGAGATGAAGGATCTAGGTCCTGCTAAGAGGATCTTAGGTATGGAGATTAGAAGGAACAGATCTGATCAGACAATTTTTCTCACACAACATGCTTATATTCTAAAAATGTTAACTAGATTTTCTATGAATGATGCTAAAGGTGCTAGTTTACCTCTTGCCAGTCATTTTAAATTTTCTGTAGAACAATGTCCTAAATCTGAATCTGAGAAAAGTAGAATGGATAAAATTCCCTATGCAAATGCTATTGGTTCTGTTATGTATATCATGGTCTGCACAAGACCTGATCTTGCCTTTGCCATAAGCACTTTGAGTAGATATATGAGCAATCCTGGTGAATATCATTGGGAAGCATTAAAATGGTTGCTGAAATATTTAAAAGGAACTTCTGATCTGGGTTTAATGTTCTGCAAAGGTGAAACTGAAATTCAACTTAAAGGTTTTGTTGATTCTGATTTTGCTGGTAATTGTGACAATAGAAAATCTACTTCTGCATATGTTTTTACTGTAAACAATACTTGTGTTAGCTGGAAATCTCAGCTGCAAAAAATTGTAGCTCTTTCCACCACAGAGGCTGAATACATTGCAGCCTCAGATGCTGTAAAGGAAGGTATTTGGTTAAAAAATTTATTGGATGAAATTGGCTTCTCTGGTAATGATGCTACTGTTTTCTCTGATAGTCAATCTGCAATACATCTTAGTAGAAATCCAGTCTTTCATGATAGGACTAAACATATTGATGTTAAATTTCATTTCATAAGAGATATTATTGAAAAGGAAATTATTAAAATTGAGAAGATTTCTACTAAGTGTAATCCAGCAGATATGGGAACCAAAATACTTCCTTTATATAAATTTAGGGATTGTTTAAATCTCCTAAATATTGTTACTAACTAATTGTTTTGCAGGTACAAGAGCAAATGAAACCGGAGGAGGAGTTAACCTCTAATCCACATGAAACCCGAAGATGTCAAGCAAGGTGGAGATTGTTATATTTGTGCTTAACATCTATTGTGTTTGGCCCAATGATGGAGCCCAATTATCACAGCCTGTTAATGTATTTGAGTGTGACCCGGTTATTGGCCCACATGTGTAATCTCGTGTCTTCTGGTTATGCGATTTTGGTTGTTAAGCAAATGGCTGAGATTGTGACACGTGGCTGTGGCTGAACCGCTGGATGCATGGTGACTATACATATTCAAGACTCTTCCATTGTTTGAGTCAGTCAGTTCATTTTCTAGGGTTTTCTCTAGATGGTTCTTCTCTCTGTATTTTTCTCTCTGTCGATGAAAACCTTTGGTTTTCATCTTGTAATCTTGAGGTTAGATAATCTTGGTGATATCTTTGTATAGATTACTATTCTGGTGTGATTCTTGTGTTCTTGGTGAGCACAGATCTGGGTTACTATGTTGTAATCTGCAAAAGAGAGAAATAGTGAGATTTGGACTGAGGGTTTGAGTCGAGTGATTTTTGGTCTCTGATCTGTACTTGATAACTTTGTTGGATTCTAGTGGATTAGAGTGATAATCACTCCGGTGTATGCTCAACGGGTGAGTAGCCTTTACTGGTGAACATCCGGGCCTTAGGGCGAAAATTCTTTGTGTTGTGGTTTTGTTTTTGATTATTCTTTTGTGATTTGGGACTGTAAATACCAACAGAAATTATATTTCATTATCACCTAAATTTAATTAAATAGAATAATGAAATATTAATTTTTTGCAAAACATAAAAAAATAAATCAGTAATCGGAGTACTAATACTTTGCACAAGTAGAGTTCAAGAATATTTCGAATATAATAAAAAAAAGTGGAGTTCAGAAAATTATTTGAAATCGATCCCTCCCAAAACAGAAATTAATTTTTAAATAAATAAGAGCTTTTCTAATGTGTATCAATGTTTTTGAATTATTAAATTAAAAAGAAGTGAAATTATATTTTGAGTTCCAGAAATTATTTAAAATCGATCCATCTCGAAACGGAAATTAATTTATAAATAAATATGAGCTCTTCTAATCTTTATCAATGTTTTTGACTTATTAAATTAGAAAGAAGTGAAATTATATTTTGTTTAGATAAAATGTAAACAAATGTTATCACCTAAATTTAATTAAATAGAATAATGAAATATTAATTTTTTTGCAAGAAAATAAAAAATTAAAACATAGTGTGGAGTAAAAACTCTGAACTGTCGGAGCATTGCTTCGCACAATGCGGAGCTGTACAATTCAAAAAAAAAAAAAAAATCTTTACATTTTTTAAAATATTGGTTTATTTCTTATTCTTTTGCCGATAAATAAACATTTTACTATTTTACTCAATTAAATTTAGTTTATAGCATTATGCTTACATTTTACCCAAACTAAATATAATTTCACTCTCTTTTAATTTAATAAATTACTGATTTATTTTTTATTCTTTTACAAAAAAAAAAAAAATTAACTTTTCATTATTTTACTGAATTAAATTTAGCTGATAACATTTGCTTACATTTCACCCAAATTAAATACCTCTTATTTCTAATTACAAAAACATTGATACAAATTACAAAAGCTCCTATTCATTTACTAATTAATTGTAGTTGCATTTGTTGTGAACTAAACAAATGGAAATTATGTTTTGTAATTAATATAAATTCATTTTTAAATAAATAAATATTTTGAACTTTATTGTATTAATAAATAAATTATATAACGTTATCTCCTCCACACATTTCCTATCCTTATCTCAATTTCCATCTTCTCTCCATCACACAATCTTTCTCTGCAACACACCACCACCAACAAACAAATCACCACCATCACCTACTTCATCAACCAAATGGTAAGAACTTTTTCCCCACAATAAATTTAACACTAGTATTATCCGAGAAGTGCGGATGGTGCCCGCAAGGTGCGAACACAATGCCCGCACTGTGTGGGCACGGTGCTCGCACGGTGCGGACACCGTGGCCGCACTCCTTATTTGTCCATGCGAACACCGTATCCGCACGGTGCGAACACCGTGGCTGCACTCTTTGCACATTTGTTTTTTTTTCTTTTTTTCCTATATATACACTGCGTAGTTCATTTTCCATATGCTTTCGTGTAATTCCTTCTCACTTAAGTAATATTTTATATCTTGTTTAGGCTGTAAAACAATATTTTGATCATTACACAATGGAAATAGTTCATGTAGTACATAATCAATCCTGGAGCACTAATTTTCATTCCAATTAATTTTTTTCATGCTTATATTATCTATATAGTTTCTCACATCTAATATGTTTTCCAACTTTCTTTTGTTGGTTATTTGTGTAGATATTTTTGGAATATATATTGTCTCCAAATCAATGGTTTTCTGCTACAATAACTCAGTATCCAAATTGTCAGTATCTTAAAGATTTTGTGGAGCTTCTCGATGCAAATCACCAAACATCTTTAATGTGTAGCAATTTCTACGACTTTATATATGGAGTTATTTATAGACCGAAAGAAGAACAGTAGTTCAACAGTAAATTAATTCATGAATTTATAACGAGACTCGTCAATTGTGGCAAAGACAACAAAATTCGGATAAAGTTTGATGACCATTTAGCCCGCTTCGGTCTACAAGAGTTTTGTCTCATCATCGACTTACCTTGCCACAAAGTATCTATGAATCTTGACTTCAGCAATAATCGGTTTCGAAATCAATACTTTAATGGTACGAAAAGAATTAGTATGCGAATGCTTTTTGAAGCATTCCAGCTATGTGAAGATCAAGATGATAAATTCAAACTTGGGCTGGTGATGTAAGTAGAATATGTTCTGAAACCTACTGGAAGATATATTGATTACAGAACTCTAAGTATGATTGAACACCTTCACGACTTCCTTCAAAATAAACAAAACGAAAGTAAATATTTATTACATGGATATCCGCTTGCATTCAAAGTACTTTTCTCTCATTCTTTTACTACTCACCAATTTATATATAATTTATTTTAATTGTATAAATCGTATATACCTAATATTTATTTTCAATTATCTTTCAGTACTGGATATATGAAGCATTTCCATAGGTTTGCCTCAAATTTGGACGCCGTAGACATAGAACCTTACAATGTCTAAGAATGTACAAGTGTAAGCCGAACAAAATATTGTCCGAAAAAATAGTTAAACAATTCTTGGATACACAAGAGGTAATTTAATTATTTACTTATATTCCTTTATTACATTACATTGTTCATTTAATTATATTTTTTTGTCCTTCCTCTAAACAAATTTATAATGGCTCATTAAAATATTTCATTATAATTATATATTGAAGTGCTTCCAGTACTACAACCTATAAAGGAAGAATTGCAAGCACCGTGGTACGCAACTCTTTCTTTGCCACATGACAACTACCATAATATACTAGATGACATTGTAACTGGGGAATTGAATAATGTACTTCCACAAATCCCAGAAGACATTGATCATATGCCAACTTGTCCTGGTACTTCAAGGATATTTGTTTCAGTTGGAGCTGGACAAGTTCTATTCCTATTGGCTCCAATATGTAATTAGGGAAGAAATGGAACAGATGTTTAATATACATAGGCAGCATATAGTGTCAGATGTCTCGGGTTTATGCGACAACTTAAAAACAAATATTTTTGAAGAATCCAGGAGACAAGAAAGCCATACCAAACAATTCTTCAGAATAAAAAAGAATTGTTTGAACAACAGAAATAGCAGTAGGACCACTATCGGCTAATGCAATCTAACATGCAGCCTATGGATATTCCAGGTTTGTGCGATACTTTGTTTAGTGTACACATTTATGAGGAATCAAAAAGACAAGAAATACAATACCAAACACTCCTTGAAAATCAAAAACAGTTCTTCCAATAACAACAACAGTGGTAAGAAGAACACTACTAGGGCATGCAATCTAGCATGCAAAGCTATGCAGATAACAGTTTAAGTTCAGTGCGATCTTACATTGACAAACAAAATAACAATATGCTAAACAAATTATCTGACTGTGAATCAAATATGGAGGCTGTTATATGTTCCCTTTAGCAAGATGTTTCTGTCCATAGGAGCCCTGTTATGAAGCACGCCTCAACATCTCAACAGATTGAAGATGTTACAAAACTGACAAAAGAAAAAAAAAAGTAAAGGGAAAAATATACAGTCTTCGACACCATCAACAAATTATCTTTTGGAAGACTATTCTATGGACATATACACAACAATTAGATATTGGGTAACAAAGAATCCATCAGGGTAACCACTCTAATTCTATTTTAATAGCTTAAATATTATTATTTTAATTTCATTTATTTGAAACTAAATGACATTATGTTTTACAGCGCATATTGGGATGATGGATTTAACAATGTGTACGGAAGAAATTTGATAAAAACTATAATGGACACAACACAAAATATCACTACTGCGATTAGTAAAATTCATTCATCATAATACATTTAATTCCATATATAATATATTTAATTTACATCTACTTATTCTATTAGAATCTTGATCTGGAGTTAAAATTGTTGTGGCAGCTCATCAATGACGTTTCTACACTTGTCTCAATTTTTTTTTTACAATTCTAGACTTCAGATATGAGAACGAGTGTACTAATCAAATGGTGGTGCAAGTGGAAATCCGGGGAGGGAGTACCATTAGAAATTTAGGGAATTTAACCACTTTACAACAATATGTAAATGGCAATTTACCAGTTGCTGGTCGTCTGTGGATAAGATGCAAATACCTATTAATTCCATGTGCGTACCCAAGCAATACTCGGTATCTCTTTCTTGTAAATATCCTCGAATGAAAATTCCAGATCTACGACTGTAGCCACAACATTCACATGCCAGAACAAATCAAGGCACATTCGAATGCAGTACTTGATTTAACTCAAGCATTATTGTTGTCTCCAGAAATTTCTGCTTATAGAAATTATACAAGGAAAAATACAAATAGATTAATGGAGGTAGACATCATACCATATCAACCTTTTGTAAATAATGGGTGAGTATTTAAACTATTTACTGCTTACTATAATATTTCGCTCTCTACTTAATTTAATTATACGTTTATGATATTAATTTCATTTAACATAAAACTATTTCTTTCGTAGGCCAAACTATGGAATTTTTTTGCTCAAATACATAGAATGCTTCGATATCCAATAGAATCAGTTTCTGCAGACATGATGACTTTATACTAGCGAAAGATTGCAGTTGATATTTGTTTTAATGAATACTGTCTACGTCTTCGTTGATCCTAATACTACCGGATAATCATATTTGTGCAAAAAAAAAAAAAAAAAATTGCTAACATTGGATTCATACTCAACAACAAAGCTGAAGGAAATCCTATACTTACAATCACAGAGGTACATATAAATCAATTATCCTTTATACTTACGTACATGTTAAATGTTCACCTTTTGAACTACATTTCCAATTATGAATTTTTATTCATTGTACCATTTAATAATTAACTTAATAAATTGCTATTTGTAATTTTACTCTTCAAATTTCTGTAGTAGTCACTTCAACAACTAAAAATGCTTTAAACTTATTTTATGATGATGTCCGAAGTAAATCATGAAAACCTTGTTAAGGTGAACAACTAAAAATGCTTTAAATTATTTGTTTCCAGTGAACCATGTTGCTAAGATTTATTTTAAACAAGTCAGTATTGAAATAGATGCTTCAAATTTGTCTATTTGTTAATTCCCAATATTTATTGCATTAAAAGAAGCATCGTTTTGACTATTTATAATTCCAAACTGCTGTCAAAAGCATCATTTCTATTAATTACTAGCATGAAGCATAAAGTGGTAATGCCCAAGGCGATGGTAGAGCCACGGGAAATTGACAATAGAAAGGTCACTATCCTATTCGGAACTCAGTCTGGTACTGCAAAAGGCTTTTGCCAAGGTAAAAACTTCATTATGATAATTCAAAGTCTTGAATTGGGTTTTTCCACTTGTGGTTTTGGGTTTTTTGAATTGATTAGAATTGTGGTTTTGCAGTTACTACTATGGAAAGTGGGAAGATGGTTTTATAGTATTTGGGATTGGATGGAGAGAAAAGCTCTGTTTAATTTGATGTAACCAAAAACTCGAGTTTCCTGCTATAACTTTTTAGAAGAAGATGAAGTTTTGACCCCATCATTTCATTTAATTTAAAATTTTGATTTTCGAAATTGAGTTTTCTATTAAGTAATAGTAAAAGGATTAGCATTTCGTTTATATTAATTATCTTCAATATTTGAATTTAGGGATTGAAGATGAATCTGATTATGACAAACTATTTAATGTCAAGGATGATGGGATATGAACTCCTCAAGAACATCAAGGTTAGTGATTTTGGTATTGTTAATTCAAAAAGGAAGGTTTTAGATTTTTCCCTAATATTGTTTGTCTTCTTTACCTTTTTCAATCAGAGCTCATTGAAGCTGCGGAAAATACATGTAGTGATTATGTCGTTTAATTGATTGGTAAACTAAATATACATTTTTTTTTGTTTGGAGCTAGAATTTAACTTTTATTTTGTCTGTTGAAACACGACGAAAATGAGGATATGATTGTACATGTACTTCTATGAGTAGGTACTCCTTGCTAATTGAATTTAAATTATATCCCAGACCAGATATCGCAAGGCAATCTGTGAGTTTATACAATAACTATGTCATTTTTTGATTTTTTTTGACTGCCAATTTTGATTTCATCTGCTTTCTCTAAATGGTATTTTCTCACAAAAAATGTCTTCTTCTGCTGTATGTTTCTTCCACATTCTTTACCTCTACTATTGTTTCTTCTTTACAAAACGAGAAAACACCTCTGAAGTAGTATAGAAATTGGACACCGGTAATATTTCATATTTGCTTTCAAGTAGGGTAATCTAATTTCATAAAGAAGCTTTTATATTTGTAGATTTTGAACGATTTTAGCTCCGCGCAGTACAATAACTCAGAATGTCAAAAAATAGAGGTAATTTTTTTACTCTCAATCGTGTACACGCACACACATATACGGTAATATTATAATTATAGTGTTTTTGTGTAGAAAATAAGGTGAAGAAGCCTCGGTTTGGTGCGATATCAGTTTTGCGTTGTTTGAGAAAGTTGGAGTTCGATTGCGGAGTTAATTTCAGCTGTGATATGTTACTGGCGACAAATGTATTTAGTTGGCTCTAATTATACTGGACAAGGTTCTGTGGCATGAGTAATTATGTTTCACCTGTATTCCTTCCCACCAATCTAAGTTTGATGAGATTTATTTTGAATTTGATTTGGGATTTCCTTTTGAGTTTTTATTGTGAACCCAATATTTCACTAACAAGCATTACTGCAGATGGTTTCTCAGACGAAAACTTTGGTTTATTTTTTGGGGTTTTTGCACATATTTATTATTTTTCTTATAATTTCGTGTCTGGTTAAGTGGATAGTTAAAGTCCTAGGACTGTCATTTTCCAAAGTAGATAGCTGGAACTGTTGACCTTTGAAATTAATTATTGTTTAATTGGATTGCGAAGGTCATAGAACATACATTTTCCAAAGTAAATAGCAGTGAAAGATTTTGCCTTTCGTGTTCATTGAGGCGAAAGGGGTGGGCAGTTGGTTAACTTTTGGGATTACAAGTTTATGGGATTTAAATTTTGATAAGATTTATCATCAATATTTGTTTGTACATAGAATCAGCTTATGAATGCTAACTGAATTTGATTAGATAAATTAATGTTGTGAGTTATACTGCATTTGGTGGTCTGGAATTAGAATTAGAAATAATATCACTGAAGTGGGCTGATTATTTAAATTTGTTGCAAGTTTTTCTCTCTTGGATAGATGCTAATAGAAAGTTTGAAGCACTCAAATTGACGACGAATTTTCTTCACCAGGACACCTAATACAAGCAGGAGTTGATGTATCATTATGAAACTAACTACCTCAGATGTCGAAAATGATGTTCTTTTCAGAGAATAGAATAGAGAGTAATTCAATATGCTCAAAATTAATTGACCATTAACACTTTAAGTGTAGTTGCGGGTTTTTGACTGTCATTATCATCGTAATTTGGGCTGCCTGTTCCATGTGCCAACACATGTACATACTACTACAAACTGTTGCAATGTAACTAGAAGAGTCCAGTTGTCATAGAGATTAAGCTAGAGACTAGGTTATCTTTGCATCTTCCTTTTTGATTCTCGAAAACATGCTTGCACGTGATTTCCTTTAGATGTTTTCCCTTTTTGTTTTAGTTCTAGCTGTCATTTACAGGCATGTGCTGAGCTATAAATGCCTGGATTGTTGAAAGTGTAAGTTTTGGTCCGCCAATTGATCTAAAAGAGAAGATCTACTCTCTGACTTGCTTTTGTGCCCAATATATATATTTTTATACACATTCATGATTAATTATTGATTGAACTGCTTAATTGAAACTTTTTATGCACATTCATGATTAATATTATGAAATTGTGTGGATTGATGTGATTGCAAGCCTTTCAAAGCGGTAGACATTCTGGAAGTGCATTGGTTCGACCATGCTTAGTGTTGTGCAAAGTCAAGTATCGTTCTATTTGATTCACAAAATATATGGATTAAACAAAAAAATATTTTCAAGTTGTTCTAAACAATTTTCCTTCTCTTGAATCAAATGGGAGCTATGGAAATAAAGACATTCGAAGTTGTCCAGAACATTTTTTTTTTACCCAAACCTTATATGCCTAATTCAATCATTTGCCTTCCCTCATCTTTACTATACTAATTCTAGAGGGAGAAGAAAGAACTCATCGAGAACAAAAGAAAAAAGTGAACAAGAAGTATTTGACAATCTGGATACCACTTCAAATAATGAAAATCATAAAAACAGAGAAGTGGGAAAAGGCAACAAGAAACTTAAGCTTGGAGAAATTGTTTTGGCTATAATATAAGGTAAGACATGAAATCTTTATTTGAAGAATTACTTTAGTTATATACTTTCTGTTTATTAAGATTAGTAGTTTCTTTCCTATTTTCATACTCAGGATTTTCATAAATACAAATGGTGATTATAAGTGATATCAATTTACTTTAAATTGATATGATAATTAATTTTTCTAACTTCTATTTTCATTTTTCAACTATGGCATAAAATCAGCCAGAAGTTAGTTTCATATGTTTATAGTCTGGTATTAAACTATTTTAACTCAATTGTGTTGGGATGAGAAGAAAACTCACAAAACCACACGGATTAAAAACTGTTGGAAGAGAAAAGGTAGTTAGAGAAATCGATTTCAATTAGTAAGCATATGTGCAATATACTTTTATTAGTAGAGAAGACAATGAAAATTAATTAAATTGAGCTTAGCATAAATGAAAAGAAATGAATTGCAATCTTCTATTATCAAATTGTAAGTAAAGAGGATGAGTGATGTTCTCATCCATTAGTCAACCTTCCAGCAAATTGGGAAATCTCAAAAATAGATTTTTGTAAATCATAATGTACATGAGCAAGTATATTCAAATGGAGTAAGCAACATTGGTATTTCAAGGTTTATATATATTGCTTTCAGTCATCAACCACAACATAAGGAAAGTGGGGAAAGGAAATTAGTTACTTTGCTGCTTACTGGCAGTTTGAAATCCCAATGGAAATGAGTAATGATTCAGTTCTTATAAAGAAATCATTAATTTACAAGTTATTGATCTTGAGGGTAATTTATTCACAGGCGATTTCCTTGGGGTTTTGGTTAAGTTAAAATAATTGAATTCTCTTTCCCTTGGTGGAAATAACTGTTCAAGTTCCATTCCTTTCATTTCTGGTAATTTCACATTGATTTAGAGTCTTAATTCAGAGGCAATCACTTAATTGGGGCATTTCCCGATGAATTTATGCTTGTGTGAAATTTTACTTCATTGAATCTATAGTGGAAACAAATCTCTGGGTCTATTATAATGAACATTGTGAATTTGAACCAACTTGTAGTTTTGAATTTTAGTAATAGTGGTCCGTTGGGTACTATTCCAACAACATTTTAGGCTTTATTAACATTTTCTGACCAGATGAATCTTCCTTATCACAATCAAACTGGTTTCAAAAGTTCACGTGGTTAACATTGGCGTTCTGAAAGATTTTCGACATTATTTGATATTGCTGAACTCGTATAACAGAGTGTTATCCTGTTTGTTCGTCATTATGTTCATTCTTTTGTTTATTCTATCATTCTAATTCGAATTGGTCTACAAAACCATTTGTTTGTCAGAATCATTGGCTGATGTTTCTGCAGTTTCCTCTTTGCTGTCTAATACCTTTGTGAAATTATGTCACGTCTCCAACAAAATTAGATAGCATTAAGAAAGAAAAATAAGTTAAATTTTTGTTATTTGCACTTTGGACATTAGGGTCGACATTATATGCATTGCCTAAAGGTAATGTTTCGCCTATTTTCCACACTTCCATTTAGGCTTTTTCTGTGATCTCAACTTCTGCCTCAGGTTAGGAGAAGTTCAATTTTCTACCCAAAAATAGTATCAAATGATAGCAAAAAATTTATATTTATGTTTGCAAAAATTCAACGTCGAAGAGAATGTACATATGGCTTAATTCAAATTATTATGTGCCTCGTAATTAGAAACGGTGTTTAAAATTATTGATTTGCAAAGCAAATATAGTATTTGGAATTTCAAATTGGAGTGAAATTCTCTTACTCTGCTGATTCTTCCACTTATTATAGTGTAATTAGACACGCTAACATTACCTGAAAAATAACATAGTCCGTGCATTGCACGGGCATAAAACTAGTAATAGGAAAAGAGGCGCGATCAACAAACTTCGAAAAATGAAGCACCTGAGACCGTTCAAAAACATAGTTTTTGCATTTATATCTTCAAAAACATTTAAGAAGGAAAAGAAAAGAGAAAAAAGAAGACCGTGACAGCAACAAAATAATGATTTAAAACCCAATACCGTAGAAAGCCTTGTGTAAAAGAGGATTGATAGACAAAAAAAGGAACAAATTAATTACTGTATACAATAAAACCTTCCAAAAATTTTCAAAAGCTGCACTTCAAAAGGCTACATTACATGAGAGAGAGAGAGAGAGAGGATTAGATGGGTAATTCTTTAAATTAGAATATAGTTAAGGTTATTTTGGTCACAAGAATGAACGAGTTGGTGATCACTTGTATTTGTCGTTCAACTTTCACAAAATCCATTGCATCACTATGCTGCAAATTGTCGATGAAAACAAGTGTAAACGCATAAAAATTATTCCTTCCAATTTCTAAAAGGTTGTGCGATACATATACAGTGAATTTAATTCTCTGACTAATAGGGTTGAGTTAATATTGTATGTAACCTATATGACAGAAGTATTACGCAGACAAATGGATTATAATAGTTGACTTGGAAAGCAACGTTCCAAATTACAGCCTGAGATGACCCAACTTTGTTTCTAATTTAAGATTAAATTGTTGAACTCTAAAACTAAAGATTTATTAGGCAAATTTTGCAACATTTTCACTATTGGGATTAATAAAACATTTCATGAATGAATATAGATCCTCTATTTTGCAATGATTTGTTCTAACTTCCCATTTTTATCTTCATACATAGATATTATTATATGTGAAAAGTGTCTATAAGCATGAAACCATAATTCAAGTCATATAGCTTCTCGTTTATTATGGTTTGCCCCTTTATGGCAAACTTCGGGCATGGACAGGGGCGGACCCAACACTTTGCGAGGGGGGTCGGCCACCCGTGCTGGATCCGCCGGAGCATTCAATTCTGTCGGCTGCCGCTACTGAAGAAAAGAGAAAATAGAGAATATAGAAGCCGGGGAGGAAGAAGAACATGTTTGGGCCTCTTTTTTTTTATAGTTTTGGCCCATTTGTTTTGGGCTAAGAGAGTTGGGCCTTTTTTTAAAAAAAAATGCGGCCCAATTAAATGAAATAACTTCCATCATCATTAGCAGCACAGTCGCATGGAAGCACTTTACCGGCCAAAAATCGAGTTTCAAATTTGCGGAGTAGAGATTTCCATCTTTTCTTCTTGGTCGAAGGGTAATTTAAGGAAATTGGAGCTTGATCGGACGGTGGGTAGCAAATGGGTGGTTAAAATAACGATTAAGATGAAAATTGGGTACGACAGTAAGGGTTTTCTGATGAACAACAGCGTTGGAATTTGGAGAGAAGGATTTGCGAGTTGAGAATTTGAACACTAAGGGCCTGTTTGATAGGTGAGTTTTTCTAGGGAAACCATTTTCCATTTCCCACTTTTAGTAGTGTTTGATAAGGTTTTTTTTTTATAATAAGTTTTTTTCCCACTGCTGCACTCACGCGCCTGTTTTCCTCAGATGGAAAAGCTTTTCCCACTGCTGCACATTAATTTTTTTTTTTTTACAATGGAAACAAATTTCATAACCAATCATAAAAAAAATTCCACTTTAATGGACAATTTTGATACAAACGAAGGCCAAACGAACACTAAACTTTGATGAAAAAATTGTGAAAAAATAGTTTTTGAGTTTTTTTTTTTGACTTTTTGGCAATGGAAACATGTTTCATAACCAATTGTAAAAAAAAAAAAATAACTTTAATGGACAATTTTCATGCAAACGGAGGCCAAACGTGAACAAAAAGATCCAAAATTTCAAAATTTTTCTGAGTGGAAATTTATACCAATCAAATGCATTTAATTAACAATTCCCTGCAAAACAATTTCTAGGCAATTACTTTCCCTGAAATTCATTTTCTTTCCACCCATTTTTCACCTTTCCAATCAAACGGACCCTAAGTTCCCATGCAAATTGAAGGTTGTTGCTTTCCTTTGCAATGGCAAGAAATGACTTTGCTAGAGAAATTTGATCATTAAGTTGCCTAGTTACAAAGTTGGGACTTATCATTTCTTCGGAGATATTAAGGCCTTCAATGATTCGGTCATGTTGTAGGATCTCTGAAAAACATATAAACAGCCACATAAGTTCTCGATTTGCACTAAAAAGTTTAGAAAGACATGATATGCAAATTGAGCACTTCATCATCCAAATGTACAAAGTAACAAATGGTGGTCTTGAAGAAGTTCCAGTATTTCATCTAACTGAAGACCATAGACCAAGTTTAAGATCTAGCTCATATCCAATATTAGTGCACGTGTGAAGTTTCAAGCTCATATCCAAACTCCTTTAGTATCATAAAGCAACCTACATCCTCAACCCTTTCGTCGATGTCCGTCTGGGCTGAAGTTTTGTGCTAGTCCGCCCTTGGGCATAGACCCTTTTTTTTTCCCTATATTCAACGTGATGGAAATTAATTGATATACGTGACCCCTTTTGAAGCTGCCATCGATGCATGGATGATGCATATATAGTTATTTTCATGCAGGAAGAATTTTTTCTCTATGATTTGCTTAAATTTATCAATAAAGGAATGAGTTTATACATACTATTTCAGCAAGTTTTGCTGACAAAACTAGAATTAATCAAGTTGAAGTGAACTTAAAACCTACTAATACCATCCACATTATTTATGAATAATTATACACTTCAAAAAGAATATAGCAAAAATGGGCGTGCAAATTAAGACTGAAACGTTGTAATTTGACAATACAATCATGCTGAGAACAAGAATCACATATACTGAATTGGTTGATTGAAATTAATACCCGCGGAAGACATTTTTGTTTATGAATATTAGCAGCTAGATCTTTTGCTCATTGTTCCTCAAAAATAATCACCCGTCAATGGGGCAAGCCAATAAAACGATATGGAGAGGAGAGGGGACCATCCTTTATATATGAAATTATAAAGCCGTCACATTACCGACTCTAACCCTAATTAGAGTTTACATAATTCCAGCCCACATATTTAAAATTATCATATTATAATAATAAAGTCTGTAAGGTGTAAAACGACCCAAGTGATCACTTAACATATTGGGCCTAATCACAGTATCATTACAAACCATACATCTAGCTCGTAAAATTCGCATTCAAATGGAAGCCCTCATAATAGAATTATTCTAACATTCTCCCACTTGCGCAAACATTTGATTGCTACAGAATAAAACTTTTTATCTCGTGTCAGACTACATAGGTGGCCACACAAGTATAGCTGCAACGATAACACCTTACACAACATGATTCGGTCCAACAAGAATGTTAACATTGAACATGAAAGTTGTCACACCAATCAAACGATGTAAGATCACTCCACAGCTACAAATGTCAACATCCTTATCGATATGGATCCCCATCCTCAACCAATGTGGTAGTATACAGTACGAACTTAGCACCAAATGTGATTAAAAAACTGTGCTAATTCGTATCGGTCTTCAAAATGCTTCTATTCAAAATGAAGTCACGTCTCTAAAAGAGACTCATCTTATGTCTTTAACTCTCATATCTCGAGATCAAAATAATATCATAATAAAAGACATAAGTCAAATGCATGCTCAAAATAATTTATGGATATGTAAAAATATATTTTACTATTGAAAGAGGCCGTACTCGAAAAATATATGGGTTGCCTACGTATCTCATGAAGGGATCAAGCTAAAACGTAGTTCTCTTATATAAATAACTTATTATTGAGATCAAAATAATATCATAATAAAAGACATAAGTCAAATACATGCTCAAAATAATTTATGGATATGTAAAAATATATTTTATTATTGAAAGAGGCCGTACTCGCAAAATATATGGGTTGCTTACGTATCTCGTGAATGGATCAAGCTAAAACGTAGTTCTCTTACATAAATAACTTTCACTAACCAAAATTATCAAAGGTTTCCACAATACCCATATTAACAACATGTGTTGTAAAAACTTTAGGAGCGAGTCCCTTAGTCAAAGGATGTACAATCATCGCATCTGTATTGATATGCTCTATTTTCGTCTACTCTTCCTTGACTCTATCTTTGACCACCAAATATTTGATGTCAATGTGTTTTGATCCACTAGAACTTTTATTATTTCTTGAAAAGAACACTGTTGCACTGTTATCACAATAAATAGTAATTGGCCTCGAGATGGAGTCAACAAATTTCAGCCCAGAAATAAAATTCCTTAACCAAACGGCTTGAATTGTAGCTCCATAACATGTTACAAATTCAACATGCATAGTAGAAGATGCCACCAGTGTCTGCTTAACACTTTTCCACGAGATAGCACCACCAGCTAACATGAAATATAACTTGAGGTTGATTTCAAATCATCTTGACATCCATCAAAATCTGAGTTTGAGTAGCCTACCACCTCAAGGTGATTTGAACGCTGGAAAGTGAGCACCTAACTTTCAGTTTTCTTTAAGTCTCTCATAACTTTCTTAGCCATTTTTCAATGCTCTTGCCCTGGATTCGACTGAAACCTATTGAGAACACTGACAGCATAAGCAATATATGGTCTACAGCAAACTTGAGCATACATTAAACTCCCTACAGCACTAGCATATGGTATCATCTTCATAGATTTTCTTTCTAGCTCATTCCTTGGACATTGAGCTTTGTTGAACTTATCCCCTTTTATAATAGGTACATCACCAGGTGCACATTTCTACATATTGAACCTTTCTAGAATACGTCGTATATAAGCCTTCTGAGAAAGTCCCAACACGCCATGATTTCTATCACGATGTATTTCAATGTCAAGCACATAAATAGCTTCTCCAAGATCTTTCATCTCAAAATTAGCAGCTAACATCTTCTTTGTCTCATGAAGTAACCCCAAGTCACTGCTTGCAAGTAAAAAGTCATCAACATACATGACAAGATAAATAAAATTTCTCCCACTATTGTCTCATGTATACCCTTTCCCAAAGATCTCCATTCAGAAAAGCCGTCTTAACATCTATCTGATGAAGCTCCAAATTATAATGTGCCACAAGTGCCATGATAATTTGTAAAGAATATTTGGATGAAACAGGTGAAAAAGTTTCATTATAATCAATGCACTCTCGTTGAGTGAACTCTTTTGCAACCATTCTCGCCTTCTTTCATTCAACATTCCCTTTTGAGTCCAATTTGCTTTTGAAGATCCACTTGTTATCTATGGCTTTAGCGTCCGGATGAAGTTCAACAAGTTCTCAAACTTTATTCTGTTCCATAGAATTCATTTCATCTTCCATAACATTTATCCATTTATGTGACTCATGACTTTTCAATGCTTGATTAAAAGTAACAGGGTCAACAATATGCCCAATATTAAAATACTCTCCAAAAAAATATGTAATATAATCATTAGGCAATACAGACCTTCTTTTCCTTTGCGATCTCCTAACTTGAAGATCGGGAACTGATTCGATCGTTGTTGGTGGAGAAACCTGAAGCTCCTCTTGGTGCCCAGGTTCTTCATTAACAATTTCAGCTAGTTGAGATATAACTCTCTCCTCCAACTAGACTCTATTCAACAAAAAATTCCTTCAACGTAGAACTCTCACTATCACCAAAGTCATTTTTTAGAAATTTAGCAGTGATTGACTCAACAATTTTGGTGCCACGGTTGGGATAATAGAACTTATATCCTTTTGATGTGTCTGGGTACCGTATAAAGTAACCAAGAGTGCATTTTGGGTCTAATTTCTTCTCAAAAGATTATAAATTCTCACATCAGCTGGACATCCCCAAACTCTGAAATGAGCCAAACTTGGCTTACTTCCTGTCCATAACTCGAAAGGTGTCTTTGCAATAGCTTTACTCAGAACTCTATTCAAAATATACATAACAGTTTACAAGGCTTCACTCCATAGATATTCTGGAAATTTGGTTCTACTTATCATGCTCCTGACCATGTCTTTTAGAGTTCGATTACGTCTTTCAAAAACGCCATTCTGTTCAGGTGTTTCTGGCATGGTGTATTGAGGCACTATGACACACCCTTGTAAAAACTTTGCAAAATCATCCATGTTTTGACAATACTTGTCATACTTCCCATAGTACTCACCACCACGATCAGATCTTACAACTTTGATACTTTTCCCACATTGTTTCTCTACCTCCATTTTGAAAATCTTGAATTTCTCAAGTGCATGAGATTTATCATTAATCAAGTCAACATATCCATATCACGAGAAATCATCGATAAAAGTTATAAAATATTTGTTCCCACATATGGTAGAAGGTAAAGGTTCACTAATATCAGTATGTATCAAGTCCACAATTCCATCACTCATAGTAGAACCTTTTCTAGTGGATTTAGTTAACTTTCTTCTTATACAATCTACACAAGCGTTAAAATCAGAGAAGTCGAGAGAGGAAAGTATCTCAACTCTAACCAAGCACTTATGCCTCAACATAGAGGATGATTCACGAATTAGAAACCTTTTCTTCGACACATTCGCAACACTTCACTTAAACAAACCAAAGATAATTTATATAAACCATCAAATAAGAGGTCATTTCCAATCAAACGAGAATCATAAAACAATTCAACCATTCCATTACCAAAATTAAAGGAAAAATTAGAAGCATCAAGTTTCAATATAGAAATTAAATTCCGTCTCATTGTCGGTACAAAAACTGTATTATCTAAAACAAGAGAGAAACCAGACTCCAAAGACAACTTCACTACTCCTATGAACTCAACCTTCACTTGAACTCCATTTCCAACGCACATGCTTACTTCATTCACAGTTGGCCTCCATTAGCTTGTGAGCTAATGCAAGGAATTCACAATATGAATACTGGCTCTTGAGTCTAACCACCAAGAATTCAAAGGATTATCTACAAAAGAAGACTCAAAACAAACCAAGGCCAATGAGATACATACGAAACTCTTCTTCTTCTCCAACCAAGTCTTAAACTTAAAACAATTTTAATGATGGTGACCCTTCTTTTTGCAGAACTTGCATTGATCATTTTTCTTTATAGTTCATTTGGGACCACCAGAAGTCTGACCTCCAAAATTTTTGTTCTGTTGATTACGGTGTGACTTGTTGCTTTGGTGGAACTTTGACTTATGGTTATGAGAAGACCCTTTGTTCTGTGGTGGCTGAAAAGCTATTGCACAGTTTCAACATTTTCACGCCTTAACCTATACTCTTTTTGGGCACATACAACAATGAAGTCATTCAAATCCCATTTATCTCTTTGAACATTATAAGCAACCTTCAGCTGATTAAATTGGCTCGGAAGGCTATTCAGAACATGATAGACCAAAAAAGGCTCAGTAATGGAAATCTTAAGAGTTTTTAATTTAGAAGATATATTAATCATCTTCATAACGTGTTCCCTAACTCCACTTATTCCATCATATCTCATATTCATCAGTTTGTCCATTAGATCTCCAGTTTTAGCTTTATCAGGCTCAACAAATCTTACTCCTATGGCATCTACAAAACCTTTAGCATTTTCATTTTCTAGAATAGCACCTATAATGGAATCGGACATGGAGTGCTTAATAATTTTCAAACCAAGTCTATTAGCCCTTTCCCACTTTTCATATTCAGCTACATATTCAGGAGTGCTTTTATCTGTGGGTTTCGAAAGCTGTTTCTTCATTGCAAAATTCAACCCCAAAAGACCAAATACTATTTCTATATCTCGTCTCCATCTCACATAATTATTCTCAATCAAGATTTCAATAGCAAACAATTGACTTGAAAGAGTTGAGGCATTTAAAATTGTGGAAACATAAAATAAAATATTTATTATCATCTAAACATAATGCATACAGGCAATTGATGATAACATATCTATCTAATTAACATTGGCTAAATTGGATAGTCCGTAATTAAATTCAAAACCAAATGAACATTATTACAGTAAGAGTCGAGATGCATCATTATAAAGTGACAATTTTTCTAACAATATAGCACGCTGTAAGGTACTCTTAAAACACATAATGAAGTTAGTTAACAAAACATATTGATTTTCGAAACACCAACACCTTTGGACAGAAGGATATTTCTAGACCAAATAAACTCGTTAACTGTCTTATGTCAATTTTCAAAAACATTACATATAATAATACCTTTGGGTAAGATATTATATGCAATAATTCAAAAATGCGACGCTAACGCCTTTTTTTTTTTTTTTGAAGAAAATAAAATAAATAAAAATGAGCGTGCCACTTTGAAAGCTACCACTTACTTTTATTTTAAAATATTTCTCTTAATGGAAGCACTAAGATAGAATTGAAGTCCACGAAAAAATTCAATAATAATAATCACAATCATCAACCGAAAACAAAATTCATGCACGATCGTGAGACGAAATTGGCAACTAAATTTCAATATATGAAAATAAAATTTAAATGGACAAATAATAACAACATTTAATTATTTCAACAAAAATATAAAGTTCTCAATTTTAAATACAATTTTAATTTATGTTGAAATTGAAATATATTTGGATCAAATTTAAAAATCTCATTTTAAAAATTCAAATTCAATATTTCAAAATTGAAAAATTGACCCTGAATTTAAAATTATGAAAATGGCCTCAAAATTTAGAAATTACAGAATAGGTCCATATCCTCAAATTACAAAATGACCCTTTGCTTTAATTGTAGGTAAGCCCCCAAAAAATCAGAAATTGCAGAGAGGCCCCTATATCCAAAATTAACTGTAACAAATTTGCAGGAAAAACCTAGGCTACAAGCGCTGTTGCCGTCGAATCAGTGGCGCTTACCGCTGTGAACAGCAGCGGCACCTCGCTGATTCGCAGCACTGGCTGTATCAGCAGCCTCGAACAAACGTTGGAGAAAAATATATGATTTGCACACATCAATCTTTTCCTACACATATGCAAACCAAATCAAGAAAAATCCAGATGCTAATACACATACAGACAAACAATATACGAGAGAGAGAGAGAGAGAGAGAGAGAAGCCTGGAGAAAATTATATATACATACAAACGTGTATACACACAGATATTCACGAGAGAGAGGAGACAAAAAGCTGAAAATTGAAAAATAAATCTATTTTATGAGATGAGATGAGATAACACACTTCAGACAGCGGTCGGGTTTTGCCTTTAATTTTGTTTAAATGATTTTAATCTTAGCATGTTGCTCTGATATCAATTGTTGTAATTTGACAGTACAATCATGCTAAGAACAAGAATCACATATGCTGAATTGATAGATTGAAATTCATACATGCAGAAGACATTTTTGTTTATGAATATTACCAGCTAGATCTTCATTTCCTTGCTCCTAAAAAATGATCACCCATCAATGGGGGCAAACCAATAAAACGATATGGAGAGGTGAGGCGACCTAACCTTTATATATGAAATTATAAAGCCGTCCCATTACCAACTATAACCCTAATTAAGGTTTACATAAATCCGGTCCATATACTTAAAATTACCACATTATAACAATAAAGTCCATAAGGTGTACAACGGTCCAAGTGATCATTTAACATATTGAGCTTAATCACAGTATCATTGCAAACCATACGTCTAACCCGTAAAATTCGCAATCAAATGGAAGTCCACATAATAAAATTATTCTAACATGAAATTACATATAAATTAAACTAAATTTAAAGTTCTGAATTCTGAAATCCAAAAGTTTTATCTGCAGGGCTTGAGCCAAGAAACGCATTCAACTCCATATCAGCTTCAAATTTAACCATATCTTCTTTCTTCAAATTAATCCATGCCTCAATTCCATCACCAGATTTATTGTCCATGAAAGTAACAAGATTCTTGTAAGTAAAGCTAGCTGATCCCACCCAAACAGGCCTTCCCCATCCAAAATCAGCTTCATATAAAGGAAACCTGCACAAACTTGTGAAATTAAGCGTCACAAGGTCACCTTTATTAGCCTGTGCAGCTCTTTCTTTAAGAAATTTCAAGTGTTTGTCACCCTCCTGTAGTTTCGCAAGATAATTGCCATTAATACCATGTATGGCTTCTCGTACTTTGTTGAGAACGCCATAGCCCTCTTTCTCTCTATCTTCCACAGATGGTATTGCGATGGCTAGCCGGCTTATGTTCCCGAAATAGTATTCGGATAATGGTGGATCAAGCCTTGTACGCAGGTTCACTGCATGAAGTACCTGTTGATTACAAGATCTAAAAGTGATCCACGTGACTTTTCCTCGCAACTTAAGTTTTTGGATGAGATTAACATGTCATTAATTGTAGCATCTTGCTATGCTAAGTTATAGGTAAAATCCCACATCTTTTAAATACGAAAATAATAAACATATGAATGCTTGAGATATTTCTCTAACGAGGTTGACGTTGTAAGATCAAACCAAAAAACTCAGGGGTCGTTTGAGCCCCATTTTTCTGAAGATTCAATTTTTTAAAACACATTTTCAATCATATTTTCCAATAAAATAATATTTTAAGTAAATCAAAAAAAATTTCTTAATTTTTAACTACACATTCTCCAAAAAAAATACTATTCAAAAATGCATTTTTTTCCTCTCAAAAGGGGGCTCAAACAAGTATCATAGAAAAAATTGAGTTAGGTCTTGTTCCATTCATTTATATTAGACATTTGATTAAAAATAAATCCAATATATATTTAATGGCACGTGATAAAGATAAGATTTAGGGCCCGTTCGGTAGAGATTAAAATCGGATTAAAATTGAAAAATTAGCCGTTATTGTTTACTTTTATCAGACAAGTGAGACCCAATAACGACTATATTTTCAATTTTAATTTCTACCGAACGGGGTCTTAAGTGCTTTGTGTGCTTAAAATTTTAAATAAGAAGATCAAATCACCGTGTAAATTTTGTTGGGATTGTGTTTCTCTTGTGTGGAAGATATGAAACGACTCCATATGAACGTAGACAGTGCCTCGATCCTCGTTGGACGAAGAGAATTGTCACCATTTGTATCAGCATATTTGTCTCTAATTGCCGAAATCTTTGAGGAAGAAAATGTAAAAATCTTGGTCACAATGTCTTCTTTCACTATCCCAGTACTAGGTTTAAAACCAGCCACATCCCGAGGTGGAAAAATGGCGGCAGATTCAAACTTCGGGTACGGAATTTCTTTTTCCTCCCTAGCCATGGCTGCCCAACTATTTGCGAACAAGAAATACGAAAAGGCATCAGCAATCTTATGAGAAATAATTAATCCAACAGCCAGTCCACCACAACTGAACTGTGTAATTTGCACAGCTGAACAAAGATTTTTCACATCATCCAATTCATAAGGAAGAAATTTGTTCATTTCACCAGGAATTGGATCGGAAATAACTTCTGAAAGTTTACGGTTTGCTTTAGCTTGAACATATGGAATGCCCTCGTCGTTGCAATCAACGTACAGATTGTCCACAACACGCCCAGCCAAAGGATAAAATCGGTTCAAGGTTTTTGAAAGAGATTTCTGGAGATGGTTTAATCTTTCCACGTTTGTGATTTTTCTATCTGATGGATAGAAATAAACAAGTGGCACAAAAACAGGAGGCGCTATTTGATCAAGAAATGAAAGCTGGTATTTTCTAAGGAAATCTGGGGTTGGAGAAGAAGGCTTAATGTTATCTGTGCAGATTACTTCAATTTCAGCCATCATTATTGCTTATAAAAAAGCAACTTTTGGGATTTTGCTAAAGGATTTCTTGAAGATTATAGGCACTTTATAAATATCTACGTATATATATAGTAATGAATGTATCTCTTCCTTAAGTGTGTATTCATTCAAATGTTTGAGAGTCTATCTTTTGTGTTGGTGTTGAAAATTATATGATGTTGATATGATAATTATCTTTTGCTTTCTCGCCTTCTTAATTGTTTCCCTCCCAACTAATAACGGCTAATTTAATAGTTTGATATTGCCTCAATTGTCAAATCAAAACGGTTAATTTAATAGTTTGAAATAATGATGCAATTTGAATTTTTTTTCCATCACCATCATATATAAAAAGGAGGTTGTGGTATGGACTTACGCATAGTTTAAATATTATCTTCAACATATGTTGAATTATTTCTTGATCAAATAATTAACACGATAACGATTTTTCATAAATTGGAGATAAAGAGACTTGAATTCACGTTATTTATCTTGTTCTAATATCATATTGAGTCTTGAAATTTTCAATCCCGCTAAGAATAATGTATCCGTGGAAATCACGAGGATAATAGTTAGGAATAATCACATTCATAGTAGTAATTGTACAATGTGCATGGTGCATGTGAATAATTAAAATAAACAGAAAACTAGGATCCACTAATCTTGTCAACAGTGCGCTTGGTTGTTGTTCTACACTTAGATAGACAAAATGTGAAATAAAAAAAAAAAAATTCATGTGTGAATACGATGATAAGTTCATAAGTATATATGAACATTCTTCAATATTCGACATCCAACTCTGAAGTCAAACTCCACTTTCCCTAATAGCTTCTTTAGCATATATTTGCACAGCAGCGTAGCTGGACAAAGAAGATAATTTTATCGTGATAATTGACATATATACACATTTCATGAGATCTACAAATCACACATTACATCATTTTTTATCGAAATCTATTAAAAAATTGATTTTTAACTAAACTAACATGGGTTGAGTTTGGGGCAATGTTAAAAATATGAAAATCTTATTCAACTTTCTAAAATTAATAATTAATTGTATGATTAGTATATAACCTTTCATTTTTAGTATTTTGTAACCTACAAATCGGACATTTTTCTTTGTAATTATTTGACAACATCCATAATATGTTATATCTATACCTTATACATTGAATAAGAGAAAGAGAAGCATAAATGAATAAACATATTAGATTCTTGGTTTAAAAGTTGGAACTCAAGAATCGAAAACAGTGGAATCAATTCATCTCAAAACTTAAATTGTTAAAGAGCAGACAAATTTGTTTATTTTAATTATGTTTTTAGCAGAAATTGGCCAGTTCTTAATTCTAAGGAAAAATCAAAATTGAACTTCGTTTTAAATAAAATTAAACCCAACAGTTCAGTTCATAAAAAAAAATTCACGCCTAAATAATTACACCATTTGTCTTTCCTACCTTGGATTTTTTCCCTTCATCTAAATTAAAGACAATTTTGCATTCCATTTACCCAAAGTAAACTCTAAAAACAAGATCAAACAGAATATCGTGGCCGCATGTTATAGAGATTAGCCGAAATATTTGAATCGTACTTAGAACGACAAATTAATGGTTTAACATCACAAACTACAGTAAATCAATCAGTTCAACATTCCATATAAAAAACCGTAATTAATAATTTACACAAGTTGGAGTGAATTTAAACGAATTTCTTTCATATTATATAATAATGTCTGTTACTCCTTGCCTCCGAGGCTCAAAGAGACAATGTCACGTAGCAAGCCATGTAGGTAGAAAGTCAACAAGAAAGTCAAATAAAGACCCATGAAGCGAAAACACGAAGAAGTCAAACAAAGTCGAAGTCCTTACACTGCAAGGACGAAGTCCAAGCTGAGGCACTACTTCAAAGACGAAGCTGTTGGAGGAGGCAAAAAGAGCCGAAGTTCTCCACTTAGAGGACCACTTCGAAGGTTCCTCCGAGGCTCTCAAACTCATCTGAAGCTCGCAAGGCCGACGCTGTTCCTTACGATAGATTCGAAGATATCTTAGGCGTGATTAATGTAATACTTGTAATAAAGCTTGTTAGTATGTCAGCCTATTGTATAAAGTGGCTGACTTATTATCAATGTATTAATTGTATGAATAGACATTGATGTAACGTCCCAATTAGAGAGATGTGGCCACGTGATTCTGATCTAATAGTCACCGTGTCGGCCAAGGTAGTATAAATAGGTGCTCTTTGTAACTTAAAAAGGATTGAATTATTGATTGGAATAAGGACAATCATATATATTTGATATACATACTTGAACTCTGGAAACAAAAATGTGCAAACACTTGGGTTTATTTTCTATCTTCTTTGTATGCTTAAGAGTTGTAGATCTCAATATACAACGTAATGATTTCAATGCACATCATACCTATCCTTCTCCATATTCCCGTTTATTATTACACAAATTAGTTTGATTTTAACCCAGCGATTGTTTTTAGTGTGATTGCTTTTGTTCCGTCCGCCGGATCTTGAACATTTTTGTCTTTCGCCGCAAAGTACTTCCGCGTCCATTTCTTTTTTTACTACCGTCATTGTTTCGGTAGGAATGTGCCGAAATCGTACTTGACTTGGTGTGAATGGGCCCAGCATCTATTGGCTCATTTTCAGGGGACAACAATGTCGTTTTCTTCATACTTGTCTATTTCAGATTTTAAAAGATGTTGCTTCAACTTGAAGCAATTCCCATTGCACGTAATTGCCATATATACGGAATTTTCGAACTACAAGTAGGTGAGAATTAAGTTTATTTGAATTATGTATTCATAAAGAATAATTTTTCCAACTACAAGTAGGTGAGAATTAAATTTATTTGAATTATGTCCTCCTAAAGAAGAATTTTTCCAACTAAAAGATATTGCTTCAACTTGGAGCAATTCCCGTCGCACGTAATTGTTTATAGATTTTTTGGGAATTGATTTTAAGAAAAATAATGTTTTTGGAGAGTGTGATAAGTGTAGTTTTTACACTTATTCGAGGTCATAAATCATGATATTTTAATGTCTTTTAGATAAAATTTTACCTAATTTATGTTATATTGTATTTTATAGGTAAAAAATTGTGTTTGATAAAGAATTGAAGAAAAAAAATGCAAAAGTGGTAAAAAAATGGCAAAATTCAAAGATTACACCTTAGAGAAAAATATTATATCGAAAGAGTTCGAGTTAAATGGGTCTCAATAGACTTGTATTGAAAATTTTAATTGGAGGTCCAAAATAAACATATATATATATATATATTTAAACATATACATTTACATATACACCAGAAATTTTTACGTTTCATCAATTTTTGATAATATATTTCTACTTCTGCGTATTTTTATTTTTACAATATGAATAACTAATTTTCATATTAGGAAAAACAATGTTGTCGGCTTATGATCATTTATTTTTTTATTCAAGATTTCTGTGATTTATTTATTTATGTGTTGGTTTTATTATGAGTTTAATGCATTAAATTACATGATCAATAATTTGATGATTATGCGAATCTCTTACGAATTGAGAAGTCAGTTTGAGGTTTAGGCTATATAATAAAATTCGGTAAATTAGTATAACGTGTAGAGATACATATACTAATTATTGGGGTCATAATATGAATTCTTAGAACTGATGTTTCGTTTAACTAAAGTTGATTCGAATAGAGATATGTAATTGAATTAGTTAAATAGGCTAAATGAGAATTCGAGATGGATAAATTGAATACAATAAAAGAATTCGATCGAATACTACATTAGTTTATGAATCTTGAATTAAGAATAAATGTGATCAATAGATAAAATTGTTATGCCCTAATATTAATCATATATTTGAATTTTCAATTATCCATTGTTTGTAATCTTTTTATATTTTGAATTAGTTAAAAGTAGTTAGGAAAAATAATCACAGTCATCATAATTATTTATTCACTTTTGTCAAATAGGAGTTGAGAAAATTAGATTAAATCCTGAAGTATAGTCTTCGTGTGAACGATATCCGAACTCAAATGCCCACTATACTACTTGTTACAATATCATACACTTGCAATATAAAAAACGCACCAAAGTGCGTGGTTAAAAATAAAGAAAAGTTAAGAATTTACGCGCAAAATTATTTTATTGAAAGAATGTGTGGTTAAATATGAGTTTAAAAAAATGAATTTTAGAAAATATGGACCAAATAAGGGCTTAATAGTCAATTATGTAGCTTGATATTACATCATCCAATGCAGAGGGTTCTATTGTGACCGAAAAGAATTTTTAAATTTTTAAAAGTTAAAAATTCTTGTGCGCTTAAATATAAAAATAGTAAAGTATTTATAAGGGCTTACATTAAAATGGAATTTTAGTTAAAAAAAAAAAAACACAATTCAATCTAACTCAGTTGAATTTCAAGATATGTCACAGCGCTTAGGTATAAAAATAATAATCAATATATAAGGGTTTTTAAGATGGAAGTATGTGACCCAATATAAAAGTATCTTATAACCTCCTTTTTGTGTTTTGACTCTTTGGCGAATTTTTAAATTGTTTATTAAAAAAAATTAAGGGTCCGTTTGATTGCAAGAATAGAAAATGGGTGGAAAGAAAACGAATTTTAGGGAAAATAATTGCAGTTGTCAATTAATTGTGTTTGATCGGTATAATTTTTCACCCAAAAAATGTTGAAATTTTAGATTTTTTTTGGTATTCGTTTGACTTTGCTTTCCATGAAAATTGTCCATTAAAGGAAAAAAATTTACAATTAGGAATAAAATTTGTTTCCATTGCCAAAAAAGACGAAGCTGGAAAACAATTTTCCCACCAAAGTGTTGGGAAAACTAATTCAATGAAAACCTGGAAAAAGTGGTCACGTCGAGGGTTGGGGGGAAAATGTTTTGCCGAGAAAAATTTAGCTATCAAACAAGGAAAAAGGTGGAACTTGAAAAATAATTTCCAAATTCCATGGAAAATAATAAAGATCAAACGGGGCCTAAGAAAAATTTGAAACTTGTGAAACATTGTGGATAATAATCGTAACATTTATGAATGTAATTAGTATTTAATTTTTATTAAATTTATAAACGATTTATAAATTATATTCCAATCGTGGCTAATTAACGGATGAAGTTGCCATTAAAATATTTTTCATTTCGATTACTCTTGCTCTCGAGATTGAATAGAGGTTATCAACACACCACATTGTGGCCAAAGAAGCTAGATTGTGGGATATTTTCTTCCTCTCTAAAGCCTATAAACCAGTAAGAGAGACCATCGCAATGTTCTTCCTATGAAGTAAAGCATTGGTGGATCCAGGAATTCGAGTGAGTTAGGGCGGTCGTTGACCGTTGACGGCTGCAATAGGGAGATTCTTTAATAATATTTAATTAAATAATATTAAAAAATCTTTAATCAATATATAAATGCACTAAAACATAAAAATTATATACAGGTGGCTCGAGCATCCGACGAGTAGTTTGCCACGGGTTCAAACTGTGCCTGCTCCAGGTGAATGCTAGCGAATCTTGAGCGATCGTTGATCGGCCGCCCAATATATACTCAATTTTTTCGGTAGAGCCAGGACAGGTGAATACCTTGGCTAGCCGAGTGTTAGCTACGACCCTGTGTACAAGGAAAGAAGTGCTACAAGCAACCTATGACAAAAGAGCTATACATCAAATAAAATTGGAACAATTCGTGAAATATTAGATACATTCTTAATCCCATTTACCACAGAGCAACATTGCATTGCCACTCATACTTGTATTAAAATGCCTCTTTTTTTTTTATGGATAAAAGATGGCCTATCTTGATTTCCCTTGCAAAGCTTTTTCTCCATCCCTTGCACCATCCTAAAATAACCCCTCTTCGAGTTCTACAAAAGGTCTTGTACAAAAATTTAGATGAAATACCCGACGATCAAGTGAATTTTATTCTCTGCCATGGTCCTGCTACAGAATTAAACTCAATATATGTTCATTCAATACACTTCAAATGTACTAGTGACATCATTATATTAATTCTACGGTAAGGACAAATCACAATCCCTAATAATAAATTAGTTAAAAATATAACTTTTCAGTACAAGATGTCAGCCCAAGCTAATTCATTGGTTGTGAATAATTTTATTCATGATTAAATTATAATTTATGTCACATTGTGCTTCACCATGCAAACATCGAAGACATATTATTACAAATGATAATTGGCACTTTTATTTGCATTCTCAATTTCTATTTTCTAATAGATGTAACAACACTAAATAAATAAAATGATAGCTTATTTATTATAAAACTATTATTTTACAAGAGTAAAACTATACTATATGACACATAATGCAGCAAATCTCTACTTGTCCTAGAGTATATGTCATGTCTTGCAATCCCATGTCTTATGGATATACCTTGAAAACCTTAGCTGGAAGGCATTTGGTAAACGAGCTACGAAGTTAACCTAGTAGCAATCTTAGAGGCAACCACAACTCCTCTACCAACGATCTTTTTTTAAGAGATGATATTTTTGTTATGTGTTTTCATCTCTTTGATGACTCCTTTATTCTTTAGCATTTGCCAACGTCCAACTATATATTACCATAATATAGCGTCAAGGTTGTGTTTTAATTATTGATTTGGTCCTTTTATGTGTCTATTTGTCATATGATTGTTTACTAAACCTTCAAAGCAGGAATTAATGATGGCATCTATTGACAGATATTGTTATGAACAAAACTGAGAAGTGCTACACAAACAGGGATAATTGACAGGGTTCAGTGACCAACACAGTTGGCGTTCAATCATTGGGGAGATGGAAATGTTTTTCAAACAACATGCCAATCAAAAATCGCCACGTCATCTCTGTCACCAATTCCTGTTAATATTCCCTGTCAGAGTAGCTTAATACAACAAAACTAAAGGAACAAAATCCCAAGGATGGAAATAATTTACATACAATCTCAAAGCCATAAGTATATAAAACAAATTAATTCTTAGCCACCTTCACCTATGGTTCTCACCAGCTTTAGAAACTCGATATAATGCCCCCACCCACAATTCAGGGAAGAAAATGAAACAATAATTTACTTGTAGTACTCGGTTAAAATTCCTTCGGGCTACATGGATGTTATCTATTCGAATTTACCTAGTAATAAAACTCGTGCCTTCGGAGAGATAAATACTTATCCTGATAACAAGCTTGGGCTTGAGTGGTATTGAGAAGCACGTCATGGTAGAAAATTCGTGTACAGCATCATTGTAGTCAAGAGCCTGTCATCCACATCAATCTTTGGAAGCTCCTCGAAGTATGCAATTGCTCAATCCCATATCCGATCTAATCATGCCCAGAATGAGGACTGGACTAAAAAAAAAAAATTTACGCTGGGCGCTAATATGTTTTAAAAAAAAAAGTTCTGAATAATTTTTTTAGAAGGAAAATAACTCAATTGGCTAAATCCACCAGTGTTCGGTGGCATGTACTTCAATGCTGTCTCTCTCCCGGGGTATCTTTGGTGCACTACAGTTTAGTCTATTGCACAAGCACAAGCTTTACTGTACAGGCTGTGCAGGAACTGCCAACATAAAGCCGCTAACGGTCCACAACCAAATCCTCCAAAAAGAAGTTGGAAAAGCTTGGAAAATTATACCTAATGGTATGTTTGATAAGGCTGATAAGACATCACCAGATAGTAATGAAAACGAAAAAATGATCTCTTACTCGATGAATCCTTCTTTCTACCTCCATTGATGATCTGATAAAAGCAAACCAAAAGAAAAGTAAAAAAGGAAAAGGAAAACCGTACAGAAGGATCTACCACTGCCCCAACTCCCTTAAAAAGCCAGACGGGATTCATTGAGAGATTGAGATTATAATAAGAAATTTCAAGTTGCTTTAATTGTAGCTTCATCCACAGTTCTCTTATTGGACAGGAACTAAATAGCTAATTACATATATACAGAGTACTTTCTTATCAGCATAATTTTACAAGTTCCAATAACAACAAGCAAAGCCTTACTCCAATATTTGGAGTCGGCTAGATGAATATTTTTCGACATTTATTTTCCTCCTAGTAAATGCTGGCATAAAATAAATGACAAAGCAGCCACAATTTATTGTCCTCTCGGAATTTTCAAGTAGCTAAAATGCCTAAATCTGAGGGTATAAAGGATATAGAACTCATCAGCAAGGAAAGACAGATTTTTCTCCTGCATTCATGCTAAATTAGTAGAAAGAAGTTTGAAAATACTTTAAAATGTATACAAATTTAGAGGTCTCTTAAGCAACATCACATACACAAAAGTGGTGGTTATTTATCAGTAATGAGAAAAAAATTCCTCACAAAATTTTACATTTGGGTCGGTTTCTCTATATGCACACCATTCCAGGAATCAACTTCCTATCAAATTAAGTGCTCATGGTACATCACAAATTTGGGAACAGGGGAATATTTAGGCAGGCTTTTGATATAAAGGTAGAAATGGAGCAACTCCTCTCTAGAAACAGTTTCCTGGTCAACCACTTCATCCTTGCCAGTAAGAACCCACAAGTCCTTCTGCATGACACTCGTCAAGTTACCACGGCAGAAGGGACAGGACATGGATCTTTTGTTCCTGAAAGTCAGAATAAGTTTAGACAGAACAAGAAAAAAAAAAAAAAATCTTCAAAATGATCTCAAAATAATGGGGTAAAGGTTGAAAATTGAAGGGGAATAAGCTTTATCGTCTAGAAGGGAACAACCTAGATCACAAGCTGGGGGTCCTAAATGATTAAGGCAGTAGTTGCAGGGACAACCAAGAGGTTTGCCTAGAAGCGTCCTTCTCGATCTTGTCTTATTCGACACGAATGGGCACAAAGAAGTCAATGGAAGAGGCAACTGACTTATAGACATGAAGAGAAAGAAGAGATGGTGTTAGTTATGTACCAGTCATTGAAGCATTTCATGCACATTGCATGGCAACAATTGGGCAAGACCATTTTGGTGCAAGGCTCTAAGCATATCCCACATTCATCATCTCTCTCTGTACCTAAGTTGGCCAATCCACCGCTTCCTAGTCTCTTTTTACCAATACTTTTAGGACCCATATTTTCATCTTCCGTATTATCGGGCGCCACAAAGTCATGATGGAGTTGCAAGAGTGTTGGCAATATGATGGCTGCAATTTTGTTTTATCAAGTACCGTGTGAAAAAATCTCATTGATGGTTTTCCTTAAAGTAGACAAATAGGTAAACGACAAACCATAGAAGTCTTGAACTTTAGCTTTCCGTCCAAGAGTCTTTATCGGCCTTCCGTCCATATAAACCTTTAAAATAAAATAGAGAATGTGTACTAAATGATGTAAAAAGCATCAACTGTAAAAAAGGAAAGAGATCATCTCAAATCCTTGCAAAATTAAAAGTTCAATGTTAATGTTGGAACAACGCGAAAAATTTACAAGAGACCTTGTAGATAAGTATATCAAAAAGATTCAGATATTTCGGGAAGAGACACGTGCAGGAGCAATCAATCCATCGGAGGAAAAACAGAACAATAGTAGTCAAGTGATTGCAGATCAGTTTCATTTGAACGCGTGCACCATTCTTTGCATTTGGAATTGCGGCGGCCCTACAAAATGGAAATTAACGAATTCACCAAGAATAGAAATGACATTTACCTCCTTACAATGACTTCATCGTACTGAAACAAACACGACAAAATCAGAAATTGACAAAAAGGAACTCAGGAAGCCAAGCAATGGCATTCATTTCCATGCATAGAATTCACCTTAGTTTAGCAGATTTAACACTGATCACCATAAATGATAGTTTAGCCCACACAAGACGGCAACAATCATACAAAGTTCGGTTCTTTTTCTAAAACAACGTGAGGAAATAAACTGAGGATCAGGCACACCACTCCAGCACAAATGAAATCAAGTTTTTTCAATTTTTTGGATGCATTCTGCAATAACACAGAATATCAAAACAGTAGAATATCATGGAACAAAATACACTTATTTTTTTCCTTGAAAACTGATCGAGTAAAACATAATAAAATGAAATATCAATCCCCCTCTTAAATCCTTTCCAAAAATTAAGCAGAGTGCATCCTTGCGAACATTTGGTAGCATTCTAGAAAACCACATAAAAGTTTTTTTTTTCCCACATTACGCACAGTCTTTCTAGCTAATAAAATTAGAATTCCTGGATTAACCTTCAATTTCCAGGCAACTCGGTAGATATAAAAGTAATTCTAGTAATCAATATTGAAACAATTGCATCTTCAAAGGTTTCTGTTCAATCAATAAAAAAACACAGTAAATTAATAAATTGCCATCAAAACAAAGCAAAAAACCACCCCAAAATTAACTCACCACTTAAAAGAAAAACAAAATTTTGGCAACTAATTCGAAATGATGATCATATCTATACATATAAATCCTTAAAAGTAAGATTTGTTAAATAATGAATTTACATGCATTTCAAGAAAAGGGGAAAAAACAGATATTGAAGAATACCCAAATGAAAATAAGCTGAAATTAAGCTTACATTGCATTTGCCAGGTGAATATCAGCCTCAAGAACCCTCAAAGTGTCACCACAAGAGCTACTCCCCAGCTTCTGATATGACATTATTTCCGATAATGATTACAGTCTCTCTCGGTATTTTTCTTCCACTTCTCCTTTTGTGTTTCTTAAATAAATAAATCAAGCCTTCTAGTTGCAAAAAGCACAAGGCTCATGTCCTTTTTCCAAAATTCAGTACTCTTAAGACACAAATGCTGAAAAAAGAAAGAGAAACTATCTATCTTTATCTCTATCTCTATCTCTACGGTGTCATTTTCTGAAGCTTTAAAATTCAAGTAGAATTCTTCTCTGAATAAAGGGTAGTTTTGTGCAATGCAGATTTTGTAATCGTTGGTCCAGACAAAAATTTAATGATGTCAAGAATTTCATTCTCTTCCTACTCAGGTTAGAATGGTTGGTAAGATGATGTCATTTTTTACTGCTATCATCTTATTTTAAGGCCTTTTCTACTCTCTTTTCTATTTACTCTAGAGATCAAAACATTTATGGTGAACTATTTCATGCTATAATAAAAAATTTCCAAGGTACTGATCTCAAGCTAAAAAGCTATAATGAAGAGTGAATTTCAGGAAGGTCACAAAGAGCTTGGGTCGTTCTGTGCTCAATATGATTATGAAAAGATACAACCTCCTTCTTCCAAACAGAATAAGCTTCGAAAGAAGTTTTACAGGAGGGAATATTTTGATGACCATAACTCAAAATTATTATAAAAAGTCATCTCTGAGAAAATTTCAAAACTACGTGAAAAATAACTTCAAAAGAAAAACAAAATTTAAAAAGGATCTCAAAGACATTGTTTGCTTGGAAATGCAAACAAACGGGTCATTACTCAAATAGATATCCTATAAATGGAAGGATTAATGAACTACAAATTGATGAAGATCTAAAGGAGCAAATATTACATCTCTTTGACTCTAGCAACTCCAAGCTTGGTGAAGAATCGTTTTTGAACAAGTTTTTCAAATCCAAGAAGAGTTCTCTTGCAGCAAAACTATCAATGTTATTTCCAAGGACAAAGTAACTTATTTTCGATATGATCTGTAAAATTGAAGATCGTGCTAAAGGATGAGACTAGTTCTATATACTTCAACACCTTGTTCTTTCAGAAGAACAAGTTCCTAAATTAGAACCATATAATCTCAAAATTGTTTTCTCTAGATATGAAATAAGACTACCCCCACTTGACGCAGAACGGAAGACGAAGATTTACGAACGTAAATCTGAAGAACCAAATTTGGAATCCACCAAAGAAACGAAATTTTATAATGACCCGAAAAACGTTCAAAGTCTTTAAATAGGCATTATGAGAAACCCTAAAAATATAGAATATTAAAACATTCCAAAAATAACGAAAATCTAAAACTGGAAATTTGGAAATTAATTATTTGAAGGTCTAAACGAAGGAATTTTGCTAAAATCCCAAGATCTCAGGCTTTGTCCCGAGTCCAATTTTTCAGGCCATTTCCAATCAACCTGCCAAATTTCAGCCCATTCCAACACCGTCTCGCCAAATGAACAAATTGCCCCTGGCGCGATCTTTATTTGTCAATTTCCTGTCCAGCACTTCTTCAAACTCCAAAGCTAGTTGGCCTACATCACCACTTCCCTACAAGATCCTCAAATAGAATTTAAAAATCTAAAAGATGAACTTCAAATTTTAAAGTGAAGTCATCTTGATACACAATCAAAAGTTTTAGCTCTTATTATTCCAACAAGCAAAAGGGTTATGAGGAAAAGCAATCCATTTTAAGTACAGATTTACAAGGATAGGAAAAGGACTTTATCAATGTTAAGCAAAAAATACCACTTCAAAAATGGTGTTGTCAGATGAGAATTGTCATCAATGGAGAATACGGATTTTCAGCTAAAGTTCTAATTGACAGGGAGCTGATAAAAATTGCATCCAAGAAGGTTTAGTTCTGACTAAATACTGAACTTCTCTACGGTGCTAATGAACAAAAGTTGAATGTTATATATAAACTTTCAAAAGATCAAATCTGTAATCAAGGAATTTGTTTTAAATCTCCTTTTATTCTTGTCAAAGATCTTGATCAAGAAATTATCCTCGCACACACTTCATTGTTCAAATTTATCAATTTCAAGTTTTAGAAGAAGGAATTAGGACTACGATTTTCGATCAAAAGATTATTTTCAAATTTCTTTATCCCTTCTCTTCCCATAAAGTCAACGAAATCAAAATCCACTTCAATTCAACAAACTCGAAAAAAAATAAAAAAAATAAATAATAATAATAATAATAATAATAATAATAATAATAATAATAATAATCCAATATCTTGAAGAGAAAATCAAGTACAAAATAATTGAATCTCAGCTAACCGAGCCCAAAATACAGATTGACGCATCAGATTTAGGCTATGGTGGCATTCTCAAACAAAAACTCAATGACGAGAAGAATTGGCAAAATGCCTTTCACGTGAATGGATAACTGCTCAAAAAATTACTCAACGATTAAAAAAAAAATTTATCTATAGTACTATATATTACAAAATTTCACGATGGTTAAATCAATAATTTTTTTATACTTACTAACTGCAAAGTTTCTTGAGAAGTTTATATACAGATATACATGAAAATTAATTTTAGAAAGAAAGTAGAAAAGCCAAAACTTTGATGACAGCAATATCATCGTACCAACCATCCCAGCATCGGTCTTTTATCTATGCTTGGAAAAAAAATATGTGGCATTGAAGTATTGTTGGTTCAAGGAGAATGAAAGCTTAAACAATGATTCATTACATTTCTGAATATATATTTTCACAAAAATACATGCTTGTCAACAACTCCTTACCTACTACAAGCTAGCTAGTTGACAACTATACACAAGGCCATAATTGTAAAGTATTACAAAATTTATACTACCAACCATTGTCCTTAAATTACATGATTATGGATACAAAAATAAGCAACCTTGTGACAACTAAAGTGGCAACCATTTCTCAACACTCCTCCTTGGCGCTTTTGCTGGAAACACCAATATTGTTTCTTAGTGTTTCAGACCTTGCTTTGACTAAAGACTTGGTTAATATGTCGGCAAGTTGATCCACTGATTTGCAATGCACCAGCTTCACTTCCTTTCCTTCTTGAGCTTCTCTAATCGAATGGTATTTGATCTTGACGTGTTTGGTTCTACCATGGAATACTGGATTCTTCACCATTGCAACGGCCGATTGATTATCACAATAGATGACCGTTGCCTCATTCTACTTGAACTTCAAATCTTCTAATACCTTCCTTAGCTAAATTGCTGGATTGGTAGCTTCTAATGCAGCTATGTATTCAGCTTCAGCTGTTGATTGGGCCACCATTTTCTGTTTCATTGAATTCCGGTAGATGATACTTGAACCAGCATAAAATATGTAACCAGAAGTGCTCTTCATATCTTCACGACACCCCGCCCAATCACTGTCTGTGAAATCAATTAATTTCCATGATTCAGACTTCTCAAACCAGATCCCCATCTCTTCAGTTCCTTTGATATATCTCAGAACTCGTTTGGCTGCTTGAAAGTGTAATTCACTATGCTCTTGTCTAAATCTTGATAGAAGATTTGCAGCAAATGTAACATCTGGTCTTGTTGCTGTTAAATATAACAAACAACCAATCAACCTTCTATAAACTTTTGCATCAACCTGTTTTACACCATTTTCTTTCATCAATTTTGTATTCTGGATTAGTTGTGTGTTAACAGGTTTGCAATTTTCCATATTATACCTCCTTAGCACTTCCTTCGCAAACTTTTTTTGGCTGATAAAGATTCCATGTTGAGTTTGATAAATTTGCATCCCAATGAAATAATGTATTCCACCCAAATCAGTCATTTCAAATGCCATCTTCAATTCCTCGATCACCCTTCCAATTAATTTGTAGCCACTGCCTGTAATCAAAAGATCATCAACATATAGTGAAATGACGACCATTTCTTCTTCCTCTTGTTTCACATATAAGGTTTGTTCATTTCAACTTTTTGTAAAGTCAAGATAACCAAGATGATCATCAATTCTGCTATACCTGGTTCTTGGAGCCTGCTTTAAACCATACAAGGCTTTCCTTAGTAGGTACACTTTATCTTCATTTTCTTCTACCATAAAGTCTTCGGGCTGCTCAATGAAGATCTCCTCATTCAAGTATCCATTTAGGAAGGCTGACTTGACATCTAATTAATAAAATTTCCAACCTCTTTAAGCTGCAATTGCCATCAGTAATCTCATAGTCTCATATCTAGCCACATGAGCAAATGTATCAGTGAAATCAACACCAAACTGCTGAGCATTTCCATTAACAACTAATCTGGCTTTTAGCTTATTGACTGAGCCATCAGGATTTAGCTTAGTTCTATACACCTATTTTACTCCAATTATTTGTTTGTCCAACGGTCTATCAGCTAATTCTCAGGTCTCATTCTTCTCAACCATTTTGATCCTTCCTCCATTACAGCCATCCAATCAGGTGACTTTGATGCTTCAAAAAAGTTTGTAAGTTCAACTATGGCAACATTACACCTAGCATATATGTCTGCTAATGGCCTCATATTTACTCTTTCATTTTCTGAATCTAAGCCATCGTCAGGTTTTTCTTCATCTTTACTGATTCCTCCCTCTCTGTTTTGAGGAATCGAGCCACTTGTTTTTACTTTTTTAACTGAACTTGCCTCCCAATTCCATGTAGCTTCTTCATCCACTTTAATATCTCTACTGGAGATCACCTTTTTTAACTGAGGGTTATATACCATGTATCCCTTGGCATTGGTACAATATCCAACTAATATTCCAACTTCAGCATTTTCACTTAATTTATCCCTTTTTTGTATCAGGGATATGAGTGTAACAAACACTCCCAAACACTTTTAAATGTGAGATATCTGGTTTGACCTCATTCCAGGCTTCATATGGAGTCTTCTTCTCCAATGCTTTTGTTGGCAATCGATTGAGGAGATACAGCTGTATTGACTACTTCAGCCTAGAACTCTTTTGGAACCTTCTTCTCAATCAACAAACACCTGGCCATCTCCATCACAGTCCTGTTTTTCCTCTCACACATTCCATTTTGTTGAGGAGAATAGGGAATGGTGAGTTGGTGCTTGATTCCCTCAGAATTGCAGAAACGGTTAAACTGCTCACAGCTATACTCAGTTTCTTTATCTGCTCTAATTGCTTTTATAATGCAGCCACTTTCATTCTCCACCATGTTCTTGAACTTATGAAACACAATTGCATAGCTTTCAAGAAATATACCCAACACATTCTTGTCAAATTATCTATGAACAGAATGAAGTACCTGCTGCCATTCAAGGTGGTCGTTTTCATTGGTCCACACACATCTGAATGGACCAAATCAAGCTTATTTACAGCCCTTCTTGACAGATTTTTTTGGGAATGGCAATCTTGTTTGTTTTTCAAATTGGTAGACATCACATATACAGACATGATCAATGATTTAAGGCATGCTTTCAACAAGATTAAACTCATACAATTGCTTAAGTGAAGTGTGACTTGCATGACCAAATTGTCTATCCCATAGGAAGGATTCAATTTCTTCAGATGAGAATGGACGTGTAGTGATATTTTTTCAATCTATAGGAAAGCTTCTATTCTTCATTTCAACAGTCATTAACTCCTGTCCATTTCCATCTAGTATAGTGCAGGATTTGTTTTTAAACATCAAAACGTGATTTCTCTCAAGCAATTGCCCTACACTAAGTTTTGATCAATTTCAGGCACATATAGAACATCAGGTATATGTTTGATACCTATTGAAGTTTGGACAGCTATCACTCCAATGCCTTTCACTTCCACAAAGTCTCCATTTCTCACTTTAACTCTGGATTTGTGGGCTTTGTTTAATTCAACAAAGATACTGGAGTCTGCAGTCATTTGGTGAGTACAATCACTATCCAATAACCAAGTTCCAACATTGTGCAGGCATTGATAGCAGAGAACAGGTGTTTCCTTTAGTTGCTCTAACTGATTTTCTGCCATTTTTGCCTGTTGTAGGTTGTTTCCCCTTTTTGTTTTTGCAAACCTTTTCAACATGACCAGATTGTTTACAACTCCAATATTGAACTCCAGGCCTATACCAGCACCATTTAGGAGAATGTCCCTTCCTTTTGCAATGAGGACAGGGAGCATATTTATCCTCTTTATTTCCAATTTTGCTACCTTCAGCTTCTTTCTTTTCTGTTTGATGTTTCATCATTCCAAGACTCTTTTGAGCTTTGTATTTTCCTTTTGCAAACAAGCTCCTTCAATTTGCTCCTCCTGCCTGATTATCCTCATTTTCTATGTGGCTTGAAGTGTATTTACTAGTTCAACAAGAGTTATTGAATAAAGATCTCTTGAGTCTTCAAGTGATGAGATCTTTGCCTCAAATTTCTCAGGTAAATTGATTAGAACTTTTACCACAACCCTTTTATTAGCAAGATCATCACCCAGCAATCTTATTTGGTTTACCACCTTCATCAGCCTATCTGAGAATTCCTTTAAATTTCAGCATCTTTCATCTTTAAAGTTTCAAACTCTCTTCTAGGGGTGTCCAAAAGTCCCGAACCGAACCGGACCGAACCGAACCCGAACCGAACCGAACCGAACCGAGCGGTTCTTCATAAATTAAATACCCGAACGGGTACCCGAATCGAGAACCGATGGGTTTGGGTCGGGTCTCGGGTCTAGACCAAGAACCGAAGAACCGAACAAGAACCGAAACTAAATAATTTTTTTATTTTTTATATTGAATTAATTAAATTATTTTATTTTTTTCCTATACAAATTAGCAAATTAATTGAATAAATTAGATTATTTCATAATTTTAATTTTAAAGCCCAAATCATTTTAAAATCCATTAGCCCATTTTAATTTGAAGCAAATGAATATACTTTATGTAGTTTTGCTGTAATATTAATATCTACTTTTTGGTATTTGTATGCATTAAATTAATCTTATTGGACGGCTAGTTTTCTATATTTTTTTGAATTGGGCTATGTTAATTTGCAAAAGTTACGAATGAAATGTTATTAATTGTATTTATGTAGTGTTGCTGAAAATATTAAAAAATTTAATTATGGTACGGAACCGAACGGAACCGAACCGACCCGAACGGAACCGAACGGAACCGAACCCGAACGGTTCCATAATTATATTTGGACCTGACGGGTCCATTTATTAAATACCCGAAAGTTTTGGGTCGGTTCGGGTATCTTCAGAACCGAACCGAACCGACCTATGGACAGCCCTACTCTCTTCTAAGATTCAACACTTGCATTTTTCTCATCCTTTCATTGCCTCGGAACTCCTCTTTTAAACTATCCCAGGCTTCCTTTGCAATTTCACAAGTCATGATTCTTGTGAAAATTGCATCAGAGACGGCAGGCTAAATGCAAGAGAGAGCTTTGAATTTCTTTGCAACCTCTTCACTGTGTTGCTTCAACTGAGCAATTGTAGGATTTGCTCTAAGTGGTGGAGGTTCAACTCCTGATTCAGTGATTTCCCACAAGTCATAAGCCTTCAAATATGCCTTCATTTTTGCTGCCCAGAAGTCGTAGTTCTCACCTGTAAAGGCTGAAGGTAAAGGTGCTGAGAAACCACTTGAAGCCATTACTCTTATTCTCAAATCAACCGGCTTACTGATGAAAGGTAGCTTGCTAATCTGCTTCTTCTTCTATTTTTTTTCTTTCACGATCCCTTTCTAAGATCAAGGGTGCTTTGATACCATGAAGTATTGTTGGTTCAAAGAGAATGAAAGCTTAAACAATGATTCATTACATTTCTGAATATATATTTTTTATAAAAACACATGCTTGTCAACAACTCCTTACCTACTATAAGCTAACTAGTTGACATCTATACACAAGGCCATACTTGTAAAGTATTACAAAAGTTATACTACCAACCATTGTCCTTAAATTACATGATTATGGATACAAAAATAAGCAACCTTGTGACAGCAAAAGTGTCAAACCATTTCTCAACAGGCATTTTCTTGAAAATGCTATATAAGCTTAATTATAGCTTTTTTCATCCGAGTTCTACACAGTTTATCTGCCTTTTTCTCTCTTTGCCTTGACATACATTTGTTTTTAACCTATATGGGCTATATTGTATTTATTTGCAAAGCGATGATCACCATTTCAACCGGTTGCTAAATAAATTTTCTTTGTTTCTTAAACTAGTGAGTTTATTTGCTTTTACACTCAGGACAGTCAACGTATATAAATGTTAGTCGATTTTTTGGTTATTTACTAAGTTTTTCATTGTTTTTGTTACTTTTTTGAAACAATCCATGTTTGGAGGAAGACCAAGGACTTCAAGGGTAGGTGATGCAAAATGATTCAAGTAATCAAGTTGTGGTTTAGATCCAAGACCAGAAGTTTAAGGATAAAAAAGAAGACAATACGAGGTCAAAAATCATGGTGCCGTTGGTGCTTTGTATTGTTCTAATTTCTTTCTTCCCCAAGAGTATTTTTGGTACAATGTTGTGCAAAAAATTTAAGGGCATTTTTGGAACTCCAAAAGACACAACTCTAGAGCAACAACACGACCTTTAAATACCATTTTTCTAGCTTATCGGAGAGGTTTTCAGAGGAGATTGGAGAAGGCTCAACAAGGAGGAGAAAAATGGAGGAAAATATAAGAGGATCTTTGGAAAAATTAAGGAGATTCAAAGGGAAAAAGAATATAAAAGCTCAATTTCTAGAACCCTTGTATTTCTCTCATTTTCACATTATGGGCTAAAACTTTTTGTATTAGGATGATGATGTAGATTTAGTTTGAAGCTTTAAATTATATGATATTGGTTTAGATGTGAAATTTTTTCTTAGTGTTTGAAGGCTTGTTATTGCGATAATTGTTTTCCTATTAGTGGACCAATTTCAGGATAAGGTTGAGAATCACGTTGAGATTGAGAGGTGAAATTTGTGTTTAGCCCACTTAGATTTCGATAGCAAATAGAGATATGCGCTTTGGTGTATGCGATCATGGATCATGCTTGATTGTAAGTAATACATTATTTCATATTTGTTAATTCTCATAGAGATATAGGAAACGTGTACATCACAATAGAATCGACTATATTCAAGAGAGATTCTCAAACATTGAAGGGGAATTGATCGTCAAAATGAGCAAATATGACCCAGAACTTCATGTAGAAATTAGAGTTAAAATTGTACCAGTACTTTCTCACATTCAAATTTCCTCGAAGTTAGTTTAAGCTTACTCTTGACTGCTTTAATTATGTTGGTTACTCATCGCTTAATCAATTTGATAAAATAACCAAATCAATTTGTACATGTGTCCTTAACAATTGAATCAACTAGTTTTAAATCGCTTAAATGTAAGTAGGCAATTCTCGTGGGATTCGACACTCTTCACCACTTTATTACTTGTTTAATAATCAACATACAAGTTCTTGAGTTATTCCTTTTAATCCTTTTGGACTACCCCAAGCCCTTACGTTTTGTCCAAACCGAAAAGAGGTGTGTGACATGTTTGTCCATGGATTTCTCAAGTATGGTCCAGTGCAATTCTCCAAACATGAATTAAGGTGCATTCTAATTAGCTACTTTCCATAAGAGCTCCACCAAGTTCACATGGTAGAAAGTTATTGGTTTCATAGAGTTGTTCTAAATATGGCCTATATGCAGTTTAGATTGAAATAAAGTGAGGGCATATGCTAGCTACAAGGGGACGGTTACCCGTACTCAATTTTTGGAGATATATTGAAGTCTGCCATTTTATTATTATAAAAGTTATGTATCAGACATTTTGCCGTTTGCACGCGATAGGACTTTTTAAAGATACAAATTGTTAAGTTGTGGAGCCTAATTATTACTGATCCTAAATATTGTCACACGTGGAATTGGTCGTGGATTGACCTCCGGAGTGAGGTCTCCATGGGGATTGTTAAGTTGTTTATTCTTCTTTCTTCAAATTGATCTCCCGATGAAATAGAATTAGGGTTTATAATTCTCAACATAAATATCCCTAAATATTTTAACTGGAATAAAATTGAGATGCAGGTACATTGATCAGCTGTACTGATGTTTGTATGTGGAATATAAACACAATGGTATTAGGTATACATGTCCAATGTCAGGTGAGCCACAAAAACAAATATTTTTAAGGAATATCCGTCCTCAGTTGTACTTGTATATCATATTAACAATCAAAATATGACGAATAAATAATTTCTTTTATAAAACCCATATTGGAAAATTCGATGAGTCGAGTCTTCCAGTATCAGAAGGTTGATTGTTTCACTCTCGAAAAATTTTTTGCCACATTTTTACTCATCTGAGATCCATACATTAACTGATCAGGACCATCAGGTGCCATTGTATGTATCAACCTTTTTTTCCAAAAGTTGCATATGTAGAAAAACCATCAATTTTCATAACATCGGCAGAAAAATATGTGGAAAGTGAAATCGGATGGATTGGATATAAAGCACCAACTAAACCTTACTGGGGACATTCAATCCAATGGTTGTTTGCCTCCATTTGCCTGATGCTGTTCTTGATGCGTAGCGCCTATGCATTGGAATCCACGGACGAAGGGATAATCACTTGCTAAGTTATTCAAGTATTCATCCTTTTAATTATATGATTTATTTATGAGATATTCGATGATGGTCTAGGTCTATCCAAGGATTGAGTCATTTTCTTTTGGATCTTTTGGATCTGCTACTCAAACGGTATTCTTTTACAGGTTTGCCTACAATAATATTAATTCTCTACTTATCAAGGAATCCTTTATCCGTGGTTGCGAATGACTATGTTAATAGTTAATGTGCTTTTAATATTGTGTAAACAAAGGGCTGTCAAAAATAGACGAGTGTAGGGCTCTGATTGAGAAACGAAAGTTCCAGATTTTCTCTGAACTTCTCTCTGTTTTTCCTCTGTTTTTTAGGATTGTTGCTGCATTTACTCTTCACATTAAAGATCAGATTATTGTAGAGGATTTAAGTTGTAACAAACAACCAACCAACCGACTCTTATTTTCGATTCTTTGGAGGTATGCTTCATGAAATTTAAGTTAAAGTTTTCACCAAACGTGTCTTTAGCTAAACAAAAGCAATTCTAGTTGAAAGTTTTATGGTATATGCAAACTAGAACAAGGATATTAAGAACAAAAAATATACATAATAAAGTTCATAACAAGGTTTTGATATACAGTTATCCAGGATAAATCCTACTAAAATTAGAAGCAGAAACTATGTTTTTGTAATCCATAAAAAGATCGATAACCTTCTCAATCTGATCTCATCCTGTTGATCTGGTTCAAAGCTGGTTGCAAAATGTTGTATAGCACCCAAAGAATGGCAGGGATGACTACAAACAGCAAGAGCTGGCCTCTGTTGTCATTTGCGGTAGCGTCAGCAATCATGGCAATTTCACTGGCTGATGACTCTGGCGGTTGCACGAAACTTGAGCCGACAAGTCCACCTAGCCCGATGATCACCCCTTCGACACTCCTCATCTTGTTAATCTGGTTAAGAGCAGGTTGAAGAATGTTGTAAAGAACCCAAGCTATGGCTGGAATGATAGGTAGCAGAAGGGCGAGCCCCCGGTTATCACCTTCGGCTATATCAGCAATTTGTTGGGCAGCAAAGGCAGCATCAGAGGAGCTGAGTGTTGAGAAAATAACTCCGGCAAGGGCGGTACCAGCTGGGCCCGAGACTTCTAATGGCTTTGAGGTGGTGGTGAGTCCTCTTGGGTGGTTTTGCATGGAGAGAAGAGAGAGTGATTTCTTGGAAGGGTAAAAAGTACCCTTTGTATCGGTGTTGAAGCACTTGGCATTGATCATAGCCATTGTAGTCATGGTAGCTGCCATTGGTGGTTAAGTTTCGTTTGGCCAAATGCTCAGAGATTTGCCGGGCGCAAAACTAACTTCAATTTTGTGCTTGCTACAATGGGGAAAAATGAGAAAAATGCTGTCCAAAGGGCTTGTGAATTTTTAATGGCTTTCTTATCCAAAGCATGTGGTTGGTGAATTATAGACCTCATATTAGATACTCCACTAGGTTTCTTATCACTTGCAATATTTGTTTTTGGGCATAAATCCTCCCTCGAAAAGTTTCATGGTACATGTACTAAAAAATTGTGCATAAGAGAGAACAAAATGATCAATATTCCTTGCATAATTTAAGAGTAAACAAGTTCATCGACCTGTCAAACATAACAATTCATTACAAAAACAAAGCCACTCTAAAAGGAATTCACAAAGGAATGTAGACGACTCAAATTGTGTAGCGCAGACAATTTTTTTAGACCAAGCAAAATTTTAGAGAAAAATACTGGATAATTTAATAATCAGATGATGAGATAACATCATCAATCTTCAGAATCATTTTAACAACTTGAGTTGCAAGAAGAATCTGCTGTTGTTTCCCAATCAACGTCTCAATGACATTTTGCTCGCGCATGTCATTTGTTCCAATATCATTGCAGTCGATACCACAGCAGTGGTTGTTTTCCTGCATATAAAAATTCAAAATCATTTGAGACAAGGGAAAGCTGCAATCATCAATAAGACAAGACAAAGGAATGGGGATAATTGCACCATTGCATTTTACAAAGATTTGAACGGATTCTTAATTTCAGTCACATTGGGATTGATGGTGCCACATTAAGACCACCAACTTGCCATTGGGGATAGGCCGGGACAATGGTGCAATTTTCTCAAAGTATAAATGAAAGATAATACTTACCAACTATTTAATGTAATAATCAGTTGTTTGACTTTCCATACTAACTACTAAGAGACTATACAAGAAAAAATTGAAAAAAACACAACTAACAAACATAAATAAACTCTAAATTGTTCAACTAATAAGATTTAATAAGAAAAAAATTATTAATTTATTTAGAAAAAATAAAAGAAATTGATTTATCCAATATAAAAAAAAAAATTCGCTTCTTATTCGGTTCTAGGTCTAGAACCGAGAACTGAACCAAACCATTCGGTTCTCGATTCGGATACCCGTTCGGGTATTTCATTTAAAAAAACCCGCTTGATTCGGTTCGGTTCCGGTTCCGGTTCCGGTTCCGGTTCGAACATTTTGCCCAGCCCTAGCAACAATGTCAAGATTACCTTAATCTGTTGAGATTTAACGGCAGAAAGAGTTTCGATGGGTTGGAGACCACTATTCTCAGCCAGCGCCATGGGAATTGCATCTAAAGCATCTGCAAATGCCCTGATTGCATACTGCAGACACAAATAAAATTTAAGTATGCAAGTCAAAAATAATATGAGTACTGACTGAAATTAGCATTAACCTGCTCAACTCCTGGGTATTTATCAGCAGCTGCTTCCACTGCAATTGAGCAAGAAACCTCAGCTGATCCACCACCATATACTATGGAGTTGTTGCGAATCAGATTCCGAGCAACACATAAAGCATCATGAAGACTCCGTTTGGTTTCCTCTATCATCATCTTGTTACCTAATGCATCATCAAGAACAATAATCTGTTTCAAATTTCTATGTACAATGAATAATTCTTTCACATTCCTCCCTTCATTTTTTTTTTATTTTTTATTTTTTCACTTTTTCCAGTTAGTCTAGTAGTTTGAAAATCACAATTCTACCAGCTACCTAGTCATATTTCATCACAAATAACCTATTATGATACTATTCAACACAAAAGCACGATGCAAGAACTTCAAGAACAAGCTCAGAGAAGCAATAAGACAAAATCAACCTACCACCGCGTATAAATATGGTCACAGCCCTTGAATTTGCACAATGCTCAATGTATATCATTCGATCTTTAGTAGTACCAAATGCTTTTTCTCGAACCAAACCAGCCTGGGGTGCATAAACAATCATCAATAATAAAACTTATTACGACCTCAAAACAGTAGCTAGCAAAAGCAAACTGAATTATATGCGTAAATTGTAAAAATAAACAGGAGGCTGGAATTCACAGAGAGGAAACATTACTCTGCCTAGTTTTTCTGGGGTCAACTCTTGAAATCTTGGCACAATCCTCCCACCTAAACACCAAAGTAGAGATACATGGGCAATTACAAATCAAAAATGTATTAGAAGTACAAAAAAGACAAATCTTTAACAATAAGTTGCAATAATTTTATGTACCTGTGGCTATGGCTATCAGCTCTAACTCAACACCACCAACCCATCGAACAGCAGGCAAGTTTCTATGCATCAGTAAGTGATTTGCCTCATCGTCAAAACCCCACTGGCAGATAACCAAGGTAGCACCAACATCCTGTAATACCAAAGGATTGTAAAGAAAAACGCAAAGAACCATATACATATAAGTATCGCTAGACTTGATATACTATGAAAAAATCCCCAAGAATAGAAAAAACAATCTTCCAGAGGATGACAAGAATGAGGAAAGGGAAAAGGAGAGAGATGGGAGTCCTTCACCTTGCATTTTTGAACCATGTCATCAAAGTACTTCTGCTCCTGTTGACGTAGTGTTTGGAATTTTTCCACTGTATCAATGTCAACCTTATGCTTAGTCTTTGGCTTTGGTGGCTCAAAAGGACAAGTCAAAATAGCAATTTTTGCATCCTCAATTTGCTTTGGCATCTGTGGATGGCTCATATCTTTATCGACAACAATTCCATATATCAGTTCAGTATCCTCCAACTTTCCACCTACTTTCCCTTCTACTTTAATTAGATCTAAGTTAACATCCTTCCTCTCTAAATCAGCAACAGCTAGCACTGCTTTGACAGCAATCTCTGCCAAACTACGCTTGCATCGATTAACACTGCATATAACGTTGAAGACATCAAGACAAGTACATAATAAAAGGAATAAGTTGAAATATTAACACGTGCCATTCTATAGAAAATCAAAAGAAATAATTTGGTAATATACAAGTGCTAGAATCATATCATAACCCATTATAGCAAAGAACAAATAGACATGTGTATACACTGTGTTGGATAAGGAATCGAGGCAGAGCATCCTACAATACTATGGGGGTGGGGGGAAGCATGATCAAAATTTTGCTTAAGAATTGGCACCTACATCTTGGATGATAAAGTAGTCATGCAAGTTTGAATCAGAGGTTCTATATTTGTAGCATCAAATTCGAATTTATCGGCTACATTCTCCAGGTGTTGAAAAGCTATCCTAGAAGCCATTTCATATCCTTCCGCGACCCGGATAGGATGAATACCACGTTCTAATAACTTCTCAGCTTGCTCTAGAAGGGAACCAGCCATGACAACAACTCCAGTTGTTCCATCACCAATTTCATAGTCTTGACTTCGTGATAATTCAACCATTAGCTTCGCAATCTGATTGTCAACGTCCATCTGCTCCAAGATTGTTGCACCATCATTTGCTAACAAAACAAGAAGATGTGATGAGTAACTTCTGTCGAGTAAGATAAAATTCAGAAACATTTTCAACACATAAAACATAGGACATTTACACAAATGAGATATAAGTTGTAAAACCACTTGATCTAAAAGCTTAAGCTATCAAATAGAACATATGTATATCATTTAAATATTACCTACAACACACGGGAAACAGTTTGGAAACTTCAAGCATAATCCCATTTTTCATGCAACTTACTATAAAACATATAAACAACTCTAAGAACTTTCATATATTGTCTATTGTGTATGGATAAGCGGTAAAAACTCCTCCTCTTCAACCGAAAAGGATATTCATACTGCTATGTTTTTTTCTATTTGTTTAAAAGCTTTTCTCTTGATGCTATCTCATCACCCATCAAACACCACCTTCAAAAGTTTTAACAAACCTAAGTAAAGTTAACAGCAAGCATCTCCAGTGGTTTGCACCAAATTAGTACAATTTTCACACCAAATTGATATGACTTTCACACCATTTTGCAAAGTCGTCTCCAATGGTTACACCAAATGAATAGTTTTTCCTTTATTTCCTTATTTTTTATTTCTCAAAAATTAATTTATTTCAAGAAATTATTTAATTAAAAATCATATTATTACTAAAATTATGAAATCAAAAATTAAATTTAATGAACTAAAATGGAATAAAATTATTGAATTAAAATTTATATTTAATGAATCGTATTTATTAATAAATTAAAAAAGGCCTTACACTTATATTGCATTACTTGATTAGAATTTACAAATAAATGTTAATTAAAAATAATAATCAAATTAAAATAAATATAAATAAAGGAAATCATTAAATAATAAAAGGATATAATAGGAATTAAAATGTGTTGTGATATAAAATGAAGTGCAAAATAGGAATGATGAAAAACTTTCAAACCAAATTGGTGTGGTGTTTTAGTGTATCATTGGAGAGGATTTTTGCACCAAATTGGTGTTTAATTTGGTGCAAGTTTCATCTTATCCATAGACATATCTCGCTAAGGAAATAAGTTCAAGCTTCTATTTGCTACGATAGAAAGAATAACATCATTATTCAAGACGCACAATATCATAAATCATTATCTTCCTAAAGTAAAGTACGAATATTATATGTCAATTTACACATATTTTATACATTAAATTCTTAAGTCCGAAATAAATAAAGGGAGCATACTGATGGTGACGTCACCGTCGGGGCTCTGGAGCATCTTGTCCATGCCTTTGGGTCCGAGTGAGGTCCGGAGGATACGAGCCACTGCTTTTCCGGCTGAAATGTTGGCCTTCTGCGCATCCAGACCTCGCAACCGAGTCTTCTGATCCTGCTCTTTTAGTATAATGAACGGCCGACCATATTCATCGAACGCCAATGCCATTTTTGGTGTGGTTGGTGTGAGATGGTAGTATTCAGGTCAAGATCGGATCTTTCGCTGGATCCGACTGATATTTGGAAATGAATAACAGAGGGGTAAGGGTTTTCTGGAAGGGTTGAGAGTGGGGGGTTTTGCCCTATTAGTATTACAGGCTAATTTGCCCAAAACGTTTCTATCTGAATTGATTTTGGAAATCGTGCCTGCCTTTTTATTTATTGGCATTTATATCGCTACCTATCACTTTTGTATGTTGAACGTCCTTTTCATCATATTTTGACAATTTTATCCTCCATTCAAATAAAACAAAAAAGAAAAGAAAAACTAAAGAATTAACTACAGTCGTGCTCCCAAAATTTTTAAAAAGTGCAAATTGGTCCAAAATCCTTATTAAAATATTAAAAATAAAAAATATCTCTCTCTCTCTCTCTCTTCTCGCCTCTTCGGCTCTTCCTCCCTACGACCGCCAACCATCGTTGCCTAAATCGTCAGAAAATGCTCCCTTCACCACCAGCGAGTTTAACCCACACATCCATTTCACAAGCCATCAATTTAGATTTGAAGGGAGTTCCCGTTAGTTGGGGAGAACAATTGGAGATCATTTGGCCTTCAATTCCTTCAATTGAATCATAATAACCTGTACATCATGCATTTGGTCGAATTGTGAGCATTAACATCAATACCATCATCAATTGAAGCCTGAACATTTTACTCGCTCGCCTTGGTTAAATTCGATTTCAGTCCATCAATTGGATTGTTAATTGGATCAATTGGTGTTTTACCCATTAAATTACCATCATGAATTGATGTTGTGTGCAAAATTGAGTGTTTGAAACAAAAAAAATTCATCGATTTTGTTAGGGCCGAACTTACACATAACTCACTTAGGACTCCCATAAATTCAACCGTTTCTGAGCAAGATTGACGATGACCCAAGGTAGGGCTAGATGCGCCTAGTTGAGGAGAGTGTTGTGGTGGTAGTCCACGATCAAGAAAGTGGCCGAAGGTGGAGTTGTTTGGACAAAAATCGTGACTGCGTGTGTTGTGTTGGGGAGAGCAGTGGAGACATTTTTCGACTAATTCATGGGCAGTTGGTAGGCGAAGGTTGTAGAGGGAGATAAGGTGGTTCCAATTTTGGTGATGTCCGGCGGCTTTGGTGGCGGTTGGTGGTCGTTTTTTGGAGGAGGAAAAGGCCAGAAGAGAGAGACAGAGAGATTTTTTTTTTTTAATGTTTTAATAATGATTTTGGACTAATTTGCACTTTTTTAAAAATTTGGGAGCATGACTACAATTAATTCTTTAGTTTTTCTTTTCTTTTTGTTTTATTTGAATGGAGGGTAAAATGGTCAAAATATGGTGAAAAAGAGTTCAGCGCACGAAAAGTGATAGGTAAGGATATAAATGACAAGAAATGAAAGGTTAGGATGGTTTCCAAAATCAATCCCAAAGGTATGGACGTTTTGTGCTAATTAGCCTTAGTATTAGTATTAGTATTAGTAGTACCCTTATACTGTTCACATTTTCGTGGTTTAGGCGCAAAAGACTATTTTATTTTTTCCAAATTTAAATAATGAAACGCAGCAAATTTGTGCTAAAAAATTATAAATGATTAATTTTTCTCAATTGATCATACAAAATGTACAAATTATTCAAGTGTTCTTAAAAAGTTATTGAAAATTTCAAAAGTGGTAAGAGTATCTCCAAGAGACTCTCTATTTTTAAAGAGCATATTCTATCATTTGGAGAGCATCTATAAATTTAAAGAGTTAAAATTTTGATGTACTCCAACAAACTCTTTATATTTAACACTTAAATTTACTATTCCCAAAAAATATTTATTATTTTTCTTTATCTTTTATTTTAACTAGTTTTTCTATAGATTATTTTATTACTTTTCTATATTGAAAATTGAAACTTTTTGAATGCATTAAATTATAGAGAGTGAGTTTGGCTCTCCAAATTTGGAGAGCCAAACCCACTCTCTAAATTAAAATCTTAATTTAAAGAGTCTATTGGAGCATGATTTTACATGTTGACTCTTTAAAATAGAGAGCATCTCATGTTTAAAGAGTCTGTTTGAGATACTCTAAGAGATTAAAAAGTTATTCAAACAGTTAGTGTGTGTTTGAATCTCATTAGAATGATAATATAATTTTTGGAAAAGTAATTGATGGGAGAATGTGTGGTGGAAAAGTGATGAAAAGTTTTAGAATTGTACGTAATATTATTTTAGCCCCCATTTGTTTATCATTAATTCTACATATTTAGAAAAATTCCAACCGTTGTCACCATCATTTTTGACTCTTTTGAGCCTGTTTGTTTCTCATTTTTCATCCATAAAAATGAAAAATATGATCATTATCCATCACATCAAGCCATCAATTTTGAATTTCTATATCTTGTATGGAGCTCAATATCGACTATCTTTTTCATTCTCATTCTACAATAATGAGAATCAAACGGGCTCTTTATCTCATAGTTGGGGCCCACATTTGAAAATAACGGTATTTTTTTTCTACTTTCCACCAGAATAATACGCCCCAAACAAAGGCTTATTTGGAGAATATGTGGTTGAAATGAAGAAAAAAGAAAAAAATGAAAATGGCATTAAAATGGGTGTCAAACAAGGGCTAAGATTAGGTTTGGATGTGATTCATTTCGATTTCAATTTCAATTTCACAAGACCCGAAATTATCGAAATCGAACCAAAAATCAATGGTTCTTTGATAATGGAACCATTTGGTTCCATTTGTAGTGTTGGAATTTAACTGAAATTGGAACTGAATTTATTTCGATTTCAGAACCAAATTTTTGAAAAGAGTTAAATTTATTGATTTTATTATTATTATTTTATTTTTGAGAAATGGTTAGTTAGGGTCATTGGGAAATATTGATTTTTAAAAAGAATCCTAAAAAATTAAAAATGATTCTAATGGTTATAGACTTATAGTTCACGGTTTCAGGTTTGGAACCAATCAATTCTAGGTTTTAAGAACCAAAATCAATTGAAAACATACTCAAAATTAAATTGAATCGGATTGAACTAGTCAACTTGGTTCTATTCTAGTTTGGCTCTAATGGTTCTGATTCTTTTTATCCACCCCAGTTAAGACTATTCAAGTCAATATATTCGATTATTTCAAGATTTTCGACTTCTGTTTTTCGTGGTGGTTTTTATTTTTTTTTATAAATTTAGAATTCTATTTCTATACATTCCCTATCCAAACTTCTGTTTTTCCACACCATAATTGTAAAGACCTAGGCCTAGAATTTTAAAAAATAATTTTTTTTAACAAAAACAATTGATGTGCGGCTCATGGCCGCCTGGCTTGGCTCGACCCATAGTCCCATGTGCTTATGGGCCAAATCGACCCATCATATTGGGCACTAGCCGAGCTTGGGCTGGGCTCGTGTCCAAACGAGCTCAAGCTCGTTCCTAAGGTTATGTCGAGTTTGGTCCATTGTCATCCCTAAATATAGCTCATCATTAGGTTTGAGAATTGGGAAAAATTCATAAATAAGGTGTTTAGTTTACACCAATTCAAAAATCATGTTTATAGTTTGAAAATTCAAAAATTGGGTTTTTTTTTTTTAATTCTAATATAATATAATAAACCCACTTCACATGCACCACCCCTATAGTTTCGGGGACTATTTCGGAGACCATTCCGACGACCATTCCGGCAATCATTCTGGTCACATATTTATAATTTAATTATTCACATATTATTTTTCAGTCACAAATAATAATTTTTATACGTCACAGTTCAAAAATTTTATAGGTCACATTTAATTCGTTGGTCACAGATTTCAAAATTAGTTGGTCACAGATCAAAATTTATAAGTCACACGGTCACAAATCTCCAAATTAATTGGTCACAAATTTTTTACAGTCACAAATTATATAATTTTTAGGTCACAAATAAAAAAATGATTAATTTCATTGGTCACATATTTTCAAATTTGTTGGTCACAGTTTATTTTTCAGCCACACATTGTCAAATTTTTAGGTCACAGTTAAATACTTGGTCACAGATAACCAAATACTTGGTCACATCCACTAGCACCACTTCAGCCACCATCACCACACAAAACACTACCACCACCCACATCCACCAAACAAAGCACGGCCACCACCCCAATTGACGATCCACCACCACAGACTCCACCACACAAAACACCTCAAATCCCTCGTCGAGAAAATCACCGCAAAATCACAACCAATAATAACACCAAAATCACCACCACCGAAAAAACCACACACATCCAGCAACATACAGATCTGCCACCAACAACAGCAAACAACAACAACCAACCTCGAACAATAGCCACACACAAATCCGCCCCACACCCACAAATCTGCCGCTTCTCCGATTCCCTCAACTTCGATCCCACAAACCACCGCCGAGCCACATACCCATTTCACTGTAATTTCGTTGTCCACCCAACCGTAATTTCCAGGTCGCCACATCCACCGGAACATCGTCGCCAACATCGAAAGCACCCAATCGAAAGCAACGACATCGTCGCCGGCGTCGCAAGAATCGCTGACTCGCAGCAGCGTCAGTGTCAATGTTGCAACAAACGCTGCCAACTCGCAGCAGCGTCTGCCACTGGCAGCAGTGTCAGCAACAACACTGCTGAACGTAGCGACGTTGCTGCCAGTGTCGCCTCACTGTCACGCTACTACGACACTGGCAGCAGCGTTGCTGCAATGTGACGCTGCTGAACATGAGGATGAGGGGGAGGGGGAGGGGGAGGGATGGGGAGGGGAGGCGAAGCCGGTGGAGGAGCGGTCGGTGGAGAGAGTGGAGAGAAATGTTGAGAGAGAGAGAGTTGAGAGATGGATTATTTTAGGGTTTGGATAGATTTAGAGATTGATATTTAAAATAAAATACCTTATTTTTGAATAAATAAACTCTCAACCTGATTTTTGAATTGGTGTAAATTATACATCTGATTTTTTGTAATTTGCCTTGAGAATTCACCCCAAGTTTAATCTGTCGAGTCCAGTTTTGTTTTAATCATGTTCCTGCATTATAGAGTGATTTCGAAGGAAAAATTCTTTTATTATCTTCTATCAAATATTGTATTATCCACTGACATTCAAGTTAGACATGCACACTATTTTTTTTGTGAATGACGTAGTTTATAAATAATTTTAGGTCATTTTTACTTTTTTTCTTTATACGAGCTGACATTCTTATTTCGTTTAACTTAAAAGAATATGCAATCAATAATATTTTTTTAATTTAGAACAAAATTTAGTTCATGTTTGCTCTCAAATTTTAAAAATTTATGTTTTTCAAACTAATTTTCAATAAGACATTCATGAAATCTATAACATTTATCAACTTTTCAATCAAATATTTCATTAAATTTTATTAAAATCTATTAAAAATTTGATTATTAGCCAAACTAAACATGGGCTTAATTTTTATTCTTACAAATAAATGAGGTGGAACATAGCCTAGTCCATGGATGGGACTAAATGTTCGGTTGAAATCGCAAGCGTATGAGATCGTTGACAAATAATAATAAATTGAGTTGTGAGTTATTGTCCCACGAGAAATAATATTTAAACCTAGTTCACTAATCACTACTAAATTCGATGTTCAAACACAAAAGAGTAATACTATGTAGTCTCAATGGGTTTACAACCCCAATTTAGAAGGCATTAAATGATAGGTTGAGTGAAAGGTGAAACTAAATGACTTACTTAATTTCACATTTCATTCAACCTATCATTTAATGTCACCTAGACTGAGGTTGTAACTCAATTGGACTATAAATAGCATTGCTCAACACAAAATATGTGATTTTGTTGTTATTTATACTAATTCTAAACTAGGAAAGCAATAAAAATATTTTGTCAAATATGGTAATGATTGTATTGTATTTCAAATCCCCCTATTGCTATTTATTTCAATTCTAACTTCGTAATCTAGTCAATTTCATGCTTTATTGATAACGATAAAGCTAGTGTATTTAATTCTTTTTTTCATGACAAATTAAATTTGTTATAATCACGACTTGGTCCTATGTCTAGTTCAAATTCATATGACCAAAATGCATTAAATTTTAGATTATTTATGTGAATGCATATGTGATAAAGATTATTCTTAATTCTATCTACATATGTTAATTTTGCCGTGTTCTAAATTTATTTGTGAGTCTTCCAACACTACAATAAACAACTAATCATTCAATAACCGATCAATTAAATAATGCAATGGATATGCAGAATCAATCAAGAAATAACTAAATTACTAGTATTAAATCTAAACAAATATGTAATAAGGTTCATCATTTATCCCAAAAAAAAAAAAAAAAAAAAAAAAAAAAAAAAAAAAAAAAAAAAAAAAAATATATATATATATATATATATATATATATATATATATATATATATATATATATCTATATCTATATAGCCTAGCATTCTAATGATTAAATTATACAAAAAATATTGGAAAAAAAAACCCGGAAAGAAGAAATAATGAAGATAGTAGAAAAATCCACTTTCTTAATTTGAATCTTAAAAATGGAAGAATATTCTTCAATAATCTTGTGTAATTCGATCTTGATGCTTAGCCTCGTTCTTGAATGATTTTATTATATGGATCTAATTTTTTAGAAGTAAGATAAAGATCTTCCAATGGCTGCCCCTCATAAATATTCTATATGATGAAATTAGGTGAAGATTTACATTCAAATTGCCTTCCAAAAGAGTTTCAATCAAATAAGGAAAGTTGCTTTCGCGCGCGCATGATTGTCTCTTCACAGTTTTCAGTATTTTGGTCATAAATTTATCTCCCGATATCCGATTGAGGTAATTCAAAGTGAATTGAAAAACTAACTCAAAGGATTAGAATTCTTCGAAAATATAATTTTTCCAATTCGAACGCTTACTATTCCAAAAATGGGTCTCAAACCCTAGTTGAAAATCTAGAATATGTCTTGTGCGATTGAAAATTGATTTGTAAAGATCCTTTGATTATATTTCATTCTTTTTTGACTTCTTATTGCATCTAATTGACACATAACACTCTCAAATCTTTATCGCGAGATCCGTCACAATGTTTGAGTATTTGAACTTTAGTCCCCACACTTTGAACTCGCTTCTTTTCAACCATTTTTCTCGTGCAATCTTGTTTCTTTATCATCCAATTGTATTCAATTAAATCCTTGGGATCTTCGATCTTCATTTTGTTGCCCGTCTCATTTATGGATTATTTGCAATTTAGTCTCCAACTTTTGGACTTCGCCAATTTTTTTCATTATTTTTGCATTCTTTTCTCGAATTCTTCATCAAATATTGAGTTTTACCTACAAAATACAATATAACACAAATTAGGTAGTATTTTATCCAAAGAATAGTAAAATGTCGCTATTTAGGATCTCGAATAAGTGTAGAAACACTAAACTCGAGTAATTATTTATATTTTTTTCCTTTCATATCATATACTTTACTTTTCTCACATTCACACTTTGATTAGCTAGATATTGTTAAATGTAATGGGTTCATCATTCGAATTGTGAGACTTGCATCGCTGAATTTCACCTCGTTTCATATATTTTGGGTCATTTGGCTATGTTCATAATAATGCATGAAGATACCTCATAGATTAGTTTCAAGGATAAAAATGCACTGCTGGATGGTCACATCATTTTTTATCCTTTTTGAGTAATTTTTCACTGATTTTTTTTAACAGAAAACAGTTACGTTTTAGGGTGAGAAACAACTTTTATTTTAAATGTCATCTTGACCTAAAATTGCTATCAACGTGCCAAGGAAACTTAACAAGTACTGTTGTTTATCTTATTATAGTCTACCATGGAAGATTACTGCTATCAAGTTGGCTAACAAAATTGATGGATACAAAAAAGCCAAGGAAAGATTAATTTCCTAATTTGTTAGAAGTTGCAACTCTCCACTTCTCAGTGCCATCTTGAGCAAAGTGAACGATGAGGTTGTCAGTTGTGCACTGGGCGGAGAGCTTCCCCAGAAAGTAATGATAAGTAGAGACTTCGTTTGTTTAACTGCTTGATGTGATCAGATTTTAAGACCTTTCTGCAAAAGTAGCGTTTGTTGGTTCCTGCAATGCTCATCAAATATACATCTATTCACCTCTACAAATTATCCTCATTTTCATCTTTTTCCAAATTTACAAGTTCTCCTTGAGGTTTGTCCATAGATTACTGATGAATTTGCAAATTTAGGCACTGTTAGTACCCTAATATTATAATTGTTTCACTGACTTAACATTCTAAATAACGAAGGCATGTTGTCGTGTTCTTCAGATTTAGCAATATATTAAAGGGGGAAGTTGAAGCATGCCAAAAAATTGCCCAGGAAACTGGGACCTAACAACACAACAAAGCCAAAATGCTTCAGAAGATGCAAAAGTGGTGATGCTTCATACAGTAAGCACATTAAGATTATTCAGGTCTGCCCAGCGGTATACATCTTACTTTCAAATGCTCAGAGGTGGAGTATCAAGCCCCTTGCAAATTACTAAGCATTGAGAACTTGGAAAATGTCAATGAAAATACAATGTATGATCGTGTTCTTGCATGATATTTTTGTCAAAGAACTTATTTGGAATATTGCAAGATGAATTTGAAAATAGCTTTGGAATACTTATTTTAAAAGGCAATGCAATAAGGTCAAACAAACATTACTTCCAGTAATTGATTAAACAGTCAATGAAGCTAGACGTATCTGAAAATAAGTGAAACTATTACATTATAAGAATTTTTGAACTTGACTTATGAACTGTGTTTTTTCCCTTAAGTTTCTACTTTCCCCAGTCATGCAGAATCCTACCAGTATTATTCCCTGCTGACTTGTTAGGTAAGGTGGACCGTACAAAATGGTATGAAAGAAGAAAAATAAGTTTAATTTTTTCGTATTATATACTACAATTCTGACATCGTGTCTAAAACAGTATCAATAATATGCCATACACGGCGTATCCCAAGGTGGCATGCTTGTTTGATGTAGAAGATGCTATCAAGTGTGAGCCATGGGAGGCTAGAGGCGAAGAATCATGGATTATTCACAATTAAAGAAGATATTTCCTAATATATCCACGTGTGCCCTCATTGTGATTCGATGATCTTATAAAACCATTCATATTTATTTTTATTTTAAATGCATCTCTTTCTAAAACATACCTTGAAAAGATTCACTGAGACAATCATAAAGCTTACATAAGAAATCTATGAATCTACTGACCTTGAAATGTAATTGCGCAGAAATATCTCTAGATATGTCCCTAAATCTAGAGTTCATCCTTTGGTGGTTTCGGGTTGTCTGCAGATGACTTGATGGGATAAGAGGCATCCATGGCTATGCCACATAGTCCCTCTTCAGCATCGATATCGCGTTGCATCCTAATGAAACCCTGTTCTCCCCATTCGGTCCCCCATGAATTCTTCACTATCCAGTATTTAGTCCCCTCAAGCGTCGTTCCATATCCAACAACCCCTACCCCGTGGTTTAGCTCTGTGCCGCAATCTCCAGTAAATACTCCCTGCAGTAGTAGAATATGTTTTATACATCACTAGGAATTAGGGTGACTAATATGTAGTCCTAGTTCCCTGACTTTCTTTACAGGCTGGATTAATTAAAGCTCCACTCGAGGTGGAGAATGGACGCAATGAAGGGTAAAGGAATAGAACTCACTTTCTGCCCCAGAGGCCTCGAGGCCCCTGAATAGAGTTGAGAATGTGACCAAGGGCAAGTTTAGTACGCTGGATAGGATTGGAAAGCATAGCACGCAAGATTTTTTCTTTTTTAATTAATTTGAGTGATGCTATCCAGTCCAACTCACCGACATGCCGTAAAGGTTATGAAGTTGTACCTCGGAGTAGAATTGCATGTCAGAACTACCAGCTTCGATTGCAACAGATACCGGCTGGTTTGCAACAGCTTTCATCAATGCATTCTCGTTGTTCTCAGGTACGTTTTCATGCCCATCAATTATCACTGCAGGCGAATTCATCTAAAAAAACCCGAGCAGGAGAAGAAAGGCATGAATTAGGCATCTGTTTTATCTATAAATTTACCAAGACAATTTTTCTTCTACCTTAGCAGAATCACAGTTTCCATCTCTGGCTCTGTAGGGATATATTCTCTCAGTCGTCAATCCACCATGTTTCTTAATGAAATTAAATGCATTTTCCATGAGTCCTCCATTGCAGCCTTCATTGTCCTTTTCACAATCGACCAGCTCTTGTTCAGACAAAGACACTAACTGACCACTTTTAATCTTGTTGATCCCCTCGACTCCAACCACAGCAGAAAATGCCCAACAACTGCCTGTGAAATAAACCAAATACAGAACAACTCAACCATATTTTCATATGACAAATACAGCGATATGACACGAAATTTTCGTGTATAATATATTATATAATTCAGAATCTTTAGTTATTATTGACACAAAACTCACCACAATTGCCCTGATCCTTGATACCAGTGACAGCCCCTTTTTTTCTCCAATCAATCGATGCTGGCAGATTCTTAGCCTTTTTGTGCATGAATCCCGTCACAGCCCGACTGCCTCGAAGCATCCGGTAGTGTCTTATCTTAGAACTGAAATAATTCTGGAATTCATGGCTGGTCATATCAGCAAACTTGTTGAGTTTCAGCTTGTATGGCCTGTTTATCTGGTTCACCTTGTGAATGTGCAGGACATTTGCCTTGAACACGTTGAAACGCTTTCTTTTCTCGGTGAGGTCCCTAGACACAGTGTGGTGGCTTCTCCACCGTTCGTACAAGTCCCATAAGCTCTCATCAGAAGCCAGGTCTTTTTCTGTGAACTCTAAGCTCTTCGCAAGGCCAAAAACCATTGCCAATAACAGAGAAACCATAAAAACCATCCTGATTTCCATGATCCCGAAGTAAAAACTCAAGCTTTCTCAGGTCGAGGATACCTACACTAGTATGTTCTTATACAGATTATGGTGCCTTGCACAAGAACTTCTTGCATCATTGTGTGTTCATACTTCGTATCTTTTGCTGAAATTAAGGAAAAAAGTTGTTTCTTCTGAGGATTAGTGTACTATTATTAGAGGTGACAACTGTACATGCCCGCCTATCGTGCCATGGCTGTTTAGCTTTTATCACAGAAGGTGACAATTTGGCTTGCATGGCCCAACATGATTTCTTTCAGGCATCTATACTTAGAATGCAAAAGCTTGAAAACGAATCCGCAGCCATACTCAACGTGTCTATCGGTTGATTTTACACGTTAATGTGTCTCGAGTTTTCTCTTAGAAGAACGGCTATCTACGTTAATGAGATGTAAGGTTTCCACTTCTTCCCAGTAAAAATTTGCTTGTAAAGTATGATTTGTGAGTATTCTGTTAATGTATTAGTTCACTTCAATATTCGTAGATTTTAAAGAGCGTTTTCCGAGTGTGCAAAAGAAACGTAAGAACTTTTCTTTTCCATAACAGTGAATAAGAACTGTTCTTTTCCATGACAGTGAAAACTAACAACACGACTGGGCAAATTACCGTGATATCTGTAATCTGCTTCGCTAAATTCTTTGAATTGTTCTGTGATTGTTATTGCTCTTGAAAGTAAAGTTAATAGCATCATTGACGATTAGCTAACCTAATATACACATTTCCATCAGCAAGTACACGTTCCACTTAACATCAGAACACTCGGATAGGAGATGGGGCTTCATTAGTATGGACTACACCAAAAGAACTTCGTCACTGCCCTACGTAATATGAGGGAGAGATCGATCTTGATGGCCAAACTGATGAAATGCACTCAGCAGTAGACAGAATCGAACTCTAATAAGCAAACAAGATAGAAATCATAAAAGAAATAAATCATCAAGAAATTTATCCACAGAAATGAAAACAGTGAACCTGGACCATACAAGTTTCTCCATAGCGCAAAGAGCATCAATCATTAGACCAAAAAATTGCATAATTCAAATAAGGCCAGAAATGGTGTTATACTGTTATTCATTATATTAAAAGCAACTGCAGAAAATAGCAATTGAAATACTGTATGGATGAAACCTAAACCAGAGAAATGTACAAATCAAGGTGCATCAATGACAGTCAACTATAAATTCAATTACAAAGTCGTGTTTTATCTGGATTATGTCAAACATAATGGTTACATTCCAAGAAGAAGAGATGCACATACAAGTGAAACCAATGAATCCAGACCAAGCAAGTTTATCTATCATGTGTGAAGCATCAATCTTAGCACCCAAAAAAAAAACAGAATTCCAACATGGCCAACAAATGATGTTATTCATCATATTTAAAAGCAACTGTAGAAAATAGCAATTGAAAGTACTGTATGGATGAAACCAAAACTAACGACCAAGAAATGTGCAAATCAAGGTACATCAATGACAATCAACTGTAAGTTCAATAACAAAGTCATGCTTTATGAGGATTCTGTCAAGCATTATGGTTACAACTCAAAGAGACAAGATAGCCATTGTAACTTTGATAACAGTTAAATCCATCAGCAGCTCAGGTAAGAGAGTCCCTTTCTCTTTGCTGTTGATATAGCTCCTCTCTCATTCTTCTTATCTCAGCTTCCTTCTCCATTTTCTCCTTCTGCAGTTACATCATTATCGAGGAAGAAAAAAATCTAGCTTTTAGCATAGAAATAAATAAATTAATAATCTTACTGCAGCAGTTAAGCATTTTTGCAAAATTTTGAAGCAAGATTTGTTAGAGAAAAGAGCAACTTTTCCGACAAAAAAAGAAGATTAAAGTAACTTGACTCATGTTTATAAACAGTTTATAAGGCACATTTCGAGGAATCAAACACTACCCACTTGTCCACCACTCATTTCTATCTATTTTTTTTATACAAACTGTTTATTAACACTTCCCAAACATGATCTTAAATTATTTTCAAGCTTATCATACCAAATTCATAAGCCCAAGAATACACTAAAAATAACTCAATCTCAGACAAGGCAACCTGTTAATAATTCCTCAGCCAAAAACTTGTTTCAGACGCAAGAAATCCGGAGCTTTGGAACATATTCATTCTATCCTGATTAAAGTAGTCTTAGGAACATCTTTGATTCATTTCAAATGCAAAGCCCAAATTCTATGCTTCCAAATTCGAAACACAATGTGACGTAGAATCATAGATAAATTCCTTAGAACTACGCAAATAAAATCTGTCTCACAAAAGTTCAAATTTTGTACGATAAACCCCTCAATTTACTATTCCAACTCTCTATTTCCACATCTAACATGCCTAGAGATTGAGGCCGGAGATATCGAAACTGATAACTCAAACATAAATAAACACAGATCCAAGTCAAATCTGCAAATCAATTTTCTTTTGTATCAAAATTAACCCCATGAAACGAGGTAACCCTTACGCAATTGAAAACCCAATTCAATCCTGGCCTCGGTAAACCTTAAATTAATCACATATAGTCATATACGAATATATACGTATAAAAACGGGGTGGGGTTGGGGTACCTTCTCGTCCTGGTGGAGGGCGATCCAGACATGAACTTTGTCCATGGTCTGCCAGAAAATGAAGGCTCCAAGTGACATCCCAAAAAATGTACCCATTTTCACCATCTCCTTCAGCTACCAATCAATCAAAACAATTTCTCTCTCTAAATGGAACCTCCGAGAAATCACTGCTCTTGCTGCGTGAGATAGGTTGATTTTGCCCTTTGTGAACGCCGAAGGAAATTAAAACGACGCAGCTTTGAAAGTATATAATTACAATTGTGTCACTATACTTCCATTTTTTGTCAATTGTGTCCTCACATTTCACTCCAAAATCATTTCCCTATCTCTGTCGTATAAACTATAATGATAGTGTTAAATGCTTTTGGGGTTCAGGAGTAATTTTTTTTTTTTTTTTTAATAATTGTATATATGTTATATCTCAAATTGCAGTTAACGATAACAAAGCAAAAATCGATCGACGTAAATGTCACTAGACTGCAAAGTATTGGTATAATAGTAATATTCACACGTGCGTTAGTGATTGCTGGCCGCGTTATTTATTTAATGTCAACCAATTTCACAGAAATTGATTTATTAATTGAAGTATAGTGACAATTGGTGAACTCGATATATTTTCGTTGACTACAGAATAATTGTTAAAATAACATAAAAATATAAGTTAAGTGCTTAAACGAAAAATTTTATCCGCAATTCGGTTACAGTTTTAGAAATTAGAATTTTGTTTGATTGAGTGTTCTAGATAGGATAATGGAAAATCTTAGTTGAAAGGATTAGGGGTTTCCTTAAGGCTTCGTTTGATTGGCGGAGTTTTTCGGGGAAGTAGGAAAATATTTTCCTACTTTCACTTTTTTGACCGTTTGATGTGCGAAATTTTCCACTGAAAATGTTTTCCTCCCTTTTTCTAGGTACAATCCTTTGATACACAAATGGTGGTAAATGTTTTTTCACCTAATAGGTAGGAAAATATTTTCCACCTTTTTTTTTTCAATGAGAATAAATTCTAGACACAATGGTAAAAAAAAAATTCACTTTTAACGACAACTTTCATGCAAAATAAAGTCAAACGAATGATAATCGGTATGGTAATTTTTTTTTTTCAAATTTTTTTTTTTTTTTTTTTTTTACAATGAGAACAAATTTAGAATCAATAGTAGAAAAAATTATCATTTTAATGGACAAATTCCATAAAAAACAAATTCAAATGGACACCAAATTTCAACATTTTTCATGGAAAATTATACAAATCAAACACAATTAATTACAATTTCTAGTAAAACATTTTCTAAGAAAATCAATTCCCTGTAAAATATTTTCTTTCCACTCATTTTTCACCATTGCAATCAAACGGACCCTAATTGTTTTTTTAACTGTTTTATATCACTAGAGATGTAAGAAATGAAATTTTTATAGTAATTGTTAAAATATCCAGCACATGCAACTACAGAGTATTCCAGCTCATCATCAGATCTCCTCCATCTCTTCAACTCACGTCCAGCAGTTCACTATGGTGCCAATTCCAGATCCTTCTAGTTTCTTCTTTAGTTTGTTATTAATTGTTAGTTTGTTAGATTTTTATCTATAAATAAACTAATGTGCAATGTAATTTTTCCAAGTTGAATGAATACAATTTCATCTTCTTCCCCGCTGCTACAGCAGGTTCTATCCCTTTAGTTTTCAGTTTCTTTCATTGTCGTTTTCTCAATAGTAATAACTGAAATTTTATAGTTAATTCATGTGGCAGTTCTAGAAATTTGAATCTGTCTGCATTTCTAGGTGTTGATTCAGTGTTTTATATAGGGTAATGGAAAGATCTCAGTTGAAAAACTTTGGGGAATCATCAGTTCTTTTTAAGGTTTGTCATTCAAAATGCCTGTATCGTTAGAAATGTGAGACTTGAAGTTTGCGTGGAAAAATCAATTTTGTCAAATTACTTCATGCTTCCAGCTGCAAGAGTTACCACAGAATCCATTTCTTAAATGTTAGCTAGGCCAAAGGTAGCATTTTTGTAAACATGAATCTAACACTGTCGTTATGGCTGTATCAGTCGTTGCTCTCATCATACGGATGAAATGAATATGGTTCAAGTGTTACAATGGGTACTGTGTGGTACATTGTCTCTGAGCTTTATTTTCAACTAGTGCCAGTGCTATTACATTTATTTGGTTCAGTAGAAAGGATTCACATAATTTACGATTACCAAAACGAAGCTTTCAATTAAAAAATGCTCTTTTGATGGGAAGTTTTGTTTTGGTAATCATAAATTATGTGAGATTGCCTGTTCATTTCTAATTTTCAAGGTTCTGTGTTGACTGTTTATCTCATTTAAGATGTAAAATGAAAATAATTTGACCCTAAACTTAGTTTATAAGCAAGCCAGTTCCAGCATCACAACTACCGTGTGTTTGCCAAAGTTTTGACGTACCCATAGTCCCAAACTGATGGAACTCTGTAAACAAAACTTGTCACCTTCGTCAAGCGATTTTTCTGAGGAACTAAAATAAATAAATAGTTTTGAGTAAAATTTGTTATTGCAATTTAGGAACCAAAATAAATTCATAGTTTTGAGTAAAATAGTTTTCACGGTCCAAGTCCTGATTGAGAAGGTTATTCACTTTTTGTCTAGGGAAAAAGAAATAACACTTCTGTTACATTCTTTCTCGATCTAGATAAAGCATTTAGCCAACCCCAAGTTTACTGGGGATAAGGCTTAGCTGCTTCTTATGGCCATTGTTTGTCAAGGCAAAACAGTATTTTGTTTTAAAGTCCAAAGTTGGTGCGCATTATTTTTTGCTATTAAAAGAAATGTCGCATATTCCATTTCATAATTTCACGTGTGTAAATAACGAAATATTTAGTGAAGAGAAAGTTATAATCTTTCCCTCCTCAACTTCATTATATAGAAACGTTCATGAGTACATAGTATGGAAAGTTGGTAAATAAAGAAACATAATAACCTATAATAATATGCTTGCCTAATATACGTGATTGCCTAATATATGAGATTCCTATTTTATTTTCTTAACACTCCCCCTCAAGTTGGAGCATATATATCATATAAGCCCAGCTTGGAACAAAGAAATCTCAACCGATTGCCATTCAACGACTTCGTAAACACATCAGCAAGCTGGTCTCCGGTTTTCACAAATGGTGTACATATATCACCACTCACTATCTTGTCCCGCACAAAGTGACAATCAACTTCAATATGCTTGGTCCTCTCATGAAAGACTGGATTAGATGCAATATGTAGAGCAGCCTGATTATCACAGAATATCGGTATGGGAGTAGGAGGTGAGAAATTGATTTCTTGAAGAAAGTGCTGCAACCAAGTCACCTCACTAGCTGTATGAGCCATCGCCCTATATTCTGCTTCTGCACTTGACCTTGCTACTACAGTTTGTTTCTTACTTTTCCAAGAGATAAGATTACCACCGAGAAAAGTACAAAAACCAGTAGTGGATCGCCTATCTGAGGGAGATCCTGCCCAATCTGCATCTGTAAACCCCTCTACTCTGATATGTCCATTTGGTTTATACAATAATCCAAGACCTGGAGCCTTTTTCAAATACCGAATAATACGTATCACAGCTTCCCAATGAGAAATATGAGGGGCATCCAAAAACTGACTAACGACGCTAACGGCATACGAAATATCTGGTCGTGTGATGGTAAGATAATTCAATTTCCCTACCAGACGACGATATTTTCCCGGTTCTCCAAACAATTCCCCTTCATCCTTCAAAAGTTTCACGTTAGGATCCATAGGAGTATCAACTGGACGACTTCCAAGGAAGCCCGTCTCACCTAACAGGTCAAGAACATATTTTCTCTGAGATAAGTTGATACCTGACCTAGACCTAGCGACTTCAATACCCAAGAAATATCGAAGCTTACCTAGATCTTTGGTCTGAAAATGTTTTTGTAGAAACTGCTTCAGTTGGGCAATCCTATCTGCATTATCACCAGTGATTATAATATCATCTACATACACTACAAGAATAACATGTCCTGCTCCAGTTTGTTGATGAAATACTGAATGATCTGTCTGACACCTCTGAAGACCAAATTCCAAAACAACATCGGAAAACTTCCCAAACCATGCCCTTGGTGATTGTTTTAACCCATATAAAGCTTTCTTCAACTTACAAACATAGTTCTGGTACTCCCCCTGAGCAACAAACCCAGGTGGTTGCTCCATATAAACCTCCTCGTGTAAGTTACCATGAAGGAAGGCATTTTTAATATCCAATTGAAATAAAGGCCAACCAAGATTAGCAGCAATAGAAATCAAAAAGCGAATAGAAGATATCTTAGCAACCGGAGAGAATGTCTCATCATAATCAATACCATAGGTCTGTGTGTAACCCTTAGCAACTAGTCGGGCTTTCAACCGATTAATAGTTCCATCAGGATTGAACTTCGGAACATATACCCATCTGTTACCAACGGGATGTATACCAGGAGGTAGAGGAACAAGGTCCCAAGTCTTATTCTCATGCAAGGCCGCCATTTCCAACTCCATAGCCTGTCGCCACTCAGGATCAGATAAGGCCTCTGTTACTGTCTTAGGTACAAAAAAACTAGAAAGATGGTGACAATGAATCAGAAGTGACATAGGTGACAATGAATCAGAAGTGACATAGTGACTAATAGGGTGTTTAGTGACACAAACACGTTTACCTTTACGGAGAGCAATGGGCAATGACTCAGAGTCAAAACATATGACTGGTGCAGGATCTGGAGACGGCAAGGTGACGGATGGGGCTACAGATGTTGGTGGCTTAGATCGTCGAGTATAAACCTGCAAAGGAGGTGGCGGTTCCTTATGAGAGGACGACGACTCCGGTCCAATGGACGAAGAAGATGCTGGTATTGGAGAAACACCAACTGGTAGATACGGAACAGGTAAGCTAACGGGATCCCGAGTGGATTCGAGAAACGCACCAGTATCAGAGAAATAGGGTGTGAACTCATCAAAAGTGACATCTGCACTGACGAAGTAGCGTCGTAGGGAAGGATTATAGCAACGATACCCCTTCTGTGTTTGGGAGTAACCAAGGAAAACACATTTCATTGAGCGAGAGTCAAGTTTGTCGTGACCAGGACCAAAGCGATGAACATAACAAACACACCCAAAAACCCTGAGAGGTAACGAATACGTCGGAGAGGAGGAAAACAAAAGAGAGAAAGGCGATGCGCTGTCCAAAACAGAGGAAGGCATGCGATTAATAAGATAGCAAGCAGTAAGGACAGCATCGCTCCAAAACCGTTTAGGGACATGCATATGACAGAGAAGAGCACGAGTAACGTCTAATAAATGACGATTTTTGCGTTCGGCAACCCCATTTTGTTGTGGAGTATATGCACAAGATGTTTGATGAATAATACCTTTAGAAGATAGAAGGGATGTAAAAGGAGCAGACATATATTCTTTGGCATTATCAGAACGCAAAATACGAATTTTCTGGTTAAATTGATTTTTGATCAAAGTGCGAAAGGCTTGAAAAATAGAAAACAATTCAGAACGATTTTTCATTAAGAATATCCATGTCATGCGAGAATAATCATCCACAAAAGTAACAAAATACTGAAATTTATTAGAGGAAATAGTGATTGGTCCCCATATATCAGAATGAACTAACTCAAATAAATTGGAAACACGACTAACAGTTCTTAAAGGAAAAGATACACGTTGATGTTTGCTAAGTTGACAAGCCTCACATTGAAGTGATGACACATTACGAAGACTCACAACTTGACGTTTTAAAGTGGAAAGAGAAGGGTGACCAAGACGACAATGCCACTGTATGGGTGAAGCAGAAGACTGGAGAGCTCGAGGAGGAGAGACCGGTGAAAGATCCAGGTAATACAAGCCACCAACTTTATGCCCCATACCAATCATCCTCTTCGTCTTGAGATCCTGAAAAACACACAAGGAAGGATAAAATGTAACAGAACAGTGTAGAGATGTGGTAAGTTTACTAATAGATAATAGACTAAAGGGAAAGCCAGGAACATGAAGGACAGTCGATAAATCAATATTAGGGCTAAGATGGGCATTGCCTGAGCCTGCAACACTAGTTTGGGAACCATTAGCTAGAGTGACACTTTTGGAAGAAGTAACAGGATGATAATTAAGAAGAGAAGTAGACGAACCAGTCATGTGTTCAGTTGCGCCAGAATCGATAATCCATGGATTGTGAGATGATGACAGTAAACATTGAGACGATGTAGTACCTGATTTAGCGAGAGTGGCCATAGAATTGGAAGAGGCTTGTTTATGAGCCAAGAATTCAGCATAATCATCTCGGGGCACAAATAAAAAATCAGAATCTTGTGTTGAACTAGGGTTAGTTAATGGTCCAGATGTTGGGTGATGATCTTCAGCAGATGAGACTTGATTGGCGGAACTGGATGGTTTGCCATGTAAGTCCCAACAATAATCAACAGAGTGACCTATACGACCACAGTGAGTGCATTTTCGAGGCTCTCGATTTCCCGAACGACTATTGCCCCTAGTATCTCGGCCACCCCGAGAGCTATCACCACGTCCACTTCGACCGCTACGTCCACCTCGAAATGACCCACCTCGAGCAATAAAAGCAGAACGATCTCCGTTGGGTGTACCATCTGATAGAGTAGAACGCTGAATACGAGAGAATGTCTCTGCAAGACTGGGAAGCTCTTTTCCACCTAATATCTGTGCCCGAACTGCCTCAAATTCCGGTGGAAGACCAATAAGAAATTTAACAACGTCAATGTCTTCTCTCTGTTTTTCCATAACCTTCAAATCAAGAGAGAGAGGTTGATGCACATTTCGTTCCTGACAGACAGCCAAAAGCTTATTATAATATTCAACAAGGCTAGATGACCCCTTCTCAAGCCCAAAATATTGTTTACACGTCTCATAGATTCGGGTGACATTTCCAGTTCCAGAATGAATATGCTTGAGATGCTCCCAAATTTGCTTAGCTGTAGACATATAAAGGGATGAAGATCCGATATGTGGCTCAATACTACTGATCATAAGTCCAATGATTGCGTTATCCTCTTGATCCCACCGATCATTGAGAGTAGAATCTTCCTTCGCAGAATCACTTTCTGACGACTTCGCTGACGGCTTGTCCAAAATTAAGTGATTGAATAACCCCTTACCTCGCAAAAAAACCTCAACACATCTGGCCCAATAGGTATAATTTCGTTCATTTAATTTTTCAGGTGTCATGGGTCCAGTGAGATTGAACATTTCAATCTTGGATGACATGATGCTAACCACACAAATAGCGGAATAATAAAAGATAACACAGACTGACCGATTCACCAAGGAAATAAGACAAAAGTGAAGACCCAATTATCCACTGGAATGTATAATAACAAGTCCTCACAATCTGAAGTCCAACAAGAAATAGCCCAACAGTGGCTGAATTCAATGAGACAGCCCAACTTAATTCCCAGCACACTGCAGCCCAAATGGAGTCTGAATTAAAGAAGGCCCAAATCACCAAAGTCCACAGTCCACAGATCAACTGTATTTCCCTGTGCGAAAGGAAAAACGGGAAGCAGAGAGTGAAGCCCACTAAATCGGCCGACCAATTGAGAGCGCCGATCACTGCCAACGGATCCGACACACCACACGACAACAACACAACCACAACAACTGAATCACCATGAAACCACCATCAAAGTACCGCAGAATCGTCGGCGAACATTATACAACCACTTGACTGAACACCGCCGACGTCAATTAACCATTCGATCGACAACAGGGATCGTACGTTCTGGGTAAGCACGACACAACCCACACCTTTGGTAATTGATTACTTCAACACCTCAATTGTATACAAACTTGGACAGAAAAAAAAAGAAAGAAGGAGAAGAAGAAGCCCTAGCGGCGAAAGAGATTTTTTTTTTTTTTTTTTATATTGCTCTGATACCATGTAAATAACGAAATATTTAGTGAAGAGAAAGTTATAATCTTTCCCTCCTCAACTTCATTATATAGAAACGTTCATGAGTACATAGTATGGAAAGTTGGTAAATAAAGAAACATAATAACCTATAATAATATGCTTGCCTAATATACGTGATTGCCTAATATATGAGATTCCTATTTTATTTTCTTAACAACGTGAATTAGATCACCCATTATTAACAATTTATATGCATAATATTATTTTCGTGATCTCTCTTTTGCTTCTCTCCCCCCAATTTATGGAAACAAATGACATTTATTCTCTCTCTAGGTGTGTGCTTGTGCCTGCGCACTAATGTTTATGTGTGTGATTCCTTTGCCTGTTCTTTTACTAAAACTTGTGCAACATTAGTGGTTCTGGATTGTTGTTCTTCAGCTTCGTAAGTAGTTATTTGTAATTTGAACTTGTCAGCTAATTTTCATCAATTTATAGTGTGGCCATATCTTGTGATGTGATATAATTTATAGGGGATAAACTTCTCTTTGATTTCTGTTCAATGGAATATAAATACGTGGCTGTTTGTACGTCCAACCAAGCAGGGGCGGACGCAGATTTTTATTTTGGGGGGGCACAATCATATTTTGAAAAGTTAATGAAAAAATTAAAGTAAGAGATATTTTATTCTCTAAGTGTTCTCATATTTTGATAACGTTTCATAATTACATCATTTTCAATATTGTCAAATACATCTTTCTCAATATATGCAATCAAACTATCATTCAACCATTGATCTCCAATTCGATTGCGCAAACGATTTTTGACAAAAGTCATAGTAGGAAATAGCAGTAGCTCCCGGGAAAAACTAAGGTTAATGTCGCAAGCTTGTAGACTATCAATTTCCTAAATCAGAATTGGCAATTGCCTTCTCAATAAATCAAATTCATTAAAATCCCTAACTCCCTAAAAGCCCTAATTAGAAATCTCTAACTATCAATTTCCAAAAAACCCTAAATCCCTAAATCAGCAAATCACTATCAATTTCCAAAAAACCCTAAATCTCTAAATCAGTAAATCACTATCAATTTCCGAAAAAACCCTAAATCCCTAAATCAGAAAACAATTTGAAACCCAGCAATACACTCAATAAATTTACCTCAATAACAAACAATAACATAATTCATTTACCTCAATAAGAAACACAAATACATTATACAAACAAGTTAATCTGAGAGTTTGAGACTGAGAGAATGAGAGTGCACTGTGCAGTCTGTGAGTCAGCCGGAACTTACTTAAGATAGGAGTGACTAGTGAGGACGGGGTGGAGCTTGGAAGTTGGAACGGTGGAGGCGCGAACGTGAAGAATGGTGCAATGTCGACTGTCGAGCCCGTGGGAGAGACTAGAGAGGACGGGTGGAGCTTAGAGACGGAGGAGACAAGCCAAACGGGGAGTTGGGAGAGGCTGAGGGCTTAGAGGAGAGGCAGAGGCTGAGTGGAGGAGGGGAGTTGGGAGAGAGGCTGAGGCTGAGACGTGAGTGGAGGACTTGAGAGAGTTGGGAGAGGAGTGAACGAGGTTAGGACTTGGGAGTGGGTTTCTAACTTCTAGTTTTTTTATTTTATATTTTAAAAAAAAAAAAATCTGGGGGGGCACGTGCCCCCCAGGCCACCCCCTAGATCCGCCAGTGCAACCAAGGGTATATCATGGACAAGAGACTGGAAGCAGGAAGCATGTCAAATTACGGGCATCAAGGAGTGCCTACAGACCTCGGTAATTTCTATGCGACAGGACTTACTGAAAGAGGCTCTCCGCCATGGTGGGATGATGACAAAAATGAGCATTATGTATTTGAGCTTGGAGAGAATTTAACCTCTCACTGTAATTTTATTTTCTCGTCATGATAAAACCATCTTATATTCTCTCGTCTAGCATAGCTCCAGCCTGTTGGATCTGTTATGGCATTGTGTCTGCTTTTTACTCCTTTTTCTACCAGACATCTCAAAAATGATGTTACATACCGATTCATCTCTGTTTTCCCAAAAGAGAAGAAAAATAAAGAATATAAGGAAGAAAAAAAAATAAAGAAGGAAATGGCTTCGAATGCAATAGGAAAGAAATTATAACCCATCTTCAACTTATATATGTTAATTCCTGACATGCTCAAGTATCTAATTACTTCATCTTTTAAATGTGTATGGCACCATTTCTCCACTTTGTACCGCATTCCAGATAAGATCCTTAGAAAGATTGGTGAAGGTTAGTCTCCCTTGTAATATATTTAATGGGTTATGCATTTTCTCATTTCATGTCTAAAATCTTATTTCTAATTTTATGGGTGCATTTGTTCCAGTTTTGGAATGCTGGGACAGGGAACAAAAGGAATTGGTTGCAATAAAAATTGTCCGAAGCATTAAGAAGTATCATGAAGCAGCAATGAGCCTCTGTTTGACACGTATTCTTTCAAAATACATTATTTCATAACTCATTTCAACCACACATTCTTAGTAAAATAATATTTTACATCACATCAATAACTTTTCTTTACTTTTTAACCACATATTTCTCATCATATCACTATTTAAAATACATTCTTTCCTCAATAATATTTATCAAACACATTCTTTCCTCAATAATATTTATCAAACACACCTTGAAAATGACGTGCTTCAGTTGCTTGGTAGATATGACAGAAATGGCAGTCGGTACGTTTACAGTCACAATGATAATATAATTTATTAGTTTCAGTTTTTATGGTTTTATTCATATCAAGCCAAACTTTGCATTGGTGGCTTAAAAAGTTTATTTTTTGCAGTTGTGTTGAATTACGGAACTGGTTTGATTATCACAACCATATTTGTTTAGTAAGTATATTATCGATTCGTAGTAACATGAATTCCTCATTTTTTTTTCAACTTTTTGGGGAGTCGAGGCTTGTCAATGAATGTAATGGTCTTCTCAGGTATTTGAGAAGCTTGGATTGAGCTTATTCGATTTTCTATGGAAAAACAGTCATCGCTCATTTCCGGTTGATCTAGTCTGCGAGATTCAGACACGGGCGGATCCAGCACCTGGCCAGCCCCAGCGGCCGCCCGTGCTGGATCCGCCAGGAACAATTTTTTTTTTTTACAATAGATAAATATTTAGAATATATAGCTGATAATTCATCGTGTTTTCAAACATCTCCCATAGCTCATTTGGTTAGAGCTTGCATTTTCATATTATAGGTTCTGGGTTCGAGTCTCCTTCCAACCAATCTATTATGTGATAGTTTTAGTTCTACAATTATTACCAAAATTAATGGAATAGGGAGGGATTCGAACCTCTGACCTTTCTTAGGATTATTGACAGATTTACCATTATGGCAATTGATAAATTTGACACTAAAATTAAACAGGATAATATATGTTAAGTTTTAGTGGTGTTAATGCAATTGTAAAAATTCGAACACACTCTTCCTTTGAATTATAACTTGGCTACAATGTCACTTGGTAAATATTGTTAACTCATATAACAAAATTATATATATTTAGTTTGAACAAAATAATTGTTATATTTAAATTATAGGTTTTGATTCCTTTTTTTTTTTCAAAATACATTTTTTCTCTCTTCTTTTCAACCACATCCTTCAATAAAATAATATTATACGCAAATTCAAAACTTTTCTTTATTTTTAAACACATATTCTTCATCAAATCAATATTCTAAAATGCATTTTTTGCAAAAAATAAGCATCGAATGGGCTCTTAATATTTTATTGCTACCGGCGATCAATGGCCGCCCGTGCTGACTTAAAATCCTAGATCCGCCACTGTTGTCTGGCAACTTTTGGAATGTGTAGCATGTCTGTGGTAAATACCTCTGCCATTCTACTATATTTTTTCATCCTTATGGCAACCATTATCGTACCTGATCCCATCGCTTTTTATTTCATTCTAGGGACCTTGCTAGAAGTCGTCTTGTTTTTAGCAACTTTGATTGGCATGCATCCATTTTTTTTTCATTTTTTATACAGTTCTCTTATCTGAAACAAAAACTCTGATGCTCTGAATGCTTTGGCTGGCTTTTTTTGTAGTCACGCATGATATGCGTCTCATCCATACCGATTTGAAGCCAGAGAACATACTCTTTGTCTCTCCAGATTATGTAAAAATACCTGAATTCAGGGTACGTCAGTCAAGAGCTCTCACCGTGTGAAGTAGTTATTCTTACATTCAGACTTCTTTACTTATACAAACGACTCTTTTCTATCGGCTGTTTATTTCATGTCTATGCATTTGAAGATTGCATCTTGGTCTTTAAGAGATGGGTCTGTTTATAAGAGGTTACCAAAGTCGAGTGCCATTACAGTTATTGACTTCAGTAGTGCGGTCTATGGGCGTCGAGATCACAATTATATTGTTTCCACTAGACATTATTGTGCACCCGAGGTTATTCTTGGTATGTTGAAGTTTCCTGTGAGTCACCTCTCACTTTGATGTGGTGTTCTTCATTGCTAAGCTGAGGCTTTCTGTGTCTATTTAAGGACTTGGGTGGAGCTATCCATGTGATATATGGAGTGTTGGTTGCATCTTGGTTGAGCTATGCTCGGTATTTCTGATGATTCAGCAGTAACTTTTCATCTATTGGTCAAATAAATGTATGACTAGATGCATGGGAGGAAACATAATTTTAAATCTGATGATTTAGCAGGGCGAAGCTTTGTTTCAGACTCGTGAGAATTTAGAGCATCTGGCCATGATGGAGTGAGTGTTGGGTCCTCTACCCCAATACATGTTGAAACGTGTAGAGTATGTAATTGAACTGGAATTTATTTATCATTTCTATCATTTTTTTTTTTTTTTTGGCTAATTATTGATTGTCTCTTTTCCTCTGGTGGTTTCATTGCCTTAGTCGGCAGTCTCGGACATATATAAAATGGGGTAGGTTGGACTGGCCTGAAGGTGCAACTTCAAGAGAAAGCATTAAGGCATTCACAAAGCTACCTCGCCTTCTGGTTGTTTCTATGATTTGTTTTAGTTACACTTACCTTTGCATATTGTTAATTTAGGTAATCTTTGGTGTGGATTCTTGAATCAGATTAGTGATGGCCATGGGCGGACACAAACTTCTTATGTTGGGGGGCACAATCAAACTTTCAACAAGTAACGAAAAAATTAAAGTAAGAGACCGAGAGTCGAGAGAGACGGAGGGTACTAGAGTGGCGGGAGAAATGAAGAAGTTAGGGACTAGGGTTATAATTTCTTCTCATTTTAATCTCATTTTTGGCCAAAACTCATTTTACTACAGGAATACAATTGGACACGCCAACAAATTTGACTTGTGTCAGACTGATATTTTCAATTGAATATTACCGTTGCCTCACAATTCCCATTTTGTCCTAATTTGAAAGTGTAAATTCCAATTGAATATTGAAGGCAAATTTCATTCCAATTGAATTTGGAAGGGCATTTGTGGGATACAAAATAATGTTAACTGCAAAGTGTCATGTCCGGCTGCTGCTGTCAGCCAAAAATTGAAGGAAATGGTACATGGGGCCCACAACGGTTGGAAAATGGATGGAAAAATGGGAATAGAATGGGGTTTTTTCTAAAAAAAAAATTCCCAAAATCCTGGGGGGGGGGGGGTACGTGCCCCCCCAGGCCACCCCCTAGGTCCGTCAGTGGTGATGGTAGGCCCCGCCCTTGCCCCGCCCTGACATGTTGGTGGGACGGGGCAGGGAGGGGGTGCCCCGCCCCGAAGCGCATCATGAAGAATAAAAAAAATAATTAACTACAAATTAAAAACAAAAAATAGTTAATTTGAAGTTTTTGAAAAAATAAAAAATAAACGGGGCAGGAAATGGGGCAAGCCCGCACCCCGAACCCGCCCCGCCCAGTCTAAGGCGGGGCGGGGCGGGACGGGACGGGACGGGGGGCGGGGGTGCCCGCCCCGAACCCGCCCCGTTGCCATCTCCAAAGCAGATCACCCGTCTTGTAAATTTAATTTCTAAATCTACATTATAGGCTGACTTTTGTGGATATAGTGGATGATTGACACGTGTAATGTGATTTTTTTAAAAAGTGAACTAGTCCATTTATTCTCTTTATCCATGTTATTTGACACGTTCGAAGTGTCAAAAGGAAGATGTATTTGGTGACATTTTAACTTGACAAACAGAGATTGCAATATTAGTCATCCCTCATTTAGAGAAAACTTGTGTTAAATCATATTTTCCTGGGTCCATTGTTTTTGGTGAATTCACATTTATAAACATTTTCATTTCATTATTTTAAGCATGTTTCTGTACTTCCAACCCATGAGAAACCAATTTGTCCAATTCTGGTAGAATACCTTCTACCTACTAGCAGTAACTCATTGAAGCCTTAGCCAACCTGATCCCTGAATTAGTACGGGAGAGTTGATGTTTTCATTATCATTGCAGAATATAGTAATGCAGCATGTGAATCATTCAGCTGGAGATCTGATAGACCTCCTGCTAGGACTTCTTCGGTATGACCCTTCTGTCAGGATGACTGCTCACGAAGCCCTCAAGCATCCTTTATTTACCAGATACGGGTACAGGTCCCTAAAAGCAGTTGTTTGATCATTTCTATGGTTCCATGATATATAAATGGTGGTGTTCGTGCTTTGGATGTTAGCCACCATTCTCAAGGTTTTGATAAAGAGCAAATTTTGTTGGCCTGAATATTAATTTTGTTGTCTTGTTTCATCGTTGAGCTTGTATTACAATATACATTATGGTATATCACGAACTCTTTCTTCTACGAGTTCTCTCCCCCAAAATCTGGGCTTATCAGTTTGTCCTACAAAACATATTGTACTTCTTATATCATATGACCTTTTCTATTAGCATATAGAATCTCTTCCCGTGGTGGTGCAATTATTTGTGACAATCGTTTTCTTTTCTCATCCTACATCATTATACAATATCGATTTCTTGGGGATTAGTTTGTTTTTATCTATTTGATTTCAGTCAAGGTTATGGAATTTATAGCTTAATGAAAATAAGCATGTTAATTTTCATCTTTGGGGGTTGGCTCCTTCACGCCTTGTTGTAAAATGTGTAGCGTCTTGGTCCAGCATATCCCTCAATGGCAGAAGAATAGAGGTGTAATTTCTGCAAATGCGTGCAAAACAGCCTCGAAAATATGGGCAAGTAGTTAGTTTAATGAGAGGAAGTTTATAGAGAATTGCATATGGGCAAGGCGAAGTTTGTTACATGAATTTTTTTAATCTCATGCTATAAATCTCTATAACAAACATGATGTCATTGTGTTAAAAAAAAAAAAACAAATGATGTTACAAAAAAACAAAATGAGTAAACAAGAATTGAGTGATCAGGGAATAAAAAATCAACCCTGTTCGGAAATGAATCCAATGCATAAGAAAACTGAACATTTGGTCATTTGCTCTTCAATTCTCATTTGTTATTTCAGCGTTGTGTAACTCACTTTACTTTCTCCAGAATCAAGACTTCGATGTAGGCAATTTACCCGACAAAACTTCTAATCTTAATAGTAAACTCTTCTACTGTCCATCTGTTTCTTCAGCTTTAGGCTGACTTTCCAAACCCGAATGTAGCTTCCACCATGTGTACATCTGCAACCCATACTCACTTGTCGTAGAAATGGCTTAACACAATTGCTAGTGATGGAAATTTCATCATAATAAAGATTCATGACTGTAACAGAAATCTGTACTCACCCTGGCATTGAGATTGGCGAAGTTCGCGAGCAATGTTTGATTGGCATTGAGGGGTACCCCGTATATACTTTGTTGAGTGCTCATCTCTTGTAGTTTTCGAGATATATAATTTAAGACTTGCTCGTCTCTACTCGTCTTCATATTAAAGGCAACCAAAAGATTTTTATCCTTGTGACAGTGGAGATAGATGTTGAAGTTCAAACTATAAGTAATGCTAAGCGTCCCTTGATGATTATTATCCACAGGAATTCAGAGAATGTAGACACAGCTCTGTTATTGGCCTGGTCCTACAAGATGTCCATGGGCAGCCGGTGGTGAATGGTGGTGGCTTGCATGGCAATGTTGAGTCAAAAGTTGGCCACTTCCCAGGTGGGTTGTGGCTGAGAACTGGAACAACTATACCCGCTATGATCATGGTTGTGGTTGCCACGGAAAATCAGTTACTGATCCAATATCGTTGTTGATGGTCGGTGTGGAAGAAAAAGGTGACCCATCTCCTGTTGAAAGTACATTACAGTGTCTTACGGTTTTCCAAATACAAGTCAAATACAGCAGTGTTCAAGGTCAAATGATCCATTGGTAATGCAACATACAACATTCAAAGAGCTGTATGAAGCTTTTAAGATTCTTTTGAATAAGAAAAGTGGAACTTCTCAGGTACTTAAAGGTCATGTGTAAATTGATCCTATCCAGAAAAGAAGTTTTGGCTGCAATTGGAGGTTGAAGTTTGCAGTTGAATCAATTTTCCTGAGCATATTTAAAATAACAGTACAATATTCACCAGTAAAAGATGTTTATCTGTGATTCTTAACGGAATGCCCGTAAAAGAGAGAGAGAGAGAGAGAGAGAGAGAGACAAACCCCACATCCCCCAAAAAAAGAAAGAAAAATTAAATAAAAAAGAAAAAAAGAACCCCAAACCTGAAAAGCGAAAGGACAATTAAGAAAAATACACATTTGAATCTCCATTTAGTCCATTACCAATTACTGGTGTTTTAACTAAGTTTTGTGCCCCATGTTACAGGTCAAATTAATGGTGAGGCAGCAAAGCACAGTCTTTCAGGCATCACATGCAAAGCTTTTATTAGGAGCCTAAACATATGCTCTCTAACTTTGTTGAGGCTTACACCTTGACTTACTCAAAAGCACGGTTTGAGGCATAGTGCCAAGGAAAACCCCTACGCTTTTGGAGCTATTTTATACTAGTCTCAAACTCTTCAAACATAATTTTTCATGGCCCAATACATTACAAGGCATCTGTGATAAACCAAATCAAACATAAGAAAAAACTGGAGATTAGAGAAAACTAGTGAGGAATATTGGCCTATCCTTGCTCCACTGATGTAATAATGGTGCTACCTTTCATGGGCAAACAACTAGCAACCGCTTTTTTCTTCCATATTTTTCTAGTTTGTTGTCTATGCTTTTATTTTCTTTTCTTTTATAATCATTGTTTTAAAAAAGCTATTTGAAGAATATGCCTTGAATCCTGCAAATCCAGCCTCATGCGAGACTTTCTAAAAACGCCTTAAAGCTTAGGGTCTGTTTGGTTCGCTATTTTCAAGTTGTTTTTGCAAAACACTGAAAACGTGTTTCATTTGTTATTTCTGAATATGCATTTAAGAAAACAAGGTTAAACTTGTAACACTCAAAACGCATTTTTAATGTTACAAGTGTTTACAATGAAAATTCTCAAAATACTCAAAAGAAACGTTTAAATAAAATTTTAAAAATATAAAATTCTAACAAATAAAATCTAGAATTCGAAAAAAATAAATTCAAAAAATAAAATTGATAAATTCTAAAATTCGAAAAAACAAAAAATAAGATTAGAAAAATTTCTAGGAAAATAAACATTATAAAAAATAAAAATGGTTCAAACTCTTAATGATTATTTACAAAAAATTCTAAAAATATATTTAAATGAACACGGAAAAAATATTCTAAATCCACGTCATTAATTTTAATTTTCTATATTTTGAACTCAATTTATTATTTGTTTTTATTTTATTGTGGTAGCAAGAAAAAATATTATAAGATTCACCAACTTTAAACTGTATATATTACTTAATAATATATTAACATAAAATAGTTCTATTTTTATTGAATAATCAAACTTCATGAAATAGAAGGTTATAAAACAATTTTTCAAAATTTTAAACCAAACATGTTTTCGAGTTTTCAGTTTTGAGAAATAATTTTTCAAAATGACAAAAAAAATGCATTTTTAGCAATCTTAAAACATACTCTCAAAATAGAAAACTGAAAAAGAACTCAAAACTAAAAATTGAAAATAGAAACACAAATTAAACGGACCATTACTCTTTAAGCACCAATTGTGCAGTTATGCCTCAAGGTAAAGCCTCGAGAATTGTGTTATGAGTAATGATATTTATTATCGTGATGATGGAACATCGGTGATGTGATAATTCATTATCCCTCACATTTCTCTCTCCTCCCTCTTGCTCATAAAATTAAACTGCTCAATCCCATTATTTCACATAGACCGTCACATCACCAATATTCCATCATCATAATGATAAATAACATTATTCTTATATTATTTGCTAGTTTGTCTAGTATTTCTTAGATATTTTAATCGTAGCCTAGCCCTGATACTCACTGACATGACCCGTCTCGAATCACCCTAGTGGACTCGAAACGTTATGTGCGTCGACGATGGATGTCAACTAGGCGTCAGACCCACCATCAAGTAACCATGACCTATTTTGACTATAATGAGTTCATTAAAAATTTTGACAGAATTTTCCCCATAAATTGGACTAAATCAACTTGAAAAGCAACAAACTTTCCAAAACACACATATATATATATATATTTTTTTTGATAACCGTGGATGTCCGGGCCAACTTGCGCGCACCTCGACTAATTTCACGGGGCCCTGAAGTTTACGGTCGGGTACTTACCTCAGTGACCCTGAGAAGACTCGAACTGGTGACCATTGGGGAGTAAACTCAAGGCCTAACCAATTGAGCAACCCATTAGGGTTCCAAAACACATATATAATAGACATTGGGGACCACCTATCCCTCTAACAAATGCTAACCAAAAGTTAAGTGTAACCAACTCTACCATTTCAATACACTTCACAAAAACTTGGATGGATATGAATCTAAAAAAAAAAAACGCAGCGAGCCCATATGCTTGAATACATGTGGCACAAATAAACTTAAAACAATAGGGTGAACATGCGCCCCCAAAAGGTAATGACTACATAATCAAATAACTGAGTCATAATCAAACCCGTTACAATATTTAGCGGGCTTCTTTATTTTATTTTTCCTGTCTTTACACGAAAGTGAAGGAGGAAGGAGAATACACAATTGCTAATAAAGGATGATGACAGAATGAAAAGAACTATTATTGTTAGTGTTAATTTAAGAGATAGCTAAGTTGTCTCTACTGCTATTCGCATTTAACAATTTTGTTATGTAATTACTAATTTGATAACTTATTATTTAGCTGCTTTATTGATCTATTTTATGTGCTGAATAGTTAAGACTTGTAATTTTTTTGATTTGTTTTATTGTGGATTTTATAAGATGTTTTATGGTTTATAATTTTGTATTGTTATATTCTTTTGAATTATTTTATTGGTTTGCCTCAAGGCTTATGCCTCACCTCGCATACACAAGTGCTCAGTACCTGATAAAGCCTTTTTAAGCTATGTTATAACTAGTCGTTTTTTCATATGTTTAGACTTTAAATTATAAATCAGTCAAATTATTATTTGTTACTTTTATGTTCCATTTTATATTTTAAAATAGATTAAGTTAATCGACTGCAACGATTTAGACAGACCAGCAACTATATACACGACAAATAGATGCCGTAACTTTCTTAAATTACGTATTGTGCTTGGTACTTACAAAATATTTTGAAAGGCAGAAGAAAAAGATCATAACTAGATTAGCATCATAATGAAAACTTTCAGAACTAGTTCAGCTTCATACCTGCCCAAGGGCAAGAAGCCAAAGGTCCCTGGCCTGCTACATGAGGATACTGGAGCGCCAGGTTTTGCTCTCTGTAGAATTAGCCCAACATGTGTAGCATAGCATGCGTCATATAGAAACAGAAAAAGAAGAGAAAACTTGGAGTAATTTTTTTGGCGACATATTGGCTCTGGTGATAAACAGCAGACTGAGATTTCGAAATGACTCCACAGCCACAGCTCTATGGCTATATCTTGAAATGTTATTCAGCTTAACCATCTAGTCGTAAATCTTTCATTTATTCTTGAATTGGCAAATATGCAAAACAAAATATGGAAATGTCAAGAATACCTTTAAGGGTGAAAACTGAGGGAGACAAGTAAACCCAACCTGTTTGATTATTTCTAGAATCAGTCAGGAGTATGCGGTGGCTCAAGATGCCATGATTTTGAGAGGTGCGCCATCAACCGAGAATATATCTTGAGAGGGCTTTGCAGCATTTCAATCTAAATTCATTTTAATAAGAAAAGATGAGTAAACACTTAAAATGTTCCTTGTAAATGAACAACTCCATTCCAGGAAAAGTACAGCAATACATGTCACTTTACGTGTTCATATTATTTTATGTGTCACTTGTAACTTGTAAATTTCACAGAAATCTCAATTTCCTGCTTACTGCTCTGAAGCATGGGATATATTTCTCTAAAGGTAGAAATCTGTTAATTTTTAATTCACTTTAAAGATTCGGGTCACTGTACAAAATAGACCTGCATGTAGAGTTATTTCAATATTTGCACAGTGGTTTAAACTGCAGATTACAATACACAGAGGTCATGGCAACGCACTCGCACTATTTTTCACACAAAAAAGGGAGCATGAAAGGGAGCCATGAGATAAAAACCATTGATAAAGTTATCGCAGGATGCATCTTTTGAATGGATGACATTGATCAGAGTCTCAGATATATCTCTGTCAAGGGTAAATCCCTTCTCCATCATCTGATCCCAGACGTCATAAGCCAAAGAAAAATTATTTTCCTTTATGAGACCTCCAATGATTAACTTGAAAGTCAACTCATCTGGATACAAACCTGTACTTTGCATTTCCTCATATAGATGCATGGCTTCACTAACTCTGAAAGCCTTGCAAAACCCATTGATGAGTGCATTGTAGCACACTACATCAGGGGCAATTCCCTGCCCTACCATATCATGAAAAATACTGCGACCCATTTCTACGCTTCCAATCTTGCACCGGTGATCAATAATGACAGTATACAATACACTATCTGGAGATATACCCATTTTTGTCATCTGTTCAAGAAGATCGTTGGCTATCTTCGAGTTGCCTTCTCTAAGAAAAGCTTTTATGAGGGTGGTAAATGTTTTCACATCGGGAACAATTCCCTTCTTCCCCATCTCCTCCAATAGCTTAAAAGCCCTTCTAGTACGGCCCACCTTGCAAAATGCTCTAATAATTGTATTGTAGGATACAACATCTACCAACCCTTTAGCTTCCATCTTTTTGGCCATCAAGACATAAGCCGTGTCTACTCTATTGCCTTTGCATAAACCCTTTAGAAGCTGATTGTAGCTATAACCGTCAGGCTTCGTCCTGCTTCTCTCCATCTTTTCTACTAAATTCTCTGCCTCATCCAACATTAGCTCATTACAAAAATAATTCAATAACACATTATAAGTAACCAAATCAGGCACACATCCATTCCTACTCATAAATGATTTGATTGCTTGTGCCTTGTCAATCCTACCTGCTTGACAAAACCCATCTATAAGTACATTATAAATTATCACATTAAATTTAACCTTCCCCTTCATATCCCCCACAGTGAGCTCATATGCCAAATCAACCTTCCCATTGTCACATAAACCTAAAACAATTGCCCTGCAAGCGTCATTATCTGGTTCAAAACCCTTTTTAATCATCATTTTCCACATTTCAACAGCCTCGTCAAGCCTTTTAACCCTACACAACCCACTAATTGTAATAGTATAACTCACTATGTCTGGCTCACGTCCCTTCTCTCTCATTACTCTCAATAATTCCAAGGCATTGTCCACTAAATTCTCGCTGCACAAAAGATTCAAATAAATATTATAAGCCCATAAATCAGGCACAATGTTGAGCCTATCCATATCTTCAACAAGCCTACAAATGAGCTCAAAGTTCTTAACTTTACACAACCCGGAGCTGAATCTGGAGTAAGTAAAGGAACTCAAAGAGAACCCTTTTGAAACCATCGAATTATAATAGTGTTCAGCTAACTCAAAACGCAAGTTCTTTATTAACACTCCAAGGAACCTGTTGTAATCTATGGAAAAGACCCTGCAATCTGAATTGGACATTTCATCGAACACTTGGATTGCCTTATCAATGAGGCCGGCTTTCACATAGTTCGCGATGCGAGAGCGATATATGAGACGTTGTTTGCCAAGAATTTTATACATAGATAAAAACAGAACCCCACTCAAAGCTACGCATTTGAGCTCTACACCTGTATCGGAAGCTGAAAGCTGTAATTTTTACATCGAAACGAATATTGGGATATGTACTGTATATCAATGAATACAACAACATCTGTATTTAAACATTTGTATCTATAATTGTATGTAGAGAGATACATGGTTTCACCTATGGGGAAAACTGCGAGAGAGGGAGATGTAAGGGGGACTCGGGGACCCAAAAACCAAGTCCACTCCACCCTCTGAAATGTAAACGGTAAACCTGGTATTTTTCGAATTCTCGAAAAACTGCAAAACCTTGGAGTAGGAAAATGAAGGGTTTTGAAGGGGATTGTTTGTTAAAAGACCTGATCAAACCAAGGAGTTGGAAAAAAACACCCTTTGTCAATGTTTATTGGTCAAATAGTCTTAATAAAAAAATACAATAAATAAACATGGCAAATTGTCTAAAATATCCACATCAAGAAAAAAACTCTTACACCCTTTTCATCCCATCAAATTCACTATTTCTCTCGTCTGAAAATCAACGTACTGTTTGACCGAAAAAAAAAAATCCAACGTGCTCTTTATCTCCAATGTTTGCCGCCTCCTAAAATCTTGTTATTGATTATATTCCTCACCTATCTTCTCCAACATTTTGAACATTTGAAGAAGGATTTTAGCTTCTATATTACCTACATTGAAATCTCCATTATTTGAAGAAAAGAAAATGATATTTTTATAAATCTCATGTACATTTGGTCTTTTTATTGTTGAATATAGTATGAAATGATATTTTAGCTGATTTGTTTTTACTATTGGTGTATTTCCGCAACTATTGGACGATTTGTAGTTCAGAACGACAGTCCAGCCGTTTTACGTAGTGTAGAACGACAGTACAGTCGTTATCGTCCATGTAAAATGACAATACAAACAATATCGGTTATGGTCTGTCCGTTCTTGATAATACAATGTGGTCACTTTGATAATTTAAATATGATGGCCATTTTCATATTACTTTGATATATATTTGAGTAAACTATTTAACTTTTTTATTTTATTTGCAGCTATGGATTCTGTAGAAATGATATGGGTACAAGTATGTTATTTTGTTGAGTTTAAAAAGATTGAAGAAGGCAAATGGACATGGAGTTATGAAGGGAATGGCGAAGAAAAAGTGGATATTCTTTATGTTCCAACTAACATTTCGTATATAGAATTGTACAACAAAATGCAAGAACTTGTTAACGTGGATTCAAAGTTATATGAAATTGAGATGATGTCTCTTAACCCTGGTATGTCTAAGTTTTCAGTTCCACCACAAAGGATTAATTGTGACATGAAAGTGAAGTGGTTTCTTTCTATATGTACAAAGCATCCTCTTTGCGTGACTATTTCAACCAAAGTTGCAGATGAGTGTGATAGTGCAAGGGAGTTTGAAAGAGATGGTGGAGTAGAAACCAATGGTGAAATAGAGAAGGGAGATATGAGCAATCGAAATGAAGTTGAGCAATACAATGGCGATTATGGGAATGATATAGAAAGAAACTATGTGGATTGGGATAATTTGACCATAATTCAAGGTAGTTCCGAAAAACAAGTTTTCCAAGATGAATCTCCTCTTAGAGATGAAAACAATGTTGATTTCTCCATGCAAGAGGACATTATTGGTATTTCAACAGAAGTTGTCTGTTCAATTCACATCGGCTAGGATTCCGGAAAATGAAGATGTACATGAAGATGAATTATTTCCAACTAAAAGTGCTTTGATATCAAAAATCCAACTCCTTGCTGTGAAGTACCAATTTGAATTCAAAGTAAAGAAATCAAATAAGAGTGTGTATACAGTAGTTTGTGTTGGGGAAAGTTGCAACTGGCGTTTACGGGCAACGAGGATAGCTGAATCTGAGATTTTTCAAATACGAAAATATTCTGGTCATCACACTTGCTCCATGAGTGTTTGTCGCAGGGATAATAGACATGCTACCTATTCGGTAATTGGAAAGCATGTAGCTCCAAAGTATTAGGATGCCAACATAGTGTACAGACCAAGAAACATCATCAATGACATTCGGCGAGAATTTGGCATAACTATAAACTATCATAAGGCGTACATGGCCAAAGAATTTGCTTACAAAGAGGTTCGAGGTAGCCCTGATGATAGCTATGCGAAGTTGCCATTGTATTGCCATGTTTTGGAGAGAAAAAATCCTGGCACGTTGACTTTTATTGAAACTGATAATGATGGACGTTTCATGTATTTTTTTCATGGCATTAGGACCAAGCATACGTGGATTCCTCTCTTCAATCCGACGGGTAATTTGTGTGGATGGAACATTTTTGAAATCTAAGTATCAAGGTACGTTACTTGTTGCCACATGCCAAGATGCAAATCGTCAAATTTATCCACTTGCGTGGGGCATAGTAGATTCAGAAAACAATAACTCATGGACTTGGTTCTTTCAGAAATTGAGGCAAATAACAGGCGACACAGACGAGCTAGTCTTTATATCTGATCGTGCACCAAGCATATCAAATGGTTTTAACGTCTATTCTAACGCACATCATGGTTATTGTATATGGCATCTGCAAAATAACTTGAAGAGCAAATTTTCTCGCATTCATATTATGCCATTGTTTAGAGCTACTGCAGAGGCATATAGTTTACCAAAATTTGAGATCAATATGCAAGCATTATGCAGTCTACACGAGAAAATTCGAGGGTACTTGGAGGATGATGTTGGTGTGGAGTATTGGTCAAGAGCACATTTCAATGGCATCAGGTACAATAGTATGACCACAAACAATGCAGAATCATTGAATGCATTGTTGAAAAGTGCTCGAGAATTTCCTATACTTGCTTTGATGGAGCATATCAGAGAGAAGATGCAAATATGGTTTCATGATAGACGTGTTGATGCCGAAAAATGTACGAGCTACCTCACCCCGCCTTTGGAGGAGAAGACGTATGATAGGTATAACGAGTCAAAAGGTTTCGAGGTGAAAGCTCTCAGCCCAGATGAGATGCAAGTGAGTGATGAAATGGAAAGTTTCATTGTTCATTTGGAGAGGGGGACATGCACATGCAAGGAATTTGATCTGGACCAATTTCCATGTGCACATGCAATTGCTGTAGTGAAGGATGTTCGGGATAACTGTTACAGGTTTTGCTCTCCATTTTATAGCACTTCTTCCTGGAAACAAGCTTATTCTGAATATATATATCCACTGCCAAATGAGGCGGACTGGGAAATTCCCGATAATGTTCGATCAAGAAAGGTGATACGACCGTTGACATGAAGAGGAAGTGGACGTCCACCAAAAAAAAGGAAACAATCAGCCGGAGAGATGCGCAAGTCTCGTAAGTGTAGTAGGTGTCTGAAAACTGGGCATAACCGTATCACTTGTACAAATCGTGTACCACTCAGTGAGATACATGAACAATGAAGACAACATGGCACATATGAGGCTTTTGTGGTGTTGTGATGTACAGCTTTTGTAATATTGAAAAGGGATGGTGGTGTTATGCTACGATGTACTACTTTTGTCGTTTTGAAAAGCAAACTACTTATAATGTATTGGAACGAGTGATTGTGTCCTTGTCTTGGACTCGATGAAGCCAGAACGGCAGTTATGATGCACATATATCTTTTTTGTTACACTAAAACATCGCTTGTGCTTTTTCAAATGAGTTTATCTAACCGAATATTGTGTCTCGAATGCGTCATGGTGCTCTGTACAGGTGTTTCCAGGCAGAACGACACAAGTGTCGTTTTCTGGACAGTAACGACACTGGTGGCGTTCTCGTTGAATTTTTTCCCACAGCATAACGACACTTGTGCCGTTATAGTAGACATTATATGATCAGTAACGGCACAAGTCTTTTACATTATCATTATACTTGCAAATATAAAGATCGTCATACCATTCTAATAAATAATCTCTTCCCATTCAGAACGACAGTTGTGCCGTTTTTCAAGAACAGTAACAGCGGTTGTGTCGTTTTGTTTGTCACTTCAATTAAGGATTGAGCATATCTCCACCACAAAATAAGAAGCACGTCCACCCTACAACTCAAATGAGTACATATAACGAGTTCATCGTGCCTCGGACGGGTCGTGGGGCTCTGTCCGCATGTTTCCAGGCAGAACGGCACTTGTGCCGTTACAAGACAGTTCTGCCGTTCTGTTGATTTCTTCAATATTTTTCAACTTTTCGAGTCTAACGCCCTCGCAAACTGAACCCCCTAACTCGATGAAGGCTGGACATGTTGATTAGGAGATGTGTAACGGTGGAATTGATGTAGAATCTACGGTATTGAACATGTGAAAACCATCAAGTCTACATTGATTTCGTTTCAAGGTGTAGACGTTGAGCATATCTCAACCACAAAATAAGAGGCAAGTCCACCCTACAACTCAAATGAGTACATATAACGAGTTCATCGTGCCTCGGACGGGTCGTGGGGCTCTGTCCGCGTGTTTCCAGGCAGAACGACACTTGTGCCGTTACAAGACAGTTCTGCCGTTCTGTTGATTTCTTCAATATTTTTCAACTTTTCGAGTCTAACGCCCTCGAAAACTGAACCCCCTAACGCGATGAAGGCTGGACGTGTTGATTAGGAGATGTGTAACGGTGGAATTGATGTAGAATCTACGGTATTGAACATGTGAAAACCATCAAGTCTACATTGATTTCGTTTCAAGGTGTAGACGTTGACCATATCTCCCCCACAAAATAAGAGGCATGTCCACCCTACAACTTAAATGAGTACATATAACGGGTTCATCGTGCCTCGGACGGGTCGTGGGGCTCTGTCCGCGTGTTTCCAGGCAGAACGACACTTGTGCCGTTACAAGACAGTTCTGCCGTTCTGTTGATTTCTTCAATATTTTTCAACTTTTCGAGTCTAATGCCCTCGAAAACTGATCCCCCTAACTCGATGAAGGCTGGACGTGTTGATTAGGAGATGTGTAACGGTGGAATTGATGTAGAATCTACGGTATTGAACATGTGAAAACCATCAAGTCTACATTGATTTCATTTCAAGGTATAGACGTTAACCATATCTCCCCCACAAAATAAGAGGCATGTCCACCCTACAACTTAAATGAGTACATATAACGGGTTCATCGTGCCTCGGACGGATCGTGGGGCTCTGTTCGCATGTTTCCAGGCAGAACGACACTTGTGCCGTTACAAGACAGTTCTGCCGTTCTGTTGATTTCTTCAATATTTTTCAACTTTTCGAGTCTAACGCCCTCGAAAACTGAACCCCCTAACTCGATGAAGGCTGGACGTGTTGATTAGGAGATGTGTAACGGTGGAATTGATGTAGAATCTACGGTATTGAACATGTGAAAACCATCAAGTCTACATTGATTTCGTTTCAAGGTATAGACGTTAACCATATCTCCCCCACAAAATAAGAGGCATGTCCACCCTACAACTCAAATGAGTACATATAACGGGTTCATCGTGCCTCGGACGGGTCGTGGGGCTCTGTCCGCGTGTTTACAGGCAGAACGACACTTGTACTGTTACAAGACAGTTCTTCCGTTTTATAAATTGCTTCATTTTTATCTTTTATTTTTCACCGCTCAATATTTCATCAAGTGTCTTTCTCATTATCAACAAATACATTTTATCTTTATTGCCGTTCTCGATGAATTTCATCCAGGTTGCAAAACGACACTTGTGCCGTTCTGAATCCAGTCACGGCACTAGTGCCGTTCTCAATGGATTTCATCCAAGGCAACAAAACGACACTTGTGCCGTTCTGTATCCAGTAACGGCACTTGTGCCGTTCTCGTTGGATTTCCTGTTGGCAGCAAAACGACACTTGTGCCGTTTTGAAACCAGTAACGGCACTAGTGCCGTTCTCGATGGATTTCATCCAGGCAGCAAAACGACACTTGTGCCGTTCTGTATCCAGTAACGGCACAACTGTCGTTTTGCTCATTTGTTTCATTGCACTTGCCTTTATTTTCGAAACCCAAGCTTTCATCAAGTGTCTCTATCGTTATATTTAAACATGTACAGGTCTTTCCAGGCAGAACGACACAAGTGTTGTTTTGTTTACAGTAACGGCACTAGTGCCGTTCTCCTTGGATTTCATTCAGGCAGGAAAACGATACTTGTACCATTCTGATATTAATAAAGGCACAAGTGTCGTTTTGCACATTGCTTTCAACTTGTGAGTGACGGCATAAGAACGTTTAAATTGAAATTAACAAAAAATGTATAGATGAGAACATTTAAATTAAATGCATATAAACTGTACAATTGCACCACCATTCTCGAGGATGTTAAATTGTACAATTGCAAAATCATTCTCCAGAATGATAAACTGTACAATTGCAAAATACATTTTACTAAGTCTACGGATCAAAGTGCCATGCAAAAATTTCTGCAGCTAATTTCTTCCTCCACATAGACATATATTCCGGATGAACCAAATCCATACTGAATTGAGCTTGCAAAAATTCTATATATTTCACAGTGAATAGCCCACAATCAGATCTGTAAAGTAATAATACATACAAGAAAGTCAGATGAAAATGATATACACGAACGAATTCATTGATATCGGTGCTAAATGTTAAATTACACTAAGCTTACCCATTTGTTTGTCCAGGAACAACAACCCTCTGATAATGGAACATCTTGGTGTTAAAATTTTCGTCATGCACTACGTGTGCCTTTATCAACCACGGAACGACCACTTGAATAGGCTTCATACATTCGGCCAACTGCGCAGCACGGATATGTTTTGGCAAGCTATCATAAATATAAATAGTTCGCTCCATCAAATCGATCTTCAGTGCAAACCAGTGAGACCCTGGTACACAGTAAGGAGCATACAAAAATCTACAATTATTCCAGTGTTTACCAAGCACTGGTGAAGTCCCTTCAACGTAATCGACGAGCTCTTGGTCGAATACGTAGTTAACATTTTTCTTCTTCAGTGTACCCATTTTTAGGTAAGCTTTCTTGACAAGTTGCCAAAAAAAACAATCCAATATGGCACAATCTTGCTGAAATATATGTGGATATGTCACCGCCCTTTCTCTAATGTGGTATAAGGCCGAGTCGATGTGCTGTACGAGATAGCAAGAGTAATTGAATGCATTATTTATGTAGTAATAATACAAATGTAAAGATATTACTTACATCATCGATGAGCCACCCGTCGTCTATCAATAAGTCATCGAAGAATTTTCGTCGCACTTCACAGATAGCCAAAGTTACTACATCACTGTGAAAACCATGATATCAAAATAAGCTAACAAGTAAATGTTATCTTCCCAGGCAGAACGACACAACTGTCGTTTTCTGAAACCAGTATGAAACCAGTAACGGCACAAGTGTCGTTTTGCACATTTCTTTCATCAATTTGCTTTTATTTTCGAAAGTCCAGATTTCATCAAGTGTCCCTCTCATTATCGTTATATTTAAACAAGTAAATGTTATCTTCCCAGACAGAACGACACAACTATCGTTTTCTGGACAGTAATGGCACTAGTGCCGTTATCGTTCCAGGCAGCAAAACGACACTTGTGCCGTTCTGAAACCAGTAACAGCACAAGTGTCGTTTTGCACATTTCTTTCATCAATTTGCTTTTATTTTCGAAAGTCAAGATTTCATCAAGTGTCCCTCTCATTATCGTTATATTTAAACAAGTAAATGTTATCTTCCCAGGCAGAACGACACAACTGTCGTTTTCTGGACAGTAACGGCACTAGTGCCGTTATCGTAGGATTTCATCCAGGCAGCAAAACGACACTTGTGCCGTTCTGAAACCAGTAACGGCACTTGTGTCGTCCTCATTGAAACTTATGTGCTTCAATGTGCTAACCGGTTGAATGTAATAAATTACCTGTGCGATGCATTTGCCAACCACTTATTGAGGTCTTCAACTTTTGCAGGATCTACTTCCCTTAAAGGATCATATGCTTGAACGTTCAAAAATTTTCTCCTCTTTAACGGATTAATGTATGGAGAAAGCAGCACGGCTGCTTTTCTCTTAACTCGTTGCCCCCTTCCTGTAGGCAATTCAGAGTTTGGATCGTCGATCATAATGATTTCATTACTAGGTGGGCATACAAGTGAAGATATCGAAGGCTCTCCAACATCGCCCACAACAATTGATCAAACACACAATTCAATCAATTTTAACACACAATATTGAAATTTGAAATATTGAAATGTAAATTATATATACCTTTGTTAAATATGTTTGAATCATCTTTCGTCCCAACCGTCTTCTCACTTACCTCATCTTGTCGAGCTTTCTCAGTCCGAAATTTATCTCCAATCCTAAATGAAGGCCGTTGTTGGTACACAACTATGGCAGATGCAGGATCTGGCACAAATCCTACAAATGGGACCCAAAAAAAAAATTATTTTTAGCTTATTGTAAAGAGAAACAGAGAGAATATACCATCATCATATGTAGGAAAAGCCTCGTGTTGTTTTTTCGGCGTGACTTCTTCTTTGGAGCAATCTTCAATAATCACCTCTACCTCTTCCACTCTTGCCCCTTCGTTTCCCCTACTATGTGTACTATAAGCATCGTAATCAAATCCACTCCTTTCCGACTGGACTCCACCTCTTCCAACTGTTTGGATAAACAAATCAATTTTCTTTTCAACCCGATTAAAGTGCTCCAATATCTCACTTCGCAGCCTCTCCTCAACTCCTTTAAATTCTTGTTTTATTATGTTTATGACATAATCATAAGAAGTGGGTGGTGGTCGTCCAGCTGGTTTAGCCGAATGTCGATGGCTGGACACGGATGGTAGATCCGAAGTCTTAGCACATTGTGGATCACCTTTTCTTGATGATGCATCATCACTCTCGGTATTTTGTCCACCATCATTCTCAAACGCGACATTATCCAAGTTAGGATCAGTATCATCAACAAAAGGTCCGGATTCTTTCCAAAATGGCTCCAACAATTCATCATCTGTAGGATTTAGGGTACGATGTACCTCAATCTGAAAATACAATAATGTATAATTATTCAGTCAATTGTTTAGTTATAATTTCAATACGCCATGTAGATTTTACTAAACAAAACTCACATCTTTCGATTCCAAAAACGTGCAAAGTATTTCCCCCCGAAGTTGCTTGCACAGTTCCCAGCCTATCATTCTTGGAATTCGAGAATCATCCATCACACGACCGAATTTCTTTCCAATACTGGGAACTGCTTCAAACGCCCATATCTGTACAATAAAAAATTTAATTTTCAGAAATATAATTAAAAAGCTGTAATGTAAAAAATAGTGATTGAAAATATTACCATGATTGTAAGGGGAAATCCATGCAAAGAATGCGGATATCGCTGAGAACTTGTATAGTTCTTCAACGTTTCTCCCAAGTTACGCTTGAACACCCTAGTAGTGTATTCATATGACATTTTCCCCCATGAATAGTTGTTAAATCTATCAACATCATCCACCAAATAAAACCACCACGGGTTAATATACGTATTCTCCTCTGTTGACAAAATTACATACACCAATATAACGAGGAGGCCCAACTTATATTTATCGCTCTTATTCTTGCAACGTTTGAAAACATCTAACAATAAACCTCTCTTTACTCTGCCGTTGCTACGCTTGAAACGTTCTTTCATGAGTCTACAATTATGCCCGAGCGTCGGATCCTCGTCCTCCATGTCCCCAGCTTTAAACCTAGTCACCAATGTGAACTCTTGCAATCCAAATCTTGCAAGCTTGTCTCCAATTTTAATCCACACTTCATTTTCTTTTAAGGTACTTACCGACCTCAGAATTAACTGGTGGACCAATTGTGAAGTAAGTTTTATCTCCCTCAAGTTCAACAAATGTCCAAAGCATGAGTGTGTGAATAAGTCTTGATGTAAGTCATCCAAGCTGTAGAATACTTCATCAACCAATTTTATTCTACACCTGTTACTTACCTTCGCGTTCACTATATCTTCACCATCCATTTTTTTCTGCAACCAAAAAGGCAAAACAATAATTGAGTTAGGAATCTTATTTCTCAAAGCAATATATCTATGTTAAGAGTTTATTTGTTCACATATATACACAGAACAAGCCCAGTGGATCTGATTCTGGAATCAGATCTGGGAGTTTCCGCCAGAGGCATGGATCCGAAAGAATTCCATCTCAAAATCGGTCATAGATAAATTTTCTCGTTTTGATGAAATTTGGATACTATGAATGAAACCTGGATTCTATATGTTTGAGAAATGATCTGTAATGTTGGAGTCTATTGCCTGCTAAGTACAGCAGACCTGAAACTATTGTGTGGCCTTGAAATTATTGGTTTTTAGCAGCCACAAAGTTTGCGTGATGGACTATGGCTTCCTCCTATTTCTTTTACCCTGGGATTGGGGATATTAATATTCATGTTTATAGCAGATCAATTGATACTGAGGTGGGGTGGGGTGTGTGGTGTATGTGACCTCATTATCTAGTCCAGTGGTTGGGACACCAGAAATGGGCATGAAGGGGGATGAACTAGGAAGAAAAGAAAAGTATAAAACCATGCAAAATCAGACAAAGTAATGCAGAAGCACCTCCAACAAGTTTATAGATTTCAGATCATTCTTTCCCAAACTTCAAATTAACTGAAAACTCTCAATATCTATTAAGTAAACTGTAAACCCACATGAGTTGGATCAGAAGATATCCATTATCTGAAATTAACTTCCACAAGATTTGCACAGCATGACCAAACTCTGCTTCAATTGCTATTAGACTTGAGTAAATCTAATCAATAGCATATTTTATAGTAAACAAATGCACAATATAACATTTTGAGAAACACACATCTGGAGTTAAAAGGAAATGTTAACCTTGCACCCAAAAAAACAAAAAAACTCATAATACATATAACATTAGAAAATTTGTAGAACTTTTGCACCATGAAATTCTATTTTGTCCCATAATTCCAGAGATTAAAAAATTTATCACATTGTACCTCCAGTGAGAAAAACATACCATATGCAGGGAAACATTTCAAATGCACATACCTAATATTTGTATGCAACAACCCACAGAAATCATACCAAACCACAATAATCATCTTCGCACTACAAGTATGGCTGCGAAAAAAAGGTAAAATACAAACGTTCGAATTTACCTCCTTCCAATGACTCCTTGCTTGAACTTCTTGCTAAAACTTCTGAAATCAAATGGCTGTTGCTTAATCACGCTTGGGTTGGGCTCTTCGAGTGGTCCTCGATTTGGGGATAGTTTAGAGGCAGTTTGGAGGTTGAAGAAGGAAGCCGGGAAATTTCAAAAACTGGAGAAAGGTTTTACCGTGGTGAAATTAGGGAATTCGACGGTGAATTTTGAGTTAATAGGTGAAGGGTAATTTTGTCATTTTATTATATTCTTCTTTTTTTATATATAAAACATGGGTCAAAGGCCTTTTGTCCAATTTCTTCATTGAACCCGGCTATCTGGTCAAATTCCCCGTTTTGAAGTGGACCTTGCGGGCCGACCCGATTCAAAACAAAGAAGAACTTGGATAGGGAAAAATTCAAAAGTCAAGTGTTAACTTTGACACAATTCAATTTTCAGGTGTCAAGTTTCAAAATGTAAAATTCAGGTATTTATTTATTATTAAAAATATTTTTATTAATTAATTATTAAATAAATTTATTAAATATTTAATTCTAATATAATATAATTAACTTATCCCACCGTCATCATCCCTATCGTTTCGGGGACTATTTTGGCGATCGTTCCGGCCACCACTTTCTCCGGCAATCATTCTGGCGACTGCTCAGATTCGAGCAATTATTCCGACGACTATTCCAGTGACCGTTCCGCCGCAACTTTATTTAGACGACTGCTCCGATTTCGACAATTTATACAATATGGTCACATATTATTTTTCAGTCATAAATAATTATTTTTATACGTCACAAATTATTTTACGATCATAGTTCAAAAATTTTGTAGGTCACAATTAATTCGTTGGTCATAGATTTCAAAATTAGTTGGTCACAGATCAAAATTTATAGGTCACACAGTCACAGATTTCCAAATTAGTTGGTCGCAGATTTTTTCACGATCACAGATTATATAATTTTTAGGTCATAGATAACAAAATGGTTGGTCACGGATTATATTTTTAGTCACAGATTACCGAAATTTAATGTCACAGATTATATTTTGTCACAAAACCAAAATCACCAAATCCGCCAGATCGTCCACCTGCACCACCGTCGACTGCCACCACCATTGTCAACCCACCACACACCACATCTGATCAAATACCACCGCACACCGACAGTGCCACCACCACCGCAAGCAAATATGTCCAGCAACAACTGTGGTACAGACTGAAATGCAGCCACAGGCCACCAGTCACTACCACCAGCAACACCACCACAACATCGCCAAAACAACACCCCACACCACCTCAAAACACCCACTATACATTGCACACACCGCCGTCACCACCACAAAAGAAGTAGGTTCCCATAGAGCCCCTACCTAACTATAGCAGCGGCGAGGGCGATGCCGCTGTCGACGCTCACATAGCCAGAGCCCCTACCTAACTATAGCAGCGGCGAGGGCGATGCCGCTGTCGACGCTCACATAGCCAGCTGTGAGGGCGAAGCACAGCAGCGACGATGCCGTTGCGATAATCTCACATCAAAGGGCCTCGTAGTGGGGTTTGGAGGTGTCTCCAACGACGGGTGCTCCTATCGAACTCTAGCAGCGGCGAGGGCGATGCCGCGTCGGCGCTCACATCACCGGCTGCGAGGGTGGGCACAGCAGTGATGATGCCACTGCTCGACCTTCCGGGGTGGGAGCTCCTTAATGGCGACAACGATGTAAGGGTAGATGAAAATGGAGAGGGTAGAGAGAGACGAGGAGAGAAGGAGAGGTAGAAGAAAAATGATTTGGGATTTAGGATTAGGTATGGTGAATATAATATTTAATTTTTAATTCAATACCTGAATTTTGATTAAAAAATCTTCTCACCTGATTTTTGCACACTGAAGTTGAAATACCTGGAATTATGTAATTTCCTGTTTCGCTCCATTTGAGGTAAAATGCATTTTTTTTAACCACACATTCTCCAATAAAATAATATTACACATGAATCCAAAAAAAATTATTATTTTTTAATAACACATTTTTTAAGAAAATTACTTTTACAAAATATTTTTTCTCTAAAATTAAATTTTAATGGAGACCGAACATGAACTAAGTGGGGAGTTTTGGTGAATTGAACTGAAATAGAGAAAGATGAAAGTTTTTTTTTCTTTTTTTTTCCCTCGAATAATACTATTGTACCAATAGCTATGAGTGTTTAGCACTAGTGTAGTGTCACCTATTTTGGAGGTTCTTGGAGTCTAGATGCAGTAGTCGAAGTGACGAAAAATAATACATTTTTTATTATTATTTTGTTCTACGAATTCAATCTTTATCCAAGAATATAGAAGTCCATAGTGTAAATTCAATCTCAAAAGTTAACCGTTTATTGTCACCAATTTTTCCAACATCTTTACCATAGAAAGATGGCGCTTTAAAAGGATTTCTTCATAGGTAAGCATCTATAGCAATGCAAGAACCATTGTTTATCACCACTAAGAAATAATATGCATCGATAGTGCAGTTTAATGCCTTGGAAGCCTGTCCATGAAGAATCTCCGTTTTTCTTTTGTTCCATTCCTCTCTTTCGGTGAGCAACAAAAAAACTCTCAAGAAATGAAGATTCTCTCAAGTTATTTGTGGTTATATGTCGTGACCATTAATTCGATAAGAAGATGAGGAATGAGACGTATCAACGCCATAGTTTTTCTTGTTAGAGAAGATCACTATGAAGAACAAAAGGCATGAATAGGATTTCTCATCTTCCTATGATTTAGCTTAGTCTAGAAAAAGCTTAAGATAAGGCATTATTGACTTATTTGACATGTACAGCAGTACTACGTGACATCAAAAAGACAAATAAGTCACAATTTTATCGATGTACTAAATATAGCCAACTAGCAAAATATTTTATATAGTATCAGTGACAGTGGTAAAATGGTGTTCATTCAGTGTTGGCATTTGCACACTGTGTTTTTTCTGCATACGAGCTACCAAAGGTAAATACTCCAACAAAAAAATAAATAAATAAAAATTAAGAACTGAATGAAAATCGAAAATCAGAAACGTAGGTATCAAAGTTTGTGCCTATTATAGCATGTTTTGTAGGAATGATTGAATAGTCTCGGATAGTATTAAGAACGAAAATAAATTAAAATTTTGTTCATGTAATTTCTTTTCCTGTTGAGTACTACATACCCACATATGGGGCATGCACTAGAAGTTTTTACCGAGGTAAAAAGAACCGCACATTATCACAGGCTCTACTGCTTATAGAATACTCTTCTACAAAAAAGACAGCATACTGCTACTGCATAAACCATCGGTAACAAATAAAAGCCCCCTTCGCTGATCACTTGAGAAGAGAACAATTCCTTCTCGATTACTTTTACAAACCCCTGCAAGCAAAGGAATCAAGGGTGTTGAGATTCATAAGTTGGGTTTTATAAAGCAAAAATATGGGAGTGTCAAGATAAACAAAATCAGCTAAGACTCGCGATAGAATAATTAGAGAACCAGAAATCACAAGGATCTAAGTTGGTAGAAAAGTCATCATTTTCATGAGATATTTACCAACGACTGATTACGTCTCTAAAGCCGCATTTTTTATAGTGATCGCATTGCATCAACTAAATGCTCTCACGTGGAAATTATTTATCCACTGAACGGATAAAACTTTATGTTGGTCTCAAGACTTTTCTGAAAGGCAAAGGAAATTCTATATTCCCCACCTGTACAGGAGGTGATGAAATATAATGAGAAATACTATCAATCAGGGTCACGACTCATTGTTCTTCAAATTAATATCAACTATTAATTTTGGAGAAATCGCTATATGAACAATCTTTCCATTATTGGTTTTTTACATGTTATTTTATTTTTGAGATAGTTTTGATTGGATATTGTTGTTTGCTGCGTTTGAATGAATCTGTCTTGAATTAAACTAAATGAACGTAATACTTGACATAGGGGTTGACCAACCACTCACATTGCATGTAAGTCCTAACCTGAATTAAATAATGCCGAATTTTCCATATGTGTGTGTCGTGTCATCCCTATGTCAAACATTATGTTTGTGTAGCAAAATTCGTCTGTCTTTGATATACGAGGATTTTTAGGTGACAATAATTATTAAATGGGTAATTGGCGCAAAACGTCCCTACCTTTGACGGGCTTTGTGCAAAACGCCCTTACGTTTCGTTTCTTGGCGCATAATGTCCCTACCTTTCACATTTTTGACGCAAAACGTCATTTTTCCCAATTTTTGACCATTTTACCCTTCTATTAAAATAAAACAAAAACAAAAGAAAAGAAAAATACAGAATAAAGAGAGCACCATGGAATTTGATCGTTATTTAGGGCTCAGAACACAAAGATCATTGTACCCTTTTGTACAAAGAAACGGCCACAATAAAGAGAATGGCATCACAATCCAACAATTTTCTTATCAGGCACGCCCTAGAAGTTCTTTATCGAGATAAAAATTGAACATTTTAAGAACCACACCTCATATTCGGCTCTATTGGTTCTAGATTACTCTTCTAAAAAACGTCAGCAGACTGAATAAGCCACCGGCAGCAAATAAAACCTCTTCACTAATCACATGGGAAGAGAACATTTCCTTCTCAATTCGTTTTACAGACCCCTGCAAGAAAAGGAATCAAGGATGTCAAGATTCACAAGCCAGCATTTTATGAAAGCCACATTAATTAGGAGTAAGATAAACAAGCCAAGACATGCGATAGAATAACCAGAGAACCAGAAAACAGAAGTCGACATGAGGATCTTAAGTTGGCAGAGAAGTCCCCCTTGTTCATGAGATATTCACCTCATAGGGCTCCTTGTTCTATTCTTTCAAATTCATTGAATCCTTTTCTACTCAAAATGTAAGTAGAAATTGGGCCATGATTCCCAAGAGAGGCTGCCTTTGTATAAAATTGTCAGTCTTGATGGCTCTTCAAGAGATATTATAGGGGGCGGAAAAGACTACAGGATACAAATCTCGACATTCAGTTCCTGATTCTAATAGTTCATAAACTAACCGGTTTCATCTTGCGGCAGCAGCCAAAAGTAAAAAATTCTTGAAATTAATTATTTTGTTTTGAAATGCATTATCATTGAACTTCACATACTTATTTGTCATTAATATGTTATATTGGCTGCCTTTGTATAAAATTGTCAGTCTTGATGGCTCTTCAAGAGATATTATAGGGGGCGGAAAAGACTACAGGATACAAATCTCGACATTCAGTTCCTGATTCTAATAGTTCATAAACTAACCGGTTTCATCTTGCGGCAGCAGCCAAAAGTAAAAAATTCTTGAAATTAATTATTTTGTTTTGAAATGCATTATCATTGAACTTCACATACTTATTTGTCATTAATATGTTATATTTTAGTCATTTCATTTTGTCATATTTATCCTCGTGTACATCCAAAATGAGTGAAAACACACAGACACACACACACACAGATGCTTTCTTCAAATTTTTTTATGTCATATTACAATTTCAATACTATGAAATATTAGGATGATTGTAGCCCCCTTTAGTTACTAGTCGAAGGAGATTGTTCATCATCCATTTGCTATAGGACACCAGGATTCAACAAGTATACTTCTGACCTTGGTGATTTTCTTTTGTGTCCCTTTTTCGTTAACATCTAAAAGAAATTATATATGCTGTGTTAAGGGATTCCATTTTTAACCTTCCAAAATTTAACTACTTCAATACCCGGCATCTCCATTCAATAAGCAAAATGAACTCTCCACAATTCAACAAGCTAGAATCACGTGATGAAACTTAACTCAGAATTCAATGTACAAACTAACTTAACCCTCAAGGGTGTGTCTAATAGCTGCTTATGACGAAATCTCAGTTCCAGATAGAAATGAAAAACTTAGGCTTCTTCATTTGGCATTTGGAGTCACATTAGCACTATTAAAACTAAAAGCCTTATCTTGTAATATTAGAATTTTCAATTGGTCCAATTTTTTCCAGTTTCTTGAACATCAGCATTCCAATATGCTTGTCAATGTTACAAATCTAAACATCATAATCCTTTGTAATTTCAAGGAATTTAATTACTATAAACAGCTCATTCACCATGTCTATTCTCTTGTACAAGTATTTATAACATTTTCTAACGAATACCTATAATCAAATTTTCAATTCTAACGTTGTGTTTATAAAAGACGTAATAATATACAAGAAGAATTGTGTTTACTGATGCAGTACTACTAAGAATAAAAAAAAAAACCTTCCGATTCCCACTCATTAAATATCGGATCTTGCTACATGTTCATAAATGCTTACATAAGGAATTACATAATGCCATGTGACATTCTATCATTTGTCAGTTTAAAACATAGTCAATTTTTTCATTCAATATTTTCCCTCCAATTCCAAATCATTTTATGTATTCCCTTATGTACAAGTAACATAATCCTTAAATAGCAAACCAATTAAATCACGGTCTCTATTGCCAATTCTTCATTTCCAAATAAAAATAAAACTTGAGACTGGCCATTACTGTCAGCTTTGGGAGGATACATGTCCTCTTACCCTCTCACGATTTCTATCGCGTCTCTCAAAATTCGCACACAAGACATTTGACTCATGAGAGTGAATCCTGATACTAACTAGACTCATAAGACAGAGGTCATAGATTCAAATTCTGGGGATGCGTTGAAATTTGTGAGGAGTAAGATGAACTCTGACTCTCCTAAACCGAACAATACGTAAAAGAACGGCCGGACACTATGCTTGGGTTGCTACAAAAAAAGATGCGCCCAAGCCTTGTGCCGAAGCCGTTATCCTATACGTATTGTTCGCTTTCGAATGGCATGCTCGAGGCTCAGGTCGTACAATATTGATCTCATTGCATTTTCAAGAAAAATTCAGTCTTCGCATTTAACAGAATATTCATTCATGCCAACGAATTTTATAAATTTTTTTCTCGTGAGAAAAGGGAAAAAAAAAAAAAAAAAAAGAACTCCATCATCTCAATTTCATGCGTTATTAAATAGATCTTCCATTCTTTCATATATAAGAGAACACTCATAAAATCTCTGTTTTTCCCACATTAAAAATAAAAAAAGCACGCAATATCATTTTGATCATGTTTTAAGTGAAAGTTTATTTCTTTCACTTGGAGAAGAAAATGCCATTAGTTCATCACCGCTTCATCATATATTCATAGCCAAAACATATCACGACAAACATTTACCATTATATGATGTAATACCAGTATATACTAAATACAGAGCATAACTCAATAAAAAATTTGATTAATTTTTCAATTTACCTGACTTTTTTGACGAGGATGGCTTTAAGCTTCCGCGCGAGGTCCTGGCCACGAATCTTGCGCTCCAAATTCTTTTGGGCCAGCACACGCTTCTCCGAGTTCTTGATATGGTGAGTCTGCTCATTCTTTATCAAACGTTCGATCCCGCTCGACTGCATCTTTCTCTGCAGAAGGGTCAGGGCTTGATCCAGGTTGTTGTTCCTCACTTTCACTCGGATTGCACGCCTCTGCTGCAGCTCCCAATTCACCGAGCCTAGAGACGCACTTGGGCGGGTCAAGAGGATCACTGCTCGCTTCGCCACCGAGTTCATTGTTCAGTGGGGGTGTTTGGTTTTTCGGTTCAACTTGTGTCAAGGGTTTTGGAAAAAATCTTAGAATGGGCTCCTATCAAATTCCAATTCATTTTTCAGATGGGCCTCGATCGATGAGTCATTTGGGTTGGGGGGGGGGGGGGGGGTTACAAGAATTTTTTAAGTTTATATAAAAAAAAAACAGATACAAATTTATTTGATGGAGAAATCAAGTATTTCAAATTTAAAAACTATTTTACGTATTTTTTTAATATTCATTTTATATTAATCAAAATCAAGTTAATTTTGTCGAATTTTGTCTTTTGAAATTTAATTTTGAAAATAATGATATCTTTTACTGTTTTAATTTTTTCAGAAGGAGAAACAAACCCCTCGTTTCATTCAACACCTCCACCACATTTCCTCTTTGTCGCATACCAATAGCGAATGACTTCACAAACCTCACCCTCTTCACTAAGGTAGGCCACGTGTGCAAATTACAAGATGTCAAAATCTAGGTTAATGTTAATAAGACACAACTTTTAAACAAAAATAGTGTATTGTTGTTAAACAACTATCACACTTTCTAAACATGTTATCAAACCATAGTTATCACATGTCACATATAACTCTAGCCACATTGAATATTATTAGGAGTCACCTAACACTCTCGTATGGTCACATTCTTCCATATTTTTTTTTCAAAGTCATAAAAGACACTATTCTATGCACGTGATGAAGGTACACTAATTATATTGCGTAAGATAAATAGAGTCACAGAACGTCATAATCAAAGATGAATATGAGCTACATACGTGATTAAAATTCGAAACTCATAACAATTATCACAAATAACATATATATAAAGTCACAATAAAGAACAAATATACTCAAACTCGACAACAATATTTATTTGACAAGAAGAATATTCTTACGAGAGGAATAATCAATGAAGGTTGCGACCGATAATTGTTAATTAACGATTTCTGTCGTAACCGGCAAGTATCCCAACATTTCGTGTTTCCTTATTTACAGGGAACTAAAAATGGTGTTTGTAATCGTCTAGTTGTTTAGGATCAGGAATATGATATAGAGATAAATCTCAATTATCCTTTAATTGAAATTAATATTTAATTATGACTTGAACTTTGAAAATATTCTCAAATTTTGATATTTGTGAAAAGGTAATCTTAAATTAAAGGTAATGAAATAAGATCTTAGGAATGGATATTGTTATAAAGATAGAGCGAAATTTGTCTTAGTTCTAAAGAAAATCCATATACACTTGAGAGATTTGCTTTGCTAGCTAAGATTATAAATGTTCCTTTAACTATTAATAGATGTGTGCAGGGGCGGACACAGCAAGGAAGTTCAGTGGGGGCGAAACCAAAAAACCTTCGAAAATATCTGAAAACCTAAAAAAACCTGGACAAAAAAAAAAAAAAAAAAAAAAACTAAACAAATCTGAAAATCTGAAGAAAAATTGAAAAATTTTAAAATTGAGTGGCGGCGACGGCCCTCACAGGGCCTCATGTAGGTTCGCCCCTGGATGTGTGTCTAGTCCACAGGTTAAACATTGAGAGGCATAAAAATGACTCTTAAGGTACTGAAAGAGAACTGTGAATATTAATTCCGCGTTCAAACATTGGAGTGAAGAAAATAAAACTTATGCGTGGATGAAGTCCTAATTGCACCACATAGGGCACTATCCGCAACTGTGGATAGTTGCGGATCACATATTATGTGACAATAAAGGAAGCAGTGAGGCGTAAGGTATGTTCAATGTGTTAAGTTTCCTTCAAAATACAATTATAGTGTGGCTATACGTTGTGCAAGAATCTTGTCTTTCATAATCGGATAAAGCAGATTGATTATACAATAAATTTATCGATAAATTATTTAATATGCATTACTATAAATTTTTATGACTTCATAATCATTATTTAGCACAAACATTAACTAATAGTTAAGTAATAATATAGTAAATTTATTTACAAATATTTATGCAGGCAATACTTCTGAATAAAGTTTATACATTGACAACTTTCACATATACAACATTTCAAAGTTAAATATAGAATATTTTATAAATACATACACAAAGTTAAACATAATACAAGTGGGCCGCTCTGAGTTCTTGTTATTCTTCTAGGAGGACCGTTCTTCCTGGCATCCAGAGCGCAAATGTGGTCCTAGGACAATTGTAAATCACTTCTCAATGTTTCAATGTCATTTTCAGGGGCAGATCCAATGCCGCCACTGAACCCTTAATTTTTGACATTGAAAAAAAAGTCTACATAATTTTAACTCATAATTTTTATGTAATTATGTTTCGCTCCCACTGAACCATAATTCTGGATATGACCGTGATAATCATTGCATGGATTCTCATCGACCATACATTCAAGTGCCTTAGATTTGAACTTCTCGAGCCCTTCACTTTTTTCAATAGGTTGTATTCATTGTTGAATTATCTTAGCGGGATCCATATTTACAACTCTTTCTTATTGGCTTTTAAAGTCCCCATGATTGAAATTATAGACGTTGGATGGCCCTAACCATATTAAAATTATTTGTATTAATTTTTGTGTATTAAGGCTGTGTCCGTTTCTAATTTTTTATTTGATTTTTAGCCATTATCTGACCGTTGTCACGGGTTCCATCCATAATAGTTGACTGCCTCTCTCTCATGTGGGATCTTCATGGATAAGGTAACAGTCAATTTTGTAATTTTAATCTGCAAAAAATCAGAATCAGACACAGCCTAACTTATTTTACTATAAATTTTCTTTCTTAATTATCCAGTATTTAAAATTGATTTTCATTAATATTAAAATGTTGTGAAGTGACAATATTTAATAACTTTTGAATATCAAGTCATTCTAAATGCTAAAGTATTGGGTTCTTGAAAAAATCATAAATAAATTATTTTATATACTTATTAAGTTTATATTAAATTTTATTATTTTAGATAAATCATAAACTAAACATATGTATTTTAAATTTTTGGAACTGTAAAATATTGTTTTCAATAAGTTTATTTCTACCATTATTTTAGAATTAGTAAGGGTATTTAAATTTTTTCACCTGTTAGCCATTAGAGGGAAAATTCAAGGTGCCTTGTCAACTACCTCTTTCAAAAAGTTCAGTAACCAAAATACTCATCAAGAAATACCAGACAACTAAAGAGATCTAACTCAGATTCATGGAATCTTTGACAATTCAGGCAATTGGCCTTGTAATTCTAGTGACATTGCTGCTGAATCCCGTATTTTGTTTGAACAATTGCAACTTTCCAGCCATTTTCAACTTCGGCGACTCGAATTCGGATACCGGAGGTCTGTCGGCGGCATTTGGCCAAGCTCCGCCTCCCAATGGAGAAACCTTTTTCCACACCCCGGCTGGAAGATATTCAGATGGGCGTCTCCTGATTGATTTAATAAGTACGTTCATTTCGATGCAAAGATATGCAGTTTCCTTCGAGCATTTTCTCAAATATCAGTTGTGCAAAATGGAACCAGTTCTCAAAATGTTCATTTTCTGGAATATTATATTGTTTTAAATTTGTATGTGATTGCATTAAACACTGTTTGTTTGTTCTCTAGGAGTGTACTTTAAGAAGAAGTTAAAATCTCATCGGTTGTTACGTTGATTTACTATTAGTGAATTTCTGTGTCAGCTGAGAGATTGGGATTACCTTATCTAAGCCCATATCTTGATTCACTGGGTTCCAACTTCAGCCATGGAGCTAATTTTGCAACTGCTGGATCAACAATCAGACCTCAAAACACAACCATGGCTCAGAGTGGATATAGTCCAATCTCGCTTTATGTGCAGTTTGTTCAGTACTTGGATTTTCAGAGAAGAGCGAAAATTATTCGCAAACAAGGTACCAATAAACGCAAAATCTTGAACCTGACTCAAGGAAGTAAAAGTCAACGTATTTATCTCATGAATAACCCCTTCCATACTTTGCTAATGTCCCTCTTAGATATGCTAGGAAAGGATGTTCATAGGTGTTAGAAAGACCTGGTTATAGGAATTTCGACCGGATTACAGCAAAAAAGAATGGTGAATAGGCTACAGTAATAGCAAGCATCTTAGCTATGTAAATTGACCAAGAATAAAGGAATTGCTTTCAATTTTGTTATTCTTTTCCGTTTGTAATTTATGATTAAGAAATCTTGGATTTCCATAATATTATGTTATTGTGTTCTTGTCGAAGGGTTCTTTAAGAACTTGCTGCCAGATGAGGGCTATTTTTCTCGTGCATTATACACATTTGACATTGGCCAAAATGATCTCACTGCTGGTTATAAACTCAACATGTCCACTGAGCAAGTTAAGGCATATGTTCCTGATTTACTGGGTCAATTTTCCAATGTTATAAAGGTGAGAAAATAAATACACGAACTCAGTTATTTTACTTATCAGCTACAATCGACTGATCATTTACTTGGAAAGAATGTTGTGATTGCTACAAATAGTATATATATGCTCGAGGTGGAAGGTCGTTTTGGATACACAACACAGGACCGTTGGGGTGTCTGCCATATGTTATGGATCGGTTTTTAGTTACCCCGGCTCAGATTGATAAATATGGTTGCGCAAGTCCATTTAATGAGGTTGCGCAGTATTTCAACCTTCGGCTGAAGGAAGCAGCTATGCAACTCAGAAAGGAGCTTCCTTCAGCTGCAATCACATATGTCGATATTTATACAGCGAAATATTACCTCATCAGCCATGCCAAGAAGCTAGGTAAATCATTTTTTCTTCTTCTTTAATACTGCCCATTATCCAGTATTCTCGAGTCCACTCAACGGTCATATGTGTACTATGAAAATGACAGGATTCGAGGACCCGTTTCTAGCTTGCTGCGGTCATGGTGGAAAATACAACTATAACAGATTTAACAAATGTGGGAGTAAGAAAGTTGTCAATGGGAAAGAGATCATACTAGCCAAGTCTTGCAGGAACCCTTCTGTTCGAATTAATTGGGATGGAACTCACTTCACCGAGGCAGCCAATAAGTGGATCTTCGATCAAATTGTTGACGGTTCATTTTCTGACCCTCCATTTCCTTTGCAGTTTGCTTGTCATAGGATGGACCACTGAATCCATATGCTTTACTCTTTCTTAATTTCAATGATTTTTCTTTTGCCATTTTTTTCAACTAGAGAATTATGAAGTTTGTTGATGGATTATATTTCTGATTTTTGTAACGTTATTGGATGTGCATTCTAAAGAATCTTTTTCTAGTATCTTTGGAAAAAATATTGGACTATGCTATTTGTACCCGGGCATTTACATGCCCGGGTACACGGGCCCACAGCCCCTCTCACAATGAGGGGGGGCCCGAGGTGATTAAAATAATGGCGGGCCCCCCTCATTGTGAGAGGGAGGCGTGGGGTCGGGTACACTGGCGTGTAAACGCCAGTGTACCTCTAGCAAGATCCAAAAATATTTTGGCGACAACAATTATTGTTGGTCCCACTTATGAGGCGAATTACAGGGTTCAACAGAGATGTCTCAACTGTCAAACACACCACGAATGTGAGTGAGTCTAACCATGACTTCTTAATTCCATATGTTAAAAGAAAATTTATACCATTTCTTGAGTTCATAATTGATTAAAATAAAAAATGACATAATCTATGCCATCTCAATCTTAGCAGGTCTCTTTCTTTTCAAAGAAGAAGAAGATCCATTTACTTTGAGGCCCAACACCTCGGGCGGCGGCTGTACATGCAGACCCACCACCCTTGGCGGCGGAGGATTTCCATTTCCTCCGCCGGCAGAGAGGTTGAAGATTTCATAATGATGTGGCAATTTTGTGAATCTTGAATTTGAAATTCTTGATAATAGAATTGGTCCACTGAACGACCTTTCTTGTTTAAGGGCTCAAACGAACCCTGAAGTTCAAGATCACTACTTTTAACGGCTAGAAATTTTGTGGGGGTGGGTGAAGATTGCAAGGCAATTAACTCCTTGTTTGATACTTTTTTTTTAAAATATATTTTCTCTCATCTTTTCAACTACAAATTATTCAATAAAATAATTACACGCAAATTCAAAACTTTTCTTTATTTTTAACCACATATTTTCCGTTAATTTACTATTTCAAAATGCATTCAACACAAAAAAATATTGAGCCGTTGGGGATTGGAGGGGGATAAAGGAGTCAAAATTTTGAATAAATTAGTTACATCTTGTTTAAGCCCATTTATTTGAAAAATACATTTTCCTCTCTCTTATTTTCAACCACACATATTTTGAATGTCACCCTTTTACCATTTTCTTTTCTTTGTAATATTATTTTTGATCATTACAAGTTAATGCTTATGTTATCTGAAGCCCTTCAATTGGTCAAACATAAACTCTTATATTTAAAGAGAATGATTAGATAAAGAAGTTACCTTATTATTAAAAGTTAAGGCATAAATTCAATTTTTAATTAGATTCGAGTCATAAGTTAAAGTTTGAATATTGTTTTCAAGCCATTATAGGAGTCGAAACTACCTTCTGACTATGAGACGTCATATATCAAGTCTAGATAAATAAAGGAGAGGGAGTCCCCCCCCCCCCCCACCCAACCCCAAAAAAAAAGGGAAAAGAAAAAGAAAAATAGGGAATTGGATAATGATACCATTGAACCTACATTTACAATGAAAATGTTAGCTACATAATTGTTCAGATTTCCTTGCGCTGTTGATCCATGCTTACAAAATTTGAGAATAAATTTCATTACTATATACGTTGTTACCTGCACCAGTCAGAAAAACCGTTGTCATATGATGTAATGAGCTGCACCTATCAATGCAAGTCAATGACTAATGTTCTCAAGAATATCCAGACATGACAACCTTGAAAAATTAACAATGTCACATAAATAATTAAGGGTATCAGATTCTCTATTCAATTGACTTTATACATTATGCAACTCAAGATAAGAAAAGCAAGGGGAGGCAGGCAGAACTACGAGAACACCAGATTAAATTCACTGGCTTGACCAAGGGCTAGTGAAAAGCAGAGCAAGCAAGAACATAAACTGTCAGACAAAATCGAATCAGATGCATTTCTAGGATTAAGCATTTTGATCAACAAGAAGCTCAGAGAGTTGAAATTATGGAGTAAACAACACAATTTGCAATAATATTTGAATACATTAGTCCCACATCGGAAATTTCCTGATGTGGGGAGATCTGAAAGCCCAGGAGCCACAATGGAGCAGCAAAATCCCACCTCGTAAATGGATACTACCCAAATCCCGCACACTCTAAAAAATTATATACATCACTCACTCTAGAAATCCAAGTAGGCGTCCAATTTTGCCAAAACAGTTGTAAAAAAGATACAAGCACGGTGATCAATTGGACAATGAAACCCTGTGCCGGGAGCCAAAGCTAAACTTCAACCCTTACAAAAAAAATGACACAACACGGTCCATTTCATTCAGTCACGTTCTCTTAAGCAATTTCCCGGCAAGAGAAATTTATATTTATCAGCATTTTCCAAAAGACACGCAGGGAGATGAACCGCTGAATAAGAGTGAGGAATAGGTCCCATTTTCCCAATGATTTCCTTAAAACTGTACTCTTCTGGAAGCATGTCAAATAAATCAGCCCCTCTGCAGATTACTCGCTGGACTCTTTTAGGATTCAGAAAATGAGAGAATCTCACCCGGTCCACGTGGCTGTAAGCTTTCATCTTGAATATGAACTCACTAATTCGGCGGAAGCAAAAGCTGCAATGCCACCCTGCATCGGCCAAAATGTCATCCGACTGCCTATAATGTGCATACCTTGTCTTGCCAGATTGATACCTGTGAACTGAAGCTCTCCAGCTATTATTATCGACGAGAAACTCAAATGAATACAAATAGTTCTTCAGTCGAAGATGTAGGATTGAGGGTATGTCATCACACCACCTCAAAAGGTTAATCGTGTGTCCACTTGGTATCTCATCAACATCAGACATAATCAACAAATCATCATCCTGAATACCAGCTTGTTTAAGCAGATAGTCCAGCGCAAGTCGTTGATATGCTTCCTCAATAAATGGGTTTTCTCCTTTCCTAAATCTCCCCGGAACTTGCCCATAATTTAATCTTGTCTCCACAAATTTGAATTGTTGTCGATTAGCAGCGAAGACCAAAGGCTTCGACAGTCCAGTGAATGTGGAATTAGACTCAAGCAGTACAAATTCTGTAACATAAGGGTACAATTCCTTCCATCGTATCTTGAGGAGGTCTAGCTCGTTACTGAACAACACTGCATCAAAAACACGCCTTGGATACTCACGTATTCCCCAACCATGGAGTTTACAAAGATTCTCCATTGATACATTCTCATGATAATAATGAGGAATTTCATTGAAGGACTTAGGCGGTGATTCCCATAAAGGCCTCAAGAAGTATGTGATCTTCTGGCCATGCATATAAATAACCAAAAAGCATACCGGGGCCAACATGAGAAGGAAGAGACAGCATTTTATATCCAGACCACGCAGAATACACTTCAATCTCAACATGCTCAAGGTCCGAGTTGAGTTCTGCAAATTACGAAAAGCACGTCATTTATGAACTGAGGGAAGCATGCACTTATCAAATGAGAAGCTAATGCATTGTACTATCCCGTCCAGAATTGTCTACCAAACATGTCCTAAAAGTACCGAGGCTTAGGAATTCCTTAAAGCCTAGTGTTAACTGAAAACAAGAACTATTCGTTTCCAGATTATAGGGTTCAATGCACCCTGATCAAAGAAAAAACAATGAGAAACACAGCTCCATTTAGATCACTACTCTTAAAGATCACCTCAAGGACTTAAAAAAATAAAATTACACAAGATCTAGAATCTTATGCCATACTAATTTCCTCTAAATCCTACCAATAAGCTGTAAAATATTGATCTCTTCCAATCCTATACATTAAAATTCCTGAAATTTAACTTCAGTACTTGTTTAAAAAGAAACCCTTCAATTTTTCCCAGAAACATTTCAAAATGTATATATTTTTCCTCGCCAACAAATAAAATCACAAAACTCAGAAATATTTTCGAAAATTGCCCAACATTGTTATCAAACAGGAAATAAAATCAGCAGTAAAATAAAATTTTTAGAGCAAATCGAAAAAAGTTACCTCATCACCACATATATCATCAGTCTTCTTGGAACAATAACGAGATCCCCCTTCTGCCAACATATTATATAATTTCTCCCAAAATCTTGAAGTACCCCACATGTATATGTAAGAATATATGTATATGCCGCTCTCTTGGTTCCAAGATCAAGCCGAAAAATGCAAATTAAAATCAAATAAACCCAAAAATGAAGATCTCCCAATTTAAAATTCTGGGCCTCAAGAGATAAGAGAGGAGGTAGACAAATAGCCCTTCGAATTTCCAGAGCTCCCCAAAAACATTTATGACCCAGAAAAATAATTCTTGAAATTAGCAAAAAGCTAAAAAAAAAAAAAAAAAAAATAGAAGAAAGAAAAAAAAAACTACAATATTTGAATTAATAAATCAAAAGGAAATTGAACGATGTTAAGATTGATAAGGAAGCCTCTCACTCCTCCCTCTCTTTCTCTATAGTCTATGTGTGTGTGTGTGTGTGTGTGTATGTATTCTCTATGGTAAATGAGTGGCAGTTTGTAAAGATTAAGGAAGCCGATCCTTGCTGTCCTCTACCCTAAAATAAGAAAATTTTTGGGTTTTTTGAAATGACAAAAATACCCATTTTACAAAACATAGTAGGCAGAGAATATTTTAGTCATATTTGTTTCTGGGACTTTGCGCCGGATCCCTATATGCGTTGATTGACTGGCTCGAGACTACGTGTCGTGTGCGTTTTTGAGGAAAAAGGTAAATGGACGGTTTGCTTGGATTTATTGTGAGAAAATGAAAGCTTCAAGGGTTGTAACGGGAGGATTTCAAGCATTCAACTTCATTTTGTAGCAGGATTAAAATAAAAAATAAAAAAATCTTAGCTATAATTTTTTGAAATGATCATAAGCCCTTGTTTGTCTATCATTTTTCAAAAAATTGTTTTCTACAGTAATCAATATCTACCACATATTCAAATAATAAAATATTTTACACATAAACCGATAAAGTTTCTTTCAATTTCAACCACACATTTTCCAAAAAATACTATTCATTACACCATTTTCTTCTCAATAATGGTTGACAAAAAAGCTTAGAGAACTATAACTAAAACTTTCTTGTCACATCTAATAAAAAAATTTTATACTACCGTTTGGGACAGGAGATTGGAACGATCGTTTTGTATCGATTAATTTTTACACGGATTGATTTGTCTCCTTTGTTCAAATACAACAAAACAAGGTTAGAATATACCTTATAAAATTGGATATTATATGTTTAATCATTCGATAATTCAAATTACAATACAATTTTAAATATTACGAGTTTAATCATGATACGATTAGAAAATAACAATTTACTCAAAAGATGAATATATAGATACATATAAAGGAATAGTTAAAACTTTCGTGAAGAGATCGTATTCTAAAATAGATGGAATTGTTTAAAGTAGAGTCGGTCAAGAAGAATCTCATTCCTCGCTACAAATAACATCTTCGCAAAGGGAGGTGGGTTAGCATTGAATCGCGAACTCGAAAATGGAAAATAGAGTTCAATTTCAAAAATGGAAAAACAAATAGAAATAGCACTACAAAATGGGGGTACGGGAGACGGGAGTATTCACGAAAACATAAGATTCGGTTCGATTTTGGTGCCAAATTCGATCCTAAAGACAATTCTCCTACCAAATATATGTAAATTAATTTTATTTTTTTAGAAGAAAAATTAGTGCATGCTCTATCATTGTACTTTCAAACCATATAATTCAAATTTATTAATTATTCATTGAAAAAAAAAATCTTGTATCCATAATGATTTTATGGAGAATTATATACGTTACAACTGCATGTGACTATAAAGGTACACTGGGCAGGGAACATAATGGACCATTTTGTGCAATGCATAGCTTTACACAAACATATCACGTGCCAGCAATAGCATCACTCTTTTCGGGCAACAATTTGGTACTATCATATAAAAATGTAAAAATAAGTACTTATTTTTATACATGTATATATCATGCCAGTAGAAATTTAAACCTAAATTTTAATTTAAATCAAAGTCAACAATTAATTTTAACTATATATTTTATGAATCTCACGACTTTTCAACTATACATTTTATCAATTTCTATCAAAATTTATTAGAAATTTGATTTTAATCTCTACTAAACATAACTAACATATATATATTTATAAGATTTTTTTTGTAGCTTATCGAGACATAATATTTTCAGTTATAAATGGACAAATACCTAGAAAGCGATCTTAAAGTTAACGTGTCATAAATAAAATAAAAAACAATAAATGGTTCTAAAAGAAGTAGAGAAGTAAAGATGTGTTAGATCACCTAGCTCTCCTTCTCTCCTCGTCTCTCTCTACCTTCTCCATTTTCTTTAGATCGTCGTTGCCATTGAGGAGCTCTCGTCGCCGGAGAGTCGAGCAGTGGCTTCATCGCTGCGACATCACCCTCGTCGCTGCTAGAGTTCGGACTGTGCACCGGCCTTCTCTTGTCACAGTATCTCCTCTTTCAACAGTAGCGGTGGAGCTGTGACGATGGAGTTGCCTGGATCTGTACACATCACCGCGTTGGTGTTGACAGTGGTGTGCGCGGAGGTAGCTACAGGATTTGTGAATGACAGTGGTGTAGCGTGGTGGTGCTAGGGACATTTTCAGACGAATCTGTAGCTGCCGCAGGGAGCTACTGATGTGAAGGTGAGGTGGTGATTCTACAGGGGGTGACGTTGTGGTGGCTTAACTATGGAGTTTTATTGGTTGTGTGCAGTTGATGGTGGTGGCCGTGACAGGTTTGGGTTTTTTGTTGGGTGGTGGTTGTGGTGTGATGTGGATTGTTAGTGGTGGTGGTTGATGGTGGCTGGTGGTAGTGGCCGGAGATTCGATAGTGGTGGTGGTTGTATTTTTGTTGGCAGTTGATTGGATCTGGTAGTGACAATTTGGTGGTGGTGATGTGTGGTATTGGTGTCGGTGGTGGTGCTGTCGTATTGGTGTCGGTGGTGACGGGATGGTGGTGGATCTTATAGCGGCGAATCCGTGACTAAAAATATAATCTGTGACCCATCATTTTGTTGTCTGTGACCTAAAATTTATATAATACGTGACCGTGAAAAAATATGTGACCAACTAATTTGGAAATTTGTGTCTGTGTGATCTATAAATTTTGATATGTGATCAACGAATTAATTGTGACTTACAAAATTTTTGAATTGTGATCGTAAACTAATCTGTGACGTATAAAAATTATTATTTGTCACTGAAAAATGATATGTGACTATCTAAATTATGAATTTGTGACCATATTGTATAAATCGTTTGATCGTAGTAGTCGTCGGAACGGTCACCGAAATGGTAAGGGTGGTGGAGGTGGGTTGAGTTAATTATATTATATTATAATTAAATATTTAATAAATTTATTTAATAATTAATTAATAAAAATATTTTTAATTAATAAATAAATACCTGAGTTTTGCATTTTGAAACTTGATACCTGAAAATTGAATTGTGTTAAAGATAACACCCGAATTATGAATTTTTCCCTATTCCAAAGGCATATTTTTTTCCCTATTCCAAAGGCATATTTTCGAGGGCCCTAAACGGACCGAAGCCCAACTCTTTGTCAAAAAGCTAATTTCTTGAACTAATATTGGGTTTGGGTGATAGAGATGGACAGGGAATGGTATAAGAATTGCGCTGTTTGTGCCATTGTTTGATTGCGCTGTTTGTGTTATTGATTGATATGATGATATCTTGATTGACAAATTGATAACGTTAAAGTATTATATGTGATATGTGATAAATGATGTAAGATTATGTCAAGTGTAAATTCGGTAAATCATGGTATAATTAGACCGACCATTTGATACTAGGTTGATTATGATTTGAAATTTTTGCACAATTAACATATGATTTCCGTGATATATTTGGTTGTCGTCTTGATAGATATGTCATTTAAATCCTAAGACTTTGTTACCTCAATTATTGCTAGCTAGCTAGCAAAACACAACAAACCCGGGCCTCAGGCCCCTCCTAGCTGGCTACGGCTACCACCATCTTCCAAGAGTTAATAGCTTTGTTCTCAAAGTAAATTTTTTTCAAGTAAGGACCACCATCATCCAACAACGGGTGTTCAAAGGCAATGCAATAATCGAAAAATATGCTTTCATTTATAGATTTTTCACCCTAATTATTAAAGACCGAACTCGGAAACATTCCAAGCATGTTTGGCAAAGATTAAATTATAATTTAAACTAATGATACACATTTTTTATACACATTATGTGGATCAACAACTTACTAGTCACGTTTTATTTTGGATCCATTACCCAAGGCGGAGCTAGCCGTTTGAGGGGAGGGGAGGGTGGGGTGGGGGGGTCCCATAATTGAAGATATAGAGATGAAGGGGTGGGGGGCCACGGGGGCAGCGTCCCCTAATTTTTTTTTTTTTTTTGATACATTATTAACAAAAAAATAAAAAAAAAACATATAAAAGAAAGTACAAATATTTAATTTAGCAAAATTATACCTTATTACAAGTGTTCCTTTCGAGTTCTTATACTTAGAAGACGGAATCAAAAAATGAAATTGGTAGAGTTTAAGATTTTTATTTAATTTGAAGACAAAATGATAATGATAAATACAAAAAGAACCAAAAAATAAAATTTTAAAATTAAAAAAATTGTCAAAAATTTGGGGGGAGGGGGGGGGGAGGGGGTGTTCGGGTCCCCCCAGGACCCCCCTAGCTCCGCCAGTGTCCATTACTATATTATGATTTAAGTACTCCCAAACAAGCTCAAAAGATCAACTTGCGTCTTTTAAAATGTTAGAAAATAATTTGACACTCAAGTAAATTAATTTAAGACCAATAGGGCAATTTTCTCAACAGAATCACATGAAAAATAATTTTGCCACTTTGTCAGAAGAAGTATAACAGATGCAGTGACATAATTCGAGTGGCAAGAGATGATTTATTGAAAAAGCTTATTGTATTTAAAACAATTCAATAATAAAATGTCATATGATATTATGTCAATAATTATGACACTGTAAAATGATTATATTAAAAAATCTAACAATGCTATCCACAAATGGTCTGAGATCCTAAAAAATTCTCTTATTTCTTGTCATTCAAATATGGTAGATGTTTATATTAGAATGTTTTGATTCAATTTGAGTTTTTTACGATGTGTCTTTAGATCACATCGTTGCATATCTTTTTTGTTGCTGTCCAAGAATGCTCGGATTAGTTGTACGAGTGATGGAGATCGAGATGGTCAAGGTGCTAACCAAGTTGCTGCTACCAAATTTTCTCAAGATCCTTTGCAAGGAATTGACGGCCCAATGACTAGGGCAAAGACAAAGAGGATGAAAGAGGCTTTCAAAGGTTTGATCATGGAAGTGCAATACAAAGAGGCGGTGCTAGAAGATTCTAGAACTAAATTCGAAGATTCCAAAGTTTTACCAAGGATGGTCACTTATCTTTTGTGCAAGGGATAGATATGAAAGGACAAGAAGAGTAAAAAGGTTAATTAGGATTTTTCATTTTTTTAGTCTTTAATTAACTATGGGCTCTTTTACGTTTTAATTAATTGGGCCAAATCCACATCTTTTAGGCTCATTTCGTTTTTCTTCTTCCTTTAGCTAGGTTTTATTGTTTAAAAAGAGCAGTCATGTTAATTGGGAGGGGGAGAACGTTTTTATGAAGCTTATGGAGAAAGCTCTTGCTTAATTTTTACTTCTTGTGTTCTTGATTGAATGCTAGAATTCGACTTATCAAAGGAGTGATCAACATTTGTGGCGTCTCAAGGCTTGGGTTTTAAGGACTTTGTTTCCTTAAGATTCTAATCTGATCTTCCTCATTTCGTCATGTTCATAGCAGCTGCTTTTTGTTTCTTTATTTTTTCTTGGATATGTCCAGAGTACTTGAATTTATGGGTTTACAAAAGGGGGTATCTATCAATGAGTAACTTGATTTTGTTTTTCTTAGATATGTCCGGAGTACTTGTACAATTTTGATCTACAGTAACTTTTATTTATCGATAAAATAAAATAAAAAATACAACACCTAAAGTCAACCGGTCTATAGGCAGGGCAGCGGCATATCTAAAGGGCAAGAGTGCCCTCTGCGAGTGTGGCGTTAGCTGAAAAGAGTAGGCCCAGAGTTTGATGCCTTTAACAAAAACCCGGCGGTGTCGGACTTCGAATTTACAAATCGGATTCAGTTGACAGCGACTTCTCCTGCTCATCCGAGAGACAAATCCGACATATGAGTAAATAATCGATGCAGCAGAGCCAGGTTCTTTTGTTAATATTGTGAACACGCTATTAACAAGTGGAACTATAACAACTTTTCCGAAGTTTATAATTACTGCACAATTATTACTGCAATGCCTGTTTCAACTTATGTGGGCTTTTGTTTCGACTTACTTTTTTTTTTTTTTAATATTTTAAGTTGGTCGACTTTTATTTTTATTCACAAATTTCCTTTTAACAATACATTTTAAGAGATCCATTAATATATAATCTCAAAAAACTGCCAAATAGGTACCATGTTACGGATTAATCCCTTAATTCCATAATATGAAGAAAACAAGTATGAAGATATGCGAAACATACGAGTAATTGCTGCTCCACCTACCTTTTGACATTGGCCAATGGATCCGAGTCTACACTCAGGGCAGGAGCTGATAAGTTTATTCTCTCATCTCGTGATCTTTGTTATGCAAGTGATACTTTTGGATATATACATGAACAAATTGACGACTAGTTGTAAAGTGAGAGTTAGTCAAATACTCCATTGAAAAAGAATACGAATAATTCAACTTACGTCTCTCTTTTGTTCAATATAGAGAAAAAGACGTGCATATATGCACAACATAATTAAAAACAGCTATGCTTCGTTAGAATTACCTGCAGTGCTGCAGCTATCATTAAATTCTTATACATTTGGTGCAGCACGCAAGCATGTATAAATGTCCTAGTGGAAAAAAAGTGGTTCCTCCATTGAATTTACATATTCCGACAGTATCTTCTCTTGTCGTTAATATCTGGTTGACCTTTACTGTTCTTCCAATATTTCTATTTACATGGATTCATTGATATTCTGAAACAACTTGATCCTAATTCACGATAGACACTAGCAACATAGATTGCAAATTTTAATAATGTTTCAATGAAAATACTATATTAGATTATGTAAGTAATAAACCGCATATTTTTATCTTAGGGTAAATAGAACAAAATGTCCCTACCTTTCAATATTATTGTGCAAAACGTCCATACCTTTCATTTTTTGGTATTTTCACCCCTACCTTCCACCTTTCATTGCGAAAAACGTCCATATCTTTACAATTTACATGGATGAAGTATTTATTAATATTCTAAAAAAAAGAAAGAAAAAAAAAATACAAAAGTACGAGACTTAAGTCAATAAAAGAAACATAAAGGAAAAAATTCCAGTTTAAATTCTGGTGAGCTTAATCATATTCAACGTTAGCATCACAGAAAAATTTGGTGGAAGTTCTGAAAGGAATCCAATTAAAGACTTTGTTTCAGATTCAAGTTTCGCCAAAATTTCATAGAAAAACGGAGGTTTCTTGTATAGTTTGAGGGTGTACAAGCGCATGCATGCGCAGACACATGAAAAAATAACGTATATAATATTTGGTTGTTTTATTTTTCGAAGTATTTCAGAATCAAATTGGAGACAGAATCTGTCCGCCGCCGCTGTATAAAAATCGTGCTCAAAGTGATTTCTTGAAAATGGGAAAAAATCTTATTGTAACCAAAAATAGCATTTCGGCTGGACTAGGAGGGTTGGATGCACGTACGTAAAGTTGGGTTACAAAATTGGTTGATAAAATAACATCTACACCAATAATTTTAAAAACAGATTTTTAAATCATTTGAAATCAACGGTCTGAATTTTGTCAACACACTTTGTAATCCAACTTTTGTAACTCAACTTTGTACAAATAACTTTATTGCATATACTTTCACAAAAAAAATATTAATAATTATTTATTTCGCAAGTCAAAGTCAAATATTAATTTCAATGCATATTTATAACTATTATTCGTTTCGTGTTACCAAAATGATTCGTAACGTACAAACTCAAAAAGTAAATGAGAGAAGCAAAAATACAAATTATTTTGAGGAAACCTGGATATCTTATAATTCGTATTTCGAGAAACCAACAAAACTCTCAAATTACAAAAGATATGCTTGCAAAATAATTAATCGAAATGTTATTCATTATCGGCTTGGAGTTTAAATACAAAATAAAACTATGGACCTGTTTGAACCATATTTTTGGAGAAAAAAATGTTTTTTGAAATAATAGATTGATGAAGAATGTGTGGTTAAAAAATAAGGAAAAGTTTTGGTTTTGCGTGTAATATTATTTTATTGAATAATGTGTAATTGAAAAGAAGAGAGCGAAAAATATATTTTGAGTATAATGGGATCAAACAAGGGTTATATATTTTCAACTAAGATTAAGGACCATTACTTTTGACTCATATCACTATTCTCTCTTAAATTCAAGAAAATATAAACTACTAATAACAAACTACTATTACTGTATTCAGAGAAAAATGCATCCTGAAATATTGATTAAAGAAATACAAAAAATATGTATATGTATAATTTTATAATTTATGAATATTTTTAGTCAATGAGTGTAACTATTAAACTTGGATGCAATGTGGCTATTAGATTAGACATTTTGAAGGCAATCAATACTATAAGATGGACTTCTTAATTCGGTTTCCAAAGGCTTTGGGAGTGTTTTTTTGTAGTTGGATTGCTTTTATATTTACAATTATTCTACTTGTACAAATATTTTGTATAGATAGGTTGACAGATGCATGCTGGATCGCCAACCTATCTGTACAAAAATTATGTACGTGTAGCAAAATTCTGTACTGATATTTAACTCTTCTTGAATATTTGTGTTGGTGAATGGATCCATGAGGGGGTTTTAGGTCTACTCACGGGGTTCGACACGGGATCCTTTAAACCAAATAGAGTGGCACTGTAGCATATAGTGAAATCATGGCAGTCCACGGCTATAGCTACTTTAGTGTTTCGGTTTCGTTAGGTTAGGTTTTATGATTTTGACAATTGTTCTTATGAATAATTGTTCAGGTGCGTAAACAGATATGAATGGTGCTACGAAGGTACTAACATAGTTGGGTTGTCCCAGTACACCTACTCAATCTCGTCATTAACAACTTTACATAAAAAGCGTAAATACGCAAGTGAGAGATTGGGTATTTAATTGCCAAGAACCAAAGGATGGACTCATTTGTACAACTTCAATAGGTTAATTACCTTTGTTGCATTTTTTTCTTCTTGGAGTGTAAATTCTCACTATAAATACACTATCCACCCCACCCATTTTCACACAGTTGACTGCAAACAACTTTGTAACACTTTATAGTCCAAATGGAAGAAGCAATGAGGAAGCTTAATGACAATGTCAACCACTTGCCGCCCTCCTACACCGTCCCAAAGCGGTGCACCACCACTACAACCACCGGCAACAACAAGAGGTCCTTGAGAGAAGGTGCGGTCTCTAATACTGGCGGCACAATGAGGTACCGGGGCGTCAGGCGTCGCCCATGGGGACGGTATGCGGCCGAAATTAGAGACCCGCAGTCGAAAGAGAGGCGGTGGCTCGGAACTTTTGACACGGCGGAAGAGGCTGCTTGTGCCTATGACAGTGCAGCCAGAGCCATGCGGGGTGTCAAGGCCAGAACCAACTTTTCTTACCCCCCTGCTCCAGATAATCTCATCCATCCGTTTAATTTCAGTAAATCATTTCAACCCTGTATGAGGGACTTGGCTTCTCTGACCCATTCATCCACTTTTTCAAACCCTAACTTGCCTCTGTATGAACAAATTTCTTATCAAAATGCTTTCACAGACTCTTCTTTGGAGAAAAATCTATTTTGTAACAGTAACAACACCACAGTTTCTGGCAGCTTCATGGGTTCAGGTGGCACGAGTCTGCCGAAATTTAAAGATTCTCTAGCAACTCTTTCTGGGACTTCAGCTGCTAAAGCAATCAGTGCAATTGATCAAGCTGAAAAAACGGATTTATTTCCCACAGAAAGGTCTAATTCAGGTTTACTGGAAGAAGTTTTACATGGGTTTTTCCCAAAACCTAAGGCAACAAAATCTGAACCACAGGATGATGTGAAGAAGACAGTAGCAGAGAATGAGAAATTAGGGTTTGGTTTTGACAACCAAAGATTTCCTCAGCAGTTCCAGAGCTTGAATAGTACCTCGTTTGGCACTGAATCACACGTTTCACTTTTGTATAATGATTTCCCTGCTTGCTTCCAGGTTTCACCAAACGAAGCACTGGGAGACATTTTTCAGTATCCAGATTCTCTAGGGTTTTTTGCTGCTAAAGTGCATAATGCCTGAACTGATGATCAAACATTGATATTGAAGAATTAATTATCTTACACAGTGTTACCGTTACTTTGGTGGATGAAAAAATGTTAAAGTACTCATGATCATTATCTTGCTTTTTAAATCTTAAAAGTGATCATATATTGTTGTTTTGAGTATAATGCAAGAACTCTATATAGCTGTATCTTTTTTTTTTTTTTTTAAATATCCCCGGAAGGTTTTGATCATTTTGCTTGGGCCTTTGCCTTTCGGGGCTCTTTTGAGTTGACCTTCTATTTGTTAAAAGCTGCTATCTGGCTTTTGTACATTAGAGAAAAGTAGCGATTAATAAGGATAATGCTTATAGGTAATGTAGAACTGATCTTCTGCCCCCAATGGGACAGAATACAAATTTATCATTGTTGGTGTGTCAAGAGAACCATACGTAAAGTTCTCTGAACCTTATAGTATATGGAGTATTTTGTATCCAAAAGGATTTTTAGTATACATTTTGAAACTAGTTCCCAACATATATTTCACCCACGAAGAGGAAGAATTATAATGAAAAATTCAATGATTCCTCGAGCTAATAATGGTAGCATAATCTCTTCCAACTGAAAATGGACATAAGTTTTTAGATAAAGACAACAAGATATTAACATGTCAAATGCTATTACTATGTTTTTCACTTTTAATGACAACTAAAAATGAATTACTAAAGCTTTTTTCACGACCATTATAAACCATTATTTAGAGGGTGTTTGGTGGTGATTAAAATTAGATATTTAGTAAATTGTGATAAAAGTTTTTGAAATATGGTTGAAAAGTTGTGGAACCCATGAAAAATATAGTTAATATTAATTGTTTGACTTTGACTTTGATTAAAATCAGATTTTAATCCGAACCAAACAGGGAATTATATTTTATACTAGACTTACTAGTGTCAGGGTTAATTTTGATATTGGTTAAAAACTATATGCCATAAAAAAGTATATCTTTCTTAAACATTTATGGGTTGTTCTCTTTGTATTTCAGTTTTTAGTTTTTAGTTTTGAATTCATTTTGTGTTTTGTCTTTTGAGTGTTCATTTTAAAATTGTTGAAAATGCGTTCTTTTTGTCATTTTAGAAAATTATTTTCAAAAATAAAAAAACGAAGTTTTGGCTTGGTTTTAACTGAAAATAGCCAAAACGATTTTTTTTTTTTTTTTTTTTGCATTTTTCGTTTTCTTCGTAAATTTTAAACTTATTTTTAGAAATTCGTTTCTGAAAATAGGTAAGAAAACGTGTGTTCAATATTTTCGAAAATTGAAAATGACCAAAAAACATAAAAAAGAACATGCCCTTAGCCTACATTTTTTCAAAACAATGCAATTTAGAACCATAATTTAGGGTGATACTTATATTGAAAATCTTCAAGAACTTAAAAAATTAAGAGGGATGGACCATTATGATTTAATTAGTTTTATTAAATAGACTTGCAAGTGGTTTCACGGTTAAGTTGCAAAAATTGATTAATTTGATGCTTATTAGTCATGCCAACTTGTCTAACAAAGGGAGACAAGTGATGTTTGTTTAGCAAAATTTTGAATTGAATATCAAATTAGAAAAAAGATTACTATACGACAAGAACTTATAATTTCAATCCTACTAATAAATCTAACTGCACAAGTTCTCTAATTTTACGTTTCGACTTCAACTCTCGCTGTTACCCATTATTTGAAATTTTGTAAGTATACTTTTTGGATAAAATTGTGATTCAATAAGAATGAAAAACAAATTAAATTTCAATTTCGATTCCAAAATTAGAAAATACTTGGAAAAATTAATTTAGGACCGTGCTACTCTACCAGATTGGTACAAAATCTGGTAGAGCCAATGAGTCATGGGGGGTGGGTGATAAAACATTTGGGGGGATTTTTTTAATGAGGACCCACCTCATGTGAGGCAACCACTCTACCAGGCCTTTTACAGGCCTGGTAGAGTAGTTTAATTCAACAATTTAATATACGTTGCATAGTTCGAGGTGAGCTTATATATATTTGATGGTGATGGTGATGGTGATATAAATCAAGCCTTCTTGGGGTTTTCCATGTAAATCTTGTGTGTCGAAGCCTTTCAAGACGTGGATGAACCAGACGACCCGAAAGCAATTATATATGATGTCCGTGACATATTAAGGGAGGACAGAGGGTGATAAACCTTGCACCAACGTAGACATGAATGATCTTTATATTGGGTGTAAACTGCCAACCACCATAATTATCGCTTTGTAAAATATGCTTTAATAACCCACGTTCTGAGAATTGAACATATAGTTCTTGTTTGCTGATAAATATGCATAATAATTATAGAAGACAGATAGTTGTCTACCAGTTCTGCTACCCTTTTTAAATTGGGGCAGTACAGTGGTGCTATTGCCTTAAAAGTTTCAACTTAATGCAGAGATTCCATAATTATGGAGCCCCTAGGGGGTGAAGTTATGACGGGTGGGGGTGGGGCCAGACTCAAAATCTTTCACTACTCGCAATGTGAAGAGTACCCAAAAAACTCGTAAGGCCTCTACATCAAGGAAAATCCTGCTCTACGTGAGAAAAAAGAGATTAGCACTTTTGCGTAACCTCTGTTTTAATTGGATCAATCACGCTAGTAGAAAGGAATTGATCCCAAACCATATAGTCTTAAAGTGAATATAGTACTAAGCAATAATCACATCTCTTAAGATCTGTGACTTCTAATTCAAGCTGCATTATCTAAATCATGTAATGTGACAAATTACGATAAGATTACAAAATTGAAGTTGGCACGACGTAGTCGACTTATCTATAAGCCAATAGGCATAAGAAAGATTCGATAATAGGTAAGATAATTAATAATTACTGATTAGGCACCGATTTGAGATTATAATAAGTTAGGGACTTCAAATCTTATTTTTGAATGTTAGGGAGTACCTAAAACTACGTTACCTGAAAGTTAGGTAGCTCAATCTTTAATATTTATGCTAAATATCCAACTTGCAAGAACATTAAGACGAAAGGTGGTCCATACGGCCCAAGTAAGAAGAAATTATAGTCCATTTAGGTGGCCAACTTTTTCCCCTTGTGCAGCCAACTGGATTTTGGACCACATGACTAATGGGCTAATTATCCAGTTCAATACAAATAATAACCCAGTACAACATGAGGAAATTAGGTTCATTACTCTAAAAAAAAGGAACAAATTAGAGTAATAGACTTAAAACAAATTAAAACCTCTAATAACCATAAGTTATTGGGAAGAGTTCAAAAGTCAGGGATTAACTATACACAATTCAAAAATCAGATTTTAACTTTGACTAATGCAAAAATCAGGTTTTAGTTAATTAATTAAAAATATTTATTAATTAAATATAACAAAATCACAGTTATATAATTAATGGTCGCATATACATAATTATAAGTCACATGTCACATATTTTAAAATTAATTGATCACAGATTATTTCGAGGTCACAGATCAAAAAATTTTGTACGTCACAGATAATTAATGGTCACAGATACATAATTATAGGTCACATTTTATTTCGTTGGTCACATATCAAAAATTTTATAGTTCATAGTTTATTTCGTTGGTTACAGATAAAAAAATTTATAGGTCACAGTTATTACATTGGTCACAGATCAAAGTCACAAATTATTTTTTTAATCACAAATGATCGGATATTAAGGTTACAGGTTAGTCTGGTTGGTCACATACACCAAACATCCAACCACCGATCTCGATCCACCAATAATACTTGGTCACAAATCGATCAAATAGTTAGTCACAAATAGTCTTCACCTCATCTCGTAGTCCCCGTTGCCTCCGCCACCGTCACATCCACTGCCACAATAACAACACAACACCATTGTCAGCACCACCAACCAGATTTGAACCTACCAAATATTGGTCACATACACCAAACACCCATCCTCGACCTTGATCCACCAACAACACCATCACAACACCACAACCGTACACAAAAATACAGTCAAACCAACCCACCGCCAGAGCCACTGCACACTAGCAGAGCCACCACCGCCGCCGTCGCCGCACCCACAACACACAAACACACCTACCACCACCGCATCCAGCCACCCCACCCTCTCACAGCATCGATCCCAGTCCCAGCACCACCAACTCGTTGTACAACCATCAAACGCAAAAGCAACTCCAGTCATTGTGCATCTTGTTGACAGCGTCGTCTTCTTGCAGCGACACGGTATTGCATCGGAACCGGCTCCAGATTTCAAAGAGTCGCCTCTACATTGGCGACGTCGTACGTTGCTGGCGAGGTGGCACTGCATCCAGCATCGTGCAAGACTTTCTTCCTGTGGGCAATGCCAACAATAGCATTCTTTCTGTGGGCAGTGCTGATTTTGGACAGAGAAAGGGGAGGGAGAGAGGGTAGTGAGAGAAAACGAATACTGAAAATGAATTGAGTCAAGCTACAGGTACATGAATTTAAATTCCTGTGCCTGCCAGACTACACACATCATGGGGGTGGGGGAGGTTTTTGGCATTATTTTAATCATGTGGGGTCACCCCCATGTAAGACAAATTTTAAATTTCTGTATAAATTCTGTGAAATTAATTCTGTACTCTTGGAATTCTTGAAATGAATTAGAGTTGGTGTGAATTATTAATATTATAATATTATTTAAATATTCAATTGATACCTAATTTTTGAATATACAAACTTTGGACCTGATTTTTAAAAAGCTATATGATTTTTTGTAATTTCCTAATTCGTGCAAAAAACGTCCCAAAATCCCCACAAAAGTCCCCAAACCAACTGATTACGAAGAGAAACTCATAAAACGCCCAAAATCAACGATTTTGTAATTCTTCGTAGGTGGGGTTGATTTTGATTTGTAAGGTTGGTTTCATATAAAGAGCTAATGCGAGTTCGGAATGTTAGTGTTTAAGGCCATCGAATCAATTCACTATGGATTTCTCTTCATAAAGAAATTGAAAAGTTCAACAAACTGTGCGACTTTGGTGGCATACAACATTCAATAATGTATGTTTGCATCAATAGTAACACGGTAGTGTGAATTAGTGCAATTATTTTAACGAGGGGTTGCTTTGATCTGGAAACTGAGATTTAAGTGGCTAATTTTGGATTCAAAGTAGATTCTTTTTATCTTCTTTTCTGGTCAAAGTGGGTTGTTAGAAACATCTCTCTCATCTCTCAAAGTGGATACTATATTTTTATTCTTTTCTTGTAAGTGAAATTCCAACCCTTAATCTCAGTATTAAAAAAAAAAGGTTGAACCCCAACCTTGAGGGCCCCCCACCGACCCTGCCCTGGACCATTGTGCAGGATGTGCCTCCCAGGAGCCAGGGTGGAGAGCTTATGGATAGGCCTTGGACTATTAACCCTATGGTAACTCCCCTTAATCTCAGTATTAATTAACCAAGTGTTGGATAAAGGGATGCAAGTACACAATCATACTATTTTCTCATATATGACACTGAAATGGATTTTGTTTATTTGCATTAAGCTGATGAGCAAATTTAAATAATCTCCGTCTGTCTAATAATATGGACCCGTTTGATATGGCAGCGCTTTTGAAAAATCAAAGCTGAAATTAAGAAAGTTAGTTCAAGATGGTTTTCTCAAGAAACTCTTATACAAAAAGTTGAAATAGAAACCCGCAAGACAAGTTTTTAGACGAGTTCAATAGTCCTAACTTCAAGTTGTATCGCTACTCATTTATAAAAATTGTACAATGTCAAGCCTTCCATAAAAATGATAAAAAAATAAAAAAAATATATATATAGATATATATATTCAATAATTTACCCCGTTTAAACAAAGATCTCTTTTAGGCCTGCTGCGAAGCATACTGATGAATAAAACTTGCACTACCACTCTTAGAGGGAGCATCTCATTTTGTGCAGCATGCAGGCAAGTTTCTATTGATAATTTCTTGCAGTCTAAAATTCGAATTAGGCGCCTCCTTTCGCTCTTATTGAGTTCTGGATGTCCCTGCATAATCGAAAAATCTTTCTTACAAGAGTAATAATAAACAGAATGACAAGCGAGGAACTACTATGGATATCCATTCCTGCAAGCAATGAGGAATGAAACATAAAACAAATCTCGTACATAGAAA